>CM057458.1:1306097500-1308597500 GCA_016271365.2 Neoceratodus forsteri
AGGCAAACCTTCCCTTCCAGATTATCCTCAATGTCACTAAAGAAGACATTAAAAAGGACTGGCCACAGGACAAATCCTTGAGGTACCCCATTGTTCATCCCCCTTTCCTCAGACTGGATCCCATTTACCACCACCCTCTGCTTTCTGTCCCTTTACCAGTTCTGAACCCAGTTCACCATCTTGTCACCCTCACCCAGGCTTTCCAATTTATTTACCAGTTCTTCATGTGGAATGGTGTCTATAGCCTTGCTAAAACCGAGGTAAGTGACATCAACTGCTCCTCCGATCCACCTTTCTCATGGCCCAGTCAAAAGAATCTTTCAGATTTATTTGAAATGACTTTCCTGCTGTGAATCCATGCTGCCTGGGATCCTATGCTCTCTCAGAATTCAAGTGTTCCAAGTGTATCGCAATTCTTTCTTTAAGCAGCGTCTCCACAATCTTTCCCACTATTGAGGTGACAGTAGGCAAAAAGTACATGCACTACCACAGTGGATTAGTTAAAAGAACATTCATGAGAGGAACTTAAGAATTTATGAATCTTTCTTTTGAAACATGGGTAGGATTAAGACAGCCAATGGTTAGGTGGCAAGGCGTTCCAGAGCTTCAGGGCAAAGTATGAGAAAGCTTGCTCACCCATGTCAGTAGAGAATTTAGGAATGGAATGAAGTTCGAGATCACTGGATCTCAGTGGGTAGGACCAATTAGAAAGTTTTAACAGGGCAGATACTTATGTCCTTATTTTTGTTTTGTTTTTTGTTTTTGCACTTTTTGTTCAGCATTTACAATTTTAATAGTTTCAATATCATTTGCTGGGATATATGTCATTAAGAAGGAGGGTGCTGATCTATTTAAGGATACAGACTTTTCTTTTCTTACATTTGGGTCCTCTGATTCCAGCCCTTTAATTTATTTTTCCCACTTGGTAATTATCTTCTTGTACTGTATCATATTATTTTCCACATTATTTTAATTTGGATTTTATGTAGATGATGTTAAGGGTTGCAGCATTAAACACCTATGCATTTTTTTACCCATAGATTGTTTTTTGAGCTGATAATTATCCTGTAAATTCCATAATTTTTCTACTCCTATGATCATTATCCACCTTTTTTAATTTTAGTATTTCTTATTTTAGATCTCTCCCTTTCTCCATGGTGAAGGTACAATAAGGATTAATGTGATAATCAGGCAGAACTGTACAAAAACTGCCAAATAAACAGACATTTAAAAGTCTTAAAAATCCTAAAAATGTAAGTTACAAATTCTTTTAAATGCCAGTCAATATTTATCAGAATTAAATGCACACCAATGAAACATAATGGTTGGTCATCAAAAAGGACAGAGGTAGTGCAAAATCTATTTCTTTATTTATTTAAAATTTGGTAATTGGGAAAGGCACAATGAATTGAAGTTCTTTTCCAGGTGTGACCTGCGGGCAGGGGGTTCAAAACACAAAAAAGATTATAAAAATTTATGATACCATAATATACAATATGCAAAAGTTGTCCTTTTATGAATAAATATATACATTTACAAGACAGCCACAAGATAGTCATTGAACTTCAAGCAACTCTTCTAATTCTGTCAATATCTATCTATCTATCTATCTATCTATCTATCTATCTATCTATCTATCTATCTATCTACCTTCATTGCAAAAAATTCTAATAATGCATTAGTTAGGGTTTCTATTACAAAAACAAAAGACTGGAAATTCAGTGTTAGAATTACCAACCCTACCACCGCACCCCCTCCACACACCAACAGGTGTCAGGGTGTGCCTTGGGTTTGTTGGGCCTTATTCTCACCCCATTCCATGTGTAAACAAGCTGAAATGTTACAGTGTAGGTGAATGGGGTGAGAGTTAGGTCCAAGGAACTCAAGACACACCCCGACACCTGTTGGAGTGGAGGTTGGGGGGTGAGGTGGGGTTGGGTGGTAGGATTGGTAGTCCTAACACTCAATCTGCAGTCTTTTGTCACTGTAATAGAAACCCTAACTGATGCACTAACAGAGTTTTTTGCAATGAATTTCCCTTCTTTATGAGATAGTATAATAGTATCCTTCAGATCCTGCACTCCAATTTCTCTGTCACACATATGTATATAGGTGTGGAAGTGCATGACCCTCCATGTGTCCAACGGCAGTGACCCAATTTTCAATTTTCAACACAGACATCTTATTACCCCACCTTGTGTACCCTGGTATAGAGAAATTGTAAAATGCAAGTCAAAACATAATTATGTGCAACTGCAACACCATTCTATGTCACAGGTGCCAAAACACATTTTGTTGCAGGATGTGAAAAATGATAGGTGTACAGTTCATGAGGTGGTGTGATAAAATGGCTTTGTTGAACATTTGCTGTCAAAAGATCAAAAGTAGCAAAGCTATGTGTTTCTATAAAATAAATCCAAGGAACACATATAACTCAAGCATTTCCAACAATTCTTTCACCAAATTTTCAACATGGGCTTTTAGCAACCCCAAATCATGAATAGTGGCACTGTCATTTCATCACTCCATCCCAAAAGCTGATTTTGCACAATGACCACATGATTCTGTGCCACAGGTGTGAAAACATGTTTTGGACAGGATGTGAAAAATGACAGCTGTGCTGTTCATGAGGAGGTGTGAAAAAATGCCAATGTTGAAAATCTGGAGTGAAAATATTCAAAACTGGTGAAATTGCAAGCATGTGTAGAAACTGCATAATGCATGCTCATAGCATGGGCATTTTTCAAAATTTTTTTGACCAAATTTTAAACATGGGCATTTTGGGTCCTCCCCCTTCATGAACATTGACACTGTCATTTCATTAATCATTCCCAAAAGGTGATTCCACTCAATGACCGTGAAATCACCTTACAGCTTGGATTAATGAGATGACAGTGACAGTGTTCATGAGGAGGGGTCCCAAATATCCCATGTTGAAAATTTGGTGAAAAAATTTTGAAAAATGCCAGAGATATCAACTTAAGTTCAAAATGACATAATTAGCCATTGTACAGTGCTTACATTGATTCTTCAGTTCATGGTTTTACTTTGAAGAGTGCAGACATGTCCTGGTCCACAGAAGATCACATATGCCAACCTCTGGAGGTAAGTATGGGTTATGGGGGGTGCAGGGAGGTGGGTACACAGAGGGAGATTGGGGACAGGGATGAAGGGAGATGATGAGGGGCTGTGTTCTTTTTTACAGGATTTTTTTAAATAAAAAGATGTTGGGGGACTGTTTTCTTCATTTCAGTCATACATTGGTAATGGAGAGGGGCAGGATATAACTTGGGAAACTGGGAGTTGGCTCCCCAGTGTACTGCTTTGGTGGTGGGGGGCTACTGGTGACATGGGGATTGGGCATCCCATTGTCAGACATGTTTTTTTCTGTTGGGGACACTGGGAGTGGGCTCGCCAGTGTCCCATACTGGTGGTGGGGGTCCTCTAGTGCTGACACGGGGATTAGACACCCAATGTTGGCACAGCATTTTTTTTTGTAATAATCCTATTTTTGGCTCATGACCTAGGATCTTATGTTGTATCTCAGCATACAAAGTAAGATCCTAGGTTGTAGTATGTGGATATGAAGTAGAATGTAAATAATTCAATTACACATATTTTATGAGCATATTTCATCCCTCATCCCGTAAAGTGCAGAATGCACCAAAGGGAGGGGTCCCAATTAGCAAGCTACATGTGTTTGTTCTTCTCCAGAATATAATTTTGGGAGGTTTCTGAATTTTTTGGGGGGGGGGTAGCATAACTGAAAACAAGGTGACAGCCATACAAGGTAAGAATGAATTTGAAATTTAAATTAGAAAGGAATGTGTGTGATTCATTGGGAAGATTCAGGAGGCTTACTTGTCTGAGACTCTTATAGCTCAACTGGTAAGAGCTAAGGCATGGATTGCTGACGTCTTGGGTTCAAGTCCCTGTGAGAGCCACACTTTTTCCTTTAGTTCCACAATTGGATTTCTAAACAATGCCTTACAGTGGCTTACTGCATTGAGAGAGAGAGAGAGAGAGAGAGATAAGTAGTTGTTTGGGTCTTTGAAAAAAGCCTGCCTAGCTGCTCATTATGCAACACCCTTGAAAGGAATATGTATGATTCATTGGGAAGATTTTGGTGCTTACTTGTCTGAAACTCCTATAGCTCAGCTAGTAAGAGCTAAGGCACAGATTGCTGATGACCAGGGTTCAAGTCCCTGTGACAGTCACACTTTTCCTTTCAGTTCCGTAATTGGATTTCCATATGGAGCAGGATTCTTACTCTGTTTCACACAGCTATCTTGAAGTGCTTGCCGAGCATGCCCAGAACTATTTTTTTCAAATTTTTAAATTGCAATTACTTGAAAATTGCTTAATATTTTTTCACTAGACTAGCAAAAGGCACATCTGTGGGGTAGTCCCTCTCTACCCTGAACATTTCACACTCAGAAACCAAACTCTCTGGTTTGTAGGCAAGTTCAAAGAAAAATACTGTACCAACAAAATCAATGAGCGAAAACATGTTTTTTTCACCTCTCCAAACTCGGAGACCACACATCTGACCAGAACGAGTCTTGCTAACTCAAGAGATCTAACCCACAGAAAGGAGCATACCACATTTTGTGCAAATCTTTTGAACAGGTGCAAAGTTATTAAAGTGCAAAAGTTTGAGTTTAACATTGAACTGCCTACTCAACCCTAACTATAGGGGTGTTACCGCACCTGTATTTTATATATATGTATTATAGTGGCACAGTAGTGCTGCCATAGTTAAGGTTATGTACCCCATTTAAGGTTAAATGGTGAAATTTTGCACCTTAATAACTTTGCCACAGTTCAACAGATTTGCCTGCAATTTGGCAGGCACAGAGTATTAGCATAGATCTTGGGATCTACCAAGTTGTGCTCCAGTTGGATATACATTTGTGGAGTTATTAAGTGACATTCTGTAGCACATTTACACTTTTTTGTGCATTCTTTGCTTGTGCCTACAGATTGAACAGTTTGTGTGACAACATCAGGAAATATGCAGCTGGCATCCCCAATGTGACTTTTGAAAATTTCATGGAAAAATATTGAACGGTTCAAAAGTTATTCAAAAAACAAGTTTCCTATTATAGTCAAAGGGAAAAGTTAACAAAAAGTTTGACAGTGTCGCAAATGTGGATTATAGAGTTGCAGATGACCCCAGTAGTGTTGCAAAGCCACCATTTTATTTTCAGTTAGTGATGACAGAAATGCTTGGCATTTAAAATTGGGACCCTCTAGGGACACAATTCTTTTTGTGTTTACCTAGTCAAGCCTTGAGGATGCTAGGCATGTCTTTATGTTGGGGTTAAACACCCCAGAAATATGTTTTTGAAATTTTTGGGAAAAGTAGTGTCACAAAGTAATGTCGAACCTGTGACATTTTTGTGATTTATTTTGCGAAAGTGTCATATTTTGTGACACTACTGTTCAATTCTATGGGGAAAATAACAAGAATTCTTTGCCACCCTGCTGCAAAACACTGGTTTGGTCTTTTGGGCTGAAATTTGGAAGAAAGAGAACCAACATCATACAGATATGCCTTTCGGTGGTTTGGTCACAAAATATTGCACAGATGGAAAGTTACAGTGCTCCTAAGTTAATGATTTTTCCCATAGACTAACTTTGATCCCACGAGGTGATGTTTTTTCACATAGAAACGGTAAGTGCAACACAAACACAAGCATAAACAATTATGGACACGGTCACGGTACCACAATAGGAAATGCAAATGGTAACAGTAACAGCAACAATGACACCAGAGGAAATACAAACACAAATGTAAGTGCATACGCAAATGCAAATGCTAATGCACACAGTCATGCAAAATGAAACACAAACAGAAACAGTAATGGAAATGCAAATTGTACTCGTTTATCCACAAAAGAGATCTCTTATATTAAAACTTTAAAAAAACATGTTAGACAGCAGTTCCATAATATTGTTTGTTATCTCAAGACTGCAGCTGCTGAAATATATGTGTGTAGCCACATTTCATTTTATTTTACTGTGGTACTGATGGACTCGGTGATGCAGAATATTATTGTGCCAACTGCAGTACTACAGCAGTACTCTTGGCATACATTTCTATGTGGAGCAGCATTACAGCATGGACTATATGATTGTTCTGCTACACTAGAGCCTGCATTCCCACTATCACATTCCATTCACTATTTAGAACCACAGCAAAACTGAGGCCATGGACATCAGTGGTACACATCTGTGACTGCAGGTACACACAAGTTACAGCACTTAGGATTTGTATGGTGTCAGCCAGTCAATGCCCCCCCCATCAGACCACATAGTGTATTCTGAGTGGAGATCCACAGCAGAACTGAGGCCATGGAAATGAATGGTACACATCTCTGATTTCAGGTACACACAAGTTAACGCAGTTAGGAGTTGCATGGCCTTAGCCATGCAGTGCCCCCAAGACATGGTACTGCATCCTGAGTGGAGAGACACAGGAAAACTGAAGCCATGGACATCAACAGTACACATCTCTGAATGTAGGTGCAGACAAGTTAGGAGGTGCACAGCCTCAGCTAGGCAATGCCCCCCCAGACCAGGTACTGCATCCTGAGTGTAGAGGCACAGCAACATTGAGTACATGGACATAAACATTAGACCTCTCTAATTGTAGATGTACACAAGTTAGGACAGTTAGGAGTTGCATGGTGTCAGCCAGGCAATGCCCCCCTGACCAGGTACTGCATCATGAGTAGAGAGTCACAGGGAAACTGAGGCAATAGACATCAATGGTACACCTCTCTGATTCCAGGAGCACACAACTTAGGACAGTTATCAGTTGCACAGCCTCAGCCAGGCAATGTACCTCCCACCCCTCAGACCAGGTACTGTTTCCTGAGTGGATAGCTGCAGCAAAACTGAGGCCATGTACATCAATGGTATGCCTGTCTGATTGCAGGTACACACAGGTTACCACAGTTAGTGGTTGCACAGCCTCAGCCAGGCAATGAAACCTCCCCCAGACCATGTGCTGCATTCTGAGTGTAGAGCCACATAAAAAGTGAGGCAATAGACATCAGTGGTACACCTTTCTGATTCCAGGTGCACACAACTTAGGACAGTTAGAAGTTGCATGGCCTCAGCCAGGCAATCCCACACCCCAACCCCACAACCAGTTACTGCATCCTACTGCTTCCTGAGTGTAGAGCCACAGCAAAATGAGGCCATGGACATCAATGGTAGACCTCTCTGATTGTAGGTGCAGACAAGTTAGTACAGTTAGGAGTTGCACAACCTCAGCCAGGCAATGCCCCCAGACCAGGTAGTGGAACCTAAGTGGAGAGCTACAAGAGAACTGAGGCCATGGTAATGAATAGTACACATCCCTGATTTCAGTTTCACATAAGTTACCACAGTTAGGAGTTGCATGGCCTCAGCCAGGCAATCCCCCCAACCCCCACCCCTGCAACCAGTTACTGTATCCTGAGTGGAGAGCCACAGCAAAACTGAAGCCATGGAAATGAACAGTACTTGTCCCTCACTGCAGTTACACACAAGTTAGCACAGTTAGGAGTTGGATAGCCTCAGCCAGACAATGCCCCCCTGCCTCAGACCAGGTAGTGCATCCTGAGTGAAGAGCGACAGCAAAACTGAGGCCACGAAAATGAATGGTACTTGCACCTGATTGCAGGTACACACAAGTTACCACAGTTAGAAGTTGCATGACCTCAACCAGCCAATGCCCCCCAGAACAGGTATTGCATCCTGAGTGGACAGCCACAGCAAAAGTGAGGCCATGGACATCAACAGTAGACCGAACTGATTGTACAGATAAGTAGTTCTATACCATTTAACCACAGACTAGGAAACAGAATGTGTAAATACTGTGTTCAGCAGTTGTTGACAACTGTATGTCTATCTGTTAGTACACTTACACTCAGCACTGGTGCCAGACTCCTGCTTCACCATTTTTTTACTTGCTGTAGCAACAGTCTCCCTGGCCACTAGAGAATACACAAATAGATTGTTTAATGCAGATTATATCAATATGCTCATAGACAACAACACTGTTATTGTCTTTCGTGTCTCTTGATATGCAATTATTCCAGCATGATAGAATGTGCTAAAGTTAAGAGTGTGCCTGCTGATAACTGCTAGGTGTGAGATGAAATCAATGGTAAAAAAATTATGTAGTGGATCCTGAGTACAGAGGCACTGCTAAAATACATGCATGTACATCAGTGATATATGTCTCTGATACCAGATGTATACGAGATAGGACACTGAGTTTTTGGACAGTCCCAGACAGGCAATGCGGTCACTACACCTGATCTGTTATTAGAGCATCACTATACAGCCATAGTCCAATTAGAGCCATGGACAACAATGGTATATGCCCTTGATTACAGCTGTACAAAATTTACAATACTGAGGAACTGCACAGGCTGAGCCAGGCAATGCTCCTTCACCCGTTCTTATCACACCCTACAACATGTACTGTTTGCTGAGTGCAAATGTACAGTCCAACAAAAGGCATGAATATCATCACTATATCTTCACTGTAGCAGATGCACACAAGTTAGGAGACTGGGGAGTTGCAGAGCTAATGCCAGGCAGTATCCCCCCCCCCAGGAGGTACTGCATCCTCAGTGGAGAGGCACAGGAAAACTACAACCATGGAAATCAATAGTTCACCTCCTTGATTGCAGGTGCACACAACTTTGCACAGTTAGTAGATCCATGGCCTCAGCCAGGAATGTCTCCCCACCCAACCAGGTACTGCATCCTGAGTGTGGAGCAACAGCAAAACTACAGCCTTGGATATCAATGGTACATCTCCATGATTGCAGGGGCACACAAGTTTGCACATTTAGGACTTGCATAGTTTCACCCAGGCAATGCCCCCCCCACACCAGGTATTGCATCCTGAGTGTAGATCCATAGCTAAACTACAGTCATGGACATCAACATTACACCACCATGTCTGCAGGTGCACACAAGTTTGTAGAGTTTGGAGTTGCCTGTATGCAATCTGGCAATGCCCTCCCCCCCACCAGACCAGGTACTGCATCCTGAGTAGAGAGCCACATCAAAATGACAACCATAGAGATCAACGGTACACCTCCCTGATTGCAGGTGCACACAACTTTGTACAGTTAGGAGTTGGAAAGGCTCAGGCAGACAATGTCCCCCCCAAAAAAAGGAAGTACTGCACCATGACTGAAGAGCAACAGCTAAACTACAGCCATGGACATCAACGGTACACCTCCATGACTGATGCTGCAAACAAGTTTGCACAGCTTGGAGTTGCACGCCCTCAGACAGGCAATGCCCCCCCATGAGCAGGTAGTGCATCACAGGTGGAGAGCCACAGCAAAACTAAAGCCATGGACATAAACAGTACACCTCCTTGATTGCAGTAGTACACAAGTTTGCACAGTTAGGAGTTGCATTACTTCAGACAAGCAATGCCCCTCTGAGCATGTACTCCATCTTGATTGTAGAGGCAGAGCTAAACTACAGTGATGAACATCAACAGTACACCTCCCTGATTGCAGGTGCACACTAATTTGCACAATTAGGAGTTGCACAGACTGAGCCAGGCAATCCCAAGTCCCCGAGCAGGTAGTGCATCCTGACTGGAGAGGCACTGGAAAAGTACAGACATGGATATCAGCAGTACGTACCCCTGATTTCAGGTATACATAAGTTTTCACAGTTTGGAATTGCACAGACTCAGTCAGGCAATGCCCTTCCCACTCCAGCAGGTACTGCATTGTGATTGGAGAGCCACATTGAAAGTAAACCTATGGATATGAATGGTATACCTCTCTGATTCACATGGACAAAAGTTAGGAGTTTGATTACTTATAGAGGATCACCCATGGTATGAACACCAACTACCCAGAACAACTATTCATACCATTTGTAATAGGATTGTCTTACCTTCTGACTCGACAAATATGACACTGTCAGTGCCAGAATGTTGGGCCTCCACAGTCTCAGCCTCAGCTAGTACTACCTCTACATGTGGGAGGGGGAGAACCTGTGCTGTCCTGTGAATACAAATAATATATATATTTTTTGAGTGTAGTGTGTATCTTTGTAGTAATTCAGTACAGATTTTTTAAACATTGCTAGTAGTCTGTGCTTCTTAAGAATTATCTTGTCTACAATTTTCTGTGAGTGTCTCTATACCTGTGTACTACTGTATGCCTTAAGGAATATAGTGTTATACAGTCTCTTTGGGTACAGAACATGAAACAGGATTAATTGAACACATAATAGTCAGTAAAACAAGATAGTGACAGTACTCTTTTATATCTAGTATTTAAAGACGATATACTGTACAATAATATATCTATCATTTATGTTTTGTGGCACAGGTTTTTCCATGTTCACTCACAACTGCTTATTGTTTTTGTGTACATTTTTGAAGTTAGATGAACTACAGTCTTCTGTGTGTTTCTCTGTTATACAATGATAATACTATGCACTAAATGCTAGTGCTCCAAAATTTAACTAGTACGTCATTCTTAAACGTGTCATATATATTGTGCTGATTAAGAAATGAGTTCTATACTCATGATGTTGTGGGTGCTCCCCCACAGCAGGCTTACCAGCAGCCTCCTGCATCTCAAATGCGAGGTAGTACCAGCCAACGTCATTCTCCGATATCTCCTCATGGTTTTTTAATACATAAAAGCACTGGCACAACAGCTTCCACTTCCTCTTGCACATTAAGGAAGTTTTATTTTTCATTTTAAAACACATGTTCAAATGTGTATTTATGTGCCTCCACATCAAGTTCAGCTTCCTGTTGGTGCTGCACATTAGCACCTTAGGGTTGCCTTTTTTGGAAGCCACCTCAACCAAACAGCACAACTCCCTCAAAGTCCACAGTGTCATTTCTTTTGTTTTTAGTGCTGCAAAGAATAGAGACACAGACAATAGTATGGTACTGTGGAATATTCTTACATC
This sequence comes from Neoceratodus forsteri, assembly GCA_016271365.2. Lineage (NCBI taxonomy): Eukaryota > Metazoa > Chordata > Ceratodontiformes > Ceratodontidae > Neoceratodus > Neoceratodus forsteri. Next base: position 1,306,108,466 of record CM057458.1, read on the forward strand.
TGTATGGTTGTCTTCCGTTCATCTTTTAGATTATCCATGTACAAGCAGTATGGTTATTATGATTTTACAGTTCTGATTACAAGTAATTACATATGAAATCAGCAATAGTGATGCTACATCACATAAAGAACATACTGGTCATGTTTAAACAGCTGTGCATAGGCATACTCAAACCACAACCTAAACGTTTATATTCAGTCTTGCTGACAGAAGCTGTATACATCACAATTCTCAACCTGTCCATGCATTAAACCTGCTTTGGTTGTGTGAAGACAGATTGAATGTGCTTGTGTTATGTGTGTTATGTATGTAGCTTTTGTATTTTTTGACCAAGATTTTGTGGCTCTTAGAATAACCATTTTTTTACAGGTGCACATTTTTACAGTCTGAATTTTTTAGAGCACTGTGAGGATTCCATTTCTAAGGTCTCCCAGGAAGAGGCAATTGCCAGCATGAGAGACGTGTACACCATCTGGTAGGTATAGCCAATCTTTACAATACTGCGCAGATATCCAGAAATCTGTATGTTCACCTTTCTTCGTGCTCTGTCAAGCAGGTACATGTGGTGTTCTGCTTGCCAGACCCTATGCTCTGTAATATCTGAAAAAATGACCTTACAGGCAGGTAACATACTCATAATAGAAGCAAGGTCCAGTTTTGCTTCTGTCACTAAATCTACCCATCATTTGGTGCCCAAATCATTGCCTCCAAGATGAATCAGTAGTATGTACGGTCAAGCTTGGTTGCTCACAAGTCTGTGCATTGTTGGCATGAGATGCTCCCACCTCATATCTCTCCTGCAAAACCACTTAACAGAGCAATTTGGAAGCTGCAGGTCTTTGCCAAAATCACTCCTCTGAGCATACTGTGAAGCACGTCTGACTATGCTGCTGCCAATGATCCACACAGTCCATTTGCTGTTTTTTTGCCATTCTGAGGTTTTAAACTGAGAAGTACACAGACAGCTACCAAAACAATCAGTGTTTGTCCTGCAGTGTCTAGTCACTACTGAATATGAAAGTGAAATTTCCCTCTTTACTTCAACATTGCATTGGTGGGCTGTCCCAAAACACAGTGATTAACAAAGTAATTGGTTAATGCTTTCTCATTGTTAACCAATACAGTGTATGTGTGCACTATGACTAGATTGAATGGCTGCAGCTCCTGTCAACTAGAAGTGTTGCAAAGTTTCTAGGTGAGAAAATACTACATTTTCATAGGCTAGTTCAAACAATGACAAGGAAACAGAGATCTATGATTGGTTGCCTCTTGTGTTACCATACACATGCTGCTTGGTTTTTGCCTCCATTTACAGCTCTATCTGTTATAGTAAGTACTCATTGACACTCTGACTTTAAACAGTAATAGCTTCTTTTCACAGCATAACATGGTATTTATATTGCCATAGTCAAATAGAGCAGTAAAAAACATTTTATTTAATGTTATTTTTGTGGGGCTAACAGTTTTAATAATGCTAGAAAAATAGTATAGAAAATGTGATCTACTTACACAGTGTAAAGCAGGGTCTCTCAGTTTTCCCTAAGATGGCTGCTATGTCCTTCTTCTCCAGTCTTCAGCACTTGTGATTGGTTGCCTGACATGGCCAGATCAATGTTATGTTCCATTGGTGTGAGCATCTGTCACTTAAATACAAAGCAGCATCTGATTGGCTTAGCCTTAAAGAGGGTGGCTTTTTAATGTAATTATTCAACACTTTCATGCTCACTACAATATTATTCGACACTTTCATGCTCATGACACTATTATTCGACAGTTTCATGCTGATGACACTGTTTTACGATACTACTATTCGACAGTGTCGTGCTGATGACAGCAACATTTGTGACACTGTCATGCTCACGACACCAATATTTGCAACATTGGTACACATTTGACACTACTTTTTTTTAAATGTTGGGAAAAACTGTTTTTTTTGACTAAAATAGTGTGGATTGTTAGAATTTTGAGAAAAATTTTGTTTCTGTCATATTTATGGATATTTTCTCATGTTGTAAGTGACCTTCCATTCTGCAACACTTGAAAAAATTGTATATTGTGTTTACTAGTGTTCAGCTATGAACAGGATTATCTATGCAATGTTTTGTAAGAGTGCTATTTATTTTTGTAACATGACATATGAACACTGTGTGTGACTATGTAATGTTAGAACAAAAAAAGTTAGCTCACCACTAAATATTTGTTTTTCTCTATTTCTTATACAGGTGTCTGATACTTACATAACATTGTCCCACACTACTGTGAATTTCCAGAGAAGAATGATGCCTTCTAAACAGAGATGCAGTTCTATGCAGAGACGAAACAGGTATCATAGTAGTTCACTGTTGTTTAAGAGTGGTCTGAAAACAACACGTGGTAGATCAAGACATAAACTGAATCAACATTCCGCTCAAAGAGTGACTTCACAGGTTCCACACTCCACCGAAACAATATGTCCTTACTCAACTGCAAGGCAAAATTGCAGAGCTCAGCAATAGTTGTGGAAATATTTCAGACAGAAGACTATTGTTACAAAGGCAAGCATAAAGAAGTGTACCAAGCAGCAGTGTAAAGGCATGCCTGCTGATGCTTATCTGAGGAAGCAAAAATATTTCCGATCATTAGCTTTTAAAGCTAAGATTGATAGACTTATTGCTGCTGTGATGAGACATGAGCACAAAAAGCTAAAGAGTCATCTCTCCTTGATGAAATTGCATCTCAGAGTCTGTACAGTTGTGAATAGGGCACTATTTGTTCTTCAACACTTGTGGCGTAAGATGGCACATGTATTTGAGCAGTTCAGGAAAGTTGTGAATGACGTTAAGATGAGGCTACAGCGCTATCCTGTCTTGAACTAACACAACTTCTGTGACATTTTCACAGGTAGCTGGTTGCAAACACAGCACTCAGAGGCGCATTTCTGGGAGGAGTCATATTACCCGTGGAAAAAGGACAGCAACTTCTGCATTGATGAGTCCAGTAAACTGTGTAATGTGCTGAGTGTATGTGATGACATTACAATGCAGTCAGATGATGGATCTGACCCAACTGTTCAGCCTCGTAAGCGTCACTGTCTCTCATGAACATGTGATGTGACTTGCAACCATAGACAATCATCATTTGACAAAGTTGAGCACTTCATCAACCTGTTTGTCATTACTGATTGTAAAGACAGACATAAACTGTTTGAGACCATAGACCTTTGTGAGATCCATCCACATACTGGACTTACTGGTCATTCGCTTGCATGCATAGATAGTGGTGTTTGCAATAGTGTATTTCACTCCATGCAGATATTGGGAGTGCATCAATCAGGGATGCAGAACTTTGTGTATAGGGTGTATAAGGTGTGATGAGTTGTTGTGCAGTATACTCATCTGAATGAGTTACTGCTGTCTGGTGACATGCATGGTGCTATGACATTTTTGAAACAGCTGCGACGTGACAGCAGTGTCACAGATACTGTGGTTGAACAGTTATCAGTTGCTGATGAAAATTCTGTCTCTGTCTTAGAAACTGATATTCTCAAGCTGTTTTGGAAATCCATTGCCAAATTTGAGTTTTCAAAGACAGAGAAATTTGACTCTGTATGTGTGTCATGTGATCGGCTCTGTTACGAGAAACAGTCACAGTGAACCTGGAAACCTCGTCACCATACAATGACATGTGGTTTTGACTGTCAGCATTTCTGCTGTTAAAGTGTGACTTCCAGTTAGACGCAATCATTGTGATGTGCAAGCACTGTTTCTCCAAGGTGAAGGCTAACATTCTGCCACCAAGGTCACTCTTGAACAATATGGAGGCACATTTTATGCCTGCTGAGATTGCCACATTGAATATGTTTGAACTGATTCTTATTCAGACTATGAAACTGTTTCAAACAATTCTACATCTGAATACAAAAACATGGAGCATTCCACAAAAAGAACTAATTAGGTCTCTTAAGGGTTCCGTTATGTATTTTACACTTCCTCTGCAGGAAAATGTGGAGGCAATCTCAAGTTAGAACAGTTTGGTGATTCTTGTCAACGGTGTTTCAACAAAGTCAAAGGTCATTTGGCAGGATGTTGTCAATGTAGAGAAGGTGAAGCTTGCTCTTACTTATTTGAAAAGCAACAATCCCTTTTATGCAGACCTTGACATTGATTGCATGACTAGCGTGTCTGTTGAACATGATGTGTTGGATACCACGGAACCAATGATTGAGAAGGTCAATGTAGAGACAAATGATAATGTGTATGAACAGTACACAATACACATACTGCATGGCAGAGATCCAGTAGGGGATAACACTGATCTGTATCAAATGAAACAGATGGAAGTTGAGCCTGTCAGCATTTGGGAGGCAACACTGGAAGCACGTTGTTTCTCAGATTATTCCCAACATGGTCAGGTGGATGCCTAGATGAAAGAGAAGTACGAGTGCAAGGTGCTGAGTACTGCACTTGCCGTGTGCTCAGTAAGGATGGCAAATTCAGATGCAACATACAGTACCTATTCCATCTCTTCTGAGAGAGTGAGCTTAGCATACTGTCTGCATCTATTGCACATACTATACGGCTCACAATTCCACCTGATGGAATCACTGCTGCACATTTTTTGTTTTGCAGAAATGAAAGCAAAAGAATGAAAATGTGCAAGTCAATTTGTCTTCCACTCTGTCAAGTCTACGTGGCACCAAAGAATACTGGTATTGCAGACACTCTGAGTTGATGACTATAGTGCGAGAGTATGGTGCAGCAACATGGTTTGCCGCACTCAGCTGTGCTGAGTATACCTGGGAAGAGGTCATTGAACTCTTGAAGTGGGCAAATTGTGATGTAGAGGGCATTTCATCTATGACTCTCGGGAAAATGTGCTCACTTGACCCAGTGTCTGTGACTAGACATTTTCACAAGCGATTCCATGATATTCTGACTTTCATTTTGTCAAAGGATAATCTGCCTCTTGGTATTGTGGAGCATTACTTCTGGAGGATGGAATATCAGGCACGAGGTGCTCCTCATATTCATATGTTACTGTGGATCAGGGATGCCCCACGCATAGGTGAACATGAAGCAGCAGAAGTGCTAGCATTCATTAAGCAATGTATCACTTGCCACATACCAGACAAGTATGACAGTCCTACACTGAGGAAGTTGGCATAGACATGAAGACCTGGACCAAATGTATTTATTTGAGGGGCTAAGTGGTATGACTATAAGACAGATGTCTCACCTGATTGCACACATGACATTTACAAGGTCAAATGAGTAGATGGCTACCTCCTTAAAAGACATAAGCCTTGGCTCATTGCCACTGCAAATTACATCTAGGCACATCTGAGAGCAGAGAGCATTACTACTTTGCTCTCCTATTCTTATTTAAACCCTGGAGGAATGAGTCTGAATTAAAAGGTGACTGTGATACATTCAAGGAAGAATTCAATCACAGCTATGAGACATTCCAAACAGAATACTCAGACACATATATACAGAGACTAGATGCTGAGAAGGAGCAGCTTGGAAAGGCACAGAAACAACCTGAAGAGGACACTCCTGTTAGTTCACAGGACAACCTTGATCCGGAAGGAGAAAGTATACTTGGAGAACCTCTGCCTCTGAATTCCTCAGAAGTACTCATGTTGGAGGTGGAGAGTGCTATGAAACATGGCACACACTGCAGTGTTGACCCAGCAGAATTGAGAGAGAGAGAGAGAGAGAGACTCAATGAGCAGCAATGTGTGGTTCACTCTGCAGTTACTGATGCTATCCAGCATGGGATACTACATGAACAGAAGAAATGTGACTGTCTTGACCATAAGCCACTACTGATGCTTGTTAGTGGCTCAGCAGGTACAGGAAAGAGCTTCCTTATTGAGGCCATAACAGCTGAAATACAGAAACTGACAGGCTCATCAATGTCTGTTGCTGTTAGTGCTCCCACTGGACTGGCTGCATACAACATTGGTGGAATTATGTTACACCATCTCTTCATGTTGCCAGTGCAGCATGGCAAAGCAGGAGAGTATCTTAAGCTGTCATTTCAGGTTGTATCTCAGCTTCATTCTATGTTTACTAAAATGAAGTTACTCATCCTTGATGAGATTAGTATGGTTTCTAATTTTTTCATGCTTGCCTGTATACAGCTAACAGCTAATATTGAACAGCTAATATTCTTCAACTGAAACTACCTCTGGCTGGAAACTGCAATACTGAACATAGGATTTGCAAGAAAGCAAGTTGTCCTCACAACAGAGGGAGGTGAACCTTACAATTGTCTTTGGTTTGTAGCAGATATTCTGCAGGTGGAGGCTACTTCTAACTGAAAGGTGAAATAAGGAACTTAGAATTATCAGGAAAAGACAGTCTTTCAAGCAACAGAGGGAGGTGGATCTAGCTTTACGTTTGTTACAATTCTTAAGATTTTCAGTGCAGGAAGAGTTTAAAGCACAGCTGACTTATTTTGGGGCTGACTGCTTTCAGAGCACAAACCACCAGGCTGTTTTGGGGCTGGGGAGGTTTACCTGTGTCTGACTTGGATGTCTGGATTTTTCTCTGTTTGATTAGCAGGGTATTTTCTCTGTCAAATTGTTGTGTAGGGCATCTTGCTGACAAGAAGGCACTCATCACAGCGGTGGGTCAGAGCTCTTAGCTGATTGTTTTGTGAGAGCACAGTTTAGGCCCAATCTCTTCCCACCCTCACCCCACCCACCCTGTAAATAGTTCCTTTATACCTGGGGTTCTGACATCATTCCTCAAGAGTGCAAGTGCATATCACTGTCATATCCTCTCTAGCACACTGCACTGACAATATAAGCATACACATTGTATAATATATATATTTCTATACAACAAACCAATCACACACACAAACACACACACACAAAAAGTAGATAAACATGTGGGGAGTAGTGCAATGTAATGGTTGTGGGGCAGCAGTCTTCCGGGAGTCTTTCTGGAGGCTGAGATGCTGCCCTATTTGCAGACAACTCTCTGCCCTGAGGGAGGAAGTTGCCCGTCTTCAGGCCACACTGGACAGTAGTAAGGAAACCTTCCCCCAGGCCACACTGGATGGTAGGAAGGGAACCTCCCCCATCTAGGGAGCACCAGAGCCACCACCACTACCTCAGAGGTTGCAAAGAAAGCACAGCAGTTGTACCACAGTGGGCTCAGGGAGGGTGAGGATGGTGGAACAGAGGTACACCCAGTCAGTTGTTCCACTCCACAATTCATACACCATTCTGGGGGAGCATAGCTCCCCTATGGATGCACCCACAGAGGAGACTAAGGAGGCTGAGGACAACTGTCACAAGGGAGGCCCACAGGAAGGAGGCAGAGGACACCACAAGGAAAGGAAGAAGCTCCTGGTGGGGGACTCAATTATCAGGGGGATAGAACTAGAGGGAGCAGGGAAAACTGAAGTAAGGTGCTTGCCTGGTGCCATGGCTTGGAGGGACAGGAAGCACATCCTCAGGATCATAAGAACAGCTGCATGGGAGTCTGAGCTGGACATCATTGTCCACCTAGGGACAAATGACTTGGCTCAACATGAGATTAGAGCAGTGCAGAAGGACTTTTTAGAATTAGGGAGGGGCCTAAGACAATTAGCACACACAGTATCCTTCTCAGAGGTGCTGCCTGTCAATGGCATGAGTGAGGCGAGGGTACTTTGCACCATGCAGTTTAATGAATGGTTGAAAAAATGGTGTGGAGTACAGGGGTTTGGCTTCATTGGGGACTGGGGTTCCACCTGGAGGGACACCAGCCTATACTGGCAGGATGGTCTGCATCTGTCCAGGAAGGGAACAAGTCTTTTGAGCAATCAGTTTAAATGCTTCATTGACAAGCTTTTAAACTAGTCAAGGGGGGAGGCACTGATAAGCAGCAGGAAAATCCCAGCCTCTCCCTACAAAACAGGGTACTAAATGAGAAAAAGAAAGAGTTAGAAAGGTCAGTGGGGGAAGCTGCAACAGAAGGTAAAGCCATCAAAAAATGGAGAGCAATGAGTACCAATGCCCGTAGTCTGAGTAACAAGCTTCCTGAATTAGTGGCCTTGATGGAGGAGGAACATCTGGATATCGTGGCAGTCACAGAAACATGGTACACACAAAACCATGACTGGGACATAAACATACCAGGATACAGTATCTACAGGAGGGACAGGGAGGGTAAAAGAGGAGAAGGAGGAGTAGCTCTTTACATAAGGGAAGGAATCAAAGCAACAGAACAAAAGGTAAAACAGGGAGGAGAAGAAGCACTGTGGGTAAATTTGGAGACCGGCAATGGCACCACAATCCAGACAGGGGTTGTATACAGACCCCCTTCTCAAGGGGAGGAAATGGACAAGAAAATGATAGAAAGTATACTTAGAATGGCAGAAAAAGGGGAGATATTGCTGATGGGTGATCTGAATATGCCAGATGTTAACTGTAGTGCAGTTGCAGCAGCCACTCAAGAGTGGGGTTATTCTAGATGCCCTATGGGGCATGCCTTAGACAACTCTGAGAGGGAGCAATCTTAGACCTGGTTCTCTCAAATGGAGATGAAGAGAGGATCACAGATGTAGAATTGGGTAGCCATCTGGGAACTAGCGACCATCAAACAGTATGGTTCACAATAAACACAGCAATAGAGTCAAGCCATACAAAGACAAAAGTACTGGACTTTAGGAGGGCTGACTTTGCCAAAATGGGCGAGTGCCTAAGGAATGCACTAGCAAATGGGCAGGAAGGAGGGGTGGATGAACAGTGGGGAATAATAAAAACTGCCATTACAGAGGTAACAAGCCTTTGTATGAAGCAAATAAACAAAACAAAATGATATAAGAAACCACTTTGGTTCTCAAAGGAAGTGGCAGTGAAGGATCAAGAGAAAAAGAAAGCATTCAGGAAGTACAAGGAATCACAGAAAAAGCAGGACAGAGAACTGTATCAGTTAAAGCAAAATGAATCTGGGAAGGCAGTCAGAACAGCAAAGGCCCAAACCGAGGAAAAGATAGCCAACACAGTTAAGAAGGGGGATAAAACCTTTTATAGGTACATCAGGGAGCAAAAGAAGACCAAGGGAGGGATAGTGAGGCTTAATAAAGGGGAGGGAGGGTGGGCAGAGGGTGACTGTGAAAAGGCAGAGATACTAAACAAATATGTTTGCTCAGTATTTACAAAGGAAGAGGGGGAGGTACCTAAAACAAACAGTAGACGCACTCTGGATACAGAAGTTGATACCAGCCCATTTACAGAAGAAAGGGTTCTGAAAGAACTCTTAAAACTGAAGGTGGACAAAGCAGTGGGGCCTGATGGAATTCATCCCAGAATTCTAAAAGAACTAAGGATAGAACTAGTCACACCACTGACTACCCTCTTTAACAAATCATGGGAGGATGGGGTGGTACTCGAGGACTGGAGGAGGGCAGATGTGATTCCCCTTCAAAAAAGTTGCAGCAAGGTAGAAGCAGGAAACTACAGACCTGTTAGTTTAACCTCCGTGGTAGGGAAAATGATGGAATCACTTCTGAAGGAAAGAATTGTCGAGTATCTAGAGGCCAGAGGGGCACAGGACCCAAGGCAGCATGGATTCACAGCAGGAAGGTCATGCTAGACAAATCTGATAGATTTCTTTGACTGGGTGACCAAAGTAGTAGATCAGGGAAGGGCTGTGGACATGGCCTATCTAGACTTTAGCAAGGCAATTGACACTGTCCCACACAAAAGATTAATATACAAGTTAGCCAGCCTGGGAGTGGGTCCCAAGATGACAGCCTGGGTAAAGAATTGGCTGGAGAATAGGACACAGAGAGTAATAGTAAATGGAGTCTACTCTGAAGAAAGGGGGGTTACTAGTGGGGTACCACAGGGTTCAGTATTAGGACCAGTACTCTTCAATGTCTTTATAAGCGACATTGCAGAGGGACTGGAAGGAAAAGTATGTCTCTTTGCAGATGACACAAAGATCTGCAACAGAGTTGATGCACAAGGTGGGGTGGAAAGGATGAGAAGGGACTTGGCAAGGTTAGAGGAATGGTCAAATGTATGGCAGCTTAGATTCAATGCTAAGAAGTGCAGGTAATGCACCTTGAAACAAAACCCAGGGAAGAGTATACAATGGGGGTGAGATACTAACAACAACAAAAATGGAAAAGGACCTGGGGGTAGTCATATCAGATGACCCAAAGGTGGGCAAGCAATGTGAGAGGGCAGCAAGGAGGGCTGGGGATACTGGAATGCATAGGGGAGGCATCACCAGTAGAAAACAGGAAGTTATTATCCTCTGTACAGACAGCTGGTGAGACCCATATGGAGTACTGCGTGCAGTCTGGAGACCCAATCTCCAAAAGATATAGACAGGATGGAAGCTGTCCAGAAGAGGGCAACTAAAATGGTCAAGGTCTGCACTGGAAGACATATGAAAAGAGACTTAAGGAGCTTAATATGTATAGCCTCGAGGAAAGGAGGAGAGGAGGGACATGATAGAAACTTTCAAGCACCTCAAGGGAATCAACAAAGTCCAAGAGGTAGCATCTGTCAAAAAAGTGGTGTGCAAGAACAAGAGGGCACAATTTGAAGATGGGGGCGGCTCAGAGGTAATTTAAGGAAGTATTTTTTCACAGAGAGGGTTGTGGATGCATTGAACGGCCTTCCAGAGGTTGTTGTGGAGTCAAAAACAGTGGTGGAATTCAAGCATGCATGGGACAGTCATAATGCAATTCTAGGGAGTGGGGGTAGGAAGAAGTAGGCTGCTGGTTAACTAGGATCTGCAGCTTATCCATTAAGTAGGGAAATGGGCAGACTGGGTGGGCCAAGTGGTCCTTATCTGCCGTCAAATTCTATGTTTCTATGTTTCTATACACCTACGTATACAGGAGATTTTGGGGGCTGACTATGGAGATGCATTTGGTGGTAAAAGCATTGTTGTATTTGGAGACCTTTTACGACTTGCATCAGTTAATGCGGAACATGTATTTGCTGCTCTGACTGTCAAGCAGGCTAAGAATACACTAGGCTGCATTGGAGGTTTTAACTTGTGGGAGTTATTTACCTATGTCGAGTTGTGTCAGAACATGTGGCAGAGTGGTGATCTGGCTTATGAAGCACTGTTGGATCAAGCTCGTACAGGTTCTTTGTCACCAGAACATCTTTCAGTGTTACTTGGTCGAAGAATTAGAATGGATACTACATCCATAGAGACAGCATATGATATTTTCAGTGATGTGTACTGCAGGGGCACACGGACTGTGTGTTTTATGCCACTACTTAAGAAATGTGCTGAGTTCAGCAGTGTTAGGTTGCAGAGAGATAATCAAGAAATTCTCATATTGCATGCTATTGATTCAATTGATGGTGTCATTCTAAGTCGGAAGCTGGTAGCGAAGATGACTTAATGAATCTATGAACTGAAGTCGGATGTTTCACGCACAGCTGGACTGGAAGCAGTTCTTACAGTTTGTAAGAATGCGTGTGTCATGCTATGACGTAATCTTGATGTTGGGCGTGGCATGGTAAATGTTGCCATGGGTCACATCATAGACTTCATTTACAATGTTCAGAAGATGTTTATCGAGACACTTGTTGTCCAGTTTGACAACATGGAACAGCCTGTGCAGATTGATCGTACCTGTGTTAAGTTCCAGGTATTTAAGGATATCTATGTCAACAGGAAACAGTTCCCATTACATTTTGCATATGCTGTTTCAATTCACAAGTCTCAGAGATTGAGTTTGGATTCAGCAATGGTGGACTTAGGCACAGACATTTTCAAAGATAGCATGAGCTATGTCGCACTTTCAAGTGTCTGCAGTCTTTTGAGTTGCACGTCATAACACTCGCACCTCAGAAGATACGCACTGACAAGCAATGTATTGTCGAGTACAGCAGATTACATACTCTGTATCAGCCACAGATGTCTCTTATACCACTGCCTACGTATGTGGTTGTCTCACATCCCACAATCAGCTTCACCTGGCAACAAGAGAAAACGAGCTACCACTACTGAATTAACTGTGCAGAGTACTAAGAAGTTCAGAATGTCAAATGCAGATGCAGAACCAGCTGTTGCTCTGAAGTCACTTGGCATGGCTGTTGTTCCAGTGTTTGATAACAGTACTAGAGTAAACTGCTATGCTAATTCAGCCTTGCAAGCTTTTCTCCACATGCCACACTTTGTGCAGGCAACATCAGCTTCACAAGACACTCCCTTATTAAAGGCAGTGAAGGAAGTTGTCAACGTGACTTCTGATCAGTCAAACAATGTACAGTCACTGACACCTCTACAGCAGGTCTTAGGTTCATATGACGGATGCAGTACATTTGCTGTTAACATGCAGCAGGACACCAGTGAGTTTATGATGACCATCATAAATAGCTTGGATGAAGAAGGGATTCCAATGTGTCAGTACTTCACTGTGTCATATGTTACCAGACATGTATGTCTGTCATGTGGTCATTCAGAGTGAGAAACCACTGAAGACATGCTTTGGGTGTCTCTGTTTGTGCCTCAGTCTCAAAGTGTCAAGTTCCGGCAGCTGTTTACCAATGCTGAAAGTGGTCACTTATGTGTAAGGTGTGGAGGTACATGTACTCAGTCCATACGTCTGAGGACTTCATCTCAATATCTTATGCTTGTTTTTCATAGATTTGTCTCTAACGGGCTTAGAGTTGACACACCTATCACAGATTTCATAGCTGGTAGAATTGTATTTAACCAAGCAATATTTGATACTCAGGCTGTGATCTACTACTGTGGCCAGTCTGTACATTCTGGACATTACACTTGTTTGTTGAGGTACAGAACTGGCTGGGTTGAATGCAACAACTCCACAAGCACTTTTAAAGAGAGACTACCACAACACTTAAAAAATGCATATGTGCTAATATTAAAGAATTACTACAATCTTCATGCATCAGAGGAATAGTCACACAACATGTGACATGCATTGCTGTCCATTTTGTTACAGAGTGAGTTCTGGTAGATTAACATTTTTTTTTCATGCAAATCTGCATTCAAGATTACACTGTTAACACATCACATGGTTTACTGCATATGTTTACCCAATCTGACTTATAAGATTGTTGCGTTGATCAATGACACAGTGAAAATAGTTGCAATGGTCTTCAATCTGTGCCAACTGTCTTCGCAGTCACTAGAAAAACCACACTTAGATGTCTAAAGAAGATTTTGAAATGTCAAAAGAGATATTCCCATCTGATCATCCTCTTCTGTCATTGTCTTTTCTTCTGAGTATCTCATATGCAGTCTTAACAACTATTACTTGGCACACTTGCCAACTGTGTACCTCTACTAAGGCACAATACTTGTCCATGTGCATGAACAAAACTGTGTAACACATGTCTTTTTAAAGAGTTGTCTGCATCATGACATTATTTGGATCAAAGATATCCTGGTGTTTGTGTCACTTCTGTGTTAGCACAATTGAACACTGTTTTTTTTACATGATCTGCTGACCTCTACTTAAGAGTACAATACTCTGAAATACACATCACTCTGTGACATGTTGAGTATCACCAGGTGTGGCTTGTGTTTAATTTTTTTGTCCGTTTACATCTTCATTTAATACCACTATATTGTGCCGCAACAGTGTAGTACTATACCTGTTTTCTTGTTGTACATCTGTGTTGTATATATGTATCTATTATTATTAATACATTATTTGATTACTGTTAGCTTTTAAGTAGTTGTATTAATTGCTATTTAAGTGAATTTATTAAACAGCGTTTCATATTTCACTGTTTAACAGTAATTGATTCACAAGTATTTAAACATATTCTTAATATATTTATGAATGTAACATAGATATTTAGTAGAACTTTTCTAGTTAGTAATAATTTCATAGAGGCATCATTAATAGTATAGTAGAGTGTTGTGGTAGATATTTCTTTATTAGCCAGAGGTGACATTTTTTGAATAAGAGATTCTTTAATGTAATATTCATGCCATTTTGTGAACTGATTACTTATTAGTAACTACAATTTTTTAGTGAGGTAGATACTTCATAAATTCACTATGAATGTTGAATATAGCTTTGATCATTTTCACTGATGTATATAGTACCTGTTACCATATGCCATTTTATTTGGGTTTATGTAAGACGTTAATTAAATGTATGCATAGAATTGTACACTATTGTAAATCAGACACTTTCACTGATTAACAACTGATTTTTATGTTCCTGATAATATTTCTTGATCGCATCTATTGAGGTGTTGGGCGGGAATTTTCCCAATTCATCCATATATCTATATGTCTTTACATGTACATGTATGTCTATATATATGCATATGTCTTCACAAAAATATACTACAATTTAATGTTTTAAAATAGTTTACAGATGTATCTTTTTTTACACACCATTATGTGTTTGTGCTGCTGCTATTTAAATAGTTGGCATCTGTTTTTTTTGTCCACCCCAGGAACATTCAAACTATCAGTCACACAATGACAATAACATCATCACTGTTTGATGCTTGTAAGCAGTGTACAGAGAGTACTGTGGTAGCTGTGTTCATGTGTTGTGTGCTACTGTCACATCTTACTCATGAAGTACCTGTCATACTGTTTTACATGTATTTTAAACTTTGGTCTAATACTTTTTTAAGATTGTTTTGTGAGACTGATTTTGTGTACCAATTGGAGTTTTAATTCGGCCTTTTTAATCAACTTTTAATGGGGCAATACATCTTTTTTAAGCCTTATCTACCTGTGTTGTGTCTTTTATTATATATTGAGTTACAGTTCTGATATGTATACTGTCTTTGTATATTGCTGCATAGAAACAAAGCTCAAGAGGTTCATCTGTGCATGTTTTCTACTTAGCAGAGTACATGTACTATTGGTCCATGTGGCGCACATATTACTGTGATAGTCCATTAATTTATCACTTCATTTTCATGTGAAAGGTATAGTACATGAACTATAGTTGCATGAATAGTATAAGACAGGTAAATATTCTGACAAAGCTATCTATATCTTGGTGAATCTGTGGTACAAAAAGGGAGGTACATTCTCAACAACATATACAATATAGGATGAGATAATAATTTCTTAAAAAGACAGGAAATTCATGACAAAAAAAAAACATTTAATGCATCAGTTAGGGTTGTTCCACAGCGACAAAAGTGAGGAAATTCCGTGTTAGGGTTGAAAACCCTAACTCCACATTTCCCACCCCCAGCACCATGCACACACACACACACACACACACACACACACATGCAAGTAGGGAGGAGGACCAAGGCAACATGACCACTCACAGACAACTAGCAGCAGGTGATAGAAATAACATACAACTGTCTAAATGTACTACAAGACACATCCATCATGTGTGTGTGCGTGGTGCTGAGGGGCTGGGGTAGGGAATGCAGAGTTAAGGTTTTCAACCCTAACGCTGAATTTCCATGCTTTTGTCACTGTGGAACAACCCTAACTGATGCATTAAATGGAGTTTTTTTGCCATGAATATATGTGTGTGTGTATATATATATATATATATGTATATATATACATACACACCCAACAGTTCTTTTCCTAATAGGTAACGATTTTATGTGTTATTCAAAAAATGTTCAGTCAATAAAAGTCTGTTGTATTACAGCAGGTATTGGTTACAATAGTCTGATCTTAAAAAAGATCATTAGGCAGTATCCCTTGCCTTTGAACAGAAAAGAGTAATTAAAAAATGTTCCTTACTGAAATAAAAATTATAAAACTTTATACAGCTGGTGTATGAAATCACTTAAACACATATGATAGATACACACATTTATTTTTTAACAGGAGATAAACTTTTAAGACTGCAAGGCCTTGTTTTACAAAGTTGTCCTGTGTAAGCAGATGATTGCATATGATAGAGGGTGCGAAACTTAAGTGTTTCATAAAAAGCAAAGACTTACAATCAGGAAAACACTTTTAAAACACATTTAACTATAAACTTACAACAGGGGGCTATGAACTGTACAAATACAGGTACTCACCACCCTGCATTGTGCCCTTGGACACATTCTTATAGACCCGCAACAAAGCCTATGATCTCTGAGTTTAGAAACTTTTCAGGTTTTGATGTTTCTGGATTTAGAGATGGCCTACAGAATGTAGATTGGTCTTTTCTTGAATCAATACCCGATGTTAACTGTGCTTTGCATTACTTTATTACAGAATTTACTAGGGTACTGTATATGTATGCTCCATATATTAGAAGATGTGTCAGAGGTAAAGAATCTAAATGGTTAACACCTTCTCTATTTAAATTAATGAAAGAACGGGACAACTTGTGGAAGCATTATATGAAAAATCAAATGGCTGTTAACAT
This sequence comes from Neoceratodus forsteri, assembly GCA_016271365.2. NCBI lineage: Eukaryota > Metazoa > Chordata > Ceratodontiformes > Ceratodontidae > Neoceratodus > Neoceratodus forsteri. The sequence continues at coordinate 1,306,124,762 of CM057458.1, forward strand.
ACAGAACTACAGGTGTTTAAGGAACAGATGTAAGGCTGAGATTAAGAAAGCTAAGGCTCAATATTTAAGGCAACAGCAGACTGCGGGACTGACAAATAGTGCAACATTTTGGAAAACTATTCATAATTTTATTGATCTTCAGTTTGAATCAAAGTTTCACATTAACAAGGGTGGTGAAACATTAACAGATCCTCTGACAGTAGCAAATGAATTTAATGTTTTGTTTACTGACTTGGATCACTATAGAGCTCAATATAGACCAGGTCTAGTTGACAATAACATAGGGGGCCGTGTGGATAATCCAAAGTTGTATTTAAAGACAGTCACACATTCAGAAGTGTTTAAAATTCTAAAACAACTTAAGAAAGATAAATATTGTGGCGTTGATGGTTTGTCTCCTAAATTGCTACGTTTAGCTTCAGCAGAGTTAGCACACCTTGTCAGCTTGATTTTTATTCTGTCTTTTTGTCTGGGAGAAGTACCTGACCTGTGGAAACACTCTTATGTAGTTCCAATTCACAAGGCAGGTTCAACCAGTGAATTTATAAACTATAGACCAATCTCCATTCTGTCGGCTTTATCTAAATTACAGGAAATGATTGTTTCTAGGCAACTGTCTGACTACGTGGAAACACATGGTTTATTATCACAATGTCAGCATAGTTTTAGGAAGGGGAGGGATGTTGAGAGTGCCTTGGTCGAGTTCACAAGTGTGGTCCACAAGGGCATGGAGGGGGGATGCTTGACTGGGCCACGTTCATGGACTTGACCAAGGCATTCAATTTAGTGGATCATTCCCTCCTAGTTGAGAGACTTAGTTATATAGGGGTGGGGACTCCAATACTATCCTAGGTATCAAACTATCTTTCTAATAGGTTTCAAATGGTAAAGATTGGAAGTAGAATATCTGATAAGGCTCTGGTCAAGTGTGGAGTCCCACAAGGCTCCATACTGGGGTCAATTTTATTTTCCTTCTTTTTTGATTCAGTTATTTCAACTATCAAGGATGCACATGTTGTTATGTATGCAGACAATGCTGTTTTCTTTAGTCAAGGGAGAACATTGTCAGAGCTTAATGTAACTCTGACTAGGGAACTTAAATCAATGCAAAATTGGCTGATAAATAATAAACTACTACTAAATAAGCAAAAAACTAAAACCATGGTTTTTGGTACCCCAGTTAAGTTAAAAGCTATTGGTGCTAGTTTACAAGTAGAGTCATTGGATGGGGTTTTATATGAAAATGTAAACAGTTTCAAGTATTTGAGGGTATTTTTAAACTCAACATTGACATATGAGTGACATATGCATGCTATTACCTCTAAAATACATTCCAAGATTGCTTTACTATATAGGTTATGTAGTTTTTTGACAGATGAGGTGCATCTAGCAATAGCTAATCAATGTCTATTGCCTATTTTGAATTATGCCTCGATAGTGGTGGATAATGCTCCTTGTAGTATACTAAGGTGTAAATCAGTGTTGTTGCACTAAATAGGAAGATTCACATTACTAACATCTAATAAAGTACATCACTGTATCATATTGGAGAATCTTGGATGGTTATCAGTTGAACATCATCATACGCTTATATTGTCCAAATTTGTTTATAAAACACAACAAATAGGGGTACCTTAAACAATGAAAATCAGCTTGTGATTTCTAGTTTTAAATCACCTACTAGATCATCTGGAGATCCCACAATGCTAAAAATTCCTTTTATGTATACCTCTAGAGGACAGCGCATGTTTGCTTACTGTGTACCTTAAGTATGGAATGATATCCCAGTATACATTAGAGGTATGGGTAGCTATGGGACATTTACCACAGCCTTGAAATCACATTTTATGAATTTGTCTAAGTGCAGATGTCATCAAGATTGATACTTTGTTTTTTGATTGAATGTATTGGTTGTGGAACTACAGTCTCTGTGATATTGATTTTTGCACTATAGATAGAATTGCATTAGAGTTTTTAAATTGACATTAATATGTAGATGTGGAATTTATATTCCTATTTAATTATGTTTTTGTACCATGTAGTATTTTGTCTTATAATGTTTTTGTATGTATTTTTGATAGACCATGGGTCGTACCTATAAAAGGGATTGTATCCCAGTATACTTACCCTTATACAAATAAACATCAAATCAATCTTAACTTAGTATTGTGTACAAAAAGACAAGGAGCCCTATTCTAGGAAGAATGCTGCAACTCGCTGGCGTATGTGAGTTGTGACATTTGCTGTTACACCAGGGACCCTGCGCCACCTTCCAAGAGCAGCAGGGTCCTGGCACTTGCAACATGCGGGTTATGCCATTCAGAGGCTAATGCCACAGGCATGGCATAAATACCCCACATGTTGCAAGTCACAGACCGCTACTGGCATCCCCCTGAAAGCATCCCTGCCCCAGAAAACCATGGCACACACCAGGGGGCATGGGGCAGGACAGGTGGCACAGGAGTCTGGGGAGTGCACTGGAGTTCAGACCCCTGGGGTCCCTGACTTTCAGGGGGTGGGGAACAGGGTTGTGCTTGTGAGGACATGGGGATCATATCGGCACTGTTGCCGTGGCACTGTGGAGCAGGCATCCAATGGCTAGCACTGTCAGATGGCCCCTTAGAGCAGCTCTGACCTGCTATATGTTAGCCCCACTACTGCGGCACCTGAAATAGTGCCAGCAGGTTACAGCAGCTGCCCTCTTGGAATAGGGCACAGATGCTGCTGTAACCCACCCTTGTGCCATGGCATTGTGGGCTGCTGTGTAGTGGGTGGCATAACCCATGATTGTCATAGCCTGCAGCCACCATTGTGCAAGACGCCTCTTGTAATCAGGACACGTGTAATTCTTGGCGTAAGTCACTAGATATACCAAGGGGTTTGGCGTATCTCAGCTCATGCTGGCGTATGCTGACTTGGAATCTGCCCCAAGGATATTTGTGTTACACAACAGAACAATGTTTCCCTCTAAACATGCACAAAAATCTAAAACTGATATAAAATCAACATAGTTGAGACGAGACATCACATAGGGTCAATTGTTCACAGGCTTACAAACATTGTACCCTATGCATTAATGTGGCAGAGTGGCTATGTGCACATACCTGGGGTGCTTAACCAATCCTTACCCTATGCACCCCCTGCACAGGATGCACAAAGAAGGTGCACAGCACATATGCACCCGATCCCCTGGCCATGTGAGAAGCAATGCACCGGGGCAGGCGAGGGGCAAGCCGACACTACTCGCCATGCACTAAGGCATGTGTGCTGGCCAAGGGGGTGCATAGCGGGTGCCAGATACACCAGGGAGAACCCTGCCATAAACCCCCTATGTGCTCGATGCACACCCTGCAGGACAGGGTGAACAGCCCACCAATCCTCTGGGGCCACAGGATACAGCTGCCTGATTCCACTCACCCACCCCAGCACACAGCGATGAGTGTGGTGGCCCCCATGATAACACCCATAACACACAGGGGCATCGGCATAAGGCTGTCACCCACCCTACCCAGAAGCACTGCATGTCAACTCCCTCTCCCTGCTACCAGCGGTAACGTCGCCCCCTGTCAGCAGGCATGCCCTCCCATCCCACTGCACCACTTCGGTGCCATCAGAGCAGGCTGGCAGCATTGTTCTCCTACCATCTGCCACAGTCACCAGATGTTGGACATCCACAGGGTGCATTACCAGTGCATGACCCAGTCCAGGCATGCGATTGGATGCCTTGCTGGACCCACGTCCTCACCCCCAGCTGCACTGCGGAGTCCTGTGCGTCAGGGGGGCAGGGTCATGGACAGATGGCCAGCAGACGTGAATGCTGATGGTGTGCACCTGTCTGCAGGTGCAGAGCTGCGCGTGTGAGTTACGTGCTTTTGGAGTGTAACTTGCACTCATTAGTGCATAGGGCCCATTATGTGCAACAAGCAATCCATAATTTAAAACCTATCCATTTCTTGGCACATTTTCCTAATGCCCTTCTCTATCCTGAACAATAATGACTAACTTTCCATATCATATCTAAACCTTTTCTAAACTTTCCTAAGTTTCTTGCATTTCTAGTCTCTGGTTTTAATTCATTCCATATTTTTGGTAGGTAATACCATCTTTGCATCTTACTATATACATTTTTAACAATGGGGATCATTAAACTTCTGTTTTTTATATCCCTCGAAGTATATTTATTTTTTGATTTCTGTGCATATTTTGTTCCATTTACATTTCCCTTTCCAAATTCCCAAATGCTTTTTGACCCAATCATTTGTTCCTTCAGATTTCAAGGGAATCTCATTTTAGCTTTTGTAGGAGACTGCAATGGTGAGTATTGAAATTACATTTTTAAAATGAATCTTACTATCTTATATAGTACTTTGTTTAGCTTATCTAATGAGGTTTTTGTTGTGTGTTGATAAATTATACTCACATATTCTAGTACTGTTAAGAACAATTGCTATGCTACTTTATTTCTGTCCTCTTCAGACAGAAATGAAATCTTCCTATGTAGAATCCCCAGTCTGACATTCACTTTACCCACAGTGCTGGCTATATGCCCTCCAAAAGAAAGTTTGTCATCGAAAAGTACCCCCAAATATTTGTATTGTCCCACTTTGTCCAATTTAAAATTATCTAGTGTAATGATGTTCAGTCCTTGATTATATGTCTTTGTTATACCTTTTGTTTTAAACAGCATTAACTTGAGTCTTTTTTCTACTCAAAACTCTGTAGTTCTGTTCTAACCTTTGCTCTGTCTATCAGGGCGATATCATCTGCATACAGATAAATTTTACACCTTTCAATCAACTGTGGCAATGGGTTTATGTAGATTAAAACAAAAGGGGGTCCAGCATTGAGCCCTGGGGGACACCCCTAAAAGTCCACCTTTCTCAGATTGTACATCACCCACACAAACCTGCTGAGTGCTCTGTGTCAGGTAGGAGAGCATCCATGATTTAATTGGATCAGATATGCCAACGAGCATAAGCCTAGCCATCAAAATGCTGTAATCAACCAAGTCAAAGGCTTTGAGAGGTCGACGGACACAACTCCAACAGACTCCCCCATCTCCAGTCCATTTGAGACTGTGGCCAGGATATTCAAAACAGTTGCACATGGCACAACTGTGTTGCACTGGCACAAGGATGGAAATGCACCAAGGAGTGATATTCAGTGGGTGCCGATGTGCAGCACAAGTCCAAGTGTGCCAGTGTGCAACAATAATGAATGCATGTGCAAGAGCAGGGGGCGTGCCCATGAATATGCAGTGCACTGCGATATTCAACCACTGAATGATGGTGGAAGAGCAGAGCAAGTCCCAGATGATCTGAGCAGACTTGATTCTATAACTACAGGGTGCAAGCACACCCACAGCAGATATACCAGGGGCGAGGGGGAGAGAACGAGAGAGAGGGAGGGAGAGATAGTCAACCTTATATACAGATCTGAGAGAATTACATATAACTTAAATGATAAAGCAGACCTTTGTTCTATAAAGTGGAGAAGATGGATAATGCACGTTATGGTCAAAAACCCACACTTTATACCCAAGTAGCTCTTACCACCTATTAGTTGAGCCAGATCCACCATACCAGGCATAGTGTCCAATACTCAAGATATGAAGATAATATTATAATAGGGTACACGATTCACATTTAGAGGGCTGGAAAAGTGTAGCAGAAATCAAACACCAGAGCAGATGGAACCTGGGATGGAAGAGAGGGAAGAGCATGAGGAGGAAGGATCCTGGAGAGAGACAAAGAGTGACAGTTGGGAAGGGTAGACTAGACCTGGAAAGAAGGTTGAGCCCCTCAGGTAAGACTGCGATACACAAATGATGTATAATATAATAAACTTATATGAACTGTAACCCTGCATAAACCATCACAATGATGTATAATGTGACTGGAAATATGACAAAATCATCAATAAAGACTATATTTGGAAAAACAAAAAAAGAACAGGATGGTGGAGGGAAATGACTGACACGTGCAAGGGAGACACAGCCTGAGAGGACAGGGTGACCAGCACAGGCAGCCACAGGGGTGTGGGAGTGAGGTGGCAGTGGAGAGTATGCCAGGAGCAGAGCGAGTGAGAGGGAGAGGCAGTCAGGGTGCCACACACAGCACCAGAGAGGCAGACAGCGCACAGCAGCCGACCGTCCAGGGGATGACAGGACAGCAGGGGCCATGGCCAGTGCACCCTTTCAGATGGAGACCATCATGAGGGGTGTGAGGAAGCAGGAGGAACAGCGACGTGGCCGTGAAAGGGCCCATCAGTGGTATGCCTGGAACAGATAGTACCATGCCAGCACCAGCTTCGAGAACTACAGCGATATGGAGATTGTGGGCCGGTATCATCTGAACCGGGCTATTCTAAGGTGGAAGCACCAAATTATGTCAGCAGCAAGAATGCTGACCTCCCCCACAGCGACAGCACAATACCGACGCAGCCTGTTCTGTGGCTGTTTTCTGTGGGGGGCTGTGCCCTCCATGCCCCCAATGCAGGGGGCTCTACCCCCCCACCTCCCACCCCGGATTTTAAGATTCCAACTCCAGGTCGGAGTTGGTCTGGGAATGGGGCAGAACACAGGGAAAAAATACCATTACTGATAATGTCGCAGTAATGGTCTTTTTTCCTGTTTTGCTGTCGGGTCATTGCCGTAAAGGGGTGCACCATTCTAAGGCATCTCTGTGAGCTGTGCAGTGAGGAGATGCAGGCACCTGCTAGATGTAGTCATGCCATGTCAGTGGAGACGAAGGTAACAGTTGTCATGTGCCTGCTTGCCACAGGTACCTGCCAGAGACCAACAGGAGACACAACAGGCATAACCCAGTTGGCCACATCCTGGGTCCTCACACAAGTCCTCAATGCCCTGCTGCCACATGGTTCAGAATATATCCATTTCCCCAGCACACAGGCTGAGTGTACAACAACCATGTAGGACTTCCACAGGGTAGCATGCATGCTTGGCGTGCTTGGGGCCATTGACTGCACCCATATGGGCATCCACATGCCACCTGGCCCTGTGAGAGTGGTATATGTCAACAGGAAGGGGTAACCAGTGTCAACTGCCAGGTGGTTGTGATGCCAAGGGGTGCATCACCAGTGTCTGTGCCACTCACACTGGGAGTGCACATGATGCATTCATCTGGCACAGCAGTGTGCTGTGCCACAGGTTTGAGTGTGGGGATATCCCAACAGGCCACCTAGTGGGTGAGTATGGGATGGGCAAGTGGTGCAGGCAGTGCATGGGATGGTGGATGGCAGCATGGATGTGGTGGCGATTGCACCAGGGATGGGTAAGGGGCACAGCAACACAGTACATAGGGCTAACCATGTCATTCTCCACACAGGTGACAGTGGATATCCACTCAGGCCATGGCTGTTCACCCCCTACTGGCACCCATCATCCCCAGCAGAAGAATGGTACAATGAGGAACACGCCAGCATGCAGAACATCATTGAACATGTCTTTGGGATGCAGAAGGCATGTTTCCATTGCCTAGACAGATCTGGAGGTGCCCTACAGTACAGCCCCTCGAATGCCTGTGGCCTATTCCTGGCCTGTTGCATACTGTGCAACATGGTCATTGATCGTGGGATAGTAGTCGAGGCCGAGGAGGGGGACAGTAGTGGGGATGATGAGGGCAATGGGCTGGACATATGAACATATGAAATTTGCCAACAGATAAAGGCCTAGAGGTCTATCAAGTCTACTCGAATGTGCAGCTAGCTCCATTTATTCTGCAGCTGCCTCTCCCTTCCACCCTTCCCCTTCATTAACCCTCCCCCATGTCCTGTGTCATCCCATCCCTTTTGAAGCAGTCCACTGTTCTACTGGATACCACTTCTGCAGGTAACACATTCCACCCAGCCACCACCCTCTCTGTAAAAAAGTGTCTCCTCATCTCACTCCTGAACCTTCCTCCCTCCAGTCTCATATCATGGCCCCTGGTGTCTCTCCCCTCCCTTACTTTGAACAGCCCCTCTGCACCTGTCTTGTTTATTCCTTTCATGTACTTAAAGGTTTCAATCATGTCCCCCCTGTCCCTCCTCTCCTCCAGTGAGTACATGTTCAACTCCCTCAACCTCCTCTCGTATGATAAGTCCCCCAGCCCCTTGATCATCTTTGTCACCATGCGCTGCACCCCCTCCAGTAACTTAATGTCCCCCTTCAGATACGGGCACCAGTACTGCATGCAGTACTCCAGGTGCGGTCTAACTAATGACCTATACCGTGGCAGAATCACCTCCTCCCTTCTCGAGGATATACCCCTTGCAATACAACCCAGAATTTTGTTGGCCTTTGCAGCTGCCTTTCTACATTGTGCCAAGTTGTTCATTGATTCATTGACCCTGTAGTGAGCACCTCCCAGATCCTTCTCCTCCTATGTCTGGGCTAGCTGCTCTCCCCCCAGCTGGTAACTCCTCCTTGGGTTCTTCATCCCAAAATGCAGCACCTTGCACTTTTTGGCATTAAACCCCAGTTGCCAGGTGTCTGACCAGGTTTCAAGTTTTGCCAGATCATCCTGCAACCCCTGCCATCCCCCTAGGTCATCCACCACCGCTCCTACTTTGGTATCTTCAGCAAACAGACTGATCTTGCTCTTGATGTCCCATGATATGTCTGCAATGAATATCCCAAACAACATTGGTCCCAACACCGAGCCCTGTGGAACACCGCTCGTCACTACCCTTGGATGTGAGAGCTCCCCTACCCACCACCACCCTCTGTTGCCTTCTCTGAAGCCAGTTTCCTACCCATCTCACCAGCTTTGTACCCACCCCTGTGCTGACTAATTTACTTCCCAGCCTTCCATGTGGCACTGAGTTGAATGCCTTACTGAAGTCCAGATACAGGACATCCACTGCATGGCACCTGTCCAGTTGCCTAGTTACCCAGTTATAGAACTCCACCAGGTTGGTTTGGCAGGATCTGCCCCATATGAAGCCATGCTGTCTGCTGTTGTGTAGTCCTCTGGCCTCTAGTAGGGCCACCAGCCTCTCCTTCAGGATAGTCTCCATTAGCTTACCCATGATGGATGTGAGGCTCACTGGTCTGTAGTTTCCTGGTTCATGCTTGGAGCCACTCTTGTGGAGGGGCACCACATGATCCATCCTCCAGTCCTGAGGTACACACCCCAAATGTAGTGAGGCATTAAATAGGTCTGCCAAAGGTCCTGCAAGGACCTCTGTCAGCTCCTTCAGTACCCTGGGGTGGATGCCATCTGGGCCTGGTGCCTTGTCCACCCTCAGTGCCTTCAAACTCTCCAAAACTTTGCCCTCCATGATTTCCCCATCTGTCACCCCTTCCCCCCCGTTTCTGCCATTTCTCCCCCCTTGGGTGTCACCCCCCATTATCTTTAGTAAATACTGAGCAGAAGTACTCATTTAGTGCTTCTGCCTTATCGCACCTAGCTTCCACCCAACCCCCCTCCTTCCTAATCCTCACTATGTGGTCCTTACACCTCCTTTTCTCCCTGATGTACCTAAAGAAGTCCTTCTCCCCCTTCTTAATGCCTTGTGCCAGGCTGAGTTCCATAGATGCTTTGGCTGCCCTTACTGCCCTTGTCACCTCCTTCAATTCTGTCAAGTACTCCTCCCTGTCCTCACCCCTCATTGTTTTCTTGTACTACCTAAAGGCAGCTCTTTTCTTCCTTACCTTTTCCATCACCTCCTTGCTCAACCAGCTTGGTTTTTTAGCCCTAGCCTTCTTGCAGTGGGCCTTGCAGCAGGTTTTGGTTGCTTCCACTATCCCCAGCTTTATGAGCTCCCACCTCTGGTTAGTGTCCATACTAGCTTGAATTCTGACCAGGTATCCTTTAACCACTTCCCCCATCCTCCAAAAGTCAGCCCTCCTGAATTCCAGCACTCTTGTGCCAGATTCCACTCCTTCCTTGCCCATATCCAATGTGAGCCATACTTAGTGGTAGTCACTCCCCAACAGCGGTTCCTCCACTGTAAGTTCTCTCACAAAGTCCTCATTTTCCAGCACAATGTCAAGGGTATTCCCTAACCGGCCTGGTTCACTGACCATTTGCAGCAAGAAGCTGTCCTGGAAGGCATCCAGCAGTACCTGCTCCCTTTTGTTCCTGGTTGTTGGTGAACTCTAGTCCACTCCTGGCATGTTGAAGTCACTCACAATCACCACACTACCCTTCTTGCAGGTCCTCCTGATCTGTCCCACTTGTTCCATGTCTAACTCCTCCATCTGAGATGGTGGCCTGTATACCACTCCCATTCTAAGAATCCTATTCTTGGAATCCTGGATTTGCATCCAAAGTGACTCCGTACTACCCTCCTCCCCTTCCTCCCTTACACACTTCAGTCCTTCCTTCACATATAGTGCCACACACCCTCCTTTCCCAATCACTCTGTCCCTACGAAATAACCTGTACCCTGGTACAGACAGGTCCCAGTCATTGTATTGGGTGGCCCATGTTTCTGTGATGGCTGCAATGTCCACCTCTCCCTCTGCCATGAGCACCTGTAACTCTGCAGTTTTCCTCCCAAGGCTCCTAGCATTAAGGGTAACCACCTTCCACCCTTCCCACCTCCCATCCTGCCCTCCTGTACTAGCATCATCAATAGTACTTGCCATTTGTCCTTTGTCACTGTTATGGGGGTAGGCTCATATGGTTTTCCAGCCTGTGGTCTCTGCATATCTCTTGCCCAATTGCCACCCCCCACTCCTAGTTTAAATTCCCAACTTCCTCCATGTACTCCTCCATCCTCTGTTTCAACACTTTCTTTCCCTCCTCACTCAAGTGTAGTCTGTCCATGGCATAGAGATTACTGTCCTCCCAGGTCCCTTCCCACCCCCCAACAGCCCATACCCTTTAGCACAACACCAGGTTCTTAGCCATCCGTTAAATTCCTCTATTCTCAGCTTTCTTGTCATGATTGCCTTGGGCACTGGAAGTATCTCTGAAAAAGTCACTGATCTTTCTGCCCCCTCACATAATTGTGTTAGTTCCTCAAACCTCCTCTAGACTATTTCTATTGTCTTGTCAGCCAGGTCATTTGTCCCAAGATGTATAATTAAATGAGGCTTGTCCCTACCCCTTCTAGCATATTTCAAAACAGATCATCCCACCCTTTCCGCTGTCATTCCTGGCAAGCCCTCCACCCAAATGTGACTTTGCCTCTCTTTCTTGCTATCCCACCTGACTCCTCTTAGTATTGCGTCCCCCAGCACTAAGATTCCACCACTCTTACTCCTTGCTTGCTTCCATTCATCTCCCTCTCTCATTTCCAGCTCCTCTTCTTCCTCCTGCACATTATTTCCCCCTTTTGCCCCTGGTGCAATTCTCCCAGCAGAACTTCCCCCTGCTCCAGTTTGGTCCAGGCATTTATCAATTGCTCCTCTAATTTCATCATTTCCCTCCTCCACCTTCTTCCTCTCTAGCAGTGCAAAACTATTTTCTGAAGACCTGTCACAAATGCCCACTCCCTCTTTCTGCATAGTAACCTGTTCTCTCCTTTCTACTCCATGACTTTTGCCACTTCTTCACCTCCCCTCACAAGTCCCATCTTCTCCTTCCATTTGTCATTTGTCTCCTGACCTGGTTTCCCTGGCAATCGTTCTTCCTGGCCTAGGCCCTTTTGCCTCTGCTTCCCTTCTTCTGACCCTCTCCTCACCACTGTTGGCTTAAATCACCCTTCCTCATCTCCCCTTCTTCCTCCCTCCAGTATTGGGCTAAACCCACCATCAATCTGCCTTGCCTGTCTTAATACCTCCAACAGACCTTCGATCTCCTTTCTAAGTTTCTCTATGTGGTTGCACACTAAACATCCTCCCACACTCCAGGCAATGTTTAGAAAGACTGGTGCACCACAGTTGTTGCAGCCTACCACCCTACTCATTGCTGTCATTGCCCACCAGTGATCCCCACCCTTCCAGATGCAGGATACCAAACACTCCCCCAAGTCTCCCCTCTCCCCCCTCTATCAGTGCAAAACATTCTTATCTTTATTTCCCTTACCCCTTAGTTGTACATGTTTAGATAGATTGAGCAACTGCTTTTTAAATTCCTATCCTTCCTATCCACACTCAAAAAGAGACTTTAAGTAGCTATTGCACAACCTTCCTCAAACTCCTACTCCTCCTTTCCCCAATGCAATAGCAATGCAAAGAAGTAACAATGAAAGCTCTTAGATTTGCAGTTACTTCCCTTCCACTGAGATAGCAGTCACCTCTTCACTTGCTGCTGTCCCTTTCCTGGATGTCTGCTTCTGCTATGACAGGTGCATATCCTTTGCCCATTTGAGGAAGTGATGTCAGAACCCCTGGTATAAAGGAAATAATGAACCTGGGGTGGATGGAGTGAGGGGTTGGGGGACGGGACCAGCCCAAGTCTTCCTGAAACAATCAGGTAGCTGAGGTCCCTGGCCAGACCATTAGCACCCTTCCCCCACTCCACACTAAACTTTGCAGCTAGTGAAGCCAGCAAAAATGAATCACAATTCTACTCAAAGACCCCAAAATAGGTTTGCTACCCAAAGAAGCAGGACTCCAATTCAAACAGCTTCACCAACAACACATCAAAATAGACTTGAAATTAGAAGACATAGGTCTCCAATTCAAAGAAACAGACCCAGTTAAATGACAACAAATAGGTTTTAAATCAGAAGAAATAGGCCTCTACAAATGCAGCCTGCTACACAGTGAAACAGCAAACAAATGAGCCCACTTATAGCTACCAAAACAGGTTTCAAAATTCCAACAGCCCAGAACAATACCCTGCTATCCCCTTAGAAGTAGTAAGAAAGAAAAGAAATAACCTTCTACCAAGTATAACCCACAAGAAACAATGTAAAAACAACAAGAAGCAGCTACTGTACTGTAACAGATCTGATCCTGTCCCCCTTCTAGTATCCTGTCCTCCTTCTAGGGCCCTCGACTCCAGCACAAGGCACACTAGCACAGAGACACCATTGCATGGGAGCATGTTGGTGCAGGCAGGTAGGTTGCACCACACCCACACACTGGCCACACACACAGGGACAGCACACAGGAAGGGGCATGCATGGTAATGGGCATGCACACACAAGTGTGTGGAGCAGGGGTGGGGGTGACAGTGCCACACAGCCACACACAGCAGCAAATGGCAATGTCCAGCAAGACACACAGACAGACACAAACACACAAATATACACACACACACACACACACACACACACACGTGCCCAGGCACTGGCAAGTGGAGGGGATCAGATGCAGAGCACCGGTGCACAGGTGCAACTGGTGCTGATCCACCCTCATCATTCCCATGCCACATGCACCAGTGGCTGGGCAGTCATTGACACAGGCAGTGTGCAGTGTGACACACAGGAGCCACACTGATGGTATGCACCCACACATACCACTCAAGCATGCACTGGGCAGTGGCAGCAGACTGCAGACAGGGCCGCATGCACCTTATGTCCACCTCGCAGAACCATGGCCACTATGGCCATGGGGGCAGCTGCACTGTGGCTGATCAGCATCCACAGGCTGCACATCAGCCACAGAGGGTGTCTGCAACAGCCCCCCAGTGGTTGACCCACGGGACCATGACCGGGTCCATGCATTAGTGTGTAGGCACCCAAACAGGCCCACCCCAGGTGTGCCTGTGATGCTGCTAGCAGAGCCCAGCATCAACAGGGAGGGTGTCATACAATGTCAGGTCCACAGGGTGGACAGTGCACTATGTGGTATGTGAGGTGGCCAGCCATGCCTGGTGGTGGCCAGTGGTGCAAGGCCATCCCTGATCACATTGGCAATGCGATCCAAGGATACAGTTGTGTCCTCCCACAATCACTGAATAGCCTCCAGGAGCTGTGCAGTGCCTCTCTCATGCTCCTTGGCCATCTGGCACACCTCTGCACTCAGTGCATGCACCCCAACTACCAGCAGCACCTGTTGCTCCACAGAGGCATGCAGCAATTTGTTGTGCTCTGACAATGGGTTGGCACCCAGGAGAACCTGGGTGGGCTGCTGACCCACTGGTGGGGTACTACCACACTGCACAGCCCCCCACTCAGGTGGACACTGCACAGTGGGGTCCACTTGTGGTTGGTCCCTGTCTGGTGCCCCAGAGTTGGACACTGAATCCTGCTGCCTCCTGTCCCCTGCTGCCTGCTGTCCCTCCGGTCCCTTTACACTGCCAGTGGCTGTGCATCTGCACCACCACAAGGCACTGCCATGGCGGTGCACATGGCAATACCTGCAGTGGCAGCAGGCAGCTGTCCCACCATTGGCAGGCCACTGGGTGCACTGCCTGAGGTGGTACTTGGTATGGGTATCTCCCCAATGACACCGCCACTGCTGTCCAGGCTTATGGTCATGTCGTCATTGGTGTCAGACCCCACCCCGATCTGTGTCTCCATGTAGAAGACACCATGGCTGGCATCCTGCTGGAGCTTACACCCAGGGCCTCATCCGACCACATGCCCAGGACATCCGGCTGGACAGCGGGGGGCTTGCAGCCAATCAGGCCTCAGGATGCCCATGGAGGTGGATGGCTGGTCCTCTGGGGCTGGGCCTGCCTCCACAGTTGCTGCTGGTGCCCCTTCCACTGTATGCTGGCATGCTGGTGCTGAAGGAGAAAACAGAAGTGTCAGTGATGCATGTCCCCAGGCCCAACCCAACCCCCTCCAATGCTGCTGTGTGTCCCCCATCATACATACCATGCAGTGATGGACTTCTACCAGTCTGAAACCCACCACCCGGCACACCCTCGACCATGCTACATTGCATGGTGGCCACCACCAGCTCCTTCTGGGGTGTGAGCTGTGCCACATCAGCAGGCCCCTCGCTGGTGGCTATCCAGGCCACACGTATGGCTGCCACCTTTTCCTTAATGCAGTATTTATCAGTGGCCACCTTCTTCCAGCACTCCTGCACTGACCACAGGTGGCTGCTCTGATGGTTCACACTCACCGCTACCTCTAACCAGGCTACAGCCCTGGCCTGTGGTATACCTGTGGCACCACTTAGCAGTGGCTCCCTGTCCAAGTAGGCCTCAAACAGGGCATCAGCCTCCACCTTGGTGAAGTTGGGCCTGCATTTGTGTGCAGGCCCATGCTCCTCTGCCTCATCACGTTCTGACATTGTGCTACCTGTGGACATGGACATGTGTGCCAGTGTCAGCAGCAGTCTACACTGTCCCCCCTGATGTGCTGGCTGGGCTCAGTATCATGTGCAACTTACCTCAGAAGGTTGCAATATTGGTCCATAGCCTGTGCCAATCTGCAGTGCTTTTATAAAGCAACACATGCAAATAAGCAGCTGCGCAACTGTAATGACATGCTAATGTCCACAGTGCACAATGCATTGGCTGATGAGCTCATTAGTATGTGACAGCTGAATATCATGGTGTTGCACCTTGCGCAATGAGATTGCTCTATAGCAACTTGTGGCGTACTGCGCACGCATCGCTCGCGTGGAGTCCACAGTGTGCATGTGCAGGGCGTGTGCTGCCACCTATTGTGCACTGTGCACATCTGTGCACAATAGGGCCTGTGACACACAGTGCACCATGGCTCTATTGCACACATGCGAACTGTGCGGTGGTTGGTCCCTGACCCCTGCTGTGACCTCTGCCCCTGGGTGATCCCGTACCCGTGACCCTGTCAGGCCATGCCCATTCCACACATCTCCACATTTGTGTGATAGCATATCACAGTGCATTGCCTCTTGGCCCATGAATAAGGCGCATGCCCTTTCCACATGTGCTACATGACGCCATTTTGATCCACGGTTCACAGTAACCAATGATGGTGTAGCCACAGTGACGCTGTGCATGGGCAGGCAACTGAAGCCAGGTTGAGCTGGCAAATCTTGTTGTCTGCATCCTGCCACATACATCCCAGTTCTTTGGGTAGGCAGCACTGCAGCAGCCCAGGGTGGCTGTGTGGCAGGTAATCACTGCTGCACTGTCATAGCACACAGGAGTGGCCAGAAGTGGCAAACAGTGTCACCACCGATACGGAGACCTGCAGCAGAGGGACCCTGAGTAACTCTGGTGGATGGAGGCATGTGCCAAGCATGGGGCTCTGCTACAGCCAGGTGAGTAGACCCATCATGCTTGTGTCCCCTGGTGCTGTACTGTGGGTGTTGGCTATGCTGCCTGGTGTGTCCTGCAAGGTGGCATGCTAGTATTGTGCTCAGGGTGCTGTGGCTCCATCCTTTGCCACTTGTATCACACTGCCAACCTGTGGGCCGTGTCAGGCGGGTGCTCACCTTGTGCCTAGGGATGGGGGTGGTGGGCAGCTGTTATGCTTAGTTACTAATGTGTATCTGTTTCTGTATCATTCCCAGGGCCTGAGGACAGGCGTTGGGCAGCGCTGGCAGTTCACCAGGCTGTGGCAGCCCAGGAAAGAGGAGGTGGCCATGGAGGAGGAGGAGGGCAAGGAGGCAGTGTTGGAGGAGGAGGGGGCAGAGGAGTGGTGGTACTACCACCTGTGGGGCCACAGAAGGCAGGTAAGCACTTCCATAGTTCTGCTCACCATCAGTAGGGGTTTGGCAGGTCATGGCTGTGGGCATGGCAGCCTGTGCTGTGGCAGCTGTCTGTGTGGCACTGTGGGTGGTGCCCACCACTGTGGTGCATCCATCGGTCAGAACAGAGGGCACCCCTGCCTACTACTCCATGTAAGAGAGAAAGGAGGGAGGACTGGGCATCATGTGTCAAAATCTGGCCTTGGGAGAAGTGTAGAAGGAGCTGATCCAGGATTTCATATTTGAGCCAAAGTTAAACTTTTGAAGGACTGCAAACATAAAAGGCCACTCAACACGGTCAAAACCTTCTCTGTGTCCAGGGCAATGAGACCTTGGCTGTCACCTCCATCCCTCTCTGAGCAGTGGTGAATAATGTTTTATGGCACACCACAAATTGTGCTTGGCCTGCCTACCCCCACCATGAAACCCCTTGATCTGGGTGTACCAATCCTGGGAGAACCCTCTCCAAGCATTTTGCCAAGATCTTAGGTACGATTTTGTAGTCTGCATTTAATAATAAAATTGGCCGGTAAGATCCACAGCTTCAGGGGTCCTTCCCAGGCTTAGGCAGCACTGTAATGGTCATCATGTGGAGTGAAGGAGGTAGAGCTCTCTCAGCAAGGGCTGCACTCACTATTTTTTGCATCAGAGGGCTCGGCACCTCCTCTAGTGCCTTATAAAACTCAGATGGAATTCTGTCCGGTCCAGGAGCTTTGCCATGTTTGGAGGCCCATACCTCCCGGTGGATCTCCAAAGGGGTAACCAGGGAGTCCAAAAGTTAAATATGGTTCTGGGATAGAATAAGGAGATATATCTTGTCCAGGGAAGCCCCTAGGGTAAGGTTCTTTGGGGCTTGAGTAGTGCAGAGTTCCTGATAAAAGGTGCTGTTGATTAGCTGTGTTGGTCCCTTCCCCCTTTGCTATTTTATGAATTGTCCTTTCTGCTCTTTTCTTTTTGAGTTGCCAATCTAAAAATTTCCCTGACTTATCCCCTTCAAAGTAGGAGTGAGACTGTGCAACTAATAGGTCTCTTTCTATCCTAAGTGATATCATCTGGTTAAGTTTTCCCTTCAGATGAATGAATGGTTTAATATTATCCAAATCGCCCTGTGCCATGGCCTGTTTTTCTTTTTCCCCAATTTCTTTTTCAAGGGCCTCTTCTTCCTGGACCTGTTTCTTTCTAGCATGAGATGCATATGCAATGGTCTCCCCTCTCACAAAAGCTTTCATGGCACCCCATACAGTTTTTATAGAGACATCTCTGTTGTCATTTAGGGAGATAAATTCTTTGAGCTTTAAAGCCATAGATGACACAAACTGCTTATTGCTCAATATAATCAAATCCATTCTCCATTGTTGAGCTGGGAGACCCTCCAAGCTAACCTGTATCTCTGCCACCAGGGGGGCGTGGTGGTCTGAAACCAGTATGGGACCATAACTGGCCTCTACAGTATAACCCCCTCAAAAATGTCAAAGGGCAAAAAGTATAGTTCAACCTTGTATAAATTTTGTGTGAGAGTAAAAAGAATACTGCCACTCTTGTGGGTGCGTATATCTCCATATTTCACTCATTCCCCACTCCCTCATATTACTTAGAGCAGCTACACTTTGAGATGTAGGCCTGCTGTGCATGGTGGAATGGTCCAAGACAGGGTCCCAGTAGGTATCCCCTCCAGTTATTAAAATACCCTTATATGGAGTTAGTGCCACCGAAAGGTGGTGAAAGAAGTCTGTAAAATTGAAATTGGGCCCATAAAGGGACACTAATGTATACTGGTCTGTTCCATGGTAACTTCAGCAATAAGGTAATGACCTTGAGGATCTGCTGTTACCAAATGTATCTCCACCCTGAGTGAGGGCCTGAACCAAATAGATAACCCCTAGCCCTAGAAGTGAAGGGGCTACCAAAAAATGTTCACCCCATGAAGATGCAAGCCTAGCCACCACCTGTTGCACTATATGTAGTTTCTGTAGAAAATTTATATCTCCCCCTTCGATTTCTTAATATAGGTCCATACCCTCTTTTGTTTTACCATGGTTTTGAGTCCATTGGCATTCCAGGTCAAAAAAAGTTATCTTTCCCATTTTACCTTGTAACTTTTATATACTTCGTGTGACAGTCCCTTGAAATAAAAAACACTGTTAGTAACAGTCCCAAATTTGCTGGTTTGGTTTTTGAACATACTCTTTCCCATTCCCTCCCTTACTCCAACAACTACAACTCTTTTTTCTCTTATATGCTTTATGGTATTTTTGGTTTTCCTCGCCCCCCCCCCAAGGCCACAGCATACACATGCATGTACAAGCTCAGAGGTGCATACATACTCCAGAATCCAGTGGCCCCTTCCACCCCTCCCCAGACTTTCAATGCTGCTCCATACTGCCTGCACAACCCACTGAACTTCCACCCAGTGGGAGTGGGACTATGGAGGACCAGGTATCCACTCCTTTGGAGAGGAGAACCATGGCTCAATCCCTCTCCAACCCACCCCTGAGCCAGTTCCCCAGCAACCCGAGGTCATTCCCAAACCCTGGTCACCATCCTAGTATGAGGTAAGACACCAGCGCCTCAGCCCTCAGCGCCACTGGGCTGGCCCTGACTACGATTCTTTCTAATAAACATAACAGTGTAGCTAGACTAGCCTTCCCTCTCCTTCCTCAACCCCCTTGTGGCAGACCTAGCTGGCATACTTCTAACATTCCCCACTGTAGCTTTAAGAGCTGAACTAGCCCCCTTTTCCGCTCCCACCACAACCCCTTAATAGAACATACCCTTCTAGAACCCAAAAGAGGATACACATCCCCAGAGAAAAGAAACTTCATTTCTCACCCTTCCTTCTTCATTCTGAAAATTCTTCCCACCCATAGTGACCCACTACTTTTCATGGATAGAGCTGGGCCATCCATTCACATGCTGTGTTGATAATAAGTTCTAAGAAGTGCATCACCACCCCTAGGGGGGGAGACTGGGGAGGCCTAAGTCTCCAGGAATGAGGGTATCCAGCATCCAAGATAAATCCTGAGCTGGAAGTCTCCCAAAAAGGGTATCCAGCCTATGTCCCCAGTCACCCACTTATGTAGTTTGATGGGAGGAGGAATCAAAGGTATCTATATCTGAAGGCCTACTATAGAAGCAGGCTAAAACCAGACACACAGAGGGGGGCCAAAGGGTATTCAATGCCTGGAAAAACATTGCACCTACCCCAGTCTGGCATCAATAGGCATGTTCCAGATTGACTTTAATTGTGCATCCATTTGTATATTTGCATGTCAGGTCCATGCCCAGCCCCCACCTCAGCCTTCCACTTGGCAAGCCTTTAGCTGTATAGAAATAAGTAGACTGAAAGGCCCCTAGGAGATCCATAATGTTGCAAAAAATATACCCCAGCCATACCTGACTAGGCACGTTCCTCCACCCACCATTCCCCACAGTTTGAAATGTCACCAAACTGGGGGATCACATGATGCAGGGTACAGAGTAGAAGCTCCTCCGCATAGCTCCAACTTCCTAACTGCAAATAATTGCTATTTTGGTAATTATTTCTCCCTAAAAACCAGAAAGATTACAGATTATCGCCTTCTTAATATCCTGGGCTCCTGCTTGCTTGTTTCCATTAATTATGGAGGTCTACATGAAGAAGTCTCCACAGAAGCATACACCGCCAGTCACTCCCGAGAAGGCCCCCAAAAAATCAAGGGCCTCGAGTGCTGTGGATAAGCCAGAGCTTCAAAGCCTGATTGCTGAGCAAGAACCCCTAACTTTGAGCAGATTTTTTGGAAGAGTTCAAACCCTTCCAGGAAGAAATTAAAGAAATCTCAGCTGAAATTAAATCCCTTTCTAAAAAACCTAAGGAAGTTATGATGAAAACTTCAGATAATGCAGCTCGAATCTCCTCTCTTGAAAAGCAAGTGAAAAAAATCGATCCCGGTCTCGTAGTTATGTGGCAAAGGATTTCTAGTTTGGAAGCTAAGTTGGAAGATTTGGAGGGCCACAGCCGAAGAAACAATGTAGTTATCTTGGGCCTTCCAGAAGGAGAGAAGGGCCTGAACATGCTTGCATTTGTGCAGAAGCTGATTGAAAAGGTCGCTGGTCCCTCTCCCTTCGGGGCTAAGTACATCATTGAAAGGGCGCATAGGTCCTTGCGACCCAAGCCATCTCCAGGAGCAATGCCACTTCCCATTATTTGTCATTTTTTGAATTACCTAGAGCGACAACATTTTCTGGCAAAAGTGAGAGCTGCAAGAAGTGAAATGGGAAGATGCCAGGCTCAGAATTGCTCAAGATTTACCAAGGTCAGTTAGGGCAAAGCGCACTGCTTTTCACCCTATTGTATTGAAAATTATAACTGCAGGCCTTTGCTTTAAAATGGGGTATCCAGCTAGATTACAGGTACTAGTGGATGGTACCTGGTCAACATATGAGAATCCTGAAGCTGCTCTCTCAGGACTGAAGGCTGCTCTGCCTGATCTGTTTCGGGACACTTGATCTGGTTGGTTGGTTGGTCTTATCCCACCCCGTTATGGAAGAGAGAAGAATTTTTTCGTGTTGCTGTACCAAAAGAGGAATGAATATCAGTCTGGTTTCACGGACTCTTGAATGTCATGATGGAGGGGACTGTCCTCAGTGAAATCCTGATCTTTTGCATTTTTCATTTCAGTGCTCAGTGTTTTGGAACAACTTCATATTTCGGGACTTTCTTTCTAGGGGGTTGTGTCTTGTCTGGGAGGAAGCCCCCTTTTTTCTCACACGGATCAAATTCTCCGGTTTCTTTTTTCCAAGGACACTTAATTATTTCTCATGATTTAGTTAATATAACGAAAACCCTCAGGCTTGATGTTTTTGATTATTGGGGCACTAGTCAAGATAGCGACCTTCTGGTCTCAACGTTTTTGGGATATTATCACCAGAGGGTGCTTTTGCTGTATTTTTGGTGGATCAACCCCCTTTACTTATTTGTCTCTGGATTTTTTTTTCCCCGTTATAGATAACAGTGGGGGCTTGGAAACAGATGGAGGTCCACTACTTGGGAGCATTTAGTTTACTAGCTAATATATGTTTCCGGGAAAGTTTTCAATTTTGCTAGTGGCAGTAGTTACGAGAGCATATTCTGTTATTACACTTTACATTGTGTGTTTTCTGTTTTTCCTCAGGTATTTGGGTTTTCTGGATTGCTCCCAAGTAGAGGTTGCTCTCTTCCCCATTTCTCGTTCTCGCTCTTTATGTTTCTGGATTTCAGTAGTCCAGTACTTGCTTATCATCACTTACATTACCTTTATCTTTGATTAGATATTGCTGACTACTGTTTGTACAAAAGGTTCACTATTAGGCAGGGTTTTTGGGTACATGCGTGGGAGGTTGAGGGGAGGAAGGAAAGTGGTATTGTGCTGAACGTTCTCGTGACAGTTGTGGTGGGGGAGGGGCGATATTGTGTTTAGGATTGTCATATTACTTGCTTGTTGGATGGGTTCCAATATTTTGGGGGTGGGGAGGTGGGAGGGAAGTTGATGTTGAGTTGGGTGGACAGCAGCAAACAGGGGTTCGGGTCATTTAAGTCTGACTATTGTAATTCCTAGATTTCATATAAAATCTCCTTCTTCCTTTTCCTTTTAGTTGGCCAGTAGTTTAAATTTTGCTACATGGAATGTGAAGGGGATAAGGAAAAGAGTTAAATGATACCAAGTGTTAAAACATTTAAGCTTATTATCTTCTCAGATTACATTCTTGCAAGAATCTCATTTACTGGAAACTGAATCTCTGCAACTCAGGAGGCAACAAGTTGGGCAGGTGTTTACTGCCTCGGGGTCCACTAACAGCTGCAGGGTTATGATTCTGGTCAATAGAAGCATTCTTTTTATTTCTAAACAAGTTCTCAGAGACCTGGATGGTAAATATGTCCGAGTTCAGAGGAGTCTCTGGTCTATGCCTATTTTACTTGGTAGCATTTATGGGCTGAACGCAAATGATCCGGGCTTCTTTATGAAGCTTATCTCCATACTCCTTCCCATGCTTCCCATTGGTATGATTATGGGTGGGGACTTCAATTTGGTTCTTGATCCTGAAGTGGATAGGTCTGGTAGTGGGTTGAGGGGTTTGTCGCCTGGACAGAGGGCCCTTAGGGACTTTCTGGATTGGTGCGGACTGTGTGATGTGTGGCGTGTATTACACCCCAAGGACAGGGAGTATACCTTCAATTCACCGGTACACAGAACCCAGTCTTGCATCAACTATCTTTTTCTCTCTCAGGTCCTCTTGCCGGGGGTCTTAACTGCCTTGATACAGCCAGGTCCAGTGTCAGATCACTCTCTGGTAACTTCCAAATTGGCTTTCTTTAACATTCCCCATAAAGAAACCCGATGGAAATTAAATGGTCAACTGCTCAAAGACATCAAATACTGTGACCTAATAAAGGAGCAGGTTGATTTCTTTTCTCCACTAATTCCTCTGAGGACATGACACCTGATGTTTTGTGGGGCACTTTCAAAGCGTACATGAGAGGGATTATTATCAACTTAGCCACAAAAAGGAAAAAGACTTGAGAGGTGGAATTACTAGCTTCATTATCTCTAATTAGGTCTTTGGAAACCAAGTTATCCTCTAATGCCTCGGAAGGGCAGGGGTAAATGGAGAAAGTGACAAAGGCAAGAAGGACAGGGATGGGGCAAAAGGGAGTAAGGCCATCAGGAAATGGAGGGTAATGAGTACCAATGCCCGTAGTCTGGGCAACAAGCTCCCTGAGCTGATGGCCTTAATGGAAGGGGGATGCCTGGATATCGTAGCAGTCACAGAAACATGGTACACAGAGAACCATGACTGGGATGTTAACATACCAGGGTACATAACCTACAGGAGAGACAGGCAGGGGAGAAGAGGGGGAGGAGAAGCTCTCTATGTAAAGGAAGGGATAAAAGCAACTGAACAAAAGAGTAAACAGGGAGGAGAGAAGGCACTGTGGGTCACCTTGGAGACTGGAAAGGGCACCACAATCCGCACAGGGGTTGTGTACAGACCCTCATGTCAGGGGGAAGGAATGGATAAGGATATGATAGAAGGCATTCTTAGAATGGCAGAGAAAGTGGAAATACTGTTGATGGGAGACCTGAATATGCCAGATGTTAACTGGAGCACATTTGCTGCAGCCACATCCAAGAGCAGGGCCATTCTTGATGCCCTACAGGTGGCAGGCATTAGACAGCTAGTTTCGGAACCCACTTGTGAGGGAGCAATCTTAGACCTCATACTCTCAAACGGGGGTAGTGAGAGGATCTCAGATCTAGAAGTGGGTTGCCATCTGGGGACAAGTGACCATCAAACAGTGTGGTTCACATTAAACTCAGCTACAGAGTCAAGCCATACAAAATGAGGGTACTGGACTTTAGGAGGGCTGACTTTGGCAAGATGGGAGAGTGCCTCAGAAAAGCACTAGCATACAGGCTAGAAGGAGGTGTGGAGCAACAATGGGGAATTATCAAAACTGCCATCACAGAGGCAACAAGCCTTTTGTGAAGCAAATGAACAAATCAAATGAAAGAAAAGCCACTATGGTTCTCAAAAGAGGTGGCTGTGAAAGTCAGGAAGAAAAAGATAGCATTCCGGAAGTATAAGGAAACACAGAAGGAGCAGGACAGAGAGCTGTACCAGTTAAGGCAGAAGGAAGCAGGAGGAAGTCAGAATAGCAAAGGCCCAAACTGAGGAAAAGATAGCCAACTCAGTTAAGAAGGGGGATAAAACCTTTTATAGGTACATCAGCGAGCGTAGAAAGACAAAGGGAGGGATAGTGAGGCTGAATAGAAGGAACAGTGGGTGGGCAGAGGGGGACAGTGAAAAAGCAGGAATACTGAACGAATATTTCTGCTCAGTATTCACAAAAGAGGAGGGGGAAGTGCCTAATCCAATTAACAGAAGCACTCTTGATAGGGGGGTCGATCCCAGTCCTTTCACAGAAGAAAGGGTTCTGCAAGAACTCCTAAAACTGAAGGTGGACAAAGCAATGGGTCCTGATGGAATTCACCCCAGAATTCTAAAATAATTAAGGGAGGAACTAGTGAATCCACTGGCTACTCTTTTTAATAAATCATGGGAGGATGGTGTGGTACCCGAGGACTGGAGGAAGGCGGATGTGATTCCCCTTCACAAAAGTGGGTCCAAGACAGAGGCAGGAAACTACAGACCTGTTAGTTTGACCTCTGTGGTAGGGAAAGTGATGGAGTCACTTCTGAAGGAAAGAATAGTCGAGTACCTAGAGGCCAGTGGAGCACAGGACCCAAGGCAGCATGGGTTCACAGCGGGAAGGTCATGTCAGACGAATCTAATAGATTTCTTTGACTGGGTGACCAAAGTAGTAGACCAGGGAGGGGCTGTGGACATGGCCTACCTAGACTTTAGCAAGGCATTTGACACAGTCCCACACAAAAGATTAATAGTCAAATTAACCAGCCTGGGAGTGGGACCCAGGGTGGTAGCCTGCGTAAAACATTGGCTGCACAACAGGACACAGAAGGTAATTGTAAATGGAGTCCATTCTGAAGAAAGGGGTTACTAGTGGGGTACCGCAGGGTTCAGTATTGGGTCCAGTCCTTTTTAATGTCTTCATCAGTGACATTGCAGAGGGACTGGAAGGAAAAGTATGCCTTTTTGCAGATGACACAAAAATCTGCAACAGGGTTGATACACAAGGAGGCGTGGAAAGGATGAAAAGGACTTGGCAAGGTTGGAGGAATGGTCAGAAGTATGGCAGCTAGGATTCAATGCAAAGAAGTGCAAAATAATGCACCTGGGAAATAAGAACCCAGGGGAAGAATACACAATGGGTGGGGAGGTAGTAACAACAACAAAAAAGGAAAGGGACCTGGGGTAATCATATCAGATGACCTTAAGGTTAGCAAGCAATGTAAGAAGGCAGCAGGGAGGGCCGGGGGTATACTGGGATGTATAGGGAGAGGCATCAGCAGCAGAATACAGGAAGTTGTTATCCCTCTGTACAGACAGTTGGTGAGACCCCATCTGGAGTACTGTGTCCAGTTCTGGAGACCCCATCTCGGCAAAGACATAGACAGGATAGAGGCAGTCCAGAGGAAGGCAACTAAAATGGTGCAGGGTCTGCAAGAGAAGCCGTATGAGGAGAGTCTAAATGAACTTAATATGTATACCCTTGAGGAAAGAAGGGAGAGGGGGGAGATGATAGAAACTTTTAAGTACCTCAGTGGAATCAACAAAGTCCAAGAGGGTAGCATTTTTCAGAAAAAGAGACTTGCAAGAACAAGGGGACACAATTTAAAGATAGAAGGAGGGCGGTTCAAGGGCAATGTGAGGAAGTATTATTTCACAGAGAGGGTAGTGGATGCATGGAACAACCTTCCTGAGGAGGTTGTGGGGTCTAAAACTGTGGGAGAATTCAAGAATGCATGGGACAGACATAAGGCAATTCTTGTGGGGTGTAGGAAGAAATAGGCTGTTGGTTAACTAGGATCTGCGGCCTATCCTGTAGGTAGGGAAATGGGCAGTCTAGATGGGCCTAGCGGTCCTTATCTGCCATCAAAGTCTATGTTTCTATGTTTCTAGGTAGGAGGCTTTCGGTTGCTAAAGATAAATACTTAGATCTGTTGAGGGAAAAAACAGAACTATCTATTATTTGCACCAAAGCAAACTACACCGATCAGGAGGAAAAAGCGGGTCACCTGCTAGCCTTAAGGTTAAAGCAGCAGGAATCAGCTAGATTTATACCTCCAATTAGCGCCCAGGAGGATGGATCCTTGAAGGTATCCCCTTCTGAGGTTGTGCAGTAGTTTGCCTCCTACTATGAGCAATTATATAGCGACATGGACAACCCTCCTTCCTTAGAAGAGCTCGAGGCCTACCTGAGGGATTCCTCTCTACCCTCTTTATCTGAATCACAGAGGAATTCCTTATCCTCACCAATATCTCTGGAGGAAATATCAGAGGTCATTGGGGCTTTGCCCTCAGATAAGGTCCCAGGACCAGATGTTTTTTCTGCTTTATTTTATAAAACTTTCCGATCACAATTATTGCCGGTTCTTCACTAGTTGTAGTGTCACATTCTTTCTGGTGCAAAAATAGATACACATTTGTTTGAAGCCCTGATTGTTCTCCTTCCTAAACCCGATAAAGATCTGGAATTAGTGCAAAGCTACAGGCCAATCTCTTTATTGAATCAAGATGTTAAAATTCTCTCGAAGATATTGGCCTATAGAATAACATGGGTCCTTCCAGACCTGATTAACATGTCTCAGGTGGGGTTTATGAGGGGGTGTTCATCAGCTGACCTTCTACGTACCCTGTCACACGTTGCGTCGGTGTCCAGGGATGCTGCCTTTCCCCCGGGATTGGTCTCCTTGGATACCGAGAAGGCATTTGATCAAATCAATTGGAATTTCCTGCTTCAGGCCCTTAAAGTATTTGGTTTCCTGGCCAAGTTTATCGATCGGATTCGGGCCTTATATCAAACTCCATCTGCCAGAGTCTCCAGCAATGGAGCATTCTCCAAACCCTTTCTTTTGTCTTCCGGTACCCAGCAGGGATGCCCTCTTTCCCCCCTCTTATTTAATTTATACTTACAGCCCCTTATCCAAAACATTCTCAATAATCCGGAGATAAGCGGTATCCCGATAGGTAATCAGGTGGTGAAGATTATGGCTTATGCTGATGATCTCCTCCTTCATTTATCTCACCCAAAAACATCTATTCCCGTCATGTTAAGGGAAATCTCCAAGTTCAGTGCTCTCTCAAATTATAAGCTGAATATAAATAAATCCTCCATTTTCCCTCTTAATCATAAGGTTTTTAAAAATGATGTGTCTCCTTTTGGTCTCTGTTGGTCTCCACGTGTTCTCACATACCTTGGTATTAATTTGACGCGTAACCCCTCCTCCTGGTTTAAAGAAAATTTGGAGCCTCTTTCCCAAGTGACAGTTCAGGATCTCAGTAGATGGTCTAAACTCTCTCTCTCTCTCTCTCTCTCTCTCTCTCTCTGGGGTCACATTAATATCATTAAAATGAATGTTTTTCCTCGCTTATTTTATCCCCTCTCACTTCTTAACTCCTTCACTCCGTTATCTTGGTTCCAGAAAATGAATGGAATTTTCACATGTTTCATCTGGTCTAATAAACAAGCCAGGTTAGCATATTATAAGCTAGCTGCTCAGAAAACGGATGGAGGACTGCGGATCCCCCATCTGGCAATTTACTACTGGGCTAGTCACATTGCAAAATACATGCGGTGGGTGAACCTGGGTCAGGAATACTTAAGACCGGTCTGGCTCAAAATTGAGTTAGATTTTATTCAGTCCGAGAACATTGACCCCAGAAGATGTTCTATCTTAAAACAGCATCCCTTCCTGATGCCATTAGTTGTCTCACTATCTGAACGTCCCTCAGAGTTCACATGCAGCTTTGTTCATTTCAGTGGTATTCCCCAGACTTGGACCAGTCTCAGTCCATTTGGAATTCCCCGTCTTTCACAATAAACAAAAAGATGATATCTCGTAAATGGTTGCCCCAGATTGAGGATGAGATAATCTCTACTTTTCTGGGTGACTCAGGGGAATGGCTCTCAGTTTCTAATATAATTCGCAAGTTTGACATCCTGTTAGCTTTTCACTTCAGGGTGGTCCAATTGAAGCATCTCCTCTCTACAGTATTTGGTAACATCCCTCCTCATCCACCGGTCTTTCTGTTTGTATCGGATCTCTCCTTCATATTGGGGTCACCAGGCACTATTTCCAAAATATATCGCGTCTTATATTATTGGAAATATGGGAGACCTGAAGGCCCCACTAGGCTCTGGGTCTCTTTTTTTTCCTCAATATACTCCTAATTGGTCAGCTTTATGGAAGTTCTGCCATAAATACGTCTCTCAGGATAGACTCCACCTTATGCAATACCACATAATGCATAACATGTATTATACCCCTGTGAAGCTGAGGAAATGGGGTCTCATAAGTTTGGGGGCCTGTACCAGAGGATGTCAAGAGGATGGTACGCTTCTTCACGTCTTTTGGTCATGCCCCAAGATAAAGTCATTGTGGGTAGCCATACAGAATAACCCAGATCCTATATTGGGTTTGCAAGAGTACTTTACCCCAGACGTATGTTTGTTGGGGGATCTATCCTCTATCAAGGTGAGAATCAGGAGATATGATGTCATATCTCCATGATTGCACTATCTGTTAAAAAAATTGTGCTTCGGCATTGGAGGGATACAGTAAGCCCAACATATCAGGAACGGGTTAATGAAATTCTGGCTAACCTACATACAGAGGAAGCGATAGCGAGCCTCCATAATAAGTTGCAGTGGTACAAGAATACTTGGGATCCCCTTCACACACTAATTATGGCCAGATTAGCTAAATGAGTCACTATATCCAGTGATTCTCGATTCGTGATACTATATAGTATATTTCTATTATTGTATGGACTCTGCTGCTGTATGGGGTGGGGGGAAGGGGGGATGGGACAGCTCATGTAACATTTTGAGTACAGGCATTGTATATTGTAACACTCTGTCACCTGTAATAGAAAAATGTACTAATAAAATATGAATTAAAAAAATATAAATGAAATGTCACCAAACTGGAAACAAACTGTACAATGGCATAAACATAAACTCACTAAAAGAACATTGGAAAAAACTTTAAACATTTTAGAGCAGCTAACTCTCCCTATTAATATTTCAAGGGAGGCTCTTAGCCAACAGAATCAAAACATGTCACATAGCACTCATAAGGACCCATCTGTGTGTATTGTCTCTGCTGAACTTTAGTCCAGTATCTCTGTTTCTTTTAAATCATTCAAGCAAAATGCCCAATTTTGATAGAGGATGCCTATGCCAAAAGCAATCACAAAAATTAGGCTCCACCATTGTGTTATCTTAAAGAATAGTCTCCAAGTCTTGATGAGCAGTGAGACTAGGAGAAATGGCTAACAGAACAGGAGGGGGAGGCATTGCAGCCCTGCTTTATTGGTCACTACCGTGTTGTGGGCCACTAATACCAGTATCCCCCCCAACTCCCTTACCCCAGAGTTCCAAAAACCAGTACCTGCAGCTCTAATTCATGTCAAGGGTCTTGTTCATCTTGGTTTGGTGTTTCCTATCAATCAGCCCTTTTATCCTCTTCTTCTACATGAGCCATTGCTGCATCAGGGTATGAGAAACCACACTGTTTTACCCCAGGCCTCTGAATCACCAGCTTTGCAGGATACACCAGGGCAAACAGCCAATCCAGCTTGTGGAGCTTCATCTTCACCGGTTGGAATGCCTGCCATTGTATTTGTAGCAGCTTAGAGAAATTAGGAACCAGACTGACCCTTGATTTCTTTATTGTTAGTGTACCTGATTTTCTTACCACCTCCAGCACATCCTGTCTGTCTTGATACCTTAGGAATTTCACTATTACTTGCCTTGGGTGCTGATCTGGCACAGGCCTGGGACTGGGGGAGTGGTGGGCTCAGTGAATCTCTAGGGATATTTGCTTGGGTAATTGGAGCATTTGTCACAGCCACTTCTGTACAAACTGCCTGCAGTTTGCCCCCTCTGATCTCTCAGGGATGCCCACCAGACTTTGCATCTCAGCTCCCTATTTTTGGTATTTGCTTTAGATAAGTGATGTCCTTCAATGCTCACTGGAGGTTGGCAGAAATTTGACATAAATTGTCCTCTTGGTTACTTGTGCAGGATTCCAGCTCATTTAAGTGGGTCTCATGCTGATCCACAGTCTCCGTAAAGATGTTGACATGTTTGTTAAAGGTTCTGTAGTTCCGAGGACATAGTCTCAAAGCCAGCTTGCATATTTATGGTAAGCTCATACTTAAGTTCTTTAAATAATTTCTCCAACATTTGATAGGATGTGTCTCCCACAGACTTCTCTCTGTCCGAAGACTCCAGCTCTTCAGTACCCACCAGAGTATTTGCTTGAGTTGCCGGGATGTTTAGGTTTGAGCTTTTCTGAGACTTAGATTTAGATGTGGTTGGCATCGCACAAGTCTAAAAGTAGATTTTTTCACTTTTTGGCTTATTTAGGGGCAGGATGTCTGCAAAATATAGTGGATGGATGTGGAGCTCTTGATTCAAGCATCTATCACCGAATACAGCCAGACCATGCCCCGATACATAATTTTTAATTAAAAAAGGAAACATAAATAAAAAAAAAACTGTTTCTTTAAGGTAGCAGTCACCAGGATAAGTTCAATCTGGCACATATGGTGTATTAGTACTGTTGCAGCATGAGCGGGCATTTCAATAACTGCCGCAACTGAGGAGTTTAGTTCTGTAAAATACACTAGTTAAATGTTTAGAATGAATTTAAAATTGTGACTTATTTACTGTAGTTTCTTAGAGGCAGTTTAAAATATCAAACTAACTGTATAGCAAATGGCAGCTCTATGAGCAATAAAATAGTAATAAGAAAGACACGACAAATTTCCTTTGACATGCAGCTGTTGCCAGAGAAAGCAAATGGTGAGGAGTGAAACCATTGGGCATCATTTATAAGGACTGAAGAGTAACAACTAATGTAAATAATGTGATCTCAACCACAGGAAAAATGCAATGTTTGATAGTATAGAAAAAGTAACTTAATAACTCATTGTGACTGACAAGTCAGTTACTGTATTGTTCCTGCAATTATGTTTTATACCCAGAAATGCACCACAGTTTATACTGCTTGATAATATTAACTCATCACAAACAAAACCCTGATGACTGAGTCTAATATCAATCCTGCATGTACTTTAGAAAGTAAACTTTAAACAACATTATTGTCATTCTATCTTCTAACATAAGGGTAATACTTAAAAGGTAATGAATGCAAAAATAATTTTCATGAGCAGTGATAATAGGAGTTTCTTTGGTTCTTCCACTTTGCAAGACTGTCAATACTTTCAAATAAAAAACAAAAAGCAATTTCTGAGTCTTTCGAACACTTTGTGAGTTATAGGTTCTTGCAGGTTCTTTCTCTTCCTTATGGTTATCTTGTTGGCATGAAGAAGGCAATGATACAATGTATTGCTGTCTGCAAACTATTATGGTTCACTGCAACATAAAGCCAAATCTCTGGCACCTGATCATCCACTCTATCCTACTGTAGCCAAAACAAATGCCAGTTGCACTGCTGCAAAAACCTGTTTAACCTTCAGTCCTTGACCTTCAGGCTTCTTTCAGTCTCCCGTGACTCTCATAGATACCAGCTTCCAGCTTCTAGCTTGGGATTTGGGATTCAGGATCTAAGGATCTAAAGATCTCGAAGGGGGCTGAAAGAAACAAAAAAAGGCTTTTATAAAATGCAGATACGCATGTAGATGTAACACTGATAAGCTACTGCACAGCTCACTCAATCATGGTATTCTCCTTTTGATACTAGACAATGGTATGGTTTGCATAACCACTCTTACGAAAAGGAAGATTTCTTATTTCAGAATTTTAAATAAAAGAATAAGATGCTTTTCTCCCAGCGGAGATAAGGAAGTATATAATTTTCAGTTGTTTGTTGACATAGCTTGACCATTCTTTGAAACAATGTTATTCAATTCTCTTGAGTATTTGAGTTTTAAGAACTTAGCCATCCTTTTCAGATCATTAGCTCCACATTACGTGGAACAGCATGTAGCTAACAAAAACGGTATGCCATGACAGGGAGTGCCATATTCAGAGCTGCAGACTGTGCCACACTTAACCCACAACACATATGTGCAGACGTAATGTACACATTGCACAGACTAAGGATCAACACCTGACTACAATGTGCATTGCTATATAAATTCATCCACCAAAGCACTAATGACACCAACACAGCCCAAAATAAGGGCTCCAAATGGCTGTCTTTCTGAGTGCTCAAATGCTATGCAGCCAGCAGAACACAGTCAGAAACAACTGTATTGACAGTTTCAATACTATCCAAGCTACAGGAACATCTTGTCTTATAGCTCACCTCTTTCCTCAACTTCTGCTCCTTTTCATTCCCTTCCAGACTGGATTCAAGAAGTTCCACTCAGCATTTTACCTTGTCCTCCAGATCACTGTCTCCATCTTGCCCAGTGTGGACCAGGGCCAAATTACATTCCCCATCTTTGTCAGTTTGGCCAAACCCTTCAGCACTGTTTCCAGCTCCTTCTCCTTGACAAGTTTAAGGTAGCAGGGCTCTTTGCCTCCTCAACCCACTGGTTCCGCTCCTAGCTATAGGGCAAGATGTAAGCTGTCCATATTAGAGAAATTGTTTCCTTTCCACTCCATTTCTGCTCTTGTGTCCCTGAAAGATTCATCCTGGGCCTGATACTCTTTTGCATATTCCTAAATGACCTCCTCTCTGCCTGTTCCTCTGCATTCAATTGTATGTATGCAGATGACACTGTGCTGTTTGTTTTTGGCTCCTCTCCTGCTAACCTTGATGTTCATTTTCAACAGGAGTTTGACGGAGTTTGGCACTGGTTTGATTGCAACGCCAAGAAAACTGTCTCCATGACCTCTGACTCCCAGGAGAGGCTTGCCAGAATGTCTGCCCCCCTCCCATCCTTCCCTCCAATTAATGAAAGTGCAACTGCAGAAGTCTACTTCTTTGAAGTACTGTGGGGTTTGACTGGACTGGCACCTGCACTTCTCAGTGCACATTAATGCTATCCACTACAAACTTCACCCCAAACTGGGAGAGTTGTATGGAAACAAAACCAGTATCCTTCTCCCTGTCGACAGTGAGCTAGTTAAGAAGATCATCCTTCCTATCTTTGACTATGACAACATTGTCTACAGCACCAATCCCAAGTCCAGCCTTGCCAGACGGGATCCCCACTTCCACTCTTTCTGCTGTATTGCCTTGGACTAACCCCATCTCAGGTACATACCACAGTTATCTCTACTTCTCCATCTCCCTCCCTTCTTGTTGCCAGACACCTCATACACTGTGCCACCTTCACCTCCAAATTCTGGTTTGGCTCTCTCCCCACCCTACCTCTCTGCCTTCCTCTTTTCCTCCCAGTCCTTCCTCCTACCCTTTGTGGAACTCTGTTTCCTGTGCCCTCTTACTCCCAGGAAAGCTTCTATAAGCCAAGCTGTCTTCTTGTATAGTTTTCCAAATACTGGTCTTCCCTCTCCCATTTCTTCACTCAGCCTCATCCTTTTCTTCCCTGAAATCCCTTCTTTGTGACTTTGCCACCACTACCTGCAACTATTCCTGATCTCTGACCTTTATATTCCCTCCTCCCATGTTGTTGATTTTCCCATTGCCTACCCCAACAGTGAGCAGCTACTACCCTCCAAGGCTAATGCACCTTAATCGGTTAATATTATCTGGTGATACTCTGCTCTTGAGCTTAACTCCTGTGCTGCCTGTTAGCATACACCATAGCAGTATGGGTGATGGTAATCTGGTATTACCTGGCACTCCTCCTTGTACTGCATAGCACCTGTATGTTAATTTGCCTTATAGTTCATCTATATTTTATGTAGCCCTGAGTATTTGGCCTGTAAATTGTAATTGTACACTGTTATTTATTTTTATTTTGTATTGTATTTTTAGGTACTGCACCATACATTATGTATTTTCACTTGCATATCAAGTGCTGCATACTCTTCTTCCCCATGCTATCAGGATGCACCTGAAAATGAGCTGTGACTAGTTCAGTGTGTCTGTCCTGGCAAAAACTTTAAAGCCAACAAACAAACAAAAAAAAAATTAAGTTTTGAGTTAGCAGGGAGGACATATAAAATAGCAAGATGGCACTAGTGACAATGGCCATGCACAGGCAACAGCACACAAGTGCCATGGCCAAAAGTCATGTCAGGCCACCATTGTAGTCCTTCTGCCTACCCAGTCAGAACAGCTCTACAATAATAGGGCATGCTACTACAGCACCATTATACCATGCAGACCTGGACCACAACAAGGGAATTATAGCACTATGCAGTAAGCACTACCCTGGTCACTGTCCAGGGAACTAGCAGCTTGGACACGAGCTGGGGAATGGAGAAGGCTGGCTGAGCTGCTCCTGTGGTGTGGAGTTGTAATGCAGGAGCTGTGCGGCCAGAAAGGTGGTGGAAACCAGGGTTCTGATCCTGGTCACCACAATTTTATGTTTTCCCCCGTAATCCAACTCTGACTCAGACTTGATTATTTTAATTATGGAAGGTGTGGGGGGGGTGGAACCCCCCACTAAAAATAATTAATTTTAGTGGTAGTAATCGTGAACCAAACTTGCGATCACTACCACTGGTGCTGATGTTGTTGGCGGCATTGTTTCCTGCCGCCTTTCCTGTGAGTGCTATTTGGATGGTGCTGTTTTTTTTTACAGTGCTGTTCAGACAGGTGCTCTTATGACCCAGTGCCATGCTTCTGCCAGAAGTATGTTGCAAATTACCTGAACAGGGGAAGGAACATATTCATAGCCTTCCTGATGAACAAATAGTAAGCTGATATGGCTAGACAAGGCAAAGCATGGCAGAAAATGCATCCAGGAACTGGAACACCACCTGTGACAAGGCCGAATGGTTAATGCCATTGGTGGCTCCATCTGACACCTGGAAGCAGCCAACGACCAAAATGCCAATGGCTGCAGTCACTTTGAGCTCTACACTCACTGCATGGCTCCTCAGTGTGTCTGTCTGCATGTCCTCATGCAGCAGCTCACACAAGTGGTTTAACATTGTCCTGTCTGTGCATTTAGAGAGGTCAAGAAGGCAGTCAAGACTGCAAAGGCAGACAATGAAAGAACAATTACTTACCAGTAAGAGTAGATCTTTAAAAGAATCTCCTCCTTTGGGCCATACCTTTGGAACTGTAAGCCATCAGTGTCATAACTACTCAAAAACCTTTTGCTAGTCTATAAAACAAAGGCTGCCCCAGTGCTCCTTAGTTCACTGCCAGAGACAAGCTTGGAAGATCTCTTACTGTGAGGAACCAGGAGACCAGACCAGTACCAGGCACACAAGAAGATGCATGGGACAGGGC
This sequence comes from Neoceratodus forsteri, assembly GCA_016271365.2. Lineage (NCBI taxonomy): Eukaryota > Metazoa > Chordata > Ceratodontiformes > Ceratodontidae > Neoceratodus > Neoceratodus forsteri. The sequence continues at coordinate 1,306,160,183 of CM057458.1, forward strand.
AACAGAATAAATAAAAGGCACTTATAGACAACTCCAGAGATGGCAGTTAGCAAATTGCCAGCACATGCCGCAGCAACAAAAACAAACTCTGGTCAGAGCCGATATGGCTGTGGAGAGTTTTTGGGATGCTTTTACCCATTATTTCTAATGAATTTGCACAATGCAGATCTGCGCAGAGGTAGTTTCATTGTGGTCTTCCTTTTACACATTTTTGCAATGTGTTTTCCTAGAATAAGTCTGCTGATTGCTATATATTTAGCCTGGATAGGTCACAGAAGAAATGGCATCTTATTTTCAGTGGAGCTGTACATCTACACAATATTATGCTGCATTGTGTAAAATCAGACCACATTAAAAACAATATTTTACATCTGGGGGACATATTAAGTGCCAGACCAATGCACATGCAGAAAGATGTGTTGCGCAAAGAAGGTGCGCAGGTCAGCACTGATACAATATTTAAAGAAAATGTGCCACTGGTAGAAGGTGTGCATATGGCGAAGCCCACCAGAATGAAGCGCAGTTCTGCAGAATTCTGCAGTAGAGTTACTGCAGCAAACAATGCAATATCAATGGGAGCGAATCCCTTTTGTCATGCAGTAAACCTGTGACACTGTGCTTCATCCTGGTGGGCTTCATTATACCTGTTGAAAATGTGACCCTGGATGGGAGTCACTGTGCAGGCAGCTGCCAAGTGAGGTGCATCCAGGGTGGCCCTGACTGAATACCTTCCAGGGGAATGCATGGAATATACCGGCATGTGCCGCAGCCCCCATGGCTGATATTCAGCCCAGGAATGCAAATGAACTAACTGAACATGCAGGGTGCAAAGGGGCTTATGCATGCTCATTACTGGCCCATTAGCATGTTGGCACTGGGATGAATGCCCTGGAGAAGCTCTCGCCCCCAAGCCCTGACCCTGATTGCTCCCATGTGGGACAGACCATGAAGCCTCTGGTGGTAAAGTGGCCCCCCCATTCCACCAGCCCTGATCATACTGGAGTCCAGGCTCTATCAGTTCCGTACTGTAGGGACCCTGATGCCATCCCTGATTGCACCTGAATGCACCTACAGTCCATGTTCATAGTGTAGTGGCTCCTGCTCCCCCTCAATGGGCACAGAGACCCCTCTCTGCCCCCCAGCCCATACCATTGTGATGACTGGCTCTGTGATCAGATTGTACAACTCTATCGATGGGTGCCAGAACACTCGCCGTACGATGCAGAAATGTGTTATGTGTAGACATGAGCTGCGTGCGGGTGATAATGCCCAGTGGCCATACACCTCAGGCACTCACATAAAGATCCATCATCCGGGTGCATTGCACTGGTCAGTATGGGTGATGGGCAATGCTGTACCCACTCACACATGTCCCAAAATATGCATGTTACAGCTGATCTCCCATTTGTTTGTACAATTGGGGAACTGCAGATGAACTACCCATAACCTGAAGCATATACTGTAAATGGCATTGCAGGATACCACACCCCATGGCACCCGGGATACCTCAGCAGTCCAGAGGGTGGCATGTTACACAGGGCAATGGGGAAGATTATGGACTTGTGGCAGTGTATGACAGCAGGAAAATACAGCATTGGCAAGGCAAGCATTAGAAGTATGTAAATTCCCTCTTACAGTTTGCCAGTGATGTACACATGGCTGCATTCATTTGTGGGTCCGCAGCTTGCATGGTGCCCCAATACACATTACAGTCAGTTGGGTCATTGCAGAGTGCAGGTCCCCAGCCCAGGTTCAGTTCAGTCAATGGCTGGCCATTGCAGGGTGTAGAGGGCAGTGCCAGTCTTTGCAACAGGTTGGGTATGGGGGGAGTGAGGGTGTCTGTGTACAAGGATGGTGGGTGGGGGTCCTCCCTGCTATGGATATGGATCATGGTTTCCTGGGGTGTGATTGGTTGGGGGGGCCCTACACTATGGAACTCTTTAGGGATGGAGTTGGATAGATTGGGGATGGAAAGGGGGTACCTCTAGTCCACCAGGCTGCCAGCCTGCTGAGCACCTGAGTGCATATCCGCAGTCCACCTGTGGGTGGCTGGCTGGGTTAGGCCAGCTATTTGTGGCCTAACTGTGGGCCATGGTGCTCTGGACTGTGAGGGGTGAATTCCCAGTGAATATGCCACAACATGGCATATGCATGGGAATGCCCACTCAACTTGCTTGGCATACTATTTGTGTGTGCCCTGGCCCATTCCATTGTGGCTGGTGCATCCCACATATTTGAATATCGCACTACTGTACATTGTTGGGGTAGCATGTCACATCTCCCTTTTCCGCCTGGATGCACATCTCTTTCAATACAGGGGCTCTGGACTAGGTACCCTGAATAAATATGTTATAAAAATGGTGAAATGATGACCTCACTGAAAACAAGATATTGCATCTAATCTGGGACAGCCTGAGTAAATACAGTGCACAAATGTGTAAATGAAGATCCCTATGACAATGAGATCTAGCATCTCCCCTGCCCTATCCAAGATAGAAAATATAGGAAAAGAAATATTCTGTGCTCCCGGATCCAAATAACCATTTCCCAGTAAGAAGCCCTCATTTTTCCTGTGTTTTCCCCACACTGGCAGAATCAAGCCCCTGTATAAATCTCTATACGTTTTTCCATAAGCCACTGGTTCCTTATTCACGACTTTGTTCTTTATTATGTCAGCAACCTTTTATTAGGAAAAGAGCTCTGATTTGCTGCTCAGTATTAATATTATACATCACGATGGCCTTAGAATAATTTGGATTTACATGGTATGTATAAGGCACAATGGGGGACTACATGAAATAACAAAACTCAGGCTCATTATTTCATGAACTATACTCAAAATTAGTAATCACAAATCAGACAATCTTTCAAAAGATACTAGTAATGCCTGTAAACATATATATATTCTATGCAAAAAACTTTGTTAATGCATAAGTTATGGTTCTTCTACAGCGCAAAAAGCGAGGAAATTCGATTTTAGGGTTCCCACCTCTTCCACCAACCCCCACCTACCCCCACCAACTGGCATTGGGGTATGCGTTGGGTCATTACCTAACTCTCACCCCATCCCATGTGTAAACAAGCTGAGGTGGTTCAGTGTAAAGAGAATGGGGTGAGAGTTGGGCTGATGACTTACAAAGACACCCCAATGCCTGTCGGTGATGGCAGGTGGGGGTGGGGTGGAAGAGGTGGGAACCCTAAAATTTAATTTCCTCACTTTTGTCACTGTAGAAGAAGCCCAACTGATGCATTAATGAAGTTTTTAGCATATAATTTCCTTACTTTTTAAGAAAGAACAGAAAAGGAGAAAGTTGCGCAAGTTGGTGGGAGGATGGGGCCCGAAGGGCCCCACGTTCCAACCAACTTGTAAGTGCCAAGCCACTTTACACACCCAATCACTAAAAAGTACATTGACAACAGCAAGGCCAGCCACCAAACAAATGTAACTCTAGCAGAATAATAGAAAACGCTGTCCACAAAATGTAAACTGCTCCACACAATATCTCTGCAAAAAACATATTGTCTGACACGTAAACACCTCTGTTAACATCTACAGGACATGCCGTCAACACCCTCCTAATTTCAAGTAAAAAGACCAAACTGTGTCCAAGATACGACATGTGAAAATTTGAAATTTTCATTTGTCAGAGTGGCACAGTTCCGCACCTGTTGACATTTAACACACACACAACTGAAAACTACATCCATGACACTAAGGCTAGGTATCCTATCAATTTTAAGCCACCACCACAGCCAAAATGCTGTCCGCAGAATGTAAATTACACCATGCAATATCTCCACCAAATAAATATTTTCCGACATGGAAATATGGTAATTTACATCCACAGCACCAGCCGTCAACACCCTCTAAATTTCAAGTGAAAAGACTAAACCGTGTCCGAGATATAACATTTTAACGTATGAGATTTTCATTTATCAGGCTGGCACAGTTCCACACCTGTTGACGTTTAGCACACACAAAGACTGAAAACTACAGTAAGGCTAGGTATCCTATCAATTTCAAGCCACCACCACAAGCAAAACACTGTCCGCAACATGTAAAGCGCATCAGGCAATATCTCCACAAACAAAATTGTTTCCGACACATAAGCACCATAATTCACATCTACATGACATGGCATAAACATAAACACCCTCTAAATTTCAAGTAAAAAGACCAAACCGTTTCTGAGATATTCAATGTTAAAGATTTGTAAAATTTCCCTATCTATTCCATTATAAAAAATCTGTCCACCTTGTCCCTGTCTCGCGATCAAAGATGGAGATCAAAGAATCACATGATGAAAGAATCTGCAGGCTCGCGATCAAAGAATTTGCAGTCTCAGAACAAAGAATTAAAAGTCTTATAATTCCAAAAATTGATGGAATTGCGGTATACTACCGCCATGGTTCGACAAAACGATTCCCGCTAAGTAACACACACCCTCATTTGTCTTCCTAGGACAGCCCTGGGCTGAGAAAATATATTTTTTTATCTGGCCATCTCATCCCTCTCATGCGATGCATGATTGTGATCAAAAAAATCTCATGATCAAAGAATTTGCAGGGTCGCGATCAAAGAATTTGCTCATTCATGAACAAAGAGTGAGGGACGAGATGGCCATATTTTGATATGACTTTTCTCAGCCCAGGGGTGCCCTACAAACATAAATGAGGATGCATTTTGCTCAGGGGGCTTCATTCTGCCCCATCTGAATAAGAATAATAGTGTATAAAATATCCCTGGTAGTCTATTGCCCCCCATCATTATAAATAATCTTATAATTTCTCATGTCCTGGTAGTCTGGGGTTCCCACCACAAATTTGTATTTTTTTAATCCCAGCTAGTCCAGTGGCCCCCTCAACTTATATAAAAAAATTATGACTGTTAATATCCCTGGTAGTCCAGTGGCCCTCCTATCTGTATAAATAATATGAACTTTGATTCTACATATCCCTGTTAGTATAGTGCCCCCCCCTCCATTATGATCCCTGCTTCTAGCCAAGCCTTATCCCAACTGGCTAGCCTGAGCCTTGAACCTTGTATCCTGACCACCACAGGCCGTGACAGTACCACTACTCTAAAGTGGTATCTACACTTTCTGAAGGGCAACCAAGATATCCATAACCTTCACCCTCCTACTACTAAGGCACTTTCCTAGGGCACCTCCTCCCTTAATCTGGTAAAATGCCTACACAATTAACCTTGTACTTCTGCTTTCCTCCATTTTTCTGTCGCTTCCCATCCTAATTCCCACTAAGCTGCTTCCCAGCACCCCCCCAACCACCGGCAACCCTGACCCATCCTACAAATACCCCCTTTAAATCCTCCTCATCCCCCTCAACTATCTCGTGGTCCCATTTCCCCTCACCACTCTCCTCCCCAGTCCTTCCCTTCAGCTGCCTTCTGGCCTCCCTCACCCACTCCAGTACCCACTTCCTCCACACTGTAACCCATACCACCACCCTCAACCAGCGCACAGTGAAATCCCGGTCTCTCCGGGTTCTACACTACCACCTAATCATTGCCCTTCTCCTCCTGACTGCAGGTGATACTCACCCTAACCCCAGTCCTACCCCTACCCCAGGTCCAGATCGCCCCATACCTAACCCCTCAGCCCAAGCCACCTCCAGCGCATGTCCTGGCTACCTCCCCAGAGGCCTACGCATCCTTCACCTAAATATTCTTAGCCTGGCCCCTAAGCTCGATCAGCTTCAGGTTCTAGCCACCCACCATGATCCGGATATAATTATCCTATCCGAGACCTGGCTAAATGCCAGCCTACCTGATAACTCCATTGCCATTCCTGGTTTTACAACCATAAGGCAAGAGCGGCCCACCAGAGGTGGAGGGGTGGCTATCTACATCAGATCAACCCTTCATTTCACGTCTCTCTCACAAAGCTGAACCAAAAGCGTGGGCTCCTCATGGTAAAGCTGTCCCTCCTCCACTACCTCTCTCGTGACTGGCATATATTGCCGCCCAGGCACTTCTATCACAATAGTCACTGACCTACTGGGCCAACTCTCCTCTCATGCCCAGTCGGGTGAACTATACGTCATGGGAGACTTTAACCACAACTGGTTAACTCCCATTTGTAATAAATCCCAAACTGAGATAACTGCTCTCAACCTTACTCAAACTATTTTGGAACCTACCCACTTGAACCATAAGACCAGTAATCACACTCTTCTAGATTGGGCGCTTACATCCCACCCACACCGTGTCATCAGTGCAGGCCTCCTTTCCGATTCTATAAGTGACCACCACCCTATCTACTTGGTCTGCAAAATCCACAGACTTAAATCCCCTCCCAAATTTATTTTCCAATGCTCTTACAAATCACTCAACCTCTCTCCCCTCCTGGAAGATCTCGCTCACTCAAACTGGGTCCCAAGCACTGACTGTTCTAGCATGGATTCGGCCCTCACACATTTTCAAAACACCTTCCTCGCCACCAGGGACAAACACGCCCCCCTGCGCCGGGCAAGAGTCCGTGGGTCTCATCTACCCTGGATCTCCCCTGAGTTGATATCCTGCCAACAAGCCCGGGACAAGGCCTGGCATAACTACAAAGCCACGCCCCTCCCAAATAATCTTGTCACCTACCGCATGCTCCACAACAAATGTACAAAGGCCATCTGTCTTGCAAAGGCTGAATATTTCAACAACACCCTAAATGCAAATCTTGGGAATCCGTCTAAATTCTGGAAAGTCATTAACTCCCTCTTCACCCCTCAAACAGCAAACCCTCCACCTCTTCTCCTCATCCAAGGAACACTCCTCACTGAATCCCGTATGGTAGCTGCTGAGTTTAACTCCTATTTCACTACATGCGCCCAATCCCTCCTCGATTCCATACCCCCAGCATCCTTGCCCACCCCCACATCGACAACCTCCTCCACCCCCCACCATCTATCCCCGACAACAGGTAGGACCACCTTTTCATTCAGACCAATCTCCCTATCAAACCTTAGATGCCTATGCTCCCTGAACCCCTCCAAAGGCAAATCCCCCCGACGGTCTTGAAAACAAACTCCTCTTCCTTTCTGCCCCAGCCATTGCGACACCCCTTGCCAACCTATTAAATCTATCTTTTACCACCGAGTCACTCCCCTCCGTTTGGAAGCATGCCACTGTCCTTTCTCTTCCAAAAGATGGTGATCCCTCCTCCACTACAAACTACCGTCCCATCTCCCTCCTCCCCACCATTGCCAAACTCCAAGAACACCTAGTTCTATCCCAGCTCTCTCACTTTCTCTCAGAAACCGACTTCTTCACCCCATTTCTGTCCGGCTTCAGAAAACACCACTCTTCCACCTCCTCCCTACTACGTCTCACGGGTGCCATCCTCTCCAGGATGGATAAAGGGCTAATCACTGCCGCTATCTTCACAGACCTAGCTAAAGCCTTCGACATGGTCTCCCACCCTCTCCTACTATCCTGCCTATCAAGAGCCGGTTTAGCTGATTCGGCCACAAACTGGTTCAGCGCCTACCTACTAAATAGAACCCAATCCACTAGAATAGCTGACCACATCTCCCCCCCTCCCTATCACCACTGGCATTCCCCAAGGCTCAGTTCTTGGTCCCATCCTATTCTCTATCCTCCTAAATGATCTGCCAAATTCATGTTCCTCCTCCGCTATACACATGTATGCAGACGACACGGTCCTTTTTACCTCCGGCCAGACCCACGAAGAACTCATTTCCAAACTACAAACAGATTTCAACAATATCCAACACTGGTTCAATACCAATCAACTCTCCCTAAATCCCAAGAAAACCATCTCTATGACCTTCGGCACAAGGCAACGTCTTTCCAAACTCACCCATCCACTGATCTTCCACACCTTAAACAATACTATCCTCGATGAAGTGCCCTCCTGTAGGTATCTAGGGGTCTGTCTCAATTTCCACCTCTCCTTTACCACACACATAGATGCCATCACTTCCAAACTGTGCCCTGAACTCAGGGCCCTCTATAGGAACCGCTCCTCCCTCTCGCTACCCATCAGACGTGACCTAGTCCTGAAAATGATTCTACCCACCTTCGACTACTGTGACGTAGTCTATAACTCTGCCTCTAAGACCACTCTAGCCAGACTGGACCCCCTCTTTAATGCGTTCTGCCACTTTGCCCTCGATGCCTCCCCTCGCTAACATCACTGCGAGCTCTACCATTCACTAGCCCTGCCAACCCTGAGCAACCGGTGACTACTCCACACTATAAAATTCGCTTCTAACTTCTGGCTCGGCTCCCTCCCACCCTACCTAGCATCCTTCCTATCTTCCTCACCTACCCCCACTCACACCCTCAGATCCACCAACACAAGGCTATTATCCATCCCCCACCGAAAGACCATCGCCGGCCAATCAGCCTTCTCCTACCTTTTCCCTAAACTCTGGAATGGCCTACCTGCTCAGATCTGCCACTCCTCATCCAAATACTCCCTATCCTTGGCCCTCACTAACTTTCTCACAACAAATTGCAACTGCCCCTGAAATCCCTCCTCCTTTTATCTCTCCCCCAGTACCTCCCTGAGCCTGACCAGCAGCCTGGCAATAGCCAAACTGGCTGGCATATATACTGCTCCACACACTTACACTCACGCTTACTCCCCCCTCCTACTCCTTAAACCCCTTCCCCATCCTCTCCCCCTCCCCACCTCACCCTCTGCACCATTCCATTCGCCTCCCTCATCACCATCACCCTCCCCACTCCCAAGCATACTACCCCCCCCCAACTCCAACAGGCTCCTGTGCTTCCTGCAGTTCATAGCTGCACAGGCACTCAAGTTCTGACCTGTCACACTAGTAAGCTAATGGCACTTATGTAACTAATGTTTTTCCCCTTAGAGTTTCCATTGTATGTTCACCCCTCCCCTGTAGCATTTGAGCTGCTTTGCTCCAACCATGACTGTACATTTGATATGTATACCCTTGACGTGTTTGTATTGTTTGCTATGCCTTGCTCCTTCCATGCCTGTACACTTGATATGTATACATATAACGTGTTTACCCTGTTCCTGGTGTGTAATTTTTATACTGCTCTTACCTTGCCTTTACCTATGTCATTCGACCCTGTCAGTACTGTTCATTGTTCTGTAATCCTCACCTTATGTAAAAAGTTAATTTGTAATACCTCCATTTGATGTATATTGTCTGTATTGCACTACTGCTAAACTCTTCCACTGTATGTATACCAGCCTCCTCTGTAACCCTTCCCCCAGATTGCACCGTGAGATGAGCATCTTTTTGCTCAGCATGCCTTTCCTGGTGAAACATTTTCAATAAATAAATAATACAATAAATAATTATTTCATATTTGCAGTGATCGAATGTTCCCACCCCCCCACCCAGCCATACAGCCACCCACCCCCTAAACCTTCCCCAGCCAGTGACTGGCAAAGCCCACCTCTCACCTCCATGGACAGCCATTGACTGTCTGCATTACAAACAGTAATGCAAAGACACATTCTGAAAATATGTCTGAGTGCATCTTTGCATTAGCCCTTGTAATACAGAGAGTCGGTGGCTGGCCGTGGGTGAGTGAGCATATGTGATGTCTGGGGAAGGGTCGAAGGTGCTGGGTGAAGCATGGCTGGGTGGGGAGGTGGGGGCCACTAGAGTACCAGGGATATGTAGAGTCACAGTTCATATTATTTATACAGATGGGGGGGCACTAGACTACCAGGGATAGTAACAGTCATAATTTTTTCATACAAGTCAGGGGAGCCACTAGAATACCTGGGATTAAAAAATATACATTGGGGGAGCACTAGACTACCAGGACATGAGACATTATAACATTATTTATAATGATGGGGGGGCACTAGACTACCAGGGATATTTTATACACTATTATTATTATTCAGATGGGGCAGAACAAAGCTCCCTGAGCAAAACCCAGCCTCATTTATGTTTGTAGTGCACCCCAGGGCTGAGAAAACTAATTTTAAAATCTTGGCATCTCATCCCTTACTCATGATGCATGATCATGATAAAAGAATCTCGCGATCAAAGAATTTGCTCACTCGCAAAGAACGGGGGATGAGATGGTCATATTTTGATATGACTTTGCTCAGCCCAGAGATTCTCTAACATAGAAGCGAGATTTAACTCAGGGAGCTGCCCATCTGAATAACAATAATAGTGTATAAAATACTCCTAATCCCATCGTATAAATAATAATCTTCATGTCTAATGGTCTAAAATGCCCAAATTGTATTTTTTAATCCCTGGTAATCTAGTGGCCTCTGACTTGTATAAAAAAATGATGACTGTTGATATCCCTAGTAGTCTAGTGGCTCCCCATCTGTATAAAATATATGCACTTTGATTCTACATATCCCTGTTAGTCTAGTGCCCCCCTCCATTATAATAAAATACATAATTATTTCATATTTCCTGGTAGTCTAGTGGCCCCCCACCCAGCTGTGCCAGACCACCTAGCACTCCTCCACCCTTCCCCAGCTGGTGACTGGCACAGCCCACCTCTCACCTCCATGGCCAGCTGCCAACTGCCAGCATTATGAGCGGTAATGCAAAGACATGCTCTGAAAATATTTCTGAGCACATCTTTGCATTAGCACTTGTAACTAAGACAGTCAACCACTGGCCATGGAGGTGAGAGATGGGCTGTGCCAGTCACTGGCTGGGGAAGGTTGGGAATGTGCTGGGTGGGAGGGTGGGGCCACAGATTACCAGGAAATATGAAATAATTATTATTGTATTATAATGGAGGTGGGGCCACTAGACTACCAGGGATATGTAGAATCACAGTTAATATTATTTATATAGATGGGGGGGCACTAGACTACCAGGGATATTGACAGTCATAATTTTTTCATACAAGTCGGGGGGCCACTAGACTACCAGGGATTAATAAAATACACATTTGGGGGGCACTAGACTACCAGTACATGAGACATTATAAGATTATTTATAATGATGGGGCCACTAGACTACCAGGGATATCTTATACACTCTTACTGTTATTCAGATGGGGCAGAACGAAGCCCCCCCCCGATCAAAACCCAGCCTCATTTATGTTTGTAGGGCTGAGAAAACTAATTTTAAAATCTGGCCATCTCATCCCTCATTCATGATGCACTATCGCAATCAAAGAATCTTGCGATCAAAGAATTTGTAGGCTTGCGATCAAAGAAATTGCACGCTCATGACCAAAGAATACAAAATGGTGAAACGTCATTTTTTTGGAACTGAACCAATGCCATGCCTCGATAGAACATAGCGCCCTGATCAAACCCCACCCTCATTTGTGTCCCTAGCCCACCCCTAAGCTGAGATATTTGTAAAAATAGGTTGCGATGCAAGATCGCGATAAAAGAATCTCGCAATCAAAGAATTTGCAGGCTCACGATCAAAGATCATTAGCGAGCCACAAACAAAGATTTTTAAAGCTAATAACTCTATTTTTAGACTGATTTCAATGGAACCAAAGGCATAGCTTGATAGATTGGGGCCCCCTGAGTAAAACCCATTCAAGTTTTACTTCAGAAGTGACCCCTGAGCCGAGATATTTGTGTTTCTCCAATTGGAAATTGAAAAACAAAATGGTGGACCTCGTGATCAAAGAATTTTTGAAAATCCTCAGGGACAAAGAGTCTTGAACCATGAGGTTGCAAATTCTTTGATCGCCAGATGGGACCAGATGGCCAGAACCCCATTCTTTGTTCGCAAGATATACATATAAATTTTCCCATTGACTTATAATAGGAACTTAAAAGTGGCATAACTTTTGAATGCCTTAATATTTTTTCACCAAACAAAAAGCAGCATGTTCAGCCACCAAAACTCTTTCAAACAAGCTATCTTGCAGAGTGGCACACTACACAACAGCTGTGCAGGACCACATCCAGAATCCCAAAAGGTGCCTCCAAAAATGGATAATTTTGCATTTTTCAGTGCCTTCATACACAAAGACCGTAAGTCCAACTGAAACATATCTTTTCAAATCAAGAGATCAACCATGCCCCACCACACATACCAAATTTCAAGCAAATCCATTGAACAGGTCCAAGGTTATTAACGCCCAAACTTATGACTTTAGTATGTAACTGACCACTGAACCCTAATTATAGTGGCGTTACCATGCCACTATAATACACACACACACACACACAAATGCTATATTTGCATCTTATTGTTAGTTTTCAGACAAATTCTCATAGACTTTTTTCTGTCCACATGATGGAATCTTGAATAAGTTAAGTAAATGTTATTATTTTCTTCAGGGCCCTGATCCAGCAACTCAGCAAATACACACTCAGAACATCATATTATAAAATGACTAAAAATAATTTTCTGTTTCCAGTTGTTTTATCAGGAATTTTATAAATGGTATAGTTATATACCAGTATCTTGCAAGTCCCCCAGGAAGACCTTTAACATTTCAGGAATAATTTCAAGCCTACATGAAACCTCCAAAAAATATAAAAATAATAATATAGAAAAACATAAAGGGAACTTACAAGCTCAAATGGGCAGACTGGGTGGGCCATAGGCCTTTATCTGCTGGCAGTGTCTATGTATCTAAACAATAATTTTCCTCCTAATAAATGGCATGATCTCTTTTATTCTCAAAAATAGCACATTATGTATCAGGTAAATAGCTCCTCCATCTTGACATCAAATAATATCTTGGCTTGTAAAAAGTGCTGAAATGCCTAAAGTTTGTTGTAATTAATTGAAAAATATCTACATGTCTGTCATGCAGTATTGTGTCTTTTGATACAGGTTGTAGATTGTATTTGCTATGCTTATATTTATGTACATATTCTGTGTAACTATTTGTTTATTTTGTACATTGGGATCCCATTGAAAATGAGCCTCGGCTCAATTGGGCTATCCTTTTCTGAATTTTCAGAATAAAATATTTACTTCTACTATATGTTGTGAGAGATCAAAGCAAGTTAACATGTACCCTGGCTACATTTATTATCATTATTAATAAATTTATTTATAGAAATGCACGATTACATTACCAGTACTGTAAATTAAAATAGTACCGCTCAAACCTTCTTACTGTTTAGATTGGTCATTCCAACCTCAAACAATGCATTTATGTTCCACAGCCTAGAGTTGGAGGTCCAAAACAGAAGAAAAACTCAACTGTTGCCCCTTACAAATTTCTTTCTCAATTGTTTTGACTAACTTTTTATAACCCTACATGGAAATATAAGGAATCAGATAATTTTACAGACAAATTCTCACTCATGGTTTGTCAGCAATTTATTCATTAGATGAGGTCTCCCTTGCCAGGAGTTTGACTGTTTCTCCTTCCCTTCCCCAAACACACACACAAACACACACACACACACACACACACACTTACTATAAGAGATCTCAGTAACTCTAATCTATTATGTTTGGAAAGCAGGCACAGCTCTGCTGTCAAAAATTTTATTTATTTATTTATTAAATTTTGGTGACTGGATAGGCCCACTGAGCCCTGAAGGTCCCTTTTTCAGGGATGACCCGGGATAACAATACAAGTTATAAGAATGAACAAGGACATAAGGAACATCTGAGGCATTGTGAGTTACATCATGAGGTGGTTACAGTAAAAAAAAATAGTGGATACAGGCATGGTTACAGGCATAGTAAAAGAAGAGCAGTGGATACAGGCATGGCTTACAGGCACACTAAAAGAAAAGCAGTGGATGCAGACATGGGTACAGGCATGGTTATCATCATGACATGTAAGCAATTGGTAGTACTTTGCATATAGTTTATTGAGGGGTTACACATGGCCTCTAGTGAGCAGTCTGTATAAGGCAGGTAGTAGGAAGGATAAGCTAGGAGACGGGAGTTGGAGAGGAGGGGAGTACCTTAGGAGCTGTAAGTGCCATGACAGTGGCATGCGCTTGAAGTCAGCAGATGGGACTTAAGTCTGGTGCAGAAGTTCATGAGTGAGGAGGAGGCCTGGACCTGGGGAGGGAGCTTGTTCAATTGGCAGGCTGCTTGGGAGGAAAAGGATCTTCTGCCAGAGTTTGTCCTTACCTTAGAGACTTCTAATAGCATTCTATCTGAGGTCCTTAGGTTCTTTGGGTTGTGTTTGAGGGTTATGGTCCTGGCAATGCTTGGCGGAGTGTGGGTTTTGAGAAGCTTGTAGGCCTGGACGAGCAAGGAGTGTTGGAGGTGGGCGACCAATGTGGGCCAATGAAGATTGGCCAAAGTGTCACAGTGGTGATGTCTCAGGTGGTGTAATGTTGCAAAATGAGCTATTTTATTATATAGGGTTTTTTTTATATTATATAGGGTTTTTATATATTTAGTCTGTGCAGTTCACTGAAGACCTCGCATTTTTTCAGATAGGTCCTGAGAGGTTAAAAACAGTGTAAATCTTTATAACTTTGCTGGGAAGGGGTAACATTTCTGAGGTATGAATCTTTCTTGCAAGATATTCATGCCCAATTGACGTTAGTAACAAAAAATTTTTAAATACTAGGCATTTAAATGTGCAAGTTGTTGCATTTTGAAGGGGGGTAAACAAATCTCCAGTTTAATAGGCAACCAATATCCTAATGGCCATCTGATATGCAGCTTGGAGTTATGCCTTCAACATTCTAAACAGAAAGAAGGGATTATTTTATTTTAGTTGTCATAGTGATTTGTAGATATGGAAGGATACATTGAAAAGTACAAAAAATGTGTTCCATGATAATCCATTTTTAAGCTACAGCTAGCAAGATGGCTGTAGGCTCTGCCCACAGCCATAAAAAGTGGGGGATGCACTAGGGTACAAAGGAGGAGATTCTCTCAAAGATCTACTGTTACTGGTAAGTAACTGCTCTATCTTCATTAAAGATATTGTCACCAGAACCACTACCAAAACCAATGCCAGAACCAGTACAATAATCAATGTCCATGCCAAGGTTCATATGACAAACAAAGTCCAACTGTGATGTGTTCTGGTGTGGTACAATCAGGCTTTATTAGGCTAGTCACTAATTAAATAAACATACATTTGTCAATGCTGAATGTTTGCTTGCTGGCATTAGCAGTGGAGGTGCAGGAGTTAGACAGATGCAGTATTGGAATGGCATTGAAGTATTGAACTGATGCTAACTCCACCCTGGCCCTGCAGAGATGGACAGGCATTGGGGTGTGCCTTTGGGTTGTCGCCCATGACGGTCATGACATTTCACATCACCCTACCCTTCAGACACTGACAAGTGTTGAGGTGTGCCTTGCGGTGTTTGGGCTTTACATTCACCTCATTCCATAAGGAAATACACTGAAATGGGTGCAGTATAGGAGAATGGGGTGAACTCTGGGGCCAAAGGGTTCAAGGCACACCTCGATGCCTGTCACTGGCTGCAGATCAGGGCTGGGTGTGGAATGCCATGAGCATGACTGTCAACAATCCCCTGATGCCTGTCAGTCCCTACAAGGTAGGACGTTATGGTCGAAAACCCTAATGCCCTGGGCATTTCTTGATATTTTTACTCCAAGTTTTTAACATGGGCTTTTTGTGACCCCACCGCATGAACAGTGACACTATCAGTTCGTTAAGTGAAAGGTGATTTTGCGCAGGCACTGCACCATTTGGTGCCACAGTTGCGAAAAACCATTTTGAACATAATGTGAAAAATGACAGCTGTACTGTTCATGAGGAGTTGTAAAAAATGGCCTTGTTGAAAATCTGGAGTGAAAATATTAAAAAACTGGTGAAGCCATGAGCGTGCGTGGAAATTGCGCAACATACACCGGTTATGTAATTAGTTTGGGGATTTTTTATGGCAGATTTTCAACATAGGCATTTTGGGACCTCCGCTCATGAACAGTGTCACTGTGATTTTCTTGATCTGTCCCGAACACTGATTTCACACAGCGACTGTGCTATTCTGCTCCAGAACTGTGAAAACACATTTCAGTCAAGGTTTGAAAAATGTCAGCTGTACTGTTGATAAGGAGGCATGAAAAAATTTCAATGTTGAAAATCTGGACTGAAAATATTACAAATTCATGAACTTATGAGTGTGTGTAGAAATTGCACAATACACACAGTCATTTTATGGACTTTTGTCACCAAATTTTAAACATAGCCATTTTAGCACCTCTGATCATGAACAGTGTCACTGTGATTTTCTTAATCTGTCCCGAATATTGATTTCACACACCAACCGTGCTATTGTGTGCTACATGTGCAAAAACACATTTTGGGCGAGATGTGAAAAATGACAGCTGTACTGTTCATAAAGAGGTGTGGTTAAATGGCAATTTTGAAAATCTGGAGTGAAAATATTAAAAATTCTCAGTTACAAACATGCGTAGGAACTGGGCAACTCACACTCATAAAACAGTCATTTTTGGAAATATTTTCACCAAATTTTCAACATAGGGTTTTTCGGGGCCTAACTCATGAATTGTGACACTGCCATTTCATTAATCTGTCCCAAAAGGTGGTTCCACGCAGTGACCATGAAATCACCTTTCAGGACAGTGACTGAGTTCATGAGGTGGGGTCCCAAGAACCCCATGTTGAAAATTTGGTGAAAAGTTCCCAAAAATGACCGAGATATGCACCAAGGTTGAAAAAAAAACATTAATGCTATTATACATCTTACCAGCATTTCTTCAGTTCTTGGTTGGCTTTGAAGAGTGCAGACATGTTCCGGGTCCACCGAAGATCATCGCGCCAGCCTCCAGAGGTAAATATAGGGTGAGGTGGGGTGTGAAGAGCTGGGGTACGCAGAGGGTAGGTGCGGGCTGGGGGAGGTGGGCAAGAAAGTCAATGAAGGACTGCTTTTTCTTATATGGGTTTTTATTTTTTTTACAAAGATGATGCGGGACTATTGCCACACTGGTGTGGGCTCCCAGCGTGGCACCTGGAAGTCTATTTGTGTGGGGGGGCAGTGGAGCTGATAGGGGATTGGGCACCCCCATCGGCCATACAGACTTTTGCCACACTGGGGTGGGCTCCCAGTGTGTCACCTGGAAGTCTGTTTGGGGGTGGGGGCAGTGGAGCCAACTGGGGATTGGGCACCCCCATCGGTGATACAGTGTGCGGGGATGGGGGGAAGCGCTTGAGCATGCTGGGGTGGGCTCCCAACATGCTACTTGAATGTTTGCTGGGGGGCACTGGAGCCAATGGGGATAGCAAAAAAAAAAAACAGAGCTGTCTATGACAGCAGTTCAGATGTAGTGCTAATGTGTAAGCAGTTTACATACTACTGATGGCAGTATGCAAATTGCCTACATGTTACCACCAGTGACTGTAGTGGTCTTTTACCTTGAACTGTAAGCCACTGCATCTGAACCGCTGTCGTACACAGCTCAGACATTTATTGGTGCGGTGTTGCCGTGCCTGCAAAAAGGAGCAAAGTATTGGAAGACGGGGTGGCACACCTAAGAAAACTCATATGGTGGCACTATGTTTCTTGCACATGTGTGCAAGCAAACATAAAAAGTATGTTCAGAATCTCATCGCAAGAATCCATACTATATCTACTCAACTGAGAGCCTGGGCACTTATTTATTTCTGACAGCATTACACCCGGATGCTTATTCGAGCAGGCACTTATTCAAGCACTGGCATTTATTTAATTCACTGGCAACAAATTGCTTGTCTGTGCTGGTACTAGCTTTGGCAAAGATTAACTGCTTTTTTTTTGCTGCTTTTCTAGTCACCCTTAAGTGCTGAGCTCTCATTGATTCGATCCAGGAATAGAGCTCCACTTTGAACATTTCAGAAACTGGCTATCGACCACCACCTTCTTGTTTCCGGTGACCTTGTGAAGCCATTGCCTGAAGCTGGTCTGCTTGCTTACATCACTCCCTGAAGCATTTGGCACCCATGCCAAAGTTGCGAGTGGCACTCTCCTTACTGTTGCCACTATTGACAAAATCAATTGCCACAGTTTAAAATCAGTACTGTAGATGTGGAATCATTGTTTCTTTGTGTTCGGCTCCAAATCCTGCTCAGGTGAGTCCTCTCTCTCTGATGCTTTGCTGGTTCGTTCATAGCTGCGGTGTGCTTAGCAACAGGGATAGAGGCTAGAATAGCAGCATTTGATTTAAGAATGTGGAGCCTGGGGAACTGCCTAACACCTAATTATGTGAGAAATTAATCCAACCTCCAATTTTAAATGTGTTACTTTGTGTGTGTGGCTACTGGCAATTAGTGTTAATTGCACCTCGTGGCTCGTGGAAAGAGGTATTAATTGCACCTAGCTTTCTACAATGACAGCACTAATCACTAGCCACTTTGCCCTACCCCAGCCCTCAATTAGGCCCTGGCTCTTAATTAAACACAGGCGATTATAGCCGGCCCGCCGGCGCAGCGGTTGGACTTCGCTTGCGATGCGGCGACCCAGGTTGAGAGCGGACTCGGGTTCGCTGGAGGGCGACCAGGGAGAAGGATCCGAGCATCTCGACGGCTGCTCTCCTGATCCGGGGAGGGTGTGGTGAGTTCCGGTGCGGAGGACTCCTGGTGGAGACCCGGGAGAACCCCAAGCACTCGGGGCCCTAACGTCAGATGGGGGCGGGGCAGGCGCTGGCGTCATTGCACGCTCCCGCCCCCCCTTAAGGGGAAAAACTCCGCCCACCTCCGACGCCTCTATGATGCCCGTCCCTCGGGCTGCAATGGGCTCCCCCATAGAGTACAGCTCCCAGCCTATTACGGCGTTCGTGGCACCCTAAGGGCCGAGGGTGCCATGTCCCATAACAGGGGAAAGCCAGGGGTACTAGGGCGTGGCTTAGGGGATGCCACAGCAGGGGATCCGTGACGGGGAAGAAAATCTGGCAAGGAGGGGTACAAAAAAAACAAAAAAAACACAGGCGATTATTTGAATGTTGTTTCCATCCAGGTGCTTATTCAAGCAGGCTGTTAGTCAAGCAGTGGTGGTAATTTGAGCATATACGATAAATCCTATATTTTAT
The DNA here is from genome assembly GCA_016271365.2 of Neoceratodus forsteri. Taxonomy (NCBI): domain Eukaryota; kingdom Metazoa; phylum Chordata; order Ceratodontiformes; family Ceratodontidae; genus Neoceratodus; species Neoceratodus forsteri. The sequence continues at coordinate 1,306,179,095 of CM057458.1, forward strand.
CTAGCAGGAGGAATAAGCAAAATAAGTTTCTCATTTTCCTAAAAGCAATAAGTGAAAGATAATTACCTCATGTACCTGGCTGTGACAGAATTATATTCTAGGATACAGAGCAAACTTGCCTAAACCAAAGTATATGAATGTTCACAGTACATAGATGTACTGTTTAGTTCCCATATATGAATTTGCTCATACACATTATGCGTTAGCCTAACAAACCGCATACACATTGTAATGTAATATTTCAAATGCTAGCAGCATTGTAGTTGAGCCTAAATACAGCAAATATTACCTAAAAAGCAATCTTTTGTGGCCTGTAGTCTATGACCACTAGTCTTCTTGCATGAGAGAACTAATACTAGAAGCTACCAGCTCATCAGTTTCTTAGCACTCTCTCTCTGTGACCTATCAGCAATGTTCAGCCAAGATCTGCTAAGACTAACTTACATGAAAGCCATGTTCCTCCAAGAGCTTGCCCCAAAGAGTTCGACTACTTAGGACACTTATAGTCTGTTTAGGGGGTTTCATAGGCTGGAGATGCCCAAAGGAGGAGCATGAAGTTTACAACTAGTGGCTATGCTGAGAAATGGTCTCATAATTTCCAGTAAATGGTAGCATAAAAACATGGTTATTTCCAAATTGCCATCTAGCTGGTGATTTCCATAAGACAAGCATGAAGAAATTTTATAAATAAAAATAAAACATGTCAAGAAGTAGTCTCATTACTTCTGGTATAAAATTACACAGTTACTAGCACCTCATAGTTAGAAGTGTTTGCAGTCAGAGAATAGTTGCTATGATCTGATTATGGGATTTCCGCAGTCACTGTGTAATCAGGAGTATGGTGCCCTAAGTTGGTGACCTTTAGCTAATACAAGCTGAGCTACAACCTGTCTGCTTTTTATCATACTTTGTATGTTGGGCCTTGTTTGCACAAAGGTCTTCTTATAGTTGGTTTTGGCTAGAATGTTTTGGCCTGGCCTACTTGTACTGAGGCCCCTATCCTAGGGAAAGGCTTCCCTGGTATAAAATATCTCCTCAATTGGGTGATACCTTTGGAAAGATTCTCAAGCAATACTTCAGGAACCCAGGATGGATGGCACAGTTGGATATGCAATCAGGACAACAGGCCCTGCAGAACTGCAAGACCAAAGCCAGAGCTTCTCTGGGAGATGATATCTAGACTGTAGTGCTAAGTAAAAGTATGCACAACTTTCCATGTGGCAGCAGCATATATATCACCTGTAAAAAGATTCTGAAAGCAGGCAGCAGAATAGACCATACCACATGTAGAGCAGACACACACAGCACCAGTTAGATCTTTACCATACTCCTGATAACAGAACTCAATATAGTCAGCCAACCATTTGAACAGGCCCTTTTAATCACAGAGGCACCCTTTTTCACAGGAGCAAACAAGTCAAAGAGCTAGGAAGACTTTCTGCTATGCTTAGTGCAATCAAGACATAAACACAGTGGTCTATGAACATCAAGTGTATGGAGCAATGCCACACCTCTGTTAGCATTATCAAGATAATACAAAGAAAGATTTATAGTCTGATTAAGAGTGAAGTCAGAGTCCACTTTTGCCAGGAAGCATGGATTTATACTAATGGGCACCCTGTTCTTGTGGACAGTCAGGTAAAGAAGCTCATGCATCAGAGCTTGAAACTCAGAAAATCTGTGAGCTGAAGTGGCAGTGATTAAAAACAGCATCTTTCATGGAATGAAATGCATCTCACAAGCTGCAGCAGTCTCGCATGGAGACAGAGACAATTTTTCAAATATGAAATTAAGGTCCCAAGCTGGAACCAGTTCAAGAATTGGGGAGGGGGCATGGAAAGATTACCTATTAGGAACATATGGGACACCACCAGATGTGCCAATGTGCACCCATAAATAGGAGCAAAGAAAGCTTAAACAGAAGCCAAGTGTACTTTAATAGATGAGTACCAGAGACGAGTTAGAGCAAGACAGAAGATAGGTCAGTACACTATTGTCAGGGCATGTAAATGGGTCCTTAGAATCAAAGCACACCATATAAAGAAATGTTTCCATTTCAAAGATTAAGTGTGTCTTGTGGAAAGCTCCCTAGCCACAAGCAAGATATCAGCCACTGTTGGGGAGACCCCAAATCAGGCAATAGCTATGTCTTCAACTGCCATGCATGTAGATGCAGGGATCACAAACCCAAATGGACCACAGATCTCATGTCCTACAACAGCAGACCTTGACACAAGTGTAGCTGAACAGGAGGCTTCACTGCTAGTGCTGCAGAAGTGGAAACCAGAGCTGTAGAAGTCATAGTGTGGCCATAACTATTACTGTGTCCTGCTCTGCACATAAAGGAACCTCCCTTTCCATGAGAGAGACACTGCATCTCTTCAAAAAGTTCCAGGCCCTGGAGCAAGCAAGCAGAAATGTATCAGTTCAATGTTGTGTGGGTACAAAAAAGGTCCAACTCTGGATGACCCCACTATGTGAAGATGTCATTTATCAAGGAAATCAGCAGTTTCCACTTGTGTACCTGAGTCTGGGACTGGCTTAGCCTGTCTGCAAAGATGTTTTGAGCATCTGAGACAAACACAGTTGAAAGATGAAGGCCATGAGACAGTCCCCAGTACCACATCATTATTGCTTATTGAATAGGGCATAAGAGTGAGTGTCCCATTGCTTGTTCATATAGTACATTACACTGACATTTTCTGTCCTGATCAACGAGAGACTGAGTTGTTCTGGGAAGGCTTGGAGATCAAGAACAGCCATCATCTGCAGAACATTGATGTTCATAGCTTCATATGATAAGTTCAGATCCATAAGCTACAAGAGCCATATAAGGACCTGTCTCTAAATGTTAGTTGACATGACTCCATTTGTTATCCCCCCATATACCTATCTAATTGGTGCTTAAAGGCTTCCAAACTACTAGCTCCCACCACGTCTACTGGGAGTCTGTTCCAAACATTCACAACCCTCTGACTAAACCATCTTCCTCTTCTATTAGTTCTATATTTCTCACCTTTCAACTGTTTATCATGAACCTGTGCACACCTCCTAGGACCCTCTTTCCAGTTTAATCTTGTTGCTTCACTTAGCATTCCATCAGTCAATGACCTATAAATATAACACAGGTCCCGCCTTATCCTTCTATATGCTATTAAGTATAAACCTAGGTGTTCAAGTCTGGTGTCATACTCCTGCTTTTTTACTGAACCCACTTTCTTAGCAAACCTTCTTTGACACGCTTCACTCTTCTACTTCCACAGACACTTTACACTGAGCAAAAGGGTGCACCAAACTCCAAAACAGATCTCACCAGGGATCTGTACAGGGGTGCAAGAACTTCTTTCCTCCTACTTCTGATGTTATGTAACAAATTGCCAACAATCCTATTTGTTCTGTTGACACAGGTCATACTATGCTTGTCAAAGCTCAGTCTATCTGAAATGACCACCCCAGATCGTTTTCACTATCTGTGGCCTCAATTATCTGTGAACTCAGCATATATTGGTTCTGACATTGTTTTGCCCAAAGTGCATGACCTTGCATTTGGCAATGTTGAACCCCAGTCTATGCCTTTCTGCCCAGTTCTCAAGATGGCATAGTTGTTCTTGAAACTTCATTGTAGCTTGATTGTTGTTTACTATTGCCTCAATCTTTGAGTCATCTGTGTACTTGCAGATCCAGACTCCCTCAGATACCTGCATACCAGAGATTAGAACATTAAACAGCCTTGGCCCCAGCACAGACCCCAGGGGGACCCCACTAGTCACCTTTGCCTTTGTTGAGAGGTAGCCCCTCAGCTGTACCTGCTGATGCCTATTGCATAACTATGCTGCCACCCATTTACAAAGGTAATATTCAACACCTAGTTGCTGAAGGGTCCTATGCAAAACATTGTGTGAAACAGAGTCAAAGGCTTTCCTGTAATCCAAATATACAACATTGACTGGAAACCCAGCATCCAACGCCTGACTCCCCGGTTCACAAAAATGCAATAAATTAGTAGTGCAAGATCTCCCACCTGAAAAATGTGTTGGGAAATATCTACATGGTTCAGGACTCTTCAATTATTACCAAGTAGTTCATCTATAAAACTTTCCATCACTTTACCTATGATGGAGGTTATACTTATCGGACAATAGTTCTCAGGTTTTGTCCTATCCCCAGATTTAAATATAGGGATTATGTGGGCCACCTTCCAGTCTTTCAAGACCTTTCCCTCTGTCAAGGATTTAATGAAGAGGGCTGCTAGTGGAACCAAGATCTCCTCAGCTGTTTCAGTCAAGAAGGCTGGGTGATAACCATCTGGTCCCCCTGACTTGTATTTTTTTTAATTTCTTCAATTTTGCTTTAACTTGTTCTGCAGTTATAATGGGAATTTCTATTTCCACATCACCCCTACCTTAACTTCTTCAGTAATACTACTGCTTTCCCCAAGGTACACACTTTGAAAATATGTGCCAAGTATATTAGCTACACCCTGCTCATCTTCAACTTGATTTTCCTGGTCCCTTAGTACAGTAATCTGGTTATGATTGCTTCGTAGGCTTCCAACATAATTGTAGAGTTCTTTTAAGTTGTTTCTCTTTGTTAATGCCAGATCTAATTCTGCCTTAGCCTTTCCTCTTTTAATACTCAGTTTACATTTTTTTAACAGGGACCTATATGTGAACAGTCTAATAGAGGATGGGTTTTTCTTTAGCTTCTTATAAGCCCTATTTTTTTTATTAATCTACAGATTGTTTGAGTCATCCATTTAGGTACCCTTCCTCTCCTATTATTTTTTTTGTTATGGGGACATGCTTTTGTATACATGACTGCAGAACACTGTCAATTATTTCCCAGCTATGGACCAGAGATTTCCCTTCCAGTACCCTACAGTTGTATGTTCCTATTATGTTCTTGATGTTAGTATAATCTGCCGTTTTGTAATTCTTAATGGTTGTTTTCCCCAGAATATTATGGGATTCCTCCTCCAGTAAAGCCCTGACCATATTATGGTCACTGCTTCCTAGTGGTTCAATCACTTCAACAGTCCTTATGACCCCCTCCATATTACATAATACTAGGTCCAGAAGACTCTGATTTCTTGTGTTTTTTCTCACCATCTGAGTTAAACAGATTGGCAGATATATTCAAAGGGGTTGCGCCTGGTGCAACAGAGTTGCACTGGTGCTACACTGCATTGCGCCCCGGCGAGATATTGAAAAGGCTGCCAGTGCAGCACAAATCCCAATGCACTGAGGTGCAATGTAATCCTATGCGGTGCAGTTGCAGGGGGCATGCCCATGCATATGTGGCACAACACGATATTCAGCTTGGGATGTGCGGTGCATATGCTGGCCCAACCCCTACATGTACTGCACATTGGTGCTCAAAGTTGAGCTGAAAATAAAAGGCTCAAATGCTGGTCACCCACAGGTGGGTGGCTGTATTGCAAGGCACAACACAACAGCCACCAGCTGTGGGTGGCCACCCACCCACCCAGTGGAAACACCATCCACAAGCATTCAGACCCTCTCTGGTAGTCCAGTGGACCCCCCTCCCTCCCTGTATGCCTGATCGCAGGCTTCTGTAATAATAAATTGTAACCTGGTGGTCTAGTTGTTCCCTCACTGGATGCCCAATTGCGGGCTGTTGTAATGTCAGATATTAGCCTGGTGGTCCAGTGGTGCCCCACCTACCCACCCACAGAGGACCCCCAGCCACCCAGCAGCCCCTACGCCATCAGCAGGTGGCAGCACTCCACCTGCATACTGCCCAGCTGCCCGCCGAATGACAGCATACAGTATGATCTGTACTTCTATTGGTCCACAGTGTGGACCAATGGGCTTGCAGACCAGACTGTACTACACAGGACCAGATAAGTGAATGAACGCGTTACAACAGTCCGTGTCCGGGCATCCCGGGAGGGAACCACTGGACCACCAGGTTACCATTTATTATTACAGAAGCCAGCGATCGGGTGGGGAGGGACCCACTAGACCACCAGGTAAATGTTTATTATTACAACAGCCCACAATTGGGCATCCGGAGAGGGAACCACTAGACCACCAGGTTAATTTTAATATTATAGAAGCCTGCAATAGGGCATATGGGGAGGGACCAACTAGACCACTAGGTTACTTTTAATATTAAAGAAGCCTGCAATCAGGCATATGGGGAGGGAACCACTAGACCACCAGGTTAATTTTACTTTTACAACAGCCCGCAATTGGCATATGGGGAAAGAATCACTAGACCACTAAGGTCAGTTGGCATTCATCTGTATCACCCTCCCCCGGGTCGTGCCTGAAAATAGGCAGGATTTGTCTAGTGCACTTACCCGGTCAACAAAAGCTAAAATAAAAATAAATAAATAAATAAATAAAAATTAAAAAGTTAATTTTCTTTTTACAACAACCCATGATCGGGCATACGGGGAGGAGGGGTTACAATAGCCACCGAGGACCCATCCCTGATGACAGCAGCAGCTGGACAGGGCACCAGGCACAGTTCACCGGGATGCCCTGTGCAACGCATGAAAATGGGCCCATAATGACATGCAAATGGCCCCATTTGCACCTTGCATATATTATGGCCTCATTTGCATGCCCCTGGCTGAATATTGTGGGTGATGCGCCTAGCACAACTCCACTTGTTCTGGGACATCCATGTGCTCCCTCTCTGTGGCTTGCTCTGGTGCAGTGCCACAGCGTCATGCACAGTATGTGCGCCGACCTTGACATATTCAATGGTGCTTCACCATGGCACATCACCATTGAATATCGTCTGGTCCTGGCCCAGGCGCAGCCCAGTTGTGCTCCGCTCAGGCTTGCAGCTTGCACCACTGTCCAGTGCAGTCTGAATATCTGGCCCATTGTGTCACATATTTCCTAAAACCTTTCCTCAAGAATCCCTTCCACACCCAGGGGCTCCCAGCATATCTGGGGGAAATTAAAAATATCCCATTACAATAGTATTATCTGCTATCATTCCACTGTCGAGCAGGTCCAGAAAGACATAATTTTCTTGTTTACTCAAGTTAGGTGATCTATAGCTGACCCCCAGCCAAATACGTTTTCTACCTGTCCAGAAAGAGTCATAATTGTTCAGCTTGGGTCCATTCAATATTGTCAGGATCAATTGCTTTTGCTTTCAGGTGTGAAGCAATGTATACCCCCACACCACCTCCTACTTTTGCCACTCTAGATTTGTGGAAGAAATCATAGCCATCAATTTCATCTATCCAGCCGTCCTTTCTTAGCCAGGTTTCAGTCAACCCATAGATATCTATATTGTCTAGTTGAAGAACATACCTAAGCTCGTCTATCTTCAGCTTAGTACTGCTCGCCTTAATGAGCAACAAGTGTATTCCACTCCTCCTTGTCATCCTACCCATTTCCTGACTGTATTCCCCAACAAAACCTCTTTGGACCTGATTCCTTGCCTCCCCTGTAATTAGTTTAAATACATATCTATGTGTTTCCTGAATGCCATCCCCAACACCTTAGATCCTCTCCTACTTAGATGTCTGCCATCTTGACCAAAATAAAGTGTGCTTAGATCGAACTCCTCCCATGAGTTGATGCACTCAATGATGTTCATTGAACACCACCTTCTCATCCAATTATTAACCCTTTTTATTTTCTGGTTTATTCTATTTCCTGCTTTGGGAACTGGTAAGATTTCTGAGAAAACAACTTTTGCATTTATTTTCTGAACTGTTTATTCTATACTCATTAGCTGAAGGTACATCTGATCCTCCCTAGTTCTGCAAAGGTTGTTTGTTCCAGCATTGATTATGATCAGGGGGGTATCCACGTCTTTTTTAACCATTTTGGGGATCATAGTAGCTATTTCTGCCAAGGTAGTGCCTGGCAGATATGAGCTTGTAACTGTATCTTTCAGACCTTTTGTTGTATAAGCGTCTGTGTACCTGACAATGGAGTCCCTAATAATAAGTATCCTCCTCTTTACTACATGATCCTCCACCTCCATCCCAGCATCCTGACTATTGTCCACCAAATAAGCATCTTGAGCAGTGTTATTGTCAGGTGTCTCCTCTTCTAATGTTCCTACATGATTTGTCACTGCAGCGTGCTTGTGTCCACCAGCTTCCAGCAAGCTCACAATGCTTGCTCCTGTGCCGTCCTTTATGTTCTGTGACCCAGAAGTACAGACAAGGGTCACAGACACAAACACAGTAATACACCTGCTTAACTTAAAAAATATGTGCACCCAGGCTAACTCCTAACAGCAGGAACACTACTGCTCAACCCTCTCAGTGCCCCAGTTAAAATCGCAGGCTATTCTGCAAGCTGTAGTTCAACCCTATTGCATAGGACAACCAACACAGTTAGACCACCTCCTGGTGCAGTCTCTATCTCTGGACAATGAGCTTTGGTTACAGTTTCAGGCATCAAGCATCCACCAAGGCTGACGTGAATATCCAAGTCCAGGTTGGTCCACAACCCCTGAGTCTGGAAAGGACATAATGGCACTCCATCATGACAGTCTTCCATGTTGATTCACTGAAAGTGATAATGGCAATGTAAAACCACGTGATGAACTCAGCCATTCTCCAACACACACATACAGAAAACCAGTGTGGAGTTTAGTTCTGGTGTGATTTACTATTCTAACTCCACGCTGCCATGGACCACCACTCAAATAAAAACTCAAAAGTGTGACTAGTTTACCATGCAGTTTTGTACATCACAGTTATCACTTTCAGCAACCTGACAGGATATGTCCCGACAAAAAGGCATCCATTGTGAGGAACTGCACTGGAGTCATGGAGATGAATAAGAAGAATGGGACTCCCTGCAACAGGTGTAGGTTGTCCTTTCACCATATCAGGTCATTGTAGAGAGGGTACTAGACAGCAATCATCTATTCTAGCTGGTCCATCACATGATCCCACTATACCTGAAAGATCCATTGTAGTATGTGCATATGGAGGTGAGTGCAAGGGACTGTTAATATGGGAATGACCATACAGTAGTAGCCAGACACATTGCCAGCTATTTCCAGATATTTTGCAAAATTTCTGAAGAGTTTCTCTCTGCTGCCCCTACTGTGGAAATGCAGAAAGCAGGAGATATTTCTGGAAATATCACAGAAATTTTGGGAAATATCTGGCAGTGTCTGTGGCTGCTACTGTAAGTCACAGGAGATGGAGTATTGCACCAGCCGGGCTTGGGCAACCAAGACCTCTGCTCTGTCTGCAGGCAGAAATGCACAGCTGTGTCCAACACTGCATCAATGTACTGAAGGCACTGGCTGGGAACTAGTATGGATTTCAGTACATTTACTGTAAAGAACAATTACAGTACATATGAACTTACTGTAACAGTAGATCTTCGAGAGAATCTCCCCCATTATGCCATACCTTTGGAACTATAAGTCAATGTCAGGACCACACAGAAATGTTTTGCTAGACTACTTGCAGTTGTTGAAAAGTGTACAAGAGCAGATATGTCTGGATGTGGTGGAAAGACTGGAGGAAAGGTCCGTGCTAAGGCCAAGACCCATTCATCTTGGGCCGGTCTGCAGTTCCCCATCAGTCATATGCAGAGGCTTATACATGATTTGAATCAGTGGTCCTGGCTTCCTCTCTCCTTTTGGGGTCCAATGAATATTGTTAAGAGGAATGTCATCCCCAGGGTGCTTCATCCCCTTATGACGTTGAACAATTTCCTTCCTCAGTCTTGGTTTGCTGACTTACAGAGAATTTTGACCCTGTTTATTTGGCAAGGGAAGCAGCCATGAAGGATGTATTTCAAACTCTCAGCCCCTAATGCATTGGGTGACCTTTTCCTTCCTCACTTTTACTTTTATTATTTGGCCATGCACAACACTTATTATTTTTAATGGTATAGAGACCCCTCAGAGGACCTTTTATTAGCTTATGTACCATAGTGGTTGGATATTGAAAGGCATAACTGCTGACAACTGAATCTTAATATTACTGCTTTGTTACATGTCCCTCCTAATAACCTCCCTCATACTCTTTATGCTACTCCCTTAGCTGTATCTGTGCAGGTTCATAAACAATTATGTTTACTTCTTCTCATAAACCCTGCAAAAGATGTTGTGCAGCCTCTGAATTTTAAAATAGCGGGACCTCTCATTACTTCATCATTTTGGCCATACCCGGAGATTAAAACTGGTTGAACAAGTTACCCACAATGGGGTATTGTTAAAATTCTCAGATGTTCATTTCATTACTCAGGCCCCTACTGGAGATTGTTCTAAATATTTACAAATGTTCCACTTGTTACACAATCATTTTGGCGTAACACCCTAGTCCAGTGTCTATGGTTAGAAGTTACTGGCTGTAGCATCCAAAGCATCAGTCCCTCATGGTATCTTTTTTATTCACAATTCTATGATCTTCTACCCACCAAGGAGGAGGGAAAGTTGCAGTACTGGGTTCAGGCCATTTCTATGCCTGATGATTTAACAGATGTGTCTTGTACATCGTACAATGTATATAAATATCTTAAATGGGACAGATATCATTACATATAGTTCCAAGTACTGCACAATCTTTTCTATACCACATTAAACTATTTAAAATGGGTATTATGTCATCAGATTTATGCACACATTGTGGTAAATCAACTGGCACCTTGTTACATGTTTTGTGGAAGTGTAATAAAGTTACTCCCTTTTGGGGTACCACTTGCAGACACCTAGACTCACTTTTAGGGTTAGAGCTAGCATTTACTCCAGATATTTTTCTTTTATGGATATATAAAGACAAATGAATTGGTCAGCAATTCTACCATATGGCCTTGACTTTGACTTGTGCTAAAAAATTTTTTTATGGCATTGGTGTGATCAGGCTGTTCCTTTGTATATATAATGGTATGTAGAAATATTGTTTGCTTTACAAAAGGAGAAAATGCTTGCTAGTACGGCAGACTGTTTGACTAGATTTAAAAATATATGGGATCCATTATATACTTTCCTCACACTGCATGGTGAATAGCATATGGTATCAATAAACATGATCTGCCTGTTTGGTTTAACACCTTGTGTCATGCAGGATGTCCCCTTAATTTTTTTTTCATCCATTAGTTAGAATGATTTATGCATTTCATTTAGTGAGTTAAGGTGGCATTCCTTCCCTGTTCCTGCCTTACCTAATGTGCCATAGGTTTTTAAACCCTAGGTACCATCTATTTATTGTCTTCCCACTCTGGAATGTGTGGGGGGGAGGGACGTGTTATTGTTTTTATTTTTTTTATTTTATTTCAATAATTCGGAAAACATCTTTGAGCAAATGCTCTTTTACAAAGGTTCCATGTCTGTACAACAACATACAATCAAGTTACAGGAATAGACAGAAAATACAACAAATGCTATACAATTAGTACAAAGGCAAATCACATGACTTCTATCAATATTTCAACAATGACTGGTGATTACAATATCAAATTAAGTAAAGGTGAAAATATATTCTGCAAGTAGAAGAAAAAAACCAAAAACCACCAGTTACTGACATCCATCAAGAGATGAGCATTAAGGGAGCACAAAGCAGAAAAAGGGGTAGCAGCCTGGAGGTCAGGCTTAGTCTAAGGTCCTAGAAGGGGGAATGAGGTCATGACTATGCTAGTGGAGAGAAAGGCATGGGTCAAGGAAGCTGGTGCTGGGGGGATGAAAGCTTGAAATGAGTGGGACCACAAGATTAGGAGAGTGAAAAGGTGCAGGAGATATGCAGGTACAGTATTGGAGGCACTAGTCAACAGGAACAACAGTGTAAGAGCAAAGAATGAGTAAGGGTGGGGGGAAGAGGATCAACATTTCAACTCAGCACACCGATAGCACCCAAACTACTGCAATTACAGGCAGCTGCCTCAGAGAGATGTATCTTCAGCTCAGCCTTGAAGGATGGTAGGGAGTAATTGTGGAATATATGCACAGGGATTTGATTTAGCCAGAGGGGCACTCTGTATGCAAAGGAGTGCTGACCTATTGTCATCTTCATGAATGGGACAGCCAACGAGCACCTTGTCTTTCCTCTGGTCTGGTAGCTAGAGCAAAATTCTGTGAGCATCTCCTTGAGGCTAGGGGTGGATTTTCCTAGTCTAGCTTTCTTAACCAAGAGGCACGTTTGATATTTTATTCTATTTCTGAGGCTGAGCCATTTGGTTTGCTCGTAGAGTGAGCAGAAGTGAGTTAAGTTGTCACCTCCAAGGGTGAGTCTGCAGGCCTTATTTAGAGCTGTCAATACCCACTTGAGTGCAGTGTCAGTTGCCACCCCATACACTATCAAGCCATAGTCAAAGACTGATAAGATGGAGGAGGAAACAAACAAGTGCAAGGCAGCAGGCATACGATATTGTCTGTGACTGTACAGTACACCAAGTTTAGAGTTCATCACTTTTATGACTTGATCAATATGGGGTACAAATGAGAGTGTGTCATCAATGGTGACTCCAAGGTACTTGAAAGACTGTACCTGTTCTAGGGGCACATCCATGTTTTTCATGACGGACAAGATTGCGGAGATTTCTTGTGGTGAGGGACTGGAGATCAGCATTGCTTTAGTCTTCTTATAGTTAAGAAGACATTTCTGTGTACTGAACCAGTTTTCCATAAGGGAGAAAGTGGACTGCAGCTCCTGCTACAAGTGATCCAGCTGGGCACTGCTGCTCATGATGACTGCATCATCTGCGTACAGGATAGTTTTAGTTGTGCTTGCCTCTGGTAATTTGTTTAAAAACAAACTAAAAAGGAGGGGGCCCAGGATGGATACTTTGGGAACCTCAAGTGCAATTTCCCTTGGGGAGGAGGTCATAGTTCCAATTTTTACACACTGGGATCTGTGTGTTTTGTTGGGTAAGGTTGTTGTTTGTTTTTGTATACTATGTGTTGTCTTGTCACTGCATTCTTAACGTCAATGGCTTGTTGTTTTGTCATTTGGTATCTAATATACCTTAATAAAGCTTATTCAAGTAAATAAAAAATGTTTTGCCAGCCTGGTGTTACCCACATGATGCAAATATAACATGGGCCTCCCCAACACTCATCATTTACTTGCTTGAGATTAGCCCTTAAGGGCCCTTTTACCATGAAGAACCAGGAGATCAAACCGGTACCAGGCAAAAAAGAGAGGCATCAGACTGGAAACTGGATGCATCAAATAAAGCCTTACACACAGCATCTGATATAATCCTCAGAAGACAGAGGGGGAAGGAGAGAGGGTATGGCATGGCCTAATAAAGAGAGTCTCTTGAAGATTTACTGTTATGGTGCATTCTTACATGACTGTCCTGTCTTCATTGAGTATATCACCTACATTAGGCCACACTTTTGGAATGATTCCCTAGCAGTACAAGCTGCTTAGGAGGATGGCACAGTCTGATACGTGATCAGGACAGAATGCATTGCCATACAGCATGCCCAAAGCTAGCACAGCTACAAGAGATGATGTTCAGACTGTAATGCATAGTATTAGTGAAAGAGTGAACAGTGATCCTTCTGGCAGCAGCAAATGTCAGGGACATTTCTGAAACAAGCAACAGAAGTGGCCATACTCCTTGTGGAGTCCCCACAGACAGTACCAGGAAGTTCCTTACTGTACTTCCTATAACAAAAAATAACAGAATTAGCCAGCCATTTGAACAAGCATTGTTTAGACAAAAAAGCACCCTCTTTCCCAGGGATATATGAAACAAAAAGCTGAGAAGACTTTCTACAGTTTTAATGACAGTAACATAGTATCTCAGAGTATGGAGCAAAGTCTTGCCCTGGTTGGCAAACTCAGCATAGTAGGCAGCAAGGTATATCATTTAGTTCAGTGTGAATTATGATATTATCTTTGATAGAAACATAGGATTCATTTGCAAAAATTCTCTGTCTTTGTAAAATAATACATAAGGAGGATCACATGTAAAAGTCTGAAGCCTGGAAATTCTATGAACAGATGTCACTGCAACTAGAAATGTTTTCCATGACTTGAAACATAAGCCACAAGTACAGCAGGTTGAAAAGGAGCTGATGTCAGTTTCTCATATATGAAATTCTTCAAGTCCCAAGGTGTGAGTGGATTATGGATAGGATGGCTCATGTGCATAATACCTCTTAGAAAGGTATTGAACACCTCTAGTTGGGTGACTGTACAACCTTCAATAGGGGTATGGAGTGCTGATACTGTGGCCACATGCACTTTAATAGAGGAATACGGCAGGCCTTAATCAGATAAGGAAAGAAAATATTCCACAAACTAACTAACAGGACATGTAAAAGGGTCCCTATTCTGGGAATAAGACCACAGAATGAAACATTTCCAGTTTAAGGAATAAGTAAGCCTGGTAAAGGGCTTCCTAGCTGCAAGCAGGACATCAGTAATGTTAGTGGCTCCCCAAAATGAGCAATGGCTATTTTTCAGGAGCCATGTGTACAGGTGTAGTGACCTCAGATCCTGATGGACCAGAGACCCCCTGCCATGTGACAGTAGACCCAGAGGCTCCACTGCCAGATGTTATATACCTCAAGGCAGTAACTGACATAGAGGCCCAGAAGCTCCTGGCAGGTCTATCCCCACACAATGGAGCTGGGCATGACTGCCTGGAGCCCAAGCTGCTGAGGCTAGGGGCATCAGTACTAGCCCAGCCTATAGCCCATGTCTTCAACACATTGCTCACCTCAGGCATAGTCCCGGACATCTGGAAGATGGCCAAGGTGCTACCTGTACCCAAGCAAGGGGACACAAAAGACCTCAAGAACTACCATTCCATTGCAATCCTATCAGTGATCAGCAAGCTCCTGGAAAAGGTAGATGCCTCTCAGGTCACCCACTACCTACAGACCCACAACCTTCTCTCCCCTGCACAACATGGTTTTAGAAAGGGGCATAGCGCCTCCACGGCCCTAGCAGTTGTCACCTCGGAGATCAGGTCTGCTGCGGATCGAGGTGAAATGAGAGGGGCCATCTTTGTTGATCTATCTAAGGAATAAGTAAGCCTTGATTGGGTTAACCACACATTACTGTGCTCCTCTGTCCCATCACTTGACTTCTCCTCCCTGGCTCTTGCATGGATCAGTAATTACCTCACAGGCAGGCATCAGTACACCAAATTCAACAAGGTGCTCTCTGAGCCTGCCCAGGTAAACTGCGGAGTCCCCCAGGGCTCTGTCCTGGGGTCTCTCCTGTTCTCTCTCTTCATAAATGAGCTACCCTTGGCTCCAGCTCTAGGGTCCTCAGTGCTGTATGCAGATGACCTAGTCATCATGGCCAAATCCCAGGACATCGCCACCATTAACACCAAACTAAACTCGGACTTCGACCACATCCAAACTTGGTTACAGGACCACAAACTTGTTATTAATCTACAGAAGACACAGGCCATGCTATTTGGCTCAGCAACCAAGCTAAAAGCTGCCCCAGATTCACTACAGATCTCCAGGGCTGATGGGTCACCGCTGACTGTTGCAGGCTCAGTCAAGTACCTGAGGGTGACTCTTGACCCACAGCTGGATATGAACCAGCACATACGAAATACATGCAAGGCCTCAAACTGCAAGCTGGGTCAGGCTTACAGAGCAAAAAGCTGTCTTACTCCAGCTGCCCGACTTGCTCTAGCCACTGGAGTCCTCCTACCCACGCTTTGCTATGGACTAATCACCTTTTCCCACATTGCAAAAACTAGTCTAGTAAAGTGGGACTCAGCGTACAACAACATATGCCATTTTGAGCTCTCAGCCCCACACCTCACTCACCACTGTGAGCTTTACACCCGGCTTGAGTGGTTCCCACTGGAAGCTTACCACTCTTATGTCATGGGCAACTTCATTGACAATATTGTTAGAACTGCCACCCCTCAAAACCTTGCTGAGACCCTTGCTGCTGCTACACCCTCCTACAACCTGCGATCCAGTGGCTGCCATGCCCTCCTGGTACCAAACCCACACATAAAATAGGGGAACGAGCTCTTCACAGCGCACGCCCAGGGTTTGGAACTCGCTTCCAACTAGTACTCGCTCCTCTCCCTCACACCAGAGCTTTAAAGCCTCCCTTTGGGGTTTTCTCAAAATGGCTGCCACTTGTCTCTGCACTAGACAAATCCTATCTGCCTAAGATGCCGCAACAAACCGAGATGCTACCTAAGCATTAAGAATTGGGCAGAGCACAACTATGCTCATACTCCTCCCGCTCTTACAGCATCTATAAAAATGGACCTTTCAAGCCCACCGGCAAAACAGGGTGAGCACTAGAACTGTGCACTCCTTTCTCTTGCACTGGGCCAACTCTATCCCTGCTGTGACTCCCCCTTATTCCAGCTGCTAGCCTTACAACTTGCTGCCTGGAGCACTGAAATCACACTGCACTTCTTCCTACTGACTGCAATGTTTGAGACTGTGCTGTAATCCCTGTTTATGGTATTGTTGTCTTACGGTGTCCCTGTGCTCTGATCTCTTTATATTAACTCTTCACTACTATTTGCCTGATGAAATCTGATGCTTGTAAAGTCCCTGTTGTGCTAATTCTATGTAATGTAAGCCTCCACTTGTGTCTGCTTCATGTTCATGTATGTACCGAGTAATGTACCTTGTAATCTCCTGGGTCGCACCTGAAAATAGGCACTTGGCTGTCTAGTGTGCTTACCCGGTTAACAAAAGCAAATAAATAAATAAATAAATAGGAGTGGATACCATATCTGGTGAGACCAGAACTGTCAGAACTGGCAGGTACTGTTTAGTTTTAAAATTAAGATTTTAAAATGAGACTATGCCAGGTTTTAGGTGTTTTAGCTTTAGTATGTATAGCAGGGTCCTCTGTGAGGAAAGGCTTGGGTTCTAAGAAAGGGCAATTTGAGTGGGAATATATTACAAATTGTACAAATAGTCCTGTGACCTCAGAGTTTGCAACTTTATTTATGCACTCTGGTTTTGAATTTCATGAAATGACATCCCAATGTTTAGCAATGCAAGGGGAAGTAATGATTGGTTACTCTGTACACCTGTATCATTGTTATACTTACGTTAGATTTTCAGAATTTAGTTGTAAAAATAGTAAGATTTCACGGATGGGGAAGAAAAGTTTGAAACATGTTATTAACATCAGATGGTTAGTTTCAATTCTCCTTATGTTGTCAGGCACAGTCCATCCTAACCCTGGGCCACAAGGAATGATTTTCAAGCATAAAAAAACTACTGGTAAAATTGACACCCCTCTACGTATGGCCCATTTAAATGTACGTAGTCTGACCACTAAAAAGACTCTTATAGAGAGTTTGATATTTGAAAATAAACTCCATGTTCTTGCTCTGTCTGAGACTTGGTTTTCCAATAAAATATCAAATCAAGAATTAAACATTCAGGGGTTTACAATAATTAGTACAGACAGGATTGGGAGGAAGGGGGGAGGTTGCATATTTTATGTAGCTGATCATTTACAGTTTAATGAATTAAACACTATCCCAGATAGTGCATTGTATGCAACTCTAACCTTGGTTCTTAAGTTTGGATTAAATAAAACATTAACAATTGTTAATGTCTATGTACCTCCTAAAAAAATCTAGAGAAGGTGTTTCTCTCTTCTTTGACAATATACCCCATTCATTGCTTATTAGAGATTTAATAATAGTAGGGGATTTTAATCTTAATTGGTCCCTCCCAAGTATTTGGGAATTCAGAATCAGGTCATAGACCTGGGGTTACACCAACTTATCACAGACATGACAAGGGTTAATTATAAAACAGGTTACGAGTCAATTTTGGATTGGGTCATCACTAATAATCTTTCAAGAATAGTTTGTTGTGGAGTTTCTTCAGATGGGATTAGTGATCATTGTTTGGTCTATTTAAATTGGTCAGCTAGGTTGTTTAAAAAAACACACAGGATATTGACTTTTCGAAAGACTAATGATTTGGACGAGAATACTTTTAAAGAGGAAGTACAGTCTAGTGATTGGTCCTTCTTAGATAACATCACTGATATTAATGTTGCTTATCATAAATTTTGTGATCTTGTTATAAGTATCTGTGATAAAATCCTTCCATTTAAGAAAGTCAGAATTAAAGGAGATAATAAAGTTTGGGTAACCCCTGGCCTATTGAAATTGATTAGAACAAGAAATAAGGCTTGGAAAAATTTTAGAAAAACTAAATCTCCCCAACATCAACAAAAATACAGGGAAATAAGGAATCAATGCCAGGCAGCAATTAGAGCAGCTACAATTGAGTTTTATAAGCAAAAATTCACAGAAACCAATGGTAATTTGCATTTAACATGGAAAAGCTTAAACTCCTTATTAGGAAAGTCTCAAGTTAAGGATACATTTTTCCTTGACTTTGATGGCCTGCTAATTAATGATCCAATGAAAGTTGCTGATGCTTTTAATGCACATTTCTCTAACTTAGAACAATATAGGGAAAGGGTTAACAGTATTGATAGGCAGGAAAATAACTTTGTTATTCTTAGTAAGAAATGTGAAACAAATATAGTAAAAATGTGCCTACATTTTACTTTCGGTTTTTGCGTTCCACTGATCTGGTTAGTTATGGTCTCAGGATGATTCCTATGCTAGTCTGTGGTCCAGATCACTTGGACTTTAGGATAATTAAAAAAGTAATAAATTCTGTATCTGAACCTTTAACCATTCTTTTTAATTATTCACTCTGCAATGGTGTGTACCCTGAGATCTGGAAAAGTTCCATTATTAAACCTGTTTTAAAATCTGGTTCTAGAATCAATATAAATAACTACTGACCAATTTCTCTATTAGCACCATTGTCAAAAATATTTGAAAAAATTGTTCTTGACCAAGCTACCAACCACTTGGAAAATTATAACTTATGGACAGACTCACAATATGGTTTCAGAGCTTCTCATAACACAGAGACTGCCTTGGTGAGGTTCACCAGCCAAGCCACTAGAGCCAGCGATGAAGGAAATTACATGGCTTTGACATTTGTGGACCTCATTAAGGCATTCAATCTTGTAGATAATACTGAACTTCTTAAAAGTTTATCTGATGTTTTTTATTCTGATGAGGTGATTGTTTGGTTTAGGAATTATTCATCACACAGAAATCATAAAACCATGATTAATGGGGTATTTTCCAGTCAAGCAGTCATAGGGTGTGGAGTCTCACAGGGCTCCATACTCAGACCTTTTTTAATTTTTGTATTTGTTAATTCTTTATCATCTGTTTTTTCTAATACAGAACTAATTCTTTATGCAAACGATGTGGTATTATTTTGCTCTGGAACAAATTTTTCAGCTCTTAAAGAGACTTTGCAAACAGATTTTACTTTACTACATCACTGGTGTGACTCCCATAAAATGGTATTTAATTCTGTAATGACTAAAACCATGGTTTTTACCTCGCATAAGAAATCTTTTGTTTCTGAATTTAACATTTTTTACAATGATGGTATATTGCTTGAGTATGTCAGGGAGTTTAGATACTTGGGTATTGTATTGTATTCCTATCTTTCATTTGAAGATCATATAGTATATATAATTACAAAACTTCATCAAAGATTGGGTTGTCTTTACCGGATTAGAAAGCATCTTAATATAGAAATTAGGACTACAGTATGTTTACACAGTCTTTTGCTTTCAACAATAGATTATGGGTCAATAGTTTACTCAGGTTCATCTGTTAAGATGCTTAATTAACTTCAAGCAACATACCACTCTGTTATACGCTTTGCCATGGTCAGGCTAGACCTACTCACCATTGCAAGTCTTATAGTTCTTTCAGATGTCGCTCATTAATAGGGAGATTTCATAACAGGTCTCTTATATTTCTATATAAAATGAAGTTGAAACTTCTTCCCAATAGTATTATGAGCTTGTTTTCAGCTATTCCCTTGATAAATAACACACATTTGCAGAGTAAATATTCATTTCAGATTCCATTTTATCAAACTGCTTTTGCTCAGAAGACTTTGACATATTTTGCACATAAACTTTACAATGATTTACCTTGTCATGTTGTTGGATGTCAAAAAATCTCTTTATTTAAGACAGTTCTTAGAAGAAATTTATTGATAAATTCTGTTTGCAGGTGTTTTAATAAGCTTTAATATTGTAGTAGATGTTTCTCCTGGCTAGTCTTATTTATGTAAAGTGTTTATATTTTGTAATGTTTTGTATTTAATGTATTGAAACTGGATGTCTGTGAAAATGGGCTTTGCCCATAGACCTTTTCAGTATAAAATCAAATCAAATCATAACAGAGGAGTGAGGATGAGAATGAAACGTTCCAACCTTAACTTGAGCAGGACCTTCTATATTAGCAGAATGAGGAGAATGCGTAGAGGAATTTCCCCTTCAAAGAAAGGTACAATGTATTGCCCTGAAAAACTTCACTCCCTGGTGTGGGTGAGCAGAAATGCACCAGTTTTTTGTAGTGAGGGTACACAAAAAGGTCCTACTCTGGATGACCCCATCTTGCAAAGAGGTTGTGTACCACAGAGGTGAGTAGTGCTCATTTGTGAACCAGAGACCAAGACTCACTCAGCCTGTCTGTCAAGGTGTCTTAGGGGTCTGGGAGAAACACGGCTGACAGTTGAAGGTCATGAGATAGCACCCAGTACCACACCCTCATCACTTCCCTGCATAGGAGAAAGGAGTGAGTGCCCCCTGGTTGTTTATTTAATGCATTACAAAGACATTGCCAATTGGTATTAACAGAGAACTAGGGCAGGGATGATTCTGAAATGCCTGGTAGGCTGTATAGGATAGCTCTCATCTCCAAAACATTTTTGCTCAGGTCGGCCTCCACCTTGATCCAAGACCATTGTGTCTGAAAGTGGCCTAGATGAGAACCCCAACTGGAATGCAAAGCATCTGTGGTGTGGATCTGTGAAAGAGCTGGTAATAAGAATGGAGTGCCCTTAAGTTAGTTGTTGCAGTCCATCCACCATAGTAATGGTCTGCGAAGAACAAACATTATGAAAACTATTTGTTCTAACTCATAAGTCAGTTGATTCCATTAAACCCTGAGTGTCTATTTCGGAATGTGCATATTAAGCTGAGCTAATGGTACTATCTGCATAGCAGCCGTCATCAGGCTCAGGAGAAATAACATCAACCTGGTATAGACGAAGTGGCTTCTGTGAACTAAGTGCACCTGAACAAGCATAGTATCTGCCCTGTCCTGATGCAGGAAGGTACATCCCTGCTGTGTGTCCAAAACTGCCCCATGAATTGGAGGTGTTGGCACAGAGTCAGTACAGACTTTGGCACATTCACTGTGACAACTCGATCCTTTAACAGCTATTATATTCGGGAGTTGAGGTGAAGGAGAGCTTCCCTTGAACTGGCCTTGAGGAGCCAATCATCCAAGTATAGGAAAACATAAAGTCCTTCCCTGCGAAGAGCTGTTGCAGCTACTGCTAAGCATCTTGCAAAGACCCATGATGCAGAGGACAAGCCAAAGGGTAACACTTAGAACTTATAGTGCCTGACCTCCAGCATAAAATGGAGGAACTGTCTATGATACTTTCAGATCCTGATGTGAAAGTATGCAACTTTCATATTCAGAGAACAAACTCAGTCCTCTGTTTGCACTAGGGGAATCAGAGCTTGCAGAGACACAATTCAAAACATTTTGTAATCAGGGAACAGACTGAAGTCTCTGCAATCTAGTACAGGACATAAATCTCCTGTCCATTTTGGAATTAGGCATTATCAGGAATAGAACCCTTTGGTCCTGTTCTGTGGAGAAACTGGATCAATAGCATGCTTTCCAAACAGAGTCTGTATTGCCACCTTAAGAATGGACATGTGGCACAGAAGTTAAAGGACAGGTGCAGTGGATGATCTGGAAGGGTTTCCATTGATTCCAGAACAAGCCCCTTTGCAATTTTCTCCTGGGCCCACTCATCTGTAGTGATCTTCCTCTATTTCCTTAAATGCAGGGAGATCCTTGCCACCACACTCTCTCCAGAATGAAATAGCAAAGGAGGGGGAAGAAAGTCTGACAGAACCAGGGGTGGCAAGGCCACCAGAACTGATTCCTTTGGGTGTTTTGGCATCGCACCTTTGGAGGAGGGGAACCAAAAGGGGAATACCACCTCTACCATGGCCCTATTTCTGGTATGCATAGTAACTTCTGGCAGTAGGCCAATTAAAAGATTCATTACAACACCCTCAAGTAGGGTGGGGTAAAGAGCCTTAACAGACCTTAAAGTCATCTTAGTGGACTGAAGGCCATCAAGTGCTTCTTCAACATCATTGCCAAGCAGTTTGGATCCCTTAAAAGGACCATTTAAAACTGTCTGTTGTATGTCAGTAGAAAAACCAGCTACTGTAAGCCAAGACTAACGCCTGATAGAAACATAGAAACATAGAATTTGACGGCAGATAATGACTGCTTGGCTCACCTAGTCTGCCCATTTTCCTACCAAACAGATAAGCTGCAGATCCTAGTTAACCAACAGCTTACTTCCTCCTACCCCCCACTAGGACTGCCTTATGCCTATCCCATGCATTCTTGAATTCCCCCACTGTTCTTGACTCCATGACCTCCTCAGGGAGGCTGTTCCATGCATCCACAACCCTCTCTGTGAAAACATACTTCCTCACATTACCTCTGAGCCATCCCCCCTCTATCTTCAAATTGTGCCCCCTTGTTCTTGCACATCTCTTTTTCTGGAAGATGCTACCCTCTTGGACTTTGTTGATTCCCTTAAGGTACTTGAAAGTTTCTATCATGTCCCCTCTCTCCCTTCTTTCCTCAAGGGTATACATATTAAGCTCCTTTAGTCTTTCTTTCTATGTCTTCTGGTACAGACCATGCACCATTTTGGTTGCCCTCCTCTGGACAGCCTCCACTCTGTCTATGTCTTTGCAGAGATGGGGTCTCCAGAACTGCACACAGTACTCTAGATGGGGTCTCACCAACTGTCTGTACAGAGGGATAACAACTTCCTGTTTTCTACTATTGATGCCTCTTCCTATGCATCCCAGTATCCCCCCAGCCTTCCTTACTGCTGTCTCACATTGCTTGCCCACCTTTAGGTCATCTGATATAATTACCCCCAGGTCCCTGTCTATTTTACTGTTGTCAGTATCTCACCCCCCATTGTGTAAGCTTCCCTGGGTTTTGTTTCCCATGTGCATTACCTTGCACTTCTTTGCATTGAATCTGAGCTGCCATACATTTGACCATTCCTCCAACCTTGCCAAGTCCTTCTCATCCTTTCCACTCCATCTTGTGTATCAACCCTGTTGCAGATCTTTGTGTCATCTGCAAGAGACATACTTTTCCTTCCAGCTTCTGCAATGTCACTTATAAAGACATTAAAAAGGACCGGTCCCAGTACTGAACCCTGTGGTACCCTGCTAGTAACCCTCCTTTCTTCACTGTGTACTCCATTTACTACTACCCTTTGCGTCCTGTTGTCTAGCCACTTTTTATCCAGGCTACCACCTTCGGACCCACTCCAAGGCTGGCTATCTTGTGTATTAATCTTTTGTGTGGGACTGTATCAAATGCCTTGCTAAAATCTAGGTAGGCCATGTCCACAGCCCCTCCCAGGTCTACTACTTTGTTCACCCAGTCAAAGAAATCTATTAGATTCATCTGACATGACCTTCCCATCGTGAATCCATGCTGCCTTGGGTCCTGTGCCCCACTGGCCTCTAGGTACTCAACAATTCTTTCCTTCAGAAGTGATTCCATCATTTTCCTTACCACTGAGGTCAAACTAACTGGTCTGTAGTTTCCTACCTCTGTCCTGTTCCCACTTTTGTGAAGAGGAATCACATCTGCCCTCCTCCAGTCCTCGGGTACCACCCCATCCTCCCAAGATTTGTTAAAGAGTGTAGTCAGCGGTGTCACAAGTTCTACCCTTAGTTCTTTTAGAATTCTTGGGTGAATTCTATCAGGCCCCATTGCTTTGTTCACCTTCAATTTTATTAGTTCTTTCAGAACCCTTTCTTCTGTAAATGGATTGGTATCGACCCCCGTCTTCAGAGTGTTTCTCTTGTTTGGTTTAGGTAACTCCCCCTCCTCTTCCTTTGTGAATGCTGAGCAGAAATATTCATTCAGTATCTCTGCTTTTTCACTGTCACCCTCTACTCACATTTCCTCCCCTTTATTAAGCTTCAGTATCCCTTCTTTGGTCTTTCTTCACTCTCTAATGTACCTATAAAAGGTCTTATCCCCCTTCTTAACAGAATTGGCTATCCTTTCCTCGGTTTGGGCCTTTGCTATTCTGACTGCTTTCCCAGCCTCTTTCTGCTTTAACTGATAAAGTTCTCTGTCCTGCTCCTTCTGTGTTTCCTTATATTTCCTGAATGCTGTCCTTTTCTCCTTAACCTTCCCACCACCTCTTTTGAGAACCATAGCGTTTTTCCTTCGTTGTGTTTTATTGATTTGCTTTACACAAAGGCTTGTTGCCTCTGTGATGGCTGTTTTGATCACTCCCCATTGTTCCTCCACCCCTCCTTCTTGCCTGTTTGCTAGTGCTTTTCTGAGGCACTGTCTCATTTTCCCAAAGTCAGCCCTCCTAAAGTCCAGTACCCTTGCTTTGGTATGGCTTGATTGTATGGCTGTGTTTATCATGAACCACACTGTTTGGCGGTCGATTGTTCCCAGATGGCTACCCACTTCTAAATCTGAGATTCTTTCTCCGTCCCCATTTGAGAGTACCAGGTCTAAGATTGCCCCTCCGAGTGGGTTCCAATACTAGCTGTCTGAAGCATGCCCCCTATAGGGCATCAAGAATGACCCTGCTCTTGGATGTGCCTGCTGCAAAGGTGCTCCAGTTAACATCTGGCATATTCAGGTCCCCCATCAACAATATCTCCCCTTTTTCTGCCATTCTAAGAAAGCCTTCTATCATTTTCTTGTCTGTTCCCTTCCCCTGAGATGGGGGTCTGTATACAATCCCCATGCAGATTGTGGTACCATTTCCTGTCTCCAGGGTAACCCAAAGTGCTTCATCTGCTCCCTGTTTACTCTTTAGTTCTGTTGCTTTGATCCCTTCCTTTACATAGAGAGCTACTCCTCCTCCTCTTTTACCCTCCCTGTCCCTCCTGTAGATTGTGTATCCTGGTATGTTGACATCCCAGTCATGGTTCTCTGTGTACCATGTTTCTGTGACTGCCACAATATCCAGGCAACCTCTTCCATCAAGGCCACTAGTTCAGGGAGCTTGTTACACAGACTACGGGCATTGGTACCATCACCCTCCACTTTTTATAGCCTTACCCTTTTAGCCCCATTTCTGTCCTTACTGCCTTTGCCTTTTTACATTTAAATCTGTTCTGCTTCCTAATAACTTCTGTACCTTGGTGTTTACCTCACTAATCACCATGTTTGGTGGGGAGGCTGGGATTTCCTGCTTCTTTTCAGTGCCTCCCCCCTTGGATAGTTTAAATGCTGCAATGAAGCATTTAAACCTCTCACCTAGGATCCTGGTTCCCCTGGACAGATGCAGACCTTCGCACCAGTATAGGTCTGCATCCCTCAAAGTGGCTCCCAATTCCCAATGAAGCCAAAACCCTGAGCTCCACACCAGTTTTTCAACCACTCATTGAATTCCCTGGTGAGGAGTGCCCTAGCATCTCCCTTGTCATAGACAGGCAGCACCTCCGAGAAGGTTACCGTATGCGCTACTTGTCTAAGGCCCCTTCCCAACTCTACAAACTCCTCTTGCACTGCTCTGATCCCATTCCTAGCCAGGTCATTTGTCCCTAGGTGGATAATGACATCCAGCTCCCTCCCTCGTGCAGCTCCTAACACAATCCTGAGGATTCGCTTCCTGTCCCTCCAAGCCGTGGCACCAGGAACGCACCTTACCCCTCTCTCCCCTTCCTCCCTCATTTCTACCTCCCTAATGATTGAGTCCCCCACCAGGAGTTGTTTTCTTCCCCTGTGGTGTCCCATGCCACCCTCCTTTGGGTCTCCTTTGTCAAGGTTCCCAGCATCCTCCTTGGTCTCCACTGCAGGTGCCTCCATAGAGGAACCACTATCCAACAGAAGAGCAAATGAATTGTGGAGAGGTATAGCTGGAGGGATGCAACTCTGTTCCACCACCCTCTCCCTCCCTGAGCCCACCCTGGTCCAGCCTCTCCTCTTTCTTGGCAACCTCTGAGGTAGTGGTATTGGCCTGGTGGTCCCTGGGTGGGGGAGGAGGTTTCATGAATCCTAGCCAGGTCAGCCTGGAGACAGGCAGCCTCCTCTCTCAGACCAGAGAGGTGCCTGCAAATAGGGCAGCATCGCAGCCTCCAGAATGTCTCCCAGAACACTGCCACCCCACAGCCATTGCACTGCACCACTCCTAACATGTCTTATTTTGTGTCCCCTCTACTGTTTCTCTGGATGCTTACTCTCTCCTCTCCTTACAACTCTCACCCTTCCTGTTCTGGGACAGCAAATTCCTATCTTATTCAGTAGCCTCCTTCTTCCTTGCTGAATATCAGACCACCAGCAGCTGGGGGGAGAGTAAGCTACTTTTTTCCTTTAGGGTTGACAAAGCCAATGTTTCTCTATGATCCTTTCCTTCCTATTGCCAAACAGGAAGTTCCTGTTGACAGTCAAATCCAGTGGCTATAAAAGTAGAACTGGCTTTGGGTGGGTGGGATGGAGGGCAATTAGTAAGAAAAAAGGATAGCAACAGGAAGTTGTAATTTGACTCACCTGCTTTTATAGTGTCTAAACCACACCCCCAATTAAGCTCTCTTTCCTCCTACTGGTTTAGCAAAGTCAGCTGATACAGTACCCTTCCCAGCACAAGAACAGTCACTGACTTTCTTTCTTTTCTTTTTTTAACTCTAAATAAGACCCCTTCTACTTCTAATAAAGTTATCTGTCTACTTAATCTTAACAGACAACGACTCCTGCTGAGATATAAGTTTTAAATTAATAAGAAAATGTAGCTTCTTTTAGTTAGCTGTTTTCTGCTCTACAAGCAAGGCTAGCAACAGGAAGTTTTAATTTGACTCACCTGCTTTTATAGTGTCTAAACCACACCCCCAATTAAGCTCTCTTTCCTCATACTGGTTTAGCAAGGTCAGCTGATACAGTACCCTTCCCAGCACAGAACACACACTGACTTTCTTTCTTTTCTTTCTTTTTTAAACCTAAATAAGACCCCTTCTACTTCTAATAAAATTATCTGTCTACTTAATCTTAACAGACAATGACTCCTGCTGAGATATAAGTTTTAAATTAATAAGAAAATGTAGCTTCTTTTAGTTAGCTGCTTTCTGCTCTACAAGCAAGGCTAGCAACACTGTACTGTACTGAAATACTGTACCAGAAGCTGCAACCCTGGAAAAGGCATCTGACACATCATCAGCTGAATATAACTGTTCACCTACTTCAGCACCATCCAACAAGGTTTTGATCAATTCAGTCTTGGAAGGGCCATCAGGCAAAGTGTGGGCTGCTGCACATGCAGCCTTCCATAAGCTATTCTGATTTTTTTATCCTATGGGCCTGGTAATTTGCAGTCTAAAGACCCAAGGATGCAGAGGCAAAAACATGCTTGCCTATAACATCTAGCCAACTAGATTCTTTATCAGGATGCAAAATAGTCACATGCCTAGGTGCATTGGAGAAATCATGAGCAGCCATAATGATTATAGAGTCAGTTTTTAGGCTGAGCAGCACAGTAAGAATTAGCAGATGAAGCAGGCTACTGCTATTCAGCCTTCATATGAACTACAGGCAGGGTATTAGGCATACTGTATGCCATGAAGCAAAGGTATCATCCTCTAATGCAGGGATACACAGGAGGAATTATAATGGATGGTATGCAAGGAATCTCAAAAAATTTCATAACATTTCACTTAATGGATTCTTTCTTCTCAACAGCAAAGCCCATAGTAGCCTGGAGGAAACATTCTGCAACATTTCTAAAACATCTGGGTGGAACTTCTCTGTGGTAAGGGCAAGTGTTTTTGTAGGGGCACTTTAGAGCATTCAGAGCTCTGCCACCCCGCCTT
Source organism: Neoceratodus forsteri (assembly GCA_016271365.2). Taxonomy (NCBI): domain Eukaryota; kingdom Metazoa; phylum Chordata; order Ceratodontiformes; family Ceratodontidae; genus Neoceratodus; species Neoceratodus forsteri. The sequence goes on from CM057458.1 coordinate 1,306,207,005, forward strand.
AGAGGGGCTGAAGTGTTTGGCTACTGCAGAAAGCTTCTGTGGCTTGGGCTACCCTTTTGTGCTCCCAGACATGGCTAGTCTGCCTCTTTAAAGTCAGATTTTACCTGTGTAGCTACCGCAATTAGTTTTTAGACCCTCAGACCATCTAGAAGGGACTGATGATGTCATTTCTGGTCCTACACCCATACTGTGTAAGCAGCTTTCCTCAGTGAGAGGAGGCGAGAGCATGGCAGAGGTGATGTGGCAGAGGTAAACTGCATCTGTCTGTGTCCACCATGGTAGACAAGGTAGTGAGGCCAAAAAACATTGATCATTTTACTTTCTGGTCCGTATAAGAATTTGATGAGTTGTTATTTAAAACTTATACACTTTTCTTCCTCTAAAGTATCAGAAATGGAAGACTCTGGTAAAGGTTACAAGCAAATAGAGCTCAAAACTGGAGAGTTCATATATACAGTATATGTTTTACTTGCAACCATCTTGAAACAAGAAGTAACATTTCCCTGGCTATATCTCAAAATGTTCCTTGTTCTAATTGTAGTATTCTAAATGGTCTTAAAAGCAAAGTGAATTCTTTAACAGCCAAACTGACTAAAGTCAGGGAACCCAGACAGCTTGAATTTTTCGTAGACTACATCATTAGAAATATTCCTCCTACTCCAGGTAGCAACCCTCCTAATATTGAAATAACTCCTAGAAAGCAAACAAAATTAAATCTAGCTCCATTAATTACATCATCATCATTTGCTGACACTTGTAACAACAGTAGAAATGAAAAAAGAACAAAATATTCAGAGCTTGATCCCTCTACCTCAACAGACTGGGAACTTGTACAGCCAAAAAAATTTAAAAAAAGGCAGAAGGGCAGATGTATATATTCCCCTTACCTCAAGAGTAACACTTGCTACTGTACCTCAAACTGTATGTCCTTTAATAGATTTTCTGTTCTGAAGAATGCCAGTTTAGAACACCTTGTTAATCATGTAAAGCCTATTTCCAGTAGTTAAATGCACAAAGTTATAGGAGATTCAATTGCCCAATACACTGATTCCCATATATCCCAAGAAAATAAGCTCAGTGATGATGTTACCTGCCTTCCAGGAGCCAAGATACAGGATATTTCATCTAGATTTGATAAGCTGTTGGGGGAAGAAAAAACGAATACCTTACATGTGGGCACTAACAATGTGGGACATACTCACAAAAAAGATATTTGTTATGACTTGTCCGAACTCGGTCATAAAATTAAGAAAAATGGATGTAATGTAGCAATATCTGGAATTCTGCCAATTCCCAGATCACTGCCACCAAAAATTCCATCATTGCCAGGATAAATACTAGACTCATAAACTGGTGTTTTAGAGTGGGGGTTCTTTTTATATACCACTGGTATACATTTTAGCAGGACAAATCATATTTTGCCAAGTACATATTACATTTAAATAAAAAGGGTGCTTCCCAACTTGATTCTTACTTCCATGCAGCTTTCTAAAATGCTGATTTAAACTAGTCACTGGGGAAGAAACTATTAGTCCCTTATCCCCCTTTCAAGTTATAAACAACCCAAAACATACGCAAATGAAAACCAGTAATACTAATAATAACATACTAAAAGGGCTGTTAATGCACAGAGCCTAAATAACAAATGTGATGAATTATTAGTTATGTGTTCTACAGACCATCCAGATATAATAGCTATAATAGCAACCTGGTGGTCTAACAGAGATACTAGTGGCAGATCCATCCAGGGATATGAACTCTTTTATTGTAATAGAAAAGAAAGAAAAGGAGGTGGCATAGCATGTCATATAAACTCCAGATTTAATTCAATTGATATCAAGAATAAAAATCAAAACGTCTGACTCCACAGAATCAAGTTGGATTACAATATGTTAGGGTATGCTGGGAAGTTGATTATAGGTCTTCACTATTGTCCCCATGACACTTCACCACAAATTATCAATGAAATCATGACTGAATTAGAAAATGCAGTTGATCAGGGAGAAACACTATTCTTGGAAGATTTAAACTTCAGGGACACTGACTGAACCAATCAATCATCAACATATTGCATTTTAAAGCTTTTCGTCAATCTCTGTAAAGAACCATCTTTAATAAAGCATGTTCTCACCCCAAAAAGAGGACAAACTATACTTGATATTGTATTAGGTAACAGAAATATTGGCATTTTAAATTGTTTAGTCTCTGCCCCACTTGCTAACAGTGACCACAACATGGTTAACTTTGACCTAGTATCCAATCTGACAACTTCTACAAATACCACTAAAAGCTAATGTTATTTACATTAATAAAGCCCTGTCTGATATCGATTGGGACAAATCATTTAAGGAGTGTATAGTAGAGGATATGTGCAACTTACTGAAGTCCATAATTTTAGAAATAGCACATCTCTACATACCACAAATTGTTAAAAACAGAAACCTCAGACACAAACCAAAATGGTTGAATAATAATATACTGAGCCTTATCCCCAAAAAGGAAAAAAAATCTATATAATAAATATTTGTCCAATAAATCCACCATTAGATGGATGGCTTTTAAGAAGATGTAAGAAACTTGAAAACTTGTGATCAAAAAAGCAAAAAGGGCAACTGAACGTAATCTTGCAGATCTCACCACTAAAGGACAAAACAAAACATATTATAGTTATATTAACTAATTAAAGAAACCTACATGTAAAGTTGGACCACTTACTAATCAGTTTCAATAAATACGAAACAGATATAGCTCATCTTTTAAATTATCACTTTTTTAGGTCCTTCGCAGATAACTTTGAAGATAACCTTGAAACTATACCTACAAATATTCAATCCACATCAGATATCATCTTTACTTATGAAGAAATTTGTAGTAAATTACAAAATCTCAAATCAGGTTCCTCCCCGGTCCAGACAGTATTACTCCAGACATGCTAAAAAATAATTAATTAATTAATTAATTTATGTATTTATTTATGTCTTTGATAACTGGGTAAGTGAGCTGATCCAAAGGACTGACTTTAGTCACGATCTTGGCCACAAAGTGGCACAAAGTGACATCAGCCAAGCAGTTCTACAAGTACATGTAAAACAACTTCAGCAGAATGGTCATGATATAGCAAAGAGCCATTAGGTTAGTACATACAGCAAAATAAAATGATACAGAAAGGTAGATCTTGATAACAATTTGGTAGGACTAACTATGCAGAGCAAACATAATTTACAAATACAAACAACAGTTATATGACTAAAACAGAGTTGCAGTTTCAAGCAAAAGTTAGTATGCTGTGGTTTAACTTAATATAGGTGCCCAACAGAAAGAGATGAATTATAAACACAGCAGTCTTGCTGCATGGGCTGGCCTGAAACTACCATCAGAACATGCATGAGTGCAGTCAAGACTAGAGAGTGAAGGATGTAAGCTGATCTGAGAGAGGATCAGGGATAGAGGCAGGGCAGCAGCAGTAACAGTGACATACTATCAGAGGGGCTAGGGTGGATTATGGACCCTAGAATGGTCTAGGGAACAGGTGGAGGAAGATTCAGTTAGGAACCAGGCTCACAGGTTGTTTTTGAAGGACATATGCAAGGAGAAGATTGAATTGATGGTGGGAGCTTGTTCCAGAGGGAGGGGGCATATACAGAGAAGGCTTTACTGCCCATGACAAAATAAATGCATAGGACTTCCATAGGAGGAATGGAGGAAGCCCAAAGGCTTCTAGGAACCACCCTCTCTGTGAGTAGTGAGGAGTAGGGGGACAGCTGGTGTTCCATAAGAGAGTTGTCAATTAAGCTGCCCTTGGCATAGTCAAAACATCCCTAAAGATTGAGCCATCCTAGGGTTTTGTGAAGTGTGCAGTGGTGGGTAGAGTATGGTACTTGAAGAACAAAGTGGCAGATTGTTTTGTAAGTTGTGTTATATTGAGAGCGAAGTGAGGAGGCGGTGAAGGAGTAGACAAGGGAGCAGTAGGCAGCAGGGGGAGAAGGTTACCTTGTACAATAGTGAAGTAGGCATCTGGAGACAGAAATAGTTTGGTTCTATAGGCTGCACCTAGTTTTTGATGTTTTTTCCTCACCGTATTTGATATGTGTTAATTGAATGTTAGGGAAGGATCTAGAGTCATACCTAGGTATTTGAAAGAGGAGACTGTGTTGAGGGGTGGGCTTGCTGGGCAGTGTAAAAGTAGGGATGTGTTAGATTTGGTGACCCTAGCTAGAAAAGGCTTTGAGCCAAAGAGCATGGCTTTGGTCTTTTTTTCATTAGCGAACAGTTTCCTGGAGAGGAACCAGCCATGGGTGGCACCATAGTTGGTTGTAAGGATGGACATGATTGAGTCCAGGGATTTGTCAATGTGGTATAGTAACAAATCATCAGCATAAAGGAGTGTTTTACAGTTGATGCTGTTGTTGGGAAGAGAGTTTATGAGCATAGAGAAAAGTCAAGGGCCAGGAATGGAGCCCTGTTGAACTCCAATGTGTGTATTGCCTATCAAAACAGATTGAGACCTATTGGATAGATAGATGTGGAACCATGCAGCAGTATCTGAGGCGCAGCCAAAGTACCACAAGGTGGAGTGGAGAAGGAGGTGGTCAACTAAGTCAAAGGCCTTGGATTGGCCTACAAATACCGCATCTGTGGCCTTGCCCAGATACATATTTGTCAGGACGTGGTCAGAGAAGACAGCAAGAGCAGAAGAGGTGCAGTGATGTTTGCGGAAGCCATATTGGAGTGGACACAGATTATATTTTTCCAGATGTCAAGATAGCTGGTGGTGAATTATTTTTTCCAATAATTTGCTTAGGTGAGGAAGGAGGGAGATGGGTCTATAGTTTTCATGGGCAAGGGAGTCACCAGCTTTAAAGATAGGTACCACATGTGCATGCTTCCAAGAGTTAGGCACTGTGGATGATGAGAGGGAGAGATTGAATATATAAGTCAGGTGTTTGACAGTGGCTGGGGAGATGAGTTTTAGGAATCTTGGATAAAGCCCATCACTGCCAGGATTACCTGTGGTGGATAGTGTCTTTAAGAGTTTGATGGTAGCACTGTGACTGATGGCCCTAAAATAGAACAAGGGAGGAATGCTGGTATTAACTGATGACTTGGAGTAGCTGGGATGGTTATCCTAGTCAGTGGAAGGCTGGGAAGGCAGCTTGCTTGGAGGGGGGGGTAAGGTCTGTGAACATAGTGCTGAAGATGTCAACAATCATTACAGGGTCGGAAATGGGACCTGAGGCAAGTTCTGTAATTTGCTTGTTGGACTTGGAAGGAAGGACTCAATGGAGGGCCAGAAGCTACTGGGGTTACCGAGGGCATACACATCTAATTGTCCCTCTACAGATAGTTTTTAATCTCAGTATCCAGACAGATCAGGTTCCTGCTGACTGGCATAGAGCAAATGTAATGTCCCTTCACAAAACAAGATCTAGCAGAGTCACTACAGCTGTAAATGCATTAAATAGATAAGGGTATTTCATGGGCCTAAACATAAACATGAATTGCCGTTGCTTACACTAAGTGAATCAAAGCACTGTACATTGAGAAAGGGCAGATATAAAAATAATGCTACAATCTGTATTACAGTTATCTATATGTTTCACATTTTATTCTATGCACTGCTACAGCAATCAACTCAACAGAACCAGGCCATTTTATACATGAAGGTACTGTACCTTAACTATAAATGCTACTGAGACATCTAAGTTGTGACAAGGTGGAAGATAAACACAATGTTGAGACATGTTTAGGAAGACGTTTCTTGTGTTTGATTTTTTTAGAGATTGCTATACAGTACACACACACACACACACACACACACACACACGCACACATACTGTATATAACTAGTATAATATAAAACTGCATATACCCAAATGTCAATGTAAATCTTATACATTTCATTACAAGTTGTTCTCGTGAAGAAAGATCTTATTGTAAAAGACTTAAAAATGGGCTTTAGGTAAAAGTAAACTGGGGTAGGTGTGTTAGTGAAGGTATTGCATAGTTTATCTTTTATTGCTGCTTCACACCAGGCACACACAATATGAAAATCAACAACCCCTTGATATGAAGCAACAGGAATTAGAACAAGGAGAGAAACAAGTAGGAAACTGAGTAAGTATGGCACTGTAAGTCAAATAACATTTCAAAAATCTCACTATTATAATTCATTTTTTACAAATGCATCTACACAGTTGATGCTTTTTGTAAAAAAGATAATAACAATGGAAGTTATTCCACATAAAACCTAATTTAAGTGACAGGAATGAATGTAATAAAAATAAAACAAAGTAAAATGGAAGAGAAGTAGCTACAAAATGAAGGGGTAGGGCAAATACAGAGCTATTCCAGCAGCAACAGGTGATGTGTTTAATTGTACTGCATCTCAGGTAGGTGCACAGGCAAAAACAGCATAACATATATGATAATGAAGAAAAATAAATAAAATACAGCTCACTGCATAGCAGATTCGGAGCCGCACAAATGTCCATGGCTGAGATGTTTCTGAAACAAGCAGTAGGAGCAGCCATGCCTCTGTTTGAGTGCCCTTTCACTTCACCTGGAAGAGGTTTATTGTACTTCTGGTAACAGAAAGCAATGCAGTTTGCTAACCATTTAGACAGGCATTGTTTTGAAACTTCTTTGCCCTGTCTTTTGGGTGCAAAGGAAACAAACAACTGATCGAAGCTGTGAACATCTTTAGTCCAAATAGTGTAGTGAAGCAGAATTCTGTGCACATCCATAGTGTGCAGAAGAGCCTCCCCCTGATTAGATTTAGAGTACTCAGGAAAGAATACTGACAGTTGAATTGTCTGATTCAACATAAACTCAGAAACCACTTTAGGTAAAAACTTAGGGCTTGTACGCAGAGCCACCTGGTCTCTGGAAAATCGAGTAAGGTTCTTTACACACCAGGGCCTGAAGCTCTAAAATTCTTCGAGCTGAAGTAATAGCAATTAGGAAAAGTGCTTTCCAAGGCAAATAGTGCATAGTTCAACTTGCTGCAGGTTCAAAAGGAGGCGAAGTAAGTTTTTCCAAAACAAAATTCAAGTCCCATGGGGGGGGGGCTGGATTACAATTCAGTGGTTTCAGATGGAAAATTCCTTTCAGGAAGGTTTTGGAAATCTCCAGCTGAGCTATGGTTTTGCCATCCATGGGGAGGTGGTAGGTCAAAATGGCAGACAGATGGGCCTTCGAAGAAGAAGAATAGCCAAGGCCAAGATCTGAAAGTTGTAAGAGGTACTCCATGACCTGGGGCATCAGGCAAGAGAAAGGGTCCCAACCCTTGGAGGCTGTCCAAATAGAGAATTTTTTCCATAGCATGGCATAAGTAGTTCTGGTAGAAGGCTTTCTGGCCTCTATGAGGACCTGGGCCACTAGGGCAGAAACGCCAAAGCATGAAGTAGCTATGTCCACAGGTACCACATATACAGGTGAAGGATTTGAGGCCTGGATGCAACATTCTACCCTGCTCCTGAGTCAGAAAATCCTGGCAGAGAGACAGAGGTACTGCGGTTTTCCATCAATAGCTGTTGAAGCAGAGGGAACCATATCTGATGAGGTCAAAGAGAGGCTATTAGAATCATGTGAGCCCCTTCAGCCTGTAGTTTCAGGAGAACCCTCTGAAGCACTGGGAAGGGAGGAAAGGCATACAAGAACCACCCTGTCTGGCAAAGAGACAGTGTGTCTCACCAGAAAACACCACACCAGGAAATGAGAAAGCAGCAATTGGGTAGTTTTGCATTGAATGGGAAGACAAAGAGGTCTATCTCTGGCCAACCCCACAGGTTGAATATGCTTTTGACCACCTCTTGATTAATCTCCTACTCATGAGCCCTGACAGTGGTGCAGTTGAGACTGTCTGCCAGGACATTGTTGATACCGGCAAATGGACAGCAGTCAGGCGGAGGTCATGCTGGACTGCCCAGTACCACACTCACATCACCTCCCAGCATAGAGGGTACAAGTGAGCACCTGCTTGCCTGTTTGTTCAGGTACCAGACCACAAACATATTGTTGGTCTGAACCAGGATTGTCCCCAGACATAGAGGAGGCTGAAAAGCCTGCAGGGCATACAGCACTGCCCTCATTGCTAACACACTGATGTGTAGAGACACTTCCAGCAGTGACCATGTTCCTCTGGTCTGATGGTCTCCTAGGTAAGCTCCCTAGCCTTGACAAGAAACATCCATTGTAAGGATCATGGTATGATTGGGGGTTGAAAGGGAACCCCCATGGAGAAATTGGACAATTCTTACCACCAAAGAAGATCCTTCTTCAGGTACCCAGACACTAGGACTCTGTGGTCCAGATTGTCCAGCCACTGATCCCATTGGACACAAAGATTCCATTGGGTCACTCTTATGTGCAGTGTGGCTAGAGAAACTATGGATCACAGCTGCCATCAGCCGAAGAAGATGGAGGATCGACCAGGCTGTGGTCCAGCATGAGTCAGCCACTAATCTGGCCTGTTCCTGCAGGGTCTCTGCTCTGTCCAGTGGGAGGAAGGCCTTGCCCTTGACCATATCCAGCACTGCCCCAAATCAATTGCAGGTGCTGGGAGAGGAGAAGAGGGACTTGGGATAGTTAAGTGTTATTCCAAGTCTGGAAAAGAGGTCCAGGGTGAAGGAGAGGGGTTCCCTCAGACTGCTCTGTGATGGGGCTGACTGAAGCCTGTCATCCAGATATAGGCAAAATTAGATCCCTCTGTGGCATAGGGCTACAGCCACCTCTGCTAGACACTTTGTAAAAACCAGAGGTGCAGAGGATAGGCCGAAGGGAAAGCCTTGAACTGGTAATGTTCCCCCTGGAAGGTAAACCGAAGAAAGCAGTGGTGGGCCTGGAAGACAGGGATGTGCAGGAAAGCATCCTGCATGTCCAGTGTACAAAGTCAATGGCCCTCGTGGGGCAGGGGTAGAAGTCCCTGGATAGTGAGCATGCAGAACCTCTTGTACTTGATGTACAGGTTGAGCATGCTGAGGTTCAAGATGGGTCTTAGGTCACCTGTATTTTTGGGCACTAGGAAGAAATGGTATTAGTACCCTCTTCCTATCTGTGATGGAGCCATGGGCTGTATGGCTGACTGTTGCAGAAGAGCCTGTATCTCATCCCCTATCAGATATAGGTGCCTTGAAGGATAATGTGAGAGGCCTGGGGGGTTGTCCAGAGGCCTGTCTATTAACTCTATGGTGTGACCTCCTACTATTAATTGAAGAATCAAACTGTCTGTGGTTATGTCCTGTGACCCCAGAAGGTGGAGGGCAAATCTTTCCCCCCACTGGTTCTAACAGATGATCTGAAGGAGGCAGGGGGTCCTCCATGAGTCAGGAGTCTGAGGGAGGGAGCCAGCAGCTCCTCTGGTGGGCTTCTGGGACTTAGTGGGAGAGGAGTGGTTCCTGATGCTGGATACTGGCATTTGGACTGGTGTTTGACAGGGGACTCTATGGTCTGGTGTCTCTGTTGCTGTTGAAAAGGCTGTTTGCCTTTGTAACCCCTTCGGCACATGAAGTGGACATCACAGTTGGATTTATCGTGGTCCTGCAATTCAGTGATAATATCCTTGGCATCACCTCTGAATAACACGGATCCCCTGAAAAGGGCATCCAGGATGGAGGTCTGGACATCTTGTGCCAGGCCAGCAATCCTCAGCTACAAATGTTGCCTAATGCAGACAGCAGTGGCTGTGCTGCGATCAACTGAGTCCACTGTGTCATAAGTGGCCAGGAGAACATGACGACAGGAGATTTTAGCCATTCTCACTGTCTTGGCAATTTTGGCCTTAAGCTCCTGGTCCTGGATAGCTTGCAGCTTGGACTTGAGTGAAGTGAGAGAAGATTTCTGGTAGAAAACCATAAGAGCCGCATAATTAAAGGACCTAAGGGTGCAAGTGGAGGAGGAATGGAGCTTGGGACCTAAATTGTCAAGCTGCTTAGACTCCTTATCATGAAGGAGACATGCTCAAATGTTTAGGTTAAGAGGACTGGTCATGGGCAGCCATGATAACAATCGAGTCCACATCAGGATGGCAAGTAAGGTGTGTGACCCCATCTAGGGGGTGGTACATCCTGTTTGCCTTTTTTGAAACAGTTAGAATGGAGGAAGGCTGTTGCCAGACAGTAGATGTCAAGTCTTCATGGGGCCCAGTAAGTAAGTAAGTAAATTTTTTTTTTTTATTTCGTTGTTTAACCAGGTATAGCACACTAAGCTGAAAGCTTTTTTATAGGAGCAACCTGGGAGCACAAGTGACTTGCTCAGGGTCACACAGTATGCAAGTGGAAGCTGTGGGATTCAAACCCAGGTCTGGTCTGCTGGATGTCACCAAATTTGCAGCTGAGAGCCTTAGACCACTGCGCTATACTGCCTATTTATAAGGGCTTTTCAAAAACCAAAGCACTGTACAATGGCAACATTAAATAATAAACATAATCTTAACAGTAAAATCATTCTTTAAATGCTTTTAAAAACAAAAAGGTTTTTAGCTCATATTGAAACTCTCGACGGTCAGGCAGCCTCGTATCCGGTACAAGGCAGTATGGGCATAGGAGCTGTGTCAGTCATGTTTAGATGCTCTGCAGTCCTTTTCCACTTTGAATCCTGTTCCCAGATAGCCAAGCCACAGGCATTTTGTATAGTTATGAGGAGATCTGCAAAGAAAGGGTCTTCCAGGGACTTTGGGGAGTCCTTAGGCTGAGGCTATATAGGTATATGCATATCAGAGCTGAAGGATGAGGCAGATTCAGAGGCAGGGTCTGAAGAGTGCCTGCTGGAGTCTGAACCCTTTTTGGAGGAGTGTCCTGTGATTTATCCTTGATCTGGTGTCTAGAGAAGCCTTCTCTGGAAAGGTGAGAATCCACAGGTGAGGCTGATCTATGGGTTGGAAAGGAGGCAGGAGTAGAGGCCACCACTGGTTTCCGATGGTCAAGCTCTGAGGCTAGTTGAGTCCTTTCCTCCTGAATCAGGATCTGAAACACTGCCTGGATGTCAGCCTGAGGCTGCTGTGGAGGCTGAGGCTGAGGCTAGGGAGGAGGTGGTGGAGCAGGAGGCTGGTATAATGGATAGCCCAGTGTCTGATATTGAGGGTATCCATGAGCCTGACAGGAGTAGGGAAAGTCAGAAGGAGCATACCTTTGATTAGACATAGCCCAGTGTCTGGGATCCTGATATATAATAGAGATGATAACCAGGAGTTGGATACCCCAGCGAAGGGTACGTTGGATATTGTGGAGGCACATAGCCCAGAACATTGCCCATAGGTCCAGCTGGAGGGGGAAACGAAGGCATGACAGAAGGTGGGGCTGAAGGCCTGGCAAGAGGTCAAAAAGAACCAGGCATCAGCCCTGTAGGGACATTCAAAGGGGCTGACACTGGATCAATCACAGGAATGTCCAGTGCTGGAAGATTTGGCAGCTGGGAGCCTGACAGAAGGCCATCCAGCATTTGAGGAATGGCCAGTGTGCCAGACATACCCTGACCTGGTAAAGGGTCTCCTGGAGAAGGGTCACTTGGCATCGGGGTGTGAGCAGAACCTGACAGAAGACCCGCCATCATCTGGGGAGCCGGAGTCCAAGATGGTGCAACCTGGTTGTCCAAGGGAGTTTGGATTGAAGAGGTCCTGATGGAAGGTCCCCAGAGGGATTAACAATAGGCCCAGTGGGCAAACCAGGAAGAGACTGACCCAGCGAGGGAAGAGAAACCTCCAGATTAGTGCCCTCCTCTGGCTCTTGATCTTCAGGCAAGCCTGGAGGGTCCAGTTGGGTCAGTGGGAGCGATGAACCCTCTAAAGACTGTTGCATGTCCAGCAGTTTCCTCAACTCGACATCAGGGGTATCCTGCAACCCCGATGGAAGAGCATCAGCTGTGTGGTCACCAGAGGAACTGGGGATCAACTTATCAGCAGCAGCGATACAGATGTCACAAGAGCATCTGACTTATCAGCCTGCACCATGCAGACAACAGTGGACCTGGAGTGCAGCTTACCGACTGTGACTGTACACTCCTTGGTGGGGCTGGGGAGTGACTTATCAACCTGGTTGCTGGTGAGAGGCCCTGAAGAAGCTATGTGCCTAAGAAGCACAATAAGGGTTCTGTCTTCAAAGAAGTGCTCCGACTGCACCGTGAGTAAAGCAGGCAGGGAGGCTGTGGTCTGATCAGCTGAAGCGGTAGGAGACCTGGCAGTAGGGGTACTTACCAAAGTGGAGGCCCCACCAGTGTCAGTGGTGCCCAATGGTTGCCGCCAAATGGATGGAGACCTATCCCAGTCTTGGTGCCCCTCCTTGTCCTTTTTCTTCTTATTGGGTTCTGGCATTGGAGAAGATTTTTCCCACAGATTCTGCAGCTGGTTTTCCATCAAAGCTAGGTGATCCTCCAGCAAGTGGGCTTCAGGCTTCTTTTGGTGCCTAATCCGTGTAGCCTGGTTGAAGGATTGGCTGGCTGCACAGTCCTTGATCCAATATTTGGGGCCTAGGCATATCACACAGTGGGAATGCTCATCAGAATGCAGGATTTGGGTGCCGCAGGACTTGCACCTCTTTTTGACGCATCACCCAACTGTTCATGACTAGGCCAGTGGGCAAACCAGGAAGAAACTGACCTAGTGATGGAAGGGGAACCTTCATATTAATGCCCTCCTCCAGCTCTTGATCTTCAGGCAAGCCCGGAGGGTCCAGTTGGGTTAGTGGGAGCAAGGAACCCTCTAAATGCAGTTGCATGTCCAGCAGTTTGCTCAACTCGATGTCAAGGGTATCCTGTGACCCCGATAGGAGAGCCTCAGCTGTGCAGTCCCCAGAGGAACCGGGAAACAATTTATCAGCTTCGGCCATGCAGACATCAGAAGAGCTAACGTCCAAATTATTGGCCTGTGCCATGCAGATAACAGTGAAGTTGGAGTCCAGCTTACTGGTTGTGATGGTGCACTCCTCAGTGGGGCCAGGGAGTGACTTATCGACCTGGATGCTGGCAATAGACCTTGAAGAAGATATAGGCCTAAAGAGCACAATAGGGTTCTATCATCCAAGAAGATTCCAGACTGCACCATGAGTAAATGAGGCAAGGAGGCTGTGGTCTGATCTGCCAGAGTGGTAGGAGACCTGGTAGTAGGGGTACTTACTGAAGTGGGGGGCCCTCCAGTGTCAGTGGTACCCCATGGTGGCCACCAAGTGGATGGAGACCTATACCAGTCTCGGTGCATCTCCATGTCCTTTTTCTTTTTTGGGGGTCCTGGCACTGGAGAAGATTTTCCTGCAGATTCTGCACTCCTTTTCCACCAAAGCTAGGTGCTCCTCCAGCAAGTGGGCTTTGAGCTTTTTCTGGTGCCTAATCAGTGTGGTCTGGTTGAAGGATTGGCAAGTGCACAGTCTTGACCCAGTGTTTGGGACCTAGGCAGATCACACAGTGTGAATGCTCACCCACATGCAGGATCTGGGTGCCGCAGGACTTGACCTTCTTCTTTTTAATGCATTGCCCAATTGTTCATGTTCCTGAATTGTACCTCCAACTATATCCCATGCTGTAAATTTGTCACTGTTATTTGATTCCCCCTTTCATCTGTATAGCCCTCAAGAGCTCTGTATTAGACCTGTTTATGTTAGACCTGCATATACTGTATTTTACTATGTAATTGTTTGACCTGATGTTCTGTTCTTTTTTTTATGCTTAACTGGACGTTTGTGTAAATGGGCATTTTTGCTCACATACCTTTCAGTATAAAATAAAGATTGATTAGTTGATTAAAAATTGGAGTGACAGACTTGAACTAGATCAGTTCTGTAAAAATCCAAACTGGCCATACTGGGTGCAACTTGAACAAATACTGCTAGTCCTGTCACTTTGGCGACACTGTTCAGTCCAACTTTTACGTATGTAGTCTGCTCCTGGATGTCTGTTTTTCAACCCTTCCTTGGCATGGTTGAAAACAGAACCATCAGGACCAGACTAGATAGGTAAAAGCCAGACCAAATCATCTGGAGTGAGCGGATCAGCAATATTTGCACAAGCTGCGCCCAGCCCAGATTTTACAGCTTTGGTCCAGGTCTGGTGATCTGGTTTTTACCCATGCCCCACTGCATGTGGCTTAGTTACATACTGTACAGATGGATGCCGAGTCTAATCCATTGAAGGCTGAAGTTTCAGAAAACCATTATGCTAAAAATACCAAGACTCACTCAGTTCCTGATGATCTCCCACCCCCAAGTCACACTTAGTCCTCTAGCAAAGTCATGCTCAAACATTAGTGAATCTACATCCACACCATTAAGCTTTTAATGGCATCATGCCTCTTGTGCTGCTATGCGCTCCCCCATCCATGAAGTCCCATTTTGCTTGTGTTAACCACCCCACCCCAAAACCAGGTCATTTTCTAGGGAGCAGCTTTTTACACCACTTCAAGTAAATTACTGCTAATCTCCTTACTTTAAACATTTTGTTGAGAATTTTTTGTTTTAGTATGTCTATGGTCAGGAAAAATGAATTTGTAAAAGAAACCAAAGCTCCCATTTATCAGTTCATGTAATCACAATACAGCATGTTATGAACTGATCAAATTCTATGTGTAACCTAAGTCAAACAAAAATTAGACACACACATGCCTACCTATTTGCAAGTTAAGTAAATGTGGTTACTATCAGTCAGTTGTAAACACCTATAGTCACAAATTGCAATTTAAGAACATTCAGTAGACTATAAACTGTAGCCCAGAACTGCCTGCCTGAAAAAATGATGTTGGTGTATTATTTGGAAACAAGCATCACTGGGACTCTTTGCTATGGAATGTCCTGCAAAGTAGCAGAATGACTGCTCTTAGGATGGTGGTGTCAAATGGCTTAATGAGGTGTTCCTAGAGCCTGAGGATACAGCAGAGCTTATTTGTTATGCAGAAAGCTCCATGAAGTGTTTAACCCATTCTACTTCCAATAGCTTTCTATGATGTCTGTACTATCCATTGATAATCTGACACAGAATGATGCCAGAAGATAATGAGCTAACTTTCTGTGGTCTCAATTAACTCCTCAAGCCAGAGGAAAAATAGTGCTCTACAGCTTCCTATATACACACAGGCAATGTAGTAATGAGGCTTCAGTGGAGGAATCTATTTTTAACACTCTATCATGTTGTTTGGTAGCAAAGATGATATCAGCCCTTTTCTGAATGCAAAACGTGTGCTGGGCTATGCCCACAGCCGTAAAAAGGAGACAAGGGTAATATGGACAACTATAGACCAATTAGCCTTACACCAGTATTATGTAAAATAATGGAAGAGGTTATCAAAGACAAATTTATGTCTTCTCATGGAAATTTAATGTTAACCAACATGTTTTTTCTAAAGGGCTTTCTTGCGTTACCAATCTGCTTTGCTTCCACTGTACGAACGTGTTAGTCAAAGCCTAGATAATAAAATACCTTGTGATGTAATTTTTTTAGGCTTCAAAAAGGCTTTCAACTCAGTTCCCCATTGGGCCCTTCCTAAAAAGTTAGAAACTTTAGGAAATCATCGAGGTTACATCAAATGGATTCAAAACTGGTTAATAGGACAGACTCAAGTAACAATTGATCAATTGATGGTCACACATCAGACTGAAAACCTGAGTCACACGATGTTCCCCTAGGGTCAGTTCTGGCCCCATTAATCTTTCAAATTTTTATAGCTGACCTGTCATCAAACATCAGCAGTTGGATCATGAACTACGCCGATGATTGTAAAATTGGCGGAACTTGTTTAAATCCTGAGGATGACCTTAAACGTCAACAAGACCTACACAGATTAAAAACCTGGTCCAAAAAATGGGTTCTATTCTTTAACAACAGTAAATGCAGCATTAAACATCTTGGCACTTGAAACCCTGACTATAACTATAATTAAATGGACTACAACTAAAAAAATCTGAATCCGAGAAGGACTTAGAGTATATTTTAGATAAAAACCTCTCCTTTGATAATCAAATTACTGAGATCATTAATAAAGCCTACAACTTCTGGTGGTCCATGAGGTGAAATATAATATCAAAGGATGAAACAGTAATCCATCCCTTATACAGATCATACATACACCCCCTTCTGAACTACTCATCTAATCTATGGTGTCCATATAAAAAAGGATATCGACCATATAGAGAAAATCCAAAGAAAAGTTACAAAATTACTGAGGGAAGCTAGTGATTTAAATTATGAACAAAGGCTTAATACATTTAGATTAATGTAATTGGAAACAAGAAGATTAAGGGGGTACCTTCTGTTAGCTAGGAATATAATTAATGATGATTACCTTATGACCAAAATTGGTCAAGATTTCAAACAAATTAATATTAACACATGAGGACACCATTTACAGTTAAAACAAAATCACTGTTATTCAGAGAAACAAGCATATTACTTCTCTTAAAGAATAATAAAACCCAGGAACTCTCTCCCTCCATATGTGATTGAAAGTGACTCAAAGTATACTTTCAAAAATAGATTAGACAAGTTCATGCTTTCTGACATCCCCTTATGTTATTATGCATGATATACAGGAGCTCTATATGAGTCCCCCCCCCCCGTGTTCCTTCTCAGTCTCTTAGTGAATCTTAGTGACTGCATCTGCAGCAACATGGCTTGTAAACAGGGATCCTGAGGGGGAGATCTGTGTGTGTGTAAACCATAGCATCCTCACTGCAGAATGAAAGGGTGGAGTTGGAGGCTATATTTCCTTCTTTATACTGCCCCTCACCCTCATATTCCTCCTCCAAATCCCTCCTTAATATCCATGAAGTCAAGATTATATTCAAACTCATCATCATCATGAAAAACAATGGGAGCCACAGAGGGAACCAGCAACACTAGTGGAGTCTGAGGATGAGAAATCTTTGGTGTACTAGAATAACCAGGGCCCTGGAACATATGGCACCATCAGCTATACAGCTATTGTCTGCAGCAGTGACAGTAGCTGGCATTATAGAATATCAGAAAATCACACCAGCACAGCCTGGGAGTCCACAGCACACCAAAGGTCAAGGAATACCTGCATAAAAGGGACAGAGCCTGACAACAGCGGCAATGTACCATCCATAGAAGGTATAGCAGCACCTGAGCCAGACCCTGAACTTGATATCTCAATGATGGTTGTGGGGCTTTCATCAATGATGCCAGATTGGGCATTCATGAGGACACACCTGATTTCCTTAACTGTGACCTGGAACTCACCAGTGAATCAGACTTTTTTTTATACTTCTGCTTAAGGCCAGATGACAGAGGCCCATAACAACAATCGTTCCTTGTCCTTGTCTTTTGACTTTGATAACTGTTTCTTGTTCAATGGCAAGAGAGAAGCAAGCCTGGGACTCACAGCCTTCTCCATGGCTTTTAGCACTTTTTGACTAAGGAAGGTCTCCAAGGCCTCCAGACAGCATTGTCCTGTAGCCTGGTTGAAACTCTGGCAAATTTCATAGGTGCTCATGTTGTGAGATGGGCCCAAGCAACACACACAGATAGTGTGGGTGTCATCCTTATAGATTTTGCAGCTAAAAACACAATAATAGAACAAAGGTTATTTGTCCTTTTGCAGCATACAGAGATGATGATTTTACTTATAGTACTTAAAGAAAAAAATAACAAGCAACACAGACTTTTTTGATGTTGTTTCTCTTTAGCAGGTCCAACAAGGATGCTCAATGGCAGGAGAAAGAACTGAGGAGTGTTGGGGCCACTACTATAATATACACATTTGTGCTGCACATCATTGAGAGTGGCGTCCAACTAGCAATCTGTTTGAGTGTGGTCCTGATGCTGACAGCTTACAGTTCCAAAGGTGTGGCCTAATGGAAGAGATATCCATGATGAAGATCACCCAGTTCCTTGAACAATTGTTTTGTTCTAAACATTCTGTACAGAACTACTTCCCTGGATGGTCCCTTCAGGAACCAATCATCCAGGTACAAAAAGACATAAAGCCTTCCCCCTGGAGGACTGTTTCCACAACCATGAAGCATTTGGCCAGTACCCATGGTGCGGAGGATAAACCAAAGGTCAAGACTCAGAACTGATAATGGTTGCTCTCCAGCATAACATGGAGGTACTGTCTTAAGCATTTTTGAATCTTGGTATAAAGGTAAGCATCCTTTGTGTCCAAGGTTCAGGGCCAGCCCCCATTTTGCAGTGGGGGTTGGGGGCTGAAGAGACACCATTCAAAACTTTTTTGTATTCAATGAATTTGTTTAGGACTCTGAGGTCTAGTACAGGTTGGAGCTCTCCTGTCGACTTGGAAACCAGGGAGTATCTGTAACAAACTCCATGTTCCTTACTTTGGGAGGGACAGGTTCCATAGCTCCCTTGTGGAATAATGATTGCACTTATTTTCTCATATGACACAAGTGAACCAGATGATAATGAGAAGGAGGTGATGGATGAACTGGAGGGTTGGACAGCAACCAAAAAGCATGTCCTTTTCCACTACTGTACTTCCAGGACCCACTCATCTATAGTGATCTACCTCCATTTTAATAAAAGAAGGGAGTCTCCCTCACTTGTACCCAGGAGGCAGTAGTGGAGGGGGAATAGTGGGGAGTCAGAAGGTACCAGAGACGATGGTGCTGTCTGGAATGATACCCTTTGATGCCTTGGTATGGGCACTGGGGTGGGAGAACTGGAAGGAGATCTCTTCCATGACCAGTTGACTGCTGACACTAGCCACCATGAGCCACTGTTGTTTGATATGAGCCTCTGCCATACACCCATGCAGGTTAAAGGTTCAGAGACTTAACAGGCTGTAAAACATTTTGAATTATTAAAGCTGCTTACGAGCATTGTTAACATCAGTCCCAAACATCTTGAAGTCCCAAAAAGGGGCATTCAGTTCAGCTTGTTGTATGTCAGTAGAAAAACCAGCTCCACTGAGCCAGGAATATCTCCAAAGCCTGATACTAGAGGTAGAAGCCCTGGCAGAAGAATCATATGCATCATATGCAGAGTGTAACAGATTCATTCCAGTGTCAATATCAGCTGAAGCAGCCTGAAACAATTTAGTCTTGGCAGGACTATCAGGAAAAGCCTGAACAGTAAGGCAAGGCAAGTTTTATTTAAGAGACACCCAACCCCAGAGGCTCAGGGCACCTTACATAAGACCAACATAAAACAAACATCCATAAATAATTATTATCATAAGAACAATTTAAACTAATTAAAAAACTTCAGAATTAAATGACAATATAAATAATAAAATAAATCAGGGACAGAGATATAATAAGTCAGAACAGGATGATATTCCAAAATAATATTTACAGGGCTGGGTCCGGAAAAGCCTGCACAAACAGGAAGGCTTTGAGGCATGCCTTGACAACGTCCACCGAAGGGGGCCTCCCTTAAAAATGGAGGAACCAAATTCCACAGGACGGGGCCGGTGACGCTAAATGCTCTGTCACCAGCAGTTTTAAGCCTTGACCTGGGAATCACAAAGAGACCCCTCGAGGAGGAATGGAGTAAGTGGACTGAGGTACCAGGTATAAGAAGGTCCACCAGGTAACCAGGGCCCAGGCCATGTAGAGCCTTAAAGGTGAGCAAGCCCACCTTAAAGAGGATCCTCCACCTGACTGGCAGCCAGTGCAGTGCATGCAGCACTGGGGTGATGTGGCAGTACATAGACTGCCCAGTCAGCTACCTGGCAGTTGGGTTCTGCACTAGCTGAGGCCAGTGGAGGGTACCTCCGGAGACCCTGAGGTAGAGCACATTACAGTAATCCAACCTTGATGTCACAAAAGCATGCAGTAAGATAGGGAGGTCCAGGGGTAAAACCAAAAGCCTAATCCTGGTGATATTCCTCAGATGGTAAAAACTAATGTGGAGCACAGATGACACCTGAGCCTGAAGTGTCAGACTGCTATCCAGAATAACACCTAGATTATGCACCCTGGAGGAGGTCTTCAAAGGAACTGAACACAGGACAAGTCCTGTCTCAGCACCCGAAGCCATCCTATCACACCCTCTGTTTGACTCCACTACCAGTACCTCTGTCTTATCAGGGTTCAGTCACAACCAGCTGGAGGCCATCCAGTCATTGATTTCAGGAAGACAGCTGTTAAGCATGTCTAGTGCATTGGATGTTCCAGGTGCAAAGGAAAGATACAGCTGGGAATCATCAGCATAGCAATGAAAGCCCAAGCCATATTTCCTAATGAGCCGTCCCAGGGGCAGCATGTACATGGCGAACAACATTGGTGACAAGACCGAACCCTAAGGTACTCCACAAGACATGAAACTGGGGGAGGAGGAGAAATTCCCCATCACTACCCTTTGCCTACTGGTTGTGAGAAGGGACTCAAACCAGCAGATGACTGTACCGGCGAGTCCACAAAATTCCCGCAAGCCGTCAAGCAATACACAATGGTCCACCATGTCAAAAGCTGAGGAGAGATCAAGGAGAATGAGAGACTAAGCAGACAGGTGTACTAGCCTTTCAATTTATGATGCAGAGGTTGATATCTCTGCAGATTCCTATGTAGACGGACCTCACCTTTCAGAATGTGCTTGTTACCCCCAAGACAATTGGTGGATGGCCCCTTGGGGGGCCTATTTCTGATCTTGGATGTTGTGAGCCCTCCAGGCCCAATAGCTCAGCCTAGGAATGCCTGATTTACAATTCCAAGTTGTCATACTCTACATTTATTGCCATGCCATGTTGGCTGGAACAACTTTGGAAATCCAAAATGGCCCCCAAAATCCAATATGGCCACCATATTGCTAGTAAATACTTGATTCTCTAAAAATTTCCATCTCCCTTGCTTCCAAGATACCGATTATCAATGATTCAGAAACATCTATATATTTAACATTTATTCATGAACATTTATGACATCTACAGTGCCTTCAGAAAGTATTCGCCCCCCCCCTTGGATTTTGTCACATTTTGTGATGTTGCAAACTCAAATTAAAATACATTTATATGGGATTTTTTTGTCACGTATCTACACAAATTACTCTATAATGTCAAAGTGGAATGAAACTAATGGAATTTTTTGTACATGTAAAGTAAAATAAAAACCTGAAATGTCTTGATTTGATAAGTATTCACCCCCCTTTGCTATGACACTCCAAATTGAGCTTAGGTGCATCCAATTTCCTTGTGAGATCACTCTAATACTTGAATGGAGTCCACCTGTGGTCAGTTCAAATGGTTGACATGATTTCAGAGGAAATACACCTGTCTATATAAGGTCCCACTGTTGACAGTGCATGTCAGAGCAGAAACTCTACCATGAAGACCAAGGAGCTGCCGTAGAACTCCGTGATAGAATTGTGAGGAGGCATAGATCTGGGGAGGGGTATAAAAACATTTCTAGGGTGTTGAAAGTTCCCAGGAGCACAGTCGAGTCCATGATTAGGAAATGGAAAGATTACGGAACCACCCAGACTCTTCCTAGAGCAGGCCATCCTCCCAAACTGAGCAACCGGGCAAGAAGGATCTTGGTCAGGGAAGTGACCAAGAACCCAATGACCACCCTGACAGAACTACAGAGTTCCATGGCTGACATGGGAGAACTTGTCCAGAGGACAACATTCTCTGCAGCACTTCACAGATGTATCCTCTGTGGGAGAGTGGCCAGACGGAAGCCACTCCTGAGAAAAGGCCACATAATAGCATGCCTGGAGTTTGCAAGAAGGCACTTGGTAGACTCTGAGACCATGTGGCAAAAGATTCTCTGGTCTGATGAAACAAAAATTGTACTGTTTGGCCTGAATGCAAAGCCCTATGCCTGGTGCAAACCGAACACAGCTCATCACCCATGTAACACCATCCCTACCATGAAGCATGGTGGTGGCAGCATCATGTTATGGGTATGCTTTTCAGTGGCAGGGACTGGGGCACTTGTCAGGATAGAGGGAACAATGAATGGAGCCCAATACAGGCACATCCTTGAGGAGAACCTGCATCAGTCTGCAATAGACCTTGGACTGGGGCAAAGATTTACATTCCAACAGGACAACGACCCCAAGCATACAGCCAAAGCAACACTGGAGTGGCTTCAGAACAAGAAGGTGAATGTCCTTGAGTGGCCCAGCCAAAGCCCAGACTTGACTCCCATTGAGAATCTGTGGAAAGACTTAAAGATTGCGGTTCACTGATGCTCACTATCCAACTTGACAGAGCTTGAGCAAATCTGCAAGGAAGAATGGGCGAAAATCCCCAAATCCAGATGTGCAAGCTGATACAGACATACCCATGAAGGCTCAAAGCTGTAATTGCTGCCAATGGTGCTTCTACAAAGTATTGACTCAGGGCGGTGAATACTTAAGTAAATAAGATATTTCAGTTTTTAATGTTTTATAAATTTTTGTTACACAATATAAATATTTTTGCCCCTTTAAATTGAGTATGCTGTGTGAATCAAGGGGGAAAAATCATTTCAATGCATTAAAAATTCTGGTAGTAACAAAACAAAATGTGACAAAATCCAAGGGGGGTGAATACTTTCTGAAGGCACTGTATATATTGCTTTGAGACTCCCTGTTAGACACAGGACAAAATGCACACATTAATACTACATGACACAACTGAATTCATGAGACAATTTACTGATAAAATAGTTTGATGTACATACAGTAATGCTTAAAATCTAAATGTTGTATGTTCTGGTTTGTTGTTTAGAATGAAGTCATTTTATCAATGATTTGACCCAACACTGAATATTTTGGGTCAACAGTACACCTTGGTTGTCATGTCCAGTTTTGAAGTCATTATCTTGGAGTCCACTCTGGATCTGAACTGTCACATTCACTCCCAAAGCTTGAAGATTCATCCACAGAAGTTTGTTCATTGGCTGCTGATGTGTTGTTTTCAGGTCATAATCTCCTGTACAATCAGTCACTGGCACTGCGGTTGAAGGTTTTTGTTTGGTCTTCTGTGTGTCTTTTAGGTGTTGATTCACCTTCGTCATCTACCTCATCTCCGTCAGCTGCACATCATTGGCTGGCTAACCTTCCGTCCCTTCTTTTATGACATAGGACATCAGGTAACTGAAACCCAGTGAACCACACAGGTTTCAGCATTTCATCCTCTCGTTTCCATCCTGACAAACAAGGATCAACTTTCAGGGTTTTCAGCTCTGTGCAGTTGTGCCAATAGTAGGCTATATGATTTGCTCTCTTTATGTGCTGACAGGCTTGCTGGGTATGGTAGAATCTTTTGTGTAGTCTTCACTTTCAAGTTATTGTATTGCCTTACTCTTGTGTCTACCAGATCCTCTCCTCCTGTACCATTGTACAAGTAGTGTTGAATGAAGGTTTACACCCAAAATCCTTGACCTGGCTATCGCTCTTCCAGGCTACAATGTTTTCAGGCTGGACCAGAAGTCTAAAAGAGGTGGTGGATGTGCAATTTACCTTAAAGATTCACTATTGGGACACCCCATCACTACCCCCCTCCCAGCCACTGCTGCACAGATTCTCACTATCAGAATCTTATTAGGTGCCCATAACAAATCCCTCATAGTTGCCCAAGTGTATAGCCCCCCAAAAGAACAAGGGAATGGCCTTAACGCTGTATTGGAATTCACCAGGTCCCAACCTTCTGACTCTGAAATGATTCTGCTTGGAGACTTTAATATAAACTGGCTCACATCTGATGCAAGGGTCCATAAGGATGCCATTTCATCAGCCAATCTCACCCAGATGGTCATCTCTCTGACCAGCAAATACTACAAATCTGGCACCAGAACCCTCCTGGACTGGATTCTTACCAGCCACCCAACTCGTATCACAAAAACCTCAGTCCTCCCAGACTTGCTTAGTGACCATTCCCCTGTCATCTGTGAATGATCAAATAAATTCCGCAAGCCCCCTCCTAATACCATCACTAGTAGAGTGCTACCACATGGGCAGTTGTCACACCTCAAAACGTGCCTCAACCTCCAAGACTGGTCCCCTATTTACAAAGCAACAGACATAAATACTGTGCTGTATTACTTCATCAACACTTTCAATGCAGCCTGCGACTCCTACACTCCTTTTAAAAAGTGCAAAGTCAAAGCCCTTTGCAATCCCCAGCTCTCAGCTGATCTCTTACATCAACTAAAATATAGAGATTGCCTCTGGGATCTGACCAGAACCACTGGTAAAGAAACTGACATCCAAAACTATAGGCGTGCATGGAATGATTGTACCAAATCTATCCAGCAAAATAAATTTACCTATTTCAAGAACGCTCTCACGGATACCTGGGGTAACGGGAGTACATTTGGGAACAATATTAAGGAGGTCACTGGGAAGCAACCAAAAACCTCCCCTACCTTGTTCAACATAAATGGGTCTACTACACTTGACCCTCAAATCATAGCAAATACCTTCAACACTGCATTCACCGATCTCAGCAGTGTTCTTCCTTATGACTTTTTCAAGGACTATGACTCTCCCTCTCCTCCCCCAATGTCTCCTCCTCCTCTAGCCACCCGCCTTTTTATTTCAAAGCAGTCAAGATGCATGAAGCCTGCAAATACATTACCAAAGCCATCACCAAATCCAGATCCAGCAGTGATACACTTGACCTTAAACTGCTGTTCCTTACCCTTGATGAGGTGTTACAGCCACTGACATGTATTTTCAACCTCTCACTTAGGCTCAGCCAGTTCCCTGACAAATGGAAATCTGCCACTGTTACCTCTGTCCATAAAAGTGGTGACAGGGCCACTCATGAAAACTACTGTCCGATCTCTATATTGCCACCCATCTCCAAGGCCCTTGAATGTGTTGCAGCAGATCAGCTCACAGATTTCCTGGACAAATACAATATCCTGTGCTCACAACAACATGGCTTCAGGAAAGAACATAGCACCTTATCTGCCCGACTGGAATTCTCTGGCATTCTTCACAGCTCACTGGACAATGGTCAGTTAATTGGGTCCGTCTTTATCGATCTGAGTAAGGTGTTCGGCACTGTCCATCACCGCCTACTGCTTGTGCAACTTCTGAAAGCTGGGCTCTCTCCTGACTCCACTGCCTGGTTCAAAAGCTACTTGGAGAACCAGTCTCAAAGAATAACAATTGCAGATGTCCTTTCTGATTCCAGGCCTGCTCGCTCAGGTGTCCCCCAGGGATCTATTCTGGGCCCCTTACTATTCAGCTTGTTCCTGAACTCCCTTCCAAATTCTTGTTCTGAAACAATCATCCTCTATGAAGATGATGCTGTAATTCTTGCCTCCCACAAGGATCCTAAGCCTCTACAAGACAACCTTCAGCTTGGCTTCACATCTGTTGAAAATTGGTTCTCAAATCACAATCAATAATAAGAAAACAAAGTCTATGCTGTTCAGCAGCTCTCATACCAAGCATAAGCTGCACCCCTTATCCATCAAAACCAGTCATGGAGTCACCTTGGAACAGGTTAAAGCCTTTAAGTACCTTGGGATGACTCTAGATCCTCATCTAACTTACAGTGCCCACATTGATTCTGTAGCCAAAGCAGCAAATACTCACCTTGGCCTTCTCTTTTGGCATAGACAACATCTTACCCCAGAATCCCAGACTGATGCAGCTCAGAGCTCTGTTGTCTCCATTATTGACTATGGGCTTATCATCTATGGCTCTGCTCCTTCTACCGCTCTTAGATGAATATTCACCTCCCTCAATAAGGCCTGCCGACTTCTTACTGGATCCCACCACCTCACACATATGTGTGACCTCTATGCACACACTGGATGGCTGCAACTCACCAATTGGATAAAGTACCGAACCTGCACCATGGCAAAGAAAATAACTATGGGCCTTGTGCCCCCTGGAGTGTGTGCTCTCCTGCACCCTAGCAATAACCCATGCTCAATCAGGTGGTCCGAATCACAGCTCCTGCAGGTTCCACATTGTCATTTCTCATAAAGTCAAAGATCTTTTGCATGCAGGGTGCCCAGCTGGCTAAATGGTCTAAACAGTTACATCTCCTCCACTCCTACCCTTGGTGCATTTAAATCAAGGCTCCTCCTCTCTCTCAATGCCTCTAGCTCCTGTGACTGCCTCCACTAGCTGACCCCAAAAATATTTCCCTAATCTTATGCAGTTCTCTCTCCTATTATCACTTGGTTACCCCTTAGCACACACTTCCCCATGTTATGTGTATGACAATGCCTATGGCTGTGCTCCTCCTCCTCCATAGCTTTCCACCCCCTCTACTCTTCCTCTCGCTTGTCCTCTATCCTCTCTGCACCTAATCCCCTATCTCCTTGTAACCTAGCCTCCAAAACTTATTTTGTTTCTCAGATGCTTTGTAACTCTATTTAGCTTACACTTTTGTAACCTTGTCCTGTGTATTGAATTTGTAATCTGACTTACATGTCTTATGTTTTGAATTGTAACCTGCCATGGAACCTTTGTAAAAGAGCCCTAGCTCAAAGGAATTGTAATCCTAGACCTAATAAATAAATAAATAAATACATAAAAAGGTCTTGATGTTTTGTTCAGCATCTTGTGAAGCATATGTGCTTTCCCCAAGCCCTGAAAAAGAAATTTATTATTTCTTTGACCCTGTGCAAACTTTGAAAGACTGATTTCTTTGATACCTTGTAGAAGTAACTCGCTGCATCACATCAAGAGACAACATGGTATGCTGGCAAACTGAGACTTGAAGCATGTCCGATGTGATCATACTGTATAGATCCTATGTTTACAAATACATCGGGGTTGGTTTGGAGCATCCATGGTAAATCTGGAAGGGTCTTTGCAAAAGCGTAAACCATCAGGACGAGGATGTCTGTATTTTTGGCTCTGATGACAACTGGGCCTTTCACAAGAGCATGATGCAGCACTATCCTCATATCTGCCTCCCCATGGTTGCAGGAAAAAAGGAATTCTTCTGAATCTGGGTATATAGCATATGAGCATCTGCCATTGCTGATAGTAAGCGGGTATCATAAGTTCCTCCTGATATCCTCTTGTCTAACATACTCATTGAAGTGGTGTATGAGATCTGTTTTGTTGTCACTGTTGTGAAGGTACTGCTGATACACCTTTCCCTGTGGTGTCTCTTGCAAATCTGATGCCATGTGAAGTCACATTCCTCTTGTTTCTTCCGCTCGATCAGCTCATTCTTGCTGTTTTACCGAGAACTATTGATCATCCTGATAATTATTAAAAATGACAATGACTTCTGCGGGGTTTGCTGTAGATGGAGGTGTGAATGTGACAAGAAGTGCTTCTCAAAGGTTGTCCCATGTACGCTGTGCAGGAACTGCTCTGACCATCACCATGGCAATGTATACATACACTGTGTGTAACAGAGGAGGGGAAGAACTTCGAGCTTCTGCTTCATCAACGAGATAATTTCTTAAGACATGTTTGGTACTAGGTTTGTAGAGGTTTCCATCCGGAGTTGCTATTGCAAGAGGATATGTTGTGAGCAGATGGGAAAATGCATCTTTCTTGTCGGGGCACTTTGCAACAATGATGCAGAGAGCTTGACAGTTTTCTTTCAAGACTGATTCTGCTTTGGGTTTCTTTTTCTTCTTGTCCATTCCCATGGAAATTGTGCTGCATTTAATGGGCTCGAAGAAACCAACTTTACTTGATAGGAGGCAGTCATTTATAAATGCATTCAATGTAACTTCCCCTGTAGCCCTTGCCTTCAAAAGGCCCTCTACTATTGCAGGTGGTATTTCAATGCCAGTTGCAATGTGTCATGCTACACCCTGACATGGATCTGAAAATGTGTGAAGTTTCGTCACTAGCTCTTTCACCTGACCATCATGTTTCTTCATGGCACCATATATCAACTCATTGTATGTGGCCAATGTTTTCAGAAGCATCTTCTCCTTCAGTCTTCAGTGACAAACAAATTTTAGCGAGCTTGTGAGAATTCAAAACAAAGTCACCAGCAGCTTCCTCAGATGTACTGTAATTGCCTGTCATGGGCCCTCCTATCTGTTGATTGAGACCTCAGTCACTTGGTCACCAAGTATCATGGAGAATGCCTCACCAGACAGACTAGCCCCAATGTCATATTCCTGCAGTTCATTGTATGCGTTCTCATTGATGGTTTTCAGATTGATGAGGTCTACATGATGCCACGTCAAACACCAAGAGTAGTTCTGATGGTTGAATGCAAACCTTAAAGGTAGACTATCTTGTTGAGCCTGCAGATGCAAGTTCAGATTCTTGTCTCTGTATGTGGTGACCTGGGTGAGAAGAGAACTGGTGTCATCAATGTAGCCTGTCACCCACTGTCCCATGGTGCCAGAGGTTCCCAGCATTTGTAACTTCACTTCACGAAAAGATTCATCCGAAAGGACAAGATTCAGGGATTCTGCACTACAGATCTTTTCATGTTCATGAGCTTTTCTCATAGTCTGTAGGGTAGTGACCCATGAATCTTGGATCCCATGAATCGTAGGAGAGCCTTGAGGGACTATTTATGTAACCTCATCAATCTAGAATAGTGGTGTCTTTCCAATGCCTGGTCAATACATCATCTGCTATTATCCCCACCTGAACCCACCAGTCACGAAGTCCCATAGCACTGTATTGCTTGTAGAGGACCTTCTGCCTCACCATCAGTTCATGAAATCCTCCCTTCAAATTAACCACTTTTGTATATTTTTCTTCTTTCAACATTATTTGTGCAATCTTGTAGAAAATTGCATGATCACTATGGCTGAAAATATGTTCAATTTGTAGGTCATCTGTTAGATACATGAGAAAGTCAAGGTAATATTTGCAAACTGCATCATCTAATTCATGTGGTATAATGGGCAGGAAATCAGTTTTGGATCTGAAGGTAGTGGTTGATGTTGCTTTTTTATTGAAAGCTCTCCATGATCCTAGGACTGGTAGAGATTCATCTTCTTTAGAAGATTATATGCTTGCTGCCAGAACCCAAATACAATCTTTGCTCAAATGAAGATCAAGGTCAGTCCTACTTTCATTCTCATTGTAGGATGGGACCATCAGTAGGGGTTTTCTCTTTCCTATTTTATAATCCCCATAGTCAATTGGTTCTGAGCATTCAAAGGTTTCCTGGACTTCTCTTGTTGAGCTGTTTGGAATGTTCTGTTCTTGTACTGGCAAATTGCAGATGACAGCAGGATGCGAAATTCAGGGTAAGTAAATTGTTGAGT
The DNA here is from genome assembly GCA_016271365.2 of Neoceratodus forsteri. Classification (NCBI taxonomy): domain Eukaryota; kingdom Metazoa; phylum Chordata; order Ceratodontiformes; family Ceratodontidae; genus Neoceratodus; species Neoceratodus forsteri. Next base: position 1,306,236,056 of record CM057458.1, read on the forward strand.
TAGTGTCATGTGTTGCTGAGACTCCTGTTAATGTCTGTTGCTTACCATTTGAGTTATCAATTGTGACATGATTTGGCTGTCCAGGCGGAAATGTGTGCAGTGCTTTTTTTCTCTCAGGTTTTCTATCATGGGCCAATTTCTTGTTTTGTCTTTTGACATCTGTTTAAGAATTAACAGCCCCCAAACAATGTAGAAGATTGACTGCTTCTTTACTTCCAGTGAGATGATGAATGACCATGGATAGAACTATTGACTTTGGAGAATGTTCTCTGGTAATGAGGCATTGCCAGTCACTAGCAATGGACCATATCTTGGTAGCATGAAATTCTGTTGGGATGGTCACATTACCTACAGCATTAATCTTCTTAGAAGGTCTTACAGAGAGAGCTATTGCATTGAAGATTTCCTGAATGGGTTCATAATTATCAGGCTCAGAAAGCAAGTCTTCATATGCCATAGGAATCTGCGGTGACTCAATTTGTCTATCTTTTAATTTCCGATTGATCATCTTTGCAAATGCCTTAGTGATGTCACTATCTCTGAGCCAAGCTCCTCTCATGGTTTCCAAAGAATAATCAAGTGGGTTTACTGTTGTCGAGTGAAGAATGAGAGGATTCCTATGTATCCCCTTCCCCACAGTAAAACCTTCTCATCTCTGAATTCATTGCTGATAAAATTCTTGAACTGAAATGTATGATTTATTCTGGCATCTTGTTCACATCCGTGGAACTCAGAGAGGTTTTGAAGATCCTCCAGTAACTCTGGGAGTAAATAGCAAAATTTCTGCTCAACAACCTTTCTTCTCACGATTTGAAGAAACTTTGTTTCAGCAGTCTTTGTGTGAATGTTTTCCAATCCACCTGGTGTTGGTGTCTCTTGTTTGCCGACATAGACAAAAGTGTTGTAACAACTTTGATGATATTTGATGTCTGCAGAAAAGACATCAACATTGGTGGTAGCGACCTTCAAACATTTGGCTGCACCAGACGAAAGAGTATCATCCGAATTTTCATTGTGTAACATGCTTTCGTGCAATGTAATCTTTCCATCTTCAAGTTCAACTCTTTGGAGTTTTTCTTCCATATTTCCTCTCTTTTTCCTTTTCTTATCACAGACAAAGCAGGTCTCATCCTTCTTAAATTCCAATGATTTCCTTTTACATTGAGTTACATGGACCGCTTTACTGCTACTGGACATCTGTAGGTTGGGTATGCCAGAGAATTCAGCTTCAGAAGATTGATCCAAAGAAAGCTGTTTCATTGAGTTGATGTTTAATTTCCTTTCACTGGAGAAATTTTGGCGATACCTTGTATGAACAGATAGGCCTGTTTCTCCAGGGATTGGGGAAGTTGGTCACAGATTTTATTCCATACAAGGTTGAAGTTTCTGGCATACTCGGAAGTTGGTTTTGTGACTGACCATTTCTCTGCAAAAGCCTTGAAGGTATTCAGCCTATAATCTCCTAATATTTGTTGCAGTTCCGTATCTCCAATTTAGTTCTCACAAAGAACAAAGCTAGGCAAATTGGATGGATTGACCAATCCAACAGGTAGAGCTAGAGGGCAATCCATGTTTCTGAAATAGAAACTAAAATTAAAAACTAGAAACTAGTAATACAAACTAAACAGGCATACAATGTACATGAACATGCCATGCAATTCTGTGAACAACGTGGCAAATTCTCACAGAGTGGATTCAATTTTGGGTCAACGGCACAAACAAGCAGATTGATTCGTTATGCATAGATTATTTATATTTACAGTATGTTCTATTATATTAATGTAATATGTGTTCATATTAAACTTAATAATAATAAACTCCCCATTCATGAATTATTGATAATTGCCATCTTGGAAGCCAGGGAGTTGAAAATTATTAGCGAATCAAGTATTTACTAGAGATATGATAACCATATTGGATTTTGGAGGCCATTTTGGATTTTCTAAGTTTTTCCATCCAACTTGGCATGGCAATAAATGTAGAAAATGACACTTCGGAATTGTAAATTGGGCATTCCTAAGCTAAGTTATTGGGCCCGGAGGGCTCAAAATGTCCAAAATCAGAAATAGGCCCCCCGAAGGGCCATCCACCAAATTTCTCAAGGGTAACAAGCAAATTCTGAAAGGTGAGGTCTATCTACACAGGAATCTTCAGAGATACCAACCTCTGCATCATAAATTGAAAGATTAGGCAGGAACACCTGTCTACAGTAGACATGGCAGATTTCCACAAGGCATTCTGATATTTGATCATGTAGGCCTGGTAGTTTGCAATTTGTAAGCCCAAGGATGCAGAGGCATAAGTTATTTTGCCCATGGCTTGTGGATTTCTCATCAGGAGGCAAAATACTATTGATTCTAGGGGCTGTGGAAATAATGAGCAGCCTTGATTACCACAGAATAAGTTTCAGGCTGAGAAGCATAATAAGGCTTAACAGACAGAGAAGGGTACTGTTAATCAGTCAGTCTTTCTAGGCACTGCAGGCAAGGTGTTAAGCCTATGTCAAGCAGCAGATGCAGCATCCTTTAATGCAGTAGATACAGGAGACACTGAAATTGAAGGAGCAGCTATAACCTCCTGAAACTCCATTTTTTTTTTCTGGAGTCTTCTTCTTTACCCTCAAAGCCCATTACATCCTGGATTTGTCAGAGCAAAGCCTGAAATGAGGGATCCTCAGGAGGAGACCTGGGGGTATACACCACAGAATCCTTACTGCTGGAGTAGAGGGTAGAACTAGAAGGTAGCCCCCTTTCTTAGGGATCTTCCTTCCTCTCCTCACCCTCCAAATCCTCCTCTATGTGAAGGTGGTCAGGATTATATTCCACCTCATCATCATCTGGAATGATGGTATGGGAGCAACTGATGGAACCAGTGACTGAGACAGTGGCTACGATGGAGGAACAGGTGGTGTGCTTTTGTGTCACATTAATGATGGCACTACTGATAAAGGAAGCCAAGTCAATGAGACTGTAGTTATTGTCACTGGCAGTGACAGTAACAGAAAAAGTATCATTTCAGAAAATGACGTTGGCACAGCCTGGGAGTCAAAGGCACCCATTAAATGGCTTGTGCCTACCGGCAATGACAGGATACAACCTGACAATGGAGGAGACACACTTTCCATATCAGATACAGCAGTGCCAGAGCCAGGCCCCAACTTTGGTGTTTGAATGGCAGTTGGGGGGCTGTAGTCATCGCTGCTGGAGCAGTTGATGACAAGGACTTTTTCAATTTATTTATTTATTTATTTATTTATTTATTTATTTATTTATTTCAGATCTTGGATTAAACATTTGAGCTCAGAACTCTTTACATAGGTTCCACGTTACTACATTTAGAACAAGTAGGTGATTATACAGATGATTGAGACAAACAAGGCAATAGAATTAGAATGAGAACATTTAGGTACATTTGGTCTTTAAACAAAGGAATGCAAAAATTACAAAGAAAACTAAAACTGGAATAAGTAAACACAGTCAGATACATACAGGAACAGATTAAGTAACTGTGCCCAACAGGGATCCTGTTAGTTGTCAGCAACATGATGGGGTTAGCACATAGAAGTGCTGGAGAGGCAGGGTGGGGTTGAACCCCAAGTGCAGGGTGTCCAAAAGAGAGAGAGAGAGAGAGATCTGTTTGGCAGAAGGACAGATGGTAGGAGACGGCTTTGCTAGGTGCAAGTGATGGCAGACACATTGAGATTCCTGTATTAAATGATTCTTTAGGTTCTTTTTGAAGGTCCACAGAGTGGGCAGGCTAATAATGTTCTCATGGAGGGAGTTGAACCTTACTCTCCTTTAATTGCCACCTCAACCTCACAGTGAATCAGTTTTGTCTCTATGTTTTTGAGGATGTCTAGAGGTGGAGGACTTAAATGATGACTGCTTTTTCCTTGCTTTTTTCTGAAGTCCTTACCGACCATCACTGAATGCCAAGCAGTACCCTTCCTGTTGGTAGCAAGACATGATGAGAAAGTCAGTTTGGAGCCCATGGCTTTGGCTTGAGCTTCCATGGTCTTTCTGATGATGAAGGTATCTAGATCCTTCTTTTGGCATCTCCTTGTAATCTGTTTGATTCCCTGGCAGATTCTGCAGGCCCTGAGGCCAAGGTACAGGCCCAAACAGCAAACACAAACAGTGTGAGTGTCATTCTTGTAGATCTTGTAACTGAAGGTTCACAACTTAATAAAGGTTCTTTCAGTGGTGTCATGCAGGCATAACACTGACAAATTTAATAAAAAGTAAATAAAAGTAACTAAAACAATGACGTTGTTTGCCTTCGGGTCCAACAAGTGGTCAACAGTGGAAGAAAGAACTGAGGAGAAATGAGGCCACCTACATTTACAAAAAGTTTCTGAGTTGTCCTAACTGCGATGTCTTACAGTTCCAATGGCATGGCCTAATGGAAGAGATGTCATCCATGAAGATCTCCATATTGCAATGGAGGTCAGGGGAAGGAAAAACAGTTTTTAGATATATAAGACAAAAAAGAAAGATGGGGTAATTGTCAGGCTAAAGAAGGGGGCAGGTTAATAGATGGAGATGGGGCAGAAAGAAGTCATGTTGAAAGATTACTTCTGTTTTGTATTCACTAGGGAGAATAGTTGGCTCTTGCAAGAGCAGGAAAAAAGCAGCTGATAGAGGGGCCCTGGAAATAGGGAAGCAAAAATATACAAGGAAAAAAGACTTATGAACATGAAAATTTGCCAGCAGAAGCAGGCCACAATGATCTATCTAGTCTGCTCAAGTGCACAGCCCAGTCTATTTTACTGGAGCTGCACCCCCTCCTTTACCTCCCCTCATTATCCTCCCCCTCCCTCACTTCCCCCGTATCCATCACCCCTCCCATTGCAACCATCTTTTTTACCCTATCCCTCCCATTTTTAAACTTCCCACTGTGTTCAAGGATATCACATCTTCTGGTAGCTCATTCCATTGGAACACCAGCCTCTTTGTGAAAAAGTGCCTGCTCATTTCTCTTTTAAATCTACCCCTGACAAATTTCAGACTGTGCTCCCTTGGATTCCACTCCCTTTTTAAGTTGAAGATGCCCTCCACTCTTACCTTGTTTATACCTTTAAGGTACCTGAAGGTTTCTATCATATCCCCCTCTCTCTTCTGTTCTCAAGGGAGTAGATATTCAGCTCCTTCAGTCTTTCCTCATATGGTTTGTCCCGCGTGCCCTGGATCATTTTGGTTGCCCTTTGCTGGACCCCCTTCAGCAGTCTGATGTTCTTCTTCAAATAAGAGCACCAGTACTGCACACAGTACTCCAGGTGAGGACTCACCAATGACCTGTACAAGGGCAGAATGACTTCTTCCTTCCTGGAGGTGATTCTTCTGGTTATACATCCCAACATTTTATTCACTTTGGTGGCCACTTTCTGACACTGCACAGAGTGTTTCATGTTGCCCCAGACTATCATCCCCAGATCGTTTACCTCCTCCATGCTGGATACCTGCTCCCCCTTCAGAAAGTAGCTGGCCCTCAGATTACTTGCCTCCAGGTGCATGACCTTGCATTTCTTGGCTTGAACCCCAACTGCCAGATGCCAGATCATCTCTCTTGCTTGGCCAGATTCCACCTGAGCTCGTGTCTCCACTACTCCATGTACACCCTCCCACAGAGCTTGATATCATCTGCAAACAGGCAGATTTTGTTACTGTTCCTCTCCCCTATGTCAAAAAATAAAGATGTTGAATAGCACTGGTCTAAGTACTGAACCCTGTAGGACCCCATTAATCATAGGCCTAGGCTTGGATAATTCCTCCCCTACCATCATCATCTGGTTTCTAGCTTGCAACCAGCTTCTTTACCCACCCCTTCATCTTGTTCTCAACTCCCAGGTTACCCAGCTTGCAAAGCAGCCTTCCATGTAACACAGAGTCAAAGGCTTTACTGAAGTCTAGGTATATGACATCCATTGCTTGACCATTGCCACTGACCTAGTGACCCAGTCGAAGAAGTCTATCATGTTTGTCTGACAGATCTCCCTGAGACAAACCCATGCTGCTTAGTGTCTTGGAGACTGTTAACCTCCAGAAAGTTCACCAGCATTTCTTTTTGAATGGTCTCCATTAACTTTCCTACAATGCAGGTTAGTCTGACAGGCCTGTAGTTCACCGGCTTATCTTTATGTCCACTCTTGTGGATTGGCATCACATGCAACATTCTCCAGTCACGAGGCATGTAACCCATCACTAGCGAGGTGTTAAACAGGTCCAATGGGGGCTGCCAGTACTGCTGCCAGTTTCCTTAGGACTAGGGGTGGGAAAAAGTGTAGATTTCTGCCATCGTGGAAGTTCCACGAAATTTTAGAAATTTTGCATAGTTTTCCACACTTTCTCCTGTGGTGGAATTCTGAACTTTTGCCAAGTAACTGCAGATTTCTAGTTAGTACTGCAGCATTTAATTATGAACTGCAGACTTTTTACATGACATGTGGAAATAAAGTCTCTTGTTTGGTATTTCGCTATATATCATGTAATTACCAATGTTGCAAAATAAGCCGTTTGGCTTGAATCAAGGTCACTAACAACCAATTGCGTAATGGGCTGCAAAGTGTCCTTAGCTGGGTAGTATTGCCCCAGACTATCATGGAGGCATCCCATGATATTATGCACCCCAGCATATTCTGGAGCAACTTGAGAATCTGATACCACCACCCCTTCAATTTAGAATACCCGCAGAGCAAATGGAAGAGTGTGCTTTCCTCCTTTTAGCACAGCCAACAATAGGCATGTGGTAGTAAACTCATCTTACTCAGAAGCATTGGGGTCCTGTACTAAGGATGTAATCTTTTGAGCTGAATCAAATGCTCTGATATGTCTCTTCTAGCTTTGCAGGCATTTGCTCAGACCTTGTGCCATTTGTCATCTGACAGTTGACTATGTAGATGTTTCTCCCAACAAGCTCTAATCTGGTCAGTGTCAGGGGTGTGGCCATCCAGCAGAACATTGTAAACATGGCCACTTATAGGGGGAAGTTGCTTCGCTTTCCTAATGGAGGGGAGACCTACCAGCTCATCCTATTTTGTAGACCTATGCAGTTGATGCTGACTCCCAACTAGCCGTGATAACAAATGCCGCAGTTGTAAATATTTCCAATGATGAGCTGCAGAGAATGAAGCCTCCCTGTGCAGATCAGAGAAACATTTCAAATATTTAGTATCCTTGGCAAATAGGTCTTCTATTCTATTCAAGCCTCCTTCCATTCAAGCCCCCCTTAAACCACAGAAACTGAGAGAAGGTTTGGCCTCCAATCTGTAGGCGACTATTATGCCACAATGGCCAGCACCTAATTGGCACATCCCAGGTAGGGCTGAACACATATTTTAAGGATGCCAAGACATGTGCAGCATATTCCAAGGTAGGAGGGGTGTCCAAATGACTAGACAGTTCCCATGAAACACTTTCTGGAGAGGAGTCTTTCATTAAAGTACGCTTGAGGTCTAGCCAATGAATACAATTTCTACTGTCTTCTGAGTGTAGCCATATCCATATATGTCTCACCCTCCACCACCAAATAGTGCCCCTTAAACCATGGGGCCCTAAAACCACCCTCGGCTTAAGGGGTAATCAAACACAGCACTGAAAACCATGGTTTCTCACCCTCAACATAAAAAAGGAGACAGTACTTGAGACAGTTGTCTCCAGAGGGAATCTGAAAGTTTAAGGGGTAGGTAGAGAATGACATATAAAATCTGCAGCATGGCCATTATTTGCAGTGCTTGAATCTTGCCCCATAATAAAAATAACTACAATAAAACTTAATTTTTATGGCATCTTTCAAATACCAAGGTGCTTAACAAATTTAAAATCAAAAATCAAACATCAACAACATACATCATATAAAATCAGTAACAACATCATACCATCAGTTACTGAATGTCTGGTGCCATAAAAAAGTTTTCAAGGCTTGCCTAAATCCCTCCACAGTCATGCAGTACCGTAATCAACTGGGTAGAGAATTCCAGAGGGTTGGAGCCATATGTATAAATGCTCTGGCCCCAGAAGATTTCAAACACACCCTCAGAATCTCTAGCAACCTCTCATTGGCTGAGTGGAGTGATCGCCCAGGGCAGTAAGGAACCAGAAGCACTTTCAAGTAGTCCAGGCACAATGACAAGTGAACATGTTTCCATCTCCCCCACATTTTCCTTTAGCTGTGGCAGTAAGGGGTTAAAATTTAAAGAGGGACACTGTTTCAAGTCAGGGGATATAAAAATGCCCAAATATTTAAAAGGGGAGTCTGCCCACTTAAATCCTATAACAGAGAGTGATAGGTTGCCACTGTCTTTATTCAAAGGGAGGAACCCAGTTTTATCACAATTATTGGTTAAACCTAAGAGGGAGGAAAACTCCTTCAAAAAACTAACGAGCAAAATAGAGGACAGGGAGTTCCTTACTATTAGTAAAATATCATCTGCAAAGAGCATAACTTTGTATTATAGTCCTCCAAACTCCATTCTGAGTATACCGTGGGGATTCCCGTATGTACTGAGCCAAAGTCTCAATAGCCAAGACAAATAATGCTGAGGAGAGGGGGCATCACTGACAGATGCCCTGATGCCACTGGAAAGGGACAGATAGGAGACCATTTGTCAACATAGTAGCTTGGGGAGAAGAATGAATCAGCTGAACCCATTGAATCAATCTCTCCCCAAAACCAAAACTCTTAAGGACTGCCAGCAAATATGACCATTCAACAGAGATGGAGGCTTTTTTGATATCCAATGCAATGGCTGCCACTGGTTCCAGCATCACTGTAGAGGCCCACATCAAATCCACCAACCTCCGAATATGATCTGCCCCATCCTTACCCAGTAAGAACCCTGCCTGGTCTGGATGTATCAAGGAAGTCTAGACTTTAATAAGCCTATTAGCCAATACTTTTGCCAGGATCTTGTAATCAACATTTAAAAGAGATATAGGTCAGTAGCTCAAGCATAAATAGGGATCCTTCCCCAGTTTAGGTAACACTGTAATAGTAGCCTTATACAGAGATGCCAGAAGTTGACCCTTATCCCAAGCCTCATTAAGAGTAATGGTCGACAAAGTGGCAATTAAGCCCCCAAGAAGCTTGTAAGTCTCCCCAGAAAAGCCATTGAGGCCCAGAGATTTCCCATTAGGGACCTGACTTATAACTGACAAAATCTCCTACAAATTGATAGGAGCTTCAGATTCTTTACACTGCTCAGGGGACACCCGTGGAAGATTGACTGAACTCAAGAACCTATTAATGTCCTCTGTAGGCATGTCTGAAGGTAATCTACTTGAGTACAGGGCCATGTGAAAATTATAGAAAGGCTCATTCATTTTAGCAGTTTATACCCCACCTGCCAAATTAACACTGGGGATTTTCTCTTGCATTTCTGTCTGCTTAAGCCTATATGCCAACAGACATCCGGGCTTCTCCCCCCTTCCAAATATTCCTGTCTGGTTTTACACAAAGCAAATTCAGCATGCTGAGTAGTCAGTGTGTTAATCTGGTACTGTACCTTATTTGCTGCAGCAGATGGAGGAGAAAGGGATTATGTTGCTCCCTCTTATATTGCTGTTCAAAGATCTCCAATTTCCTTTCCAATGAATGTAACTTCCAACCCCATGTCCTTCTTTTTGGCAGAGGAATATATAATAATCCTCCCTGAGAAATTGGCCTTAAGGCCTTCCCATTCCCAGTTAGAGGCTACCTCCCCTCTAGCATTGGTCCTTAAAAAATCTTGCACCTCCTGCTGCAGCCATGTTCTAAAGTCCTGGTCATGCATCAAATTTGCATTGCATCTCCTCTGTTTAGATGAAGCCTTAACTGAGAGATGCAAAGCAAGCATAACAAGGGTATGATCCAAGATCATGATGGAATCAATCGATGGTGTCCTGATAGCGATAACAAGAGAAGAAAATGACATAAACAAATCAATGCTACTATAAGAATCATATTTTAGAGAATGATACAGATAATCTTGGACTGTGGGATTCCTCAGCCTCCAAACATCACTTAACCTGTGTTTAGATATGAGAAGTCTCAGTGCCTAAGAGCCAAGTGTATCAATATATGAGGATTTCCCACTCTTATCTAATAATGCATCTGGAACCACATTCATATCCATCCATATAAAATCAGCCCCACCCCAGCATCCATTAGCACCTGTGATAGATGATGGAAAAAATCCACCCCCCCAACACTGGGTCCATAAACTGACCCCAGCAGTATAGGGATACCATCAAGAGTCCCTGCAAGGAGCAACCATCATTCTTGAGGGTTCCTAAGCTCCTGCCATGTCACCCAATTGACCTTTTGTGACATCAAATCATCACCTCTATGGTCTTTTTCAAATACAGAGCCACAAAGATCTGCCCCCTCATATCTTCTTAAGTTTATCCATGTCCTTTTTAAGATAGTGAGTTTCTTGTAACAAAATAATTTGACCCTTTAACTTATTAAGATGGGAGAAAACTCTTCACTGCTTAAATGGACTGTTCAACCACCAGACATTCCAGGATATCACCTTGTAACCCATCGCCAGAAGTACAGAACCAATGGACCTGGCCCCTGCCTCTGCCCCAACCCCATCCGTGGCATAACAACATAAATAAAGTCCAACAGGGCACTTAGTAACCTGGAATAACATCATATAACAATATACAATTATAATGAATAAAATGTAACACAATGAGCTTAATTCTGGATGTTGCATCCCATCAAGCTTAATTATATGGCATATCATGAAGCTACAAGGCTTCACCCCAAACAAAAAAAAGCTGTAACTCTAAACACAGGTACTACACCTCCCTGCCCAGTCTCCTTGCTAACCCATCAGGTCTTGCGCCAAAACCAATAGCATGAACAGCTGGCCCAATCAGGTGAGGAGTAAATGGATACAAAATAAGGCAGAAGCAAAGGAGACCACATAATATAATACAATATGACAGCAACTAATATTTATTATTATTAAAACAAGAATGAACACACAAACTATGTATCTAAATACCATAGATGTTCTCCCTTGAATGTCTTCTTATAAAGCTAAATAATCTATTCACAATATAAACACCCATCACAAATATTTATCACAGCCCCTCCCCTCCATCCCCCGCTAAGCCACATATCCCCATTGTGCATCTCTCTCAATAACATTCAACAGGAAGGAGGGGGCATTAAGCCAAACTCCTATGAGGGTGAAAAACTCAAGAGCCCAGACTTGCTGAGCAGCACTGCCCAGAGGGTCTGGAGCAGAGGGCTACCAGCAAGGAAGAGCAAAAGCATATTCCTTTTCCAGGAAATGATGATGGGGCTAGTACACTACCTGGTCTGATACTGGTGTACTAGAAGGACCAAAGAGAAAGAAAACTAAAGAAATAAATAATCAGGGTGCAACATAAAACTAAAAATAAAGAGTACACACAAACGAACCTCAGAAATGTCCCTCCATCATTCCTCCTGCAATAAGAGTCAGTTTAAAACTATCAGTCCTTGCCGCCCCCACACCACAAGCACTGCACTGAAGAGGAACCAGGCAACATACATCCGATAAAGAAGAAAATCCTACCACTATAAAATAGTAAAGGATGCAAAACACACAAGCTGTTCTAGGTCAGGAGAAGAAGAAGTCATCAGCCCACTGTGTCTGATGAAAGCTCCATCTGCTCCTCTGTCGATCATGTCATCTTCTTCACCTCTTGGGAACCACTGAGCAGGACACCAGAGGAAGATGGCTGTAGTCATGCTCCTGGTCTCTGAGGTTTAGGATATGCAGTTTTGAACACTGGGCCACCTGAAGATGCCTCTGGACAATTATTGGGATCCAAAAGGAAATGGTGAGCTTCATTAGGATAAACAAAAGTCTCAATTTTGTTGGGAAAAGAGATGTGCAAACTAGCTGGAGGGGCAAGAAAGCAGGGAAGACCTCCTTCTTTAATCAGAACCCAAACCCTGTCAAAGGCATTTCTTTTTCTGCAGGATCCTCTGAGGGAAGTCCACCTGAATGGAGATCCTTGAGCCTTGTCACTGCAGGTCATAGGCAGATTTAGGCACCTGCAGTATTATCTCTCTGTCCTGATAGCAGAGTAGGCAGAAGATCATGGGCCACAGATGGACTTCTGATGTTGAAGTGTGGTTGTCCTGATGGAATACAATGGCCCAGACAGTCTCAATTAGGGAGTCTTTCTGTAAAAGCAACAGCTGAGGGAGCATTTTCTGTAAGTATGTTATAGGGCCTGAATCTTCTGCTACCTTTGTTAACCCTAGGACACGCAAGTTGTTCCTGTGGTCTAGGGTCTCATAATCATCTATCTATCTATCCATCTATTTATTTTTTGTTGACCTGGTAATCCGGTCCCATACAGCAATTGTCTGCCCTCTCTCTCTCTCTCTCTCTCTCTGCCAGGGCTAATCCACGCTCAGCCAGATCGGCCCAGTCATCCAGCTTACTCCATCATAGCTCAGTTTGTGCCATTCTGGTCCAGATAGAGTCCACAGAAACTTTAAGAGCCGTCAGGGCCGAAGTAACATAATTAAGGTCAGACCAAATAGCATGCATAAACATTTATATTTTGCAGATCTCCCTCTCCACAAAGCCATCCTTAGACTCTCACTCACAATTGACCTCTGCAATCATCAAAGGTTCTCAAGTCGGGCTACTCAGGGCTGAAGAAATTTGTTATTTTTTAGCAGCTGAATTAGCAGATTGTTCATCAGTAGCCATAAGGAAGGTAAGAGAGTTCTCCAATACTGAATAGCAGCAAACAGTGATTTTTTAAGGCAGAAAACCCCAATTTATTACAAAATAGAGTGGAGCCTCAAGAGCCGAGCTGCTTCTAGCTGAGTTGCATCATGTGACCTGGGGGGTGATAAAATTTAGTCTGTCCCTCCGACTTTGTCCATCTCCCCAATTTGCATTCCCCCAGAATCATGATTTTTAACCTGTACTCCTTGCAAGTCCCACTGCATGTGTATCCATGACTGCAAAAGCACTGGATCATAATGATGGATATCTTTTGTGTCATCTGGAAACAGTTGTATGTTGTTTGTCTTATCAGATGATGGCTGTCTGTGGTTGCTTGTGTGGTTTTGTCCTTTTGCGGTTGTGAGGGGGGGAGTTAGGTTTGGAAACCCTGACACCACTTTTCCCTACTTTTGTGGCATTAAGTTAAATGAATATATTATAAGGGTGCAATCACTCACATATAGTTAGGATTGAGCATGCAGTTTAATGTTAAACTCCAAATGTTGCACCTTAATAACTTTGCAACCATTCAGCAGATTTACACAACATTTGGTATGCGCTGTTCCATGGAGTAGGTGACCTGATGTACCAAGTTTTGTTTTGATCAGAGCTGCAGTTTTTGTGCAGCACATAGTGAAAACAGTGTGTTTTTCACTTTTTTTGCCAATTTTTCCAGAATTTTACTCGTTCCCCTGCACTCACACCATTGGCATTTTAGCCTGAAATTTTCAGTGCAGAAAGATCTTGTCCTAAGGAACAAGACAGCATTGGTTTGGTGAAAAAATATTAATCTGATCCATAGTTATTCAATTTTGAAAATTCAGGTTCTAAGCATGCTCATTTCAGTCTTTTGGATAGATGCACAGCTGCGAACAAGGATTTCAGCTCATGGATGGGGATTTTGACAGTTCATGAATGGGGATTCATTAAATTCCCATTCATGAGAAAAAAATCCCTATTCGTGAGCTGCCATCTTGTTTTCACTTTTAACCCCAAACAAAATGTTGTTACTTGCCCCATGGATGTATTCTGTAGAAAAAATGTATGGGTTTTGTTAAGGATGACACCCTCTACAAAAACGTGTGTTTGGTTCTCATCAGTTTATTAAAATAATGGCTGTTTATTTATTTGAAAATCCCTGCTCACAACTTGCTTCCGATCACCATTTGTGAGGTGTCCAAATCCACATTCGTGATCTGATCCCCATTTGCATGCTGTCAAAATCCCTGTTCATGAGATACAATAGTAACCACAGACATGGTCAGATGTTTCCAGATATTTCGTGAAATTTCTGTCCTACTGCTCCTACTGTGGAAATGCAGAAAGCAGGAAATTTATCTAGAAATATCACAGAAATGTCACAAAATATCTGACTATGTCTTTGACTGTAAGGATCAGTTGCAGATCAGATGTAAGGATGCAAAACAGCATTACAGTTGTGTACCATGTCAGCCTCTTTACACATGCAATGGGGTGAGAGTTGGGTCTAATGACCCCATGGTACAGCCTGATACATGTTGGTGTGTGGAGGATGGGGGTGGGGTCATATGGTGGAGGGGTTAGGGGCTCAACCCTAATGCCTCATTTCCATACTTTTGTCACTTCAACCCTAACTGATGCATTAACAAAGTTGTTTACAGTATATTTATATATATATATATATACTGTATATATATATATACACACACACACATACAGATAGATAGACAGACAGACAGACAGATGGATAGCAAAAAATCTTTGATAATGTGTAAAGTATTCTCAAACTGACAAAAACAGGGAAATGTGGCATTAGGGTTTCTAACCCAAACATCCCATTTCCAACCCTGAACAGACCCACTGGTGGGGGAATCTGTCTTGAGGCCATCAGCTCTACTGCTCACCCTATTCCATTACCAAATTAGGAGACATGGCTACAGCATAGGTGAATGGGGTGAGTATTAGGTTTGATATCCCCAAGTCTAACCCCCCTGTGTGTGGGTCTGTGCAGTGTGGGGAATGGGGTGCTAGGGTTGGAAACTATAACACCACATTTCCCTACTTTTGTCAGTTTAATCCTATCTGATGCATTAATGATTTCTTTTGCAATTTACTTCATTACTTTCTGAGATATTATAACAGTATCCATATTTTACTGTGGGAGTACAGGGACCTTCAGACCCTGCACTCCCATCCCTCCATAGATGCATATATTTGTCTAGCTGTGTATGTTCAGGAACCTCCAGTCCCATAACTTCCACTTATAGTACAACAGTCACCAAATTGTCACAGTAGTCATGTTATTACCCCACTTCATGTAACTGGTGAAGAAAATGTTTCAATCCTCACCAAAAACTAACTCCGTGCTAGTGCAATGCCATTCTGTAATGCAGTTGCAAAAAATGAGAGCTGTGACATACATGAGGTGGTATAATAAGATGGCTATGTTGAAAATTTGGGCTCAGAATATTTAAAATTCACAAAGATATGAGCATGAGTAATGAAATTGCAACAGTCATACCTTTTCCATTATTAATAATTTGGACCCAAAATGTTTAAAATAGCCTTCTTATGACCTCGCCACATATAACCAGTATAGAAAATTTTCAAATCCCTTCCAAAGTGTAATTCTTCACAACTGCAACACCATTCTGCATCACACATGTGAAAACACACTTTGGCCAGGATTTGAAAAATGACAGCTGAGACATACATGAGGTGAGGTAATAAGAAGGCTTTGCTGAAAATATGGAGGGTATTGAAAATGTCTAAATTTATGAGCATGCATAATACAATTGCAAGGAATGGTCATGACACAGCCATTATTTATAATTGTTACCCCAAATTTTCAACATAGCCTTCTTGTGACCCCACTTCATGACCAATATGGTTGTTGTTATGCTAATCCCATCAGAAAGATCATTTTGCCATCCGACCACAAAATCACCTTTCCAATGGGAGTTGCCTAATGACAGTCATATTGTTCATGAGGTACCCAAAAGGCCACGTTAAAAATGTGAGGTCAAAATCTCAAAAAACAGCTGAGTTATGCATAAAAGTTGAACCCCCCCCGAAAAATATTGAAGCCATTTACCTTAGTTTCTCATACTGCAGTCACCGGATGCAGCAGCAAGATTCGTCTTTGACTGGGAGAGTGGATCTAGAACCTGGGACTTCTGAGGTGAGTGATGGTCTGTGGGGGTGTCATGGGAGTGTGGGGAAGTGGATGCACAGTGCTTGGTTGGGTGGGGGGATGGGGGAATGATCGACATGGACCATTGTTTTACAAGTTAAAACAAAACAAAATAGACAATGAGGGACGTATTCCTTATTTTCAGCTGAAAATACTCCTGGAAGGGTGGGGGGGGTGCCACTAACAAACAGTGAAGTGGATGGAGGAATTCAAGGGATGAGAAGCAGTACCACTAGAAAACAGGGACAAATAAAAAGTGGCATTTTTTGAGAGTTAGGACCTATGACCTCAATGCACACCCTGATGCCGGTTGGGGGGGCGGGCTGAGGGGGTGCAAGGGGGGGGTTTCAACCCTAACATCAAATTTCCTCACTTTTGTCACTGTGGAACAACCCTAACTGATGCATTAAACAGAGTTTTTTGCCTCTAATTTCCCTTTTTTTTGCAATAGAAATAGTGAATAGAATGTGGTGGTGGGAGCACGGGGCCCTTCAGGTCCTGCACTCCCACCATGTAATGTTTTGTGACATAGTCACGGTAAGTGCAAGGGAAACGCAACCGCTAATGGTTGTGCACATAGTGACAGAAATGTAAATGGTAACGCAAACATTAATAGAAACGCAAGCACAAAGTGACACCAAAGCAAACAGTGATGCAAATGGAGATGCAACCACGTAAGGAGATGCAAATCGTGACACGCACGGTCATAGTACAGCAATTGGAAATGCAAATGGTAATGTTAACAGCATAAATAACACCAAAGTAAACAGAAACGGAAATGCAAATGCAAGAGCACATGGAAACACAAACCGTAATGTGCACGGTCAGCGTACCTTAATTGTAAATGCAAATGGTAAAGTTAACATGAACAATAACACCAAAGGAAACAGAAACACAAATGGAAGTGCATATGGAAACGCAAACCATAACGCGCATGGTCACATTACCGCAGTTGTAAACACAAAGGGTAATGGTAACAACAACAATAACGTCAAAGGAAACAGAAATGCAAAAGCAAATGCAAGCGCGTACAGAAATGCAAACCGTAATGCGCACGGGCACATTAATGCAATTGGAAATGCAAATGGTAACAGTAACAGCAACGAAGACGCAAAGCGAAAGAGAAACGCAAATGAAAGGGGTGCCTGAAACGCAAACCGAAACACAAACAGAGACAGTAGTGGAAATGCAAATGGTAACAGTAATGCAACTGGAAGAGCAAAGGAGAACGCAAAGGGTAACACACACAGAGGCATACACGGGAACGGGAACGCAAATGGAACCGACACACAAGTGGAAACGCTAACTGTTGCAGTAACGGAAGTGCACACCCTGTTTTTGCCCAACAGCTGCATAGAGAAACACAGTGTGCACAAAGAATGTATGCATAATAATGGGCCTCACAGCCAAAAATGAGGTGTTGGAATACTAAATTGCTTATATCTCAGGAACCGCACAACGTAGGAAAAAAAATTAAAATTTCACATGATTCATGATTTTCCTGGCTACGTCTTTGTTAGGTACCGTAACTTGCTATCTGTGCAATATCTTGTCACCAAACTATGAAAAGGCACATCTGTGAGATGTTGGCTGTCTGGCCTCCAAATTTCAGCTCAAAAGACCAAACTGTTTGTTTGCAGCACGGTGGCAAAGAACTCCTGTCATTTTGGCCATAGTCTTGAAAAGTAGTGTCCTGATTTATGTAGGCTTTTGCAAAATTTGCAAAAGTGTCATAGAATGTGACACTAATTTGGCACTACTTTTCCAGAAATTTGAAAACATTTCTGGGAATTGTTTAACCCCAAAAATAAAGACATGGCTAGCATCCTCAGGGCTCAAATAGGTAAACACAAAAATAATTATGTCCTTTGATGGTCCCAATTTTAAATGCCAAGCATTTTTATGATCACCAACTGAAAACAAAATGGCGGATTTGCGACACTACTAGGGTCATTTACGACAGTAAAAAGTGCATTTGTGACACTGTCAAACTTTTTGTTAACTTTTCCCATTGACTTATAATAGAAACTTGTTTTTTGAATAACTTTTTAACCGTGTAATATATTTTCATAAATCTTCAAAAGGCACATCGGGGACCCTGGCCGCATGTTCCCTGAAGTTTTCGGACCAGTCACACCAACCATGCAACCTGTAGGTTCGAGCAAAGAATTTGCAAAAAAACATAATTGTGCATTCGGTTGTTGCTTAATAACTCCACAGCTGTATATCCGAACAGAACGAAAGTTGGCTGACCCCAAGATCTACCATGCCCAATCATGTCTGCCAAATTTCAGGTAAATCTGTTGAACAGTGGCAAAGTTATTAAGGTGCAAAGTTTCACCTTTAACTTTAAAGTACATCAACCCTAACTAAGGTAGTACCTACCGTGCTACCATAATATATATATATATATATATATATATATCTATATATATATACAGTATATATATATATATATATATATATATTATGGTGCTACCATAGTTAGGGTTGAGGAGCCATTTCCATGTTAAACCAAACGTTTGCACCTTAATAACTTTACAACCATTTGATGGATTTGCCTGAAATTTGGAATGTGTGATCAAGACCCATAGGCCTTGGGATCTGCCAAGTTTTGTACTGATCAGATATACGGTTGCTGAGTTATTAAGCATGATCTGTGCACGCATTTATGCTTTTCTGGAATTCTATAGTCGAGCGTACAGGTCATACGTGTTTATGGACTCAGCCCAAAATCTTTCAGGAATGTGCAGGCAGGGTCCCCGATGTGTCTTTCAAAGATTTGGTGAAAAAATATTGAACGGTTCAAAAGTTATTCAAAACAGTTTCCCATTTTAAGTCAATGGGAAAGTTAACAAAAAGTTCGACAGTGTCGCAATGCATTTTTTACCGCAATGGGCTGTTACTTTCAGTAAATCCGCCATTTTGTTTTCAGTTGGTGATCAGAAAATGGTTGGCATTTAAATTTGAGACCCCTAGCAACGTAATTTTTTGTATTTAGCTATTCGGCCCTGAGGATGCTTGCTATGTCTTTTATTTTGGAAACACCCCAGAAATATGTTTTCAAATTTCTGGAAAAAGTATTTTCAATTACTTTCGTGCTCACAAAGTGTTGAACTTTTTTGAGAAAGCTTTCGCAAATTGCAACAGTAATTTTCTAGTCTGTGGGGAAATGACAGCAATTCTTTGGCACTGTACTGCAAAATAACCGTTGGGAGTTTTGGGCTGAAATTTGGAGGGAACGCAGCTCACATCTCACAGATGTGCCTTTCAGTGTTGTATTGAAAAAATATTACATGGCAGCAAAGTTATGGCACTCCAAAGTTGACAGTTTTTCCCATAGGATAACATTACGGTGCCCGAAGCATTACAGGAATCCTTTGGCACCCTGCTGCAAAATAACGGTTTGGTCTTTTTTCCTGAAATTTGGAGGGAAGACAGCCAACAGTACACAGATGTGCCTTTCAGTAGTTTGGTGAAAAAATATCACATGGCGGCAAAGTTATGGCATTCCAAAATTGACGTTTTTCCCATAGGATAACATTACGGCGCCCGACACTTAACAGAAATCATTTGGAGCCCTGCTGCAAAATAACGGTTTGGTCTTTTTTCCTGAAATTTTGAAGGAAGACAGCCAACAGCCCACAGATGTGCCTTTCAGTAGTTTGGTGAAAAAACATTACAGGGAGGCAAAGTTATGGCGCTCTGAACGTTTCTTTTTTTCCCATAGGATAACATTACGGCGTTCACCGCGCCTTTCAGGGCCCGTTTCTCGGAAATGGTGGGAGATACGGACTTTTCGTCGGAAAATTTAAATTAGCCAGGACAGTTGTAAATAATATGACTTTTAAATTTTTTTTCCACGTTGTACGGTTCCTGAGATATAATGTATTTAGTATTCCAAGATCTCATTTTCTGCGCCGATACTCATTATTTTGCATACATTATTTGTACTCACTGTCTTTCTCAATGCAGGTTTTGGGGAAAACCAGCCTGTGCGCTTACATTACTGTTACTGTTGCCCTTTCCGCTTGCGGATCCGCACCGCTTCATTTACCATTGACGCCTGCGCCACCATGTGCGTTATCCTTTGTGCTTTCATTTGCGCTATGCTTTCGTTATTTTTGCCATTTCTGTCTACAGTACTGTTTATCTTACTGTTTCACTTTACATCACCATGCCCATTGACATTTCTGTTTGCAGGCACCATGTTACTATGTGACAACACATCACGTGGCAGACCATTCCTGCCTATGCCACCATGTGCTAATCCTTTCCGTTCTCATTCGTGCTTGTGTTACCATGTGCGCCACTGTTAGCATTTCTGTTTGCATTGCTGTCCCTGTTAGTATGCCACAACACATCATGTGGAGGAAGCGCGGGGCCCAAAGGGCCCCGCGCTCCCGCCAATGCATTATGCAGTGGGAGCGCTGGGCCCCATTCACTATTTCTTGTTATCATTCTTAAAAAGAAGGGAAATTAGAGGCAAAAAACTGTGTTTAATGCATTAGTTAGGGTTGTTCCACAGCAACAAAAGTGAGGAAATTCTCTGTTAGGTTGAAAACCCCTTGGACCCTCCCACCCATCCCCAAACCGGCAGTGGGTGCGCATTGATTTTGGGTCCTAACTCTCACCGCATTGTCCTATACTTCTGCTGTTTTACACATGTCATGGGGTGAGAGTTAGGGCTGATGAGCCCAATGCAGACTCCAATGCCACCATATGCGCCATTGTTTGCATTTTCTTTTTTGTTTGCGTTTCTGTTACTTTTTAGCCATTTGTGTGCACTGTACTGTTTTGCTTTCTGTTTCACTTTGTGTCACCATGGCCATTGACATTTCAATTTACAGGCACCACGTTACTTTGTGACAAGGCATCATGTGGCACAGCATTCCTGTGTATGCCACTGTATGCATTAGCCTTTCTGTTCTCAGCCGCTGCATTACATTCACTATTTCTTGTTATCATTCTTAAAAATAAGGGAAATTAGAGGCAAAAAACTGTGTTTAATGCATTAGTTAGGGTTGTTCCACAGCAAAAAAGTGAGGAAATTCTCTGTTAGGGTTGAAACCCCTTGGACCCCATCCATCCTCCAAACCGGCAGGGTGCGATTGATTCCTGGTCCTAACTCTCACCACATTGTCCTATACTTCTGCTGTTTTACACATGTCATGGGGTGAGAGTTAGGCTGATGATCCCAGTGCAGACTCAATGCCACCATATGCGCTTATTGTTTATGCTTTTTGTTTATGTTTCTGTTACTTTTTAGCCATTTGTGTGCACTGTACTGTTTTGCTTTCTGTTTCACTTTGTGTCACCATGGCCATTGACATTTCAATTTACAGGCACCACGTTACTTTGTGACAAGGTATCATGTGGCACAGCATTCCTGTGTATGCCACTGTACGCATTAGCCTTTCTGTTCTCATTCATGGTTGTGGGAGCGGGCCCCGCACTTCCGCTGCTGCATTACATTTACTATTTTTTTTTATCTTTCTTAAAAAGAAGGGAAATTAGAGGCAAAAAAGTTTGTTTAATGCAATAGTTAGGGTTGTTCCACAGCGACAAAAGTGAGGAAATTTGCTGTTAGGGGTGAACACCCACTTGTACCCCACTGCCCACTCCCCCAAGTGGCACTTTTAGCATTAATGTTTGTGGTGCTGTCGGTTTTATTGTGCCATAACACATCATGTGGCGGTAGCTCATGGCCTGTACTGCCCTGCCCACCCACCCAACCGGCATTGGGGTGTGCATTGGGATCGTGGGTCCTAACTCTCACCCCATTCTCCTATACTTCTGCTGCTTTACACATGTCATGGGGTGAGACTTAGGGCTGACAATCCCGCCTATGCCACCATGTGTGTTACCTTTGTGTTGCTGTGTTACTGACTGTATGTCATAGGTAGCAAACAAATAGATGGAGGTATAGTTGTAGCAGTATTAGTAAACATTGATTTGTATGCTTAAGTCATAGACACTTATTTTCATCTCAGTATGGTATTTAAAGTAATGAGTCGACACAGGTGGTTATGGTTTTAAAAAATTTATTGCCAATTTGTCAAATGGAGAAAAGGTCGAATCAAAAGTAAAATTTTGTTAACAGAAGCAGTCTCACAATACAATCTTTGTATATGTGCAATCATTGCTTGTGAAATTTGTAAATGTGTAAGAATAATAATAAGTGTATCATGTGGATTGGACTAAGTGTTTGATATTATATGAAACTAATCAGATGTGTGTTTTTAGTTGTGCTTCAGTACTCACTTCTGTTTATATGTGTGGAAGTATTTTCTGGCATTTGAATTGTAATTTTAATAGACAGGCTGAAGCTATTGCTATTGAATGTGAATGTAGTTTGTAAAAAATGTAACTTTTTTAAAAATGGTTGTATGTTGTAACTATGTGTAGTGCATTACTTGTCTGCTATGTTAATAAGGGAATGTCAGTTGGTAGTGAAGTGTGATTAGACACAAGATAGACAAGTGTTTTGTTGTAATTGTGTGACTGCTAATGTGGATGTTCCTGAGGTGGGTGAAAACCATATGCTGATTGTTTAAGTAGTACAGTTTACATAATTGTAAGTTTCGTGACATTTGATTCTTACTATTAAATAATATGTCACTGACTAGGTGCAAATGGAAAATTCCACCCGACCCCTCAATTGAGGCGATCATAAAATATTGTCAGGAACAGGTATGCAGTTTGTTGTGATCAGCAACAGTGCCTGATTTACAATTGTCAATATTTTGTACATATACGGTACAGTTAGTTATGTGACAAGTACAAAAAAAATGAATGTTTTACATGAACACAAAATGTTATCAATTCTTACATTGGCTTCTTGTAAATTCTTAACTTGTAAATACTAAAACTGTAATGGAATGCATTTTCACAAACTTATGCTTAGTTGCATGTTGTTAGTATACTGCAGAGTATATGTAAGACATTCACTTGTACTGTAGTGCTACACTGCTATTTTTAGTTCAATCATTAAACAAGTTATTAACAATGTACACTTGAAAACAAATGTTTCTATTATGTACAAGTAGTTTTAAACAGTTGTAAGAGTCACTAAATTAGATTCAGTAACTGGTTATTATTAACAGTTGTGTAAGTCAGCTTCTTGCATTATCAATAACGGTAGTTGTTTTTACATATGTACAATACTAGTACTATGTCTGAAAGCGTGATAGTTCTACACTGTTGCATGGTGATCTAATGATGTTCTCTATATGTGACGAGTCACTAGAAGTGTAAAAAGACTACTTCTGAGACAGTGGAATGTTTGTTTAATGTTATAAGGGTAGAATCTTTGACAGACATGTAATCATGGTTTCTCTAGTGACTGTAAATATTGTTGGCGTCGATTGAAGCCACTACAACAATTTTCATGCAGTCACTGATCTACACAAGATGTAACATGTCACAGTCTATATAATGTCTGTATTTGAATTCAATTTTTTGTTGAAATTGTATTGTTTATTAACAGTTGTAAATTGTACAACATTGTAATGAGTTATGACATTTTTGGGGACAAAGTACTCATGTTAAAATGGTACATGTTTTGTCCTATTCTTCTGAAATATGAAGGTTGTCATCATTCTTCAATATTAGAAGATATGCATTTTTCAGGTGATGTGGGAGTGTCTATTTGAAAGTAGCTGTAGAGTCATCACACTCTAACCATCCAGCTGTGCAGCTTAGTAACATTTTTAGATGCATTATCTTGTATAGACATGTAATCATGGTTTCTCTAGTGACTGTAAATATTGTTGGCGCCGATTGAAGCCACTACAACAATTTCCATGTAGTCACTGATCTACACAAGTTGTAACATGTCACAGTCTATGTAATATCTGTATTTGAATTCAATTTTGTTGAAATTGTATTGTTTATTTACAGTTGTAAATTGTACAACATTGTAATGAGTTATGACATTTTTTGGGACAAAGTACTCATGTTAAAATGGTACATGTTTTGTCCTATTCTTCTGAAATATGAAGGTTGTCATAATTCTTCAATATTAGAAGATATGCATTTTTCAGGTGACGTGGGAGTCTCTGTTTAAAGTAGTTGTAGAGTCATCACACTCTAACCATCCAGCTGTGCACCTTAGTAACGAGGTGTAATGTCCAGAATGCATGGATTGACCATGGTGATAGATAATGCTGTGGTGTCAAACAGTGATTGGTTGAAGACTATTCTACTAGCTGTGTAGTCTGTGATAGGAGTATCAACTCTGAGCCCATTGGTGTCAAATCTGTGCAACATAAGCAACAGATATTGAGATGAAGTCCTCAGGCGTATGGACTGAGGTGCATCTGCATCCGCACCTTCCTACAGGCATGACTACATTCAGCATTAGTGAACAGCTGTCGAAATTTGACACTTTTGGCTTTAGGAACAAAGAGTTATCCAGCATGTCTTGTGTGGTTTCACGCTGTGAATTGCCACATGAAACACATACATATTTTGTAACGTATGTTACTGTGAAGTACTGTGGATTGGGTGCCGTCTTCATCAAGGTTGTTTATCACAGCCATCATAAACTCAGTACTGTCTTGCTGTATGTCTGCAGCAAATGTACTGCATCCAAGCATATGTAGATAACACCTGTCATAGTGGTGTTAGTGAGTGTACATTGTTAGAGTGGTCAGAAGTCATGTTGATAATCTGCTTCAAAGCATTTGATAGGGATTGTCTTGTGAAGCAGATATTGCTTGCACAAAGTGTGGCATGTGTGAAAAACTTGCATAGCTGAGTTAGCATAGCAGTTTACTCTATTGCTGTTGTCAAACAGTGGTACAGCAGCTACACAAACTGATTTCTGATGAATTGTTGGTTGTGAATGTTTACTTGAGGTTGTGGCCTTTGCTGAACTCTTTTTGTGTGAATCACTTAGTGAAGCTTGCTGCTGTTTGTTGCTTCGTCTAGCTGTGACTGAATTGTGTGAGACTGACATATATGTAGGCAGTGGTATTAAAAAGACATTTGTGGCTGATGTAGAGTACGTAATCTGTTGTACTCAAGAATACATCGCTTGTCAGCACATATTTTCTGAGGTGCTATACTAATGATGTGCAATCCAGAAAGGCTTCGTACACGTGAAAGTGCAACGTAGCTCATGCCATCTTTGAAAATGTCTGTACCTATGTCTATCATTGCTGAATCCAAACTTAATCCCTGAGATTTGTGAATGGAGACAGCGTATGCAACACATAATGGGAACTGTTTCCTGTTTACGTTAGATATCCTTAAAAACCTGGAATTTTACGCAGGTTCGATCTATGTGTACAGAGTGTTGCATGTTGTCAAACTGCACTACAAGTGTCTGAATAAATGTCTTCTGTACATTATGGATAAAGTCAGTGATGTTTCCCATGGCACCGTTTACCATGCCTTGTTCGACATCTAGATTACGTCGTAGCATGATACGTGCATTCTTACAAAGTGTGAGAAGAGCTTCTAGGCCAGCTGTTCGTGAAACATCTGACTTCAGTTCACTTAGTCGTTCAGTCATCTTTGCTACTAGCTTTCGACTAAGAATAACGCCATCAACTGTATCAATTGCATGGAGAGTGACAATCTCTTGGTTCTCTCTTTGTAGCATTAGATTGTTGAATTCAGTGCATTTCTTTAGTTGTGGCATAAGACACACTATGTGTCTGGCAGTAGAGTATATGTCGCTGAAGACATTACATGCTGTTTCTATGCATGTACTATCTACTGTGATTTTTCGATCATTTAACATACAAACATGTTCTGGCGATAGAGAACCTGTGCGAGCTTCATCTAAAAGTGATTTGTAAGCTAGGTCACCACTTTGCCGCATGTTCTCAGACAACTCAACATAGGTGAATAATTCCCATATGTTATAGCCTGCAATGCAACCGAGGATATTCTTAGCTTGCTTGGCAGTCAGAATTGTGAATACATGCTCTGCCTTGACTGGTGCAAGTTGTAAAAAGGTCTCCCAACACGAGTATACTTTTGCCACCAAATGGCACTGCATCATCAGTACCTAAGATCTGCTGTAGATGTAGATGAATACAGGCTAGCATGACATTGGAGACCATGCTGATTTCATCAACGATGAGTAGCTGCATCTTTGTGAACATGGGACGGAGCTGAGATGCAACCTTGAATGACAGTTTACGATACTCTCCAGTTCTCCCATGTTCGACTGGCAACATAAAGAGACGATGTAATGTTACTCCACCAATGTTGTATGCTGCTAGTCCTGTGGGAGCAGTCACAGCAACAGACATTGAAGAGCCTGTCACACTCCGTATTTCTGAAGTGATAGCTTCAATAAGGAAACTCTTTCCTGTGCCAGCTGAACCACTGACAAACATTAGTAGTGGTTTGTGCTGAGTGCAGTCACATTTTTTGTTTCATGTAGTATGCCATGTTGGACAGCTTCAACCACTTTGGAGTGTACTGTATGCTGCAGCTGATTTAGTCTTTCTCTTACGTCACCTGGGTTGACCATAGAGTGTGTGCCATGTTGCATGGCTGTCTCAATTTCTGAGGTTAACAGTTCTGGGGCATTTAATGGCAGAGGGTCACCTAGAACACCTTGTCCTTCTGGATCAAGGTTGTCTTGTGAACTAACTGGAGTGTCTTCCTGAAGTTGCTTCTCTGCCTGCTCGAGCTGTTCTTTCTCAGCTTTTAGTCTTTCTATGTATGTTTGTGAGTAGTCGGTTTGGAAATTCTCATAAGTGAGATTGAACTGTTCTTCGAATGTGTCAGAGTCACCTTTTAATTCAGACTCACTCCTCCAGGGTCTAAATAGGAATAGGAGCGCAAAGTAGTAATGTTCTGTGCTCTCTGATGTGCCTAGATGCAGTTTACAGTGATCTATAAGCCATGGCTTGTTCCTCTTCACAAGACAGCCATCTAGTCCATTGACCTTGTAAATGTGCCGTGTTGAGTCATGTGCTGCACCTGTCTTGTAGTCATGCCACTTAGCCACCTCAAACAGACACATATCATTCATCTCGTTGTGTCTACGTGGGTAGTATGTGTCTATCAGGTTATTCTTCAAGATATGTTTTGAAGAAGGTGTATTGACAGCAAGCTGCTCAATTTCGGCATGAGGAATCAGTACACGCTTCCATTTCTCTTTGTAGTTTACACTGAGGAAACGTACAGCGTCAGACTTCCCGTACAGATGTGTACCCATTAAGCGGTCACTGGCTTCGTAAGCTCCACATTCTCTGTGTGAAAGAGTCTTCAAACCCAATGACCACAGCTGAGATGTCAGGCTTTTGCTTGAACTGGCAATATCTTCCCAAAGATCTTGCAAGCTAGTCTGTTCATGTTTGGTTATGTACGAAGTTACATAGCGAACCAGGGCTAGTGAGTTGTCAGCCACAAACTGAACATCTATGTTTGCTTGCCACATTAGGAGAAGAGTTGGGTTGTAGTCATTGATATACACCTCTTTTTCATCTCAGGGTAACTCGTATACCCTCTTGATTGATTTTGCCTTCAAGTGGTGTCGCATTGCTGAGAAAAGGTCATTCATGCCACCATTCTGACAAACTCTTCTAGGAAATCCAAAGCGACATCGCGTGTACCAATTAGATTTGTTCTTTACTGCTCGCCGGCAATATTTTGCACAAATATGTCGCTGGAACTTTTGAACCAACTTCCATAGTGTAGGACTGTCATACTTGTCTGGAATGTGACAAGTGATATATTTTTTTATGAATGATAGCACTTCTGCTGCATCATGTTCACCGATTCGTGGCGCATCCTTGATCCATAATAACATATGGATATGAGGGGCACCTCGTGCTTGATATTCTGTCCTCCAAAAGTAGTGTTCTACAATGCCTAGAGGAGGATTGTCCTTTGATTAGATGAAATTGAGAATGTCATGAAAGCGCTTGTGAAAGTGTCTTGTGACAGACACAGGATCAAGTGAACACATTTCTCCGATAGTCATTGATGAGATGCCTTTGACATCGGAATTTGCCCACTTCAACAGTTCAATGAGTTCGTCCCAGGCATATTCTGCACAACTAAGTGTGACAAACCATGTGGCAGCGCCATACTCTCGTAACATTGTCATCACTTCAAAGTGTCTGCGATACCAATATTCTTTGGTGCCCATAGGTGCCAGAAAGTATGGAAGACAGATTCCTTGCACACTTTCATCTTTCTGTTTCAATTTCTCCAGAAATTGAGCAGCTGTAATTCCATCTAGTGGAGTTGTTAGCCGAATGGTATGTGCTATAGACACAGACAGAATGCTAAGCTCACTTTCCCAGAGCAGATGGAACAGGTACTGAATGTTACGTCTAAATTTGCCATCTTTGCTCAGGATACGGCTGGTGCGGTACTCAGCACCCAGTACCCGTACTTCTCTTTCATCTAGGCGTCCACCTGACCCTTTTGGAAATAGGTCTGGGAAGCAGTGTGCTTCTAATGTTGCCTCCCAAATGCTGACAGGCTCACCTTCCACCTGCTTCATTTGATAGAGATCAATGTTGTCTCCTAATGGATCTCTACCATGTAGTGGGTGAAGTGTGTACTGTTCATACACATTGTCACTTGTCTGCGTAGTGACTTTCTCAATGATTGGCTTACTTTTTTCTAATAGATCATGTTGCACAGAGAGGCTGGCCATTTGATCTATGTCAAGGTCTATATAGAAGGAATTCCTCTTTAAGTAAGCCAGAGCAAGCTTAACCTTTTGCAGGTTGACAACATCTTGCCAGATGACCTTGGCCTTTGTAGGCACACCATTTACTAGAATGACCAAGCTATTTTCTGTTGAGATAGCTTGAACATTTTCCTGTAGAGGAAGTGGTAGATACATCACAGAACCCTTTAGAGATCTAACTAGCTCTTTCTGTGGAATCTTCCGTGTCTTTGTGTTCAGATGTAGAATCATTTGGAATGGTTTCATTGTCTGAATTAGAATACGTTCAAACATATTCAATGTTGAAATCTCAGTTGGTGTGACATCTGTTTCCATGTTGTTTAGCACTGACCTTCCTGGCAAAGTGTTGAACTTCAGTTTTGAAAAACAGTGTTTGCATAGTACAATAATTGTCTTGTGGATGAAAGTCAGATTTCAGAAGCAAGAATGCTGTGAGGCGCAACCACATGTCATTGTATGATGACCAGGTTTCTAGGTTGACTGTGACAGTTTGTTTGCATTAGCACAAATGGTCACATGACACACATACAGAATCAAACTTGATACTTTGCAATCTCAAACTTAGCAATTTCCTTTCGTGCTATTGTTTCAGAATGTCGTTTTCTAACACTCAAACAGATTTTACTGTTCAAGTGTGACACTGAAATTTCCTGTTTCTGGCTCAGAAGGAATGTGTTGCACTTTTTTCATGAAAGTGATGGCACCGTGCATGTCACCTGACTGCAGTAAGTCATTTAAACAAGTGTACTGATGCACAGCTCACTGTACTTCATATACTCTGTAGACAAAGTTTTGCATGCCTGTGTGATGCACTGCGAGCATCCGCATGTTGTGAAAAAAACTATCACAAACACCACTATTGAGACTTGCAAGTGAGTGACCCATGAGTCCAGTATATGGACGTATTTCACAATGATCGATTTCAGTAAATAGCTTATGTCTCTCTTTGCAATCTGTTATTATGAATAGGTTAACAAACTGTTCTACTTTTTGAAATGATGATTGCCTACGGTTGCAGGTAGCATCACATGACTATGTAAGGCAGTGCCATTTATTCAAGACTATGGTTGGACCACAGTCATCGTCAGTATCTAATTGATTGTCATCAGAGATACAGAGGACATTTGTAAGTGTGCCGGACTCATCGATATTGAACGTCTGTTGTTTCATAAAGTCATGATAAGACTCTTCCCAGAAATATGCTTCTGAGTGCTGTGTGTGCATCCACTGTCCTGTGAAGACATGGCAGAAGTTGTCAACAGTCAAACAAGGATACTGTTGAAGCCTTTTTTTGATGCTATATACAAGTTTCCTGAATTGTTCAAGGACATGAGACATCTTACGCCACAATCTTTGTAGTACAAACAGTGCTCTGTTGACAAATGTTTGTACTTTCAGACGTAAATTCATCAGAGAAAGGTGACTCTTGATCTGTTTGCGGCTGTGCAGTACCACAGCAATAATAAGTCTTTCGATCTTAGCTTACTTGCTAGTGATCGAAAATACTCTTTTCTAAGTTGTAAGTCACAATTTTTCATTTTATGTTGTTGATTTGAGCGTCTCTTGATGGTTACACTCAAGATAGTTGTGTTTCATCTTACAGATCGACACAACATTTGTGATGTTATACATTTCTGTTTTTTTTTATGGATTTTGGTTTCTCTGTGCAGTGACTTGATGTAGGGGTCACTGTTGCAGTAATGCTCTGTCGATGTTCATTTTTTTGGATAACTTTACTTTTTTGTTTGTTGCCCTTGTACAACAGTGTAGTGCTATTATACCGCTCTCGTTTTGAGATACACCTACATCTGTATTTAGTTGGCATTTTCAGGTACTATAGTTGACAGTCACAGTAAGCAATCTTACAGAAGTATCAGGCACCTGCATGAGAAAGAAAAAAAAAGTTTTAGAATATGCTTCAGTAAATTTCTTATAGTAATGTGTATTAATAGAATAGCATGTTAACAATGTTAACAATTTGGTGAAAAGACAAGCAAATGATAGCTGTTATGAATGTGCATTGCACAGCTGCTATGTAATATCAGAAATTTTTACATTCTCAATATTTCTGTGGAGATTTGCTTGTTTTTTTCTTCACGTGTGTTCTTACGATTATGATGGCTGTTATTTTTTATCTGTGTACTAAGATGTGTTTAATGCTGTGTAGCGTGTTATGTGATAGTCAGTTTGATGATTAAGTATATGGTGGAGCAAGAAATTCAGAGTGACGGTGTGCATTATTAAATGTATAACAATTAGTATATTTACAATTACGTGGAGGATATGCCTCTATTGCTGTTTGTGTGAGTGTGTGTGTGTGTG
The DNA here is from genome assembly GCA_016271365.2 of Neoceratodus forsteri. NCBI lineage: Eukaryota > Metazoa > Chordata > Ceratodontiformes > Ceratodontidae > Neoceratodus > Neoceratodus forsteri. The sequence continues at coordinate 1,306,266,947 of CM057458.1, forward strand.
GCACAGTTGGTAGATATGGTTGCATGTTAGCGAGATTTCAATGTTGATGCTGCATTGTAGTAACATAGTGTTTTTTGTGCTGGTGTGTATTGTTATTCGAGCTGTGATTTTTCACAACATGGCAAAAGAATGTTTTTCTCTATATGTGCTGTGCAATGATGAAGTTCTTTGCAGAAATAACTGTTTGGAACACAGTCTGAAAATTACTGTGGATGCGTTTCTGAACAGATAAATTCAATATGTTCAAAAATGTGTGTGAAAATTCTAAATATTTCTGATTTACAAGCTTGTGCATTACAGTTCACAGGTACACTAGTAACTTTGTGTTGTGTCATACTTTTCAGTTCAGACTTTACTATTTTGCTTTTGAAAATGGGTCTGAAAATCCTAGCCTTCTGATTGGCTATGATACCAATCTCAGTGGCTCGGTATTTCTGAATAGATACCCGCAAAAAAAAAAGTTACTATTCGGTGCTGCATTACTTGTGTATTTGTAGCCAACCCAAGTCTTCAAGCTTTTCACCTGCCATTTTGTACCATTTGGTAAGCAAATAAATGAACAAGACCATGATGTCCCCCCCATGCGCACACACACACACACACACACACACACACACACACACACAGAAAACCCAACAGAAGCACAGTACTCATACAAAAACTTCTAAACACTGACATCTACCAGCAAATAGCTAAGAAAAATGCCGTGTATCATGGTCTGTCAAAGACTGGGCAATCCATTACATGGCGAAAGCTTGCGGCATGTCTCCATTCATGGCCACTGTAAGTTATGAAAGTGCTGTGACTGTTGCCTGGCCCTATTCAGAAAATCTAAAAACAAATGCCACAAGTCCCTCTACTGTATTTACTAATCTCGCATGTGTCCCAAACTACTGGCAGGTACAGAGTACCTTACAAAAACAAAAAACATCTTCAATGAATGGTTACCCAGTATCTTGATCGCAGATTCAGAGCCCTCCCGTATCTGTTAGCTTTAGTTACAAAGTGCATGCCAACAAAGTGCCCTGTCACATAATGGAGTCCCCAATAGTTTAGAAATCAAAACAGCCAGAGGGATTACTTATTCATAAAAGTTGTATGAAGCTCATTTTGTATTTTTATATATATTTTTAAATACTTTTTTCCTCCATTTTTTTCCTTTACAGAGCACATTTTCTAAGTGCAATAATACGCTCCAGGGTGGCTGATATAGGGAAATACTGTACCTTCCAGATCTTATAAGCCCTTCCTCCTGTGTTGCTGGGTCTCATTACGCCTCTGGTTGGTTTGGTTTTTTTCCCTACACTATCCAGTCTGGAGGATGTTATTGTTAACTTCAGACAACAATGTTCTGAAAAGTGTAGATTTTATTTGTCGCTTCTTGATGATGCTTTGTTTTTGTTTATGTGCTGCGTTTTACGTGAGTCGATGTGAGAAATGACTATTCTGTAGAAATTTAACATATAAGAGTGTAATGTTATGAGCAGAGGTTGTGCAATGGATATATGAGGGCATTTGAGTGTAAAAAATACAACAAATAAGTGTTTTGTGAGTGTACACTGCACAGTTTGTGGGTACGCATTAAGCATTGTAAATCTTAAATATCTGCACTGCGCTGAGTTTGAGGCAGTTATGTAGCAGATTATGTGTTTACAATTGATAATAAAGTCATTTTTCCATAAAATGTGAAACTGTGTCAATATATAGAAAGTTCTTGAAAAGTACTTTCGTGAGCATGAAAGTGTCGAAAAAAATACTTTAGTGCATTCGAAAGTGTCGCAAATTGTACTTTCATGCATTCGACACTATGGTCAAAAGTACTGTCGAAGTTCGACACTTTCGCAAAATTTACTTTCGTGCTATCGAAAGTGTCGCAAATGTACTTTCGTGCATTCCGAAAGTAAAGTAAATGTAATACTTGGGAGTGGCTGAAACATTCATTATCAAATCATTAAATAGTCTGTTTGAGTGACAGATAGCTCTACCAATGAAATTAAAGATTTGTCAGGCCACTTCTGAGAACCAATCAGTGACGGACAACACTGAAGAAGAAGAAAACAAGATCCATTTTGAAAATTGCAGAGACAGAAGCAGTTCAAACTGTAAGTACAGTCTATGTTCACATGATATTTTCTAGTATTTAAAAAACTTATTAGAACATGTACATATTATTAATCAAAACGTTTTTGGGTGTTTAATCTGATGATGTTAATTGTTATTATGTGGCATGCTATTTTCTGAAGAGAAAATAGTTTAAAGTAAGAAAGAAGTTCAGTACTCACTTGTACAGATACAGCTGCAAATGGAGGGAGATAGGAAGGTGCACGTGGAGTTGTATGACAAAGCAACCAATCAGACTTCTTTCTGATGTTGTAATTGTTTAAAACTGCCTATGAAAAGCATGCATTTTGTTTAGTTCTCAGTGGTTTTAGATTTTTGCAGGAACATAGTCTAGTAATACTGAATGCATGAGTTACATTGGTTCATGAAGCCAGAGCAGGAGGGAATGTTTTTTTATGTGTGTGTTTTGACTGAATGCAGTGAAGCTAGCTTGAAATAAGGAGGGAAAATATCAGTTTGATTTTCAGTGCTGTCTGGTCACTGCAGGGTGAACAGTCCCTTTCTTAGTAGCTTTCTGTGCAGTTCTGGGTAAAAAAACTTAGAATGGCAGAAAATAGGAAAAGGATTTTGTGGATAATTGGAAGCAGTTACATAAGACGAGCAGCTGAGTTTGCACTTCATAGTGATTTTGGAAGGGACCTGCAGCTCCCGAATTGCTATGTAAAATGGTTTGGTCGTGGTGGGATGAGATGGGAACATCTTATGCCAACCATGCACAGACTTTTGAGAACTCACTCTCCTCCTGACATACTGCTAATCCATCTTGGAGGCAATGATTTGGGTTTAAAACGATGGGTAGATTTAGTAACGGAAGCAAAATTGGACCTTGCTTCTATTATGTCTATGTTGCCTGCCTGTATTATCATATTTTCAGATATTACAGAGCGCAGAGTCTGGCAAGCAGAGCATCATATGTATCTGATTGACAGAGCTCGCAGAAAAGTAAATGTACAGATTACTGCTTTTTTACGCATGCATGGAATGCATACTATGCATCACCCTGAAATTAAATTCTGTAATGATTGGCTATTCCTACCGGATGGTGTGCATTTCTCGCATGCTGGCAATTGTCATTTTCTGGGAGACCTTCAAGATGGAATCCTGAAAGTCCTTTAAGATTGTGAGACTGTTTGAGGAAATATGATAGTATACACAAAGGTTCTTTTCGGAACCATATTAATGTGGTCAAAAAATAGATTTAATAATATGCAGTAGCCTAGCTGCCATGGTGAACTGAGTGTCTGCCAATTTATCTGAATGCTTTGCTGTACTAATGGTTTAGTGTTTTTCGAAGTTTGTCAGGTTGTAGGAGAATATATCCTTACCTGGTTTACTGTTGAAGGATGTTTGCCAGTGATAACTGTTTGATAATACCTGTAACCTGTCACAGTATGATTCCTTTCACAGAATGTTAAAGTGCATATGTGAATTAATGTAGTTTTACATTCTGACATGATGTGGCAGGGTACAGGTAAGGTATTGTACAAATGAACACTGGTAAACATCCTTGAACACTAGAGCATGAAGGATATATTTGAATCACACCCTGTGACATTTTGTGTTTGCTAACTTGCCCTCATGAAGTTTCATGTGTAGGAGTTTTGGCTTTCCAGAACCATGTTAAAATATTTTATACCCCTTTCCGGTCCTGCTTGATGGATTGACTCACCCACATAACATTTTGGGTACCGTGTGTAATTTATTTACTACGCAGGACAGACACATGAGGAGCTACTAGGAGTGCCCTTAAGTTGCCTCCTTTTAAAGCAGCAGGTGGCAATTACTAAAACTGAAGTGCATATTAGTGGTCAGTGCCCACTTATTTCGAGTCCTGTGGTGCATCTTCATATCATGAGGTCCTGACATCCCTTTTTTCTATATAGAGTGCTGTGGTTGGGGCCTAGCAGCCTAATATGTGTGGAAAAGTTGTAAATCAGAAGTGCCTGTCCAAGGGACAGGCCAAGAAAGTAAAACGCCTGTCCCAATGAAAAAACAGGTGTCCGAGCCGGGTGGAGAGTATGTTATTTCAAGGCCTGTGTACCAGTAATGTATGTTTGCGACTTCAATAAAACACAGTTCTGTGATGTGTGGTTCATCTGTGTTTAATAGCACATTACAATGTTATGCGAATATTTCACTGTGGTACAGATGGATATGTCATGGTATCCCAAATTTGATGTTTGATACAGTTACTCCAACGCATGAGACTAGAGCATAGCATGTTAGTGTACTAGCAGTTGCTTTTACTGTCAAGGTGGCTGTATCCTGTTTTTTTTTGTTCTATTATGGTACTGATCTGTGTTTCTGCTATCTTGAAGGACAGGTGGTCTTTGATGTAATTTAATTACTATTGTATAGAATTTGTTTAAGAAATGATGAATATTGTTACATGACTCTAATGTGCATCTTTTTGGGTTTTGTATTTCAGAACTACTAAGACGGATCAACTAACATGAGGCAGTGGACCTTGCGAGAGGTGTGTGCACTGCTTGAGGCAGTCCAGGCCCGGAGGAATGCTCGTGTGCTGATGAGGAGTACAAACCGGAAGCTGGATGCAATGTGGAGGCGCGTGAATAGTTACTTATACATTGCACTAAAAGTGAAAAACAAATCTGTAGTGCAATTAAAAAAGAAGTGGAAGCTGTTGCGCCAGCGATTCTACATACTGAAGGAACAGGAGGTGATACCGGACAACGACACGTGCTGGTACTACCTCGCTCATGAATTATGGGAGGCTGCTAGGAAGCCAAGTGCGGGGGAGCGCCTTACTCACCGTAAGTAAATCAGCACAACTTTTAACTATAGTTGTGAATGTTTTCAGACTTAGTGAAAAACGGCTTATAGTGTGGACCACATATTGAAAAGGGTTCCTCCATGTGCAACAGGGTTGTGTATGTGCAAGTCCAACTTTAAACTATTGCGCGACATGTATCAGGAGGCAGTTATGTCATTGACAACAGATTGTGCAGAAGATCAATGGAAATGAATGCATGGTTAACAGGAGGGGGAGGAACGATGCATAACCTGCCCAACACAATATTCAGTGGGGTTGTAGATAGTTGTGCATGCGCAACCCCCAACATACGGCTGCACAACTTTGAGCCCCCCCAAAAAATGAAGTTGACGGCCACCTACAGGTGAGCTGATGTATTGCAGGGTACAACACAGCAGCTGCCACTCCTGGCTGGACCCGTAGTTGGTTCTTGTGCCTCCCACCAGCCGCATTGTGTGCATATAGTAACATACCCCCCACCTGCACATCTCTTGATGCCCGTCTGCAGGAATAAAGTTACATGCCCCCCCTACAGATCTCCCACAGTGTGATCGAGGGCAATAAAGTAACATGACCTCCCCTGCTCACACATCTCCTGAAGCCCAATCATGGCCAGAACATGTATCACCTCCCCAGTGCGTGATCATGGGCAGAATGTGAAGCCCTTCTCAACCAAAATATCTCCCTGGTGGTCCAGTGGATTGTAATGTCTGATTGTGGGCAGAATGTCAAGTTACTACCACCTCAAAAAGTCAGCCTGGTGCCTAGTGCCCCTCCAGTCCTGTATGAAGCCCCTCTACCCTGCTCCCCCCTTTGCAGGTGGTGGGCGGCAGCATCCCACCCGCATGCTGCCGCGCTGCCTGCCGAATAACTGCCTGGTATGACTGCATGCCCATTGATGCCGAACTATAGCCAATGGACGTGCAGCCCATAATGTACATGACACTCCATATTTATGAATGATGTTACTGTATTGCCCGTGATGGGGCGTCGGTAGCTGTGTGGGTGGGGGGGTCATGTTACTTTATTGCCTGTGATTGGGCTTCAGGATCTGTCTGGGGGAGGGTAAATGTTGACAGAGAGATAGTGTGTGTCATTGGGCTGCAGGGTGCATCGGTCTCCAACAGCTGCTGCCTAGTAGGGTTGCCAGGTGCAAATCCTTGTGCATCATGCACCTACATGCTAATGGCATGCAAATGGGGCCATAAATAGATGTAAATTATCCCACGTTCGTCTTGTATAAACTATTATCTCATTTGCATGCCAGCTTTTGAATATCTGAAATTTGTGCATGGCACAATGGTACTTCTGCCACTGCTAATTTTATGCTCAACTCTGGCAACTTGTGGTGGCGCAAGTTGCAGTGCGACATGTCCAGTGGCTGTGGCTGGGGGTGATAGTCAAAGAAGTTGGTCCATAGCACAATTTGATTGAATATTACCCTGGACACACCCGTGCGAAATTATTTTGAGCAGCGCAGGGCTGGCGATTCAGAATGGCGCAGTTTTCATATCTGTGCATACATAAATAAGCAATGAGACATCAGTATTGATTATTCAATGTTGCGTAAATGTGTGCTTACTGGTGTAATGTGGTATGAGGCACATCTGAGTACTACATCAGTTACACAGTGATTAAGTGACCATTGATATATACAGTCAGAGTGCCTTATTTGTATTATCATAGCAATATTTTGAAAATAGTATTGAACATTGTTTTGTATGTGCTTAGTCTCTACATATATATCAATAAAGCAATAATGCCCCAACAGGGTGTGTGTCGTGCTGCGATAACGTCGCGCCTCAGGTGGTTGGGCATGATGCCGCAGTCCGAGTGTGTCCAACAACTGAGGCGTGACGTTATCCCAAACAGCACACACCCTGGAGGGTATTATTACTATAATGCAATGTTTCATTGTTATACAGAAAAAAAATAATAATTTTAAAGATGTTTTTGTGTGGAAAAATATTTTTTTTTAAGAGCAGATGAAACAATCAAGCAAATGATCAGCATGGTCATGCTGATAAGCTGGTTCACAGTAAGGCTGAGACTACACCCGTGATGTTGTACTGATTAACATCACACCTGTGATGTTGTACTGATTAACATCACGGGTCCAGCCCAAGACTGACCAATCAGAGCCCAGGATTTTTTTCTTGCATTGTATAATCAAAGATTGAATACAGTAATAACGTCGTGATAGAAATTAGAAAGTAGTATTTTTAACAACTGTTGCTGTCAGTGTTAAAAAAATGTTGTCTGATTTACAGCTAACATTCAAATGTTTTTGTTTTGGATTTATTGTAGAACATCGGAGGCATTCCCCAGCTGCGAGCGAGGTAGTGCCAGCAGCAAGCGAAGCTGTGGAGGGTGGTCAGTCAGACACTGACAGTGTTATTGTGATTGAGTCTGACGGTAAGACTTTATTATTACAAAGTTCCTAGGTTGTTTTCAAATAAGAAATGAGGGTTTCTCATGACACAAGTGTGTGATATTGAAATTGTGGCATTGATACACGAAAGGTATTGTGTTGTGCAAATTAGCTGGACAGCTGTATCTCTGGGGCAATATTTGAAATGTGACATGAAATGTGGTATTATCATCATTGCAAGATGCAGTGTGGGCACATTTGTATGTTGTTATGCTGTGATTTGCATGATATTACCATGCAGGTCTGTTGGTCCATGAGAAATTGTGTGTGGTGGCGTAACAGGCTGCAGGCATGGGGGAACAATACTGCGGTGCAGCTTTATGATAGATAAAGGAATGTAACATATCCTGCAACACCCACTCCACCAGGCCTATCTTCAGACGAGGGGTATTACGCTAACTACCAACAAATAGACATTTCAGTCAGTAGAACAGCACATATATGTTCAGGACAAAGGTTGAGTTTTTAACTTACTGGCTGCAATTGGGCATTTTGCTCCCCTTGAGCTGAAGGGATACATTTAGTAGGTTACGTAACATAATACAATGGCAAGAAAAAATCCTGGACTGTGATTGGTCAGTATTGGGTTGGACTCGTGATGTTAATCAGTACAATATCACGGGTCTAGTCTCAGCCTTACTGTGAACCTGCTGATCAGCATGAGCATGCTGATCATTTGCTTGATGACCATGCTGATCATTTGCTTGATTGTTTCGTCTGCTGTTAAAAAACAAAAATATTTTTCCACACAAAAACATCTTTAAAATTATTTTTTCTTCTGTATAACAATGAGCCATTGTATAATAGCAATAATGCCCTCCAGGGTGTGTGTCGTTTGGGATAACGTCACGCCTCAGTTGTTGAACGCACTCGGCCTGCGGCCTCGTGCCCAACCACCTGAGGCGTGACGTTATCCTAGCACGACACACACCCTGTCGGGCATTATTGCTTAATTATGGATGAGATCGGGCATTTCACGGCAGTGTAGCATCAGGGATACGTTTGGGGGGAGCTACAGTGGTGCATGGCGTTTGGTAAACTATCTTGAATATGCACCCAAAATACTTAAAAAAAAGGTGTTAACCAACTCTAATGATTGTGCAGTGCCACCATGGCAGAAGATCCTGTACTACCATAACAAACTGGTATTACTACAGATGTGAGTGGAATAATATTCTTCATGAATCTGACAATGTATGGGTGTGCATAGCGGTAGATGTGGTGTTGACGGGGGGCAGGTATTCTCCTCTGCTAATTTTGTTGGAGGAGTTCAATGTACAATTAAGCATTATACAATGGCAATGAAATTTCCTGCACTCTGATTGGTCAGTGTGTGCCTCGGACAGTGATGATATTAAGCTATAACATCACTGGATTAAGTCCAGGCACACACATCTGACCACATAACACAAATCATGGTACCAGTCCTAGAGACACCGCTTAATCCCTCACACTTACCGCCGGCCAGCCCCCCCCCCATTTTCGTAGCCTGTCACATTAACAAGCAGCACCACAATTCAGTAGCAGAATAAGACAAACAAATTTGCTGGCAGCATTTCGCACCGAAAGCGAGCGGCTTCAGTAACCCGCGCTGACCGACTACACACAACTTCAAAATTCCTGCTCTCCCGCTCTACGCGAAAATAAATAAAAATAAAACCACATAAAAAATACCAGCCTCCAGTCAGATTAGCAACTCTTAGTTGCTTACCGTGCTCCACAGCTACTTTCCACGACATTAAAAAGCGAAAGTAAGGCATAAGCAGAAATGGCATTTCAACGTCCCTCGTGTCACATAAAAGAACGTCAATGACAAGCGCTTCAGCATTCTCCACACAAGATCAGCCAAGCAACAACGCCACCCAGTGGTACAAAAAAATAGGGATTACTTTTTTAAAATGTGTACTTACCCACACAAAAATGTAATAAAATTAAATAAAAAACATACTTTTTTCTTTTTTTCCTTTTTTTTAACACATGAGCCATTGTATAATAACAATAAGGCACTCCAGGGATGCGTGTTATCGTGTAATAATGTCACTCCTGGGGTGGTGGAAGCACTCGGCTTCAGCCTCGTGCTTCCAACCCACCCCAGGGTGGCAATCGATAACACCCTTCGTGTCCTTATTAGCTTAAACAATGCCCGACAGGGTGTGTGTCATGCTGGGATAACGCCACGCCGGGTGGTTGCGCACGAGGACGCAGGTCGAGAGTGTGTCCAACAACTGAGGCGTGACGTTATCCTAAACGACACACACCCTGTTGGGCATTATTGCTATTATACAGTGGCTCGTAGTTAAACAGAAAAAATAATTTTACAGATGTTTTTGTGTGGGAAAATATTTTTGGTTTTTAAGAGCTGACGAAACAATCAAGCAAATGATCAGCATGATCATGATGATCAGCAGGTTCACAGTAAGGCTGAGACTAGACCCGTGATGTTGTACTGATAAACATCACGGGTCCTGCCCATGAGTGACCAATCAGAGTACAGGATTTTTTCTTGCCATTGTATAATGAGTAATAGATAACTAATTCTAATGTTGTTGTAGTGTTGTAGGTGTGTCGGTGGAATTCAATGGTGTGCTGCTAAATAATCTGGTGCGAATTATGACATGTCTCTAGATTGTATTTAGTTAATATTTATATATGTCATGCCAATGTTTCATTTTTATTATTGTAATAGTTATTAATGTGCATAATAGAATATCTACATGTTTGTTAATGTGTTTTTATACCCCTGTAGGGGTAATATAGTTAATAACACATCCATGCCTGCTACATTCAGCTAGAGGTTCATTGAGTGAACAGTGACATTATCGTTGTGTTTGTGTTTTTTTTATTAAACTCACATTTTTAAACTATTAAAGGAACAGAGTGTCATATTATTAGGTATGCATGTATGTAAATTGAACATACATGTAATGTTTTTAGGATGTTCATGTGTCTCAACCATGCATTATGACAATGTTATAAGTATTGTGATTCATGGTCAGGCACTACTTGTTCTGCACTGCATACAATATATTTGTGAGTAATGTTTTTGAAAATACGTTATTGAAGAAATTGATGTTTTAAAGAAAAAACACTTTGACCTTGATATTTCATCTATTAATGTGATCATTTTTTTCTTGTTTCCTTTAATAGAGCCTGGGGGAGCTGCTGTTCCGGAATGTGTGGAGGTGAAGCAGGAAGCCGGCGCCAGTCCACCACGTAAGTGAAAATCTGTTGTCGATATTATCTGCATCCTTGAGAAGTATCATAGGGTTGTCAACATTCTGTGGTGATCAATGCTCCTGTTGAGAATTACACGTTGCAGTCCTACTGTATGATAGGGGGGGAGTGCACTGTCTATTGGATACTCACTGCTAATGTAAAATAGTTTGGGGTGTGACCAACAGAGCTTCATTGCTGAGGGAGTACCACTTTATTTTGTTTGTTGTGGGTGGGCGAATCACTGTTTACATAACTTACTTTACGTGTGATGTGACCTTATAAGGGTGAGAATGCATTGATCACTGCAGATACCCAACCACCCCAAAAACACAAACATGGTGGTAGGATATTGTAGTTACATAAATGTTGTGCACTGCATAAAGTGTACAACAATGCTTAATTTGGTTTTTTCTCAATCTACAAGTTTAAAAGTGTGCCTTATAGTGTTCATGAGCCCTTTTCCCCAGTAAAAGTGAATAGCTGTGCAGTGTGTATGTCTTCAGCCTTGCCAGCCTAATGCTTACCTCTACAATGTAGTGCGATGCTGTTCAGTGCACTGGCATATGTGTGTATTTTTTAAAGGTGATCATGAACTGAGAGAATGTCGATAAAACTAATAATGTAGGTAATGATGGGACTGTTTGCGTTCACCCTATGAATATCGTACATTTCTAAATAACACTATGGAAGTTGTCTCACCACACTTAGAAAATGGGGTTTTTATTTCCTGGCATCTGATTGGCTAGTACCCTTCCCAGGGGGGTACATTAACTTTCAATACATGCCCAGCAAATAAAAAGTATCAGCCCCAGTACCCTCTCACCCACTCAAGTATCCCTCTGCCCATGCAGGTTGCTCATTGGCTAAAAACATCTAAATAAATTTGAAGTCACTGCCATTTTTTTTCTGTCACTTAGTGAGAGATATCGGCCCATTAATGACAAGCTGTCTCAAAAAGACACTGCCCCCCACCACACACACACACTCTCTCACTGTTCCTCAACAACTTTTGTCAGGCAAATTCATTCGGTGCAGAAGTGTATTGATTTAGATTTGTTTTAAAGATGTCAGTGTTTAAAACAGCGCTAGGACGTCATGCGTTCAGCGTACTTTAACACCTTTCCATATTACAGTTTTTTATTGCTACGTAACTCCACTAGCGATGACTTTGAATTAAGCTACCTCCCCGATGTCACTTACCCACCTGCCAAGACTGTGCTCCTGCATTTTTAGGATCGTCAACCAGAGCAGCCACCACTATTCTGATGGCGCCCTCTCAGCACTGATTCTGTTCCTAAATGAGACAGCACTAGCTGAAGATTCACTGCTCCTCGCTCCCTTCTCTATACCTCTGCCCTCCCGCTCTACTGTTTCCTGCTCAGAAGCTTCACTCTACTTTTGTGGGATTAATTTGGCCTGACTGGGAAGCTGTAGCATCACGCAAACGGTAGCGCATGCTCTCATAAATCACGTACAGCCTCTGCTGGTAGAAGGGAAAACGGCGGTCCGGATGCATTCGGACTGGGAATTTGTATTAAGCTCAGCATCAGCGGGGTCGTAGCTGTGCGAGAGGGGCTGGTGCTGTTCTAGTGGTGGACAAGGAACAGACAAATTTATTAAACATATCTTGATCGAAGTCTCTGTAGTCCTGTGTACGGTGGGGGGTGGTTATGTTAACATGACAACAGGATCCAAAACCACAACTACAGGACTGTGACTAGGACACATGTGGAAGAACTATTTTATTACAAAAGAAATAAAATAAAAACAGTTTTCACATTAAAACATAAAAATATTTTTTCTTTAATAAAAATAGTACCATGGGCCATTTTCTAAGCGCAATAATGCCCTCCAGGATGGGTGGTATTAAGCAATACCAGACTGGCCAGGAGGTATAAGGCCGTCCACCTGCGGCGTCGGGCCTCATTACGCCCTGGCTGGTCGGTATTCCCAATACTGCCTACACTGTTGGGCATTATTGCTAATTAAAATGCAGTACTATGACAGGTTGCAGTGGTGCAAATCCCACTACATTATATGGTCCGTGTTTCTGGGTTGGGTGTTATGAAAAGAAGTTGCTGAGTAGTGAAACTGTCTCAATATTGGCCCACATAGATCAGATTGCTAAATAGTTCAATGATGCATGGGTTAGCAACACACAGTGTCATAGTTTCAATGAGCAACTATTCTTTAAAACAGTGTTTTAAAACGTGACTATATGATGGTGTGGCTGTTGTTCGAAATTACTTTTTGGGACATTGTAAGAAGATGACTGTGAGAGTGTATGTGAGTAAAGGTAGTAATATGTCTACTTTAAAACATTTGTTTTTAGATGAACATTATATGCTATCATAGGCGCAAGCCCTTCTGCTGTGCAAAACAGTTGTGCAGGGGTGTGTCCAGGGTGATATTCAAAGGAGTTGTGGTATTGAGGAAGTACTTTGAATATCACCTCTAAGCACATCCACTGTGCATGGCGCAGTGTAACTAGCAGCAGCGCAAGTTTTGAAACTGCAGCATTCTACTTGTGGTTGCAAAATGCCAATATTCTAAAGGTAATATGCAAATGTGGTTGTAATTCAGGCAAGGCACGGGGTGGGGACATTCTCATCTGATTATGGCCATATTTGCATCTCATTAGCATGCAGGTGTGGTGATCACTGAGGACTTGCGCTTGGGTCCTTACCAGGTAGCAGCCGTTGGGCAAGAATGCCCTGTGCAGGCTAATTTCAGGCAAAAGAGTGTAAATCCCCCCCCACTGGCCCGATTGCGGGCATACTGTTAATACCCTCCCCCCCAGTAGCCCAGTTGGGGGCAGCAATGTGTCTCCACGTTCAACACAGACGTGGAGGTCCAGTGGACCAATAACCACAATTGCACTATTAAGTAATGAAACACCTTCCTACCTCCTGAATACATCCCTGGCAATACCAGTGGACTGATAAGCCCAATTGCAGGCTTGAGTATTGAAACCCCACCCCCACCTCCCGATCATATCCTGAAAATCCCAATTGTGGGATGTAGTTAGCACACCCAACAAAAGACATGAGTGTTGGGGGCAGACATTGCTGCCTGTGATTGCCTTGATGAGGGGTGTAGAGTGATATATCTCAAGTATACCACATTGCGAGAATGTAACTCATTTAAATTCACTAAAGCTTCCTGTTGCAGATTGTGAGGATTTGTAACACGTTCAGTGTTAACATTTTTTTTCAAAATTCTATAGTAAATGATGCTAAATATATCAATTTTATAAATTGCAGACTTTATGAACTTAAATGCAAACATTTTAACAGTGTTGTGGGCTTCTAATTGTAAAATTAGATTAAGTGTTTCACGCGTTTCCTATTCTTTCAACATTTAGAGAAGCAATGTAACACATTTTGGGAACAAACAGTTCAGACGTTTGAGACAGAGTGTTGAGGGCACGCACAGGTGGCAGCTGCTGTGTTGCGTCCTGCAATGCAGCAGCTCACTTGTGGTTGGCTCTGAACTTGATCCTTTTTTTTTCTCAAAGTTCTGCGGGCACAGCTTTGGGGTTGCGCCTGCACAACTCTGCTGAGCTTGACTCAATATCTGGCATGGTTTTGCATCGCATCTTATATTAGTGACTTATTTATTTAAAGTAATGATCTGTGCTGAGATCTTGAAACACGGGTCAAAAGCTGTTCAGTTTAAAAGTATCATTAAACTTATCATTATAGTGTACACATGAAAAGTATTTTATTATACTGCTACTGTAAAGGTACTTTAATTTCACTGAATACATGACTACACATTATAGGCAGACATGGTGAAGTAAACATTCTCACACTTGATGAGGATGTATTTCAACTCTATGGCATAATAGTGTAAATAATGCTAAAGTATGCACATACAGAATAGTTCTGAGTAGTGAAAGAAAATCTAAGAGTAGCACTATAAGCCACAGCTAACAATACATTTTTTTATGTTGTGAGCTTATTAGATAATATAGATAGTCAAGTATTACAGAGAGACAAATTAGATACTTAAGCAATTTAGCCCTCCAGGGAGTGGGTACACTGGAGGATTTACCATGGCTGGTGTGATTCGGTCACGAGTCGCAGCCGAGTGACCGAGTCACACCAGTGGTGTTAAATCCTCCAGTGTACCCACACCCTGGGAGGATAAATTTTTATTATACAATGCAGAATGTTGTTTTTTTATGTTTTTTAACTGCGTTCTAACTCACTGAGGTCCCTACACTTCGAAAGAGGAGGTCATTTAGCTAAAAATTTTCTGTGGTGTTTTAGCTTAAGCGCAACGGACAAACCTGTGGCAGTTTTGTTTGAAGTGAATGTGACCGGATTAGCAATGGTATAAGATTGGCTGGCACTTCTTCCAGTGGGTACACGAGGATTTATCAATGTGGTCATTGTGCCAGCCAACCAATCAGGATGCAGGATTCGGCATATCGGATTTACCACATTGTATAATAAATAGTTTAGCATCATACTTTAAACTATTATCATTACTTTAAAATGAATGCATTTCTGATATTGTATTAGATAAGAAATATTTGAAGTGAAATATTTTACAGTTGTAATTGTTGAATTTGTGTTATATATTCATCATAACTGTTTTTTTTTTTTGTAGGGCGCCGGCGACTGCGAAGATGCACAGGCCATTGCCGCTGCTACAGATGGCTCACTCGCGAGGTTCTCAGTCTGCAGAAGGAGAAAGCTGTCATCCTTGAGAGGCTGGACAAAATCCAGTCTCTCTTGGATGCACAGCAGCAGACTGTGAACCTCGTCCTTGAGCCGGTCATAGCAGTGGGTGATGGTGCTGTTGCACATAGCAGTGCTTCACCTTCACGGCTACCATCTGTTCCTGCAGCTTCCCTGGGTGAGACTGGCCACCTTCATAAAGGTCCGTATCATCTCCCAAGGGCGCAACAGTTTCCACTTCTTTTGCGCCTCCACATTGAATCCAGCTTCCAGCCTGGATTGCCTGATGGTGCACACACTCTCGTAAGTCTTTGACTGAAGTTAAGAACATAAAAATATTTTTATATGTTTTATTAATATTACACAAAATATTTTTTATTTAATTTATATGTTGTGTATGATGTAATACACACCTTATTTTTTTTTCGTTGTATGTATATATTCTTTTAAAAATCTATTTTTGTATGTATAAAAAATATTTTTGTTTGTCATTTTTATATTGAAACTGTTTTTATAGTAAAATAAGTAAAACTATACCTCTTGTGTTTGGTGTCTTATTCATATTCAAGAGATAAAGTGTGACATTCAAGCCCATAACATTTTTTGGGCAATTGTCATAACCATATCATCTTAACATTGGGTATATGTGGCAGTATTGTTATCTCTAATATAAAGATAGTTAATAGAAAGGTTCATACAAATTTTCAAGGGAGTGGAGGAGGCCAGACAGTAAAGAATAGGCCATAGCTGTTCCCAGCCAATATCTCTTATGTAGTCATGTTAGCTTCCTTCATAAAAATTTCTATAGAGCTGAGTTTTGAAAAGCATGTTTGATTTAGGACAAATAAGTGACAAGGGGACCTCATTCCAAGTGGCCACCAGTCTCTGTGTGACAAATGCCTTCCTTCTATTAGTATTATACTTTATGGGCCAGATATTCAAAAGGGTTGCGACATGTGTAAAAGGGTAGTGCCTGCGCAAGTCAAGACTTGCTCCATTCTGCGATATTCAGCAGGAGGCAGTTCCACCACAGAAAACATGCTGAGTAACAGTGAATGCAAATGAATGCATGATGAACTGCAGGGGGACCAACCATGCATTAACTGCACAGCCTGACATTCAGCAAGGCTGTGTAGAGTTGTGAAGGTGCAACCTGCAACCTGCGCCTGCACAACTTTCAGGCCAAAAAAATGCTCAAGTCAACAATCACGCACAGGTAAACTGCTGAATTGCATGGCACGACACAGCAGCTGACAGCTGTGGCTGGCCCCCAACCCACTCCATGTCCCGTCGTGCAGCCTAATCATGGTCAAAAGAGTGACAATTCCCAACACCACCCCACCACTGGGCCTATTGTGGGCAACAGCAGAAATGTTCCTCCCCACAAGCCTGACCACGGCTGCTCTAGTTTAAAAACAGCCCTCCTGTGAATACATCCCTGGTGGTCCAGTGTACTGAGAAGCTGATTTCAGGGTGTATCAGTGTGAAACACAACCCCCCTCCTGCTGAACATAGCCCTGGTGGTGTAGTGGACTGAAAGTCCCATTTACGGGATGTAAACAGTAAAGCTGACCCCCGAACATAGCCCTGGTGGTCTAGTGGACCAAATCTCCCGTTCGCGGGACGTAAGCAGTAAACCCCCCCCCGAACATAGCCCTGGTGGTCCAGTATATGTATTCAGTACAACAAACCTCTTCCACCGCTGTTCACATGATTGATGGTACGACCTCAGTTGGTAGTGGAAGCACTCTATGAAATCTCAAGTTACTATAGTAGCATATCCATTTGTTCAGTACATGAACTAATAGTGTCCATGCCATTTCATATTGTCTTTTAGTTATGCACATTTTTAAAGTTACATATGTGCTCACAAAAAAAATGATTAAGACACTTTAACATTAAAACTACTACATGGAACAAGAATGACAAATGACAATTAATAAAGTAATTAAGACAATGACAGTAAATGCAACCACAACAGTTGAAATATTTCTGACACTGGAACATTGTTTTATATGTATGTGCACTATTCTTAGGACTATTAATCATGTAGCATGCTGAGTGATACTTCTTAAAAAGACAAGATATTCATGGCAAAAAACTCTGTTTAATGCATCAGTTAGGGTTGTTCCACAGCGACAAAAGTGAGGAAATTCGCTGTTAGGGTTCAAAACCCTAACTCCGAATTCACCCCCCAGCACCACACACACACAGACACACACACACATTCAAGTATGGGGGAGGACCAAGTCAACACAACCAATGACAGACATCCAGCAGCAGGTGACAGAAATAACAAACAATTGTCTAAATGTACTACGAGACATCCCCACCCACCTGACCAGGTACTGCATGCTCAGTGGAGATCAACAGCAAAACTGAGGCCATGTACACCAAACGTACACATCCCTGATTGCAGCTGCACACAACGTACCACACTTAGTAGTTGCATGGCCTTACCTACTGATGCCCCACACCACACAACTGGTACTGTGCCGTTATTCAATATAAATGCTGAAGGTGCATGATGACAGTTGTAGAAAGGTTTTAACACTACTGAGTACACATTAATTAAGAGAAGCACATAAATTAACTACAAGACACTAGCATGCTCAAGATAAAAGTAGTGATACATTTAGTAGGTGATTTACATAGTAGTACATTTACTGCACAGGGATGCCCACCTCTGGTGTCAGATGATTCCCCCCTTTGCAGTTTTGCAGCCCATTGCTGACATCGGGGACCCAATGCCTGTGTCAGCACTTACATCCCCTCAAGTAGTGTGGCACACTAGGGAGCCCACCCCCAGTGTACCAAAATGCTTCCATTCTAGTTCTGTCTGCACTGAAAAGTAAACTGCCCCACAGCATCTTTTTAGTTTTTCTAAACTGAAAAAAGGTCCCTCATCATCACCACCATTTCCCCACCCCATCCGACCTTCCCTCTGAGCACCCACCTCTCCACACCCTCTTACCCCATACTTACTTCTCTAGATCAGCGGATGTCATCTTCTGAACATGTCTGCTCTCTTCAAAGCTGAGCAGCAAACTGAAGAATAAAGGAAGTGTTGTATAATGTATTTCAATGGTGTTTTGTACTTATGTTGATATGTTTGCCATTTTTTTGATATTTTTTCACCAAAAGTTTAACATGGGCCTTTGGGGACCACACCTCATGAGCACCATCACTGTCATTTCATTGCTTGGGCCCCAGAAAGTGATTTCACAGTCGTTGTGTGGAATCACCTTTCAGCACCAATTAACAAAATGACAGTGCCAGCGTTCATGAGGTGGTGTCCCAAATAGCCCAGGTTGAAAATTTGGTCAAAACATTCCAACAAATGATCGCGTTATGAAAGTGTGTTGCACAATTTCTATGCAGGTGGAAAACTTTGCTAATTTACAACATTTTGACTCCAGATTTTCAACATGCCCTTTTTTTACACCACCTCATGAATAGTACAGACTCATTTCTCACATCCTGCCCAAAATATGTTTTCTCACCTGTGGCAAGGAATGGTGCAGTAACTGCATGGAATCACCTTTTGGAACTGATTAATGAAATGGCAGTGACAGTGTTCATGAGGTGGTGTCCAAAAATTTGGTGAAAAAAGTCTAAAAAATGGCCGTGTTATGAGAGTGTGTTGCACTGTTTCTATGCAGGCCCATAACTTTGGTAATTTGCAATATTTTGACTCCAGATTTTCAAAATACCCATTTTTTCACACAACCTCATGAACAGTACAGCTGTCATTTTTCACATCCTGTCTAAAACATGTTTTTGCACCTGTGGCATGGAATCGCATTTTAGCACAGATGTGAACATTTTCACCTATGGGGTTTATGAGGTGGAATCATAACAAGAATATGTTGAATGTTTGGGGTCAAATTATTAAAAACAAATAATTTATTAAGTAACATTGATTGCAGGGGTGTCCATTGCACCTCTGGGTAACACATTGCCTAACTGTACCAGTGAGTTCACGTGTGCGCAATATGTATTATAGTGGCACAGTAGTGTCACTATAGTTAGGGTTCAGACCTCACTTTTATGTTAAACACAATTTTTTGCACTTTAATAACTTTGCAACCATTTAGCTGATTTGCATGAAAGTCTGAATCCATAGTCGGGTATCGTAGATCTCTGGAAATGGCAAGTTTTGTTCAAGTCAGATGTATGGGTGAGGAGATACAGAAAGTCAAACAATGTGAAAATTACCACTTTTTTGTCAATTTCTTTGTCACGTTGTTTCTCCGAAACTGTTTGGGGATTTGATTGAAACTTTCAGGGTATATAAGGTTTGGGTCATAGATGTGTTTTTTGAAAGCTTGAGGGAAAAAAATTATTTCATTCAAAAGTTATTAAAATTCTAAATTTCCCATTATTTACTATGAAAAAATTACATGTGCCATGCAAAAACCCAATTTTGCTTTCGCAAAAGCAGTTTCTGCTTTTCCAAATGCTGGAATATTGTAGTGCTGCCACCATCTTCTTTTCAGTTAGTGATATGAAAAAAAGTAATTCAAAAAATACTGCCCCTTGGTGAACACCAGTAGTTGTGTTCACCTAATTGGGGCCCAAGGAACACTGTTGTTTTGTTAATCAGACCTGGAAGGTGATTTCATGATTGCTTCAACTCTGTTACACCACTGAATTAACAAATGGTGCCTTAGGAGATCCATGCTACAGCTACTGAAAGTTCCCCACTGTCATACTTCACAGGGACAACGCTCTTTTGCTTATCGAGCATCACTTTGGTTCAATGGCCTCAGCCCAACCATCTCCTCTGCCCCAACAATTGGTATGTTTAAAACTATGCTCCAGGACCATCTCACTACCAACAGCTCCTGTGACTGCCCAACTTAACCTTGTTTCTCCACTTCCCTTCCCTTCCTGCTCTAGTGGTCCCCCCTTCCCTCCTCACTGGATTCTACCCTCACATCTTGGTATACTCAATGCTGTACTTTTCACCCTCTCCCTACCCTTCCTACATTTCTTCTCCCCCCCCTTCCCTCTCCCTATGACTCTGGCACTTCTTATCTGTTGTCTGTTTTCTCTGACAAATGCTGCTGGCTGCCTTGTTACAATGCTACCCTTGAATTGTATTAATCTGTACTCTGTTTGCAATGTCCACATTGTTGTAATGCCTGTCTTGATGTCCCCCATAATTTGTATTTCTCTGACGTGGAACCTTTGTAAAAGAGCCAAGACTCAAAGGTATTTGTAATCCTAGACTTGATAAATAAATAAAAACAGAATCCCCTTTTGGGAACAAATAATAAAATTAAGATGCCTGTGTTCATGAGGTGGGGTCCCAAAAAGACCACATTGAAAACTTGGTGAACAAATTACTAAAAATGCCCAAGTTAGGTGCATCCATTTAACATTTCTATGCACAGGTATAACTTTGACCTTTTTCAGTATTTGATTTGATTTCTTTGTTTATTTATTCTGGTTAGTCCATGGCCAAAGACCCATTTTCATGGTCAACCAGAGTGCTATTTACATAAAACATAATAAATACAGACTCAACATTCACATCCTATAAAAAGAAAAGGAATAAAAATAAAATAATAGCAGGGTACAGTCTATTGCACACACTGTAACAGTCATCTCATGTTAAGCATCCTGGGTGGTGATTAAACAATATATTCACATTTATTTTCCTTTATCAGATAACTTTTAAGAACTTTTTTAAACCTGCATATAGATGTTCCAAGACAATCCAGTTTGGTCAGAATACAGTTTAAGAACATTAGTAACTTATACAACATAGTCCTTTGTCCTCACCTCTAAATTTTCAACACTGCCATTTTTCAACATCACTTTATGAACAGTACAGCAATAATTTTTTACATCCTGCCTGAATTCTGTTTTTGCACCTGTGACATGAAATGGTGTTGTGGCACAGATTTTCAAATTTTCGCCTACAGGGTTTATGCGGTGGGGTCATAAAGACTATATTGAAAACATGGGGTTAAAATATGCAAATATGCCAAACTTATGACCTTTCATTACAATGTTGCTATGCCCACTCACAACTTTGGAAATTTTAAATATTTTTCGCCCAGATTTTCACATAGCCTTGTTATTACCCCACCTCATGTTTGTTACAGCTGTCATTTTTCAAATCGGAGAGGGCCCTGTGGTCCCACAGACATATAAGGATAATATTATTATACTAACTGAAAAAGTATAGAAATTCATTGCAAAAAACTTCATTAATGCATTAGTTAGTCAGCCTTAATGCTCACCTCATTCTCCTGTGTTGTTGCCTGAGTTTTTTGCCTCTAATTTCTCTTCTTTTTGAGAATGTGCAGTAGGTAAGTGCAAGGAAAGGAAACCACTAATGGTTGCGCACATGGTGACTGAAATGTAAATGTAAAAGCAAATGTTACTAGAAACACAAGCGCAAAGTGACGCCAAAGCGAACAGTGACGCAAAAGGAGATGCAAACACGTAAGGAAACGCAAACCGTGACACACACGGTCACGGTACCACATTCAGAAATGCAAATGGTAATGTTACCAGCAGAAATAATGCCAAAGGAAACAGAAATGGAAACTCAAACACAAGTGCATACACAAACAAGAATGCACAAGGTAGTGCATACGGTGGTGTACACGGGAACGGTAACACAAACGGGTATGGAAACACAAGTGGAAACGCTAACTGTAACAGTAACAGAAGCACACACCCTGGTTTTGCCCAACAGCTGCATGGAGAAACACAGTGTGTACTAAGAATGTATGCATAATAATGGGCCTTGGAGCAGAAAATTAGCTGTTCGAATATTAAATTGCTTATAGCTCAGGAACCGTGCAACATAGAAAAAAAATGTAAACTTTACATGATTCATCAGTTTCCTGGCTAGGTTTTCATTAAACACATTGTCTCAATGGTACACATAGGGACTGATGATCTCGCCAGCCAGTCAGTTGTGGAGACCAAGGAACACCTGACCAGGCTGGGTGACAAACTATCATCCATTTCATCTGACATCTCCTTCTCTGAGATCCTGCCAGTCTGGGAGAGGGGGGCAGATGGATGGAAGATCAGAGAATGGGAGACAGGGGTGCTAAACATGTGGCTCAAGGGCTGGTGCCAGGAAAAAGTACACAGATTTGTAGGGAACTGGCAACAGTTCTGGGAGTGAAAGTTCTTAAATTTGATGGACTGCATCTGACTAAGGAAGGAGTCAGTGCATTGGGACAGAAGTTTGATGTCTTTGCAGAATATTTAAACTAGCAAATGGGGAGAGGGGTGCAGCAACCCCATACGTTGAATGGAAAGAACACCCCTTCCCCCTCAGCTAGTGGTCAAACAAGGATTCAGCATGTTTGCAGTTCATTTGCATCACCAGGTAAGAAAAAAGGTCCGTCTCCCCATATGACACACAGGGGAAATGCCAAACCTCACCCAACAACTAACACACCGAAATCTGGCCAATGGAAAATCATGTACACAAATGCTCACAGCCTGGGAAATAAGATGCCAGACCTGCAGGCAATAATGTCAGAGGCTAAACTGGACATAGTAGCAATTAGTGAGATGTGGTTTACCAGTAACCACATTTGGGAGACTTCAGTACCTGGCTATGTACTGTTCAGAAGAGACCAAGGTGCAAAAACCGGGGGTGGAGTGTCCATGTATGTCAATGAAAATATCAAAGCTACAGAAATCCAGAATACACATAAGAAGCCAGAAGAACTGTGGGTCACCCTGGGAACAGGAAATGGGACAGCCATAAGAACTGGGGTTGTCTACAGGCCCCAGACCAGGGGAGACATAGACACATTACTGTTAGAAGATATACAAAACATGACAGCTAAAGGGGAGGTTCTGATAATGGGAAACTTCAACATGCCAGATACAGATTGGTCAATACCAGCAGGAACATCTGCCAGAACTAGACACATGGTGGATTCCCTGCAGGGGGAGGGCCTCAAACAACTGGTACAGCAACCCACAAGAGACAGGGCTATCCTAGATCTGGTACTGACTAACAGGGAAGGGATCACAGATATCCAGGTAGAAGGTCATCTGGGGGCAAGTGACCATCACATGGTATGGATCAATTTAGTCACTACATCTAAATCATCCCATTCCAAGGCAAAAATATGGGACTTCAGAGGAGCTGACTTTGATAAGATGGCCAACAGAGTTAAGCTAGCCCTGGCAAAAAGAAACACAGGTGAGGGGGTATAGGCGAAGTGGGCAAGCACTAAGGATGCAGTACTTGAAGCAACATCCCATTGTGTTAGACAGAAAAGGAAGTATGAAAGAAGAAGGAAAGTACTTTGGTTCTCAAATACAGTAGCAGAAAAGGTCAGAGCCAAAAGGCTGTCCTTCAGGAAATATAAGGGAACACAGCGGGATGAAGATAGAGAAGCTTACCAAACTGCCCTAAGGGAGCAGGGAAGGCAGGAAGGCAGTAAGGCAGGCAAAGTCCCAAACTGAGGAAACACTAGCACGAACAGTAAAAGAAGGTGACAAGACTCTCTATAGATACATTAGTGAAAGGAGAAAGTCCAGAGGGGGTATTGCTAAGCTCAAAGTAGAAAAGGAGGCATGTGAGGAGGAGGACCCTGTAAAAGCATCTATCTTAAATAGATACTTTTGCCCAGTATTTACTAAAGAGAAGGTAGGGCAGGGCCCACAGCTCAGCACCATGGATACAGGGGGCAGGGAGGGAGGTGAGCACTACTCCCTTCACAAAAGAAAGGGTCCTACAAGAGCTCACTAAGCTCAGGGTGGACAAGGCAATGGGACCTGATGGCATACATCCCAGGGTACTTAAGGAGCTAAGGATGGAACTAGCAGAACCTTTAGCAGAACTATTTAGTGAGTCTCTGAGTACAGGAGAGGTCCCAGAAGACTGGAGAAGGGCTCATGTGATCCCGCTCCACAAGAGTGGTAGCAGGGAGGAGGCAGAGAACTACAGACCAGTCAGTCTTACTTTAGTAGTGGGCAAGATTATGGAGGCACTCCTTAAGGAAAGGATAGTGCAACACCTGGAATCCATAGGGGCACAGGATCCAATACAGCATGGGTTTACAAAAGGAAGGTCCTGTCAAATTAATCTCATAGATTTCTTTGACTGGGTAACCAGAGTGGTTGACCAAGGGGGAACAGTTAATGTTGCCTACCTTGACTTCAGCAAAGCTTTCAACGCTGTTCCACATAGAAGATTGATAAATAAGCTGGGTAGGCTCGGAGTGGGACAGAAGTTGGTCAACTGGGTAGCAAACTGGTGGACGGGCAGAAAACAGAGAGTGGTGGTAAATGGTATACAGTCAGAAGAGATGCAAGTCACAAGTGGGGTACCTCAGGGATCAGTCCTGGGGCCAGTCCTCTTCAATATCTTCATTAGTGACATTGCAGATGGACTAGAGGGTAAGGCTTGTCTGTTTGCAGATGACACCAAGATCTTCAACAGAGTAGATGATCCAGATCGGGTGGGCAGAATGAGAAGAGATCTGGATAAACTAGCAAAATGGTCAGAAGAGCGGCAACTGGGATTTAACGCAAAGAAGTGCAAGATAATGCACATAGGGAAGAGAAACCCTGAAGCCACCTATAGGCTGGGAGGGGAGTTGCTGGCAGTCACAAAGGAAGAAAGAGACTTGGGCATCATCATCATCATCAATGACCTGAAATTATTCAAGCAGACCTCTAAAGCAGTAGGTAAGGCTAGGGGGATGTTAGGGTGTATTAGTAGGGGTATCACAAGTCATAAGAGGGAGGTAATAATCCCTCTTTACAAGACACTGGTTAGGCCCCATCTGGAGTACTGCATACAGTACTGGAGGCCACACCTTCACAAGGACATTAACCAAATTGAGGCAGTCCAGAGAAGGGCAACCAAAATGGTGCAGGGACTGCATCAGAAGACATATGCAGACAGATTAATGGAGCTCAATATGTATACCCTTGAGTAAAGGAGAGAGAGAGGTGATATGATCGAAACATTCAAACACCTTAAGGGCATTAACAAGGTGAAAGAGTCTAACATGTTTAAATATAAGAAAAATAGCAGGACAAGAGGACACAGCATGAGATTAGAGGGAGGCTGATTAAGGGGGAATGTGAGGAAATTATTTTTCACAGAAAGAGTGGTGGATGCATGGAACAGCCTAACTCAGGAAGTGGTGGCTATGAATACAGTGCAGGGCATCAAACAGGCATCTGATAGGCATAAGGGAGCAATACAGATGAATATGAATAGATAGGCCACTGACAGAGCAAAGGCCGATGGCACATTTATAAGGCAGAAAAGAAACGGGCAGACTGGACGGGACTTGCGGTCCTTATCTGTCATCAACCTATACGTTTTTATGTTTCTATGTTTCTAAAATTCCGTATCTCGCATTGTTTCCGAGATACGAGCCCTGAAAGGCACGGTGGACGCCACCATGTTAGTCTACAGGAAAAAACTTCAACTTCAGAGTACTGTAACTTGGCATATTTGCAATATTTTTTCACCAAACCACAAAAGGCACATCTGTAAGATGTTGGCTGTCTGCCCTCCAAATTTCAGCTCAAAAGACCAAATTGTTCTTTTGCAGCAGGATGACAAAGAACTCCTGTCATTTTGGCCTTACTCTGGAAAAGTGTCGTGATTTGCGAAAGCTTTTGCAAATTTTGTGAAAGTGTCGCAGCTGCAACACTACTTTGCGACACTACTTTTTCCAGAAATTTGAAAAACATATTTCTGGGGTATTTAACCCCAAAATAAAGACATGCCTAGCATCCTCATGGCTCGACTAGGTAAACACAAAAAAGAATTGTGTCCCTAGATGGTCTCATTTTTAAATGGCAAGCATTTTTCTGATCACCAACTAAAAACAAAATGGTGGATTTGTGATACTACTAGGGCCATTTGAAACACTAAAAAGTACATTTGCAACATTTTCGAACTTTCGGTTGACTTTTCCCATTGACTTATAATGGGAACTTATTTTTTGAATAACTTTTGAGCCATATAAGATTTTTTCACAAATTCTTCAAAAGGCACATTGGGGACCCCGGTTGCACATTCCCTGAAGTTTTCAAACCGGTAGCGCTAATCATGTGACCTGTAGGTGTGAGCAAAGAATTTGCAAAAAAACTTAATTGAGCACATGAATGTTGCTTAATAACTCCACAGCCGTATATCCAACTGGTACAAAATTTGGCAGTTCCCAATATATATGCTGCCAGTCTGTGCCTGCCTAATTTCAGGCAAATCCATTGAATGGTTGCAAAGTTATTAAGGTGCAAAGTTTCACCCTTTAACCTTAAAAGGGCTACTCAACCCTAACTATGGTACACTACCGTGCTACTATAATATATATATATTATAGTGGTGCAGTTGCACCACTATAGTTAGGGTTCAGCAGTCACTTACATACTAAAGTCAAAAGTTTGGGTGTTAATAACTTTGGACCCATTCAACGGATTTGCCTGAAATGTGGTATGTGCGGTGGGGCATGGTAGATCTCTTGATTTGCCAAATTGTGTTTCGGTCGGACTTATGGTCTTTGCTTACAAAACTGCTGAAAAATGCAAAATTATCCATTTTTGGAGGCAGCTTTTGAGATTTGGGGATTTTGGACATGGCCATTGTGTGGCATGCCTCTCTGTGAGATGGCTCGTTTGAAAGAGCTTTGGTGGCCACACATGCCACTTTTCATTTGGTGAAAAAATATTAAGGCATTCAAAAGTTATACCACTTTTAAGTTCCCATTATAAGTCAAAGGGAAAATTTATATGTATGTTTTGTGAACAAAGAATGGGGTTCTGGCAATTGCATCCCACCTGGCAATCAAAGAATTGGCAGCCTCACGGTTCAAAAATCTTTGTCCCCGAGGATTTTTAAAATTCTTTGATCGTGAGGTCTGCCATCTTGTTTTTGATTTTTCGATCGGAAAATATTATTTCAGAGCACCTCTTTGCATTTGCGATCGTAATACACACAGTCGACGGCTGGCCGTGGAGGTGAGAGGTGGGCTGTGCCAGTTGTCTGCTGGGGAAGGGTGGGTTGCTGGGTGGCTGGCATGGCTGGATGGGGGTGGGGCCACTAGACTACCACAAAATTGGAAATCCTTATCTATTTTATAATGATAGAGGGAGGGGCTGCTAGACTACCAGGGATATGACCAATAATTATAATTTAATATAGATCAGGGGGCCACTAGACTACCATGGATCTAAAAAAGCAATATGTATCAAATTCACATTGGGGGGGGCCACTAGACTACCAGGAAATTGCAGATGGCTATATATTTTATTATGATAGGGGGCCACTAGACTACCAGAGATATGAATTACGATTATTATTTTCTACACATCAGGAGGGCCACTAGACTACCAGGGATATAAAAAAAACAATATTTATGAACATTGGGGGGCACTAGAGATTGTTATATATGTTATCATAATGGGGGAGCCACTAGACTACCAGGGATATGTAAAACATGATTTTTTTTCATTCATATGGGACAGAATGAATCCCCCTGAGCAAAACTCAGCCTCATTTAACTTTGTAGGGCACCCCTGAGCTGAGAAAATACATTTTTAAATCTGGCCATCTCGTCCCTCACTCTTTGTTCGTGAGCGAGCAATTTCTTTCATCGTGACCATGCAAATTCTTTGATCGCAAGATTCTTTGATCACGATCATGCATCACGAGTGAGGGACGAGATGGCCAGATTAAAAAATCGATTTTCTCAGCCTGGGGTGTCCTAGGAAGACAAATGAGGGTGGATTGTACTCAGGGGGCTTCGTTCTGATGAATGGTTTACACAATTCTTTGATTTTATTTAAATTAGAAAAGTTTTTATTCTTTGGTCATGACCCTGCAAATTCTTTGATCGTGAGCCTGCAAATTCTGTGATTGTGAGATTCTTTGATCGCAATCGTGTATCGCGAGCGAGGGATGAGATCGCCAGATTTTTTATAATGGAATAGATTGGGAAATTTTACCAATCTTTAAGATTGAATATCTCGACAATGGTTTGGTATTTTTACTTCAAATCTGGATGGTGTTTATGACATGTCCTGTAGATGTGAATTATGGTGTTTACGTGTCAGAGAAATTTTTCTTGCGGCGATATTGTGTGACGCACTTTACGTGTTGTGGACAGTGTTTTGGATTGTGCTGGTAGCTCAAAATTGATAGGGTGCCCAGCCTTAGTGTCATGGATGTAGTTTTCAGTTGCTGTGTTTGTTAAATGTCAACAGGTGTGGAATTGTGCCACTCTGATGAATGAAAATTTCAAATTTTGACATGTTATATCTCAGACATGGCTTGGTCTTTTTACTTGAAATTTGGAGGATGTTAACGACATGTCCTGTAGATGTCAACAGTGGTGTTTATGTGTCAGACAACATATTTTTTGCAGAGATATTGTGTTGCACAGTTTAAGTTTTCTGGACAGAATTTTCTATTGCTCTACTAGATTAACATTTTTTTGGTGGGTGGCCTTGCTGTTGTCAATGTACTTTTAGTCATTGGGTGTGTAATGTGGCCAGACACTTACAAGTTTGGTTGGGAGTGGGACTGGCCCCTCCAACCTATCTGCAACTTTCTACTTTTCTATTCTTTCTTAAAAGTGAGGAAATTCTATGCAAAAAGCTTCATTAATGCATCAGTTAGGATTCTTCTATAATGAAAAAGTGAGAAATTTGATTTTAGGGTTCCCACCCTTTGCACCCCACCCCTAGCCTGCACCCACCAACAGGCATCAGGGTATGTATTGGGGTCATCGGCCCTAACTCTCACCCAATTCTCCTACACTGCACCACCTCAGCTTGTTTACACATGGGATGGGGTGAGAGTTAGGGCAGATGAACCCAATGCACACTCCGATGCCTGTTGGTGGGGGTGGGCTGGGGTGCAAGGGGTGGGAACCCTAAAATCGAATTTCTTCTTTTGCTGTAAAAGAACACTAACTGATGCATTAACAAAGTTTTTTGCATAGAATATATATATATATACATATCTATGTCTACATAGATATATATATCTGATTGATTGATTGATTGATTGATATATATATATTGATAGATACCATGGGAGTAAGAGCTTTCTCAGTAGACTAGCCAGTGTTATTTCCACTGCAGTGAGGAGAAATCCTGATGGCATCAGCAAAGTGAGGATAAATGCCATTTATCCACACTCTGCTGATGTCACCAGAGTGAGGATAACTTACTTAATTAGCTTTGCAAAACACTCTCACCTGTGTCCCATTGTGTTTCTAACACTCCTAGCCCATTACTGTGCTGATCTCAGCTTCAAAATAACCTGAATACTAAATGAAACTCCTTCACAAAGCATTTTCTCTTTCTCAATGCTACCTGCTACAGTTTCCCTTTCTCACTGAAACCTACAACTTACTCAATTAGCTTTGTAAAACACACTCACCTGGCCCATTGTGTTTCTGTCAGTCCATTCAGAACAGCACACACACACACACAATGAACA
This sequence comes from Neoceratodus forsteri, assembly GCA_016271365.2. Lineage (NCBI taxonomy): Eukaryota > Metazoa > Chordata > Ceratodontiformes > Ceratodontidae > Neoceratodus > Neoceratodus forsteri. The sequence continues at coordinate 1,306,296,643 of CM057458.1, forward strand.
GAAAACACACAGAAGCAGAAAAATGTTTTTCCTAACACCCTCACCCCCATGGTATAAATCGCACACATGATGTGTAGATCATGAAATATGGAAATTATTCTCAGTCCTGCAGAGTGAGCTGTGCATTCTCACTCTGCAGGAGTGAGAATATTTTCCACATCCCACTCCTCCCCATCATGTATTCCATATTGATATATATATATATATATCTATATATAGATATATATCTATATATAGATATATATATATCTATATATATATAGATATATATATATATATCTATATATATATATAGGATACATGATGAGCACGAGTGGAATATGAAAAATATTTTCACTCCTGCAGAGTGAGCCTGGATATTTCACGAGTGCCAAAGGCATGAGTGAAATATACAGTGCTCATGAGGCAGGAGTGAAAATATTTTTCATATTCCATGATGTGCACATCATGTGTCCTATTTATACAATGGGGCCTCTCTGTTGCAAAATGTACAGTTTGCACAGCTTTGTGTGGCTTTGCACGACTTTGCACAGCTTTGCACAATTGTGCAGCTTTGCATGGCTCTGTGCGGGTTTAGCGTGGGTTTAGTGCGGGTTTCGGGGGTGTGATATATGACAGTTCTTACAGTTATCAAACACCTGTGAAAATAGCATGATTTATCACACTCATTTATCACTCACCTCCATTGTATAAATATTATATATATATATGTAATAGATAAACCACTCTGAGGTGTGTGGTCGTGCTCTGATATACGCACGCCTTGGTGTGCATTGTATGCACAAGGCCACAGGCCGAGTGCATCAACCTCCCAAGACGTCTGTATATCAGAGCGCGACTGCACACCTCAGAGTGGTTTATCTATCTTATAAAATGTCAAAATTGTTTTGGAGGGGGTTAAAATGCAAGTGTGAGGTCACACTCTGATATACGCACAGTCATGTGATGTGTTTTATACAATCAGAACACTGGATTTGGAGGATGATGTCCTCCTCATTTTATAAATATAAATAAATATATATATATATATATATATATATATCACACACACAGGAATACAGGGTAGGTGTGCCACAAGACACCAGGGCTAAGGGGGGGCAAAACAATACATTTATTTGGAGCAACAGTTTTGGGACACTTTTTTAACACAATGAAATGGCGAAAGCAATCCTTGCTCGCAGTCTCCTTTAGTTGACTGCCAGCATGATTAAACAATTGACTGCCAGACAAGGATTCCTGTGCGTATATCACAGCATGACCGCAAACCTCAGAGTGGTTTATCTATCTTATAAAATGTCAAAATTGTTTTGGAATGGGGTAAAAATGCAGGTGTGCGGTTGCACTCTGATATACACATGGTCATGTGATGTATTTTATACAATCAGAACACCGGATTTGGAGGATGATGTCCTCCTCATTATATATATATATATATATATATATATATATGAATACAGGGTGGGGTGCCACAAGATACCAGGGCTAAGGGGGGGGCAAAACAATACATTTATTTGGGGCAACAGTTTTGGGACACTTTTTTAACATAATGAGATGGCAAAAGCAATCCTTGCTTGCAACCTCCTTTCCTTGACTGCCAGCATGATTCAACAATTGACTGCCAGACAAGGATTCCTGGTCAAGCCATCTGGTCAGCCAGTTTAGCCAACCATATTGCCAGATAGGCATCTTTGTCCACCAGCTGAATTCCTTGTATGCCATCCTGGTTCACCACTGGCAGACAAGGATCCAGTCTGGCTATCTGGTCAGCAAAACTGGAGACCAGATGTCCAAACTGGGGATCCGTGTCCACCAATCAAATTCCTTGTTTGCCATTGATGAACCAGGATGGCAAACAAGGAATTTAGTGAGTGGTGGACCAGGATTTAAAAACTCCTAAAAATAGCAAAATAGCCATAAACAGATGGGGCAATGCACAGAGGACTGCTCATCAAGTCCAGATGAGCAAAATACATCCATAGATGTGTTAAAGAGACATTCCTAGACAGAGAAATCAAGGTTGTTTCAGGGGGAAAACAAAAAAAATAAGATGGCTGCTCTATAACAAAGAATTTTTTTCTGACAAACCAGGATTGGCAACTGGTGTGCAAGGAATGGCTCCTGGAGAACCAGGATGCTGGTTCGTACTTTGCAGTTATCCTGAAAAATAAAACTCCCATTGAAAATAATGGGACCTTAAAAATGCTATAACTTTTGAACTGAATGATATTTTTTCACAAAATCAATGCTGCCCTTCCTCTGCTTGTGTGTGTGTATATATATATGTGTGTGTGTGTGTGTGTGGTGAGGAATGTGGATTAGGGTTGTGAACCCTAACACCAAATTTCCATACTTTGTTCACTGTAATATCAACCTTAACTGATGTATTAACAGGCCTTTTTTGCCATTAAAAAAAAATACATATATATCTATATATATAGCACGGTAGTGCTGCCATAGTTAGGGTCGAGTACCCCATTTAAGGTTAAATGGTGAAACTTTGCACCTTAATAACTTTGCCACCATTTGATGGATTTGCCTGAAATTTGGAAGGCACTGGGCATAACCATAGGTCTTGAGATCTGCCAACGTTTGTACCGGTCTGATATATGGCTGCGGCGTTATTAAGTGACATTCCAGGGCGCATTTCTTTTTTTCCGTATTCTTGGCTGGCACCTACAGGTTGCATGGTTTTGCAAACTAGTCCAACAACTTGAGGGAACTTGCTGCCAGGGTCCCCAATGTGCCTTTTGAAGATTTTGTGACAAAATATTGAACAGTTCAAAGTTATTCCAAAACAAGTTCCCATTATAAGTCAATGGGAAAAGTTAAAAATTCTACACTTTTGCAAATGCACTTTTTAGTGTCGCAAATGACCCTAATACTGTCACAAATCCACCATTTTGTTTTCAGTTACTGATCAGAAAAATGCTTGGTGCTTAAAATTGGGACCCTCTAGGAACACAATTTTGTTTGCGTGTTCACCTAGTGGTACCCTCAGGATGCTAGCTATGTCTTTATTTTGGGGTTAAACACCCCAGAAATATGTTTTTCAAATTTTTGGGAAAAGTAGTATCACAAAGTAGTGTCGCACTTGCGACACTTTCGCATATTTTTGCGAAAGGTGTCTCAAATCATGACACTACTTTTCTAGACTATGGCCAAATGACAGGAATTCTTTGCCACCCTGTTGCAAAAAAAATGGTTTGGTCTTTTGGACTGGGATTTGGAGGGAAGGCAGCCAACTTCTCACAGATGTGCCTTTTGGTGGTTTGGTGACAAAATATTGCACAGATGCAAAGTTACGGTACTCCAAAGTTGATGTTTTTTTCCCATAGACTAACATGGTGGCATCCACTGCTCCATTTGGGGCTCGTATCTCGGAAATGGTGCAAGATACGGAATTTTCATCATGACAATCGTGGCCAGGGCTACATATTTAGTGAAAGCCTAGCCAGAGAACTCATGAATCATGTAGTATTTTTTTATTTTCTACGTTGTACATGTTACTGAGATATTAGCATTTAGTATAACAATTGCTCATTCTCTGCTCCGAGGCCCATTATTATGCATACATTCTTTGTTTTCACTGTGTTTCTCAATGGAGCTTTTGGGGTAAAATAGGGTGTGCGCTCCAGTTACTGTTACACGTAGGCTTTACACTGATGTTTCCATCCCTGTTTTCCTGTGTACACCACCGTGTGTGTTACCCTTTGCGTTTCTGTAAGCGTTTGCATTACTGTTACCATTTGTGTCTCCACTACTGTTTGTGTTTGTCTTTCACTTAGCATCACTGTGCGTATTACCATTTCTGTTGGCAGCTGCCCTTCCGTTTGCATTGCATTTGTCTTTTGTTTTGCATCATCGTTGTTCTTACCATTCCCATTTGCATTTCCAATTGCGTTCTGTGCCCGTGTGTGTTACAGTTTGCATTTCCATACATGCTTCCATTTGTATTTCTGTTTTCTTTGGTGTTATTGTTGCTGTTACTGTTACCATTTGCATTTACAACTGCGGTACCCTCACCGTGTGCATTGCGGTTTGTGTTTCCATACGTGCTTGCATTTGTGTTTCTGTTTCTTTTTACATTTTTGTTGCTGTTACAGTTATCATTTGCATTTACAATAGCAGTACCATGACCACGCATGTTACCAGTTGCTTTTCCGTATGCGTGTGCATCTCTGTTTGCGTCACTGTTCGCTTTGGCGTCACTTTGCACCTGTGTTTCTATTAACGCTTGCTTTACAATTTACGTTTGTGTCACCACATGCATAACTGTTACCACTTGTGTTTGCTTTGCTGTTACCGTTACTATGTCACAAAAAAATCACGTGGTGGGAGCATTCCATTCACTATGTATACCCTCATTCTCAAAAAGAAGGGAAATAAGAGGCAAAAAACTCCATTTAATGCCTCAGTTAGGGTTGTTCCACAGTGACAAAAGTGAGGAAATTCAGTGTTAGGGTTGAAACCCCCCCTTGCACCCCCTCAGCCCACCCCCCAACTGGCATCGGGTTGTGCATTGGGGTCGTCGGTCCTAACTCTCACCCCATTCTCCTATGCCTCAGCTTGTTCATGCATGTGATGGGGTGAGTGTTGGGGCTGATGACCCCAGCACATCCGATGCTGGTGAAAGGACGAGGGGAATAATAATTTTTCAACCTAACACTGATTTCTCACTTGTCGCCAAACAACCCTAACTGATGCAATAAATGGAGGTTTCTACCTCTAATATATATGGATGTATATATATATATATATATATTTTTTTTTCTAAGCAGAAACTTCATTAATGCATCATTTACATTTTGTGGACAGCATTTTCTATTACTCTACTAGATTAACATTTGTTTGGTGGGTGGCCTTGCTGTTGTCAATGTACTTTTTAGTCATTGGGTGTGTAATGTGGCCCAACACTTACAAGTTTGTGGGAGCGTGGGGCCCAACACCAACGTGCGCAACTTTCTACTTTTCTATTCTTTCTTAAAAAGTAAGGAAATTCTATGCAAAAAACTTTGTTAATGCATCAGTTAGGGTTCTTATATAGTGACAAAAGTGAGGAAATTTGCCATTTGGGTTCCCACCCATTGAACCCCACCTGCACCCCACCCCCACCAACAGGCATCAGGGTGTGTGTTGGTGTCATTGACCCTAACTCTCACCCCATCCCATGTGTAAACAAGATGAGGTGGTGCAGTGTAAAAGAATGGGATGAGAGTCAGGGCCAACGACCCCAACACACACCACTATGCCTGTTGGTGGGGGCGGAATGGGGGTGGGGTTCAATGGGTGGGAACCCTAATGGTGAATGTCCTCACATTTGTCACTGTAGAAGAACTCTAACTGATGCATTAACAAAGTTTTTGCATAGAATTTCCTTACTTTTTAAGAAAGAATAGAAAAGTAGAAAGTTGCACACGTTGGTGTTGGGCCCCACGCTCCCACCAACTTGTAAGTGTTGGGCCACATTACACACCCAATGACTAAAAAGTACATTGACAACAGCAAGGCCACTCACCAAACAAATGTTAATCTAGTAGAGTAATAGAAAATGCTGTCCACAAAATGTAAACTGTGCCACACAATATCTCCACAAAAAATATATTTGACCAACACATAAACATGACTATTGACATTTACAGGACATGCCATCAACACCATCCAAATTTCAAGTAAAAAGACCAAACTGTGTCCGAGATATAACATGTCAAAGTCTGACATTTTCGTTCATCAGAGTGGCACAGTTCCACACCTATTGACATTTAACAAACACAACAACTGAAAACTACATCCATGACACTAAGGCTAGACACCCTATCAATTTCAAGCCACCAGCACAATCCAAAACACTGTCCACAATACGTAAAGTGCATCACACAATATCTCCACACATAAACACCATAATTCACACCTACAGGACATGCAATAAACACCCTTCAAATTTCAAGTAAAAAGACCAAACTGTTTCCAAGATATTCAATCTTAAAGATTGGTAAAATTTCCCTATCTATTCCATTATAAAAAATCTGGCCATCTTGTCCCCCCTTGCCATCAAAAAATGTGCAGGCTCGTGATCCAAGAATTTGCAGGGTCATGACCAAAGAATAAAAACTGTTCTAATTTTTAAAATTCTAAGAATTGTGGTAAACCACTGCCATGGTTCATCAGAACAAAGCCCCCTGAGTAAAACCCACCCTCATTTGTCTTCCTAGGACACCCCTGGGCTGAGAAAATAGATTTTTTAATCTGGTTATCTTGTCCCTCACTCACTATGCATGATCACGATCAAAGAATCTCAGGATCAAACAATTTGCAGGCTTGTGATCAAAGAAATTGCTTGCTCAAGAACAAAAAGTGAGGGACGAGATGAACATATTTGTGTTTTTCCAGTCAGAAAATTGAAAACAAGATGGTGGACCTCGCGATCAAAGAATTTTTAAAATGCTTGGGGACAAAGATTCTTGAACCATGAGGCTGAAAATTCTTTTATTGCCAGGCAGGACCAGATGGCCAGAACCCCATTCTTTGTTCACAAAGCATACATATAAATTTTCCTTTGACTTATAATGGGAACTTAAAGTGGCATAACTTTTGAATGCCTTAATATTTTTCACCAAATGAAAAGAGGCATGTTCGACCACAAAGTTCTTTCAAAAACCATCTCACAGAGTGGCACACCATGCAATGGCCGTGCAAGGCCACATCAAAATCCCAAAAGCTGCCTCCAAAATGGATAATTTTTCATTTTCAGCATTTTCGTATGCAAAGACCTAAGTCCAACCAAAACAAAATTTGGAAATCATGAGATCTACTATGCCCACCGTGTATACCAAATTCCAGGCAAATCCATTGAACAAGTCCAACATTATCAATGCCCAAACTTTTGACTTTAGTATGTACGTGACAACTGAACCCTATCTATAGTGGTGCACCACACCACTATAATATATACATATATATCTATATCTATCTATATATATATATATATATATATATATATATATATATATTCATTACAAAAACTGCATTTAATGCATCCTTTATTATTAAAGCAACAAAAGTGAGAAATGAAACATTAGGGTAAAAGCATTTAACCCCCACACCTCCACACCCATATCTTCCACAGACTGATGACACCTGGGTGTGCTATGGGGTCATGTGGCCCAACTCTCATCCCATTTCATGTGAAGGCAGGTTGACATGCTAAAGTAATGGAGAATGGGTGAGAGAGTTGGACTCATGACCCAATGGCACACCCTGCATCTGTCAGTCTGGAGGATATGGATTGTGGTATGTGGGGGGTAAGGGGCTCAACCCAAATGTTTATTTTCCTCACTTGTGTTGCTTTAACCCTAACTGATTCATTAAACACAGTTTTTTTGCCATGAATTTCCTTACTTTTTGAAAAAGTGTAATATAATAAGTAAATAACATGTTTCTGCATAATAATAATATGCATCTGTGGGCCCTGCACTCCCACTTATGCATAGCTACAGAGCCATACAGCAGCCCAATAGGGCAAGGAACCCTTGTAACACTAATTTGCTGATATCTCCGGAACCGTAACGGCTAGAAAAAAAATTAAAGTGTAATTGTAACCATGACAGTGCATACTGCACACGAAAAAAAGGACCAAACCCTTATCTCACATTGTTTACAAGATATGGGCAAAGAAAAGCATTGGACAAGCACTCTTTGAACCCTTGTGATACTAATTTGACAATATCTCAGTAACCATGCAACTCATGAAAATAATTCCACTGCAGGTGTAGTCTGTGGTTTCCAAGCTTGTTCCAGTGGCTTACACTAAGCCACCAGTAGCAAAACAATCTGTATCTTGCTTTGTTTCCTGAAATATGGAAGCTGAAAAGCACAATGAGTACTGCAATGTTATACTATGGTGAAAATCTCAATTTCATAATGGCATATCTATGGAACCGCTTAATTCCCAACACCTAAACACCATAATTCACACCTGTAGGGCATCCCGTCAATATCCTGAAAATTGTAAGTAAAAAGACCAAATCATTCATTATTAATGCAATGGTAAAGTTTTTACATCTTTAAAAATTTCTAGACCATGAGGTAGCAAAATCCTGGGCTGTCAGATCAATCCCCATCCGTGACGTAGCAAAATTCTAGCCTGTCAGCTTAATCCTGATCCACAAGGGGACATCTGGTCACACCATCACAGACATCTGGTCACTCCATCATGGACATCTGGTCACAAAATTCCAGGCATCTGGTCACGCAATGACAGACAAGGCTCTTGGACCAGGATCATCTCATGGACCAGGATTTTGTTGGCATGCAAACTAGGAACATTAGTGAGTCACGATCAAAGAATCTAAACATTTAAAAAGCAATTTTTTACCAAACCAGCCAAACAAAGGCATGACTTTATAGAGGCATCCTGAGCAAAACCCATGTCTCATTTGGCCCAAAAGTCACCTGCAGGAAAAGCTACAACATTTTGTTTCCAGGAAAAGCTGAAAACAAGATGGCAGCTCACGGACAAGAAACTTTTCTGTTGGACCAGAATTTCTTAATCAATGAGGTATCAAAATCCTAGTCTGTCACCTTAATCCTGATCTACAAGGGGACCTCTGGTCACACCACAATGGACATCTGGTCACGCAATGATGGACCATAATTGTGGACCAGGATAGTCTATGTCGGAGTAGGATTTTGTCAGCTCGCAGACTAAGATCGCTAGCAAGTCACGATCAAAGAATTTTAAAATTTTAAAAAGCTATTTTTTGACCAAGATGAGCCAAACCAAAGGCATGACTTTGTAGAAGGTCACCCTGAACAAAACCGATGCCTCATTTGGCCCAAAGTCACCATGGAGGAAGCTACATTTCATTTGGGGAAAAACTGAAAACAAGATGGCAGCTCACGGACGAATTTTTTCTGACAGACTAGGATTTAAAAAATCCTAGCCTGAGAGCTGACAAAATCCTTGACCGTGAGAACAATCCTACTTCATCAAAATACATACAAATTTTGGAGTGAACTGTGCATGCTCAGAACTCAAAAATCAAAATTAAATAACTTTTGAATGAATTAATATTTTTTACCAAACTAATGATGGATTGTTTCTTGTCCACTCTTTCTATGTTCCACATTTCAGACCAAGAGACCACATGGTGTGGTCGCAGCACCATGGGCAAAAATCATGTCAAAAGTGGAGAAAATGTGTTTTTAGCATTTTGCTGTGCAGAAACTGTAAGTCCAACAAAACACAACTTGGTAAATCAAGAGATCTACAATACCAGACTGTGCATTCCAGATTTTGTGCAAATCTGCTGAACGGTTGCAAAGCTATTAACGTGCACAAATTGAGGTTTAACATTAAAGTGCCCACTCAACCCTAAATATAGGGGCACAACTGCATCCCTATAAAATACATATATGTATATATATATATATATATATATATATGGGGGATACATGATGGGCGAGTGTGGAATATGGAAAATATTTGCACGAGTTCAGAGCGAACTGTGATAATATCACAAGTGCTGAAGGCACGAGTGATATTATTGCAGTTCACTCTGCACGAGTGCAAATGTTTGCCATATTCCACAAGTCGCACATCATCAGTGCAATTTATACAATAGAGCTACTATCCATTGGGAACATTTTTGTCTGTGTTTTCTCCCTGTTTTACTCTGTTTTTTTATTTTGGTAACTGGGTAAGTTTTTAGAGGGGACCTGGGAGCACTGGGCAGTTAAGTGATTTGTTCAGAGTCACACAGTATTGAAATGGAAGTTGTGAGAATCAAACACTGGACTGGGCAGCTGGATGTAGATAGTTTGTTCATTGCTTGTTACTCTAAACTCTACGCTATACTGACAGTGCTGTTTGTGTGTGGTTTGAGTGTGTGTGTAAGTGTTTCTGAATGGGCTGAGACTGTTAGACACTATGAGAAACAGGTGCACGTGATTTGCAATGATAATTGTGTTACCTGCAGCTAGGAGTGAGAAACAGACTGTTTATTCAGTACGTTGCTGGCCTCACTGAGACAGAGAAACTGTTGCAGTCAGCACTCAGAAAGAAACTGGTTTATGAAGGAGGCTGGTTTGAAGATTAGAGCAGCACAGTAATGGGCTAGGATTGTCAGAATAACTATGAGACACAGGTGATTGTCTTTACAGTGCTAATTGAGTTAGTTGCAGGATTCAGTGAGAAAGAGAAACTGTGAAGCTATTATATGCAGGCTGCAGTGTAGATGGTCTCACTCTGGTGACATCACCATTATTGTATATTTGCTGATGTTGTAGACACTGTGGGTTTATCAGGAAATAAATCCACAGTGGTGATGTCATCACAGTGGTTATACAATGGCTGTGAAAATAACACCATTTACTTCATAGCATATCACTTCACCCCTATTGCATAAATATATATATATATATATATATAGAGAGAGAGAGAGAGAGAGAGAGAGAGAGACAGAGTAGTGCAGTAGCACCACTAATTAGGATTGATATTGGTTTCTATGTTAAAGCTCTAATTTTGCACTTAACATAGAAACAGAAATTGTCGACGAGATAAGGACTGCTTGGCCCATCTAGTCTGCCCTTAAGTGCTGTACTTGATTAAATCTTTTGACACTAATGACTTTGCTACTGTTCAACAGTTTTGTAAACAATTTTGCATGTGCAGTCTTGTGTTGTAGACCCTTGATATGGCAAGATTTATTTCAGTCTATTTGCATATTCATAGCTTTGCATAGTGCTACAATGTTAAAAATCACTTTTTGCACTTTTTTGTTAAAGTGCTGCACCTGAGAGGTTGGAACTTTAATCTGACATTTTCAGGATAAAAAGGGCTTTCCTTACAGAGGTGCCTTTCATTGGTTTGGGGAGAAAATATTAATCTGTTCCAATGTTAATTTTAAAATCTCAGGTTCTGTTAATGCTCAGTTCACTCTTTTGGATAGCTTCCTGGAACAGCAAAATAACTTGATCTCATAAAAAAGGATTCTTTGTTGTGAGGGGCCATTCTCCTATACTGCACTGCCTTAGCTTGTTTACACAAGGAATGGGGTGAGAGTTAGGCCGAGGACTCCAATGCACACCCCATGCCTGTTGGTGTGCGGAGGATGTTGTGGTGGGGTGGAGTGGTAGGGGTGGTAACCCTAAGAGCATATTTCCATGCTTTTGTTGCTGTGCAATAAACCCTAATTGATGCATTAATGTAGTTTTTTGCCATTAATATCTATCTATCTATCTATCTATCTATCTATCTATCTATCTATCTATCTATCTATCTATCTATCTATCTGTCTGTCTGTCTGTCTATCTATCTATCTATCTATCTATCTATCTATCTATCTATCTATCTATCTATCTATCTATCTATCTATTATAGGGGCGTGGTCGAACCCCTATATTTAGGGTTATGAAGGCACTTCTATATTAAACTTGACATTTTCATGTTAATAAGTTTGGACCCGTTCAACAGATTTGCATGAAAGTTGGTATGCATGGTGGGGCATGGCAGATCTCTTGATCTGCCAAGTTACATTCAGTCGGACTTATGGTTTTGCACTAAATGCTGAAAAATGTACTTTCGCCACTTCTGTGGGCAGTTTTTGGATTTTGTCTGTGGCGCTGTGTGTCCGTCGTGTGGTCTGCTGGTCTGAATCTAGCACATAGAAAGAGCTTGGGCCAAGGAACATGACATGTTTTGTTTGGTAAAAAATATACGTTCAAAGTTATTAAACTTTTAGCTCCCAGTATAAGTCTATGGGAAAATTTATATGGTTAGTTTGCAAAAGAAGAATGGGGGTTTTGGCCATCACGGTCAAAGAATTAGCAGGCTCACAATCAATGAATCTTTGATAGAGAGAAATGTATTGATCATGACGGCCGCCATCTTGTTTTCAGTTTGGGGTTGAAAAAAAAAGTAAATATTTCACCCCATGGATGACTTGTGAAATAATTATGGCATAGGTTTAGATCAGGGGGCTTCCCTCTATCGACCCATGCCTCTGGTTTATTTCAGTTTTGTCAAAAAATAGCCTTTTACATTTTTACAATCTTCGGCCATGGCTCACTAACAATCTTTGGCCACAAGCCTGCAAAATCTTCAGCCGCGGTCGCGCCCGATTATTTTGCAGCCTCACGGTTAAAGATTGTTAGTGAGCCATGACCCAGCTGAAAATAAAGGTGACAGGAAAATTTCTGTTATTTTTTTATCAGCATCAGTTATGAATAAGGTTACAATATAGTTCAGCGATGTGTACCACCTGAGCCCAGAACCTAAGTAACAGTTTAAATCACCAAAAACATTAGTAAATGTCAATACCACATGCATTTTAGTCTACTTTGTCTTGAGATGTATTGATGTTATTCAACAAATTGCTGTCAGCTCCAGATCTTGGCTTGTTTTTATTTTTGTCTTACCAAGCTCTTGAAACCCTCCCACTACTGCCCACTTTGCATTGTACCGCCCCACCCCTCTTTTCCTATCCGAATTTAATTTTCAATGAGCTTTCCACACATGCTATCTCTCTCTCTCTCTCTGTCTCCTAGGAGCAACTGCTTCTTTTACACAGCTCCTTATTACAGAGGTCCTTTCAGTTATAACTGACGTCTGTATACAGCTGCTTTTTTAGTCATTTTGGCAACCTTTGTGCATTACTACAGATCTATTTTTTTCTGTGTCTAGTTTTTCTGCAATGATTCACTCATATACCATTCTCCTTTACTCTAATGACACATGATAAAAAAAAGTAGCTATAGAGGTAGGTTTTTCCCTCCTATAAAAATAGATCCAATACAAATAGTTCACAATTGTACAGGTATGGTTTCAGAGGTATGGCAATTGTACATCAAAAATTGTAACAGCACAGTTTGGCCAGTGACAAAAGACATAACATTAGCGTAGTAAGCAGCATAGGACACATTTAGGAAGAAGGATAAATATAATGACAATGGCAAAACCAATGCCATATAGATTACAGAACTATTACACATGGAGCATATCTCATATAGTAAGCAAATTCATAGAAATCCTAAACGTTCTGTCAAGTCTTGTTTTTTTTGGGGGGGGGCATGTAAATAATTTTGCAGTGAATTGCATAAAACAATAAATCAATCAAGGCTCTGCTGTTAATCTCTAAGATGAATAAAAAATATCCTTGGCTAGTTTTTATTAATCATTGCTCTGTCTCCTCTGTAGGTATATGTAGTGCACTCCCATGTGATTGAAGTCTTTTTGTTTACAACCAACAACTTCACACTGACAGTTTCTATAACAACAAAGAATTAACACTTTGAGAATGGGAGCCTGCACTTTGCTTCAGTGATGACATTAGAGCCCATCGGAGAACAAAACATCAGGAAATGATTTTGCCTTCCCGATTGGTCAGGGTAACATTAAATGACTTAAATCAATAGACCTAAATACTTGTTTCTCCCTGGTGATTGAAAAACAGGATCTACCACTCCTAAACTAACAGGCAAGCTTGAACAAAAGAACTAATGAATTGGTCAAGATCTAATAAACTTAAGTATTGATGACTGCCTAGTGGTTTTAATACTGAATTAAGTATGAATTAATTGATGGGAATATGATTAGTAAATTAAATATAAGATACAGAATTTTAGTATAAAGTGCTCTTAGGGAGATATCTTTTATGCTGAATACGTTTTAGATGTCTATTAAAATAAAACTTCTTTGAACACTAAGGTTTAAACTGGATTATGCAGTTAAAATGTATTAGTTAAGATATTTGATGTTTTCAATTTTTAAGTTAATACAATTCATGACTGGGTATAAAAGACAGTGGGTGGGATATTCAGAAATGCACCAGGCATGGCGCAAGCCTGGGAGCAGTGCAACTGGGATGTGCCAGGGCATGGCCAGGGCAATATTCAATGGTGCTGCACCATGGCTCAGCACTTTGAATATGGCACTGGGGCTGATTACACACATGGCACAGTGCCACTGTGCCAGTGCAAGTAGCAAGTGAGGAGCAGGGGATGCACAGAGCAAGTATGGGTGTGCAAGACACTGCAACCATGATATTCAATGCTGGGTATACAAATGAGGCCATTATGCATGTAAGGTGCAAATGGAGCCATTTGCATGTCATGATGGCACCATTTGCATGCAGGTGCACCAATCCCTGGCAACTTGTGCCTGGCACCCTGCCAGGCTGCAGCCATCGGGGACCAATTCCCCCTGCCCCTCAGTGAGCAACGTACCCCAATGCCCAATCAAAGGCTGTGGTTAGGGTTAAAGTCCCTGGTGGTCCTGTGGACCCTACCCCATCACCCGATCATGGGCTGTTGTATGAAATACAATCCTTGGTGGTCCAGTGGACCCGATCCCCTGCCTGATTGTGGGCAAATGAATAAATTACTTTCTCTGGTGGTCCAGTGGACCCGATCCCCAGCCCAATTGTGGGCTTCAGTTGTAAATTAGTGCCCAGGTAGGCCACTGGTACCCCCCTCCCCACCTGCCCACTCAGACCTACCCCCGCTCCCCCCAGTCAGAAGCGGGTGGCAGCTCCCCACCAAGCCACCCGGCTGCCCGCTGACTGACAGTGTCAAATGCGGCTGTCGCCCGTAGGTCCACTGCATGGGCCAATGAGCACCTGAACTGTACTGTACTACACAATCTCTGAAATGTGAATGAACCATTCACATGTTGGGGACTGTAGTACAGTATAGTCTGCATGTCCATGGCCCACACAGTGGACCAATGAAATGTACAACTTATACTAGTACACTGTCCAATCCAGTAAAGTCAACTGTATGTACTTCAGGTGAAACTCTCACCCTTTCTGACTAAGTAATGTAGCTGTGGGTGTGTGAGCAGTGTGAGGAAGGCACCGATGGCCCACCTGGGCACTTATTTACAATTGGAATCCTGTGATCGGGCAGGGATTAGGTCCACTGGACCACCAGGGATATATGCTATATCAAAGCCCACAATCGGGCAGGGGAGCAGGTCCACGGGACCACCAGGGATAATTTAATTCTATGCGGTGATCGGGCGAGAGGCAATGACACCTGGACTGTGTCTCTGGAGGTTGGGTGGCCACCCACAGCTGTCGGCTTCCGTGTTGCACCCTGCAGTACAGCAGCTCACTTGTGGGTGGACAGGCCTTGCTCCTGCTGTTTACAGGTGGATCTTTGGGACCCCATGTGTGGCGCAAGGTGTGTTTGTGCCTGCATATTCGCCGCACATCCAAGGCTGAATATCGGGATGTGCCACATATTCATAGGCACGCCCCCCCTGCACAGTGCATATGCAGTACTGGTGCACCCACGGTGCATTGGGAATTGTGCAGAGCAACATCCTTTTGAATATCACGCCATAGGGAAGATTAGGGTTGTGCATTCAGCACTGTTGCACCATGCACAACCCTTTTGAATATCCCACCCAGTGTGTCATTTGTTATCTGAACCCTTGATAAAGTCCTGAAGGAGAAGGGATTCATGCATTTTCTGGACAAGAAGGAGCATACATTGGACTGTTGATGTATGACTGCACTTACATAGACCTGTCCTGATGTATTAACAGAAACTAGCAGGCAAGCCTTTACCAAGAATATACAGTATATATATGCATTTGAATGGTACTCTCAACTCCATGTAGTACACGTAGTATTGACTGTGAATATGTGGGTACTCTCTACTGTGTACACCTCTGCAGTACCTGAACGGAATGGCACTGGTGCTGAGATTGCATTTACAGTCTGTTCACTCACTCGCTATCACCCACTGGCTTTCAAAAAATGAAGAGGCAGAACTCAGGAGACAGAACCCAGGAAATGGCTGTCAAATTGGAGCAGAGACTCGTGCCTTTACGGTGTAAATCTTATCTTTAATAATACTCTCCAACATTTTTCCACAAACTGAAGTATGGCTTATTGGTTGGTAATTGGCAGGAAATGAGGTGTCTCCATTTTTTTAAATAAGCACATGACCAATTGCAAGTGCTTCAGTACAACTCTGTGTTTGTTCTTATAGATGTGTTGTAATGGTGTAGTGGCTTGATTAATAAACATTTTAAAGAAACATCCTGAAATATAATCTAGACCAGGTGACAGATTTGTATTTACATTGTTAATTTTGTCTTTTATTTATTTTTAATGTTTTCTTATTGTTCACCTGTTTGTTGGGGGGGGGGAGAGGCAGATAGATAGAAACAGAAAAGGAATTATGTGCTGCGTGTCTGGGATGCCATGTGTCAGAACAAATGGTAGTTATAAATCTTATTGAGACACAATTGACCAAAGAGCAAGAACAAAGCATTACAAAAAATTTACTGTTTATGCCTTCATCTCCTGTAAATCCTTTCCAGCTTAAAACTGAACTATAATCTACTGACAGTTACAACTAAGATTGTTTTTGCCAGCCCTCCCCAATTTCTATGGATTGTGACAGCTGAGAATCTATAGATCATACTATTCTTGTTTCCCCCCTCCCAATCCAATATTTAGGCTCCACTAATGATAACTCACATCCTGAAATTTACACTTTAAGAAAGGCTTCAGATCCCCCTATACACACACACAGACAGACACTTCGTGTAACTTTGCTGTAAACACATTTTCAGCTTACGAGGATAGAGAAGTAGAAGAGCTTTTAAAACTTTTTAAATATCATGGTTATTCTGCCAATTTATCTGTGAGTGAGCATCGTGCATTTTAAAAAACTACAGAATGACCACTCAATACACATGGTCAATACAGGCTTTCATTCCTTTATGGGCAAGGTAGAAGCAAATATTGCCTTTGATGCGGTGACCTGCAAGTAACAATGTAAGAAAATCTAAAAAAAAGAGAGCAGTATTGTACCAGTTACATGCCCTCTCCACCTCTCTCAATATTGGAGGGATAAACGAATTCCAAGAGGGAGTAGAATCCAGAAGCCACCTTCTTATAGCAAGAATGACAGAATACTCCTGACAGAATGGATAGATAAATACAGAATTTATTTTATCTTGCAGTCTAACATACAATTGGGGTTATCCTGATAAGAATGTCTGAGGAGAGGAACATATCTCTGGGTGTGAGAAGCAATACAGCTATTGTTCTCACACCCAGATGAATGGGTCTCTCTTCAGACATTCTTTATAGAATAACCCTGATTTTATATTACTCTGCAAACTAAAATAAATTCTGCATTTATTTATCCACCCGCGAACCCATTTTGTCACTGGCTGAGTGCTGATCTGTCATGCATGACCTGTTTTAAAGTTTCACACTACCAATGCGGCTGTTTTCCTGTATCATATACTTATTTCTGTGTGATCTTTTTTATCTCTTCTTCTCCTCCTCCTCCTCCAAGGTTTTTTATTTTGCAGTTTCTGTTCCTTTGCTTATCTTTTCTCTTTCTGTACACCTATGTCTGCACACTCTTAAAGTTCTTACCCTATCAGCAGAGGAGAGGAAAAGGTTTAGATGAAACATTTTGCTTGAGTGACAGGGGTTCATTTCTCCTTCCACATGTTTCTATACACATATGTCTGCACACTCTTAAAGTTCTTACCCTATCAGCAGAGGAGAGGAAAGGTTTAGATGAAACATTTTGCTTGGTGACAGGGGTTCATTTCTACTTCAACATGTTTCTGTGGATGCTTTGGAGCCAGGTTTTTTAATCTGTTTAGCACCATCCAGCTGTCCCTCCCTTGTCTGGTTGCTTTGCTGATCATCTGATTTTCATTTTGCACATATTTGCCTCCATGATTTAGAAGGCAGGATTAAAAATTACCTCTATAATAATGCTGTTTCCAATGTCTCTCATCCAAGTGAATGACAGAAGATGACTTTGTCCGCGCTGCTGATATGCAAGCCTCTGGACAATCAATATATTTTCTCATTTTATTAAAAGGAGGCTAGACTGTCAGGCAGACCGCATAGAGAAAAATTCATATTGTCTTAAAACAAACTGTGCCATTTTTTACATTAAATTCTCCCCCGTGCTACACACAATAGTGTTACACTTTTTGTTCCTACTGCCAGCACTGATGCATTCTTACCTGTCGGCACTTTTCTCTCTCTCGCTCTTGCAATCCACAAATGTCACAGTGCACTTTTTCCATTGAAGCTCTGCCGCACTGCGCCTCAGGCTGCCACACATAGAAACATAAACTTTGACAGTAGATAAGGACTGCTTGGCCCATCTAGTCTACCCATTTCCCTACCTACTGGATAAGCTGCAGATCGTGAGTTAACCAACAGCCTACTTCTTCCTACCCCCCACAAGAATTGCCTTATGTCTGCCCATGCATTTTTGAATTCTCCCACAGTTTTAGACCCCACAACTTCCTCAGGAAGGTGGTTCCATGTGTCCACCACCCTGTCTGTGAAAAAAATGTTTCCTCACATTGCCCCTGAGCTGTCCCCCTTCTATCTTCAAATTGTGTCCCCTTGTTCTTGCACATCTCTTTTTCTGAAAGATGCTACCCGCTTGGACTTGGTTGATTCCACTGAGGTATTTAAAAGTTTCTATCATGTCCCTCCTCTCCCTCCTTTCCTCAAGGGTATACATATTAAGCTCCTTTAATCTCTCCTCATATGGCTTCTCTTGCAGACCCTGCACCATTTTAGTTACCCTCCTCTGGACTGCCTCCATCCTGTCTATGTCCTTGCAGAGATGGGGTCTCCAGAACTGGACACAGAACTCCAGATGTACCTGCCAGCCCTGATGTTAAATTGCTTCCAATTCTTAACAGTTTTTTAACCATGCTATCCTAGCTACCTAGTGTGCAAATCACAGGCCACTTGGCATATGGCAACTGACACCTTTTTAAGGCAGTAGGAGGTTCATAAAATTTCTTTGGATCCTGACTTGCTGAAATTGGCTGAGGCAGTGCAATTCATTACACCTGTAAAAATATGCTATTGGTAACATAGCTGTCTAAGGGAGTAAATGAACAGTTTTCCTTGTCTGGACACTTGTGAATTGACATAAAGAGACAGACTGTTTAATCTTCAGTTGCCTGTACAGCCTCAGAAAGGAAAATGGTGGGGGCTGGTTGGATTAGGTGATTGAGTACTGAAAACGACTTTCAAACCAAGCAGTAAAGTTACTGGTTTATTCTTTCTTATAAAACTGTTTTGAGTGAACTACAGACTTTATAACATCACCAACTGCGAACATTTTGTATAGAAAATAAAATAATTAATTTAGATTTGTTTGACCTGTTTTTTGAAAATAACAGTGTTTGAACAATAAAATTAAATTGCTTATGGAGAAAATACACTGTATTATTTGCCTGACTGAGTGCACAAAAATTAGCGGCACTTTGTATATCTTTTTGCTTATGCTTTTTCCTTGCCTTTGTACACTGATTTATCTGATTTTTAGAGCACAGCACACATGTGTGTTTGCTGGTCAGCAACTGTCAAGATAAAAATCTAAATGTAATAGACAACTTTTAAAATTCTAATGCTTCCAAAGAAGTTTTAAGAACAATTACAAAGTAGCAGCTGCAACAAGGCACAGTGTGATCGAGCCTAAGTCTACTTTGGCAAAACAGGCAGATTCTTACAAAATTTATAACTACAGCATGCATTTTAGAATTATCAAAGGTGCAAGGATTGATTCCGTGTTTATGTAAATGATTTTGTTCCATTTAGATAATCTCAAAGCTTTCTTTTCATGCCATACGATAAGTTACAGAAATGTCGAGAGAGGGAGAAAACACTGGCCGAATACACTATTAATGCTGTTAATCAGGGCAGTAATGGAACTTGGCCTGAAAAAAAACTATAGCCTCGTACCACCAAAAAAAACCCACAATTCCTTCAAAACCTGCCTATTTTGCCAAAGTACACTAAAACAAGTGACATTTATTCAATGTTTCTATTTCTGAATGTGTGGTGTAGTGATAATAATAATTATCTATCACAGACCTGCTCATGACAGTTCGCATTCCTCAGCTGTTCATGTCTTATTTACAGCAGTGTAAAAAGAGAAAATAGTCCTCAGCACAATATGTCTTCATCGTAAAATGTTAAATAAATTACCCCCCAACACACACACACACACACACACACACACACACACACACACACACAAGAATAATAAGTACTAAAACTGCATAAATAAATAATCTCACCAAAGTAACTTGGAATTCTGCCTTGAAAATCCTGCCAGAGTTCTGCATTGAAATACTGGGGGTTTAAATGGTGAGTAAAAGTGCAATTATACAGCAAGACAGCATGCCCCGATATACATAACCAACTTGTTTTCCATCAAAAACAAGGATATTCAGACACTTTGTTGCACTGTAAAAGGCATAGCTGCAGCAAACATATTTAGAAAAATTCAAAAGCTGTATATCATATTGCTGGTTCCACAGTTCTTCCTATGTTCTCACAGGAGCTACAAGGGAAGACAAGAAAACAGAACATTTCTTGGGGAAAAATCCACAACTTCTCTGTAAAGAAGAAAAAGCTTTACTTCAGAACAGGTCAGGCAATAATGGCATACCATTAAAAATTCCTGGTAAGCGCATAAAAATAAACCTTTTTTAATCTGTTGCTCATTAAATAGCCCCCATCTTGCTTGCTACTTGTTTGATACCAGCTATGGTGTTCTGTATCTAGCAGCAGTAGTATATGTGAAACTTACATGATTGTTAGTTAAATACTGCATACCTTGGGAACAGTGACTAACTGTGTCAATACCAGCATGTTATATACTGGCTGTGGACTGTTGATCAGTGCGTTGTCACTAGATAGTTCTTCAGGAGTTAGTTTTAAGTATTTTTATTTTACTGGGATTCCTGCAGTCTCCAAGGTTGGTCACATGACCACTGAGTGACTTCCGGGTATGAGAATATTTAAGCACTTGCACAAGTGAGCAAGTGGAGCTTTGCTACTTGTTTGATACCAGCTGCAGTGTTCTGTACCTAGCAGTGCTGTAGCATATGAAAACCTACATGATTTTAGTTAAATATACCTTGGTGAACAGTGACTATCTGTGTCAATATCTGTGAGTTATATTCTGGCTGTGAACTGTTGATCAGTGCACTGTCACTAGATAGTTCTTCAGGAGTTAGTTTTAAGTAGTTTTATTTTACTGGGATTCCTGCAGTATTGGAGGTTGGTCATGTGACCACTGAGTGACTTCCGGGTATGAGAATATTTAAGCACTCACCCGAGTGAGCCTGGCAAGTGAGTGCCAGATGCGTGCATGTGGCCGCGTGCGGAGATGCGCGTAGAGACAAGCGTGTATCTAGCATGTCCAGCAGGGCTAGTGGGGTGTGGGAGTACATTGTAAGTATTAATATATATTTGAGTACAGATTGAGGTGATAGTCACATGCTAGTGATAGTAAAATTGAGTTACTTACTGTGCCAAATAGCATAGAAAGTTTTAAGCACTGTTTAGCTCACTATAAAAATGAGAGAAGCTTGCACCTTAGATCATACACAGACCCCTTTGTCCAGTACCCAGTTATTAATAAATATTATCTGAGACAATAATGACGCTTGATGGAGAAATTGGACTTAAATGCTCAAATTGTTGTATGTACTCCCTGGCTGATAAAATTCCTGTATGGACTATTTATATATGGCAAAAGTGTCTTGATAATAGTGTGTTAAGGGAAGACATTACAGCATTTTATACTAAACTTGATCAAATTGAAAATCAACAAACTAAAATGGCCCAGGTACTAAAAGCTCAAAATGGTGGCCAGAGTAATGGTACTTCACATGATGAGGCTACACATTCAAATTGCTTAGACATTGAAACTAATGTGACAAGTGAAGGGAATGTTCATGCAAATGTTAAAAGAAAGTGAAATCAAGAAGACAAAGGGACTGCCAAAACTGATTCTGGGGACTGGATGTTAATACAACATGGGCATAAATCAAAAGTAAGGCGTAGGGCCCTGGGAAATGAAATTGTACAAAATAGGTTTCAACCTCTGATTAACTTAGCTAATAATGATATGGAGACTCAAGATACCAACAGTGGTTTTAGCAGTATGGCTCTGGATATAACTGTTCCACTTATGCCAGCTAACAATTACCCTCCCCCATACCATCAGAAGTCGAAATGAACTATTCATTAGATATTGACATCTTACCTAATGTGACTGTTACTAGTACTGCGTCAACAGAATCTGACTATCCCTTGAACCAAATCAATGATAACCCAAGTATGATTCAAAAGAGTGTTTCAGTAATGGATGATATTTCTGTATCTAGTACATCAGTTAGTAATATATATGCAGCAAGGCAGTACTATGTGTTGGGAGAGTCATTAATTAAATATACTGATAAGTTTGTTTGTATACAAGATAAATGCAATATAACATGTTCTACATTTAGAGGGGCTGGAATAAGAGATATACATAATATGATCAATAGTATTCTTGGTAATTCTGGTTCAAATCCACTTGTGATTATTCATGCAGGAACAAATGATTTAAATAAACTAACATTTGAAGAATTAAAGCAGGAATATATAGAACTGGCTAACACACTACAAAACTTAAACTGTGAAATCTATTTTTCTGAAATCTTACCAGTTCCCAGAGCAGGACAACAAAAAGAAAAAAAAAGATAAAACAAATAGTTGAATGGCTTAGAGAATGGACCTTGCAAATGGGATATACATGTGTGATACATTGGGAAACCTTTATTAGTAATAACTCCTTTTACTGTTGGGATGGCATACATTTAAATAAATGTGGGGCTTATAAATTAGGAAGATCCTTCAAAGACTTTATTGATTGTAATGTAAACTAGTTGAAAAGGGGGACCAGGGTGGTACTATAACAAAAAGTAAATCAACACCCAAATCCAAATTCAAAGTATTAAATGTAAATGCTCGAAGTTTAAATGCCAACAAATTAATGGAATTAAGATTATTATTAGAAATTAAGAAAATAGATATAGTGTGTGTAACAGAGACTTGGTGGGATGATTCTAACTCATGGTCTAATAACATATTGGGTATCAACTATTGGCAAAAAATAGGTCTGGTAAAAAGATGGCAGTGTTTGCTGTTATATATCAAATCAGATTTGCTGTTCTGAATTAAATCTAAAACTACAGCAGGAGTTTTTGGTTGAAACTTTGTGGCTCAATCTTGACCTATCTCCTCTTCCCAACCTAGTCCTGGGGGTTTGTTATAGAACTCCATCAGTAGAACAATCTATTAATAATTTAATACTACAAGAAATAGAGTCAGCTTCTAACTTAGCTGATGTGTTAATTGTTGGGACTTCAATGCCCTAGGTAAAAACTGGGAATCATTATTTGGTCAAACTGATTTTGAAAAATCTATTAGATACCATTATTTCATATGACTGTGACCAGTTGGTAAGGGAACCTACCAGAGATTCTAACAATATGTTCAGTGCCTTGATATGTTGAAAGGGGCTTTATAAATAAAACTATTATTATTATTTATTTATTTTATTATTATTTTGGACCTTATTATTGCAAATAACGTTGAACGTATTGTTGATATAGGGGTCATGAGTCTCCTGGCTACTAATGACCATAATATGGTTGAATGTTATATTGACTGTTCTAAATTAAAAACAAATACAAAAGTAGTTTCTGAAACTCCAGATTATAAAAACACTGATTGGGTAAAAATACTAGAGGTAATAAATAATATAAATTGGGATGTAAGTTTAAAAGGCCTTAATGTTGGGAAAATGTGGGATAAAATCAACAAAACTATTCATGAAGTGATTCATAGATGTGTTCCTATGAGGAAAAAATAAAATAATAAAGGAAACATTCCTTTATGGTTCAATAAATCAATAAAAAAACAGAAACATAGGAAATATAAACTATTTAAAAGATTCCAAACAAATCCTAGTAGTGAAAATCAAATGTTATATAGAGCAGAACAAGCTAAACTATATACTTTGATAAAGAAGGAAAAAAGAAAACTGGAGCATAAACTAGCACATAAAAAGGATTTAAAAAGTTTGTATGTTTATATTAATACAAATAAGCAAACACGTAACGCTATTACCTCAATTGTTCAAAATGGAATCAAATTACAGATGCTGAAGAAGTAGCCCAAAGCTATAACCAATATTTTGTCTCAGTATTTAATTCAACTACTAGTCCAGATACTATGCTTACCTTAGAAAATATTCAACCATTTAATATTCAAATAGAAGAAGTGTTAGAAGAGTTATTAAAATTAGAAACCTCCTCTTCACCTGGTTCTGATAGCTTAAGTCCAGTAATTTTAAAGAATCTGGCTAAACCACTTTCTTATCCTCTAGCCATGTTATTTAATTCTTCATTATCAGCGGGAGTACCAGATGATTGGAAGAGGGCTGTGGTGGTCCCAATTCATAAAAAAGGGTAGTTGTTCCAGTGTGTCCAATTATAAGCCAATTAGCCTAACTTCCGTATGTTCTAAATTGATGGAAAGGATAATTAAATATAAGATTGAAAGTGAGATGGAGTTATTACAACTGATAGAGCTGTCTCAACATGGTTTTCATAAAGGATTATCATGTATAACAAATGATCTGTCCTTCTATGAGTTTGTAATTGACCATCTGGATAAAAATATATCCACTAATATTATCCTTCTAGACATAAGAAAAGCCTTTGATACAGTACCCCACGATTTGTTAATATCTACATTAAATGAAAATGGAATAAATGTTTTGTTAGATGGATTAAAAATTGGCTTACAGATCGCAAGCAGTCAGTCAGGATAAATGGAGTATTGTCTAGAGAGGAGGATGTCATCAGGGGGTGCCCCATGGATCAGTGCTTGATTCTGTGCTGTTTTCCTTGTATATCAGTGATATGGGGAGATATGTTAAGGGTGTAATCTCAAAATTTGAAGATGACACTAAGATAGGATGGGAAGTCAGTTCATTACAGAATTATCTTGGCTTTGCTCAGACTTGGAGCTGATTGAAACTTTGGGAAAACATAATAAAATGGAATTTAATGAATCTAAGTGCATAGTTATGCACGTTGGTAAAAAAAAAAATCCAAGAAAGAAGTACAAACTCAATGATAAAACTCTTAAATCATCTAAAAGATTTGAGAATTTGGATAAATAATGAGTTAACTTCTATTGATCATTCTCATCATGTCTCAGTCACTACAAACAGATTGTTAAGAACTATAAATAAAACCTTTCTAGCTATGGATAAAGAATGTATAATGAAATTATATAAATCTTACATTATTCCACACTTTGATTATGGTTCTCCTATATGGAGCCCATATGTGAAAAAAGAGGTCAACTTACTAGAAAAAAAACAAAGGAAATTAACACAATCTTAAAAAGGTTTCAAGTATAAAAATTATAGGTCAAGATTAAATTAATTAAAATTGTTTACTTTGGAGACTAGAAGGATAAGGGGAGATTTACTTCTGACCTATAAATTGTTACAGAGCTCTTCAATGATGAAGTTATGTGGGTTTAAAAGTAAAGATATGCCAGTTCTGGACTTGAGATCACATAGGAGACAGTTATACATACCAAGGGTTAAAACAGTTAAAATATCCAACTTTTTTACCATAAGATCTGCAAGATTATGGAATTCCCTACCTAATAATATAGTTATGGCTCCATGTTTTGAGCAATTTAAGCTCAGTCTTGATAACTTTCTGATTCAAAATCAGCTAAGAAAATGACCCCACTAGGAGTGGGAGACAATTAAATGGGCTTCCAGCCTACTTTGTCTTAACTTAACCGGGTATTATCAAGTATCTACCAGGTATCTACCCTAGAGCCAATCCTTTTGCTTATTTAGGCTTTTTTTTTTTTTTTAATTTGTTCAGTTCAGTTGCAAGGGCCAGTTTCACCTTTACATGATTTTTTTGCACACTTTGCACTGATTAACTGTTACTACTTGGATTTGCATTCCCTGCAGCACTGTAATTTTATTTCTGATTCTCACTCTTTTGTACTGTGACAGCAGCATCAGCTTCGATGAGTCACATGGTTATGCTAGTTTAAGTTTTCTCTGTTTGTACTGCTTTGGTGGGTACAGTGCACTTAGCCATGGTAATTCTAACCTTTAGCCACTTGTTCCCTGCATCTTTTCTGTTCCGTTTCAATGCAAGAGTTTTCTGGCTGATTTTTTCTAAATATGTTTGCCGCAGTTCTGCCTTTTTCAGTGTAACAAGGTCTCTGAAGATCCCTGTTTTTGACAGTAAACAAGTTGGTTATGTTTGTCGGTGCATGCTGTTTTGCTGTATAATTGCACTTTTACTCACCATCTGCCCCCATATTTCAATACAGAACTCCGGCAGGATTTTAAAGACAGAATTCTGAGTGGCTTCTGGTGAGCATTTATTTATGTGCTTTTTCTAGTTATCATACCATGTTCAAAAGCCCAAAGGAATTATATTCTATAACCTTTAGTAAGTGCCCATTTGGAGTATCAATTCAGCACCAATAAATTCAGCTTGTTCATACAAAATGTCATGCTGAGTTGCTGTATAAGTGCTTTTACTCACCATCATCCCCCACCCATTTCAATGGCAAACACTGGCATGATTTTAAAGACATCCTTCCAAGTGACTTCTAGTGAGATTATTTGTTTATGTGATTTTTGTGGGCCACAGGTAAGCATGCATCTTAGTATGCTGTAAGACTTCAAGCAGCATTCAGTAGCACTTTATATGTTAAAACTAAATATACGCTGATAATACTAAGTGGAACTGAAGACACTAAGTAGCAGAAAAGCTGCCCAGATATTTTATATAAAGCACTTTAAATATCAACATACCCAGCATGTAGTACATGAGTATTTGGTTTTAAAATCCTATTTCAATGCAAAATCGAACTGGAATTAGCACACTACATAGGAAATGCATTATACTTGGACTAGTTCTACTGTAACTTGTTTCTCTTCTCTTCTCTTTCCCATCTGCCTGCAACAACAGGCCCAGGTAACAAAAGAGAGAAAAAAATAATGCCACCACAGCTTCTTTCCCAGAAATCCTCACAGCTCCCAGGCATCTGATTTTTATAAGGAGGTAAAGAATAGCTCAAGCTCCTCACTGAGCTCTGCATTAAACAATGGCAACTGGTTCCAATTATATCTAAAATCTTTACTTAGTAAATCCCAGGTTCTTTTGAAAGTCAGTTCAAGTCTAAATCATAAATGGATACCCTTTATGGCAATGAAGAAGCCTTTGGATATGAAATCAGATCTATAGCTGATACAGACTTTCCTTGTTTAAATGGTAACAAGTAGGGCCTTCTGCTGCTGTCATTACGAAAAAAGTAAAAAGGAATTTTCTCTGGCTGTATAGGCTTTAAGAAACCCTTCAGTCAACTGTCAACAACATTTACCCCCCCCCGATAATTTTGTTTGTAAGACGCAGTGTTTGAAAAAAACTCCATCTCACAATTGGCAGACATGTTAAATTGAAGAAATACAAAGTAAGCGATCACATTAATTTTCCTTGATTGTGTGTCTGAATACAGCAAACAGAAAGAGTATGTGTTAATTACTGGCTGGGTGTTAGTCACTAGCTGAAAAAGAAATTGTGAAACAGATTGCAGTACGATTTCAACCCAGACATTTTGTAACTATTCATCTTCTTCTTTAAAACTCATTTTTATTGGAAAACAAGACTTTTGTCAATAATTACAATGTTATTTGTTAAAAGAAAAGGAGTGCATTTCTATTTGCCCATGGTATAACCATTGCGGTAACACAGAAAAGTCCAGGAAAGAAGAGTCTGATTTTAAGAACTTACATTGTTCATGTTGTCAGGCATTAAAATAAATATTCCCACAAAAGGATTCTCATCTGCAATCTTAAAAAGTAGCATGATGCACAAATAATAGATACTCTAAAAACTTGCATTTTTATCCCAGTATAATTATATAATTATATGTGGATCATATAAAATGGAACACAATAATAGATCACTCCCTTGTACAATGGAAAAAAAGTAATTTAAAGCTGTTGCCTGCATGCTTTTTGCAGATTAAAAATTGCAACCTGTTAATTTATGCATTTCACAACAAAATGTGCAAAATAATTTTACGATACTGGAATACAAACTAATAAATGTGTGACTGGATTGCAATCCTCTTTTCCAAAATCTGCAAAGGGGGCATTATTTTCTAGAGGGGTCTTATTTTAGTGTTGGATAACATTACTAGCCATGATTTATTTTGGGAAAAATTCTGAAAATACAACCCTGTGTGCCCTTACTGTACCCTCCACCTCCCCACACACAAGTATGTATGTCTTAAATGGTTAAACATTTGAAATTGATCAGTCATTCAATAAATAAATGGATATGTGGCTGTTCATTGTTTCATTTATTTATTTATTTTATTCTTTGTTAACTGGGTAAGGCCCACTAGGCAAAGGTGCCTGTTTTCAAGTGTGACCTAGGAGCACTGGAAAGGTTAAGTGACTTGCTTAGAGTCACACAGTATGCAAGTAGAGGTTGTGGGAATCAAATCCATGCCTTTCTTCTGGATGTACTAAGCTCATTCATAGCCTGTTACTCTAAGCTCTAGGCTATGCTGCCATCTTGATATGGTGTCAAAAGAACGTTTCTAGTATAGCTTTGATGATAAACATACAGTATCACATTTATGATAATTGCATTCATTGCTTTTAAAAACTCTCTTGATTATGTTATCATTTGATGATGTACACCTGATACTGGCATATCATAAACTGATATTGGTGACATCAACTGAGTTATGTGGCTTAGAAATGTCTAAACATTCCTAAGAGTCATGTTAATTTTTAAGTTAAGGGGGCTTTAGTCATTGTTAATGGATATTTATTGTTTAATATTTATCTTTACTGTTCTTTGAGGACCCAGTGTATTAAGTTTTGTTTCCCTTTTAGAACACATTTGTAAAAAAAAACAAGCAACAGGAGAGTATAAAAATATAAAGGGACAGGATAAAGATTTTCTCTCTCTCATCATACACATATATTTTTTCTCCCCTCAAACAGACACTTCTGTTATTTCTGCACTTACTGAATTGTTCTGATTCAATGTCCTTGATTTAATCTTGACAGTCCTCTTTGACTTTTTTTTTTTTAGTTTTATTGGTGCTGTAGTGAAGCTTGCATGAGCTCTGGAGTGGGCATTGGTCACTAGTTAATTCTAGGCTCTTGAATTCTTTGTTTTCCTACCTGTCAATAATATTGTAACAAGCCAGATTAAAACTAAACTTTGTACAAGTAAACACAACTATTCTCACAGTGTTCTGATCTTGTTTTTAATACTGGTTCAATTCCATTATTGTGTCTTTCAGGCCTTTTAATAAACATCGTTGGTGTTTCACATTTATACACTACTGGTAAGGAACATTTATGAACTATATGATAGGGGGTATTTTTCTTTTAGCTACAATGTTGTATAGTAGAACACAAATACATTGTGCCAACAATGGAAGAGCTAAGGAAGGGCATATGTTTATTTATTTAATGAAAACAGTAAATGATTATCTTTATGTAAATGGCAACTGGAAAAGCAGTATAGTGGCTAGCTTGCTATGTTTTTTTGGTGGGGAGGGCACACAGTTTAAATCCCACTTGAAGTGCAAAGTTGATATTTGGCCCACCGGGGAAATAGTTGAGAACCATGTAATACACTCACATTCAGATACTTAAATTTAATACACTGCTGTACCGATCTGCATCTTGTATTTACATACTCTGCCAAAACACCCCATTTAATTATAAAATAAATAAAAATGCAAAGAGGTTCAAAGTTTAGAAGATGACCAGGTATCCAGCAGAGGGGAACACACATGGTAATTTCCTGTTATTCTTCCTGGTGGGACAGTCTGAATCAATTTGAATCCCATCACTATTTATTGTATGACAATGAGGAAGACATTTAACCTTTTTGTGCTTCACTTTCCTTCTTTGGTCCATTTATTCAAAAGGTTAGTGTCACACTAACTGGACTACTGCCACAGTAAGTGTGAATAGCATGTTCAACAGGCCATTAGCATGACTACTGCTATATCCAGATGCAAATGTAGCACTAATATATTAGCAAAGTACAGCTAACAGAGTCTTTATGCCTATGCAAATGAATGCACAGGGAGTGCAGTGATATATTGAAAGGGTTTTAAAAGTGCTAACAGGCTGCTTGCACAGCACAGCACAATGCTTCAAAATCCTACCTGTTCAAACATGGACAGTGGTCGCCTGACAACCTCTACATCCGTGGATTGGTGTATGTAAGAGTCTAAAAGAGCCCTAAAGCACCCCTAACCCTGACCCCAGTCCCCACACCATCACCTGATGCCTGTTGGTATCCTGAATAGTGATCCTAACTATCCTTGATAGTTTAGTGGACCCTGCTACATCACCTGATGCCTGTTGGTATCCTGAAAGTGATCCTAACTATCCTTGATAGGAGAACAGAAACTTGAGTGTTTTACTATGTAGTGCTGATGGGTGGATTTACAAAAATTAAAAGGTGTGAGGGAGAGGGACTGAGAATGGGAGTAGATGAGTGAATGGTGGAATACTGGAAATGACTAAATTGGTCTTGGATCTTACTTAAGGAACTTGAATTAGAAGTCTGTTTGCTAAGATTTAGAGATTCATAGCAGTACACATTTGTGCTAATTTGCCTGCTCAATCTACCAAAAGGTATGTCTGTGCTGCCTAGGGTGCAGGATTTTGAGTATACTTTAGCTGACAAAGTTTACTGTGTTTGGTGGCACGTTTGTCTCTTTGTCTTGTATACAGGTTAACCAATCTCTACAGATATTCCCAAGGGTTCCCTTTTATGTATCTATCTGCTGTATTTTCTGGGGCTAGGTGATTTGTTTTCCCTTTCCTCCTTTGTGAATCAGTTAAAATGCCAGCATTTCTCTCAGTGACAGATCCACAGCTCAGATCATCAGATTCATGCCATCATACTATATCAAGGTGATGATCATTGCTCCTGGCTTCCTGGGCTGCCTCCTTCCTAGTGAGGCAGAAAACCAAAAGCTGTCAGCAAGTGCTAAGCAGGTTCTTGACATGCATGTGCCTGAAATGTCCTCTCAATTCCATAGCCTAGTCTTGATCCCAGTATTTAAAGAAAGTTGCAAAATCACCAACCTGTGTGAAAAATAATAATAATAATAAAAACATGGCTCCCACAATTATTTTATTTAATGTGGAGGCTACATTTATCAGGATTGGCCACCCACTCCATTCTCTTTTGCTCACAGTTCATTTCAAAAATTACATGACTATACATGCTGTAAGTAATATGGTACCCTTTAAGAAAAAAATGTCATTGCCACCCTTCATTAATTTTACCCTAAACATTTTCAACTATCCTACATGTTTACTTCTTTGCTCTGTGCCCATTGAAACAATTCATTGAAACCTAACAATCAAAAATGTTTTGTTACAGTCTTAGACACACATGTGTGAATAACGAGATAGGGCAGCTTATGAAAGTAATATTATGCAACTGTTTCTAGTCTTGATAAATAATTAAAATGATCATTATATGTCCCCTCCACAGCTCCCCACCACCAGTCCTTTTTGGCATTTTACTTTTGTACGTTTTTCAGTTTGCATGCCTTGTTTTCTTACCCCTTCATCTCCTGTTATTAATCACTTCTCAGAATTTTCAAAAATGTGCCGTTTACAAGATGTGGGTTCCCATGGGAGATATAAAATTGATCAATTCAGGGACTGTCGAGTTTAATCCCAAAGTGAGCTGATTCTATCTGCATTAACACATAAAACAAAACAAAAGTTGTACACACACATGTTCTAATACAGTGACAGAGGCTTTTTTTAACATATGCTTTACATTTGTTATTGAACATTGCACATGTCTGGAGGACACTGGTTGTATTTTGAACCCTAGCCCTCAAAAGCTGATCTTTATTTAACAAGGGAAGTAGGTTTGTTAAAATGACTTTGTTGTTTTGTTAATGGGCATCAAGAGTCTTTATTTAGCATCCACATCAGCATTTCTTGCGTTCAGCCACTGATATTCTATCAAAATACACATTTTGTTCACTCCCCCCCAAAAAAGTGAACATGTTGTTGTACAGTGTACTCTTCTCTAATGTTCTATTACACATTGATTTTATGGCAGTGGAAGGTAAAGGATTTACACCTTGGCTCCACACCATTAACCACTGAAACATTTTAGATGGTGAAGTTTACATTTTGTATATGTTCTTCCATGGCATGGTGGTGGGTAGGGGGTCATCTTGTGCACTGTTATAACCCCTTTGTTAATATTACAAGTTATGCATAGAGTGGTTGATGAAATGTTAATCTCAAAATAAAGACTGCTTATTCAAGTAAGTACATGTAGATTTTTTTCCAAGCAATTTATCACCTCAGCAATGAAGCTCAGTGTCTAATTAACACCTTCTTACTGGCAGGAAAGAGTAGTAATTTATTGCACCGCATTGTATGGTTACTGTCACTGGGGGAGCTCCCACCAATATATGCTGTATAGCTATGCATATTTTTTTTGGTACTTATAATACACTTTCTCAAAAAGTAAGGAAATTATTTGCAAAAAAACTGTTTAATGCATCATTTAGAATTAAAGTAGAAAAAGTCAGGAAATGAAAACATTAGAGTTGCTCTCTAATCCCCCCACCCACCATCCTCCACAGAATGACAAATGATGGGGTGTGTCGTTGAGGTTGTGAGGCCCAATCTCACCCCATTCTCCTTTACTGTAGCATGTCCACCAGCTCACATATAGAATGTGATGAGATTTGTGACTCACAACCCCAACTACACACCTCATCATTTGTCAGTCTGTGGAGGATGGTGGGGGGAAGTTAGAAAGCAACCCTAATGTTCTCATTTCCTGATTTTTTCTGCTTTATCCCTAAATGATGCATTAAATGTAGTTTTTTGCAAAGAATATATCTATATGTGTGTATATATATATATTTTTTTTCTTTGCAAAACTTTGTTAATGCATCAGTTAGGTTTTCCACTGACAAAGTGTGGAAATCCCACATTAGGGTTACCACCCCACCACCACCCCTCACCCCTCCACATCGGCCTCACCTCACACCCCCATTCCATGTGTAAGGAAGCTGTGGTGGTGAAGTATAGGAGAACAGAGTGAGAGTTAAGCACGACTCATGCCAAAACACACACTTCGATGTCTGGTGGTGTGTGGAGGGTGGTAACCCTAACATGGAATTTCCACACTTTTGTTGGTGTGGAAACAACCCTAACTAATGCATTAACAAAGTTTTTGCAAAGAATCTCCTTTCTTTATTAAAAGTATAATGTTAATAGTAAATGGAATGTGTTGGTGGAAGTGTGGGCCACCAATCTGCGCAGTTTTGCATAATGATATATGTCTGTGGGAGGATCCTGCACTCCAACTTACACAAAAGTATGGAGCAATGCAGCAGCCATATAGCTTAAGGAGCCCTTGTAACAGTAATTTGCCGATATCTCGGGAACCATAGTATGTAGAAAAAAAATCTCACACCATGAGTTGACTGAATCTGTATCTTGCATCATTTCTGACATACATGCATTGAAAACCAATGTCAGGGCTAACTCTGAAGGCATAATACTGGCCTTCAGCCATGAAAATTAGCAATTAGAACACTAGTTCGCAAATATCTTGGGAACTGTACAAGCCATAAAAAAATTCAAATTTCATGGGTTTCATGGGTTTGTAAGCTAGTTCTGTACTTAGCTCCTCCCCCCTTGGGGGGATGAAGACATTTTTTGATGAAAAATCTGTATCTTGAACCATTTTTGAGATATGGGCCCCGAAAGGTGTCATGGGTGACACAATGTTATTCTATGGGAAAATGTCTGAACTTCATAATGTAGTAACTATGGATTATACAGTGTTTCCATAAGAAACCACTAAAAGCCACACCTGTAGCACTAGACCTTTACACCCTGAAAGATTGAGTTCAGTAGCATGATCCACATCCAATACTGAAGTGACAAAGAAACAATGCACTGCACAGTTTTATCCTATGGGAAAATTAGGAACTTTGGAATGCTGTAACTATCGTCCTGTTGAATGTTTTCACACCAAACCATGAACAGGCACACCTGTGGAGTAGGTCTGTTCACCATAAAATGTTCAGGTCAATACCTCAATCTACATTGCCACAACAAGGGGACAAAGAAAAACCACCACCACAAAGTTATCCTATGAGGAAATTTTCAAACTGTGGAATGGCGTAACTAGGGGCATCTTTAATTTTTCCACATGAAACCAGTGAAAGGCACATCTGTTTCACAAGGACTTCATACCCTGAAAATGTCATGACAATAGCAAAATCCACCGTGCCACAATCAAATTACAAAGAAATGCAACAGACAGCAAAAATGTGCTATCTTTATAATGGGGATGTGATCGCGATCAAAAAAATGTGACAGCAATCATATTTAATGTTGCTGCTATTGTTTTTGTGGTAAAAAAAATGTTGTCATGATCAAAAACATAAACAAAAATTGAAAAACATGTTTCCAGGTCAGCTAGCCAAAAACTAATGCCATAGGCATGCTCCTCGGGGCTCATTTAGGTAAACTCAGTGACTGGTGTCTTCAAAAGTGTAGTATTTTTTGAGTTATAATGTTTTTTTCTCCATCACTAACTGAAAACAAGATGGTGGCAGCACAACAACATTTTAGGACAAGCTTGATCAAGAAATGTGATTGCGATTGTTTTTACAGTGCACATATAAATGTTCCCATTGACTATAATGGGACACAAAAAATGCCATAACTTTTGAACGGAACAAGATGTTTTCACAAAATCTCCAAAAGGCACCACTGCTAGCCAGGTCCCATGCAGCCCACACAATTTTAACCCACTAAATGCATTTCTCAGTGCAATACAGGCATCTAAAGCAAACATAATGTTGGGGATTTTTTACTTTTTGAGCACACTATGATTCCACTACTGTACATCTGATTGACACAAAAATGGCCAGATCCAGAGATCTACAATAAATCTTTTGACATTCAAATTTCAGGCAAATCAAAGAAATGGTTTAAAAGTTATTAAAGTTCAAATTTTGAGTTTAACATAGAAATGGCTATGCAACCCTAACTACAGTGACACTACCGTGCCACTATAATATATATAATAGTGGCATAGCAGTGCCACTATAGTTAGGGTTGAGTACCCCATTAAGGTTAAATCTTAAATCCAGCAGTTTAATAACTTTGCCATTGTATGACAGATTTGCCTGAAATTTGGCATGTATGGTCTGGTACCATAGATCTCTTCTGGACCTGTCAAGTTTTGTTACTGTTGGATGTACAGTTGCATAGCAAAGAGTGCCAAAGATGCACAAATGATGCATTTTTGTGCATTCTTTGCTAACTTGCAGCCTGCATGGTTTAAGTGACTGGTCTGAAACCTTCAGGGAACATGCAGCTAGCATTCCGATGAGCCTTTCGAAGATTTTGTGAAAAATATTAAACGGTTCAAAAGTTATTCAAAAACAAGTTTCCCATTATAGTCAATGGGAAAAGTTAACAAAATATGTGAAACTGTCACAAATGCACTTTTTACTTTTGAAAATGATCCTTGTAGTGTCGCAAATCAGCCATCTTGTTTTCAGTTGGTGGTCACAGAAATGCTTGGCATTTAAATTTGAGACCTTCTAGGGACACAGTTCTTATTGTGTTCACCTAGTCGAGCCCTGAGGATGCTAGTCATGTCTTTTTTGGGGGGTAAAACACCCCAGAAATATGTTTTTGAAATGTTTTGTAAAAAGTAGTGTCACAAAATACTTTCGTATATGCAACACTTTAGTGATTTCATTTGCAAAAGTGTCATGATGTGCCAAAGTACTTTGCGACACTATGGCCAAAACAATAGGGAATCTTAGCCACCCTGCTGCAAAAGAACAGTTTGATCTTTTGGGCTGAAATTTGGAGGGAGGAACACCAAGGTTGCACAGATGTGCCTTTTGGTTGTTTGGTAAAAGAAATATTAGAGGGCTGCAAAGATACAGCACTCTGAATTTGACTATTTTTCCCATAGGATAACATTATGTCGTCCGCCGCTCCTTTCCGGGCCTGTATCTCAAAAATGGTTCAAGATACGGACTTTTTGTCAGAAGAATGCTTAGCTCCCTCTTAGCCCCCTCTTAGGGGGCTAAGCACACAACTTGCCTAGAAAGTCATAAATAATATCAGATTTTAGATTTTTTTCTATGTCGTAAAGTTCCTGAGATACAAGCAATTTAGTATTCCAAGTGTTCATTTTCTGCTCCAAGGGCTATTATTATGCATACATTTCTTTGTATTCACTGTGCTTCTGAATGCACCTTTTGGGAAAAAGAGGGTGCACATTTGCATTACTATTACAGTTAGCGTGTCCGCTTGCATTTCTGTTACCATTTGCGTTAGTGTTTCTGTTTATGTCACCGTGTGTGTTATCCTTTGCATTTGCACTTGCGTTTGTGTTATCCTTTGCATTTGCACTTGCGTTTGTGTTACTGTTACTATAT
Organism: Neoceratodus forsteri; assembly: GCA_016271365.2. NCBI lineage: Eukaryota > Metazoa > Chordata > Ceratodontiformes > Ceratodontidae > Neoceratodus > Neoceratodus forsteri. The sequence goes on from CM057458.1 coordinate 1,306,333,065, forward strand.
AAATTGCAAAAAACAAAAACAAGGCGCTGCGTCAACATGTGGTCTAAAAGCAAAGCAAAATGGTTATATTAAATGCACGCTGAAAATAGAAAATAGAGTTAAAAATCTACATTTTGACCTTAGGTCTTCTTCAGGAAATATCTAAAAAAGAAAAAAAAAACAAAGTTAGTGTAGAGGGGAGGTAAAATGATATATATATATATATATATATACACATAAATAATATATATGGGAAATGAGAAAGGGAGGTTTAGGGAGAAGAAGTGATAAATGGTAAGATTAAGAGAATCTGTGAAACAAAAAGGTGATAATGGGAAAGATAAAGCATAATAGGAGTGAAAGAACTAGGAAGTTCCCAGGTGGGGACTAATTAACAGGGCCTAGTATGAAGGCTGAAAGGTGACAAATATGTGGGAAGGAGACAGAGATGGAGACTTATGGTGAAAATGAAAATTAAATTAAATGAGTACAAAAAGAAATAGACTTTAGGGAAAAAAGGGATGGCTGAAAGATGCTAGTGGAAAATAGGTCTATCATTTAAACCAAAGGGCTGCTGGGAGCCAAGGCAGATGATCAGCTTGGCTTCCATGTTTTTTCTATGGTCAGGATCCCAGAAGCCCTGCTGAAGGACACAGACAGAAAGGTCATTGACATTGTGGTCTGTGGAGATAAAGTGGGATACAATGGGTTTAGCAGTTTCACCATTCCTGACTGCTCTGTAATGTTCCCTAAAATGGTCAGCAAGATGCCTACCAGTTTCTCCGATGTAAATAGCTGTACACTTCCTGCAAAGCATACAATATACCACATTGGTGGATATGCATGAGAACTCCTTGGTGATCTGAAAAACACCTGTAGGCCCCCGAATTTCAGTCACACTGGAAATAAATTTGCAGGTGTAGCAGCGAGTCCAGTTGCAAGGCTTGGTACGTGGGAGGGAGGAACTGTTAGGAGTAGGTAGGCTGCTTAACCAGGAGAGTCTGCAGGTTATGTGTGTGGTGAGGTCGAAACATAGATTTTTAACTCTATTTTCTATTTTCAGTGTTACTATATATATATATATATATATATATATATATATATATATATATATATATATATTATACTGGCACAATAGCACCAGTATATTAGGACTGAGTGCAAACGTCTGTGTTAAACCCCAAATTTTGAACCTCAATAACTTTGGAACCACTCAATGGGTTTGCACAAAACTGGCATGCATAATCTCCAGGGGTAGGTCCCTTGATGTGTGGACTTTCATGCAAATCTGTTGCATGGTTTGTGAAATGTAAACTGTCAAAATATCCATAATTTACCATTTTTTTCACAGTTCTTTGTCCACCTGTATCTCAGAAATACCTTTATGTTGTGGTCTGAAACTTTTAGAATAGAAATCCTTTGGGTCACAGATGTGCTCTTTGAAGGTTTGGTGAAAAAATATTAATCTGTTCTAAAGTTATTATATTTTTAATTTCACATTATTTCTATTGGGAAAATTTATATGTATAATGAAAGTGGAAGTACTTTTCGCACACTGTCATCCAGTTGTGCATACTATGCACCTTAATAACTTTGCAACCCTTCAATGGATTTGCATGACATTTGGCATGCATAATCTCTGGGGAAAGGTCTCTTGATATGCCACATGTGTGTGAATCACATTTGCAGTGTTTGAGATACAGTGCAGCAAATAATCCATTTTTTTTTTTTGCATTTCTTTGTCCTCCTCTAACTCAGAAACTGCTTAAGGTAGTGATATGTAATTTTCAGAGTAGAAAGTCGTTGTCTCACAATGTGCCTTTTGAAGGGTTGGTGCAAAATATCAACCCATTCAAAGGTTATTAAACTTTAATTTTCCATTATTTCCTATTTGAAAATTTATATGACAGGCAAGAAAGTTGTAATTTGCACAACTTACATAACTTGCGTAAGATACCGTCAGGCATGAAAATTGGAATTTCCACAAGTTATATAACTTGCATAAGATCCCTCCATTGAGACAGTATAACAGCATCCTTATGTTACGCTGGGAGCACAGGGCCATTTGGACCCTTCACTCCCATTTGTGCAAATTACATAACTTGTGCAAGATGCTGTTGTATTTTATGCACATTACATTATTTGCACAAAATGCAACAGTATTGTGTTAACAGTTAATAACCTGATATGGGTACAGAATAAAACAATGGGGTAAGCATTAGGGTTCACAACCCCAAGACACACCCGTCACACCTCTTCCTGCATGCAAGGTGGTGGTGGGCCTTAGGGTTGGAAGCCATGGGTGAGGGTGGGGTTTTCTGGTTTTTAGCCGAGGGTGGGGGCAGGGTCTTATGCTTGGGAACCCTAAGATTGCATTTCCCTACTTTTTACTCTTCATTCCTAATGGTGCATTAACAAAGTTTTTTTTTTGCACTGAAGATATATATCTATCTATCTATCTATCTATATAGCTATGTATATATTACGTAGCTCGATAGTGTTATCATAGTTAGGGTTGAGTAACCCATTTAAGGTTAAATGGTAAAACTTTGCACCTTAATAACTTTGCCACCATTCAACAGATTTTCCTGAAATATGGCAGGCATGGGGCATAACCATAGATCATGGCATCTGGCAAGTTTTGTAGTGGTCAGATATATGGCTGTAGAGTTCTTAAGCAACATTCATGCATGCAATTATGTTTTTTTGTGCATTCTTTGCTCGCACCTACAGGTCACATGGTTTATGTGACTGGTCCAAAAACTTCACAGAACATGCGGCTGGAGTCCCAATGTGTCTTTTGAAGAGTTCGTGAAAAAATATTGAACGGTTCAAATGTTCTTCAAAAAACAAGTTCCCATTATGAGTCAATGGGAAAAGTTAACAAAAAGTTTGAAAGTGTTGCAAATGCACTTTTTAGTGTCACAAATGGCCCTAGCAGTGTTGCAAATCTGCCATTTTGTTTTCAGTTACTGATCACAGAAATTCTTGGCATTTAAAATTGGGACCATCTAGGCAAATAATTATTCTTGTATTTACCTATTCTAGCCCCGAGGATGCTAGCCATGTCTTTATTTTGGGGTGAAACACCCCAGAAATATGTTTTTCAAATTTCTGGGAGAAGTAGTGTCACAAAGTAGTGTCGAAGCTCTGACACTTTTGCTAATTTTGCGAAAGGTGTCGCAAATCATGACACTACTTTTCAAGTATGGCCAAAATGACAGGAATTCTTTGCCACCTTGATGCAAAGGAATGGTTTTGGACTTTTGGGCTGAAATTTGAGGAAGAAAGCCAACATCTCATAGATGTGCCATTTGGTGACTTGGTGAAAAATATTGCAGGGATGCAAAGTTATGGTACTCTGAAGTTGGCACTTTTTCCCATAGACTAACATTGTGGCATCCGCAGTCTTTCAGGGCCCGATATCTTGGTAAAGCAGTGAAGATACTTTTTTTGGCTAAAAATTCAGTGAAAACATAGCCAGGAAAATCAATGAATTATGTGAAATTTTAATTTTTTCTATGTTGTATGGTTCCTGAGATATAAGCAATTTAGTATTCCAACTCCTCATTTTCTGGTCCGAGCCACATTATTATGCATACATTCTTTGTAGTCACTGTGTTTCTCTGTGCAACTTTAGGGAAAACCAGGGTTTGTGCTTTTGTTACTGTTACCCTTACAGTTTCCACTTGTGTTTCCATACTTGTTTGCATTACCCTTCCCGTTTATGCTAATGTGTCCGTTACCCTTTGCGTTTTCGTTTTCACTTGTGTTTGCATTACTGTAACCATCTGCGTTTCCACTTCTGTTTGACTTTGCATTGTAGTCACCATTATTATGTGATAGAACATCATGTGGTGGGAGCTTGGAGCATGAAGGACCCACGTGTGCACCACCATGTTCCATTAACATTGGCACAGGTACACTACTGTGTCTGTTATCCTTTGTGTTTTCATTTGCGCTTCTGTTTGCATTACTGTAACATTTGCATTTACACTTCTGCTTGACTTTCATTGCAGTCACCATTAGTATGTGACAAAACATCACGTGGTGGAGCATGGGGCCCAAAGGGCCCCTTCCACCACCATTCCATTAACATTGGTACAGGTCCATGATTGCAGTAACACACCACATTGAATAGTTGGAAGTTAAATGCTGTCAGCTAGAGAATTATCCAGCCCCTGTCAGGTCAGCTAGTGCATTCTGGTGGACAGTGATAGTAAAGAAACTAATAGATTTAAACAGTGTCCTTTCTCGGTTGCAGGGTACACAAGTTAGTACAGTTAGGAGTTGCATGGCTTCAGCAACAGAATGTCCTTCGCACCACCACCAGTACACACACAGTCACAGGAAAAGAAAGTCCATAGACATTAATGGTGCAGCTCTGTGGCTGCAGGGACACAAGCTAGGACAGTTAGGAATTGTATGGCTTGGCCAAACAATATTCCCACCTCCTCCCAGGCCAAGTAGTGCATCCTGAGTGGAGAGTAACAGGAAAAGAAAGTGCATAGATATCAATGGTGCACCTTTGTGATTGCATGGGCACACAAGTTAGGACAGTTAGGAGTTGCACGGTATCAGTTAGGCAATGCCTCCCCCCAGATCAGGTACTGTATCCTGAGTGGAGACCCACAGGAAAAGAAAGGTTATGGATATAAATGGTACAGCTCCATGATTGCAGTAACACACTAGTTGGGACAGTTAGGAGTTGTACGGTGTCAGCTAGGCAATGCCCCCTGCCCCCTCTCAGGCCAGGCAGTACATACTGAGTGGAGAGTCAGAGGAAAAGAAAGCCCACAGACATCAATGGTGCACCTTTGTGGCTGCGAGGGCACACAACTTAGGACAGTTAGGAGTTGCATGGCATCAGCTAGGCAATGCCCCCCCAACAGATCAGGTACTGCATCCTGAGTGGAGTGACAGGAAAAGAAAGACTATGGATTATAAATGGTACAACTCCATAACTGCAGTAACACACTTGTTGGAACACTTAGAAGTTGGACAGCGTCAGCTAGGCAATGCCACACCCCCTCTCCCAGGCCAGGTAGTGCATCCTGAGTGGAGAGTCATAGGAAAAGAACGTCCATACACATCAATGGTTCACCTTCATGGTTGAGGGGCACACAAGTTATGACAGTTAGGAGTTGTACGGTATCAGCCAGGTAATGCCCCCCCGCCAGATAAGGTACTGTATCCTAAGTGGAGACCCACAGGAAAAGAAAGGTTATGGATACAAACTGTACAGCTCCATGACTGCAGTAACACACTAGTTGGAACAGTTAGGAGTTGTACAGTGTCAGCCAGACAATGCCCCCCAGCCCCTTCCAGGTGAGGCAGTGCGTATTGAGTGGAGAGTCAAAGGAAAAGAAAGTCCATAGACATCAACAGTACACCTTTGTGGCTACAGGGGCACACAAGTTATGACAGTTAGGAGTTGCATGGCATCAGCCAGGCAATGCCCCACTGCAGATCAGGAACTGCATCCTGAGTGGACACCCACAGTAAAGGACAGGTTATGGATATAATCAGTACAGCACCATGATTGTAGTAACACTCTAGTTGGGACAGTTAGGAGTTGTACGGTGTCAGCTAGGCAATGCCCCCGGCCCCCTCTCAGGCCAGGCAGTGTGTCCTGAGTGCAGAGTCAGAGGAAAAGAAAGTCCATAGACATCAACAGTGCACCTTCTGTGGCTCCAGGGGCACACAACATAGGACAGTTAGGAGTTACACGACATCAGCCAGGAAATGCCCCCCCAGGATCAGGTATTGTATCCTGAGTGGAGACTCACAGGAAAAGAAAGGTTATGGATATAAATGGTGCAGCTCTGTGATTGCAGTAACACACTAGTTGGGACAGTTAGGAGTTGTATGGTGTCAGCTAAGCAATGGCCCCCAGCCCCTCTCAGGCTGGGCAGTGCATACTGAGTGGAGAGTCAGTGGAAAAGAAAGTCCATAGACATCAACGGTGCACCTTTGTGGCTGCAGAGACACACAAGTTATGACAGTTAGGAGTTGCATGGCATCTGCCAGGCAATGCCCCACCCCAGATCAGGTACTGTATCCTGAGTGGAGACCCACCACAAAAGACATGTTATGGATATAAACAGTACAGTCCATGATTGCAGTAACACACTAGTTGGGACAGTTAGAAGTTGTACGGTGTCAGCTAGGCAATGCCCCCCACCCCCTCCCAGGCCAGACAGTGCATACTGAGTGGAGAGTCAGAGAAAAGAAAATCCATAGACATCTATGGTGCACATTTGTGGCTCCAGGGGCACACACCTTGGGACAGTTAGGAGTTGCACGGTGTCAGCCAGGCAATGCCCCCCTCCACAGATCAAGTAGTGCATCCTAAGTGGAGACCCACAGCAAAAGAGAGGTTATGGATATAAAGGGTACAGCTCCATGATTGTAGTAACACACTAGTTGGGACAGTTAGGAGTTGTACGGTGTCAGCTAGGCAATGCCCCTCGCCCCCTCTCAGGTCAGGCAGTGCATCCTGAGTGGAGAGTCAAAAGAAAAGAAAGTCCATAGACATCTACAGTGCACCTTGTGGCTCCAGGGACACAACTTAGGACAGTTAGGAGTTGCACCGTGTCAGCCAGGCAATGCCCCCACCAGATCAGGTACTGCAACTGCATCCTGGGTGGAGCCCCACAGGAAAAGAAAGGTTATGAATATAAATGGAACAGCTCCATAAATGCAGTAACACACTCGGAACAGTGAGGAGTTAGATGGTGTCAGCCAGGCAATGCCCCCCAGATCAGGTACTGTATCCTGGTGGGAAAACACAGGAAAAGAAAGTTTATGGATATAAACAGTACAGCTCCATGTTTGCAGTAACACACTAGATGGGACAGTTAGGAGTTATGCGGTGTCGGCTAGGCAATGCCCCCCCGGCCCCTTCCAGGCTTGGCAGTGCATACTGAGTGGAGAGTCAGAGGAAAAGAAAGTCCAAAGACATCAACGGTGCACCTTTGAGGCTGCAGGGGCACCCAACTTAGGACAGTTAGGAGCTGCACGGCATCAGCCAGGCAATGACTACCCCTCCAGATGAGGTACTGCATCCTGAGTGGAGACCCACAGGAAATTAAAGGTTATGGATATAAATGGTACAGCTCCATGATTGCATTAACACACTCATTGGAACAGTTAGGAGTTGGATGGTGTCAGCTAGGCAATGCCACCCCCCTCCCAGGCTAGGTAGTGCATCCTGAGTAGAGAGTCACAGGAACAGAAAGTCCATAGATATCAATGGTTCACCTTCATGGTTGCAGGGGCACACAACTTAGGACAGATAGGAGTTGCACGGCATCAGCCAGGCAATGCCCCCCCCAGATCAGGTACTGTATTTTGATTGGAGAACCACAGGAAAAGAAAGGTTATGGATATAAATGGTACAGCTCCGTCACTGCAGTAACACACTAGTTGGGACAGTGTCTGCTAAGTAATGCTCCCCCGGCCCCTTCCAGGTCAGGCAGTGCATACTGAGTGGAGAGTCAGAGGAAAAGAAAATCTGTAGACATCAATGGTGAACCTTTGTGGCTGCAGGGGCACACAAGTTATGACAGTTAGGAGTTGCATGGCATCAGCCAGGCAATGCCCCACCCCAGATCAGGTACTGCATCCTGAGTGGAGACCCACAGGAAATTAAAGGTTATGGATATAAATGGTACAGCTCCATGAATGCAGTAACACACTCAGAACAGTGAGGAGATGGATGGTGTCAGCTAGGCAATGCCACTCCCCTTCCCAGGCTAGGTAGTGCATCCTGAGTGGAGAGTCACAGGAAAAGAAAGTCCATACACATCAATGGTTCACCTTCATGGTTGCAGGGGGACACAACTTAGGACAGTTAGGAGTTGCATGGCGTCAGCCAAGAAATACCCCACACCAGATCAGAAACTGCATCCTGAGTGGAAATCCACAGCAAAAGACAGGTTATGGATATAAACAGTACAGCTCCATGATTGCAGTAACACATTAGTTGGGACAGTTAGGAGTTGTACGGTGTCGGCTAGGCAATGACCCCACCCCCTTCCAGGCCAGGTAGTGCATCCTGAGTGGAGAGTCAGAGGAAAAGAAAGTCCATATACATCAATGGTGCACCTTCGTGGCTGCGGGGCACACAACTTAGGACAGTTAGAGTTGCACGGCATCAGCCAGGGCAATGCCCCCGCCAGATCAGGTACTGCATCCTGAGTGGAGATCCACAGGAAAAGAAAGGGTTATGGATAATAAATGGTACAGCTCCATGATTGCAGTAACACACTCATTGGAACAGTTAGGAGTTGGACGATGTCAGCTAGGCAATGCCCACCCCCAGGCAAGGTTGTGCATCTTGAGTGGAAAGTCACTTGAAAAGAAAGTGCATAGACATCAATGGTGCACCTCTGTGGTTGCAGGGACACACAAATTAGAAAAGTTAGGAGTTGCATGGCATCAGCCAGGCACTGCCCCCCCCCACACACACACACAGCTGGTACTGTATCCTGAGTGGAGATCCACAGGAAACAAAGGCTATGGACATTAACGGTATACATCCCTGTTTGCTGGAGGACACACGTTAGGACAGTTAGGATTTGCATGGCATCAGACAGGCAATCCCCCCCACCGCACAGCAGGTACTGCATCCTGGGTGCAGACTCAGAGGAAAACAAAGGTTATGTATGTTAATGGTAATCAGCTCCATGCTTGCAGTAACCTACAAGTTAGGACAGTTAGAGCTGCATGGCATCAGTCACAGGCAATGCTCCTCCCCAGATGAAGTCTCCTGAGTGGGAGAGTGATAGGGAAAAGAAAGTCTATGGACATCAATGGTGCACCTCCCTGGTTGTAGGAACTTGCAAGGCATCAGCCAGGCAATCCCCCCCTTCAAATCTGACATTGTATCCTGAGTGGAGACCCATGGTAAAAGTGAGGGCATGAAGATAAACAGTACACCACTTTTATTGCAGGAACACACAAGTTAGGATAGTTAGGGGGTGCATGGCGTTTGCTGGGCAATTTCCCCTTCACATAATCGGGTACCGTATGCCACGTGGACACACATTGTTAAACCTAGGGCATGGATATCCATATCAGATCTTGTTGATTGCAGCAACAAAAAAGTCAGTATACATAGGAATGGCATGGCATTAGCCAGGTAATTACATCCTGGCTCCTACACTAGGTACTATGCCACGACTTGAGACTCATTGTGAAACTGACAGATGGAAACATTTCTTGTTAATGGTTTCCTATGTCATGCAAACAATGTCATCTGGCCAATAGCTGTGCAAAATACTTATGTTTTCAAAACTGTAGAAGAAAAACTATTTTTTTGAAGAAAATATTTATTTACTGTTTTTTGAACACTTATTATTTAAAAATAAAAAAAACATACAATGTTATAAGTCTTTGGTGCTTTACAATACAAAACTAGAAATCTTGTAATCAACAATATTCATTTTAAAATGTATTTAGAAAAAGATTGTAACAAAAATATTTAAAAATTTCCACTTAACATAAATTAGAAAAGAAATATACATTTAGCTCTTAAAATAAATACTTATTTGTTAAATTTGTTTGAAAATTGTGAATTTAGAAAAATATGTATTTGTAACTTATAAAAAAATATTCATTATAAAATGCTTTATTGGTAATTTTTTTCTAAAAATACTTGACATTTAACTATTTACGAAAAAAAGGTACTGTGAGAGGGAGGTGTGCTGCCGCTTGAGGCAGCCCAGGCAGAAGCTGGATAGATGTGGAGGTGCACTGGGAGTGGAAGCCATTGCGCCAGGGTGATGGGAGATACCGGGAATGGCTGTGGAGGCTGTCCATCACTGGTTAGGGAGACTGGATGAGACGTTTGAAGGTGAAGCAGTGCTAGTGTGTGCACTGCTACCTGCCGCTGTGCCCACAGACTCATGCACAAGGTTGACTGTTGCCTGCTGTGCTGTCAGGAGGGACAGTATTTTTGCCTGTCCCTCCTGCAGGCCTGCCACTTCTTCTTTGAGACAGTCAACCTTGTGCTTGAGTCTATGAACACAGCGACTGTGCACTTTTTATGTGGCAGATCTGTAAAGAGAAAAAAAAGAACTATTAACATGTAACAGTGACAAATGTACTTTGCTGGTTCTGTTTAGTCCCATGAGATGTACTTTCTGGGGCTGATATTTTTACAATGGTTGTAGATATGTATTTTGGGTTAAGATAGACAGAAGTTATGCTGATGAGTAGTTGTCTGTCACCACTCAGGCAGTGACCCCGCTTAGTTCTCTTCTACCCTGTGGAGAGGTAGTACTTCTTGACAATAGAGTGACAGGTATATTTGGTAAATGTAGATGAATGGAACACCTTATTATTTGCAGGTGCACACATTATTAGGACAGTTAGGAGTTGTGCGTCCTCAGCAAGGCAATGTTCATCCCCACCCACAGACCATATACTGCATCCTGACTGTAGAGGTACATCAAACCCAGGGCCATGGACATCAATGCTATAGCTCCCTGATTGGAGCTGCACACAAGTTAGGACAGTTAGGACATTCACAGCCTCAGTCAGGCAATGCCACCCCACCATAGAACAGATACTACATCCTGAGTGGAAAGACAGAGCAAACCTGAGGGCATGAACATTAATGTTATTCCTCCCTGATTGCAGGTCCACACAAGTTAGGATAATTAGGAGTTGCACTGCGTCAGCCAGGCAATACCCCCTCCCCCCACGAGGCAGGTACTGCATCGTGAGTGGACACTGACAGTGAAACAAAGGCTATGTATATCAATGGTACCACTCCATGATTGCAGTACCATACTAGTTGAGAGAGTTAGGAGTTGTATGTTGTCAGCTAGGCAATGCCTCCCCCAAACGAGTTAGTGCATTCTGAGTGTAGAGTCACAGGAAAAGGAAGCCCATGGAAATCAATGGTACAGCACTGTGATTGCAGGAACACACAAGTTGGGACACTGTGGAGTTGCATGTTGTCAACTAGGGAATGCCCCCCCACCCACACCGCAGAGCAGGTACTGCATCCTGAGTGGAGACTCACAGGAAAACAAAGATTATGGATACAAATGGTACAGCTCCACGATTGCAGTAACATAGTAGTTGGGACAGTTAGAAGTTGTATGGTGTTAGCTAGGCAGTGCCCCCCCCCAGGCAAGGTGCTGCATCGTGAGTGGAGAGCCACAGCTAAACAGAGTGCATGGACATCAATGTTATGCCTCTCTATTTGCAGTCACATACAAGTTACAAATGTTTGTAGTTTCATGTTGTCAGTCATGGAATAGTTTCCAACCTCAACAGATCAGGTACTGCATGGAAGAGGATAGTTATAGCTAATCTAAAGCTATGTACATCAATGATACACTTCTGTGATTGCAGGTATACACAGGTTTGAATAGTTAGGAGTTTAACGGACTCAGCCAGAAAGGTGCACACATAATTAGTACAGTTAGTAGTTGTGTACCCTCAGCAAGGCAATGTTCACCCCCCACCCACAGACCAGGTACTGCATCGTGAGTGTAGAGCTACAGCAAACCTAAGGCCATGGACATCAACACTATAGCTCCCAGACTGCAGCTGCACATAAGTTAGGACTGTTAGGACTATCACAGCCTGAGCCAGGCAATGCCACCCCACCATAGACAGGTACTACATCCTGAGTGGAGAGGCAGAGCAAAGTTGAGGACATGAAAATTTATGGTATACCTCACTGATTGCAGGTCCACACAAGTTAGGACAATTAGGAGTTGCACGGCATCAGCCAGGCAATGCCCACCTCCCCCCAGAGCAGGTATTGCATCTTGAGTGGACACTCACAGTGAAACAAAGACTATGTATTTAAATGGTACAGCTCCATGATTGCAGTACCATACTAGTTGGGAGAGTTTGGAGTTGTATGGTATCAACTAGGCAATGCCCCCCCCCAGGCAAGGTAGTGCATTCTGAGTGTAGAATCACAGGAAAAGGAAGCCCATGGACATCAATGGTGCAGTATCATGATTTCAGGAACACACAAGTTGGGACACTTTGGAGTTGCATGTTTTCAGCCAGGGAATGCCCCCACCACACAACACAGAAGGTACTGCATCCAGAGTGGAGACTCACAAAAACAAAAGTTATGGATATAAAGGTACAGCTCCATGATTACAGTAACACACTAGTTGGGGCAGTTAGGAGTTGTACAGTGTTAGCTAAGCGATGCCCCACAGATTAGGTAGTACATCCTGAGTGGAAAGTCACAGGAAAAGAAAGTACATAGACATCAACGGTGCAACTCTATGGTTGCAGGGACATACAAGTTAGGACAGTTAGGAGTTGCATGGTATCAGCTAGGTAATGCCCCCCCCTCCACCCCCATAGCAGATACTGCATGCTGACTGGACAATCACAGGGAGAAAAAAGGCTATGGATATAAACGGTACAGAGTGTAAAGACACAGCTAATCTAAAGCTATGTACATCAATGATACACTTCTGAGATTGCAGGTGTACACACGTTTGGATAGTTAGTGGCTTTACTGAGTCAGGCAGGAAATGTAACCTGCAGACCAGGTACTGCTTCCTAAGTGGCTAGGGATAGGAAGACAAAGGCTATGGAAATAAATGGTGGAAGTCTTTGGAGTCACAGACAAGTTAGCTTACTGATGAGATGTGTGGTGTCAGTGAGCCAATGCATGCTGCTCACTGCAGAACCAGATACTGTTCCATGATACATAAAGCACAGCAAAAGTTAAGCCATGCACATCTACTGTCAGTTTTACTGATTGAGTTAACATAGACTAGGATATAACATGTACCAATACTGTTTGACGCAGTCAATGACATCTGTATGTGTTTCTGTTACTAGATTTACTTTCAGCACTGGTGCCAGGCTCCTGCTTCACCTGCGTCAGTGGTGTTGCTGCAGTCTCTCCAACCACTAGAAAATACATAAATAGATTGTTTGATATAGATCATCTGAATATGTACATGGTAAACAATGCTGTTATTGTCTTACTATCTATTTATGTTATGATTCTGGCATGATACAATGTACCACAGTTAGTCATGTGCCTCCCTCATAACATGTAGTTGTGAGATTTTATCAATGGTTAATCAAATAATATGCTAATTCTTTTGTACATAAACAGTACTATAATAGAGCCATGAACATGTATTACTTATCCCTGTTATTGGAGATATATACAATATAGGAGGATGACTTTTACTTATGTTACACACAGGCTATGTTTTCAGAATCCTGCTGCTGTTGTGTGAGAAGATTGGTATACAACGATCATACAAGTAGAGCGGAGTTTGCAGTACGGCTATCTGGAGGACTCAAGAGATGTGGGGGAAGCACATGGCTGTCTGTAGGGATGGCATAGGAGGGGGACTGATTTGACATCATAACTACTGTAGAGAAAATTGACAATGGTACAAGAGTATTGATTGTAGCATAAGGATAAAGTTAATAAATAACATTGCGAATGTGAAAAAATTATCTTTTCCCTTTATTTTTCTACTCAAAAAATGTTAGGGACACATTGTATAAGTGCAATGAACCAATCTAGGATGTGGGTGATGATGGCATTTACTGACAGCTGGATGTTTGGTTACTTGAACTGTGGTCTCGTGACTGAAAAACAGCACGTGGTTAACTCAGCATCACTCACAGCCTGTCATGCTTTTCCTTAATTAGGGCACTGAGAAGTTGTACAGATAAAACCAGCTAATGATGTATATGGAAAGTCAGGTCATGTACATCAATGGAACACTATGGTAATATGAGGTGTTTAGAAATTAATGTAGTTCTCATTCACATGATCTTACCAAGGTAATGTGACTGACTTAGGAGACTTAGTAGTTGGATGTTCTGAAGTAGGCAATGGTGTTAAAAGGAAACTGGCAGTGTGGGCTGATTGTACTGCTGTAACAAAACTTCTGTGATGGACATGACCAACACAGACATTTGCACAGTTAGGAGTTCCCTGGCACCACCCAGAGTATGAACTATTACAGAATGGCAGAAATGAATTCTTACACCTGATTCAGTGACAGAGGTTCTAAGCTGGGTATTTATTTTTGCAATAGATGTCCAGCTTAAAATAAGTGTTAGTTCAAGTGCCTCTTCACAGAGTTACATTCTCTGATAGGCCATTTTCTAAGCACAATAAGCATTATGTGGTAATACCGGAACTTCCAGGGGCTATAAGGCCCTCCAGTTGTGGTGCTGTGCCTCAATACGCCCATGTGCAGTCCACTATTTCCCAGTAATGACCACCCTGTCCAGTATTAATCCTTACTTATACACTGAACAGATGTTGTGTTTTGAGTGGAGAACCACAAGAAGACTACTGATGTTAACAGTCACAGAACACCTTGGTGATTACAGAGGTACATATGCTTGTACAATTAGGACATCTATGGGGTCAGTAAGGGTATGTACTCTGATGATACACAAGGAGGTTCTGCCTTGTGAGTGTAGAGTCAGAACAAAACAACTGTGTTACGCAGCAATGTAACAGAAGCTGAGTGGGTGTAGAGCAGCAAGAATCTGATGAACACCAAGTACTAAGAGCAACTATTCATAATCATTTTTCCTAGGATTTTCTTACCTTTGACTCGACAAAGATAACACTGTCTGAGTCTGAGTGTTCAGCCTCCACAGCTTCAGCTTGGGCTGGTACTACCTCACTGCGTGGTGGGGAGCACCTCTGATGACCTGTGAATGAAAGATAATAATGATATTCATTGAGTGTGGTATATGTGTCTTCACTTATTTAAAACAGATTTCTTTGAACAATGGTAGCATTGTCTGCCACTTAAGATACCCCCAGATGAGGTGCTGTATACTGATTGGAGAGTCACATATAAAAAGTAATGGATATAAATGTTACAGGTACATGATTGCAGTAACACACTAATTGTGATATCCCCGAACAGGTACTGCATGCTGAGACGAGACTCACAGGAGAGAAAGGTTATGAATATAAATGGTACAGGTCCATGATTGCAGTAACAGACTAGTTTGGACGGTTAGGAGTTGCATGGTGCCACCTAGTCAATGCCCCCCCAACACACTGCAGGCCAGGTAGTGCATCGTGAGTGGACAGTCACAAGAAAAAGAAAGTCAATAGCATTGACAGTTCACCTTTGTGGTTGCAGGGGGGTACACAAGTTAGAACAGTTAGGAGTTTCTTGGCATCAGACAGGTAATCAACCAGCCTGTAGCTGAGGTACTGTATCCTCAGTGGAGAGCCACTGGAAAATTACAATTATGAATAGAAATTGTACAGCTCCATGATTGCAGTAACACACTAGTTGGGACAGTAATGAGTTGCATGGTGTCAGATAGGCAGTGCCCCCTTCCCCCTGGTGCAGGAACTGCATCCTGAGTAGAGAGTCACAGGGAAACAAAGGTTATGGATATAAATGGTACAGCTCCATAATTGCAGTAACACACTAGCTGGGATAGTTAGGAGTTCCTCAGTGTCAGCTAGGCAATGGGCCCCCCCAACAGGTAGTGCATCCTGGGTGACCACTCAGAGTAAAACAAAGGCAATGAATATAAACAGTACAGCTATATGATTTAAGTAACACACTAGTTGGGGCAGTTGTAACTTGTACAGTGTCAGGCACTCAGTGCTTGGCCCCCCACACCTCCCCCAAAAAGCTACTGTATCCTGAGAGGAGACTCACTGAAAAGAAAGGTAATAAATATTAATGGTGCAGCTCCATGATTGCACTAACTGACTAGTTGGGATAGTTAGAAGTTGCATAGTGTGAGCTAGTGAATGCCACCTCTCCCAGCCCAGGCCAGGTAGGGCATTGTGAGTAGACAGTCTTGGGAAAGAAAGTCCATAGACATCAACTGTGCAACTTTTTATTGCAGGATCACATGAGTTAAGACAGTTAGGAGTTGCACAGTGCCAGCCACACAATGCACCCGCTACCCTCCCAGAAGAGGTACTGCATCCTGAGTGTAGCCTGATTGTAAAACTAAGGCCATGGATGTCAATAGAACATCACCCTGATTTCAGGAAGATATAAGTTAGGAGAGTTAGGAGTTCATGGTATCAGCCAGGCAATAACCTTCCCCCCCCCAAAAAAAAAAGACCAGGCACTGCATCCTAAATGCAGACCCATTCTAAGAGTGAAGCAATGTACATCAGTGGAACATCACTGTGATTGCAATTATACACAAATGCACATAATTTTTAACACTCTGTATTGCAACAAAACATTGCATTATGGCAGTAACAGCCATGAAGGTGTGTGTTGTGTTGGGATAAGATGATGCCTCAGGTACTGGATGTGCTCACCCTGTTGTGCCTGACCTGACTACCTGAGGTTTTATCTTACGTAACACAACAGTCAGCTTCTTAGTGATTCCTGTTTAAGAATATGCTATGATGATTAACAAATAGTTTCTTTACTCATGGTGTGTTAGGCACTCCCCTGCTGTAGGCTTTCCAGCAGCCTCCCACATTTCATGTGCAAGATAGTACCAGCACTTATCAGCCTCCGGTATCTCCTCTCTGTTCTTTAAAACATAGAACCTCTGGTGCAACAGCTTCCACTTCCTCTTGCACATGGCTGGATTTTTGTCTTTATTTTTAAAATCATATGGAAGAATCCATGTATGCACCTCCACATCGTATCCAGCTTCCTGTTGGTGCTTCTTATCAGGACTTCTACATTTCCTCTGGCCTAGGCTGTCTCAAGCAGGCAGCACTCCTACCTCAAACTCCAGAGTCTCATACTGAATACTTGTTGTTTAAAGCTGTAATAAATAGAGACACAACAGTATGCTACTGTGATATTTTGTCACATGTATTTTTGTGCTCTGGTCAGATTTTAGACTACAGATGCACAAACAGCTAAATTTGTGTTATTCTATAGTTATTATAGGAAGTATTCCTATGTGGTTACACTGATTGTTAGGTAATATGAGATTAACAACACAGTACTGCCTCCATGATGGCATGGTTAACTGTGCCTTATATGTATACTGAAACCATATAGCGAGATATTAATACTACATCTTGTTACCAAGAACTTAATGCATGTCATAATTCTGAACATGTCCATGCATCTCAATTTGTGTAGTGGTGTGAAAGTGAGATAGCATGTGTTTGTGTTGTTTGTATTATGTATGCAGCTTTTCTATTTTTTTTAACCAAGTTTTTTTGGCTCTTAAAGAGCCTTTTTTGTTAATGATATTTGCTTTAGCAGTCTGATATTTTTAGAGGACTGTGAGGATTCCATCTCGAAGGTCACCCAGGAAAAGGAAATTGCCAGCATGTGAGAAATGCACACCATCTGGTATGTATAGCCAATTATTACAATACTTAATTTCAGGGTGATGTATGGTGTGCATCCCAGACATGCAAAGATATCCAGAAATTCTTATGTTAACCTTTCTCCATACTCTGTCAAGCAGGTACATGTGTTGTTCTGCTTGCCAGACCCTACACTCTGTAATGTCAGAAAAAATGATCTTACAGGCAGGTAACATAGCCATAATAGAAGCAAGGTCCAATTTTGCTTCTGACAGTAAATCTACCCATCATTTGGTGCCCAAATAATTGCCTCCATGATGAATCAGCAGTATGTCCAGCTGAGTTTGAGTCCTCAGAAGTCTGTGCATTGTTGGCATGAGATGCTCCCATCTCATGCCACCCATGCCAAACTACTTAACAGAGCAATTTGGAAGTTGCAGGTCTTTGCCAAAATCACTTCTCTGAGCATACTCTGAAGCACGCCTTACTATACTGCTGCCAACGACCCACACAGTCCATTTGCTGTTTTCTGCTATTCTTAGATTTTATACTGAGAAGTGGACAGAGAACTACCAAAAAAAATCTGAGTTTCTCCTGCAGTGCCTAGTCACAACTGAATGTGAAACTAAGATTTTGCTCTCTGCTTCACATTGCTTTGGTGGGCTGTTCCAAAACACAGTCATTTTAAAAGTTATTGGTTAATGATTTCTCATAGCTAACCAATAGAGTGGATGCACTCACTATTACTACACTGAATGGCTGCAGCTGCTGTGAACCAGAAATGCTGGAAGATTTCTTAGGGGGAAAATACTACATTCTTATAGGCTACTTCAAACAATCACATCTACACAGAGACATGTGATTGGTTGCCTCTTGCATTATGATACATGTGCTGCTTGCTTTCTGTCTCAATTTGCAGCTCTATGTGTGATAATAAGTACTGATTGACACTCTGACTTTAAACAGTAATAGCTTATTTTTACAGCATAATAGCTTATTTAGGTTGTCAAAGTCAAATAGAGCAGTAAAAAATGTTTTGTGTAATGCTATTTTGTGCTACTAACAGATTTTATATGCTAGAAAAATTGTTAATAAAATTTAATGTACTTACACTTGTAAAGAGGATCTGGTCTTTTTCTAAGATGGCTGCTATGTCCTTCTTCTCCACTCTTCAGCACTTGTGATTGGTTCCCTGACATGGCCTGATCAATGTGACATTGCATTAGTGGCAGCGTCTATCAGTCAGATAGCAAGCAATGTCTGATTGGCTGAGCCTTAAAGGGAGTGTTTTCACATTTCATTTTGTGACACTTTCGTGCTTGTGACACTATTATTTGACAGTGTGCTCAGTAAGGATGGCAAATTCAGACGCAACATACAGTACCAGTTTCATCTCCTGTGGAAGAGTGAGTTTAGCATACTGTCTGCACCAATTGAGCATACTATTCATGTCACAACTCCACTTGATGGAATAACAGCGGCACAGTTCCTGGAGAAATTAAAGCTGAAGGATGAAAATGTGCAAGTGAGTTTGTCTTCCATTCAGTCAAGTCTACGTGGCACCAAAGAATACTGGTATCACAGACACTCTGAAGCGATGACCATGCTGTGAATGTATGGTGCAGCCACATGGTTTGCCACACTCAGTTGTGCCAAGTATGCCTGGGATGAGGTCATAGAACTGCTGAAGTGGGCAAATTGTAATGTAGAGGGCATTTCATCAATGACTCTCAGAGAAATGTGCTCACTTGACCCTATGTCTGAGACAAGGCATATCCACAAGCGAGTTCATGATATTCTGACTTTCATTTTGTCAAAGGACAATCCACCTCTTGGTATTGTGGAGCATTACTTCTGGAGGATGGAGTATCAGGCACAAGACTCTCCTCATATTCACATGTTACTTTGGATCAAGGATGCCCCACACATAGGTGAACATGAAGCGGCACAAGTGCTAGTATTCATTAAGCAATACATCACTTGCCGCATTCTGGACAAGTATGACAGTCCTATACTGTGGAAGTTGGTGCAGAAGTTTCAACGCCATATTTGCGTGACATACTGCCACCGGCTAGTGAAGAACAAATCTGATTGGACACAAGATGCAATTTGGATTCCCCAGATGTGTCTGTCAGGATGGTCAAAACTGGAGACCAGATGTCCAAACTGGATCCGTAGCCATCAATCAATTCCTTGTTTGCCATTGATGAACCAGGATGGCAAACAAGGAATTTAGTGAGTGGTGGACCAGGATTTAAAACTCCTAAAAATAGCAAAATAGCCATAAACAGATGGGGCAATGTGACAGAGGACTGCTCATCAAGTCCAGATGAGCAAAATACATCCATAGATGTGTTAAAGAGACATTCCTAGACAGAGAAATCAAGGTTGTTTCAGGGGAAAACAAAAAAATAAGATGGCTGCTCTATAACAAAGAATTTTTTCTGACAAACCAGGATTGGCAACTGGTGTGCAAGGAATGGCTCCTGGAGAACCAGGATGCTGGTTCGTACTTTGCAGTTATCCTGAAAAATAAAACTCCATTGAAAATAATGGGACCTTAAAATGCTATAACTTTTGAACTGAATGATATTTTTCACAAAATCAATGCTGCCCTTCCTCTGCTTGTGTGTGTGTATATATATATGTGTGTGTGTGTGTGGTAGGAATGTGGATTAGGTTGTGAACCCTAACACCAAATTTCCATACTTTGTTCACTGTAATATCAACCTTAACTGATGTATTAACAGGCCTTTTTGCCATTAAAAAAATACATATATATCTATATATATAGCACGGTAGTGCTGCCATAGTTAGGGTCGAGAACCCCATTTAAGGTTAAATGGTGAAACTTTGCACCTTAATAACTTTGCCACCATTTGATGGATTTGCCTGAAATTTGGAAGGCACTGGGCATAACCATAGGTCTTGGGATCTGCCAACGTTTGTACCGGTCTGATATATGGCTGCGGCGTTATTAAGTGACATTCCAGGGCGCATTTCTTTTTTTTTTCCGTATTCTTGGCTGGCACCTACAGGTTGCATGGTTTGTGCAACTAGTCCAACAACTTGAGGGAACTTGCTGCCAGGGTCCCCAATGTGCCTTTTGAAGATTTTGTGACAAAATATTGAACAGTTCAAAAGTTATTCCAAAAACAAGTTCCCATTATAAGTCAATGGGAAAAGTTAAAAAATTCTACACTTTTGCAAATGCACTTTTTAGTGTCGCAATGACCCTAATACTGTCACAAATCCACCATTTTGTTTTCAGTTACTGATCAGAAAAATGCTTGGTGTTTAAAATTGGGACCCTCTAGGAACACAATTTTGTTTCATGTGTTCACCTAGTGGTACCCTCAGGATGCTAGCTATGTTCTTTATTTTGGGGTTAAACACCCCAGAAATATGTTTTTCAAATTTTTGGGAAAAGTAGTATCACAAAGTAGTGTCGCACTTGCGACACTTTCGCATATTTTTGAGAAAGGTGTCTCAAATCATGACACTACTTTTCTAGACTATGGCCAAATGACAGGAATTCTTTGCCACCCTGTTGCAAAAAAAATGGTTTGGTCTTTTGGACTGGGATTTGGAGGGAAGGCAGCCAACTTCTCACAGATGTGCCTTTTGGTGGTTTGGTGACAAAATATTGCACAGATGCAAAGTTACGGTACTCCAAAGTTGATGTTTTTTTCCCATAGACTAACATGGTGGCATCCACTGCTCCATTTGGGGCTCGTATCTCGGAAATGGTGCAAGATACGGAATTTTCATCATGACAATGCGTAGCCCATAGGGCTACATATTTAGTGAAAGCCTAGCCAGGAAACTCATGAATCATGTGAATTTTTTTTTATTTTTCTACGTTGTACGGTTACTGAGATATTAGCATTTTAGTATAACAATTGCTCATTCTCTGCTCCGAGGCCCATTATTATGCATACATTCTTTGTTTTCACTGTGTTTCTCAATGGAGCTTTTGGGGTAAAATAGGGTGTGCGCTCCAGTTACTGTTACACGTAGGCTTTACACTGATGTTTCCATCCCTGTTTTCCTGTACACCACCGTGTAAGTTACCTTTATGCTTCTGTAAGCGCTTGCATTACTGTTACCATTTGTGCTCCACTACTGTTTGTGTTTGTCTTTCACTTAGCATCACTGTGCGTGATACATTTCTGTTGGCAGCTGCCTTCCGTTTGCATTGCATTTGTCTTTTGTTTTGCATCATCGTTGTTCTTACCATTCCCATTTGCATTTCCAATTATGTTCTGTGCCCGTGTGTGTTACAGTTTGCATTTCCATACATGCTTCCATTTGTATTTCTGTTTTTTTGGTGTTATTGTTGCTGTTACTGTTACCATTTGCATTACAACTCTGTACCCTCACCGTGTGCATTGCGGTTTGTGTTTCCATACGTGCTTGCATTTGTGTTTCTGTTTCTTTTTACATTTTTGTTGCTGTTACAGTTATCATTTGCATTTACAATAGCAGTACCATGACCACGCATGTTACCAGTTGCTTTTCCGTATGCGTGTGCATCTCTGTTTGCGTCACTGTTCGCTTTGGCGTCACTTTGCACCTGTGTTTCTATTAACGCTTGCTTTACAATTTACGCTTGTGTCACCACATGCATAACTGTTACCACTTGTGTTTGCTTTGCTGTTACCGTTACTATGTCACAAAAAATCGTGGTGGGAGCATTCCATTCACTATGTATACCCTCATTCTCAAAAAAGGAAATAAGGGCAAAAACTCCATTTAATGCCTCAGTTAGGGTTGTTCCACAGTGACAAAAGTGAGAAATTCAGTGTTGAGGTTGAAACCCCTTGCACCCCCTCAGCCCACCCCAACTGGCATCGGGTTGTGCATTGGGGTCGTCGGTCCTAACTCTCACCCCATTCTCCTATGCCTCAGCTTGTTCATGCATGTGATGGGGTGAGTGTTAGGGCTGATGACCCCAACGCACATCCCGATGCTGGTTGGGGGGGCCGGCTGAGGGGGTGCAATGGTTTTTTTCAACCCTAACACTGAATTTCCTCACTTTTGTCGCCTTGAAACAACCCTAACTGATGCAATAAATGGAGGTTTTCTGCCTCTAATATATATATGGATGTATATATATATATATATATATTTTTTTTCTAAGCAGAAACTTCATTAATGCATCATTTACATTTTGTGGACAGCATTTTCTATTACTCTACTAGATTAACATTTGTTTGGTGGGTGGCCTTGCTGTTGTCAATGTACTTTTTAGTCATTGGGTGTGTAATGTGGCCCTACACTTACAAGTTTGTGGGAGCGTGGGGCCCAACACCAGCGTGTAACTTTCTACTTTTCTATTCTTTCTTAAAAAGTGAGAAATTCTATGCAAAAACTTTGTTAATGCATCAGTTAGGGTTCTTATATAGTGACAAAAGTGAAATTTGCCATTTGGGTTCCCACCCATTGAACCCCACCTGCACCCCACCCCCACCAACAGGCATCAGGGTGTGTGTTGGTGTCATTGACCCTAACTCTCACCCCATCCCATGTGTAAACAAGATGAGGTGGTGCAGTGTAAAAGAATGGGATGAGAGTCAGGGCCAACGACCCCAACACACACCACTATGCCTGTTGGTGGGGGCGGAATGGGGGTGGGGTTCAATGGGTGGGAACCCTAATGGTGAATGTCCTCACATTTGTCACTGTAGAAGAACTCTAACTGATGCATTAACAAAGTTTTTTGCATAGAATTTCCTTACTTTTTAAGAAAGAATAGAAAAGTAGAAAGTTGCACACGTTGGTGTTGGGCCCCACGCTCCCACCAACTTGTAAGTGTTGGGCCACATTACACACCCAATGACTAAAAAGTACATTGACAACAGCAAGGCCACTCACCAAACAAATGTTAATCTAGTAGAGTAATAGAAAATGCTGTCCACAAAATGTAAACCTGTGCCACAATATCTCCACAAAAATATATTTGACCAACACATAAACATGACTATTGACATTTACAGGACATGCCATCAACACCATCCAAATTTCAAGTAAAAAGACCAAACTGTGTCCGAGATATAACATGTCAAAGTCTGACATTTTCGTTCATCAGAGTGGCACAGTTCCACACCTATTGACATTTAACAAACACAACAACTGAAAACTACATCCATGACACTAAGGCTAGACACCCTATCAATTTCAAGCCACCAGCACAATCCAAAACACTGTCCGCAATACGTAAAGTGCATCACACAATATCTCCACACATAAACACCATAATTCACACCTACAGGACATGCAATAAACACCCTCCAAATTTCAAGTAAAAAGACCAAACTGTTTCCAAGATATTCAATCTTAAAGATTGGTAAAATTTCCCTATCTATTCCATTATAAAAAATCTGGCCATCTTGTCCCCCCTTGCCATCAAAAAATGTGCAGGCTCGTGATCCAAGAATTTGCAGGTCATGACCAAAGAATAAAACTGTTCTAATTTTAAAATTCTAAGAATTGTGGTAAACCACTGCCATGGTTCATCAGAACAAAGCCCCTGAGTAAAACCCACCCTCATTTGTCTTCCTAGGACACCCCTGGGCTGAGAAAATAGATTTTTAATCTGGTTATCTTGTCCCTCACTCACTATGCATGATCACGATCAAAGAATCTCAGGATCAAACAATTTGCAGGCTTGTGATCAAAGAAATTGCTTGCTCAAGAACAAAAAGTGAGGGACGAGATGAACATATTTGTGTTTTTCCAGTCAGAAAATTGAAAACAAGATGGTGGACCTCGCGATCAAAGAATTTTTAAAATGCTTGGGGACAAAGATTCTTGAACCATGAGGCTGAAAATTCTTTTATTGCCAGGCAGGACCAGATGGCCAGAACCCCATTCTTTGTTCACAAAGCATACATATAAATTTTCCCTTTGACTTATAATGGGAACTTAAAGTGGCATAACTTTTGAATGCCTTAATATTTTTTCACCAAATGAAAAGAGGCATGTTCGGCCACCAAAGTTCTTTCAAAAAAACCATCTCACAGAGTGGCACACCATGCAATGGCCGTGCAAGGCCACATCCAAAATCCCAAAAGCTGCCTCCAAAAATGGATAATTTTTCATTTTTCAGCATTTTCGTATGCAAAGACCTAAGTCCAACCAAAACAAAATTTGGAAATCATGAGATCTACTATGCCCCACCGTGTATACCAAATTCCAGGCAAATCCATTGAACAAGTCCAACATTATCAATGCCCAAACTTTTGACTTTAGTATGTACGTGACAACTGAACCCTATCTATAGTGGTGCGACCACACCACTATAATATATACATATATATCTATATCTATCTATATATATATATATATATATATATATATATATATATATTCATTGCAAAAAACTGCATTTAATGCATCCTTTATTGTTAAAGCAACAAAAGTGAGGAAATGAAACATTAGGGTAAAGCATTTAACCCCCCATACACTCCCACACCCATATCTTCCACAGACTGATAGACACCTGGGTGTGCTATGGGGTCATGTGGCCCAACTCTCATCCCATTTCATGTGAAGGCAGGTTGACATGCTAAAGTAATGGAGAATGGGGTGAGAGTTAGGACTCATGACCCAATGGCACACACCCCTGCATCTGTCAGTCTGCGGAGGATATGGATTGTGGTATGTGGGGGGTAAGGGGCTCAACCCAAATGTTTATTTTCCTCACTTGTGTTGCTTTAACCCTAACTGATTCATTAAACACAGTTTTTTTGCCATGAATTTCCTTACTTTTTGAAAAAGTGTAATATAATAAGTAAATAACATGTTTCTGCATAATAATAATATGCATCTGTGGGCCCTGCACTCCCACTTATGCATAGCTACAGAGCCATACAGCAGCCCAATAGGGCAAGGAACCCTTGTAACACTAATTTGCTGATATCTCCGGAACCGTAACGGCTAGAAAAAAAAAATTAAAGTGTAATTGTAACCATGACAGTGCATACTGCACACGGAAATAAAGGACCAAACCCTTATCTCACATTGTTTACAAGATATGGGCAAAGAAAAGCATTGGACAAGCACTCTTTGAACCCTTGTGATACTAATTTGACAATATCTCAGTAACCATGCAACTCATGAAAATAATTCCACTGCAGGTGTAGTCTGTGGTTTCCAAGCTTGTTCCAGTGGCTTACACTAAGCCACCAGTAGCAAACAATCTGTATCTTGCTTTGTTTCTGAAATATGGAAGCTGAAAAGCACAATGAGTACTGCAATGTTATACTATGGTGAAAATCTCAATTTCATAATGGCATATCTATGGAACCGCTTAATTCCCCAACACCTAAACACCATAATTCACACCTGTAGGGCATCCCGTCAATATCCTGAAAATTGTAAGTAAAAAGACCAAATCATTCATTATTAATGCAATGGTAAAGTTTTTACATCTTTAAAAATTTCTAGACCATGAGGTAGCAAAATCCTGGGCTGTCAGATCAATCCCCATCCGTGACGTAGCAAAATTCTAGCCTGTCAGCTTAATCCTGATCCACAAGGGGACATCTGGTCACACCATCACAGACATCTGGTCACTCCATCATGGACATCTGGTCACAAAATTCCAGGCATCTGGTCACGCAATGACAGACAAGGCTCTTGGACCAGGATCATCTCATGGACCAGGATTTTGTTGGCATGCAAACTAGGAACATTAGTGAGTCACGATCAAAGAATCTAAACATTTTAAAAAGCAATTTTTTTTACCAAAACCAGCCAAACAAAAGGCATGACTTTATAGAGGGCATCCCCCTGAGCAAAACCCATGTCTCATTTGGCCCAAAAGTCACCTGCGGAGAAAGCTACAACATTTTGTTTCCAGGAAAAGCTGAAAACAAGATGGCAGCTCACGGACAAGAAACTTTTCTGTTGGACCAGAATTTCTTAATCAATGAGGTATCAAAATCCTAGTCTGTCACCTTAATCCTGATCTACAAGGGGACCTCTGGTCACACCACAATGGACATCTGGTCACGCAATGATGGACCATAATTGTGGACCAGGATAGTCTATGTCGGAGTAGGATTTTGTCAGCTCGAAGACTAAGATCGCTAGCAAGTCACGATCAAAGAATTTTAAAATTTTAAAAAGCTATTTTTTGACCAAGATGAGCCAAACCAAAGGCATGACTTTGTAGAGGGAGTCACCCTGAACAAAACCGATGCCTCATTTGGCCCAAAAGTCACCCATGGAGGAAGCTACATTTCATTTGGGGAAAAACTGAAAACAAGATGGCAGCTCACGGACAAGAATTTTTTCTGACAGACTAGGATTTACAAAAAATCCTAGCCTGGGAGCTGACAAAATCCTTGACCGTGAGAACAATCCTACTTCATCAAAAATACATACAAATTTTGGAGTGAACTGTGCATGCTCAGAACTCAAAAATCAAAAATTAAATAACTTTTGAATGAATTAATATTTTTTTACCAAACTAATGATGGATTGTTTCTTGTCCCACACTCTTTCTATGTTCCACATTTCAGACCAAGAGACCACATGGTGTGGTCGCAGCACCATGGGCAAAAATCATGTCAAAAGTGGAGAAAAATGTGTTTTTTAGCATTTTGCTGTGCAGAAACTGTAAGTCCAACCAAAACACAACTTGGTAAATCAAGAGATCTACAATACCAGACTGTGCATTCCAGATTTTGTGCAAATCCGTTGAACGGTTGCAAAGCTATTAACGTGCACAAATTGAGGTTTAACATTAAAGTGCCCACTCAACCCTAAATATAGGGGCACAACTGCATCCCTATAAAATACATATATGTATATATATATATATATATATATATATGGGGGATACATGATGGGCGAGTGTGGAATATGGAAAATATTTGCACGAGTTCAGAGCGAACTGTGATAATATCACAAGTGCTGAAGGCACGAGTGATATTATTGCAGTTCACTCTGCACGAGTGCAAATGTTTGCCATATTCCACAAGTCGCACATCATCAGTGCAATTTATACAATAGAGCTACTATCCATTGGGAACATTTTTGTCTGTGTTTTCTCCCTGTTTTACTCTGTTTTTTTATTTTGGTAACTGGGTAAGTTTTTAGAGGGGACCTGGGAGCACTGGGCAGTTAAGTGATTTGTTCAGAGTCACACAGTATTGAAATGGAAGTTGTGAGAATCAAACACTGGACTGGGCAGCTGGATGTAGATAGTTTGTTCATTGCTTGTTACTCTAAACTCCTACGCTATACTGACAGTGCTGTTTGTGTGTGGTTTGAGTGTGTGTGTAAGTGTTTCTGAATGGGCTGAGACTGTTAGACACTATGAGAAACAGGTGCACGTGATTTGCAATGATAATTGTGTTACCTGCAGCTAGGAGTGAGAAACAGACTGTTTATTCAGTACGTTGCTGGCCTCACTGAGACAGAGAAACTGTTGCAGTCAGCACTCAGAAAGAGAAACTGGTTTATGAAGGAGGCTGGTTTGAAGATTAGAGCAGCACAGTAATGGGCTAGGATTGTCAGAATAACTATGAGACACAGGTGATTGTCTTTTACAGTGCTAATTGAGTTAGTTGCAGGATTCAGTGAGAAAGAGAAACTGTGAAGCTATTATATGCAGGCTGCAGTGTAGATGGTCTCACTCTGGTGACATCACCATTATTGTATATTTGCTGATGTTGTAGACACTGTGGGTTTATCAGGAAATAAATCCACAGTGGTGATATCATCACAGTGGTTATACAATGGCTGTGAAAATAACACCATTTACTTCATAGCATATCACTTCACCCTATTGCATAAATATATATATATATATATATAGAGAGAGAGAGAGAGAGAGAGAGAGATACACACACATATAGTGGTGCAGTAGCACCACTAATTAGGGTTGAGTATTGGTTTCTATGTTAAAGCTCTAATTTTGCACTTAACATAGAAACAGAAATTGTCGGCAGATAAGGACTGCTTGGCCCATCTAGTCTGCCCTTAAGTGCTGTACTTGATTAAATCTTTTGACACTAATGACTTTGCTACTGTTCAACAGTTTTGTAAACAATTTTGCATGTGCAGTCTTGTGTTGTAGACCCCTTGATATGGCAAGATTTATTTCAGTCTATTTGCATATTCATAGCTTTGCATAGTGCTACAATGTTAAAAAATCACTTTTTTTGCACTTTTTTTGTTAAAGTGCTGCACCCTGAGAGGTTGGAACTTTAATCTGACATTTTCAGGATAAAAAGGGCTTTCCTTACAGAGGTGCCTTTCATTGGTTTGGGGAGAAAATATTAATCTGTTCCAATGTTAATTTTAAAATCTCAGGTTCTGTTAATGCTCAGTTCACTCTTTTGGATAGCTTCCTGGAACAGCAAAATAACTTGATCTCATAAAAAAGGATTCTTTGTTGTGAGGGGCCATTCTCCTATACTGCACTGCCTTAGCTTGTTTACACAAGGAATGGGGTGAAGATTGGGCCGAGGACTCAATGCACACCCCATGCCTGTTAGATGTCTGCGGAGGATGTTGTGGTGGGGTGGAGTGGTAGGGGTGGTAACCCTAGAGCATATTTCCATGCTTTTGTTGCTGTGCAATAAACCCTAATTGATGCATTAATGTAGTTTTGCCATTAATATCTATCTATCTATCTATCTATCTATCTATCTATCTATCTATCTATCTATCTATCTATCTATATCTTCTCTGTCTGTCTGTCTGTCTATCTATCTATCTATCTATCTATCTATCTATCTATCTATCTATCTATCTATCTATCTATCTATCTATTATAGGGGCGTGGTTGAACCCCTATATTTAGGGTTATGAAGGCACTTCTATGTTAAACTTGACATTTTTCATGTTAATAAGTTTGGACCCGTTCAACAGATTTGCATGAAAGTTGGTATGCATGGTGGGGCATGGCAGATCTCTTGATCTGCCAAGTTGCATTTCAGTCGGACTTATGGTTTTTGCACACTGAAATGCTGAAAAATGTACTTTTCGCCACTTCTGTGGGCAGTTTTTTGGATTTTGTCTGTGGCGCTGTGTGTCCGTCGTGTGGTCTGCTGGTCTGAATCTAGCACATAGAAAGAGCTTGGGCCAAGGAACATGACATGTTTTGTTTGGTAAAAAAATATTAATACGTTCAAAAGTTATTAAACTTTTTAGCTCCCAGTATAAGTCTATGGGAAAATTTATATGGTTAGTTTGCAAAAGAAGAATGGGGGTTTTGGCCATCACGGTCAAAGAATTAGCAGGCTCACAATCAATGAATCTTTGATAGAGAGAAATGTATTGATCATGACGGCCGCCATCTTGTTTTCAGTTTGGGGTTGAAAAAAAAGTAAATATTTCACCCCATGGATGACTTGTGAAATAATTATGGCATAGGTTTAGATCAGGGGCTTCCTCTATCGACCCATGCCTCTGGTTTATTTCAGTTTTGTCAAAAAATAGCCTTTACATTTTACAATCTTGACCATGGCTCACTAACAATCTTTGGCCCACAAGCCTGCAAAATCTTCAAGCCGCGGGTCGCTGATTATTTTGAGCCCTCATAAAGATTGTTAGTGAGCCATGACCCAGCTGAAAATAAAGGTGACAGGAAAATTTCTGTTATTTTTATCAGCATCAGTTATGAATAAGGTTACAATATAGTTCAGCGATGTGTACCACCTGAGCCCAGAACCTAAGTAACAGTTTAAATCACCAAAAACATTAGTAAATGTCAATACCACATGCATTTTAGTCTACTTTGTCTTGAGATGTATTGATGTTATTCAACAAATTGCTGTCAGCTCCAGATCTTGGCTTGTTTTTATTTTTTGTCTTACCAAGCTCTTGAAACCCTCCCACTACTGCCCACTTTGCACTGTACCGCCCCAACCCTCTTTTCCTATCCGCATTTAATTTTCAATGAGCTTTCCACACATGCTATCTCTCTCTCTCTCTCTCTGTCTCCTAAGAGCAACTGCTTCTTTTACACAGCTCCTTATTACAGAGGTCCTTTCAGTTATAACTGACGTCTGTATACAGCTGCTTTTTTAGTCATTTTGGCAACCTTTGTGCATTACTACAGATCTATTTTTTTCTGTGTCTAGTTTTTCTGCAATGATTCACTCATATACCATTCTCCTTTACTCTAATGACACACATGATAAAAAAAAAGTAGCTATAGAGGGTAGGTTTTTTCCCCCTCCTATAAAAATAGATCCAATACAAATAGTTCACAATTGTACAGGTATGGTTTCCAGAGGTATGGCAATTGTACATCCAAAAATTGTAACAGCACAGTTTGGCCAGTGACAAAAAGACATAACATTAGCGTAGTAAGCAGCATAGGACACATTTAGGGAAGAAGGATAAATATAATGACAATGGCAAAACCAATGCCATATAGATTACAGAACTATTACACATGGAGCATATCTCATATAGTAAGCAAATTCATAGAAATCCTAAACGTTCTGTCAAGTCTTGTTTTTTTGGGGGTAAATAATTTTGCAGTGAATTGCATAAAACAATAAATCAATCAAGGCTCTGCTGTTAATCTCTAAGATGAATAAAAAATATCCTTGGCTAGTTTTTATTAATCATTGCTCTGTCTCCTCTGTAGGTATATGTAGTGCACTCCCATGTGATTGAAGTCTTTTTGTTTACAACCAACAACTTCACACTGACAGTTTCTATAACAACAAAGAATTAACACTTTGAGAATGGGAGCCTGCACTTTGCTTCAGTGATGACATTAGAGCCCATCGGAGAACAAAACATCAGGAAATGATTTTGCCTTCCCGATTGGTCAGGGTAACATTAAATGACTTAAATCAATAGACCTAAATACTTGTTTCTCCCTGGTGATTGAAAAACAGGATCTACCACTCCTAAACTAACAGGCAAGCTTGAACAAAAGAACTAATGAATTGGTCAAGATCTAATAAACTTAAGTATTGATGACTGCCTAGTGGTTTTAATACTGAATTAAGTATGAATTAATTGATGGGAATATGATTAGTAAATTAAATATAAGATACAGAATTTTAGTATCGGCGGCTCTTAGGGGAGATATCTTTTATGCTGAATACGTTTTTAGATGTCTATTAAAATAAAACTTCTTTGAACACTAAGGTTTAAACTGGATTATGCAGTTAAAATGTATTAGTTAAGATATTTGATGTTTTCAATTTTTAAGTTAATACAATTCATGACTGGGGTATAAAAGACAGTGGGTGGGATATTCAGAAATGCACCAGGCATGGCGCAAGCCTGGGCGCAGTGCAACTGGGATGTGCCAGGGCATGGCCAGGGCAATATTCAATGGTGCTGCACCATGGCTCAGCACTGTTGAATATGGCACTGGGGCTGATTGCACTACACATGGCACAGTGCCACTGTGCCAGTGCAAGTAGCAAGTGAGGAGCAGGGGGATGCACCAGAGCAAGTATGGGTGTGCAAGACACTGCAACCATGATATTCAATGCTGGGTATACAAATGAGGCCATTATGCATGTAAGGTGCAAATGGAGCCATTTGCATGTCATGATGGCACCATTTGCATGCAGGTGCACCAATCCCTGGCAACTTGTGCCTGGCACCCTGCCAGGCTGCAGCCATCGGGGACCAATTCCCCCTGCCCCTCAGTGAGCAACGTACCCCAATGCCCAATCAAAGGCTGTGGTTAGGGTTAAAGTCCCTGGTGGTCCTGTGGACCCTACCCCATCACCCGATCATGGGCTGTTGTATGAAATATAATCCTTGGTCCAGTGGACCCGATCCTCGCCTGATTGTGGGCAAATGAATAATTACTTTCTCTGGTGGTCCAGTGACCTATCCCCAGCCCAATTGTGGGTTTCAGTTGATTACTGCTGGTAGGCCACTGGTAGCTCTCACCTGCCCACTGAGACTGTCCATTCTTCTTCAGTCAGAATAGGTGAAGTCCTCATTCCGCACGCCAGCTGCCGCTGACTGACAGTGCACAGTACGGCTGTAGGCCATTGGTCCACTGTATGGGCAATGAGCAGCCTGGATTGTACTGTATGTACATTAAAGTCTCTGAAATGAATAACCATCACATGTTGGGACCGTGGTACAGTATGATTCAGATGTCCATTGGCCCACACAGTGATCACTGGGTGTACAGCTATACTGTACACTGTCAGTCAGTGGTGGCTGTGTGGCTTGCGGGTGGGGAGCTGCCACCCGCTTCTGACTGGGGGGGAGTGGGGTGGCGGGTCTGAGTGGGCAGGTGGGGAGGAGGGTACCGATGGCCCACCTGGGCACTTATTTACAATTGAATCCTGTGATCGGGCAGGGGATTAGGTCCACTGGACCACCAGGGATATGTACTATATCAAAAGCCCACAATCGGGCAGGGGAGCAGGTCCACGGGACCACCAGGGATAATTTAATTCTATGCCGGTGATCGGGCGAGGGGGGCAATGACACCTGGACTGTGTCTCTGGAGGTTGGGTGGCCACCCACAGCTGTCGGCTTCCGTGTTGCACCCTGCAGTACAGCAGCTCACTTGTGGGTGGACAGGCCTTGCTCCTGCTGTTTACAGGTGGATCTTTGGGACCCCATGTGTGGCGCAAGGTGTGTTTGTGCCTGCATATTCGCCCATTTCCAAGGCTGAATGTCGGGATGTACCACATATTCATAGGCCGCCTTCCCCCCTGCACAGTGCATATCAGTACTGGTGCACCCACGGTGCATTGGGAATTTTGCAGAGCAACATCCTTTTGAATATCACGCCATAGGGCGCATCAGTGGGTTGTGCATGGTTCAGCACTGTTGCACCATGCACAACCCCTTTGAATATCCCACCCAGTGTGTACATTTGTTATCTGAACCCTTGATAAAGTCCTGAAGGGAGAAGGGATTCATGCATTTTCTGGACAAGAAGGAGCATACATTGGACTGTTGATGTATGACTGCACTTACATAGACCTGTCCTGATGTATTAACAGAAACTAGCAGGCAAGCCTTTACCAAGAATATACAGTATATATATGCATTTGAATGGTACTCTCAACTCCATGTAGTACACGTAGTATTGACTGTGAATATTGGGTACTCTACTGTGTACACCTCTGCAGTACCTGAACGGAATGGCACTGGTGCTGAGATTGCATTTACAGTCTGTTCACTCACTCGCTATCACCCACTGGCTTTCAAAAAATGAAGAGGCAGAACTCAGGAGACAGAACCCAGGAAATGGCTGTCAAATTGGAGCAGAGACTCGTGCCTTTACGGTGTAAATCTTATCTTTAATAATACTCTCCAACATTTTTCCACAAACTGAAGTATGGCTTATTGGTTGGTAATTGGCAGGAAATGAGGTGTCTCCATTTTTTTTAAATAAGCACATGCACCAATTGCAAGTGCTTCAGTACAACTCTGTGTTTGTTTTCTTATAGATGTGTTGTAATGGTGTAGTGGCTTGATTAATAAACATTTTAAAGAAACATCCTGAAATATAATCTAGACCAGGTGACAGATTTGTATTTACATTGTTAATTTTGTCTTTTATTTATTTTTAATGTTTTTCTTATTGTTCACCTGTTTGTTGGGGGGGGGGAGAGGCAGATAGATAGAAACAGAAAAGGAATTATGTGCTGCGTGTCTGGGATGCCATGTGTCAGAACAAATGGTAGTTATAAATCTTATTGAGACACAATTGACCAAAGAGCAAGAACAAGCATTACAAAAAATTTACTGTTTATGCCTTCATCTCCTGTAAATCCTTTCCAGCTTAAAACTGAACTATAATCTACTGACAGTTACAACTAAGATTGTTTTTTGCCAGCCCTCCCCCCAATTTCTATGGATTGTGACAGCTGAGAATCTATAGATCATACTATTCTTGTTTCCCCACCTCCCAATCCAATATTTAGGCTCCACTAATGATAACTCACATCCTGAAATTTACACTTTAAGAAAGGCTTCCAGATCCCCCCTATACACACACACAGACAGACACTTCGTGTAACTTTGCTGTAAACACATTTTCAGCTTACGAGGATAGAGAAGTAGAAGAGCTTTTAAAACTTTTTAAATATCATGGTTATTCTGCCAATTTATCTGTGAGTGAGCATCGTGCATTTTAAAAAACTACAGAATGACCACTCAATACACATGGTCAATACAGGCTTTCATTCCTTTATGGGCAAGGTAGAAGCAAATATTGCCTTTGATGCGGTGACCTGCAAGTAACAATGTAAGAAAATCTAAAAAAAAGAGAGCAGTATTGTACCAGTTACATGCCCTCTCCACCTCTCTCAATATTGGAGGGATAAACGAATTCCAAGAGGGAGTAGAATCCAGAAGCCACCTTCTTATAGCAAGAATGACAGAATACTCCTGACAGAATGGATAGATAAATACAGAATTTATTTTATCTTGCAGTCTAACATACAATTGGGGTTATCCTGATAAGAATGTCTGAGGAGAGGAACATATCTCTGGGTGTGAGAAGCAATACAGCTATTGTTCTCACACCCAGATGAATGGGTCTCTTCAGACATTCTTTATAGA
Organism: Neoceratodus forsteri; assembly: GCA_016271365.2. Taxonomy (NCBI): domain Eukaryota; kingdom Metazoa; phylum Chordata; order Ceratodontiformes; family Ceratodontidae; genus Neoceratodus; species Neoceratodus forsteri. The sequence continues at coordinate 1,306,367,833 of CM057458.1, forward strand.
ATAACCCTGATTTTATATTACTCTGCAAACTAAAATAAATTTGCATTTATTTATCCACCCGCGAACCCATTTTGTCACTGGCTGAGTGCTGATCTGTCATGCATGACCTGTTTTAAAGTTTCACACTACCAATGCGGCTGTTTTCCTGTATCATATACTTATTTCTGTGTGATCTTTTTTATCTCTTCTTCTCCTCCTCCTCCTCCAAGGTTTTTTATTTTGCAGTTTCTGTTCCTTTGCTTATCTTTTCTCTTTCTGTACACCTATGTCTGCACACTCTTAAAGTTCTTACCCTATCAGCAGAGGAGAGGAAAAGGTTTAGATGAAACATTTTTGCTTGAGTGACAGGGGGTTCATTTCTCCTTCCACATGTTTCTATACACATATGTCTGCACACTCTTAAAGTTCTTACCCTATCAGCAGAGGAGAGGAAAAGGTTTAGATGAAACATTTTTGCTTGAGTGACAGGGGGTTCATTTCTACTTCAACATGTTTCTGTGGATGCTTTGGAGCCAGGTTTTTTTTTAATCTGTTTAGCACCATCCAGCTGTCCCTCCCTTGTCTGGTTGCTTTGCTGATCATCTGATTTTCATTTTGCACATATTTGCCTCCATGATTTAGAAGGCAGGATTAAAAAATTACCTCTATAATAATGCTGTTTCCAATGTCTCTCATCCAAGTGAATGACAGAAAGATGACTTTGTCCAGCGCTGCTGATATGCAAGCCTCTGGGACAATCAATATATTTTCTCATTTTATTAAAAGGAGGCTAGACTGTCAGGCAGACCGCATAGAGAAAAATTCATATTGTCTTAAAACAAACTGTGCCATTTTTTACATTAAATTCTCCCCCGTGCTACACACAATAGTGTTACACTTTTTGTTCCTACTGCCAGCACTGATGCATTCTTACCTGTCGGCACTTTTCTCTCTCTCGCTCTTGCAATCCACAAATGTCACAGTGCACTTTTCCATTGAAGCTCTGCCGCACTGCGCCTCAGGCTGCCACACATAGAAACATAAACTTTGACAGTAGATAAGGACTGCTTGGCCCATCTAGTCTACCCATTTCCCTACCTACTGGATAAGCTGCAGATCGTAGTTAACCAACAGCCTACTTCTTCCTACCCCCCCACAAGAATTGCCTTATGTCTGCCCCATGCATTTTTGAATTCTCCCAAAGTTTTAGACCCCACAACTTCCTCAGGAAGGTGGTTCCATGTGTCCACCACCCTGTCTGTGAAAAAATGTTTCTCCCATTGCCCCTGAGCTGTCCCCTTCTATCTTCAAATTGTGTCCCCTTGTTCTTGCACTCTCTTTTCTGAAAGATGCTACCGCTTGGACTTGGTTGTTCCACTGAGGTATTTAAAGTTTCTATCATGTCCTCCTCTCCCTCCTTTCCTCAAGGGTATACATATTAAGCTCCTTTAATCTCTCCTCATATGGCTTCTCTTGCAGACCCTGCACCATTTTAGTTACCTCCTCTGACTGCCTCCATCCTGTCTATGTCCTTGCAGAGATGGGGTCTCCAGAACTGGACACAGAACTCCAGATGTACCTGCCAGCCCTGATGTTAAATTGCTTCCAATTCTTAACAGTTTTTAACCATGCTATCCTAGCTACCTAGTGTGCAAATCACAGGCCACTTGGCATATGGCAACTGACACCTTTTTAAGGCAGTAGGAGGTTCATAAAATTTCTTTGGATCCTGACTTGCTGAAATTGGCTGAGGCAGTGCAATTCATTACACCTGTAAAAATATGCTATTGGTAACATAGCTGTCTAAGGAGTAAATGAACAGTTTTCCATGTCTGGACACTTGTGTATTGACATAAAGAGACAGACTGTTTTATCTTCAGTTGCCTGTACAGCCTCATAAAGGAAAACATTGGGGACTGGTTGGATTAAGTAATTGAGTACTGAAATGACTTTCAAACCAAGTAGTAAAGTTACTGGTTTATTCTTTCTTATAAAACTGTTTTGAGTGAACTACAGACTTTATAACATCACCAACTGCGAACATTTTGTATAGAAAATAAAATAATTAATTTAGATTTGTTTGACCTGTTTTTTGAAAATAACAGTGTTTGAACAATAAAATTAAATTGCTTATGGAGAAAATACACTGTATTATTTGCCTGACTGAGTGCACAAAAATTAGCGGCACTTTGTATATCTTTTTGCTTATGCTTTTTCCTTGCCTTTGTACACTGATTTATCTGATTTTTAGAGCACAGCACACATGTGTGTTTGCTGGTCAGCAACTGTCAAGATAAAAATCTAAATGTAATAGACAACTTTTAAAATTCTAATGCTTCCAAAGAAGTTTTAAGAACAATTACAAAGTAGCAGCTGCAACAAGGCACAGTGTGATCGAGCCTAAGTCTACTTTGGCAAAACAGGCAGATTCTTACAAAATTTATAACTACAGCATGCATTTTAGAATTATCAAAGGTGCAAGGATTGATTCCGTGTTTATGTAAATGATTTTGTTCCATTTAGATAATCTCAAAGCTTTCTTTTCATGCCATACGATAAGTTACAGAAATGTCGAGAGAGGGAGAAAACACTGGCAATACACTATTAATGCTGTTAATCAGGGCAGTAATGGAACTTGGCCTGAAAAACTATAGCCTCGTCATACCAAAAACCCACAACTTCCTCAAAACTGCCTATTTTGCCAAAGTACACTAAAACAAGTGACATTTATTCAATGTTTCTATTTCTGAATGTGTGTGTAGTGATAATAATAATTATCTATCACAGACCTGCTCATGACAGTTCGCATTCCTCAGCTGTTCATGTCTTATTTACAGCAGTGTAAAAAGAGAAAATAGTCCTCAGCACAATATGTCTTCATCGTAAAATGTTAAATAAATTACCCCACCCCAACACACACACACACACACACACACACACACACACACACACACACAAGAATAATAAGTACTAAAACTGCATAAATAAATAATCTCACCAGAAGTAACTTGAATTCTGCCTTGAAAATCCTGCCAGAGTTCTGCATTGAAATACTGGGGGTTTAAATGGTGAGTAAAAGTGCAATTATACAGCAAGACAGCATGCCCCGATATACATAACCAACTTGTTTTCCATCAAAACAAGGATATTCAGACACTTTGTTGCACTGTAAAAGGCATAGCTGCAGCAAACATATTTAGAAAAATTCAAAAGCTGTATATCATATTGTTGGTTCCACAGTTCTTCCTATGTTCCTCACAGGAGCTACAAGGGAAGACAAGAAAACAGAACATTTCTTGGGGAAAAATCCACAACTTCTCTGTAAAGAAGAAAAAGCTTTACTTCAGAACAGGTCAGGCAATAATGGCATACCATTAAAAATTCCTGGTAAGCGCATAAAAATAAACCTTTTTTTAATCTGTTGCTCATTAAATAGCCCCCCATCTTTGCTTGCTACTTGTTTGATACCAGCTATGGTGTTCTGTATCTAGCAGTGCAGTAGTATATGTGAAACTTACATGATTGTTAGTTAAATACTGCATACCTTGGGGAACAGTGACTAACTGTGTCAATACCAGCATGTTATATACTGGCTGTGGACTGTTGATCAGTGCGTTGTCACTAGATAGTTCTTCAGGAGTTAGTTTTAAGTATTTTTATTTTACTGGGATTCCTGCAGTCTCCAAGGTTGGTCACATGACCACTGAGTGACTTCCGGGTATGAGAATATTTAAGCACTTGCACAAGTGAGCAAGTGGAGCTTTGCTACTTGTTTGATACCAGCTGCAGTGTTCTGTACCTAGCAGTGCTGTAGCATATGTGAAACCTACATGATTTTTAGTTAAATATACCTTGGTGAACAGTGACTATCTGTGTCAATATCTGTGAGTTATATTCTGGCTGTGAACTGTTGATCAGTGCACTGTCACTAGATAGTTCTTCAGGAGTTAGTTTTAAGTAGTTTTATTTTACTGGGATTCCTGCAGTATTGGAGGTTGGTCATGTGACCACTGAGTGACTTCCGGGTATGAGAATATTTAAGCACTCACCCAAGTGAGCCGAGGTGAGTGCATTCTGGGTCGCGTAGAGCACGGAGACATGCGAGAGAATGCATGTCATAGTATTCTAGTGTGTCCAGCAGGGCTAGTGGGGTGTGGGAGTACATTGTAAGTATTAATATATATTTGAGTACAGATTGAGGTGATAGTCACATGCTAGTGATAGTAAAATTGAGTTACTTACTGTGCCAAATAGCATAGAAAGTTTTAAGCACTGTTTAGCTCACTATAAAAATGAGAGAAGCTTGCACCTTAGATCATACACAGACCCCTTTGTCCAGTACCCCAGTTATTAATAAAATATTATCTGAGACAATAATGACGCTTGATGGAGAAATTGGACTTAAATGCTCAAATTGTTGTATGTACTCCCTGGCTGATAAAATTCCTGTATGGACTATTTATATATGGCAAAAAGTGTCTTGATAATAGTGTGTTAAGGGAAGACATTACAGCATTTTATACTAAACTTGATCAAATTGAAAATCAACAAACTAAAATGGCCCAGGTACTAAAAGCTCAAAATGGTGGCCAGAGTAATGGTACTTCACATGATGAGGCTACACATTCAAATTGCTTAGACATTGAAACTAATGTGACAAGTGAAGGGAATGTTCATGCAAATGTTAAAAGAAAGTGAAATCAAGAAGACAAAGGGACTGCCAAAACTGATTCTGGGGACTGGATGTTAATACAACATGGGCATAAATCAAAAGTAAGGCGTAGGGCCCTGGGAAATTAAATTGTACAAAATAGGTTTCAACCTCTGATTAACTTAGCTAATAATGATATGGAGACTCAAGATACCAACAGTGGTTTTAGCAGTATGGCTCTGGATATAACTGTTCCACTTATGCAGCTAACAATTACCCTCCCCATACCATCAGAAGTCGAAATGAACTATTCATTAGATATTGACATCTTACCTAATGTGACTGTTACTAGTACTGCGTCAACAGAATCTGACTATCCCTTGAACCAAATCAATGATAACCCAAGTATGATTCAAAAGAGTGTTTCAGTAATGGATGATATTTCTGTATCTAGTACATCAGTTAGTAATATATATGCAGCAAGGCAGTACTATGTGTTGGGAGAGTCATTAATTAAATATACTGATAAGTTTGTTTGTATACAAGATAAATGCAATATAACATGTTCTACATTTAGAGGGGCTGGAATAAGAGATATACATAATATGATCAATAGTATTCTTGGTAATTCTGGTTCAAATCCACTTGTGATTATTCATGCAGGAACAAATGATTTAAATAAACTAACATTTGAAGAATTAAAGCAGGAATATATAGAACTGGCTAACACACTACAAAACTTAAACTGTGAAATCTATTTTTCTGAAATCTTACCAGTCCAGAGCAGGACAACAAAAAGAAAAAAGATAAAACAAATAGTTGAATGGCTTAGAGAATGGACCTTGCAAATGGATATACATGTGTGATACATTGGGAAACCTTATTAGTAATAACTCCTTTTACTGTTGGGATGGCATACATTTAAATAAATGGGCTTATAAATTAGGAAGATCCTTCAAAGACTTTATTGATTGTAATGTAAACTAGTTGAAAAGGGGGACCAGGGTGGTACTATAACAAAAAGTAAATCAACACCCAAATCCAAATTCAAAGTATTAAATGTAAATGCTCGAAGTTTAAATGCCAACAAATTAATGGAATTAAGATTATTATTAGAAATTAAGAAAATAGATATAGTGTGTGTAACAGAGACTTGGTGGGATGATTCTAACTCATGGTCTAATAACATATTGGGGTATCAACTATTGGCAAAAAAATAGGTCTGGTAAAAAAGATGGCAGTGTTTGCTGTTATATATCAAATCAGATTTGCTGTTCTGAATTAAATCTAAAACTACAGCAGGAGTTTTTGGTTGAAACTTTGTGGCTCAATCTTGACCTATCTCCTCTTCCCAACCTAGTCCTGGGGGTTTGTTATAGAACTCCATCAGTAGAACAATCTATTAATAATTTAATACTACAAGAAATAGAGTCAGCTTCTAACTTAGCTGATGTGTTAATTGTTGGGGACTTCAATGCCCCAGGTAAAAACTGGGAATCATTATTTGGTCAAACTGATTTTGAAAAAAATCTATTAGATACCATTATTTCATATGACTGTGACCAGTTGGTAAGGGAACCTACCAGAGATTCTAACAATATGTTCAGTGCCTTGATATGTTGAAAGGGGCTTTATAAATAAAACTATTATTATTATTTATTTATTTTATTATTATTTTGGACCTTATTATTGCAAATAACGTTGAACGTATTGTTGATATAGGGTCATGAGTCTCCTGGTTACTAATGACCATAATATGGTTGAATGTTATATTGACTGTTCTAAATTAAAACAAATACAAAAGTAGTTTCTGAAACTCCAGATTATAAAAACACTGATTGGGTAAAAATACTAGAGGTAATAAATAATATAAATTGGGATGTAAGTTTAAAAGGCCTTAATGTTGGGAAAATGTGGGATAAAATCAACAAACTATTCATGAAGTGATTCATAGATGTGTTCCTATGAGGAAAAAAATAAAATAAAGGAAACATTCCTTTATGGTTCAATAAATCAATAAAAAACAGAAACATAGGAAATATAAACTATTTAAAAGATTCCAAACAAATCCTAGTAGTGAAAATCAAATGTTATATAGAGCAGAACAAGCTAAACTATATACTTTGATAAAGAAGGAAAAAAGAAAACTGGAGCATAAACTAGCACATAAAAAGGATTTAAAAAGTTTGTATGTTTATATTAATACAAATAAGCAAACACGTAACGCTATTACCTCAATTGTTCAAAATGGGAATCAAATTACAGATGCTGAAGAAGTAGCCCAAAGCTATAACCAATATTTTGTCTCAGTATTTAATTCAACTACTAGTCCAGATACTATGCTTACCTTAGAAAATATTCAACCATTTAATATTCAAATAGAAGAAGTGTTAGAAGAGTTATTAAAATTAGAAACCTCCTCTTCACCTGGTTCTGATAGCTTAAGTCCAGTAATTTTAAAGAATCTGGCTAAACCACTTTCTTATCCTCTAGCCATGTTATTTAATTCTTCATTATCAGCGGGGGAGGTACCAGATGATTGGAAGAGGGCTGTGGTGGTCCCAATTCATAAAAAAGGGTAGTTGTTCCAGTGTGTCCAATTATAAGCCAATTAGCCTAACTTCCGTATGTTCTAAATTGATGGAAAGGATAATTAAATATAAGATTGAAAGTGAGATGGAGTTATTACAACTGATAGAGCTGTCTCAACATGGTTTTCATAAAGGATTATCATGTATAACAAATGATCTGTCCTTCTATGAGTTTGTAATTGACCATCTGGATAAAAATATATCCACTAATATTATCCTTCTAGACATAAGAAAAGCCTTTGATACAGTACCCCACGATTTGTTAATATCTACATTAAATGAAAATGGAATAAATGTTTTGTTAGATGGATTAAAAATTGGCTTACAGATCTAAAGCAGTCAGTCAGGATAAATGGAGTATTGTCTAGAGAGGAAGATGTCATCAGGGGGTGCCCCATGGATCAGTGCTTGATTCTGTGCTGTTTTCCTTGTATATCAGTGATATGGGGAGATATGTTAAGGGTGTAATCTCAAAATTTGAAGATGACACTAAGATAGGATGGGAAGTCAGTTCATTACAGAATTATCTTGGCTTTGCTCAGACTTGGAGCTGATTGAAACTTTGGGAAAACATAATAAAATGGAATTTAATGAATCTAAGTGCATAGTTATGCACGTTGGTAAAAAAAAAAATCCAAGAAAGAAGTACAAACTCAATGATAAAACTCTTAAATCATCTAAAAGATTTGAGAATTTGGATAAATAATGAGTTAACTTCTATTGATCATTCTCATCATGTCTCAGTCACTACAAACAGATTGTTAAGAACTATAAATAAAACCTTTCTAGCTATGGATAAAGAATGTATAATGAAATTATATAAATCTTACATTATTCCACACTTTGATTATGGTTCTCCTATATGGAGCCCATATGTGAAAAAAGAGGTCAACTTACTAGAAAAAAAACAAAGGAAATTAACACAATCTTAAAAAGGTTTCAAGTTAAAAATTATAGGTCAAGATTAAATTAATTAAAATTGTTTACTTTGGAGACTAGAAGGATAAGGGGAGATTTACTTGACCTATAAATTGTTACAGAGCTCTTCAATGATGAAGTTATGTGGGTTTAAAAGTAAAGATATGCCAGTTCTGGACTTGAGATCACATAGGAGACAGTTATACATACCAAGGGTTAAAACAGTTAAATATCCAACTTTTTACCATAAGATCTGCAAGATTATGGAATTCCTACCTAATAATATAGTTATGGCTCCATGTTTTGAGCAATTTAAGCTCAGTCTTGATAACTTTCTGATTCAAAATCAGCTAAGAAAATGACCCACTAGGAGTGGAGACAATTAAATGGGCTTCCAGCCTACTTTGTCTTAACTTAACTGGTATTATCAAGTATCTACCAGGTATCTACCCTAGAGCCAATCTTTTGCTTATTTAGGCTTCTTTTTTTTTTAATTTGTTCAGTTCAGTTGCAAGGGCCAGTTTCACCTTTACATGATTTTTTTGCACACTTTGCACTGATTAACTGTTACTACTTGGATTTGCATTCCCTGCAGCACTGTAATTTTATTTCTGATTCTCACTCTTTTGTACTGTGACAGCAGCATCAGCTTCGTAGTCACATGGTTATGCCTAGTTTAAGTTTTCTCTGTTTGTACTGCTTTGGTGGGTACAGTGCACTTAGCCATGGTAATTCTAACCTTTAGCCACTTGTTCCCTGCATCTTTTCTGTTCCGTTTCAATGCAAGAGTTTTCTGGCTGATTTTTTCTAAATATGTTTGCCGCAGTTCTGCCTTTTTCAGTGTAACAAGGTCTCTGAAGATCCCTGTTTTTGACAGTAAACAAGTTGGTTATGTTTGTCGGTGCATGCTGTTTTGCTGTATAATTGCACTTTTACTCACCATCTGCCCCCATATTTCAATACAGAACTCCGGCAGGATTTTAAAGACAGAATTCTGAGTGGCTTCTGGTGAGAGCATTTATTTATGTGCTTTTTTCTAGTTATCATACCATGTTCAAAAGCCCAAAGGAATTATATTCTATAACCTTTAGTAAGTGCTGCCCATTTAGGAGTGTCAATTCAGCTCCAATAAATTCAGCTTGTTCATACAAAAATGTCACGCTGTGTTGCTGTATAAGTGCACTTTTACTCACCATCACCCCCCCCCATTTCAATGGCAAACACTGGCATGATTTTAAAGACATCCTTCCAAGTGACTTCTAGTGAGATTATTTGTTTATGTGATTTTTGTGGGCCACAGGTAAGCATGCATCTTAGTATGCTGTAAGACTTCAAGCAGCATTCAGTAGCACTTTATATGTTAAACTAAATATACGCTGATAATACTAAGTGGAACTGAAGACACTAAGTAGCAGAAAAGCTGCCCAGATATTTTATATAAAGCACTTTAAATATCAACATACCCAGCATGTAGTACATGAGTATTTGGTTTTAAAATCCTATTTCAATGCAAAATCGAACTGGAATTAGCACACTACATAGGAAATGCATTATACTTGGACTAGTTCTACTGTAACTTGTTTCTCTTCTCTTCTCTTTCCCATCTGCCTGCAACAACAGGCCCAGGTAACAAAAGAGAGAAAAAGAAATAATGCCACCACAGCTTCTTTCCCAGAAATCCTCACAGCTCCCAGGCATCTGATTGATTTTTATAAGGAGGTAAAGAATAGCTCAAGCTCCTCACTGAGCTCTGCATTAAACAATGGCAACTGGTTCCAATTATATCTAAAATCTTTACTTAGTAAATCACCAGGTTCTTTTGAAAGTCAGTTCAAGTCTAAATCATAAATGGATACCCTTTATGGCAATGAAGAAGCCTTTGGATATGAAATCAGATCTATAGCTGATACAGACTTTCCTTGTTTAAATGGTAACAAGTAGGGCCTTCTGCTGCTGTCATTACGCAAAAAGTAAAAAGGAATTTTCTCTGGCTGTATAGGCTTTAAGAAACCCTTCAGTCAACTGTCAACAACATTTACCCCCCCCCGATAATTTTGTTTGTAAGACGCAGTGTTTGAAAAACTCCATCTCACAATTGGCAGACATGTTAAATTGAAGAAATACAAAGTGTTTATCACATTAATTTTCCTTGATTGTGTGTCTGAATACAGCAAACAGAAAGAGTATGTGTTAATTACTGGCTGGGTGTTAGTCACTAGCTGAAAAAGAAATTGTGAAACAGATTGCAGTACGATTTCAACCCAGACATTTTGTAACTATTCATCTTCTTCTTTAAAACTCATTTTTATTGGAAAACAAGACTTTTGTCAATAATTACAATGTTATTTGTTAAAAGAAAAGGAGTGCATTTCTATTTGCCCATGGTATAACCATTGCGGTAACACAGAAAAGTCCAGGAAAGAAGAGTCTGATTTTAAGAACTTACATTGTTCATGTTGTCAGGCATTAAAATAAATATTCCCACAAAAGGATTCTCATCTGCAATCTTAAAAGTAGCATGATGCACAAATAATAGATACTCTAAAACTTGCATTTTATCCCAGTATAATTATATAATTATATGTGGATCATATAAAATGGAACACAATAATAGATCACTCCCTTGTACAATGGAAAAAAAGTAATTTAAAGCTGTTGCCTGCATGCTTTTTGCAGATTAAAAATTGCAACCTGTTAATTTATGCATTTCACAACAAAATGTGCAAAATAATTTTACGATACTGGAATACAAACTAATAAATGTGTGACTGGATTGCAATCCTCTTTTCCAAAATCTGCAAAGGGGGCATTATTTTCTAGAGGGGTCTTATTTTAGTGTTGGATAACATTACTAGCCATGATTTATTTTGGGAAAAATTCTGAAAATACAACCCTGTGTGCCCTTACTGTACCCTCCACCTCCCCACACACAAGTATGTATGTCTTAAATGGTTAAACGTTTGAAATTGATCAGTCATTCAATAAATAAATGGATATGTGGCTGTTCATTGTTTCATTTATTTATTTATTTTATTCTTTGTTAACTGGGTAAGGCCCACTAGGCAAAGGTGCCTGTTTTCAAGTGTGACCTAGGAGCACTGGAAAGGTTAAGTGACTTGCTTAGAGTCACACAGTATGCAAGTAGAGGTTGTGGGAATCAAATCCATGCCTTTCTTCTGGATGTACTAAGCTCATTCATAGCCTGTTACTCTAAGCTCTAGGCTATGCTGCCATCTTGATATGGTGTCAAAAGAACGTTTCTAGTATAGCTTTGATGATAAACATACAGTATCACATTTATGATAATTGCATTCATTGCTTTTAAAAACTCTCTTGATTATGTTATCATTTGATGATGTACACCTGATACTGGCATATCATAAACTGATATTGGTGACATCAACTGAGTTATGTGGCTTAGAAATGTCTAAACATTCCTAAGAGTCATGTTAATTTTTAAGTTAAGGGGGCTTTAGTCATTGTTAATGGATATTTATTGTTTAATATTTATCTTTACTGTTCTTTGAGGACCCAGTGTATTAAGTTTTGTTTCCCTTTTAGAACACATTTGTAAAAAAAAAAAAAACAAGCAACAGGAGAGTATAAAAATATAAAGGGACAGGATAAAGATTTTCTCTCTTCTCATCATACACATATATTTTTTCTTTCCCCCTTCCTCAAACAGACACTTCTGTTATTTCTGCACTTACTGAATTGTTCTGATTCAATGTCCTTGATTTAATCTTGACAGTCCTCTTTGACTTTTATTTTTTTTTTTTAGTTTTATTGGTGCTGTAGTGAAGCCTATGCATAGAGCTCTGGAGTGGGCATTGGTCACTAGTTAATTCTAGGCTCTTGAATTCTTTGTTTTCCTACCTGTCAATAATATTGTAACAAGCCAGATTAAAACTAAACTTTGTACAAGTAAACACAACTATTCTCACAGTGTTCTGATCTTGTTTTTAATACTGGTTCAATTCCATTATTGTGTCTTTTCAGGCCTTTTAATAAACATCTTGGTGTTTCACATTTATACACTACTGGTAAGGAAATATTTATGAACTATATGATAGGGGTATTTTTCTTTTAGCTACAATGTTGTATAGTAGAACACAAATACATTGTGCCAACAATGGAAGAGCTAAGGAAGGGCATATGTTTATTTATTTAATGAAAACAGTAAATGATTATCTTTATGTAAATGGCAACTGGAAAAGCAGTATAGTGGCTAGCTTGCTATGTTTTTTTGGTGGGGAGGGCACACAGTTTAAATCCCACTTGAAGTGCAAAGTTGATATTTGGCCCACCGGGGAAATAGTTGAGAACACCATGTAATACACTCACATTCGTATATCACTTAAATTTAATACACTGCTGTACCGATCTGCATCTTGCATTTACATACTCTGCCAAAACACCCCATTTAATTATAAAATAAATAAGAAATGCAAAGAGGTTCAAAGTTTAGAAGATGACCAGGTATCCAGCAGAGGGGAACACACATGGTAATTTCCTGTTATTCTTCCTGGTGGGACAGTCTGAATCAATTTGAATCCCATCACTATTTATTGTATGACAATGAGGAAGACATTTAACCTTTTTGTGCTTCACTTTCCTTCTTTGGTCCATTTATTCAAAAGGTTAGTGTCACACTAACTGGACTACTGCCACAGTAAGTGTGAATAGCATGTTCAACAGGCCATTAGCATGACTACTGCTATATCCAGATGCAAATGTAGCACTAATATATTAGCAAAGTACAGCTAACAGAGTCTTTATGCCTATGCAAATGAATGCACAGGGAGTGCAGTGATATATTGAAAGGGTTTTAAAAGTGCTAACAGGCTGCTTGCACAGCACAGCACAATGCTTCAAAATCCTACCTGTTCAAACATGGACAGTGGCGCCTGACAACCCCCCCACATCCGTGGATTGGTGTATGTAAGAGTCTACAAAGAGCCCTAAAGCACCCCTAACCCTGACCCCAGTCCCACACCATCACCTGATGCCTGTTGGTATCCTGAATAGTGATCCTAACTATCCTTGATAGTTTAGTGGACCCTGCTACATCACCTGATGCCTGTTGGTATCCTGAAAGTGATCCTAACTATCCTTGATAGGAGAACAGAAACTTGAGTGTTTTTACTATGTAGTGCTGATGGGTGGATTTACAAAAATTAAAAGGTGCGAGGGGAGAGGGACCTGAGAATGGGAGTAGATGAGTGAATGGTGGAATACTGGAAAATGACTAAATTGGTCTTGGATCTTACTTAAGGAACTTGAATTAGAAGTTTGTTTGCTAAGATTTAGAGATTCATAGCAGTACACATTTGTGCGAATCTGCGTGCTCAATCTACCAAAAGGTATGCCGGTGCTGCCTAGGGGTGCAGGATTTTGGTTATACTTTAGCTGACAAACATTTACTGTGTTCAGTGGCACGTTTGTCTCTTTGTCTTGTATACAGGTTAACCAATCTCTACAGATATTCCCAAGGGTTCCCTTTTATGTATCTATCTGCTGTATTTTCTGGGGCTAGGTGATTTGTTTTCCCTTTCCTCCTTTGTGAATCAGTTAAAATGCCAGCATTTCTCTCAGTGACAGATCCACAGCTCAGATCATCAGATTCATGCCATCATACTATATCAAGGTGATGATCATTGCTCCTGGCTTCCTGGGCTGCCTCCTTCCTAGTGAGGCAGAAAACCAAAAGCTGTCAGCAAGTGCTAAGCAGGTTCTTGACATGCATGTGCCTGAAATGTCCTCTCAATTCCATAGCCTAGTCTTGATCCCAGTATTTAAAGAAAGTTGCAAAATCACCAACCTGTGTGAAAAATAATAATAATAATAAAAACATGGCTCCCACAATTATTTTATTTAATGTGGAGGCTACATTTATCAGGATTGGCCACCCACTCCATTCTCTTTGCTCACAGTTCATTTCAAAAATATACATGACTATACATGCTGTAAGTAATATGGTACCCTTTAAGAAATAAAATGTCATTGCCCACCCTTCATTAATTTTACCCTAAACATTTTCAACTATCCTACATGTTTACTTCTTTGCTCTGTGCCCATTGGAAACAATTCATTGAAACCTAACAATCAAAAAATGTTTTGTTACAGTCTTAGACACACATGTGTGAATAACGAGATAGGGCAGCTTATGAAAGTAATATTATGCAACTGTTTCTAGTCTTGATAAATAATTAAAATGATCATTATATGTCCCCTTCACAGCTCCCCACCACCAGTCCTTTTTGGCATTTTACTTTTGTACGTTTTTCAGTTTGCATGCCTTGTTTTCTTACCCTTCATCTCCTGTTATTAATCACTTCTCAGAATTTTCAAAATGTGCCGCTTACAAGATGTGGGTTCCATGGGAGATATAAAATTGATCAATTCTAGGGACTGTCGAGTTTAATCCCAAAGTGAGCTGATTCTATCTGCATTAACACACAAAACAAAACAAAAGTTGTACACACACATGTTCTAATACAGTGACAGAGGCTTTTTTAACATATGCTTTACATTTGTTATTGAACATTGCACATGTCTGAGGACACTGGTTGTATTTTGAACCCTAGCCCTCAAAAGCTGATCTTTATTTAACAAGGGAAGTAGGTTTGTTAAAATGACTTTGTTGTTTTGTTAATGGGCATCAAGAGTCTTTATTTAGCATCCACATCAGCATTTCTTGCGTTCAGCCACTGATATTCTATCAAAATACACATTTTGTTCACTCCCCCCCAAAAAAGTGAACATGTTGTTGTACAGTGTACTCTTCTCTAATGTTCTATTACACATTGATTTTATGGCAGTGGAAGGTAAAGGATTTACACCTTGGCTCCACACCATTAACCACTGAAACATTTTAGATGGTGAAGTTTACATTTTGTATATGTTCTTCCATGGCATGGTGGTGGGTAGGGGGTCATCTTGTGCACTGTTATAACCCCTTTGTTAATATTACAAGTTATGCATAGAGTGGTTGATGAAATGTTAATCTCAAAATAAAGACTGCTTATTCAAGTAAGTACATGTAGATTTTTTTCCAAGCAATTTATCACCTCAGCAATGAAGCTCAGTGTCTAATTAACACCTTCTTACTGGCAGGAAAGAGTAGTAATTTATTGCACCGCATTGTATGGTTACTGTCACTGGGGGAGCTCCCACCAATATATGCTGTATAGCTATGCATATTTTTTGGTACTTATAATACACTTTCTCAAAAGTAAGGAAATTATTTGAAAAAACTTGTTTAATGCATCATTTAGATTAAAGTAGAAAAGTCAGAAATGAAATATTAGGTTGCTCTCTAATCCTCCACCCACCATCCTCCACAGAATGACACAGATGGGTGTCTTGGGTTGTGAGGCCCAATCTCACCCCATTCTCCTTTACTGTAGCATGTCCACCAGCTCACATATAGAATGTGATGAGATTTGTGACTCACAACCCAACTACACACTCATCATTTGTCAGTCTGTGGAGGATGGTGGGGGGAAGTTAGAAAGCAACCCTAATGTTCTCATTTCCTGATTTTTTCTGCTTTATCCCTAAATGATGCATTAAATGTAGTTTTTTGCAAAGAATATATCTATATGTGTGTATATATATATATATTTTTTTTTTATTCTTTGCAAAAACTTTGTTAATGCATCAGTTAGGGTTGTTTCCACACTGACAAAAGTGTGGAAATTCCACATTAGGGTTACCACCCCACCACCACCCCCTCACCCTCCACATCGGCCTCACTCACACCCCCATTCCATGTGTAAGGAAGCTGTGGTGGTGAAGTATAGGAGAACAGAGTGAGAGTTAAGCACGACCATGCCAAAACACACACTTCGATGTCTGGTGGTGTGTGGAGGGTGGTAACCCTAACATGGAATTTCCACACTTTTGTTGGTGTGGAAACAACCCTAACTAATGCATTAACAAAGTTTTGCAAGAATCTCCTTTCTTTATTAAAAGTATAATGTTAATAGTAAATGGAAATGTATGGTGGAAGTGTGGGCCACCAATCTGCAGTTTTGCATAATGATATATGTCTGTGGGAGGATCCTGCACTCCAACTTACACAAAAGTATGGAGCAATGCAGCAGCCATATAGCTTAAGGAGCCCTTGTAACAGTAATTTGCCGATATCTCGGGAACCATAGTATGTAGAAAAAAAATCTCACACCATGAGTTGACTGAATCTGTATCTTGCATCATTTCTGACATACATGCATTGAAAACCAATGTCAGGGCTAACTCTGAAGGCATAATACTGGCCTTCAGCCATGAAAATTAGCAATTACACTAATTATTGCAAATATCTTGGGAACTGTACAAGCCTATAAAAAATTCAAATTTCATGGGTTTCATGGGTTTGTAAGCTAGTTCTGTGCTTAGCTCCTCCCCTTTGGGAGATGAAGACATTTTTTGATGAAAAATCTGTATCTTGAACCATTTTTGAGATATGGGCCCCGAAAGGTGTCATGGGTGACACAATGTTATTCTATGGGAAAATGTCTGAACTTCATAATGTAGTAACTATGGGATTATACAGTGTTTCCATAAGAAACCACCTAAAGCCACACCTGTAGCACTAGACCTTTACACCCTGAAAGATTGAGTTCAGTAGCATGATCCACATCCCAATACTGAAGTGACAAAGAAAACAATGCACTGCAGTTTTATCCTATGGGGAAAATTAGGAACTTTGGAATGCTGTAACTATCGTCCTGTTGAATGTTTTCACACCAAACCATGAACAGGCACACCTGTGGGAGTAGGTCTGTTCACCATAAAATGTTCAGGTCAATACCTCAATCTACATTGCCACAACAAGGGGACAAAGAAAAACCACCACCACAAAGTTATCCTATGAGGAAATTTTCAAACTGTGGAATGGCGTAACTAGGGGCATCTTTAATTTTTCCACATGAAACCAGTGAAAGGCACATCTGTTTCACAAGGACTTCATACCCTGAAAATGTCATGACAATAGCAAAATCCACCGTGCCACAATCAAATTACAAAGAAATGCAACAGACAGCAAAATGTGCTATCTTTATAATGGGATGTGATCGCGATCAAAAATGTGACAGCAATCATATTTAATGTTGCTGCTATTGTTTTGTGGTAAAAAATGTTGTCATGATCAAAAACATAAACAAAATTGAAAACATGTTTCCAGGTCAGCTAGCCAAAACTAATGCCATAGGCATGCTCCTCAGGGCTCATTTAGGTAAACTCATGACTGGTGTCTTCAAAGTGTAGTATTTTTGAGTTATAATGTTTTTTTCTCCATCACTAACTGAAAACAAGATGGTGGCAGCACAACAACATTTTAGGACAAGCTTGATCAAGAAATGTGATTGCGATTGTTTTTACAGTGCACATATAAATGTTCCCATTGACTATAATGGGACACAAAAAATGCCATAACTTTTGAACGGAACAAGATGTTTTCACAAAATCTCCAAAAGGCACCACTGCTAGCCAGGTCCCATGCAGCCCACACAATTTTAACCCACTGAAATGCATTTCTCAGTGCAATACAGGCATCTAAAGCAAACATAATGTTGGGGATTTTTTACTTTTTGAGCACACTATGATTCCACTACTGTAAGTCTGATTGACACAAAAATGGCCAGATCCAGAGATCTACAATAAATCTTTTGACATTCCAAATTTCAGGCAAATCAAAGAAATGGTTGCAAAGTTATTAAAGTTCAAATTTTGAGGTTTAACATAGAAATGGCTATGCAACCCTAACTACAGTGACACTACCGTGCCACTATAATATATATTATAGTGGCATGGCAGTGCCACTATAGTTAGGGTTGAGTACCCCATTTAAGGTTAAATCTTAAATCCAGCAGTTTAATAACTTTGCCATTGTATGACAGATTTGCCTGAAATTTGGCATGCATGGTCTGGTACCATAGATCTCTGGACCTGTCAAGTTTTGTTACTGTTGGATGTACAGTTGCATAGCAAAAGAGTGCCAAAAGATGCACAAATGATGCATTTTTGTGCATTCTTTGCTTGTGCTTGCAGCCTGCATGGTTTAAGTGACTGGTCTGAAACCTTCAGGGAACATGCAGCTAGCATTCCCGATGAGCCTTTCGAAGATTTTGTGAAAAAATATTAAACGGTTCAAAAGTTATTCAAAAACAAGTTTCCCATTATAGTCAATGGGAAAAGTTAACAAAATATGTGAAACTGTCACAAATGCACTTTTTACTTTTGAAAATGATCCTTGTAGTGTCGCAAATCAGCCATCTTGTTTTCAGTTGGTGGTCACAGAAATGCTTGGCATTTAAATTTGAGACCTTCTAGGGACACAGTTCTTATTGTGTTCACCTAGTCGAGCCTCTGAGGATGCTAGTCATGTCTTTTGGGGGTAAAACACCCAGAAATATGTTTTTGAAATGTTTTGTAAAAGTAGTGTCACAAAAATACTTTCGTATATGCAACACTTTAGTGATTTCATTTACAAAAGTGTCATGATGTGCCAAAGTACTTACACACTATGGCCAAAAACAATAGGGAATCTTAGCCACCCCTGCTGCAAAAGAACAGTTTGATCTTTTGGGCTGAAATTTGAGGAGGAACACCAAGGTTGCACAGATGTGCCTTTTTGTTGTTTGGTAAAGAAATATTAGAGGGCTGCAAAGATACAGCACTCTGAATTTGACTATTTTTCCCATAGGATAACATTATGTCGTCTACGCTCCTTTCCGGCCTGTATCTCAAAAATGGTTCAAGATACGGACTTTTGTCAGAAGAATGTTTAGTTCTCTTAGCCCCTCTTAGGGGCTAAGCAACAACTTGCCTAGAAAGTCATAAATAATATCAGATTTTAGATTTTTTCTATGTCGTAAAGTTCCTGAGATACAAGCAATTTAGTATTCCAAGTGTTCATTTTCTGCTCCAAGGGCTATTATTATGCATACATTTCTTTGTATTCACTGTGCTTCTGAATGCACCTTTTGGGAAAAAGAGGGTGCACATTTGCATTACTATTACAGTTAGCGTGTCCGCTTGCATTTCTGTTACCATTTGCGTTAGTGTTTCTGTTTATGTCACCGTGTGTGTTATCCTTTGCATTTGCACTTGCGTTTGTGTTATCCTTTGCATTTGCACTTGCGTTTGTGTTACTGTTACTATATAAATTGCAAAAAACAAAAACAAGGCGCTGCGTCAACATGTGGTCTAAAAGCAAAGCAAAATGGTTATATTAAATGCACGCTGAAAATAGAAAATAGAGTTAAAATCTACATTTTGACCTTAGGTCTTCTTCAGGAAATATCTAAAAAGAAAAACAAGTTAGTGTAGAGGGAGAAAATATATATATATATATATATATAGGTAAATATATATATATATATATATATATATACACATAAATAATATATATGGGGAAATGAGAAAGGGGAGGTTTAGGGAGAAGAAGTGATAAATGGTAAGATTAAGAGAGAATCTGTGAAACAAAAAGGTGATAATGGGAAAGATAAAGCATAATAGGAGTGAAAGAACTAGGGAAGTTCCCAGGTGGGGACTAATTAACAGGGCCTAGTATGAAGGCTGAAAGGTGACAAATGTGTGGGAAGGAGACAGAGATGGAGACTTATGGTGAAAATGAAAATTAAATTAAATGAGTACAAAAAGAAATAGACTTTAGGGAAAAAAGGGATGGCTGAAAGATGCTAGTGGAAAATAGGTCTATCATTTAAACCAAGGGCTGCTGGGAGCCAAGGCAGATGATCCAGCTTGGCTTCCATGTTTTTCTATGGTCAGGATCCTAAGCCCTGCTGAAGGACACAGACAGAAAGGTCATTGACATTGTGGTCTGTGGAGATAAAGTGGATACAATGGGTTTAGCAGTTTCACCATTCCTGACTGCTCTGTAATGTTCCCTAAAATGGTCAGCAAGATGCCTACCAGTTTCTCCGATGTAAATAGCTGTACACTTCTGCAAAGCATACAATATACCACATTGGTGGATATGCATGAAACTCCTTGGTGATCTGAAAAACACCTGTAGGCCCCAATTTCAGTCACACAAATAAATTTGCAGGTGTAGCAGCGAGTCCAGTTGCAGGCTTGGTGCGTGGGAGGGAGGAACTGTTAGGAGTAGGTAGGCTGCTTTTAACCAGGAGAGTCTGCAGGTTATGTGTGGCTGGTAGGTCGAAACATAGATTTTTAACTCTATTTTCTATTTTCAGTGTTACTATATATATATATATATATATATATATATATATATATATATATATATATATACTGGCACAATAGCACCAGTATATTAGGACTGAGTGCAAACGTCTGTGTTAAACCCCAAATTTTGAACCTCAATAACTTTGGAACCACTCAATGGGTTTGCACAAAACTGGCATGCATAATCTCCAGGGGTAGGTCCCTTGATGTGTGGACTTTCATGCAATCTGTTGCATGGTTTTGTGAAATGTAAACTGTCAAAATATCCATAATTTACCATTTTTCACAGTTCTTTTGTCCACCTGTATCTCAGAAATACCTTTATGTTGTGGTCTGAAACTTTTAGAATAGAAATCCTTTGGGTCACAGATGTGCTCTTTAAGGTTTGGTGAAAAATATTAATCTGTTCTAAAGTTATTATATTTTTAATTTCACATTATTTCTATTGGGAAAATTTATATGTATAATGAAAGTGGAAGTACTTTTCGCACACTGTCATCCAGTTGTGCATACTATGCACCTTAATAACTTTGCAACCCTTCAATGGATTTGCATGACATTTGGCATGCATAATCTCTGGGGGAAAGGTCTCTTGATGTGCCACATGTTGTGTGAATCACATTTGCAGTGTTTGAGATACAGTGCAGCAAATAATCCAGTTTTTTTTTTTTTTTGCATTTCTTTGTCCTCCTCTAACTCAGAAACTGCTTAAGGTAGTGATATGTAATTTTCAGAGTAGAAAGTCGTTGTCTCACAAATGTGCCTTTTGAAGGGTTGGTGCAAAAATATCAACCCATTCAAAAGGTTATTAAACTTTTAATTTTCCATTATTTCCTATTTGAAAATTTATATGACAGGCAAGAAAGTTGTAATTTGCACAACTTACATAACTTGCGTAAGATACCGTCAGGCATGAAAATTGGAATTTCCACAAGTTATATAACTTGCATAAGATCCCTCCATTGAGACAGTATAACAGCATCCTTATGTTACGCTGGGAGCACAGGGCCATTTGGACCCTTCACTCCCATTTGTGCAAATTACATAACTTGTGCAAGATGCTGTTGTATTTTATGCACATTACATTATTTGCACAAAATGCAACAGTATTGTGTTAACAGTTAATAACCTGATATGGGTACAGAATAAAACAATGGGGTAAGCATTAGGGTTCACAACCCCAAGACACACCCGTCACACCTCTTCCTGCATGCAAGGTGGTGGTGGGCCTTAGGGTTGGAAGCCATGGGTGAGGGTGGGGTTTTCTGGTTTTTAGCCGAGGGTGGGGGCAGGGTCTTATGCTTGGGAACCCTAAGATTGCATTTCCCTACTTTTTACTCTTCATTCCTAATGGTGCATTAACAAAGTTTTTTTTTTGCACTGAAGATATATATCTATCTATCTATCTATCTATCTATATAGCTATGTATATATTACGTAGCACGATAGTGTTATCATAGTTAGGGTTGAGTAACCCATTTAAGGTTAAATGGTAAAACTTTGCACCTTAATAACTTTGCCACCATTCAACAGATTTTCCTGAAATATGGCAGGCATGGGGCATAACCATAGATCATGGCATCTGGCAAGTTTTGTAGTGGTCAGATATATGGCTGTAGAGTTCTTAAGCAACATTCATGCATGCAATTATGTTTTTTTGTGCATTCTTTGCTCGCACCTACAGGTCACATGGTTTATGTGACTGGTCCAAAACTTCACAGAACATGCGCTGGAGTCCCAATGTGTCTTTTGAAGAGTTCGTGAAAAAATATTGAACGGTTCAAATGTTCTTCAAAAAACAAGTTCCCATTATGAGTCAATGGGAAAAGTTAACAAAAAGTTTGAAAGTGTTGCAAATGCACTTTTTAGTGTCACAAATGGCCCTAGCAGTGTTGCAAATCTGCCATTTTGTTTTCAGTTACTGATCACAGAAATTCTTGGCATTTAAAATTGGGACCATCTAGGCAAATAATTATTCTTGTATTTACCTATTCTAGCCCCGAGGATGCTAGCCATGTCTTTATTTTGGGGTGAAACACCCCAGAAATATGTTTTTCAAATTTCTGGGAGAAGTAGTGTCACAAAGTAGTGTCGAAGCTCTGACACTTTTGCTAATTTTTGCGAAAGGTGTCGCAAATCATGACACTACTTTTCAAAGTATGGCCAAAATGACAGGAATTCTTTGCCACCTTGATGCAAAGGAATGGTTTGGACTTTTGGGCTGAAATTTGGAGGGAAGAAAGCCAACATCTCATAGATGTGCCATTTGGTGACTTGGTGAAAAAATATTGCAGGGATGCAAAGTTATGGTACTCTGAAGTTGGCACTTTTTCCCATAGACTAACATTGTGGCATCCGTTGCGTCTTTCAGGGCCCGTATCTTGGTAACCAGTGCAAGATACTTTTTTTGGCTAAAAAATTCAGTGAAAACATAGCCAGGAAAATCATGAATTATGTGAAATTTTAATTTTTTTCTATGTTGTATGGTTCCTGAGATATAAGCAATTTAGTATTCCAACTCCTCATTTTCTGGTCCGAGCCACATTATTATGCATACATTCTTTGTAGTCACTGTGTTTCTCTGTGCAACTTTTGGGGAAAACCAGGGTTTGTGCTTTTGTTACTGTTACCCTTACCGTTTCCACTTGTGTTTCCATACTCGTTTGCATTACCCTTCCCGTTTATGCTAATGTGTCCGTTACCCTTTGCGTTTTCGTTTTCACTTGTGTTTGCATTACTGTAACCATCTGCGTTTCCACTTCTGTTTGACTTTGCATTGTAGTCACCATTATTATGTGATAGAACATCATGTGGTGGGAGCTTGGAGCATGAAGGACCCACGTGTGCACCACCATGTTCCATTAACATTGGCACAGGTACACTACTGTGTCTGTTATCCTTTGTGTTTTCATTTGCGCTTGTGTTTGCATTACTGTACACATTTGTGTTTATACTTCTGTTTGACTTTACATTGCAGTTACCATTAGTATGTGACAAAACATCATGTGGTGGGAGCATGGGGCCCAAAGGGCCCACCCTTCCACCACCACATTCCATTAACTTTGCTACAGGTCCATGATTGCAGTAACACACCACATTGAATAGTTGGAAGTTAAATGCTGTCAGCTAGGGAATTATCCAGCCCCCTGTCAGGTCAGCTAGTGCATTCTGAGTGGACAGTGATAGTAAAGGAAACTAATAGATTTAAACGGTGTACCTTTCTCGTTGCAGGGGCACTCAAGTTAGTACAGTTAGGAGTTGCATGGCTTCAGCAACAGAATGTCCTTCGCACCACCACCAGTACACACACAGTCACAGGAAAAGAAAGTCCATAGACATTAATGGTGCAGCTCTGTGGCTGCAGGGACACACAAGTTAGGACAGTTAGGAATTGCATGGCTTCTGCCAAACAATGGCCTCCCACCTCCTCCCAGGCCAAGTAGTGCATCCTGAGTGGAGAGTAACAGGAAAAGAAAGTGCATAGATATCAATGGTGCACCTTTGTGATTGCATGGGCACACAAGTTAGGACAGTTAGGAGTTGCACGGCATCAGCCAGGCAATGCCTCCCCCCAGATCAGGTACTGTATCCTGAGTGGAGACCCACAGGAAAAGAAAGGTTATGGATATAAATGGTATAACTCCATGACTGCAGTAACACACTAGTTGGGACAGTTAGGAGTTGTATGGTGCCAGCTAGGCAATGCCCCCCACCGCCTCCCAGGTCAGGCAGTGCATACTGAGTGGAGAGTCAGAGGAAAAGAAAGTCCATAGACATTAATGGTGCACCTTTGTGGCTGTAGGGGCACACAAGTTATGACAGTTAGGAGTTGCATGGCGTCAGCCAGGCAATGCCCACCCCAGATCAGGTACTGTATCCTGAGTGGAAACCCACAGCAAATGACAGATTATGGATATAAACAGTACAGCTCCATGACTGTGGTAACACACTAGTTGGGACAGTTAGAGCTGTATGGTGTCAGCTAGGCAATGCCACACCCCCTCTCCCAGGCCAGGTAGTGCATCCTGAGTGGAGAGTCATAGGAAAAGAACGTCCATACACATCAATGGTTCACCTTCATGGTTGAGGGGCACACAAGTTATGACAGTTAGGAGTTGTACGGTATCAGCCAGGTAATGCCCCCCCGCCAGATAAGGTACTGTATCCTAAGTGGAGACCCACAGGAAAAGAAAGGTTATGGATACAAACTGTACAGCTCCATGACTGCAGTAACACACTAGTTGGAACAGTTAGGAGTTGTACGGTGTCAGCTAGGCAATGCCACCCCCAGGCTAGGTAGTACATTCTGAGTGGAGAGTCACAGGAAAGAAAGTCCAGAGACATCAATGGTTCACCTTCATGGTTGTAGGTGCACATAAGTTAGGACAGTTAGGAGTTGCATGGCATCAGCCAGGCAATGCCCCCACTGCAGATCAGGAACTGCATCCTGGTGGACACCCACAGTAAAGGACAGGTTATGGATATAATAGTACAGCACCATGATTGCAGTAACACACTAGTTGGGACAGTTAGAGTTGTACGGTGTCAGCTAGGCAATGCCCCCACCCTCCCAGGCCAGGTAGTGCCATTCTGAGTGGAGAGTCACAGGAAAAGAAAGTCCATAGACATCAACAGTGCACCTTCTGTGGCTCCAGGGGCACACAACATAGGACAGTTAGGAGTTACACGACATCAGCCAGGAAATGCCCCCCCAGGATCAGGTATTGTATCCTGAGTGGAGACTCACAGGAAAAGAAAGGTTATGGATATAAATGGTGCAGCTCTGTGATTGCAGTAACACACTAGTTGGGACAGTTAGGAGTTGTATGGTGTCAGCTAAGCAATGGCCCCCAGCCCCTCTCAGGCTGGGCAGTGCATACTGAGTGGAGAGTCAGTGGAAAGAAAGTCCATAGACATCAACGGTGCACCTTGTGGCTGCAGAGACACACAAGTTATGACAGTTAGAGTTGCATGGCATCTGCCAGGCAATGCCCACCCAGATCAGGTACTGTATCCTGGTGGAGACCCACCACAAAAGACATGTTATGGATATAAACAGTACAGTCCATGATTGCAGTAACACACTAGTTGGGACAGTTAGAAGTTGTACGGTGTCAGCTAGGCAATGCCCCCCACCCCCTCCCAGGCCAGACAGTGCATACTGAGTGGAGAGTCAGAGAAAAAGAAAATCCATAGACATCTATGGTGCACATTTGTGGCTCCAGGGGCACACACCTTGGGACAGTTAGGAGTTGCACGGTGTCAGCCAGGCAATGCCCCCCTCCACAGATCAAGTAGTGCATCCTAAGTGGAGACCCACAGCAAAAGAGAGGTTATGGATATAAAGGGTACAGCTCCATGATTGTAGTAACACACTAGTTGGGACAGTTAGGAGTTGTACGGTGTCAGCTAGGCAATGCCCCTCGCCCCCTCTCAGGTCAGGCAGTGCATCCTGAGTGGAGAGTCAAAAGAAAAGAAAGTCCATAGACATCTACAGTGCACCTTTGTGGCTCCAGGGGCACACAACTTAGGACAGTTAGGAGTTGCACCGTGTCAGCCAGGCAATGCCCCCCCCACCAGATCAGGTACTGCAACTGCATCCTGAGTGGAGCCCCACAGGAAAAGAAAGGTTATGAATATAAATGGAACAGCTCCATAAATGCAGTAACACACTCGGAACAGTGAGGAGTTAGATGGTGTCAGCCAGGCAATGCCCCCCCCAGATCAGGTACTGTATCCTGAGTGGGAAAACACAGGAAAAGAAAGTTTATGGATATAAACAGTACAGCTCCATGTTTGCAGTAACACACTAGATGGGACAGTTAGGAGTTGTACGGTGTCGGCTAGGCAATGCCCCCCCGGCCCCTTCCAGGCTTGGCAGTGCATACTGAGTGGAGAGTCAGAGGAAAAGAAAGTCCAAAGACATCAACGGTGCACCTTTGAGGCTGCAGGGGCACCCAACTTAGGACAGTTAGGAGCTGCAGCATCAGCCAGGCAATGACTACCCTCTCAGATGAGGTACTGCATCCTGAGTGAGACCCACAGGAAATTAAAGGTTATGGATATAAATGGTACAGCTCCATGATTGCATTAACACACTCATTGGAACAGTTAGGAGTTGGATGGTGTCAGCTAGGCAATGCCACCCCCCTCCCAGGCTAGGTAGTGCATCCTGAGTAGAGAGTCACAGGAACAGAAAGTCCATAGATATCAATGGTTCACCTTCATGGTTGCAGGGGCACACAACTTAGGACAGATAGGAGTTGCACGGCATCAGCCAGGCAATGCCCCCCCCAGATCAGGTACTGTATTTTGATTGGAGAACCACAGGAAAAGAAAGGTTATGGATATAAATGGTACAGCTCCGTCACTGCAGTAACACACTAGTTGGGACAGTGTCTGCTAATGTCTCCCGGCCCCTCCAGGTCAGGCAGTGCATACTGAGTGGAGAGTCAGAGGAAAGAAAATCTGTAGACATCAATGGTGAACCTTTGTGGCTGCAGGGGGCACCTGAGTTATGACAGTTAGGAGTTGAATGCATCAGCCAGGCAAATGCCCCACCCCAGATCAGGTACTGCATCCTGAGTGGAGACCCACAGGAAATTAAAGGTTATGGATATAAATGGTACAGCTCCATGAATGCAGTAACACACTCAGAACAGTGAGGAGATGGATGGTGTCAGCTAAGGCAATGCCACTCCCCTTCCCAGGCTAGGTAGTGCATCCTGAGTGGAAGTCACAGGAAAAGAAAGTCCATACACATCAATGGTTCACCTTCATGGTTGCAGGGGGACACAACTTAGGACAGTTAGGAGTTGCATGGCGTCAGCCAAGAAATACCCCACACCAGATCAGAAACTGCATCCTGAGTGGAAATCCACAGCAAAAGACAGGTTATGGATATAAACAGTACAGCTCCATGATTGCAGTAACACATTAGTTGGGACAGTTAGGAGTTGTACGGTGTCGGCTAGGCAATGACCCCACCCCCTTCCAGGCCAGGTAGTGCATCCTGAGTGGAGAGTCAGAGGAAAAGAAAGTCCATATACATCAATGGTGCACCTTCGTGGCTGCAGGGGCACACAACTTAGGACAGTTAGGAGTTGCACGGCATCAGCCAGGCAATGCCCCCCCGCCAGATCAGGTACTGCATCCTGAGTGGAGATCCACAGGAAAAGAAAGGTTATGGATACAAATGGTACAGCTCCATGATTGCAGTAACATGCTCATTGGAACACTTAGGAGTTGGACGATGTCAGCTAGGCAATGCCACCCCCCCCAGGCGAGGTTGTGCTTCTTGAGTGGAGAGTCACTTGAAAAGAAAGTGCATAGACATCAATGGTGCACCTCTGTGGTTGCAGGGACACACAAATTAGAAAAGTTAGGAGTTGCATGGCATCAGCCAGGCACTGCCCCCCCCCACACACACACACAGCTGGTACTGTATCCTGAGTGGAGATCCACAGGAAACAAAGGCTATGGACATTAACGGTATACATCCCTGTTTGCTGGAGGACACATGTTAGGACAGTTAGGATTTGCATGGCATCAGACAGGCAATCCCCCCCACTGCACAGCAGGTACTGCATCCTGGGTGCAGACTCAGAGGAAAACAAAGGTTATGTATGTTAATGGTACAGCTCCATGCTTGCAGTAACCTACAAGTTGGGACAGTTAGGAGCTGCATGGCATCAGCCAGGCAATGCTCCTCCCCCAGATGAAGTCTCCTGAGTGGAGAGTGATAGGAAAAGAAAGTCTATGGACATCAATGGTGCACCTCCCTGGTTGTAGGAACTTGCAAGGCATCAGCCAGGCAATCCCCCCCTTCAAATCTGACATTGTATCCTGAGTGGAGACCCATGGTAAAAGTGAGGGCATGAAGATAAACAGTACACCACTTTTATTGCAGGAACACACAAGTTAGGATAGTTAGGGGGTGCATGGCGTTTGCTGAAACAATTTCCCTTCACATAATCGAGTGCCATATGCCGCGTGGACACACATTGTTAAACCTAGGGCATGGATATCCATATCAGATCTTGTTGATTGCAGCAACAAAAAGTCAGTATACATAGGAATGGCATGGCATTAGCCAGGTAATTACATCCTGGCTCCTACACTAGGTACTATGCCACGACTTGAGACTCATTGTGAAACTGACAGATGGAAACATTTCTTGTTAATGGTTTCCTATGTCATGCAAACAATGTCATCTGGCCAATAGCTGTGCAAAATACTTATGTTTTCAAAACTGTAGAAGAAAAACTATTTTTTTGAAGAAAATATTTATTTACTGTTTTTTGAACACTTATTATTTAAAAATAAAAAAAACATACAATGTTATAAGTCTTTGGTGCTTTACAATACAAAACTAGAAATCTTGTAATCAACAATATTCATTTTAAAATGTATTTAGAAAAAGATTGTAACAAAAATATTTAAAAATTTCCACTTAACATAAATTAGAAAAGAAATATACATTTAGCTCTTAAAATAAATACTTATTTGTTAAATTTGTTTGAAAATTGTGAATTTAGAAAAATATGTATTTGTAACGTATAAAAAAATATTCATTATAAAATGCTTTATTGGTAATTTTTTTCTAAAACATTTCACATGTAACTATTTACAAAAACAGGTACTGTCAGAGGAGGTGTGCTGCTCTGAGGACCCAGGCAGGAGCTGATAGATGTGGAGGTGCACTGGGAGTGGAAGCCATTGCGCCAGGGTGATGGGAGATACCGGGAATGGCTGTGGAGGCTGTCCATCACTGGTCAGGGAGACTGGATGAGACGTTTGAAGGTGAAGCAGTGCTGGTGTGTGCACTGCTACCTGCCGCTGTGCCCACAGGCTCATGCACAAAGGTTGACTGTTGCCTGCTGTGCTGTCAGGAGGGACAGTATTTTGCCTGTCCCTCCTGCAGGCCTGCCACTTTCTTTTGAGACAGTCAACCTTGTGCTTGAGTCTATGAACACAGCGACTGTGCACTTTTTATGTGGCAGATCTGTAAAGAGAAAAAAAAGAACTATTAACATGTAACAGTGACAAATGTACTTTGCTGGTTCTGTTTAGTCCCATGAGATGTACTTTCTGGGGCTGATATTTTTACAATGGTTGTAGATATGTATTTTGGGTTAAGATAGACAGAAGTTATGCTGATGAGTAGTTGTCTGTCACCACTCAGGCAGTGACCCCGCTTAGTTCTCTTCTACCCTGTGGAGAGGTAGTACTTCTTGACAATAGAGTGACAGGTATATTTGGTAAATGTAGATGAATGGAACACCTTATTATTTGCAGGTGCACATTATTAGGACAGTTAGGAGTTGTGACGTCCTCAGCAAAGGCAATGTTCATCCCACCCACAGACCATATACTGCATCCTGACTGTGAGGTACATCAAACCCAGGGCCATGGACATCAATGCTATAGCTCCCTGATTGGAGCTGCACACAAGTTAGGACAGTTAGGACATTCACAGCCTCAGTCAGGCAATGCCACCCCACCATAGAACAGATACTACATCCTGAGTGGAAAGACAGAGCAAACCTGAGGCATGAACATTAATGTTATTCCTCCCTGATTGCAGGTCCACACAAGTTAGGATAATTAGGAGTTGCACTGCGTCAGCCAGGCAATACCCCCTCCCACAGGCAGGTACTGCATCGTGAGTGGACACTGACAGTGAAACAAAGGCTATGTATATCAATGGTACACTCCATGATTGCAGTACCATACTAGTTGAGAGAGTTAGGAGTTGTATGTTGTCAGCTAGGCAATGCCTCCCCAAACGAGTTAGTGCATTCTGAGTGTAGAGTCACAGGAAAAGGAAGCCCATGGAAATCAATGGTACAGCACTGTGATTGCAGGAACACACAAGTTGGGACACTGTGGAGTTGCATGTTGTCAACTGAGAATGCCCCCACCCACACCATAGAGCAGGTACTGCATCCTGAGTGGAGACTCACAGGAAAACAAAGATTATGGATACAAATGGTACAGCTCCACGATTGCAGTAACATAGTAGTTGGGACAGTTAGAAGTTGTATGGTGTTAGCTAGGCAGTGCCCCCCCCCAGGCAAGGTGCTGCATCGTGAGTGGAGAGCCACAGCTAAACAGAGTGCATGGACATCAATGTTATGCCTCTCTATTTGTAGTCACATACAAGTTACAAATGTTTGTAGTTTCATGTTGTCAGACACGGAATAGCTTCCAACCTCAACAGATCAGGTACTGCATGCAAAGAGGATAGTTACAGGTAATCTGAAGTTATGTACATCAATGATACACTTCTGTGATTGCAGGTATACACAGGTTTGAATAGTTAGGAGTTTAACGGACTCAGCCAGAAAGGTGCACACATAATTAGTACAGTTAGTAGTTGTGTACCCTCAGCAAGGCAATGTTCACCCCCCACCCACAGACCAGGTACTGCATCGTGAGTGTAGAGCTACAGCAAACCTAAGGCCATGGACATCAACACTATAGCTCCCAGACTGCAGCTGCACATAAGTTAGGACTGTTAGGACTATCACAGCCTGAGCCAGGCAATGCCACCCCACCATAGACAGGTACTACATCCTGAGTGGAGAGGCAGAGCAAAGTTGAGGACATGAAAATTTATGGTATACCTCACTGATTGCAGGTCCACACAAGTTAGGACAATTAGGAGTTGCACGGCATCAGCCAGGCAATGCCCACCTCCCCCCAGAGCAGGTATTGCATCTTGAGTGGACACTCACAGTGAAACAAAGACTATGTATTTAAATGGTACAGCTCCATGATTGCAGTACCATACTAGTTGGAGGAGTTTGGAGTTGTATGGTATCAACTAGGCAGCACCCCCCAGGCAAGGTAGTGCATTCTGAGTGTAGAATCACAGGAAAAGGAAGCCCATGGACATCAATGGTGCAGTATCATGATTTCAGGAACACACAAGTTGGGACACTTTGGAGTTGCATGTTTTCAGCCAGGGAATGCCCCCACCACACAACACAGAAGGTACTGCATCCAGAGTGGAGACTCACAAAAAAACAAAAGTTATGGATATAAACGGTACAGCTCCATGATTACAGTAACACACTAGTTGGGGCAGTTAGGAGTTGTACAGTGTTAGCTAGGCGATGCCCCACCCAGATTAGGTAGTACATCCTGAGTGGAAAGTCACAGGAAAAGAAAGTACATAGACATCAACGGTGCAACTCCATGGTTGCAGGGACATACAAGTTAGGACAGTTAGGAGTTGCATGGTATCAGCTAGGTAATGCCCCCCCCTCCACCCCCATAGCAGATACTGCATGCTGACTGGACAATCACAGGGGAAAAAAGGCTATGGATATAAGCAGTACAGAGTGTAAAGACACAGCTAATCTAAAGCTATGTACATCAATAGACACTTCTGAGATTGCAGGTGTACACCGCGTTTGGATAGTTAGTGGCTTTACTGGTCAGGCAGGAAATGTAACCTGCAGACCAGGTACTGCTTTCTAAGTGGCTAGGGATAGGAAGACAAAGGCTATGGAAATAAATGGTGGAAGTCTTTGGAGTCACAGACAAGTTAGCTTACTGATGAGATGTGTGGTGTCAGTGAGCCAATGCATGCTGCTCACTGCAGAACCAGATACTGTTCCATGATACATAAAGCACAGCAAAAGTTAAGCCATGCACATCTACTGTTCAGTTTTACTGATTGAGTTAACATAGACTAGGATATAACATGTACCAATACTGTTGCCGGCAGTCAATGACATCTGTATGTGTTTCTGTTACTAGATTTACTTTCAGCACTGGTGCCAGGCTCCTGCTTCACCTGCGTCAGTGGTGTTGCTGCAGTCTCTCCAACCACTAGAAAATACATAAATAGATTGTTTGATATAGATCATCTGAATATGTACATGGTAAACAATGCTGTTATTGTCTTACTATCTATTTATGTTATGATTCTGGCATGATACAATGTACCACAGTTAGTCATGTGCCTCCCTCATAACATGTAGTTGTGAGATTTTATCAATGGTTAATCAAATAATATGCTAATTCTTTTGTACATAAACAGTACTATAATAGAGCCATGAACATGTATTACTTATCCCTGTTATTGGAGATATATACAATATAGGAGGATGACTTTTACTTATGTTACACACAGGCTATGTTTTCAGAATCCTGCTGCTGTTGTGTGAGAAGATTGGTATACAACGATCATACAAGTAGAGCGGAGTTTGCAGTACGGCTATCTGGAGGACTCAAGAGATGTGGGGGAAGCACATGGCTGTCTGTAGGGATGGCATAGGAGGGGGACTGATTTGACATCATAACTACTGTAGAGAAAATTGACAATGGTACAAGAGTATTGATTGTAGCATAAGGATAAAGTTAATAAATAACATTGCGAATGTGAAAAATTATCTTTTCCCTTTATTTTTCTACTCAAAAATGTTAGGACACATTGTATAAGTGCAATGAACCAATCTAGGATGTGGGTGATGATGGCATTTACTGACAGCTGGATGTTTGGTTACTTGAACTGTGGTCTCGTGACTGAAAAACAGCACGTGGTTAACTCAGCATCACTCACAGCCTGTCATGCTTTTTCCTTAATTAGGGCACTGAGAAGTTGTACAGATAAAACCAGCTAATGATGTATATGGAAAGTCAGGTCATGTACATCAATGGAACACTATGGTAATATGAGGTGTTTAGAAATTAATGTAGTTCTCATTCACATGATCTTACCAAGGTAATGTGACTGACTTAGGAGACTTAGTAGTTGGATGTTCTGAAGTAGGCAATGGTGTTAAAAGGAAACTGGCAGTGTGGGCTGATTGTACTGCTGTAACAAAACTTCTGTGATGGACATGACCAACACAGACATTTGCACAGTTAGGAGTTCCCTGGCACCACCCAGAGTATGAACTATTACAGAATGGCAGAAATGAATTCTTACACCTGATTCAGTGACAGAGGTTCTAAGCTGGGTATTTATTTTTGCAATAGATGTCCAGCTTAAAATAAGTGTTAGTTCAAGTGCCTCTTCACAGAGTTACATTCTCTGATAGGCCATTTTCTAAGCACAATAAGCATTATGTGGTAATACCGGAACTTCCAGGGGCTATAAGGCCCTTCAGTTGTGGTGCTGTGCCTCAATACGCCCATGTGCAGTCCACTATTTCCCAGTAATGACCACCCTGTCCAGTATTAATCCTTACTTATACACTGAACAGATGTTGTGTTTTGAGTGGAGAACCACAAGAAGACTACTGATGTTAACAGTCACAGAACACCTTGGTGATTACAGAGGTACATATGCTTGTACAATTAGGACATCTATGGGGTCAGTAAGGGTATGTACTCTGATGATACACAAGGAGGTTCTGCCTTGTGAGTGTAGAGTCAGAACAAAACAACTGTGTTACGCAGCAATGTAACAGAAGCTGAGTGGGTGTAGAGCAGCAAGAATCTGATGAACACCAAGTACTAGAGCAACTATTCATAATCATTTTCCTAGGATTTTCTTACCTTTGACTCCGACAAAGATAACACTGTCTGAGTCTGAGTGTTCAGCCTCCACAGCTTCAGCTGGGCTGGTACTACCTCACTGCGTGGTGGGAGCACCTCTGATGACCTGTGAATGAAAGATAATAATGATATTCATTGAGTGTGGTATATGTGTCTTCACTTATTTAAACAGATTTCTTTGAACAATGGTAGCATTGTCTGCCATAAGATACCCCCAGATGAGGTGCTGTATACTGATTGGAGAGTCACATATAAAAAGTAATGGATATAAATGTTACAGGTACATGATTGCAGTAACACACTAATTGTGATATCCCAGAACAGGTACTGCATGCTGAGGACGAGACTCACAGGAGAGAAGGTTATGAATATAAATGGTACAGGTCCATGATTGCAGTAACAGACTAGTTTGGACGGTTAGGAGTTGCATGGTGCCACCTAGTCAATGCCCCCCCAACACACTGCAGGCCAGGTAGTGCATCGTGAGTGGACAGTCACAAGAAAAAGAAAGTCAATAGCATTGACAGTTCACCTTTGTGGTTGCAGGGGGGTACACAAGTTAGAACAGTTAGGAGTTTCTTGGCATCAGACAGGTAATCAACCAGCCTGTAGCTGAGGTACTGTATCCTCAGTGGAGAGCCACTGGAAAATTACAATTATGAATAGAAATTGTACAGCTCCATGATTGCAGTAACACACTAGTTGGGACAGTAATGAGTTGCATGGTGTCAGATAGGCAGTGCCCCCTTCCCCCTGGTGCAGGAACTGCATCCTGAGTAGAGAGTCACAGGGAAACAAAGGTTATGGATATAAATGGTACAGCTCCATAATTGCAGTAACACACTAGCTGGGATAGTTAGGAGTTCCTCAGTGTCAGCTAGGCAATGGGCCCCCCCAACAGGTAGTGCATCCTGGGTGACCACTCAGGAGTAAAACAAAGGCAATGAATATAAACAGTACAGCTATTGATTTAAGTAACACACTAGTTGGGGCAGTTGTAACTTGTACAGTGTCAGGCACTCAGTGTGTGGCCCCCCACACCTCCCCCAAGAAGCTACTGTATCCTGAGAGGAGACTCACTGAAAAGAAAGGTAATAAATATTAATGGTGCAGCTCCATGATTGCACTAACTGACTAGTTGGGATAGTTAGAAGTTGCATAGTGTGAGCTAGTGAATGCCACCTCTCCCAGCCCAGGCCAGGTAGGGCATTGTGAGTAGACAGTCTTGGGAAAAGAAAGTCCATAGACATCAACTGTGCAACTTTTTTTATTGCAGGATCACATGAGTTAAGACAGTTAGGAGTTGCACAGTGCCAGCCACACAATGCACCCGCTACCCTCCCAGAAGAGGTACTGCATCCTGAGTGTAGCCTGATTGTAAAACTAAGGCCATGGATGTCAATAGAACATCACCCTGATTTCAGGAAGATATAAGTTAGGAGAGTTAGAGTTCATGGTATCAGCCAGGCAATAACCTTCCCCCCCCCAAAAAAAAAAGACCAGGCACTGCATCCTAAATGCAGACCCATTCTAAGAGTGAAGCAATGTACATCAGTGGAACATCACTGTGATTGCAATTATACACAAATGCACATAATTTTTAACACTCTGTATTGCAACAAAACATTGCATTATGGCAGTAACAGCCATGAAGGTGTGTGTTGTGTTGGGATAAGATGATGCCTCAGGTACTGGATGTGCTCACCCTGTTGTGCCTGACCTGACTACCTGAGGTTTTTATCTTCGTAACACAACAGTCAACTACTTAGTGATTCCTGTTTAAGAATATGCTATGATGATTAACAAATAGTTTCTTTACTCATGGTGTGTTAGGCACTCCCCTGCGTAGGCTTTCCAGCAGCCTCCACATTTCATGTGCAAGATAGTACCAGCACTTATCAGCCTCGTTATCTCCTCTCTGTTCTTTAAAACATAGAACCTCTGGTGCAACAACTTCCACTTCCTCTTGCATTGGCTGGATTTTGTCTTTATTTTTAAAATCATATGGAAGAATCCATGTATGCACCTCCACATCGTATCCAGCTTCTGTTGGTGTCTTCTATCAGGACTTCTACATTTCCTCTGGCCTAGGGCTGTCTCAAGCAGGCAGCACTCCTACCTCAAACTCCAGAGTCTCATACAGAATACTTGTTGTTTAAAGCTGTAATAAATAGAGACACAACAGTATGCTACTGTGATATTTTGTCATGTATTTTTGTGCTCTGGTCAGATTTTAGACTACAGATGCACAAACAGCTAAATTTGTGTTATTCTATAGTTATTATAGGAAGTATTCCTATGTGGTTCACTGATTGTTAGGTAATATAGGATTAACAACACAGTACTGCCTCCATGATGGCATGATTAACTGTGCCTTATATGTATACTGAAACCATATAGCGAGATATTAATACTACATCTTGTTACCAAGAACTTAATGCATGTCATAATTCTGAACATGTCCATGCATCTCAATTTGTGTAGTGGTGTGAAAGTGAGATAGCATGTGTTTGTGTTGTTTGTATTATGTATGCAGCTTTTCTATTACAACCAAGTTTTTGGCTCTTAAAGAGCCTTTTTGTTAATGATATTTGTTTAACAGTCTGATATTTTAGAGGACTGTGATTCCATCTCGAAGGTCACCCAGAAAAGAAAATTGCCAGCATGTGAAATGCACACCATCTGGTATGTATAGCCAATTATTACAATACTTAATTTGTGGTGATGTATGGTGTGCATCCCAGACATGCAAAGATATCCAGAAATTCTTATATTAACCTTTCTCCATACTCTGTCAAGCAGGTACATGTGTTGTTCTGCTTGCCAGACCCTACACTCTGTAATGTCAGAAAAATGATCTTACAGGCAGCATATAGCCATAATAGAAACCAAGGTCCAATTTTGCTTCTGACGATAAATCTACCCATCATTTGGTGCCCAAATAATTGCCTCCATGATGAATCAGCAATATGTCCAGCTGAGTTTGAGTCCTCAGAAGTCTGTGCATTGTTGGCATGAGATGCTCCCATCTCATGCCACCCTATAAAACCACTTAACAGAGCAATTTGGAAGTGCAGGTCTTTGCAAAATCACTTCTCTGAGCATACTCTAAGTGCACGTACTATGCTATACCAACGACCCACACAGTCCATTTGCTGTTTCTGCTATTCTTAGATTTTATACTGAGAAGTGGACAGAGAACTACCAAAAAAATAACTGCTTCTCTCAGTGCCTAGTCACAACTGAATGTGAAACTAAGATTTTGCTCTCTGCTTCAACATTGCTTTGGTGGGCTGTTCCAAAACACAGTCATTTTAAAAGTTATTGAATAATGATTTCTCATGGCTAACCAATCAAAGTGGATACACTCACTATTACTACACTGAATGGCTGCAGCTGCTGTGAACCAGAAATGCTGGAAGATTTCTTAGGGGGAAAATACTACATTCTTATAGGCTACTTCAAACAATCACATCTACACAGAGACATGTGATTGGTTGCCTCTTGCATTATGATACATGTGCTGCTTGCTTTCTGTCTCAATTTGCAGCTCTATGTGTGATAATAAGTACTGATTGACACTCTGACTTTAAACAGTAATAGCTTATTTTTACAGCATAATAGCTTATTTAGGTTGTCAAAGTCAAATAGAGCAGTAAAAAATGTTTTGTGTAATGCTATTTTTGTGCTACTAACAGATTTTATAAAGCTAGAAAAATTGTTAATAAAATTTAATGTACTTACACTGTGTAAAGCAGGATCTGGTCTTTTTTCTAAGATGGCTGCTATGTCCTTCTTCTCCACTCTTCAGCACTTGTGATTGGTTCCCTGACATGGCCTGATCAATGTGACATTGCATTAGTGGCAGCGTCTATCAGTCAGATAGCAAGCAATGTCTGATTGGCTGAGCCTTAAAGAGAGTGTTTTCACATTTCATTTTGTGACACTTTCGTGCTTGTGACACTATTATTTGACAGTGTGCTCAGTAAGGATGGCAAATTCAGACGCAACTTACAGTACCAGTTTCATCTCCTGTGGAAGAGTGAGTTTAGCATACTGTCTGCACCAATTGAGCATACTATTCATGTCACAACTCCACTTGATGGAATAACAAGGCACAGTTCCTGGAGAAATTAAAGCTGAAGGATGAAAATGTGCAAGTGAGTTTGTCTTCCATTCAGTCAGTCTACTGGCACCAAAGAATACTGGTATCACAGGACACTCTGAAGCGATGACCATGCTGTGAATGTATGGTGCAGCCACTGGTTGCCACACTCAGTTGTGCAAGTATGCCTGGGATGAGGTCATAGAACTGCTGAAGTGGGCAAAATTGTAATCTGAGGCATTTCATCAATGACTCTCAGAGAAATGTGCTCACTTGACCCTGAGACAAGGCATATCCTGGCGAGTTCATGATATTCTGACTTTCATTTTGTCAAAGGACAATCCACCTCTTGGTATTGTGGAGCATTACTTCTGGAGGATGGATTATCAGGCACAAGCTCTCCTCATATTCACATGTTACTTTGGATCAAGGATGCCCACACAGGTGAACATGAAGCGGCACAAGTGCTAGTATTCATTAAGCAATACATCACTTGCCGCATTCTGGACAAGTATGACAGTCCTATACTGTGGAAGTTGGTGCAGAAGTTTCAACGCCATATTTGCGTGACATACTGCCACCGGCTAGTGAAGAACAAATCTGATTGGTACACAAGATGCCATTTTGGATTCCCCAGATGTGTCTGTCAGGATGGTTGCATGAATGAACTGTTTT
Organism: Neoceratodus forsteri; assembly: GCA_016271365.2. Classification (NCBI taxonomy): domain Eukaryota; kingdom Metazoa; phylum Chordata; order Ceratodontiformes; family Ceratodontidae; genus Neoceratodus; species Neoceratodus forsteri. The sequence goes on from CM057458.1 coordinate 1,306,406,483, forward strand.
CAGCTATGTGACACCACTTGAAGGCAAAATCATCCAAGAGGGTATAGGAGTTACCCAGAGAAGAGAATGAGGTGTACATCAATGACTACAACTCTACTCTTCTTCTAATATGGCAAGCCAACCTTGATGTTCAGTTTGTTGCTGACAACTCATTGGCTCTGGTTCAGTACATCACGTTGTACATAACTGAACTTGAACAGACTAGTTTGCAAGATCCTTGGGAAGATATTGCCAGTACAAGCAAGTCACTGACATCTCAGTTGTGGTCACTGGGGTTGAAGACCCTATCACACAGAACATGTGGTGCTTATGAGGCCAGTGATCACTTGATTGGTATACATTTGAATGGCAAATCTGATGCCATGCGCTTTCTCAGTGTAAACTACAAAGAGAAGCGAAAACGTGAACTTATTCCTCATGCTGAGGTTGAGGAACTGACTCTCAAGAAACCCTGTTCAAGACATATCTTGAAGAATAACCTCATAGACATGAAGACATGGATCAAATATGTTTATCTGAGGTGGCTAAGTGGTATGACTTCAAGATGGATGTCTCACCTGATTGTACACGTGACATTTACAAGGTCAAAGGAGTTGATGGCTGTCTTGTTAAGAGACATAAGCCTTGGCTCATTGACCACTGTAAGTTACATCTAGGCACATCTGAGAGCAGAGAGCATTACTACTTTGCGCTCCTATTTCTATTTAGACCCTGGAGAAATGAGTCTGAATTAAAAGGTGACTGTGGTACATTTGAGGAAGAATTCAATCACAGTTACAAGACATTCGAAAGTGAATACTCAGACACATATATACAGAGGAGAGACACTGAGAAGGAGCAGCTTGAGAATGCACAGAAACAACTTGAAGAGGGCACTCCCCTCAGTTCACAGGACAATCTTGATCCAGAAGAACAAGGTATCCTTTTAGAACCTCTGCCTCTGAATGCCCCAGAAGTACTCATGTCAGAAGTGGAGAGTGCTACGGAACATGGCACACACTGCAGTGTTGGCCCAGCTGAGCTGAGAGAGAGAGATTCAATGAGCAGTAATGTATGGTTCACTCTGAGGTCACCGATGCTGCCCGGCATGGGATACTACATGAACACAAGAAATGTGAATGTCTTGACTACAAGCCACTGCTGATGTTTGTTAGTGGCTCAGCAGGCACAGGGATGAGTTTCCTTACAGAGGCCATAACGGCAGAAAAATGGAACCTGACAGGGTCATCAATGTCTGTTGCTGTTAGTGCTCCCACTGGACTGGCTGCAAACAACATTGGTGGAATTTCATTATATCATCTCCTCATGTTGCCAGTGGAGCATGGCAAAGCAGGAGAGTATTGTAAGCTGTCATTTGAGGTTGCATCTCAGCTTTTTTCCATGTTTACTAAGATGAAGATACTCATCACTGATGAGATTAGCATGGTCTCCAATTTATTGCTTACCTGTATACACCTACATCTACAGGAGATCCTGGGGACTGACTACAGACATGCATTTGGTGGTAAAAGCATTGTTGTATTTGGAGACCTTTTACAGCTTGCACCAGTTAATGTGGAACATGTCTTTGCAGCTCTGACCATCAAGCAGGCTAAGAATACACTAGGCTGCATTGGAGGTTTTAACCTGTGGGAGTCATTTACCTATGTCGAGCTCTATCAGAATATGTGACGAAGTGGTGATCTGGCTTACAAGGCATGGTTGGATCAAGCTCATGCAGGTTCTCTGTCACCAGAACATGTTTCAATATTACATGGTTGAAGAATCCAAATGGATACTACATCCATAGAAACAGCACGTGATGTTTTTAGTGATGTGTACTCCAGAGGCACACGAATTGTGTGTCTTATGCCAAGACTGAAGAAATGTGCTGAGTTCAACAGTGTCATGTTGCAGAGAGAGAATCAAGAAATTATCATACTGCATGCTGTTGATACAGTTGATGGTGTCATTCTACATCAGAAACTGGTAGAGAAGAATGACTAAATGACTCTCTGAACTGAAGTCAGATGTTTCATGCACAGCTGGCCTGGAAGCTGTTCTTACAGTTTGTAAGAATGCACATGTCATGCTACTCCACAATCTTGATATGGAGCGTGGTATGGTAAATGGTGCCATGGGTCACATCATTGACTTTGTTTACAATGTTCAGAAAATGTTTATTGAAACACTTGTTGTCCACTTTGACAACATGGAACAGCCTGTGCAGATTGATCGTACCTGTGTTATGTTCCAGGTATTTAAGGATATCTATGTGAACAGGAAACAGTTCCCAATATGTGTTGCATATGCTGTTTCAATTCACACACCTCAGGGCTTGAGTTTGGATTCAGCAATGGTGGACATAGGGACAGACCTTTTCAAAGATTGCATGAGCTACGTTGAACTTTCATACATCCATGTCTTTATGGGTTGCACATCATAACACTCGCACCTCAGAAGATACACGCTGACAAGCAATGTATTGTTGAGCACAACAGATTACGTACTCTATATCAGCCACAGATATCTTTAATACCACTACCTACGTGTGTAGTTGTCTCATATCCCACAGTCACAGCTACACCTGGCAACAAAAGAAAATGAGCTTCTACAACTGATTCAACTGTGCACAGTGTTATGAAGGTCACAATGTTAAATACAGATGCAGAACCAGCTGTCAGTCAGAAGTCACTTGGTATGGCTGTTGTTCCAGTGTTTGATAACAGTACTAGGGCAAACTGCTATGCAAATTCAGCAATGCAAGTCTTTCTCCACATGCCACACTTTGTGCAGGTAATATTTACTTCAGAAGAGACTCCCTTATCAAAGTCATTGAAGCAGGTTGTCAACATGGCTTCTGATCAGTCTAACAATGTGAAGTCACTTACACCTCTACGACAGGTGTTGGGTACATATGAGGGATGCAGTACATTTGCTGCTTACATGCAGCAGGATGCCAGTGAGTTCATGATGGCAATCATAAACAGCTTGGATGAAGAGGGGATTCCAATGTGTCAGTACTTCACTGTGTCATATGTTACCAGATATGTATGTGTGTTATATGGTCATTCATAGTGAGAAACCACAGAAAACATTCCTTTGGTTTCTCTGTTTGTGCTGCAGATTAAAAGTGTTAAGTTCCGACAGCTGTTTACAAATGCAGAAAGTGGTCACTTTTGTGTAAGGTGTGGAGGTACATGTACTCAGTCCATACATATGAGGACTCCATCTCAATATCTTATGCTTGTATTGCATAGATTTGACTCTAATGGGCTCAGAGTTGCAGACCTATCACTGATTTCACAGATGGTAGAATTGTATTTAACCAAGCAGTGTTTGACCCTCATGCTGTGATCTACCACTATGGCCAGTCTGTACATTCTGGACATTACACTTGATTGTTGAGGTACAGAACTGGCTGGGTTGAGTGCGACAACTCAACAAGCTCTTTCAAACAGAGACTACCGCGACACTTAAAAAATGCATATGTACTGATATTGAAGAATTACAACAATCTTTATGTGTCAGAGGAATAGACACACAACATGTGACATAATTTGCTTTCCATTTTGTTACCGAGTGAGTTCTGGTACATTATCATATTTTTTCTTACAGATGTAGATTCATGACTACACTAGTAACATATCACATGGTTTCATAGAATATGCTTACTCAATGTGACGTATAAGATTGTTGTGTTGATCAGTGACACAGTGAAAGTAATTGCAGTGGTCTTCAATAGGTGCCAGCTGTCTTCACAGTCACTAGAAAAAACACACTTACATGTCTAAGAAAGACTTTTAAGTGTCAAAAGAGATATTCCTATCTGGTCACCCTCTTCTGTCAGTGTCTTTTCTTATAAGTATGTTGTATGCAGACACAACAAGTACTAGTTGGCACAGTTGCTAACTGTGTGCCTCTAAGGCACAATACTTGTTCATGTGCATGAAGAAAACTGTGTAACATATCTGTTACAATTTCTCTGTATGATTACATTATTAGGATCTTTTATGAGCAAAAGATACCCTGGTTTTTATTCCAGTTCTGTGCTGGAAGTATTCAGCTCTCTTTTTTTACATGGTCAGATGACCTGAACTTAAGAGTACAATACTGAAAATGCACATCACTGTTACATGTTGAGTAGCATCAGGTGTGGCCTGTGTTCCTTTTTTTTACCCGCTTATGTCATCACTAAATACCACCATTTTGTGTCACAACAGTGTATTACTATCCCGGTTTTGTTGCCATACATCTGTATTGTATATATGTATATATGATTGCAAAGACATTACTTGGTAATAGTTTGTAATCTGATGTTTAACGTACTTGTGTTAACTGCCATGTAAGTTGATCTATTGCAAAATTAATATTTGACTGCTTTGAAGTATTGCATTTATAAGTTTTAAATGTTATGTGAATATATTTATTAGTATGACATAGATGTGTACTTGCACATATATAGTGTACTGTAATTCCATATAGCTATAATTGATAGCAAGGTAAAGTGTAGTAGTACATATTTTTTATTATCTACAGGTTACATTTTATGATTAAAATATAATTAAATGTTATATTCATAGCATTCTGTTACAAAATTTCTTTTATGTAAGTACAAGATGTTACAGATGTAGGTGCTTTATTAGTTTGTTAGTAATTTGATTATTGATTTGATCATTTTTACTGATACATATATAGTAACTGTTACCATGTGCTATTTGATTAATTTGTGTGATAAGTGAATTAAATGTATGTTTATAATAGTTGCCAATTGTACATCAGACACTTTCACTGATAACTGAGTTTTTGTGTTCCTGATAATACTTTTTGATCACCTCTATTGAGGGGTCGGGTTGGAATTTTCCAAATACAGTAACATAGCGATATGTCTTAACATGTATATGTATGTGTATATATATGCGTATGTGTACACATAAAATATATTAGAGTTAAATGTTTAACAGTAAGTTTCAGATGTATATTTTTTAAGGAGCATTGTCTGTTTGTGCTGCTATTACTTTAAGAGTTAACATCTGGTTTTTCGTTCCACCCAGGAACATTCACACTATCAGTCACACAATAACAACATCAGTGTTTGATATGTATAAGCAGTGTGCAGAGGATACTGTAATACCTGTGTTTATGTATTGTGTACTACTGTCACATCTTACCAATTTACTATCTGTGATACTGTTTTACATACATTTCAAACATTGGTGCAAAACATTTGAATGATTGTTTTGTGAGACTGATTTTGTGCACCAATCGGATTTTCAATTTGGCCTTTTTTACAATTTTTAACTGGGCAATAAATCTTTTTTAGAGCCTTACCTACCTGTGTTGCATCTTTTACTAAGCATACAGTAACAGTGATAATATGTATATTGCTGTTGGTATATTGGTGCATCTAAACATAGTCTATGATGGGTATTGGTGCAGATTTCCTATTTCGTATGTTAATGTGCTATTGGCCAATGTGGTGAACATATTAATCTCCTATTCTATAGCTTAATCATTTGATTTTGATATCAAAAGTGTAGTACATGAACTATTGCTGTATGAATACTATTAGACAACTACTTATTCAGACAAATGTATCTATATCTTGGTGTGTCTGTGTTGCGAAAAGAGAGGCACATTCTCAACAACATATACAATATGGTATGACATAATGATTTCTCAAAAAGACAAGAAATTCAAGGCAAAAAAAAAATCCATTTAATGCATCAGTTAGGGTTGTTCCACAGCGACAAAAGCGAGGAAATTTGGTGTTAGGGTTGAAATCCCTAACTCCACATTCCCCCCACCAGCTCCACACACACACACACACACACACACACACATGCAAGTAGGGGGCAGGACCAAGGCAACACATTCAAACACAGACAATCAGCAGCAGGTGACAGAAATAACATACAACTGTCTAAACATATTACAAGACACATCAATCATCATGGGACAACAACTGCTGCATTTGAGCAGTCATGGGTGTACAGAGTGTTGTGCACATCTTCATAGGCTCACATGTCACATCAATACTGTTGTACATACATTTTTGTATGATACACATTGTTTGTTCATGCTGTGATGATATGATGAGTTATAAACATAGAAGAAAACATCTATTACATTGTGCGTTATGTAATGTGGACATATACAGAAAGAAAAAGACAGTATGGGACCCCTTCAGTAACATGTACTGTTCCATTTACACTTGTTCAAATCATTATTTGCTACTGTTGTGGTGATGTTAGGAGCCATTTGCAGACGTGAAACCCTGGATAAAATCCCATCTAATATGAATCATTCATAGGTATAAATTTGGTAAAATGTGTTTGGTCACCACTGTTACTACGTAGGCAGGAATGTGTATACAAACATTAGCATGTGTTTGCAGTTACAGAGTCACAGCAAGGTTAAAAGACTGAACTAGTAACATAGAATAGTTTGGGTGACACAGTGTCATACAGAGCTGTTAAGGTTCAAATAATAGTGGAGAATGACTTAGTAGATAATACTGTACTGATCCATTTTTTTCTTATGTCATGGTAAGATCACTGCATAGTTAGACTCATGAAAGTGTCTTAAACTGATCTCTGCTACAATGTGCTCATGAAGACAGACATCTGAACATCGATGCTTTTCATACCATTGTAGCAGCAGTGTACAAAAAAGTGTAGGGACACAATTTGCTGTTTAAAATGACGTTTTCACAACGGAGCTATTGCATAGTGTTAACACGTGAGTTATCAGGTCTGAGAGTTCCACACAGATCTTAAAGTCTACAATGTAAGATGATTGTACAGCAATGCTGTGCAGAGAATAACATACTGACACGTGATTGTCTTATTCCGGGGTAACATCAGGAGGCATTAACAGTCAAGAAAGGGCTGTAAGACTACTGGAAGATATTGGCATGTTATTACAGTGATGATTATCAACACACTGTCATTCAGAAGACATAAGAAATCTACTACATATAGAAAAATGTATTATGTGATACAGCAACAACTGAAGGGCAGTATGCATGCATAGGACGAAGTCACTTGGATGGCAGCAGATCTTCTACACTTGGTGGCCCATGATGATGGTTGTGTCTTGTAGTACATTTAGACAGTTGTATGTTATTTCTGTCACCTGCTGTTGGTTGTCTGTGATTGGTCATGTTGCCTTGGTCCTGCCCCCTAATTGCATATGTGTGTGTGTGTGTGTGGAGCTGGTAGGGTGGGGGGAATGTGGAGTTAGGGTTTTCAACCCTAACACTGAATTTCCTCACTTTTTTCGCTGTGTAATAACCCTAACTGATGCATTAAACAGAGTTATTTTGCCATGAATACATATATACACTATATATATATATATATATATATATATATATATATAGTCTTAAAAATCTTCATTACTGCATCAGTTAGGGTTGCTTACACAGTGAAAAATGTGAGGAAATTTGACATTAATGTTTTCAAGCCTAACTCCAAATCCTTCCCCACACACACACATACACACATATACACAACACACATACATGCAGTGGATGGTACAAGGCAACTCAACCAATCAGAAACAGACACCATAAGGTAACAGAAAGAACATACAACTCTGTAAAGATACACAAGAGGCATCCATCATCATCTTTTAGCAACTGTATCACTTCTGGTGTCATCCCAATGTCTTGGGGGGGGGGTACACTCACATACTGTGCAAAGATCCGTGTAGGTGTTAAGAAGGCTATGTAGAACCTTTTAGGTGAAAGTTCTTTAATATGAGATGGTTATGGCTGTTTCATACTATTTTGCTACACCTGCTCATAGCTTAATGAGTTGAAGTATATGGGCCACACTCTTTCATATTTCCACAGATGGATACATACTCTATGTCCACCTGTGGAGGTATACGAACACAGGGTGTAAACCAACCTACCCGTGTGACTGTGATTTATACACACTGTTCTTTTGTGTGGATGGAGAAATGGAAGTGCAGGATATATAGTTCATGTGGTTCTTCTGTTAGCTAAGTACACTCTTCTACTATCTGCATGTAGGAATGTGACTGCATGTAGGGATGTGACTATACAGTGAATAACTCCACACTGCACACCTGATGTATGCAGACTGTTTTAGTACCTACATGGATAAATAGTGTTCCCAACATTTCATACAGACACTGTTCTATTATGTCAATTTGGGGCTGGGAGTGCACTATCCTTTAGACCATGCACTGTTTTTCATACATTGACATAGCATGTTAGAATCCATAGGATACAGTGTTCATATGCCACTGTGGCACCCTGCCCTCCTAGTCCTACATCAAGATAGTGCAACACTATTCATATGTCACATTGAACATATGTCACAGTGAGAACACAGGGTAGTTTGAACCATGCACTACCATACCTCAATCAAAATAGTACAAGACAATCCATGTGTTACATTATCCATAGGTTGCACTTTTGTCATTGTGACATATAGGTAGTGTGACATATGTATTGTGTTGTAATATGATGATGGAGGAATGGGACAGCAGAATACAAAGCACCCTGTACTCTCACTGTAACATACGGATAGTGTGAAATACAGATTGCATTGTGCTTGTATCTTGATGGAGGGATGGAAGTGCAGTACCTGAACAACCATGAGGTGACACTGTGACATATGGACACAGTGACGCATACATAGTGTTGTACTATGCTAATGCAGGGATTGTGGGGCAGGGTACATAGCATCCTTAAGTCTCTCTGTGACCTATGTAGAGTGTTGTTCTACCTCAATGGAAGGATGGAAGAACAGGGCCCCAACTCACCATGTGGTCCTACCATGACTTATGGGTACTGTTGTACTATCTTCATGGAGATATAAATTTCATGCAGTGGCCACCTTATGTGGTTGCACAGCATGTGGGTGTACCCCCCCAAGACACTGGGACTGCAGCAAAATGCCTCTTGTGTTATGTTTACAGAGTGGTATGTTCTTTCTGTTACTTTATGGTGCCTGTTTCTGATTGGTTGTGTTGTCTTGTACCGTCCCCTGCTTGTATGTGTGTGTTGTGTATGTGTGCATGGGGAAGGATTCAGAGTTAGGGTTAAAAACCCTAATGTCAAAATTCCTTACTTTTGTCACTGTGTAAGCAACCCCAAATGAAGCATTAACAAGAGTTTTTGCTGAGAATATATATATATATATATATATATATATATATATATATATATATTCATGGCAAAAACTCCATTTAATGCATCAGTTAGGGTTGTTTCATAGTGAGAAAAGTGAGGAAATTCGGTGTTAGGGTTGAAAACCTTAACTCCGCATTCACCCCCCCAGCACCAGACACACACACACACACATATGCAAGTAGGTGGGAGGACCAAGGCAACACGACCAATCACAGACAACCAGCAGCAGGTGACAGAAATAAAATACAGCTGTCTAAATATACTACAAGATATCCCCACCCACCCCACCAGGTTCTGCATGCTCAGTAGAGATCCACAGCAAAACTGAGGCCTTGTACACCCAATGTACACATCCCTGATTGCAGATGCACACAACGTACCACACTTAGGAGTTGCATGGCCTTACCTAGCGATGCCACACACTCCACCACACCTGCTACTGCACCGTGACTGTACATCAACAATGAACCTCCATGATTGGAGTTACACAGATGTTTGTACACTTATGAGTAGGCAGAAAAAAAAGCAACTGTCTAAATCAACTACAAGACATATGCATCATCATAAGACAACAACTTAAGCATTTAAGCATGTGTTGTAGTTCCAGTAGTAGTGACAGACATTGCCAGCTATTTCCAGATATTTGGTGAAATTTCTGAAGAGTTTCTCTCTGCTGCCCCTACTGTGGCAATGCAGAAATCAAGAGATTTATCTGGAAATATCACATTAATTTCGTGGAATAGCTGGCAGTGTCTGTGGCTGCTACTGTAGTGTACATTTTCTGTGTCTGTCCACTCAGTATGCAGAACCTGTTCTGGAGGATTTGTAAGTCAATCCCTGTACAAGGGTGTGCAAGTCCTAATGCTTCTAACAGGAGTACAGCCTCAGTGATAGAGGTACATGATTGATGTCCACTGAGTTATTTTTGTTGTGGCTGTACACTCAGAATGCAATAACTGCTCTGTGTGTTGGGAGCAGGACTACCTGGGTCAAAGCATGTAATTCCTAAGTGTGCAAAGATGAATGTAGCTGTAATAATGTAGGTGTACCATGGATACCTATAGACTCAGTTTAATAATAGCTCTCTACTGAGAATACAGTACCTGGCCAGGATGATGGTGTTTCCTGTGTGCGGCCATGTATATCCTAACTGTGCTAAATTGAGTATCCTTGCAGTGAGAGATGTGTAACATTGATCTACATACTCTCACTTGTGCTGTAGATCATCACTCAGGATGCAGTATCTGCTCTTGCGGCTTGGGGAGAGGATTGGCTAAGTAAGGCCATAAAACTGTCAAATGTGGTAAGTGTAGTGCAACTGCGATCAGGCAAGTGCACTGCTGATGTACATGGCCTTTGTTTTTCCTGTATCTTTGCAGTCAACATGCAACAAGTGTTGGTGGGGTCATTGTGTAACTAAGGCCCTGTACACATTACAACTGAAGATTTGTACCGTTTTAAATAACGGTTTCAAAACATTTCTAAACTCACCAAAGCAGCCCGTCCACATTATTGTTCACTGAGTTCAAACTCGATTGTAACACGGTAAACTCCCGTCTGCATCAGCAGCAAGTAACATTTTTAAACCCAGTAATCCTCCACGAGTGTACCACGGTTATGTTGGCACTGTAATAGAGTGAAAAATCGCACGCCCGTCCACACCACAAGGTAACACACTTTCCTCCTTCAAACCATTTTTAAAAACAGACTTGAAACTAGCTCGCAGCAGGGTTTAAGCACGGTTTCTTTACACGCTTTGAAACCATGCTTAAATGTTGATGGGCTCCGTGTTTGCGCTAGTTAAAATGTTTTAAGCACCTTAAAATGTTTTAACTAGCCTGATGTGTATAGGGCCTAAGAAACTGTGCTACTTCCACAGTAGTAGCCATAAAGATTGTAAGCTATTTCCCAAAATTTCTGTGATATTTAGAAAAATATCTGATGCTTTTATCATTTAAAGAGTAGGGGCAGCAGAGAGAAACTCTACAGAAATGTTGCTAAATATCTAGAAATAGCTAGCAATGTCTGTGGGTAACACTGTTAGTGTAAAAACCTCAGTACGACATCAATGACAGAATTGCACTTTTAATATCCATGGCGTTATTTTTGCTACACCTCTCCAGTCAGTATGCCGTGCCTTGTCTTGTGGTTTTTGTGGCATTGACTGCTGAAGTACCACAGCACCTGACTGTGTTATCTTGTGTCTAACTGAAATTAGGTAAATATAACATGCATGTCCAAGGAATTAGTTTGCTGTGGCTCTGCAGTCTGGGTGCAGTAGCGGGTGTGGTGTGGTGTGTGGCATTGCTAGGTTAGGCCATGCAACTCCTAAGTGTGGTATGTTGTGTGTACCTGCAATCAGCGATGTGTACATTTGGTGTACATGGCCTCAGTTTTGCTGTGGCTCTCGACTGAGCATGCAGTACCTGGTGGGGTGGGTGGGGATGTCTTGTAGTACATTTAGACAGTTGCATTTTATTTCTGCCACCTGCTGCTGGTTGTCTGTGATTGGTCATGTTGCCTTGATCCTCCCACCTACTTGCATATGTGTGTGTGTGTGTGTGTGTGTGTGTGTGTGTGGTGCTGGGGGTTGGGGGGGTGAATGCGGAGTTAGGGTTTTCAACCCTAACCCCGAATTTCCTTGCTTTTGTCGCTGTGAAACAACCCTAATTGATGCATTAAACAGAGTCTTTTTGGCATGAATTTCCTTTCTTTTTGAGAATGAAAAGTTCAAACAATATATGTAATAGTGCTGTGGTACCACCAGAGATACATAGTGCAACACAAACTCTTGCAAAAACACAGTATATCCTGGAATAGCATTGTCTGTTCTAGGGAGTGAGATAGCCACTACCTCATGCATTATAATTTCAGCTGTCAATATTTGCTAATATGATTTTTGTGTTGCATTCTGTTCTAGTTAGTTCTTGTGTCTTAACCTTGGAATAATCTCTTGACAGCACACAATCAAGGTGAACACAGTATAAAGTACAATATAATCTGCCATTAATGATGTGCATCATGGAGTGTGTTCACATGTTAAAAAATCTTACTATTTTTTGTTTTCTTATACTTAACAGTGGCATTCCATATACTAAATTATCTAGTTGTGGTCTTTCATTCACTATTATTTAGCACTCAATGTTACTAGTCTTGTACTTTATTAAATAAGTCATTCTGTGCCTCACTCCCACTGTCAAATGTCTACAAATCTGCAAATTTTTCTTGTGTGACTTAATTAGACATAGCTTGTGAACATGAATCCATACAAAAAAAAAATCCCTTAGTGAGCATAGTAATACCAATGCAAATACTCTTACACATTAACAATGGTGAACTGTTACCTTGTCAAAGTGAAAGTTCACATACATAATCCTTTTTAAGCACAATAACTAAAGATGAGTGCTGTGTAGTACAATAGCCACAACTAAGTAATATCCCCACAATGCAAGAATTGCACAACACAAATTGTTCTTAACCAAAAATATTTATTTATTGTAGTATGAAATACTTTTTTAAATCAGAAAAAAAGATAATAGTTAAATAAGGCGTTACAAATATATTTTTCTTTTTAAACAAAAATATTTTTTATTTAAAACAGGAAAAAAATGAAAGAGTTAAAAACATATAACTTACAAAACAACCTTTTATTTTCGAAAAATGATTATTGTAGGAAAAAAACCTTTTGTATAAAAATAAATTCTGTTATATAAAAATATTAAACAAAATATTGAACTAAGCAAGTATTTGTCTTTATTAACAATATGTACACTTTTCATGAGAGAGGTGTGTGTGTGCTACTTGAGGCAGCCCAGTCCAGAAGTTGGACTCAATGTGGAGGCACAGAAGAAGTGGATGATGTTGCGCCTCAGGGAGGAGATACCAGACGAGCTGTGGAGGCTGTTCACTGTGGCTCAGGAAGGGTTGACATGACTGGCGCAGGTGAAGCAGTACTGCTGGGCACACTGACACTTGCTGCTGCCCCCACAGGCTCGAGCACAAGGTTGGCAGTAGTTTGTTGTGCTGTCAGGAGAGACAGCAATTTCTCCTGTCCCTCCTGCAGTACAAAGTTGTCCTTAATCAAACCGTCAACCTTGCACTCAAGCCTGCGGTAACAACAGCAGTGTTCAGTGCACCTAACCTTGTGACGGAGTCCTGTAAATATACAGAAAAAATCTATTTAAATATAATATCAAAATGGTGATTCTCTCTTTGTCTTGACTTTTAGCACTTTTTTCTCCTAGGAATATTTGTAAGACATGTTATTGCCTGTTATCAACAGTATATAAGAATTTGATGTTTATGAGAAATTCTTTATTTTAAGTAATGGTGTAATCTTTTACAACTGTGATGTGTTTTTTATTGATACAGCTAGACCTAATTCATATGGTCAAAAGGTTTTACCACTATTTTTACTATATTACAATAGTGATAAAAGTAACGCACTCACAACAGTTATGTTTCATAGTAAATAAATAACCACCTAGGGTCATGTAGCACCTCACTATACAGCTTAACAAATTAGAGCCCTAGTTGAAAATTAACAGACCATTGACATAACCCTTGCTTATCATTATTGCTTACTCATACTAAAACTGTGTAAACATAAATGTATGGAGTAAGCTGTGTTAAACTGTTGAATCACACCTCACTAGTCTATAACCAATCCAGCAGTGATAATGTTTACTTTGGAGCACTCACAGGACAGTATGAAAATCACTTGAACATGACAAACAGTCTTGCGTTTTTCAAAAAGCAGTAATGCTTCGCAATACAAAACTGTTAATGACATCTTATAGTGCATAATTCACTACAAGTGACCCACATCAGTTATGGATGAAACCAAAAAAATAAAATCACATGAACATGCGTATCCATGATTCATTATTAACTCTGGAATCTGTGGGCTATATGCTGCTGCACACTACGCTATACCTGGGGGAGTGAAGAAGATCCATAATAAATAAAGAGTCTAAAGATGTAGCAAGTTACACACAATCGACAGATAGAATAGCATATGATTATTACACTCATTTGTGGATCTGAGCTAGAGCATTTATCAATACCAGCATAACAACCACAACAATAGCTCACAGACATACTATATGTAAAGTAGGTCAGTAGATACAGTGGGTTCTGCTCATGGAAGTAATAACTCACTATCAATATGTTGAATAGACATGTTGGTGCACTGGACCTCAAGATATTGATGATCACAAGCTTTATATGTACAGATAGAGTTCTTGGTGCATTGTACTCTACCCCCTCATCCAATAATAGTCATAATAAGTAGATGCATGGTTCAGCAATCCAATGTAGTCTACCCCCTTGCACAGCAATTGGTTTAATCAACTAGAGTCAGTCAATGTTGATACACTAGATCCTGTTGCTACAGTTGATAATGGTATTTGCAAATGATAGATCACCTTTATTTTGGCACAGCACAACCACATTTACCAGTCATGCAGTGATAACTAACATCAGTATCCTCACCTAACCTCACCTGCAGCGGGTGACATTCTAGAAGAAAGCAACTCCTTAAACAGTTACAGACTGACACATTCAGTACAGTTGTGTGTATATATATGCAAAATATGGGCACTGAATACGTATAAGATAGTCCATGACATAATCCCAATATGTGAATGTTTCATCCATGTATTGACACTCTGTAGTTTAGTACTGTCTGAATGAAAATTTACCCATGTATTACACAAATACCCACACAGCTGTAATGCAAAATAGCAATGAACACTTCTGTGGCTAGGTTAGAGTCCTTTTGCTGTTTTCTGCCATTCTCAGCTTTTCAAGATAGAACTGGACAGAGAGCTACTCAGAAAGTCAGCGTTCACCCTGCTGTACCTAAACAGTTGTGAGACTTAAACTGCTATTTCTCTCCCAAATTCAACAGTGCTTCAGTGGGCTGACCCATGAGACACAAATAAAAGTAATCATTGACTAATACCCTTCCTTACTTAACCAATGTAGTGTGTGCACTGACTATGATTGCACTTCTGCTCCAGCTAAAATGCGGGAGAATTTCAAGGAACAAAAAATTCATTGTTTTGATAGGCAGTTTCAAACAATTACAAGTGCAGGGACATGTCTGATTGGTTCCCTCTCCTGTAGTGGTAAACGTGCACCTTGCTATCTCCCTCCATTTGCAGCTGTATCTGTACAAGTAGGTACCAAATTTCTGTCTGACTTTGAACAATTATACCTAACTAATACAACATTATAGGTAATTTCTCATAACATAGTCAAATAGAACAGTAAAAAACGTTTTGATTAATACTATTTAACTGTTTCTAACACTTTTTATCATAGTAGAAAAACAATTTATAAATTGTGATGTACTTACAGTGAGAAATGTGCTCTGTGGCTGTTTACTCTAAGATGGCTGCTGTGTCCTTCTTTTTCACTCTTCTCCATCTCTGATTGGCTGTCTTACATGGCCTGATCAATGTAGCACAAGATTGGCAGAACTACCTGTCAATCAAATAGCAATCAAGATATCATTCGCACACAAGTAACTCCCCATTGGAACAAATTTGCAATACTTTTGAACATACAAAAGTATTTTTATGAAACTATTGAAGGTTCGACACTACTTTTTCGAAACTTCCGAACGTACATTATTTTTTCGAAAGTGTCGAAGTTCAAAAGTAGTTTATTCTACACCATCACACATTCAACACCTTATTTTTGACATTGAGTTCGATACTGTTGAATGTTCAAAACCATTTTTAGCAACACTTTCATTCATTCGACACTATTTTTGTGACATTTTTGAATGTACTACACTATTTCCTGTGTTTTTCTCAAAAATATCATGATTCCTGAAGGGAGACCTGTCCTGCTTCATACATTATGCACAAATATAAAAGTGCACACAATTCTTGATTGTTATTTAAATAATAAGGCATGAACAACGTAATGTTAATGGTCTGTTGATTTCCTTCTAGGGTAGCAATGCGGTACGAGGAGTAGCTGAGTGCTACATACACCCTAGAAGGTGATCAACTGACCATAAACATAACCCCTGGGTGTGCTTTATTGCTATTATATGAAAATATATCTATTTTAAAAGTATAAAACCTTGTTCAATATGTGATTAGGCAGTACATGTATGTTAATAAAATATTAAGACAGAGCTGATAGGATGTTTCCAACTAATCAGAAAATTGCTTTTCTCAGACCTTTGTCATTATGTGAAATATTCAGTTAACTAAATAACTATATCATCTCTACATAATTATTTTCTAATTTGATTGTATTCAGCTACCTAACCACTGACCACCATAGCAATTCACACACACATTTATAAATGGCAACAATGAGTTGTCAAACTTGCTTGGCTGACACAGCCTTCAAGATGTTCACAGAATTCTCAATAGATGACCAACAGAAAATAAGCGTGACACTATTTTGACAATGTTGCACGCTCAACACTACTGTTTTCAAAAGTGTCACACAGACACTACTATATGTTTTGAAAGTGTTACATGCTCAGCACTACTTTTCAGAATTTTTGTTACAACACAACATGTCGATTGGTTATAACAGCAGTGTGGATGTTTAACATTACGACACTGTATCAATTGTAACATTTTTTTGATATTCATTGTCATATTATTACATAGAAACATAGAAGTTGACAGCAGATAAGGACCGCAAGGCCCATCCAGTCTGCCCATTTCTTTTTCTACCTTATAAATGTGCCATCGGCTTTTGCTCTGTCAGTGGCCTATCTATTCATAGTCATTTGTATTGCTCCCTTATGCCTATCCCATGTCTGTTTGAAGCCCTGCACTGTATTCATAGCCACCACTTCTTGTGGTAGTCATTCCATGCATCCACCACCCTTTCTGTGAAAAGAATTCCTCACATTCCCCTTAGTCGGCCTCCTCTAATCTCATGCTGTGTCCTCTTGTCCTGCTATTTTTCTTATATTTAAACATGTTAGACTCTTTCACCTTGTTTATGCCCTTAAGGTGTTTGAATGCCTCGATCATATCACCACTCTTCCTCCTTTGCTCAAGGGTATACATATTGAGCTGCATTAATCTGTCCTCATATGTCTTCTGATGCAGTCCCTGCACCATTTTGGTTGCCCTTCTCTGGACTGCCTCAATTTGGTTAATGTCCTTGTGAAGGTGTGGCCTCAATACTGCACGCAGTACTCAGATGGGGCCTAACCAGTGTCTTGTACAGAGGATTATTACTCCCTCTTACGACTTGTGATACCCCTACTAATACCCTAACACCCCTTTGCCTTACCTACTGCTTTAGAGGTCTGCTTGGATGATTTTAGGTCATCAGTGATGATGATGCCCAAGTCTCTTTCTTCCTCTGTGACTGCTAGCAACTTCCCTCCCAGCCTATAGGTGGCTTCAGGGTTTCTCTTCCCTATGTGTATGATTTTGCACTTCTTTGCATTAAATCCCAGTTGCCACTCTTCTGACCATTCTGCTAGTTTATCCAGATCTCTTCTCATTCTGCCCACCCCATCTGGATCATCTACTCTGTTGAAGATCTTGGTGTCATCTGCAAACAGACAAGCCATACCCTCTAGTCCATCTGCAAGGTCACTAATGAAGATGTTGAAGAGGACTGGCCCCAGGACTGATCCCTGAGGTACCCCACTTGTGACTTGCATCTCTTCTGACTGTATACCATTTACCACCACTCTCTGTTTTCTGCCCATCAACCAGTTTGCCACCCAGTTGACCAACTTCTGACCCACCCGAGCCTACCCAGCTTATTTATCAATCTTCTATGTGGAACAGTGTCAAAAGCTTTGCTGAAGTCAAGGTAGGTGACATCAACTGCTCCCCTTGGTCCACCACTCTGGTTACCCAGTCAAAGAAATCTATGAGATTAGTTTGACAGGACCTTCCTTTGTAAACCCATGCTGTCTTGGATCCTGTGCCCCTATGGATTCCAGGTGTTGCACTATCCTTTCCTTAAGGAGTGCCTCCATAATCTTGCCACTACTGAGGTAAGACTGACGGTCTGTAGTTCCCGCCTCCTCCCTGCTACCACTCTTGTGGAGGGATCACATGAGCCCTTCCCCAGTCTTCTGGGACCTCTCCTGTGCTCAGAGACTCACTAAACAATTCTGCTAATGGCTCTGCTAGTTCCTCCTTTAGCTCCTTAAGTACCCTGGGATGTATGCCATCAGGTCTCATTGCCTTATCCACCCTGAGCTTAGCAAGCTCTTGTAGGACCCTTTCTTTTGCGAAGGGAGTAGTGCTCATCAAGCATTATTGATGATATGTTCATAACTATTTGAAAATACTGTCTATTGCTTCACTGAATTTCACTTACTACAGTAGTAATAAAAACAATTTTACTGTTCAGTAGTATTTTATGTTCTTATATGATATACAGATGGTGCATGATAGTATGTGATGTTAGAAATACACTAAAGACATGGATTTTAATATTTTATTCTTGTGTTTCCCATGCAGGTGTCTGATTTTTCTGTAAGATTGGTCTACTGAACTGTGAATAGTGAAAAATGGAAGATGCCATCTAAACACAGACAGAAGTCTATGTAGAGATGAAACAGGTATCAGATTAGTTCACTGTTGCATAAGGGGGATGTGAAAGTCAGTGGTGCTTGTTCAAGACATCAAATGATTTATCATCACAGTAAAGGAGTGTATTCAGGGCTTTCTCACTCTGTAGGGAAAGGACATGCTTGCTCAACAGCAAGGAAACAATGTGTAGCTATGCAGCAGTTGTGTAGATCTGTAAGCAGAAAAGCTACTGTTGCAAAAACATGCATAAACACATGAACTATGCAGCGCCAACAATTTACTGCTGCTGATGCTTCTCTGAGGAAGAAGTATTTTCAATCTCTAGCTTCTAAAGCCAAGATTGAAAGACTTATTGCTGCTGTGATGAGATGTGAGCACAGAAAAATCAAGAGTCATCTCAGCTTGATGAAACTGTGCTTGAAAGTATGAACATTTGTTAATAGAGCAGTTTTTGCTCTTCAACATTTGTGGCATGTCTCATGTACTTGAGCAGTTTAGGAAAATTATGTATGATGTAAAGATGAGGTTACAATGATATCCATTCTTGAACCTGCACAATTTCTGTGATGTTTTCACAGGACAGTGGCTGCACACACAGCACTCAGAGGCATATTTCTGGGAGGAGTCATATTACTCTCAGAAAAAAGACAGCAAGTTGTACACTGATGAGTCTGGCAAAGTCTGTAATGAGCTCAGTGTGTGTGATGATTCTATGATGGAGTCAGACAATGAATCTGAGGCAAGTATTCAGCCTCATAAATGTCACTGTCTCTCATGGACATGAGATGACACTTGCAACCATAGGCAATCATCGTTTGAGAAAGTTGAGAACTTTATCAACCTGTTTGTCATTACTGACCATGAAGACAGACATAAACTGTTCAAGAGCATAGACTTTTGTGAGATCCGTCTACACACTGGACTTATGGATCACTCCCTTGCATGCTTAGATAGTGGTGTTTGTGACAGTGTTTTTCACCATATGTGCATGCTGGCAGTACATCAATCAGGAATGAGGAACTTTGTGTACAGGGTGTATGAAAGTCATCGAGTTGTCATTCAGTATATTCATCTGAATGAGTTACTGTTGTCTGGTGACATGCACGGTGCCATTCAATTTTTGAAACAGCTGCAACGTGTCAGCAGTGTGACTGATACTGTGGTTACTGAGTCATCGATTGCTGATGGGAATTGTGTCTCTGTCTTAGAAACTGATATTCTCATGCAGTTTGGGAAATCAATTGCCAAATTTGAGTTGCAAAGAGACAGAAGTTTGTCTCTGTATGTGTGTCATGTGAACACCTTTGTTATGAGAAACAAACGGTCACAGTGAACCTGGAAACCTTGTCACCACACAATGACATGTGGTTTTGACTTTCAGCATTTCTGCTGTTAAAGTCTGATTTTCAGTTAGACCCAATCATTGTGATGTGCAAGCACTGTTTTTCCAAATTGAAGTGTAACATTCTGCCACCAAGGACAGTCTTGGACAACATGGAGGCAGATGTGACACCAGCTGAGATTGCCACATTGAATATGTTTGAACAGATTCTTATTCAGACAATTAAACCATTTCAAACTATTCTATGGATGAACACTAAGACACGGAATATTCCACAAAAATAACTCATCAGATCTCTTAAGGGTTCCGTCATGTATCTTCCACTTCCTCTGCAGGAAAATGTGGAGGCTATCTCCATTGAAAACACTTTGGTCATTCTTGTAAATGGTGTGCCAACAAAGTCTAAGGTGATTTGGCAATATGTTGTTAATGTTGAGACGGTAAAGCTTGCCCTTACTCATTTAAGAACAACAACCCTTTTTATGCAGACCTTAATATTGATCAGATAACTAGTGTGCCTCTTGATCATGAGTTGGAAAGCACAAAGCCAATGATTGAGAAGGTCAATGTGGAAATAAATGACAATGTATACGAATAGTATACAATTCATTCACTACATGGGAGAAATCCGGTAGGGGACAACATTAATCTCTATCAAATGAAACAGGTGGAAGGTGAGCATGTCAGCATTTGGGAGGCAACACTGGAAGCACGCAGTTTCCCAGACTTATACCCAAAAGGGTCAGGTGGTCACCTTGATGAAAGAGAAATTCACAAACAGGGTGATGAGTACCGAAGTTAAAACAGAATACTGGTGCACAACCCCCCCCCATGGTACATTTTAATATTTAAACAATTTCATGGCCACTGGCTCTATTTACTTTAAACTTCATGTAAAAAAGGGGGTCCTCTTAGTTTTCAGATTGGAATTCCAAAGTGAGCAAGCTATACCACCACTCCATGGTGGGACCCTTTCGGTATAGTCCCTACACTAGCTTAATAGCTCTGAAATGCCTGCAGTGGCTACTCACAGATATAGAGTGCTGCCTGAATTGGCCAACAATACATTCCTAATTGGCTCCTTAAATAACGTACTTCCACCCAGGAACATTTACAGGTGGTGGAAGGGAGCATGTTGCAAGGAGTGCCACACCTTTCCCAAATCAACATGCTCCACTCTGCATAGCCCACAAATGTAGTTCACATATCTGCTCAGGGGTGCTACTGGGTTGTGGTAAACAACAGCAGTTAAAACAGAATACCAGTGCACAACCCCCCCCCATGGAACATTTTAATGTTTAAACAATTTCATGGCCACTGGCTCTACTTACTTTAAACTTCATGTAAAAATGTGGGGTCCTCTTAGTTTTCAGATTGGAATTCAAAAGTGAGCAAGCTCTATATTTACAAGTAGCCACTGCAAGCATTTCAGAGCTGAGAAGCTAGTGTAGGGATGACACCGAAAGGGTCCCACCATGAAGGGGTGGTGTAGCTTGCTCACTTTGGAATTCCAATCTGAAAACTAAGAGCACCCCCTTTTTACATGGAGTTTAAAGTAAGAAAAGCCATTAGGCAGTTATAATGTTTGAATGTTGAATATATGCCATGTTTCTTTGGGGGGGCTGCACTAGATGCCACACACCAGAAGCACCCTTCTCCAGAAATGTGAACTGCATTTTGAGCAATGCAAAGGTTTTGAGCATGCTATTTGGTTGTTTTTAGAGTTTTTGGAGTTGTGGTACTCCCCTTAGCATGCTCCCTGCCACCACTTTTGGAAATTCCTAGGTGGAATCAATTTTTAGGAGCCAGTAAGGCCATGTGATTTAAGTCAATTTAGGCAGCACTCTATATTTATGAGTAGCCACTGCAGGCATTTCAGAGCTGAGAAGCTAGTGTAGGGACTACACCAAAAGGATACCACCATGAAGGGGTGGTGTAGCTTGCTCACTTTGGAATTGCAATCTGAAAACTAAGAGGACCCCCTTTCTACATGGAGTTTAAAGTAAGAAAAGCCATTAGGCAGTTATAATGTTTGAATGTTGAATATATGCCATGTTTCTTTGGGGGTGCACTGGATGCCACACACCAGCAGCACCCTTCTCCAGAAATGGGAATTGCATTTTGAGCAATGCAAAGGTTTTGAGCATGCTATTTGGTTGTTTTTTGATGAGTACCAAACAAGTTGTGTGCTCAGTAAAGATGGCAAATTCAGATGCAACATACAGTACCTGTTTCATCTCCTATGGGAGAGTGAACTTAGCATGTTGTCTGCATCTATTGTGCATACTATTCTTCTGACTACTCCACTTGATGGAATTACAGCTGCACAGTTTCTTCAGAAATTGAAGAAGAAAGATGAATATGTGCAAGTTAATTTGTCTTCTATTCTGTCAAGTCTAGTTGGCACCAAAGAATATTGGTACCACAGACACTCTAAGGTGATGACAATGCTGTGAGAGCACAGTGCAGCCACATGGTTTGTCACACTCAGTTGTGCTGATTATGCCTGGGATGAGGTCATAGAACTGTTGAAGTGGGCAGACTCTGATGTTGAGGGTATAGCATCAATGACTCTCAGAGAGATGTGCTCACTTGACCCTGTCTCTGTCACAAGGCATTTCCACAGGCAGTTCCATGATATTCTGACTTTCAGTTTGTCAAAGGACAATCTGCCTCTTGGTGTTTTGGAACATTACTTTTTGAGGATGGAGTATCAGGTGTGAGGTGATCCTCATATTCACATGTTGCTGTGGATCAAGGATGCCCGCCATATAGGTGAGCATGAAGCAGCACAAGTGCTTGCATTCATCAAGCAATATATCACTTGCCGCATTCCGGACAAGTATGACAGACCAACACTGTGGAAGTTGGTGCAAAAGTTCCAGTGCCATATTTGTGCAAAATACTGCCGCTGGGTAGTGAAGAACAAATCTGATTGGTACACAAGATGTTGTTTCGGATTTCCTAGACGTGTCAGTCAGGGATGGTTGCATGAATGATCTGTTTTCAGCAATGCGACACCTCCTGAAGGCAAAATCAACCAAGAGGGTATATGAGTTACCCAGAGATGAGAAAAAGGTGTACATCAATGGCTATGTATCCCTATATATATATATATATATATATATATAAATATATATTATTTATAGTTAGGATTCAGCGGTCACTTACATACTAAAGTCAAAAGTTTGAGCGTTAATAACTTTGAACCCATTCAAAGGATTTGCCTGAAATGTAAAACATGCAGTGGGACATATTAGATCTTTTGATTTGCAAAATTTTGTTTTGGTCGGACTTACGGTCTTTGTGTACGAAAATGCTGAAAAATGCAAAATTATCCATTTTTGGAGGCAGCTTTGGGGATTTTGGATGTGGCCCTGTGGTGGTTGTTGTGTGGTGTGCCACTCTGCAAGATGACTCAATTGAAAGAGATTTGGTGGCCGAACATGGCGCTTTTTGTTTGGTGAAAAAATATTAAGGCATTCAAAAGTTATGCCACTTTTAAGTTCCCATTATAAATCAAAAGGAAAATTTATATGTATGTTTTGCGAACAAAGAATGAGGTTCTTGCCATCTCGTCTCACCTGGCGATCAAAGAATTTGTAGCCTCACAGTTCAAGATTCTTTCTCCGCGAGAATTTTCAAAATTCTTTGATCGTGAGGTCCGCCATCTTGTTTTTTAATTTCCAATCAGAAAAACACAAATATCTTGGCTTAGAGGTCACTTCTGAAGTAAAACTTGGATGGGTTTTATTCAGGGGAACTCCGATCTATTGAGCCATGCCTTTGGTTTCAACCAAATCTGTCAAAAAATAGAGTTATAAACTCGAAAAATCTTAATTCGCAGCTCACTAACAATCTTTGATCACAAGCCTGCAAATTCTTTAATCATGAGATTCTTTGATCGCGATCTTGCATCGTGACTTAAAATCACTCATATCTCAGCTCAGAGGTGGACTAGGGACACAAATGAGGGTGGGTTTTACTCAGGAGGGTCCGTTCTATCGAGGCATGCAGTTGGTTTGGTTCAAATCCGTGAAAATTCACATTTTACCATTTTTTTTTTCTTTGATCACGAGCCTGCAAATTCTTTGATCGCGAGATTCTTTGATCACAATCGTACATCGTGAGTCAGGGACAAGATGGCTGGATTAAAAAATCAATTTTCTCTGCCCAGGAGTGCCTTAGGAAGTCAAATGAGGGTGGGTTTTACTCAGGGGGCTTCGTTCTGTCGAACCACGGTGGTGGTTTACTGCAATGCCATCACTTTTTTGATTTATAAGATTTTTAATTCTTCTATCGTGAGCCTGCAAATTCTTTGATCATGAGATTCTTTGATCGTCATCTTTGATTGTGAGGGCAGGACAAGATGGCCAGATTTTTTATAATGGAATAGATAGGAAAATTTTACCAATCTTTAGCACTGAATATCTTGGAAATGGTTTGTTTTTTTTACTTGAAATTCGGAGAGTATTTATGGGATGTCCCGTAGATGTGAATTATGGTGTTTACATGTCAGAGAAAATTTTTTTTGCAGAGATATTGTGTGACACACTTTATGTGTTGCGGACAGTGTTTTGCTTGTGGTGGTGGCATGGAATTGATAGGATACCTATCCTTAGTGTCATGGATGTAGTTTTGAGTCATTGTGTGTATTAAATGTCAACAAGTGCGGAATTGTGCCAGTCTGACGAATGAAAATCTCATATGTTAAAATGTTATATCTTGGACACGTTTGGTCTTTTCACTTGAAATTTTTAGGGTGTTGACAGCATGTCATGTGGATGTTAGTTACAGTATTTCCATGTCAGAAAATATTTTTTTTGGTGGAGATATGGCGTGGCACAGTTTACGTTCAGCTGACAGTGTTTTGCTTGTGGTGGTGGCTTGACATTGATAGGATACCTAGCATTTTGTCATGTATGTAGTTTCCAGTCACTGTGTGTGTTAAATGTCAACAGGTGTGGAACTGTGCCACTCTGACGAATGAACATTTCACATTTTGACATGTCATATCTTGGACACAGTTTGGTCTTTTTACTTGAAATTTGGAGGGTGTTGATGGCATGTCCTGTAGATGTTAATAGAGGTGTTCATGTGTCTGACAATATATGTTTTGCAGAGATATTGTGTGGCGCAGTTTATGTTTTGTGGACAGCGTTTTCTATTGGTCTACTAAATTAACATTTGTTTGGTGGCCGGCCTTCCTGTTGTGAATGTACTTTTAAGTCATTGGGTGTGTAATGTGGCCTGACACTTACAAGTTGGTGGAAGCATGGGGCCCCTTGGGCCCAGCTCTCCCACCAACTCACGCAAGTTTCTACTCTTCAATTCTTTCTTAAAAAGTAAGGAAATTCTATGTAAAAAATTTTGTTAATGCATCACTTAGGGTTCTTCTACAGTGAAAAAAGTGAGGAAATTCAATTTTAGGGTTTCCACCCCTTGCACTTCTTCCCTACCATGCCCCCACCAACAGGCATCGGGGTGTGCATTGGGGTCATTGGCCCTAACTCTCACCCCATTCTCTTATACTGCACCACCTTGGCTTGTTTACACATGGGATGGGGTGAGAGTTTGGGCCAATGCCTGTTGGTGGGGTCAGGGTGGGGGTGGGGTTCAAGGGATGGGAACCCTGAAATCAAATTTCTCACTTTTTCGCAGTAGAAGAACCCTATCTGATGCATTAACAAAGTTTTTGCATAGAATATATCTATATCTATCTATATATATATATATATATATATATATATTTATTATTGTGGCACGGAAGTGCCACTATAGTTAGGGTTGAGTACCCCATTTAAGGTTAAAGTGTTAAATTTTGCATCTTAATAACTTTGCTACTGTATGAAGGATTTACCTGAAATTTGGCAGGCATGGCACGGTATCATAGAGCTCTGCCAAGTTTTGTAATGGTCAGATATACGGTTGCAGAGTTATAAAGTGACATTCCGTAGCGCATTTACACTTTTTTGCGCATTCTTTACTCATGCTGACAGATCGCACGGTTTGAGTGACCTGTCTAAAAATGTCAGGGAATATGCGGCCAGGGTCCCAGATGTGCCTTTTGAAGATTTGGTGAAAAAATATTAAACGTTTCAAAAGTTATTCAAAAAACAAGTTTCCCATTATAGTCAATGTGAAAAGTTAACAAAAAGTTCAACAGTGTCGCAAATGACTCTTGCAGTGTCTTGAGTCAGCCATTTTTTTTTCAGTTAGTGGTCACAGAAATGCTTGCCATTTAAATGTGGGACCATCTAGGGACACAATTCTTTTTGTGTTCACCTAGTCGGACCCTGAGGATGCTAGCCATGTATTTTTTGGGGGGTTAAACTCCCCAGAAATATGTTTTTGAAATTTTTGTAAAAAGTAGTGTCACAAAGTAGTGTCACACTCACGACACTTTCGTGACTTCATTTGTGAAAGTGTCATGATTTGGGACACTATTTTGCGACACTATGCCCAAAATAACAGGAATAATTTACCACTCTGCTGCAAAACAACAGATCAGTCTATTGGGCTGAAATTTGGAGAGAAGAAAGCCAACATCCCACAGATGTGCCTTTTCATGGATTGGTTACAAAATATTGCATGGATGGAAAGTTACAGTTCTCTGAAGTTTACACTTTTTCCCATAGACAAACATTGTGGTATCCGCCACACCTTTCAGGGCCCATATCTTGGAAATGCTTTGAGATAAGGACTTTTCTTCAGAAAAATGCTCATCCCCCACTAAAACTAGCCAGGAAAGTCATAATTTACATGAAATTTTAATTATTTTTTTATGTTGTACGGTTCCTGAGATATAAGCAATTTAGTATTCCAAGTGCTCATTTCCTGCTCCGAGGCTCATTATTATGCATACATTCTTTGTATTCACTGTGTTTCTCCATTCAGCTGTTGGTGAAAAAAGGGTGTGCACTTTCGTTACTGTCACAGTTAATGTTCCCACGGGTGTTTCTGTAACTATTTGTGTTAGCATTTCCGTCCATGCCACCATGTGCCCCTTTTGTTTTCTTATTGCACTTGCATTTGTATTACTGTTACCATTTATGCTTCCATTACCATTTGTTTGTCTTTCATTTTGCATCGACGTGTGCATTACCATTTTGTTATACATGCATCGCTCATATATGCTTTCTTGCATCATCAGCAGCACAAGTAGCATTTGCATTTCTTATTGCAGTACCATGACTGTGCATGTTACACCATTTGTGTTTCCGTACATGCTTGTATTTGCATTTCCATTTGCGTTACCATTTCCATGTAAGCCACTGTGTGCATTACCTTTGCGTTTTCATCTGCGCTTGCGTTTACGTTTGCGTTACTGTTAACATTTGCATTCCCATTACTGTTTTTGTTTGCATTTCATTTTGTGTCACCATGTGCATTACCATTTGTGTTTGCGTACGTGCTTCTATTTGCATTTCCTTTGGCGTCATCGTTGCTGTTACCATTAGCATTTACGTTTCCTATTGCGGTACCATGACTGTGCACATTACCAGTTGTGTTTCCATACGCTCTTGCATTTCTGTTTCGATTTGCGTTACTGTTTCTGTCTACACCACCATGTGCATTACCCTTTGTGTTTTTGTTTGCACTTGCATTTGCATTACTATTACCATTTGCATTTCCATTATTGTTTCTGTTGGTGTTTCGTTTTTCATCACCATATGCATTACCATTTGTGTTTGTGTATGTGCGTCCATTTTCATTAGCATTTCCTTTGGCATCATTGTTGCTGTTACCGTTAGCATTTGCATTTCCTATTGTGGTACTGTAACCATGCATGTTACCATTTGTGTTTCCGTACACACTTGCATTTTCATTTCCATTTGCGTTACTGTTCCCGTCTACACCACCATGTGCATTACCCTTTGTGTTTTCATTTTCGCAACTGTTAACATTTGTGTTTTCATTACTGTTTTTGTTTGCATTTTCTTTTGCATCACCATGTGCATTTCCATTTGTGTTTACGTATGCGCTTCCGTTTGCGTTTCTGTTTGTGTTTCCTTTGGTGTCATTGTTGCTGGTACTGTAAGTGTATGTGTTTCCAATTACGTTACCATGTGCGTTACAGTTTACATTTCCATACACGCTTGCCTTTGCATTTCTGTGTTCTTTAAGGTTTGCACTTGTGTTTGTATTACCATTTGCATTATCATTTAGGTTTGAGTCACCATGTGAGTTAACGTTTGCACTTGCATTTGCATTGCCGTTACTTCACAATTTATAGTGCACATTCTTAAAAAGAAAGGAAATTCATGGCAGAAAACTCCATTTAATGCATCCGTTAGGGTTGTTCCACAGTGACACAAGTGAGGAAATTCAATGTTAGGGTTCCCACCCCTTGCACCCCAACCCACCCCCATCAACAGACATCAGGGTGTGCGTTCGGATCATCAGTCCTAACTCTCACCCCATTCTCCTATACTGTACTACCTCAGCTTGTTTGACACATGAGATGGGGTGAGATTTAGACCAATGAGCCCAACGCACACCCCGATGCCTGTTGGTGGTGGTGGAGTGCAAGGGTGGGAACCCTAACATCGAATTTTCACCTTTGCCACTGTGGAAGAACCCTAACTGATGCATTAAATGGAGTTTTTGCCATGAATATATATATATATATATATATATATATATATATAAATTATAGTGGTGCAATCATGCCACTATAGTTAGGGTTCAGAGGTCAGTTACATTTTAAGTCAAACGTTTGGGCATTAATAACGAAAGTGCTGAAAAATGCAAAATTATCAATTTTTGGAGGCACCTTTTGGGATTCTGAATGTGGCCCTGCACAGCTGTCATGTAGCATGCTGCTCTGCTAGATGACTCATTTGAAAGAGCTTTGGTGGCCAAACATGCCACTTTTCATTTGGTGAAAAAATATTAAGGCATTCAAAAGTTATGCTACTTTTAAGTTCCCATTATCAGTCAAAGGGAAAATTTATATGTATGTTTTGCATCCAAAAAATGGGGTTCTGGCCATCTTGTCCCACCTGGCAGTCAAAAACTTTGCAGCTTCATGGTTCAAGAATCTTTGTCCTCAAGGATTTTTTTTTATTCTTTGATCGCGAGGTCCGTCATCTTGTTTTCAGTTTTCCGATCGGAAAACAACAAATATCTCAGCTCAGGGCTCACATCTGAAGTAAAACTTGGATGGGTTTTACTCAGGGTGCCCCAATCTTTCAAGCCATGCCTTTGGTTCCATCTAAATTGGTCTAAAAATAGAGTTATTTGCTTTTAAAATGTTCGTTCGTGGCTTGCTGACTTTGATCACAAGCCTGCAAATTTTTTGCAATCGCACATCGCGAGCGAGGGATGAGATGGCCAGATTTTAAATTGCATTTTTGTAGCCCTGGGGAATAATATAAACTTATTTAAGGGTGGGTTTTGCTCCGGGGCTTTGCTTTCCCCCATCAGAATAAAAAAAACAGTAATTTTCATTATCTCAGGCAGTCCAGCAGTCCCCTTCCCATCATGGTAATGTACATAATGATGCTTGTATCCCTAGAACAGTGTAAGCCACTTAATGCAGACACATTTGTGCAACTAAGTATTGTACGCATTATGCGATGTCCACTGTGGCCAGCAGATGGTGCTGCAAACTGTGAGCGGTTACTAGATTGCGAACTGAGCAATAGGTTTAATTGCTACTGTGGGAAACATGAGAAAATGTACAGTGCAGTGCAGTGATTTGGTTAATTTCTTTTTTTTGCTTTTGGTTTGTGCTGTGTTTACTTTGATTTTATATCTCTTGTGCTGTTCATTGTGCTTCATTGTGCTTCTGTATACAATACTGTATGCGTTGGGGTGGGGGGTGCTTGGTTAAAAGTACAGACTTTATTTTCAGTGTTGCGGGAGGGGGTTTGGGTTAAAAACCATCAGACATTATATCAGTAGCCTTCATAAAGAAGCAGTCAATGGTAATCTGTTTGACAGCAGTGGAGGTGTACACATTGAAGTTGCAATCAGTGCTTTCCATCACCTGCCAGTCTGGACGCACATCGTGGCTGCTGTTCCATCGCTCGTCTTAGGATTAGCAATGCGGAATGCACATCTTTGGCAGTCACTATCTCTTGTTCTGTGTCCTCGAGTTCCTCATCTTCACACTGGCTTTGACACTGGGTTTCTGGTGGACGAACAATGCTTAAGAGCCTGGTCATTTCCTCAGTTGTGTGAATCTCTTCTTCCGCCTCACCAAGACGACATAGGGTATAGAATTCAACTTCGGTGAGTCCCGATGGTGGTGGGATAAGTTCTGGGTTAAGTTCTTGATCTTTTGAGGTGGTGGTAAGTGGCAGCAAGTCAGACTGCCTTGTAAACCCTGCTTTTCGAAAGCAGTTCGAGATTGTTTCCGGAGTCACTTTATCCCATGCTTTTTTCAGGAAACGGACTGAATCTAAAATGCTAATTCTCTTTACGCACTCTTTTGCTGTGAGCTCCCCTTCCTCGTCCATCTCTTCTAAAACCCTATTTTGCATTTCTCGCACGTAGTGGTGTTTTAGTGAATAAATTATCCCCTGATCCATCGGCTGGATCAATGATGTGGTGTTTGGCGGTAAAAACATTAATGAGATGTTTCATAGATTTTGGACATCAGGATGACCAGTGAAATTATCCAGAAGGAGGGCAATCTTCCTCCCTCATAATTTTCTGTCCCATTGCCTCAAACATTCTGTGAACATTTCACTGGTCATCCACGCTGTCTTATTGCTTCTATAAATCACAGGGAGGTGAGCTATACCCCTAAAGCACAGTGGAACTGCAGATTTCCTGATCACTAAGAGCTCTTTTTTTTCAGACCCAGACATGTTGCTACAAACAAGAACAGAAAGCCTTCTTTAGCTTTTTTGTGGCATTGTGGGAGCTCACTTTTGAATGTCAATGTTCCTTGGCCAACACATAGGAAAAACAAGCCGGTTTAATCAGCATTGAAAATGTTGTTGCGGTCATACCCTTCTAAAATGTCTGGGAAAACATCTTTTACCCAGTCTGTTACCCCAGTGTCATCTGAATTTTGTTTTTCTCCATGGGCTTTATGATAACAGATGTTATTTCTTGCTTTCCACCTTTGTAACCACCCATCCATAGCTTTAAAATCATGCTTCCCTAGTGTTTCTGCAATTTGACTTGCTTTCTGTAACAGAAGGGGGCCACTTACCATCGCCTCCTGCTCCCTCACACTAGTGAACCACACCAATAAAGATCTTCAATCTCACCATCTTTTGCCTCCCGCTTCCTTTTTCTTTGTGGGTTTTGATTTGAATGCCAATCAGCCAGCAGCTTTTCTCTTCCATGGATCAGATCAGAAACTGTAGACTTTGGAATCGATAGGTGTGCTGCCAGTTTGCGAACACTCATATGTGGCAGCGATTCTATTTGTTTTAGAAGCTTGATTTTATGAGCAAGAGAGATGCCTGGTCTCTTAGACATAGTGGGAACAAATAATAAGCAGAAACAAACCACACACAGCACACAACAGTAAAGTAATAAGATGCAGGAGAGGACGAGGTCAGTAAATACAGGTTCAATTAACACCTCACTGAATTACCTAAACATCTAGATATCACTAATTAACAGTTCTGTCTACTTCTGTGCTACTGAAGTTGCCCGATATTGCCTGCAATTTACTAAAAAAACTGTCCACGCATGTGGTTGATCAGGTCCGCATTAAGCATGGAAATTAGTATAGTTTCTAACACATTCGGGTTTGGAAATAGAAATCTGTCTGTTTAACCCGATTGTACGCATAAACCGAGTCTGCATAAAGTGGAGTTGACTGTAGTCTAGTGCCCCCCAAATGAGTATCTTATTAATATGTTTATTTTGTATCTGTGGTAGTCTAGTGGCCCCCATGTGTGTTTATTTATATATTTTAGTAATATCCCTGGTAGTCTAGTGCCCCCCGATCTGTACTTCATTATCATTATTATTGACATCCCTGGTAGTCTAGCGGTCCCCCCCATCATAATAAAATAAATTTGCATTTTCAATATCCTGGTAGTCTAGTGGCCCACCACCACCCCACCCAGCGGTGTCAGCCCACCCAGCACCCCCACCCTTCCCCAGCCAGCGATTGGCACAGCCCACCCCTCACCTCCATGGCCAGCCACTTACTGTGTGTATTACCAGCACTAATTCAAACAGGTGCTCACCTTAAATTGCAGCTTAATGTAAAATGATAACTGCAGCATATATAAAAAGGCTGTATTATGTTTTAAACATGTAATATCTTTTGCATATGGTTTAAAACATAATTTCTTAGTATGCTGACATCTCTTGGTAACTCATGCAGTTCGGATATGAATCTCTGATGGAGGCCCAGATTACACATATTTTAATTATTAGAGATAGGTAGAGAATGATTTGAATGTCAGCAAATCTCTGCTTCTACAATGCATTTATGACATTTCATGAGCCTAACTCTACAGTAAAATATCAATGTTGTGTCAAAATTTAATTGAATCCCCAGATAATGAAACTCAGTGAAGCGCACATCATCCATGGGAATGGCAATTCAGCTCTACTGGGTGTTTTTTCAAACCTCTATAAATTCACAGAGCAGCTTACTGTAGTTCCTCATTTCTACAGCTTACTGAATAGAATATGTCATTGTACCGTACAGAGGGATGCCTTCATCTGGTAGGAAACAGTGTTTTAGTATTTTATTTATTTTTATTTTATTTTAGCTAATGTTGATCAGAAGTCATATTATCACATGCTTATCACACATGTTTCCTGAAAATACTATTATATTCAAATATGCTGTCTCAGGAATCCTTAACCCTTTATACTTGTAATACATAGCTTTGTTTATCAGTACAATACATAAGACATGCCAATGTTTTACTGATTTATTTGTAGAGCTATTCCTGGCAAAACATGAAATCAAAAAGTTATTTTGCTTTAACTAAACAAAGTCATATCCCTTTAAAGCCTTGCATGGGGAGCATGTGTCATTCTGTGGTTCTTTAAAATCATATACTGTAAAGTTTAAATGTTAATAAAATCTGCAATGTTATTTTGCCATAATATGTGTATATGGTTAGGTGCTATATTACCGGATATGAATTTAGTTGTTTTAACTACTTAATAAAAGTAAGTCCTTGTTTACATAAGTCGTGTTATCCAACCCAGTTTATTTGTAGTGTGACTCTCTTGAAAGACTTGAAGTGCTCTGCAGTAATGAACAATGCATTGACACTAAAACAGATTACATATACATAACAAACATTAAAACACAGAACAAATATAAACAGCAGTACATTTATGTACATTTTGCCTTACTAAAGGCTATTTATTATACATTAAAGAGGAGGTCCAACACCAGCAAACAATCACAGCATCAACAGAACACAACTGGACAACTTTCTAAAAATAACTGTATTTTAAGCCAGTCCACTCTTTAATAGTAAATGTATTTACATGAAAACAGGAGCTTTATACTTTGCAGTTTATATACAGCTAAATTTGAGTGCAGAACCAAAACCGTAATTCCCTGCATATGGGACCACATCTCCACGGCAAACTATAATGTCTCAAGCAAAAAATGATCACTTCTTTTCCAGACTTAGCTGGAATTGAATTGTAAGGGACAAATATTTAGTT
The DNA here is from genome assembly GCA_016271365.2 of Neoceratodus forsteri. Lineage (NCBI taxonomy): Eukaryota > Metazoa > Chordata > Ceratodontiformes > Ceratodontidae > Neoceratodus > Neoceratodus forsteri. The sequence continues at coordinate 1,306,440,135 of CM057458.1, forward strand.
TTCAAGTAGCATTCCTTAATAATAGAGAGCAGAACAGTTCCAAGTTCAAAAAAAGATTATGAATGTTACTGTAACTGCCATTGTTTGCTGGTAAACAGACACCTTCTTTAAAATACTGTAACAGGGCTGACCTATTGATACCATGACTGTGCATTGCACTGACATCTGGGGGACTCAGGCTCATGCATGATATCTGGACTCTCACACTGTGGCCAACTGGGGACCAGTCACACTGCAGATCTAACTTCTTCACCCCAGAGAGAGAGGGGGTCAAAGCGGCTTGAGATGTAGCTTTCCCCTTACAGCTGATCACAGAGCACCATTGGCATTGACATTAATGGTGTCTGCCCACTGAGTCTCCAGGCTAAAGTAAGGTGGCACCGAGGTAATCCCAAGTGTTAAGGTGGGGGGGCAGAGGAACCATGGAACAATCCAATTAATTAATTACCATGAAAAATACAATCAGGAAATTTTGACATGGCAGTGGAACAGAGTTAAACAGAAGCAGCTATGAAGATTCTGCAAAATGGAACCTGAAAAACTTCAAAAGTTCTTTGTAGCTGTGGCTACAGGTTATCTCCTTAATCTCAATGCTGTAAATGTTGGCTTTGTGTACAGATGGATGTGGCTTCTCTTTAATTCTGGATTCAGTGCCCAGTACCTACACCTAGGAAACTAAGTCAGGTTATGGTATAAGCAGTAGAAATGAAGGGACAGAAAACAAACTAATTGTTGCATATGCTACATTGTCAATTATTTTGACTATGGGGTTATTGTTGCTCCAGTACAAGAGTTTCATGAAGTTGATTAAAATAACCATCATGATTTATGTCAGCTGAAGATAATTGTGGGCACACAGCTAGATTTATAACCAAAACATAAATGTCAACTATGCCAGTTCAGCTTTTCTGGCTTATGTTTTACTTTTCATAAAAAAAAGTTTCTTTCCTCCAATGATTGATACAGTTGGGATTAATTTCAAACACAGTGATGAGTTAAGTCCATTATTCACAATACACACAAAAAAAATCCCCCTTCAAAACAGCATTAGTTAAGTTCCATTGTTCAAAATTGATGGCACATGGAGCTAGTCATTTGCACTTACATGGACTAGTGGAAAGCAATCATGTTTGTTTGAACTGTCTTTTTCATTAATTTAATGGCCTCAAATAAGGTGTCATATAATCTTCAGCCTGCCAAACTGATGTGCCCAATGCTTATGTTTCAACATTCTGACATCATTAGAATGTAACTTGCACAAATCTAATGTGCATACATATAGGGCCATTATTGAACTTCATAGTGTTCAAAAAATTACACTTATAATGCAAAGTGCCCCTCCCCATCCTGCCCTCTCAGGTCCCTCCACCACCTCCCCCTTGGCCATTGACTTACCAAGATAGCCTGTGTTCCCTTCTCGTGATACCCTTATTTGCACAGCTTCTCCACTCACCACCTCAGCATGCCACTGTCTGAATGACAGGGAGTGAGCATGCACCTATTGTACAAATAGCTGTTTCTAAACTAGGCTACCTACATTCCTGGTCATTTAGATGGTGGCAGACTGATGTGTTGAATACTGGGCCTATGGCAGTTGCCATCTCTGGAGTAGGGACACTGGCTACCCAGGTAAGTAGGGGACAAGGGGGCGGTGGAGGCACCTGAGTGGACAGGACAGACAAGGATCTTCTGTGCAGTCAGAGGGGTGAAGGGCTATTAGACACTGGGGAAATATATCTATTACTATTGGTTGCATGACTGGGGGTCGGGGCCACTGATTGCCAGGGACATTTATCTATTACAACCAGGTGAATGATTTTGGGGTGGGGTACACTAGACACCAGGAAACTATATCTCTTAGTACTGCACAAGAGACCAGAGGTGGGGGGGCACTGGATCCCAGGAAAGTAAATCTATTTTTACCAGGTTGGCAATAGGGGGTTGGGGAAGCTAGACAACAAGGGAAACAGATCTGTTACTATGGGCAGGTCATTGCATGGGTGAGGGACTAGTGGATGCCAGGGAAATGTATATATTACCACCAGGTGGACAATCAGGGATGTGGTTGGGACACCGGAGACCAGGGAACTACAGCAGTGCCAGCCATGATGCAACACAATAACTTGCAGTACCTTGCTGTAAATGACATGTCACAAATACTGCATGACTAAAGGGCTTAATTGCCATTGAATTACACTTTTCTCTGCAGGGTACTACTTCATTCTGCTGATTTACTTCAGTAATATTGTAAGATACTGTGTTGCATCCTAGTTGGTGCCACTGTATATATGCTAATACCAGGCAGATGACTGGAGTCTGGGGGACCACTGGACATCAAGGAAACATATAGATTACTACCAGGTAGGTGATTGAGAGGTAGTCAAGAGATACTAGACACCAGAACATACATCTGTTAACATCAGGTGGGTGACTGGGTAAGGCACAAACCATGTTAGCATCAGGCCTGTAGTCAGGCCTTAATGGGATGCAAATGACCTCATAGCGCCTTGCTAATTCTATGGGTCATTAGCATAGGGGATATAAGAATATGGCAGACTGCCCCACAGCAGCAACTGCCTTGTGCATGCCCTAACTGCTCTTTCACACCTGCAAGCCCCATAGCTCACCACTGGCCACCGTCATCCTGTGGGCAGTAAGGGGTTATGGGTTGTAAGAGCAATATGGATTATGCCTGCCTCAAATGGAATGGCAAACTGTAACATGGCAATGGTTAGCACTATGTACTTTGGGCATATTCAAATACATGTGTGTAGATTGCTCCAGGCACTCATGTGCACCTGGAGGAATAGTTTTGTTCAAATAAATGGGGATCTGTACATATCAGCCCCTTCTGTACAATAATTAATTCAGTCCTGGATCTTAGATTTACCCTCACTCCTTGGATGTCTGCATTCCTTGTGATGAAGTGTACTGAAGCAATGCCTACAAAGCACCTATACTTGCTCTTCTGTGGTTTTGGTAGTGAGGTTTCCTTCTTTCTCTCCACAGTTAAAAGGGCTTTAACAACATGTTTTTGTTTTCAGAGTTTCTTTCCACATTTTAAAGACACTCAGGTGTGGGGAGCTTTCCTTCAGTCTTGGTTCACCTCTTAAAATATACCAGTCCTTCCTTATAGCAATAATTCATTGTTGTGCTATTGCATTAAAGTCTGTAACAAATGTCACTGTTATTTTATTATTTGTTCTGTCTTTTTTTGTAAAGAATTTCTATTTTATGCACTTCATGCACTTTCATAATCTGTTTTGATTAACTGTATGTGGTACTTCCTATTCTTAGATCTCTGAACCACAGCTCCTCCCTTGCGTAGCTCATTACTGAGACATGTTTGATTCAACTGCAGGAATTGTCCCATCATTATGTTTTTTATTCAGGTTTATTGTGATGAATCTGCTTTGTTCTTTTCTATTCATTTCCATCTGTGTCTGACCCTTGTTGAATCCAAACTGATGGCGTGGCAAAAACAACCACATCAAACCTCCAAAGTGACAGGACTATTTTACATCCAGGTATCGAAAATAACAGACACTGTTTTCAAAAATATGTCAATAAATATGTATATCAAATTTTAATAATAGCAATAAGATACTCCAGAGATTATGATAATATCCAGTTAATTACCTCCATGGGCATGTTGCACCCAGCTTTACCTTGTGCTACATCATGCCCATAGAGGGTGATTAATAGGACATTAACGTAACACCAGTTGTACATTATTACATAACAAATTATGTAACACCAGTTGCACCTTATTTCTTAACAAATAAAAGGGACTGCCATCTGCACAATCTTTATCCCAAATTGTTCATGTCTTTATGTGGGCTACGGGAAAGAGTGTGATATAGTTGATGGTAAGTAAAGTCTGTTGCTGACTAAGACTAACTTACAGAAATTGAACAGCATCTAGATGATGTGTATGTGTTCTGGGAAGGATCAAAAGAAAATTGAATGTCATTTGTGAATTACAGTACATACATATTACAAAGCAGCAACTGAAATTCCATTTTTAATGTAGCTAACATTAGATACATTCTTTTATCTATTAATCTCTTAAGGAAGGTAATACTGTATGCACAAGTCTGTATAAAAAACCTGCAGATCGTAACACAATCCTTAGAGGTGACAGTTCACTTTTAAGAAACCTAATTAAAAAATATACCAGTAGGACATTTCCTACAGTTAAAACAACATTGTTTGAGTGATGAGTTATTCCAGGAATGAGCTCTGGAAATAGCACAGAGATCTTAGAAGAGAAAGTATCCCAGTCAATCTAAACTGCCCATGAAAAAGCATGCAGTACAGCCAGATGACAAAAGGAACAAAATAAATGAAACAACCCTTCCCTTTACATTTATTATGGACTTTAATAAAACAGTAAAACAATTGAGAAATACAATTAGGAGGCATTGGTAGATTTTTAAGAGAAGAACCAAGACTGAATGAAATATCAGAAAGCCACCCCCCTGCAAAAAAATCAAATTCTTTTAAACAGAGAAAAATCTGAAAAGATATATGGTTAAGGCCATTTTACTTGTGGAGAAAAATAAAAGGCCTAGCTACCAAAACAACTGAAGAGCAACTATAGGTGTGAAAATGCACGCATTGCTCCAGTACATTTTATTGCAAGGGATGTTAACATCCACGGAGTGGGAGGAAATATTAGATCCAGGACTTCATTAATTGTTGTTCAAAAGGTGGTATTTATATGCTCCCCTATTCATACAGCTAAGTGTACACTGGCAAAATAAAAAGAATGTAGAAAACATGATTTGGAGAACATAAAGCAGCAATTAAAATGGAAATTAATTGAACAGTATGGAACGACATGTTAAGAAAACCAGTCATGGCACTGTTTCCAACATTAGGTTTATGCAGAAAGAAACAACTATTCTCATTGTCCAAAGTACAGACTTTGGTGAGCAAATTATTTACAAGGATTTTTTTTTTTATTTCTGTATCTGCCTTGTTTCCCTGTTTATGTATTTTTTGTTTCCTGATTTGTACTCCCGGGTCACACCTGGAAATGAGCTTCAGTTCAGTGTGCTTCTTTCAGTCACCAAAAGTTTAAATGAGTAAAATAAATAAAAGTTGGGACTTTGAGAAACAATTATTTATAAAGAATACTTTTTAGATATCTGAATTGCAGATGCCAATTGCCTTTGCGACTGAATAAGCATTTCTTTCTTCCTGCATTTTTGCTGTTTTCGCTTTTGAAACATATTAGTAAGAATGGTGCTTACAACTCTTAAAAATTATTTTTCCCATTTAGGGATGATAAGGCTTCATTAATGTTGCATTAGGAATGTTTTTTAAGATGCATTATAGTAATGGTCTTAAATTGCTGCATTGATGATTGGCTGGAAATTCCTAAATCAGCCCTACATTAATCTTTGATTAACATGCTTGTTAAGCCTGATCACAAAAGTTGGAAAACCGATATTAGAACCTGGTTTTTAAAAACATTCCCTGAATTCATTCTAAAACTGCTCAACTGACCGCCATTGCTCACTGCTACTGCTGCGTTGCATCAATGCCTTGACTCTCATTATCTGAATCATATTACAGAAAAAATACAGAAATATATGTTTTTTAATTCCTGAAACACTGTTACATAAATCAGGTGTAATGTGTGGCATCTCCTGCTGAAAATGAAACTTTCATTTATCATATTGGACCAAGACTTGGAGACATCTGTGGACAGCCTGCAAATTAAATACTTTTTATTTTTCAAAAAACTCTGCAACATGTAAATCACATGACAATATGGTCCTTTGCAAATGCAATTACCATCCTTCCCAGCCACCCACCACTTCCTGGTCTCCACAGTAATGGACATAAATTCACACCATTAGCCACAAGTTTGCCATTGCTAGGCAACAGCACCTTGCACATTGCGGCAACCGAAAATAAAGAAATAATTGTAGAAATGTTTCGTGTTGTGTTTTTAATTAATCTCAATGGCATCCAAGGTATGACAACTGCAGGATACAAAAAGAGAAACCAGTGTTGTAAAGGATCAACACAAAATCAAGCACATCAGATAGCACACTATTGATTTTAATAAGGTGCGTGCTTGTTTACTTGTTCCATAAGTGTTATTTTTATTCCTTATACAAATAGTGTACTTTAAAATGATCACAGCTGTATCGCCTGCTGTGTTTACTGTCCTCACACTTTCCAACTCCCGCTATGCTATGCATGAAAGCTACCTATTCCTAACTGGACAGCATGCCTCCTATGTGACCGTTACCTAGGTGACACACTCACTCTGCCTCTCTGAATGACAGAGCAGGGACTATTTGTGAAACCTAGCAGTAAACCTGCAAAAAACATTAATTAAAAATGTACTGTCCACAAAAATAATACTTAGACCACTACCATAATAGCAATAATGTGTTTCTTAGGGTTAAGTTAATGGGGAGTTAATCACACCGTGGGGGCATGTGGCAGTTGGCTGCACTTCGAGCCACATCACACCCCCAGGGTGTGATTAGCAGGCCATTAACATAACCCTAAGAAACACCTTATTGCCTAAATATTAGCTTCTTTCTGTTAGTTCAATACAAGAATAAAGGGCTGTTGTGCTCTCTTAGTTAACAGATATTTAGAATTGTTTTTAATTTACTTGGGGAGGATTAGCAGTGCTAGCAAAAATTAAGCAATTTTATTTTAATGAAACTTTTTTCAGCATTGTCACTTTGAATAACTTCACTACTGTATGAGTAGGCACCTTACATGCACATGAGTTAAGGTCTGAATAAGCGGTCACTACATCAAAACATAAGCATTGGTTCAGCAGGCTGGGCAGCAGTGTATGGGACACCCAATTTTGGGCCATTTAATTAATGAAAAAGATTGCTTGAAATACAGTTTAATTGACCACTTGCCACCAATCTACATAAATGTAAAAAGCTGCCTATGTGACATCATTTCTGGATGATGGAACATAGCAAATATTGTTTTGCACAAGGCGTTTTGGTATTGTGGGTTGTGTATTTACCTCATCAGGGAATGAGACGTGAATACCAAGTGAATCTATCAGTGGAGGAAAATATGTTTATGTAAATCAAAACAAAAGATAGAAAAGCTGAGATGGTGATATCAACATCTATTTTTTTAAGTAATAAACCAAGTTGTGTGCCCACAGCTATCTGTCAGTTGGCAGAAACCACTCTGGTGAATTTAAAAGAAAAGAATGGGTGTTTACCTATGAAGCCCCCCCCCCCCCACCATTGCAGTGTTCAAGGTTGCCTTGGTCCCCATTACATTTGGCATGGTCAGATGAATAGTCCTATGACGTGAACTCAGATTGAATGGAAAGGCATGTAGCAAAGTGTAACAGAAGCAGTTACCAAGGTTCTGGAACGTTCAAAAATTCCAAAAGCCCTGTCTGTAGCTATAACTGTGGCAAATTATTTGTATCTCAGTGCAATACAATTTGGATTTTTTTTTCTTTCATACTTTTTTCCCTCAGCATAGTGCAGGGTGTCAATGAGCCTTGTTCCTGCCCTACCCTGGTTGTATTCCTCCTCCCCTGGGACTCATCATTCCCTGAATTCCCCACAGATTTCCCCTGTGGTATGGCCAGGAAGAGGGAAGCCCTTCCCCTTCTGGGGACAATATCCAAGTGTAAATCGGCTTCCCAGATGGTGGTATAGACTTGAAGCAGGCAGGCAGGTCTTTATAATTCTCATGATGATTTTCCTCTTTTCTGTACAGAACCATGGCATAGCATGGGCATTAGGATGTTTATGGAGGAACATGTATCCCACATCAAACCTGCGGCTCCCTCCCAACTGGGTCACCCATGCTTAAACCACCACCAAGCATCCACCTGCTGGCAGCTGATGGAGAAATGGCAGACCTCTCCTTCCCCTGTAGTGAGAGTAATCCTCCAGGTGCTTGATCCTTTCATCCTCCAGATAATGCCCAGCAACCCCAGTCTGCTGCCAAACTCTGTTCACCAGAGTAATTGGCAGTAGCACTGCCAATGAGCCACAAGACTATCACATGACATGGCTTTGTGTATAGATGGTAGTGGCTTTCCTTCACTCTGAGTTTGATCTCCACTTGCTCCACCTCTGAAAATAAGTGTGGGAATATGTACACTGGGTATCAGTAGAGGGGTGTTTATCTAAGACCTCCCCACTGCTGGAGATCACTGCAGTCACTGCTATAGTATCATATCAGTTTTCAAGGTGGTCCACAGTCATTATATGTTAATTTGAAAAATGTGACTAAATACACTTTGTCTCATTTTTTACAGATTGCAGCCACCTCTAAATCAAAGCTGTAAGCCTTAATGCATCATGTCACTGAACAACAGTATTTTACATCCTGAAGAGTTTATCCTGATTGGATTTTCTGGGATTGAAGACAAACAATATTGGCTTTCTGTCCTTTCTTTATCATAATATAGTAGCCTTTCAGGATTTTTACGCAATTTTAGTTATCAAAACAGAACAAAGTCTCCATGACCTTATGTATATATTCATTTGTATGTTAGCTGCTGTAGATATTATGCTAATCATTTCTGTTCTAACTAAATTATTGGAATATTATGGTTTGATGCAAACTCATATCATTTGAAGCTTGCATTATACAGATGTTTGTAATACATTGCTTAACAGCTATGAATGCGACCCTTTTAGTTGTAATGTCATTTGATCGCTATCTTGCAGTATGTAACCCACTCAGATATCCGTCTATCGTTACAGGCAAATTTATTGTGACAGCAGGTATACTAGTACTAGTAAGAAGCTTGGGTTTGATACTGCCATTGCCTATCTTGGCTGCAAAATTTCCATACTGTGCAACTAATGTTATCGCTCACTGTTACTGTGAATTTACTGCAATAGTTAGTACATCATGTGCAGAGGTTGAGACAAGTACATTTTACCTAAAATGTTTATTTTTACTAACGTCAATGCCAGATACCATATTAGTTGGATTATCATACGCTATGATTCTCAGAGTTATACTAAAAATGAAAACTAAACAAGCTCGCCAAAAAGCATTTAGCACCTGTAGCTCTCATTTCTTTGTGATGTCATTTCAGGTGTTAGGAATATTATCCTATGTACTGTTCGGTTTTCCTCCTTTATTCGGATCATGGCAGCAATCTTTTTCATTGTTCTTCCTTCCACATTAAATCCATTCATATATGGCATTAGAGTAAAGAGATTCGCCAAAGATAATAAAAGTTTTTAATTCCAAAGTGGTTCTTTTGGTTGGAAAGTAAAGGAAATTATTTATTGGAACAAAACATAATGGCAAATAAAGAAGACCTGCTTACATAATGTAACATTTTTAGCTATTAGATATTGTTTAGGTACTTAATAGAAGTATATATGTTTATGTTGGTGTTGTAATTCAGAAATAAATGTTAAATCCATAATATGAATGCAAGTTTCCTTAATAAAATGGGGTCTATAACTGCATTGCTGTACTAGCCCATGCAAAAATAACTATCGTGGTTCAGTGCAATGAACATGTGAATGCTATACCCAGTAAGAGGGTTCTATATAAATATTTTGAAAGTAATCAGTTGGATATATATACATAAATAGTATAACTTCACCAAGATCATTGTGAAATCTGATATTTTCTATACTTTTTCTGTAAAACAATATTGTACACTAAAGCCCGGATATTCAGAAATGCACCAAAGCCTGGCAACCGCGCAGTGCAAACCCAATGAGCCATGGCACAATCGGGATTATATTCAGAGGTTGTGCAGGCCAAACAACACCAGCGCAACATGGCTGAATATGACAGAGTTGCACCATGACACAAACAGAGGTTGCCATGGTGCAAATATAGATGCTCCAGTGCAATCGTGGAGCACAGAACAGCATAGCACCAGAGGGGCAGGGCACAGAACAGACCCAGGGACAGAGTCATGGAAGCAAAGTTACAGTAGCTACAGGAGGCCTCCACCAGCAGGTCACAGAGGGCACACACAGGCACCAGACACTGGACCCCAGAACACAACAGTGGCATGGATATCAGGTAACAGGAGGTGCCAATGACCAATGGATGCCACAGAGGGAGCCACACACCCTGGCAGGCCATGCCCACCACCATGAGACCACAGCAGACCACACCCAGGACCAATCAGCCACAGCACACACACCACATAAGATACAGGGTGTCCACAGAGTGGGCACTGAGCATGCCAGGATACAGACAGCGTAGCAGACCACCTGAGACAGGCTGCACAATGCCAAGCAGAAGACCACATCTCAGTGTGCAGACAGTACCAAATAATGACCATGGCCGTGTGCCACCACCGTGCACACACCCGTCACACACCCAGACTGCTGCCCCATGGGCACCTGCAATGCACAGCCACTGACCCAGGGAGGTACACCACCACAGTGGGACACACCACAGCACACAGAAGGGAACCACAGAAGCACAACACACACCTCACATGCACACAACATGGATAGACACTGGGCCACTGTAGCATGGCTCCTCACACCACCTGAGTGCAGACATGAACATGCAGGTATGTCAGAGAGTATTTATATGAAACAACTATGTACAAAAATAACAGGGGCTGGGAAAGGGTAGGTACAGCGAGGGTAGGGGACAGGGTACAGGGACTGTACAGTGGGAGGGGGGAATGTAGGGGAAGGTGCAACAGGTGAATCAGGGGAAAATAACAACATCAACATTAGCCACAACCCCATCCGGCTGCTCCAGCAAGCCTTCACTCCCTCTGCTCCACAGCCATCAAGCACTGCATGGCAACCACGACCTCCAAAATGCTTGAGCACACCAGCTATTCTGCCATATGAGCCCACTGAGCATCCTTCTTGGCGGCCTCCACATAGGACACCGGAAACCTATAACAAAGGACAGGACATGTGATCAGTGCAATGGCCCAAGGCACCATGCCCACCCACAGTGTGCATTAGGCAGCAGGACCACACACCACTGGAGGTCCCAGAAAAGACACCCGCAGCGGAGTGGACCAACACCAGCCAGCAACACAGCACACCACGACATTGCCCAGAGGTGGCCCCACCGTACAATGGCCACATGACTGCACAGTGACAGTCACATGGCACACTGCATCAGCAGCACTGCAGCAACAATGGTGGAAACTGGGTGTACACCCACCCCACCAACAGCCAGCACACATGTCCAATTGATTCACCACAGTGGTATGCACCACGCATAGAGTGAGACACACAGCTGCCATGGCACATGGCACAGCTGGCCATGCCTGCACCCACTCCTCACTGCCACCCCCCATGTACAGTGGGAATGACTCATGACAGTGCTTAACTGCCCCCCTGTGGTGCTGCTTATGCAGGTCATCCCATCAGGTTGCTCCACCCGGTGCATGATGCTGCAGTCCTGGCCCACCTGTGGTTCTCCAGCCCCTGGGAATAGAAAGAAGACAGGTGCACATCAGTAACTGACCACAGCAGCTCCCCCACAGCTCTCTGTGCATAGGTGTGCCCTGCCCAACATGTCCCTCATGCCAGCACGTCTGCATTACATCACAAGTGGCAGCTGGCAATGCCACCCATGATGCACACAATGACAGTGTACCTACTGCAGGGCATGCCAGGCAGCAATGCTGACACCATAGTACGCCACATGCCACATGGGATGACTCACCTGGCTGTGGCACTGCACCATGCCTGATGAGTGCCTGATGCCTCCGAAGATGGTCGGGTTCCTTCGTATTAGGTCACCATAATGGTGCCTACACTGTTCAGCCATCCTGGGCACCCTGGTCCTCCCTCCAGGCTGGCAGAGATATCCTGCCACATACTGCCCTGGCCTGCTGCAAGGGCACCTGACCAAACAGTTGTGGGCTGTGGGGCTCCACACAGGCCACCGGATGACCAGCTCTGCATCTGTCCAGTTATGGTCATGGCATCCTTACCCTGCTCCATTGCACTGGATCTGGTTTGGTGGCTTAAATGGCGGGAGCAGGCACACATGTCTGTGACAGGTGCCGGATGCATGATGCACTAGGAAATGAGCAGTGCCCGCCATCACACAATGATGGACATGCACAGTAGGTATGGCCTTGGTGGGGTCACGTAGTCATGGAGAGACCCAGAGGTCAGAGGCCAGCAGTTAGTGCACACTGCACATGTGCATAATAGGGAATATGCCATCATGAACAGCTTGTGCAGTGTTGATATATCATGTTGATGGTGCATCTTGCATGATTGACACCATGACAGCACAGTGTGCATGTGTGCACTGCAGGCATGAGCACTGCACATGCATGGACATTGCGCCACCACTTCCTCCAGCATAATACCATTGCAAACCGTGCTAATATATCAATATTCAGATGCCGCGATGCAAATGAGCTCATCAGCCAATGCGGTAGTGGGGTGCATTAGCATATCATTACCATTGCGCACAACTTCATTCTGATGCATTGTGCCTTCATCAGTGCTACAGAACAGTGCAAGGCCAAGTACCAGTATTGCAACCATGACGGGTAAGGGTGGATGCTCACAGCAGTTCACTGGGAGTAGACAGCAGCTCAATGTGGAAATGAACCAGGGAGATGCTGCCACTGACTATTAGATGTCCATGTTCACAGGAGGCAACATGTCAGCACAGGAGGAGGGCTAGGAGGGGGCTCGCATGTAGGTGCAGGCTCAACTTCACAAAGGGAGATACTTCACGGAGGAGAGACAGATGTCCTGTTTGAGGCCTACCTTGACAGGGAGGCCCTGTTGGAGTGCCATGGGCATACCCACAGGACAGGGGCTGCTGGATGGGGAGGAGGTGGTGACCTATGTGAACCAGCACATCAGCCACCAGTGGTCATCATCACAGGAGTGCAGCAAAAGGTCAGGAACCAACACGTTGTGCATAAAGGGAGAAGGTGGTGAGCCATCAGAGCATCCTGAATGCCACCAGAGGAAGGCCAGAAGATGCACCTACACTGACGTCAATGGAGAGAGTTGGTTGCAGCCACCATCCACCGCACTTCAGTGGAGGGTGTGCCTGGAGGACTTTCAGATGGGTGGCAGACCATCACTGCATGGTATGTCTGTTGGCCACACACAGCTGGTGGCTCAGAGGGTGTGAACACAGGTGTGCTGTTGTGCATGAATCTCCAGGCTAAAGGTGGCACGAGTAATCCCAAGTGAGTGGGGGCAGAGGAACCGGAACAATCCACTAATTAATTACCATGAAAATACAATCAGAAATTTTGAGCAGTGGAACAGAGTTAAACAGAAGCAGCCAGAAGATTCTGCAAATGGAACCTAAAAAGCAAAAGTTCTTATAGCTGTATTACAGGTTATCTATAATCTCAACGCTGTAAATGTTGGCTGTGTACAGATGGATGTGGCACCTCTTTACCTGATTCAGTGCCCAGTACCAAAACCCTGAAACTAAGCCAGGTTATGGTATAAGGTAGAAATGAAGGGACAAAACAAACTAATTGTTGTATGCTACATTGTCAATTACTGACTATAAAGGTTATTGTTGTCCAGTACAAGAGTTTCATGAAGTTGATTAAAATAACATCACCAGTTATGTCAGCCAAAGATAATTGTAAGCACACACTAGATTTATAACCAAACATAAATATCAACTATACCAGTTCAGCTTTTCTGGCTTATGTTTCTTTCATAAAAGTTTCCTTTCTCAATGATTGATACAGTTGGATTAATTTCAACACATGATGAGTTAAGTCCATTATTCACAATACACACAAAAAAACCACAAAACAGCATTAGTTAGTTCCATTGTTCAAAATTGATGGCACATGGAGCTAGTCATTTGCAACATGGACTAGTGGAAAGATCATGTTTGTTTGAACTGTCTTTTCATTAATTGTGGCCCCAATGGTGTCATATAATCTTGTGCCAAACTGATGCCCAATGCTTATGTTCAACATTCTGACATCATTAGATGTAACTTGCACAAATCTAATGTGCATACATATAGGGCCACATTGAACTGCAAGTGTTCAAAAATTACACTTATAATGCAATGCCCTCCCATCCTGCCCTCTCAAGTCCTCCACACCACTCTTGGCCATTGACTTACCAAGATAGCCTGTGTTCCTCTCTGATACTCATTTGCAGCTTCACCACCACCAGCATGCCACTGTCTGAATGACGAAGTGAACATCACCTATTGTACAAATAGCTGTTTCTAAGCCACCTATTCCTGTCATTTAGATGGTAGCAGACTGATGTGTTGAATACTGGGCCTACGCCAGTTGCCATATCTGGAGTAGGGACACTGGCAAACAAAGTAGGGACAGGGGGTGGAAGGCACCTGAGTGGACAGGACAGACAAGGATCTTCTGCAGCAGAGGGGTGAAGGGATATTAGACACTGGGGAAATATATCTATTATTATTGATTCGCATGACTGGGGTGCGGGGCCACTGAATGCAGGAACATTTATCCCATTACAACCAGGTGAAAGATTTGGGCGGGTACACTAGACACTAGGAAACTATATTCTTGGTACTGTCGCAGGAGACCAGAGGTGGGGGCACTGGATCCCAGGAAAGTAAATCTATTTTACCAGGTTGGCAATAGGGGTTGGGAAGCTAGACAACAAAGGAAACAGATCTGTTACTATGGGCAGGTCATTGCATGGGTGAGGGACTAGTGGATGCCAGGAAATGTATATATTACCACCAGGTGGACAATCAGGATGTGGTTGGGACACGGAGACCAGGAACTACGGCAGTGCCAGCCTATGATGCAACTACAACAAATTGCAGTACCTTGCTGTAATGACATGTCACAAATACTGCATGACTAAAGGGCTTAATTGCCATTGAATTACACTTTTCTCTGCAGGGTACTACTTCATTCTGCAGATTTACTCAGTAATATTGTAAGATACTGTGTTGCATCCTAGTTGGTGCCACTGTATATGTACTAATACCAGGCAGATGACTGGAGTCACAGGGGACCACTGGACATCAAGGAAACATATAGATTACTACCAGGTAGGTGATTGAGGTAGTCAAGAGATACTAGAACACCAGAACATACATCTAGTAACATCAGGTGGGTGACTGGGTGAGCACAAACCATGTTAGCATCAGGCCTGTAGTCAGGCCTTAATGGGATAAGAAATGACCTCATAGCGCCTTGCTAATTCTATGGGTCATTAGCACTAGGGATATAAGAATATGGCAGACTGCCCCACAGCAGCAACTGCCTTGTGCATGCCCAACTGCTCTTTCACACCTGCAAGCCCCATAGCTCACCACTGGCCACCGTCATCCTGTGGGCAGTAAGGGGTTCATGGGTTGTAAGAGCAATATGGATTATGCCTGCCTCAAAATGGAATGGCAAACTGCAACATGGCAATGGTTAGCTACTATGTACGTTGGGCATATTCAAATATATGGGTGCTCAGGCACTCATGTGCACCTGGAAATAGTTTTGTTCAAATAAATGGGGATCTGTACATATCAGCCCCTTCTGTACAATAATTAATTCAGTCCTGGATCTTAGATTTACCCTACTCACCCTTGGAAGTCTGCATTCCACTGCAATGAAGCATATTGAAGCAATGCCTACAAACACCTATACTTGCTCTTCTGTGGTTTTGTGAGGAGGTTTCATTCTTTCTCTCCACAGTTAAAGGCTGTAACAACATGTTTTTATTTTCAGGTTCTTTCCACATTTGAAAGACATTTGTGTGTGGGAGCTTCCTTCAGTCTTGGTTCACCTCTTAAATATACCAGTCCTTCCTTATAGCACAATTCATTGTTGTGCTATTGCATTAAAGTCTGTAACAAATGTCACTGTGATTTATTATTTGTTCTGTCCTTTTGTAAAGAATTTCTATTTTATGCACTTCATGCACTATCAAATCTGTTTTGATTAACTGTATGTGGTACTTCCTATTCTTAGATCTCTGAACCACAGCTCCTCCCTTACGTGAGACTCAACACTGAGACATGTTTGATTCAACTGCAGGAATTGTCCCATCATTATGTTTTTATTCAGGTTTATTGTGTGAATCTGCTTTGTTCTTTTCTCATTCATTTCCATCTGTGTCTGACCCTTGTTGAATCCAAATCGATGCGCGAGCAAAACAACCACATCAAACCTCCAAAGTGACAGGACTATTTTACATCCAGGTATCGAAAATAACAGACACTGTTTTCAAAAATATGTCAATAAATATGTATATCAAATTTAATAATAGCAATAAGATACTCCAGAGATTAGTGATAATATCCAGTTAATTACCCATGGGCATGTTGCACTCCAGCTTTACCTTTGTGCTACATCATGCCCATAGAGGGATGATAAGGACATTAACGTAAATCAGTTGTACATTATTACATAACAAATTATGTAACACCAGTTGCACCTTATTTCTTAACAAATAAAAGGGACTGCCATCTGCACAATCTTTATCCCAAATTGTTCATGTCTTTATGTGAAGCTACGGAAAGAGTGTGATATAGTTGATGGTAAGTAAAGTCTGTTGCTGACTAAGACTAACTACTAGAAACTGAACAGCATCTAGATGATGTGTATGTGTTCTGGAAGGATCAAAAGAAAATTGAATGTCATTTGTGAATTACAGCACATACATATTACAAAGCAGCAACTGAAATTCCATTTTTAATGTAGCTAACATTAGATACATTCTTTATCTATTAATCTCTTAAGGAAGGTAATACTGTATGCACAAGTCTGTATAAAAACCTGCAGATCGTGAATACAATCCTTAGAGGTGACAGTTCACTTTTTAAGAAACCTAATTAAAAATATACCAGTAGGACATTCTACAGTTAAAACAACATTGTTTGAGTGATGAGTTATTCCAGGAATGAGCTCTGGAAATAGCACAGAGATCTTAGAAGAGAAAGTATCCCAGTCAATCTAAACTGCCCATGAAAAAGCATGCAGTACAGCCAGATGACAAAAGGAACAAAATAAATGAAACAACCCTTCCCTTTACATTTATTATGGACTTTAATAAAACAGTAAAACAATTGAGAAATACAATTAGGAGGCATTGGTAGATTTTTAAGAGAAGAACCAAGACTGAATGAAATATCAGAAAGCCACCCCCATGCAAAAAAATCAAATTCTTTAAACAGAGAAAATCTGAAAAAGATATATGGTTAAGACCATTTTACTAGTGAGAAAAATAAAAGGCCTAGCTACCAAAACAACTGAAGAGCAACTATAGGTGTGAAAATGCACGCATTGTTCCAGTACATTTTATTGCAAGGGATGTTAACATCCACGGAGTGGGAGGAAATATTAGATCCAGGACTTCATTAATTGTTGTTCAAAAGGTGGTATTTATATGCTCCCCTATTCATACAGCTAAGTGTACACTGGCAAAATAAAAAGAATGTAGAAAACATGATTTGGAGAACATAAAGCAGCAATTAAAATGGAAATTAATTGAACAGTATGGAACGACATGTTAAGAAAACCAGTCATGGCACTGTTTCCAACATTAGGTTTATGCAGAAAGAAACAACTATTCTCATTGTCCAAGTACAGACTTTGGTGAGCAAATTATTTACAAGGATTTTTTTTTTATTTCTGTATCTGCTTTGTTTCCTGTTTATGTATTTTTGTTTCCTGATTTGTACTCCCGTTCACACCTGGAAATGAGCTTCAGTTCAGTGTGCTTCTTTCAGTCACCAAAAGTTTAAATGAGTAAAATAAATAAAAGTTGGGACTTTGAGAAACAATTATTTATAAAGAATACTTTTTAGATATCTGAATTGCAGATGCCAATTGCCTTTGCGACTGAATAAGCATTTCTTTCTTCCTGCATTTTTGCTGTTTTCGCTTTTGAAACATATTAGTAAGAATGGTGCTTACAACTCTTAAAAAATTATTTTTCCCATTTAGGGATGATGGCTTCATTAATGTTGCATTAGGAATGTTTTTTTAAGATGCATTATAGTAATGGTATTCAAATTGCTGCATTGTGATTGGCTGAAATTCCTAAATCAGCCCTACATTAATCTTTGATTAACATGCTTGTTAAGCCTGATCACAAAAGTTGGAAAACCGATATTAGAACCTGGTTTTTAAAAACATTCCCTGAATTCATTCTAAAACTGCTCAACTGACCGCCATTGCTCACTGCTACTGCTGCGTTGCATCAATGCCTTGACTCTCATTATCTGAATCATATTACAGAAAAAATACAGAAAATATATGTTTTTAATTCCTGAAACACTGTTACATAAATCAGGTGTAATGTGTCATCTCCTGCTGAAAATGAAATTTCATTTATCATATTGGACCAAGACTTGGAGACATCTGTGGACGAGCCTGCAAATTAAATACTTTTATTTTTCAAAAACTCTGCAACATGTAAATCACATGACAATATGGTCCTTTGCAAAATGCAATTACCATCCTTCCTAGCCACCCACCACTTCCTGGTCTCCACAGTAATGGACATAAATTCACACCATTAGCCACAAGTTTGCCATTGCTAGGCAACAGCACCTTGCACATTGCGGCAACCGAAAATAAAGAAATAATTGTAGAAATGTTTCGTGTTGTGTTTTTAATTAATCTCAATGGCATCCAAGGTATGACAACTGCAGGATACAAAAAGAGAAACCAGTGTTGTAAAGGATCAACACAAAATCAAGCACATCAGATAGCACACTATTGATTTTAATAAGGTGCGTGCTTGTTTACTTGTTCCATAAGTGTTATTTTTATTCCTTATACAAATAGTGTACTTTAAAATGATCACAGCTGTATCGCCTGCTGTGTTTACTGTCCTCACACTTTCCAACTCCCGCTATGCTATGCATGAAAGCTACCTATTCTAACTGGACAGCATGCCTCTATGTGACGTTACCTAGGTGACACACTCACTCTGCCTCTCTGAATGACAGAGCAGGACTATTTGTGAAACCTAGCAGTAAACCTGAAAAAACATTAATTAAAATGTACTGTCCACAAAATAATACTTAGACCACTACCATAATAGCAATAATGTGTTTCTTAGGTTAAGTTAATGGGAGTTAATCACACCGTGAGGGCATGTGGCAGTTGGCTGCACCGAGCCATCACACCCCCAGGTGTGATTAGCAAACCATTAACATAACCCTAAAAACACTTTATTGCTCTAAATATTAGCTTCTTTCTGTTAGTTCAATACAAGAAAATAAAGGGCTGTTGTGCTCTCTTAGTTAACAGATATTTAGAATTGTTTTAATTTACTTGGGAGGATTAGCAGTGCTAGCAAAATTAAGCAATTTATTTTTAATGAAACTTTTTCAGCATTGTCACTTTGAATAACTTTACTACTGTATGGTAGGCACCTTTACATGCACATGAGTTAAGGTCTGAATAAGCGGTCACTACATCAAAAACATAAGCATTGGTTCAGCAGGCTGGGCAGCAGTGTATGGGACACCAATTTTAGGCCATTTAATTAATGAAAAGATTGTTGGAAATACAGGTTTAATTGACCGCGCCAATATACATAAATGTAAAAAGCTGCCTATGTGACATCATTTCTGGATGATGGAACATAGCAAATATTGTTTTGCAAAGGCGTTTTGGTATTATGGGTTGTGTATTTACCCCATCAGGAATGAGACTGAATACCAAGTGAATCTATCAGTGGAGGAAAAATATGTTTATGTAAATCAAAACAAAAGATAGAAAAGCTGAGATGGTGATATCAACATCTATTTTTTTAAGTAATAAACCAAGTTGTGTGCCCACAGCTATCTGTCAGTTGGCAGAAACCACTCTGGTGAATTTAAAAGAAAGAATGGGTGTTTACCTATGAAGCCCCCACCATTGCAGTGTTCAAGGTTGCCTTGGTCCCCCATTACATTTGGCATGGTCTAGATGAATAGTCCTATGACGTGAACTCAGATTGAATGGAAAGGCATGTAGCAAAATGTAACAGAAGCAGTTACTAAGGTTCTGGAACGTCTAAAAAATTCCAAAAGCCCTGTCTGTAGCTATAACTGTGGCAAATTATTTGTATCTCAGTGCAATACAATTTGGATTTTTTTCTTTCATACTTTTTTCCCTCAGCATAGTGCAGGGTGTCAATCAAACTCTTGTTCCTGCCCTACCCTGGTTGTATTCCTCCCTGGGACTCATCATTCTGAATTCCCCACAGATTTCCCTGTGGTATGGCCAGGAAGAGGGAAGCCCCCCTTCTGGGGACAATATCCAAGTGTAAATCAGCCTCCCAGATGGTGGTATAGACTTGAAGCAGGCAGGCAGGTCTTTATAATTCTCATGATGATTTTTCTTTTCTGTACAGAACCATGGCATAGCATGGGCATTAGGATGTTTATGGAGGAACATGTATCCCACATCAAACCTGCGGCCCCTCCCAACTGGGTCAACCATGCTAAACCACCACCACATCCTGCTGGCAGCTGATGGAGAAAATGGCAGACCTCTCCTTCCCCTAGGGAGTAATCCTCCAGGTGCTTGATCCTTTCATCCTCCAGATAATGCCCAGCAACCCCAGTCTGCTGCCAAACTCTGTTCACCAGAGTAATTGGCAGTAGCACTGCCAATGAGCCACAAGACTATCACATGACATGGCTTTGTGTATAGATGGTAGTGGCTTTCCTTCACTCCTGAGTTTGATCTCCACTTGCTCCACCTCTGAAAATAAGTGTGGGAATATGTACATTGGTATCAGTAGAGGGGTGTTTATCTAAGGACCTCCCCACTGCTGGAGATCACTGCAGTCACTGCTATAGTATCATATCAGTTTTCAAGGTGGTCCACAGTCATTATATGTTAATTTGAAAAATGTGACTAAAAATACACTTTGTCTCATTTTTACAGATTGCAGCCACCTCTAAATCAAAGCTGTAAGCCTTAATACATCATGTCACTGAACAACAGTATTTTACATCCTGAAGAGTTTATCCTGATTGGATTTTCTGGGATTGAAGACAAACAATATTGGCTTTCTGTCCCTTTCTTTATCATATATATAGTAGCCCTTTCAGGGAATTTTACAGCAATTTTAGTTATCAAAACAGAACAAAGTCTCCATGAGCCTATGTATATATTCATTTGTATGTTAGCTGCTGTAGATATTATGCTAATCATTTCTGTTCTAACTAAATTACTTGGAATATTATGGTTTGATGCAAAGACTATATCATTTGAAGCTTGCATTATACAGATGTTTGTAATACATTGCTTAACAGCTATGAATGCGACCCTTTTAGTTGTAATGTCATTTGATCGCTATCTTGCAGTATGTAACCCACTCAGATATCCGCCTATCGTTACAGGCAAATTTATTGTGACAGCAGGTATACTAGTACTAGTAAGAAGCTTGGGTTTGATACTGCCATTGCCTATCTTGGCTGCAAAATTTCCATACTGTGCAACTAATGTTATCGCTCACTGTTACTGTGAATTTACTGCAATAGTTAGTACATCATGTGCAGAGGTTGAGACAAGTACATTTTACCTAAAATGTTTATTTTTACTAACGTCAATGCCAGATACCATATTAGTTGGATTATCATACGCTATGATTCTCAGAGTTATACTAAAAATGAAAACTAAACAAGCTCGCCAAAAAGCATTTAGCACCTGTAGCTCTCATTTCTTTGTGATGTCGACATTTCAGGTGTTAGGAATATTATCCTATGTACTGTTCGGTTTTCCTCCTTACATTCGGATCATGGCAGCAATCTTTTTCATTGTTCTTCCTTCCACATTAAATCCATTCATATATGGCATTAGAGTAAAAGAGATTCGCCAAAAGATAATAAAAGTTTTTAATTCCAAAGTGGTTCTTTTGGTTGGAAAGTAAAGGAAATTATTTATTGGAACAAAACATAATGGCAAATAAAGAAGACCTGCTTACATAATGTAACATTTTTAGCTATTAGATATTGTTTAGGTACTTAATAGAAGTATATATGTTTATGTTGGTGTTGTAATTCAGAAATAAATGTTAAATCCATAATATGAATGCAAGTTTCCTTAATAAAATGGGGTCTATAACTGCATTGCTGTACTAGCCCATGCAAAAATAACTATCGTGGTTCAGTGCAATGAACATGTGAATGCTATACCCAGTAAGAGGGTTCTATATAAATATTTTGAAAGTAATCAGTTGGATATATATACATAAATAGTATAACTTCACCAAGATCATTGTGAAATCTGATATTTTCTATACTTTTTCTGTAAAACAATATTGTACACTAAAGCCCGGATATTCAGAAATGCACCAAAGCCTGGCGCAAATCCGGCGCAGTGCAAACCCAATGAGCCATGGCACAACTGGAGCCATATTCAGAGGTTGTGCAGGCCAAACAACACCAGCGCAACATGGCTGAATATGACAGAGTTGCACCATGACACAAACAGAGGTTGCCATGGTGCAAATATAGATGCTCCAGTGCAATCGTGGCAGCACAGAACAGCATAGCACCAGAGGGGGCAGGGCACAGAGAACAGACCCAGGGACAGAGTCATGGAAGCAAAGTTACAGCAGCTACAGGAGGCCTCCACCAGCAGGTCACAGGAGGGCACACACAGGCACTCAGACACTGGACCCCAGAACACAACAGTGGCATGGATATCAGGTAACAGGAGGTGCCAATGACCAATGGATGCCACAGAGGGAGCCGCACACCCCTGGCAGGCCATGCCCCACCACCATGAGACCACAGCAGACCACACCCAGGACCAATCAGCCAAGCACATACACACCACATAAGCATACAGGGAGCCCACAGAGTGGGCACTGAGCATGCCAGGATACAGACAGCGTAGCAGACCACCTGAGACAGGCTGCACAATGCCAAGCAGAAGACCACATCTCAGTGTGCAGACAGTACCAAAACAATGACCATGGCCGTGTGCCACCACCGTGCACACACCCGTCACACACCCAGACTGCTGCCCCATGGGCACCCCAATGCACAGCCACTGACCCAGGGGAGGTACACCACCACAGTGGGACACACCACAGCACATAGAAGGGAACCACAGAAGCACAACACACACACCCTCACATGCACACAACATGGATAGACACTGGGCCACTGTAGCATGGCTCCTCACACCACCTGAAAAGCAGACATGAACACAGGCAGGTATGTCAGAAAGTATTTATATGAAACAACTATGTACAAAAATAACAGGGGCTGGGAAAGGGTAGGTACAGCGAGGGTAGGGGACAGGGTACAGGGACTGTACAGTGGGGGGGGGAATGTAGGGAAGGTGCAACAGGTGAATCAGGGGAAAATAACAACATCAACATTAGCCACAACCCCATCCGGCTGCTCCAGCAAGCCTTCACTCCCTCTGCTCCACAGCCATCAAGCACTGCATGGCAACCACGACCTCCAAAATGCTTGAGCACACCAGCTATTCTGCCATATGAGCCCACTGAGCATCCTTCTTGGCGGCCTCCACATAGGACACCGGAAACCTATAACAAAGGACAGGACATGTGATCAGTGCAATGGCCCAAGGCACCATGCTCACCCACAGTGTGTATTAGGCAGCAGGACACACACCACTGGAGGTCCCAGAAAGACACCGCAGCGGAGTGGACCAACACCAGCCAGCAACACAGCACACCACGACATTGCCCAGAGGTGGCCCCATACTAATGGCCACATGACTGCACAGTGACAGTCACATGGCACACTGCATCAGCAGCACTGTAGCAACAATGTGGAAACTGGTGTACACCCACCCCACCAACAGCCAGCACACATGTCCAATTGATTCACCACAGTGGTATGCACCACGCATAGAGTGAGACACACAGCTGCCATGGCACATGGCACAGCTGGCCATGCCTGCACCCACTCCTCACTGCCACCCCCCATGTACAGTGGGAATGACCATGACAGTGCTTAACTGCCCCCTGTGGTGCTGCTTATGCAGGTCATCCCCATCAGGTTGCTCCACCCGGGTGCATGATGCTGCAGCCCTGGCCCACCTGTGGTTCTCCAGCCCTGGGAATAGAAAGAAGACAGGTGCACATCAGTAACTGACCACAGCAGCTCCCCCCCACAGCTCTCTGTGCATAGGGTGTGCCCCTGCCCAACATGTCCCTCATGCCAGCACGTCTGCATTACATCACAAGTGGCAGCTGGCAATGCCACCCCATGATGCACACAATGACAGTGTACCCCACTGCAGGGCATGCCAGGCAGCAATGCTGACACCATAGTACAGCACATGCCACATGGGATGACTCACCTGGCTGTGGCACTGCACCATGCCTGATGAGTGCCTGATGCCTCCGAAGATGGTCAGGGTTCCTTCGTATTAGGTCACCATAATGGTGCCTACACTGTTCAGCCATCCTGGGCACCCTGGTCCTCCTCTCCAGGCTGGCAGAGATATCCTGCCACATACTGCCCCTGGCCTGCTGCAAGGGCACCTGACCAAACAGTTGTGGGCTGTGGGGCTCCACACAGGCCACCCGGATGACCAGCTCTGCATCTGTCCAGTTATGGTCATGGCATCCTTACCCTGCTCCATTGCACTGGATCTGGTTTGGTAGCGAAAATGGCGGGAGCAGGCACACATGTCTGTGACAGGTGCCGGATGCATGATGCACAGGAAAATGAGCAGTGCCCGGCCATCACACAATGATGGACATGCACAGTAGGTATGGCCTGGTGGGGTCACAGTATCATGGAGAGGACCCAGAGGTCAGAGGCCAGCAGCTAGTGCACACTGCACATGTGCATAATAGGGAATATGCCATCATGAACAGCTTGTGCAGTGTTGATATATCATGTTGATGGTGCATCTTGCATGATTGACACCATGACAGCACAGTGTGCATGTGCACTGCAGGCATGAGCACTGCACATGCATGGACATTGCGCCACCACTTCCTCCAGCATAATACCATTGCAAACCGTGCAATATATCAATATTCAGATGCCGCATGCAAATGAGCTCATCAGCCAATGCGTGGCACAGTGGGGTGCATTAGCATATCATTACCATTGCGCACAACTTCATTCGGATGCATTGTGCCTCATCAGTGCTACAGAACAGCACAGGCCAAGTACCAGTATTGCAACCATGACAGGTAAGTGGTGGATGCCACAGCAGTTCACTGGGAGTAGACAGCAGCTCAATGTGGAATGAACCAGGGAGATGCTGCCACTGACACATTGTGATGTCCATGTTCACAGGAGGCAACATGTCAGCACAGGAGGAGGGCTAGGAGTGGGGGCCTGCATGTAAGTGCAGGCCCAACTTCACAAAGGGAGATACTTCACGGAGGGAGAGACAGATGTCCTGTTTGAGGCCTACCTTGACAGGGAGGCCCTGTTGAGCAGTGCCATGGGCACACCACAGGACAGGGCTGCTGGATGGGAGGAGGTGGTGACCTATGTGAACCAGCACATCAGCCACCAGTGGTCATCACAGGAGTGCAGCAAAAAGGTCAGAACCAACACGTTGTGCATAAAGGAGAAGGTGGCAGCCATCAGAGCATCCTGGAATGCCACCAGAGGAAGGCCAGAAGATGCACCTACACTGACGCCAATGGAGAAGTTGGTTGCAGCCACCATCCACCGCACTTCAGTGGAGGGTGTGCCTGGAGGAGACTTCCAGATGGGTGGCAGACCATCACTGCATGGTATGTCTGTCAGCCACACACAGCTGGTGGCTCAGAGGGTGTGAACACAGGTGTGCTGTTGTGCATAGAGCTGTTCTGCATGGCATGTGCACATGTGCACACCCATGATCATGCCATGCTGCAGGATACATGTGGCAGCAGTGTACGGGGGGACACATGTGGACACTGCATCACTAACACAGCATCCTTCTCTTGCAGCATCAGCACTCCTTCATGCAGAGGATGGGGTGGCGGTGGTGGCAGCGGCACCCGTGGATGCCGGTACAGCCCCAGAGGATGGACCATCAACATCCACCAGCATCTGGGGGCCTGACAGGCCATGGATCTGTACCATGGTGCCTGTGGCTGTCCTTGGCCTAGGGTCGGATGAGGCAGTGGAAGTGATCCTGCAGGATGCCAGCCTTGGTGTCCTGTGTGCATAGACACAGATTGGGGCAGGGTCCGACTCTGATGATGACATCACACACCTCCTGGACAGCATGGGCAATGTTGTGGACATGTCGCCCTGCTAGCAGAACAGCCAGATACAGCACCCAGTGCACTGCCAGTGGTGGAACAGCTGCCTGCCACCACTGTGGTGCAGCGTTGGATGGTGCCACTGATGTGCCCTGCATTGGTGGTGGTGGTGTGGCTGTTCAGGTGCATGGCAGTGAACATCGGCCAGAGGGGTAACAGCAGCAGATTGCAGGTGTCACTTGGCAGCCGGACACAGGGTCCACTGCTGGTGGGACTGCTATACCCATTCCCCCTGCAGACCTCACTGTGCAGCATCCACACTAGAGTGGGGCTGTACAGCATGGCAGGTCACCCCCAGAGGATCGGCATCCTGCCCTGGAGCCCCAGGATGCAGACCGTCTGGCTGGGAATACCTGACTGCTGCGGTTATCCATTCAGCAACAGGTGCTGCTCACCACTAGTGTGCATGCACTGCATACAGAGGTGCGCCAGTTAGCCAAGCAGCAGGACAGGAGCATTGCGCAGATCCTGAAGGGGATGCAATGCTTGCAGGAGGCCATGGCTGCTTCCTTGGATCACATTGCCAATGCAATTGCAGACTGCTTTGAGTTGCTGGCTACCACACAGCATGGTCATGCACAGGAGACCCCCTGCACTGTGAAGTCCACCCCACAGGCCCAGCTTTGGGTGACACCATCACAGTCGACACTGGGCTCAGATGTAGGCATCCCAGGCATGCCCAGGGTGGGCCTGTTTGGGAACCTGCACACCCGGCAAAGACATGGTTGCAGTCCCGTGCTTCCACCCCTGGAGGGCTGTTTGACACCCCCCCTGGCTGATGTGCAGCCTGTAGCTGCCGATCGGCCCTGGCGCAGCCACCTCCCATGGTAGTGACAGTCATGGTACCTTGTGACCACCCTGATCTGCATGCTGCCCTGTCCACAGTCTGTGGCTGATGTCCTGTGCACCCATGGGTGGTATGTGTGCCATACAGATGGAGGTGCTCCTGTGTGATGTACCACATGCTGCCTGTGTGTGTGCATGCCCAGCCACTGGACCGTGTGGCGTGGGCATGATGAGGGCAGTCTAGCACCAGTTGCGCCTGTGCACTGGTGCTATGCATCTGATCCACACCAATGCCTAAGTGGGTGGGTGCGTGTGTGTGTGTTGCTGTGTGTGGGTGTGTGCCCCTGACTCCCCTCAGTCAGTGTCATGCCTCTGTGTGTGCATGCCCCTTGTCATGCATGTCCCTGCATGTGTGCTGTACTTGTCTGTGTGGTCCATGCATGTGTACCACACCACCTACCTGTGTTCCCCAAAGTGTTCCTGTGCGACAGTGTAGTGGTGGGGTCATGCCTACTGTTGCAGTCAGGGGTCCCTCTGCCCAGGGAGTGGCTGTCCAACACCCTCCAGCCCATTGTCTCCATTTTCCCCACTACGGTTGCCCTCATCTGTCTCTACAGCTATTTCACGGTCTATGGACATATTGTGCAGTATGCAGCAGACCAGGAATAGGCCACAGACTTTTGAGGGGCTGTACTGTAGGGCACCACTTGACCTGTCTAGGCAGTGGAATCATGCCTTCAGCATGCCAAAAACATGTTCAATGATGTTGCATGT
This sequence comes from Neoceratodus forsteri, assembly GCA_016271365.2. NCBI lineage: Eukaryota > Metazoa > Chordata > Ceratodontiformes > Ceratodontidae > Neoceratodus > Neoceratodus forsteri. The sequence continues at coordinate 1,306,467,839 of CM057458.1, forward strand.
GCTGGCATGTGCCTTGTTGTACTGTTCCTCTTCTGGGGACACCGGGTGTTAGTAGGGGGTGAGCAGCCAGGGCCTCAGAAGGTCTGTGCTGTCATCTGTGTGGAGAATGACCTGGTTAGCCCTATGCTTTGCTGTGCTGTGCACCTTTCCTGTTCCTGGCACCCACACCACCATGCACACCCTGCCCACCCCAGGTCTGCTATGCCCATCACTCGTTGCCCATGCCATACTCACTGACTATGTGGCCCATGGGTATTTCCCCATGTTCAAACCTGTGGCACAGCGCAGAGCTGTGCCAGATGAATTTGTCATGTTCACTCCCAGGGTGTGTGGTGCAGACATCGATGATGCACCCCATGGCATCGCACACCACGTGGCGGTTGATACTCGGGCTCCCCTTCCTGTTAATGTAAGCCACTCCCTCTGGGCCAGGTGGCATGTGGATGCCCATGCAGGTGCAGTCAATGGCCCCAATCATGCCGGGCATGCGTGCCACCCTGTGGAAGTCCTGCATGTTTACTGCATGCTCTGGTTGTGTGCTGGGGAAATGGATGAATTCTGAAGCATGTGGCAGCAGGGCGTTGAGGAACTGTGTGAGGAGGTGGGATGCCGCCAACTGGATGATGCCCGTGGTGCTACCTGTTGGTCATTGGGAGGTGCTCATAGTGAGCAGGCACATGACGGGGGTCACCTTCATCTCCACGGACATGGAGTGGCTCCATCTGGTGGGTGCTGCATCTCCTCACTGCACAGCTCACAGAGCTGCCTCAGAATGGCCCTGTTCAGGTGTACCGGCCCACAATCTTGGTGTCACTATAGTTCTCAAAGGTGACGTGGGCATGGTACCACCTATGTTGGGCATACCACCAACCGGCCCTTCATCAGCCACATAGCAGTTCCTCCTGCCTCCTCACACCCCTCATTACTGCCTCCATCAGGAAGGGCACACTGTACAGCTCTCCTGCTGTCCACTGTCCCTCTGGGCTGTTCTCTTCCTGCTGTGTGCCACACCGGTACATTGTTTCTGTTTGTGTGTGTGTGTGTCTCTCTCTCTCTGCCCCTCTCTCCCTCTCCCATGCCACCTCTCTGTCCCTCTCCCTCTGTGTCTGTTTGTGTGTCTGTCTGTCTGTCTGTCTCTCTCTCTCTATCTCTCCCTCTCCCTCTTGGCACAACTGCTGTGTGTGTGTTTGTGCCCTGTTTTTATAGGAACAAGTTTGGTCTGTGCAACTTCGATTTTCTCTACACTTGCACCATGACTTGCGGTCGAATATTCTGTTGCACTGGATATTCATGGGAACACCCCCTGCACTTGCGCTGCATGCATTATAGTTGCTGATTGGCGCAATGGAGTTTGAATTTTGCATTGGCTTCTGCTGAATATCACTCTTCAGCACAATTCTGTACTTGCGCTGGTGCAACTGCTCTGAATATTCGGGCCTAAGTACCCAATCTGACACTGAGATGCCTGCTTTTCTCTGACATAAAAAGGCAACCCAGCATTTTAATTCTCCGAGTACCTGGGTTATAATACTGAATACAACCAAACGGTTGTAACCGTGAGTTATCAATCAACAAGCTCAAGTAACAGTGAGTGTAGAAGTCCCAGAACATTTCTTAAATTCACTTTCCTGTCATTATCAAAAAAATAAAACAATACATGGATAGGTGTGTGTAACTCAAAATTTTATACATACTCTTGGGGTGGGATGCTTTTATTAACCCCTCAAGCTTAGCTCTTGGAGGTAATGCAGCATCCATCAGGTGTGTATATAATCCTGGCTACACACACACACGCTGATTAATTATTAATTATACTCTATATTATGAAGAAACTGTGTTATCTGTTCGTATTATTTTTTACCCTTCTCAATAGTATTGGGGACATCTTTTACAGTACCTGATTTTGTTTTCAAGATAAGTTTTATTTCCACATTTTACAGGTATCGTTTAGAAAGATGCCATTTTCTTTTAAATTAGCACGGTCCTCTAAGATCATATTCCCTTGTCTACATTGCTTTAAACCAATACTAACATAATGTATTACCTATGTGTAGATGCCAAATGTGTCACAGCACTTTTTTCATTAAAGATTCAGGAATATTATAAACAGTAATCTTAAGCCTGCAAGTAGTTTGAAAGCTGTCCTTAGGAATATGTTTAATATACACTGTTGAGAGTTTACTTTTTTGACTGCAAAGATGTCATAATTTATCAAAAATTAACTCTTTTTATACTTTACTTATTTTTTTGTTATTTTTTTTGATTGGCATTTATGTTTGATTACAAGGGGGAGGGTTAATGAAGGGGAAGGGTGGAAGGGAGGGGCAGCTGCAGAATAAGGGGTGAGAGCTGCACATTCAAGCAGACTTGAGAGACCTCTAGACTTTTACCTGTTGGCAAATTTCGTATGTTTGTACTTGTCATCTGATCCCTTCTGGAAATGAAGACTTAGCACAATTTCTAGCTTGGATGCTCACTGGCAACATTTTATTGAACACCATTAATATTTACACCTCCATTCTTATAAAGTCGCACATTTGATATTCCAGTCCAAAATCATCCACTTATAATCCAGTTAATTTCTTTTCATATTTCTTTGATCTTCCACCTTTATCATCTTTTCTGATCCCTGTCCTTGGGTGTCTGAATGCCAGATCCGACCCCCTACACCATCCCCAGTGCCAGGTAAAAACTTACCAGGGCTTCCTTTCCCACTGGCCCGCACCAAACTCCAGGTGAATGTTCTGCCCCACATTATGGCCTTGTAGGTGAAATTAAAGTGCCCCAGCAGCTGTTGTACTACTACCAGCAGCACCCTCCTCCTACTGCCACATACTCCAACAAACCCCTAAGATGAGCCACTTCATCTCCTGGAAGGAGAAAACATTCCTGTACTGTGTCCACCTCTATCCCCAGGAACTGGGCCCTTGGTCTTCCCTTCTACTAATGGGATCCCTATTTTCCCACACATTTTTTAAAATCTTCTAGCATCCCTTCCATCTGCCCTTTCCCACTCCCAAAGAGCAGAAAATCATCCAGGTAATGAGCTACCTGCTATGGCCACAAGCTACCTGTTTGTGCCCATATCTCCACCCCCCCCCAAAAAACACTGTACCCATGAACTGGAAGCCTCAAATGTAGGACATGCCACTGAGCAAACCATGGGCATGGCTTTGTCAACCCCCCCCCCAAATTTAAAGACTAGTAAGTCCCAACCTTGGCCTGACTGGCAGCAACTGGAAAGTGAACTCAATGTCTTCACCAGCCAAGTCCTCCCCCTGACCACACTGATCATCACCCTGCTTGGTCCAAGGATGTGTAGGACACCAAACAGAGGTCCTTGGGAGTCCCTTCATTCACAGAGGTCCCATAAAGGTACAAAATATGGTGGATAAGGTAAAACTCACCTGGTTGCTTCTTGGGCATCACCCCCAACAGTGATATCCAGAAATCAGAATGGGGGGTGCAAAAAAGGGGGGCCCTCCACCTTGGCTGCCAGCACTTCCTTCCGGATTTTCTTCCAATCTATGTCCTCCTTCCCCCTCCAGATTCCAAGTTCTTTGCATTCCTAAATTTATGCACCACCCCAAAACCTAAAGACAACCTTCCCTGAAAAGCTGTGCCCAGGCCTCAACCATCTCCTTGACTACCAGGGTTGTTGCTAGGTTAAACCTCACTGCCCCCCCTTTAGTCGTGCCCTCAATTCCAACCGTAGTTGGAATTGTACTTGCCCTGTTATGTACTCCTCTCCCTCTCCTGTCGACCTCCCTGTGGCCACCCCAAAAGAACTGCTCATGCTCTTACTTCCCCCTTGCTGGCTGACTCAATCCCCACTTACCCTGTATTTGGAAGTTGGGTGATGCCTGGAAAACCTACAACACATGTGCCTGAAATTGCAGTTCACCCATGTACAGGATGCTTTGTTATATCCCAAGCAGGCTTTGGCCGCTGGGGTAGGGGTACTCTTCTTGCTGGGCTCTCCCCCATTAACTCTAGCTGGCTCTCACAGGGTTCTTACCAATAGATCTGACTGGGTGCAGTCCTATTGTAGGTATCCTTTGCCTCCATCTGCTTTTTAAATGCCTCGTCATACTTAAACCACCCATACCCGAGCTTAGCTTCGTAGTTGTCATGTATGATGGCAGTGTAAGTCAGGAATGGAATCACCAGCTCTGGCTGCTTCTCCAGCACCATGGTGCTGTAAATCAGGAAACCTGCCTACCAGGTATCTATGTTCTTCCCCTAGTATTTGACTTCCTCGGTGATCTACCACTGCTAAAGCTTCTGCCATATCTGACTTTCCCATGGACTCTTTCTGCTCATACTACTTTGCCGTGACCTTGCCTATCAGCCCAAAAATGTCCACATACTCCCCCTTCCAGATCTTTTCTTTAATGGAGGTGGGGGCATGATCACCAAGAGTAAAATCCATCTGCCCATCATATCTTTCTTTCCCCCTTTTTTGTCCTTACCTGCCCCAGTGCCCTCACCTCTCACCTTCTTTATCACTTGAAGATCCTTATCCATCTTCTCCAACCTCTTCTTCCCCATGCCCCTGAGGAGCCCCTCTCAATACTCCTTTTAATCCCCTTCATTGGACAAGTCTGTATGTTCCTTATCCCCTCAACCCAGGGCTTGGCACTTCTGGTGCCGGTGTAGGTACAGGCTGAGGAGCAGGTGGCAGGATTGGCACTGTTCAGAAAATACAGCAAGGGGAGGTAAGTGAAGATCTCAAAGCAGCATCCTGAAACAGCTAGCTCCCTCTAAGCACCATCTGCTCAATTCCAACCACCTGGCATCCTGCTGCTCCAGTTCCCAGGGTCTGCTGAAGCCCTATTTTGTCCCCCCCCCCACAGTGCTGGTTCCACAGTCTGCTGCCATGGGCTCTCTCTCTGATCTCCCCTCACCAAAATCCCAGGCTGTTGCCACCAGAAAAATACATCATGGAACAAGGCTAACCACAGACATGCTCCTTCCCCTCCCCCCAGTTGTAGCACTACAGCATGAGGCACTCCATCTGCTTTCAAAGCCAGCTTGGTGGCAGATGCCTGCCCAAGCCCCTGCTTCATCCTCAGGGGAGGCTGAATTTGAACCGTTTGAGATGTCATTCGAAAACCTCCTCACTCACAGTCCCGGGCCTGAAAGACCAATACAGGAACCTCCCCTTCACCCACAGTGCTGGGCACTTCCGCCCGACCACATGGTGCTCTGCCACCACTCCACCCCCTCTCAAACACCTCCCTACAACCTTCCTTTCCAGACCATCAGCAATGTCACTAATAATGACAATAAACAGGACTGGCCCCTGGACTATAAAATCACTGGTAACCCCCATTCCCTTGGATTGTACACTATTTTCCACCACCCTCTGATTTCAGTCCCACAACCAGTTTCTAACCCAGTTTACCACCTTGTGGCCCACACCCAGGCTTCCCAATTTGTTTACCATTTTTTATGTGGAATGGTGTCTAAAGCTTTGCTGAAATCAAGGTAGGTGACATCCACTGCTCCCACTGATCCACCTCCTTCATCACTCAGTCAAAAAATCTATCAAATTTGTTTGACATAACCTTCCTACTGTGAGTGCATGCTGCCTCAAATCCTGTGTTGTGTTGAATTTCAAGTGTTCTGCAATCCTTTCTTTAATCTGCATCTCCTTAATCTTGCCCACTATTGAGGTGACAGTAGGCAAAACGCACATGTACTACTACTGTGCATTAAGTATAAGAACATTTATGAGATGTACTTGAACATTTATGAAGCTTTCTTTTGAAACATGGGTAGGGTTAAGACAGTGAACAATTAGGTGGAAAGGCATTCCAGAGCTTCAGGGATATATACTACCATGCCACTAATAACTATATACATATATATTACGGTAGCACGGTAGTGCTAACATAGTTAGGGTTGAGTAGCACTTTTAAGGTTAAAGGGTCAAATTGTGCACCTAAATAACTTTGCCACCATTCAACAGATTTACCTGAGATTTGCTGTGGACGATTGGACATAGTAGATCTTGGGATCTGCCAAGTTTTGTACCAGTCAGATATACGGCTGCAGAGTTATTAAGTGACAATGAATTGCTCAATTACACTTTTTTGCGATTTTTTTGCTCTCACCTACTGGTCGCACGGTTTGCGCGACTAGTCCAAAAACTTCAGGGAATGTGCAGCTGGGGTCCCCAATGAGCCTTTTGAAGATTTTGTGAAAAAATATTTAATGGCTCAAAACATATTCAAAAAACAAGTTCTCATTATCAGTCAATGGGGAAGTTAACTAAAAGTTCAACACGTTCACAAATGCATTTTTTACTTTCACAAATGACCCTAGTACTTTCACAATTCCCCCATTTTGTTTTTGGTTGGTAATCAGAAAAATGCTTGGCATTTATATTTGGGACCATCTAGAGACACAATTCTTTTTGTGTTCACCTAGTCGGAGCCTGAGGATGATAGCCATGTCTTTATTTTGGGGTTAAACCCCCCAGAAATATGTTTTTCAAAATTCTGGAAAAAGTACTTTCTAAAGTACTTTCATGCTCATTAACACTTTCGCAAATCATGAAAGTACTTTGCAACACTATGGCCAAAATGACAGGAGTTCTTTGCCACCTTGCTGCAAAACAATGGTTAGGTCTTTTGGCCTGAAATTTGAAGGGAAGGTAGCCAACATGCCACAGATGTGCCTTTTGGTGGTTTGGTGAAAAAATAAGGTATGGCTCCAAGGTTATGGTAGTCTGAAGTTGATGCTTTTTCCCATAGACTAACATGGTGGTGTATGCCGTGCCTTTCAGGGCTCGTATCTTGGAAATGGTGTGAGATACAGATTTTTTGTTGCGTGTTACATAGCCCTATGGGTTATATAATACAAGACGGTAGCCAGGAAAATAATGATTTCTGTGAAATTAAAATGTTTTTCTCTGCGTCTTACGGTTGCTGAGATATTTGCAATTAAGTACTTCCAATGCTTGTTTTAAGCTTCCATTGCCATTACAATGCATATATTCTTTGTACACAGTGGCCCAGATATTCTGACTGTGCCAGGCTGTGATGCAGGCTTGGGCGCAGCGCAACTTGGCTGTGCAGGGGTGTGGACTGGGCGATATTCAACGGAGCTGCACCATAGCTCAGCAGCATTGAATATCATACCCCGGCCACCCCCAGTGTGCATGGCGCAGTGGCACTGCACCAGTACAAGTGACCAGAGTGGAGCATGGGGATGCGCTAGCATAAGTTCCATTGTTCCATGCACAGCAACTGTGATATTCAAAAGTTGACATGCAAATGGGGTGGATAGCGGTCCACTGGACCACCAGGGATATTGCACTTATTTATACAGATGCCCATGATCGGGTGGATAGCAGTCCACTGGACCACCAGGGATATTGCACTTATTTATACAGATGCCCGCGACCGGGCAGATAGCGGTCCACTGGACCACCAGGGATATTGGACAAATTATTTTGTTTTATTACAAATGCATGTGATCGGGCATGGGGGGCACCGCCAGGTGCAGCCGGAACTCGGGTGGCCACCCACAGGTGGCAGCTGCCATGTTGCACCCTGCAATGCGGCAGCTCACCTGTGGGTGGCCATCAGTTGTTTCTTTTTTTTTTGGATCAACTTTGTGCTGGTGCAGGTAGGGGTTGTGCATGCATGGCTCTGCACATCCTGGGCTGAATATCGGGCTGTGCAGAGTATGCATGGGCACGCCCCCCCCACCTGTGCCTGCATACATTACTGATGCGCTCTGGCGCATCGGTATTTGTGCCATGCACTTTTCCCTTTTGAATATTGCGCCGGAGTGCATCAGTGAGTTGTGCATGGTGCAACAATGTTGCGCCATGCGCAACCCTTTTGAATATCTGGGCCACTGTGTTTCTCTATGCAGTTCTGCAGCAAAAAGAGGGTATGCACTTCTGTTACTGTTACAGTTACTGTTTCCCCTTGCATTTATGTACCTGTTATTGTTACTATTCCCGTGTGCGCCATTGTGTGTGTTACCCTTTGCGTTGTCATTTGCCCTTGTGTTTTCATTACTGTTACCATTTGTGTTTCCACCTTGTGTTTGCATTGCTGTTCCTGTTATTATGTCACAAGACATCACGTGGCAGGAGGGCATTCCTGCCGCCACATTACATTCAGTATTTCTCATCATCATTCTCAAAAAGAAGGGAAATTAGAGGCAAAAAACTCCATTTAATGCATCAGTTAGGGTTGTTCCACAGCGACAAAAGTAAGGAAATTTGGTGTTGGGGTTGAAACCCCCCCGGACACCTCCAGCCAACCCCCCAGCCGGCATCAGGGTGCGCGTTTGGGTCATCGGTCCTAACTCTCACCATTCTCCTATACCTCTGCTTCTTTACACATGTGATGGGGTGAGAGTTAGGGTCGATGACCCCAATGCGCACCCCAATGCCAACTGGGGAGACGGGCTGGAGGTGTCCAGGGGAGAACTTGAGACATTAACATAACAAAGAAGAATGCATCACAGTTTCACACTCCTCAGACTTATTATGTAAAATATCTGTTAAATGACTATACAGTACAAAGTCAACTGGCTGTATACTTGGTCCACTCCTTCCTAATGATCAATCCTCTGTTTTCCCTCCCATAGTGTCTGCCCCTAGACTGACAGGCTTGTTCTAATGTCTTCCTACCTTTGCTTCTCTTTACTCTGTAGAAGCTGCACAGCAGACTCTTCCCATGGGTAGCTAATCAGGGTTTGGATCGTTCATCATTGTTGTATGACTGGCTGATTTTCAATTTTCCTTACCTTGGACATCCCTCCCCCTAAGTATGTCAGCAGTGACATCGAGACACATGACATACTTACGCACACCATAGTGAGGTGTCCACACTGTCCTCCCCAACACAACTGTGAAAACCTGCCTGCCACCACAGTACCCACGCTTCCACTGGTGCCAATGTGTCAGGTGCTGAAAGCACCTTAGAAACCCACCCTAGGTGGAGGAGGAGAGCGTCCATTGAGATGCTTAATCTCTGCTCCTCCCCTCGACCCCTACATGTCCCTCACTCCATACCCAAACATGTGTCACTGGTGTAGCACGAGGTTTGTTGTACAGCAACTAAACCCTCAGCAGCACGTTTTCCTTTTTTTTTCTTTTTATAAAGTCTCAATAGTGAGCAGTTGATGTTAAGATTGTTGGGACATATCTTCAGCACTTAACAGACTGAATATTATTATCTGGCAGGCATTCATGCCCCCCCCCCCAGCTGAGTTGTACATATTACTAATGTTTTCCCTTTAGTATGTTGATTTTAAAATACTATTAAGTCTTCACTATATCATAGCTGTACACACCATTGGGTCTTACACAACTCTACAGTATTATCACCATGAAAAAAACCCGCTGAAAATGCCATCCCCAAGAATATAATATTTTTTTCTATTATCAGCTTACCATCTGACTCAATGACACTGTCAGTGTCAGAGTGTTCAGCCTCCACAGCTTCAGACTGTGCTGGTACTACCTCAGCAGGACAAGCTGGTTGCCTATGGTGATCTGTAAATGAAAGATAGTAGGAACATTTACTGACTGTTTTCTTTCTCTGTTTACTTATCACATAGCACATTTTCTAAGTAGTTGACATGCTTCTGGCACTTCACATTGTCCTAACTGTAGTATATGCACACTCATATGACATAACCAGCTCCTACTAATCAATATTTGATGAACTGTAGATTACACATGTTCACAGCACCTTAATGTTTAGTTCTGACACCATAACAGGAATGAAATAAAATTGTTCTTGAATGCAATAAATACTGCATAGTAACTATGCAGTACTATGGGGTAACAGTTATACATATGGATATTTAAAATACATCATAAGACATTAAATCTGGCTGAGACACAGTGGTAATAACACTCAAGAGTACTGTTTCAATGTTAGTCCATTTGACACCCATCACTGCCACAAAATGAACACACACAGCAAAATACTATCTCGAAGAATGTTGTTTATGAAGGCAACACTTAAAAAACAGTAGTAATAATATTATCAGTTAAGAGCAGGGACACTGGTTTTCTCATGCGTGGAAAAATGGAGATTAAAAATGGATTCCTGATTGGCTGGAGGTATTTCGTCGCCAAAATGGAATTAGCATTTCTTCACAGAGTGTCTGTGAACTGCAGCCTTTAAAAGTAGAACACAGTGAACTTTGCTCTTCTTGATGTTACTCGCTTGCTTTCTCTGACACTGTTTGCTGACATAAAGATTCCAAATTCAACATCAGATTCCTCAGTCTCATCCTAGCAGACTAGTAAGTTTATCAGGAGGTGCATTTATTTTATATCTAATTTTGTGATTCCGACTGCCGTCTAAGTGTGGAGCTTTTAACCCAAGTCGCAGCTGAGGATCTCTATTATTTCTCTCTCTGACCTTTTCTTCATACAGCTAATGCAATGAAATCAGGAAAAATGTGTTTAAAAGTGTTTTTTTTTCCCCAAAAGGGTCCCCCAGTGCATTCAGTACTATTCTGGTTATGCTCTTCATTTTTGAGAGGGTGGGGGGCAACTGCAACTCATCTTCTCCTACCAAAGCTTGTCTGTGGACTGTAAGTACACCCAGAAGTTGCATACTATTTTTATTTTCATTTCTGCGATGCAGATCCTGCAGGTGATTCACCCACAGCAATTGAGGCAGCCGACGATCGATCTCTACTATGACCCATGCTAATATTTTACAATTCCTGGCCATCACAAGTAAGTCATCACTTTGGGGGGGGGGGGAGTCGTGACTGGACCGAGAAAATGACCAACGCCATTTTATGGCATTTGCTGCTTGCACGGGTTACATTAATCAAAACAGTCACATTTATTTTAACTACATCTGATGAGGTGTACATTTTTATTATGTTTTACTTCCACTTAATCTTGGAGCCAAATACAGTACCCTACTGGCCATTTGTGTGTGTTGGGGGGGTGCTGCCCATGTGTCCTGGGTGGGTGTACTGGCCATGTGTATTTGGGAGGGTTGCTATTGTTTTCTGTGTGTCTGTGGGGATTTGCTGGATGTGGCTGGGTGGTTGTGGGTATTTACTGACTGTGTGGCTGTGGGTATTTGCTTGCTAGGTGGCTGTGGGTATTTTGTGGCTGGGTGTATCTACTGGCTGGGTGGCTGGGTGTATTTACTGGCTGGGTGGCTGGGTGTATTTACTGGCTGGGTAGCTGGGTGTATTTACTGGCTGGGTGGCTGGGTGTATTTACTGGCTGGGTGGCTGGGAGTATTTACTGGCTGGGTAGCTGGGTGTATTTACTGGCTGGGTGGCTGGGTGTATTTACTGGCTGGGTGGCTGAGTGTATTTACTGGCTGGGTGGCTGGGTGTATTTACTGGCTGGGTGGCTGGGTGTATTTACTGGCTGGGTGGCTGTGGGTATTTGCTGGCTGGGTGGCTGGGGATATTTGCTGGCTGGGTGGCTTGGGGTGTGGTTCATTGTTTTGGCTGGTGGGTACAGTCTGTGTTTGGGTGGGGGAGGACAGTGTTGTGGTGGTTTGCTGGCAGTGTTTTTGGGGAAGCTGTCCATATTGGTGCAGCTGGTCCATGTTTGCTGCTGAAGGTGGCTGTCCATGTTGGTTGGGCTGGTCCATGTTTGCCGCTATGCAGGGGACAGTCTCTTTTGTGGGGTAGGGGGCCAGGATTGATGGGAGAAAGTGTTTGGGCAGCTCGGTCTGAGTGGGGAGAGTGGCCGTGCTTGTCTGTCGGGGTGGGGAGAGTGGCCGTGCCTGTCCATCGGGGTGGGGAGAGTGGCTGTGGTTGTCTGTCAGGGTGGGGAGAGTGGTCATGCTTGTCTGGGGTGGATAAAGTGGCTATGCTGGTCCGTCGGGGTGGGGTGAGTGGTCATGCAGGTACATCGGTTTGGAGAGTGACCTCCTGATGACATCATATGTAGACTTGAAGCACTGGGGTCAGTGCTGTTGGTTCGATAACTGACTTTTTGAGTCTATTATTTGTCATTTTGCATTGCTGAGTGTTACCCTATTGCCATTTTTGTCTTCCTTCTTGGAGTGCACCCACTTGTCCTGTGCACAGGTTCAGGGTGGGGAGAGTGGCCTGGCTATGGTGTGTGGCTGTGCTAACTTGCCTTGCCAGGATTGTGCTGCTAACCTGCCCTACTATCTTCCTTGTGCTGCTGACCTGACCGTTCTGCTTCTTTGTGCTTGACTTGATGTGTTGCCATCTGCTTCTATAGGACAACTGCCTTTTAAGTGCTTTTCATAGCTTGGTAAGTGTTTTTTTTTTATTTATTTGATGCCCCTGCTACTGTTTGAATGGGGAAGATAGTTGGTGGATGGATGGGCTGTGAAAACTGGTACACATGCTGAAAAAATGGTTCTGGCCTCTGGTGATGGTGGGGGGAGGTGCTGAGGGGCACAGAACCATTTTTCCTGCATGTATGCCAGTCTGCTGGGTCCATGCCATGCTACTGTGGTTGATCGCTGATGGTCGGTGGTGGGACGGGCTAGGCAGACTGGTATTACTTGCTGAAGAAATGGTTCCTACCTCTGGTGATGGTGAGGGAAGGTGCTGATGGGCACAGAACCATTTTTCCCACATGTATGCCAGTCCGCTGGGTCCATGCTATGCTCCTGTGGTTTGTTGCTGATGGTCTGTGGTGGGATGGGTTGGGTGGACTAGTACATGTGCTGGAAAAAATGGTTTTGGCCTCTGATGATAGGGCCGCATTGCTGTTGCTACTATTGCACCTGAGGGATGGGGGCTGTAGTGTTGCTGCTACCATCACATCCTGAACATACTAACATACTATTTGCCAGAAGATTAGGCCTTATGGTCTATCGAGTCTGCTTGAACCTAGATCCTTAGTTGGGTGCCGAGACCCTCCCATCCCTTGTGCTCCAGAAACTCCTATCATCCATCCCCACCCCCCCCAGGACAGGCTATCATCTGATACATCCACTTTCTGTGTCTGTCCCACCCTCTCTTGAAGCCCTCCACTGTGGATCTCTGAACCAGCTCACCAGGCAGTGCATTTCAAGGGTCCACCACCCTCTCAATGAAAAACCTCCTCCTCTTTTCCCCCTCACCCTTCACCTTCCAACTTCAAACCATGCCCTCTGGTGATACCTCCCTGCTTTAGTCTAAAGATCCCCTCCATGTTTACCCTATTTATTCCCTTGAGGTACTTGAAGACCTAAAATAACTTTTAATTGGTACTAGGATGGATGGATGTACAATAGTGGATGTCAAAATTGTTAAAATGCATGTTAATGCAGTTAAAAATTGTTAAATAAAGTGCACAAAACCAAACACCGGTAAAAACGAATTTTAGCTTAGCAGACACCGGTGACAGTACCGGTTTTTACAATGTGCAAAACGGAATTTGCCCTTTCTCAATCATGGTAAATCAGTGTCCTTGATTAAGAGATATTGATATGATGGACTGACCAACAAAGTCATCAATTACAGAAAAACTTATTTATCCATTTGTGTAGCAGTACTATGATATTACTCTATAACTCATAATTTGTTAAAATTACTTACATTGAGGAAGGTGCTCCCCTGCAGCTGGCTTACCTGCTGCCTCCCATAGTTCATAGGCAAGGAAGTACCAGCATTTAACATTTTCTGGTATCTCGTCTCTGTGCTTCAGGACATAAAAGCGCTGGCGTACCAGCTTCCACTACTTTTTCAGTTGTTCTACTGTCCTGTTCTTGACCTTTAAGACCATGTGTAGAAAGCTGTCAATGCGCCTCCACATTGAGTCCAACTTTCAGTTAGTGCTACGCATCAATACACAAGCATTACCTCTTGCCTGGACTGCCTTAAGCAGCACACAAACCTCTCTCATACTGTACTGTCTCATCTTGTTTTCTTTTACCTCTGCAATACATAAACAAAAAAACAGTGAATAGGTCAGAATGGTAATGTAAATTATGAATTTAATATTACCTTTTTCTGAATAATTATGCATGCTTTTTTTCCTCTGACTCTCTTTCTGCAACAGTAAGTAACCAGTTCCAACTCATAGTTTACAATCAGAAATTATCTGTCTTTCTAAGAATCTTAGTTTTTTTATTGTATATCAACACGTCAGATAATGAAAATATTAAAAGTTCATGCTGTTTACTTTGTCAGTAGCGTTTACATAAATGTGCACATCTTTCTCCACATTAAAAGCAACATATGCAACAGGATATTCACAGTGCCCAAAATTGTTGCAGCTACCATTCCTGCAGTGTCTTAGCATAAGCCACAGCACAGTGCAAGCATCACTAAACTATCCTGTAGCATGCTCCAACAGTATTTAAAATAGTGGCAGTGACACCTACATTATGTACACTACAGTGGGACTGTCACAGGACAAACAATACATGAACAAGAGGAGGATGTGTCAGCAAAAGTAAACTTATGAAATTAAAGCAAAACACAATATTCTTTGAAGGTTTAAAAAAAACATTCCACCATGTATGTAGGCCATGAACTGGTCAATTATCATTACATGACAGTAACATACATATGCAGCTATGGTGCTATACATCAACAACTATGTGATGCTGTGCCAGGCTGCAACCAATGTTAACTACAACCCAGTGTTGTTTGTCTGTAACATACCTAAGCACCTGATAACAGGCTCTGTCAAAGCACACGAATCACTCCTCCAAATACTACAGCATTACACCTACAACAATCAGATGCAGTATCAAAGAAGTATCATGCATACTGGTACAAATCTACACACATCATAATTAACCATTATACAATGGCAGCAGACAATCCTGGTCCCTGATTGGTCATACTGGGACTGGAACTGGGATGTTATCACAGCATAACATCCCGGTTATAGTCCCACCAGAGCCATGACCGCATTAAAGTTATAAAAAAAATCTATTCGCATATCTGTCCCTGCCGCCGCCGTCACCGCTTCCGCTAATCTCCTGCTGCAAACACACTGACCGCGTGACACACTGCTTGCTAATTTAACATTAGTTGAATTTTTTCTTTAACTTGTTCTCCCAGCACCATAACAAAAAGAGTTTAGTGTACCAGGAGAAGCAAGCACAACACAACCAGGAACGCCAGGGTACAATCAAAAAAAAAAACATTCTGACCCCACACTGACCACTACGACCGACATCATGATAACCGCTGTACACTCGCCAATCCCGCCAAGCCTATCTGCTCTCTCAATATTTTAAACGATATCCGCTACACTCTCTCAACTCTATTTTCATACCAGACGCTTTATTTTTGTCTCTGTCAACGAGTCAAGACAGCAGGAGCTGGGGAACAAGAAACTACTGACCTGGCCACATTATCGGAAGAAACGGACCGACCTCATATAAAAATCACACAGTTCGTTGGGACACATAGAATCGTTTTAAAAAAAATGACACAGTTGGTGGCACAGAGAATCATTTAAATTTGAGCTGACATAGGAGACAACACTCAAATGCTTATATGGGGACTTGCCACTGTGAGCCATAGTTACAATACAGCAGCTCCACCTGCTGGACAAAAGAATAGGCACTATTTCTTTAAAGAGTAAACCTACGCTTTGGAAAAACACTAAAATATATGCTTTCAAATCAATTTTTTCATCTTTTTTTCCTTCTCTTTAACTCATAAGCCATTGTATAATAGGAATAATGCCCTCCAGGGTGGGTTTTATGCTGGGATAACATCCCGCCTTGGGTGTTGGATGCCCTTGGCCATTGGCCTCGGGCCCAACCACCCAAGGTGGGATGTTATCCCAGCATAACACCCACCCTGTCGGGCATTATTCCTTTAATAAAGCATGACCAAGGGTTATGTTAAATGGTGTGTTAATCACATTCTAGGAGTGTACTGTGGCACAAGGTTTAGCTGAGTGCTACATGCTTCTAGAGGGTAATTAACTGACCATCCACATAATCCCTGGGAGTGCCTTATTACTATTATAATAAAGATATGATTTAAAACAGTGTTTATCCTTGTTCAGCATATATCCAAGTTCTACATGTATGTTAATTAAGGATTAATATAAGTCTCCTTAGGATTTTTTCAGTCAATCAGAAAGATCCATTTCTCAGACCCTTTTTATAATTAAGCAATAAACCACAACAGGATGTGAGTTATGGTGGGATTTACCCATGTCTGGTGTGGTTTGTTCATGAGGCACACCCGAGTGACCAAGTTCACACAAGGAGTGGGTAAAACCCAGCATAACTCACATCCAAAAGTGGTTTATTGCATTTATACCAAAGTTCATTTTTTCACTTTTATAAAATACAACTTTTGAAGACATTACTTTGTATTTTGTATTGTATTTATTCCTGGGCAGCAGATGATTTGTTGGATCATTTCCTCATCATGCAATGGTTATCATACCATTTACACTGGTGGTAAACTGCCAGTCTCACCATTTAATTGGCTGTTCACTTATGTCCATGGTATAATTACACATAATACAGTGTGGACAGCACAGAGATTGTGTGGTATTGGCATGCTCTCCACCTTTCCAATCACACCCTTCAGCTCACTGCCCCCCATCTCTTACACCAGTGTGCATGATATGAGAATTATTCTATTTTTTCACCAAGTGTTTTTGGCTCTGAAAAGAACATTTTCTAATTCTGTATGTGTTTAAACAGTCTGACCATCTCAGAGGACTTCAAAGATTGCATCTTAAAGGTCTCCCAGAAAATGGCAATTGCCAGCATGCGAGAAGTGTACACCATCTGGTAGGTATAGCCAATGATAAGAATACTTTCTTTCCGGGTGACGTATGGTGTACATTCCAGCCATGCGTAGAAATGCAGATATTTGTATGTTGACTTTTCTTTGGGCTCTGTCAATCAGGTACACATGGTGTTCTGCTTGCCAGACCCTACTCTCTGTAATGTCATAAAAAGTTATTTTACAGGCAGGCAACATACTTATAATGGTAGCAAGGTCCAATTTTGCATTTGTCATTAAATCTACCCAGTGTTTAGTTCCCAAATAATTTCCTCCAAGATGTATCAGTAATATGTCCAGATGAGACCGAGTACTCAAAAGTCTGTGCATGGTAGGCATGAGGTGCTCCCACCTCATTCCACCCTTGCCAAACCACTTTACACAGCAATTTGGGAGCTGCAGGCTTCTCCCAAAATCACAGTTCTGAGCATACTCAGATGCTCATCTGACTATACTGATGCCAACAATCCACAAAGTCCTTTTGCTGTTTTCTGCCATTCTCTGCTTTTCAATTTAGAACTGGGCAGAGAGCTACTAAGAAAGTCAGTGTTCACCCTGCTTTACCCAAACAGTTGTGAGAGTTAAACTGCTATTTCCCTCCCAAATTCAACAGTGCTTCAGTGGGCTGACCCATGAGACATAAATAAAAGTAATCATAGGCTAATACTCTGACTTCCTTAACCAGTGTAGTGTGTGCACTGACTATGATTGCACTTCTGCTCCAGCTAAAATGTACAAAAAAATGCATTGTTTTAATAGGCAGTTTCAAACAATTACAAGTGCAGGGACATGTCTGATTGGTTCCATCTCCTGTTATGGTACCGTGCACCTTGTTATCTCCCTCCATTTGCAGCTGTATCTGTGCAAGTAAGTTCCACATTTCTGTCTGACTTTTAACAATTATACCTAACTAATGCAACATTATAGGTAATTTCTAGTAACATAGCCAAATAGAGCAGTAAAAAACATATTGATTAATACTATTTCACTGTTTTTAACACTTTTTATCATAGTAGAAAAATAATTTATAAAATGTGATGTACTTACAGTGAGAAATGTGCTCTGTGGTTGTTTACTCTAAGATGGCTGCTGTATCCTTCTTTTTCACTCTTCTCTGTCTCTGATTGGCTGTCTTACATGGCCTGATTAATGTAGCACAAGATTGGCAGAACTACCTGTCAATCAAATAACAATCAATATATCATTCGTTAATGCACACAGTAACTCCCCATTGGAACAAGTTTGTGATACTTTTGAATGCACAAAAGTACTTTTTCGAAACTGTCGAAGGTTCGACATTACTTTTTTGTAACTTTTGAACATATGACACTATTTTTTCGAAAGTGTCAAAGTTTGAAAGCAGTTTATTCGACACTGTCGCACATTTGACACCATATTTTCAACATTGAGTTTGATGCTTTTGAATGTTCAAAGCCACTTTTTGTGACACTTGCATTCATTTGACACTATTTTTTGTGACACATTCAAATTTATTACACTATTTCTTGTGTTTTTTTTTCTTCAAAAATGTGATGATTCCTGAAGGGAGAACTGTCCTGCTTCATACATTATGCACAAATACAAAAGTGCATACAATTCTTGATTGTTATTTAAGTAATAAGGCATGAACAGACAGGTTAATGGTCTGTTGATTTCCTTCTAATGTTGTAATGCAGCACAAGGAGTAGCCGAGTTCTACATACACCATAGAAGGTGATCAACTGACCATAAACATAACCCTTGGGCATGCCTTATTGCTATTATATGAAAAGATGTATTTTAAACAGTATAAAACCTTGTTCAATATGTGATTAGGCTGCACATGAATGTTAATAAAATATTAAGACAGAGCTGATAGGATGTTTCCAACTAATCAGAAAATTGTTTTTCTCAGAAATGTGTCATTATCTGAAATATTCAGTTAACTAAATAACTATATCATTTCTACATAATTATTTTCTAATTTGATTGTATTCAGCTACCTAACCACTAACCACCATAGCAATTCACACACATTTATAAATTGCACCAATAAGGTGTCAAACTTGCTTGGCTGACACAGCCTTCAAGATGTTCACAGAATTTTCAAAAGATGACCAACAGAAAATTAGCATGACACTATTCTGAGAATGTTGCAAGCTCAACACTACTGTTTTCAAAAGTGCCACACAGACACTACTATATGTTTTGAAAGTGTTGCATGCTCGGCATTACTTCTCAGAATTTTTGTTACAATACAACATGTTGATTGGTTATAACAGCAGTGTGGAGCTTTAACATTATGACACTGTAACAATTGTAACATTTTTTGATGTTTATTGTCATATTATTATTGAAGCTATGTTCGTAACTATTTGAAAATGCTGTCTATTGCTTCACAGAGTTTCACTTACCACAGTAATAATAAAAACAATTTTACTGTCCAGTAGTATTTTATATTCTTGTATGACACACAGATGGTGCATGATAGTATGTAATGTTAGAAATACACTAAAGACATTGATTTTAATATTTTTTTCCTGTGTTTCCCATGCAAGTATTTGATTTTTCTGTAAGACTGGTCTACTGAACTGTGAATAGTGAAAAACGGAAGATGCCATCTAAACACAGACAGAAGTCTATGCAGAGATGAAACAGGTATCAGAGTAGTTCACTGTTGCATAAGGGTGATATGAAAGTCAGTGATGCTTGTTCAAGACATCAAATGAGACATCATCAGAGTAAAGGAGCGAATTCAGAGTTTTCTCACTCTGTAGGGAAAGGACATGATTGCTCAACAGCAAGGAAACAATGTGTAGCTAAGCAAGATTTGTGTAGATCTGTAAGCAGAAAAGCTACTGTTGCCTAGACATGCATAAACACACGAACTATGCAGCACCAACAATTTATTGCTACTGATGCTTCTCTGAGGAAACAGAAATATTTTCAATCTCTGGCTTCTAAAGCCAAGATTGAAAGACTTATTGCTGCTGTGATGAGACATGAGCACAGAAAAATCAAGAGTCATTTCAGCTTGATGAAATTGCACTTGAAAGTATGAACATTTGTTAATAGAGCAGTTTTTGCTCTTCAACATTTGTGGCATAAGATGTCTCATGTACTTGAGCAGTTTAGGAAAATTGTGTATGATGTAAAGATGAGGCTACAACAATATCCTGTCTTGAACCTGCACAATTTCTCTGATGTTTTCACAGGACAGTGGCTGCACACACAGCACTCAGGGGTATATTTCTGGAAGAAGTCATATTACTCTCAGAAAAAGGACAGCAAGTTGTACATTGATGAGTCCGGCAAAGTCTGTAATGTACTCAGTGTGTGTGATGATTCTACGCTGGAGTCAGATGATGAATCTGAGGCAAGTATTCAGCCTTGTAAATGGCACTATCTCTCATGGACATGCGATGACACTTGCAACCATAGGCAATCATCGTTTGAGAAAGTTGAGCACTTTATCAACCTGTTTGTCATTACTGACTGTAAAGACAAACATAAACTGTTTGAGAGGATAGACCTATGAGATCTGTCCACATACTGGACTTATGGGTCACTCCCTTGCATGCATAGATAGTGGTGTCTGTGACAGTGTCTTTCACCAAATGCGCATGCTGGGAGTACATCAATCAGGGATGAGGAACTTTGTATACAGCATATATGAAGTGAGTTGTTGCTCAGTATACTCATCTCATTGAGTTACTGTTGTCTGGTGACATGCACGGTGCCATTCAATTTTTGAAACAGCTGTGATGTGTCAGCAGTGTGACTGATACTGTGGTCACTGAGGGATCTATTACTGATGGTAATTGTGAGTCTGTCCTAGAAAGTGATATCCTCAAACAGATTGGTAAATCAATTGCCAAATTTGAATTGGCAAAGAGACAGATGTTTGACTCTGTATGTGTGTCATGTGAACGCTTTTGTTACAAGAAATAAATGGTCACAGTGAACCTGGAAACCTTGTCACCATACAATGACATGTGGTTTCAACTTTCAGTATTTCTACTGTTAAAGTCTGACTTTCAGTTAGACCCAATCATTGTGGTGTGCAAGCACTGTTTTTCCAAAGTGAAGTGTAACATTTTGCAACCAAAGTCAGTCTTGAACAACATGGAGGCAGATGTGACACCAACTGACATTGCCACATTGAATATGTTTGAACGGATTCTTATTCAGACAATGAAACTGTTTCACGCTATTCTACAGATGAACACTAAGACATGGAATATTCCACAAAAAAAACTCATCAGATCTCTTAAGGGTTCTGTCATGTATCTTCCACTTCCTCTGTAGGAAAATGTGGAAGCTATCTCCATTGAAAACACTTTGGACATTCTTGTAAATGGTGTGTCAACAAAGTCTAAGGTTATTTGGCAGGATGTTGTTAATTTTGAGAAGGAGAAGCTTGCCCTTACTCACTTAAAGAACAACAACCCTTTTTATGCAGACTGTAATATTGATCAGATCACTAGTGTGCCTCTTGATCATGAGCTGGAAAGCACAAAGCCAATGATTGAGAAGGTCAAAGTGGAAATAAATGACAATGTATACAAACAGTATACAATTCATTCACTACATAAGAGAGATCCGGTAGGGGACAACATTGATCTCTATCAAATGAAACAGGTGGAAGGTGAGCCCGTCAGCATTTGGGAGGCAACACTGGAAGCACGCTGTTTCCCAGACTTATTCCCAAAAGGGTCAGGTGGTCATCTGGATGAAAGAGAAGTTCGTGTACAGGGTGTTGAGTACTGAACATGTTGTGTGCTCAGTAAAGATGGCAAATTCAGACACAACATACAGTACCTGTTTCATCTCCTGTGGGACAGTGAACTTAGCATATTGTCTGCATCTATTGTGTATACTATTCGTCTGACTACTCCACTTGATGGAATTACAGCTGCACAGTTTCTTCAGAAATTGAAGCAGAAAGATGAAAATGTGCAAGTAAATTTGTCTTCTATTCTGTCAAGTCTATGTGACACCAAAGAATATTGGTACTGCAGACACTCTGAGGTGAAGACAATGCTGTGAGAGCATGGTGCAGCCACATGGTTTGTCACACTCAGTTGTGCTAAGTATGTCTGGGATGAGACCATAGAACTGTTGAAGTGGGCAAACTCTGATGTTGAGGGTATTACATCAGTGACTCTCGGAGAGATGTGCTCACTTGACCCTGTCTATGTCATAAGGCATTTCCACAAGTGGGTCCATGACATTCTGAATTTCATTTTGTCAAAGAACAATCCACCTCTTGGTGCTGTGGAACATTACTTTTGGTGGACTGAGTATCAGCTGTGAGGTGCTCCTCATATTCACATGTTGCTGTGGATCAAGGATGCCCCCCCATATAGGTGAGCATGAAGCAGCACAAGTGCTCGCATTCGTCAAGAAATATATCACTTGCCACAATCCAGACAAGTATGACAGTCCAACACTGTGGAAGTAGGTGCAAATGTTCCAGTGCCATATTTGTGTGAAATACTCCTGCCAGGTAGTGAAGAACAAATCTGATAGGCACACAAGATGTCATTTTGGATTTCCTAGACGTGTCTGTCAGGACGGTTGCATGAATTATCTGTTTTCAGCAATGAGACACCACTTGAAGGGAAAATCAACCAAGAGGGTATATGACTTACCCAGAGATGAGAAAGGGGTGTACATCAATGACTACAGCCCTACTCTTCTCCTAATGTGGCAAGCAAACATAGATGTTCAGCTTGTTGCTGACAACTCATTGGCTCTGGTGCGGTATGTTACTTCATACATAACTAAACATGAGCAGACTAGCTTGCAAGATTTTGGGAAGATATTGCTAGTTCAAGCAAGAGTCTGACATCTCAGTTGTGGTCATTAGGCTTGAATACCTTTTCACACAGAGAATGTTGTGCTTATGAGGCTGGAGATTGCTTGATTGGTACACATCTGTATGGCAAGTCTGATGCTGTCCACTTTCTCAGTGTAAACTACAAAGAGAAGTGCAAGCATGTACTTATTCCTCATGCTGAGATTGAGGTACTGGCTGTCAATAGACCCTCTTCAAGACATACCTTGAAGAATAACCTCGCTGACATATACTATCCCCATAGACATGAAGACATGGATTATATTTGTCTATTTCAGGTGGCAAAGTGGTATGACTACAAGACAGATGTCACACTTGATTGTACACGTGACATTTACAAGGTCAGAGGAGTGGATGGCTGTCTTATTAAGAGACATAAGTCTTGGCTCATTGATCACTGTAAGTTACATATAGACACATCTGAAAGCAGAGAGCATTACTACTTTGCTCTGTTATTCCTATGTAGACCCTGGAGGAATGAGTCTGAATTGAAAGGTGACTGTGATACATTCCGAGGAGAAGTTTAATCACAGGTTCGAGACATTCAAAAGTCAATAATCAGAAATATACATACAGAGACTAGATACTGAGAAGCAGCAGCTTGAAAAGGCACACAGAAGCTACTTGAGGAGGATACTCTTGTTAGCTCACAGGACAATCTTGATCCAGAAGGACAAGGTATCCTTGGGGAACCTCTGCCTGTGAATGCCCCAGAAGTACTCATGTTGGAAGTGGAGAGTGCCATGGAACATGATACACACTGTGGTGCTGACCTAGCTGAGTTGAGACAGAGACTCAATGAGCAACAGCATGTGGTTCACTCTCAGATAACTGATGCAGTCCGGCATGGGATACTACAAGAAGAGAAGAAATGTGACTGTCTTGACTACAAACCACTGCTAATGTTTGTTAGTGGGTCAGGTGCTACAGGAAAGAGTTCCCTTATTGAGGCGTTCATGGCTGAAATACAGAGCTTGACAGGGTCAGCAATGTCTGTTGCTGTTAGTGCTCCCACCGGACTGGCAGCATACAACATTGGTGGCATGACATTACACCGTCTGTTCATGTTGCCAGTGCAGCATGGCAAAGCAGGAGAGTATCGGAAACTGTGATTTGAGGTTGCATCTCAGCTTCGTTCAATGTTTTGTAAGATGAAGTTTCTCATCATTGATGAGATTAGTATGGTCTCTAATTTGATGCTTGCCTGTATACATATAAGTCTACAGGAGATCCTGGGGACTGACTATAGAGATGCATTCAGTGGAAAAAGCATTGTTGTATTTGGAGACCTTTTACAGCTAGCACCTGTGAATGCAGAACATGTGTTTGCAGCTCTGACTGTGAAGCAGGCCAAGAATACACTTGGTTGTGTTGGAGGTTTAACTTGTGGGAGTTATGTCAAGCTGTATCAGAATGTGTGCCAAAGTGCTGACATCACTTACAAGACATTGTTGGATCAAGCTCATACAGGTTCTCTG
The DNA here is from genome assembly GCA_016271365.2 of Neoceratodus forsteri. NCBI lineage: Eukaryota > Metazoa > Chordata > Ceratodontiformes > Ceratodontidae > Neoceratodus > Neoceratodus forsteri. Next base: position 1,306,491,857 of record CM057458.1, read on the forward strand.
TCTCCAGAACATATTGAAATGTTAAATGGATGAAGAATCAGAATGGACACAACATCCATAGAAACTGCATGTGATGTTTTCAGTGATGTGTGTTCCATGGGCACACGCATTGTGTTTCTTATGCCATGACTAAAGAAATGTGCTGAGTTCAACAGTGTCATGTTGCAGAGAGAAAATCAATCAATTCTCACACTACATGCTGTTGACACAGTCGATGGTGTCATTTTAAGTCAGAAGCTGGTACTAAGATAACTGAATGACTGTCTGAATTGAAATCAGATGTTTCACGCACAGCTGGTCTAAAAGCTATATTTATAGTTTGTAAGAATGCACATGTCATGCTACACCACAATCTTGATGTGAATCCTGGTATGGTAAATGGTGCCATGGGTAACATCATTGACTTTGTCTACAATGTTCAAAAGACATTTATCGAGACACTTGTTGTCCACGTTGACAACATGGAACATCTTGTCCAGATTGATCGTACTTGTGTTAAGTTCCAAGTATTGAAGGATATCTATGTAAACAGGAAACAGTTCCCAATATGTGTTGCATATGTTGGTTCCATTCACAAGTTTCAGGGCTTGAGTTTGGATTCAGCAATGGTGGACATAGGGACAGACATTTTCAAAGTTGGCATGAGCTACGTCGTACTTTCACGTGTATGTAGTCTTTCTGGGTTGCACATCATAACAATCGCACCTCAGAAGATACATGCAGACAAGAGCTGTATCATTGAGTACAACAGATTATGTACTCTATACCAGTCACAGATGTCTTTAATACCACTATCAACATACGTGGTTGTCTCACATCCTTCAGTCACATCTACAGTTGGTAACAAAAGAAAATGAGACTGCGCAACTGATGGAACTGGTCACAGTTCTAAGAAGGTCACAAAGTCAAATACAGATGCGGAGCCAGCTGTTGTTCAGAAGTCAGTTGGAATAGCTGTTGTGCCTGTGTTTGACAACAGTACTAGAGTTAACTGCTATGCTAATTAAGCTACGCAAGTCTTTCTCCACATGCCACACCTTGTTGAGGCAATATCTGTTTCACAAGACACTGCACTACCAAAGGAGTTGAAGCAGGTTGTCAACATGGTTTCTAATCAGTCTAAGAATATGCAGTCACTAACACCTCTGCGGCAAGTGCTGGGCACATATGATGGATGCAGTACATTTGCTGCAAACATGCAGCAGGATGCTACTGAGTTTATGATTGCTATCATAAACAGCCTGGATAAAGAGGGAACTTCTATGCATCACTATTTTACTGAGTCATATGCTACCAAGTACGTATGTCTGTTATGTGGTCATTCACAACGTGAAACCACAGAAGACATGCTTTGGGTTTCTCTTTTTGTGCCTCAGAGTAAAACTGTGAAGTTTTGGCAGCTGTCTACTAATGTTGAAAGTGGTCACCTGTGTGTGAGGTGTGGAGGTACATGTACTCAGTCCATATGTCTAAGGACTTCATCTCAATATCTCATGCTAGTATTGCAAAGATTTGACTCCAATGGGCTCAGAGTTGACACACCCATCACTGATTTCACAGCTGGTAGAGCAGTATTTAACCAAGCAGTGTTTGACACTCATGCTGTGACCTACCACTATGGCCAGTGTGTACATCCTGGACATTACACTTGTCTGTTGAGGTACAGAACTGGCTGGGTCGGATGCAATGATTCAACAAGCTCTTTCAAACAGAGATTGCCACGGCATTTAAAAAATGCATATGTTCTGATACTGAAGAATTATGACAATCTTAATGTGTCAGAGGAATAGTAACACAACATGTGAAATTCCTTTACTTTGCTGTCCATCTTTTTCTTACAGAGTGAGTTTTGTCAACTGTCATTTGTTATTAGCAAATGTATAGTTCTGATTACACAGGAGATATATCACATGGGTCTGTTGCATACCTAGACGCATTGTGACTTTAAGATTGTTGCATTGATCAGTGACACAGTGAAAATAGTTGCAGTGGTCTTTAATCGGTACCAGCTCTCTTTACAGTCACTAGAGAAACCACACTTACATGTCTAACAAAGACTTCTGCATGTCAAAAGAGATATTCGTATTTGGTCAAACACTTCTATCATTGTCCTTTGTTATGAGTGTGCTATATGCAGACATGAGAAATCACACTTGTCCCATTTGCTACATGTGTGATTGTACTAAGGTACAATGCTTGACCATCTGTATTTACAGCACTGTGTTTCATAATCTTTAACTAAAGATTAACATGTTGAGAACTATTATCTGTGGTCTGTATTTATTTTTTTTCTTCTTATGCTTGAGTCTTGAACAAATATCTAAAGTGATTGTCACAGTAGTACTTTACTATGACTGTTTTATTGTTGTGTATCTAGATTTTATATATATATATATATATACAATGTTAAATATATTTTTCATTAGTACTTAGTATTCTGTTGTAAACACTAATAGTATTAACTAACATATACATTGATTGATAGCATTATAAGTATGAATTTTCTTTTAAACTATAGTAGACTCATTAAGAGTAAGAAGAAAATCTGTTTACCCTGGAGTATAGAAGAATTAGGGGTGATTATTGCTTACTATTCAGGTGTATAAAAGACACTGTACTGTTGTCAGACCTTGGACTAGTTTGGAGGAAATCAAGATATGAACCTAGGGGCACCGTTTTCAGTTTGAAGTCCCAAAATGGCAAACTTTATCACGAAAGCATTGGTTCAGCAATAGAGTCGTGGCAGGATGGAATTCATTGCCCAAAGAATTAGTGTCTAGTATGACTATGGACTCCTTTTAAAACAAACTCGATGACTTTCTCTTGGATAGAAAGAGAGAGATATAAATAATAAGGCAAGCACTATGGACAAAAATCTACTTAGCTTGAAATCATCTATGAACCTATGAAGCATTATGCTTATATTTGTTAGTATGAGATATTATGCAGTTGCACATATGTAATGTTCTGTTATGTCATATCCCATCATTAATAACAAGTGTATGTGTTTCTTTGTTGATATCTTTATCATTTAGTGCACAGAGTTTTTGTTCATCATATCGTAAGCAGTTATATTCATAGTATTCAGTAAAACATTGCTTTTATGTAACTAAAATATCCTACAGATGTAGGTAGTTAACTAGTTCTGTACCTATGTAACTATTTTTTGAACATTTACAGTGATGTATGTACTACTGTTACCATATAGTATCAGAAATCTTTTTGTTTTACCTTAACTTGATGTATGTTAACAATAGTTGAAAACTGTACATCAGACACTTTCAGTGATGACAACTGAGCATTTTTTTTGTTCCTGATAATATTTGCTGATCACCTCTATTGAGGGGTCGGGTGGGAATTTTCCAAGTGCAGTAATATTGCAGTATTACTTGACATGCACTGTACATCCATGTGTGGATGTATTTGTATGTCTACACATAGAATACATTAAAATTAAATATTTAACTGTTAGTTTCAGATATATATTTCCTTACTAAACCATAGCTTGTTTGTACTGCTATGAGTTTATAAGTCACATCTGTTTTTTTCACCCACCCCAGGAACATTCACATTATCAGTCACACAATAACAACAACATCACTATTGTTTCATATGTATAAACCATGTTCAGAGGGTGATGTTATGCCTGCCCTTCTTGTCACACAGTTACTGTCTGTGATACACGTTTACATGTATTTCAAGCAACAGTGAAAAACATTTATGTGATTGTTTTGTGAGACTGATTTTTGTGTGCCAATTTGATTTTTAATTCGGCCTTCTCACAATTATTAATTGGTCATTAAATCTTATTAAACCTTATCTATCTGTCTTGTGTCTTTCTTTTATTTTAATGTAACGGTGATACTATGTATGTTGGTGTTGCTGCAGTACTGCATTTAAGCATACCGCATGATGTTCATTATACATTATTTCTACTTATCATTGTGGTGGAGACCATTGCATGCCTGACACTGTGCAAGTCATTAATCTGGTAACTAGAGTATACCTTCAATCAGGGAGGTCTACCGTGAATATCCATGGCCTTTGTTTAACTGTGGCTCTGCACTCAGGATGCAGTAGCTATTGTGGATGGGTGGAAATTCCTGCCTCAGTATGTGCAACTCCGAACTCTACAAACTTGTGTATTACTGGAATCACAGAGGTGCACCACTGATGTCCATCACCTTATGTTTGCTGTGTCTCTACACTCAGTACACAATATCTGGTCTGGGAGCAAGGCATGGCCTGACTAAACCCATATAACTCCTAATTGTAGTAATGAGACTGTACTTGCAATCAGAGAGGTGTACTCTTCATATCCATTGCCTTATTTTTGATGTGGCTATCCACTCAGGATGCAGTCATAACTGGCTACTGCAGCATTCCTGTAAACAAGGAGGTGTACTTTCATTGTCCATGCCCTTTTTGTTTTACTGTACCTCGCCACTCAGGATCCAGTACCTCCTCTGGTGGGGGGATTCCTGACTGAGACTGTGCAACTCCCAACTGTCCTAACTTGTACACATCTTCAGTCAGGAAAGTGTACAATTGATGTCCATGAACTTATTTTTTGCAGTGCTTCTACACTTACTATGCAGTACCTGGTCTGTGTAGGAGGGCATTGCCTGGCTGACACCCTGCAACTCCAAACGGTGCAAACTTGGGTGAACTTTCAATTAGGAAGGTGTACCATTGATATCCATAACCAAAATGTTGCTGTGTCTCTCCACTAAGCATATAATTTCTGATCTATTGTGTGGGAGGAGCATTACATGACTGAGCCCATGCAAGTCATAAGTGTGATAACTGGAGTGTAGCTGCAATCACAGAAATGTGCCATTCATGTCCATGTCTTTTGTTTTACTGTACCTCTCAATTCAGGATGCAGTACCTACTCTGGCGGGGGGGCATTCCTGGCTGAGACTCTGCAACTCCAAACTGTGAAAACTTGAGTGCAGCTTGAATCAGGGAAGTGTACCATTGATGTCCATGAACTTATTTTTGCTGTGCTTTTACACTTACTAGGCAGTACCTGGTCTGTGTAGGGGGTCAGGTCGGCATTGCCTGACTGACACCATGCAACTCCTAACTGTGCTAACTTGAGTGTACTTGCAATTAGGGAGGTATACCATTGATCTCCACAACCAAAATGTTGCTGTGTCTCTCCACTCAGGATACAATACCTGATCTATAGTATGGGAGGAGCATTGCATGGCTGAGCCAGTGCAACTCGCCACTCAAGATGCAGCACCTCCTCTGGTGGGAGGGATTCTTGACTGAGACAGTGCAACTACATACTCTGCTAACTTGTGCACATCTTCAAACAGGGAAGCATTCCATTGATGTACATGCCCTTATTTTACCTGTGGCTCTACACTCAGTATGCACTACCTGCTCTGTTGTGGTGGATGGGGTCATTGCCGGGCTGAGACCATGTAACTCCTAACTGTGCTAACTTTACTGAACTTGCAATTAGTAAGCTACAACATAGATATACACAGACTCAGTTTTACTGTGTCTGTCTAGTCAGGATACAGTACCAAGCACCACTACATAGCTGAGTCCATACAAGTCACAACTGTATTAACCAAAGTGCATCAAACTACCAAAAGACACATCTATGAGATACTGAGTGTCTTCCCTCAAAATTGTAGCCCAAAAGTACATCGAATAGCTTGGAAGACACCAGGAGAAAGGACTGCTGTGTGACTGGACATCTCTGCTGGGACTAAAGAAGAAGAACTCTTGTACTTGGACCTTTAATTTAGGGTAAAAAAAACAAACAAAACAAAACAAAAGTGTGTGTTTGTCTGAGTTAACTGAACTAAATGGTTATCTGAACAGTTATCTAGGTGTAAATCTCAGGTGATTGAAAGGACTTAATAGCTGTGAGGTTTAAATTACTTGTAGAAAGATCTAGTAAGTAGGGGGAGTGGCTTAGCTAGAAGGAAGCTACTTTTAAAGACTGCCTTAGAAAGATTCTGCTAATAGTTTGGCAGAGAACACCAGGAGAAAGGATTGCTGTGTGACTGGACCTCTCTCCTGGGACTATATTGCCCTCCTTCCCTCCCCTCCACCCTCCCACCCAAAGCTAGTTCTACTTTCATAGGCACAGGATTTGACTGACAACAGGAACTTCCTGTTTGGGAGTAGGAAGTGAGTGATCACAGAGCCACCAAAGACCCACCATCCTAGAAGGGCAAGAGTAGCTCTCCAGCCCCCTCTAGCTGCTGGAGGTCTGCCTCTGAGCAAGTAAGGGGTCTACTGAGAAATATAGGATATTCTTGTCTCAGAACAGGACAATCAGGAGCTTAAAGGGCACACAGGCAGAAAGTAAGGTGAGAGAGAAAAAACAGAGGAAAGAGTAAGGATTGCAAACAGTTAAGGGGCCAGAAATAAGACATGATTGGAGTGGTGCAGTGCAGTGGCTGTGGAGCAGCAATCTTACGGGAGATGTTCTGGAGGATGCAGTGTTGTCCCATCTGCAGGCACCTCTCTGGGCTGAGGGAGGAGGTTGCTCATCTCCAGGCTGAGTTGGCCAGGATTTGTGGGACCTCATCTTCCATCCAGCGACCACCAGTGCCACTGCCGTTGCCTCAGAGGTTGCAAAGAAAGAGGAGCAGTTGGACCACAGTGGGCTCAGGGAGGGTGAGGGTTGTGGAACAGAGGCACATTCCTCCAGTTGTACCTCTCCACACCCATGCCATTCTGGCAAAGTGGTTCCTCTATGGAGCACCCACAGTGGAGACCAAGGAGGATGTTGGGAACCTCCACAAAGGAGACCCACAGGAGGGTGGCAGGGAACCCCGCAGGGGAAGGAAACAACTCCTGGTGGGGGACTCCATTGTTAGGAAGGTAGAACTGGGGGAGGAAGGGGAGAGGGAGGTAAGGTGCCTGCCTGGTGCCATGGCTTGGAGGGACAGGGAGCGAATCCTCAGGATTTCCAAAGCAGCTGCACAGGGGAGGGAGCTGGATGTCATTTTCCACCTAGAGACAAATGACCTGGCTAAGAAAGGGATTAGAGAAGTGCAGGAAGAGTTTATGGAATTGGGGAGGGTTCTTAGACAAGTAGCATGCACGGTAACCTTCTCAGAGGTGCTGTCCATCTATGGCATAGGAGAGGCTAGGGTGTTCTGCACCATGGGATTCAATCAGTGGTTGAAAAAATGGTGTGGAGCTCAGGGATTTGGCTTCATTGGGGACTGGGGGTCCACCTGAAGTGATGCAAGCCTATACTGGCATGATGGGCTGCATCTGTCCAGGAGGGGAACCAGAATCTTAGGTGATAAGTTTAAATGCTTCATTGGCAAGCATTTAAACTAGCCAAGGGGGAGGCACTGGAAAGGAGCAGGGAAATCCTAGCCCCCCCCAAAACATAACGGTAGTAAGTGCAGCAAACAAAAACATAGAGGTGTCAATAGGGAGAAGGGCAGGGGTAAATGGAGAAAGTGACAAAGGCAAGAAGGACAGGGATGGGGCAAAAAGGAGTAAGGCCATCAGGAAATGGAGGGTAATGAGTACCAATGTCCGTAGTCTGGGCAACAAGCTCCCTGAGCTGGTGGCCTTGATGGAAGAGGGATGACTGGATATTGTAGCAGTCACAGAAACATGGTACACAGAGAACCATGACTGGGATGTTAACATACCAGGGTACATAACCTACAGGAGAGACAGGCAGGGGAGAAGAGGGTGAGGAGTAGCTCTCTATGTAAAGGAAGGGATAAAACCAACTGAACAAAAGAGTAAACAGGGAGGAGAGGAGGCACTGTGAGTCACCTTGGAGACTAGAAAGGGTACCACAATCCACACAGGGGTTGTGTACAGACCCCCATGTCAGGGGGAGGGAATGGACCAGGATATGATAGAAGGCATTCTTAGAATGGCAGAGAAAGGGGAGATACTGTTGATGGGAGACCTGAATATGCCAGATGTTAACTGGAACACATTTGCTGTAGCCACATCCAAGAGCAGGGCCATTCTTGATGCCCTATGGGTGGCAGGCCTCAGACAGCTAGTTTTGAAACCCACTCATGAGGTAGCAATCTTAGACCTTGTACTCTCAAATGGGGGCAGTGAGAGGATCTCAGATCTAGAAGTGGGTTGCCATCTGAGAACAAGTGACCATCAAACAGTGTGGTTCACGTTAAACTCAGCTACAGAGTCAAGCCATACAAAAGTGAGGGTACTGGACTTTAGGAGGGCTGACTTTGGCAATATGGGAGAATGCCTCAGAAAAGCACTAGCAAACAGGCTAGAAGGAGGTGTGGAGCAACAATGGGGAATCATCAAAACTGCCATCACTGAGGCAACAAGCCTTTGTGTGAAGCAAATAAACAAATCAAAACGAAAGAAAAAAAACACTATGGTTCTCAAAAGAGGTGGCTGTGAAAGTCAGGAAGAAAAATAGCATTCCAGAAGTATAAGGAAACACAGAAGGAGCAGGACAGAGGCTGTACCAGTTAAGGCAGAAGGAAGCAGGGAGGGAAGTCAGAAGAGCAAAGGCCCAAACTGAGGAAAAATAGCCAACTCAGTTAAGAAGGGGATAAACCCTTTTATAGGTATATCCAGCGAGTGAAAGACAAAGGAGGGATACTGAGGCTGAATAGAATGAACGGTGGGTGGGCAGAGGGGACAGTGAAAAGCAGGATACTGAACAAATATTTCTCTCAGTATTCACAAAAGAGGAGGGGAAGTGCCTAATCCAATTAACAGAAGCACTCTTGATAGGGGATCGATCCCAGTCCTTTCACAGAAGAAAGGGGTCTGCAAGAACTCCTAAAACTGAAGGTGGACAAAGTAATGGGTCCCGATTGAATTCACCCCAGAATTCTAAAAGAATTAAGGGAGGAACTAGTGAAACCACTGGCTACTCTTTTTAATAAATCATGGGAGGATGGTGTGGTACCCGAGGACTGGAGGAAGGTGGATGTGATTCCCCTTCACAAAAGTAGGACCAAGACAGAGGCAGGAAACTACATACCTGTCAGTCTGACCTCTGTGGTAGGGAAAGTGATGGAGTCACTTCTGAAGGAAAGAATAGTTGAGTACCTAGAGGCCAGTGGGGCACAGGACCCAAGGCACCATGGGTTCACAGTGGGAAGGTCATGTCAGATGAATCTAATAGATTTCTTTGACTGGGTGACCAAAGTAGTAGTCCAGGGAGGGTCTGTGGACATGGCCTACCTAGACTTTAGCAAGGCATTTGACACAGTCCCACACAAAAGATTAATAGTCAAGTTAACCAGCCTGGGAGTGGGTCCCAGGGTGGTAGCCTGGGTAAAACATTGGCTGCACAACAGGACACAGAAGGTAATTGTAAATGGAGTCCACTCTAAAGAAAGAGGGGTTACTAGTGGGGTACCACAGGGTTCAGTATTAGGGTCCAGTCCTTTTAATGTCTTCATCAGTGACATTGCAGAGGGACTGGAAGGAAAATGTATGCCTTTTTGCAGATGACACAAAGATCTGCAAAAGGGTTGATACTCAAGGAGGCATGGAAAGAATGAGAAGGGACTTGGCAAGGTTGGAGGAATGGTCAGAAGTATGGCAGCTAGGATTCAATGCAAAGAAGTGCAAAATAATGCACCTGAGAAACAAGAACCTAGGGGAAGAATACACAATGGGTGTGAGGTAGTAATAACAACAAAAAATGAAAGGGACCTGGGGGTAATCATATCAGATGACCTTAAGGTTAGCAAGCAATGTGAGAAGGCAGTAGGGAGGGCTGGGGGTATACTGGGATGCATAGGGAGAGGCATCAGCAGCAGAAAACAGGAAGTTGTTATCCCTCTGTACAGACAGTTGGTGAGACCCCGTCTGGAGTACTGCATCCAGTTCTGGAGAGCCCATCTCCTTCAGGACATAGACAGGATAGAGGCAGTCCAGAGGAGGGCAACTAAAATGGTGCAGGGTCTGCAAGAGAAGCTGTATGAGGAGAGACTAAAGGAGCTTAATATGTATACCCTTGAGGAAAGAAGGGAGGGGGTGACATGATAGAAACTTTTAAGTACCTCAGTGGAATCAACAAAGTCAAAGAGGGTAGCATCTTTCAGAAAAAGAGACGTGCAAGAACAAGGGACACAATTTAAAGGTAGAAGGGGCAGTTCAGGGAAATGTGAGAGTATTATTTCACAGAGGGGTAGTGGATGCGTGGAACAGCCTTCCTGAGGAGGTTGTGGGGTCTAAAACTGTGGGAGAATTCAAGAATGCATAGGACAGACATAAGGCAATTCTTGTGGGGGTAGGAAGAAATAGGCTGTTGGTTAACTAGGATCTGCGGCCTATCCTGTAGGTAGGGAAATGGGCAGACTAGATGGGCAAAGCGGTCCATATCTGCCATCAAAGTCTATGTTTCTATGTTTCTATTACATCGAGTAACACAGTGTGTACAAAGAATGCATGCATTGTAATGTAAATGGAAGCTTAAAACGAACATTGTAAGTACTTAATAGCAAATATCTCAGCAACCGTATGACATAGAAAAAAAATTACAAATTCACAGAAATCATAATTTCCCTGGCTACTGTTTTGTATTACATAGCCCACAGGGCTATGTGTCTCATGACAAAAAATCTGTATCTCACACCATTTTCAAGATACGAGCCCCAAAAGGCGTGGCGTACGCAACCATGTTAGTCTATGGGAAAAAACACCACATTTGTAGTACCATAACTTTGCAGCCATGAAATATTTTTTTACCAAATAGAGAAAGTCACATCTGTGAGATGTTGGCTACATTGTCTCCAAATTTCAGCCCAAAAGACCAAATGGTTCTATTGCAGCAGGGTGACAAATAACTCCTGTCATTTTGGCCATAATCTGGAAAAGTATTGTCGAAGTTTGCGAAAGCTTTGTCAAATTCATTCTAAAGTGTTGCAGGTTTGAAAGTACTTTTTGAAAGTACTTTTTTGGGACATTTGAAAAACATATTTCTTGGCTGTTTCACCAAAAAATAAAGACATGGCTAGCCTCCTCAGGCTCCGACTAGGTGAATACAAAAAGAATTAGGTTACTAGAGGGTCCCAAATTTAAATGGTAAGCATTTTTCTGACCACCAACTGAAAACAAAATGAGAGATTTGTGAAAGTAAAAGGGCCATTTTTGAGAGTAAAAACTGCATTTGCGACACTGTTGAACTTTTTGTTAACTTTTCCCAATGACTTATAATGGGAACTTGTTTTTTAAATAACTTTTGAACCGATCAATATTGTTTCACGAAATCTTCAAAAGACATGTTGGGGACCCTGGCAGCATGTTCTTTGATGTTTTCAGACCAGTCACACAAACCATGCAACCTGTAGGTGAGAGCAAAGAAATTGCAAAAAAGCATAATTGTGCAATTCATTGTTGCCTAATAACTCCACAGCCATATATCCAACTGATACAAAACTTGGCAGATCCCAAGACCTACCAAGCTCAATCAAGCATACCAAATTTCAGACAAATCCATTAAATGGTGGCAAAGTTATTAAGGTGCAAAATTTGACACTTTAACCATAAAAGTGCTACTCATCCCTAACTATGGTAGCACTACCATGCTACCATAATATATTACAGGCAAAAAACTCTGTTTAATGCATCAGTTAGGGTTGTTCCACAGCGACAAAATTGAGGAAATTCAGTGTTAGGGCAGAAAAATCCCCTTGGACCCCTCCAGCCCACCTCCCCCCAACCAGCATTGGGGTGCACATTGGGGTGATCAGCCTTCTACCCCATCACATGTAAAGAAGAAGAGGTATAGGAGAACAGGGGTGAGAGTTAGGACTAACAAACAGCAGCGTGCCCGAATGCCGAGATAGAGGGTGGGCTAAGTCAAAGGGGTTTCAACTAACACTGAATTTCCTCACTTTGTCACTGTGGAACAACCCTTACTGATGTATTGAACATAGATTTTTGCCTCTAATTTCCCTTTGTTTTGAGAATGAGGATGACAAATAGTGAAAGTAATGCAGCGGCGGAAGCATGGGGCCAACGGGTCCCGCGCTCCTGCCACGTGATGTCTTGTGACATAGTAACAGGAATAGCAACACAAACAGAGGTGCCAACAGTGGCACACATGGTAACGGAAACGTAAATGATAAAGAAAAAATTAATAGAAACGCAAGAACACAGTGACGCCAAAGCGAACAGTGATGCAAACGGACATTGAAGTGCGTATGAAAACACAACTGGTAATGCGAACAGTGAGGGCAGTGGTATTTTAAATGGAAATATTAAGTGTCACCGCAAAAAGAACGTGAAAGGGAACAAAACGGAAATGCGAATGCAAGCACACACATAAACACAAACCATAACATGCACATGCATGGTACCACAATAGTAAACCCAAATTGTAAAGTTTATTTACTTATTTATTTAGTTTTTGTTGACTAGGTAAGTGCACCAGGCAAATCCCACCTATTTTCAGGCATGGCCCGGGGAGGGGGATACAGATGAATGTCAACTGACCTTGAACCAGACTAAGCTGTTGGTGGTATTTTTAGTGAATGTTAACACGAAGAATAATGCCAAAGGAAACAGAAACAGAAATGGGAACAGAAGAGCATTCGGAAACACAAACCAAAACACGCACGGGCACAGTACTGCAATTGTTAATGCAAATGGTAATGGTAACAGCAACAATAACACCATAGGAAAGAGAAATGCAAATGCAAGTGAGTACAGAAATACAAACCATTGCACAGTCATGGTACCGCAACTGTAAAAGCAAATGGTAACAGTAACAGCAAAAATAACACCGAAGGAAACAGAAATGCAAGTGCATATGGAAATGCAAACTGTAACACATGTGCATGGTACCGGAATTGCAAATGAAACAGGTAATGGTAACAGCAGCAATAATGCCAAATTACACAAAAATGCAAATGCAAGCGCAAGCAAAAACGCAAGCCAATACGCACACAGTGGTGTAAACGGTAACGGTGCCGCAAACGGTAATGGAAACACAACTGGAAATGCTAACTGGCACAGTAATGAAGGGCACACCCTTCTTTTCCCCAAAAAAATGCATTGGAAAACACAGTGAAAACTAAGAATGTATACATTACAATGGGCCTAGGAGCAGAAAATGAGGACTTGGAATATTAAATCTCAGGAACTGTACGACGTAGAAAAAAAATGTTAATTTCATATGAATTATTACTTTCCTGGCTAGTTTTATGCTTAAGCCCCATTTGGGGGGCTAAGCATTTTTGTAATGAAAAGAGTCCGTATCTCGCACCTTTTCCGAGGATACTGGCCCACGATAAGCGCGACAGATGCCGTAATGTTATCCAAGGGGAAAAAGTGTCAACCTTGGAGTGCTGTCACTGTGCTGCCCTGTAATATTTTTTCACCAAGCCACAAAAGTGCACATCAGTGGGATGTTGGCTTTCTTTCCTCCAAATTTCAGCCCAAAAGACCAAGCCGTTATTTTGCAGCAGGGCGGCAAAGGATTCCTGTAATGCAGCGGACGACGTTATGTTATCCTTTGGGAAAAAGTGTCAACTTTGGAGTGCTGTAACTTTGCCGCCCTGTAAAATTTTTTTACCAAAACAGTGAAAGGCACATCTGTGAGATGTGGACTGCATTCACTCCAACTTTTAGCCCAAAATATCAAACTGTTCTTTAGCAGCAGGGTGGCAAAGAATTGCTGTCATTTTGCCATAGCCTGGAAGAGTACTGTCAGACTTTGCGAAAGTTTTCGCAAATTCATTCGACTGTGTCACAAGTGCGAAAGTACTTTGTGAAAGTACTTTTTCCAGAAATTTGAAAAACATATTTCTGGGGTGTTTTACCCCAAAATAAAGACAAGCCTTGCATCCTCAGGGTCCAACTAGGTGAATACAAAAAGAATGAGGTTGCTAGACCATCACAAATTTAAATGCCAAGCATTTTTCTGATCACTAACTGAAAACAAAATGGTGGATTTGTGACAGTAAAAGGGCCATTTGTGAAAGTAAAAATTGCATTTGCGACACTCTCAAACTTTTTGTTAATTTTTCCCATTGACTCATAATGGGAACTTGTTTTTTGAATAACATTTCAACCGTTTAACATTTTTTCACAAAATCTTCAAAAGGCACATCGGGCACCCCAGTCGCATGTTACCTGAAGTTTTAGGACTGGTTGTGCAAACCATGCGACCTATAGGCGACAGCAAAGAAATCACAAAAAAGTGTAACTGTGCAATTCGTTGTTGCGTAATTGCTCCATAGCTGTATATCCAACCGGTACAAAACTTGGCAGATCCCAAGATCTTCCATGCCCAATCATACATACCAAATTTGAGGCACATCAGTTGAACTGTGGTAAAGTTATTAAGGTGCAAAATGTGACCTTTTAACCTTAAAAGTGCTACTCAACCCTAACTATGGTAGCACTACCATGCTACCATGATATCTACATAGCTATATATCTATATATTAAAGGGGGGTGGTCATGCCCCTATATTTAGGGTCATGAAGCCACTTCTATGTTAAACTCAAATGTTTTTGTGTTAATAACTTTAGACATGTTCAATGGATTTGCCTGAAATGTGATATTCACAGTGGGGCATGGCAGATCTCTTGATCTGCCAAATTTTATTTCAGATGGACTTATGGTCTTTGCACACCAAAACACTGAAAAATGCACTTTTTGCCAGCTATGTGGGCAGTTTTGGGGATTCTGTCCATGGTGCTGTGCAGCCAGCATGTGGTGTGCCACTCTGGGAGTTGGCTCATCTGAAAGAGCTTTGCTCAATGAACATGCCACTTTTCGTTTCATGAAAAATATTAATCCATTCAAAAATTATTGCAGTTTTAATTCCCCATTCTAAGTCAATGGGAAAATTTATATGGTTATTTTGCAAACAAAGAATGGGGTTTTGGACATCTGGTCCCTCCTCATGATCAAAGAATTTGCAGACTCACGGTCAAAGAATCTTTGACCCTGAGAATTCTTTGATCATGGTGGTTGCCATCTTGTTTTAAGGTGCTGGTCAGAAAAACTCAAATATCTTGACTCAGGAGTGACTCCTGAAGTAACACTTGGATGGGTTTTGCTCAGGGGGCTTCGCTCTATTGAACCGTGCCTTTGGTTTTGTTCAAAATGGTCAAAAAATAGAGTTTCACATATTTTTATTGTTTGATTATGGCTTATTAACAATCTTTGATCTCGAGGCTGCAAATTCTTTGATTGCGAGATTCTTTGACTGAGATCTTTGATCGCAAATGAGGGACAAGATGGCCAGTTGAAAAAAGCAAATTTCTCAGCTAAGGGGTGGGTTATGAACACAAATGAGGATGGGTTGTGCTTTTGGAGCTTTGTTTTATAAAACCTTGCTGATGGTTTCATGTATTTATGTCTAAAATTTGAATTTCACCATTTTTTATTCTTTGATCTTGAGCCTGCAAATTCTTTGAACATGAGATTCTTTGACCACAATCTTTGATTGCAAGCGAGGGACAAGATGATCAGTTGAAAAAAGCACATTTCTCAGCTAAGGGGCGGGGTAATTAATATAAATGAAAGTGGGTTTTGCTCAGGGGGCTTCATTTTATCGAACCATGCTGGTTGTTTCACGCACTTATGTCTAAAATTTGAATGTCACCATTTTTTATTCTTTGATCACGACCCTGCAAATTCTTTGATCACGAGAGAGGGACTAGATGGCCAGTTGAAAAAAATCAATTTTCTCAGCTCAGAGGTGGATTATTAAGGCAAACAAGGGTGAGTTTTGCTCAGGGGGCTTCATTATATCGAGGCATGGTGGTGGTTTAATGTATTTGTGCCTAAATTTGAGTTTTACTATTTTTTATTCTTTGATCGTGAGCCTACAAATTGTTTGATTGCGAGCCTGCAAATGCTTTCATCGCAAGATTCTCTATCGTCATCTTTGATTGCGAGGGAGGGACTAGATGAACAGATTTTAATGCAAAAGAAAGGCTAATTTTTACTTTTTGCTGTTATATTCTTTCTCAAAAAGTAAGGAAATTCTGTGCAAAAAACTTTGTTAATGCATCATTTAGGGTCAAAACACAAAAAGTAAGGAAATAAAACTGTTAGGGTTGACAACTCCCCCCCTTTTACCTGCCCATCATCCCGAGATTGACAGCTGACAGGGTGTGTCCTTGGGGTTGTAAGGCCTAAATCTCACCCCATTTAAATATCTCAGAAACATTTTGGTCTTTTTACTTGAAATTTGGAGGGTATTGATGGCATGTCCTGTAGTTGTGAATTACGGTGTTTACTTGTTGGACAACACATTTTCTTCAGAGATATTGTGTGGTGCAGTTTACCTTTAGGCATACAGTGTTTTCTATTCTCATACTGGCTAGAAATTGATGTGTTTGCTAGCCTTACTGCCGTGGATCTACTTTTCAGTCATTAGGTGTCTAAAATCTTAACAGGTGTGAAACTCTGCCAGTCCAATGAATGAAAATCTCAAACTTTCACGTGTTATATCTCAGAAACGGTTTTGTCTTTTATATTGAAATTTGGAGGGTCTTCAGGAGATGTCCTGTACATGTGAATTATGGCATTTAGGTGTTGGAAAATTAATTTGCTGCTGACATATTGTGTGACACACTTTATGCATCGTGGTACTGGGTTCACATTTATAGGGTGCCTAGTGTTACTGCCAAGGAGGAAATTTCCAGAAATTATGTGTCTGACATGTAAACAGGTGTTGAATTATGCCACTCTGATGACTGACACTTTGCTTTCTTTCAATGTGGTGGGAGCTTTTGGGCCTCATGCTCCCAGCATATGCAGTCCCAGCAATACATATGATATTCGGTAATTGTAGTTTTATCTTATGCAGAAATTTACAAGTTGGTGGGAGCACAGGGACCGAAGGGCCCGAGCTCCCACCAACTTGTGTGACTTTTTACTGCTATATTCTTTCTCAAAAAGTAACAAAATTCTATGCAAAAAACTTTGTAAATGCATCATTTAGGGTTAAAACACAAAAAGGAAGGTAATCAAACTTTTAGGGTTGACCCCCCCTTTTACCTGCCCATCATCCCAAGATTGGCAGCTGACAGGGTGTGTCCTTGGGGTTGTGAGGCCTAAATCTCACCCCATTTAAATATCTCAGAAATAGTTTGGTCTTTTAACTTGAAATTTGGAGGGTGTTGACTGCATGTCCTGTAGTTGTGAATTACGGTGTTTACTTGTCAGACAACACATTTTCTTCTGAGATATTGTGTGGTGCAGTTTATTTTTGGGCGGACAGTATTTTCCATTCTCGTACAGGCTTGAAATTTATATGTTTGCTAGCCTTACTGCCGTGGATCTACTTTTCAGTCATTAGGTGTCTAAAATCTTAACAGGTGCAGAACTCTGCCAGTCCAATGAATGAAAATCTCAAACTTTCACGTGTTGTATCTCAGAAACGGTTTTGTCTTTTATAATGAAATTTGGAGGGTCTTCAGGAGATGTCCTGTACATGTGAATTATGGTATTTAGGTGTTGGAAAATTAATTTGCTGCTGACATATTGTGTGACACACTTTATGCATTGTGGTACTGGGTTCACATTTATAGGGTGCCTAGGATTACTGCCAAGGAGGAAATTTCCAGTAGTTATGTGTCTGACATGTAAACAGGTGTTGAATTATGCCACTCTGATGACTGACACTTTGCTTTCTTTCAATGTGGTGGGAGCTTTCAGGCCTCATGCTCCCACCATATGTGCTCCCAGCAATACATATGATATTCGGTACTTGTAGTTTTATCTTATGCAGAAATTTACAAGTTGGTGGGAGTATGGGACCCGAAGGGCCCAAGCTCCCACCAACTTGAGTGACTTTTTACTGCCATATTATTTCTCAAAAAGTAACAAAATTCTATGCAAAAAACTTTGTAAATGCATCATTTAGGGTTAAAACACAAAACGGAAGAAAATCAAACTTTTAGGGTTGACCCCTTCCCCCTTGGACCTGTCCATCATCCTGAGATTGACAGCTGACGGGGTGAGTCCTTGGGGTTGTGAGGCCTAAATTTCACCACATTATTCTTTTCTGTGGCTTGTGAATATGATTACACATGGAACGGGGTGAGATGTAGGCCACACAACCCCAAGGACACACCCCATCAGCTGTCAATCTCTGGATGATGGGCAGATCCAAGAGGGGAAGGGGTCAACCCTGAAAGTTTGATTTCCTTACTTTTTGTGTTTTAACTTTAAATGATGCATTAACAAAATTATTTTCCTAGAATACAGCAGGGGGCTAAGCACTTTTCTGACGAAAAGTCCGTATCTTGCACTGTTTCCGAGATACGGGCCCTGAAAGGCGTGGCAAATGCCGTAATGTTATCCTATGGGAAAAAAAGAGAAGTTTGGAGTGCCATAACTTTAGCTCCCTGTAATATTATTTCACCAAGCCACAAAAAGGCACATCTGTGGGATGTTGGCTGTGTTCCCTCCAAATTTCAGCCCAAAAGACCAAACTGTTATTTTGCAGCAGGGCGCCAAAGGATTAAAGTAATGCGTCGGATGCTGTAATGTTATCCTGTGGGGGAAAATTGTCAAATTTGGAGTGCTGTAACTTTGTCGCCATGTAATATTTTTTCAACGAAACACTGAAAGTGAGATGTCGGCTGCGTTCCCTCCAAATATCAGGCCAAAACACCAAACCATTCTTTTGCAGCAAGGTGCCAAAGAATTGCTGTCATTTTCCCACAGCCTAGAAAAGTACTGTTGAAGTTTGTGAAAGCTTTTGCAAATTCATTCGATGCTGTCACAAGTGCGACAGTACTTTTCGAAAGTACTGTTTCCAGAAATTTGAAAAACATATTTCTGGGGTGTTTTACCCCAAAATAAAGACATGGCTAGCATCCTCAAGGTCTGACCAGGTGAATACAAAAAGAATTAGGTTGCTAGAGGGTCCAAATTTTAAATGCCAAGCATTTTTCTGATCACTAACTGAAAACAAAATGGTAGATTTGTGACAGTAAAAGGGCCATTGGTGAAAGTAAAAACTGAATTTGCGACATTGTTGAATTTTTTGTTAACTTTTCCCATTGATTTAAAATGGGAACTTGTTTTTTGAATAACTTTTGAACCATTTATTATTTTTTCACAAAATATTCAAAAGGCACATTGAGGACCCCAGACGCACGTTCCCTGAAGATTTCAGACTGGTTTCGCAAACTGTGTGACCTGAAGAGATGACAGTAAAATTCCAGAAAAGCATAAACTCATGCACAGATCATGATAAATAACTCTGCAGTGACATACGTGACCTGTACAAAACTTGGAAGATATCAAGGCGTATGGGTCTTGATCGTGTATTCCAAATTTCAGACAAATCTGTCAAATGGTTACAAAGTTATTAAGGTGCACAATTATGGGTTTAACATGTAAATGGCTCCTCAACCCTAACTATAGTGGCACTACTGTGCTACTATATATATATATATATATATATATATATATATATATATATATATATATATATATATATATATATATATTAGAGGTAAAAACTCCATTTAATGCATTAGTTAGGTTGTTCCCAGCGACAAAAGTGAGGAAATTCGCTGTTAGGTTGAAAACCTAACTCATCTCACCCCCAGCACCACACACACACAGACACACACACATTCAAGTATGGGGAAGACCAAGTCAACACAACCAATGACAGACATCCAGCAGCAGGTGACAGAAATAACAAACAATTGTCTAAATGTACTACGAGACATCCCCACCCACCTGACCAGATACTGCATGCTCAGTGGAGATCAACAGCAAAACTGAGGCCATGTACACCAAATGTACACATCTCTGATTGCAGCTGCACACAACGTACCACACTTAGTAGTTGCATGGCCTTACCTACCGATGCCCCACACCAGACCACACCACTTGTGGTGGGCCACTGAGCAATAGAGTTCAGCTAAACCAAGGAGTTGTAAGGTATAATATCTCTGATTATAACAAGAGTTTGAGAAATGCAGCTTCTAATTGACTGTAAACACTGTAACAGCCTTATGTTTAGTTTTATTAACATACATGTAGAGCCTAACCATATGATGAACATGGTTTAATGTTATTTAAAAACAGTTTTATTATGATAGCAATAAGCCACTCCCAGGTATTATGTTAATGGTCAGTTTATCACTGTCTAGCGACATGTGGCACTCGGCTATGCCTCATTCAACATTAAACCCCTACAGGGTGATTAACAGACCATTTAACATAACTGTTGGTCATGCCTTATTGCTTAATTGTCTTTATGAGTAGATACTCTCCCTCTGCTAGACACTGCAGCAGCTTTGCAACACAGTGTCCCACCCAGTTACACCATACACTGTCTAGTTACTGGAGAATGGCTGTGAATATGAACTCATGAAGATGAACAGTGTAACTTGATCATTACAGTCATCAAAACCCTAGTGTGATTATAATTGACAGAGTCAGTGATAGAGGATAACCCCTGCTGTCCTAGTACACTTACCCCATTGTGAGTTAAATCAATACTAAAAGACATTCTGTTTATATCTACATCATACCTACTTGATTCCTGTTGTACCACAATTAACATAGTTATCACTTTGATAGCATCAGTGACAGAAGTGTGGCAAATCCAAACAGTAGGCATACAGCCTGAGTATGAAACAACTGTTAAAAAAAATCACACTGTGTCCATAAGTGGCATAGATCACTCATTGCAACAATAGTAAATGTATTACTATTTGAATAAGTTAGTCATCACAGATGCAATGAGATTGTCTTTATCAGGTACAACATACTCAGTAAGTGCCTACAAGAAAATCTATCCTATATACATCTCCGATACAGGTACATCATTGTTGGCTCAGTAGCGCTATGATATTTAGAAGTTGCTTGGCCTGATCCATGCAATTACAATGTTTCTTACAAAGAATACTTACTGCATCTTTAGTATTGAAACACACTGAAGGTCTATGTATGTACATCAGCAGTACACCTTCATCAGTAAGAATGCATGTGATACTGGCAGTACAAATTTCACAGTGTTGAACAGGCAATGCTTTTCCATACATTTACATCAGCCTCTCTATGTTGAGTAAACCGTTGCAGTAAATGTACTACTATGTAAATCACCTACTAAATGTAACACTACTTTTATCTTGAGCATGCTAGTGTCTTGTAGTTAATTTATGTGCTTCTCTTAATTAATGTATACTCACTAGTGTTAAAACCTTTATACAACTGTCATCATGCACCTTCAGCATTTATATTGAATAACGGCACAGTACCAGTTGTGGTGTGGTGTGGGGCATCGGTAGGTAAGGCCATGCAACTACTAAGTGTGGTATGTTGTGTGCAGCTGCAATCAGGGATGTGTACATTTGGTGTACATGGCCTCAGTTTTGCTGTTGGTCTCCACTGAGCATGCAGTACCTGGTCAGGTGGGTGGGGATGTCTCGTAGTACATTTAGACAATTGTTTGTTATTTCTGTCACCTGCTGCTGGATGTCTGTCATTGGTTGTGCTGACTTGGTCCTCCCCCCATACTTGAATGTGTGTGTGTGTCTGTGTGTGTGTGGTGCTGGGGGGGGTGAATTCGGAGTCAGGGTTTTCAACCCTAACAGCAAATTTCCTCACTTTTGTCACTGTGGAACAACCCTAACTAATGCATTAAATGGAGTTTTTTGCCTCTAATTTCCCTTCTTTTTTGAGAATGATAATGAGAAATAGTGAATGTAATGTAGGGGCAGGAGCGCAGGGCCCACCACATGATGTCTTGTGGCATACTAACAGGGACAGCAACGCAAACAGAAATGCTAACAGTGGCGCACATGGTAACACAAGCGCAAATGAGAACAGAAAGGGTAACGCACATGGTGGCTCAGATGTCAACGGTAAGTGAAACGGGTACGGAACCGCAAGCGGAAAGGGAAACAGTAACAGTAATGTAAGTGCACATGCTTGTTTTCCCCAAAACCTGCATAGAGAAAGACAGTGAGTACAAATAATGTATGCATAATAATGAGTATCGACGCAGAAAATGAGATCTTGGAATACTAAATACATTATATCTCAGGAACCGTATGACGTAGAAAAAAAATTTAAAAGTCATATTATTTACAACTGTCCTGGCTAATTTGAATCTTAGCCCCATTAGGGGGCTAGGAAGTTTTCCGACGAAAAGTCCGTATCTCGCACCGTTTCCGAGATACGGGCCCTGAAAGGTGCGGCGAACGCCATAATGTTATCCTATGGAAAAAAAAGAAAAGTTCAGAGCACCATAACTTTGCCTCCCTGTAATGTTTTTTCACCAAACCACTGAAAGGCACATCTGAGGGCTGTTGGCCGTCTTCCCTCCAAATTTCAGGAAAAAAGACCAAACCGTTATTTTGCAGCAGGGTGCCAAAGGATTTCTGTAATGCGTCGGGCGCCGTAATGTTATCCTATGGGAAAAACTGTCAACTTTTGAGTGCCGTAACTTTGCTGCCATGTAATATTTTTTCAATACAACACTGAAAGGCACATGTGTGAGATGTAGGCTCCATTACCTCCAAATTTCAGCCCACAACTCCAAACGGTTCTTTTGCAGCGCAGTGCCAAAGAATCGCTGTCACTGTCCCACTGATAGAAAATTACTGTCGCAATTTTCGAAAGCTTTCGCAAAAAAGTTCGACACTTTCGTGAGCACGAAATTAATTTGCGAAAGTACTTTTTCCGGAAATTTGAAAAACATATTTCTGGGGTGTTTTACCACAAAATAAAGACATGGCAAGCATCCTCAGGGTCCGACTACGTGAATACAAAAAGAATTAGGTTGCTAGAGGGTCCCAAATTTAAATGCCAACCATTTTTCTGATCACCAACTGAAAACAAAATGGCCCGATTTGCGAAAGTAACAGGCCCATTTGCGAAAGTAAAAATGCATTTGCGAAAGTGTTGAACTTTTCGTTAACTTTTCCCATTGACTTATAATGGGAAACTGTTTTTTGAATAACTTTTGAACCATTTAATATTTTTTCACGAAATCTTTGAAAGGCACATCAGGGACCCCGGCCTCACATTCCCTAAAGATTTCGGACCGGTCGCACAAACCGTACAACCTGTAGGCGCGACCGTAGAATTCCAGAAAAGCGTAAACGCGCGCACAGATCACGCTTAATAATCGTGTATTCCAAATTTCAGCCAAATCTGTCATACAGTTGCAAAGTTATTAAGGTGCAAAGTTTTGAGGTGTAACATAGAAATGGCTCCTCAACCCTAACTATGGTAGCACTACCGTGCTACCATAATGTATACCTTTTTTTCTCTCATTCACAGGGACTGTGCCTGAACTCTACAAACGCTACATTGATGACTGTGTGGGGGGCCACCTCCTGCTCCAGGGAGACCCTCCAAGTCTTCCTTGACAAGTTTGCCACGGCCCATCCTTCCTTTCAATACACTGTTGAAGTATCCTCCTCTACACTGCCTTTTCTGGATATCCAGCTGTCAGTCCAGAACACTGGTCTGAAGACATCAGTCTATTACAAACCCACTGACTCTCACAGTTTCCTCCTCCACAGCTCCTTCCATCCTAAACATGTCAAGAATGGCCTGCCTTATTCACACTTTCTTAGACTTCGCAGGTTACACAGTGAAGAGGATGATTTTGCTGAGCAGACCCAAATAATATATAGTTTTTTTATCAACAGGAGATACCCTAAAAGCACAGTAGACAGAGCACTCTCCCGGGTCAGTAACATGCCCTGTAACCTTGACCCCTGCAGGAATGATACTGTCACACAAGAAAAACGGCGAATTCCACTAGTTCTTCCTTTCCATCAGAGCACATCTTCTCTTCACAGGATCATCACTAGTAACTTTCCCATTTTGCAAACTGACCTTAACATTGGTGCTTCCTTTACTGAACCACCTATTGTCTCCTATCACCGGCCACCTAACCTGTGGAATCTCCTGGTTAAAGGCAGCCTACCTACTCCTAACAGTTCCTCCCTCCCAGGTACCAAAACTTGCAACAGGACTCGCTCCTACACCTGCAAATTTATTTCCAGTGTGACTGAGATTCGGGGGCCTGCAGGTGTTTTTCACATCACCAAGGAGTTCTCATGCACCTCCACTAATGTGGTGAATTGTATTCTTTGCAAGAAGTGTACAGCTATTTACATCGGAGAAATTGGTAGGCTGCTTGCTGACCGTTTCAGGAAACATTACAGGGCAGTCAGGAATGGTGAAACTGCTAAACCCATTGTATCCCACTTTATCTCCAGGGACCACAACGTCAATGACCTTTCTGTCTGTATCCTTCAGCAGGGCTTCTGGGATACTGACCATAGAAAAAACATGGAAGCCAAGCTGATCATCCGCCTTGACTCCCAGCAGCCCTCTGGTTTAAATGATAGACTTATTTTCCACTAACATCTTTCAGCCATTACTTTTTTTCCCTAAAGTCTATTTGTTTTTGTACTCTTTTAATTTATTTTTCATTTTCACCATAAGTCTCCATTTTTGTCTCCTTCCCACACATTTGTCACCTTTCAGCTTTCTTACTAGGCCCTGTTAATTAGTCCTCACCTGGGAACTTCCCCAGCTCTTTCACTCCCATTATGCTTTATCTTTCCCATCATCACCTTTTTTTTTCACAGATTCTCTCTTAATCTTACCATTTATCACTTCTTCTCCCTGAGCCTCCCCTTTCTACTTTCTCCACACATATATATCTCTCTCATTTTACCTCTCCTCTACACTAACTTGTTTTTTTTCTCTTTTAGATATTTCCTGAAGAAGACCTAAGATCGAAATGTGGATTTTTAACTTTATTTTCTATTTTCAGCATGCATTTAATATAACCATTTTGTTTTGCTTTTAGACCACATGCTGACACAGCACCTTATTTTTTGTTTTTTTATATATATATATATATATATATATATATATATACAGTATATACATGGCAAAAAACTCTGTTTAATGCACCAGTTAGTATTGTTCCACAGTGACAAAAGTGAGGAAATTTGGTGTTAGGGTTGAAAACCCTAACTCTGCATTCACTCCCCAGCACCACACACACACAGATACACACACATCACTAGATAAGGCCATGCAACTCCTAAGTGTGGTACATTGTGTGAACCTGCAATCAGGGATGTGTACGTTTAGTGCACATGGCCCCAGTTTTGCTGTGGATCTCCACTGAGTATGCAGTACTGGTCAGGTTGGTGGGAATGTCTTGTAGTGTATTTAGACAGTTGTTTTTTATTTCTGTCACCTGCTGCAGGTTGTCTGTGATTGGTTGTGTTGCCTTGTCTTCACCCCTACTTGCATATGTGTGTGTGTGTGTGTGTGTGTGTGTGTGTGTGTGCGTGTGTGTGTGTGGTGCTGGGGGGATGAATGCAGAGTTAGGGTTTTCAACTCTAACACTGAATTTCCTCACTTTTGTCACTGTGGAACAACCCTAACTGATGCATTAAACTGAGTTTTTTGCCATGAATATCCTGCCTTTTTGAGAAATCATACTGACATGCAACTTTCTATATCTTATAAAGAACATGTCTTTCTTTTCAGAATGCATACTAACCAATATTGAGATACATTTCTCTCTATGCATAGTTGTCTAACAGTATTCATACAGCAATACTTCATGTTCTACACATTACATATGAAAATAAATTGGTTTGCTTATGAAACACAGTTGTATATCATCAACATGTTGAGCAATAGTACATTAATTTACCAACAAGGGAAGAGCAGAGCTTATGTTAATGGTATGTTAACCACCTTCTATGTCTGTACAGTGCCACAAGGTAGAGCCAAGTGACACATGCTCCTAGATGGTAATTAAGTCACCAGTGATATAATCCCTGTAAGTGTGTTATTCGTGACATAATACAAAATATTAGTAAACACTGTTAAATTGTGTTCATCATATGACTAGGATCTACATGTTTGTTAATTAAATATTTACATATGGCAATTTGAATGTTTGCAGCCAATCAGAAAGCTCCACTTGTCACACCCTTTGTATAATTCTGCTAAGTAGAAAGTGTGTAGCAATGAACATCATACAACATGGTTAGATGCAACAATACACCAACGTGAATATACATATTATCACTGTCACATAATGATAAAGGAAAAACACAAAACAGGCAGATAAGGCTTACAAAGATGGTTTGCCCAATTAAAAAGTATTGAAAAGGTCGAATTAAGAATCCAATTAGCACACAACATCAGTCTCACATAACAATCATATAAATCTTTTTCACTATTATTTGAAATACATGGAAAACAGTATCACAGATACTAAATGTGTGACATGTGACACAATATAAAAATAACTAAAAACAAGCATCGCAACACCCTCTGAACACTGATTACACATATAAAACAGTAATGGTCTTGTTGTTATTGTGTTACTGATACTGTGAATGTTCCTGGGGTGGGTGAAAAACGAGATGCAAGTTGTTCACTAATACCACTACTAACAGCCAATAGTGTGTAAAGAAATATATACGTGAAACTGTCAATGAAGATGAAATGATTATGTATTTTATGTATACACATATGTGTGTGTGTGTGTATATATATATTTATATATGTACATATATATATATATATATATATATATACATAAATGTACATGTTAAAATATATCACTATATATTACTGCATTTGGAAATTTCCACCCGACCTCTCAATAGAGGCAATCAGAAAATATTATTAGGAACACAAAAAAAATTATTTATTATCAGTGAAAGTGTCTGATGTAGAATTTTCAACTATTATAAAAATACATAAAGATAAGTGAAAACACAAACACATCAAATAGTATATAGTAACAGGTATCATACACATCAGTTAAAATGATCAAATCAACACTTAAATAAGTACTGAACTACTTGACTACTTAAATCTGTTGCATGTTCTACTTATATAACAGGAATTTTTAACTAGATGACATGTATATACATAACATGTTATTACATCATAAGCAGAAACTGTGCCCTACAAATGATCAGGGTATATCTAATAGACATTGTACCTTATTATGAAGAATGCCATATAAAATAACAGCATAGTAGGTATATCCAAGTCCATAGTATCTTATATTTACAAATAGCTTTATATCACATGTGAATGTTTATCAATCTATGAGTCTAAAACTGTAAAATCCTACTTATTCTCTAATCAATGGACATATATAGTTATTAACACAACAACTTTAAAATGTCACAGCACTAAGTACTACCAAGAAATATATTGAACATCATATATACATATATATACAATAGACATGCATGAGAATAAAACAGGTATAGCAGTACACTGTTGCAAAAAAATAGAGATATTTACTCACAGGGCAACCATATGAAGAAAGAAAGTAATACAGGAAATACATCATGGTACTCAACACATGATAGAGTGATCATAATCTTTAGTAAAAGATATGTTACACAATAATGTAAATTAACATGGTGAAGTATTGTGTCTTAGTACTGGCTCACACCTAACAAGTTTGCCAAGTGTTACTTCTTATGTCTGCATATGATATACTCATAAGAAAAGACACTAACAGAAAATTTTGACCAGACAGGAATACTCTTTTGACACCTGTAACTGTTTCTCAGACATATAAGTGTGGTTTCTCTAGTGACTGTGAAGACAGCTGGTGCCGATTTAAAACCACTGCAACTATTTCCACTGTGCCACTGATCAACGCAACAATCTTATACGTCACATGGAGTTATACAAGAAAACCATGAGATGTTGTCTGTGTGTTCACAACTGTGCATTCACAACAAATGAAATGGTTATGTTCCAGAGCAGACTGTGTAACAAAATGTACAGCAAACTATATGAATGTCACATGTTCTGTGACTATTCCTCTGACACATGAAGATTGTCATAATTCTTCAGTATCAGTACATACGCATTTAGTAAGTGTCATAGTAGTCTCTGTTTGAAATAACCTGTTGAGTCATTGCACTCAACCCAGCCAGTTCTGTGCTTCAACAAACAAGTATAATGTCCAGAATGTACAGACTGACCATAGCGGTAGATCACAGCATGAGTGTCAAACACTGATTGGTTAAATACTATTCTACCAGCTGTGAAATCAATGATAGATGAGTCAACTCTGAGCCCATTGGAGTCAAATCTATGCAATACTAGCATAAGATATTGAGATGAAGTCCTCAAACAGATGGACTGAGTACATGAACCTCCACAGCTTACACACAAGTGACCACTTTCAGCATTTGTAAACAGCTGAGGGAACTTTACACTTTTAGCCTGAGGCACAAACAGAGAAACCCAAAGCATATCATCTGTGGTTTCTTGCTCTGAATGACCACATAGGACACATATGTATTTAGCTACAAATGATACAGTAAAATACTGACGCATTGAAGTACTCTCTTCATCCAAGCTGTTTATGATTGCCATCATTACCTCACTGGCATCCTGTTGCATGATATCAGCAAATGTACTGCATAAATCATATGTGCCCAACACCTGCCATAGAGGTGTCAGTGACTGGACACTGCTAGACTAATCAGAAGCCACATTTACAAGCTGTTTCAATGTCTTTGATAAGGGAGTCTCTTGTGAGGAAGATATTGCCTGCACAAAGAGTGGCATGTGGAGAAATATTTGCATAGCTGAATTAGCATAGCAGTTAACTCTAGTACTGTTATCAAACACTGGGACAACAGCTACACTGACTTCTGACTGACAGCTGGTTTAGCACCTGTATTTGGAATTGTGACCTTTTTCCCACTTTGCAGACTTGGATCAGTTGCAGAAACTCATTTCCTTTTGTCGCCAGCTGTAGCTGAGACTGTTTGATCTGAGACAACCACATACATTGGCAGTGGTATTAAAGGCATCTGTGACCGATATAGAATACGTAATCTGTTATACTCAACAATACAATGCTTGTCAGCACGTATCTTCTGAGGTTCAGGTGTTATAATGTGCAACCCAGAAAGACGCATGAAAGTGCGACGTAGCTCATGCCATCTTTGAAAATGTCTCTACCTATGTCCACCATTGCTTGAATCCAGACTTAAACCTTGCAATCTGTGAATAGAAACAGCATATGCAACACATAATGGGAACTGGTTCCTGTACACATAGATATTCTTCAATACCTGGAACGTAACACAGGTGTGCTCAATCTGTACAGGATGTTCCATGTTGTCAAAGTGGACAACAAGTGTCTCGAGAAATGTCTTTTGAACATTGCAGAGAAAGTCAATGATGTTATTCATGGCACAATTTACCATACGATGCTCTACATCAAGATTTAATTGTAGCATGACACGTGCATTCTTACAAACTGTAAGTACAGCTTCTAGATCAGCTGTGCGTGAAAAATCTGACTTCACTTCAGACAGTCGTTCAGTCATCTTAGCTACCAGTTCCTAACTTAAAATGACACCATCAACTGTGTCAACAGCATGTAGTGTGAGAATTCATTGATTTTCTCTCTGCAACATGACACTGTTGAACTCATTGCATTTCTTTAGTAGTGGCATAAGACACACAATGCGTGTGCCCATGGAACACACATCACTGAAAACATCACATGCAGTTTCTATGAATGTTGTCTTTATTCTGATTCTTCATCTATTTAACATTGCAACATGTTCTGGTGACAGAGAACCTGTACGAGCTTGATCCAAAAGTGCCTTGTAAGTCAAGTCAGCACTTTAGCACATGTTCAGATAGAGCTCAACATAGGTAAATAACTCCCACAGGTTAAAACCTCCAATGCAATCAAGTGTATTCTTGGCCTGCTTCACAGTCAGAGCTGAAAAGACATGTTCTGCATTCACAGGTGCAAGCTGTAAAAGGTCTCCAAATACAACAATGCTTTTTCCACTGAATGCATCTCCATTGTCAGTCCCCAGGGTCTCCTGTAGATGTAGTTGTATACAGGCAACATCGAATTAGAGACCATTCTAATCTAATCAATGATGAGTAACTTCATCTTACAAAACATTTAACAAAGCTGATATGCAACCTCAAATGACAGTTTCCGATACTCTCCTGCTTTGTCATGCTCCACTGGCAACATGAACAGACGGTGTAACGTTATGCCACCAATGTTGTATGCTGCCAGTCTGGTGGGAGCACTAACAGCAACAGACATTGCTGACCCTGTCAGGTTCCATATTTCAGCCGTAATGGCCTCAATAAGGAAACTCTTCCCTGTACCAGCTGACCCACTAACAAACATTAGCAGTGATTTGTAGTCAAGACAGTCAAATTTCTTCTCTTCATGCAGTGTCCCATGCTGGACTGTGTCAGTTACCTGAGAGTGAACCACACACTGTTGCTTATTGAGTCTCTGTCTCAACTCAGATGGGTGAGCACCACAGTGCGTATCATGTTCCATGGCACTCTCCACTTCTGTCAAGGGCATTCAGAGGCAGAGGTTCCCCAAGGATATCTTGTCCTTCTGGATCAATATTGTACTGTGAGCTAACAGGAGTATCCTCCTCAAGTAGTGCCTGTGCCTTTTCAAGCTGCTTCTTCTCAGTATCTAGTCTCTGTATGTATATCTCTGAGTATTGACTTTTGAATGTCTCATAACTGTGTTTGAACTCTTCCTTGAATGTATCACAGTCACCTTTCAATTCAGCCTCATTCCTCCAGGGTCTAAATAGGAATAACAGAGCAAAGTTGTAATGCTCTCTGCTCTCAGATGTGCCTACTTGTAACTTACAGTGATCAATGAGACATGGCTTATGTCTCTTAACAAGACAGCCATCCACTCCTCTGGCCTTGTAAATGTCATGTGTTCAATCAGGTGTAACATCTGTCTTGTAGTCATACCACTTTGCCACCTGAAATAGACACATATCATCCATGTCTTCATGTCTACGAGGGTAGTATGTGTCAATGAGGTTATTCTTCAAGATATGTCATAAAGAGGGTCAATTGACAACCAGTTCCTCAATCTCAGCATGAGGAATAAGTACTCATTTTCGCTTCTCTTTGTAGTTTACACTTAGAAAGCAGACAGCATCAGACTTGCCATAAAGATGTGTACCAATCAAGTTATCACCAGCCTCATAAGCACCACATTCTCTCTGTGAAAGGGTCTTCAGGTCTAGTGACCACAACTGAGATGTCAGACTCTTGCTTGAACTAGCAGTACCTTCCCAAAGATCTTGCAAGCTAGTCTGCTCATGTTTAGTAATGTACAATGTGACGTACCGCACCAGAGCCAGTGAGTTGTCAGCCACAAACTAAACATCTATGTTTGCTTGCCACATTAGGAGTAGAGTAGGGTTGTAGTCACTGATGTACACCTCTTTCTCATCTCTCAGTAACTCATATACCCTCTTGGAAGATTTTGCCTTCAAGTAGTGTCGCATTTGTGAAAACAGATCATTCATGCAACCGTCCTGAAAGACAGGTCTAGGAAATCCAAAACGACATCTTGTGTGTCAATCAGATTTGCTCTTCACTACCCAGTGGCAGTATTTCACACAAACATGGCGCTGAAACTTTTGCACCATCTTCCACAGTGTTGGACTGTCATACTTGTCCAGAATGCAGCAAGTGAAATATTTATTGATGAATGTGAGCACTTGTGCTGCTTCATGCCCACCTATGTGGGGGGCATCCTTGATCCACAGCAACATGTGAATGTGAGGAGCACCTCACACCTGATACTACATCCACAAAAAGTAATGTTCCACAACACCAAAAGGTGGATTGTCCTTTGACAAAATGAAAGTCAGAATATCATGGAACTACTTAGGAAAATGCCTTGTGACAGAGACAGGGTCAAGGGACCACATCTCTCTGACTGTTATTGATGCAATACCATCAACATCAGAGTTTTCCCACTTCAACAGTTCTATGACCTCATTCCAGGCATACTCAGCACAACTGAGTGTGACAAACTATGTGGCTGCACTGTGCTCTCGAAGCACTGCCATCACCTTAGAGCGTCTGTGGTACCAATGTTCTTTGGTGCCATGTAGACTTGACAGAATAGAAGACAAATTAACTTGCACATTTTCATCTTTCTGCTTCAATTTCTGAAGAAATTGTGCAGCTGTAATTCCATCAAGTGGAGCAGTCAGACAAATAGTATGTGCAATAGAGGCAGACAATATGCTAAGTTCACTGGCCCACAGGAGATGAAACAGGTACTGTATGTTGCATCTGAATTTGCTATCTTTACTAAGCACATGGCTTGTTCAGTACTCAGCACCCTGTAGACACACTTCTCTTTCATCCAGGTGACCACCTGACCCTTTTGGGAATAAGTCTGGGAAACAGTGTGGTTCACCTTCTACCTGTTTCATTTGATAAAGATCAATGTTGTCCCCTACTACAGTCTCTGCCATGCAGTGAGTTAATTGTGTACTGTTCATACACATTATCATTTGTTGCAACATTGACTTTCTCAATCATTGATTTAGTGCTTCCCACCACAACTTGTTCTACAGACACAGTGATCATGTGATAAATATCAACGTCTACATAAAAGGGATTGTGGCTCTTTAAATAAGTAAGAGCAAGCTTCACCTTCTCTACATTGACAACATCCTGCCAAATGACCTTTGACTTAGTTGGAACACCATTGACAAGAATCACCAAAATATTATCACATGAGATCACTTCCACATTTTCCTGGAGAGGAAGTGGAAGATACATAACAGAACCCTTAAGAGATCTAATGAGTTCTTTTTGTGGAATGTTCCGTGTCTTAGTGTTCAGACGTAGAATAGTTTGGAATGGTTTCATGGTCTGAATTAGAATCCATTCAAACATATTCAATGTGGTAATCTCACTTGGTGTAACATCTGCCTCCATGTTGTTCAAGACAGACCTTGGTGGTAGAACATTAGACTTTACTTTGGAGAAACAATGTTTGCATATAACAATGATTGGGTCTAACTGAAAGTCAAATTTTAAGAGCAGAAATACTACAAGACAAAACCACATGTCATTGTATGGTGACAAGTTTTCCAGGTTCACTGTCACCATTTGTTTTTTGTAACAAAAGTAATGACATGACACACATACAGAGTCAAATTTCTCTGTCTTTGCCAAGTCAAATTTGGCAATTGATTTCCCACACTGTTTAAGAATATCACTTTCTAACACAGACACACAATTTTCATCAACAGTTGATGACTGATTAATCACAGTTTCACTCACACTGCTGATGCGCCGCAGCTGTTTCAGAAATGTCATGGCAGCATGCATGTCACCAGACTGCAGTTACTCATTCAGATGAGTATACTGAGTGACAACTCAGTGAACATCATAGACCCTGTACACAAAATTACACAAGCCTAATTGATGCACTCCCAGAATAGACATGTGATTCAAGACACTGTCATATACACCACTATCTAGGCATGCAAGTGAAAGACCCATAAGTCCAGTATGTGGACAGATCTCACAAATGTCTATACTCTCAAACAGTTTATGTCTGTCTTCATGATCAGTAATGACAAACAGGTTGATGAAGTGTGCAACTTTGTCAAAATGATGATTGCTTCCGGTTACAAGTCTCATCATATGTCCATGAGAGACAATGTCGATTACGAGGCTGAATACTTTCCTCACAATAATCATCCAACTCCATTCTAGTGTCATCACACACACTGAGTACATTGCACACTTTACCGGACTCTTCAATGCGCATGTTTCTGTCCTTTTCTTGTGAGTAATATGACTCATCCCAGAAATATGCCTCTGAGTGCTGTGTGTGCATCCACTGTCCTGTGAAAACATCACAGAAATTGTGCACGCTCAAGATGGGGTACCGTTGCAGTCTCATCTTTACGTCATACACTATTTTTCAGAACTGCTCAAGTGCATGAGACATTTTACACCAGAGACGTTGAAGAACAGAAACTGCTCTATTTACAAACGTCCATACTTGGAGTCACAATTTCATCAAACTTACATGATTGTTGACTTTTTTGTGCTCCCATCTCAACACAGCAGCAATACATCTATCAGTCTTAGCTTTAGCAACTAGTGATCAAAAATATTTTTGCTTACTCCGTTGTCCATCAGCAGCTACACATTTATGGTGCTGCTTACCACATGTGTTGATGCGTGTCTTTGCAACTGTATCCTTGTGGTTCACTGACCTACGCAACTGTTGCTTAGCCACACATTCTTTCCTTGGTCTAGAGCAAACACGATTCTTTACTGTAGAGTCATGAATGCCAGAATTAACACTTTCACTTGAATTCTGAATTGTTTTATGTCTTGAGTTACCTTGAATGATGTTTACATTACTCTTAAGCAACAGTGACATACTATCATACCTGTTTCATCTCTGCATAGACTCCTGTCTCTTTCTGGATGGCATCTTCCCTGTTTCGCAATTCACATCTCAGTACAGCAATCTTACAGCAAAATCAGACACCTGTATGGAAACCAGAGGAAAAAAAACAATTAAAAATCATCTCTTTACCTTGATTGTAAAATAACATAGTGTGCTACACCATACATATCTCATAAAAAGAACAAAAACAACTCTATACTTAACACGGTGTAGACATTACTGTAGTAACTGAAGATCAGTAAAGCAATACACATTCTTTTCAAACAGTGACGAACATAAGCTCTATAATAATATGATTATAAATCTATTAGTATCTGAGCAATCAAGTAGAACTGTTATATCAGGCATCCACAGTGCTGTTTCACCTAAAAAATACTGTTTTTTTCAAAAATTTTAAGAAACAGTGTCGAACGTGTGACACTTTCGCAAAATTAGAGTCGTATGTTCAACAGTTTCACAAATATCAGTGTTGAACGTGTGAAAGTGTTGTGTGTACTTTTGCAAATGTAGTGTTGAATGTACGAAAGTGTTGCAAAGTAGTGTAGTACGTATGAAAGTTTCGCAAATGCTAATTGCGTTACACCCCTTTTCACACTCAGCCAATCACAGACTGGTGTCTATTTCAGTGACACATGGTTCAACCAATGTATTGGTAGATTTACCGGGCCACATCAAGCAATCAATCACAAAAACAGAACACTGAAGAAGAAAGACATAGTAGCCATCTTAAAGATACACAATCACACATGCCCACAAAATGCAAAGCATCATGGGCTGCATATGCAAATCACCACAGAATGTTATGGTGCCGAAAGGCCTCTCACACAGTTTACAAAGGGTGCTAACAGATGTCAACTGTTAGCACCCTTTGCAAACTGTGAGAGGCCTTCCGGCACCATGCAATTCTGCTTTAAATTGAACCAGCATGACATTCTGTGGTGATTTGCATATGCAGCCCATGATGCTTTGCATTGTGTGGGCATGTGTGATTGTGTATTGTCTTGAAACTTGGCTTCCCAGCCAAATGCCCTTTGGGGTAACCCTTGCCTCAGTGTTTGCACACAGAGGTTCTTTGTCTTTTAAATATTCTTTTATTTTAATGTATTCACCACAACATAACCCAGACAGACCGTCTTACGGTAGCTGGTTCATTCCACTGGGGTGTCACACAAACGAGGCATACTGATGAGTCCTGGTAGGATGAAACACGTGTCTATATCATCTGTTAGCACCATTTGCAAACTCTGTGAGAGGCCTTTCGGCACCATGCAATTCTGCTTTAAGTTGAACCAGCATAACATTCTCTGGTGATTTGCATATGCAGCCCATGATGCTTTGCATTGTGTGGGCATGTGTGATTGTGTATTTTCTTGAAACTTGGCTTCCAAGCCAAATGCCCTTTGGGGTAACCCTTGCCTCAGTGTTTGCGCAGAGAGGTTCTTTATCTTAAAGATAACCACCAAGATCCTGTTTCTGACTATGTAAGTACAACATACCTTCTAAACAATTTTTACAGTATCATATAAGGTATAACCAGTGCAAAAATAGTATTAAACAAAACATTTTTTAATGCTGCATTTCACCATAACAATATTATTTAGCTAGCATACTGTTAAACAAAGCTATAACAGTTTAAAGTCAGAGTGTCAATCACTACTTATTAGAACAAATAGAGCTGCAAATGGAGGCAGAAAGAAGCAGCACGAGTATCATAAGAAGACACACAACCAAACAAATGCCTCTGTCACCCTGTAATTGCTTTAAGTTGTCAACGGCAATGTTACCTTTTTCCACTAAGAAATCTTCCTACATTTGTGGCTGACATCAGGAACAGCCATTCAGTGTAGTAATAGTGTATCCACTGTATTGGTTAACCATGACAAATCACTAACCACTAACATGTCAGAATGACTGTGTTTTGGAACAGCCCGCAAAACCAATGTTAAAGCAGGGAGGGAAATCTTAGTTCTACATTCACTAGTCTCTAGCTACTGCAGGATAAACACTGATTTTTTTGGTAGCTGTCTGTCCACTTCTCAGTTTAACACCTAAGAATGGCAGAAAACAGCAAATGGACAGTGTGGGTAGTGGGCAGCAGCATAGTAAGGTGTGCTTCTGAGTATGCTCAGAGGAGTAATTTTGGCAGAGACCTGCAGCTGCCCATTTGCTCTGCTAAGTGATTTGGAAGAGGTGGCATGAGGTGGGAGCATCTCATGCCTACTATCCACAGACTTTTGAGGACTCATGCTCAGCTGGACATGCTGCTGATTCATCTCAGAGGCAATGAACTTGGCACAAAAAGATGGGCTGATTTAGTGTCAGAAGCAAAATTGGACCTTGCTTCTATCATGCATATGTTACCTGCCTGTAAGATAATATTTTCTGATATAACAGAATGCAGGGTCTGGCAAGTAAAACAGCACATGTACTTGCTTGACAGAGCACATAGAAAGGTTAACATACAGATATCTGGATATCTGTGTATGTCTGGAATGCACACAATACGTCACACTGAAATTAAGTATTCTAACGATTGGCTATACCTACCAAATGGTGTGCACTTCTCTCATGCTGACAATTGCCTGTTTTTGGGAGACCTTCGAGATGGAATACTCACAGCCTTCTAAAGAAATCAGACTGTTAAACTGTGTGTTTTTTTTTAAAATGGTTCTTTTAAGAACCACAAAATCTCAGTCAAAAAATAGAAAAGCTACATACATAACAAACATCACAGAAAGGTGTGTTATCATTTTTGTATAGTACCACACCACACTTGAGACAGTACCTGTTACGTGTGGGGGGGGAGAGATCATCAGACCGAGTCTGTGCAAATCCTAAGTATGCTAACTTGTCAAAATATGTAATTAGACATGTATACTTTAGGTGTCTATTGCCTCACTTTAACTATCACTCTTCACTCAGTATGTATTTTCTTTGTTTTTCTGTGCATCTTCACTCAGGATGCAGTTCCTCGCTAGGGGTGGGTGGGAGAAATGTGTGCACATTGCATGGATAACAACATCCAAATACAAACAACCATAATTTATGCTTTCCTGCAACCAGCGAGGTCTGGAGTTTAAACCCATTGGCTTGATTTTCCTGTGACTGCACACTCAGGATAAACTACCTGGTCTTTAGGGAAGATGGATACCAAGGAACATCGGAGTGTAGATAGAATTGTACTGCTGGTAGCACATCACTAACATTAAAAAGAAATGTATATACACATGCTGTAACTATACACACACATACACCACACATGTTGCATGACATACCACACATAGTTATGAGCCCTCTATGACATGTAATGTAATCATAACTGTTGTCAAACATCATCAATACTAATCAGTACTGTTCAATAGGTGGCAACATACTAGCTGCACATTGTTAGTCTAAAAGTTGAGCAGAAATAGAACCATGCAGAAAGCATTAAATATGAGATTAACATACTGCTCTCCCTCCCTCCCTCTATATTCATTGCAGACCTGAGAATTACTAACAAGAATGAGACTCTGGAGCTCAAGAGAGGTTCACTGTTTGGTGGAGTCAGCCCATAGAAAAAGAGTCACAAGAATCCTGATGCATAGTACCGACAGGAAGCTGGATAACATGTGGAGATGCATACGCGACCACATGCAGTGCTGCTATAAAGTGTGCAACAAAAATTCCACTATGTGCATGCGCAAGTGGAAACTGCTCTGAAAGCATTTTTATGTCTTAAAAAATGCAGATTGGTATCAGAGAATGACTCTGGCTGGCACAACATAGCATATCATATGTGGAAGGATGCTGGCAAGCCCATTGTAGGGGAGTGCCAACAACGCCATGAGTATATAATAAATTTGTTACCCAAAAATGTCAAAATGAAAGAAAACAACATTATAGTTCTCAAAAGAAGTGATGGCAAAAGCCAGGCAGGAAAGATAGTATTCAGGAAGTATAAGGAAACACAGATGGAACAGGACACAGAGCTGTACCAGTTAAGGAGGAAGAAAGCAGGAAGGGAAGTCATAATAGCAAATGGGAAAACTGAGGAAAAGATACCAACTCAGTTAAGAAGGGGGATAAAACTTGTAATAGGTATATTAGAGAGTGTAGAAAGTCAAAGGGAGGTATAGTGAGGCTGAATACAATGAACAGTGGTTGGACAGAGGGGGATAGTGAAAAAGCAGGGATACTGAATGAATATTTCTGCTCGGTAATGAGAAACAAGGAGGAGGACAGACATAATGCAAGTCTTGTAGGGGGGAAGGAATAAATAGGCTGTTGGTTAACTAGGATCTACGACTTATCCTGTAAGCAATGACATTAGCAGACTGGGTGTGCCAAGCATTCCTTATCTGCCACCAAAGTCAATGTTTCTATGTTTCAATGTTACTATTAATATAATAGCTATGACAATTATGTGAAGTCAGACTTTGTAACTGTGACTTATTCCATTGAATAAACATAATATAACAGATAGAAACACAGAACACAGCATCTCTGTGCTAAATAAAAGTCTTAGTAATCAAAGAATGTACAATATGCTATTCTGACTACCTACAAAAACAAAATAGCTACAGAAGCTTACAAATAGAAATCGGAGGTAAATTAAAATATAAATATATAGAACATTAAAAAAAAATCACTATCATTTCACTTATA
This sequence comes from Neoceratodus forsteri, assembly GCA_016271365.2. Classification (NCBI taxonomy): domain Eukaryota; kingdom Metazoa; phylum Chordata; order Ceratodontiformes; family Ceratodontidae; genus Neoceratodus; species Neoceratodus forsteri. Next base: position 1,306,530,753 of record CM057458.1, read on the forward strand.
CAGGAAATTAGAGGTGACTGACCTGTTCCAAATGTTGTACCACCAGAGCCAGAGTCTGTGATGGCACAAAACTCTGACATTGACAGCATTATCTTTGTTGGGTTTGAAGGTAGGACAATGCAACAGAAGTACAAGTAATGACTGTCCTGGGTGGAGGGGAACAGGGTGGTGGGTGTGAATGGGTGGCTTGGGAGGGGGGTACGGGTACCACTGGACCACCAGGGAGTTATTTAATTATTGCAGCCCATGATCGAGAACGGACTTCGGTCCATTGGACCACCAGCGAGTAAAATATTTAATACAGACCGTGATCAGGCAAGGAGTTCAGCCCACTGGACCACCAGGGAGTAGATTACTCATTACAGCCCATGATCGGGCAAAAGTACAGTGCAATGGACCACCAGGGATTTAAATAAGTATTACAGCACATGTTTGGACATTTTGGGGGGGGTGTTACGCCACTGTATGGTGCCACCAGGGATCGGGTGGCCACCCACAGCTGGCAGCTGCCAAATTATGCACAGCAACATGGTAGCCAGCCTGTGGGTGGCCAGTCCTTGCTCCAGTAATATTTAAGAACATCTTTCTGTACTCCTGTGTGGCGCAAGACGGGTGTGTGGCTGCATATTTGCCGTACATCCTGGGCTGAATATCGGGATGTGCTGCATATGCATGGGCACGCCACCCCCGCACTTGCACCATACATTACTGGTGCACCAGCGATGAGTTTGCGCGCAGAGCAAATTCCTTTGAACATCATGCCGGGTGCATCAGAGGGTTGCGTATGGCAAAATACAGTTGCTCAAAGCGCAACCCCTTTGAATATCCCATCCCAGAAGTCTGTATAAACTTAATGGTATATTTCTCTATGTGTGTTCCTGTCTTTAAGTGAATAAGTACTCACAGTACTAAGCTATATACACCTGACACCATTTAAAATAGTGATGCTATTCAGTACTTTCCTTGTGGTGTCCTTCTCCAGTCACCAAACACTAAAGGACCATACCATAGCTTACTCTGTACAACTACTCATTCTAATAAATACTATTAAGCTATTCTCAGTACTGCATAATATTAATGTTTAGTTTCGTATTTAGATTCTGACTATCACTGCAATTCCTCCCATCTCTTTTTACAATTAAGCCTTCTAGCAGCTTTATCTCATTCTGTCTTGCTGAAGAATACCATTTGGGTATTTTAGGTTTGCTTATTGCTCACTAGCATATCCTGTCTTGCTAAGGCAGTTGATTTTGGTCGGGTGATCTCTCTAGTACTTGTTCTGCTCCAGAGTAGTAGCTAAGAAATTTGCTTCACAGCCTCTCTGCCTCTAGTACTACTCTATAGTCAGGTGAACTCTTTTCTTATTAACCTGACTAGGAGCTGTACTTAAGGATTATTGCTTCAGGCTCCACCTCCTACAGTAGTATTCTGCAGGGATTAAGAGATTCTCCTCCATTGAGAATCCCTTCTCTTGCCTGCACTTGTACTGCCCATTGGGTGATAGTCTCATAATGAGGGCATATTACCTGCTTCTATGCTTGTTTCTGCTCATCTTACATGTATTGGACCCAAAGTGAATCAAAAAATAACTCTTAGAGTGGAGAATGGCTCTCTTTTTACATTGTCCGACTGAGACTTTTTCAATCAAGTAGAAGAACTTGTATGTGCCCTAACTTCCCAAGCCTGCTGCTGGTCCTTCATCTGTACCGGCATACAGAAACTCTCCTAGAGCCTTCCTACAGGGCTACTCCACCTTCTGTATACTCCCCCCTACTCCCATTGACTCTTTTGGTCAGGGTATTATCGCATGCAGCATCAGGAAAACTGGGAACTATCCTCAGAACTCAATATACTGCTGCAGACAGATCACATAACCAAAAGAAGACCCAGCCATCCACATTTCTCCTAGGACTCTGCAGGAAACTCTTGTTCCTGCTTTTACTATGTTCAGGAAATTTTAAGCTTAATCCAGGCCCTCTGGCACCCATGGAATCCCCAGCAGAGCTATAAAGCCTCAAGGGGCTTACATTCTTGCACGTTAAAGTATGTAGCCTATTAAAAAAAATCACTTCTGTTCAGGCCTGGGTATGTCATACTGCTCCAGATGTTCTGGTGATTACAGAGTCCTGGCTCCAACCGGTGACCAGTAACAACAAAGTTAACATCCCCTTCTACTCTTTGTTCAGAGCCAACAGGCAAACCAGAGGTGGTGGGGTAGCTATTTACATCAAGGATAAATTCCCTGCCTCCATAATTGACTCAATATCTGCCCCAAAAGAATTTGAGAGCTTGTCATTAAAGATTGAAATTACCACCGGTGTCTCATTATGTATAATAGGATGCTACAGACCCCCATCAGCTGGACTACAGTTGTTAAAACATCGCGAAAACCTCCTGGGCTTGACATCTTCAGAGTGTATCATACTAGGGGACTTCAACTTAGACTGGTTCTCCAGTGCATCCACCCCACTGAAAATGTTCTGTGATTCCCTTGGGTTGTCACAGCCAATAAATGAATATACTCATCCTAACAAGCTCAACCCTAATAACAGTACTCTCTTGGATATCATTTTAGTTAACAAACCCCATTTATTCTCCCATGCTGGCATCTTTTTCTCTGATATTAGCTACCATTGCTTCATCGCGTGTGTAAGATACACTTTTAAATCCACAACTGTACCATAATTTTCCTTTAAAAGATGCTTACGCAACTATGATCTCCATGGGTATAAATCAGACATAAGAGACTCCATGTGATGGCAGGTCTTCAATCTAGCCAAGTCCTTGACTACAGCTTATGATATTTTCTCAGAAATTGTGCTAGGGGCTCTCAACAAGTATGCTGCCATAGTAAAGTTCATGCCAGAAACAAATCCTGTCGGTGGTTTACAGAAGACCTGAAAGATGCTTTGCGGAATAGAGATGTACTCTGGAGAACTGCTGGGAAAACTAATTTAATATATGACTGGAATTCTTTCTGGAGGGCGAGGAACCTCTGCACCAAAATGGAGGGAGAAGCCAAAGCTAATTTCTACTACTCTCAGCTGGAGAACTCCTCAAGAAATGCCTCCAAATTCTGAAGGACTATCAAAGACATTAAAGGTCACACCATTGTAAATTCCATACCTACTAAATTATTGATCGACAATAATGTCATTTCCGACAGACCATCTATCCTCGATGCTCTCAATAATCATTTTAGTCACTGCAGGACTAGCCTTTGACTCCTCTCCGACAAATATCCTCTGCCAACAACTTAGATTGGATACACAAGAAAAACCCATCCCTAGTCCATCCTTCTCTCTGCAGCTTACCTCCCTGAAAGAAGTGAAAGATCTTCTCCTACAGCTGGACACTAGGAAAAGTTCTGGGGCTGACCTCATTGACCCATACTTCACAAAGTTAGGCTACCGTGTCCTTGCAGTCCCAGCTACTCATCTTTTCAACTTATCCTTCTCCCAGGGTGACCTACCGCCCATTTGGAAAAATGCACTTGTGGTCCCTCTGTTTAAGTCAGGAGATCCTACTGACCTCAATAACTACAGGCCAATCTCCCTACTTCCAATCCTGTCAAAGATGCTGGAGAAAATAGTGAACTCCCAGCTTCAGAAGTACCTGGAATCAGAAAAATTGCTCAACCTGTTACAACACAGTTTTAGAACACAGCACAGCACAATCTCTGCTCTAGCCAAGGTGACAAATGACTGGCAGCTTGAATTAGACCAAAAAAACTTTGCGCAGTTTTCTTGGACCAAAGCAAGGCATTTGATACCATTGATCACAGACTGCTTCTGTTGTCCCTCTGGAACATTGGTTTGGATTCCCTATCCCTTAAATGGTTCTCCAACAACCTCTCAGGACGACTTCGGCAAGTAAAGGCAGAAGGGGAAGTTTCTCCACCAAAACCCCTATTGAGGGGTGTACTGCAAGGTTCTGTTCTTGGTCCCTTGCTCTTCACCATTTATATTAACAACTTACTGTAGATGCCCCCATCAAAGAAGCACAAATACACCTATTCATGGATGATATGGTACTCTATGCTAGTAGCCCCACACCTGAAGTGGCTTGTACAGCCCTTCAAAATGAATTTAATCTGCTGCAACATCAGCTTATAAACCAGAAACTGCTTTAAATGCAAAAAAAAACCAAAACAAAGCAATGTTCCTCTCACCCCTTCAAAATGCAATAAATCCTGCAATTGCTGGGACACTCCTGCGGATCACTACCATTCTAGGCAAGCAGTTGGACTACATACCAAAGTTCAAGTACTTGGGGATCTGGTTAAACCACATACTTACTTTCACAGATCACTTAGAAGAACTGGCAAAGAAACTTAGACAAACACTTGGTCTGTTCTTTAGGATTAATAATCTCCTCACAAGAGACGCTAAACTGAAACTGGTTCAAACTACCTTTCCTTCCATATTGGATTATGCAGACTTTCTACCTAGTAAGTGACCTGCAGGTACCCTAGCCAAACTTTATATGCTTTATCAGAGAGCCATAAGATTTATCACGGGTTTTCCATACTCAACACACCACTGTGCATTGTACACGGCAGTGGGATGGTCATCCCTTGCTTACAGATGGTAAAAAAATGCTGCGGTTTGGACATACAAAGCTATCTCAAACAAACTGCCCCAGTATATCTCTGTCTATTTACCTTTGTGCACTCTGGGGAAGTATGCCCTGAGAAGCACCTCATATATCTACCTTTATGTTTACAAAGCAAAATCTTGCATTGGCAGAGCAGCCATCAGCTTTGTGCGCCCTCAACTGTGAAGCAAGCTGCAAAAAACTTTGAAATTAACTCACCCCATCAGCCTAGCAGCATTTAAATCTCTATATCTACATCATAATAAGGAGTCCTGTGCCTGTATTCCCTAAATAGTGACTCCTATAAGTCCAAACACACTCCAATTACTACTGTTAAAAGACTGATCACATCCATAATTGACTCTTCCCTCTCCCCTTTTTCTACCCCATATCTGTCCCTTCCACATTCCTTTGACCCTGGTTCCAGCTCTCAATTCTCCATACCGTATCACTATAGATCTTTTTGTATTAGGTTTTATTTGTGTTCAGTGAACCTGATATGTATATTTCTTTCTTTGATGAAAAATTGTGTCCTACCCAAAACTAGCTGTATCTTCTGTTCCAAACATATACTACTGTCAATGCTACCTGCTGATACTTTGTATATACTGTATTATTGTATCTCACTTTATTTGTATTAGTACTAAATTCTTGTGTGTTGCATCCCATGTATATTGTCCCTGTTCCTTACTAACAAACCCAGGTCCACCTTGAAAATTAGCATGCTCAATGGTGATCGCCTGGTTAAATAAAGACTTTGATTGATTGATTGATCACTGATGGTCTAATATCAGATCAGAAAGGGTAGTAGTACATCAGGTGTTTCACACTGCACTCTAACTTAGTGTCCTATCTTGTACACAGCTGACATTCAAGACATATATCATGAATAGCCATCATAATACTTCAGTTGTAGTTTTGTAGTCAGTATACAGTTGATTATTAGTGTTGCCATATATTTTATCTGAAACGTATCAGTAATCAGCAGGGCCAACCTAAAGTGTAGCAGATAGTAGCATCCTAGAATAATAATATATAATCAAACATAGAAGAGAATAACAGTCTTGCTATTAATGAACAGATTGTCATACTGTACATTACAGAATCTATTTCTCTCTTCTACAGTGGCCAGTGAGACTGCAAAAAGTTCTGTAACACAGATCAAACAGGAGACTGGCACCACTGCTGAGTGTAAGTATTCAACCATAACTAGAGAGACCACTGAAACACTGTCTAACATACTGCATAATAAACAAATCATGGATCTGTACCATACAGTAGTAGCTACTCACATTGGCAGTTATTTCCAGATATATTGCAAAATTTCTAAACAGTTTACCTCTGCTGCACCTACTGCAGAAATGCAGAAAGCAAGAGAGTTCTCTAGAAATATCACAGCAATATTCAAAAATAGCTGGCAATATCTGTGGGTAGTAGTGTACATCTCCATCAAGCTACTGTCACTGAACATACAGACTCACAATGAACTACTGAGGGGTGAGGTCGGAGGAGGTATGGGTGCATCACATTACTGAGTCCACACAACAGCTAACTTTAATAATTTTAATGTATCTTCAACCACAGATATATGATGTTGATGTACATGCCCTTACTTTACCTATAACTCTTCACTCAATGCTCATTAACTGATCTGAGATAGATGGTGTTTCTTCTACCTGTGCTGCCTTGTCTATGCCTCCAATGAGGGGCATGTGACATTGACGTACATGGCATCAGTCCTCCTGTGCATCCCCTATCACTATAAATGAGCTCATTTGGCTGTGCTTTTATAAGCTAGCATTGGCTGACTTTCTGTATCCCACTACAAAGTATGTTAACTTGTGTTATAGCTGCAACCATGCAGATTTACTTTTGATTTCTATACACTCACTGTAGCTATGCCTCATCACTCACCATACTGTATATATGTTTTTTTTTGTAGGGTGCATCATTCGCTTGCTTGACATGGTACAACTCCTAACTGCCCTAACTTGTGTACCAATGCAACAAGTCACATGTACCTTGCATATCCATGAAGTTTCTTTTACTCACACTAGCCACTCAATATTATTAAAAGTGTCTGAGAAAAACACCTTTCTGATTGGTACTAGACATTCTATCAATGCTATGTAAATCCTTGATTAACATACATGTACACCCTGATTATGTACTGAACAAGTTGTGACAGTATTTTACTACCATTTTTTATTATAATAACAAATAGGTGCTCCCAGGGCTTATCTTAATCATAAGTTGATCACCCGCTAGGGTTATGTAGCACTTGGCCAGGCCTCATGCCACATTCACCCCAAAGAATGATTAACAGACTATTAACATAACTCCTGTAATACCATTCAGCTCCTAACTGTGTTAACATATCTGTTACTGCAATTGTAAAGCTATACTTGATATGTCCATAACGTTTGTTTTTCTCTCACACCCCACTCATGATGCAGCACCTGGCCTGACAGGGGTGGAGGGTGGAGCACATTGCCTTGGTAACAGCGTACAACTACTATCTATCACAAGAAGTGTATAACTACAATAATGAAACTGTGTCTTTCAGATACATAACCTTTACTGTACACTCACCATGTAGTACCTCTTGCATTCAGTAGTCAGTCATTCCCTGACTAACAACACACAACTACAAAGTGTATCAACTTCTCAGTTTATGCACTCATGGTGCTGTCCCATAAATATCCATGGGCTTCATGTGTCTGTCACTCTCCATTTAGAATGCACTGGCACACTTGGGGTAGGACTGGTCTTGCCTAGCTGACACCATTACACTCCTATCTGTGCCAACTACATTGTTACTGCAATAATAAAGTTCTACAAAGATATCCTGCATCTTTCTTTTGCTGTATTTCGTACTAAAAAAGCAGTGCCTGTTCTCTGTGTCACTGTGACGGGAGGACTGACTGTCTAATCCCATACAACTCCCAAGTGTACTAACTTGTCTAATCCTACAATCAGGGAACTATACATTAATGTTCATATGTTCATTTCCCTCTGGATGTACACTTAGAAGACAATATCTCCTTTGTCTGTTGCACGGGGGGGGGAACAGGCTCACATCATCAACTGCTATCTGTCCTAACTTCTGTGTTCCTGCTACCATGTAGCAGCACCATTTATGCTCATTTTCTTTCTTTTCTGTCGGTTCATAATCAGGATGCAGTGCCTTATCTGAGCCAAAACACTGTTGTGCATCTAACACCATGCACTTCTAACTGTCCTAACTTGTGTGCCTGAAAGAAACAGACTACACCACAGATGTCCATTGTCTTTTGCTTAGTGTGGCTCCATGCTCAGAAGGCTCCACCTGGTATGCGGGAATGGGTGTATCACAGGCTATTGTACAGCTCAGACCATGCAACTCCTAAATGTCCTAGCCTGTGTACATCTGCAACTACACAGGTATACCATCAATCTACATGTCCTCAATTTAGCTGTGTATCACCACTAAGGATGCAGTGCCCACTCTGGTGTTCAAACTTCACCTGTCTGACAGCATGCAACTCCTAACTGTACAAACTTCTGCATCACTCAATCAAGGACTTAAAGCATAGATGTACATACCCTAAGTTCTGTAATGGTTCTACACTCAGCGTGCAGTTCCTGTTCTAGGGGTGGTGGACAGGGTCATTCCCTAGCAAGATAACAATGTGACATAATTCATTACTTCACTAATTTGATTGTAGTATTTAGCTACATACTGAAGACATTACTCACACTGTTACCAAAACATAGTCCTAGAACTTGTATAAAATTACATGAGGAATTAAACCAGTTGATAATAATTGGCATTCTAACATGTTAATATGTGTAATCCTCTGTTCACAGATATCAGTGAAATTCCATCATGCTCAGCACACTGCAGGTGTGTGATCCAGCTTGAACAGATGGTTGACAACCTCACTGCAGAAGGAATTGGCCTGAAACAAGGACAACAACAAATGAAAGAGGCACAACAACACATATTGTCCCTGCTACACACACAACAGGAGACAGTCAGTCTTCTGCAGGAGCCGGTTCATACACCCGCAGACAGCACCGCAGAGACAACCACTGCCACAACTGAAGACCAGTAAAGCAGTCTCCCTGGACATCCCTCAGTGCCTCCACAGATATCCAGTAACGATCATATTTTGGAGCAGCTTCCACTTGCACTGCGCCTCCACATACATCCAACTTCCTGTGGTGGGCCGACTCCTTCACCACAGCAAACCTGGCACTGTTATTTTGTAAATTATAATCTGTTTCATTGTTTATAATTATAGATATGTTGAAGAATTTAGTGTTAAAAAATAATGCTTTCAAAAAGACATAATATTTTTATGTTTTTGTATGAAAAAAAATAATTCAATGAAAAATTTTGTTACATAAATATTTTTCTAAACAAAAATATTATTCTTTCTTCTTCTGACTCTAAAGGTTGAAACATTAATATCATGTTCTGAGTGTAGGGGTGGGATGGGGGGAGTGTATCCAGCATTCACTAGATGAGTAAATCCAAATGCCAACTGTATTGCTGCAACAGCACATGCAGTCACTCAGATGTACCATCGTTGTGACTTGATTAACTTTTACTATTATAGACAGTGCAGTCATTCCCTGACTGACAACATACAACTCCTAACTGTCTAACTTGTGTAAAACTACAATCATGGAGGTGTAGTACTGGTGTGAATAGACTCAGGCTTGCTGTGGTTCTCCACTTATGACGCAATACTGAATGTCCAATGGGGAGGGAGACAAGGAAGTAGTAACAGCACAATGTAATTTCCTGTCTGACACCATTCAACTTGTAAGTGTCATAACTTGTGTGCCCCTACAATCACAGAGGTATCCTGTTGATGTCTATGTTTTTTATTTCACTGCCACTCTCCACTCAGGATGCACTACCTTGCCTGAGGTTGCGCAGTGCCTAGCTGACACCACACAACTCCACAGTAATGTGCCGTTGATGTCCATGTTGTTCGGGGTGGAGAGGGAATTCCTGGGTGACAAAACACATCCCCAAAGTGTTCTAACTTATGTGTTCCAGCAATCACACTGTTTTACCATTGATCCCATGGATTTCCTTTTCCTGTGAGTCTCCACTCAAGATGCAGTTCCTGCTCTGGGGGGGGGGTCCCTGGCTGATGCCATGGAACTACTAGATTTCTAAAGTTGCATGTTTCTGTAATCACACAACTGTACCATTTATATACATAGTTTTGTTTTCCTGTCCAAGGTGTCCCAATTTGTGTATCAGTGCAATTGAAAGTGTTATGACTTGTATGTTACAGCAATCACACTGTTTTACCATTAATCCCATGTTCTTCCTAATCGTATTAGTTTACACTCAGGATTCAGTACCTGCTACGAGAGGAGGGCTCATTCCCTAGTTTACAACACACACAACCCCAGAGTGTCCCAACTTCTGTGTTCTTGCAATCACAGTGTTGTACCATAGACATCCATGGGCTTCCTTTTATTGTGAGTCTCCACTCAGGATGAAGTACCTGTTAGTAGGGTAGCTTTGCCTGGGTGACACCATGGAACTCCTAATCATCTTAAGTAGTATGCTACTTGTGTAAAGAACCAGAGGCATAGGAGAATGTGGTGAGAGTTAGGACCAGGCTGGGTGGGCTGGGAAGGTCTAAAGGGGATTTTCAACCCTAACACTGAATTTCATCATTTTTTCTCGCATTACCTGCCTGGGGCGGGCTTTTCCTGGCTGACAAAACACAACAGAAAAGTGTTCCAACTTGCGTGTTCCTGCAAGCACACTCCTGTTCCACTGTCCCCATTGACTTTCTTTGCCTGTGAGTCTACACTCAGGATACAGTGCCTGTTCTGAGAGGCAGGCATTCCCTGGCTGCCACAATGGAACTCCTGACTGAACTAAGTAACATGTTAAAGAAATCATGAAACTGTACCAGTTATATCCATAGGTTTTGTTTTCCTGTCAGCCTGTACTCAAAATACAGTACCTGCTCCAGGGTGGTAGGCATTGTCTGTGTGATATCATGCAACTCCTAACTATCCTAACTAGTATGTTACTGCAGTCATGCAACTGTATTGTTAATATCCATATTCTTTGTTTGGTACCTGCTCTGGAGAAGGGTGGGCATTGCCTGCCTCATGCTGTACAACTCCAGGCTATCCCAACTACTGTGTGTTCTCCAATCATGGACCTGCACCATTTATATCCATATATACTGAATGTCTAATGGGGAGGGTGACAAGGAAGTAGTAGCAAGACACTGTAATAGCCTGTCTAACACCATGCAACTCGTAAGTGTCCTAACCTGTGCATCCCTACAATCACATAAGTGTCCTCATGATGTCTGTCTTTTTTCTTTCACTACCACTATCCACTCAGGCTAAACTACCACGACTGAGGTTGCACATTGCCTAGCTGACACCTCACAACTCCACAGTAGTGTGCCGTTGATGTCCATGGTTTTTTTTTCCTATCAGACTCCACCCAGTATACAGCACCTGTTCTGTAACTGGGGCAGCATGACCTGGCTGATGCTACACAACTCCTAACTATCCCAAATAGTCTGTTACTGAAATAATGGAGCTGAACCATTTATATCTATTGCCTTTTTCCCCCCTGTGAGTCTCCACTCAGCATGCATTACCTGCTCCGGGGGGGGAATTTCCCGGGGGGTGACAAAATACAGCTCCAAAGTGTTCCAAGTTATATGCTGCAGCAATCACACAGTTTTACCATTGATCCCATGGGTTTCCATTTCCTGTGAGTCTCCACTCAGGATGCAGTGCCTGCTCTGGGGGGGGTATCCCTGGCTGATGCCATGGAACTCCTACCTGTCTTAAGTAGTATGTTACTGGAATCATACAACTGTACCATTAATATACACAATGTCGTACATGGGAACAGTAATGCAAATTGCTACATAAATGCAAATGCAAACAGTATGTGTAACAGTAACGAAAGCACATACCCTGTTTTTGCCCAATAGGTGCATAGAGAAACACAGCGTGTACAAAGAATGTGTGCATTGTAATGCACATTGAACCTGAAAACGAGCATCTGAAGTACTTAATTGCAAATATCTAAGCAACCGTATGACGTAGAAAAAAAATTAAATTTCACAGAAATCATTATTTTCCTGGTTACCATTTTGATCATGACAAAAAAATCTGTATCTCGCATTGTTTTTGAGATACAAGCCCTAAAATGTGTGGCATATGCCACCATGTTAGTCTAAGGGAAAAAACGTAAACTTTGGAGTATCGTAACTTTGGAGCCATGCAATTTTTTTTCACCAAACACTGAAAAGGCATGTCTGCGACATGTTGGCTCTCTTTCCTCTAAATTTCAGCTCAAAAGACCAAATGGTTCTTTAGCAGCTGTGTGACAAAGAAGTCCTGTCATTTTGGCCATAGTCTTTAGAAGTAGTGTCGTGTTTTGCGACACCTTTCGCAAATTTTGGAAACTTTCGTCAGTTTGACACTACTTTGCGACACTACTTTTTCCAGAAATTTGAAAAACATATTTCTGGGGTGTTTAACCCCAAAATAAAGACATGGCTAGCATCCTCAGGGTCCGACTAGGTGAACACAAAAAGAATTGTGTCTCTAGAGGGTCCTAAATTTAAATGCCAAGCATTTCTGTGATCAATAACTGAAAAAAAAATGTCTGACTCACGACACTACTGGGGTCATTTGTAACACTAAAAATGGCTTGTTCGACACTTTAACACTTTTTGTTAACTTTTCCCTTTGACTTATAATGGGAACTTGTTTTTTGAATAACTATTGAACCGTTTAATATTTTTTTCATGAAATCTTCAAAAGGCAAATCGGGGACCCTGGCCACATGTTTCCTAAAGTCTTCGGACTGGTCGCACAAACCATGCAACCTGTAGGTGAGAGCAAAGAATTCACAAAAAAGTGTAAACGCATATTTCACTGGTGCTTAATAACTCCGCAGCCGTATATCCGACCAGTACAAAACTTAGTAGATATCAAGATCTACCATGTCCAATCATGCATACCACATTTCAGGCAAACCCGTTGAATGGTGGTAAAGTTATTAGGGTGCAAAGTTTGACCCTTTAACCTTAAAATGGCTCTCAACACTAACTATGGGAGCACTACCATGCTACTATATTATATATATATATATATATATATATATATATATATATATATATATATATATATATATATATATATATATATATATTATATATATATATATACTGTAAATATATATTATTTATAGTTAGGATTCAGTGGTCACTTACATACTAAAGTCAAAAGTTTGAGCATTAATAACTTTGCACCCGTTCAATGGATTTGCCTGAAATTTAAAATGCATGGTGGGACACGTTAGGTCTTTTGATTTGCAAAATTTTGTTATGGTCAGACTTACAGTCTTTGTGTACGAAAATGCTGAAAAATGCAAAATTATCCATTTCTGGAGGCAGCTTTGGGGATTTTGGATGTGGCCCTGTGCAGCTGTCATGTGGTGTGCTACTCTGCAAGATGGCTCAATTGAAACAGCTTTGGTGGCCAAACATGCCGCTTTTTTGTTTGGTGAAAAAATATTAAGGCATTCAAAAGTTATGCCACATTTAAATTCCCATTATAAGTCAATGGGAAAATTTATATGTATGTTTTGCGAACAAAGAATGAGGTTCTTGTCATCTCGTCCCACCTGGCGATCAAAGAATTTACAGCCTCATGGTTCAAGATTCTTTCTCCCCTAGAATTTTCAAAATTCTTTGATCACGAGGTCAGCCATCTTGTTTTTTAATTTCCAATCAGAAAAAACACAAATATCTCGACTCAGAGGTCACTTCTGAAGTAAAACTTGGATGGGTTTTACTCAGGAGGCTCCGACCTATCGAGCCATGCCTTTGGTTTCAACCAAATCTGTCAAAAAATAGAGTTATAAACTTTTAAAATCTTAATTCGCAGCTCACTAATGATCTTTGATCGTGAGCCTGCAAATTCTTTAATCATGAGGTTCTTTGATCGCGATCTTGCATCGCAACTTAAAATCACTCATATCTCAGCTCAGGGGTAGGCTAGGGACACAAATGAGGGTGGGTTTTGCTCAGGAGGATCGGTTCTATCGAGGCATGCAGTTGGTTTGGTTCAAATCAGTGAAAAATTCACATTTCACCATTTTTTATTTTTTGATCACGAGCCTGCAAATTCTTTGATCACAAGATTCTTTGATCGCAATCATGCATCGTGAGTGAGGGACGAGATGGCTGGATTAAAAAATCAATTTTCTCAGCCCAGGGGTGCCATAGGAAGTCAAATGAGGGTGGGTTTTACTCAGGGGGCTTCGTTCTGTCGAACCATTGTGGTGGTTTACTACAATGCCATCACTTTTTTGATTTATAAGATTTTTAATTCTTTGATCGCTAGCCTGCAAATTCTTTGATCTTGAGATTCTTTGATCGCCATCTTTGATCGTGAGAGCAGGACAAGATGGCCAGATTTTTTATAATGGAATAGATAGGGGAAATTTTGCCAATCTTTAACATTGAATATCTTGGAAACGGTTTGTTTTTGTTTTTTACTTGAAATTTGGAGGGTATTTATGGCATGTCCCGTAGATGTGAATTATGGTGTTTACGTGTCAGAGAAGATTTTTTTTGCAGAGATATTGCATGATGCACTTCATGTGTTGCAGACAGTGTTTTTCTTGTGGTAGTGGCTTGAAATTGATAGGATACCTAGCCCTGTGTCATGGATGTAGTTTTCAGTCATTGTGTGTGTTAAATGTCAACAGGTGTGGAACTGTGTCACTCTGACGAATGAACATTTCAAATTTTGACATGTCTTATCTTGGACACGGTTTGGTCTTTTTACTTGAAATTTGGAGGATGTTGATGGCATGTCCTGTAGATGTTAATAGATGTGTTTATGTGTCAGACAATATATCTTTTGCAGAGATATTGTGTGGCACAGTTTATGTTTTGTAGACAGTGTTTTCTATTGGTCTACTAAATTAACATGTGTTTGGTGGCCAGTCTTCCTGTTGTGAATGTACTTTTTAGTCATTGGGTGTGTAATGTGGCCTGACACTTACAAGTTGGTGGGAGCGCTCCCACCAACTTGCGCAAGTTTCTACTTTTCAATTCTTTCTTAAAAAGTAAGGAAATTCTATGCAAAAACTTCATTAATGCATCACTTAGGGTTCTTCTACAGTGAAAAGAGTGAGGAAATTAAATTTTAGGGTTTCCACCCCTTGCACTCCACCCCTACCCTGCCCCCACCAACAGGCATTGGGGTGTGCATTGGAGTCATCTCTCACCCCATTCTCTTACACTGCACCACCTCAGCTTGTTTACACATGGGATGGGGTGAGAGTTTGGGCTGATGACCCCAATGCACACCCCAATGCCTGTTGGTGGGGTCAGGGTGGGGGTAGGGTGCAGATGGAACCCAAAAATGGAATTTCCTTGCTTTTTTGCTGTAGAAGAACCCTAACTGATGCATTAACAAAGTTTTTTGCATAGAATATATATATATATATATATATATATATATATATATATATATATATATAATAGTGGTACGGTAGTGCCACTATAGTTAAGGTTGAGGAGCCATTTACATGTTAAACCCCAAATTTTGCACCTTAATAACTTTGCAACCATTTGACGGATTTGCCTGAAATTTGGAATACACGATCAAGACCCGAGATTTGCCAAGTTTCATACAGGTCAGATACACGACTGCGGAGTTATAAAGCGTGATCTGCGCATGCGTTTATGCTTATTCTGGAATTCTACGGTCACACCTACAGGTCACACAGTTTGCACAACTAGCCTGAAATCTTCAGGGAATGTGCGGCCAGGGTACCCAATGTGCCTTTTGAAGATTTCATGAAAAAATATTAAACGGTTCAAAAGTTATTCAAAAAACAATTTCCCATTATGTCAATGGGAAAAGTTAACAAAAAGTTCAACAGTGTCACAAATGCACATTTTACTGTCGCAAATCCACCATTTTGTTTTCAGTTAGTGATCAGAAAAATGCTTGGCATTTAAAATTGAGACCCTCTAGCAACCTAATTCTTTTTGTATTCACCTAGTCGGGCCCTGAGGATGCTAGCCATGTCTTTATTTTGGGGTAAAACACCCCAGATATATGTGTTTCAGATTTCTGAAAAAAGTACTTTTGCAAAGTACTGTCGCATTCACAAAAGTTTTGCAAATTTTCCCGAAAGCTTTCACAATTCACGACACTACTTTGCGACTCTATGCCCAAAATAACAGTAATTCTTTGGCACCCCGCTGAAAAAGAACAGTTTGGAGTTTTGGGCTGAAATTTGGGGAGAACACAGCCGACATCACACAGATGTGCCTTTCAGTATTTTGTTGAAAAAATATTACATGGCGGCAAAGTTACGGTACTCAAAGTTGACACTTTTTCCATAGGATAACATTACGGTATCGACACATTGCAGCAATCATTTGGCGCCTGCTGCAAAATAACGGTTTGGTCTTTTGGGCTGTAATTTGCAGGGAACACAGCCAACATCCCACAGATGTGCCTTTCAGTGGTGTGGTGAAAAAATATTACAGGGAGGCAAAGTTATGGCAGTCCGAACTTCTGTTTTTTTCCCATAGGATAACATTACGGCGTTTGCCGTGTCTTTCAGGGCCCATATCTCGAAAACGGCACGAGATACAGACTTTTTGTCAAAAAATTCTTAGCCCCCTCATAGGGGCTAAGTAAAAAACTAACCAGGAAAGTGCTAATTCATATGAATTTTAAACTTTTTTTTCTATGTCATACGGTTACTTAGATATAAGCAATTTACTATTCCAAGTCCTCATTTTTGTGTTCCGAGAGTCATTATTTTGCATACATTGTTTGTACTCACTGTCTTTCTCTATATAGCTTTTGGGGAAAACCAGTGTGTGTACTTACATTACTGTTACCATTACCGTTTCTGCTTGTGGTTCCATACCCGTTTCACTTACTGTTCACGTTTACGCCACCATGTACGTTACCCTTTGCGTTTTCATTTGCGGTTACATTTGTGTTGTTTTTAACATTTCTGTCTACAGTACTGTTTCTCTTTCTGTTTCACTTTGCGTCACCATGCGCATTACAATTTGTGTTTGCGGGCACAATGTTACTATGTTACAAGACATCACGTGGCGGGAGCGCGGGGCTGCCACCACATTACATTCACTATTTCTCATTATCATTCTCAAAAAGAAGGGAAATTAGAGGCAAAAAACTCTGTTTAGTGCATCAGTTAGGGTTGTTCCACAGTGACAAAAGTGAGGAAATTTGATGTTAGGGTTGAAACCCCCTTTGCACCCTCCAGCCCACCCCTAACTGGAATTTGGTGCGCATTGGGATCATTGGTCCTAACTGTCACCCCATTCTCCTATTCCTCAGCTTCTTTCCACATGTGATGGGTGACAGTTAGGCCAACGACCCTAATGCGCACTCGATTCCAGTTCGGGTGGGCTGGAGGGGTGCAACCCTAACATCGAATTTCCTCACTTTTGTCGCTGTGGAACAACCCTAACTGATGCATTAAACTGAGTTTTTTGCCTCTAATATATATATATATATATATATATATTTATTATTGTGGCACAGTAATGCCACTATAGTTAGGGTTGAGTATCCCATTTAAGGATAAAGTGTTAAATTTTGCATCTTAATAACTTTGCCACCATATGATGGATTTACTTGAGATTTGGCAGGCATGGCACGGTACCATAGATCTCTGCCAAGTATTGTAATGGTTAGATATATGGTTGCAGAGTTATAAAGCAACATTCTGTAGCGCATTTACACTTTTTTACGCATTCTTTGCTCACGCCGACAGGTCGCACAGTTTGAGTGACCTGTCCAAAAATGTCAGGGAATATGCGGCCAGGGTCCCCAATGTGCCTTTCGAAGATTTTGAGAAAAAATATTAAACATTTCAAAAGTTATTCAAAAAACAAGTTTCCCATTATAGTCAATGGGAAAAGTTAACAAAAAGTTCAACAGTGCCGCAAATGACTCTTGTAGTGTCGTGAGTCAGCCATTTATTTCAGTTAGTGGTCACAGAAATGCTTGCCATTTAAATGTGGGACCATCTAGGGACACAATTCTTTTTATGTTCATCTAGTCAGACCCTGAGGATGCTAGCCATGTCTTTTTTGGGGGATTAAACTCACCAGAAATATGTTTTTGAAATTTTTGTAAAAAGTAGTATCGCAAAGTAGTGTCACACTCACGACACTTTCGTGACTTCATTTGTGAAAGTGTCATGATTTGGGACACTATTTTGTGACACTATGCCCAAAATAACAGGAATTATTTGCCACTCTGCTGCAAAGCAACGGTTCAGTCTTTTGGGCTGAAATTTGGAGGGAAGAAAGCCAACATCCCACAGATGTGCCTTTTCATGGATTGGTTACAAAATATCGCATGGATGGAAAGTTACAGTTCTCTGAAGTTTATACTTTTTCCCATAGACTAACATTTGTGGCATCCGCCACGCCTTTCAGGGCCCATATCTTGGAAACACTTTGAGATAAGGACTTTTCATCAGAAAAATGTTCATCACCCACTAAAACTAGCCAGGAAAGTCATAATTTACATGAAAATTTAATTATTTTTCTATGTGGTATGGTTTCTGAGATATAAGCAATTTAGTATTCCAAGTGCTCATTTCCTGCTCCAAGGCCCATTATTATGCATACATTCTTTGTATTCACTGTGTTTCTCTATGCAGCTGTTGGTGAAAAAAAGGGTGTGCACTTTCGTTACTGTCACAGTTAATGTTCCCACATGCGTTTCTGTAACTGTTTGTTTTAGCATTCCCGTCTATGCCACCATGTGCGTTCCCCTTTTGTTTTCATTTGCACTTGCATTTGCATTACTGTTACCATTTGCGTTTCCATTACCGTTTCTGTTTGTGTTTCGTTTTTCATCACCGTGTGCATTACTATTTGTGTTTGCGTACGCACTTCCGTTTGCATTTCCTTTGGTGTCATCGTTGCTGTTACCGTTTGCATTTGCATTTCTTATTGCGGTACCATGACTGTGCATGTTACACCATTTGTGTTTCCGTATGTGCTTGCATTTGCATTTCCATTTGCGTTACCATTCCCGTGTATGCCACTGTGTGTGTTACCTTTGCGTTTTCATTTGCACTTACATTTGCGTTTGCGTTACTGTTATCATTTGCATTCCCATTACTGTTTTTCTTTGCATTTCATTTTGTGTCACCATGTGCTTTACCTTTTGTGTTTGCACACGCGCTTCCGTTTGCATTTCCTTTGGCATCATCATTGCTGTTACCATTAGCATTTATGTTTCCTATTGCGGTACCATGACCGTGCACATTACCAGTTGTGTTTCCATACACTCTTGAGTTTCTGTTTCCATTTGTGTTACTGTTTCTGTCTACACCACTGTGTGCGTTACCCTTTGTGTTTTTGTTTGCACTTGCATTTGCATTACTGTTACCATTTGAATTTCCTTTATTGTTTCTGTTGGTGTTTCATTTTGCATCACCGTGTGCATTACAATTTGTGTTTGCGTACGCGTATCCATTTTCATTTGCATTTCCTTTGGCATCATCGTTGCTGTTACCATTAGCATTTGCATTTCCTATTGCAGTATGGTAACCATGCTTGTTATCATTTGCGTTTCCATACACACTTGCATTTTCATTTCCATTTGTGTTACTGTTCCCATCTACACCACCATATGCATTACCCTTTGTGTTTTCATTTTCGGAGCTGTTAACATTTGTGTTTTCATGACTGTTTTTATTTGCATTTTCTTTTGCATCACCATGTGCATTTCCATTTGTGTTTGCGTATGCACTTCCGTTTGCATTTCTGTTTGTGTTTCCTTTGGTGTCATTGTTGCTGGAACCGTAAGTATGCATTTCCAATTATGTTACCATGTGCATTACGGTTTACATTTCCATACGTGCTTGCCTTTGCATTTCTGTTTTCATTAAAGTTTGCACTTGTGTTTGTATTACTGTTTGCGTCATCATTTACATTTGAGTCACCATGTGAGTTAGCATTTGCGCTTGCATTTGTGTTGTCATTACTTCACTATTTATAGTGCACATTCTTAAAAAGAAATTAAATTCATGGCAGAAAACTCCATTTTGTGCATCAGTTAGGGTTGTTCCACAGACACACAAGTGAGGAAATTCGATGTTAGGGTTCCCACCCTTGCACCTACCCACCCTGCCTCCATCAACAGGCATCGGGGTGTGTGTTGGGGTCATCAGTCCTAACTCTAACCCCATTCTCCTATACTGTACCACCTCAGCTTGTTTACACATGAGATGGGGTGAGATTTAGTACCAATGACCCCAACGCACACCCCGATGCCTGTTGGTGGTGGTGGAGTGCAAGGGGGTTGGGAATCCTAACATCAAATGTCATCATTTTTGTCACTGTGGAAGAAACCTAACTGATGCATTAAATGAAGTTTTTTGCCATGAATAAATAAATATATATATATATATATATATATATATATATATATATATATATATATAAAATATTTCTGTTAGCACCCTTTGCAAACTGTGTGAGAGGCCTTTCGGCACCATGCAATTCTGCTTAAAGTTGGACCAGTATAACATTCTGTGGTGATTTGCATATGCAGCCCATGATGCTTTGCATTGTGTGGGCATCTGTGATTTTGTATATATATATATATAGATAGATAGATAGATAGATAGATAGATAGATAGATAGATAGATATTAATTATAGTGGCGCGATCATGCCACTATAGTTAGGGTTCAGAGGTCAGTTACATACTAAAGTCAAACGTTTGGGCGTTAATAACTTTGGACCCATTCAATGGATTTGCCAGACATTTGGTACGTGTGTTGGGGCATGGTAGATCTCTTGATTTGCCAAATTACATTTTGGTCAGAGTGATGGTCTTTGTGTATGAAAGTGCTGAAAAATGCAAAATTATCCATTTTTGGAGGCATCTTTTTGGATTCTGAATGTGGTCCTGCATGGCCATTATGTAGTGTGCTGCTCTGCTAGATGACTCATTTGAAAGAGTTTTGGTGGCCAAACTTGTCACTTTTCATTTAGTGAAAAAATATTAAGGCATTCAAAAGTTATGGCACTTTTAAGTTCCCATTATAAGTCAAAGGGAAAATTTATATGTATGTTTTGCAAACAAAAAATGGGGTTCTGGCCATCTTGTCCCACCTGGTGGTCAAAGAATTTGCAGCCTCGCGGTTCAAGAATCTTTGTCCTCAAGGATTTTTTTTAATTCTTTGATCTTGACGTCCGCCATCTTGTTTTCAGTTTTCTGATTGGAAAACCACAAATATCTCGGCTCAGGGGTCACATCTGAAGTAAAACTTGGATGGGTTTTACTCAGGGGGCACTGATCTATCAAGCCATGCCTTTGGTTCTATCTAAATCAGTCTAAAAATAGACTTATTGGCTTTTTAAATCTTCATTTTCAGCTTGCTAACTATCTTTGATCACGAGGATGAGATGGCCAGATTTTAAATTGCATTTTTGTAGCCCAGGGGTGTAATTTAAATGTATTTAAGGGTGGGTTTTGCTCATGGGCTTTGCTTTCCCCCATCAGAATAAAAAAAACAGTAATTTTCATTATCTCTGGTAGTCTAGCAGTCCCCTCCCCATCATGGTAATGTACAGAATGATGCTGGTATCCCTAGGACAGTGTAAGCCACTTAATGCGGACACATTTGTGCAACTAAGTATTGTACGCATTATGCGACGTTCACTGTGGCCAAAAGATGGTGCTGCAAGCTGTGAGCGGTTACTAGATTGTGAACTGAGCAATAGGTTTAATTGCTACTGTGGGAAACGTGGGAAAATGTACAGTGCAGTGCAGTGATTTGGTTAATTTCTTTTTTGCTTTTGGTTTGTGCTGTGTTTACTTTGATTTTATATCTCTAGTGCTGTTCATTGTGCTTCACTGTGCTTCTGTATACAGTACTGTATGTGTTGGGGTGGGGGTGCTTGGTTAAAAGTACAAACTTTATTTTCAGTGTTGCGGAAGGGGGTTAGGGTTAAAAACCATCAGACATTATATCAGTAGCCTTCATAAAGAAGCAGGCAATGGTAGTCTATTTGACAGCAGTGGAGGTGTACACCTTGAAGTTGCAATCAGTGAATTCCATCACCTGCCAGTCTGGACGCACATCGTGCCGCTGTTCCATCTCTCATCTTAGGATTCGCAATGTAAAACACACATCTTTGGCAGTCACTATCTCTTGTTCTGTGTCCTCGAGTTCCTCATCTTCACACTGGCTTTGGCACTGCATTTCTGGTGGATGAACAATGCTTAAGAGCCTGGTCATTTCCTCAGTTGTGTGAATCTCTTCTTCCGCCTCACTGAGATGACACAGGGTATCGAATTCAACTTCAGTGAGTCCCAATGGTGGTGGGATAAGTTCTTGATCTGTTGAGGTGGTGGTAAGTGGCAGCAAGTCAGACTGCCTTGTAATCAATGCTTTTCGAAAGCAGTTCAAGATCATTCCGGGAGTCACTTTATCCCATGCTTTTTTCAAGAAATGGACTGCATCTAAAATGCTAATTCTCTTTACTCACTCTTTTGCTGTGAGCTCCTCCTCATCCATCTCTTCTAAAACCCTATTTTGCATTTCTTGCAAGTAGTGGCATTTTAGTGAATAAATTATCCCCTGATCCTTTGGCTGGATCAATGATGTGGTGTTTGGTGGTAAAAACTTTAATGAGATGTTTGGTAGATTTTGGACATCAGGATGACCAGTGAAATTATCCAGAAGGAGGGCAAGGTTCCTCCCTCATAATTTTCTGTCCCATTGTCTCAACCATTCTGTGAAAGTTTCACTGGTCATCCACGCCATCTTATTGCTCCTATAAATCACAGGGAGTTGAGCTATACCCCTAAAGCACCGTAGAACTGCGGATTTCCCGATCACCAAGAGCTCATTTTTTTCAGACCCAGACATGTTGCTACAAATGAGCACTGAAAGCCTTTCTTTACCTTTTTTGTGGCCTTGTGGGAGCTCACTTTTGAATGTCAATGTTCCTTGGCCAACACATTGGAAAAACAAGCTGGTTTCATTGGCATTGCAAATGTTGTTGCGGTCATACCCTTCTAAAATGTCTGGCAAAACATCTTTTACCCAATCTGTTGCCCCAGCGTCATCTGCATTTTGTTTTTCTCCATGTGCTTTACAATAGCAGATGTTATTTCTTGCTTTCCACCTTTGTAACCACCCATCCATAGCTTTGATATCATTCTTCCCTAGTGTTTCTGTGATTTGACTCGCTTTCTATAACAGAAGGAGGCCATTTATCATCACCTACCACTCCCGCACACTAGTGAACCACACCAATAAAGCATCTTCTATCTCACCATCTTTCCCTTCCCACTTCCTTTTTCTTTGTGGGTTTTGATTTGGATGCCAATCAGCCAGCAGCTTTTCTCTTCCATGGATCAGATCAGAGACTGTAGACTTTGGAATCGATAGGTGTGCCAACAGTTCGTGAACACTCATATGTGGCAGCGATTCTACTTGTTTTAGAAGCTCGATTTTATGAGCAAGAGAGATGCCTGGTCTCTTAGACATGGTGGGAACAAATAATAAGCAGAAATGAACCACACACAGCACACAACAGGAAAGTAATAAGAAGCAGGAGAGGACGAGGTCAGTAAATACAGGTTCAATTAACACCTCACTGCATCACCTAGACACCTCGTTATCACTAATTAGCAGTTCTGTCTACTTCTGTGCCACTGAAGTTGCCCGATATTGCCTGCAATTTACTAAAAAACATGTCAGCTCAACGCGGTTGATCAGGTCCGCATTAAGCATAGAAATTAGTATAGTTTCTAACACATTTGGGTTTGGAAATAGAAATCTGTCCATTTAACTTGACTGTATGTATAAACCGAGTCCGCATAAAGTGGAGTTGACTGTAGTCTAGTGGCCCCCAAAGTGAGTATCTTATTAATATGTTTATTTTGTATCTGTGGTAGTCTAGTGGCCCCCATGTGTGTTTATTTATATATTTTAGTAATATCCCTGGTAGTCTAGTGCCCCCCCAATCTGTACTTCATTATCATTATTATTGACATCCCTGGTAGCCTAGCGGTCCCCCCATCATAATAAAATAAATTTGCATTTTCAATGTCCTGGTAGTCTAGTGGCCCACCACCACCCCACCCAGCTGTGCCAGCCCACTGATCACCTCCCCATCCTTCCCCAGCCAGTGATTGGCACAGCCCACCTCTCACCTCCACTGCCAGCCACTGACTGTGTGTATTACCAGCACTAATTCAAACAGGTGCTTACCTTAAATTGCAACTTACTGTAAAATGATAACTGCAGCATATATAAAAAGGCTGTATTACGTTTTAAACTTGTAATATCTTTTGCATATGGTTTAAAACATAATTTCTTAGTATGTTGACATCCCTTGGTAACTCATGCAGTTCAGATATGAATCTCTAATGGAGGCCCGGATGACACATATTTTAATTATTAGAGATAGGTAGAGAATGATTTTAATGTCAGCAAATCTCTGCTTCTACAGTGCGTTTATGACATTTCATAAGCCTGACTCTACAGTAAAATATCAATGTTGTGTCAATATTTAATTGAATCCCCAGATAATGAAACTCAGTGAAGTGCAGATCATCCATGGGAATGGCAATTCAGTTCTACTGGGTGTTTTTTCAAACCTCTATAAATTCACAGAGCAGCTTACTGTAGTTCCTCATTTCTACAGTGTACTGAAACTAATATGTCATTGTACTGTACAGAGGGATGCCTTCATCTGGTAGGAAACAGTGTTTTAGTATTTTATTTATTTTTATTTTACTTTATTTTTGCTAATGTTGATCAGAAGTCATATTATTACATGCTTATCACACATCTTTCCTGAAAATACTATTACATTCAAATATTCTGTCTCTGGAATCTTTAACCCTTTATACTTGTAACTCATTATACAAAGCTTTGTTTATCAGTACAATATAGAAGACATGCCAATGTTTTACTGATTTATTTGTAGAACTATTCCTGGCAAAACATGAAATCAAAAAGTTATTTTGCTGTAAGTAAACAAAGTCATATCCCTTTAATGCCTTGCATGGGGAGCATGTGTCATTCTGGGGTTCTTTAAAATCATATACTGTAAAGTTTAAATGTTAATAAAATCTGCAATGTTATTTTGCCATAATATGTGTATATAGTTAGGTGATATATTACCAGATATGAATTTAGTTGTTTTAGCTACTTAATAAAAGTAAGTCTTTGTTTACATAAATCACGTTCTCCAACCCAGTTTATTTGTAGTGTGACTCTCTTGAAAGACTTGAAGTGCTCTGCAGTAATGAACAATACATCTGACACTAAAACAGATTACATATACATAATAAACATTAAAATACAGAACAAATATACACAGCAGTACATTTATGTACATTTTGCCTTACTAAAGGCTATTTATTATACATTAAAGAAGAGGTCCAACACCAGCAAACAATCATAGCATCAAAAGAACACATCTGGACAACTTTCTAAAAATAACTGCATTTCAAGCCAGTCCACTCTTTAATAGTAAATGTATTTACATGAAAACAGGAGCTTTACACTTTGCAGTTTATATACAGCTAAATTTGAGTGCAGAACCAAAACCGTAATTCCCTGCATATGGGACCACATCTCCGCAACAGACTATAATGTCACAAGCAAGAAATTATCACTTTTTTTCCAGACTTAGCTGGAATTGAATTGAAAGGGACAAATATCTAGTTTTCAAGTAGCACTCCTTAATAATAGAGAGCAGAACAGTTCCAAGTTCAAAAAAAAGATTATGAATGTTACTGTAACTGCCATTGTTTGCTGGTAAACAGACTCCTTCTTTAAAATACTGTAACAGGGCTGACCTATTGATACTGTGACTCTGCATTGCACTGACATCTGGGGGACTCAGTCTCTTGCATGATATCTGGACTCTCACACTGTGGCCAGCTGGGGACCAGTCATACTGCAGATCTAGCTTCTTCACCCCAGAGAGAGAGGGGGGGTCAAAGTGGCTTGAGATGTAGCTGTCCCCTTACAGCTGATCACAGAGCACCATTGGTATTGACATTAATGGTGTCTGCCCACTGAGTCGCCAGGTTAAAGTAAGGTGGCACCGAGGTAATCCAAGTGTTAAGGTGGGGGGCAGAGGAACCATGGAACAATCCAATTAATTAATTACCATGAAAAATACAATCAGGAAATTTTGACATGACAGTGGAACAGAGTTAAACAGAAGCAGCTATGAAGATTCTGCAAAATGGAACCAGAAAAACTTCAAAAGTTCTTTGTAGCTGTGGCTACAGGTTATCTCCTTAATCTCAATGCTGTAAATGTTGGCTTTGTGTACAGATGGTTGTGGTTTCTCTTTAATTCTGGATTCAATGCCCAGTACCTACACCTAGGAAACTAAGTCAGGTTATGGTATAAGCAGTAGAAATGAAGGGACAGAAAACAAAACAAATTGTTGCATATGCTACATTGTCAATTATTTTGACTGTAGGGTTATTGTTGCTCCAGTACAAGAGTTTCATGAAGTTGATTAACATAACCATCATGATTTATGTCAACTGAAGATAATTGTGGGCACACAGCTAGATTTATAACCAAAGCATAAATGTCAACTATACCAGTTCAGCTTTTCTGGCTTATGTTTTACTTTTCATAAAAAAAGTTTCTTTCCTCCAATGATAGATACAGTTGGAATTAATTTCAAACACAGTGATGATGAGTTAAGTCCATTATTCACAACACACACAAAAATTCCCCCTGCAAAACAGCATTAGTTAAGTTCCATTGTTCAAAAATGATGGTACATCGAGGTAGTCATTTGCACTAATGGACTAGTGGAAAGCAATCATGTCTGTTTGAACTGTCTTTTTCATTAATTTAATGGCCTCAAATAAGGTGTCATATAATCTTCAGCCTGCCAAACTGATGTGCCCAATGCTTATGTTTCAACATTCTGACATCATTAGAATGTAACTTGCACAAATCTAAGGTGCATACATATAGGGCCATTATTGAACGTCACAGTGTTCAAAAAATTACAATTATAATGCAAAGTGCCCCTCCTCATCCTGCCCTCTCAAGTCCCTCCACCACCTCCCTCTTGGCCATTGACTTACCAAGATAGCCTGTGTTCCCTCCTCCTGATACCCTCATTTGCACAGCTCCTCCACTCACCACCTCAGCATGCCACTGTCTGAATGACAGGGAGTGAGCATGCACCTACTGTACAAATAGCTGTTTCTAAAATAGGCTACCTACATTCCTGGTCATTTAAATGGTGGCAGACTGATGTGTTGAATAGTGGGGCTATGCCAGTTGCCATATCTGGAGTAGGGACACTGGCTACCGAGGTAAGTAGGGGACAAGGGGGTGGTGGAGGCACCTGAGTGGACAGGACAGACAAGGATCTTCTGTGCAATCAGGGGGTGAAGGGACATTAGACACTGGGGAAATATATATATATATATATATATATATATTACTATTGGTTGCATGACTGGGGGTGGGGGCCACTGAATGCCGGGAACATTTATCCATTACAACCAGGTGAAAGATTTTGGGGCGGGGTACGCTAGACACCAGGAAACTATATCTCTTGGTACTGTGCAGGAGACCAGAAGTGGGGGGCACTGGATCCCAGGAAAGTAAATCTATTACTACCAGGTTGGCAATAGGGGTTTGGGGAAGCTAGACAACAAGGGAAACAGATCTGTTACTATGGGCAGGAGATTGCATGGGTGAGGGACTAGTGGATGCCAGGGAAATGTATATATTACTACCAGATGGACAATCAGGGATGTGGTTGGGACACCAGAGACCAGGGAACTACAGCAGTGCCAGCCATGATGCAACGCAGTAACGTGGAGTACCTTGTTGTAAATGACATGTCACAAATACTGCATGACTAAAGGGCTTAATTGCCATTGAATTACACCTTTCTCTGCAGGGTACTACATAATTCTGCTGATTTACTTCAGTAATATTGTAAGATACTGTGTTGCATCCTAGTTGGTGCCACTGTATATATGCTAATACCAGGCAGGTGACCGGAGTCTGTGGGACAACTGGACACCAAGGAAACATATAGATTACTACCAGGTAGGTGATTGAGAGGTAGTCGAGAGACACTAGGCACAAGAACATCCATCTGTTAACATCAGGTGGGTGACTGGGGAAGGCACAAACCATGTTAGCATCAGGCCTGTAGTTAGGCCTTAATGGGATGCAAATGACCTCATAGCACCTTGCTAATTTGATGGGTCATTAGCATAGGGGATATAAGAATATGGCAGACTGCCCCACAGCAGCAACTGCCTTGTGCATGCCCTAACTGCTCTTTCACACCTGCAAGCCCCATATTTCACCACTGGCCACAGTTCTCCCAGGTAAGGTAAGGGGTTATGCTTGTAAGAGCATATGGATTGTGCCTGGCCTCAAATGGAATGGCAAACTGTAACATGGCAATGGTTAGCACTATGTACTTTGGGCATATTCAAACACATGTAGATTGTGCTGCGCACTTCATGTGCACCTGGAGGAATAGTTTTGTTCAAACGATGGGGATCTGTAAATATCAGCCCTTCTGTATATTAATTCAGTCCTGGATCTTGGTTTTACCCTCACCTTGGATGTCTGCATTCCTTGTGATGAAGGTACTCAGCTATGCCTACAAAGCACCCATACTTGCTCTTCTGTGGTTTTGTAGTGAGGTTTCCTTCTTTCTCCACAGTTGCAGGCTTTAACAACATGTTTTTGTTTTCAGAGTTTCTTTCCACATTTTTAAAGACACTTGTAGTGTGGGAGCTTTCTTCAGTCTTGGTTCACCCTTTAAATATGTACTAGTCCTTCCTTATTGCAATAATTCATTGTT
Organism: Neoceratodus forsteri; assembly: GCA_016271365.2. NCBI lineage: Eukaryota > Metazoa > Chordata > Ceratodontiformes > Ceratodontidae > Neoceratodus > Neoceratodus forsteri. The sequence continues at coordinate 1,306,559,287 of CM057458.1, forward strand.
GTGTGCTATTGCATTAAAGTCTGTAACAAATGTCACTGTTATTTTATTATTTGTTCTGTCTTTTTTTGTAAAGAATTCCTGTTTTATGCACTTCATGCATTTTCATAATCTGTTTTGATTAACTATATGAGGTACTTCATATTCTTAAATCTCTGAACCACAGCTCCTCCCTTGCATTGCTCATTACTGAGACATGTTTGATTCAACTGCAGGAATTGTCCCATCATTATGTTTTTTATTCAGGTTTATTGTGATGAATCTGCTTTGTTCTTTTCTGTTCATTTCCATCTGTGTCTGACCCTTGTTGAATCCAAACTGACAGCGTGGCAAAAACAACCACAACAAACCTCCAAAGTGGCAGGACTATTTTACATCCAAGCTTCAAAAATAACAGACTCTGTTTTCATAAATATGTCAATAAATATGTATATCAAATTTTAATAAAAGCAATAAGATACTCCAGAGATTATGATAATATCCAGTTAATTACCTCCATGGGCATGTTGCACCCAGCTTTACCTTGTGCTACATCATGCCCACAGAGGGTGATTAATAGGACATTAACATAACACCAGTTGTACATTATTACATAACAAATAATGTAACACCAGTTGCACCTTATTTCTTGACAAATAAAAGGGACAGCCATCTGCACAATCTTTATCCCAAATTGTTCATGTCTTTATGTGGGCTACTGGAAAGAGTGTGATATAGTTGATGGTAAGTAAAGTCTGCAATATAGTTGATGGTAAGTAAAGTCTGTTGCTGACTAAGACTAACTTACAGAAATCGAACAGCATCTAGATGATGTGTATCTGTTCTGGGAAGGATCAAAACAAAATTGAATATCCTTTGTGAATAACAGTACATAAATATTACAAAACAGCACATGAAATTCATTTTTTAATGCAGCTAACAAAAGATACATTCTTGTATCTATTAATCTCTTAAGGAAGGTAATAGTGTATGCACAAGTCTGTATAAAAAAACTGCAGATCGTAACACAATCCTTAGAGGTGACAGTTCACTTTTAAGAAACCTGATTAAAAAATATACCAGTAGGACAAATCCTACAGTTAAAACAACATTATTTGAGTGATGAGTTATTCCAGGAATGAGCTCTGCAAATAGCACAGAGATCTTAAAAGAGAAAGTACCCCATGCGGTCAATCTAAACTGCCCATGAAAAAGCATACAGTACAGCCAGGTGAGAAAAGGAACAAAACAAATGATAAAACAACCCTTCCCAATACATATATTATGGACTTTAATAAAACAGTAAAACAATTGAGAAATACAATTAGGAGGCATTGGTAGATTTTTAAGAGAAGAACCAAGACTGAATGAAATATCAGAAAGCCACCCCCAACCCCCAAAAAAATCTAATTCTTTTAAACAGGGGAAAATCTGAAAAGCTATATAGTTAAGGCCATTTTGCTTGTGGAGAAAAAAAAATAGGCCTAGCTACCAAAACAACAGAAGAGCAACTATAGGTGGGAAAATGCACACATTGCTCCAGTACATTTTATTGCAAGGGATGTTGACATCCACAGAGTGGGAGGAAATATTAGATCCAGAACTTCATTAATTGTTGTACAAAAGGTGGTATTTATATGCTCCCCTATTCATACAGCTAAGTGTACACTGGCAAAATGGAAATAATGTAGAAAACATGAATTGGAGAACATAAGGTAGCAATTAAAATGGAAATTAATTGAACAGTATGGAATGACATGTCAAGAAAACCAATCATGGCACTGTTTCCAACATCAGGTTTATGCAGAGAGAAACAACTATTCTCATTGTCCAAAGTACAGACTTTGGTGAACATATTACTTACAAGGATTTTTTTTTATTTCTGTATCTGCCTTGTTTCCCTGTTTATCTATTTTTTGTTTTCTGATTCGTACTCCCGGGTCACACCTGGAAATGAGCTTTGGTTCAGTGTGCTTCTTTCAGTCACCAAAAGTTTAAATGAGTAAAATTAATAAAAGTTGGGACTTTGAGAAACAATTATTTACAAAGAATGCTTTTTAGATATCTGAATTGCAGATGCCAACTGCCTTTGCGACTGAATAAGCATTTCTTTCTTCCTGCATTTTTGCAGTTTTTGCTTTTGAAACATACTAGTAAGAATGGTGCTTACAACTCTTAAAAAATTATTTTTCCTATTTAGGGATGATGGCTTCATTAATGTTGCATTAGGAATGTTTTTTTAAGATGCATTATAGTAATGGCATTCAAATTGCTGCATTGTGATTGGCTGAAATTCCTAAATCAGCCCTACGTCAATCTTTCATTAACATGCTTGTTAAGCCGTATCACAAAACTAGGAATACAGATATTAGAACTCATTTTTTTAAAAACATTCCATTAATTTACTCTTAAACTGCTCGACTGACCACCATTGCTCACTGCTACTGCCACGTAGCATCGACGCGTTGACTCTCATTATCTGAATTGTATTACAGAAAAAGTACAGAAATATATTTTTTTTAATTCCTGAAACACTGTTATTAAATCAGGTGTAACGTTGGCATCTCCTGCTGAAAAATGATTCATTTATCATATACCAAGACTTGAGACATTCGTGGACAGCCTGCAAATTAAATACTTTTTTATTTTTCAAAAACCTTGCAACATGTAAATCACATGACAATATGGTTCTTTCTAAAAGCAATTACCATCCTTTCCTGCACCCACCACTGCTCCTGGTCTCCACAGTAGTTGGACTTAAATTCACACCATTGTGGCCACAAGTTTGGCATTGTTAGGCAACAGCACCTTGTAGCACATTGCGGCAACCAAAAATAAATAAAACATTGTAGAAATGTTTCGTGTTGTGTTTTTAATTAATCTCAATGGCATCCAAGGTATGACAAGTGCAGGATACAAAAAGGAAAACCAGTGTTGTAAAGGACCAACACAAAATCAAGCACATCAGATAGCACACTATTGATTTTAATAAGGTGTGCACTTGCTTACATGTTCTATAAGTGTTATTTTTATTCCTTACACAAATAGTGTACTTTACAGTGATCACAGCTATGTCGCCTGCTGTGTTTACAGTCCTCACACTTTCCAACTCCCGCTATGCTATGCATGAAAGCTATCTATTCCTAATTGGACAGTGTGCCTCCTATGTGACCGTTACCTAGGTGACACACTCACTCTGCTACTCTGAATGACAGAGGAGGGACTATTTGTGAAACCGGAGCAGTAAACCTGTAAAAACATTAATTAGAAATGTACCGTTCCACAAAATAATACTTAGACCACTACCATAATAGTAATTATATGTTTTAGGTTATGTTAATGAAGTTGATCACTCTGGGGGCATGTGGCACTCAGCTGCTCTTTTCGACCACATCACACCCCAGGGTGTGATTAGCATCCATTAACATAACCCTAAGAAATACCTTTATTGCTTAAGTATTGATTTCTTTCTGTTAGTTCAATACAAGAATTAAGGGTTGTTGAGATGTCTTAGGTAACATATATTTAGAATTGTTTTTAATTTACTTTGGGAGGATTAGCAGTGCTAGCAAAAATTTGCAATTTAAATTTAATGAAACTTTTTTTAGCATTGTCACTTTGAATAATTTCACTACTGTATGAGTAGGCACCTTACATGCACATGAGTTAAGGTCTGAAGAAGAGGTCACTACATCAAAACATAAGCATTGGTTCATCAGGCTGGGCAGCAGTGTATGGGACACCCAATTTTGGGCCATTTAATTAATGAAAAAGATTGCTTGAAATACAGTTTAATTGACCACTTGCCACCAATCTACATAAATGCAAAAAGCTGCCTATGTGACATCATTTCTGGATGATGGAACTTAGCAAATATTGTTTTGCACAAGGCTTTTTTGTATTGTGGGTTGTTTATTTACATCATCAGGGAATCTGAAGTGAATACCAAGTGAATCTATCAGTGGAGGAAAATATGTTTATGTAAATCAAAACAAAAGATAGAAAAGCTGAGATGGTGATGTCAACATTTATTTTTTTAAGTAATAAACCAAGTTGTGTGTCCACAGCTATCTGTCAGTTGGCAAAAACCACTCTGGTGAATTTTAAAGAAATGAATGGGTGTTTACCTATGAAGCTCCCTCCCCCCATCATTGCGGTGTTCAAGGTTGCCTTGGTCCCCATTACATTTGGCATGGTCAGATGAATAGTCCTATGAAGTGAACTCAGATTGAATGGAAAGGCATGTAGCAAAGTGTAACAGAAACAGTTACCAAGGTTCTGGAACTTGCAAAATTTCCAAAAGCCCTGTCTGTAGCTATAACTGTGGCAGATTATTTGTATCTCAGTACAATACAATTTGGATTTTTTTCCTTTCGTTCTTTTTTCCTTTAGCATAGTGCAGGGTGTCAATGAGCCTTGTCCCTGCCCTACCCTGGTTGTCTTCCACCTCCCCTGGGACTCACCATTCCCTGAATTCCCCACAGATTTCCCCTGTGGTATGGCCAGGAAGAGGGAAGCTCTCCCCCTTCTGGGGACAATATTCAGGTTTAAATCGGCTTCCCAGATGGTGGTAGAGGCTTGAAGCAGGCAGGCAGGTCTTTATAATTCTCATGATGATTTTCCTATTTTCTGTACAGAACCTTGGCATAGCATGGACATTAGGATATTTATGGAGGAACATGTATCCCGCATCAAACCTGCGGCTCCCTCCCAACTGGGTCACCCATGCTTAAACCACCACCAAGAATCCATCTGCTGGCAGCCAATGGAGAAATGGCAGACCTCCCCTTCCCCTGAAGTGAGAGTAGTCCTCCAGATGCTTGATCCTTTCATCCTTCAGATGATGCCCAGCAACCCCAGTCTGCTGCCAAACTCTGTTCACCAAAGTAATTGGCAGTAGCACTGCCAATAAGCCACAAGACTATCACATGACATGGCTTTGTGTATAGATGGTAGTGGCTTTCCTTCACTCCTTGAGTTTGATCTCCAGTTGCTCCACCTCTGAAAATAAGTCTCAGAATACATAAATTGGTATCAATAGAGAGGTGTTTATCTAAGGACCTCTCCACTGCTGTTTTGCTGGATATCACTGCAGTCACTTCTATAGTATCATATCAGTTTTTAAGGTGGTCCACAATCATTATATGTTAATTTGAAAAATGTGACTAAAAATACACTTTTGTCTCATTTTTTCAGATTGCAGCCACCTCTAAATCAAAGCTGTAAGCCTTAATACATCATGTCACTGAACAACAGTATTTTACATCCTGCAGAGTTTATCCTGATTGGATTTTCCGGGATTGAAGACAAACAATATTGGCTTTCTGTTCCTTTCTTTATCATATACATAGTAGCCCTTTCAAGGAATTTTACAGCAATTTTAGTTATCAAAACAGAACAAAGTCTCCATGAGCCTATGTATATATTCATTTGTATGTTAGCTTCTGTAGATATTATGCTAATCATTTCTGTTCTAACTAAATTACTTGGAATATTATGGTTTGATGCAAAGACTATATCATTTGAAGCTTGCATTACACAGATGTTTGTAATACATTGCTTAACAGCTATGAATGCAACCCTTTTAGTTGTAATGTCATTTGATCGCTATCTTGCAGTATGTAACCCCCTCAGATATCCACCTATTGTTACAGGCAAATTTACTGTGACAGCAGGTATACTAGTACTAGTAAGAAGCTTGGGTTTGATACTGCCATTGCCTATCTTGGCTGCAAAATTTCCATACTGTGCAACTAATGTTATCGCTCACTGTTACTGTGGATATACTGCAACAGTTAGTACATCATGTGCAGATGTTGAGACAAGTACATTTTACATAAAATGTTTATTTTTCCTAATGTCAATGCCAGATACCATATTAGTTGGATTATCATACTCTATGATTCTCAGAGTTATACTAAGAATGAAAACTAAACAAGCTCGTCAAAAGGCATTTAGCACCTGTAGCTCTCATTTCTTTGTGATTTTGACATTTCAGGTGTTAGCAATATTATCCTATGTACTGTTCGGTTTTCTCCTTACATTCTCAGTCATGGCAGCAATCTTTTTTCATTGTTCTTCCTTCCACATTAACCATCTCATATCATGGCATTAGAGTAAAAGAGATTCGGCAAAAGATAATAAAAGTTTTTAATTCCAAAGTGGTTCTTTAGGTTGGCAAGTAAATGAAATGATTTTATTGGAACAAAACATAATAGCAAATAAAGAAGACCTGTTTACATAATGTAACATTTTTAGCTATTAGATATTGTTTAGGTACTTAATAGAAGTATAGATGTTTATGTTGGTGCTGTAATTCAGAAATAAATGTTAAATCCATAATATGAATGCAAGTTTCCTTAATAAAATGGGGTCTATAACTGCATTGCTGTACTAGCCCATGCAAAAATAACTATCGTGGTTCAGTGCAATGAACATGTGAATGCTATACCCAGTAAGAGGGTTCTATATAAATATTTTGAAAGTAATAAGTTGGATATATATAGATATATAGTATAACTTCACAAAGATCATTGTGAAATCTGATATTTTCTGTACTTTTTCTGTAAAACAATGTTGTACTCTAAGGCTCGGATATTCAGAAATGCACCAAAGCCCGGCACAGTGCAAACCCAATGAGCCATGGCACAACTGGAGCCATATTCAGAGGTTGTGCAGGCCAAACTGCACCAGCGCAACATGGCTGAACATGGCAGATTTGCACCACGACACAAACAGAGGTGTGCCACGGTGCAAATATAGATGCTCCAGTGCAATTGAGGCAGCACAGAACAGCATAGCACCAGAGGGGGCAGGGCACAGAGAACAGACCCAGGAACAGAGTCATGGAAGCAAAGTTACAGCAGCCACAGGAGGCCTCCACCAGCAGGGCACAGCAGGGCACACACAGGCACCCAGACACTGGACCCCAGAACACAACAGTGGCATGGATATCAGGTAACAGGAGGTGCCAATGGCCAATGGAGGCCACCAAGGGAGCCCCCAACCCCCACAGGCCATGCCCCACCACCATGAGACCACAGCAGGCCACACCCAGGACCAATCAGCCAAGCACACACACACACCACATAGGCATACAGGGAGCCCACAGAGTGGGCACTGAATGGGTCAGGATGCAGACAGCGTGGGAGACCACATGGGACAGGCTGCACAATGCCAAGCAGAAGACTACATCTCAGTGTGCAGACAGTACCCAAACAATGACCATGGCTGTGTACCACCACCATGCACACACCCGACACACACCCAGACTGCTGCCCCATGGGCACCCCAATGCACAGCCACTGACCCAGGGGAGGTACACCACCACAGTGGGACACACCACAGCACACAGAAGGGAACCACAGAAGCACAACATGCACCCCTCATATGCACTACACAACATGGACAGACACTGGACCACTGCAGCATGGCTCCTCACACCACCTGCAAAGCAGACACAGACACAGGCAGGTATGTCAGAAAGTATTTATATGAAACAACTATGTACAAAAATGACAGGGGCTGGGAAAGGGTAGATACAGTAGGGAAGGGGACAGGGTACAGGGACTGTACAGTGGGAGGGGGGACTGTAGGGGAAGGTGCACTATGGGAATCAGGGGAAAATAACAACAACATCAACATTAGCGACAACCCCATCTGGCTGCCCCAGCAAGCTGTCACTCCCTCTGCTCCACAGCCATCATGCACTGCATGGCAACCACAACTTCCAAAATGCTTGAGCACACCAGCTATGTCTGCCGCATGATCCCACTGAGCATCCTTCTTGGCGGCCTCCACACTGGACACCGGACATCTATAAAAAAGGACAGGACATGTGATCAGTGCTATGGCCCAAGGCACCATGCCCACCCACAGTGTGCATTAGGCAGCAGGACCACACACCACTGGAGGGCCCAGAACAGACACCCACAGGGGAGTGGACCAACACCAGCCAGGAACACAGCGCACCATGACGTTACCCCGAGGTGGTCCCCACTGTACAATGGCCACATGACTGCACAGTGACAGTCACATGGCACACTGCAACAGCAGCACTGCAGCAACAACGGTGGAAACTGGGTGCACACCCACCCCACCAACACATGTCCAATTGATTCACCACAGTGGTATGCACCATGCACAGAGTGAGACACACAGCTGCCACGGCACATGGCACAGGTGGCCATGCCTGCACCCACTCAACACTGCCAAACCCCATGTACAGTGAGAATGACCATGACAGTGCCCCCTGTGGTGCTGTTTGTGCAGGTCCCCCCCATCAGGTTGCTCCGTCCGGGTGCATCACGCTGCAGCCTTGGCCCACCTGGGTCCTCCAGCCCTGGGAATAGAAAGAAGACAGGTGCACATCAGTAAATAACCACAGCAGCTCCCCCCCACAGCTCTCTGTGCACAGGGTGTGCCCCTGTCCATGTCCCGCATGCCAGCATGTCTGCATTACATCACAAGCGGCAGCTGGCAATGCCACCCCATGATGCACACAATGACAGTGTACCCCACAGCAGGGCATGCCAGGCAGCAATGCCAACACCACAGTACAGCACATGCAGCATGGGATGACTCACCTGGCTGTGGCACTGCACCATGCCTGATGAGTGCTTGATGCCTCTGAAGATGGTCAGGGTTCCTTTGTATTGGGTCACCATACTGGTGCCTACACTGTTCAGCCATCCTGGGCACCCTGGTCCTCCTCTCCAGGGTAGCAGAGATATCCTGCCACATACTGCCCCAGGCCTGCTGCAAGGGCACCTGACCAAACAGCTGTGGGCTGTGGGGCTCCACACAGGCCACCCGGATGACCAGCTCCACATCTGTCCAGGTATGGTCATGGCATCCCTACCCTGCTCCATTGCACTGGATCTGGTTTGGTAGCAAAAATGGCGGGAGCAGGCACACATGCCTGCCAGAGGTGCTGGATGCATGATGCACTGGAGAATGCACAGTGCCCGGCCATCATGCAGTGAAGGACATGCGCAGTAGGTGAGGCCTGGTGGGACCACGGCATCATGGAGAGGACCCAGGGGTTAGAGGCCAGCAGCTAGTGCACACTGCGCATTTGCATAATAGGGAATGTGCCATCATGAACAGCTTGTGCAGTGTTGATATATCATGCTGATGGCTCATCTTGTGTGATTGACACCATGACAGCACAGTGCATATGCGAACTGCAGGCATGAGCACTGCACATGCATGGACATTGCACCACCACTTCCTCCAGCATAATACCATTGCGTATGGTGCAATATCTCAATATTCAGATGTTGCATGCAAATGAGTTCATCAGCCAATGCGTGGTGCAGTGGGTTGCATTAGCATATCATTACCGTTGAGCACAACCTCATTTGCATGCATTGTGCCTCATCAGTGCCATGGAACGGCAAAGGCCAAGTAACAGTATTGCAACCATGACAGGTAAGTGGTGGATGCCGCAGCAGCTCACTGGGAGCAGACAGCACCTCAATGTGGGATGGACCAGGGAGATGTTGCCACTGACACACTGTGATGTCCATGTTCACAGGGGGAAACATGTCAGCACAGGAGGAGGGCTAGGAGTGAGGGCCGAGATGGAAGTGCAGGCCCAACTTCACAAAGAGAGAGACTTCATGTAGGCAGAGGCAGATGTCCTGTTTGAGGCCTACCTTGACACGGAGGCCCTGTTGAGTGGTGCCATGGGCACACCACAGGACAGGGCTGCTGGATGGGAGGTGGCGACCTACGTGAACCAGCACATCAGCCACCAGCGGTCTTCACAGGAGTGCAGCAGAAAGGTCAGAACCAACACAAGGTGCATAAAGGAGAAGGTGGCAGCCATCAGAGCATCCTGGAATGCCACCGGAGGAAGGCCAGAGGATGCACCTGCACTGATGCCAATGGAGAAGTTGGTGGCAGCCACCATCCACCACACTTCAGTGGAGGGTGTGCCTGGAGGAGGCTTCCAGATTGGTGGCAGACCATCACTGCATGGCATGTCTGTCAGCCACACACAGCTGGTGGCTCGGAAGGTGTGAACACGGCTGTGCTGTTGTGCATACAGCTGTCCTGCATGGCATGTGCACATGTGCACACCCATGTTCATGCCATGCTGCAGGACACATGCGGCAGCAGTGAACAGGAGGCACATGTGGACACTGCATCACTGACACAGTATCCTTCTCTTGCAGCACCAGCACTCCTCCATGCAGAGGATGGGGTGGCAGTCGTGGCAGCAGCACCCGTGGATGCCGGCACAGCCCCAGAGGATGGACTATCAACATCCACCAGCATTTGGGGGCCCAACAGGCCATGGATCTGCACCACTGCTGTGGCTGTCCTTGGCCTAGGGTCGGATAAGGCCCTGGTTGTGACCCTGCAGGATGCCAGCCTTGGTGTCCTGTGTGCATAGACACTGATTGGGGCAGGATCCGACTCTGATGACTACCTCACACACCTCCTGGACAGCATGGGCAATGTCACCCTGCTAGCAGAACAGCCAGATACAGCGCCCAGTGCACTGCCAGTGGTGGAACAGCTGCCTGCCACCACTGTGGTGCAGTGGTGTGTGGTGCCTCTGATGTGCCCTGCGTTGGTAGTGGTGGTGTGGCTGTGCAGGTGCATGGCAGTGAACAGCAGCCAGAGGAGTAACAGCAGCAGGCTGAAGGTGCCACTTGTCAGCCGGACACAGGCTCCACCGCTGGTGGGACTCCTGTACCCATTCCCCCTGCAGACCCCACTGTGCAGCGTTCACACTACAGTGGGGCTGTGCAGCATGGCAGGTCACCCCCAGAGGATTGGCATCCCGCCCTGGAGCCCCAGGATGTGAACCATCTGGCTGAGAATACCTGACTGCTAGAGTTATCCGTTCAGCAACAGGTGCTGCTCACCACTGGTGTGCATGCACTGCATGCAGAGGTGCACCAGTTTGCCAAGCAGCAGGACAGGGGCACTGTGCAGATCCTGGAGGGGATGCAATGCATTCAGGAGGCCATGACTGCATCCTTGGATCACATTGCCAATGCAATTTCAGACTGCTTTGAGTTGCTGGCTACCACACAGCATGGCCGTGCACAGGAGACCCCCTGCAGTGTGAAGTCCACCTCACAGGCCCAGCTTTGGGTGACCCCATCACAGTTGACACCGGGCTTGGATGAAGGCATCCCAGGCATGCCCAGGGCGGGCCTGTTTGGGCACCTGCACACCCCACAAAGACATGGTCACAGTCCCTTGCTTCCATCTCTGGGGAGCTGTTTGACACACCCCTGGCTGATGTGCAGCCTGTAGCTGCCAATCGGCCCTGGTGCAGTCACCCCTCATGGTCGTGGTGGTCATGGTACCTTGTAACCACCCTGATCTGCATGCTGCCCTGACCACAGTCTGTGGCTGATGCCCTGTGCACCCATGGGCAGCGTGTGTGTGCCATACAGATGGTGGCACTCTTGTGTGATGTACCACATGCTGCCTGTGTGTGTGCAGGCCCGGCCACTGGACCATGTGGCATGGGCAATATAAGGGCAGTCTAGCATCAGTTGTGCCTGTGCACTGGTGCCATGCATCTGATCCACACCAATGCCCGGATGGGTGGGTGCGTATGTGTGTTGCTGTGTGTGGGTGTGTGCCCCTGACTCCCTGCATGCGTGGTGTACTTGTCTGTGTGGCCAATGCATGTGTACCACACCACCTACCTGTGTTCTCCAAAGTGTTCCTGTGCAACAGTGTAGCGGTGGGGTCATGCCTACTGTTGCAGTCAGGGGTCCCTTTGCCCAGTGGGTGGCTGTCCAACACCCTCCAGCCCATTGTCTCCATTGTCCCCACTACTGTTGCCCTCATCTGTCTTGACATCTATCCCACGGTCTATGGCCATATTGTGCAGTATGCAGCAGACCAGGAATAGGCCACAGGCTTTTGAGGGGCTGTACTATATGGCACCACCTGACCTGTCTAGGCAGTGGAATCGTGCCTTCAGCATGCCAAAACATGTTCAATGATGTTGCATGTGCTGGCATGTGCCTTGTTGTACTGTTCCTCTGCTGGGGACACCGGGCACTGGTAGGGGGTGAGCAGCCAGGGCCTAAGAGGGTATGCGCTGCCACTTTGTGGAGAATGACATGGTTAGCCCTATGCTTTGCTGTGCTGTGCACCTTTCCTGTCCCTGGCACCCACACCACCATGCACACCCTGCCCACCCCAGGTCTGCTATGCCCTTCACTCCTTGCCCAAGCCATGTTCACCGACTAGGTGGCCATGGGGATTTCCCCATGTTCAAACCTGTGGCACAACGCAGAGCTGTGCCAGATGAATTTGTCATGTTCACTCCCAGGGTGTGTGGCACAGACATTGATGGTGCACCCCATGCCATCGCACACGACGTGGCAGTTGATGTTCAGGCTCCCCTTCCTGTTAATGTAAGCCACTCCCTCTGGGCCAGGTGGCATGTGGATGCCCATGTGGGTGCAGTTAATGGCCCCAATCATGCCGGGCATGCGTGCCACCCTGAGGAAATTCTGCATGTTTACTGTATGCTCCGGCTGTGTGCTGGGGAAATGGATGAATTCGGAAGCACGTGGCAGCAGGGCACTGAGGAACTGTGTGAGGAGGCGGGATGCGGCCAACTGGATGATGCCCGTGGTGCTCCCTGTTGGTCATTGGAAGGTGCTCATAGTGAGCAGGCACATGACGGGGGTCACCTTCATCTCCACGGACATGGAGTGGCTCCGTCTGATGGGTGCTGCATCTTCTCACTGCACAGCTCACAGAGCTGCCTCAGAATGGCCCTGTTCAGGTGGTACCGGCCCACAGTCTTGGTGTCACTATAGTTCTCAAAGTTGATGTGGGCATGGTACCACCTGTGTTGGGCATACCACTGACGGGCCCTTCATCAGCCACATAGCTGTTCCTCCTTCCTCCTCACACCCCTCATTACCACCTCCATCAGGAAGGGCACACTGTACAGATCTCCTGCTGTCCACTGTCCAACTGGGCTGTTCTCTGCCTGCTGTGGGCCACACTGGTACACTGTTTCTGTGTGTGTGTGTGTGTGTGTGTGTGTGTGTGTGTGTGTCTCTCTCTCTCTGCCCCTCTCTCCCTCTCCCATACCACCTCTCTGTCCATCTCCCTCTGTGTCTGTTCGTGTGTCTGTCTGTCTGTCTGTCTCTCTCTCTCTCTATCTCTCCCTCTCCCTCTCCCTCTTAGCACAACTGCTGTCTGTGTGTTTGTGCCCTGTTTTTATAGGAACAAGTTTGTTCTGTGCAACTTCGATTTTCTCTACACTTGCACCATGACTTGCGGTTGAATATTCTGTTGCACTGGATATTCATGGGAACGCCCCTTGCACTTGCGCTGCATACATTATAGTTGCTCATTGGCTCAATGGATTTTGCGCTGTGCACTGGCTTCTGCTGAATATCGCTCCTCAGCACAATTCTGTACTTGCGCTGGCGCAACTGCTCTGAATATTCGGGCCTAAGTACCCAATCTGACACTGAGATGCCTGCTTTTCTCTGACATAAAAAGGTAACCCAGCATTTTAGTTCTCCAAGTACCTGGGTTATGATCCTGAATACAACCAAATGGCTGTAACCATGAGTTGTCAATCAACAAGATCAAGTAACAGGGAGTGTAGAAGTCCCAGAACATTTCTTAAATTCACTTTCCTGTCATTATCAAAAACAATAAAAATACATGGATAGATGTGTGTAACTCAAAATGTTATACATACTCTTGGGGTGGGATGCTTTTATTAACCCCACAAGCTTAGCTCTTGGAGGTTTATGTAGCATCCATCAGGTGTGTATATAATCCTGGCCACACACACACACACACACTCTTACTAATTAATTATTAATTATACTCTATATTATGAAGAAACTGTGTTATCTGTTCCTATTATTTTTTACCCTTCTCAATAGTTTTGGGGACATCTTTTACAGTACTTGACTTTGTTTTCAAGATAAGTTTTATTTCCACATTTTTACAGGTAACATTTAGAAATATGCCATTTTCTTTTAAATTAGCACAGTCATCTGCTTTTAAACCAATACTAACATAATGTATTACCTATATGTAGATGCCAAATGTGTCGCAGCACTTTTTTTCATTAAAAATGCAGGAATATTATGAACAGTAATCTTAAGCCTGAAAGTAGTTTGAAAGCTGTCCTTAGGAATATGCTTAATATACACTGTTGAGAGATTTCTTTTTTGACTGCAAAGAAGTCACAATTTATCAAACATTAACTCTTTATTCTTTATTTTTTTTGTTCTTTTTTTTGATTGGCATTTATGTTTGATTACAAGGGAAAGGGTGGAAGGGAGGGCCAGCTGCAGAATAAGGGGTGCTAGCTGCACACTCGAGCAGACTTGAGAGAGACCTCTAGGCCTTTATCTGCTGCCACATTTCGTATGTTTGTACTTGTCATCTGATCCCTTCTGGAAATGAAGACTTAGAACAATTTCTAGCTTGGATGCTCACTGGCAACATTTTATTGAACACCATTAATATTTACACCTCCATTCTTATAAAGTCACACATTTGATATTCCAGTCCAAAATCATCCATTTATAATCCAGTTTATTTCTTTTCATATTTCTTTGATCTTCCACCTTTATCCTCTTTTCTGATCATTGCCCTTGGGTGTCTGGATGCCAGATCCGACCTCCCACACCATCCCCAGTGCATGGTAAAAACTTACCAGGGCCTCCTTCCTCATAGCCCGCACCAAACTCCAGGTGAATGTTCTGCCCCAGCTTATGGCCTTGCAGGTGAAATTAAAGTGCCCCAGCAGCTGTTGTACTACTACCAGCAGCACCCTCCTCCTACTGCCACATACTCCAACAAACCCCTAAGGTGGGCAACTTCATCTCCTGGAAGGAGAAAACATTCCTGTACTGTGTCCACCTCTATCCCCAGGAACTGGGGCCTTAGTTTTCCCTTCCATTAATGGAATCCCTATTTTCCCACACATTTTTTAAAATCTTCCAGCATCCCTTCCATCTGCTCTTTCCCACTCCCAAAGAGCAGAAAATCATCCAGGTAATGAGCTACCTGATACAAGCACAAGCTACCTGTTTGTGCCCATATCTCTACTCAAAAAAAAACACTGTACCCATGAACTGGAAGCCTCAAATGTAGAACATGCCACTGAGCAAACCATGGGCATGACTTTGTCAAAATACAACCCCCCCCCCAATTTAAAGACCAGTAAGTCCCAATCCTTGGGCCTGACTAGCAGCAACTGGAAAGCCAACTCAATGTATGTCTTCACCAGCCAAGCCCCCGACCACCCTGATCATCACCCTGCTTGGTCCAAGGATGTGTAGGACACCAAACAGAGGTCCTTGGGAATCCCTTCATTCACAGAGGTCCCATCCAGGTACAGAAAATGGTGGATAAGGTAAAACTCACCCGGTTGCTTCTTGGGCATCACCCCCAACAGTGATATCCTGAAATCAGAATGCGGGGTGCAAAAAGCAGGGGCCCTCCACCTTGGCTGCCAGCACTTCCTTCCGGATTTTCTTCCAATCTATGTCCTCCTTCCCCTTCCAGATTCCAAGTTCTTTGCACTCCTAAATTTATGCACCACTCCAAAACCTAAAGACAACCTTCCCTGAAAAGCTGTGTCCAGGCCTCAACCACCTCCTTGACTACCAGGGTTGTTGCTGGGGGAAACCTCACTGCCCCCCCTTAGTCGTGCCCTCAATTCCAACCGTAGGTGGAATTGTACTTCCCCTGTTATGTACTCCTCTCTCCCTCTCCTGTCAACCTCCCTGTGGCCACCCCAAAAGAACTGCTCATGCTATTACCCCACCTCTTGCTGGCTGACCCAATCCCCACTTACCCTGTATTTGGAAGTTGGGTGATGCCTGAAAAACCTAGAACACATGTGCCTGAAATTGCAGTTCACCCATATACAGGATGCTTTGTTATATCCCCAGCAGGCTTTGGCCACCGGGGTAGAGCACTCTTCTTGCTGGGCTCTCCCCCATTAACTCTAGCTGGCTCTCACAGGGTTCTTACCAATAGCTCTGACTGGGTGCAGTCCTATTGTAGGTATCCTTTGCCTCCATCTGCTTTTTAAATGCCTTGTCATACTTAAACCACCCACACCCGAGCTTAGCTTTCTAGTTGTCATGTATGATGGTCGAGTAAGTCAGGAATGGAATCATTGGCTCTGGCTGCTTCTCCAGCACCAGGGTGCTGTAAATCAGGAAACCTGCCTACCAGGTATCTATGTTCTTCCCCTTGTATTTGACTTCCTCGGTGATCTACCACTGCTAAAGCCTCTGCCATCTCCAACTTTCCCATGGACTCTTTCTGCTCATACTACTTTGCATTGACCTTGTCTATCAGCCCAAAAATGTCCACATATTCCCCCTTCCAGATCTTTTCTTTAATGGAAGTGGGGGCCTGGTCACCTAGAGTAAAACTCATCTGCCCATCATATCTTTCTTTCACCTTTTTTTGTCCTTACCTGCCCAAGTGCCCTCACCACTTACCTTCTTTATCACTTGAAGATCCTTCTCCATCTTCTCCAACCTCTTCTTCCCCATGCCCCTGAGGAGCCCCTCTCAATACTCCTTTTAATCCCCTTCATTGAACAAGTCTGTATGTTCCTTATCCCCCAACCCAGGGCTTGGCACCTCTGGTGCCAGTGTAGGTACAGACTGAGGGGCAGGTGGCAGGATTGGCACTGTTCAGAAAACACAGCAAGGGGAGGTAAGTGAAGATCTCAAAGCAGCATCCTGAAACAGCTAGCTCCCTTTAAGCACCAGCTGCCCAATTCCAACTACCTGGCACCCTGCTGCCCCGGTTCCCAGGGTCTGCTGAAGCCCCATTTGGCCCCCCCCACAGTGCTGGTTCCAGAGTCTGCTGCCCTGGGCTCTCTCTCTGATCTCCCCTCACCAAAATCCCAGGCTGTTGCCACCAAAAAAATCCATCATGGAACAAGGCTAACTACAGCCATGCTCCTTCCACTCCCTCCAGTTGTAGCACTACAGCATGAGGCACTCCATCTGCTTTCAAAGCCAGCTCAGTGGCAGATGCCTGCCCGAGCCCCTGCTTCATCCTCAGGGGAGGCTGAAATTGAACCCTTCGAGATGTCATTCAAAAACCTCCTCACTCACAGTCCCGGGCCTGAAAGATCAATACAGGATCCTCCCCTTCACCCACAGTGCTGGGCACTTCCGCGCAACGACATGGCGCTCTGCCACCACTCCGCCCCCTCTCTCACACCTCCCTACAACCTTTTTTTCCAGACCATCAGCAATGTCACTAATAATGACAATAAACAGGACAGGCCCCTGGACTATGAAATCACTGGTCACCCCATCCCCTTGGACTGTACACCATTTTCCACCACCTTCTGATTTCAGTCTCTCAACCAGTTTCTAACCCAGTTTACCACCTTGTGGCCCAAACCCAGGCTTCCCAAATTGTTTACCAGTTTTTTATGTGGAATGGTGTCTAAAGCTTTGCTGAAATCAAGGTAGATGACATCTACTGCTCCCACTGATCCACCTCCTTCATCATTCAGTCAAAAAATCTATCAAATTTGTTTGACATGACCTTCCTGCTGTGAGTCCATGCTACCTCGAATCCTGCGTTGTATTGAATTTCAAGTGTTCTACAATCCTTTCTTTAAGCTGCACCTCCTTAATCTTGCCCACTATTGAGGTGACAGTAGGCAAAACGTACATGTACTACTACTGTGCATTAAGTATAAGAACATTTATGAGATGTACTTGAACATTTATGAAGCTTTCTTTTGAAACATGGGTAGGGTTAAGACAGCCAACGATTAGGTGGAAAGGTATTCCAGAGCTTCAGGGATATATACTACCATGCCACTAATAACTATATATACATATGCATTACGGTAGCACGGTAGTGCTACCATAGTTAGGGTTGAGTAGCACTTTTAAGGTTAAAGGGTCAAATTGTGCACCTTAATAACTTTGCCACCATTTAAGAGATTTACCTGAAATTTGCTGTGGACAGTTGGGCATAGTAGATCTTGGGATGTGCCAAGTTTTGTACCAGTCAGTTATACAGCTGCAAAGTTATTAAGTGACAACGAATTGCGCAATTACACTTTTTTGTGGTTTCTTTGCTCTTGTCTACTGGTGGCACAGTTTGTGCGACTGGTCCAAAAACTTCAGGGAACATGCAGCCGGGGTCCCCAATGAGCCTTTTGAAGATTTTGTGAAAAAATATTAAACGGTTCAAAACGTATTCAAAAAACAAGGTCCCATTATAAGTCAATGGGGAAAGTTAACTAAAAGGTCGACACTTTCACAAATGCACTTTTTACTTTGGCAAATGGCCCTAGTACTTTCACAAATCCACCATTTTGTTTTCAGTTGGTAATCAGAAAAATGCTTGGCATCTAAATTTGGGACCATCTAGGGACACAATTCTTTTTGTGTTCACCTAGTCGGAGCCTGAGGATGATACCCATGTCTTTAATTTGGGGTTAAACACCCCAGACATATGTTTTTCAAAATTCTGGAAAAAGTACTTTCGTAAAGTACTTTCATGCTCATGACACTTTTGCAAATCACGAAAGTTCTTTGCAACACTGTGGCCAAAATGACAGGAGTTCTTTGCCACCTTGCTGCAAAATGACGGTTAGGTCATTTGGCCTGAAATTTGAAGGGAAGGCAGCCAACATGCCACAGATGTGCCTTTTGGTGGTTTGGTGAAAAAATATTGTATGGTTCCAAGGCTACAGTAGTCCAAAGTTGATGCTTTTTCCCATAGACTAACATGGTGGCGTATGCCATGCCTTTCAGGGCTCGTATCTCAGAAACGGTGCGAGATACAGATTTTTCGTTGCGTGTTACATACTGTATATAATACAAGACAGTAGCAAGGAAAATAATGATTTCTGTGAAATTAAACATTTTCTCTACGTCGTATGGTTGCTGAGATATTTGCAATTAAGTACTTCCAATGCTTGTTTTAAGCTTCCATTGCCATTACAATGCATACATTCTTTGTACACACTGGCCCGGATATTCAAACTGTGCCAGGCTGTGGCGCAAGCTTGGGCGCAGTGCAACTTGGCTGTGTAGGGGTGTGGACTGGGCAATATTCAACGGAGCTGTGCCATGGCTCAGCATCATTGAATATCGCACCCTGGCCACCCCCAGTGTGCATGGCGCAGTGGCACTGCACCAGCACAAGTGGCCAAAGTGGAGCATGGGGATGTGCTACCATAAGTTCCATTGTGTCATGCACAGCAACCGCGATATTCAAAAGTTGACATGCAAATGGTGCGGATAGTGGTCCACTGGACCACCAGGGATATTGGACAAATTCTTTTGTTTTATTACAAATGCACATGATCGGGCATGGGGGGGCGCCACAAGGTGCAGCCGGAACTTGGATGGCCACCCACAGGTGGCAGCTGCCGTGTTGTGCCCTGCAATGTGGCAGCTCACCTGTGGGTGGCCATCAGTTGTTCCTTTTTATTTGGATCAGCTTTGTGCTGGCACAGGTAGGGGTTGCACATGCATGGATCTGCACATCCTGGGCTGAATATCGGGCTGTGCAGAGTATGCATGGGCACGCTCCCCCCACCTGTGCCTGCATACATTACTGATGCACTCTGGCACATCGGGATTTGTGCCACGCACTTTTCCCTTTTGAATATTGTGTCAAGGTGCATCAGTGGGTTGTGCATGGCGCAACACTGTTGCGCCATGCGCAACCCTTTTGAATATCTGGGCCACTGTGTTTCTCTATGCAGTTCTGCAGCAAAAAGAGGGTATGCACTTCTGTTACTGTTACAGTTACTGTTTCCCCTTGCGTTTATGTACCTGTTATTGTTACTGTTCCCATGTGCACCACTGTGTGTGTTACCCTTTACGTTGTCATTTGCCCTTGCGTTTGCGTTACTGTTACCATTTGTATTTCCACCTTGTGTTTGCATTGCTGTTCCTGTTACTATGTCACAAGACATCACGTGGTGGGAGGACACTCCTGCCACCACATTACATTCAGTATTTCTCATCATCATTCTCAAAAAGAAGGGAAATTAGAGGCAAAAAAATCCATTTGATGCATCAGTTAGGGTTATTCCACAGTGAAAAACATAAGGAAATTCAGTGTTAGGGTGAAACCCCTGGATAACTCCAGCCTACCCCCCAGCCAGCATCGGGGTGGCTTAAATATATTCTAACTCTCACCCTATCTCTCCTATACCTCTGCTTTTACACATGTGATGGGGTGAGAGTTAGGGATGATGACCCCAATGTGCACCCTGATGCCTACTGGGGAGATGGGCTGGAGGTGTCCAGGGGGGAACTTGAGACATTAACATAACAAAGAAGAATGCATCACAATTTCACACTCCTCAGACTTAGTATGTAAATATCTGTTAAATGACTATACAGTACAAAGTCAACTACTGGCTGTATGCTTGGTCCACTCATTCATAACGATCAATCCTCTGTTATCCCTCCCATAGTGTCTGCCCCTAGACTGACAGTCTTGTCCTATTGTTTTCCTACCTTTGCTCCTCTTTACTCTGTAGAAGCTGCACAGTAGACTCTGCCCATGGGTAGCTAATCAGGGCTTGGATCGTTCATCATTGTTGTATGAATGGCTGCTTTTCAATTTTCCTTACCTTGGACACTCCTCCCCCTAAGTATGTCAGCAGTGACATCGAGACACACAACATGCTTACACACACCATAGTGAGGTGTCCACAATGTTCTCCCCACCACAACTATGAAGACATGCCTGCCACCACAGTACCCATGCTTCCACTGGTGCCAATGCGTCGGGTGCTGAAAGCACCCTAGAAACCCACCCTAGGTGGAGGAGGACAGCATCCATTGAGACGCTTAATTCCTGCTCCTCCCCTTGACCCCTACATGTCCCTCACTCCATACCCAAACATGTGTCACTGGTGTAGCACGAGGTTTGTTGTACAACAACTAAACCCTCAGCAGCATGTTTTTCTTTTTTTTTCTTTTTATAAAGTCTCAATAGTGTGCAGTTGATGTTAAGATTATTGGGACATATCTTCAGCACTTAATAGACTGAATATTATTATTATCTGGTAGGCGTTCATGGGCCCCTCACCCCCACAGCTGAGTTGTACATATTACTAATACTTTCCATTTCGTACGATGATTTTACAGTACTATTAAGTCTTCACTATATTGTAGCTGTACACATCAGTGGGTCTTACACGACTCTACAGTATTATCACCATGAAAAAAAAATGCTGAAAATACCATCCCCAAGAATATAATATTTTTTTTCTATTATCAGCTTACCATCTGACTCAATGACAATGACACTATCAGTGTTAGAGTGTTCAGCCTCCACAGCTTCAGACTGTGCTGGTACTACCTCAGCAAGACAAGTGGGTTGCCTACGGCAATCTGTAAATAAAAGATAGTAGGAACATTTACTGACTGTTTTCTTTCTCTGTTTACCTATAACATAGCACATTTTCTAAGCCATTGACATGCTTCTGGCACTTGACGTTGTCCTAATTGTAGTATGTGCACACTCATATGACATAACCAGCTCCTACTAATCAATATTTGATGAACTGTAGATTACACATGTTCACAGCACCTTAATGTTTAGTTCTGACACTATAGCAGGAATGAAATAAAATTGTTCTTGAATGCAATACATACTGCATAGTAACTCTGCAGTACTATGGGGTAACAGTTATACATATAGATATTTAAAATACATCATAGGACATTAAATCTGGCTGAGACACAGTGGTAATAACACTCAAGCGTACTGTTTCAATGTTAGTCCATTTGACACCCATCACCACCACAAAATGAACACAAACAGCAAAATACTATCTCGAAGAATGTTGTTTATGAAGACAACACTTAAAAAACAGTAGTAATAATATTATCAGTTAAGAGCAGAGATACTGGTTTTCTGCATGTGTAGAAAAACGGAGATTAAAATGGATTCCTGATTGGCTGGCGGTATTTCGGTGCCAAAACAGAATAAGCATTTGTTCACAGAGTGTCCGTGAACTGCAGCCTTTAAAAGCAGAACACAGTGTACTTTGCTCTTCTTGTTGATACTCGCTTGCTTTCCCTGACACTGTTTGCTGACATTAAGATTCCAAATTCAACATTGGACTCCTCAGTCTCATCCTAGCAGACTAGTAATTTTACCAGAAGGTGCATTTATTTTATATTTAATTTTGTGATTCTGATTGCCGTTTAAGTGTGAAGCTTTTTACCCAGTCACAGCTGCGGATCTCTATTATTTTTCTCTCTGACCTATTCTCCATACAGCTAATGCAATGAAATCAAGAAAATGTGTTTAAAAGTGTTTTTTTTTCCCCAAAAGGGTCCCCCAGTGCATTCTGTACTATTCTGGTAATGCTCTTCATTTTTGAGAGGGTGGGGGGGCAACTGCAATACATCTACTCCTACCAAACCTTGTCCATGGACTGTAAGTACACCCAGAAGTTGCATACTATTTTTTTTTCCATTTAAATTTTATTGAAGTTTTACCATACAAGACAGATCTTCCATAACAAATATACGTCATATAAACAGTAAACATTGGACCAGACCTGCCATTCCCCCCACCCTTCCCCCCTTAATCCCTCCCCCATCCCCAAAGCACAGAATCAACATGAAACCTTTTCTCCACGATTTCCACAGCACAGAATATACAACAAATACTAGAGGGTCGCAGAGGAAGAGATCCTTACTCTGTAAGGCTGTGAATCGAGAATAAGGTATGTAAGGGGTCCCATATTTTCGTAAACCTGTCCAACCTATTGTTAAGACTTGCAATAACCTTTTCCATTCTGAGGTTTGTGAGGAGCTCAGATAGCCATTCTCCATACCTGATTTCAGATTGATCTTTCCAGTGTCTTAAGACAACTTTCTTAAGAGACAGGGATATCAAGGCCATGTAGTATTTTTTGTTAGGGAACCTAATACTTGAAAAATCAGCTAGAATACAAATTTCGGGCTTAAATAAATCTTCTAGTCCCAAAATGGGGTCCAGTTTATTACGTATGCTGGTCCAAAGGGGTTTTATTTTGGGACATGTCCAGAGAATATGAACTAGAGAACCATCATGATTAGCGCATCTCACACATTGAGGAGAAGATGTTAGTCCAAGTTTAAACATTCTCTTGGGGGAGAAATATGCATTATGTAAAATGAACATTTGCGTCACCCTTAGCCTGTCCTGCGTTGTAAATTTATGGCAGTTAGACCAAAGGCTCGCCCAGTTAATGTCATAGCCAGGAAAGTGAGAGGACCAGTAATGAGTGGGGCCATGGTAGTCAGGATATACCCTATTGAACAGCATGCCGAATATCTTGGAAACCATTTTCTGTTGGCCCACCCATTGAGCTAAGTCAGGGACTAAAGGAGGGTCTGCATATAAACTTGGTTTTAGCCCTAACACTTTAATTAAAAGGTGCCTAAGTTGGGTGACTCTAAAAAAGTGTTTAGTAGGAATCCTAATCTTTTGCATTATGCAATGAGCGGGTAGCCAAGCATTGTCCTCACCTATTAACGAGTGCAGCGGGGTTTCATTCAGTTGGGGTAACCAATTAAAGGGAATACATTTCTCACCAATCTTAAAATTGGGGTTACCAAACAGGCGCTGATTTGCGTCTCTTTGGTTGTCACATTTGAGGAAACAACACAGTTGAGAGTGAACCTTCAGTGATAAAGCAATGAG
Source organism: Neoceratodus forsteri (assembly GCA_016271365.2). Taxonomy (NCBI): domain Eukaryota; kingdom Metazoa; phylum Chordata; order Ceratodontiformes; family Ceratodontidae; genus Neoceratodus; species Neoceratodus forsteri. The sequence continues at coordinate 1,306,582,957 of CM057458.1, forward strand.
AGTATTCTTTAACCTGGTGGGGAGGAGATTACCTTTGATGTGTAGCAGTGCTTTAGGTGCTAAGCCACAGGAGTTAATCAGGGCACTCTGTATTTTGAGCCAAAGCGGGGTATAGCCCATTGGAATGGGTAGTGTCCATCTGAAATATTTATTGAAGTGACTGGCCCAGAAATAGAGCCCTAAGTGAGGTAAGCATAAGCCACCTCTCGACTTAGGTGCAGTTAGTTTGTGAAATGCTATTCTAGGGGACTTGTGAGCCCAGATAAAGTCTAGAAACAGACTATTTACCTTTTTGAACCATGACAATGGTAACCAGATATTAAGCATTGAAAGGGGGTAGAAGAGGCGTGGGAATACATTCATTTTCAGCAGGTTTATTCTACCCCAGATGGAGATTGGGAGGGAGGCCCATCTGTTAAGATCCTGTTTAATCACCTGCATAAGGGAGCCCAAATTCAATTTCATAGTATCTCTGGGAAGTCTTAATAATTCGATACCTAGATAGCGAAGGGAATCCTGTTTCCAGGCTAGACCCATTTCTAGGATTTATGCTTTGTGGAGCTTATGATTGAGAGGGAAGATGGTAGTTTTGTTCACGTTCAGCTTATAGTTAGAGACTACACTAAAAGAGTTAATACTCTCTAACATTGGGGGGAATAGAAGAAGCGGGGTTAGCAACTTGGAGGAGAAGGTAGTCTGCATAGGCGGAGACTTTAACCTCGCATGGGAAAATCGGAATTCCTTGTATCTCTGGACAAGCTTGCAATTGACGGATTAAAGGTTCTAAATATATATTGAACAATAATGGAGAGAGAGGGCAGCCTTGTCTGGTACCAGAGTAAAGGGTAAATAGCTCAGAAATCACTCCGTTATCCAATATTCTAGCAGTGGGAGAATGATAAAGGGATTTGATCCAGGTCTGGAAAACATTGGGAAATTTAAAGGCATCCAACATCTGAAATAGGTACTGCCAACTAACTCTTTCAAAGGCCTTCTCAGGGTCCAGAGAAATTAAGGCTGCCGGATATGGAGCATCTCTGGACACTGAGAAGACATGAGCCAGGGTTCGAAGGTGGTCCGAGGAAAATCTGCCTTTCATGAATCCTACTTGTTCGGGGCCTATAATGGGTGGGAGATTTGGGTTAAGACAATAAGCTATTGACTTAGCCAGAATCTTGACATCTTGGTTCAAAAGGGAAATTGGACGGTAGTTTGCGACAAGCTCAGGTGCCTTGCCGGGCTTAGGGATAAGCACAATTAGTGCTTCAAAGATAGAAGCATCTACTTCTGCTCCAGAAAGTATATATTGAAATAAGGGGAGCAATAAGGGGATGAGGGACGCTTTAAACCTATTATAAAAGTAGGCTGAGAAACCGTCCATCCCTGGGGTTTTATTTAATGATAATGTACTTATAACCTTCAAAATTTCCTCCCTAGTAATAGGCGCAATTAGTGCACTTTGTTGGTCATCAGTAAGACTTGGCAGAGGGGTCTCCCTGAGATAGCTATCTAGTTGGCTCACAGCTGGGGGATCTGCCATAGGGCCATAAAGATCAGTATAATAATTGAGGAATTCCTGAATTATGTCACTCGGGGAGGTCTTCAGAAGTCCGTCCTTATGGGACAGAATAGAAGCAATATATCAGGAGGATTCCATCTGTTTTATTCTGCAAGCCAAGCGGCGCCCTTCTTTTTCCCCCTGATCAGTAAATGATGACTGTGTTTTTATAATGGCGTATTCCACTTTATCGCAGAGAATCTCTAGGTAAGCTGCCTTAAGTTTAATAAGTTTTTGGAGTGTATGTTCTGAGGTTGAGGGAGACAAGTCTTTTCCCATGGTCCTTATCCGTGTCAACAGTTGGGACAGTTCCTGCTCCTTAGCTTTCTTCCTATAGGGTGCTAGCCCAATAAGTATCCCCCTTAAGTAGGCCTTAAAGGCACATCAGAGGATTTCCGGTCTTCGGGTTGTACCCTGATTGAACTGGATAAACTGATCTATGTGGTTCTGTATTATACGGGCCGATTCAGGGTCCTTGATTAGTTGGTCATTAATTTTCCACCTTTCTCTGCCCCTACATGGAGGTTCAATAGTCAATTGACAGACTACGAGAGAGTGGTCTGATGGGGGTCCTGACTGTATCGAGGAATCGATAACCTGTGGTATGTAAGTCCTTGAAATAAGCAAATAATCTATTCTAGACGAGGTTCTGAACTAGGGAGAATAAGGTATACTCCCTGACACCAGGGTGCAGGACCCTCCAAATGTCACTCAGACCAGCCTGGTCTATTAGGTCCCTAAGTGCTTGTTGAGCTGGGGATAAACCCTTCCTTGAGAATCCAGATTTATCTACCATTGGGTCAAACACTAGGTTAAGATCCCCTCCTAGAATCATCGGGGTTGAGAGGAAGGGAAGCAAAATGGTAATAATTTGTGTGAAAAAATTAGGGGAGTCATAATTTGGTCCATAAATGCTCCCCAAGAGTAACTCTCTCGCATAAAGGTTACCGACTACAAAAATAAATCTACCCTTAGGGTCCTTTATAGTTTGTGATGCAGCAAATGGGAGTTTCCTGTGCACAAGGTCATAGTGCCACCACTATTTGTAGAGCCCTCAGCTGAGAAAACCTGTCCCACCTGTTGCCTCCGAAGTTTGGTGGCCTCGGTGTCTAATAGATGTGTTTCTTGTAATAGCATAATTTCGGCTTTGACCAAATTTAAATGTTTTAGAATCATATATTGTTTAGTTTTAGATCTGATCCCTTTAACATTCCAGGTAAGGACTTTCAATGGGTTGGCCATTGGATTTTAATTCTTAGTAAAGCTGTAGTGAGGATGTGGAAAGGAAACCACTGGGAAAATCGTAGTGGGATCTGTGTTCCCTGTGCTGTGCCCTCCCCCCTTTCTACCCAACCCCCTACCTTTGCCCCTTGGTTCCCCCCAGCCCCCTTCCCCCAAACCACATAACAGCTATTATCTCTACCGAAACAATAGTCCAGTAAAACCCCCCTTCTGTTATTCCCACTTGGTGCAGAACCACTTTTCACTACTCTCCCAGTTGTTCTGCTCCGTCGCCTGGTTCCAAGAAGAGTCGGTAAAAAGCTACACTGGGACTTTTAGAGGGCTTAGGAAGGTAACTTCGAGGGGAAACCCCCGCACACAAACAAGGGTAATGCTCCCAACTTGAAAACAACCTCAGGTTAAAACTCAACTAATAGCATTACCCCTTAGTAATTATAAACTGCAAACTTATTTATAATTTTGTTAGTATGGCCGTATCTTGTTCTAAGGCAGACTACAATGCGGCTCCAAAATGGACTGCCGCAATTGGTTCCAGCTGAGTGACCATAAAAAGTGACCTCACTGTGCCCTCTGGGGCAAAGTGAAACACTCTAACGATCGGGAGGGACTATAAATGCTGTGTCCCCACTCCTGCAGAAAACCCCACACCAACATCGAACAGCCCCCCCAGAAGGCCCAGGAGGTAGTCTTCCCAGGGAATAGGATCCTGTGAACTCTGAATGTATAGGAGCCTATCTCCCTTCATAGGATGGTATGGGACAGAAATAATAACCAGCACACTTCTATTAATAAAAAACCAGAGTGCTACCCTCCGAGGACATTTAGCAGTTGAAGTACCATCACGATCTAAACCTGCAGAAATGAAGATAAAAGAAAAAGGAAGAGTCCCCTCCACAATAACTACTGTTGGATGGAAAACACAAAAGTCTTAAATGGAGGTCAAAAAGGTCACGTAACCCCCAGTAAAAGGTCTGGAGTTGGACTTGTTCTGTTTTCATATGAGAAGTCCACTCGTTTCACCGCAATCCAATGGGGACCTCTAGCGGTGGTGGAGCCCAAATGCAGTTGCCGCTCGTGATGGAAATCTGAAAACAAAAACAAAACCAGCCCCACATAATATATACATTGTCCCTAGAGCACGGTTTCACATCCCTGCTACAGTCCATGCTCAACAAAAGGAAGGGATCATCCACACTGGGTACAGAAAGTGCATTAATTGCTGAGACATGGTGGAGGAAGGCGCACGTCCAAGCCACAGATGCTGGAGGTTCAGACAGGTGATTTAAGTTCTCATTTGATCATTGGGGAACACAATTGCTGGCTATCCATCTACATAAATTCAGCGGTTGCTAAACAGGTCAGGCAAAGACTTCTGGAGGGTCGCTTTTGCTACTTCCACCTCTTCAAAGGTAACCCAAGAGCCTTCCAGTAATATTTGCAGCCTGGCTGGGTACCCCATTTTGAACCTTATTCCCAAAGCAATTAGCTTGGAAACGATCGGGTGGAATTGGGTACGGCGTTGCCTGATGGAAGCAGGGAGGTCTTGAGTTATTCTAATTTTTGTACCCTCCCATCTGATTTCTTGCAGGTCTTTTATCTTCCCCCAAACAATACTGCTTCTCTTGATAATTAAGAAATCTAGCAATTACCAGGCGGGGCAAGGCGCCGGGTGGAGGCATAGGTCTGAGAGCTCTATGCGCAAGTTGAATTATGAATACTTTGCCAAATGGAGAGGGACCAGCTAATTTTTCCAGCAGTTTTTGAATAAAACTGATAGCCTCGGGCACCTTCTTCTCTTTCAGGGATGCCAAGGATAACAACGTTGTTTCTGTGGCTCCTCCCTTCTGGATCTTCCAACTTAGCATCCAGTTTTTTAAGCCTGTGATGGCTTTCAGCCACCTTCTCCTTAATAATATCTGTTTTTTTCTCCAACGAGGCGGTGTGAGCTTCATTGTCGGAGATCCTTGTTGTGAGGTCCTCCAGCACAGTGGTCATCTGCTTGACCTCCATAGTGAGGGATTTGACATCTTCCCTGAATAGGGAGAACTCGGCCAGAAACCGCTCGAGTGTCAGAGGGGTATCCCCGGCTTCCCTCGGAGGAATGGCACTTCTGAGTGTTACTTTTCTGGCTTGGCTTTGGAGGGCCTTAGGCCGTTTGCTCTGTTTTTCAGGCGATACCGGTGGGGTGTGTCTAGGGGGTGCCGATCGCATTTCTGCCTCCATTATCACGGACCCAACTCTTCTCTGGCACTTCAGAGTGTGTTTAGACCCCAGCAAGCAGTATTTAAAAAAGAATAAAGTTGTGAAAAGGGCTTTTAAATTCGTTGCATACTATTTTTATTTTCATTTCTGCGATGCAGATCCTGCCGGTGATTCACCCACAGCAATTTAGGCAGCGGAAGCTCGATCTCTATTATGACCCATGCTAATATTTTACAATTCCTGGCCATCACAAGTAAGTCATCACTTTGGGGGGAGTGGCGACTGGACCGAGAAAATGACCAATGCCATTTTATGGCATTTGCTGCTTGCACAGATTACATTAATCAAAACAGTCACATCTGTTTTAACTACATCTGATGAGGTGAACATTTTTATTATGTTTTACTTCCACCTAATCTTGCACCCAAATACAGTACCCTACTGGCCATTTGTGTGTGTTGGGGGGTGCTGCCCATGTGTCCTGGGTGGGTGTACAGGCCATATGTATTTGGGGGGGGTTGCTATTACTTTCTGTGTGTCTGGAGGGGATTTGCTGGATGTGGCTGGGTGGTTGTGGGTATTTACTGACTGTGTGGCTGTGGGTATTTGCTTGCTAGGTGGCTGTAGGTATTTGCTTGCTAGGTGGCTGTGGGTATTTGCTTGCTTGGTGGCTGTGAGTATTTGCTGGCTGAGTGTATTTACTGGCTGGGTGGCTGGGTGTAGTTACTGGCTGGGTAGCTGGGTGTGTTTACTGGCTGGGTGGCTGGGTGTATTTACTAGCTGGGTGGCTGGGTGTGTTTACTGGCTGGGTGGCTGGGTGTATTTACTGGCTGGGTGGCTGGGTGTGTTTACTGGCTGGGTGGCTGAGTGTATTTACTGGCTGGGTGGCTGGGTGTATTTACTGGCTGGGTGGCCGTGGGTATTTGCTGACTTGGTGGCTGGGTGTATTTACTGGCTGGATAGCTGTGGGTATTTGCTGACTGGGTGGCTGGGTGTATTTACTGGCTGGGTGGCTGGGTGTATTTACTGGCTGGGTGGCTGTGGGTATTTGCTGACTGGGTGGCTGGGGATATTTGCTGGCTGGGTGGCTTGGGGGTGTGGTTCATTGTTTTGGCTGGTGGGTACAGTCTGTGTTTGGGGTGGGGGAGGACAGTGTTGTGGTGGTTTGCTGGCAGTGTTCCTGGGGAAGCTGTCCATATTGGTGCAGCTGGTCCATGTTTGCTGCTAAAGGTGGCTGCCATGTTGGTTGGGCTGGTCCATGTTTGCCGCTACGCAGGGGACAGTCTGTTTTGTGGGGTAGGGGGCCAGGCTTGATGGGGAAAAGTGTTTGGGCAGCTCTGTCTGGGCGGGGAGAGTGGCTGTGCCTGTCTGTCGGGGTGGGGAGAGTGGCCGCGCCTGTCCGTCAGGGTGGGGAGAGTGGTTGTGCTTGTCTGTCAGGGTGAGGAGCGTGGTCATGCTTGTCTGGGGTGGGGGAAGTGACTGTGCTGGTCCATCGGGGTGGGGAGAGTGGTCGTGCAGGTCCATCAGGTTGGAAAGTGACCTCCTGATGACATCATATGTAGACTTGAAGCACTGGGGTTATTGCTGTTGGTTCGATAACTGACTTTTTGAGTCTATTATTTATCATTTTGCATTGCTGAGTGTTACCCTATTGACATTTTTGTCTTCCTTCTTGGAGTGCACCCACTTGTTGTCCTGTGCACAGGTTCAGGGTGAGGAGAGTGGCCTGGTTCTGGTGTGCGGCTGTCCTAACTTGCCTTGCCAGGATTGTGCTGCTAACCTGTCCTACTATCTTCCTTGTGCTGCTGACCTGACCGTTCTACTTCTTTGTACTGCTGTTGACCTGATGCGTTGCCATCTGCTTCTATAGGACAACTGCCTTTTAAGTGCTTTTCATGGCTTGGTAAGTGTTTTTTTTTTTTTGACACCCCTTCTGCTGTTTGAATGAGGAAGATGGTTGGTGGATGGATGCACTGGGCAAACTGGTACACATGTTGAAAAAATTGTTCTGGCCTATGGTGATGGTGGGAGGAGGTGCTGAGGGCCAAAGAACCATTTTTTACCACATGTATGCCAGTCTGCTGGGTCCATGCCATGCTTCTGTGGTTAATCACTGATGGTCGGTGGAGGGACAGGCTAGGCAGACTGGTTCACATGCTGAAGAAATGGTTCTTACCTCTGGTAATGGTGAGGGGAGGTGCTGATGGGCACAGAACCATTTTTTTCCACATGTATGCCAGTCCACTGGGTCCATGCCATGCTCCTGTGGTTTGCTGCTGATGGTCTGTGGTGGGATGGGATGGTTGGACTGGTACTGTACATGTGCTGAAAAAATGGTTTTGGTCTCTGATGATGGGGCCACATTGCTATTGCTACTATTGCACCTGAGGGATGGGGGCTGTAGTGCTGCTGCTACCATCACATCCTGAACCTAAAATAACTTTTAATTGGTACTAGGATGGATGGATGTACAATAGTGGATGTCAAAATTGCTAAAATGCATGTTAACGTAGTTAAAAATTGTTAAATAAAGTGCACAAAACCAAACACCGGTAAAAACGAATATTAGCTTGGCAGACACCGGTGACAATACCGTTTTTTACAATGCGCAAAATGGAATTTGCCCTTTCTCAATCATGGTAAACCAGTGTCCCTGATTAAAAAATATTGATATGATGGACTGACCAACAAAGTCATCAATTACAGAAAAACTTATTTATCTATTTGTGTAGCAATACTATGATATTATTCTATAACTCATAATTTGTTAAAATTACTTTCATTGAGGAAGGCGCTCCCCTGTAGCTGGCTTGCCTGCTGTGTCCCATAGTTTTTAGGCAAAGTAGTACCAGCATTTATAATTTTCTGGTATCTCCTCTCTGTGCTTCAGGACATAAAAGCATGGTGCACCAGCTTCCACTTCTTTTCAGTTGTTCTACTGTCCTGTTCTTGGCCTTTAAGACCATGTGTAGAAAGCTGTTAATGCACCTCCACATTGAGTCCAACTTTCGGTTAGTGCTATGCATCAATACACAAGCACTACCTCTTGCCTGGACTGCCTCAAGCAGCACACACACCTCTCTCATACTCTACTGTCTCATCTTGTTTTCTTTTACCTCTGCAATACATAAGCAAAAAAAACAGTGAATAGGTCAGAATGGTAATGTAAATTGTGAATTTAATACTACCTTTTTTTGAATAATTATGCATGCTTTTTTCTCTGACCCTCTTTCTGCAACAATAAGTAACTAGTTCCAAGTCATAGTTTGCAATCAGAACCTGTCTTTCTAAGAATCATAGTTTTTTTATTATATATCAACACATCAGATAATGAAAATATTAAAAGTCCATGCTGTTTACTTTGTCAGTAGCATTTACATAAATGTGCACATCTTTCTCCACATTAAAAGCAACGTGTGCAACATGATATTCACAGTGCCCAAAATTGTTGCAGCTACCATTCCTGCAGTGTCTTAGCATAAGCCATGGCACAGTGCAAGCATCGCTAAACTATCCTGTTGCATGCCCCAACAGTATTTAAAATAGTGGCAGTGGCACCTACATTAGGTTCACTACAGTGGGACTGTCACAGGACAAACAATACAAGAACAAGAGGAGGATGTGTCAGCAAAAGTAAACTTATTAAATTAAAGCAAAACACAATATTCTTTGAAAGTTTAAAAAAACATTCCACCATGTATGTAGGCCATGAACTGGTCAATTATCAATACATGACGGTAAGATACATATGCAGCTATGTTGCTGTACATCAACAACTATGTGATGCTGTGCCAGGCTGCAACCAATGTTAACTACAACCCAGTGTTGTTTGTCTGTAACATACTTAAGCACCTGATGATAGGCTTTGTCAAAGCACATGAATCACTCCTTCAAATACTACAGCATTACACCTACTACAATCAGATGCAGTATCAAAGAAGTATCATACATGCTGGTACAAATCTACACACATCATAATTAACAATAAAGCATGACCAAGGGTTATGTTAAATGGTGTGTTAATCATGTTCTAGGAGTGTACTGTGGCACAAGGTTTAACTGAGTGCTACATGCTTCTAGAGGGTAATTAACTGACCATCCACATAATCCCTGGGAGTGCCTTATTACTAATATAATAAAGATATGATTTAAAACAGTGTTAAACCTTGTCCAGCATATATCCAAGTTCTACATGTAAGTTAATTAAAGATTAATATAAGTCTCCTTAGGATTTTTTCAGTCAATCAGAAAGATCCATTTCTCAGACCCTTTTTATAATTAAGCAATAAACCACAACAAGATGTGAGTTATGGTGGGATTTACCCATGCCTGGTGTGGTTTGTTCACGAGGCACACCGAAGTGACCAAGTCCACACAAGGAGTGGGTAAATCCCAGCATAACTCACATCCAAAAGTGGTTTATTGCATTTATACCAAAGTTCATTTGTTCACTATTATAAAATACAACTTTTAAAGACATTGCCTTGTATTTTGTATTTTTTATTGTATTTATTCCTGGGCAGCAGATGATTTGTTGGACCATTTCCTCATCATGCAATGGTTATCATACCATTTACAGTGGCGGTAAACTGCCAGTCTCACCATTTAATTGGCTGTTCACTTATGTCTATGGTATAACGACACATAATACAGTGTGGACAGCACAGAGATTGTGTGGTACTGGCATGCTCTCCACCTTTCCAATCACACCCTTCAGCTCACTGCCCCCCCCATCTCTTACACAAGTGTGCATGATATGAGAATTGTTCTATTTTTTCACCAAGTGTTTTTGGCTCTGAAAAGAACCTTTTCTTAGTCTGCATGTGTTTAAACAGTCTGACCATCTCAGAGGACTTCGAGGATTGCATCTTAAAGGTCTCCCAGGAAACGGCAATTGCCAGCATGAGAGAAGTGTACACCATCTGGTAGGTATAGCCAATGATAAGAATACTTAATTTCCGCGTGAAGTATGGTGTACATTCCAGCAATGCATAGAAATGCAGATATTTGTATGTTGACTTTTCTTCGGGCTCTGTCAATCAGGTACACATGGTGTTCTGCTTTCCAGACCCTACGCTCTGTAATATCAGAAAAAGTTATTTTACAGGCAGGCAACATACTTATTATGGTAGCAAGGTCCAATTTTGCTTTTGTCACTAAATCTGCCCAGCGTTTAGTTCCCAAATAATTTCCTCCAAGATGTATCAGTAATATGTCCAGATGAGACTGAGTACTCAAATGTCTGTGCATGGTAGGCATGAGGTGCTCCCACCTCATTCCACCCTTGCCAAACCACTTTACACAGCAATTTGGGAGCTGCAGGCTTCTCCCAAAATCACAGTTCTGAGCATACTCAGATGCTCATCTGACTATACTGATGCCAACAATCCACAAAGTCCTTTTGCTGTTTTCTGCCATTCTCAGCTTTTCAACTTAGAACTGGGCAGAGAGCTACTAAGAAAGTCAGTGTTCACCCTGCTGTACCTAAACAGTTGTGAGAGTTAAACTGCTATTTCCCTCCCAAATGCAACAGTGCTTCAGTGGGCTGACCCATGAGACATAAATAAAAGTAATCATAGGCTAATACTCTGACTTCCTTAACCAGTGCAGTGTGTGCACTGACTATGATTGCACTTCTGCTCCAGCTAAAATGTACAAAAAATGCATTGTTTTAATAGGCAGTTTCAAACATTTGCAAGCGCAGGGACATGTCTGATTGGTTCCTTCTCCTGTTATGGTACCATGCACCTTGTTATCTCCCTCCATTTGCAGCTATATCTGTGCAAGTAAGTTCCACATTTCTGTCTGACTTTTAACAATTATACCTAACTAATGCAACATTATAGGTAATTTCTAGTAACATAGTCAAATAGAGCAGTAAAAAACATTTTGAGTAATACTATTTCACTGTTTCTAACACTTTGTATCATAGTAGAAAAATAATTTATAAAATGTGATGTTCTTACAGTGAGAAATGTGCTCTGTGGCTGTTTACTCTAAGATGGCTGCTGTATCCTTCTTTTTCACTCTTCTCTGTCTCTGATTGGCTGTCTTACATGGCCTGATTAATGTAGCACAAGATTGGCAGAACTACCTGTCAATCAAATAGCAATCAAGATATCATTTGTTAATGCACACAGTAACTCCCCATTGGAACAAATTTGTGATACTTTTGATGCACAAAAGTACTTTTGAGAAACTGTTGAAGGTTCGACATTACTTTTTTGAAACTTTTGAACATATGACATTATTTTTTCGAAAGTGTCAAAGTTTGAAAGTTGTTTATTCGACACTGTTGCACATTCAACACCTTATTTTCAACATTGAGTTTGATGCTTTTGAACGTTCAAAGCCACTTTTTGTGACACTTTCATTCATTTGACACTATTTTTTGTGACACTTTCAAATGTACTACACTATTTCATGTGTTTTTTTTTCCAAAAATGTGATGATTCCTGAAGGGAGAACTGTCCTGCTTCCTACATTATGCACAAATACAAAAGTGCATACAATTCTTGATTGCTATTTAAGTAATACGGTATGAACAGACATTAGGTTAATGGTCTGTTGATTTCCTTCTAATGTAGTAATGCAGCACAAGGAGTAGCCGAGTGCTACATACACCATAGAAGGTGATCAACGGACCATAAACATAACTCTTGGGCATGCCTTATTGCTATTATATGAAAATATGTATTTTAAAGAGTATAAAACCTTGTTCAATATGTGATTAGGCTGTACATGAATGTTAATAAAATATTAAGACAGAGCTGATAGGATGTTTCCAACTAATCAGAAAATTGTTTTTCTCAGAAATGTGTCATTATCTGAAATATTCAGTTAACTAAATAACTATATCATTTCTACATAATTATTTTCTAATTTGATTGTATTCAGCTACCTAATCACTAACCACCATAGCAATTCACACACATTTATAAATTGCACAAATGAGTTGTCAAACTTGCTTGGCTGACACAGCCTTCAAGATGTTCACAGAATTTTCAAAAGATGACCAACAGAAAATTAGCATGACACTATTCTGAGAATGTTGCAAGCTCAACACTACTGTTTTCAAAAGTGTCACACAGACACTACTATATGTTTTGAAAGTGTTGCATGCTCGGCATTACTTCTCAGAATTTTTGTTACAATACAACATGTTGATCGGTTGTAACAGCAGTGTGGATCTTTAACATTACGACACTGTATCAATTGTAAAATTTTTTGATGTTTATTGTCATATTATTATTGAAGATATGTTCATAACTATTTGAAAATACTGTCTATTGCTTCACTGAGTTTCACTTACTACAGTAGTAATAATAAAAACAATTTTACTGTTCAGTAGTATTTTATGTTCTTGTATGACACACAGATGGTGCATGATGGTATGTAATGTTAGAAATACACTAAAGACATGGATTTTAATATTTTTTTCCTGTGTTTCCCATGCAGGTGTCTGATTTTTCTGTAAGACTGGTCTACTGAACTGTGAATAGTGAAAAACAGAAGATGCCATCTAAACACAGATAGAAGTCTATGCAGAGATGAAACAGGTATCAGAGTAGTTCACTGTTGCATAAGGGGGATGTGAGAGTCAGTGATGCTAGTTCAAGAAGTCAAATGAGTCATCATCACAGTAAAGGAGTGGATTCAGAGCTTTCTTATTCTGTAGGGAAAGGACATGCTTGCTCAACAGCAAGGAAACAATGTGTAGCTAAGCAACAGTTGTGTAGATCTGTAAGCAGAAAAGCTACTGTTGCAAAGACATGCATAAACACATGAACTATGCAGCACCAACAATTTATTGCTGCTGATGCTTCTCTGAGGAAGCAGAAATATTTTCGATCTCTGGCTTCTAAAGCCAAGATTGAAAGACTTATTGCTGCTGTGATGAGACATAAGCACAGAAAATCAAGAGTCATTTCAGCTCGATGAAATTGCACTTAAAAGTACAAACATTTGTTAATAGAGCAGTTTTTGCTCTTCAACGTTTGTGGCATAAGATGTCTTATGTACTTGAGCAGTTTAGGAAAATTGTTTATGATGTAAAGATGAGGCTACAACAATATCCTGTCTTGAACCTGCACAATTTCTCTGATGTTTTCACAGGACAGTGGCTGCACACACAGCACTCAGAGGCATATTTCTGGGAGAAGTCATATTACTCTCAGAAAAAGGACAGCAAGTTGTACATTGATGAGTCTGGCAAAGTCTGTAATGTGCTCAGTGTGTGTGTGATGATTCTACGATGGAGTCAGATGATGAATCTGAGGCAAGTATTCAGCCTTGTAAATGTCACTGTCTCTCATGGACATGCAATGACACTTGCAACCGTAGGCAATCATCGTTTCAGAAAATTGAGCACTTTATCAACCTGTTTGTCATTACTGACTGTAAAGACAGACATAAACTGTTTGTTTGAGAGGATAGACCTATGTGGGATCTGTCCACATACTGGACTTATGGGTCACTTCCTTGTATGCATAGATAGTGGTGTCTGTGACAGTGTCCTTCACCATATGTGCATGCTGGGAGTACATCAATCAGGGATGAGGAACTTTGTATACAGGATATATGAAGTTCGTTGAGTTGTCACTCAGTATACTCATCTCAATGAGTTACTGTTATCTGGTGACATGCACGGTGCCATTCAGTTTTTGAAACAGCTGTGATGTGTCAGCAGTGTGACTGATACTGTGGCCACTGAGGGATCTATTACTGATGGTAATTGTGTGTCTGTCCTAGAAAGTGATGTTCTCAAATAGTTTGGGAAATCAATTGCCAAATTTGAATTGGCAAAGAGACAGATGTTTGACTCTGTATGTGTGTCATGTGAACACCTTTGTTACGAGAAATAAATGGTCACAGTGAACCTGGAAACCTTGTCACCATACAATGACATGTGGTTTCAACTTTCAGTATTTCTGCTGTTAAAGTCTGACTTTCAGTTAGACCCAATCATTGTGATGTGCAAACACTGTTTTTCCAAAGTGAAGTGTAACATTTTGCCGTCAAGGTCAGTCTTGAACAACATGGAGGCAGATGTGACACCAACTGACATTGCCACATTGAATATGTTTGAACAGATTCTTATTCAGACAATGAAACTGTTTCACACTATTCTACAGATGAACACTAAGACATGGAATATTCCACAAAAAGAACTCATCAGATCTCTTAAGGGTTCTGTCATGTATCTTCCACTTCCTCTGCAGGAAAATGTGGAAGCTATCTCCATTGAAAACACTTTGGACATTCTTGTAAATGGTGTGTCAACAAAGTCTAAGGTTATTTGGCAGGATGTTGTTAATTTTGAGAAGGTGAAGCTTGCCCTTACTCACTTAAAGAACAACAACCTTTTTTATGCAGACCGTAATATTGATCAGATCACTAGTGTGCCTCTTGATCATGAGCTGGAAAGCACAAAGCCAATGATTGAGAAGGTCAAAGTGGAAATAAATGACAATGTATATGAACAGTATACAATTCATCCACTACATGGGAGAGATTCAGTAGGGGACAACATTGATCTCTATCAAATGAAACAGGTGGAAGGTGAGCCTGTCAGCATTTGGGAGGCAACACTGGAAGCATGCTGTTTCCCAGATTTATTCCCAAAAGGGACAGGTGGTCATCTGGATGAAAGAGTAGTTCGTGTACAGGGTGATGAGTACCGAACATGTCGTGTGCTCAGTAAAGATGGCAAATTCAGACACTACATACAGTACCTGTTTCATCTCCTGTGGGAGAGTGATTTAGCATATTGTCTGCATCTATTGTGCATTCTATTCATCTGACTACTCCACTTGATGGAATTACAGCTGCACAGTTTCTTCAGAAATTGAAGCAGAAAGATGAAAATGTGCAAGTTAATTTGTCTTCTATTCTGTCAAGTCTACATGGCACCAAAGAATATTGGTACTGCAGACACTCTGAGGTGATGACAATGCTGTGAGAGCATGGTGCAGCCACATGGTTTGTCACACTCAGTTGTGCTGAGTATGTCTGGGAGGAGGCCATAGAACTGTTGAAGTGGGCAAACTCTGATGCTGAGGGTATTACATCAGTGACTCTCAGAGAGATGTGCTCACTTAACCCTGTCTCTGTCATAAGGCATTTCCACAAGTGGTTCCATGATATTCTGAAATTCATTTTGTGAAAGGACAATCCACCTCTTGGTGTTGTGGCACATTATTTTTAGTTGATGGAGTATCAGGTGTGAGGTGCTCCTCATATTCACATGTTGCTGTGGATCAAGGATGCCCCCATATAGGTGAGCATGATGCAGCACAAGTGCTCGCATTCATCAAGCAATATGTCACTTGCCACAATCCGGACAAGTATGACAGTCCAACACTGTGGAAGTTGGTGCAAATGTTCCAGTGCCATATTTGTGTGAAATACTCCTGCCAGGTAGTGAAGAACAAATCTGATAGGCACACAAGATGTCATCTTGGATTTCCTTGACGTGTCTGTCAGGATGGTTGCATGAATTATCTGTTTTCAGCAATGCTACACCACTTGAAAGGAAAATCAATCAAGAGGGTATATGACTTACCCAGAGATGAGAAAGGGGTGTACATCAATGACTACAGCCCTACTCTTCTCCTAATGCGGCAAGCAAACATAGATGTTCAGTTTGTTGCTGACAACTCATTGGCTCTGGTGCAGTATGTTACTTCGTACTTAACTAAACATGAGCAGACTAGCTTGCAAGATTTTGGGAAGATATTGCTAGTTCAAGCAAGAGTCTGACATCTCAGTTGTGGTCATTAGGCTTGAAGACCTTTTCACACAGAGAATGTTGTGCTTATGAGGCTGGAGATCGCTTGATTAGTATACATCTGTACGGCAAGTCTGATGCTGTCCGCTTTCTCAGTGTAAACTACAAAGAGAAGTGCAAGAGTGTACTTATTCCTCATGCTGAGATTGAGGAACTGGCTGTTAATAGACCCTCTTCAAGACATACCTTGAAGAATAACCTCACTGACATATACTACCCCCATAGACATGAAGACATGGATTATATTTGTCTATTTCAGGTGGCAAAGTAGTATGACTACAAAACAGATGTCACACTTGATTGTACACATGACATTTACAAGGTCAGAGGAATGGATGGCTGTCTTATTAAGAGACATAAGCCTTGGCTCATTGATCACTGTAAGTTACATCTAGACACATCTGAGAGCAGAGAGCATTACTACTTTGCTCTGTTATTCCTATGTAGACCCTGGAGGAATGAGTCAGAATTGAAAGGTGACTGTGATATATTCGAGGAAGAGTTTAATCACAGTTACGAGACATTCACAAGTCAATAATCAGAGATATACATACAGAAACTAGATACTGAGAAGAGCAGCTTGAAAAGGCACAGAAGCTACTTGAGGAAGATTCTTCTGTTAGCTCAAAGGACAATCTTGAGCCAGAAGGACAAGGTATCCTTGGGGAACCTCTGCCTGTGAATGCCCCAGAAGTACTCACGTTGGAAGTGGAGGGTGCCATGGAACATGGTACACACTGTGGTGCTGACCTAGCTGAGTTGAGACAGAGACTCAATGAGCAACAGCATGTGATTCACTCTCAGGTAACTGATGCAGTCCGGCATGGGATACTACATGAAGAGAAGAAATGTGACTGTCTTGACTACAAACCACTGCTAATGTTTGTTAGTGGGTCAGGTGCTACAGGAAAGAGTTCCCTTATTGAGGCCATCATGGCTGAAATATGGAGCTTGACAGGGTCAGCAATGTCTGTTGCTGTTAGTGCTCCCACCGGACTGGCAGAATACAACATTGGTGGTGTGACATTACAGCATGTATTCATGTTGCCAGTGGAGCATGGCAATGCAGAAGAGTATCGGAAACTGTCATTTGAGGTTGCATATCAGCTCTGTTCAATGTTTCATAAGATGAAGTTACTCATCATTGATGAGATTATTATGGTCTTTAATTTGATGCTTGCCTGTATAAATATATGTCTACAGGAGATCCTGGGGACTGACTATGTAGATGCAGTTGGTGGAAAAAGCATTGTTGTATTTGGAGACCTTTTACAGCTTGCACCTGTGAATGCAGAACATGTGTTTACAGCTCTCACTGTGAAGCAGACCAAGAATACACTTGGTTGCGTTGGAGGTTTTAACTTGTGGGAGTTATGTCGAGCTGTATCAGAACGTGCGCCAAAGTGCTGACATCACTTACAAGGCATTGTTAGATCAAGCTCATACATGTTCTCTGTCACCAGAACATATTGCAGTGTTAAATGGATGAAGAATCAGAATGGACTCAATATCCATAGAAACTGCATGTGATGTTTTCAGTGATGAGAGTTCCATGGGCACACACATTGTGTGTCTTATGCCATGACTAAAGAAATGCGTTGAGTTCAACCGTGTCATGTTGCAGAGAGAAAATCAATCAGTTCTCACACTACACGCTGTTGACACAATCGATGGTGTCATTTTAAGTCGGAAGCTGGTACTAAGATAACTGAACGACTGTCTTAATTGAAGTCAGATGTTTCATGCACAGCTGGTCTAAAAGTTATATTTACAGTTTGTAAGAATGCACATGACATGCTACACTGCAATCTTGATGTGAATCCTGGTATGGTAAATGGTGCCATGGGTAACATCATTGACTTTGTCTACTATGTTCAAAAGACATTTATTGAGACACTTGTTGTCCATGTTGACAACATGGAACATCCTGTCCAGATTGATTGTACTTGTGTTAAGTTCCAAGTATTGAAGGATATCTATGTAAACAGGAAACAGTTCCCAATATGTGTTGCATATGCTGGCTCCATTCACAAGTTTCAAGGCTTGAGTTTGGATTCAGCAATGGTGGACATAGGGACAGACATTTTCAAATCTGGCATGAGCTACGTCATACTTCCACATGTATGCAGTCTTTCTGAGTTGCACATCATAACAGTCGCACCTCAGAAGATACATGCTGACAAGAGCTGTATCATTGAGTACAACAGATTATGTACTCTATACCAGCCACAGATGTCTTTAATACCACTATCAACATACGTGGTTGTCTCACATCCTTCAGTCACATCTACAGTTGGTAACAAAAGAAAATGAGACTGTTCAACTGATGGAACTGGTCACAGTTCTAAGAAGGTCACAAAGTCAAATACAGATGCGGAGCCAGCTGTTGTTCAGAAGTCAGTTGGAATAGCTGTTGTGTCTGTGTTTGACAACAGTACTAAAGTTAACTGCTATGCTAATTAAGCTATGCAAGTCTTTCTCCACATGCCACACTTTGTTGAGGCAATATCTGTTTCACAAGACACTGCACTACCAAAGGAGTTGAAGCAGGTTGTCAGCATGGCTTCTGATCAGTCTAAGAATGTGCAGTGATTAACAACTCTGCGGCAAGTGCTGGGCACATATGATGGATGCAGTACATTTGCTGCAAACATGCAGCAAGACGCTACTGAGCTTATGACTGCTATCATAAACAGCCTGGATGAAGAGGGAAGTTCTATGCATCACTATTTTACTGGGTCATATGCTACCAAATACTTATGTCTGTTATGTGTTAATTCACAACGTGAAACCACAGAAGACATGCTTTGGGTTTCTCTCTTTGTGCCTCAGAGTAAAGCTGTGACGTTTCAGTAGCTGTTTACTAATGCTGAAAGTGGCCACCTGTGTGTGAGGTGTGGAGGTACATGTACTCAGTCCATATGTCTCAGGATTTCATCTCAATATGTCATGCTAGTATTGCAAAGATTTGACTCCAGTGGGCTCAGAGTTGACACACCCATCACTGATTTCACAGCTGGTAGAGCAGTATTTAACCAAGCAGTGTTTGACACTCATGCTGTGACCTACCACTATGGCCAGTCTGTACATCCTGGACATTACACTTGTCTGTTGAGGTACAGAACTGGCTGGGTCGAGTGCAATGATTCAACAAGCTCTTTCAAACAGAGACAGCCACGGCACTTAAAAAATGCATATGTTCTGATACTGAAGAATTATGACAATCTTAATGTGTCAGAGGAATAGTAACACAACATGTGAAATTCCTTTACTTTGCAGTCAATCTTTTTCTTACAGAGTGAGTTTTGTCAACTGTCATTTGTTATTAGCAAATGTATAGTTCTGATTACACAGGAGATATATCACATGGGTCTGTTGCATATCTAGACTCATTGTGACTTTAAGATTGTTGCATTGATCAGTGACACAGTGAAAATAGTTGCAGTAGTCTTTAATCGGCACGGGCTCTCTTTACACTCAATAGAGAAATCATACTTACATGTCTAACAAAGACTTCTGCATGTCAAAAGAGATATTCGTATCTGGTCAAACACTTCTATCATTGTTCTTTGTTATGAGTGTGTTATATGCAGACATGAGAAATCACACTTGTCCCATTTGCTACATGTGTGTTTGTACTAAGGTACAATGCTTGACCATCTGTATTTACAGCACTGTGTTTCATAATCTTTAACTAAAGATTAACATGCTGAGAACTATTATCTGTGGTCTGTATTCATTTTTTTCTTCTTATGCTTGAGTCTTGAACAAATATCTAAAGTGTTTGTCACAGCAGTGCATTACTATGACTGTTGTATTGTTGTGTATCTAGATTTTATATATTATATATATATATATATATATATACATACTTATACAATGTTAAATATATATTTTCATTAGTACTTAGTATTCTGTTGTAAACACTAATAGTATTAACTAACATATACATTGATTGATAGCATTATAAGTATGAATTTTCTTTTAAACAGTAGTAGACTCATAAAGAGTAAGAAGTAAATCTGTTTTCCCTGGAGTATAGAAGAATTAGGGGTGATTATTGCTTACTAATTAGATGTATAAAAGACACTGTACTGTTGTCAGAACTTGGCCTAGTTTGGAGGAAATCAAGATATGAACCTAGGGGCACCCTTTTAAGTCTGAATTCCAAAAATGGCAAACTTTATCATGAAAGCATTGGTTCAGCAATAGAGTCGTGGCAGGATGGAATTCATTGCCTAAAGAAGTAGTGTCTAGTATGACTATGGTCTCCTTTAAAAACAAACTCGACGACTTTCTCTTGGATAGAAAGAGAGAGATATAAATAATAAGGCAAGCAGTATGGACGAAAGTCTACTTAGCTTGAAATCACCTATGAACCTATGAAGCGTTACGCTTATATTTGTTAGTATGAGATATTATACAGTTGCACATATGTAATGTTCTGTAATGACATATCCCATCATTAATAACAAGTTTATGTTTTTCTTTGTTGATATCTTTATCATTTAGTGTAACATTTTTATCATATTGTAAGATGTTATATTCATAGTATTCAGTTAAACATTGCTAATATGTAACTTAAATATGTTACAGATGTAGGTAGTTAACTAGTTCTGTACCTATGTAACTGTTTTTTCAACATTTACAGTGATGTATGTACTACTGTTACCATATAGTATCAGAAATCTTTTTGTTTTACCCTTAACTTGATGTATGTTAACAATAGTTGAAAACTGCACATCTGACACGTTCAGTGATGACAATTGAGCATTTTTTTTGTTCCTGAAAATATTCTCTGATCGCCTCTATTGAGGGGTCAGGTGGGAATTTTCCAAGTGCAGTAATATTGCAGTATTACTTGGCATGTACTGTACATCCATGTGTAGATGTATTTGTATGTCTACACATAGAATACATTAAAATTAAATCTTTAACTGTTAGTTTCAGATATATATTTCCTTACTAAACCATAGCCTGTTTGTACTGCTATGAGTTTATAAGTCACATCTGCTTTTTCACCCACCCCAGGAACATTCACATTATCAGTCACACAATAACAACAAAATCACTATTGTTTCATATGTGTAAACCATGTTCAGAGGGTGATGTTATGCCTGCCCTTCTTGTCACACAGTTACTGTCTGTGATACACATTTACATGTATTTCAAGCAACAGTGAAAAACATTTATGTGATTGTTTTGTGAGACTGATTTTTGTGCGCCAATTTGATTTTTAATTTGGCCTTCTCACAATTATTAATTGGCCATTAAATCTTATTAAACCTTATCTATCTGTCTTGTGTCTTTCTTTTATTATAATGTAATGGTGATACTATGTATGTTGGTGTTGCTGCAGTACTGCATTTAAGCATACTGCATGATGTTCATTACACATTTTTTCTATTTATCATTGTGGTGGAGACCATTGCATGCCTGACACTGTGCAAGTCATTAATCTGGTAACTAGAGTATTCCTTCAATCAGGGAGGTCTACCGTGAATGTCCATGGTCTTTGTTTAACTGTGGCTCTACACTCAGGATGCAGTAGCTATTGTAGTTGGGGGGAAATTCCTGCCAGTATGTGCAACTCCGAACTCTACAAACTTGTGTATTACTGGAATCACAGAGGTGCACCACTGATGTCCATCACCTTATGTTTGCTGTGTCTCTGCACTCAGTACACAATATCTGGTCTGGGAGCAAGGCATTGCCTGACTAAGCCCATACAACTCCTAATTGTAGTAATGAGACTGTACTTGCAATCAGAGAGGTGTACCCTTCATATCCATTGCCTTATTTTTGCTGTGACTATCCACTCAGGATGCAGTTATAACTGGTTACTGCAGTGTTCCTGTAAACAAGGAGGTGTACTGTCACTGTCCATGCCCTTTTTGTTTTACTATGCCTCGCCACTCAGGATCCAGTACCTCCTCTGGTGGTGGGGGGGGGATTCCTGACTGAGACTGTGCAACTCCTAACTGTCCTAACCTGTACACATCTTCAATCAGGAAAGTGTACAATTGATTTCCATGAACTTATTTTTTGCAGTGCTTCTACACTTACTATGCAGTACCTGGTCTTTGTAGGAGGGCATTGCCTGGCTGACACCATGCAACTCCAAAAAGTGCAAACGTGGGTGAACTTGCAATTATGAAGGTGTACCATTGATATCCATAACCAAAATGTTGCAGTGTCTCTCCACTAAGCATATAATTCCTAATCTATTGTGTGGGAGGAGCATTACATGACTGAGCCCATGCAAGTCATAAGTGTGGTAACTGGGGGGTAGCTGCAATCACAGAGATGTGCCATTCATGTCCATAGCTTTTGTTTTACTGTACCTCTCAACTCAGGATGCAGTACCTACTCTGGTGGGGGGGGGGGCACATTCCTGGCTGAGACTCTGCAACTCCAAACTGTGAAAACTTGAGTGCTGCTTGAATCAGAAAAGTGTACCATTGATGTCCATGAACTTATTTTTGCTGTGCTTCTACACTTACTAGGCAGTACATGGTCTGTGTAGGGGGGCAGGTCGGCATTGCCTGGATGACACCATGCAACTCCTAACTGTGCTAACTTGAGTGTACTTGCAATTAGGGAGGTATACCATTGATCTCCACAACCAAAATGTTGCTGTGTCTCTCCACTCAGTATACAATACCTGATCTGTAGTATGGGAGGAGCATTGCATGGCTGAGCTGGTGCAACTCACCACTCAAGATGCAGTACCTCCTCTGGTGGGAGGGATTCCTGACTGAGACAGTGCAACTACAAACTCTGCTAACTTGTGCACATCTTCAATCAGGGAAGCATTCCATTGATGTCCATGCCCTTATTTTACCTGTGGCTCTACACTCAGTATGCACTACCTACTGTGTTGTGCTGGATGGGGTCATTGCCAGGCTGAGACCATGCAACTCCTAACTGTGCTAACTTTACTGAACTTGCAATTAGTAAGTTACAACATAGATATACACAGACTCAGTTTTGCTGTGTCTCTCTAGTCAGGATACAGTACCAAGACACCACTACATAACTGAGGCCATACAAGTCACAACTGTATTAACCAAAGTGCATCAAACTACCAAAAGACACATCTATGAGATGCTGAGTGTCTTCCCTCCAAATTGCAGCCCAAAGGTACATAGAGAAACACAGTGTGTACAAAGAATGTATGCATTGTAATGGAAACGGAAGCTTAAAATGAACATTGTAAGTACATAATTGCAAATATCTCAGCAACCATACGACATAGAAAAAAAATTACAAATTCACAGAAATCATAATTTTCCTGGCTACTGTTTTGTATTACATAGCCCATAGGGCTATGTATCTCATGACAAAAAATCTGTATCTCACACCGTTTTCAAGATACAAGCCCCAAAAGGCATGGTGTATGCAACCATGTTAGTCTTTGGGAAAAAACGCCAAATCCGTAGTACCATAACTTTGCAGCCATACAATTTTTTTTTACCAAACTAGAGAAAAACACATCTGTGAGATGATGGCTACATTCTCTCCAAATGTCAGCCCAAAAGACCAAATGGTTCTTTTGCAGTAGGGTGACAAAGAACGTGTCATTTTGGCCATAATCTGAAAAGTACTGTCAAGTTTCATGAAGCTGCAAAATTCATTCGAAGTGTCGAGAGGTTTGAAAGTACTTTTGAAAGTACTTTTTCCAGACATTTGAAAAACATATTTCTCGGCTGTTTCACCAAAAAATAAAGACATGGCTAGCATCCTCAGGCTCTGACTAGGTGAATACAAAGAGAATTAGGTTGCTAGAGGGTCCCAAATTTAAATGGTAAGCATTTTTCTGATCACCAACTGAAAACAAAATGGCAGATTTGTGAAAGTAAAAGGGCCATTTGTGAAAGTAAAAACTGCATTTGCGACACTGTTGAACTTTTTGTTAACTTTTCCCATTGACTTATAATGGGAACTTGTTTTTTGAATAACTTTTGAACCGATCTATATGTTTTCATGAAATCTTCAAAAGACATGTTGGGGACCCTGGCAGCATGTTCTTTGATGTTTTCAGACCAGTCATGCAAACCATGCAACCTGTAGGTGAGAGCAAAGAAATCACAAAAAAGCATAATTGTGCAATTCATTGTTGCCTAATAACTCCACAGCCATATATCCAACTGATACAAAACTTGGCAGATCCCAAGACATACCATGCTCAATCAAGCATAGCAAATTTCAGGCAAATCTGTTAAATGGTGCAAAGTTATTAAGGTGCAAAATTTGACACTTTAACCATAAAAGTGCTACTCATCCCCAACTATGGTAGCACTACCATGCTACCATAATATATATCTATATTACAGACAAAAAACTCTGTTTAATGCATCAGTTAGGGTTGGTCCACAGTGACAAAAGTGAGGAAATTCGGTGTTAGGGTTGAAAACCCCCCCTTGGACCTCCCAGCTCACCCCCCCAACCAGCATCGGGGTGCACATTGGGGTCATCAGCCCTAACTCTCACCCCATCACATGTGTAAAGAAGAAGAGGTATAGGAGAATGGGGTGAGAGTTAGGACTAACAAACAGCAGCGTGCCCGATACCGAGATAGAGGGTGGGCTAAGTCCAAGAGGTTTCAACCCCACACTGAATTTCCTCACTTGTCACTGTGGAACAACCCTAACTGATGTATTAAATAGAGATTTTGCCTAATTTCCTTCTTTTGAGAATGAGGATGACAAATAGTGAAAGTAATGCAGCAGCGAAGCATAAATAACTGGTCCCACGCTCCTGCCACATGATGTCTTGTGACATAGTAACAGGAATAGCAACACAAACAGAGGTGCCAGCAGTGGCGCACATGGTAACAGAAACGTAAATGGTAAAGGAAAAATGAATAGAAATGCAAGCGCAATGTGACGCCAAAGCAAACAGTGATGCAAACGGACATTGAAGTGCATATGAAAACACAACTGGTAATGCGAACAGTGAGGGCAGTGGTATTTTAAATGGAAATATTAAGTGTCACAGCAAAAAGAACGTGAAAGAGAATAAAACAGAAATGTGAACACAAGCACACACATGAACGCAAACCATAACATGCACTTGCATGGTACCACAATAGTAAACCCAAATGGTAAAGTTTATTTATTTATTTATTTAGTTTTTGTTGACCAGGTAAGTGCACCAGACAAATCCTGCCTATTTTAAGGCACGGCCCGAGGAGGGGGATACAAATGAATGCCAACTGATCTTGAACCAGATTAAGCTGCTGGTGGTAGTTTTAGTGAATGTTAACATGGAGAACAATGCCAAAGGAAACAGAAACAGAAATGGGAACAGAAGAGAATTCGGAAACACAAACCAAAACACACACGGGCACAGTACCGCAATTGTTAATGCAAATGGTAATGGTAACAGCAACAATAACACCATAGGAAAGAGAAATGCAAATGCAAGTGAGTACAGAAATACAAACCATTGCACAATCATGGTACCACAATTGTAAATGCAAATGGTAACAGTACCAGCAAAAATAACACCGAAGGAAACAGAAATGAAACAGAAATGCAAGTGCATATGGAAATGCAAACTGTAATACATGTGAATGGTACCAGAATTGCAAATGAAACAGGTAATGGTAACAGCAACAATAATGCCAAACGACACAGAAACACAAATGCAAGCGCAATCGAAAACACAAGCCGTAACGCAGACAGTGGTGTAAACGGTAACAGTGCCACAAACGGTAATGGAAACACAACTGGAAATGCTAACTGGCACAGTAATGAAAGGGCACACCCTTCTTTTCCCCAAAAAAATGCATTGGAAAACACAGTGAAAACAAAGAGTGTATACATAACAATGGGCCTAGGAGCATAAAATACAGACTTGGAATATTAAATCTCAGGAACTGTACGACGTAGAAAAAAAAATGTTAATTTTATATGAATTATTACTTTCCTGGCTAGTTTTATGCTTAAGCCCCATTTGAGGCTAAGCATTTTGTAATGAAAAGAGTCCGTATCTCGCACCTTTTCCGAGGATACTGGCCCACGATAAGTAGCATGGAATTACATAATGTTATCAAGGGGAATAAGTGTCAACTTTGGAGTGCTGTTACTGTGCTGCCCTGTAATACTATTTCACCAAGCTAACAAAGCACACATCAGTGGGATGTTGGCTTTCTTTCCTCAAATTTGAGCCCAAAGACCAAACTTTTATTTTGCAGCAGGCGGCAAAGGATTCCTGTAATGCAGTGGACACCGTAATGTTACCCTACGGGAAAAGTGTCAAATTTGGAGTGCCGTAATTTGCCACCCTCTAATAGTTTTTCACCAAAACAGCGAAAGGCACATCTGTGAGATGTGGGCTGCATTCACTCAACTTTTAGCCCAAAAGATCAAACCATTCTTTATTAGCAGGGTGGCAAAAATTGCTGTAATTTTACCATAACCTGAAAAGTACTGTCAGACTTAGTAAAGCTTTTGCAAATTCATTTGACTGTGTCACAAGTGCGCAAGTACTTTGTGAAAGTGCTTTTTTCCAGAAATTTGAAAAACATATTTCTGGGGTGTTTTACCCCAAAATAAAGACATGCCTAGCATCCTCAGGGTCCAACTAGGTGAATACAAAAAGAATGAGGTTGCTAGAGCATCACAAATTTAAATGGCAAGCATTTTTCTGATCACTAACTGAAAACAAAATGGTAGATTTGCGACAGTAAAAGGGCCATTTGTGAAAGTAAAAATTGCATTTGTGACACCTTCAAACTTTTTCTTAATTTTTTCCATTGAATCATAATGGGAACTTGTTTTTTGAATAACATTTCAACTGTTTAACATTTTTTCACAAAATCTTCAAAAGGCACATTGGGCACCCCAGTCACATGTTCCCTGACGTTTTTGGACTGGTCGTGCAAACCATGCGACCGATGGGCAACAGCAAAGAAATCACAAAAAAGTGTAACTGTGCTATTCATTGTTGCTTAATTACTCCATAGCTGTATATCCAACCAGTACAAAACTTGGCAGATCCCAAGATCTTCCATGCCCAATCATACATATACAAATTTGAGGCACATCAGTTGAACTGTGGTAAAGTTATTAAGGTGCAAAATGTGACCTTTTAACCTTAAAAGTGCTACTCAACCTAACTATGGTAGCACTACCATGCCATGATATCTACATAGCTATATATCTATATATATTAAAGGGGGTGGTCATGCCCTATATTTAGGGTCATGAAGCCACTTCTATGTTAAACTCAAATGTTTTGTGTTAATAACTTTAGACATGTTCAATGGATTTGCCTGAAATGTGAAATTCAGTGGGGCATGGCAGATCTCTTGATCTGCCAAATTTTGTTTGAGTCAGACTTACGGTCTTTGTGCACCAAAACACTGAAAATGCACTTTTTCCAGCTATGTGGGCAGTTTGGGGATTCTGTCCATGGTGATGTGTGGCCAGCATGTGGTGTGCCACTCTGGGAGTTAGCTCATCTGCAATAGTTTTGCTCAATGAACATGCCACTTTTCATTTCATGAAAAATATTAATCCATTCAAAAATTATTGCAGTTTTAATTTCCCATTCTAAGTCAATGGGAAAATTTATATGGTTATTTTGCAAACAAATAATGGGGTTTTAGACATCTGGTCCCTCCTCATGATCAAAGAATTTGCAGACTCACGGTTAAAGAATCTTTGACCCTAAGAATTCTTTGATCACGGTGGTTGCCATCTTGTTTTAAGGTGCTGGTCAGAAAAACTCAAATATCTTGACTCAGGAGTGACTCCTGAAGTAACACTTGGATGGGTTTTGCTCAGGGGGTTTCGCTCTATCAAGCCATGCCTTTGGTTTTGTTCAAAATGGTTAAAAAATAGAGTTTCACATATTTTTATTGTTTAATTATGGCTCATTAACAATCTTTGATATTGAAGCTGCAAATTCTTTGATACTTAAGATTCTTTGACGTGATCTTTGATTGCAAATAAGGGACAAGATGGCCAGTTGAAAAAAGCAAATTTCTCAGATTGGGGTGGGTTATGAACACAAATGAGGATGTGTTGTGCTTAGGGGCTTTGTTTTATCGAACCATGTTGGTGGTTTCATGTATTTATGTCTAAAATTTGAATTTCACCATTTTTTATACTTTGATCTCGAGCCTGCAAATTCTTTGAACATGAGATTTGTTGACCACAATCTTTGATTGTGAGAGACGGACAAGATGATCAGTTGAAAAAAACACATTTCTCAGCTAAGGGGTGGGGTAATTAATATAAATGAAAGTGGGTTTTCCTCAGGGGGCTTCATTTTATCGAACCATGCTGGTTGTTTCATGCACTTATGTCTAAAATTTGAATATCACCATTTTTATTCTTTGATCACGACCCTGCAATTCTTTGATCACGAGAGAGGGACTAGATGGCCAGTTGAAAATCAATTTTCTCAGCTCAGAGGTGGGTTATTAAGGCAAACAGGGGTGGGTTTTGCTCAGGGGCTTCATTATATTAAAGCATGGTGGTGGTTTAATGTATTTGTGCCTAAACTTGAGTTTTACTATTTTTATTCTTTGATCGTGAGCCTACAAATTGTTTGATCATGAGCTTGCAAATTATTTCATCCAAGATTCTTTATCGTCATCTTTGATTGCGAGGAGGGGACTAGATGGCCAGATTTTAATGCAAAAGATAGGCTAATTTTTACTTTTTACTGTTACATTCTTTCTCAAAACGTAAGGAAATTCTATACAAAAAACTTTGTTAATGCATCATTTAGAGTTAAAACACAAAAAGTAAGGAAATTAAACTTTTAGAGTTGACCCCTCCCCCCCTTTTACCCGCTCATCATCCCAATATTGACAGCTGACAGGTTGTGTCCTTGGGGTTGTGAGGCTTAAATCTCACCCCATTTAAATATCTCAGAAACAGTTTGGTCTTTTTACTTGAAATTTGGAAGGTGTTGACGGCATGTCCTGTAGTTGTGAATTATGGTGTTTACTTGTCAGACAGCACATTTTCTTCTGAGATATTGTGTGGTGCAGTTTAAGTTTGGTCAACAGTGTTTTCCATTCTCGTACTGGCTTGAAATTGATATGTTTGCTAGCCTTACTGCTGTGGATCTACTTTTCAGTCATTAGGTGTCTAAAATCTTAACAGGTGTGGAACTCTACTAGTCCAATGAATGAAAATCTCAAACTTTCACATGTTATATCCAGAAACGGTTTTGTCTTTTATATTGAAATTTGGAGGGTCTTCAGGAGATGTCCTGTACATGTGAATTATGGCATTTAGGTGTTGGAAAATTAATTTTCTACTGACATATTGTGTGACACACTTTATGCATTGTGGTACTGGGTTCACATTTATAGGGTGCCTAGCGTTACTGCCAAGGAGGAAATTTCCAGAAGTTACATGTCTGACATGTAAACAGGTGTTGAATTATGCCACTCTGATGACTGACACTTTGCTTTCTTTCAATGAGGTGGGAGCTTTCGGGCCTCATGCTCCCACCATATGCGCTCCCAGCAATACATATGATTTTCGGTACTTGTAGTTTTATCTTATGCAGAAATTTACAAGTTGGTGGGAGCACGGGGCCCAAAGGGCCTGAGCTCCCACCAACTTGTGTGACTTTTTACTGCTATGTTCTTTCTCAAAAAGTAACAAAATTCTATGTAAAAAACTTTGTAAATGCATCATTTAGGGTTAAAACACAAAAAGGAAGGAAATCAAACTTTTAGGGTTGACCCCTCCCCCCCTTTTACCTGCCCATCATCCCGAGATTGACAGCTGCCAGGGTGTGTCCTTGGGGTTGTGAACCCTAAATCTCACCCCATTTAAATATCTCAGAAATAGTTTGGTCTTTTTACTTGAAATTTGGAGGGTGTTGACGGCATGGCCTGCAGTTGTGAATTACGGTGTTTACTTGTCGGACAACACATTTTCTTCAGAGATATTGTGTGGTGCAGTTTACGTTTGGGCGGACAGTGTTTTCCATTCTCGTACTGGCTTGAAATTTATATGTTTGCTAGCCTTACTGCCGTGGATCTACTTTTCAGTCATTAAGTGTCTAAAATCTTAACAGGTGTGGAACTCTGCCAGTCCAATGAATGAAAATCTCAAACTTTAACGTGTTGTATCTCAGAAATGGTTTTGTCTTTTATATTGAAATTTGGAGGGTCTTCAGGAGATGTCCTGTACATGTGAATTATGGCATTTAGGTGTTGGAAAATTGATTTGCTGCTAGCATATTGTGTGACACACTTTATGCATTGTGGTACTGGGTTCACATTTATATGGTGCCTAGTGTTACTGCCAAGGAAGAAATTTCCAGTAGTTATGTGTCCGACATATAAACAGGTGTTGAATTATGCCACTCTGATGACTGACACTTTGCTTTCTTTCAATGTGGTGGGAGCTTTCGGGCCTCATGCTCCCACCATATGTGCTCCCAGCAATACATATGATATTCGGTACTTGTAGTTTTATCTTATGCAGAAATTTACAAGTTGGTGGGACTATGGGACCCGAAGGGCCTGAGCTCCCACCAACTTGCGTGACTTTTTACTGCTATACTGTTTCACAAAAAGTAACAAAATTATATGCAAAAAACTTTGTACATGCATCATTTAGGGTTAAACCACAAAAAGGAAGGAAATCAAACTTTTAGGGTTGACCCTTCCCCCCCTTGGACCTGCCCATCATCCCAAGATTGATCACAGATGGGTGAGTCCTTGGGGTTGTGAAGACCTAAATCGTACCACATTCTTCTTTTCTGTGGCTTGTGAATATGATTACACATGGAATGGGTTGAGATGTAGGTCACACAACCCAAGGACACACCCATCAGCTGTCAATCTCTGGATGATGGGCAGATCCAAGAGGGGGAGGGGTCAAACCTCAAACCTGAAAGTTTGATTTCCTTACTTTTTGTGTTTTAACCCTAAATTATGCATTAACAAAGTTATTTTCCTAGATTACAGCAGGGGGCTAAGCATTTTTCTGACAAAAAGTCCATATCTTGCACCATTTCTGAGATACGGGCCCTGAAAGGCGCAGTGAATGCCGTAATGTTATCTTATGGGAAAAAAAGAGAAGTTTGGAGTGCCATAACTTTAGCTTCCTGTAATATTATTTCACCAAGCCACAAAAAGGCACATCTGTGGGATGTTGGCTGTGTTCCTTCCAAATTTCAGCCCAAAAGACCAAACCATTATTTTGCAGCAGGGTGCCAAAGGATTACTGTAATGCGTTGGATGCTGTAATGTTATCCTATGGGAAAAAGTGTCAAATCTGGAGTGCTGTAACTTTGTCGCCATGTAATATTTTTTCAATAAAACACTGAAAGTGAGATGTCGGCTGCGTTCCCTCCAAATATCAGGCCAAAACACCAAACCATTCTTTAGTAGCAGGGTGCTAAAGAATTGCTGTCATTTTCCCACAGCCTAGAAAAGTACTGTTGAAGTTTGTGAAAGCTTTTGCAAATTCATTCAACAGTGTCATAAAGTGTGACAGTACTTTTACTAAAGTACTGTTTCCAAAAATTTGAAAAACATATTTCTGGGTTGTTTTACCCCAAAATAAAGACATGGCTAGCATCCTCAGGGTCTGACTAGGTGAATACAAAAAGAATTAGGTTGCTAGAGGCTCCCAATTTTAAATGCCAAGCATTTTTCTGATCACTAACTGAAAACAAAATGGTAGATTTGCAAAAGTAAAAACTGCATTTGCGAAAGTAAAAACTGCATTTGCGACACTGTTTAAATTTTTGTTAACTTCTTCCATTGACTTATAATGGGAACTTTTTTTGAATAACTTTTGAAACATTAATTATTTTTTCACAAAATATTCAAAAGGCACATCGGGGACCCCAGCCGCACGTTCCCTGATGATTTCGGACTGGTTGCGCAAACTGTGTGACCTGTAGAGATGACAGTAAAATTCCAGAAAAGCATAAACTCATGCACAGATCATGCTTAATAACTCTGCAGCCACATAAGCGACCTGTACAAAACTTGGAAGATATCAAGGTGTATGGGTCTTGATCATGTATTCCAAATTTCAGGCAAATCTGTCAAATGGTTACAAAGTTATTAAGGTGCAAAATTTTGGGTTTAACAAGTAAATGGCTCCTCAACCCTAACTATAGTGGCACTACTGTGCTACTATATATATATATATATATATATATATATATATATATATATATTTACCTTTTTTTAACTCATTCACAGGGACGGTGCCTGAACTCAACAAATGCTACATTGATGACTATGTGGGGGCCACCTCCTGCTCCATGGAGACCCTCCAAGTCTTCCTTGACAAGTTTACCATGGCTCATCCTTCCCTTCAATACACTGTTGAAGTATCCTCCTCTACACTGCCTTTTCTGGATATCCTAGCTGTCAGTCCAGAACACTGGTCTGAAGACATCAGTCTATTACAAATCCACTGACTCTCACAGTTTTCTCCTCCACAGCTCCTTCCAACCTAAACATGTCAAGAATGGCCTGCCTTATTCACAGTTTCTTAGACTTCAAGGTTATGCAGTGAAGAGGATGATTTTGCTGAGCAGACCCAAATAATGCATATTTTTTTTCAACAGGGATACCCTAAAAGCACAGTGGACAGAGCACTCTCCCGGGTCAGTAACATGCCCGTAACCTTGATCCTGCAGGAAGGATACTGTCACACAAGAACAACGGTGAATTCCACTAGTTCTTCCTTTCCATCAGAGCACACCTTCTCTTCACAGGATCATCACTAGTAACTTTCCCATTTTGCAAACTGACCCTAACATTGGTGCTTCCTTTACAGAACCACCTATTGCCTCCTACCGCCGGCCACCTAACCTGTGGAATCTCCTGGTTAAAAGCAGCCTACCTACTCCTAACAGTTCCTCCCTCCCAGGTACCAAACCTTGCAACAGGACTCGCTGCTACACCTGCAAATTTATTTCCAGTGTGACTGAGATTCAGGGGCCTGCAGGTGTTTTTCACATCACCAAGGAGTTCTCATGCACCTCCACTAATGTGGTGTATTGTGTTCTTTGCAGGAAGTGTACAGTTATTTACATCGGAGAAACTGGTAGGCGTCTTGCTGACCATTTCAGGGAACATTACAGGACAGTCAGGAATGGTGAAATTGCTAAACCCATTGTATCCCACTTTATCTCCAGGGACCACAACGTCTGTGTCCTTCAGCAGGGCTTCTGGGATCCTGACCATAGAAAAAAACATGGAAGCCAAGCTGATCATCTGCCTTGGCTCCCAGCAGCCCTCTGGTTTAAATGATAGACTTATTTTCCTCTAGCATCTTTCAGCCATCCTTTTTTCCCCTAAAGTCTAGTTGTTTTGTACTCTTTTAATTTATTTTCATTTTCACCATAAGTCTCCATTTCTGTCTCCTTCCCACATTTGTCACCTTTCAGCCTTCTTACTAGGCCCTGTTAATTAGTCCACCTGGGAACTTCCCCAGCTCTTTCAATCCCATTATGCTTTATCTTTCCATCATCACCTTTTTGTTTCACAGATTCTCTCTTAATCTTACCATTTATCACTTCTTCTCCTGAGCCTCCTCGTTCTTCTTTCTCCATATATATCTCTCTCATTTACCTTTCCTCTACACTAACTTGTTTTTTTTTTTTAGATATTTCCTGAAGAAGACCTAAGATCGAAATGTGGATTTTTAACTTTATTTTCTATTTTCAGCGTGCATTTAATATAACCATTTTGTTTTGCTTTTAGACCACATGCTGATGCAGCGCCTTGTTTTTGTTTTTTACATATATATATATATATATATATGGCAAAAAACTCTGTTTAATGCACCAGTTAGTATTGTTCCACAGTGACAAAAGTGAGGAAATTTGGTGTTAGGGTTGAAAACCCTAACTCTGCATTCACTCCCCAGCACCACACACACACAGACACACACACATGCTAGATAAGGCCATGCAACTCCTCAGTGTGGTACGTTGTGTGCACCTGCAATCAGGGATGTGTACGTTTGGTGTACATGGCCTCAGTTTTGCTGTGGATCTCCACTGAGCATGCAGTACTGGTCAGGTAAGTGGGGATGTCTTGTAGTACATTTAGAGAGTTGTTTTTATTTCTGTCACCTGCTGCTGGTTGTCTGTGATTGTTGGTGTTACCTTGTCCTCACCCCTACTTGCATATGTGTGTGTGTGTGTGTGTGTGTGTGTGTGTGTGTGTGGCTGGGGATGAATGAGGAGTTAGGGTTTTCAACTCTAACACTGAATTTCCTTGCTTTTGTCGCTGTGGAACAACCCTAACTGATGCATTAAACAGAGTTTTTTGCCATGAATATACTGTCTTTTTGAGAAATCATACTGACATGCAATTTTTTGTATCTTATAAAGAACATGTCTTTCTTTTCAGAACACATACTAACCAATATAGAGATACATTTCTCTCTACGCATAGTTGTCTAACAGTATTCATACAGCAATACTTCATGTTCTACATGTTACATATGAAAATAAAATGATTTGCTTATGAAACACAGTTGTATATCATCAACATGTTGAGCAATAGTACATTAATTTACCAATAAGGGAAGAGCAAAGCTTATGTTAATGGTCTGTTAACCACCTTCTATGTCTGTACAGTGCCACAAGGTAGAGCCAAGTGACATATGCTCCTAGATGGTAATTAAGTCACCAGTGATATAATCCCTGTAAGTGTGTTATTTGTGTCATAATACAAAATATTAGTAAACACTGTTAAATTGTGTTCATCATATGGCTAGGATCTACATTTTTGTCAATTAAATATTTACATGTGGCAGTTTGAATGTTTGCAGCCAATCAGAAAGCTCCACTTATCACACCCTTTGTATAATTCTGCCAAGTAGAAAGTGTGCAGCAATGAACATCATACAACATGGTTAGATGTAACAATACACCAATGTGAATATACATATTATCACTGTCACATAATGATAAAGGAAAAACACAAAACAGGCAGATAAGGCTTACATAGATGGTTTGCCCAATTAAAAAGTATTGAAAAGGCCGAATTAAGAATCCAATTAGCACACAACATCAGTCTTACAAAACAATCATATAAATCTTTTTCACTATTGTTTGAAATACATGGAAAACAGTATCACAGATACTAAATGGGTGACATGTGACACAATATAAAAATAACTAAAAACAAGCATCACAACACCCTCTGAACACTGATTACACATATAAAACAGTAATGGTCTTGTTGTTATTGTGTGACTGATACTGTGAATGTTCCTGGGGTGGGAGAAAAACGTGATGCAAGTTGTTCACTAATACCACTACTAACAGCCAATAGTGTGTAAAGAAATATATACGTGAAACTGTCAATGAAGATGAAATGGTTTTGTATTTTATGTATACACATATGTGTGTGTGTGTGTGTATATATATATATATATATATATATATATATATATATGTATATACATAAATGTACATGATAAAATATATCACTATATATTACTGCATTTGGAAATTTCCCACCCGACCCCTCAATAGAGGCAATTAGAAAATATTATCAGGAACGCAAAAAAAAAATATTTATTATCAGTGAAAGTGTCTGATGTAGAATTTTCAACTATTATAAAAATACATAAAGAAAACACAAACACATCAAATAGTATATAGTAACAGGTATCATACACATCAGTTAAAATGATCAAATCAACACTTAAATAAGTACTGAACTACTTGACTACTTAAATCTGTTGCATGTTCTACTTATATAACAGGAATTTTTAACCAGATGACATGTACATAACATGTTATTACATCATAAGCAGAAACTGTGCACTACAAATGATCAAGGTATATCTAATAGAACATTGTACCTTATTATGAAGAATACCATATAAAATAACAGCATAGTAGATATATCCAAGTCCATTGTATCTTATATTTACAAATAGCTTTATATCACATGTGAATGTTTATCAATCTATGAGTCTAAAACTGTAAAATCCTACTTATTCTCTAATCAATGGACATATATAGTTATTAACACAACAACTTTAAAATGTCACAGCACTAAGTACTACCAAGAAATATATTGAACATCATATATACATATATATACAATAGACATGCATGAGAATAAAACAGGTATAGCAGTACACTGTTGCAAAAAAAGTAGAGATATTTACCCACAGCGCAACCATATGAAAAAAGAAAGTAATACAGGTGATACATCATGGTACTTAACACATGATAGAGTGATCGTAATGTTTAGTAAAAGATATGTTACACAATAATGTAAATTAACATGGTGAAGTATTGTGTCTTAGTACAGGCACACACCTAGCAAGTTTGCCAAGTGTTACTTCTTATGTCTGCATATGATATACTCATAAGAAAAGACACTGACAGAAGATTTTGACCAGACAGGAATACTCTTTTGATACCTGTAACTGTTTCTCAGACATGTAAGTGTGGTTTATCTAGTGACTGTGAAGACAGCTGGTGCCGATTTAAGACCACTGCAACTATTTCCACTGTGCCACTGATCAACACAACAATCTTATACGTCACATTGAGTTATACAAGAAAACCATGAGATGTTGTCTGTGTGTTCACAACTGTGCATTCACAACAAATGAAATGGTTATGTTCCTGTACAGACTGTGTAACAAAATGTACAACAAACTATATGAATGTCACATGTTCTGTGACTATTCCTCTGACACATGAAGATTGTCATAATTCTTCAGTATCAGTACATATACATTTAGTAAGTGTCGTAGTAGTCTCTGTTTGAAATAACCTGTTGAGTCATTGCACTCCACCCAGCCAGTTCTGTGCTTCAACAAGCAAGTATAATGTCCAGAATGTACAGACTGACCATAACAGTAGATCACAGCATGAGTGTCAAACACTGATTGGTTAAATACTATTCTACCAGCTGTGAAATCAGTGATAGGTGCATCAACTCTGAGCCCATTGGAGTCAAATTTATGCAATATTAGCATAAGATATTGAGATGAAGTCCTCAAACAGATGGACTGAGTACATGAACCTCCACACAATACACACAAGTGACCACTTTCAGCATTTGTAAATAGCTGATGGAACTTTACACTTTTAGCCTGAGGCGCAAACAGAGAAACCCAAAGCATATCATCTGTGGTTTCTCGCTCTGAATGACCACATAGGACACATATGTATTTAGCTACAAATGATACAGTAAAATACTGACACATTGAAGCACTCTCTTCATCCAAGCTGTTTATGATTGCCATCATAACCTCACTGGTGTCCTGTTGCATGTTATCAGCAAATGTACTGCATCTATCATATGTGCCAAACACCTGTCATAGAGGTGTCAGTGACTGGACACTGCTAGACTGATCAGAAGCCACATTGACAAGCTGTTTCAATGTCATTGATAAGGGAGTCTCTTGTGAGGTAGATATTGCCTGCAAAAAGTGTGGCATGTGGAGAAAGATTGCCATAGCTGAATTAGCAAAGCAGTTAACTCTAGTACTGTTATAAAACACAGGGACAACAGCTACACCAAGTGGCTTCTGACTGACAGCTGGTTTAGCACCTGTATTTGGAATTGTGACCTTTTTCCCACTTTGCAGACTTGGATCAGTTGCAGAAACTCATTTCCTTTTGCCACCAGCTGTAGCTGAGACTGTTTGATCTGAGACAACCACATACATTGGCAGTGGTATTAAAGACATCTGTGGCTGATATAGAATACATAATCTGTTATACTCAACAATACAATGCTTGTCAGCACATATCTTCTGAGGTGTAGGTGTTATAATGTGCAACCCAGAAAGACTACAGATATGTGAAAGTGCGACGTAGCTCATGCCATCTTTGAAAATGTCTATACCTATGTCCACCATTGCTGAATCCAGACTTAAACCTTGCAATCTGTGAAAAGAAACAGCATATGCAACACATAATGGGAACTGGTTCCTGTTCACATAGATATTCTTCAATACCTGGAACATAACACAGGTATGCTCAATCTGTACAGGATGTCCCATGTTGTCAAAGTGGACAACAAGTGTCTCAGGAAATGTCTTTTGAACATTGTAGAGAAAGTCAATGATGTTATTCATGGCACCATTTACCATACCATGCTCCACATCAAGATTTCATCGTAGCATGACACGTGCATTCTTACAAACTGTAAGTACAGCTTCTAGTTCAGCTGTGCATGAAAAATCTGACTTCAATTCAGACAGTCGTTCAGTTATCTTAGCTACCAGTTTCTAACTTAAAATGACACCATCAATTGTGTCAACAGCATGTAGTGTGAGAATTCATTGATTTTCTATCTGCGACATGACACTGTTGAACTCATTGCATTTCTTTAGTAGTAGCATAAGACACACAATGCGTGTGCCCGTGGAACACTAATCACTGAAAACATCACATGCAGTTTCTATGGATGTTGTCTCTATTCTGATTCTTCATCCATTTAACATTGCAACATGTTCTGGTGACAGAGAACCTGTATGCAGAGCTTGATCCAACAGTGCCTTGTAAGTCAAGTCAGCACTTTGGCGCATGTTCTGATACAGCTCAACATAGGTAAATAACTCCCACAGGTTAAAACCTCCAATGCAATCAAGTGTATTCTTGGCCTGCTTCACAGACAGAGCTGAAAAGACATGTTCTGCATTCACAGGTGCAAGCTGTAAAAGGTCTCCAAATACAACAATGCATTTTCCACTGAATGCATCTGCAAAGTCATTCCCCAGGGCCTCCTGTAGATGTAGATGTACACAGGCAACATCAAATTAGAGACCATAATAATCTCATCAATGATGAGTAACTTCAACTTACAAAACATTTAACAAAGCTGAGATGCAACCTCAAATAACAGTTTCCGATACTCTTCTGCTTTGCCATGCTCCACTGGCAACATGAACAGATGGTGTAACGTCACGCCACCAATGTTGTATGCTGCCAGTCTGGTGGGAGCACTAACAGCAACAGACATTGCTGACCCTGTCAAGTTCCATATTTCAGCTGTAATATCCTCAATCAGGAAACTCTTCCCTGTACCAGCTGACCCACTAACAAACATTAGCAGTGATTTGTAGTCAAGACAGTTACATTTCTTCTCTTCATGCAGTGTCCCAAGCTGGACTGCATCATTTACCTGAGTGAACCACACACTGTTGCTTATTGAGTCTCTGTCTCAACTCAGCTGGGTGAGCATCACAGTGCGTATCATGTTCCATGGCACTCTCCACTTCTGTCAAGGGCATTCAGAAGGCAGAGGTTCCCAAGTAGACCTTTTCCTTCTGGATCAAGATTGTACTGTGAGCTAACAGGAGTATCCTCCCTGGCGCAGCGTCTGTGCCTTTTCAAGCTGCTCCTCTCAGTATCTAGTCTCTGTATGTATGTCTCTGAGTATTGATTTTTGAATGTCTTGTAACTGTGATTGAACTCTTTCTTGAATGTATCACAGTCACCTTTCAATTAAGCCACATTCTTCCAGGGTCTAAATAGGAATAACAGAGCAAAGTTTTAATGCTCTCTGCTCTCAGATGTGCCTAATTGTAACTTACAGTGGTCAATGAGCCATGGCTTGTGTCTCTTAACAAGACAGCCATCCACTCCTCTGACCTTGTAAATGTCATGTGTTCAATCAGGTGTAACATCTATCTTGTAGTCATACCTCTTTGCCACCTGAAATAGACACATATCATCCATGTCTTCATGTCTATGAGGGTAGTATGTGTCAATGAGGTTATTCTTCAAGATATGTCGTAAAGAGGGTCAATTGACAGCCAGTTCCTCAATCTTAGCTTGAGGAATAAATACTCGCTTTCACTTCTCTTTGTAGTTCACACTGAGAAAGCAGACAGCATCAGACTTGCCATAAAGATGTGTACCAATCAAGCGATCACCAGCCTCAAAGCACCACATTCTCTCTGTGAAAAGGGTCTTCAAGTCTAGTGACCACAACTGAGATGTCAGACTCTTGCTTGAACTAGCAGTATCTTCCCAAAGATCTTGCAAGCTAGTCTGCTCATGTTTAGTAATGTACAAAGTGACGTACTGCACCAGAGCCAGTGAGTTGTCAACCACAAACTGAACATCTATGTTTGCTTGCCACATTAGGAGTAGAGTAGGGTTGTAGTCATTGATGTACACCTCTTTCTCATCTCTCAGTAACTCATATACCCTCTTGGAAGATTTTGCCTTCAAGTAGTGTTGCATTTGTGAAAGCAGATCATTCATGCAACCGTCCTGAAAGACAGACCTAGGAAATCCAAAACGGCATCTTGTGTGCCAATCAGATTTGTTCTTCACTACCCGGTGGAAGTATTTCACACAAATATGGCGCTGAAACTTTTGCACCCACTTCCACAGTGTTGGACTGTCATACTTGTCCAGAAAGTGGCAAGTGGATTATTTATTGATGAATGTGAGCACTTGTGCTGCTTCATGCCCACCTATGTGGGGGGCATCCTTGATCCACAGCAACATGTGAATGTGAGGAGCAGGTCACACCTGATACTCCATCCACCAAATATAATGTTCCACAACACCAAAAGGCAGATTGTCCTTTGACAAAATGAAAGTCAGAATATCATGGAACCACTTAGGAAAATGCTTTGTGACAGAGATAGGGTCAAGGGAGCACATCTCTCTGACTGTTATTGATGCAATATCATCAACATCAGAGTTTTTCCACTTCAACAGTTCTATGACCTCATCACAAGCATACTCAGCACAACTGAGTGTGACAAACTATGTGGCTGCACCATGCTCTCAAAGCACTGCCATCACCTCAGAGTGTCCGTGGTACCAATATTCTTTGGTGCCATGTAGACTTGACAGAATAGAAGACAAATTAACTTGCACATTTTCATCTTTCTGCTTCAATTTCTGAAGAAATTGCGCAGCTGTAATTCCATCAAGTGGAGCAGTCAGACGACTAGTATGTGCAATAGAGGCAGACAATATGCTAAGTTCACTGTCCCACAGGAGATGAAACAGGTACTGTATGTTGCATCTGAATTTGCCATCTTTACTGAGCACATGGTTTGTTCAGTACTCAGCACCCTGTACACACTTCTCTTTCATCCAGGTGACCACCTGACCCTTTTGGGAATAAGTCTTGAAAACAGTGTGGCTCACCTTCCACCTGTTCCATTTGATAAGATCAATGTTGTCCCTACTAGAGTCTCTGCCATGCAGTGGGTGAATTGTGTGCTGTTCATACACATTATCATTTGTTGCAACATTGACTTTCTCAGTCATTGATTTAGTGATTCCCAACACAACTTGTTCTACAGACACAGTGATCATGCGATCAATATCAAGGTCTACATAAAAGGGATTGTTGTTCTTTAAATAAGTAAGAGCAAGCTTCACCTTCTCTACATTGA
The DNA here is from genome assembly GCA_016271365.2 of Neoceratodus forsteri. Classification (NCBI taxonomy): domain Eukaryota; kingdom Metazoa; phylum Chordata; order Ceratodontiformes; family Ceratodontidae; genus Neoceratodus; species Neoceratodus forsteri. The sequence continues at coordinate 1,306,624,115 of CM057458.1, forward strand.
CAACATCCTGCCAAATGACCTTTGACTTATTTGGAACACCATTGACAAGAATCACCAAAATATTATCACATGAGATCACCTCCACATTTTCCTGGAGAGGAAGTGGAAGATAAATAATGGAACCCTTAAGAGATCTAATGAGTTCTTTTTGTGGAATGTTCCGTGTCTTAGTGTTCAGATGTAGAATAGTTTGGAATGGTTTCATGGTCTGAATTAGAATCCATTAAAATTTTCAATGTTGTAATCTCACTTGGTGTAACATCTGCCTCCATGTTGTTCAAGACAGACCTTGGTGGTAAACATTAGACTTTACTTTGGAGAAACAATGTTTGCATATCACAATGATTGGGTCTAACTGAAAGTCAAATAATTTTAAGAGCAGAAATGCTAGAAGACGAAACCACATATCATTGTATGGTGACAAGGTTCCCAGGTTCACTGTCACCATTTGTTTTTCGTAACAAAGGTGATAACATGACACACACAGAGTCAAATTTCTCTGTCTTTGCCAAGTCAAATTTGGCAATTGATTTCCAAACTGTTTGAGAATATCACTTTCTAACAGACACACAATTTTCATCAACAATTGATGACTGTTTAATCACAGTTTCAGTCACACTGCTGATCGCGCAGCTGTTTCAGAAATGTCATGGTGGCATGCATGTCACAGACTGCAGTACTCATTCAGATGAGTATACTGGTGACAACTCAATGAACATCACAGACCCTGTACACAAAATTGTGCAAGCCTGATTGATGCACTCCCAGCATACACATGTGATTCAAGACACTGTCACACACACCACAGTCTAGGCATGCAAGTGAATGACCCATAAGTCCAGTATGTGGATGGATCTCACAAATGTCTATACTCTCAAACAGTTTATGTCTGTCTTCATGATCAGTAATGACAAACAGGTTGATGAAGTGCGCAACTTTGTCAAATGATGATTGCCTCCGGTTACAAGTCCCATCACATGTCCATGAGAGACAGTGTCATTTACGAGGCTGAATACTTTCCTCACAATAATCATCCGACTCCATTCTAGTGTCATCACACATACTGAGTACACTGCACACTGTACCGGACTCTTCAATGCACACGTTTCTGTCCTTTTCCTGTGAGTAATATGACTCCTCCCAGAAATATGCCTATGAGTGCTGTGTGTGCAGACACCGTCCTGTGAAAACATCACAGAAATTGTGCACGTTCAAGATGGGGTACCGTTGTAGTCTCATCTTTACGTCATACACTATTTTTCTGAACTGTTCAAGTGCATGAGACATTTTACACCACAGACGTTGAAGAACAAAAACTGCTCTATTTACAAACGTCCATACTTGAAGTCGCAATTTCATCAAACTTACATGATTGTTGACTTTTTGTGCTCCCATCTCAATACAGCAGCAATAAGTCTATCAATCATAGCTTTAACAACTAGTGATCAAAAATATTTTGCTTACTCAGATGTCCATCAGCAGCTACACATTTATGGTGCTGCTTACCACATGTGCTGATGCGTGTCTTTGCAACTGTATCCTTGCGGTTCACTGGCCTACGCAACTGTTGCTTAGCCACACATTCTTTCCTTGGTCTAGAGCAAACACGATTGTTTACTGTAGAGTCATGAATGCCTGAATTAACACTTTCACTTGAATGCTGAATTGTTTTATGTCTTGAGTTACCTTGAATGACTTTTACATTACTCTTAAGCAACAGTGACATACTATCATACCTGGTTTATCTCTGCATAGACTCCTGTCTCTGTCTGGATGGCATCTTCCCTTTTTCACAATTCACAGCTCAGTACAGCAATCTTACAGCAAAATCAGACACCTGTATGGAAACCAGAGAAAAAAACAATTAAAAATCATCTCTTTACCTTGATCGTAACATAACATAGTGTGCTACACCATACATATCTCATATAAAAAGAACAAAAACTACTTCATACTTAACATAGTGTAGACATTACTGTAGTAACTGAAGATCAGTAAAACAATGCAATTCTTTTCAAACAGTGACAAACATAAGCTGTATAATAATATGATTATAAATCTGTTACTATCTGAGCAATCATGCAGAACTGCATATCAGACATCTGCAGTGCTGTTTCACCTAAAAAAACATTTTTTTCTAAAATTTTAAGAAACAGTGTCGAACGTGTGACACTTTCGCAAAATTAGAGTCGTACATTCAACAGTTTTGCAAACATCAGCGTTGAATGTGTGAAAGTGTCATATGTACTTTTGCAAATGTAGTGTTGAACGTACAAAAGTGTTGCAAAGTAGTATAGTACGTATGAAAGTTTAGCAGATACTAATTGTGTTACACCCCTTTTCACACTCAGCCAATCACAGACTGGTGCCTATTTGAGTGATACGCGATCAACCAGTGTATCAGTAGATTTATCAGGCCACATCAAACTCTGCAACTAAATCTACCCAGCGTTTTGAGCCCAAATCATTAGCCTCCAAGATATATTAGCAGTATGTCAGGAGAGTGAGTTATCAAAATCTGTCCATAGTTGGCATACAAGATGTCCCATCTCATGCCACCACGACAAAACCATCTTACATAGCAATTAAGAGCTGCAGGTCCCTCCCAAAATCAATATGAACTGCAAACTCAGCTGCACAGTCTTATGTAACAGCAACTATCCACAAAATCCTTTTGCTGTTTTCTGCCATTCTAGTTTTAAAACTCAGAACTGTATAGAGAGCTACAAAGAAGTCAGTGTTCACCCTGCAGTGACCAGGACAGCACTGAAAATCAAGCAGATATTTTCCTCCTTATTTCAAGCTAGCTTTACTGGGTCAGACAAAACACACAAATCAAATAAAAACATTCCCTGCTGCTCTGGCTTCATTAACCAATCTAACTGATGCATTCAGTAATACTAGACCTATGTTCCTACAAAACTGCAACCACTGACAATTTTGAAAATGCATCCTTTCATAGGCAGTTTAAACAATCACAATCAGAAAAAAGTCTGATAGGTTCCATTTTCTCACAGAACTCCACTACACCTTCCTATCTACCTCCATTTGCAGCTGTATCTCAAAGTTAGTACAAAATGATTTCTCACTTAAACTATTTTTCTTAAGAATATGAGCCTGTAAACAATAACAAATAACACTATGAGATTCAACATCAAAAACGTTTTATTAATAGTATTTACATGTTCTTATAAGTTTTTTAGTACTAAAATAATCATTTGAAGATAGACTGACACTTACAGTTTCAAACAATCTCTCAGCAATATACAAATGGCTCCTGTTTACTTCTTCTTCAGTGTTGTCAGTCTCAGTTGGTTCTCAGAAATAGCCTGACAAACCTTAAATTACATTAGTGAGCGTAGCTGTCAGTCAAACAGACTGTTTTCTGATTCAATAATAGATGTTTTTAGCACTCCCAAATGTTGCATTAATTTTACTATCAGATGCAGCAGTACATTTGCGACACTGATATACGACAGTAAAATTTGCGAAAGTGTCGAAGTTCGACAGTACTTTTGACCATATTGTCGAATGCACAAAAGTAAGATTTGCGACACTTTCGAATGCACGAAAGTATTTTTTGCAAAAGTTTCGTGCTCACGAAAGCAATTTTCCAAGACTGTCTATTTATTGGCACAATTTCAGATTTAATGGGAAAATAGCTAAATTTTCAATTATAAACACATTATGTGCTGCATAGCTGCTTCAAACTCAGTACACTTCAGATATGTAACATTTACAACCTTCCAAGCGTGCATAACAACTGTGCAATGCAGACTTGTGAAACAGTTGTTTGTTGCAATTTTCCACCAAAATCTAAACATAGCCATTTTAAGACCTCTCCTCATGACAGTGTCACTCTGATTGTTATACATGTGTACCATACAGTAATTTCTCACATCAACTGACCCAAAACGCATCACATAACCAGAAACACAATTTTGTCAAGATGTGAAAATGCAATCTGTACTATTCATAAGGTTCTGCGTTAAAATCAAAATTGTAAATTCTCAACTGAAAACTATGACAATACACAAACTTACAAGTATACATCTGAACTGCACTGCGCAAGCTTGTAAATCAGAAATGTTTCAGAATTCTCACACCAGTTTTTCGACATATTCATTTTAAGTCGTCTGCTCATAAACACAGGCACTGTAATTTTGTGACTCTCCCCCATACAGTTATTTCATCAATCAACTGCAGCATTGCACAGTACATGTGCAGAAAAAAAATTTTTCCATGTTGTTAAAAAATAACACCTCAATAGTGATACATAGGATACTAAAACACAATGTTGATAATATGCAGCAACAATATTGAAATTTCTTTAACATGCAAGCATACTTGCAACTGTAGTAGACATGATCACACAACAGTATAGTATATGTCTCTCTATAATGTAAACATACTAATTATTACAGATTTGGTAATGAACACTATCACTCTCAAGTTTTGAGTCTATATATAGTAAATTAGCATACTGACTATGCCATGACACACTTCATGGTAGAAAACACATTTTTGGCCACATGTAAAAAATTACACCTATCCTAATCATAAGACACATATGAAAAAATCTTTTAAATGTGGACTAGAAATATTGAGAATGCACAAACTTCTGATGAATACGTAGCTGCACGTGCACATTCATAAAAAGCTATTGTTTAGTTATGTGTTTACCAAATTGTTAACATACTTAACATACAATTCTATCAATACACACTATTATATACATTTTACAGAAGCCTATTCTAAAACTTTTTTCTCTCTCATACAGGTGCCTGAAATACTTCTGAAGATTGCTTACTGTCACTTCAACCATAAGCCAGGAAAATATGCCAACTAAATACAGGCGTAGATGTGTCTCAAAACAAGCGCTATAATAGTACTACACTTTTGTATAAGGGCAACAAACCAGAACAGTAAAGGCACACCAAAAAATGAACATCGACAGGCTTTACTGCAACAGTGACCCTACATCAAGTCACTGCACAACCAAATGAAATTCCTTAACAGAAAAGAAAACATGTATACCATCACAAATGTTGTGTCAATCTCTGAGATGAAACACAACTATTTTGAGGTGTAACCATCAAATAGCTCAAAACAACACCGAAACTCAAAACAGTGATTTACAACTCAGAAGAGAAATTATTTCTGATCCTAGCAAGTAAGCTAAGATCGAAAGACTTATCCTTTAGCAATCAGCACACATACAAAAGACCAAGTCACCTTTCTCTGATGAATTTACGTCTTAAAGTACAAACTTTTGTCAACAGAGCACTGTTTGTACTACAACGATAGTCAAGTAAGATGTGTCATGTGCTTGAACAATTCAGAGAAACTTGTATATGCCATTAAAAAGGTTTCAACAGTATCATTGTTTGACTGTTTACAACTTCTGTCATGTTTTCACAGGGCAGTGGCTGCACACACAGCACTCAGAAGCATATTTCTGGGAAAAGTCTTATCATTACTTAACAAAAGAACAGACGTTCAGTATTGATGAGTCCGGCAAAATAAAAAATGTCCTCAGTATCTCTGATGACAATCAATTGGATACTGATAATGACTGTGATCCAACCACACTCTTGAATAAACGGCACTGCCTGACGTGGTCATGTGATGATACCTGCAGCCGTAGGCAATCAGTCATTTCAAAACTAGAACACTTTGTTAACCTATTTGTAATAATCAGATCACAAAGAGACATAAACTGTTTCAAAAATTGACCATTGTGAAATCTGGCACACATACTGACTCATGGGTCACTCACTTGCATGTCTCGATAGTGGTGTTTGTGATAGTATTTTCACAACATGCGGATGCCTGATTGCATCAAACAGGCATGCAAACTTTGTCTACAGAGTATATGTAAATGCAGCTGTACATCAGTACTTGTTTAAATAACTTATTGCAGTCAGGTGACATGCAGGGTGCCATCACTTTCCTAAAAAAACTGCAACACATTACTTCTGTACCAGAAACAACTAATTTTCAGTGTAACACTTCTATAGAAAAATCTGTTTCAGTGTTAGAAAATGACATTCTGAAACAATACGGGAAGGAAATTGCTAAGTTTGAGGTTGCAAAGTCTCAGAAGCTTGATTCTGTGTAGTGTGTCATGCAACCGTTTGTGCTACACAAACAAACAGTCACAGTCAACCTAGAAACCTTGTCACCATACAATGACATAGGTTCCACCTGTGGCATTCTTGCTGCTGAAATCTGACTTTCACTTACAAGACACCACTGTGCTATGCAAACACTGTTTTCAAAACTGAAGTGTAACACTTTGCCAGCATGGTCGATACTAAACAACATGGAAACAGATGTTACACAAGTGAGATTTCAACATTGAATATGTTTGAGCGTATTGAATTCAGACAATGAAATCATTCCAAACGATTCTCGTCTGAACACAAAGACACGGAACATTCACAGAAAGAGCTTGTTAGATCTCTAAAGGGTTCTGTGATGTATCTACCACTTCCTCTACAGGAAAATGTTCAAGCAATCTCAACTGAAAATAGCTTGGTAATTCTTGTAAATGTGTGCCTACAAAAGGCCAAGGTCATCTGGCAAGATAGTTGTCAATGCCAAAAGGTAAAGCTTGCTCTTGCTTATTTAAAGAGTAACAATTCTACATATAGACCTTGACATAGATCAGATGGCCAGTCTCTCTGTGCAACATGATCTATTAGAAAAAGTAAGCCAATCATTGAGAAAGTCAGTACACAGACAAGTGACAATGTGTATAGAACAGTACACATTCACCCACTACATGGAAGAGATCCATTGGAGACAACATTGATCTCTATCAAATGAAGCAGGTGGAAGGTGAGCCTGTCAGCATTTGGGAGGCAACACTAGAAGCCGCTGTTCCCAGACCTATTTCAAAAGGGTCAGGCGGACGCCTAGATGAAAGAAAGAAATACGGGTATAGGGTGCTGGAGTACACGCACTAGCCGTGTCCTCAGCAAAGATGGCAAATTCAGGCGTAACATACAGTACCTGTTCCATCTCCTCTGGGAGAGTGAACTTAGCATTCTGTCTGCGTCTATAGCACATACCATTCGTCTAACAAGTCCACTAGATGGAATAACAGCTGCTCAATTTCTAGAGAAATTAAAGCAGAAAGATGAAAATGTGCAAGTGAATCAGTCTTCCATACTTTCAAGTCTCTGTGGCACCAAAGAATATTGGTAGCGCAGACACTTGGAAGTGAGGACAATGCTACGAGAGTATGGTGCCCCCACATGGTTTGTCATACTTAGTTCTGCTGAATATGCCTGGGACAAACACATTGAACTGTTGAAGTGGGCAAATTCTGATGTTGATGGCATCTCATCGATGACTGTCGGAGAAATGTGTTCACTTGATCCTGTGTCTGTCACAAGACATTTTCACAAGCGGTTCCATGACATTCTCACTTTCATCTTGTCAAAGGACAATCCTCCTCTAGGTATTGTGGAACATTACTTTTGGAGGACAGAATATCAAGCACAAGGTGCCCTATATCCATATGTTATTGTGGATCAAGGATGCATGCACGCATTGGATGAAATATAGCAGAAGTGCTATCATTCATCAAAAATATATCACTTGTCACATTCCAGACAAGTATGACAGTCCTACACTATGAAAGTTGGTACAAAAGTTCCAGCGACATATTTGCACAAAATATTGCCAGCAAGTAGTAAAGAACAAATCTAATTGGTACACACGATGTCACTTTGGATTTCCTAGACGAGTTTGTCAGAATGGTGCCATGAATGACCTTTTCTCAGCAATGTGACACCACTTGAAGGCAAAATCAACCAAGAGGGTATACGAGTTACCCAGAGATGAAAAAGAGGTGTACATCAATGACTACAACCCAAATCTTCTCCTAATGTGGCAAGCAAACATAGATGTTCATTTTGTAGGTGATAACTCACTGGCCCTGGTTCGATACGTCACAGTACACAACCAAACATGAATAGACTAACTTGCAAGATCTTTTGGGAAGAATATTGCCACTTCAAGCAAAAGCCTGACATCTCAGCTGTGGTCATTGGGTTTGAGGACTCTTTCACACAGAGAATGTGGAGCTTACAAAGCCAGTGACCGATTAATGGGTACACATCTGTACGGGAAATCTGACGCTGTACGTTTCCTCAGTGTAAACTACAAAGAGAAACGGAAACGTGTACTGATTCCTCATGCCGAGATTGAGGAGCTCGCTGTCAATACACCTTCTTCAAAACATATCTTGAAGAATAACCTGATAGACACATACTACCCACGTAGACACAACGACATGAATGATATGTGTCTGTTTGAGGTGGCTAAGTGGTATGACTACAAGACAGGTGCAGCACCTGATTCAACCGCCAAATTTACAGGTCAATGGACTAGATGGCTGTCTCAAGGAGAGCCACAAGCCATAGCCTGAATCACTACCAGAAGCTGCATCTAGGCATCATCAGAGAGCACAGAACATTACTACTTTGCTCTCCTATTTCTATTTAGACCCTGGAGGAGTGAGTCTGAATTAAAGGTGACTCTGACACATTCGAAGACCAGTTCAATCTCACTCTACGGAATTTCCAAACTGAGTACTCACAGACATATATATACAAAGACAAAAAGCTGAGAAGAACAGATTGAGAGGGCAGAGAAGCAACTTCAGGAAGACACTCCAGTTAGTTCACAAGACAACCTTGATCCAGAAGGACAAGGTGTTCTAGGTCACCCTCTGCCCTTAAATGCCCCAGAAGTGTTAATGTCAGAAATTGAGACAGCCATGCAACATGGCACACACTCTATGGTCAACCCAGCTGACTTAAGAGAAAGACTAAATCAGCTGCAGCATACAGTTCACCTCAAGTAGTTGAAGCTGTCAACATGGCATACTACATGAAAACAAACAATGTGACTGCGCTCACTACAAGCCACTACTAATGTTTGTTAGTGGTTCCAGCTGGCACAGGAAAGAGTTTCCTGATTGAAGCCATCACTGCAGAATACCGAGATGTGACAGGCTCTTCAATGTCTGTTGCTGTAACTGCTCCCACAGGACTAGCAGCATACAACATTGGTGGAGTAACATTACACCGTCTCTTTATGTTGCAAGTCGAACATGGGAAACTGGAAGTGTCAAATAAACTGTCATTTGAGGTTGCATCTCAGCTCCGTTCCATGTTCACAAAATGCAGTTACTAATCGTTGACGAAATCAGCATGGTCTCCAATGTCATGCTTGCCTGTATTTATCTACATCTACAGCAGATCTTAGGTACTGACGATGGAGTGCCATTTGGTGGCAAAAGTATACTTGTGTTGGAGACCTTTACAACTTGCACCAGTCAATGCAGAGCATGTATTTACAACTCTGACTGCCAAGCAAGCTAAGAATATCCTCAGTTGCATTGCAGGCTATAACATATGGAATTATTTACCTATGTTGAGTTGTCTGAGAACATCACCAAAGTGGTGATCTAGCTTACAAATCACTTTTAGATGAAGCTCGTACAGGTTCTCTATCACAGAACATGTTTGTATGTTAAATGATCGAAAAATCACAGTACATAGTACATGCATAGAAACAGCATGTAATGTCTTCACAATATATACTCTACTAGCAGACACATAGTGTCTTATGCCACGACTAAAGAAATGCACTGAATTCAACAATCTAATGCTGCAGAGAGAAAACCAAGAGATTGTAACTCTGCATGCAGTTGATACAGTTGATGGCGTTATTCTTAGTCGAAAGCTAGTAGCAAAGATGACTGAATGACTAAGTGAACTGAAGTCAGATGTTTCACGAACAGCTGGCCTAGAAGCTGTTCTCACAGTTTGTAAGAATGCACGTATCATGCTGCGCCGTAATCTAGATGTAGAACAAGGTATGGTAAATGGTGCAATGGGAAACATCATTGACTTTGTCTACAATGTCCAGAAGACATATATTGAGACACTTGTAGTGCACTTTGACAACACACAGCAGTCTGTACACATAGATCGAACCTGCGTTAAATTCCAGGTTTTCAAGGATGTCTATGTAAACAGAAAACAGTTCCCATTATGTGTTGCATATGCTGTCTCCATTCACAAATCTCAGGGATTGAGTTTGGATTCAGCAATGGTAGACATAGGTACAGACATTTTCAAGGATGGCATGAGCTATGTCGCACTTTCACGTGTACGTAGCCTTTCTGGATTGCACATCATTAATATAGCACCTCAGAAAATACAAGCTGACAAGCGATGTATTCTTGAGTACAACAGGTTACGTACTCTACATCAGCCACAAATGTCTTTAATACCACTGCCTACATATCTGTCTGTCTCACACAATTCAGTCACAGCTAGAGGTAGCAACAAACAGCAGCAAGCTTCCAAAAGTGATTCAACAAAAAAGAGTGCAGCAAAGGCCACAACTTCAAGTAAACATTCACAACCAGCAATTCATCAGAAATCAGTTGGTGTAGCTACAGCTGTACCAGTCTTTGACAACAGCAGTAGAGTAAACTGCTATGCTAACTCAGCTGTGCAAGTTTTTCTACACATGCCGCAGTTTGTGCAGGCAATATCTGCTTCACAAGACAATCCCCTATCAAACGCTTTGAAGCAGATTATCAACATGACTTCTGACCACTCTAACAATCTACAGTCATTAACACCACTACGACAAGTGTTACCTACATATGCTGGATGTAGTATGTTTGCTGCAGACATACAGCAAGGCACTACTGAGTTTATGATGGCTGTCATAAACAACCTGGATGAAGACGGCACCCCAATGCGGCAGTACTTCACAGTAACATATGTTACAAAATATGTATGTGTTTCATGTGGCATTTCACAGCATGAAACCACACAAGACATGCTGTGGATTACTCTCTTTGTCCCTCAAACCAAAAGTGTCAAATTTTGACAGCTATTCACCAATGCTGAATGTATTCATGCCTGTGGAAGGTGTGGAGGCAGATGCACTCAGTCCATACGTCTCAGGAGTTCATCTCAATATCTGTTGCTTATGTTGCACAGATTTGACCCCAACGGGCTCAGAGTTAATACTCCTATCACAGATTACACAGCTAGTAGAATAGTCTTCAACCAATCAGTGTTTGACACTCACAGTATAATCTATCACCATGGTCAATCCATGCATTCTGGGCATTACACTCATTACTAAGGTGCAGAACTGGATGGTTAGAGTGTGACGTACTCTACAAGCAGTTTTAAACAGAGACTGCCACGACATTCGAAAAATGCATATCTTCTAATATTGAAGAATTATGACAACCTTCATATTTCAGAAGAATAGGACAAAACATGTTGCATTTAAAAATGACTACTTTGTCCAAAAAACATTCATGCCTCATTACAATGTTGAATAATGTACGACTGTAAATAAACCATACAATTGCAACAAAATGGTATTCTAACAGAGACATTACATACACTGTAACATGTAAGATCTTGTGTGGATCAGTGACCACATGAAAATTGTTGTAGTGGCTTCAATCGGTGCCAACAATATTCAAAGTCACTAGGGAAACCATGATTACATGTCTATCAAAGATTGTACATCTAAAAACTGAAGCCTTACTGCTCTCCTCCTCTGTACATATCTTTAATTATCCATGTATCAACTCATGCATAACAACAAATTTATATGAGTTATAAACTGTTACTCTTTGCAAACAAAGAGAAGTTCTCAGTTATCATTGTAAATAACTAAGCAACTACTAACATTCAACAAACATTCCACTCTGTCTCAAGTTGTCTACCAACACTTCCATTTGATCTTCTAACATTGAAAAATTATGATAACCTTCATATTTCAGAAGAATAGGACAAAACATGTTCCATTTAAAAACATGACTACTTTTCAAAAACATTCATACCTCATTACAATGTTGTATAATATACGACTCTAAACAAACCATACAATTTCAAAAAATGCAATTCTGACAGAGACATTCCATACAGTGTAACATATGAAATCTTGTGTGGATCAGTGACTACATGAAAGTTGTTGTAGTGGCTGATCGCGCCAACAATATTCACAGTCACTAGAGAAACCATGATTACATATGTATCAAAGATTGTACATCTAAGAACTGAGGACTTACTGCTCTCCTCCTCTGGACATATCTTTAAGCATCCATGTATCAACTCATATATAACAACAAATTGATATGACTTATAACCTCTTACTCTTTGCAAACAAAGAGAACTTCTCTGTTATTATCGTAAATAACTGAGCTACACTTCTAACATTCAGCAAACATTCCACTCTGTCACAAGTTGTCTATCAACACTTCAATTTGTCTATTGACTCTTGACATATAGAGAACATCATTCGGTCACCATGCAACAGTGTAGAACTATCACGCTTTCATGCGTTATACTAGTATTGTACATATGTAAAAATAATTACCTTTATTGATAATGCAAGAAGCTGAATTACACAACTGTAAATAAGAAGCAATTGCAGAATCTCATTTACAGCACTTTCACATGTGTTTGCAGTTACTTGCACATAATATAAACATTTGTATTCAGGTGTACATTGTTAATAACTAGTTTGATACCTGTACTAAAATACTAGTGTAGCACTAAAGTACAAGTGAATGTTTTACATATTATTCAACACTATAGTAACTACATTTAATTAACCATAAGTTTGTTAAAAATGCATTCCATGCACAGTTTTAGTATTTACAAGTTAAGAATTTACATAGAAGCCAATGTAGAATTGATAACATGTCATTTGTTCATGTAAAATATTATTTTTTAAACTTGTCACATAAGTAATTCTAACGTATGTAAAAATATTGACAATTATAAATCAGACACTGTTGCTGATCACAACAAACTGCATACCTGTTCCTGACAATATTTATGATCGCCTCAATTGAGGGGTCGGGTGGGAATTTTCCATTTGCACCTAGTCAGTGACATATTATTAAATAATACCAATCAAATGTCACAAAATGAAAATTTTTTGTATATTGTACTACTTAGACAGTCAGCATATGGTTTTTCGCCCACCCCAGGAACATCCACATTAGCAGTCACACAATTACAACAAAACATTTGCCTATCATGTGTGTAATCACACTTCACAACCTACTGACATTGCCTTATTAACATACCACACAAGTAATGCACACATAATTACAACATACAACCATTTTAAAAGTCACATTTTTACAAACTGCATTCACATTCAATAGTAATATATAATGAAGCGCCACAGCTTCAGCCTGACTATTAGAATTCCAGGTGAATGTCAGAAACTACTTCCTCATGTAAAGAGTAGTGAGTACTGAAAATAACTAGAAACACACAACACCTGATTAGTTTCCTATAATATCACACACTTACTCCAATCCATATTATACAGTTCTTATTATTCTTACATTTACATATATGACAAGCAATGATTGCACACATACAAAGATTGTATTGTGAGACTACTTCTGTTAACTAAATTTCACTCTTGATTGGACCTTTTCTCCATTTGACAAATTGGCAATAAATTTTTTCAAACCATAACCACCTGTGTCGACTCCTTACTTTAAATACCATTATGACATAAAAATAAGTGTCTATGACTTAAGCATACAAATCAATGTTAACTAATACTGCTACAACTATACCTCCATCAATTTGTTTGGTACCTATGACATACAGTCAGTATCACAGCATATGCAACGATGTGGAACATTGCATGTCACATTTGACAGAATTCCTAACAGTGTAAAAAACTCAGCAATGTACTACTTTTCCTGTGCCTATGCAGTCATTATTACTATACCAAAGTGCCACACATCAGCACCAACAGGTCACAGCTGTGACTATAAATGTACCATTCAGTCACTACTATGTATGCTTCGAGTCTGACAAAATGGACGTTTCTCATTGGCTACAAACATCCTAACAACCTTATGTTAATCTTTTATTACCATACATGAAGAGGTTAACGATATACTGAACACGGTTTAAAACTGTTTAAAACATGTTTCATTATTATAGCAATAAGTCCTCCAAAATTGTGTTAATGGTCAATCAATCACCCTGTAGAGACATGTGCCACTCCACACCTCGTCCCACAGCACACCCTAGAGCGTGATTAACAGACCATTAACATAACCTGTCATGCCTTATTAATTAATTATTAAAAGGGTCTCAGAAACTGAGCTTTCTGACCGGCTGCAAACATTCTAACAGACTTCTGTAAATCTTTTATTTACATACATACAGAGTTAACCATTTCCTAGAACAAGCTTTGAAACAGTTTTAAAAATTTTATTATAATAGCAATAAGGCATTACTGGCGGCAATGATAATAGTCAGTTAATCACCCTATCGGACATATATCACTTCGGCTACACCTCGTGCCACAGTACACCTTAAAGGTGATTAACAGACCATTAACATAACCTGCATCATGCATTATTGCTTAATTGAATTAAATAACCATATAGCCCACAAGTCCCTGGACATCCCTTTTCAGGGTGACCGGAAAGCAAAAGTAGATCAAATAGAACACAATTGTACATATACAAGCTGAGGTATAGAGTATGCTTCAGTTTACAAATACATCTGTGTGGTCATCTACCTACATTACAATATACTACCTTTTGTCTTACATTGGCTGCTCCACTGCCTACCCGACCCTGCTGGTGATGTCTTGTGTCATACTAGCACCAACAGCAATGCAAACAGAAGTGCTAACAGTGGCACATATAGTAACAGAAGTGAAAATAAGAGCATAAATGGCAACGCACACAGTGACACAGATAACAACGATCTGCCACGTGATGTGTTAAATGGAGGTCTGTAATTCCTCCAAACATCCTAACAGCCTTATGTTAATCTTTTATTGACATACATGATGAGGTAAACCATTTACTGAACAAGGTTTAAGACCGGGATGCACATTGGTTGTCATTAGACGTAACTCTACCCCCATCACATGTGTAAAGCAGCAAAAGTATAGGAGAATGAGGTGAGAGTTAGAACCCATGATCCCAATGCGCACCCCAATGCCAGTTGGGGGGTGGGCGCAGGGGCCAAAGGGTGGTTTTCAACCGTGACAGTGGATTTCCTCACTTTTTTCGCTGTGGAACAACCCTAACTAATGCATTAAACAGAGTTTTTAGCCTCTAATTTCCCTTCTTTTTGAGAATGATAATGAGAAATAGTTAATGTAATGCAGTGGCAGGAGCCCCACACTCCCACCACATGATGTCTTATGGCATACTAACAGGAACAGCAACGCAAACAGAAGCACTAACAGTAGCACACAAGGTAATGCAACCACGAATAAGAACAGAAAGGGTAACAAACACGATGGAGTAGACGGGAACGTTGTACCACATGATGTCTTGTCACATAGTAACATGGTGCCTGTCAATGGACATATCAATAGGCATGGTGACGCAAAGTGAAACAGAAAGAGAAACAGTACGGTAGACACAAATGGCAAAAAATAACAGAAACGCAAGCGCAAATGAAAATGCAAAGGATAACACACATGGTAGCACAGATGTCAACGGATAGTTAAATGGGTACTGAACTGCAAGCAGAAAGGGCAACAGTAACATTAATGTAAGCGCACAGGCTGGTTTCTTAAAGCAACAGAAGTATAGGAGAATGGGTGAGAGTTAGGACCCACGATCCCAATGCACACCCAGTACTGGTTCTGGGGGTGGGCAGGGGGTCCAAGGGGTTTTCAACCCTAACAGTGAATTTCCTCACTTTTGTCGCTGTGGAACAACCCTAACTAATGCATTAAATGGAGCTTTTTGCCTTTAATTGCCCTTCTTTTTGAGAATGATAACAAGAAATAGTGAATGTAATGCAGTGGCAGAAGCGCAGGTTAGGACCCATGATCCCAATGCAGACCCCAGTGCCAGTTGTGGGGGTGGGCAGGGGGGTCCAAGGCAGGTTTTCAACCCTAACAGCGAATTTTCTCACTTTTGTCACTGTGGAACAACCCTAACTAATGCATTAAATGGAGTTTTTTGCCTCTATTTGCCCATCTTTTTGAGAATGATAACGAGAAATAGTCAATGTAATGCAGTGGCGGGAGCGCGGGTTAGGACCCACGATCCCAATGCACACCCCAGTGCCAGTTGTGGGGGTGGACGGGGGGGGTCCAAGGGGGTTTTCAACCCTAACAGCAAACTTCCTCACTTTTGTCACTGTGGAACAACCCTGACTAATGCATTAAATGGAGTTCTTTGCCTCTAATTGCCCTTCTTTTTGAGAATGACAACAAGAAATAGTGAATGTAATACAGCGGCGGGAGCGCGGGACCCCTCCCACCACATGATATCTTGTGGCATACTAACAGGGACAGCAATGCAAACAGAAATGCTAACAGTGGCCCACATGGTAACACAAGTGCAAATGAGAACAGAAAGGGTAATGCACATGGTGGCGTACCCCGAAACGGTCTGCCACGTGATCTGTTGTCACAGAGTAACATGGTGCCTGCAAACAGAAATGTCAATGGGCATGGTGATGTAAAGTGAAACAGAAAGATAAACAGTACTGTAGACACAAATGGCAAAAAATAACAGAAACGCAACTACAAATGAAAATGCAAAGGATAACGCACATGGTGGCGCAGACGTCAACGGTAATTGAAACGGGTACATAACCGCAAGCTGAAAGGGCAACAGTAACAGTAATGTAAGTGCACAGGCTGGTTTTCCCCAAAACCTGCATAGAGAAAGACAGTGAGTACAAATAATGTATGCATAATAATAAGTATCGGCACACAAAATGAGAACTTGGAATACTAAATATGTAATATCTCAGGAACCATACGACATAGAAAAAAAATTTTAAAGTCATATTATTTACAACTCTCCTGGCTAATATGGTACCTAGCCCCATTAGGGGGCTAAGAATTTTCAACGAAAAGTCTGTATCTCGCACCGTTTCCGAGATACGGGCCCTGAAAGGCACGGCGAACGCCGTAATGTTATCCTATGGGAAAAAAAGAGAAGTTTGGAGCACCATAACTTTGCCTCCCTGAAATAGTTTTTCACCAATCCACTGAATGGCACATCTGTGGGCTCTTGGCTGTCTTCCCTCCAAATTTCAGCAAAAAAGACCAAACCGTTATTTTGCAGCACGGATCAAAAGGATTTCTGTAATGCATCGGGCGCCGTAATGTTATCCTATGGGAAAAAGCGTCAACTTTGGAGTGCCGTAACTTTGCTGCCATGTAATGTTTTTTCACCAAACACTGAAAGGCACATCTGTGAGATGTTAGCTCTGTTCCCTTCAAATTTCAGCCCAAAACTCCCAACGGTTCTTTTGCAGCGCAGTGCCAAAGAATCACTGTCACTTTCCCACAGATGGAAAACTACTGTCAAAATTTGAAAGCTTTAGCACGAAGTTCGACACTTTCATGAGCAACGAGTAATTTTGAAAGTACTTTTCCAGAAATTTGAAAAACATATTTCTGTGGTGTTTTAACACAAAATAAAGACATAGCAAGCATCCTCAGGGCCCGACTAGGTGAATACAAAAAGAATTACGTTGCTAGAGGGTCTCAAATTTAAATGCCAACCTTTTTTCTGATCACCAACTGAAAACAAAATGGCGGATTTGCGAAAGTAACAGGCCCATTTGCAAAAGTAAAAATGCATTTGCGACACTGTCGAACTTTTTGTTAACTTTTCCCTTTGACTTATAATGGGAAACTGTTTTTTGAATAACATTTGAACCGTTTAATATTTTTTCACCAAATCTTCAGAAGGCACATTGGGGACCCCGGCCGCACATTTCCTGAAGATTTTGGGCCAGTCGCACAAACCGTACGACCTGTAGGTGAGACCATAGAATTCCAGAAAAAGCGTAAATGCGCGCACAGATCACGCTTAATAACTCCATAGCTGTATATCCGACCAGTACGAAACATGGCAGATCCCAAGGCCTATGGTTCTTGATCAAGTATTCCAAATTTTAGGCAAATCCATTAAACGGTTGCAAAGTTATTAAGGTGCAAAGTTTTGGGGTTTAACATAGAAATGGCTCCTCAACCCTAACTATGGTAGCACTACCGTGCTATCATAATATATTATATGCAAAAATCTGTGGTAATGCATCATTTAGGGTTAAAACAAAAATAGGGAAATGAAAAATTTTTAGGGTTGCCCCTCACCTTCACCCACCAATCATCCCCAGATTGACAGATGATGGGGTGTGTCACTGGGGTTGTGAGACCTAAACATCACCCCATTCCATGTGAAATCATACTGAGAAGGGACAGCGAAAAATAATTGGGTGACATTTAGGCATCACAGCCCCAATGACACACCCTGTCATCTGTCAATTTGGGGATGATTGGCGGGTGGGGGAGGGACAACCCTAAAGATTTTTCATTTCCTGACTTTTTTTGTGTTAACCCTAAATGATGCATTGACGCAGTTTCTTGCATAGAATTTCCTTACGTTTTGAGAAAGAATACAAAACTAAGTACTTGAGCAAGTTAGTGGAAGCGTGGGCCCGACCAACCTATGGAACACGGTGGGACTACAGGCCCTTCAGGCCCTGCGCTCCCACCAACCTGTGTAAGTTGGTGGGAGCATGGGCCCTTCAGGCCCTGTGCTTCAACCAACTTGTAAACGTGTTGTTTATGTAACCATATATAGTGTATGGTGGAATGCTGTTATGCATGTAATTCCATGCCTGGAACATGGTTGTTCAGCTGCAGCTGTGATATCATTATATTGTTTTTCTGCAGTAGTGATGTCACTAATGCAGCAGAACAACTTGTAATGCTGCCACATAGTTGATTTCCCCAATCCAATTAAGCTGGAAGTTGTTTTTTTTTTCTTTTAAACTTGAACTTGCAGAAATATCTGCAGCACACTGTGTCAGTAATATGAGCCTACTACTATCCCTCAAGTGCCCCCCCACCCTACCAACAAGTTCACTGAAACAAAGTGCAGTGTCCAAAATGGGCATGGATGCCCATACACTATTAAAGCTTGCGTATGTGCATTCACACACAAACAAGGATCTTATTATATCTCGAGGTTTCCCTGTTAACCAAACTGTGATCGTGAGGTAATCTGTTACCAGGAGAACCTCTCAGTAAAAGAATATCCTTGTTGTGCATGACCTCTCATACCATACATACTATATATATATATATATATATAAAATGGGTAGGAAAATATTTCTCTGCTGGTTGATTAAAACACATCACATGACCGTGCGTATATAAGTGTGTGACCACACACCTGCACTTTCACCGCCCCAAAACAATTTTACCATTTTATAAGATAGATAACTCACTCTAGAGTGTTCAGTTGCACTCTGATATATGCACGCCCTGGGTGGTTGTCACACTCGGCCTGTGGCATCATGCATAACAACGCACACCAAGGTGTGCGTATATCAGAGAGCAGCCACACACGTTAGAGTGGGTTATCTATTATATATATATATATATATATATATATATATATATATATATATATATATATATACATACATACATATATCTTTTGTAACAACAGTGTGCAGTATGTTACGCCATGGTCATAATCATGTTTATTTATTTATTTATTTGAACATCAGTACAACCTTTGAGCCAGAGGCTCATTTCCAAAGGTACCTCGTCACTCTGAGGACAAATACATAACAGACTTTTGGTTACTGCATATGGGTTACATAGATTGCAAGCACTTAACAGAACTTTGGTTACAGCATACTGGTTACATAGTTAGTAAGCACATGTGATTATGCCAGTTAAACAGATAAGCCAGCTTGGTTACAACGGCATATTCTTGCACAATGGTAAGAGCAAGCAGCAGGATAATAGCAGTACAAACAGCAATGGGTGAAGATTAAAAGAGGTGTGGTGTGGATGCCGCCCAGTGGGCATTGTCAGGGCACAGAGAGCTATGCCTCAGTTATAGACAGGTGCAGCTTTGCGTATTAAATAGTTGGCTGCGAAGTGCAGTTTTGAATTTGAAAATCGTGGGGGCATCTGAGATGGGGGCAGGGAGCGAGTTTTACCAGGACAGAGCTCTCTAGCAAAAGGACCTCTGTCCATGGGATGTCCTAGATCTTGGGACCAGAAAAGTGGCCTTGCAGGAGGACTGTGTGCAGACCAAGGGTTGGGCTTGGCAGAGGGAGGCTGTCAGCCCAGGTGGTGATAGCCCAAGAAGAGTTTTTTTTTGTTATTAGGCATGTTTGGTAGCATAGACGTTCATCTAGATTCATGAGTTTTGCCATGTCATAGAGCTGGCATGAATGCGTAAGCCTGGGAGCCCCAGTGATTAGCCTGCATGCTTTATTTAAGATAAGGTGAATTTTATTGAGGGTGGTCATGTCAGCAGCATCATATACTGGTAGGCCATAGTCAACAAGGGATAGTATAGAGGAAGTAACCGCTACACAACATACACAAACTGATGTTGATGAACTGCAGTATGTAAAACACAATGTTGGCAAGCTGCACTCAGTACTTAAGCACATCAGAGCAGATACATGTTACACATGTACATAGACACTGTGTATAATTAGAGAGATGAAAGTACACAGTAAGTAATTGGTGACTTAGTGGACAATGCCAGGCAGGTATTTTTTACATAATGAGGGAGGGGATGTGCAAGGGAGGTGCAGTTCCTGAAAAATGGAAAAGCATGGGTTTCCATATATTTATGCACAGTAATATGAAAAAAAAAAAGATATTTTGTTTTTTCTCAAGTATTAAGTTTTAACAGCTCACTGAACTTAGCTACTTAGATGTCATGTCACTATAATAACAATGATACCCAAACTACCTCATTTTTTTGGTATAGTAGTTAATGCACAATCCTTAATAAACACAGCAGAGCACTTGTAATAATAATAATACCAAACTAAGTTACTGCGTTGTATATAATTAGTATTTAAAAGAAACTACTTATAGTTCTATACCATAATATTTTATTTGTTCTTGCTCACAATGTGTTGATGACTTAAACTTTGTTGGCAGGATTCACAAAGCACATGCACTTGATGCATCCCGGCTGCCCCGGCACAATTGAGATGTGCTGAGCCCAAACTGTGGTAGTCACAGAAGATGCACCAGAGGATGGTCCCAGCACAACCCTTCTGTGAATATCACAGTTGAGCCCAACCTGAGATATACTGGTGCCACCCCCTGGTTGGGCCGGCAATCCATCGAGGCAGTGCATCTCACAATGAGCTGTGCCCAATGTTGCCATTCACAGCCACAAACACACAAATGGGGCCACTAGTCATGCAAGGTGCAATACGGCCATTTGCATGTCATTATGGTCTCATTTGCATATGACTTGCAGGGATGCACCTGGCAGAATGCACCGTGCACCCAACAAGGGTTATGGGCCACACACATAGCCCCAAGTAGTCAAGTTGAACACTGTACCCTTCCCTGATCCAATTGCAGTCCATGTATGCTACCTGACATGTCCCTGGTGGTCCAGTGGTCCCCCCAGCCCAAATCCCCAAAGTCACAGAACCTGGCAAAATCACTAGTGCCCAAGTGGACCCCCCCCACCTACAGGACCGATAAGATGAAATGCAATGCAGCAAGATCCTTTGCAGTCCAGTAAATCCCTGCTCCCTGCCCACAGCACTGGTAAACTGGACTGCTATGTGGTAAGATCCCTTGTGGACTAGTAGAAACCCTACCCACCCCAACCTGATCGCAACACTGATGGTAGTCACTAAGTTTTCCTGTTGGTCCAGTGGACCCTCTCCACCCATTCAGGCAGCCCCACTCCACTCAACTCATCCCATCCCAGCAGGTTCCCAACATTGGAGGGCAGCTCAACCCCCCCTCCCGCATACTGCGACAGCTACCCACTGACAGAGCTGTCTGTGAATAACAGCTACTGTATGCTTGGAAGCCCACTGGTGGACCCTGTTGACCAATGGGCTTGAAGTGTGTACTGTATTCTGTCATTCACAAAGTTATGAATGGCAGAGTCACACCCAGACCCTAACCTGCTTATCTCTCTTGTGTTGCCACTCATGGTTATCTAGGTGGCAGCAATGCCACAGGGACAGTGACACACACTCTCACGAGCACTACTGTGGTGCCAATGGGCTGGCCCTGAGCCAGCCATCATCCAGACACTAACCTGCTTATCTTTGTTGTGCTGCCATCCATGATTACCTTGGTGACATCAGTGCAGTAGAGGCAGCGACCTACCATCCCCTAAGCACTACTGCTGTGCTAATAGGCTTGCCCTGAGCCAGCCATCATCCAGTCCTCTTAACCTGCTTATCTCTAGTGTGCTGCCACCCATGAACAACTAAGTGGCATCAGTGTCACGGGGCAGTGACCCATCCTACCTTGAACACTACTGCTGTGCCAGTGGGATGGACCTGAGCCAGCCACACCAAGACCTTAACCTGCTTATTTCTCTTGTGCTGTTATCCATGGTTACGTAGGTGACAGTAGTGTCACGGGGCAGTGACCCACCCTCCCCTGAGCACTACTGCTGTGCCAATGGGCTGGCCATGCACCACCCATCATCCAGACCTTAACCTGCTTATCTCCAGTGTGCTGCCACCCATGAACAACTGAGTGGCATCAATGCCATGGGGCAGTGACCCATCCTACCCTGAACACTACTGCTGGGCCAATGGGATGGACCTGAGCCTACCATAACCAGACCCTCACCTGCTTATCTTTCTTGTGCTGTTATTCATGGTTACCTAGGTGGCAACAGCGTCACAGGGGCAGTGATGCACCCTCCCCTGAACACTACTGCTGTGCCAATGGGCTGGCCATGAACCACCCATCATCCAGACCCTAACTTGCTTATCTTTGTTGTGCTGCCACCCATGGTTACCTAGGTGGCAGCAGTACCATGGAGGCAGCAGCCTACCCTCCCCCTGAGCACTCCTGCTGTACTAATGGGCTAGTCCTGAGCCAGCCATCATCCAGACCCTAACCTGCTTATCTTTGTTATGCTGCCACCCATGTTCACCTTTGTGGCAGCAGTGCCATGTGGGCAGCGACCCATCCTCTCCTGAGCACTACTGCTTTGCCAGTGAGCTAGCCCTGAGACAACCAACACCCAGACCCTAACCTGCTGATCTCTCTCATGCTGACACCCATTGTTACCTAGGTGGCAGCAGTTCAGTAGATGCAAAGACCCAACCTCCCCCAAGCACTACTGCTGTGTCATTGGGCTGGTCCTGTGCCAGCCATCATCCAGACCCTAACCTGCTTATCTCCATTGTGCTGCCACCCATGGTCACCTAAGTGGCATTAGTGCTGTGGGGGCAGTGTCCTATCCTACCCTGAGCACTACTGCTTTGCCAGTGGGCTGGCACTGAGCCAGCCATCATCCAGACCATAACCTGCTTATTTTTTTGTGCTGCCTCCCCTGGTTACCTAGGTGGCAGCAGTGGCAGTGAACCACCATTCCCTGAGCACTACTGCTGTGCAAGTGGGCTGGCCCTGAGACAGATCATCATCCAGACCCTATCCTGTGTATTTCTCTTGTGCTCCCACCCATGGTTAGGTGGCAGCAGTTCAGCAAAGGCAGAGACCCAACCTCCCCTGAGCACTACTGCTGTGTCAATGGGCTGGCCCCGAGCCAGCAATCACCCAGGCCATAACCTGCTTATCTCTCTTGTGCTGCCATCCATGGTCACCTAGGAGGCAGCAGTGTCACAGGAACAGTGACCCACCCTCCCCTGAGCAGTACTGCTGTGTCATTGGGCTGGCCCTGTACTAGTCATCACCCAGTGCCTAATCTGCTTATCTCTGTTGTGCTGTCACCCATG
This sequence comes from Neoceratodus forsteri, assembly GCA_016271365.2. NCBI lineage: Eukaryota > Metazoa > Chordata > Ceratodontiformes > Ceratodontidae > Neoceratodus > Neoceratodus forsteri. The sequence continues at coordinate 1,306,647,925 of CM057458.1, forward strand.
GTTACCTAAGTGGCAGCAGTGCAATTGCAATGGAGGCAGCAACCCACCCTCCCTCATCCACTACTGTTGTGCCCATGGGCTGGTCCTCAGCCAGCCATCATTCAGATGCTGACAAACTTATCTATGTTGTGCTGTCACCCATGGTTACCAGGTGGCAGCAGTGCAGCAGGGGCAGGGATCAGGAGTTCCAGCTACAGAGAGTGGTTAGCTGGGGGATGCTGGACTTGGGGATGGTCCAGCTGCAGGGAGTTTTTGGGGGTTGAGGTTGGTCAAGGTGTAGGGTGGTGGTTCAGCTACATCAAGGGTGGTAAGGAGGCTGGTCCAGCTGCAGGGATGGTAGTTGGCTAAGATGTGCAGGGTGGTGTTGTGCTGGGATAGACCATGCAGAGTGGAACAAAAAAACTCAATAAAGCCCATTGGCTGTTGCCAAGACAACCATCATAGAACCAATGTTATCACCATCATCCCTACATAGAAACATAAAATTTGACAGCAGATAAGGACTGCTTGGCCCACCCAGTCTGCCCATTTCCCTACCTAATGGATAAGCTGCAGATCCTAGTTAACCAGCAGCCTACTTCTTCCTACCCCCAACCCCTAGAATTGCCTTATGACTGTCCCATGCATGCTTGAATTCTACCACTGTTTTTGACTGCACAACCTCCTCTGGAAGGCCATTCCATGCATTCACAGCCCTCTCTGTGAAAAAATACTTCCTTAAATTACCTCTCAGCCACCCCTCCATCTTCAAATTGTGCCCTCTTGTTCTTGCACACCTCTTTTTTTGAAAGATGCTACCCTCTTGGACTTTGTTGATTCCCTTGAGGTACTTGAAAGTTTCTATCATGTCCCCCCTCTCCCTCCTTTCCTCGAGGCTATACATATTAAGCTCCTTAAGTCTCTCTTCATATGTCTTCCAGTGCAGATCCTGCACCATTTTAGTTGCCCTCCTCTGGACAGCTTCCATCCTGTCTATGTCTTTGCGGAGATTGGGTCTCCAGAACTGCCTGCAGTACTCCAGATGGGGTCTCACCAGTTGTCTGTACAGAGGATAATAACTCTTGTTTTCTACTGGTGATGCCTCTCCCTATGCATCCCAGTATCCCCCAGCCCTCCTTGCTGCCCTCTCACATTGCTTGCCCACCTTTAGGTCATCTGATATGACTACCCCCAGGTCCCTTTCCATTTTTGTTGTTGTTAGCATCTCACCCCCCATTGTGTACTCTTCCCCAGGGTTTTTGTTTCCCAGGTGCATTACCTTGCACTTCTTAGCACTGAATCTAAGCTGCCAAACATTTGACCATTCCTCTAACCTTGCCAAGTCCCTTCTCATCCTTTCCACCCCACCTTGTGCATCAACTCTGTTGCAGATTTTTGTGTCATCTGCAAAGAGACATACTTTTCCTTCCAGTCCCTCTGCAATTTCACTAATAAAGACATTGAAGAGGAAGGGTCCTAATACTGAACCCTGCGGTACCCCACTAGTAACCCCCCTTTCTTCAGAGTGGACTCCATTTACTATTACTCTCTGTTTCCTATTCTCCAGCCAATTCTTTACCCAGGTTGTCATCTTGGGACCCACTCCCAGGCTGACTAACTTGTATATTAATCTTTTGTGTGGGACTGTGTCAAATGCCTTGCTAAAGTCTAGGTAGGCCATGCCCACAGCTCCTCCCTGATCTACTACTTTGGTCACCCAGTCAAAGAAATCTATCAGATTCGTCTGGCATGACCTTCCCACTGTGAATCCATGCTGCCTTGGGTCGTGTGCCCCTCTGGCCTCTAGATACTCGACAATTCTTTCCTTCAGAAGTGATTCCATCATTTTCCCTACCACTGAGGTTAAACTAACAGGTCTGTAGTTTCCTTCTTCTGCCTTGCTCACTTTTGTGAAGGGGAATCACATCTGTCCTCCTCCAGTCCTCGGCACCACCCATCTTCCCATGATTTGTTAAAGAGGGTAGTCAGTGGTGTCACTAGTTCTACCTTTAGTTCTTTTAGAATTCTGGGATGATCCCATCAGGCCCCATTGCTTTGTCCACCTTCAGTTTTAAGAGTTCTTTCAGAACCCTTTCTTCTGTAAATGGGCTGGTATCAACTTCTGTATCCAGAGTGTTTCTACTGTTTGTTTTAGGTACCTCCCCTCTTCCTTTGTAAATACTGAGCAAAAATATTTGTTTAGTATCTCTGCCTTTTCACAGTCACCCTCTGCCCACCCTCCCTCCCTTTATTAAGCCTCACTATCCCTCCTTGGTCTTTCCTTTGCTCCCTGATGTACCTATAAGGTTTTATCCCCTTCTTAACTGAGTTGGCTATATTTTCCTTGGTTTGGGCCTTTGCTGTTCTGACTGCCTTCCCAGCTTCCTTTTGCTTTAACTGATACAGTTCTCTGTCCTGCTCCTTCTGTGATTCCTTGTACTTCCTGAATGCTTTCTTTTTCTCTTGAACCTTCACTGCCACTTCCTTTGAGAACCATAGTGGTTCTTACATCGTTTCATTTTGTTTATTTGCTTCACACAAAGGCTTGTTACCTCTGTGATGGCAGTTTTTATTATTCCCCATTGTTCTTTCACCCATCCTTCCTGCCCATTTGCTAGTGCATTCCTTAGACACTCACCCATTTTGGCAAAGTCAGCCCTCCTAAAGTCCAGTACATGTGCCTTTGTATGGCTTGACTCTATTGCTGTGTTTATTGTGAACCATACTGTTCGATGGTCGCTAGTTCCCAGATTGCTACCCACTTCTACATCTGTGATCCTCTCTTCATCTCCATTTAAGAGAACCAGGTCTAAGATTGTTCCCTCCTGAGTGGGCTCCAATATTAGTTGTCTAAGGCATGCCCCCTGTAGGGCATCTAGAATAACCCCACTCTTCGAAGTGGCTGCTGCAACTGCACTCCAGTTAACATCTGGCATATTCAGATCACCCATCAGCAATATCTCCCCTTTTTCTGACATTCTAAGTATACTTTCTATCATTTCCTTGTCCATTTCCTTCCCCTGAGAAGGGGGTCTGTATACAACCCCTGTGCGGATTGTGGTGCCATTGCCGGTCTCCAAATTTACCCACAGTGCTTCTTCTCCTCCCTGTTTACCCTTTTGTTCTGTTGCTTTGATTCCTTCCCTTATGTAAAGAGCTACTCCTCCTCCTCTTTTACCCTCCCTGTCCCTCCTGTAGATAGTGTATCCTGGTATGTTTACATCCCAGTCATGGTTTTGTGTGTACCATGTTTCTGTGACTGCCACGATATCCAGATGTTCCTCCTCCATCAAGGCCACTAATTCAGGAAGCTTGTTACTCTGACTACGGGCATTGGTACTCATTGCTCTCCATTTTTGATGGCTTTACCTTCTGTTGTAGCATCCCCCACTGACCTTTCTACCTTGGTATTTTTCTTATTTAGTACCCTGTTTTGTAGTGAGAGGCTGAGATTTTCCTGCTGCTTATCAGTGCCTCCCCCTTTGACTAGTTTAAAATCTTGCCAATGAAGCATTTAAACCTATTGCTCAAAAAACTTGTTCCCTTCCTGGACAGATGCAGACCATCCTGCCAGTATAGGCTGGTGTCCCTCCAGGTGGAACCCCAGTCCCCAATGAAGCCAAACCCCTGTGCTCCACACCATTTTTTCAACCATTCATCAAACTGCATGGTGCAAAGTACCCTCGCCTCACTCATGCCATTGACAGGCAGCACCTCTGAGAAGGATACCATGTGTGCTACTTGTCTTAGGCCCCTCCCCAATTCTACAAAGTCCTTCTGCACTGCTCTACTCTCATGATGAGCCAAGTCATTTGTCCCTAGGTGGACAATGACATCCAGCTCAGACTCCTGTGCAGCTGTTCTCGTGATCCTGAGGATGTGCTTCCTGTCCCTCCAAGCCATGGCACCAGGCAGGCACCTTACTTTAGTTTTCCCTGCTCCCCCCAGTTCTATCCCCCTAATAATTGAGTCCCCCACCAGGAGCTGCTTCCTTTCCTTGTGGTGTCCTCTGCCTCCTTCCTGTGGGTCTCCCTTGTGACAGTTGTCCTCAGCCTCCTTAGTCTCCTCTGCGGGTGCATCCATAGGGAAGCTATGGTCCCCCAGAATGGTGTATGGATTGTGGAGTGGAACAACTGACTGGATGTGCCTCTGTTCCATCATTCTCACCCTCCCTGAGCCCACTGTGGTCCAACTGCTGTGCTTTCTTCACAACCTCTGAGGTAGTGGTGGTGCCTCTAGTGCTCCCTGGATGGGGAAGGTTCCCTTCCTACCATCCAGTGTGGCCTGGGGGAAGGTTCCCTTATTACTGTCCAGTGTGGCCTGAAGATGGGCAACTTCCTCCTTCAGGGCAGAGAGTTGTCTGCAAACAGGGCAGCATCTCAGCCTCCAGAAAGACTCCTGGAAGACTGCTGCCCCACAACCATTACATTGCACTACTCCCCACTTGTATATCTACTTTTTGTTTTGTGTGTGTGTGTGATTGGTTTGTTATATAGAATATATATATTACACAATGTGTATGCTTATATTGTTAGTGCAGTGTGCTAGAGAGGATATGACAGTGATATGCACCTTGCACTCTTGAGAATTATGTCAGAACCCCAGGTATAAAGGAACTATTTCCAGGGTGGGTGTGGTGAGGGTGGGAAGGGTTGGGCCTAAACTGTGCCCTCACAAAACAATCAGCTAAAAGCTCTGACCCACCGCTGCAATGAGTGCCTTCCTGTCAGCAAGATGCCCTACACAACAATTTGACAGAGAAAATACCCTGCTAATCAAACAGAGAAAAATCCAGACATCCAAGTCAGATACAGGTAAACCTCCCCAGCCCCAAAACAGCCTGGTGGTTTGTGCTCTGAAAGCAGTCAGCCCCAAAATAAGTCAGCTGTGCTTTACACTCTTCCTGCACTGAAAATCTAATTAAGCCAAGTGATTGACTAGTGACACCTGTGATGTAAGCAGGCCTTTCAATGTAGGCAGTCTGCTAAGTCTAATTCCAATACACAAAATCTTTCAGTGAAACCAGGGATAACAACTTAACTTCTCAGCCAGCAGGACACTTTTAAAATGTTGCAAAAATATCCTTCCAAATCCTAGGTCTCAACCCCAACATTCAAGCAAATTCAGTTGTATCTCACTCCCTCTGGTTATAAAATTATTACACTTTTAATGGAATCCTGCAATTCTCTGCTTAATGCCAAAAAGGTAAAGAAATGAAACTTTTTATAGAAAGCATAGCTCCCCTGCTTTACAATATTATGCCTTACCAAGTTTCCAGCTCCTAAATGGAGTTATAGTTTGTTCTTTGTAGTGTAGCAAGGTTCTCAGCTTCCAGAGAAATCAAAGTCAGACTGACTGGCTTCTAACTGTGAAGGATGCCTAAGACAGCAGTGATGAAACCCCACCCAGAGCCAATTGATTGACTAGTGACACCTGTGATGTAAGCAGGCCTTTCAATGTAGGCAGTGTGCTGTGTTTGATTCCAATACACAAAATCTTTCAGTGAAACCAGGGATAACAACTTAACTTCTCAGCCAGCAGGACACTTTTACAATGTTGCAAAAATATCCTTCCAAATCCTAGGTCTCAATCCCAACAATCAAGCAAATTCAGTTGTATCTCACTCCCTCTGGTTATAAAATTACTACACTTTTAATGGAATCCTGCAATTCTCTGCTTAATGCCAATAAGGAAAAAAAATGAAATTTTTTGTAGAAAGCGTAGCTCCCTTGATTTACAATATTATGCCTTACCAAGTTTCCAGGTCCTAAATGGAGTTATAGTTTGTTCTTTGCAGTGTAGCAAGGTTCTCAGCTTCCAGAGAAATCAAAGTCAGACTGACTTCCTGTTTTATGCCCTTAATGCAACCTTTCCTCTTGGCAACGGCATGTTTACTCAGTCAGTGTTGCCATGGAACCTCTGTGATTTAATATAATAATAATTTTATTTATAAAGCGCCTTTCAGTATATCAAGGCGCTGAACATTTTAAGATCATAAATTCAAATTTCTAATACAAATCTACAAAACATGTATAAAAATGTACCATAATAACATCAGCTATTAAAACATAATAAGTTATAATAAAAATACAGACATACTAAAAATTAATTTAGTTATCCAAGAAGGCCATTTGCCATAAGTATTTTTTCAGCTCTTTCTTAAATATCTCCACGGAGGCACACTCCCATAACTGGTGTGGTAGAGAATTCCAAAGAGTGGGTGCAGCGTTAGAGAATTATCTGCTGCCTGAAGTTCTGAGACTCACTCTTGGAATCTCTAACAACCCCTCATCGGCTGAGCGGAGCGATCGGCCAGGGCAATAAGGCACCAGAAATTCTTTCAGATAGGTCGGACCCTGATCGTGAAGGGCTTTAAAAGTCAATAAAATGACTTTAAAGGTGATCCGCCACCGTACAGGGAGCCAGTGCAGTTCGCACAGCACAGAGGTAATATGACAGGACCTACTTGACCCAGTCAAAACCCTGGCTGCAGCATTCTGCACCATCTGTAGCTGATGGATTTCTACCCCAGAAAGCCCAAATTTACAGCTCAATATTGGCATCTAAACCATTAACCTTAACCACATATTCATACTAAGCTGCAATTTTTTTTCTTCGTCAGACAAACTCACTGGTTAACCAATACTGAAGTCAGCATGTTGTTACAAGCTGACATACATTTTTGCCAATGCCACAGCTGTTTTAATGTCCTCTAATAGCTTTGCAGCAGAACAGATATCTTTGATCATCTGCAAGCTGAACTGGAACATAAATTGACTGTGAAATGAAGACCAGATAGGGGAAGGACTATTTGAATACAAAATTAGGTATAATTAATAAATGAAATTAAAAAGCAAGTTTGAATATTTTTTATTGACATAGCTAAGAAAGGCAATAAGGTACTCCCAGGTGTAAAATTGGTCCTATACTAATCATACCCTAGGGGCATGTGGCACACAGCTTCACCTTGTGCCACATTATAACCCAAGGGTGTGATTCGCATACAGTTAATGCAACCCCTCACCATTCCTTATTGCATAAATATTTCAGGCCTACCATAGTAGCTTCATGTTCCTCTGTGACCATATTTGATCTTCCTAGGCTCTATTCAACTTTTCAAAAATTGATCAGAAAAAGCAGGATTTTCATGAAAATGAGATCCTTCTTCTTTGGTTGATAACCCTAAGCAAGTAAATGGTTACATTTTTTTAATTATTTATTGAAATGTTTCACCAGGGAGGCACGCTGAGCAACAATTTGCTCATCTCCCAGTGTGACCTGGGGGTAGGGAGCAATGGGATACACCCTTGTGTAATCATCCTTCTGACCCCCTTTTTTGTATAAATAATTTGGTACCAACTGAAAAACTGACAGATTGCATTTGTTTGTTGCCTTAAAAGCCTACTCAGAAAAAAACTTAATTTTCCATAACCCCTTTGCTTCATTGCAGTACATGATACTACAAGAGAGATACACTTCCTAGTTTAGTGGTAGGCTGAAACCAGCTTTTGTCAGTTGGAGCTGTTTTGTTAATCCTGGAAGCTGCTTGTTGGAGATGTCTAAAGAAAAGATTCTACAGATAATTTCAGGTATTTGTTTCTAAAGTTTTGTAAAAAGCTTAACTCAGAAAGTATTTATTAATGTAGGAATAGCTCTAGAGAGTCTCTTAGTCATTTGCATCCAGCTTCAATACATTGAAACATAGAAATATAGACTTTGACAGCAGATAAGGACAGCTTGGCCCACCTAGTCTGCCCATTTCCTTACCTACAGGATAAGCTGCAGATCCTAGTTAACCAACAGCCTATTTCTTCTTACCCCCACAAGAATTGCCTTATGTCTGTCCCATGCATTCTTGAATTCTCCCACAGTTTTAGACCCCACAACCTCCTCAGGAAGGCTGTTCCATGTGTCTACCACCCTCTCTGTGAAAAAAATACTTCCTACATTACCCTGAGCTGCACCCCCCTCTATCTTCAAATTGTGTCTCCTTATTCTTGCTCATCCCTTTTTCTGAAAGATGCTATCCTCTTGGACTTTGTTGATTCCACTGAGGTACTTAAAAGTTTCTATCATGTCCCCCCTCTCCCTCCTTTCCTGAAGGGTATACATATTAAGCTCCTTTAGTCTCTTCTTGTATGGCTTCTCTTGCAGACCCTACACCATTTTAGTTGCCCTCCTCTGTACTGCCTCCATCCTGTCTATGTCCTTGCAGAGATGGGGTCTCCAGAACTGGATGTAGTACTCCAGATGTGGTCTCACCAACTGTCTGTACAGAGGGGTAACAACTTCCTGTTTTCTGCTGGTGATGCCTCACCCTATGCATCCCAGTATTCCCCCAGCCCTCCCTACTGCCTTCTCACATTGCTTGCTAACTTTAAGATCATCTGATATGATTATCCCCAGGTCCCTTTCCATTTCTGTTGTTGTTACTACCCCCCTCCCCATTGTGTAATGATCCCCTGGATTTTTGTTTCCCAGATACTTTATTTGGCACTTCTTTGCATTGAATTGAAGCTCCCATACTTCAGACCATTTTTTCAACCTTGCCAAGTCACTTCTCATCCTTTACACTCCTCCTTGTGTATCAACCCTGTTGCATATCTTTGTATCATCTGCAAAGAGGCATACTTTACCTTCCAGTCCCTCTGCAATATCACTTATAAGGACATTAAAAAGGACTGGACCCAGAACTGAACCCTGCAGTACCCCACTAGTAACCCCTTTTTCTTCAGAGTGCACTCCATTTACTATTACCTTCTGTGTTCTGTTGTCCAGACAATGTTTTACTCAGACTACCACTCTGGGACCCACTCCCAGGCTGGTTAATTTGATTATTAATCTGCTGTGTGGGACTGTGTCAAATGCCTTGCTAAAGTCTAGGTAGGCCATGTCCACAGCCCCTCCCTGGTCTACTACTTTGGTCACCCAGTCAAATAAATCAATTAGATTTCTCTGGCATGACCTTCCCACTATGAACACATGCTGCCTTGGGTCCTGTACCTCACTTTCCTCTAGGTGCTCAATAATTCTTTCCTTCAGAAGTGATTCCATCACTTTCCCTACCACAGAGATAAAACTAACAGGTATCTAATTGTAAAACTGCTGTGCTGGGTTAGATTGCATTTATACAGAGAGAGTGGAAGAGGGAGGATCCCGAGGCTTCATTTCCTACAGGTTTTGCATTCAAATGTACCAATGTTGCTGTATGAATGCAGTATGTTGCAAGCTAGGAGTCTATGTTACTAGATAACTTTCTCAACCTTGTTAGATAAAAAACAATCTGGTACAAAAGACCAAAATCAATAGTAGTTCAAAATATTAACATTAGCTGAAGAAATTGTGGCTGTGTGTGATAGCATTTTGTGAAAGAGAACTAGTCTATGTCACTAATGTGTGACATGGATTTTATGTTTTTTTTATATACTGTTAATTTTATACTGTTTCTTTTTTTTAACTTCGTATTTTATCCCTCCTACTGCCCCCTCTCACCACTCACTCAGACTTCCTCTATTATGATGCCCTTCTTCACATCTGGAGTCTGCCCCTAGAGCACCAGGTCCACATGTAACCTTGATTTACCGGATTGCCCCCCAGTGGGGTGGCGGGAGCCCCCTACTCCCCCCGACCATTGTTTGGTGAACTGTGCAGTGGAGTCTGCCCCGATGGTCCGACGGCTTGCAGTGAGGAGTTGTCACCTAGATGAGGAGAAGGTGTTTTTCCTCAGTTTTTCCTTCCCTCAGTGCCGGCATGCAGTGCGGTCCAATGAGCAAGGAGACACGATGAGACACACCTCCTGCTCCGCCCCTCTGCCGATGTCTGTCCCGGAACCCACACTGCTACCTCCCTTTACTGCACCTATCTCCTGATTTCCCCCAGGAGGCGGTATTGCAGCGGGAGCCTGCAGGATGACCCCCCCCAGAGAAGGAGAGCAGCCGTCGGGCGCTCGATCCTTCTCTTCCCCAGCCGATCCCTGGTGGTCTGTGCTCATTCCTGAACATGGGTCACCGGCGTGGACTGAGGTAAGGCGTCCAGTGCCTCAGCCCTCAGCGCCACCGGCGGGCCCTATATTGTGTCTTTAAACTATTTTTATACTGTGTGATCTTCTGCCAAACACATAATCTGTAGTCCACCCAACTGTAGACATTAGTGTTTAGAAGCAGAATCATATTGGAAATGAGATATATCCTGGGTAAATAAATTACAGCATAAAATATAAAAACCTATAAAATACATAATATTCAGTTGGAGGGAATGCAGATTTGTTTTTTTTTTAATCTGTCCTTTGTCTCCCCCCCCTTGTCTGGCTTCCATCTACTCCTAAAGACTGCACAGCCCAGACATGCATTACAACTACTTGGTCTAAGCTGCAGACAAAGTAGGCAGGTCTCCCAGGAGCACTTGCAGGTGGTGGGGTGTAGGTGACCATATGGGGCTTGAATATAATTGGTGTTATCTTCATGACTGGGATAATTTTTCCTCTCCCCCCCCATATGGTGGCTAAGATATCATTGCATATCCAGTTTCCCTGCTGTCTGAAATATTTTACTCATACTAACCTATTTCTATCTTTTGGTCTCTCTTTTATAAACAGGTCTACAGAGCCCCCTAAAAGCCATGAGTATTATTTACCTTTCATTTGTCCTGTCTTTATTTTTCTCAAGAACTTTGGATCATGTTTGACCACTCGCTTTATTCTTATTTTACAGGTGCCCTGTCTAGAGTATGGTTTACAGATCCTTCCTTATGTTCAACCAGAAGCAGGTAATTAGTGCATTTTCTAAAGTGAGGTGAATTGTAATAAGGGGATTTTTTGCTCCAGCCCTACTCAGTGAAATGAAGAGACGATGACAGCACATAAAGGTGCAGGACATCTAATATGTAACCCAACCCATGTAGGGTCTTACAAGATAACAAACCAACATTAAAGGGGAATCCTTAAGAGTAATGCAACAGGACCTTTAGGTCTCAGTTAAAAAAAATGCAGTAAAAGGACATTTTTTAATGTATTCATTAGTGTATATTGTATTAAAATGCTTTATCTGGCTGATTCTGCAACCCTCTGTCTGCCATATTTACCTATAACAAGTCACGGTGCCCCCCTCCACCAGCCCACTGATGATGCGACTGACAGACTGAGCCATGGAGGACCTCTGTGTGTTGACTGAATTCATTGAAGCTAGGTGGGGTTTTAACTTGTGAATGGGAGGACTGGGACTTGAGGCTTCTGCTAGCAGGCACACCAAGGAAGGAAGGATATGGCCTTCTATCTGAGACAAGGGGAAGGGGTGTTTAATAGAGGCACCTGGCAGTACATGAGGAAGAGGGAGCTTGCATTAACTGGGGGATGGGTGAAGGCAAGGGATAGGGATGGAGGGCAGTTCTGATTAATGCCAGAAGCATGGGAAACAAGATGCTTGAGCTTCAGGTGATGCTAGCTGAAGGGGATGTGGATGTGCTGACAGTCAAACTTGGGCCACTCTCCTTGGTACGATTGGGACCTAAACCTGATGGGGTACACCGTGTTCAGGAAGGACAGGGCTGTGGACAGAGGAGGTGGGGTGGCACTTATCATTAGGAATGACATCAATATATGCAGGGTGGAGGGGCAGAGGGAAACATAGAGGCATTATGGGTTACCTTGCAGGTACCTGGGGAAAAAGGGTCAACCTGGCAGTGGTTTATATTCCAGCCATGTAGGTTGATAAACTAGAGGAGGGACTGGTGGTGAGTCTAAGAGATCACTATGGTCAGGAGGAGGGTAGAATTGTGTTGCTGGGTGACCTTAAAATGCCAGGGGTTGATTGGGGCACTATGGCATTGTTATCGACTAGGAAGCAGCAGTTGCTGGACATCTTCCAGGATACATTCCTGTCTCAACTGGTGGGTGGTCACATTCTGGATGTGGTCCTGTCAGATTGCTATCTGTTTAGGAACATAGTTGTAGGGGACACGTTAGCAGGGAGTGATCATGCCACAGTTTGGTTTTCCGTAGACCTGGGGAGAGGAGAATGACATTAAAACAGTGGTGGTTGACTTCAGGGGAGCAGACTTTCAGGGTATGGTGGGGATCCTCAAGGGGTATTTGGAGGGGATCAGTCTAGACATGGTCAAAGACAACAGGTGGGAAATTATTAAAAGAGGGCTCCTGGAAACTACCAAGGACTGGTCAATGGTCTGATGCAATTTGGTAAGGCCAGAAAGTCGAGCTGATGAACCAGGATGGTCCAGGAGGTGGTGAGGGAGAAAAGAGATGCTTATAGAAAATATAAGTGCTCACGAGGGGATGAGGACAGGGGGGAGTATGATAGGATATCCAAAAAGGTAACCAGTGTGGTGAGATCAGCCAAGGCGAGGATGGAGCAGAAGTTGGAACAGAGGATAAGAAATGGGGGAAAAGGGTTCTTTAGGTATATCAGGGAAAGGAGAAAAGTGAAAGGGTAGATTAGCAGACTGAGATCAGGGATTGGGTAGGCCCAGGAGGCTAGAGAGCAGGCAGAGGTACTTAATGAATACTGTGCTTCCGTCTTCACAAGAGATGATGGAGGGCCTACACCATACAGGGGGAGCCGGGCTAGGAATGAGGAAGGAGGGACCTCTCTGACATCGAAATTCCTGTTGGTAGGGTGAGGGAGGCCCTTAAGTCCCTAAGAATGGATAAGGTACCAGGTCTGGATGGCCTTCATCCTGGGGTGCTGAAGGAGATGTCAGCTGTCCTTTCTGCAGCTCTGGTGGACTTTTTTAACTCTTCTCTTCAGATGGGTTGGGTGCCTCAGGATTGAAGGATAGCTCATGTCATGCTCATCCACAAAAGTGGCTCACGGGAGGAACCGGGTAACTACAGGCCTGTCAGTTTGATATTTGTGGTGGGCAAGATGATGGACACCATCTTGAAAGAGAGGCTGCAGGTGTTTCTGGAGACATGGGGCCATCTGTATGATCACCAACATGGCTTCACTCAGTGCAGACCATGTCAGACAAACCTTGTGGAGTTCTATGATTGGGTGACAAAGCTGGTGGACCAGGGAAGGCCAGTGGATGTGCTCTTTCTGGATTTCAGCAAGGCATTGTACTCAGTGCCACACACAGGGTTGCTGGATTAGCTGGGGGAAATGATGGTGAGGTGGATAGAGAACTGGCGAACAGGGTGGTTTCAGAGGGTGGTGTTCAGGGGAAGGTATCTTCTCCTAGAAGGGTCATTAGCGGGGTCCCACAAGGGTCAGTGTTAGGCCCACTCCTGTTTAATGCTTATGTCTTGGACATCAGGAATGATGTCAGGATTAAGATTAGCCTCTTTGCTGATGACTTGAAGCAGGGGCTGTGGTGGATGGGGAGGAGGGTAAAAGAGCCCTACGGGGGACCTGGAGACTCTGGAGATATGGTCATGCACTTGGAAACTGAGGTCTAATGCAAAGAAATGCAGTGTTCCCCACTTGGGGCTTAGGAACCCTGATCAGGAGTACTTTTTGGGTGGGGAAAATTTTCAGGTTTCGGGGGGGGGAGATCTTGGGTTGGTTATGGATGCCAAAATGAATAACTCTGAGCAGTGTAGGAGGGCTGCGGCTTTAGTAAACAAAATGCTTGGGTGATTGCTAGGGGGATAACCTCGAGGAGATCGGAGGTGCTTTTTCCTTTGTATAACTGCCTCGTTCGATGGTACCTTGAGTACTGCATGCAGTTTTGGCATCCGTTCTTGAAAAAGGACATTGCACTTCTGTATAGGGTCCAGTGGAGGGTGATCAGGATCATACAGGATATGGGGAAAAGATCCTATGAGGAGAGGCTTGAGGAGCTAAACTTGTACTCCCTGGAGGAGAGAAGGGATAGAGGGGATATGATCAAGGACTTCAAATATCTAAAGGGAGTGAACAGGGTCAGCTTAAATAGGGTGTTCAAGCTGAGTGAGGAAGGTGCCTCCAGGAGGAATTCCATGAGGCTGGTTGGCAGGAGGATCGGGGGGAGACTAGGAGATGCTACTTTATAGAGAGGTTGGTGGACCCATGGAATTCACTGCCTGCAGAACTAGTGACTGTTAATAGAGTGGAGGGATTCAAGAGTGACTGGGACAGGTATAAGGGTAAGGTAAACCTGAGAAATGCCAGATCTGGAGGTGTAACTCTGAAGGAGGGTGGGTTCAGGAGGGATGTACGGGGGAGGTGGGGTGGGCAGCAATGCTGTCCTGACTAAGTGCTGATATTTGAGCAGACTCAATAGACCTTTAGGCCTGCTCTACTGGCATCTTAGCATTTTAGTATGCTGGATTGCATTGCTGTGAAATTTGTTGATGGGGTCTACAGTATATTCAGAGACCCTTGTAGCGTGGGTTATACCACTTAGTGCCTGAGCACTAACATAACGCAGTGCCCATGCTAATGAGGGGGTTCCCCTTATATGAGGGGCAGCTGCAGTGTGAGGTTTGTGTCAGTGGTTAATGGCACTTAAAAGGGTGCTGTTTGCCACCTTTGCAAACCTAGCCTTAAGTGGGCACAAATGCCTGTGATGATGAGGCTGTACTGTAGCCACCTGTCCCCCAATCTCCAAACCCCTGTCCCAGTGAAAAAAAAATGCCCTGGTTTCTATTGGCACACCTACCCTCTGGGCCTTGTCCTGGGTCATGTAGTGTATAATATGCTCCGGTGTCCGTTGGTGCCTCTTCTCTGACCACTTGTCCCAGGAAATACGGTGTAAGCCATGTTGTCTAGTGCCCACCTGATCACCAGTCTGGATGAGTAGCACCTTTGATCTGGTGTCTGGTGGCTCCCCTCACCTCCTGATCAACAATCTAGGTGAGTGTTACTTTAACCCTGAGTTTAGTTGCATCCTCCACTCTATGATCTCCCATCCTGATACTGTGATTATCTGCCCTTGTGGTTAGCAGTATCCCCACCACTGAACTGTCTCTTTGCTGAGAAGATAGTCAGTGCTGACAAGTGTCCCACACACACACACAGTCTGAGTGTTCACTGTACCTGACAGTCAGCAGAGGAAGTGAGAAGTGACTGTACAGGTTGCCATTTGGAGCTGCACTGCATGCTCCCATTCTGCCTAGTGAAAGTGGGGGTTGAGGTGGGTACTATACTGGATGTGGGCAAGGCCTATGTGGGAGCCTGGGACTACTACTGAGCACCGGTGTGTTTGTCATTCAGCATGCAGGGTGTGTGGGCAGGGGTACAAGTGGTTGCAAATAATTGTATAGGGGACACTGAGCAGTAGCTCAGGGGTGGGATGTGCCATATACACCCTGGCAGTGGTGTTACTCACTCAGATGGATAAGCAAGGGTGTGGTCTACCATGGGACACCAAGGACCATATAGCAGTCTATGGGGCAAGTGTTTGGGGGATTGCCCATAATTGCTGGGGTGCATCCAACCATCCTTGGGATGAATGTACAGCGGGGCACTTGTGAACTTATTTCCCAGCAATGGAACTGTCATTTAGGGAGGTGCTGCTTACCACCAGTGATGGGTGTTATCTACAGGATGGCGGCTTGGTGGGTGGGAAATGCCACTAGACACCAGGGAATTTGTCACACTACCCAGGGTGGAGATCACAAGGCTGGGGTGCCACACATCACCAAGGATGATGTCAGGATGGGCACAAACAGGATGCCACTTTCAATTCAAATGGGCCCACAAAAGGTGTGCTAATGACAACTTTGTACCATGTATGCCAAGTGGGTACATTTGCATTTTACAGCTGAATATAATGCCACTGTTCCCAGTACTATTTGGTTTAGGGAACAATTCCCCAAGCAATGACTGCAGTCAAGGTCCATGTTGGAACAGTGCAACTTTACTTAACTGCTGTGCAGCACAGGCCAATATCCAGTCGGATAGTGCCAGTGCTCTATTTGAATTAATATGCAACCTCTGGGTTGGGAACAAGTGCAGGAAAAACATATATGCTCTGTTTTGCACTTTTGCTTCAATATTTGGCCCCCAGCATTTATGACTTTACAGTCTTTTTGATAAATTTAAGTATGCAAAAAAAATTGGGTAAGGTCCATGCTCAGCCTTGATTTTTTGTAAAACAGCATATCACTCACTTTGTTTGCTGTGTTCTTTGACATACAGTAATCCTCCCTACACCCTGTAGTTGTAGATCTCCTTGTCTCAAAAGTAATATTGAGCCATACAGTTTGTTGAAAGCAGAGTACTCCACTCTCCTTGGCTGGCCGCCTTTCCTTATCTTTCACACTGTCTTTTTTGTTTTGAAAAACATATTGTTGCTTGCTCTGTTTTCTCTATTCCTTGGTGTCCAGTGGTTCCCCCATGGACCCTTTGGTTGTATATTTTGTTGCCCCAAAAGTGGCATTGAGGAGCATGGTGCAGTGATGGCACAGCCCTCCTCTGTCCTCTTCGGCCTGCCACCAACTAACAATTGCAAATTGAAAAGCATATCTTTGCCATTTGCATTTGCTAGTCAGTGGCCAGCTGAGGAGAGGAGCAGTGGGCTGTGCTGATCATCAGACTTTGTGGCTTGATATTGCTTTTGGGCAGATGAAATGTACAACTAAAGCATGTAGGATGAGCCACTGCACACTAGGGAATGGAGCAAACAAAGTAGTGATGTGTTTAGAACAAAAAGGACAGTGTGGAAGACATGACAGGGCAGCCATCCATGGTGGAGTGGGGGGTGGGTCAGTCATTCAAGATTTAGGAGAAAGTTACAGTTTATTTTTTGTGTTTTTGTATGTTTGAGCACCACTGGGTGTTACATCTACTATTACCGCTCATGTCAGCTCCCTCCCCAGCACTGTCCTTTTTCTTAATCTGGGCCTTCACCACCAGGCAGTCCAGATAGTGCAGGCTGCACATTAACTTGGGAGTCAGTGATGTGAGCATTTTAAATCTTGACACATGTTGACTCCCTATTTATAATAAATAAAAAAAAAACTGCCAAGCTGATCTGGTTCAACATTAGAGGAAGCACACAAATAATCATTTAAAACATACACATAATCAAAAAAAAGATACATAGAGGCCATAGTTTGTATGTATTATTTATTTAAATTAATAACATCTACAAACCATGTCCATCATTTACTATCTCCTTCATGTCATAATCTGGGACTTTGAGAAAGCAGAGGTGATAAAGGGCTACTTCTGCTCAGTCTTCACAGTGGAGGGAATGGGACCCAAGTTGAGAAGAAGGGGTAGGGAAGACAAAAGGGTGGATCCTAGTCTGTTCAGTGAAGACAGGGTAAGGGGGGAACTAGGCAGGTTAAAGGTGGACAAGGCAATAGGGCAAGACGGCTTGCACCTGAGGGTACTCTGGGAACTGAGAGAGGAGCTGGAAGCACCACTGATGAGGCTGTTTTAACATGTCCCTGGATACAGTGTGTGTGCCAAGTGACTGGAAGAAGGTGGATGTGGTGCCACTGCATAAGAGAGGCAGCAAGGAGATGGCAGAGAATTATTGCCTGGTCAGCCTCACCTCAGTGGTGTGTAAGGTGATGGATGTACTAATAAAGGAAAGGGTGGTAAACTGCCTGGTGAACAGTAACATGCAGCATGATAGGCAGCATGACTTCACAAATGGGTGGCTATGTAAAATGAACCAAATAGAGTTCATGATAGGGTGATGCAGGGGGTAATCAGGGAAGGGCAGTGGATGTGGCCTATCTGGACTTCAGTAAGGCCTTCAACACCATCCCTTACAGAAGGCTGGTAAATAAGCTAGAAGGCTTAGGGGTGGGATGGAAAATAACTAGGTGGGTGGAGAACTGGTTGAAGGACAGAAGCCAGAGGATGGTGGTAAATGGGGCTCACTCCAGGGAGAGGGGGTGATGAGTGGGGTGCCCCAGGGGTCAGTACTGGGACCCCCACCTTTTTAATATCTATATCAATAATCTAGGGGATGGGCTGGAGGGGAAGGTGTGAATATTTGCAGATGATATGAAGATTTGCAATAGGGTGGACACCCCAGAGGGGGTGGAGGTCATGAGGCAGGACTGAAAGATTCTGGAATTGTGGTCAGAAACTTTGCAGTTGAAATTCAATGCCAGAAAGTGTGCTGTGATGCATATGGGGCATGAGAACCTGCAAGCTGCTTACGCCCTGGGGTGGGTAATTAAAAGAACCAAGCAGGACAGGGATCTGGGGATTATACTATCAAGCAACTGCAAGGTAGGAACCAAAGCAGTGGGAAAGGCAAATGGAATGTTGGCATGCACTGGTAGGGGCATGACTAGCAGAAGTAGGGTGGTACTGATGCCTCTTTATAAAACTATGGTGCGGCTACACCTGGAGTACAGGATCCAGTTCTGAAGAACACACCTATGCAAGGACATAGATGGGATTGAGAGGGTTCAGAGAAGGCCAACTAAGACGGCACATGGTATGCTGGGGAAATCCATATGAGCAGATGTGAAGTGAACTGGATCTGTACCCATTGGAGACTAGAAGGGAGATGGGGGACATGGCAGAAACATTTAAGTACATGAAGGGGATCAATAAGATGATGGAGGAGAGCTTTTTAAAAGGAAGGAGGGGCTAAAACTAGACGGCATAATCTAAGATTAGAATGAGGAAGATTCAGAGGCAATGTGAAGATGTGTTACTTCACAGAGAGGGTAGTGGAGGCCTAGAATCAACTACCAGAGGAAGTGGTGGAGGCTGAAATGGTGGAGGGATTCAAGCGGGCATGGGACTGACATAAGAGGTTGGAACATGATTAGAAAGGGAGGGCCCATTGCATTTGTGATGAGTGGAGGGCAGACTTGATGGACCAAAGGGGTCCTTTTCTGCAGTGAGATTGCTAACTTTGTTGGTACTGACAGTATGTTTCCTAGTTTGTGCTGATTTTTTGTTTCTGTTTCAGATTGATGAGATAATTGTATAGTGAAGTGTAAATTTGTAGGAACAGGAACAATAAAATTTCCAATTTGAAAATAATTTTATTTATGGAAAAAATAAATAGCCCATGGACATTTCAGTTCAGAATGAAAATTCGGTTCAGGATTTAAATTTTGTTATAATGGCTGAAGAACATGAGTCAGTTATTGAGACACAGCGTGAAGATGAAATACAAAGAAATATTCCACCAAACAGTGTGAATGAGCAAGATGCTGGACATGTGATATCTGACACCAGGAATAGGGGGAAAGGAAGGAAAAATCAAGAGTATGTAGACTACAGTCCACCAAAAGCATTCAAGCCTGCATGTGGTTAAAGATGCCAGTGAAATAAAAAGTACAACTTTTGAACTGGTCTTATGGTTTGGAATTTAAACATTGTAAAATTTATTGTACAGTGATGGAATGGGAACATGATTATGCAGCAAGAAGAGTTCCTGATGCCTGTAAACATGTAAAAAATTCTAATAAACAAAATTTTCCTTGTATTCATGTATTTCCTGTAGGTTTTGAATGCACAATTTATTACTGAAGATATTTGGATGAACAAAAATTCATAGAGTTCCTCTATCCCAGCACCTTATTACTTAAGGATAACCTTTTTTTTTATTTGTAAAAAAAAATACCCAACATAAGTAGCTCCCTTGCCTCATAGGGAGATCATACACTTATGCTTGTCAAATTTGAAAAAAGAAATGACAATTCAGTACCACTGACCCATCCTCTTTTGTTTGTGTGTATTGACAATGAAAGTCATGGTAGAGCCAGATGGTCAAAATCTGCATGTGAAATGAAAAGTACAGGAAACATCTCATTAATATGTTACACCTTGCCTGCCATTTACTCCATTCATGGAATGGATTTATAGATCTCCATCCAGCTAGTTTCTTGTCTGTGGGATGCAACCAGTCATTTCCATTGCTTTTGTTACAGCAGCCACCAGTACTGAGAACAGATATGTTTAAAAATTGAGACTATTTATATCTTTTTTCAGTCTGTACAGTGCTTTAGCATTAAATAAAGTTTTAAATTCTTCGCATTTTCATCCAATGGCATTTAAGTTATTTAAATGAGGTTTAAGTCAAGCAAGCTTTGTTAAACTCTGTATCAGTTGATTCAAGGGTCCTGCAAAATAATGTATTATTCTTAAATGCTGAGTTCTGATAGCTTGGCAATGAGGAAAAGAAATTTAGGCAATAAAAAAAGAAAGACGTTATATGGCACATGGATCAGATTTTGAATTGAAAATGTAATTTCTAGTAGAAATTCAGTTAACCATTATTTTAAAGTGGAACTTAAGGAAATGAATTTAAATCAAATCAAAAGAAGCACTAAAAGGTATTTTATTTTGGGGATTAAGATTAAGGGGTGAAATCTACATTGTGCAAACCAAAGTAAATAATTAAGGGAATTGTAAGGATTAATCGGTTTACCTCTAATGCAATGATCAATTAAGGATACAGTTAAGGAATATTTAAGATTCAGAATTAAATAGAATTTCAGGATTTTTTTCAGTAAATTAGGTATATTTTTAATTATGGGATTACAATTAAGTGTTAAATTAAGGGATTAAATATATTTCATTTTTGTTGTTAAATTAAGTGGAAAATATATATTTAATTTCCATATTAAGCTATTACAATTAAGTGTAAAATTAAACATTTACAAACACTTAATTGTAAGAATTAAGGGGTGCAAATTAAGTATAAAATCAATTAGAAATTCAGGCTTACTCTGAAGAATTAATGGATAAAAAGTAAGCATACAATTAAGTTAACAATGTCAACAGATAAGCAGAAATAACCCCTTAATTTGTGCACTCTGATTACAGATGAATTAAGCAGAATTTATGGATAAAAGAAACCACAGATAATGGTTACGTTAAGTAGTGAAATATATTTAATTTAGATATTAATGGATTACAATTAAGTGTAAAATTAAGCACTTACAGATACTTAATTTTAATTGAGGGATGCAGATTAAGTATGAAATCAATTAGAAAGCTACGCTTAATTTGAGGAATTAAGGGGTTAAAATTAAGTTAAAAATGCCAAAAAATAAACAGAAATAATCCCTTAATTTGTGCATTAAGAAGATTTTAAGGATGAATACCACTTAATTATTAACTCAGTTGTCAATAAAGACTTATTTGGTAAAATTAAGTGATTTTTAATGTTTGAAATTAAGGGATACCTGTTTCATAGTGACAGCTGCATGCACCAGCACCAGGCCATCCCCTACCAGTAGGATCCTCTGGCAAACTCCCTTCCCAAATGTCACTTGAAGAGGAGGGAGAGTGATCACCTGATTACTGCCCTTTTATGCACAGGACTGCTTCCACCCTGTCACCCAAGGACCCTTATCAGGGTGTCTACAGGCAAGTGCATCATTGTCTTACCATAGTGGGGGGAGGGGTAACTCCTGCATCCTCCCACTTGTAAATGCTGTAAATAAAGTTAAACATTGAAGTTTATTTTTCAATTTTTTTTAAATTCATATAAAGACATATTTCATTTTCAAAAAAATAGATATTCTAGCAATCATCATTTATGTTTTTTTCTGTTGCTCGATAAACATTTTATGAATTGTAATACTGAGAATAATTGATATATAAAACAAATTTCCATTTAAATCAAACTGTGTCAGCAGTTTATCTATAGCTTAAATATTGGACAAAACAGACAAACTGTATTTCAAGGTAAGGGATAGTCATATATGCAGTAGTGCTGGGGTGGGGTGCAGCGAGTGTGTTGGGGAGGTGCTGTCATTCTATCTATGTTTGTAAATATTGTATTGAATTACAACAAATGAACACCATTCTTTTAATATGAAAAAGTATAGTTAAGTCATTCAAAAACACCTTTAGATGGAGTATCATCACATGATTAAAGGGTCGCTGTCATATTTTTTAGACATAATATTCACATGTAAAATGCTGCATTGTGTGATTGCTTACTTACTCATTTATGTTGCTGGTTATTTAATCTGCCTTCTTCATTATTAGAACCACAATTCATGATAATGTATAGCTATACCCAGCTTTTATTAGCTTAAAATTATTGCACAACTCTTAGTGCACACTTTCTGCACATTAGAAACATGCTAAAACAATGCAACAAGACATGACACAATAGCCTCATCTACTCACACTGCATAATGCATTTCTAGATTATGTTGGGGGTGTTTCTGAGACAGGGAAAGATGCAATGGGAACCTGTCAAGAAATGTTAACAAAACTCTTTTGCAGTGATAACAGTAATATGGTGGAAAGCTATGTTATTTCTTTCTTCAGTCTTCTTGACAAGGCCCCTGGCTGCATCCTTCCTCCCCTGCTCATTCACCTCTCCCACCTTCTCCTCCTACCTTTCAAGCCCTGACCCTCCCACTCTGTCCCACTAAATCACCCACTATTTTCTCTGACTGACTCTTTTCTGCACCTTTCTTCCTCCCTCCTCCCATCTTCCCTCCCTCCCCAGCACCTCACCATCCCCTCCCTCCTGTCATCCTCTCCTCCTGTGCCTGCCCCCCCACCCATCTATCCGGTCCTGCATCACTCAATATGCTTAACAATGCCACCCGGCTGCATCTCCCCCCCATTCTCTGTCCTGCTGTTACTCTTCATTTCCTAACTCCTTCTTCCCTTACTATTTCCAAATGGAATTAACAGCCCATGTTTCACCTATACTGTCCTCAGAAAGCCAACTATGTATCTAATTTCAGTCCCCTATTTTTTACTGTGTATTGCACTGTTACTGCTGTTCTCTGTATTTGATATTATCTGTACATGATATTGTGCTTTATCCTTTGTCTGCCTTGAACCCCCCATATTGTCGTGGAACCTTTGTAAATGAGCTACACTGTGCTCAAAGGTATTCTCTAATCCTAGACTAAAATAAATAAATAAATAGAATTGTACTATGAAAGGAAAACACCATTTTATTTCTTTAAACTATAAAAGGAAGAAGCTATTTGAATTTTAACACCAGCTACAACATACAGTCTCAATCAAATATGAAAAATTTTAAAATGTGGCTTTAAAATCAGTTACACTTTGAGGACTAAGGGTACTGACAGTGTTCATTTAATTTTTTATTTATTTCATTTATTTATTTCAATCTAGGATTATAATACCTTTGAGCCAAGGCTCTTTTACAAAGGTTCCAAGTCAGCGTGTGCAACAGTCATCGTTTTTAGTTACAAACTTATAGTCACTGACTTACAGACATGTAATAACCAGTACAAAGACTTGAGCTATGAGCAAGACAAGGGAGGGGGTCAGTGGGGGAGAAGTGAGGGTAGGAGATCGAGGGGGTAGGAGGTGCAGGGGTAGCAATTTAAGCAAACAATTGTACTGTATATGGTTGCTGCCACACACTGTTGTAGTGTGTTCTTCTGATAACATTTTTTTATTGGGCCCCTCTATGTAATCAAGAGTTCACAGCAGCTGTGTAACTGGTACTTCATTTGCAACATGTTCAGGGGAGTGATAATGCCTTCCTTTCACTCATGACCCATTACATCACAGTGTTTGGGAGCAGTGTACTATCACCAACATCCTTGTAGTGTTCTACTGCTTACATGTCCAAACATAACTCATTTCCCACCCAAAGGCACTGTATGCCCTTTGTGGAGCATGCAACCTTCTGCACGAGGTGTCCTACTAATAAGACAGAGAGCATCGCATCGTGCAACAGCACATGTATACACTGATGGCATGACCAAGATCTGCTGTTAATATATAGCTCACCCTTGTAGGCATTAGTGAATGAACCTGGTCTAAACAGTGTTCAAAGCCAGTGGACAGTTCCACTGACATGTTGTGCATATGGAGAGTTATCAAAAGAAGAAGAAGAAGAAGGGAGGTGTTGCTAGCAATGAAGAAATCCCTGGTGAGCCCTCACCTGGAGTATTTTGTACAATTCTGTATGCCACATCTTGATAATGACAAAGTAAGGTTGGAGGCGCTTAACAGAAGAGTGGATATGTTGGGACAGTTTTTTCATCAGATGACTTATGAACAGAAATTTAACCTCAAATATGTATACAATGCAAGGTGGGAGAGAATGGGGAGGCATAATAAAGCACCAAATATCAAAACAGCATAAACAATAAGCAAACGGTCAACATCTGTAAATACAGTACAAGTACAATAACAAGGGGGCATGATATTCGATTTTAGAAGTGGAGGTTATGGAGGAATCTGAGTAAGTTTTCTTTTACTTAGAGTGAGGTGGATGTATGTAACGGGTGACCACACACACTGTTGCTACCAAAATCAGTGGTGGTGGATGGGGGGATGGCTAGCATGAACGTAATAGTCATAGTACCCTTATATTTGTTAGTAATAGTGCTTGTATAAAGAGAACACAAACGAAGTAAGATATTTATCAAATTTAGGTAGCACATCAAGTGTTGCTTAACCATTAGTCTGCCAGAAGATTTACAATGTATACTTTTAAGGACAAGCTATGTTTTTGCAACAATGCTAACAGTTAATGGCCTTTATATGAATGTTCAGTTCAGGTTGCTAACACATTTTGCCACATATAGCAAGATACTGAAAGAAAGGAAAAATGTTTGGAAAAAAATAGATATACAAATATATACGGTTCCAGTACACAACAGCTGCTCATATGCAAAAGAATACCCTTTCTAAGATGAATCATCATAGTGTGCAACAGAAGAGTATTACAACAGTGAAATGAATACTGCACCAGACAAAGTGCACATGGACCACCAAGATTGTGAGGTACTGTCCCTGCTGTAACACAAATTATGAAATGTGTGTTGTAAACTAGAGAATGAGCCCTCCTCTCATACCAGGTACTGCATCCTGAGTGTAGACTAATACGATTAGAAAGAACATGGGATTAATGGTAAAACAGTTGCAAATACCAGCTGTACTGGTGCAACAGCACGTGCAGTCACACAGGTGTGCCATCGTTGTGAATTGATTAACTTTTACTATTGATTGCTGTAACATACAAGTTGGAACACTTTCATTTGCAGTGATACACAAGTTGAGACACCTTGGACAGGAAAACAAAACTGTGTATATAAATGGTACAGTTGTGTGATTACAGTAACATACTACTTTAGAAATCCAGTAGTTCCATGGTGTCAGCCAGGGACCCCCCCCCCCCGAGCAGGAACTGCATCTTGAGTGGAGACTCACAGGAAAAGAAAATCCATGGGATCAATGGTAAAACAGTGTGATTGCTGGAACACATAAGTTGGAACAATTTGGAGCTGTATTTTGTCACCCCAGAAATTCCCTCTTGCCCCCAAACAACATGGACATCAACGGCACACTACTGTGGAGTTGTGTGGTGTCAGCTAGGCACTGTGCAACCTCAGGTGAGGTACTGCATCCTGAGTGGAGAGTGGCAGTGAAATAAAAAACATAGACATCAACAGGATACCTCTGTGATTGTAGGGGCACACAAGTTATGACACTTAGGAGTTGGATGGTGTCAGACAGGAAATTACAGTGTGCCGTTACTACTTCCTTGTCTCCCTCCCCATTGGACATTCGGTACTGTATCATAAGTGGAGAACCACAGCAAGACTGAGTCCATTCACACCAATGCTACACCTCCTTGATTGTAGTTTTACATACATTAGACAGGAGTTGTATGTTGTTAGTCAGGGAATGACTGCACTGTCTATAATAGTAAAAGTTAATCAATTCACAACGATGGTACACCTGTGTGACTGCACGTGCTGTTGCACCAGTACAGCTAGTATTTGCATTTACTCATCTAGTGAATGCTAGCTATACTCCCCGTCCCACCCCTAAACTCAGAGCAGGATATTAATGTTTCAACCTTTAGAGTCGGTAGAAGAAAGACTAATATTTTGTTTAAAAATATTTATGTAACAACATTTTCATTGAATTATTTTTTCATACAAAAACATAAAAATATTATTTGTCATTTTGAAAGCATTATTTTTTTAACACTAAATTCTTCAACATATCTATAATTATAAACAATGAAAAAGATTATAATTTACAAAATAACAGTGCCAGGTTTGCTGTGGTGAAGGAGTCGGCCCACCACAGGAAGCTGGATGTATGTGGAGGCGCAGTGCAAGTGGAAGCAACTCCAAAATATGATCAGTACGGGATATCTGTGGAGGCACTCAGGGATGTCCAGGGAGACTGCTTTACTGGTCTTCAGGTGTGGCAGTGGTTGTCTCTGCGGTGCTGTCTGCGGGTGTATGAACTGGCTCCAGCAGAAGACTGACTGTCCCCTGTTGTGTGTGTAGCAGGGACAATATTTGTTGTTGTTCCTCTTTCATTTGTTGTCATCCTTGTTTCAGGCCAATTCCTTCTGCAGTGAGGTTGTCAACCATCTGTTCAAGCTGGATCACACACCTGCAGTGTGCTGAGCATGATGGAATTTCACTGATATCTGTGAACAGAGGATTACACATATTAACATGTTAGAATACCAATTATTATCAACTGGTTTAATTCCTCATGTAATTTTATATCAGTTCTAGGACTATGTTTTGGTAACAGTTTGAGTAATGTCTTCAGTATGTAGCTAAATACTACAATCAAATTAGTGAAGTAATGAATTATGTCACATTGTTATCTTGCTAGGGAATGACCCTGTCCACCACCCATAGAACAGGAACTGCATGCAGAGTGTAGAACCATTACAGAACTTAGGGTATGTACATCTATGCTTTAAGTCCTTGACTGAGTGCTGCAGAAGTTTGTACAGTTAGGAGTTGCATGCCATCAGACAGGTGATGTTCAAACACCAGAGTAGGCACTGCATCCTTAGTAGTGACACACAGCTAAATTGAGGACATGTAGATTGATGGTATACTTGTGTAGTTGCAGATGTACACAGGCTAGGACAATTAGGAGTTGCATGGTCTGAGCTGTACAATAGCCCATGACACACACCATTCTGCATACCAGGTGGAGCTTTCTGAGCATGGAGCCACACTAAGCAAAAGACAATGGACATCTGTGATGTAGTCTGTTTCTTTCAGGCACACAAGTTAGGACAGTTAGGAGTGCATGGTGTTAGATGCACAACAGTGTTTTGGCTCAGATAAGGCACTGCATCCTGATTATGGACCCACACAAAAAAGAAAGAAAATGAGCATAAATGGTGCTGCTACATGGTAGCAGGAACACAGAAGTTAGGACAGATAGCAGTTGATGATGTGAGCCTGTCACTCACCCCCCCTGGTGCAACAGACAAAGGAGATATTGTCTTCTAAGTGTACATCCAGAGGGAAATGAACATATGAACATTAATGATATAGTTCCCTGATTGTAGGATTAGACAATTTAGTACACTTGGGAGTTGTATGGGATTAGACAGTCAGTCCTCCCGTCACAGTGACACAGAGAACAGGCACTGCTTTTTTATTACAAAATGCAGCAAAAAGAAAGATGCTGGGTATCTTTGCAGAACTTTATTATTGCAGTAACAATGTAGTTGGCACAGATAGGAGTGTAATGGTGTCAGCTAGGCAAGACCAGTCCTACCCCAAGTGTGCCAGTGCATTCTAAATGGAGAGTGATAGACACATGAAGCCCATGGATATTAATGGGATAGCACCATGAGTGCATAAACTGAAAAGTTGATACACCTTGTAGTTGTGTGTTGTTAGTCAGGGAATGACTCGCAGGTACGGCAGAGGTACTACGTGGTGAGTGTACAGTAAAGGTTATGCATCTGAAAGGCACAGTTTCATTATTGTAGTTATACACTTCTTGTGATAGTAGTTGTACACTGTTACCAAGGCAATGTGCTCCACCCCCCGCCCCTGTCAGGCCAGGTGCTGCATCATGAGTGGGGTGTGAGAGAAAAACAAACCTTATGGACATGTCAAGTATTGCTTTACAATTGCTGTAACAGATAAGTTAACACAGTTAGGAGCTGAATGGTATTACAGGAGTTATGTTAATGCTTTGTTAATCATTCTTTGGGGTGAATGTGGAATGAGGCCTGGCCACATGCTACATAACCCTAGAGGGTGATCAACTTATGATTAAGATGACTCCTGGGAGCACCTATTTGTTATTATAATAAAAAATGCAAGTAAAATACTGTTACAACTTGTTCAGTACATAATCAGGGTGTACATGTATGTTAATCAAGGATTGACATAGCATTGATAGAATGCTTAGTACCATTCAGAAAGGTGTTTTTGTCAGATACTTTTAATAAT
The DNA here is from genome assembly GCA_016271365.2 of Neoceratodus forsteri. Taxonomy (NCBI): domain Eukaryota; kingdom Metazoa; phylum Chordata; order Ceratodontiformes; family Ceratodontidae; genus Neoceratodus; species Neoceratodus forsteri. The sequence goes on from CM057458.1 coordinate 1,306,675,961, forward strand.
ATTGAGTGGCTAGTGTGAGTAAAAGAAACTTCATGGTTATGCAAAGTGCATGTGCCTTGTTGCATTGGTACACAAGTTAGGACAGTGAGGAGTTGTACCATGTCAAGCAAGCGAATGATGCACCCTACAAAAAAAAAAAACATATTTACAGTATGGTGAGTGGTGAGGCATAGCTACAGTGAGTGTATAGAAATCAAAAGTAAATCTGCATGGTTGTAGCTATACACAAGTTAGCATACTTTGTAGTGGGATGCAGTAAGTCAGCCAATGCTTGCTTATAAAACCACAACCAAATGAGCTAATTTATAGTGATAGGGGATGCACAGGAGGACTGATGCCATGTGAGTCAATATCACATGCCCCTCATTGGAGGCATAGACAAGGCAGCACAGGTAGGAGAAACACCATCTATCTCAGATCAGTTAATGAGCATTGAGTGAAGAGTTATAGGTAAAGTAAGGGCATGTACATCAACATCATATATCTGTGGTTGAAGATACATTAAAATTATTAAAGTTAGTTGTTGTGTGGACTTAGTAATGTGATGCACCTGTACCTCCTCCGACCTCACCCATCAGTAGTTCATTTTGAGTCTGTATGTTCAGTGACAGTAGCTTGATGGAGATGTACACTACTACCCACAGATATTGTCAGCTATTTTCGAATATTGTTGTGATATTTCGAGAGAACTATCTTGCTTTCTGCATTTTCACAGTAGGTGCAGCAGAGGTAAACTGTTTAGAAATTTTGCAATATATCTGGAAATAACTGCCAATGTGAGTAGCTACTACTGTACGGTACAGATCCATGATTTGTTTATTATGCAGTATGTTAGACAGTGTTTCAGTGGTCCCTCTAGTTATGGTTGAATACTTACACTCAGCACTGGTGCCAGTCTCCTGTTTGATCTGTGTTACAGAACTTTTTTTGCAGTCTCACTGGCCACTGTAGAAGAGAGAAATAGATTCTGTAATGTACAGTATGACAATCTGTTCATTAATAGCAAGACTGTTATTCTCTTCCATGTTTGATTATATATTATTATTCTATGATGCTACTATCTGCTACACTTTAGGTTGGCCCTGCTGATTACTGATACGTTTCAGATAAAATATATGGTAACACTAATAATCAACTGTATACTGACTACAAAACTACAACTGAAGTATTATGATGGCTATTCATGATATATGTCTTGAATGTCAGCTGTGTACAAGATAGGACACTAAGTCAGAGTGCAGTGTGAAACACTTGATGTACTACTACCCTTTCTGACCTGATATTAGACCATCAGTGATCAATCAATCAATCAAAGTCTTTATTTAACCAGGCAATCACCATTGAGCAAGCTAATTTTTGAGGTGGACCTGGGTTTGTTAACAAGGAACAGGGACTATATACGTGGGATGCAACACACAAGAATATAGTAATAATACAAATAAAGTGAGATACAATAATACAGTATATACAAAGTATCAACAGGTAGCATTGACAGTAGTATATGTTTGGAACAGAAGATACAGCTAGTTTTGGGTAGGACACAATTTTTCATAAAAGAAAGAAATATACATATCAGGTTCACCGAACACAAATAAAACCTAATATAAAAAGATCTATAGTGATACGGTATGGAGAACTGAGAGCTGGAACCAGGGTCAAAGGAATGTGGAAGGGACAGATATGGGGGTAGAAAAAGGGGAGAGGGAAGAGTCAATTAGAGATGTGATCAGTCTTTTAACAGTAGTAATTAGAGTGTGCTTGGACTTATAGGAGTCACTATTTAGGGTATACAGGCACAGGACTCCTTATTATGATGTAGATATAGAGATTTAAAAGCTGCTAGGCTGATGGGGTGAGCTAATTTCAAAGTTTTTTGCAGCTTGCTTCACAGTTGAGGGAGCACAACGTTGATGGCTGCTTGCCAATGCAAAATTTTGCTTTGTAAATATTAAGGTAGATATATGAGGTGCTTCTTAGGGCATACTTCCCCAGAGTGCACAAAGGTAAATAGACAGAGATATACTGGGGCAGTTTATTTGAGATAGCTTTGTATGTCCAAACCGCAGGATATTTTTGCCATCTGTAAGCAAGGGATGACCATTCCACTGCCGTGTACAATGCACAGTGGTGTGTTGAGTATGGAAAACCCATGATAAATCTTATGGCTCACTGATAAAGCATACCGAGTTTGGCTAGGGTACCTACAGGTCACTTACTATGCAGAAAGTCTGCATAATCCAATAGGGAAGGAAAGGTAGTTTGAACCAGTTTCAGTTTAGCGTCTCTTGTGAGGAGATTATTAATCCTAAGGAACAGACCAAGTCTTTGTCTAAGTTTCTTTGCCAGTTCTTCTAAGTGATCTGTGAAAGTAAGTCAATGATTTAACCAGACCCCCAAGTACTGGAACTTTGGTATGTAGTCCAACTGCTCACCTAGAATGGTAGTGATCTGCAGAAGTGTCCCAGCAATTGCAGGATTTATTGCATTTTGAAGGGGCGAGAGGAACATTGCCTTTTTTTTTTGCATTTAAAGCAGTTTCTGGTTTATAAGCTGATGTTGCAGCAGATTGAATTCATTTTGAAGGGCTTTACAGGCCACTTCAGGTGTGGGGCTACTAGCATAGAGTACCGTGTCATCCGTTAATAGGTGTATTTGTGCTTCTTTGATGGGGGCATCTACAGTAAGTTGTTAATATAAATGGTGAAGAGCAAGGGACCAAGAATAGAACCTTGCAGTACACCCCTCAATAGGGGTTTTGGTAGAGAAACTTCCCCTTCTGCCTTTACTTGCTGAAGTCGTCCTGAGAGGTTGTTGGAGAACCATTTAAGGGATAGGAAATCCAAACCAATATTCCAGAGGGACGACAGAAGCAGTCTGTGATCAATGGTATCAAATGCCTTGCTTTGGTCCAAGAAAACTGTGCAAAGTTTTTTTGGTCTAATTCAAGCTGCCAGTCATTTGTCACCTTGGCTAGAGCAGAGATTGTACTGTGCTGTGTTCTAAAACTGGGTTGTAACAGGTTGAGCAATTTTTCTGATTCCAGGTACTTCTGAAGCTGGGAGTTCACTATTTTCTCCAGCATCTTTGACAGGATTGGAAGTAGGGAGTTTGGCCTGTAGTTATTGAGGTCAGTAGGCTCTCCTGACTTAAACAAAGGGACCACAAGTGCATTTTTCCAAATGGGCGGTAGGTCACCCTGGGAGAAGGATAAGTTGAAAAGATGAGTAGCTGGGACTGCGAGGACACGGTAGCTGAACTTTAAGAATTATGGGTCAATGAGGTCGGCCCCAGCACTTTTTCTAGTGTCCAGCTGTAGGAGAAGATCTTTGACTTCTTTCAGGGAGGTAGGCTGCAGAGAGAAGGAAGGACTGGGGATGGGTTTTTCTTGTGTATCCAATCTAAGTTGTTGGCGGAGGATATTCATTGCAGAGGAGTCAAAGGCTAGCCCTGCAGTGACTAAAATGATTATTGAGAGCATCGAGGATAGATGGTCTGTCAGAGATGACAGTATTGTTGATTAATAATTTAGTAGGTATGGAATTTACAATGGTATGACCCTTAATGTCTTTGACAGTCCTTCAGAATTTGGAGGCTTTTCTTGAGGAGCTCTCCAGCTGAGAGTGGTAGAAATTAGCTTTGGCTTCTCTGACCATTTTGGTGCAGAGGTTCCTCGCCCTCCAGAAAGAATTCCAGTCATATATTAAATTAGTTTTCCCAGCAGTTCTCCAGAGTACATCTCTACTCTGCAAAGCATCTTTCAGGTCTTCTGTAAACCACTGACAGGATTTGTTTCTGGCACAAACTTTTACTATGGGAGCATACTTGTTGAGAGCGCCTAGCACAATTTCTGAGAAAATATCATAAGCTGTAGTCACGGACTTGGCTAGATTGAAGTCCTGCCATCGCATGGAGTCTCTTATGTCTGATTTATACCCATGGAGATCATAGTTGCGTATGCACCTTTTAAAGGAAAATTATGGTACAGTTGTGAATTTAAAAGTGGATCTTACACACGTAATGAAGCAATGGTTGCTAATATCAGAGAAAAAGATGCCAGCATGGGAGAATAAATGAGGTTAGTTAACTAAAATGATATCCAAGAGAGTACTGTTATTAGGGTTGAGCTTGTTAGGATAAGTATATTCGTTTATTGGCTGTGACAACTCAAGGGAATCACAGAACATTTTAAGTGTGGTGGATGCACTGGAGAGCCAGTCTAAGTTGAAGTCCCCTAGTATGATACACTCTGAAGATGCTGAGCACAGGAGGTTTTCGAGATGTTTTAACAACTGTAGTCCAGCTAATGGGGGTCTGTAGCATCCTATGATACATAATGAGACACCGGTGACAATTTCAATCTTTAATGACAAGCTCTCGAATTCTTTTGGGACAGAGGTTGAGTCAATTATGGAGGCAGAGAATTTATCCTTGATGTAAATAGCTACCCCACCACCTCTGGTTTGCCTGTTGGCTCTGAACAAAGAGTAGGAGGGGATGTTAACTTTGTTGTTACTGATCACCGGTTGGAGCCATACCCATGCCTGAACAGAAGTGATTTTTTTAATAGGCTACATACTTTAACATGCAAGAATGTAAGCCCCTTGAGGCTTTATAGCTCTGCTGTGGATTCCATGGGTGCCAGAGGACCTGGATTAAGCTCAACATTTCCTGAACATAGTAAACGCAGGAACAAGTGTTTCCTGCAGAGTTCTAGGAGAAGTGTGGGTGGCTGGGTTTTCTTTTGGTTATGTGATTTGCCTGTGGCAGTATAGGGAGTTCTGAGGCTAGTTCCCAGTTTTCCTGATGCTGCATGCAATAATACCCTGACCAAGAGAGTCAATGGGAGTAGGGGGAGTATGCAGAAGTTGGTGTAACCCTGTGGGCAGGCTCTAGGAGAGTTTCTGTATGCTGGAGCAGGTGAAGGACCAGCAGCAGGCTTGGGGAAGTTAGAGCACATACAAGTTCTTCCACTTGATAAGAAAAGTCTCAGTCAGACAATATAAAAAGAGAGCCATTCTCCACTCTAGGAGTTATTTTTTGATTCACATTGGGTCCAATACATGTAAGATGAGCAGAAACAAGCATAGAAGCTGGTAATATGTCCTCATTATGAGACTATCAACCAATGGGCAGTACAAGTGCAGGCAAGAGAAGGGATTCTCAATGGAGGAGAATTTCTTAAACCCTGCAGAATACTACTATAGGAGGTGGAGCCTGAAGCAATAATCCTTAAGTACAGCTCCTAGTCAGGTTAATAAGAAAAGAGTTCACCTGACTATAGAGTAGTACTAGACGCACAGAGGCTGTGAAGCAAATTTCTTAGCTACTACTCTGGAGCAGACTAAGTACTAGAGAGATCACCCGACCTAAATCAACTGCCTTAGCAAGACAGGATATGCTAGTGAGAAATAAGCAAACCTAAAGCACCAAAATGGTATTCCTCAGCAAGACAGAATGAGATAAAGCTGCTAGAAGGCTTAATTGTAAAAAGAGATAGGAGGAATTGCTGTGATAGTCAGAATCTAAATATGAAACTAAACATTAATATTATGCAGTACTGAGAATAGCTTAATGGTACTTATTAGAATGAGTAGTTGTACAGAGTAAGCTATGGTATGGTCCTTTAGTGTTTGGTGACTGGAGAAGGACACCACAAGGAAAGTACTGAATAGCATCACTATTTTAAATGGTGTCAAGTGTATATAGCGTAGTACTGTGAGTACTTATTCACTTAAAGACAGGAACACACATAGAGAAATATACCATTAAGTTTATACAGACTTCAGGATTGGGATATTCAAAGGGGTTGCGCTTTGCGCAACAGTATTGTATCATATGCAACCCTCTGATGCACCCCGGCATGATTTCAAAAGGGGAATTTGCTCTGTGCAAATCCCGATGCACCGGGGTGCACCAGTAATGTATGAGGTGCAAGTGCGGAGGTGGCGTGCCCATGCACATGCAGCACATCCTGATATTCAGCCCAGGATGTGCAGAGAATATGCAGCCACACACCCGTCTTGCGCCACACAGGAGTACAGAAAGATGTTCTTAAATATTACTGGAGCAAGGACTGGCCACCCACAGGCTGACTACCATATTACTGTGCAAAATTTGGCAGCTGCCAGCTGTGGGTGGCCACCCGATCCCTGGTGGCACCATACAGTGGTGTAACACCCCCCCCAAAATGTCCAAACATGTGCTGTAATACTTATTTAAATCCCTGGTGGTCCAGTGCACTGTACTTTTACCCAATCATGGGCTGTAATGAGTAATCTACTCCCTGGTGGTCCAGTGGACTGAACTCCCTGGCCGATCATGGGTTTTAATTCATATGCAACTCCCTGGTGGTCCAGTGGACTGAACTCCTTGCCTGATCATGGTCTGTATTAAATATTTTACTCCCTGGTGGTCCAATGGACCGAAGTCCATTCTCGATCACGGGCTGCAATAATTAAATAACTCCCTGGTGGTCCAGTGGTACCCGTACTCCACTCCCAAGCCTCCCACTCACACCTGCCACCCTGCTCCCTTCCACCCAGGACAGGCATTACTTGTACTTCTGTTGCATTGTCTTACCTTCAAACCCAACAAAGATAATGCTATTGATGTCAGAGTTTTGTGCCATCACAGACTCTGGCTCTGGTGGTACAACATTTGGAACAGGTCCGGTGCACCTCTAATTTCCTGTAAAAGTGAAATGAGAGTGATTTTTTTTGAATGTTCTATATATTTATATTTTAATTTACCACAGTTTTCTATTTGTAAGCTTCTGTTGCTATTTTGTTTTTATAGGTAGTCAGAATAGCATATTGTACATTCTTTGATTACTAAGACATTTATTTAGTACAGAGATGCTGTGTTCTGTGTTTCTATCTGTTATATTATGTTTATTCAATGGAATAAGTCACAGTTACAAAGTATGACTTCACATAACTGCCATAACTGTTATATTAATAGTGACATAGAAACATAGAAACATTGACTTTGATGGCAGATAAGGAATGCTTGGCACACCCAGTCTGCTAATTTCATTGCTTACGGGATAAGTCACAGATCCTAGTTAACCAACAGACTATTTATTCCTACCCCCCTACAAGAGTAGCCTTATGTCTGTCCCCCTCCTTATTTCTCATTACCGAGCAGAAATATTCATTCAGTAGCCCTGCTTTTTCACTGTCACCCTCTGTCCAACCACTGTTCATTGTATTTAGCCTCACTATACCTCCCTTTGACTTTCTACACTCTCTGATATACCTATTACAAGTTTTATCCTCCTTCTTAACTGAGTTGGTATCTTTTCCTCAGTTTTCCCATTTGCTATTATGACTTCCCTCCCTGCTTTCTTCCTCCTTAACTGGTACAGCTCTGTGTCCTGTTCCATCTGTGTTTCCTTATACTTCCTGAATACTATTTTTCCCGCCTGGCTTTTGCCATCACTTCTTTTGAGAACTATAGTGTTGTTTTCTTTCATTTTGATGTTTTTGGGTAACAAATGTATTGTGTACTCATGGCGTTGTAGGCACTCCCCCACAATGGGCTTGCCAGCATCCTCCCACGTTTGATATGCTATGTTGTGCCAGCCAGAGTCATTCTCCGATACCAATCTGCGTTTTTTAAGACATAAAAATGCTGTCAGAGCAGTTTCCACTTGCGCATGCATATAGTGGAATTTTTGTTGCATACTTTATAGCAGCATTGCATGTGGTCGCTTATGCACCTCCACATGTTATCCAGCTTCCTGTCGGCACTACGCATCAGGATTCTTGAGACTCTTTTTCTATGGGCTGACTCCACCAAACAGCAAACCTCTCTTGAGCTCAAGAGTCTCATTCTTGTTAGTAATTCTCAGGTCTGCAATGAATATAGAGGGAGGGAGGGAGAGCAGTATGTTAATATCATATTTAATGCTTTCTGCATGGTTCTATTTCTGTGCAACTTTTAGACTAACAATGTGCAGCTAGTATGCTGCCACCTATTGAACAGTACTGATTAGTACTGATGATGTTTGATAACAGTTATGATTACATTACATGACATAGAGGGCTCATAACTATGTGTGGTATGTCATGCAACATGTGGGTGTACGTGTGTATAGTTACAGCATGTGTATATACATTTCTTTTTAATGTTAGTGATGTGCTACCAGCAGTACAATTCTATCTACACTCCGAAGTTTCTTGGAACCCATCTTCCCCAAAGACCAGGTAGTTTATCCTGAGTGTGCAGTCACAGGAAAAGGAAGCCAATGGGTTTAAACTCCAGACTTCGCTGGTTGCAGGAAAGCATAAATTATGGTTGTTTGTATTTGGATGTTGTTATCCATGCAATGTGCACACATTTCTCCCACCAACCCCAAGCGAGGAACTGCGTCCTGAGTGAAGATGTACAGAAAAACAAAGAAAGTACATACTGAGTGAAGAGTGATAGTTAAAGTGAGGCAATATACACCTAAAGTTTTCATGTCTAATTACATATTTTGACAAGTTAGCATACTTAGGATTTGCACAAACTCAGTCTGATGATCTCCCCCCCCCCACACACACACATTACGGGCACTGTCTCAAGTGTGGTGTGGTATTATAAAAAATGATAATATGCCTTTCTGTGATGTTTCTTATGTATGTAGCTTTTCTATTTTTTGACTGAGATTTTGTGGTTCTTAAAAGAACCATTTAAAAAAACACACACAGTTTAACAGTCTGATTTCTTTAGAAGGCTGTGAGTATTCCATCTTGAAGGTATCCCAGAAACAGGCAATTGCCAGCATGAGAGAAGTGCACACTGTCTGGTAGGTTTAGCCAATCGTTAGAATACTTAATTTCAGGGTGACGTATTGTGTGCATTCCAGACATGCACAGATATCCAGATATCTGTATGTTAACCTTTCTATGTGCTCTGTCAAGCAGGTACATGTGCTGTTTTGCTTGCCAGACCCTGCATTCTGTTGTATCAGAAAATATTATCTTACAGGCAGGTAGCATATGCTTGATAGAAGCAAGGTCCAATTTTGCTTCTGACACTAAATCAGCCCATCTTTTTGTGCCAAGTTAATTGCCTCTGAGATGAATCAGCAGCATGTCCAGCTGAGAATGAGTCCTCAAAAGTCTGTGGATAGTTGGCATGAGATGCTCCCACCTCATGCCACCTCTTCCAAACCACTTAGCAGAGCAAATGGGCAGTTGCAGGTCTCTGCCAAAATTACTCCTCTGAGCATACTCAAAAGCATGCCTTACTATGCTGCTGCCCACTACCCACACTATCCATTTGCTGTTTTCTGCCATTCTTAGGTGTTAAACTGAAAAGTGGACAGACAGCTACCAAAAAAATCAGTGTTTCTCCTGCAGTAGCTAGAAACTAGTGAATGTAGAACTAAGATTTCCCTTCCTGCTTTAACATTGGTTTTGTGGGCTGTTCCAAAACACAGTCATTTTGACATGTTATTGGTTAGTGATTTGTCATGGTTAACCAATACAGTAGATGCACTATTACTGCACTGAATGGCTGTTCCTGATGTCAGCCACAAATGCAGGAAGATTTCTTAGTGGAAAAAGGTAACATTGCCATTGGCTACTTAAAACAATTACAGGGTGACAGAGGCATTTGTTTGGTTGTGTGTCTTCTTATGATACTCGTGCTGCTTCTTTCTGCCTCCATTTGCAGCTCTATCTGTTCTAATAAGTACTGATTGACACTCTGACTTTAAACTGTTATAGCTTTGTTTAACAGTATGCTACCTAAATAATATTGTTATGGTGAAATGCAGCATTAAAAATGTTTTGTTTAATACTATTTTTGCACTGGTTATACCTTATATGATACTGTAAAATTGTTTAGAAGGTATGTTGTATTACATAGTCAGAAACAGGGTCTTGGTGGTTATCTTTAAGATAAAGAACCTCTGTGTGCAAACACTGAGGCAAGGGTTCCCAAAGGGCATTTGGCTGGGAAGCCAAGTTTCAAGAAAATACACAATCACACATGCCCACACAATGCAAAGCATCATGGGCTGCATATGCAGATCACCACAGAATGTCATGCCGGTTCAATTTAAAGCAGAATTGTATGGTGCGAAGGCCTCCACACAGTTTGCAAAGGGGCTAACAGATGACATCTGTTAGCACCCTTGCAAACTGTGTGAGGCCTTTGGCACCATGCAATTCTGCTTTAACTTCCAGACCAACAACATTCTGTGGTGATTTGCATATGCAGCCCATGATGCTTTGCATTGTGAGGGCATGTGTGATTGTGTATCTTTAAGATGGCTACTATGTCTTTCTTCTTCAGTGTTCTGTTTTTGTGATTGGTTGCTTGATGTGGCCTGATAAATCTACTGATACACTGGTTGATCCGTGTATCACTCAAATAGGCACCAGTCTGTGATTGGCTGAGTGTGAAAAGGGGTGTAACACAATTAGTATCTGCTAAACTTTCATACGTACTATACTACTTTGCAACACTTTTGTACGTTCAACACTACATTTGCAAAAGTACATATGACACTTTCACACATTCAACGCTGATGTTTGCAAAACTGTTGAATGTACGACTCTAATTTTGCGAAAGTGTCACACGTTCGACACTGTTTCTTAAAATTTTAGAAAAAAATGTTTTTTTAGGTGAAACAGCACTGCAGATGTCTGATATAACAGTTCTGCATGATTGCTCAGATAGTAACAGATTTATAATCATATTATTATACAGCTTATGTTTGTCACTGTTTGAAAAGAATGTGCATTGCTTTACTGATCTTCAGTTACTACAGTAATGTCTACACTATGTTAAGTATGAAGTAGTTTTTGTTCTTTTTATATGAGATATGTATGGTGTAGCACACTATGTTATGTTACGATCAAGGTAAAGAGATGATTTTTAATTGTTTTTTTCTCTGGTTTCCATACAGGTGTCTGATTTTGCTGTAAGATTGCTGTACTGAGCTGTGAATTGTGAAAAGGGAAGATGCCATCCAGACAGAGAGACAGGAGTCTATGCAGAGATAAACCAGGTATGATAGTATGTCACTGTTGCTTAAGAGTAATGTAAAGTCATTCAAGGTAACTCAAGACATAAAACAATTCAGCATTCAAGTGAAAGTGTTAATTCAGGCATTCATGACTCTACAGTAAACAATCGTGTTTGCTCTAGACCAAGGAAAGAATGTGTGGCTAAGCAACAGTTGCGTAGGCCAGTGAACCGCAAGGATACAGTTGCAAAGACACGCATCAGCACATGTGGTAAGCAGCACCATAAATGTGTAGCTGCTGATGGACATCTGAGTAAGCAAAAATATTTTTGATCACTAGCTGCTAAAGCTATGATTGATAGACTTATTGCTGCTGTGTTGAGATGGGAGCACAAAAAAGTCAACAATCATGTAAGTTTGATGAAATTGCGACTTCAAGTATGGACGTTTGTAAATAGAGCAGTTTTTGTTCTTCAACGTCTGTGGTGTAAAATGTCTCATGCACTTGAACAGTTCAGAAAAATAGTGTATGACGTAAAGATGAGACTACAACGGTACCCCATCTTGAACGTGCACAATTTCTGTGATGTTTTCACAGGACGGTGTCTGCCACAGCACTCATAGGCATATTTCTGGGAGGAGTCATATTACTCACAGGAAAAGGACAGAAACGTGTGCATTGAAGAGTCCGGTACAGTGTGCAGTGTACTCAGTATGTGATGACACTAGAATGAGTCGGATGATTATTGTGAGAAAGTATTCAGCCTCGTCGTGACACTGTCTCTCATGGACATGTGATGGGACTGTAACCGGAGGCAATCATCATTTGACAAAGTTCGCACTTCATCAACCTGTTTGTCATTACTGATCATGAAGACAGACATAAACTGTTTGAGAGTATAGACATTTGTGAGATCCATCCACATACTGGACTTATGGGTCATTCACTTGCATGCCTAGACTGTGGTGTGTGTGACAGTGTCTTGAATCACATGTGTATGCTGGGAGTGCATCAATCAGGCTTGCACAATTTTGTGTACAGGGTCTGTGATGTTCATTGAGTTGTCACTCAGTATACTCATCTGAATGAGTAACTGCAGTCTGGTGACATGCATGCCACCATGACATTTCTGAAACAGCTGCGGCGCATCAGCAGTGTGACTGAAACTGTGATTAAACAGTCATCAATTGTTGATGAAAATTGTGTGTCTGTGTTAGAAAGTGATATTCTCAAACAGTTTGGGAAATCAATTGCCAAATTTGACTTGGCAAAGACAGAGAAATTTGACTCTGTATGTGTGTCATGTTATCACCTTTGTTACGAAAAACAAATGGTGACAGTGAACCTGGGAACCTTGTCACCATACAATGATATGTGGTTTCGTCTTCTAGCATTTCTGCTCTTAAAATTATTTGACTTTCAGTTAGACCCAATCATTGTGATATGCAAACATTGTTTCTCCAAAGTAAAGTCTAATGTTTACCACCAAGGTCTGTCTTGAACAACATGGAGGCAGATGTTACACCAAGTGAGATTACAACATTGAAAATTTTAATGGATTCTAATTCAGACCATGAAACCATTCCAAACTATTCTACATCTGAACACTAAGACACGGAACATTCCACAAAAAGAACTCATTAGATCTCTTAAGGGTTCCATTATTTATCTTCCACTTCCTCTCCAGGAAAATGTGGAGGTGATCTCATGTGATAATATTTTGGTGATTCTTGTCAATGGTGTTCCAAATAAGTCAAAGGTCATTTGGCAGGATGTTGTCACGTAGAGAAGGTGAAGCTTGCTCTTACTTATTTAAAGAACAACAATCCCTTTTATGTAGACCTTGATATTGATCGCATGATCACTGTGTCTGTAGAACAAGTTGTGTTGGGAATCACTAAATCAATGACTGAGAAAGTCAATGTTGCAACAAATGATAATGTGTATGAACAGCACACAATTCACCCACTGCATGGCAGAGACTCTAGTAGGGGACAACATTGATCTTTATCAAATGAAACAGGTGGAAGGTGAGCCACACTGTTTTCAAGACTTATTCCCAAAAGGGTCAGGTGGTCACCTGGATGAAAGAGAAGTGTGTACAGGGTGCTGAGTACTGAACAAACCATGTGCTCAGTAAAGATGGCAAATTCAGATGCAACATACAGTACCTGTTTCATCTCCTGTGGGACAGTGAACTTAGCATATTGTCTGCCTCTATTGCACATACTAGTCGTCTGACTGCTCCACTTGATGGAATTACAGCTGCGCAATTTCTTCAGAAATTGAAGCAGAAAGATGAAAATGTGCAAGTTAATTTGTCTTCTATTCTGTCAAGTCTCAGGCACCAAAGAATATTGGTACCACGGACACTCTGAGGTGATGGCAGTGCTTTGAGAGCATGGTGCAGCCACATAGTTTGTCACACTCAGTTGTGCTGAGTATGCTTGTGATGAGTCATAGAACTGTTGAAGTGGAAAACTCTGATGTTGATGATATTGCATCAATAACAGTCAGAGAGATGTGCTCCTTGACCCTATCTCTGTCACAAAGCATTTCCTAAGTGGTTCCATGATATTCTGACTTTCATTTTGTCAAAGGACAATCTGCCTTTTGGTGTTGTGGAACATTATATTTGGTGGATGGAGTATCAGGTGTGACCTGCCCCTCACATTCACATGTTGCTGTGGATCAAGGATGCCCCCCACATAGGTGGGCATGAAGCAGCACAAGTGCTCACATTCATCAATAAATAATCCACTTGCCACTTTCTGGACAAGTATGACAGTCCAACACTGTGGAAGTGGGTGCAAAAGTTTCAGCGCCATATTTGTGTGAAATACTGCCACCGGGTAGTGAAGAACAAATCTGATTGGCACACAAGATGCCGTTTTGGATTTCCTAGGTCTGTCTTTCAGGACGGTTGCATGAATGATCTGCTTTCACAAATGCAACACTACTTGAAGGCAAAATCTTCCAAGAGGTATATGAGTTACTGAGAGATGAGAAAGAGGTGTACATCAATGACTACAACCCTACTCTACTCCTAATGTGGCAAGCAAACATAGATGTTCAGTTTGTGGTTGACAACTCACTGGCTCTGGTGCAGTACGTCACTTTGTACATTACTAAACATGAGCAGACTAGCTTGCAAGATCTTTGGGAAGATACTGCTAGTTCAAGCAAGAGTCTGACATCTCAGTTGTGGTCACTAGACTTGAAGACCCTTTCACAGAGAGAATGTGGTGCTTATGAGGCTGGTGATCGCTTGATTGGTACACATCTTTATGGCAAGTCTGATGCTGTCTGCTTTCTCAGTGTGAACTACAAAGAGAAGTGAAAGCGAGTATTTATTCCTCAAGCTAAGATTGAGGAACTGGCTGTCAATTGACCCTCTTTACGACATATCTTGAAGAATAACCTCATTGACACATACTACCCTCATAGACATGAAGACATGGATGATATGTGTCTATTTCAGGTGGCAAAGAGGTATGACTACAAGATAGATGTTACACCTGATTGAACACATGACATTTACAAGGTCAGAGGAGTGGATGGCTGTCTTGTTAAGAGACACAAGCCATGGCTCATTGACCACTGTAAGTTACAATTAGGCACATCTGAGAGCAGAGAGCATTAAAACTTTGCTCTGTTATTCCTATTTAGACCCTGGAAGAATGTGGCTTAATTGAAAGGTGACTGTGATACATTCAAGAAAGAGTTCAATCACAGTTACAAGACATTCAAAAATCAATACTCAGAGACATACATACAGAGACTAGATACTGAGAAAGGAGCAGCTTGAAAAGGCACAGACGCTACTTGAGGAGGATACTCCTGTTAGCTCACAGTACAATCTTGATCCAGAAGGAAAAGGTCTACTTGGGGAACCTCTGCCTCTGAATGCCCTTGACAGAAGTGGAGAGAGTGCCATGGAACATGATACGCACTGTGATGCTCACCCAGCTGAGTTGAGACAGAGACTCAATAAGCAACAGTGTGTGGTTCACTCTCAGGTAAATGATGCAGTCCAGCTTGGGACACTGCATGAAGAGAAGAAATGTAACTGTCTTGACTACAAATCACTGCTAATGTTTGTTAGTGGGTCAGCTGGTACAGGGAAGAGTTTCCTGATTGAGGATATTACAGCTGAAATATGGAACTTGACAGGGTCAGCAATGTCTGTTGCTGTTAGTGCTCCCACCAGACTGGCAGCATACAACATTGGTGGCATGACGTTACACCATCTGTTCATGTTGCCAGTGGAGCATGGCAAAGCAGAAGAGTATCGAAACTGTTATTTGAGGTTGCATCTCAGCTTTGTTAAATGTTTTGTAAGTTGAAGTTACTCATCATTGATGAGATTATTATGGTCTCTAATTTGATGTTGCCTGTGTGCATCTACATCTACAGGAGGCCCTGGGAATGACTTTGCAGATGCATTCAGTGGAAAATGCATTGTTGTATTTGGAGACCTTTTACAGCTTGCACCTGTGAATGCAGAACATGTCTTTTCAGCTCTGTCTGTGAAGCAGGCCAAGAATACACTTGATTGCATTGGAGGTTTTAACCTGTGGGAGTTATTTACCTATGTTGAGCTGTATCAGAACATGCGTCAAAGTGCTGACTTGACTTACAAGGCACTGTTGGATCAAGCTCGTACAGGTTCTCTGTCACCAGAACATGTTGCAATGTTAAATGGATGAAGAATCAGAATAGAGACAACATCCATAGAAACTGCATGTGATGTTTTCAGTGATTAGTGTTCCACGGGCACACGCATTGTGTGTCTTATGCTACTACTAAAGAAATGCAATGAGTTCAACAGTGTCATGTCGCAGATAGAAAATCAATGAATTCTCACACTACATGCTGTTGACACAATTGATGGTGTCATTTTAAGTTAGAAACTGGTAGCTAAGATAACTGAACGACTGTCTGAATTGAAGTCAGATTTTTCATGCACAGCTGAACTAGAAGCTGTACTTACAGTTTGTAAGAATGCACGTGTCATGCTACGATGAAATCTTGATGTGGAGCATGGTATGGTAAATGGTGCCATGAATAACATCATTGACTTTCTCTACAATGTTCAAAAGACATTTCCTGAGACACTTGTTGTCCACTTTGACAACATGGGACATCCTGTACAGATTGAGCATACCTGTGTTATGTTCCAGGTATTGAAGAATATCTATGTGAACAGGAACCAGTTCCCATTATGTTGCATATGCTGTTTCTTTTCACAGATTGCAAGGTTTAAGTCTGGATTCAGCAATGGTGGACATAGGTATAGACATTTTTCAAAGATGGCATGAGCTCATCGCACTTTCACATATCTGTAGTCTTTCTGGGTTGCACATTATAACACCTACACCTCAGAAGATATGTGCTGACAAGCATTGTATTGTTGAGTATAACAGATTATGTATTCTATATCAGCCACAGATGTCTTTAATACCACTGCCAATGTATGTGGTTGTCTCAGATCAAACAGTCTCAGCTACAGCTGGTGGCAAAAGGAAATGAGTTTCTGCAACTGATCCAAGTCTGCAAAGTGGGAAAAAGGTCACAATTCCAAATACAGGTGCTAAACCAGCTGTCAGTCAGAAGCCACTTGGTGTAGCTGTTGTCCCTGTGTTTTATAACAGTACTAGAGTTAACTGCTTTGCTAATTCAGCTATGGCAATCTTTCTCCACATGCCACACACTTTTGCAGGCAATATCTACCTCTACAAGAGACTCCCTTATCAATGACATTGAAACAGCTTGTCAATGTGGCTTCTGATCAGTCTAGCAGTGTCCAGTCACTGACACCTCTATGACAGGTGTTGGCACATATGATAGATGCAGTACATTTGCTGATAACATGCAACAGGACACCAGTGAGGTTATGATGGCAATCATAAACAGCTTGGATGAAGAGAGTGCTTCAATGTGTCAGTATTTTACTGTATCATTTGTAGCTAAATACATATGTGTCCTATGGTCATTCAGAGCGAGAAACCACAGATGATATGCTTTGGGTTTCTCTGTTTGCGCCTCAGGCAAAAGTGTAAAGTTCCATCAGCTATTTACAAATGCTGAAAGTGGTCACTTGTGTGTATTGTGTGGAGGTTCATGTACTCAGTCCATCTGTTTGAGGACTTCATCTCAATATCTTATGCTAATATTGCATAAATTTGACTCAATGGGCTCAGAGTTGATGCACCTATCACTGATTTCACAGCTGGTAGAATAGTATTTAACCAATCAGTGTTTGACACTCATGCTGTGATCTACTGTTATGGTCAGTCTGTACATTCTGGACATTATACTTGCTTGTTGAAGCACAGAACTGGCTGGGTGGAGTGCAATGACTCAACAGGTTATTTCAAACAGAGACTACTACGACACTTACTAAATGTATATGTACTGATACTGAAGAATTATGACAATCTTCATGTGTCAGAGGAATAGTCTACAGAACATGTGACATTCATATAGTTTGTTGTACATTTTGTTACACAGTCTGTACAGGAACATAACCATTTCATTTGTTG
This sequence comes from Neoceratodus forsteri, assembly GCA_016271365.2. NCBI lineage: Eukaryota > Metazoa > Chordata > Ceratodontiformes > Ceratodontidae > Neoceratodus > Neoceratodus forsteri. The sequence goes on from CM057458.1 coordinate 1,306,693,470, forward strand.
TGAATGCACAGTTGTGAACACACAGACAACATCTCATGGTTTTCTTGTATAACTCAATGTGACGTATAAGATTGTTGTGTTGATCAGTGGCACAGTGGAAATAGTTGCAGTGGTCTTAAATCGGCACCAGCTGTCTTCACAGTCACTAGATAAACCACACTTACATGTCTGAGAAACAGTTACAGGTATCAAAAGAGTATTCCTGTCTGGTCAAAATCTTCTGTCAGTGTCTTTTCTTATGAGTATATCATATGCAGACATAAGAAGTAACACTTGGCAAACTTGCTAGGTGTGTGCCTGTACTAAGACACAATACTTCACCATGTTAATTTACATTATTGTGTAACATATCTTTTACTAAACATTACGATCACTCTATCATGTGTTAAGTACCATGATGTATCACCTGTATTACTTTCTTTTTTCATATGGTTGCGCTGTGGGTAAATATCTCTACTTTTTTTGCAACAGTGTACTGCTATACCTGTTTTATTCTCATGCATGTCTATTATATATGTATATATGATGTTCAATATATTCTTGGTAGTACTTAGTGCTGTGACATTTTAAAGTTGTTGTGTTAATAACTATATATGTCCATTGATTAGAGAATAAGTAGGATTTTACAGTTTTAGACTCATAGATTGATAAACATTCACATGTGATATAAAGCTATTTGTAAATATAAGATACAATGGACTTGGATATATCTACTATGCTGTTATTTTATATGGTATTCTTCATAATAAGGTACAATGTTCTATTAGATATACCTTGATCATTTGTAGTGCACAGTTTCTGCTTATGATGTAATAACATGTTATGTACATGTCATCTGGTTAAAAATTCCTGTTATATAAGTAGAACATGCAACAGATTTAAGTAGTCAAGTAGTTCAGTACTTATTTAAGTGTTGATTTGATCATTTTAACTGATGTGTATGATACCTGTTACTATATACTATTTGATGTGTTTGTGTTTTCTTTATGTATTTTTATAATAGTTGAAAATTCTACATCAGACACTTTCACTGATAATAAATATTTTTTTTTTGCGTTCCTGATAATATTTTCTAATTGCCTCTATTGAGGGTCGGTGGGAAATTTCCAAATGCAGTAATATATAGTGATATATTTTATCATGTACATTTATGTATATACATATATATATATATATATATATATATATATATATACACACACACACACACATATGTGTATACATAAAATACAAAACCATTTCATCTTCATTGACAGTTTCACGTATATATTTCTTTACACACTATTGGCTGTTAGTAGTGGTATTAGTGAACAACTTGCATCACGTTTTTCTCCCACCCCAGGAACATTCACAGTATCAGTCACACAATAACAACAAGACCATTACTGTTTTATATGTGTAATCAGTGTTCAGAGGGTGTTGTGATGCTTGTTTTAGTTATTTTTATATTGTGTCACATGTCACCCATTTAGTATCTGTGATACTGTTTTCCATGTATTTCAAACAATAGTGAAAAAGATTTATATGATTGTTTTGTAAGACTGATGTTGTGTGCTAATTGGATTCTTAATTCGGCCTTTTCAATACTTTTTAATTGGGCAAACCATCTATGTAAGCCTTATCTGCCTGTTTTGTGTTTTTCCTTTATCATTATGTGACAGTGATAATATGTATATTCACATTGGTGTATTGTTACATCTAACCATGTTGTATGATGTTCATTGCTGCACACTTTCTACTTGGCAGAATTATACAAAGGGTGTGATAAGTGGAGCTTTCTGATTGGCTGCAAACATTCAAACTGCCACATGTAAATATTTAATTGACAAAAATGTAGATCCTAGCCATATGATGAACACAATTTAACAGTGTTTACTAATATTTTGTATTATGACACAAATAACACACTTACAGGGATTATATCACTGGTGACTTAATTACCATCTAGGAGCATATGTCACTTGGCTCTACCTTGTGGCACTGTACAGACATAGAAGGTGGTTAACAGACCATTAACATAAGCTTTGCTCTTCCCTTATTGGTAAATTAATGTACTATTGCTCAACATGTTGATGATATACAACTGTGTTTCATAAGCAAATCATTTTATTTTCATATGTAACATGTAGAACATGAAGTATTGCTGTATGAATACTGTTAGACAACTATGCGTAGAGAGAAATGTATCTCTATATTGGTTAGTATGTGTTCTGAAAAGAAAGACATGTTCTTTATAAGATACAAAAAATTGCATGTCAGTATGATTTCTCAAAAAGACAGTATATTCATGGCAAAAAACTCTGTTTAATGCATCAGTTAGGGTTGTTCCACAGCGACAAAAGCAAGGAAATTCAGTGTTAGAGTTGAAAACCCTAACTCCTCATTCATCCCTCCAGCACCACACACACACACACACACACACACACATACATATGCAAGTAGGGGTGAGGACAAGGTAACACGACCAATCACAGACAACCAGCAGCAGGTGACAGAAATAAAAAACAACTCTCTAAATGTACTACAAGACATCCCCACTTACCTGACCAGTACTGCATGCTCAGTGGAGATCCACAGCAAAACTGAGGCCATGTACACCAAACGTACACATCCCTGATTGCAGGTGCACACAACGTACCACACTGAGGAGTTGCATGGCCTTATCTAGCGATGTGTGTGTGTCTGTGTGTGTGTGGTGCTGGGGAGTGAATGCAGAGTTAGGGTTTTCAACCCTAACACCAAATTTCCTCACTTTTGTCACTGTGGAACAATACTAACTGGTGCATTAAACAGAGTTTTTTGCCATATATATATATATATATATATCGTAAAAAACAAAAACAAGGCGCTGCATCAGCATGTGGTCTAAAAGCAAAACAAAATGGTTATATTAAATGCACGCTGAAAATAGAAAATAAAGTTAAAAATCCACATTTCGATCTTAGGTCTTCTTCAGGAAATATCTAAAAAAGAAAAAAAACAAGTTAGTGTAGAGGAAAGGTAAAATTAGAGAGATATATATGTGGAGAAAGAAGAACGAGGAGGCTCAGGGAGAAGAAGTGATAAATGGTAAGATTAAGAGAGAATCTGTGAAACAAAAAGGTGATGATGGGAAAGATAAAGCATAATGGGATTGAAAGAGCTGGGGAAGTTCCCAGGTGGGGACTAATTAACAGGGCCTAGTAAGAAGGCTGAAAGGTGACAAATGTGTGGGAAGGAGACAGAAATGGAGACTTATGGTGAAAATGAAAAATAAATTAAAAGAGTACAAAAACAACTAGACTTTAGGGGAAAAAAAAGGGATGGCTGAAAGATGCTAGAGGAAAATAAGTCTATCATTTAAACCAGAGGGCTGCTGGGAGCCAAGGCAGATGATCAGCTTGGCTTCCATGTTTTTTTCTATGGTCAGGATCCCAGAAGCCCTGCTGAAGGACACAGACGTTGTGGTCCCTGGAGATAAAGTGGGATACAATGGGTTTAGCAATTTCACCATTCCTGACTGTCCTGTAATGTTCCCTGAAATGGTCAGCAAGACACCTACCAGTTTCTCCGATGTAAATAACTGTACACTTCCTGCAAAGAATACAATACACCACATTAGTGGAGGTGCATGAGAACTCCTTGGTGATGTGAAAAACACCTGCAGGCCCCCGAATCTCAGTCACACTGGAAATAAATTTGCAGGTGTAGCAGCGAGTCCTGTTGCAAGGTTTGGTACCTGGGAGGGAGGAACTGTTAGGAGTAGGTAGGCTGCTTTTAACCAGGAGATTCCACAGGTTAGGTGGCCGGCGATAGGAAGCAATAGGTGGTTCTGTAAAGGAAGCACCAATGTTAGGGTCAGTTTGCAAAATGGGAAAGTTACTAGTGATGATCCTGTGAAGAGAAGGTGTGCTCTGATGGAAAGGAAGAACTAGTGGAATTCACCGTTGTTCTTGTGTGACAGTATCCTTCCTGCAGGGATCAAGGTTACGGGGCATGTTACTGACCCGGGAGAGTGCTCTGTCCACTGTGCTTTTAGGGTATCCCCTGTTGATAAAAAAATATGCATTATTTGGGTCTGCTCAGCAAAATCATCCTCTTCACTGCATAACCTGTGAAGTCTAAGAAACTGTGAATAAGGCAGGCCATTCTTGACATGTTTAGGTTGGAAGGAGCTGTGGAGGAGAAAACTGTGAGAGTCAGTGGATTTGTAATAGACTGATGTCTTCAGACCAGTGTTCTGGACTGACAGCTAGGATATCCAGAAAAGGCAGTGTAGAGGAGGATACTTCAACAGTGTATTGAAGGGAAGGATGAGCCATGGTAAACTTGTCAAGGAAGACTTGGAGGGTCTCCATGGAGCAGAGGTGCCCCCACATAGTCATCAATGTAGCATTTGTTGAGTTCAGGCACCGTCCCTGTGAATGAGTTAAAAAAGGTAATATATATATATATATATATATATATATATATATATATATATAGTAGCACAGTAGTGCCACTATAGTTAGGGTTGAGGAGCCATTTACTTGTTAAACCCAAAATTTTGCACCTTAATAACTTTGTAACCATTTGACAGATTTGCCTGAAATTTGGAATACATGATCAAGACCCATACACCTTGATATCTTCCAAGTTTTGTACAGGTCGCTTATGTGGCTGCAGAGTTATTAAGCATGATCTGTGCATGAGTTTATGCTTTTCTGGAATTTTACTGTCATCTCTACAGGTCACACAGTTTAGCAACCAGTCCGAAATCATCAGGGAGCGTATGTTGGGGTCCCCGATGTGCCTTTGAATATTTTGTGAAAAATAATTAATGTTTCAAAAGTTATTCAAAAAAGTTCCCATTATAAGTCAATGGAAGAAGTTAACAAAAATTTAAACAGTGTCGCAAATGCAGTTTTTACTTTCGCAAATGCAGTTTTTACTTTTGCAAATCTACCATTTTGTTTTCAGTTAGTGATCAGAAAAATGCTTGGCATTTAAAATTGGGAGCCTCTAGCAACCTAATTCTTTTTGTATTCACCTAGTCAGACCCTGAGGATGCTAGCCATGTCTTTATTTTGGGGTAAAACAACCCAGAAATATGTTTTTCAAATTTTTGGAAACAGTACTTTAGTAAAAAGTACTGTCACACTTGCGACACTGTTGAATGAATTTGCAAAAGCTTTCACAAACTTCAACAGTACTTTTCTAGGCTGTGGGAAAATGACAGCAATTCTTTAGCACCCTGCTACTAAAGAATGGTTTGGTGTTTTGGCCTGATATTTGGAGGGAACGCAGCCGACATCTCACTTTCAGTGTTTTATTGAAAAAATATTACATGGCGACAAAGTTACAGCACTCCAGATTTGACACTTTTTCCCATAGGATAACATTACAGCATCCAACGCATTACAGTAATCCTTTGGCACCCTGCTGCAAAATAATGGTTTGGTCTTTTGGGCTGAAATTTGGAGGGAACACAGCCAACATCCCACAGATGTGCCTTTTTGTGGCTTGGTGAAATAATATTACAGGAAGCTAAAGTTATGGCACTCAAACCTCTTTTTCCCATAAGATAACATTACGGCATTCACTCGCCTTTCAGGGCCCGTATCTCAGAAATGGTGCAAGATATGGACTTTGTCAGAAAATGCTTAGCCCCCTGCTGTAATCTAGGAAAATAACTTTGTTAATGCATAATTTAGGGTTAAAACACAAAAAGTAAGGAAATCAAACTTTCAGGTTTGAGGTTTGACCCCTCCCCCTCTTGGATCTGCCCATCATCCAGAGATTGACAGCTGATGGGGTGTGTCCTTGGGGTTGTGTGACCTACATCTCAACCCATTCCATGTGTAATCATATTCACAAGCCACAGAAAAGAAGAATGTGGTACGATTTAGGCCTCACAACCCCAAGGACTCACCCCATCTGTGATCAATCTTGGGATGATGGGCAGGTCCAAGGGGGGGAAGGGTCAACCCTAAAAGTTTGATTTCCTTCCTTTTTGTGGTTTAACCCTAAATGATGCATGTACAAAGTTTTTGCATATAATTTTGTTACTTTTTGTGAAACAGTATAGCAGTAAAAGTCACGCAAGTTGGTGGGAGCTCGGGCCCTTGGTCCCATAGTCCCACCAACATGAAAATTTCTGCATAAGATAAAACTACAAGTACCGAATATCATATGTATTGCTGGGAGCACATATGGTGGGAGCATGAGGCCAGCTCCCACCACATTGAAAGAAAGCAAAGTGTCAGTCATCAGAGTGGCATAATTCAACACCTGTTTATATGGGACACATAACTACTGGAAATTTCTTCCTTGGCAGTAACACTAGGCACCATATAAATGTGAACCCAGTACCACAATGCATAAAGTGTGTCACACAATATGCTAGCAGCAAATCAATTTTCCAACACCTAAATGCCATAATTCACATGTACAGGACATCTCCTGAAGACCCTCCAAATTTCAATATAAAAGACAAAACCATTTCTGAGATACAACACGTTAAAGTTTGAGATTTTCATTCATTGGACTGGCAGAGTTCCACACCTGTTAAGATTTTAGACACTTAATGACTGAAAAGTAGATCCACGGCAGTAAGGCTAGCAAACATATAAATTTCAAGCCAGTACGAGAATGGAAAACACTGTCCGCCTAAACGTAAACTGCACCACACAATATCTCTGAAGAAAATGTGTTGTCCGACAAGTAAACACCGTAATTCACAACTGCAGGCCATGCGTCAACACCCTCAAATTTCAAGTAAAAAGACCAAACTATTTCTGAGATATTTAAATGGGTGAGATTTAGGGTTCACAACCCCAAGGACACACCCTGGCAGCTGTCAATCTCGGGATGATGGGCAGGTAAAGGGGAGGGTCAACCCTAAAGTTTGATTTCCTTCCTTTTGTGTTTTAACCCTAAATGATGCATTTACAAAGTTTTTACATAGAATTTTGTTACTTTTGAGAAAGAACATAGCAGTAAAAGTCACACAAGTTGGTGGGAGCTCAGGCCCTTTGGGCCCGTGCTCCCACCAACTTGTAATTCTGCATAAGATAAAACTACAAGTGCCGAAAATCATATGTATTGCTGGGAGCGCATATGGTGGGAGCATGAGGCCAAAGCTCCCACCTCATTGAAAGAAAGCAAAGTGTCAGTCATCAGAGTGGCATAATTCAACACCTGTTTACATGTCAGACATGTAACTTCTGGAAATTTCCTCCTTGGCAGTAACGCTAGGCACCCTATAAATGTGAACCCAGTACCACAATGCATAAAGTGTGTCACACAATATGTCAGTAGAAAATTAATTTTCCAACACCTAAATGCCATAATTCACATGTACAGGACATCTCCTGAAGACCCTCCAAATTTCAATATAAAAGACAAAACCGTTTCTGGGATATAACATGTGAAAGTTTGAGATTTTCATTCATTGGACTAGTAGAGTTCCACACCTGTTAAGATTTTAGACACCTAATGACTGAAAAGTAGATCCACAGCAGTAAGGCTAGCAAACATATCAATTTCAAGCCAGTACGAGAATGGAAAACACTGTTGACCAAACTTAAACTGCACCACACAATATCTCAGAAGAAAATGTGCTGTCTGACAAGTAAACACCATAATTCACAACTACAGGACATGCCGACAACACCTTCCAAATTTCAAGTAAAAAGACCAAACTGTTTCTGAGATATTTAAATGGGGTGAGATTTAAGCCTCACAACCCCAAGGACACAACCTGTCAGCTGTCAATATTGGGATGATGAGCGGGTAAAAGGGGGGGAAGGGTCAACTCTAAAAGTTTAATTTCCTTACTTTTTGTGTTTTAACTCTAAATGATGCATTAACAAAGTTTTTTGTATAGAATTTCCTTACGTTTTGAGAAAGAATGTAACAGTAAAAAGTAAAAATTAGCCTATCTTTTGCATTAAAATCTGGCCATCTAGTCCCTCCCTCGCAATCAAAGATGACGATAAAGAATCTTGCGATGAAATAATTTGCAAGCTCATGATCAAACAATTTGTAGGCTCACGATCAAAGAATAAAAAATAGTAAAACTCAAGTTTAGGCACAAATACATTAAACCACCACCATGCTTTAATATAATGAAGCCCCCCTGAGCAAAACCCACCCCTGTTTGCCTTAATAACCCACCTCTGAGCTGAGAAAATTGATTTTTTTCAACTGGCCATCTAGTCCCTCTCTCGTGATCAAAGAATTTGCAGGGTCGTGATCAAAGAATAAAAATGGTGATATTCAAATTTTAGACATAAGTGCATGAAACAACCAGCATGGTTCGATAAAATGAAGCCCCCTGAGGAAAACCCACTTTCATTTATATTAATTACCCCACCCCTTAGCTGAGAAATGTGTTTTTTTCAACTGATCATCTTGTCCGTCTCTCACAATCAAAGATTGTGGTCAACAAATCTCATGTTCAAAGAATTTGCAGGCTCGAGATCAAAGTATAAAAAATGGTGAAATTCAAATTTTAGACATAAATACATGAAACCACCAACATGGTTCGATAAAACAAAGCCCCCTAAGCACAACACATCCTCATTTGTGTTCATAACCCACCCCAATCTGAGAAATTTGCTTTTTTCAACTGGCCATCTTGTCCCTTATTTGCAATCAAAGATCACGGTCAAAGAATCTTGCGATCAAAGAATTTGCAGCTTCAATATCAAAGATTGTTAATGAGCCATAATTAAACAATAAAAATATGTGAAACTCTATTTTTTAACCATTTTGAACAAAACCAAAGGCATGGCTTGATAGAGCGAAACCCCCTGAGCAAAACCCATCCAAGTGTTACTTCAGGAGTCACTCCTGAGTCAAGATATTTGAGTTTTCTGACCAGCACCTTAAAACAAGATGGCAACCACCGTGATCAAAGAATTCTTAGGGTCAAAGATTCTTTAACCGTGAGTCTGCAAATTCTTTGATCATGAGGAGGGACCAGATGTCTAAAACCCCATTATTTGTTTGCAAAATAACCATATAAATTTTCCCATTGACTTAGAATGGGAAATTAAAACTGCAATAATTTTTGAATGGATTAATATTTTTTCATGAAATGAAAAGTGGCATGTTCATTGAGCAAAACTATTGCAGATGAGCCAACTCCCAGAGTGGCACACCACATGCTGGCCACACATCACCATGGACAGAATCCCCAAAACTGCCCACATAGCTGGAAAAAGTGCATTTTTCAGTGTTTTGGTGCACAAAGACCGTAAGTCTGACTCAAACAAAATTTGGCAGATCAAGAGATCTGCCATGCCCCACCGTGCATTTCACATTTCAGGCAAATCCGTTGAACAAGTCTAAAGTTATTAACACAAAAATGTTTGAGTTTAACATAGAAGTGGCTTCAAGACCCTAAATATAGAGACACAACCACACCCCTTTAATATAAAGATATATAGCTATGTAGATATCAAGATGTGGCAAAGTTATTAAGGTGCAAAATGTGACCCTTTAACCTTAAAAGTGCTACCATAGTTTGGGTTGAGTAGCACTTTTAAGGTTAAAGGGTCACATTTTGCACCTTAATAACTTTGCCACAGTTTAACAGATGTGCCTGAAATTTGGTATGCATGTTTGGGAGTAGAAGATCCTGGGATCTGCCAAGTTTTGTACTGGTTGGATATACAGCTATGGAGTAATTAAGCAACAATGAATAGCACAGTTACACTTTTTTGTGATTTCTTTGCTGTTGCCCATCGGTCGCATGGTTTGCACGACCAGTCCAAAAACGTCAGGGAACATGTGACTGGGGTGCCCAATGTGCCTTTTGAAGATTTTGTGAAAAAATGTTAAACAGTTGAAATGTTATTCAAAAAACAAGTTCCCATTATGATTCAATGGAAAAAATTAAGAAAAAGTTTGAAAGTGTCACAAATGCAATTTTTACTTTCACAAATGGCCCTTTTACTGTCGCAAATCTACCATTTTGTTTTCAGTTAGTGATCAGAAAATGCTTGCCATTTAAATTTGTGATGCTCTAGCAACCTCATTCTTTTTGTATTCACCTAGTTGGACCCTGAGGATGCTAGGCATGTCTTTATTTTGGGGTAAAACACCCCAGAAATATGTTTTTCAAATTTCTGGAAAAAAGCACTTTCACAAAGTACTTGCGCACTTGTGACACAGTCAAATGAATTTGCAAAAGCTTTCGCAAAGTCTGACAGTACTTTTCCAGGTTATGGTAAAATTACAGCAATTTTTTGCCACCCTGCTAATAAAGAATGGTTTGATCTTTTGGGCTAAAAGTTGGAGTGAATGCAGCCCACATCTCACAGATGTGCCTTTCGCTGTTTTGGTGAAAAACTATTAGAGGGTGGCAAAATTACGGCACTCCAAATTTGACACTTTTTCCCGTAGGGTAACATTACGGTGTCCACTGCATTACAGGAATCCTTTGCCGCCCTGCTGCAAAATAAAAGTTTGGTCTTTTGGGCTCAAATTTGGAGGAAAGAAAGCCAACATCCCACTGATGTGTGCTTTGTTAGCTTGGTGAAATAGTATTACAGGGCAGCACAGTAACAGCACTCCAAAGTTGACACTTATTCCCCTTGGATAACATTACGGCGTCTGTCACGCCTTTCGGGGCCAGTATCTTGGAAACGGTGCGAGATACGGACTTTTCGTCAAAAAAATGCTTAGCCCCCCCAAATGGGGCTTAAGCATAAAACTAGCCAGGAAAGTAATAATTCATATAAAATTAACATTTTTTTTTCTACGTCGTACAGTTCCTGAGATTTAATATTCCAAGTCTGTATTTTATGCTCCTAGGCCCATTGTTATGTATACACTCTTTGTTTTCACTGTGTTTTCCAATGCATTTTTTTGGGGAAAAGAAGGGTGTGCCCTTTCATTACTGTGCCAGTTAGCATTTCCAGTTGTGTTTCCATTACCGTTTGTGGCACTGTTACCGTTTACACCACTGTCTGCGTTACGGCTTGTGTTTTCGCTTGCGCTTGCATTTGTGTTTCTGTGTCGTTTGGCATTATTGTTGCTGTTACCATTACCTGTTTCATTTGCCCACGATCGGGATTTTCGTCCACTGGACCACCAGGGATATGATCGGAGGTGGGGGTGTTTGAATACCCAGCCCGCGATCAGGCTTATCGTCCACTGGACCACCAGGATATGATCGGGAGGTGGGGTGTGTTTGGAATACTCCAGCCCACGATCGGGCTTATCGGCCCACTGAACCACCAGGGATGTGTTAGTATACTGCTGCCCGGTGATCGGGCTGGTGAGTGGGGCACAGAGAGTGGGGTTGAGGCCATCCACAGGTGGCAGCTGCTGTGTTGTGCCCCGCAATGCAGCAGCTCACCTGTGGGTGGCCCTCAACTTGATCCTTTTTTTTTGGCTCAAAGTTGTGCAGGCGCAGGTTGGGGGTTGCGCCTGCACAACTCTGCACAGCCCGGCTGAATATCGTGCTCTGCAGTTTATGCATGGTTCCTCCTCCAGTTCAGCATGCATTCATTTGCATTATGCTGTTGCTCAGCATGTTTTCGTGGCACAACTGCACTCCTGCTGAATATCGCAGAATGGAGCAAGTTCGACTTGCACAGGCGCCTTCCCTATTGATGGTGCAACTTTTGGAATATCTGGCCCCAAATGTTTAACACTGTAATTTATTTTTCACCTGCTAATGTACTGCACAGTTGTCTTTCTCACAGCACTATAAAACATCTTTTCTGCCCTGCTATATTTAATAGTCAGAGGTACACCTTAATGCCTGTCATCCTGTGCAGGTGCTAGTCCTTGTCATCAGTAAGAAAGTTTGTTACTATTACACTACCAATGTTAATGATAGCAAATCAATAATTATTATTGATAATTGTTAATTTCATATTATACCATCACAAAGACAAGCCTGGGCTCCATTGGTGACTATGGGACTGTAAGCATCATGTTATCACAGCACAACATCACAGCTGTAGTCCCAGCACCAGGCTGACCAGATAAGTTTTGGAAAACAAGAAGTCACTACATGTAGCTGCTTGACAGTGCAATCCCATTTTCATTCACACTCTCAACGCCTTTAAACTACTGTGGTGCTTCTGACTCGGCTGCTAGTGATCGCTGGCCATGACAGTGCAAATTGTCCCTATGTTGGCTCATTTTCCAGTAGATATAGTGGAATAACTCCCTGTCCCCCACTGACACACAGTGTGTCCATTTTCATAAATAAAAAACAAATGTTATTATAGATGTCATTTTAATATATGTGTCCGCTGGTCCATCAGCACAGTAATTGTGTACAACTTGCCAGGCAAAACAGCTAAAGAAATATTCACCAACATTATCCCTGACTATAAACAGATGTTTTAATTAAAAAAAATATATCATTTTAGACATCATTTAAATTTCCACGTCAGCAGGAGCACAAGGCCTTTCAGATTGCCACAGTCCTGTGATTACCGCTCACTTTTTCAAACTCGTGCACTGTTACAATGAACATTGTAAATTTAACAAATTATCGATAAAATGACAGTCACATTCAAATAGGGAGTGCACAAAACTGTACTGCATTCCTGGAAATCAGTAAGTGCTCAAACAACCCATAACTGGTATTACGGTTCCTCAACCACCCTGCGGTTGATTTTAAACCCATTCAAAAAAAAAAAATACTAATTAAAAAAATATTACCCAGTTCCATATTGGGATCTTAGTGTGTGGACTGCTTTACTTTCCTGGGAGGGGGGTGCAGCAGGAGATAGCAGACACACAATAACATTCAGTGGGACTGTTTTCTATTCATTGTGCCTAACCATTGAGAAATGAAATGTTAAATACTTTTTAAGACTTTTGTAAAAATTTTTTGTTTTATTAGTACCAACAAGCCATTGTATAATAGAATAATGTCCTTTGGTGTGTGTTGTGCTGGGATAATGTTACTTTTGGGTGATTAGTTCACTGCCTGTGGCCTCTTGTCTAGTGACGACAGGTGCGACGTTATCACACCACAACACTTACTGCGGAGTGCATTATTGCTTTTAATGTAAGATAGTACATTTAAGAACCTTATTACTGCTGTGCCACATTGTTTTGAAGAATTTTACCGTGTGGCAGTGCAAAAGCACAGTGATGTAGACACTATGGGCATCCAATGGTACAGCAATGAATTAAATGTCTTTATTTTGAGTAGATTTATCCATACTGCAGTTTAAGTTTTAGGTTACTTGTCTGAATGTCTTATTGTTATGCTACCTAGAAATCTGTCATTTATGTTCTTTATGTACTTGAAGATGTCTGGTATGGTTTTGGAGCGCATGTCATATCAGTGACTTAATTATTTAAAGTAGTGATGTGTGTTGAGGGCCTGAAACACGGTAAAAAAGTTGTTTGCTTTCAAACTATCATTAAAGTGATCATGATTGTGTACATAGAAAAGTATATTATGATAGTGTTAATGTCAAGGTACTTTGTTTTTTAGTGCAGACATGACTACACGTTATAGGCAGACATGGTGAAGTAAAAATTCTCACACTTGATGAGGATGTATTTCAATTGTATGGTATAATAGTGTCAATAATGCAAAAGTATGTACATACTGAATATTTATGAGTAGTGAAAGAAAATATAAGAGTAGCATTCTAAGCCACAGCTAACTATACGTTTTTTTATGTTGTCAGCTTATTAGATTATATAGATAATCAAGTATGACAGAGACAGAAATAAGATACTAAATAGTTTAGCATCATACTTAAAACTATTATCATAACTTTGAAATGAATGCATTTCTGATATTGCAGTAGATAAGAAATATTTGAAGTAAAATATTTGAAAGTCATAATGGTTTAATTTGTGTTGTATATTCATCATAACTTTTTTAAATCTTGTAGGGCCGCAATCGCTAAAATGCACGCCCACTGCTGCTGTTACAGCAGATGTCACGCGCGAGGTTGGCAGTCTGCGTGAACAAAACACTGTCATCCTTGAGAGGCTGGACAGAATCCAGTCTCTCTTGGATGCACAGCAGCAGACTGTCAACCTCGTGCTAGAGCCAGTAGTAGCAGTGGGTGATGGTGCTTTACCGAGTGGCAGTGCTTCACCTCCACAAACACCATCTGTTCCTGCAGCTTCCCTGGGCAAAACTGGCCGCCCTTCATAGCGGTCCGGTATCTTCTCCAGAGGGCGCAACAGCTTCCACTTCGTTTGCTCCTCCACATCAAATCCAGTTTCTAGCCTGGATTGCCTCAAGCAGTGCATACACCTCTCGCAAGTGTTGCACAAAAGTTAGAAAACAAAATAAACCTTTTTATATATATTTTTATTTATGTAAGAAAAATGTTTTTAATAATTTATTTTTATGTATGATGCAATACACAGTTTAATTATTTTTTTGCCCTGTATGAATATTATTTGTGTGAATATATATTTTGTATTGTTTATACAAAGAAAAATATTTTGTTTGTAATTTTTATATATAAAATATTTTATAGTAAAAAGTGAATTTATACTCTCTTGTGTTTGGTGTGTTATTGTGTAGTTGAGATGTTTCTGAAAATAGTTTTAACAAGATTTATACAACTGTGATTTTCTCATTTGGTGAAACCTCATACCACACTATTGTGGTATTAGAGTTGGGATTCTCCATTGAAGTAAGTTACATGTGTGACAATGCTACGTTACACTATTTGTGGCACACTGTTGTTGTTTCATACAACTAGTGCTACAGAATGTGTGTATGTGTATCATGATGAAGATAAGTATGTACCTGCTAGTACTAGAGTGAAATGTCTGTGTTGGCATACTTACAACAAACTTATGTATTCAGTACGAGCAAACCTCTTCCACCGCTGTTCACATGATTGGTGGTACCACCTCAGTTGGTAGTACAAGCACTCTATCAAATCTCAAGTTACTACAGTAACATATCCATTTGTTCAGTAGATGAACTAATGGTGTCCATGTCATGTCATATTGTCTTTTAGTTATGTACATCTTTTATTTACATATGTGCTCACAAACAAAAGGAGTAAGACACTTTACATAAAAATATTACATGGAATAACAATGACAAATTACAATTAATAAAGTAATAAAAACAATATGATTCATAGTTAACTACTGTTACTGTTAATAACAGTAAATGCAACTACAAGAGTTGAAGTATTTCTGATATTGGAACTTTTATGTATGTGCACTATTCTTACAACTAGAAATCATGTACTATGCTGAGTAATAGTTCTGAAAAGACAGGATATTCATGGCAAAAACTCAGTTTAATGCATCAGTTAGGGTTGTTCCACAGCGACAAAAGTGACGAAATTCGCTGTTAGGGTTGAAAACCCTAACCCAATTCCCCCCCCCAGCACGACACACACACAGACACACACACACACACACACACACACACACACATATGCAAGTATGGGAGAGGACCAAGTCAACACAACCAATGAAAGACATCCAGCAGCAGGTGACAGAAATAACACACAATTGTCTAAATGTACTACGAGACATCCCCACCCCCTTGACCAGGTACTGCATGCTCAGTGGAGATCAACAGCAAAACTGAGGCCATGTACACCAAACGTACACATCCCTGATTGCAGCTGCACACAACGTACCACACTTAGTAGTTGCATGGCCTTACCTACCGATGCCCCACACCACACCACAACTGGTACTGTGCCGTTATTCAATATAAATGTTGAAGGTGCATGATGACAGTTGTAAAAAGGTTTTAACACTAGTGAGTATACATAAATTAAGAAACGCACATAAATTAACTACAAGACACTAGCATGCTGAAGATAAAAGTAGTAATACATTTAGTAGGTGATTTACATAGTAGTACATTTACTGCAATGGTTTACTCAACATAGAGAGGCTGATGTAAACGTATGGAAAAGCATTCCTGTTCAACGCCAGAAATTGGGTGATCGCTGAGTATCACATGCATTCTTACTCGATGAAGGTGTACTGCTCTGTACATACTTAGACCTTCACTGTGTTTCAATACTAAAGATGCAGTAAGTATTCTTTGTAAGAAACATTGTAATTGCATGGATCAGGCCAAGCAACTTCTAAATATCATAGCACTACTGAGCCAACAATGATGTACCTGTATCGGATATGTATATAGAGATTTTCCTGTAGGCACTTACTGAGTATGTTGTACCTGATAAAGACAATCTCATTGCATCTGTGATGACTAACTTATTCAAATAGTAATACATTTACTATGGCTGCAATGAGTGATCTATGCCACTTATGGACACAGTGTGATTTTTTTAACAGTTGTTTCATACTCAGGCTGTATGCCTACTATTTGGGTTTGCCACACTTCTGTCACTGATGCTATCAAACTGACAACTATGTTAATTGTGGTACTACAGGAATCAAGTAGGTATGGTGTAGATATAAACTGAATGTATTTTAGTATTGATTTAACTCACAATGGGGTAAGTGTACTAGGACAGCAGGGTTATCCTCTATCACTGACTCTGTCAGTTATAATCACACTAGGGTTTTGATGACTGTAATGACTGTTACACTGTTCATCTTCATGAGTTCATATTCACAGCCATTCTCCAGTAACTAGACAGTGTATGGTGTAAGTGGGTGGGACACTGTGTTGCAAAGCTGCTGCAGTGCCCAGCAGAGGGAGAGTATCTACTATAAAGACAATTACCACAATAAGGCATGACCAACAGTTATGTAAAATGGTCTGTTAATCACCATGTAGGAGTTTAATGTTGAATGAGGTATAGCCGAGTGCTACATGTCGCTAGACAGTGATAAACTGACCATTAACATAATACCTGGAGTGGCTTTTATTGCTATCATAATAAAACTGTTTTTAAACAACATTAAACCATGTTTATCATATGGTTAGGCTTTTACATGTATGTTAAGAAAACTAAACATAAGGGTGTTACAATGTTTACAGTCAATTAGAAAGCTGCATTTCTCAAACCCTTGTTATAATCAGAGATATTATACCTGTACAACTCCTTGGTTTTGCTGAACTCTGTTGTTTCAGGTGGCCCACCACAAGTGGTGTGGTGTGGTGTGGTGTGGGGCATCGGTAGGTAAGGCCATGCAACTACTAAGTGTGGTACATTGTGTGCAGCTGCAATCAGGGATGTGTACGTTTGGTGTACATGGCCTCTGTTTTGCTGTTGGTCTCCACTGAGCATGCAGTACCTGGTCAGGGGGGTGGGGATGTCTCGTAGTACATTTAGACAATTGTTTGTTATTTCTGTCACCTGCTGCTGGATGTCTGTCATTGGTTGTGTTGACTTCGTCCTCCCCCATACTTGCATGTGTGTGTGTGTGTGTCTGTGTGTGTGTCGTGCGGGGGGGGAATTCGGAGTTAGGGTTTTCAACCCTAACAGCGAATTTTCTCACTTTTGTCGCTGTGAACAACCCTAACTGATGCATTAAACAGAGTTTTTTGTCATGAATATATATATATATATATATATATAGACAAGTGTGCAAAATATAATGCTAACCAGACTTCCCATTGCTGGTGTTTGTTTGACACACATTAAAAAATACACCTACTAACTTCACCACTTTGACTTATAACTACGTATTAATTATCTGGCAATTGATAACATTTAGTTGTTGGTGCCACTTACAGCCATATGTGTGTGTGTATGTGTGTGTGTTTGTATGACAGTACATCTCTTAAGAATCTAATATTCATGCAGTTCATGTAAAAATATTTGGTTTGTGTGGCGGGGAGGGGACTGACTATCGTAAATTGTTTTACCCAAGCATTCAGGTACTGAAGTCATTTGCTTTCAACAAGTGCCTTGCTGTGCACCTGACTGTGGGGGTAGTCCTATTACAATGAAACTACCTGTCATACCTGAATGATCTCAATACAGTAGAAGTGTCTTACAAACTTAGACATATTACACGTATATGTTGGATTGCCTAAGATTATTTGAGCAGTGTATTTCTCTCAATACATGATTACATTGTTTTAATCTTATGTTTTTTCATTATTTACAAACATATACTTACTTCCAATGTGTCAATCTCCAAACTTTGATTTCCCTGCACTTTCTTACAACCTGAAATTCACTTCATACCAGTCCTGGTCCCTTGTAGGCACAGCTCTGGCAGCCTTGCTTCTGTAGAAATTCTGCCGGAGCTGCTTGCACTTCTTATGACACTCATCAGGGCTCTTTTCTAACCCCTGGTCACACAAGGACTGACCAATCTTCTCCCATGTTTCAGTTAGGGAGAGATTGGTTACTCTTATCAGAATGTCCTCTTTACCATACTGGTTGATGGCCCTGACCATGATGAGTGCATCATCATCTGACCAGAATTTACGCATTGTTGTTTTTCTCATGTTGGGGAAAAAAATACTCTGTTTGCTGTTGAGCTGCATTATTACTCCCATTTAATGACTGTAAACATTTATACACTCACAGACACAGACACTATGGAACTTACAATTATTTATTGCTGCCCATAAGTGTCTGACCTATAGTAGATAATTATTTCATTTTCAAAAAGCCAAACTTTACTGTCTAGCCACTCTGCAGTCACACTAAGATATTCAATGTAACTACACAGTCACTGAACTCTGCTGTATGTCACCTCACAAGGTAGCACACATATAACGATCACCCTGATTTAATTTCTTGTTTACCTAAATTTACACATTAAATATCTGATTGCTCTGACATGCCTTTAATGTTTACTAAGTGTTGTACAATTCAAATTTACCTACACTATGCAATTGTTAAACACAGTTGCTCATCCACTAAGACATCTATAATTCTGTCTCAACTGATTAATAGCAGATACAGAATCGCCATCTACACTGTAGAATTAATTGAACAGCACCAATATTTCATTTGTGTGACATATAAATTATCATAACTTCAGTACTATTTCTCAACATCTATTGCGTTGACTCCCCCCACACCCCTCTACCCCGAGTCACACAGACACACATAGATAACCTGCAGCCTCACGAACAAGAGAAATACATTCTAAATACAATTACTGTATAGTGAACTGCAGTGGTTTGCTTACTCTTATCAACCTTGATAACAGTACACAATAACACAAGTAATAAGAAAAAACAGGAAAATAAAACAGATGGATGTTAGAAGAAAATTAAGAAAAAAGGATACATGTGCATAGGTGTAAAGCATCAATATTTTGAGAAAAGTATATATGGCTCTTAAAAGAGCCATTGTGGGGTGGTATGTTGCTACTTATGATGTAGGTGACAACATATTCACATTCCATGTTGTCGGTCCCACAGAAAAATCCTGTTACCAGCATCTGAGGGATGCACACCATCTTTTAGGTGTAGCCAATACTTATTCTACTTAATTTCAGTGTGATGTACAGTGTGCATTCCCAGACTGTGTAGGAAGCCAGATATTTGAATTTTACCTTATGCTGTGATCTTTCAGGTCCAGGAGTGTTTGTTTGGCCTTGCCAGATCATCCTCTCTAATGTCTGAACACAGTATTTTACAGGCAGGTAAGACTGCAGTTAAAGCAACCAAATCTGATATAGGTGCTTCATTTAGATCTATACTCCTTTTGTGGCCCAAAAATCATTATCTTCAAGATGGATAAGGAGGAGGAGAGACCACGTGATGCAGACAGCATGGTGCTAGCTCTGACTTCTCGCTCCAGCAACCTGATCCCTTTATTCATTTATTTTCTGAGTTTAAAAACTAGTAAAAGCCTTACAACTTGCTCAGAAGACTTCTGTATTGCTTCTCTACTACCAGCTTGCAAGATTTCCTACATGGAGGTCAAAATGCGGAGAGCATTACCAAAACGTACTCCACCAGCAACTCCAGAAAAAGGCTTGAGGAAGCCTAGGGCCTATAGCACTGCTGACACTCCAGGGATTTCAAGTTTTCCCTCAGACATAGAGCTGCTCACCCTGGCTGGCTTCTTTGCTGAATTTAGACCTTTTAAGGATGAGCTCAGTTCACTTACCTTGGAGATTAAATCTATCTCCCAAGCTCTAGAGGACATTTCTCAATGAACCTCAAATTTAGAGGCCCAGATCAGCAGCTTGCTGTAAACATTCTGTGATAAGATTGACCCCGAGCTAGTGGCAATGAGGCACAAGATTACAAAAATGGAGCTAAAAATAGAAGATCTTGATGGCCATAGTTGTAGGAACAATACGGTCCTCATTGGCCTCCTGGAGGCTAAAGAAGGGCAGGATGCCACCCTCTTCATACAAAAATTCATAGAGAACAACTGCCGGGCCCTCTCCATTTGGCCTTAAATATTTGATAGAGCAGGCACATAGGGCACTCAGACAGATTCCCCCAGTCGGATCCTCCCTCGAGACCACTGATCTTTTGATTCTTAAATTATCTAGAGCATCAGCATTTCCTATCCAAAGTGAAGGAATTACAACAGGTTCTATAAGAAGGAACCAGGATTCGAATAGCACAAGATCTTCTTGCCACCATTCGTCAAAAAGGATGGATTTTCATCCCCTTGTATCCAGACTCATCACTGGGGGGGCTGATTTCGTATGACTGTCCCATGAGGCTTCAGGTCTTACTTAATTGTGGGTACTTGGCAAAGTTATAAAGATCCAGATGCAGCTCATACAGGGCTCAAGGCCACATTACCTGATCTGTTTCGAGACACTTGAATTTACCTGGTGAAGGTTTGTCAACTTCACTAATAAATAATAGAAGGGCACTACATTTTGTTATAAATACACCTGAAATGGTGCAAACATGGTGTAAAGATGGCCCTATGTGCTGGAACTTTGGATCTGTTTACCGCTCCTGTTCGATTATGTTTATAGCCCAATTTCATCCAGTGGAACATTGAGTGCTCTCAATTAATAATGTTTCCAGGTCTTTCCAGTTTTCTGCTGGGCATAATTATGTTTAATAACTATCGAGAAGCATGATGTTTGCACCTGTATATCTTGTTATTTGGACCCATTTATGTTTGTGCACACTCTTGTTTTTCCACCCTTCCATTTGGGCAGAGATTATACCTCACAACAACTGCTAGAGGGAGCTCATTGCCTACTTCTTAAGGAGTTATTGGTAGCTGGTTTCATTAGATAGTAATGGTGTTACAAGTTAATCTACTCTTTAGATTTTGGCTCTTAGCAACCCCGCGTTTAAAGTTTGCTTTTAATTCAAGTCACTGTTCAGATAAAGGTCAAACAGCAACCTGCTTGTTATTATAAGCCAAACCTGTGACTTGTGATCTAATTCATAGAGAGGGTTACTGTTCTTGTTGTTGTTATACTGAGCAGCCGATGAGATCACGTGATGTAGGCTCACGAGTAGCAACACTCTGAATGTCTCCCGTTCGCTCGGTGTTTGATTTTATATTTAAATTCACTCTACTTACAAGAAAAATAAGAAAATACATTCCTCAGAGGTCAAGAACTACTCTACATCTCCTGTCTGCAGTTTTCCTGTCTGATATGGAAGCAGAGATGAGGCAAGCATTACCGAAGCATACGCCTCCCTCCATGCCAGAAAAGGCTAGTAAAAAAACAAGGAGGCACGCTGCTTCAGCTGATTGTACCTCTCAAATGCCATATCCCAATGTTTTAACAGTCGACTGGTTCTAATGAAGCTCAATCCATTTTATGAAGAACTCCAATCACTAACTACAGAGTTTAAATCTATGATTATGGCTCTGGAGAACATCTCAACAAGGGTCGGAGATAATGAGACATGAATCGTCTTGGTAGAAAAACACCTGTGGAGATTGGAACTGGAGACGGTGCTCACAAGACAGAAACTGGCTAGATTGGAATCTAAGATAGAGGATTTAGAGGGGCATAGTAGATGCAATAATATTGTCTTTATAGGACTACCAGAGAAGGAGGAAGGGGCCAACGCAGTCCTCTTTGTTCAAAAATTGGTGGTGAAGCTGGTAGGTCCCTCTCCGTATGGTGCCTCTTATTCCATGGAGAGGGCTCACTGGTCCCTGTGCCCTATCCCAGTGGCAGGTACTCCCCTTCGACCCTTAATCGCCAGCTTCCTGAACTACCTCGAGAGGCAGCACTTTTGGTGAAGGTCCGAAGTTTAGACCAAATCATGGGGGGGTGAGGTCCAACTAAGAGTCACGCAATATCTCCCTCTATTTGTCCATCAGCGTAGAGATCTCTTTCATCCCCTTGTCAACAAACTGATTCCGGCAGGGAACAAATTTAAAATGTTGTACCCCTTGAAATTTCAGGTCCTGAAGCCGGTACTTGGTCTAGCTTTGAGGATCCAAAAACCACGGAAGCTACCCTGAGAGCGGCACTTCCAGATCTCTTCAAAGATCGCTGAAGAAGAGGACTTTTCTGCTTTGCTTCCCTTTCTGAAGTTATGGATGCTTGCTGCACTGCGAGATGCCATGGTATGGTTGGTACCCTGGATCGCTTTCATCTGATTAATATTTTGTAGTGTTTGGACACATGAGTTTGGCTTCAACACTGTAAAGATCCCTATAGGAAATACATGGCTTGCCTTGTTTTTATGCAAAAGTGCCTTCTGAGCGTTAGTTTCTCATGGACTTAAGGTTTTCACATAAAAGACAAACAGATCGCATGTCACTCAATCTACAGCGTTTCTTTACAGTTAAACTTATCTGTTTTGCAAGTACCAATGTACTCTTTTATTTTCAGTTGTTTGATGGGATGCTTGGATAAAGAAATGACTTAAATAATAACTTTGCACATAGCTACTTGTTTTCCCAGGTTTTCATCATTTACATGTTATACTCATTAAGGACACAGGAGGTTGCCCTAGTACAAGTTATCTATTTTCTGTTAAGATGGGCTAAGCTTGTATGTGGTTAAATGAAACACTTAAAATCCATTATTTTGGGCTTTCTGTTAAGCTTACAAGGTTACGATTTCTCAGAGCTTACTTTTTAGCTAATGAGTATTTTTATTGTGCCTGTTGCACCATTTCTTTGCTCTCAAACTAGTGTTAGGATTTGAATACAGGATACACCCTTTGGGGTAATTCGTAGTGATATGAGTGAGTGGGAGGGAGGAGTTGGTGTTCATTGGTTCTGTATATCATGTATCTGGATATTATTAGGTTGGGGAAGGGGGTAATTTTGGCCTTTTGGATAAATAAGAATAAGCTAAGTTTTGGGTTTCAAGGGCTTAAGTAAAAGATTTTGGGTGTATGTGTTGCAATTTCTATAGGGTTAAGTGACTTGGGGATGGGGAAGGGTGTAGGAAGGGTTACTTTGGCTGGTTGTTGTTAATGTTAGGAGTAAGCTATAGCACTCTAGATTACATTTTCACTGTTAATGACACCCCAAAAGATGTATAGATTAAAACGTCTTACTTGGAATAGTACAGGTGCCAGGAAGAACGTCAAACGCAATCAGATTCTAAAACATATTGATTGTTTGAAAGGAACTATCACATTCCTACAAGAAACCCATTTACTGTCCTTTGAGGGTTCACTTTTTTGAAGGCAATTTGTAGGCCAGGTTTTTAATCCAGGGGACAGTACCCAAAGTAGAGGGGTAGCCATATTATTCTCCCAAAGCATTCCCTTCAACTGTGAACTCTGCATACAGGACCCAGGTGGCAGATATTTAATCTTGAAAGGCGTACTGGACCACACAGAGGTGGTGCTTTGCTGTATATATGGCCCTAATTCTGATTCTCCTTTTTTTTTAGACTACTCACAGATTTACTTCCCTATACCCCTTCCCATTAATCCTAGGAGGGGATTGAACTTTCTTTACCCCTGACCTGGATAGGTCAGGGGTTAGAAGATCTGGTCTTTCGCCTGCACAGCAAGCCCTCTGGGACTTAGCAGATCAACTAGGACTGATCGACCCTTGGAGGATTTTGTATCCCTCCTTGAAAGAGTATACTTTTCAATCTTCTGTTCACCATACATCTACCAGAATTGATTATTTTTTAATTTGCCAATGTTTTCTGTCAGGGATTTTGGATAGTGCCACAGAACCCACAGTCATCTCAGACCATGCAATGGTGTAGTGCTCCTTAAATCTGACTCCCAGCATTCCAAGGGAAACTATTTGGAAGGTGAACAATCAGTTATTGAGGGACCAGAGTGTTGTTATATCTCGAAGGCAATTGAACAGTATACGGAGGTTAATCTTGGCTCTACAGGCAGAACTTATCTAGAGTGGCATGCCTTGAAATGCTTTCGAAGAGGGGAACTGATTAGAATAGCTCTGTTTAAGAAAAAGAGGAAACAACAAGAAGCCCTCACGTTACTTAACAGCATACATCAACTAGAAAAAGAGCTTCCACCCTCCACTCCGGAAGGTGACAGAATTAAATTAATAGGCTTAAGGGCCCAATATAGCTCCCTTTTGCTAAGTAAAGCTGAATATGCAATAATGCACACCAAAATTAACTATGTGGATCAAGGGGGAAAATCTGGTAAGTTATTGGCCCTTCATTTAAAATCTCAAGAAGCTTCCAGAATAATTAAGGGTATCAGATCTAGACTAGACAATATTATACAAGTAAACCCTAAAAGAATAGTGCAGGAATTTGTAACTTTTTATCAGGACCTGTATGGCCCTGTGTCTAATCCTCCAGGAAAACAAAAGCTAGATAATTATCTTGAGGCCCTTCCTCTGCCACAGTTATCAGCAGCACAGAAGTTAGCATTGATGGCTCCTATAACTGATAAAGAAATTGAGAAACTAATACATTTCCTTCCCTCCGATAAGTCTCTCAGCCCTAACAGGTTTTCGCCCAATTTTTATAAATATTTCCACAAACAGTTGACTCCCTGGTTAGGTCAGTTATTTAAAAGATTCCTGGAAGGGGAAGGAATGGATGACAGTTTTCTAGAGGCCCTAATAATTGTTTTACACAAATCGGGGTGGGATCTAGAAATGGTAACTAATTATAGACCTATCTCTTTATTGAATTATGATATGAAAATCATTGCTAAGCTGTTAGCAAATAGACTGGCTGAGGTCATGCCCTCCATAATTCACCCAGATCAAGCAGGGTTTATGAAGGGGAGGACCTCCTCGGATCACTTGAGAAAATTATCACATATTTTGTCTGTGAACAGGGACTCTGAAGTACCTGCTGGACTGCTGTCCCTGGACGCGGAGAAAGCTTTTGATAGAGTGGACTGGAGTTTTTTATTTTCCACAATGGGTAAATTTGGATTACTTAAGGAATATATTGGTTGGATTGCTTCCTTCTATAAAAATCCCAAAGCTCGTATTTACTGCAATGGAGTCTTCTCAGAGAGGTTCCTTCTTCATGCTGGTACTCATCAAGGGTATCCATTATCTCCACTGCTTTTTAATATTTATCTAGAGCCTATGCTTTTCAAACTTAGAAGTTCTTCCTTGATTTCGGGCACTCCCTTGTATGGCTTCGACTTTAAACTATCGGCACATGCAGATGACATTCTGCTTCATTCTACCAACCCCACTGTTGCGTCAGAAGTTGCCCTGCAAATTATTTTAGAATTTTATACCTACTCCAATTATAAAATTAATTTGGATAAAAGTATGGTCTTCCCTTTGAATGTTAGATTGCTAAAAAGTGATATGTCACAATTAGGTGTTCAATGGAGTCCCAGAAACCTGAAATAGTTGGGTATTTATCTTACTAACTCTGATTCCCTCTTGAAGAAGCTAAGTCTTGATGACACCCTGTGCATTATACAACAAGATATTGCTAGATGGTCATCCCTTTCTATCTCTCTTTGGGGACGCATCAATATAGTTAAAATTAATGTCTTACCAAGAATCTTTTACCCGTTGCATATGCTCAACGTTTGGTTACCCACCAAATGGTTTAAGAAAGTCCACTGTATTATTCCTTCCTCCATATGGGCTGCCAAACCCCCAAGAAGAGCTTATCAGAAATTGATTGCACCCAAGGTTAGAGGTGGGTTGAGATTACCTCATATAGGGGGATATTACTGAGCTAATCAAGTCACTAAATATATGAAATGGATGACCAATGATGCAATTTTGGCCAACCTGTCATATGTCCCATCGTGGTTAATACTTGAGAGAAAAATGTTAGCTGAGGAACACTTATCCACATCCACATTGTTACACTGTACAATTAAAAATTTACCGGTTAACATCTCCCGCTCTCCCATAGGGGTATCAGTAAAGGCCCATACTCAGCTGTGTAATTTTTTAAAATATATACATACCAAGGCTGGAATCAGCCATTAATAGAGAACTCAAATTTCAGGATAGTAATCAAAAGATTGCCAAACATTGGATTCCCCAGTCCCAGAATGCAAAAATAAAAGATTTCCTGGACCCGGTAGGGAAAGGTATCCCTGCATCTGATATTACTAAAAAATTCTCATTAAATAAGGGACAACACTTCAGAACATACCAGATATCTCATCTCCTGAACCGGTTAAGCAGACAACTGTTTACAGAGCACAAATTTTATGATTTCTTTACTTCCCTAGCCGAAGTAGCATTCCTCCCCCATGCAATAGCCCAGGTATATGGTTCCCTCTTAGACCTGCCATTTACTGATCAGGACAGAGGCCCAAAATCCTGGGTTAGACAGTTCCCAGATCCTAACATTAACTGGAGCAAAATCTGGGAAGAAACCTACATCTACTTATCTCAAGACAGGTTGAGACTTACACAATTCCAATTTTTCCATAATCTATATTGGACACCCCTTAAACTTTTCAAGATAGGCAATTCCCCGACTCCAATTTGTACCAGGTGTAATCTGGAGGAAGGTTCCCTCTGGAATATTTTCTGGGACTGCCCTTCTGTTCAGGACTTCTGGAATGGAAATCCACCATAAAGCTGACCCACTGTTAGGTCTAGAAGATCTGTTTACACCAGAAATTTGTCTCATTGGAGAGTATTCCAAGATACAGGTCAGAGTGCATTGATATCACATGCCGATGATTGCACTGACACTTAAGAATCTTGTTTTAGGCATTGGATTGATGCTCAGAAGCTTTTGTATATAGAATGGCTTAAGGATCTTCTGTTTAATTTGTGAGTGGAGCAATTTAAATTATTTGCGGGTCAACTTTTTTCCAGATTTAAAAAGATATGGGCTGGGATATATACTATTTATAGGCTACAAGTGGGAGCTCATCTGGTTTACTGTTATTTATGGTTTGATCTGTAGCCACAAGAGGTGTCGGGTGTTCTCTATTCATGGCAGCAATCCAATGCACTTTCTTTGTATGGCTTTGATTTCAGTAGGGAGTGTGGTCAATAAACTTCCATGTCAAGGTGGGGAGGGTTGAGTGGGCGGGTGGTGGGTCTGTTTTGGGACATTAAGAGAGGAGGTTGTTATTTTGGGGAGGGTTATCAGGGGAGGGGACATGGTACTGTTTCTCTGATGCCTGATATATTGCCTGTATGTGGATTCATGTTATTTCAGCACTGTGCCATGTCATTTGTTTTATGTTTGAAAATAATAAACTTTAAATAAAAAAATACTGAGCAGCTGACAATGTCTTATTCAGCTCATTAGTGTGTATACACATTTGATATAAATTACTTGGGTTAGTTTGTTAAGAAACTGGTAAGGTACATGTAAAAACTGTACCCTCCCTGTATGGCTCAAGGGAGTTCATTTTGCATTTTATACCCCGCTTCCCTGTTATAAGGGGGGAACTGGGAACAATTAAAGGTGGCTGGAGGGAGCTATAGTGAAGGAGATCTGTGGAACACAGTCCGCAACAGTTTGGGGAACTGGGGGGAGGATTGGGTTGATTCAAATATACAGACTTGATTTTCTGTTTTTTGTTTGGTCTTGGGACTTAGAAGTGGGGGTGTTTGGGAATGTGAGAAGGAAGGGAGGGAAGAGGTACAACACAGATTCTTGGAGGCTAAAGATACTGCCAATCCTGATGATACTTCTGAATTTCTTGTTCAACTTAATGTCTGGCAAAGCTTATGGCTAATAATCTTAGAATTGCTACTTGGAATGTCAAATGGGTCAGACAGAAATTGAAACAACACAAGGTATTAAAGCATTTGTCCCTATTGTTAACAGAGGTTATATTCATACAGGAATCTCACCTGCTGGACTCCAAAGCCATTCGGATGAGGAGACAACAAGTGGGTCACGTATATTTGCTGCAATGGTGCAACCCAAAGCTGTGGCGCCATGATCTTGATAACCAGAAAAATTCCGTTCTCACTTATCCAAATGGTCAGGGATCCACATAGTAGCTTTATTTTAGTACATGGTACTATTTATACAACATAATTTCTATTGGGGAAGCTTTTAATGGGCCCACTGTGGACTCACCAGGATTTTTCATGCAGCTGGTTAATTTTCTCACCCCTTCCTCTCGATACCAATAATACTAGGAGGTGATATGAACCTCGTATTCAACCCCATCTTAGATCACTCTGGAGGTTCCCGAAAAGAGGGCTTTCACCAGCTCAATGTGCCTTCTGTGAGTTTATTAACCAAAGTGGCCTATGTAATGTGTGGTGGGTACTTAACCCCACGGGGAGGGGCTACACTTTTACTTCCCCAGTTCATAACACCGCATCCCACATTGACTATTTATTTTTATCTCAAACTTTACTGTCTGGGGTCTTGGACTCCTCCATTCAACTGGGTCCCCCCTCAGACCACTCCCTGGTAGTTTGTCATCTCTCCCTTTCACCTCTTCCTAATAGAGCAACACATTGGGAAGATCAATAACCAGTTGCTGAAGGACCCTGAATTGATCACAGTTCTCTCTGAACATATTGAACAGTTTATTGATGTTAATCATAATTCCACCTCCAGACCAGACTTGGAATGGTGTGCTTTTAAGGCCTATATTAGAGGGATATTAATTAGTCTGTGTTCTCAAAGAAAGAAGAAAAGGGAGCAAATGTTATCCAGCCTTCTTTCTCAAATTCAAACAATTGGAGCTACTTTGGCTCTCCATTCTTCTGACACTCTCAGACAAGATTTAGCTAAATTACAATATGCCTACTTAGAGATCCTGAAAGAAAAGGCAGAATTCACAATTTTGATGACAAAGGCATCTTATTCCGATCAGGGTGAGAAAGGGGGTGCCTATTAGCACCCAGGATTAAACAACAGCAGTCATCCAAGTATATTGCATCCATCCACTTTCAAGAAGATGGATTTCTGAAAACATCCCCCCTTCGGACATAGTTTCAGAATTTAGTAAATACCATAGAAACTTGTATAGTTCTATGTCTGACCCACCCTCAGCTCAAGCTATAGATGAATATCTGACAGCGTCCAATTTAACCTCTCTCTCTCTCTGTAGAACAAAAAAGTGCACTTATAACTCTTACTTCTTCTGCTGAATTGGCCATGATAATTCAAAGCCTTCCCTCTGACAAAACTTTGGTCCAGATGGATTCTCTGCCAACTTTTATAAAAAAAAATTCCAAAAGCAGCTAATTCCCTTACCACTGCCCTTATTTCAGTATATTTTGTCAGAAGCATCTGTAGACCCTACTTTGTTTGAAGCCCTAATTGTTCTGTTACCCACACCTGATAGAAACCTGGAGTTTGTTTCTAGTTACCGACCCATATCCCTACTGAATCAGGATATTAACATTTTAACCAAATTAAAGACTGACCACATTAATATTATTTTGCCTGATCTCATTGGCCCAGAGCAGGTTGGCTTCATGAAGGGGCGCTCATTAGTCGACCATCTCCAAACCTTGTCACATGGCTTCTCGGGGTCCAGAGATGCTCATTTTCCTGCGGTCTTGGTATCTCTGGATGCCAGGAAGGCCTTTGATAGAGTAGATTGGAGTTCCTCATTTTGAGCTCTCAACATTTATAGTTTTTCTTTAGAATTCCAACTTTGGATACATGCATTGTACCATTCCCCATCAGCATGGGTTACGGCCAATGGGGCAGTATCAAATTTTTTCCTATTATCATTAGGTATCCGGCAGGGTTGCCCCCTAGCCCCACTGGTTTTTCATTTATATTTGGAACCCCTTATCCATCGACTGATGGCTTGTGAAATGATTCAAGGAATAACTATTTTGGATTAAGAAATCGAGGTCTCTGCCTATGCAGATGACCTCTTTTTACAATTATCCCACCCTACTGTATCAATCCTCCCTGTGTTATTACTCATTGAAAAATATAGCCAACTGTCTAACTATAAGTTAAATATAGATACAACTGTAGTATTTCCCCTCAACATAAGGTATTTAAATGCTCAATCACTGATATGGGACTTTCTTGGAAACAAGATTCCTTAAGATACTTGGGACTCGAACTATCAAATAATTCTGTACTTACCCAGAAATTGAATTTGGGCTGTGTGGTGAAAATCATTTGTTTGGACTTAGATGGTCAAAGCTTCCATTTTCCCTCTGGGGCAAAGCCAATTTAATAAAGATGAATGTTTATACTAGACTTTTCTATCCTCTCCTGTTACTTACTATTTGGTTACCTCTTTCCTCATTCCACAAAATTCATGGTCTCATTACAAAATTAATTTGGTCCAACAAACAGCCCAGACTAACTTATTATAAGCTAGTGGCCCCCAAGGATAGAGGGGGTTTATGCCTCACCCATTTAACCTTTAATTGTTTGGCTAGTCATTCCACCAAATACCTTCGATGGTTGCCTCCACTTGATGAAGTGTCCTTCTCTCGCTCCTCACCACACTGGCTTAAAATTGAGTTAACTCTTATGCGATCCAGTGGTATAACTCCAACACTCTCTTACATATTAAAGCTAGTTCTCTTCCTTACAGTTTAAAAATAACCCCCATAGCAATTTCTGTCAAAATTCACGCACAGCTGAGTACTTTCCTCAAATGTAATCATATTCAAGATTTAGCACAATCCATATGGGGCAACCCTAATCTTAGGATAGATAAAAAATTGCTCAACATCCATTGTTTGCCTCCCTTGGGAGATGGGCACCTTTTCCTCTTCATGACAGAAGAGGGCTCTTGGCTATCCACTACTGAAATATTAAACACATTTAATATCTCCACCCATAATGTTTTCAAAATTTTTCAATTAAGACATCTAACTCTGAAAGTGTTTGGTTTAGTCCTTTCACAACCAGCAACACTATCCTTCCTAAATGAATTGGGTCCTTTGGCAAGTTCCCAACAAGCAGTGTCCAAAACTTATGGGATCATGTGTAATTGGGCCTATCCGGGCTGCTCTGCTCCCTCAGCCTATTGAACTCTATCTTTCCCCACTTTAGATTTAGACTGGCCAACTTATGGTGCAACTGCCACAAATACATTACCCAGGATAGGCTGTGTCTTAGCCAATTTCATATTTTTCACAATTTATATTATTCTCCACAGAAATTGTTTAAATTTGGTTTCCTTTTATCACCTGCTTGAGTTCATTGTAATCAAAAAGAGGGCTCCCTGTATCATATCTTTTGGACTTGTTCCAGAGTATCTGTACTCTGGACCAACATTCAACAAAGAGTGGGCCCTTTATTGGGTCTGAATGTCCTGTTTACCCCAAAAATATCTGTACTGGGTGACTATTCTGAAGTATCGGTGCTCAATCGTAGATACTATATTTCCCTTATTTCCATGTCTGTTAAAAAAGTGGTACTGCACCATTGGAAGGATAGTAAAGACATATACTATTCAGAATGGCTTAGTGAGCTTCTTGCAAACCTCAGAACAGAAAAGGCGATAGCAAGTCTCAACAATAGGTTAAAGAAGTATATGAAAATCTGGGACCCCTTGCATACATTTTAATCTCTTTAACTTTATTATGCCAGTATATATTTAATCTCCAGACATCTGATTTCAAATGTCTGTGTTGTGTAGGGAGGAGGTGGGATTAAGGGGGGGTGGTGATGGGAGGGGGGAACAGTTCCAATATATTGTCCAGTACACGGTAATTGTATATTGTTTTTCCTGGATTTCTTCTCTGTATTGTGAAAACTCAATAAACTTTGAATTGAAAAAAAGAAGGATAAGGAGTATGTCTGGCTTAGGGTGTGTCTTCCAAAATCAGTGTACAGCTGGCATGAGCTGCTCCCATCTCATGCCACCCTTACCAAGCCATAGCACCTAACAGTTCTGCAGGTGTAAGTTATTACCAAAATAAATTTCCTGGAAAACTCTGCCACTGTACAAACAAGGGAACTCCCTAAGATCCAAGCACTAGCTCTGGAGTCTTCTGCCATGCTTTACCTTTTGTCAGATAGTACAAATATCAGCAATCTCAGTAATGTGTCAGTCTCTCTCAATAGTCCTGTGCCAAGTGACTGGCAAACTGTTTGCACCAAGCTGTAAGATTTGCTGAGTCACACAGCTCAAAACTGTACCACCTCAGAAGAGTGATCCAATATGAGTGACTGGCAAATGAGTGATTCATATTGAGTGAAGTGGTGAATGGCTACCCTGCAAGGATAGCAACCTGGTTGATGGTGACCGTGGAGAAGAGTGACTGGAAGGCATTAATAGTGATGAAAGGGGAAGGATAGGAGATAGGATTTCTGTGGGGCAGTGTTCCTTTTGCTGATGATCCAGCCTGTGTGGTGTGGTGGTGAGGGTAGCTGGCTCTGACATAAGAGGGTCTGGGTTTGGGGACTGGACAGGGTCAAAGTTTTGCAGCCTCCTGTGGCTCTTCATTTTAATTTTATTGTTTTTGTGAGTCTCCCCTCTCCCCGACATGCACCCCCTGAAGCTAAGAATCCTTCAGTGGGTGGGTGTGGGGGATGAAGCCTCCAGTGAGGGAGGATGTAGAGGGCACAGCCCACCCACATAAACATTGGAAACTACTTGTCAGAAGTAGTGCTGCCATTTTGTGTATATTGCCGAATTGCTTTTCGGCAATATAAACTTGCCATAATAGTGATTGCTCTTTTGCATTCACTTTTATGACAAGGAACCCTCAAAACAGTCACCACACATTGGTTTGGTTAACTACAATTAGTGTGTGCCAGTCAGACAAGCTGTTATTCTTGGGTGGCACAGGCTGTTTACTATTGGATTACTGTATCATGTTAAAATATTTTTTTTTGTAACTACCAACATAGTTTTCTGATAGGTCACTAACTGAGACTTGGCCATAGTGACCAATCCCATTGACCAGTCACCAGCTAGGCATAGACTGGTATATGCTCTGCTCTGTTCTCTCCTTTTTGAGCTGGCATCCTAGGTGGTGAGTCACTCACATCACTTCTACTGTACAAACTGTATGTCTTGGTGTGTATTTAAATAGATCTATGTGTATGGTATAGGAGAAATATGTTAGATTCTGAACATTGTTTTCTACTAATTAAATTAATACCAGTGTGACAAAATAAAGAAAAATAGAAAAAAATTAAACTTTGAATGATTCTGAATCAAGGTGCTTTACACTTTAAACACACTGTTATAATAATTATAAGCTTTCCTGGTTACGGCTCATTTCATTAGATTAATTTGTTTTGTATTTCTATTTATATATCTATATAAAAATGTAACTGTTATTACAGTTAAAAAAGACCAGCTGTATAAACTTTACTAGAGTTTAAAATGAACTGACTGCAACATGACTACTCATTTTTTTCACAGTTCAAAAATTGTCATAGAGACTTTATACAACAGCGTTTTGTTCAGCTCAGCTTCTGATTTTATTAAATGTACTTTTCAGTTCAAAAAATGAATTCTGTAATTATAAAAGGTTTTTTTAGGAATTGTGGTACTTAAAGAGCTGTAGATGTTCACAATGACTGTATTCTGTAAGGAAAACCAAGATGGCATACTTCCTGTCTGCAAAACCCATTCCGACTGGCTATTTAAAGCACTTCCTGTTTATTTTGAAAATCCTTTTTTTGCAACTCACCAATCCTTTTTCATGAGTGAGTGGCACACAAGGAATAAAATCTAACAAAAAATTATCTTTTTTTGCAAGACTACTTTCATTTTCCATTTCCCAAAAACAGATTGTAATTGATTTTAAACACTTTTTTATATTAAAGTAAGCATTTGACATGCGCTTAGGGTACTAAATGCCTTGTGTTGGGGTCTCTGTTAGTATTTACTGTGGTACTTGTTATTCTTTCTCGCCAGCAGTAAATCCTTGTTCGTGAGCGAGTGGCAAAAAAGGAATCCAAGTTTGTGGAAAAGGATCCTGTTTCGTGAGACTACTTCCATATTCCAGTTCTCAAATACAGATTACAATTTATTTTAAACTTTTTAAATTAAAGTAAGCATTTTACATGTGTTTAGGGCACTAAATGCTTCTTTTGGGGTCTCTATTACTATTTACTGTGGTAATTGTTATCCTTTCTCACCAACAGTGAGTGCTTGTTTCAAAGCGAGTGGCAAGAAATGAATATAAGAACACAGCAAAGGATTCTGTTTCACGAGACTACTTCCACTTCTGCTTGGCAGACTCAAAACCAAATATTTAGAAAATTATATTTCTTCATTACATTAACAATTTAACATGTGTTTAGCCTACTAATGTTTTTTTCTTGAGGCACCATTGACATTTTGAAAGTAAATGGACATCCTTCTTCAACAGCATTTGGTCCTTCTTCACAACTGACTATCGAAATAGGTATACACTCTTGCAAGAGAGGATCCTTTTTCACAAGACTTTCCCTTGTTGTAACCCAAAAAACAGAAACCTATTGTTTTAAAAAAAAATTCAAGAAACATACTGTTAGACATGTATTTTGTATACTGATTGCTTCTTTTGGGCTCAGTATAAACTATTTATTTGTACATTGCAATCTTATTACACTAACTAGCGATCCTCTTTTGCGAGCAAGTTGCAAAAAAGAAAATTGTTCTCATGAAACAGGATCCTTTTTTCGTGAGATCCCTACAGTTTTCTGTATACAAAAACAAAGTCAGATTAGTTTCAAGCTGTTTTTAGGGTGGGGATTACAATGTATACAGTTATTTACTCTACTATTTTTTTGGTTGGTGTAGTACTAATTATATCGTTTTTGTAAATTGACAGACCTTTTTGCCAGCAAACGTTGTTTTCACATGTATGAGTGTAAAAATAAAAAATTAATGCAGTTTTACAAAAAAAAAGCAACAATCTTATTTTACCCAACAGGAGGGACATTTACTCAACCTAAATAATAAGCACCATTACTTGACAATGTGTTTTCTTTTTTTTTTTGTGAAATACAAAAATGTGAATTTTTTCTTGGTACATGTAGCATAAATAAATATACTCACTGGGGTTTATTCTCAAAACATTAGAGTATGATGCACAATGTCTGCACCCAATGCTATTGCCAAAAGCAGCCAGAGAGAATATCAAGTTGCTTGCAACAAAGGGGGCTTGCACCAGTCTTGCACCATAAATTGGGCTGCCATATGGTGTGAGGGGGTATCCATAAGATGCAGGCTGCTACATCACCTGAAAATTCATGCCCAAACCACCCATAGGAGATAACTGTTAAATGTCATTTAGGACAGCCAGGGGCTGGTGTAAGTGTGCTTTGGCATCCTCATAATGTGGAGAAAATGTGCCACTATCTGATACCCACCTCCGTAATACATACAGCTCCCCATGATATGATCTCACATAATGATAATCATATTGCCCTGTTGGGCTAGTGCCACCCCCACACCCATGTCTGATACATGAGTATACAAGTAACATTGTCCTGGTCAGTTAGTGGGCCCCTCCCCCACAACAAAGCACTGATATATGATAATAGTTTGTAGCAGCTGTCATTTTTAGAGCGTGTACTATATTAAGTGCTGACTCATACAGAGCTCAGTAGGTGGTTGCTCATGGTGATGATTGGTGGGCTGTGTCATTCAACATCAGGGATATGGGTCTGTGTGTGGTTCAATGGCATGATGGTAGTGCACTGCTGGGTGGCAAAAGGGGCCACTAGACCACCAGATATGCCTTGGGGGATATGTAAGTATACTTTTACACAACAAAATGGCTTTTTTACTACTTTACTTTAAAGTACAATGTATTATCACAAATAAATATTTGGTTAATTGACACATGATATTATATTCCACTGTTATAGTTATCCTTTTTTGGTTCTTTGTTTCTTTTACAGATTTTCAAGACACACCATAGAATACACATTGCATAAAGCAATAACATGGCATCTGATACCAAATAAAAAACTTTACAAAGAGAAGCACTCTGGTAAGTGTGTGACATACAATAAAGAAGGTTGTGCTTATAGTAACAATGCGCATGCAGCACATTGCCACAGCACTAACAGGAGAGTGACCCCTTTTGTGAAATCTGGTTATGGATGTCATACCACTAATATGACAGCCACATCGAAGAAATATAATGCCAAACTCTCATTAAACAGACAAACACACAGAATCAAGACACTGATCAATAAGCAGTCATGTAAGTAAAAGAAGAGCAATACAAGTGACAGTGAAGATAATATACAACACAAAAGATGAAAGTGCTTCAAGATGTTGTCATACAAAGCTAAGACTGATCACATAATATCAGTAATAGATGTACTGGGAAGAAATTTAAGAGGAAACTGCCTCTCCTTAAGCTACTTCTGCAAGCCTGACAATTTATTAACATGGCAATGAATATGTGGTCCCAGCTGTGGCTTAATATGATGAAAAATATGTCTCAGATAGAGCTTATGAAATCATTAAGGAGTTCTATCATGTATCTGCCACTGCAAGAAAATGTTGAGACCATAACACGAGACAACAGCATTGTGATTCTGGTCAATGGTGAGACAACAAAGTCAAAGACCATTTGGCAAGATGTTGTCAGTGTTGAAAAGGTGAAGAAAGCCCCACGGTATTTAAAATTACATTATACCTTTTATGAAGATATTAATGTGCATCACCTGGCTAACACTGATGCTCAGTTTCGAGTAGCTGACACCAGTCAATCAATGATCAAAAAGGTCTCCATGGCAATTGAAGAAAATGTGTATGAGTAATATACAATTAACCCTCTATATGGCAAGGATCCTGTGGTTGATAATATAGATTTGTTTCAGCTAAAGCAGGTAGAAGAGACACCTATACATATCTGGGACAGCACAATGGAGGTGCATTGTTTTCCTGATCTGTTTCCAAGTGGTACTGGTGGCCATTTGGATGTACATGAGGTACGTGTACCTGGAGCTGAGTACTGAGTACCTAGAGTACTTCTTTCAGATGGTAAATTTTGAAGAAATGTACCTTATTTTTTGTGGGAGAGTTAGCTAAGCATCCTCTCTGCATCAGTTGTACACATTTTGTGGCTCAGCACTGATTTTCATGGCATGACAGTTGCACAGTTCCTTTTGAAGTTACAGTCGTAGAATGAGACTTTGCAGGCAAATCTTAGTTCTGTTCTCTCCAGTATGTGTGGCACAAAAGAATACTGGTATAGAAGGCACTCTGAAGTCATGTAGAAACATAGAAACATAGAAGTTGATGGCAGATAAGGACAGCAAGGCCCATCCAGTCTGCCCATGTGCATGTTACGAGAGTTTGGTGCAGCTACATAGTTTGTTACTCTTAGTTATGCAGAGTACTCATGGGAAGAGTTAGCAGACCCTTTGAAGTGGGCAAATTCAGTTGTAGACAGCATAGCATTCATGACTCTCAGTGAAATGTGTTCTCTAGACCCTGTATCTGTATCACTGCTCTTCAAGCATCAGTTTCATGTAGTCCTCAAGTTCATTTTGTTGAAAACTAATCCTCCTCTTGGAATTGTTGAACACTACTTCTTGAGGATGGAAAATCAGGCTTGTGGAACTCCTCATATTCACATTCTCCTGTGGGTGAAGGATGCTCTCCACACTGGTGACTATGATGATTCGCACATACTAAACTTCATCATGAAGTACATTATATGTCAGATTCCTGACAAGTATGAGTGTTCAACACTATGTGAACTGGTACAGAAATTCCAACTCCACTTCTGTTGCAAATACTGTCACAAGAAGGTGAAGATCTGTGGAAACTGGTACTCAAAGTGTTGTTTTGGATTTCCAAGATGAATCTGTGAAAAGGGACGATTGAATTACATTTTCTCTGCCATGTGTTTTCATCTCAAAGTGAAATCACAAAAAGGGTGTACGAGTTGCCCATGAAAGAACCTGAGGCTTTTATCAATAACTACAGATCAGCTTTGTTGTTGATGTGGCAGGCTAACATTGATGTACAATTAGTTCCAGACAACTCCATGGCTCTTGTACAGTACATAACTTCTTACATTACCAAGAATGAGCAAACTTGCTTGCAAGAGCTGTGGGAAGAGTTGTCAAACAGTAACAGATCTATACTTTGAACACTCTCCATGTGTTAGAAAAAAAGACAGTCAGCACTCCAGAAGGCATCAAATTAATTTATCTTTTTAATAGTTACAATCAAGAAACACGGCAGCAAGTTGCGGCTGTAGGTAAATTCACTTTCATAGTGATTTTTGTAAGTTTATAAGTCATTCCAACAAGCTAGAAAGCAATTTAAATTCCATGGATTTAAAAAAACTGAATGGCACATCACATAGTCTGTTTACGTTTCAACATCATATAACTGGCACCTTCCTCAGAACATGTAACATACACTGACTGCTCTCCATAAAAACACCCCAAGTAAAAGAACAGTACTAAAGTGCTTTAAGACATAGTTAGGAATGGTGCTAAAGTGCTATATATAAAGTTACTAAAGTGCAAAGTAGAAATGTGCATAGCATACATGATATGATAAAGATATACAACTTATAAATAAGAGCACATGCATAGACAGACACACAAATAAATAAGTTAAAAAAGTTTGCAATACATGACTTGATGACATGTCTGACAACAGGTAAATTAATATCAACAGCTGGATAGAAATAAACTCAGCAACCCAATTTCAAATGCACATAACAAATAGAATAAATAGATCATCCACTACAATGTATAGTAATTACAGATTGTGCAGTGAAACAAAATTATTCAGCTCTTTTGGTTTCACAGTTTCCAATGTAATATTCCTAATTATACAATGGCAAGAAAATTAGCTGTATCTGATTGGTCAGTGTGTGCCTGAGACAGTGATGTTATTGAGCATCAACATCACTGCATGAAGTCCAGGCACACACACACACACATATGGCCACATGACAGAACATGAAATTGTGCTCCTCTCCCAAAAGTTACAGCAGCACCCCCCGAACATCATTACCCAAAACACCACCTCTGCCAGCAACTGAGGCAATCACAGATAACATAGCACTGTATGATAAAAAATGAATGAACATTAATGCTGTTCATTTTTGTTTTTTTTCTTGGAAGTGAGTAGCTTCACTGAACTGCGAAGACTGTAACTGCCGGTCACACGGTTGATGCTGCTCTCTTCAAACACCTGTACTTTCTTGTATAGTACAGTAGTAGACCCAAACCAATATTCCCTACTGGCAAAATCACCAAATGTACTTTCTGTCCCAGAAAGGAGTAGCGAGATGAATTCCTCAAATCGTGCACTGTTCGTGACTCTGGCAACACATGTGCACTTGGTCCTTAGCAGCCAGTTCCCCCCACACATATGAATTGAAAACCTGGTAAATGTAAGCATCAATAGCACATCAGATAAACTATCTACCCACAGACAAGTGTGGGGGGGCAGGTACACAAAGTAATATTCACAGAATGATAGAAACTCTTCGGGAGGGGCAGCATGAAGCACCATCACCACCTACTGGACTACTTTTTCTAATACTTACAATGCATGCCTACAACACAAAAAAATAAAATGTAAAACTTTTTTTAAACTTTTTATTATTATTTTAAAACAAGCCATTGTATAAAATCAAAGGTGTGTGTTATTGTGTAATAACATCACTCCTGAGTGGTGAAAGCACTTGGCTTCACCTCATGCTTCAAGCCACCAGAGGAGTGACATTATTACACAACAACACACACCCTGTTGTGCCTTATTGCTTAAATTCTTCTTTATTTAATAGTTTATTTCTTAGGATGCATCCTCTTTGATCCAGAGTTACCTTTTCAATACCAAAAATTTGTAAACCAGAGGTGGATGTATGTTGTGCTTCTTTAAAGTTCCTGATTATTGCATAACTGTCATTATTCACATATATTGCTGCTTTATGTTGTGCCACCCTTTGTTTAAGTAAACATTTTGTTTTCCCCATGCAATAAATCCCAGAAGGACATGTGAGTACATAGATTACACCTTCAGTATTGCAACTGATGAACTGATCTATACTGTATCTTTTCCCATATGGGATGTGTAAATGTATTCATATTTCTGGTACTGTTGCAACAGGTGCAATATTCACATTTAACATTTCCAGTGGGAGGTTTAGGAAGCCAGTTGTCAACTTTTTCAGGTTTAGGCAATTACGTTTGCACAATCATGTCACTTATATTGCAACCCCTTCTATATACAATTCTTGGTTCCTGACAGCTTAGAACATCAGATTTTCTGTCACCTTGTAAAATATGCCAATGGGGCAGACTTGATAGACTGTACATTCCCCATCTGCCGACAATCTCTATGTTTCTATGTTTCACTATATTTGTAATTTGACTAACTTTTGGAGAATATTGAGTGACAAAAATATCATCAGAATCATTGGACAAATTTACACAATTATTGTCATGGTCATTTTCATCTTCAATTATGTTTATTTTATCAATAATTTGTAGCCTATCAGTTTGTTTATCAAATGTGCAAGCTTTTTTCAATGTTTTGTTGTGTGTAGTGTCTTTTATATAATCTGGATATAATTTCTTCAAGCATCTCACAAAGTCACTGTCTCTCAAGCAAGTTTGCTTTGCTCTTAGAAATTGTCCTTTATGAATATTGTCTATTAGAGGTTTCAGATGACAGTTTTAGGCAGTAAAACAGCATTTTGGGATATAGGTTTTCTGAACATTTACATTCCAACTTGTTATTGCACTTGGAAAAAAATGAGATCTAAAAAATGAATTTCATCTACATTCCATTCAACTGTAAATTTTAGATGCCTACTTGTTGAGTTGATACAGTCTGTAAAATGATTCAGATCATTTTCAAACCCCTCCATATCATGAAGCAATCATCAATGTACATTTTTGAGACAAAAATCTAATCTGTGTATGTGAACTACAGATGCATCCATTTTACATGCATCAAAACTAATGTAAAATTGTTCCTCATATGTATCACGATCACCCTTTAGTGAAGATTCAATTCTCCAAGGCTTAAACAGAAACAAGAGAGCAAAGTTGTAATGCAATTGTATCAAAGATGGTAGCAAGATTGAAAGAACTGACCTCTGTCATATCACGTACTGCAGGACTAGAAGCAGTTCTCTTACAATGTATCAATGCTCATGTTATGTTTTGCCACGATTCTGATGTAGACCATGTTTTTTTTTTTAATGGTGCTATCAGGGACATGGTTGACTTTCACTATAATGTACATAAAACATTTGTTGAGGTGGTTTTGTTTAAATTTGACAACTTTGCAAACCCTGTCTCCATTACAGGTGTGTACTGTTAAGTTTCAGATTGTAAAGGGCATATGTGTGATCAGGAAATAGTTCCCACTCTGTCTTGCATATTCTGTGTCCATACACAGATCTCAATTCTCATGTCAAAAGTCTAGCAAGTCTCTACATTACAAATTTTACACACAACAGACTACATGCTGTTATCAAGTGCATTGTAGAGTACAACCATCTGCGTACTTTGTATGAACCTAACATGAAGCTGATTCCTGTACCTGGCAATGTAGTGCTGTGAGATGCTTCTTGTGATGAGACTCACACAGTAAAGAGAAAGAAGCCTGCTAAGGTTCTCTCTTCTGCATTAGTTCATCATAACAAATTACCTATACATGTTCACAGAGCTTCAACAATGGCTAAACAGTGCATTGGTTTGACAGGAATGGCATCATTTGACAACAGTACAGAAGTTAACTGTTATGCAAAGGCTACAATGCAAGCACTCCTACATATGCCAGAATTTTTTAAATTGC
Organism: Neoceratodus forsteri; assembly: GCA_016271365.2. NCBI lineage: Eukaryota > Metazoa > Chordata > Ceratodontiformes > Ceratodontidae > Neoceratodus > Neoceratodus forsteri. The sequence goes on from CM057458.1 coordinate 1,306,735,300, forward strand.
TAATTACTAGCAAATCAATAAATCTGTCTGAGGAATTGAAGAGAGTCATAAGGGGAAGCCAACAACAGCTTCCTAGTTTACAGAGCTTAACACCTTTTTGGTAATCTCTCTCAGCTGATCACAGCCAGGAAGCTTTTGCTCACAATGCACAGCAAAATTTCACTGAATTTATGATGGGTTTGATCAATACTTTACATGAAGCTGACAATCCTCTGAGACAGTACAGTATTTCACAGTTAAGTATGTGTGCAAGTATAGATGTTTATCATGTGGTTATATAGACAGGCACAAAACTAATGACATGCTCTGGACATTTATGTATAATCCAGAAGATACATCTGTGAAATTTCGCAAATTATCCTGGGATGCTCAGTGTGGATGGGTCCCCCAAAGATGTGGCAGACCCACAACACAGTCTATTAAAGCCACCAGATGCAGCACATACATCACGATTGTGCTACAGTGATTCAACTTGCATGGACATAAAGTGATGACTCCCATTACAGACTTCATTGCTGGCAGACTCACATTTTGTGGTCAACATTTCATCACTCATGCAATCATTTTCCATCATGGACTTCTGTGCAGTCTGGTCATTATGTTACATGGTGCAGATACAGATCTGGATGTGTGGAGTATAATGACACACTTTGCAACCTGAAAGAAAGATCCCTGAAGAATCTCAAAGACACATATTTCATTATACTAAGAAACATGTCTCTTGTATGACCTACTGAGGAATAAGTGATTCCAATATGCCTTACTGCTTTTCCAGCTTACATTTTGCAGATATGATATTTTTATGGTATGTATTGGAATCTATGTTTTAGAATGGTACTGCAACTCTGTCCATGTTGACAAATGATACAGTACATGTATTATCCTAAGAGTGCTTGTTGCATGTCATGTCACAGTCATGAAAAGCAACTTCAACATGGTTTTGATAATTACACAAAAAGCAAGTAATCCTTTTAATTTATTACTACTACATGTTGCACTATCTTTGCTGCGCTGCTTACATTCAGATATCTGCAGTTTAAGTGGACTCATAAAATAGGGTGCTTTGCTGCATAAACGTATTAGTAAATAAACAGTATTTTGGCTCATGTAGCATCTAGTCATGACTTAGTGCTGTGAAAAGTTGTGTGACACACTCACCATTCACAGACCCAAGTTGCAGCACATGTTTCAGAGTGGCAAAAGCAGAAGATATGCTATGACATCACCATTCAGTGCATAACCAACAAAAAACAAAGTATTTCTCTGACTTTGTAAATATGCATGTATCTTATATAGCATTATTTATTGTTTTACATACTGCATTTTTTTTTCTCGCATTTTATTAAATGGTATACAATACAAGTTATACTGTTCCATGCAGTTGTACATAAGCAACTCATTCTTATGGTACAAAGGAGTTACAGTATGAAACAGTTTGCAATACATAATATACTGCATTGTTTTTGTTGTGTAATATTAATTGTGACACAATGCAGTTGTTACTGTTCAGTTTCTGTTGTATGTATGGTAATTATTCATATTTTAAGAAAGCAAACTTTTATTGTAATATTTTGTAAAACTTCATGTTCTGCATTGTTTTAGTTGCATAATTCAAACTGTGACACAAAGCAGTTGATACTGAAAAACTTTAATTGTACATATGGTAACAGTCAATATAGTCAGAAGATATTATCATTTATTACACTTTTGCAGAGTTTACATGTGGCTTATATTGGGACTTATATACAGATTGTTTTTATGGCTTACTTAAATGCAATAGTTGTAAATGTTATATGCTGTTATTACATTATAATTGTATACTGTTTTAATACATTTTTACCTAGCATGCTACTCCTGTTGTGTTCCTGTACTTTTCTTGGATCAACTTAATTAAGGGGGAAAGTGTGGTATTTTCCAAGTTCATGGTACTACACATTGTGTAATTGTACTGTACATTATTGATGTGTACATGCCCTAATGCAATTAAAAAATCTGTAGACACATAATCACACAAACAATAGAAGTAGGTGTTTATATTTATGCAATAGGAGTGGTGATAAATTTACTGTGAATAATGTAGTTATCTGAGCAACTATATGTATCAATTGAATGTATATGTTTAATAGCTATATGATCAATTTATACCCACACATAAGTTGGTCATCTAGATCTAGAATGTTGGCTCTCAGTAGCAGTACTAACAATATGCAATTGCTAATAACTTTCAAATGAAGAATGATAACATGGCAATGTGAACATTAAAGCTACTCAGCACCCAAAAGTAGTAATACTGGCCCTGATGCATGAAGGGGCATTGGGTACTCACCAAATGTGCATGCTCTGCCCACTGAACTGTGCACCCATGGACAGGTACACCAGTACTGGCAGTCACAAAAGCCAGCTACCTGTCCATGGCCCCACCCACCTAGCATACATGTCCACACAAGGCAGGTATGGGCAGAGCCACGCACCCAGCTGGGCAACCAACTGGATGCCTGGCATGGGTTGGCAAGTGGATCCTTTGTGCAGCGGTGTGCATGTTGGCAGCATGCCCTACAGATGTCCAAGGGAAGGTAGCTGTGGCAGGTGGCTTGCACCCAAGTGGCCAGCATTATGCATCTCTCTGTATAGTGCCTGGCCCATCCCTCCCCTTACCCCAGTGCATTGCCCATTGCGCAGCTGGGGATCGGGTGCATACTCCCTTCATGCATCTCAAGTGAGGGGAGCAGTCAGTCAGGGTGGCTACTCACCCCTGATACACGTGAGTAGCCACTCTACACCTTTCATGCATAGGGCCTAACATGAGTGGTGTTACACTTTGAGATACCATTTATATTTTTTTACAGTTTGCAAACAAAACAGCAAAAAGAAACAGTTTTACTCTATCTTCCCAACATAAAAGTAAATAACTTTTTACATATTAAATGATAGTGTGGTACTGTGACCCAAACTATTCATAGCACAAAGAAAAGCAACAAAACACATGACTATTGATTTATTTATAGATACTGTTATGTTTTTGTATAGTTAGTAAACAAACTGCAGAACAATTTTATTTGTTTGCAATCTCCCATCAAACTAATGCAAATAACTTTACAATAAAAGTGGACAGTATGGAAGTTTTGACATCAAAAAATATTACATTGCAAAATATAGATTTTCAAAATGAGAGCTGTTGTACTTATACTGTAGATAACTTTAACATTTTTCTCAAAATCAAAAGAAAGTTTAAGTAAATAGAATTTTTTGGAACTTTACTGAATAGCAACCCTCCTCCAAAGGAAAAAAAAAAGTTGTACTTTAACAGTTTTCATAATGAACTGACCATGATGTCAAATTGGAGTACCCTTAACAACCACTTATCAACCAGTGTAATAAGCATAGCTACAATGTGAAACATTATTAAATCATTAAACACTAACTAGACTAAACATAAGTAGTAAACATATTTAAAAACTATGATAATATTGTATAAATGGAATATGCAATTGGAAATTTTGTAGAATATATGGTTAATCTGCACTCAAGCTGTTTGACCTCAGAAACCTCACACAGGGGCTTACACCACTTGTGAGGTACCTAAGGTCAAGCTGCTTTTGTGCAGATAAATAATTAATTCCACTCTTTCCCCATTGTATATCCCTATTATACTTTATTACCTTTAAACATGTTTATCTGCAGTACTTCAATACAAATTTGTTTTTTCACCCACTCCAGAAACACACTGTTCATTTGGTCACTGTTCAATTTGACACGTTTTACAAAATAAAACCTTTAAAATGTATACCTTGTGTGTTTTATCTTGATTCATTTTACACTTGTTAGATATTGCAACTGTTACTATGGAAAACAGTGTCTATGTACATATAATACTAACTGTTTAACAATATTGCATATTCGCAGTTCACCAATACAGAACATTTCATGTATGCTACAATGGTACTGATTTTGGGAAACATGGAACAATTTGTAGTGAATTTGCTTTCAAACTTTTCTTATTACATCAAAACATAAACATTATAAAGTTTAAAAAATGTAAGGAAAGTCATTGCAAAAAAAACATCATTAATGCATCAATTAGGGTTGTTATTAAAGTGACAAAAGTGAGGAAGTATGATATTAGGGCTTCCAGCCCTAACTTCTCATTGCCCTCCCAACACACACACACATATGCAAGTAGGGGAAGAGACAAGGCAGCACAACCAGTCAGAGGCAGCCATCATCAGGTAAGAGAAAGAACATACAACTCTATGAACATGCCACAAGAGACATCCATCATCATGGGCCGCCAACTGTAAGAGTTCTGTTGCCATCAAAGATGTGTTAATGCAGGGTCCATATGTCCGTGCACCACCATATCAAGCATTAGTGATGTTTACATTGCAGCGCAGTGTCTTGAGGACCAGTTTCTTTTGTGATATAGGTAGCATTCTATACCACACAGCAACAGTGAGGTACAAGTATGTTACTGTGGGAGTGCAAAAAATGTTGCCATTTACACTTGCATGACAGATAGAAAGACGTATATGACTGAGAGTACAGGATTTGCAGCAACCTGAGACTGTATACCACACAAAGAAATGACAATTTGCAGCTGTTAGTGCAGGACAGAAAGTGTTACATACAGTAGTTGAGCAACGTGGCAAAGATATGTTTCCATTTCCAACTTTCTTGTAAAGGATGTTGTACTAAAACAGCATATAGTAATTATGTATTCTATAATTGTACATTTCCCACACAACAACCCACCCAACACACACACACACACACACACACACACACACACACACACACACACACACATATCAGGAGGGGAAAGGGTAAGGAAATTGAACTAATAAGAGATGACCATCATCAGCTAACAGAAAGAACATACAACTCTATGAGGATAAAACAAGAAACATCCAACACCATGGTCTAACAATGGTGTGAGTTAAGCTGTCATCCAACTTCGCTGCACTTACACCCGCATATTGGGCAACCATGTGGAACAGCCCTTAGCATGCACTGCTCCAGAAACATTTTATAGAGATGCTTGAGTGCAGGCTTTAAAGCATCCTGTGATCCCATATGATGCAATAATGGTGTTTACAAAGCAGTATAGGGTTTGTACAATCCTGTCCTTCCACACTGCTCCAAAATTAGGTTTCTTTAATAGTGTATGCACTGTGGGATCTTGCATACAGACAGTAATGAAAAAGTATATTTAATTGTAAGAGCACAGTCTGCATAACATAGGAAAATACATAATGTGACTGAGGCTACAGGCTTTAGAGTAAACTAGTCCTGTATTACACAAACAAAATTTAAATGTGAAGTTGTTAGAGCAGAACAGAAAATGTTCTGTAGTTTAACAATGTGGAAAACTTATGCTTGCATTGCCCATTATGGTGTAGAGGATGTTGTACTACAATGAACAGCATATAACAATTATGGATTCATGTTGCTGCAGGGTTCATAGCAGTGACAGTGCTATCATGCACCAAAAGGGCAGAATGTTCATCCTTTCCAAAACTGACCCCTCTTTCCTTTGGCAGTTGTTCCAAATTGATGTACCTACTCTATAACAATAGATAAAGGAAGGGAACGTGAATTGTTCAAAATCTGCTACTGATTATGTTTTGATCTAGTAGGTTCCTCCTGATACCCACATTTTTTGCACCAGTGGGTCCAATTCAACCCAAGTTTGAAACCGCTCAGTGCTGTCACCGGTTTGGAGGAACATTTGATTGCACTGTATACAAAACATAATGTATAGGAGTGAGCACAGTGTGTTCTGTAATGTATGATTACAGACAGAAACAACACAAAATGTGTATGGTAGTGCACAGTCAAGCTTATTATGCATCAAAAATACATAACCGCATTATGCTGGTGTGGGAAACAGAGTCAAAACCAACCTCACTCACACAATGTAGAACAATTATGTTTGTGTGGGAGTACAGTGCACTTTGTAACACATCTTTGGTAGACTTTGTGGTTCATTGCATTAAGTGGGCCATTACCTATGATTGCCCAGCATGTGAATGTACCCCCAAGACACTGGAATGGCAGCAGAACTCATACAGTTAGTGGACCATGATGATGGATTTCACTTTTGTTATGTTCATAAAGTTGTATGTTATTTCTCTTACATGATGATGGCTGTCTCTGATTGGTTGTGTTGTCTTGTCCCTTCAACTGCTTGCATGTGTGTGTCTGGGGGTGAGTAAATAGGGTAGGAAACCCTAACATCATATTTCCTCACTTTTGTTACTTTAATAATGTAAGAATGTAGATGATTGATAGATAAATAGATAGATATTACAGTCGTGTGGTAGCGCCACTATAGTTAGGGTTGAGCAGCGATTTCTATGTTAAATCTCTAATTTTCCACTTTAATGACTTTGCTACTATTCAACAGTTTTGCACAAAATGTTCCATGAACAATCTTGCTTGGTAGATCTCTTGATATGCCAAGTTTTGTTTCTGTCAGATGTGCGTACTCCAATCTGTGTGTAGTGACAAACATTATAAATCATTGTTTTGGGTGCTTTTTTTGTCATTGTGCTGTGCCCAGACAATTTGGAATTTTGGTTTGACATTTCAGGGTACAAAGGTCTTGCCTCACAGAGGTGCCTTTCATTAGTTTGGGGAAAAAATATTAATCAATTCCAATGTTACTTAATTTTAAAATTTTGGGTTCTGAGCATGCTCCTTCCTGGAAAGGCAAAATAACTTGGTCTCATGAAAAAGGAGTCTTTGTTCTGAGGGCCCAATCCTTTTTCATGATAAAAAAATCCTTTTTCATGAAATACCATCTTGGCTTCTTTTGTTTTAGGAAACAAAACTCTAAAATAGGCCAAAATGACATCTGCTACATATACCAAACATATATATATATTGCTCAGCAGGACTTCATTATGTGGATTATTGTCTTATTTACTGCTAAAATGTCCCCAGAACATTTTTTTACATTGTTATAATCCTTTTTCTTGACTCACTAACATTCTGTTTTGAGAGTGCTTTTTTGTTCTTGCAAAAAAGGATCACGTCTCACAGACATGGATTTCAGAAAAAACAAAGGCCCTGATATTCAAATTGCACCAGGCTGTGGTGCAAGCTTGGGCACAGTGCAACTTGGCTGTGCAGGGGTGTGGAATGGGCGATATTCAACGGAGCTGCGCCATGGCACAGCATCATTGAATATCGCACCCTGGCCACCTGCAGTGTGCATGGCGCAGTAGCACTGCACCAGCGCAAGTGGCCATAGTGGAGCATGGGGATGCGCTAGTGCAAGTTCCATTATGCTATGCACAGCAACCGTAATATTCAAAACTTGACATACAAATGGGGCCATAATGTATGCAAGGTGCAAATGGGGCCATTTGCATGTCATTCTGGCCCCATTTGCATTCAGGTGCGCCAATCCCCGACCACTTTCACCTGGCACCCTGCCAGGCAGCAGCCGTCGGGGACTGATGCCCCCTGCAGCCAATAATGTGCTCCACAGCCCGATCATGGTCTGCAGCAGAGAAAGGAAAACACAAATCCCTGGTGGTCCAGTGGACCACTATCTGCCTGATCGTGGGCATTAGTAATAAAAAAAAGGAATCTGTCCTATATCCCTGGTGGTCCAGTGGACTGCCATCTGCCCGATCACGGCATTAGTAATAAAAAATGAAATATGTCCTATATCCGTGGTGGTATAGCGGTACCCCCACCGCCCACTGTGCTCCATCGCCCCAATCCCCCCAGTCAGCCGGTGGGAGGCAGCACCCCACCTTCCTGCTGCCCCACCACCTGCTGACTGACACCATTGGTAGGGCTGTATGCCCATTGGTTCACAGCATAAGCCAATGGGCTTGCAGCCCGTACCGTACTACACATTCCATATATGAATTAATTTCACAATACGGGATCCATTTTTACAAGAACAAAAAAGGGATTTATGATAAAGAATCCTATCTCATGAAAAAGGATTAAAGAAACTAAGTTTGAAATCCATTTTTGTGATACGGGATCCATTTTTGAGAGACAGAAAAAGAATTCACGATAAAAGATTCCATCTCGGAAATAAAGCATTTAAAAAAAAAAAAGCTATGTCTGAAATCCTGTTTCAAGAGAATAAAAAAAACCTTGTGAAAAAGGATTTATTGGCACAAAAAAGGAGTTAGGACTTGATTTTCCCGATTCCTTTGTGTGGCAATAAATCTTTTTGTGTTCAATGGGGCATAAGATTTTTCCTCACAAAAAAAGATTTTCCCCTTGTGTCTACTGGCACCCCAACCTCCAATTTGAATGAATACACCATTTTATTTGAAAATAATTTCTGTGGTGTCCCCCACCTTCCTGTGCCCTACCACATGAAGTCTGTTTTTCACTGGTGGCTAGTGCTGCCCCATACCCTCCGATGCCCATTGACATCTTCCTTTATGGGTGCCCTGGTGTCTAGTGGTATCTCCCACTCTTCCATGTCCCAAGAATATTAAAAATAAGCAAATTGTCCCTTGATGTCTTTATTTGTTTTTTAAATCTGAAAAAAGTCCACTGGAGATGCTCACCCACCCCCACCTGACCTCCAACTGTGCACCCACCACCCCACACACCCCCAAACCCCCACACACACCTTCACTCACCTGAACTGGTTGCACTGTGAAGATCCACTCTCTGATTGAAGACAAGCCTTGCTGCTGCAACTGGCAACCTGTTAATATGGTATATGAAGTCCTGATGTCTAGTGGCATACCCCACCCTCTGATTTTTATATATTGTTTCTTGTATATTTTCATTGCTGTCCAGTTGTACCCCCCATTGTCCCATGCCCTAGTCTTGTAACCTCTCTTTTCACCATGGTGTCTTGTGCCCCCCACCCTCTGATTGCCATTAGCATTATATTCAGTGTTTCCCTGGTGTCTAGTAGTACTTCCTATCCTCCCATGTGCCTTGTATCCTGAAAATAAGAAAAGGGTCCCTTGATGTCTTTTTTTAATGTGTAAAAAAAAGACCACTGTTGATGCCTACGCCATGCCCCAACCACACCTCCCACTGTGCACCCACATCACCTAGCCTCTTACACCTTTCTACATACCTTCAGTTACCTGAACTGGTTCTAATGTGAAGATCCACTTTCCAACTGAAAACACGTCTTGCTGATGTAACCGCTGACTGCAGTATGAGAAATAAAGTAACTGCTGTTATTTCTTATATAGCAGATGCCAGTTCCAACAGCAAGACGTGTCTTCAATCAGAGAGTGAATATTCACAGTGGGATCAGTTCAGGTCAGTGAGGGTATGTGGTATGGTCTAGGGGGTGCAGGATGGTGAGTGCACATTGGGAGGTGGGATGGGGTGCAGGTAGGCCTCAGCAGTGGACTTTTTTAACAGATTGAAAAAAGACATTTAGGGACTGTTATCTTATGTTCAGGATACATGGGACATGGTGGGTTGGGGGGTACCACTACAAACCAGGGCAACACTGAACATAATGCTAACTGCAGCTGGGGCATGCAGGGGTGCCACTAGACACCAGGGAGAAAAGAAAGGTTACCATGGCAGAGCACAGGACTGTGGGGAAGATACCACTGGACACCAATGAAAATATGTAAGAAATAAAGGGCCCAATTCCAGAAGCAGCTGCTATTGCTGTAGGGGACTTGCAGCAGGATTCTTGATGCAAGTGCTGACTTGCATCAAAACTGGTATTTCAGAAACCACTACCACAAGTCCCCGATGCCGCAAAGTTAGACCATCTCCCCACAGGTCTAACTTTGCATCCGTGGGGGTACCCATATTATAGGGCTTGTGCCAAACCTTTGGCACAAGCTGCCATAAAGGGGGAAACTGTTACAAATGTGCCAGGCCTTCTGGAATAGTGCAGAGTTGCATCCAAGGGGTTTGGGTCAGCTGTGTCAAACATTGCACTGGACACAGGGTGTGGAATAATCCCTACACCCACCTTTTGGAATCAATCTCAAAATATGGAAATTGGAGAGTGGGGGTTGTCACTAGACACTAGGGCTATATCTATTAGACAGTATAGCACAAAGGTTTAAGGCTTTGAGTTGTAAACCTGAAGACCTGGGTTTAAATCCCACAACTCCCACTTGAATACTGCATGACCCTGAGCAAGTTACTTACTTTCCTTTTGTTCCCAGGTCACACCTGAAAACAAGCTTCAGCGTAGTGTGCCTTTCCTGGGAAAAATAATTTCCCCCTTTCTCTGTTATTATACCAAGTATATATATATATATATATATATACACATGCATACATATATTCGATGCAAAGAACTTCATTAATGCATCAGTTAATGTTCTTCTACAGTGACAAAAGTGTGGAAATTCAATTTTAGGGTTCCCAATCCTTGCACCCCATCCCCACCCCCACCAACAGGCATTGGGGTGTGCGTTGGGGTCATCAGCCTTAACTCTCACCCCATCCCATGTGCAAACAAGCTGAGGTGGTGCAGTGTAGGAGAATGGGGTGAGAGTTAGGGCAGATGACCCCAATGCACACCCCAATGCCTGTTGGTGGGGGCACGGTGGAGTGCAAAGGGTGGGAACCCTAAAATCGAATTTTCTCATTTTTGTCACTGTAGATGAACCCTAACTAATGCATTAAAAGGTTTTTTGCATAGAATGTCCCTACTTTTTAAGAAAGAATAGGAAAATAGAAAGTTGCGCGAGTTGGTGGGAGCGTGAGGCCCGAAGTGCCCCATGCTCCCACCAACTTGTAAGTTTCGGGCCACATTGCACACCCAATGACTAAAAAGTACATTGACAACAGCAAGGCCAGCCACCAAACAAATGTTAATCTAGCAGAACAATAGAAAATGATGTCCACAAAATGTAAATTGTGCCACACAATATCTCTGCAAAATATATATTGTCTGACATGTAAATACTGCTATTAACATCTACAGGACATGCTGTCAAAACCCTCCAAATTTCAAGTAAAAAGACCAAACTGTGTCCAAGATATAACATGTCAAAATTTGAAATTTTCATTTGTCAGAGTGGCACAGTTCCATACCTGTTGACATTTAATACACACAATGACTGAAAACTACATCCATGACATTAAGGCTAGGCACCCTATCAATTTCAAGCCACCAGCACAATCCAAAACACTGTCCACAACATGTAAAGTGTGTCATGCAATATCTCCGTAAAAACAATTTTCTCCGACACGTAATTCACATCTACTGGACATGCCGTAAACACCCTCCAAATTTCAAGTAAAAAGACCAAACTACTTCTGAGATATGCAGTGTTAGAGATTGTTAAAATTTTCCTGTCTATTCTATTATAAAAAATCTGGCCATTTTGCCCCCCCAATCAAAGATGGTGATCAAAGAATCTCACAATCAAAGAATATGCAGACTCGCGATCAAAGATTTGCAGACTCATGAACAAAGAATAAAAATACTACAAATCAAAAATTGAAGTAATTGGTGGTAAACCACCATTATGGTTCGACAGAATGAAGCCCCCTGAGCAAAACCCACCCTCATTCAACTTCCTAGGGCACCCCTGGGCTGAGAAAATTGATTTTTAAATCTGGCCATCTCATCCCTCACTCGAGATGCATGATCGCAATCAAGGTATCTCGCGATCAAAGAATTGCAGGATCACAATCAAAGATCATTAACAAGCCGCGAATTAAGATTTCAAAAGCTTATAACTCTATTTTTTTTCCAATTTGCATGAAACCAAAGGCATGACTCGATAGATCAGAGTCCCCTGAGTAAAACCTATCCAAGTTTTACTTCAGAAGTGACCCGGGAGCTGAGATATTTATGTTTTTCTGATTGGAAATTTAAAAACAAGATGGCGGACCTCACGTTCAAATAATTTTAATAATTCTCAGGGACAAAGATTCTTGAACAGCGAGGCTACAAATTCTTCGATCTCCAGGTGGGACTAGATGGTCAGAACCCCATTCATTGTTCACAAAACATACATATAAAATTTCCCCTTGACTTATAATGGGAACTTAAAAGTGGCATAACTTTTGAATGCCTTAATATTTTTTTCACCAAACAAAAAGCGGCATGTTTGGCAACCAAAGCTCTTTCAAATGAGCCATCTCACAGAGTGGCATGCCACACAATGGCCGTACAGGGCCATGTCCAAAATCCCAAAAGCTGCCTCAAAAAATGGATAATTTTGCATTATTCAGCATTTTTGTATGCAAAGACCATAAGTACAACCAAAACACAACTTGGCAAATTAAGATATCTACCATGCCCCACTGCACATTCCAAATTTCAGGCAAATCCATTGAACAGGTCCAAAGTTATTAGCGCACAAAGTTTAACATAGAAGTGACAACTGAACCCTAACTATAGTGGTGCGACCCACACTAACATCCCATCAGTCCCCCAGACAGCACAGCAGGTGTGAAGTATGCCTTGAGGCTGTCAAGCCTTGCACTTACCCCATTCCATCCATAAATAAGGTCAGATGTGTACAGTGTATGACAACAGGGTAAGCATTAGACTTGAGAACCCAAAGACCACCCCTACATCTGCAGTGCTGCCTGGAAGGGTGGGGGGTGTTAGGGTAGGAAACCCTAACTAGTCATTAATGATGTTCTTTGCATTTTATTTATAGATATAGATAAACACATATTACTTATAGTTACTATATTGTGTGTATTTGTTTTGAAGTGATTGTAATTTATTGCATACTGTAAAGTCCTCAGAGCTTGTTGGATGAGCACAGCATAAAACTAAAGTAGATTTTTTTTCCTTATGTTAATTCCCACGGTATGCACATTTTTTAAAATTATTATGTACTGTTTTATACAAGAAATACCTTAAATTGCAATGTAATGTAAAATTATACCTGCTGCATATACAAAAATGCTATATTATGTTTTAAACATTTAATATGTTTTAAGTATGATTTAAAACATAGTTTCTTAGTATGCCAACATCCCGTGGTAACTCCTGCAGTTAAGATATTGATCTCTGATGGAGGCCCAGATGATACATATTTTTTATTGTTAAAAATACGTAGAGAATGATATTAATGTCAGCAAATCTCTGCTTTTACAGTGAATTTATGGTACTTCATGATCCTGACTCTGCAGTAAAATATCAGTGTTCTCTTGAAATTTAATTGCATCCCCAGATAATGAAACTCGGTCAATTGCATATCATCCATGGGAATAGCAAATCAGCTCTACTGGGTGTATTTTCAAACTTCTATAAATTCACACAGCATCTTACTGTAGCTCTTCATTTCTACGGAGTACTGAAAAGAAGATGTCATGGTACCATACAGATGGATGCTTTCATCTAGTAGGAAACTGTGTTTGGGTATTTTATTTATTTATTTATTTGCTAATGTTCATCAGAAATCATATTATCACATGCTCATTGCATGTGTTTCCTGAACATACTGTTATATTGAAATATACTGTCTCTGGAATATTAAACTCATCATGCTTGAAAGTCATTATACAAAGCTTTGTATAGAAATACATTACAGAAGACATGCCAATGTTTTAATGATTTTTCTGTAGAACTATTGCTAGCAAAACATGAAATCAAAAAGTTATTTTGCTTTAAGCAAACAAAATTATGTCAGGAGGCGATATAGCACAGTGGGTTAAGGCTTTGAGCTGCAGATCTGGAAACCTGGGTTTGAATCCCAAAGTCACCTAAATGGATACTGTGTGATCCGGAGCAAGTCACTTAGCTTCCTTGTGCTCCTAGGTCACATCTGGTAACTAGCTTAGTGTGCTACTACTGGTTAAACAATATTCCCTTTCGCCTTTCTCTTTCCCCATACACCTTCAATGGATTGCATGGGAAGCATGTGTCATTTTGAGGTTAATTAAATAGTAAAAAAAAAGCATCCACAATGTTATTTTGCAATAAGAAGTGTAAATAGGTGCTATATTTCAGAATATGAATTTAATCTTTTTAGTTACTTAATCAAAGTAAGTTTTTGTTTACAAAAAAACACTGTATCAAATCCAGTGTATTTATAGCGTGACTCTCTTGAAGGGCTTGAAGTGCTGTATAATAATGAACAATGCATCTGGCACTAAGCCAGAGTACATATACATAATAAACATCAAAATACAGGACATGTACACAGTAGTGCAATTATATAAATATTGTCTAACTAAAGGCTGTTTACTATATATTAATTTTTATTTAGTTTTTGTTGACCGGTAAGTGCACTAGACAAATTCTGCCTATTTTCAGTAATGACCCAGGGGAAGGGGATACAGATGAATGCCAACTGACCTTGAACCAGGTTAAGCAGTTGGTGGTGTTTTTAGTGAATGGGGGGAAATTTGACCAGAGCACCAGGGAAATTCCCCAACTTTTTTAGTGGGGAGGAGAAGGAGTATGTGTCCAGTAGTTTTCATTATGTTTGGGCTTAACAGTATGAGGTAGTACAATTATGTTTCCATTTTTTTCCTCTTTTAGTTTTCTGAATGAAGTAATACTAATTTGTTTATATGTTTTTTAAGTTCTGGAAAAATTCCCCTACTCTTTTAGTAGATAGGGGAAGGGGGTACGTTCACAGGATTTCATTTATGTTTAGGGTTTAAAGTATGAAGTAATACTCTTTGGGTGGGATATTCAGAAGGGTTGTGCATGGCGCAACACAGTTGCACCATGCGCAACCCACTGATGCACCCCGGCATGATATTCAAAAGGGGAATGTGCGTGGCACAAATCCCGATGTGCCGGAGTGGGGGGTGTGTGCCCATGCATGCTCTGCACATCCCAATATTCAGCCCAGGATGAGCTGAGCCCATGCAGGCACAAACCCTACTTGCGCTGCACACAGGTGAGCCAAAAAAGAAAGAAACAACAGCTGGCCACCCACAGGTGAGCTGCCATATTGCAGGGCGCAACACAGCAGTTGCCAGCTGTGGGTGACCACCCAAGCTCCGGTGGCACCTTTGGGTAGCACTCCCCCATGCCTGATCATGGGCATCAGTATTGTAATAAAGGTCCCATATCCCTGGTAGTCCAGTGGACCGCTTGCAGCCCAATCGTGGGGAGAGGTATGGAATTAAATCCTTCTCCATCCCTGGTGGCCCAGTGGACCGCTCGCAGCCCGATCGTGGGCAGGAGTACATTTAAAAATCCTCTCCTATATCCCTGGTGGTCCAGTGGACTGCATCCAGCCTGATCGTGGGCAGAAGTATAATCAATATCAGAAACCAATCCATTCCTGGTGGTCCAGTGGTACCGCCTCCCCACCTGCCTACTGAATCCCACCACCCTGCTTCCCCGGTCAGTGGTGAGCAGCAGCTCCCCACCCACCCACATGCCACCCCTCTGCCCGCCAACTTACACTGTACAGTAGGGCTGTATGCCCATTGGTCCACAGTGTGGGCCAATGGGCATGCAGCCTGTACCTTACTAAACACTCCAGAACTGTGAATGGAGTCAGTCAGTTGACGGCCGGTGGGGAAGCTTGCGGGTGGGGAGCTGCCACCCACTACTGACCAGGGGGGAGTGGGGTGGTGGGGCTCAGTGGGTGAGTGAGGAGGGGAGTAACGCTGAACCACCAGGGATGGATTGGTTTCTGATATTGTATTACTGACACCCACGATCAAGCTGGACAAGGAGGGTTCTATAATTGTACTTCTGCCTGTGATCAGGCTGCGAGCAGTCCAATGGACCACCAGGGATATAGAAGGATTATTTCTTCATACTGCTGCCTGCAATCGGGCAATGGGGCACTTTGCCGCTTGTGCAGGGGGCAGGGCGCCAGGCACAAGTCACTGGGGATGGGTGCACCTGCATGCAAATAGGGCCATGATGACATGCAAATGGCCCCATTTCTGCCTTGCATGCATTATGGCTCCATTTGCATGTGCACTTTTGAATATCATGGGTGATGTGCCTAGCACAACGGCACTTGTGCTAGCACATCCCCCTGCCCCTCTCTGGCCACTAGCACTGGTGCAGTGCCACTGTTCCATGCACATTGTGAGTGACCACAGCATGATATTCAATGGTGCTGAGCCATGGCACAGCACCGTCGACTATCACCCTGTCAGTGCCCTGGCACATCACAGTTGCGCTGTGCCCAGGCTTGCACCACAGCCTGGCACAATCTGAATATCCCACCGTTTGTGTTTATGCTTTTCCCCTTTTTTGACTTTCTATGAAGAAATACTGATTTATTTATATGTTCTTTCAAGTTATGAATAAAAAATTCCCCTCTTTTTGAGAAGTGCCATGGGATCTTTAATATCCACCTGAATTACCAGCAGAACAGGCACATGGAACCTCAGTTTAACGTCTCATCTGAAAAATGGCATCTCTGGAGTGCAGCATCCCAATCATGCTGCACTACAGTGTCAATTTTGGGATTTAACCCAAGTGTCTGGAGTGGGGATAGAACCAACAGCCTAAAGAGGAGGTTCAACAGCAGCAAACAATCCTAGTCATTACCTACAGAACCCAACTGAACTACTTTCTAAAACAATAATTGAATTTCGAGCCAGTCCACTCTTTAGTAGTAAATGTATTTACATGATAACAGGAGCATTACATTTTGTAGTTTATATACAGCTAAATCTGAGTGTAAAACCAAAGTCACAATTCCCTGTATATTGGACCATATCGCAGTAACAGACTATAATGTCACAAGCAATAAATTATCTCTTCATTTCCAGACTTAGCTTCAGTTGAAATTGAACTGTAAGGGACAAAGATTTAGTTTTCAAGTAGAACTCCTTAATAACAGAGATCAGAATGGTTTCAAATTCAAAAAGGTTAT
This sequence comes from Neoceratodus forsteri, assembly GCA_016271365.2. Lineage (NCBI taxonomy): Eukaryota > Metazoa > Chordata > Ceratodontiformes > Ceratodontidae > Neoceratodus > Neoceratodus forsteri. The sequence continues at coordinate 1,306,752,048 of CM057458.1, forward strand.
GAATGTTACTGTAACTGTCATTGCTTGCTGGTAAACAGACACCTTCTTTAAAATACTGTAACATGGCTTACCCAATGATGTTGTGGCTATGCATTGCACTGACATCTAGGAGACTGAGGTTCATGCATGATATCTGGACTCTCACAGCATGGCCAGCTGGGGACCTGTCACACTGCAGATCTAAGCTTCTTCAACTCAGAAAGGGAGGGTCCAAGTGGCTTGAGATGTAACTGTGCCCTGAGAGCGGATCATGGGTCAACAATGGCACTGGCTTTAAAGGTGACTGCCCACTAAGTCTCCCGGCTGAAGTAAGGGTGAAACCATAGTAATCTCATATATTAATATGGGAGACAGAGGAACCATGGAACAATGCAATGAATTAATAACCATTAAAAATACAATCAGTAATTTCTGACCTGATAGTGAAACAGAGCTAAACAGAAGCAGTTGCAAAAGTTCTGCAACATGAAACCTGAAAAAATTCAAAAGTTCTTTATGGCTATGGCTACAGAATATCACCTTAATCTCAATGTTATAAGGTTTGGCATTGTCTGCAGTCAGATGTGGCTTCTTTTTAATTCTGGGTTCAATGTCCAGCACCTACACCTAGGAAACTAAGTAAGGGAATTATATAAACAGTACAAATGAAGGGGCATAAAACAAATTGTTGCATGTCCTACATTGTCAATTTTTTTGACTATGGGAGTATTGGTGCTCCAATACAAGAGTTCCATAAAGTTTACTAAAATCACCATCGTGATTTCTGACACTGAAGATAATTGTGGGCACACAACTTGATTTATAACTAAAACAATGAATGTCAATTATGCCAGTTCAGCTTTTCTGACTTATGTTTTGCTTTTCACAAAAACGTTTTTTTCCTCCAGTGATAGATACAGGTGGAATTAACTTCAAGCACACTGCCAAGGAAAGTTCATTATTCACAACCCAAAAAAATATCCCTGTGCAAAACAGCATTAGTTAAGTTCTATTGTTCAAAAATGTTGGAACATGGAGGAGGTCTTTTACATTTACATAGACTTGTGGAAAGTAGTCATGTTTGTTTAAACAGTATTTTTCATTAATTTAATTGCCTCAAATAAGGTGTCTTAAAATCTTCAGCCTGCCAGACTGATGTGCCCAATGCTTAAGTTTCTACATTCTGACATCAACAGAACATAACTTGAACAAATCGAAGGTGTGTACTTTTAGGGCCATTACTGAACATGTCAGTGTTCAAAAAAGATTAATTACTGTATAATGCAAAGTGTTCCCCTCCTCATCCTGCCCTTTTGGGTCCCTCCACCACCTCCCCCTGGGCCCCTGACTTACCAAGATAGCCAATGTCCTCACCAGAGACCCTGACTGGCACAACTCCTTCACTTACCACCTCAGCTGGTCACTGTCTGAATGACAGTGAGTGGACATGCACCTACTATAGAAATAGATGCTTCCAAAGTAGGCTGACATATGTTCCTGGTCATTTAGATGGTGGCAAACTGATGTGGTGAGTAGTGGAGTTGTGCCAGTTGCCATCTCTATGGTAGGGACACTGGCTATCCAGTTAAGTGGGGGACCAGGGGGAGGTGGTGGGGGTACCTGAGTGGACAGTACATTTAGAGATCTTCTGTGCAATCAGGGGGGTGAAGGGCCACTAGACACCAGGGAAATATATCTATTACTGCTGGGAGGGTAATAAAGGGGAGGAGGGGGACAGCTGGATGGCAAGGACATTTATTTATTACAACCAGGTGGGTGATTGGGGATGGGGGGACATTTGACAACTGGAAACTATATCTATTACTACTGTGCAGGAAATCAGAGGTGGGGAACCACTGGTCCCTGGAAAGTAAATGTATTACTATCAGGCTGGCAATCAGAGGTTGGGGCAGATCAACACCAAGGGAAACAGAACTTTTACTACCGGGCAGGCGATTGCATGGGTGGGAGACCAGTGGATGTCAGGGAAATGTATATATCACTACTAGGTGGATCATCAGTTGGGTTTGGGACACCACAAATCAGAGAAGTACAGCAGTGCCAGCCATGATGGAACATAGTAACTTGCAGTACCTTGCTGTAAATGATGTGTCACAAATACTGCATGACTAAAGGGCATAATTTCCATTGAATTACACTTTTCACTGCAGTGTACTGCAGCATTCTGCAGATTTACTTCAGTAATATTGCAAGGTATTGCGTTACATCCTGGCTGGGTGCACTGTATAGCTATTAATACAAGGCAGGTGACTGGAGGCTGTGGAACCACTGGACAGCAAGGAAACATATTGATTACTAACAGGTGGGTGATCAAGAGGTAGTGGAGGGACACTTGGCACCAGAAAATATATCTGTTAATACCAGGAGGGCAATCGGGGAAGGCACAAACTACCTTAACATCGGACCTGTAGTTAGGCCGTAATGGTATGCAAATGACTCTATTGCACCTTGCTAATGCTATGGGTCAGTTGAATAGGGATATACAAATATGGTAGATTGCTCTACTGCAGCAACTGCCATGTGTATGCCCTATCTGCCCTGTTACACCTGCAAGATCCATAGATCACTATTGGCCACAGTCCCCCTAGGGCCAGTAAGGGGTTGTGGGTTGTGAGAGCAATCTGGATTGTGCCTGACTCAAATGGGATGGTAAGCTGTAATATGTCAGTGGTGAACACTATGTGCTTTGGACATGTTCAAATAAATGTGTAGATTGCTCAAGGCACTCGTGTGTCTGGAACAATACATTTGTTCACACAAATGGGGATCTATATATATCAGCCACCTCTGTGCAATAATTAGTTCAGTCCTAGATCCTATATTTCCGCCCACTCCTTGGATGTCTACATTCCTTGCAATTAAGCATATTGAAGCAATGCCAACAAAGCACCTATAGTTGCTGTTCTGTGGTTTTGGTAGTGCAGTTTCATTTTTTCTGTCAACAGGTAAAAGGGATCTAACAACATGTTGTTTTTTTCAGAGTTTCTTTTCACATTTGAAGACATTCAGGTGGAGGAGCTTTCCTTCAGTCTTGTTACACCTCTTAAAATATACCAGTTCTTCCTTATTCCAATAATTCATTGCTGTGATGTTGTATTAAAGTCTGTGACAAATGCCACTGTTATGTTATTAATTGTTCTTTCTTTTTTTCTAAAGAATTCCTGTCTTGGTGCACTTCATGCCCTTTCATAGTCTGTTTTGATTAACTATATGGGGTACTTTCTATTTTTAAATCTCTGAATCACAGCTGCTCCCTTGAGTAGCTCATTACTCAAACATTTTTGTTTCAACTGCAGGAATTGTCCTATTATTATGTTTTTTTCTAATTCAGGTTTATGATATATAAACTGTCACAACTGAGTCTTTTTCTACAGTCCATGATTAAAAAAAAATACATGTGTCAAAATATTTTCCTTCCTTGAATATTCATTGATCTGAAAAACGTATTTACTGGTTCCATTTAAAAATGGCAGAACATTAGTTTAAAAGGTCAAATTATTTCTTGCTCATTACAGGACTCTGCATCAATCTGGCAGCATTCATCTTGGGCAATTATTTCATGTACAATAACACATTTTTTCACATTATTATAAGGGTGAATAAAATCCAGCAATGATTAGTCAGTTGCATTCTGCTTAATGTTAGATAAGTATCCGTGTAGGAACTTATCACATAATATAAGGCTGATGGAGAACATACTGTAAAGCAGCAATTAAAAATGGAAATTAATTAAACAGTATGGCAAGACGTGTCAAGGAAACCATTCATGACACTGTTTCAAACATCTGATTTATGTGAAGAGAAACAGATATTGTCATTGTCCAAGGTATGACATTGGTGAAGCAATTATTTACAATGCATGCTTTTTGGATATCTGAATTGTAGCTGCTAACTCCCTTGAGTAATGAATGATCATCTCTTATTTCCTGCATTTTTGCAGTTTTTTTCTTCTGAGACATACTTTTAAGAATAGTGCTTTTGACGTTAAAAAAACTGTCCCTTTTAGGGCTGCTGGATTCATGAATGTTGAGTTAGAAATGAAATAGCATTTGTTCCTGGGAGCAGTTACTCCACTGCTCTCTGGGAAGCTGTTGCATGTAGCAGTCTAGCACAAAGTATTTTATTGTGTGCCTGAGCAAGTAGTTTCTGAGCCCTGTTACTAAGCTATGAAACAGGAAGAGGAGCTGTAGTTCAAAGTGCTTATCAGAAACTATAACTTGACGAGAAGAATTTTAAAATTGTCTCCATAACATCTGATTTGTGTTTCCACACCAGTTAAACCATGCATGAGTGGCAATATACTTTTCTAAACATTGTTTGTGAAATTATACAGGAGCCTACAGGTGTGACCCAGGAAAGCACATCCAGGTCACTGCAGACTATATTTAGAGCCCTGCAGCAAGTGCAACTATAAATAGTGTTTGTTCTGGAAGGCAGTTACTCTGCTGCTCTCTGGGAAGCTATTGCATGTAGCAGCCTAGTGCAGAATATTTTATTGTGTGCTGAGCAAGTAGTTTCTAAGCCCTGTTACTAAGCTATGAAACAGGAAGAGGTGCTGTAGGTCCTAGTGCTTATCAGGAACTACAGCTCGATGGGGGAATTTTTAAAACTGTCTTTGTAACATTTGATTTATGTTTCCACACCAACTAAGCCATGCATGAGTGTCAATATACATTTTTAAAAATTGTTTGTGGCATTATACAGGAGCCTAGAGGTGTGACCCAGGAAAGCACATCCGGGTCACTGCAGACTACATTTACAGCCCTGCGATGAGCAGGATGAGTGTGCATCATTGTGTGCAAAGACACGCACATCTAAGCATGTGTTTGGCTTTGTAGAATTGCTAATTAAAGTTGACTTGGCATATATGGTATAACAGGAATGGGTTACCTATCTCCAGCTAATACAAATGCAAAAACTATAACTATATCAACCCATACCCTAAGTATGAAGCAAATTATTATAATACCACCTGAATCATTAGGCACTACATGTGTACCTGCTCTGTGCCCATTTATGACACTAGATGGTGAAATAGGAATTAAGTACTCAGTTTGCTATATGTACTTACTAGTAGAAGCATTGACTATCCATGAACCTATATCTGTTTGTGCCAAATGCACATCAAATAAACAGATGCAAGAGGAAATAGCATCCTTTGCAGAAAGATTATTGTATATCGAAAACAGCCAGGTTGATATGCATAGATGCTTTAGTGTGCTAAATAACACTGCTTCCAAAACAGAATCTGATCTTACAACAGACCCTTCCTCCAGAGCAACACACTCAGTACCCCTTATTGGGTCTGAAACACACACTGAGCATATATCTAATTCTGGCCTCCTTGAACCAAATATTAGGTTCACAAACAACATAAGTATACCTGAGGCAAGAAAGTGAGGTAGATAAGATGATGACGCTGAACATAGTGATGATTGGGCCCTAGTAGGTGGTTCAAGGGCCCAGAGAAAAGGTCAAAGAGTGGAACAAGTTTACATCACCAGCCATAGTTCCTTTTCAGCACTCTCCCTATTGATGGATAGTTATACAAATATTGATGATGTTGATGCATATTGCCCACCAGTTCCAAGCATTTCTGAAACCTCCTCACATGACTTAATTGATTTAAATCAGATCTCCCACTCAAATCCCCCTCAACCCACTCAAAGTTCCTACTACTCATCACACCATATCAAATGGGTCTGATGGGTCTTCTTCTGTTTCTTTCAATACTATATCTTCCCTTAGGCCTCATGATTCCTCTATGGATACTTCTGGTACCCCAGCTCCCACGGTTTCATCTCATCAAGTATATGTACTGGGGGACTCTCTCATAAAACATCTTGACAGGGCTATCTGCAACCCCGGCATAGCTAATCAAACATGCTATAGTTTTATGGGTAACATAATTACAAGATAATTTAGAATTAGAATACAGTCATTAAAGGACTAGTAAAGCAAATAGACAGATGAATGAATGCTTTGATAAGATGACAGTGTTTTTTTGAATGCGTAAAAGAATCTGAGAGTACAAAGGACATTTTAAAGTATGGAAGAAAAGCGTTGAATGTCCTACATTTATAATAATTGGTAATACATGAAGCATTAAGTAACTAATGTTGTTTTAGCGCATTGTACAAGTTAACACACTCATATTAAGAGCTGGATAACGAAACTGATTTAAACTTTTACAGTTTATGAAGTGACCTTCTTTTCTTCCTAGTTTACTATATTTTATTATATATTTTTTGTATTTCACAGAAAAATATTACGAAAAAAGGCTTTAATTTATAAGAATAACAGAATATGAGTTATGAAAGAGGTAAATTATAATATATTAAAAATGAATGAATCAATAGTAAGTGATTTAATGAATGTAAATTTATATTTTCTTTTTTAATTTATTTTTATTTAAGTGAGCATCTGAGACGATTTCACCTCAGCAAGACATGGCAGTCGTTTTTTGGCCTCAATTGGCAGTGTTATAAAGTAAGGAAAACATATCTAATTAAGCATAGGTGGTCCTACTTCATAGGAGCAGCAGTAAATATATTAATTTATATTGGGTATAATATTTAAAAATGTTAAAAATGTGTAATATAAATAGGACAAACAAATATAAACTGTATATTATTAAATGTAAGTGTTCAAACAAATGTGAATGGTTCATATAAAAATAAACAAGAAATTTGATTTAAAATATTTCATATGTTTTTACAGATCCCCTGAAGAAGCCTAATATTTAGGCAAAACGTTGGGATCTTCTAAAAACAAATAAAATTTTCCAAGACAAAAATCAATGATGTAAGAGCATTTCTTGCTTATGAGCATGCCAATCACCTATGTTGTTCAGTAATTTACCGGAAATAGGCAAGCTCCACCCAACAATAATGAGAATTATAATTTGAAGAAAAAAAGAGGTGATTTCCCAGGACACTCTCTTCTCACATAGTTTTAGGGGTGCCAAGGTTTCTAATATTACAGAAATGGCTACTAATATTCTTACCAGTGCTGGACATAATCCTTTGGTAATTGTCCATGCAGGAACTAGCAACATAAATCATACCAGCCCCTTACAATTAAAGAAAGATTTTGTCACCCTAAATAATCTATTAGTAGAAAAAGACTGCATCGTATGCTTTTCAGAGATACTCCCAGTACCAAGAGCATCTGAGGACATTACTTATAAGATCAAAAAAAAAACAATGAACAGTTGAGGAAGTGGTGTCTTAAACAAGACATCCCAAGTATTCCTCATTGGGAAAAATTCTGTGATAGGGACTCACTCTTCTGCTTGGATGGCTTGCACCTGAGCAGAAGAGAGAGTGTACTATTGGGAAAAATGTTAGCCACCACAATAAATAATTGTTAAACTGAGTTGCTTGGGGGAGATTGGGCGTGTTCCCAAACCTCTTAATGGAGGCACTAAGTATGAAACTAGCAGGACTTGTAATATAATTTCATTTAATGCCAGATCTTTAAACACCCTGAATCTGTTAGAATTGGAGGCTCAGTGTTCCCTTCTAGATCTGAATATTATTGCTGTCACCAAAACATGGTGGGACCCTTCCTCAGTATGGTATAGAGAAATTCACAATTTCAAACTTTACTATAAAAACAGGGAAAATAGGGTAGGTGGGGGTATATGTCTATATATTAGGAACATCCCTTTGCACAAGATTGAATTGGAAACAAATATTGAATCTCTCTGGGTTTCAATTCAGTTAAAAGGTCAACCCAAACTTACTTTGGGTGTATGTATAGACCACCCTCAGTTGACCAACAATAAACTACAGAATTAATTAATATAATTTCAGACACTGTTCAAAAAGGGGACAGCCTTATTATGGGATACTTTAACATGCCAGGCATTGACTGGGACACATTTACAGCAAAAACTGAACAAGAGAAACTATTTATATCACTAGTTATAGATCTAGGTCTGGAGCAACTAGTACATCAACCAGCTAGGGTAACTAATATTCTTGATCTAATCATTACAATACTGAAACCAAAACTTACAGATACAATTATTGTACCTCCAGTTGATAGTAGTGACCATAACGCAGTACAATTCAGTATCAATATCAAAACTTCAAAACCTTCAAACAACATAATGTATAGAGATTATAAGAAAGCTAACTTTACGGAAATAAACTAAGCAATAAATAATCTTGATTGGATGGCAATACTTCATAATATGCCAATAAAAAGAGCATATGAAACATTCTTACATTGTGCTCACCAAATAGAAGAACAGTATGTTCCTAATAAAATTAAATATAACAAAAAAGGTAAAATACCTGTTTGGTTTATGAAATCCATAAGTAAACAAATTAAAAGGAAGGAGTGTTTATTCAGGAAACTTAAAAAGTATTCCAAGCCAACAATCAGATATAAATATAAACTAGCTGTATTATTATTAAAGAAATCTATAAAACAGGCCAAACTCAAATTTGAATTTAATTTAGCTCACCCTAAAACAAATCATAAATCCCTTTATTCTTACATTAATAGTAAAAAATGTAATGCTAGGACAGTTGGACTACTTCAGGTAAATGGAAACTTGATTAAATCCGATCAGAAAACTGCTAAACATTTTAATAAATACTTTCATTCAGTTTTTGATAATGCTGTCTTTAATACCATTATACATACAAATAATTCCCTTTTTTCTCTTCTAAACACTACTGAGATAACAAATGCCCTATTATCTCTCAAAAAATCCAAAAGTCTTCAGATTCCTACAATTCACTCGATAGCCCTTCCACTCACTTTATCTTTCAATAAATCATTATTAGAAAATGAAATCCCTGATGACTGGCAAAGTGCCATAGTGGCACCAATTCACGAAAAAGGAAATAAAGCAAATGTAGAGAACTATCTCCCAATTAGTTTAACTTTCATCATTGGGAAAGTAATGCAGTGCATAATTAAATCAAGGATTGAAGAGGAAATGCAGCAGCTTTCCATACGGGATGTACCTCAGCAAGGATTCAAACCAGGGCACCCATGTACCACTAATTTAATCTCATTTTATAATAAAATGAGTAGTAAGCTAGACAAAAACATTCCATCAGATGTCGTTTTAATTGATTATAGCAAGGCTTTTGCTAAGGTGTCACATACATTGCTAATCAATAAACTTCACAAACTTGGCTTTTCTTCTTATCTAGTTAATTGGATATCCCGGTGGCTGCACAATAAAACACAGAAGGTCAGAATTAATGGAGTCTTGTCTAATACCAGAAGAGTAACAAGTGGTATACCTCTAGACTCAGTTCTTGGCCTTCTTTTGTTTAATGTTTTCATATTAGATATGGATATTTCCTCAAACAACACCATCTCAAAATTTGCAGATGATACAAAGCTTGGGGGAAGAGTCAACTCAATAGCAAACATGTTACTGTTACAATGGGATTTAGAACACGTTGAACAAAGGGCTAAAGTTAATTTAATGATCTTTAATACTGACAAATGCACAGTACTTCATTTTGGCAAAAGCAACTTGCAGAATAATTATCATCTAAACAATACTTGTCTTAAATCAACATCTAGTGAAAAGGATTTAGGCATCTTGATAGACAATAAACTATCAACCAATAATCACTGCAACAACATAGCCAGAACATCAAATATAATCTTTAAACAGATTAGGAGAACCTTTATTAGCAAATCAGAACAGTGTCTAGTACCATTATATAGGGCATATGTTAGACCTCACCTAGATTATTGGTCCCCCTTCTGGAACCCTTATCTTAAGGGTGACATAAACCAAATGGAACAAGTTCAAAGACGGCTTACAAAAATCATTCCAAGACTGAAAAATAAACACTACAGTACCAGGCTTAGGGAAACAGGACTCTATCTCCTTTCTTTAAGAAGACAATGGGGTAATATTCTGCTTACTTACAAGTTTACCAAAAATCCATCATTACTGGAACAATGTCAGCTAACATTAGCCAATAAATGTATAGTGGGCAGATGCATAACCAGCAGCTCAAAGTAAACTGGGCAAATAGTAACAGACATGACAACATTTTTTTTTTAGTCTTTGGTAACCAGGTAAGGCCCACTAGGCACAAGTGCCTGTTTTCAGGGGCAACCCGGGAGCACTGGGTGGTTAAGTGGCTTGCTCACATAGTATGCAAGTGGAGGTTGTGAGAATCAAACTCAGGTCTGGTCTGCTGGATGTATTAAGCGCATTCACACCTTGTTCCTCTAACCTCTAGGCTATACTGTCAGCCAATAATATAAGAGCTACTAAACAGTGGAACATACTACCTCAGGAGATGGTTAATTGTACATCCTTTGACATATTTAAATCAAAGCTAGATAAATGGCAAAATTTAACCCAAAATCAGCAGTGACCCTCTGTTGAGGGGTACAATCGCGATAGGCCTTGTGCCTTAATTTGTCCTGTAAAATCCAGTAAACCCAATAAATCTAGAATATTGTTTAATGCACAAAACAGATTTTTTTGCTAGTTCAGTACAAGAATTAAGGGTTGTTGTGCTCTCCTAGGTAAAAGATAGATATTTAGAATTATAGTTTTTAAGTTACTTGGGGAGGACTGGCAGTTTTACCAATAATTTTGCAATTTAAATTTAATTGAACTTTTTTGAGCATTGTCATTTTGAATAATTTGTATGAGTAGGCTCCTTACATTCATATGAGTTATGCTCTGAAGAAGAGGTCACTACATCAAAACATAACCATTGGTTCAGCAGGCTGGGCAGCAGTCTATGGGACACCCTATTTTAGGCCATTTAATTAATGAAAAAGATTGCTTGAAATACAGTTTAATTGACTACTTGCCACCAATCTACATAAATGCAAAAGGCTGCCAATATGACACCATTTCTGGATGATGGAACTTAGCAAATACTGTCTTGTGCAAGGCTATTGGTGTAGTGGCATTACCTCATCAATGGATTTGAAGTGAATACCAAGTGTATGTATCACTGGAGGAAAATATGTAACTGTAAAGAAAAACAAAAGATGGAAAAGCTGAGATGATGACATCGACATTTATTTTTTAGTAATAAACTAAGCTGCGTGCCCACAGCTATCTGTCAGTTGGTAGAATCCACTCTGGTTATTTTAAAAGAAAAAAAGTGGTGTTTACCTATGGAGCACCACACCATCGCGGTGGTCAAGGTCACCTTGGTCACAACTACATTTGGCATAGTGAGATGGATAGTCCTAGAATGTGAGCTCAGACTGAATGGAAAGACATGTAATGAAGTGGAACAGAAGCAGTTACCAAGGTTCTGAAAATTGCAAAAATTCCAAAAGCCCTTTTTGTAGATACAACTGTGGCAGATTATCTGTATCTCAATGCAATACAAGTTGGCTTTTTTTTTCTGTCATGCTTAGTGATGGGTGAAGTGGCCACAATTCGCTCCGTGAAGTGATTTGCGGAGTGAAGGCAAATTCGCGGAGTGCTCCGCAATGAAGCGGAGTACTTGTGATTATGATGGATAACACTAAGTCCATTGAAAACAATGACTTTATGTGCATTCGCCTCCTTCACCTCACTTCACCTTGTTTTTATGCTCCAAAGGCAAATTTAGCAGTGATTCATGGGATTTCAGGTCACATGGGCTCTAGATTGTTCTGCACAGCCTCAGTTTGGGGTAGTGCGTGTAAGAAGCTGTAGGAGACAATCTGCTCTGAGAGCTCTCTGTGATTCAAACCTTCAAAAAGCTGTTAAAAAAAGCCTTTTTGAGTCATTTTTTTTTGCTGAAGCGTCAGTTCATTGAATATAGGAATCCATCCTGTGCTCATATCATCAAGTGTTTATTGTTTGTGTATGGATTTTGAATGTTAATGTGCAAAATTCAGTCTGTGTACTGAGAGACAGTGGAAGTGTGCTTTGGGGAAGGGGTGTATCTGTGGTGTAGGTAGATTAACTTGAAGAAAAAGACAGTGCTTTCTGTTTTGGTGATATTTTTCTTGTATAACTGTGTTAATGTACACACAGTAATATTTTCAATATTTCTTGCCATGTTTTTGCTGATTGTTGTGGTGCAGCAGTGCATAATTTTAGTTTGTTTAAAATATGTGATTATATTACTGAAGTGTTCAATTTGCTATGCATTACATAGTGCATATGTGAGTATGTGTGTGACACATGTCACCAAATCAGACACCTTTTATTTTGCCACATAATAATTTCAACAATGTGAAGCTGCTGTCCACTGCAGCTGTGTGATGTTTGTACTTCTTGGTGGTAGCTTTACTGGTACTAGTGACTGTTACTGCAGCAGTGCAGTACACTGCCCCCCCATGGCCCACCCCAACTGGCAAAGGTATTCTTTTCCAGATTTGAATTTCTGATGGCGAGCACTGGTTAGGTGTTGTGCCTTTGTCTCTGCATCTCTTCAGTGCACAGCACAATCTTAATCTGTCTGTGCATTTGCATCTCTTTAGGGCCCAATCTCCATCTGTAACTTAAGTCACAGTTGTTTCTTTGGCTTCCTTTCAGAGTACTGGACAGGTGTGGTGCTTAATTCTGCATGAATATTGTACTCATTAATATGTGTTTTTAAGTCAAAACCATCATCACGAATCACTCGTGATACAAATCACGTTCTTCATCATCACGGTCACAAATGCAGTCACAAATCATGATTCACGATCATGTCACGAATCACAACATTATTTTTTTTTCTAGTTACTTGGCTGTATTGTAAGCCTCTTTTGTAGTATCTCTCCAGGCTTCACCACCCCACCATTGTACTCATTGATATGTGTTTTTAAGTCTGGGAGTTTTGTGCCACACCTCATTGGGGCCCGGGGAAGTACAGCTGTAGACATTCACATTTCTTCATCATCACGGTCACAAATGCAGTCACAAAGCATGATTTACGATCACATCACGAATCACAACTTTAATTTTTTTAATAGTTACTTGGATGTATTGTAAGCCTATTTTGTAGTATCTCCCATGCTTCACCACCCCACCATTGTACTTATTAATGTTTGTTTTTAAGCCACGGAGTTGGACAGTGTCTGCAGTATATACACAGACTGTAAAGAAGATTGACTGCACACATACAGTTTAGCACAGTATGCTTGCACTGCTCAGAATACAAAGTGTCACGCATATGAAAAAGCGCATAATTACATACAAGGGTAGCGGATGGTGGAGGAATACTTTTTATAACACAGCAAGGAAGGTGTGGGGGGCACATGGTGTGAGGAAAAAAAAACTAATGTGGGATCACATGGTGATCCAGCAGCAGTTCCAGCATGGACATAATTTGCAACTGATGTCCCTCTATGTGATCCAGCTGCTGCTCAACAGCACTCACCCTCTTGTTGTTCTCCTTGACAGCACTCCAGAGAACTGTCAAGTCAGCCTGTGTTACATTCAGTTCTCTGTGGTTCACACATTCTACAGGCTGACCTGCTGGTGGAGGAGGTAGTGGTGCTGGTGGAGCAGCAGGTGCTGCTGTGGCCCTCCTCTTCTTAGGGATGTCGCAATGCACAGCTGCACCCTCTGCCACAGAATGTCCAGCAGATGCAGGCATGGTCTATTGTGTGGCAGCCTGCCACTCCAACTGCTGGTGATTGAGCATATGGGTGTGCTGGCCCCCAGTCCCCAGGTGAGTCCCCTGGGAGCAACGGCACACCTCCACCTCACATAGGCGGCACTTGACCACACTGCTGTCCTCCCCGATACAGTCAAAAACTGCCAAACAATGGAGGTGTGGAGAGGACCAGGCACAGGCAGGGGATGGCCAGATGAACTGGCAGCCAGCTGGTCTCGGTGCTGAACAGGGATGGGATCCACACCTGGGCCTGGGGGTACAGGCACATACTGCTCCAGAGGACTTGGTGCTGGACTTGGTGGTGGTGCCTCAATTGCCTCACAGTCAGGACAGCAGGCAGTGCTGGTCCTGCTTCTGGGGGGGGGACACTCACAAGTTTTGAGCAGTTCAACAGGAATGGGCACCCATGCCCTCCACACGTGTGCACGGTACAATGCTTACCACTACCAAGCTCTCCCAGAGCTGCCCTATCCCATGCATTCCCTCACCCTGGTCCATCTCTCCTACTGGGCTCCCTCAGTCCGAGCAGTCACTACTCACACTGTCACACAACACACACACACACAGAGTCACACAGACACAGACAAACAACTAACTACTTATAAAGGTAAGAAAAATAACATTTACAGAAAGAACAAATTAAGTAAAAAAAGGCTACAGAAAAGACAAAAAAAGTTACTTTTCAAAAAGCTGTCGGGTCTAAATCAAAGTTTAAATCTCCTTCTCATTCTGATCTCAAAGTATCAGCAGTCAAAAAACACACTACTCTCTCTCTGTCTGCGCAGGAGAAAGTAAAAGTGTCTGCTTGTATGACTCACTTTCTTCCTGCCTAGCTAAAGAGCATGTGACTTACAGTACTGTAAGCCATGTGATGTGTTGGGGGGGCTGCCAAATCTGAAACACCAAGTGGATCAGTTAGAATCATAATGAGGAATGCGAAGTCCATTAAAAAACAATGACTTTGCCTTACTTTGATTTTCCATTCTGCCTTAATGTGAAGTGGTAATGACAAGGCGGAGTGAGCACTTTGCATTGCCCACTCCATGTAGTGGAGTGGCAACGTGAAGTGCCCACTTTGTGTTCACTTCACCGGCAGAATTTAAATTCACTGCATCTCTAATCATGCTTTCTTTCCCTTAGCATAGTGCAGGGTGGCACTCAGCCTTGTTCCTACCCTACCCCTGTTGTCTTCCACCTCCCCGGGACACATCATTCCCCAAATTTCACACAGGCTTCCCCTGCAGTATATCCAGGAGAAGGGCAGTTCTCCCCTATCTGGAGACCATATCCATATGTAAGTCAGCTTCCTAGGTAGTGGTGCAGTCTTGGAGTAGGCATATAGAGCTTTATAATTCCCATGATGCTTTTCCTCTTTTTCTGCCCTAAATCATGCCATAGCATGGACTTCCAGGATGTTTGTGGAGGCACGCATATCCTGCATCAAACCGGCGGCTCCCTTCTAACTGGGACACCCGTGCTTAAACCACCATCAAGCCTCCACCTGGTGGCACCTGATGGAGAAATGACAGATCTCCCCTTCCCCTGGAGAGGAGAGTAGTCCTTCACATGTCTGATCCTTTCATCCCCCAGCTGACACCAAGCAACCCCAGTCTGGTGCCAAACTCTGTTCACCAGAGTGATGGGCAGTAACACTGCCACCAAGCCACATGACCAACAAATGAGAGGGCTTTGTGTATAGATGGTAGTGGATTTTCTTCACTCCCTGAGTTTGCTCTCCAGTTGCTCCACCTCTGAAAATAAGTCTGTGAATGCATAAAGTGGCATGGGTGGAGAGGTGTTTATCTGCTGCTCTGCTTGTGGTAACTGCAGTCACTGCTACAGTATCATATCAGTTTTTAAGATGGTCCAAAATCATTATATGTTAATTTGAAAGATTTGACTAAAAATAAACACTTTTTGTCTCATTTTTACAGATTTCAGCCACCTCTAAAGAAAAAGCTATTAACCTTAATGCACCATGTCACTGAACAACAGTATGTTACTGAACAACAGTATTTTACATCCTGCTGAGTTTATCCTGATTGGATTTTCCGGGATTGAAGACATGCAATATTGGCTTTCTATCCCTTTCTTTATCATATATATAGTAGCACTTTCAGGGAATTTTACAACACTTTTAGTTATCAAAACAGAACAAAGTCTCCATGAGCCTATGTACATATTCATTTGTATGTTAGCTGCTGTAGATATTATGTTAATCATTTCTGTTCTAACTAAATTACTGGGAATATTATGGTTTGATGCAAAGACTATAACATTTGAAGCTTGTATTGTACAGATGTTTGTAATACATTTCTTAACAGCTATGAATACAACCCTTTTAGTTGTAATGGCATTTGATCGCTATCTTGCAGTATGTAACCCACTTAGATATCCATCTATCGTTACAGGCAAATTTATTGTGACAGCAGGCATACTAGTACTAGTAAGAAGCTTGGGTTTGATACTGCCATTGCCTTTCTTGGCTGCAAAATTTCCATACTGTGCAACTAATGTTATTGCTCACTGTTACTGTGAATATACTGCAATAGTTAGTACATCATGTGCAGATGTTGAGACAAGTACATTTTACCTAAAAAGTTTATTTTTACTAATGACAATGCCAGATACTGTATCAGTTGGATTATCATACTCTATGATTCTCAGAGTTATACTAAGAATGAAAACTAAAGAAGCTCGACAAAAGGCATTTAGCACCTGTAGCTCTCATTTCTTTGCGATTTTGACATTTCACGTGTTATCAATATTATCCTACATACTCTTTGGTTGTCCTCCTTATATTCGCATCATGGCATCAGTTTTATTCATTGTCCTCCCTTCTACATTAAATCCATTTATATATGGCATTAGAATGAAAGAGATTCATCAAAAAATAATAAAGGTTTTTAATTAAAAAGTAGTTCCTTAGGTTGTCGAGTAAATGAAATTATTTTATTGGGACAATACATAATGGCAAATAAAGAAGACCTACTTACATTAATGTTACATTGTTCACTATTAGATATTGTTTGGGTACTTAATAAAAGTATATATGTTCATGTTGGTGCTGTAATTCAGAAATAAAAGTTAAATCCATAATATGAATGCAAGTTTCCTTAATAAAATGGGGTCTATAATGGCATTGCTGTACTAGCCCATGTAAAAATAACTATCGTGGTTCAATGCAATGAACATGTGAGTGATATACCCAATAGGAGAGCTGTATATAAATAATTTTAAAGTAAACAGTTGGCTATATATACCATAACTTCACAAAGATCATTGTGAAGTCTAATATTTTTCTACATTTTCTGTAAAACAATGTTGCACGCTAAGTACCCAATCTGACATTAAGAGGACTGCTTTTCTCGGACATAAACAAGCTATTTGTTTCTGTAACCAGCACCAAACAAATAAACATAGAATCTATCAACAAATAAGGACCTGATGGCCCACCTAATGTGCCATATTTTCCCTACCTATGGATTCTCCAAAGAGCCTACCCAGTCTCCGGTCTCCCCCCCACCACTAACATCCTTCTGTGTCTCTCCAATGCATTCTTGAACCTTGTCACCATTTCTGCCTCACCACCTCCACTGGTATGCTGTTCCATGCATCTAGTTAATAAATATATGCTCAATTAGATAATTCAAAAGGGTACACTGAAAAACACTTCATTAGCATTATCAAACACCCTTTTAATATCAGGGACAGTGTCAAAGAAATTAACCTATTTGTAGTTCACATATTTTTTGTAATTGGATAATATAATATGAAAATATTGTCTGTGGTTGCTCTCTGTGCTCTACAACCAGATTGTAACAAAGCATGTTATTCTTTATTATTCATGAGACATGTTTCTCTATAAAAACAAAGAGCATAGAATCTGTCACCAGATAAGAATTGCTTGGCTCACCCAGTCTTTCCTTTTTACTCAGCCTGTACTTTCACCACAGACCCTACCTGATCTCCAGCTACTTCCCCTCCCCACTGTTGCCCAAATAAGATTGCTTTGTACCTATCCCATGCATGCTTGAAGCCCACCATTGTTTGTACCCCACTACCTCCACTTGAAGACCATTCCAAGCATGCACCACTTTTTCTGTTAAGAAGTATTTCCTCACATCCCTTGTTACAGCTTCATTGTATTCCCCCTTGTTCTCATACTCCTTCTCCTCTCTCCTCTCCATAATGTAATTACTGTAAATCTTACAGCCAATTCATAAGGCTGTCATTGGGTTATTAGTTGGCAGTGTCATTATGGCCACCCTTCTTTTGTATCAGAATAATGTCTCCAGTTCACCACTCTTCTGGAATATTAAAATTATTGATGGAGGTAAAGAGGTGGGAGAGAAGTTGAGCCCACCAAACAATATTACATAAAATACGTTCTGCTGATAATTCATCTGTTCTTAGGGCATTATTTCTCTTTAAGCTTTTTAAACTATGAATAATGTCTGTGGAATTTATTGGGTTACAAGACTGGGGGTTTAAAGGATTTGACTCCATGCTACATAAGCAATTTTCCTGCAAAATATTGAATATAATCGTCTATCCATTTCCTGGGAGGGACAGTTGCCTCTATATTATTTATATTATTTTTCATCTGAGAAGTAATAAGATTACAGAAATCTTGTTACTTCTTGGATGAGAAGTACTACAAAATATGACTCATCTGTGTTGCTGTCTCTTTCTTTAGCAAAGTTAATGCTTTTTAATCAGCTATCCCAAAAGTTCATAAAATTGTGAAAAGGCAGAGATACTAAACACATTATTTTGCTCAGTATTCACAAAGAGGGAGAGATACCTAAACCAAACAATAGGAACACTCTGGATAGGGGTTTGATACCAGTCCATTCGCAGAAGAAAGAACTCTTAAAACTGAAGGTAGACAAAGCAATGGGATCTGATGGTATTCATCCCAGCATTCTAAAAGAACTAAAGGTAGAACTAGTGACACCACTGACTACCCTCTTTAACAAATCATGGGAGGATGAGATGGTACCTGAGGACTGGAGGAGAATGGATGTTATTCCACTGGGAGCAGGGCAGAGGCAGGAATCTAGGGACCTATTAATTTGACCTCAGTGATACGGAAAATGATGGAATAACTTCTGAAGGAAAAAACTGTTGTGTACCTAGAGGCCAGCAGGGCACAGGACCCAAGGCAGCATTGATTCACAGTAGGAAGGTCATGTCATATGAAGCTAATAGATTTCTTTGACCGGGTGACCAAAGTAGTAGACCAGGGAAGGGCTATGGACATGGCCTATCTAGACTTTAGCAAGGCATTTGACACAGTTCCACACAAAAGATTAATATGCAAGTTAGCCAGCCTTTGAGTGGGTCCTAAGATGGTGGCCTGGGTAAAAAATTGTCTGGACAACAGGACACAGAGGGTATCAGGTAACAAAGTCCACTCTGAAGAAAGGGGGGTTATTAGAGGTGTACTGCAGTGTTCAGTACTGGGACAGTCATTTTGTGGAATTTTCTTACCAAATTTTCAACATAGACATTTTGAAACCACAGCTCATGAACAGTGTCACTGTGATTTTCTGAATCAGTCCCAATCATTGAGTTCCCACAGCGACTGCACCATTGCGTGCCAGATGTGTGAAAACACATTTTGAGCAGGATGTGAAGAATGACAGCTGTACTGTTCATAAGGAGGTGTGAAAAAATGGTAATGTTAAAAATCTGGAGTGCAAAACATTATAAATTCTCGAACTTACGAGTGTGCATGGAGACTGTACAACACACACTTGTAACAGTCATTTTTGGGAAGTTTTTCACCAAATTTGCAACATAGACTTTTTGGGAGCCCACCTTATGAACTGTGACACTGTCATTTTGTTAATCAGTCCCAAAAGGTGATTCTGTGCAGTAACCATGAAATCACCTTTCATGACCGAATAACACAATGGCAGTAACTGAGTTCATGAGGTGGAGTCCCAAGAACCCCAAGTTAAAAATTTGGAGCCAAAAGTCACAAAAATGGCTGAGATATCCACCTAAGTTGAACCCCCCCAATGATGCCATTATACAGCTTACTGTAATTTTCTTCAGTTCACAGTTAGCTTCGAAGAGTACAGATGTGTTCCCACTCCATTGAAGATCTCATGCCAGGCTCCGGAGGTCAGTATGGGGTGAGGGGCGCAGTGAGGTAGGGTGCAGAGAGTGGGTGCAGGTTGTGGGAGGGGGCTGTTCTGACACAACAATGGACTGTTTTCATTTTTTTAGGAAGGACATCGCAGGAAGGTTTTCTTTATTTACAGGTATAAAACCAACTGTTGGGCACACAGGGGTGGGCTCCCATTGTTCCACCTGTGTTTTTTGGGGACAGTGGACTGAAGCTGATGGGGATTGGGCCCTCTGTCAGCAAAGAAAGCATGTCTGTGGGGGACATAATGCCGAAGGGGATTGGGCACCCCCTCAGCACACAAAACAAGGGGGAATATTATGCTGACATGGATTGGGTGCCCCCATCAGCAAATGAACTGGGGAAGGGGGCATGCTGACAGGGGTATTGGGCATCCCCAACGTCAGCTTTCTACAGACTGGGAGAGGCAGATGATGGCAGCTGCCACCATGTTTCTTGAATTGTTTCAGCAAGCAAGTCACGCCCTGCATTGATGGTTCACTCCCTCATTGCAGCAGTGAAATTCTTTCAAGTTAGTGGCATGCTTCTGAACTGATGTCATAGACAGTGTGCTCATTCATTGCTGCCAAAGAGACCAGCCCGAAAAAGCAGTGGCGCCATTGGCCACAACATGGCCGCACCTCCACAATCTGCTACTCCATCAAGCTGCCTCAACATGTTGCGTATGCTACGCATGCAAGACAACATAAAAAGCAGTAGTTGCTGCAGTCAAAAATGTACTTGTTAAAAAAGTAAGGCATGGTACAGGACAGAGGAGGAACAATAAATTATATTAATTTTGCAGATGCAGGTATAATAATGCAGAGAGCAATAACATTTAGTATGAAAGACAATACACATCAGAGAAATTGTGTGGAAACTGCAACAGTGCTAGGGCAGCCAGTCCTGAGGTTACTAGCAATAGCAAGGGCCGAAAAGACACAGTGAGTCCTTTAGTCCCAGATGATTGGGTGGCTGGTAGAGCAGTGTCATTCTGGGGAAAGGGTGTTCTAGTAGATGGCAGCATAGACTGCAAAATACAGTTTTCCCAGGCCAGTGCAGTACTGCCACTCAGTGAGAGGCTAGGAGTCCATGGATCTTTGTGAGTATGTAAGGAATGGGTGCTGCAGATACCTTGCTAGGGAAGATGGCAAGCCTCTCTGAAGGAGTTTGTCCACAAACCTGCTTGGAGCAAGAGATCATTGGCCTGCAGGGGAAGGCCAGCCCAGGCCATTGTAGAGAAGGCAGTGATGGGTGAGTTTTGGTGAGGCTAGGGCAAAGCGACACACATTATTATATGTTGCATTCTGTCTAGGGAGGACAGTTGTTTTGCACCCAGGAATGCCAAATGGCAATGGATGAGACTTGGCAGGAGTACACCTTGAACTATGGACTTTCAGGCAGTCAGTGATAGGCAGTGTTTCACCATAAAGTCCCTGCCCAGTGTAAAATTAACAGATTTGTAGACTGAGGAGATATGGAGGGGGAAATCAACTGGGGATGTCTAGACATAGTCCTAAGTATTTGAAACTGCTGACACCCTTTAGTGGGGCTTCATCTTTACAGGTGATAGAGACTTTTGAGGGAGCAGCATAGAGTTTCAGCTTGGAGCCAAAGAGCATGGACGCAGTCTTTTTGCTGTTTAGGATAAGCTTGTTTGTGGATTTTGCCAAAACTAAGTTTTTGTGATAGCATCCAAGATGGATTTTTGCATGGCAAATACAGCCTAAGTACTGTAGTACTGGACAAGATCATCAGTATACAACAGTGAACTGAAGCCAGTAGCAACATTTTGGAGATCACTGATGTAAATATGGAAAAAGAGTAGGCCTAGGACTGAGTCCTGGGGAACCCAAACAGTAATGTCAGCAAGGCTGGAGGTAGCAGAGTGGAGGCAAACTTGCTATTTCCTGACAGTTAGGCACTGCAGTTGAAGAACCAGAAGTTTGCAGGTGGGGAGGCACCAAGGAAGGCAAGCTGTTTTTTAAGGAGTGAGTGACTGACCAGGTCAAATGCCTTAGTGAGGTCAATGAACACTGCACCAGTTAAGAGTCCATAGTCCATAGAGAAGCTGATGCCATGTGTCAGTTTGACCAGGGTGGTAGAGGTGCCATGGTTTTTTCTAAATCTTCTTTAGGCAGGAGACAGGAGATCATACTTGGATATATGGTCATTTAACTGTGATGCTACAACCCTTTCTAGACTTTGGAGAGTACTGAGAGTATGACAATGGGGCTCTGGTTGTCCATTAATCTGGGATCACCTGCTTTAAACACAGGGCTGATGTTAGCTATTTTCCAGACATCAGGTACAACTCCAGTGAAGAGGAAGAGGAAGAGATTTTGTATTTTTGAGACAGGGAGTGCAATGTTTGATTCAAGTTCTTTTGGTCTTTTAAAAACTGAAAAATATGCTGCCCACCATACTGGTGTTACCACACAAAAACCTGTTTGCTTACATTCCTTGATCAACTCTCACTGAATCTTTCCTGGACTTAGGAACATCCCCAACATGGTCTAGCCACTCATTATGCAGTGGGAGTAGGGGCGACTATTGCAGCACAAGTGTTAGCACTGTTTGGGACTGTTTCTAATAATCAGGAAGTATGAGGTAAGAACAGATCCAGGATTGGAAACAAAACATGGTCAATTATAACTATATGGAGATGCATGCATTTCAACTCTACTGAGGAAGGAGTAGATAAAACAAGCAACATCAATACATTTTAGAGAAGGTAAGCAATCATAAAATGTAGGTTTTTATCTAGTAATGATAAGATACAAAAAAGGCTGATAGTGTCCTTTTAATGTGGGACAGATGACTGGCATTGACAGAGGGTTCCACAATCGAAACCCACTCGCAATCCAGCACCAGGCATTAGGTTACCAATCATCAATGTCACAGATCATGTTTCTTGTGGGGGGCTGTGCCCCCTGCACCCCCTACTGATAGAGTCCTACTCTGGGGTGGGTGGGCCTTGGGGAGGGGGCACATCCCGCATTAGGCACTCTGATTGCCCAGCACCATAATGCCAGAGTCCTGAGTGTCGTAAGGATTGACAGAGGGGTTCCGAGTGGCAAAATCAGGGATATCCCTGCTG
Organism: Neoceratodus forsteri; assembly: GCA_016271365.2. Classification (NCBI taxonomy): domain Eukaryota; kingdom Metazoa; phylum Chordata; order Ceratodontiformes; family Ceratodontidae; genus Neoceratodus; species Neoceratodus forsteri. The sequence continues at coordinate 1,306,774,846 of CM057458.1, forward strand.
ATGAAGAACAGTTGACAGGTACAAAAAGAGGGGTTCTGAGTAGCAAAATGAGGGACATCCCTTTTAATGCATGACAGCTGTCGGGTATAGGCAGAGGGTCTCTGAGTGGTAGAATGAGGGATATCACTTTTAATATATGACATCTGAGAGATGTAGGCAGAGGGTTCTGAGTGGTAAAATGAGGGACGTCCCATTTAATGTGACACTGCTGAGAGGTATGGACAGAACAGTTCTTTTCCTTTTTCAAACTCTGTTTCTCACCCCCCTGAATCTGAACTGTCTCAGGCTACCCCAGCTCACTGAATTGCTCTACTGACGACTGTGGTCCTGCTCATTAGAGATATTACTGTCCTCCACCGAACCCAGCCAGGCAATCCTCCCAGCTCTGTGTCCACTGAGGCAGGGCCACCCCTATGTACTGGCACTCTAGCCATAATCCAGAGCATCTGGCTAGGTCGGCAGGGAGGCAGAGAAGGTGGAGACAGAGTCCCGGTGTTGGGCATGTGGTGTCAGGCACTGTGGGGAGCCATCGCCTATCAGGCTTGGAGGTAGAATTTCTTTTTTACATCCCCCTGGTGCAGAGTGCAATTACATCTGTGCGGGCCTTCCCACAGACAGCCTGCTGTCACTAGTCCTCTTGCTGCTGTTTCTTGCTACTGGGTGAGTGCCCCTAGACTCCACTAAGTGCCACCACTGAGCACAGAGTCCCCCTGAACCCGTCCCAGGAGAAGACTGCAGTTCTCCAGATGCTCAATCTTCTCCTCCCCCTGCAGACCCCTGGTGGCACAGGCTCATTCTTGAACCCGAGTCATCAGCGTGGCATGAGGGGTGGCATCCAGTGCCTCAACTCTCAGTGCCATCGGTCCTGGCTGACAGAATGGTTCTGAATAATTAAATGATGGACGTCCCTTTTAATGTGAGGCAACTGAGTGGTATGGTAAGAAGGGTTCTGAATAGTAAAACAAGGGATGTTCCTTTCAATGTGGGACAGTTGAGAGATATAGATAGAAGAGTTCAGAGTAGTAAAATGAGAGACTTCCCTTTTAATGTAGGACACTTGAGAGATATAGACAGAGAGGTCATTATTGGTAAAATGAGAGACACCCCTTTTATTGAGACACAGCTATCAGGCATAAGCAGAGGTTCTCTGAGTGGTAGAATGAGGGATGTCCCTTTTAATATAGGACATTTGAGAGATATAGGCATTGTTCTGAGTGGTAAAATGAGGGTGTCCCTTTTAATGTGAGACTGCTGAGAGGTATGGACAGAAGGATTCTGGGTAGTAAAATGAGTGACATCCTTTTTAATGTGATACAGCTGAGAGATATGGAAAGAAGGGTCCTGAGTAGTAAAACAAGGGATGTCCCTTTCAATGTGGGACAGCTGAGAGATATAGACAGAAGAGTTCTGAGTAGTAAAATGAGGGACATCCCATTTAATGTTAGGCAGCTGAGAGGTATGGAAAGAACGGTTCTGAATAGTAAAACAAGGGATGTTCCTTTCAATGTGGGACAGTTGAGAGATATAGATAGAAGATTTCAGAGTAGTAAAATGAGGGACATCCCTTTTAATGTAGGACACTTGAGAGATATAGACAGAGAGGTTATTATTGGTAAAAAACCCTTTTTTGTTCTTTTTTTTATTTTCTGTTTTTGTTCCCTTGTTTTCACCTCACCAACTGCCAGGATCTCCTGCCACCTGCCCAAGCCTTTTGCCCACCATGTGATGTCCCCCTTGATGATCCAACACAACACTAGTCTTTGCTCTAGAACCTTCTGGGTACCTCAGCTGTAACCTATTGCTTTTCCCCCATGGGAGAGACCTCCAGGTTCCCCTCAAGTTGGGAGGAACATATTTCACTTGACAGTTGGGGACAATTAGATGGAGCTGGTGAGGTGTGGAAGAAGGGCAGAAGACCCAGCTGTGACATGGTGGTTTGGCTTCTTCTGCCTGGTGCTGCTGAGGATTTTATTCCACAACTAGACCTTCCCCTTATCCCACCCCAGGGAGTGTTCCTGAGAGGTGGCCTTGGTGAGATGCCTATCAGGGCCATCAATGTGAGTGAGCCCCACCTTACCATTGGTGTTCCCATGCCGGCCCCACTGTGGGCATGTGATGCCTCTACGACACCTGCCAGGCAAGTGGGTACGTGCTGAAGAAAGGTCACCTCAGAGGAACCACTTGTTCCTTCCTGCATGACAGCTCCCTCCCCCTGGTTCAACAGGAGGTGGTCGTGTAACGGAAGAAGATGCCCTCCCTCACCAAGGCATGAGGCATCCAATGGACATCCGAACATGCCTAGCTGCTCAGCGCCAGACGTTCCAGGCTCAGGGTGCTAACCCAGGTCATCTGGTTGGCAAGCGATAACTCCAACGCTGCACTATCTGACTGGTGAGGACATCCCTTTTAATGTGGGACAGTTGAGAGGTATAGACAGAGGGGTTCTGAGTGATCAAATGAGGGACATCTCTTTACATACAGGACAGTTGAGAGGTATGGATGGATGGAATCCGATTTGCAAAATGCATGACATCCCTCCTAACATCGGACATGCAACAGGTATGTTTACAAATGATTTTTATTTGAGAGTGACTTCACAGTCCATTGTCATGTTAAGCATTATAATATCAGAAGTAAAGGCATTACAGTGTCAGTTGGGGGGACAAAAAATAGAAAAATGTAAATAAAAATGTATAAAATGAAAAATGTATTCTCTGAAACACTGTGTTTATGAAAGTACATACTGATGTGCATGCTGCGTACTTGAGCTTTTAATGGCACAGCCTTTCATTTATAACTCTGGAGCTGTACAGAGGTGCCCCTGTCTCTCCAACATGCAGATCTCTTGGTAAAAAATAGCTATCTAAATTACTGCAGTCAGAGCTTCCAGGTCAGCACTCTTCAGATTTTGGGAGATAGTCTGATTTTGGCCACAAAAATCAGGGAAATTTTCATTGGACTTTACTGTGGCTTAGCTGCATAACTGAGTATGAAAGCAAAAACACAAGACAGGGTGTGTGGTAAAGTTACCACATGCCTCAGGTGGGTTGTGAGGCACAAGGTGCTGCCCAGTGCTGCAATTTATGTCATCAGCTCACACCCTGGAGTGTGTTATTTCACTTATACAATAGTTTTAAAAATTAGAAAAACAAAGAAAAAGAAAGTAAAATCTGAAGTGAGAGTAAGTAAGCACTAGGACAAGGCAGGGTGTTGGGCTATATCCAGTGTAGGACTATACCCACTTGACCAGGGGAGTAGTCGAAGGATGTGTGAATGTAGTTCTTCCTTTTTGCAGCTGGGAAAGGAACCATGGGTACAAGCATGAACAACATGTCATGTCTGTGAGCTGGAGAGAACTTTTACTTGTGTTCTGACTGCTCCATTTCTCATTGGCTGAATTATTTCTCTCATTGTTTCTCTTTGTGGGTATCTCTTAACTGCTTTGGTTGGCTCAGGGGCAATTTATTTAGTACATATTTTCATTTGGGGATGAAGAGACTCGAGTTGTGAGTCATATGTAGATTCTAAAGCAGAGACAAACATGATGGCTGTTTGAAACAGTCAAACTTACACTGCAATGTGATGAGCTTGGCAGTAGGGCAAGGTGGTACCGAAATCTTTATTTTTTGGTGGTCTCTGTTACCACATAAATGTATGGCATTAGAATGACATCAGCCAATCACAGCTGAGGATTTTCTAACCACATTTTCTAATGTGAAATTGGTGCATGGTCGTGTAAGCAGCCTTCACCAGTCAGATTCTTTGATTGAGCAATACCATTTTATAAAAGTCAGTAGACATGCAGCTCTAGAAGAACTACTAAAAAACAAGAGAATCAGTTTGTTTCTTGAGTTTTTGAACTGTGAGAAGAACTTAGAATGGTCCTTAAGAAACTAGGATAGGGGAGCAAACAGATAGGCAGAATCAGGGATACATCCTGAAAATCGACAGACTTGAACGGTATGCAGTACCTTAACCTATTCTGCAAAGAAGCAGCTCTCAATCAGCCAGCTATTTTGTCTTGGATCAGCATTTCTTCCTTCTGCTTGACTGATACGTTTTGGTGAGCTAACAGCTAACACCTCTTGCCTTGACTTAGAAGACGATTACCCTACGTTGCTTTACGGGAACTGGCAGGTGTCAGGCATTGATCCCCTCCCCACTTCCTCAGGTGTCACAGCAGAGTGACAGGTGGGTGCCAGTGACAATTATACCCTGGTGTACCACAATGCATCTGCTGCCTTGCAGGAGCACATGCAACCTCATTAGTTCCATCAAGTGAAAACTGAAACTTAACTGCCTGAATGCCTGATCGTTAAATGTGAGATCAAACAGAAAGGTATTTGACAGAAAAGTTTGAAATGTGCATGGAGGAAGTGATCATAATAAGGCAAAGCACTAAAAAATAAAACTAAGGAAACATTTTAAAATGAAAATTTGTATGTGCTTATGTTTTGTTATAAAGCTTTTGTGCCCCACCTAGGAGCCATTTCCCCCTGCCTTAGTACAGAGGTAGGATTGGGCCCCCCCTACTATGAGGCAACCTCTCAGTCCCAGCTTCAATAAATTGCATAAGACTGGGGCATGCGAGGGACCTTCATGGACATGACTTCAGTTTTTTTTTTTATTCCAGCTCTTGTTCTCAAGTGGCATCCCTCCTTCACATCACATTGTGCAGTACACTACTATGGCCATGCCCATGTGCAACATTCCATGCAGGCAAATGTAAACCTCCCCATGCACATTCATGGCCCAGCAGCATCATGTCACACTCCCATACAGACAGCGAGAGTTTAAGAGCAGACTCTGGTGTCATACTGGGGGCAGGGCAGGGAAGGTCATAGAAAGCTGCCTGAGGGCAGTGTGCTTTGACTGGTGACGTTTGACAATCATTTCCTGTATGCAGTGACCCCTGCAGGTGAGCCAGGGAGCTTGCTCCTCTACAGAAGCATGCTACATTGCCAAGGCTGTCAGCCAAATTTCACATCACAAGTGGAGGTGGGAGGATGAGGAAGAAAACCAAGGGCAATAAAAACAAGAATCATTTGAAACTGGGCACCTCACTGAAGCAGGGTACATCCTTGGGTGACAGCAGGGGACAGGAGGAATAGATAGATAGATAGATAGATAGATAGATAGATAGATAGATAGATAGATAAATAGATAGATAAAATGAAAAAAAGCATAGCTCCTCCACTCACCCGAAGGCTCTCTGGTACTGCGAGTTCAGTGGCAACCCTCACTGATCAGGCAAGTGCTGCCATTAGCTGTATTTCCTAACCTGGCTGTGCACTTTTTGCAGGCTCCTGGCCACACTGTACATTCAAGTCACAACACAGCTACTGTATAAGCATTCATCAACCACCAGCCTGTTCCAGCTGGCTAAGCATCTGTGAATGACCACAGCTTGAACTGACAAGTCACTGGGTTAAACAACTCTATCATCTAACCTTGTTCTACCTGGAGGACCAGCTGGATGACTTGAGCTGGTCATTGGCTAAGTGATACAACACAAACTAATTTTTCCTTCTCAGAAAATAACTGAATAAATGCAGCTGGACTTAACCTTGACTGGGATGCTAAGGTCTAGGCTCTGCCCACTGGTTGGCTAAAAGTGATTCCTCAATATCCTGGAAAACAGCTCGGTTCAGCTAAGATTTCATTAAGTTTCCATATTTGGCAGCTTCTCATTCCTTATTACTGAGGACATTTGCAAAAAAACCCAGATCAACGTCCCTGAGACTTTACCTGCCCCCCTTCTCTCTGCTGATCTCGACTTCTCTATTTGCTGAAGTCCTTATTTTCTGCTCCTGACTTTGGGACATCATAATCAGTACGACAGCAACAGGTTGTGATGTTGGAAATAGACCACGTATGAGTTCAGTGACGTGAAAAGCAGCAGAAGCATATAGAGTCTAAGACACAAAGATTCCATTTTCATGCAAATGGTCTCTGTAATATAGTGAAAATGGGAGAGTGACCAGGTTAATGAGGTAATGATTAGGCCACAGTGAATAAACACTAATACTGTTGGCCAAGGTGTTCATTAACATCCTGGTCTGGTTATTACCGAGTAAAACCTCGGCCACTACACCACTACCATTATAACTATTATACTAAAAAAAAAAATTAGAAAAAAGGTTTTTAAAGAGAGTATCAAAATCATTCTCTCACTAGCACTATGGTATGAGAATACTGTTTGGCAGTTTCTCAAAGGCAAGCTGTAGTACTAGTCTTGGCCAATCAAAACAGATTGATTAGCATACAGTCCCTTTATTGAATCTACTGTCCAGTTTTGCAGAATAACCAGTCAGTAGTTCTGTGTTCTGATTGGCTGAGAGAAAACTATTTTTAGCATAATTATGCAATAATGACATAGTGAGTTTAGTTTACATGGCAATATCTGTACTGGGATGCCAATAAACACCAAGGCCAGAGACTGAGGTGTTTATCGACTTCTCAGTACAGTTATTCCTTCGTTTCCCTAGCTCATTATGCCACTATTACTTTTATACTGCAGAAAACACCATGGGAGAAAAAACACAGTATCAAAGCATGACTTTCATACACACAAACAGACACAGGCTACAGGAAACAATTATGGGAATTTAATTTAATGAATGCAGGTTCTACACATGACCAAGAGTTAATAGTTGTATATATTTGTCAATCACCAACTATTTACTTAGTACACTAAAAAGCTCAAGTGAAATGAGTTTCTCCTGCCATTTTTACAGCTTTGGGTGGAGCCCTGCAGATATTTTGCATGTGCAAAAGGGCTGATGTCATGTTATCTGTTTGGCGGAACTGACTCAAGGTGTAAATAGTCTCATCTGCCTTACCCTCCTCCAAGAAATGCTTCTGCCCTCAAAAAAGTACACTTTCATGTTAGTCAATGGTTGTAGGGCACTATTTTCTTTCTTAAATGGGAGGTACAAGAACTGGAACCTGAGTAGTGGGAGGCAACATTAGTTTTTTGGGGGGGAGTAAGATACACCCCATCTCCACCCGAGAAGCTCCTAAAGATCCACCCTACCTTTTTTTTTTGGTTCATGTGAGAGGGGCATGAGGTGGCTCTATCATGTTGGAACAAATGACTATCAGAGCAGCCTGGTGCATCAGAGCTTAAGGTTCAGAAGGAAAGAAAAAGTATTAAAGAAGAGCCTGAAACTGCATCCTTATACATCACTTGTGAAACTGCATCCTGAAATGACATTACTTGAGGAAAGCAACAGACACAGTACTCTGACTCAAGTTGAAAGAGCCGCAGGTTTTTCTTAAACATTTTAAATAATACTAAAAGTATAAAACAAAGCCCTTTGGATGGACTGAAGCACAAAACATACTAGTTTAGGACATGAACCAAGCAATGGAACAAGTCTGTGGAATGATCGAGTTGTGGAGCCCCTGCATTTTACTAAGCACTAGGAGAACAGATCATACTTGCCAATGCCAAACATTTGCTTGGAGGTATTTGAAGTGGTGATCCATTTTTTTACATTTAGCATGAATTATAAAACAAAATATGATATTTATATGGGGGAAACAAACCCTCCAACTACAAATTTTAACAAGAATTTGTTTACTGGTGTGTCTTTTTAGTTAGTTGTACAATTTCCTTGTTGCAATTACTAATTCTGATCTGCAGTACTGAACTCAACAGGGAGACAGTATAGCATGGTGGTTTAAGACTCTGAGCTGCAAATCTGGAGACCTGGGTTTGAATCTCACAGCCCCTACTTACATACTGGATGACCCTATGAAGTTACTTAACTGCCCTGTGCTCTCAGGTCAGCTCAGAGCCTTAAACCACTGTGCTATACTGCCTCCCTAGTTATGGCAGTCACCTGTTTTGTGGTTCATGCTGTTGGTGTAGTAAGCAACAGTACATTGCATAGCAGGTGTAAAATATCAATAAGTAGATCATGCAATGGATGTGCTGAGCAGTTACTGAAGCCAGAAATGTTTTTAGGATAGTAAAATATTCCTGTTAGAAAACTGATAAAACTGTGACATTTGCATCTCAATTTCAAGGAGGTCCTTATGGGGTGTCAATGTACAATATAAAGTAGTTATAGTTTTCAAGTTGTCTGAGTAATTGCTTTGTACTACCACTGTTAATAAATTTAAATTAGTCTATGAAGGACATTAAGTTTATGTAACTGTCTGTAAATGTATTAAAAACATTTACTTGTCCTTATAATGTAATGCATTAAATGCTGTTACTAGGTTAAGAAGTCACGTAACAGCAATAGAGTTGAAAACAATGGGATGCATAGGAATTTAAAAAGAAGTATACATTAGCAGGAGAAGTGTTATAAGCTATCATCACAGCAGAAATTTATACAAGAAAACCAAAGAACGGTTAACTACATTATCCTCCTGTAGTATTGTAATCTGTTTTTTATGTGCACTATTGCTCTTTATTAGACTTTGCATCAGTGCTGGGTCTTATAAATTTGGAATAGCTTATCCTCTTTGAGTCCCCAGATAACAAACACATTCCAAAAAACTAACCTAGTTTGGATTTGAAGCAATATATTGCACTTGCAATTGATAATGACAATTAAGATATAAGCCCACAAAGGAGTAAAATATGTCACCCAAAGAAGACTATCCCATATTGGATACTAGAGTGTCTGTTTCTTAAAAGCTTTTTATACCCCCACCCACACACAGCTGAAACACCCACCCAAATAGCTAGGGGAAGATCTACATTTTTATGTATGATAGATGTTTGCAAGTTTAAACCATATTATATATATATATATTTATAAAATGGGTATATAATTTCCTGCATCTTGATTGGTTAAGAGGTACCATATGCCGTGTCCTTATCAGGACATATACTAGCAACTGGCACTACTTATGCCAAGCAAAGCGCTGCACACTCTGAAATCAGTGCATGCTACCCACAGGTCTCTTAACTGCGGCTCCACAATTGGCATCAGATCGAAGTGCAAAAGCTGCACCGGAGAGCTCTGCCACCAGCCATCGAAAATCTACCACACTAACCACTGTCACACTACACAGACAACTAAGCTCTTGAAGGGTTGTCTCCGATGTTGAAAACAGAACCTCTCCCCTTAGAGTCACAGACAAACTCTCTACAAAGCGCACAGCCTCATTTCACAACTAAATAAAACATTTTAAAATAAAACTGCAACCTGTGTGCTGCAGTCAAAAACCAAGCTGTAAGAAATGGAATTCTACCGTACTGCTTCACCAGAAAACGAACTCTCAATTAAATCTTAACCTGTGCCACGATCAAATATTTAAATGCAAAGTACTCTCCTCCCTTCAAAACATCTGGCAAGCAGAGCACTACTCCACCATTATCGCTCTTTTTTCCAACGCCATTAATAGCAAAATGCGAGCCACACTATGGTGGCTCCTGAGGACACGCCGCCCTAAAGAAGCTGCAACTGACACCAAGCACACGCCAATGTAACAAAACAGTCACTCTTAGTTAAATCAACAGCAATTAAAATGAAAAAAAAAATGAATTCTACAAAGTATAGCCGTATTGGTGCTCGGACAACACATGATGGGACCGGGAATGAAACACCTATACAACGAGGAGAATGCTTTTAATATGAGTGAAGCTGACAATCATTTATGAGGCTGCCAGTGTTTCTTGAAGCACAAAATACTATAAATTATAAAAAGAACGAATAGTACATAAACTTCCCTGTTGGTGTTAATGATGGAGAGGTCTGGAACACTCATAAAAACAAAGAAATTATATTATAGAGGGACTATTTTTTTTTCACTATTTCACCTATTGAAAACTTTTGTTTGTTACTCTAGAAACTCTGTTTCTACTTTATTTACAAAAGTGAAGTGCCCATTTTATAAGTGTAATAAGACACTCCGAGGTGTGGTTTATGGCTTGATAAGAGCACTTCCCAGGTGCTAAAGTCACTCGGTGCAAGCGCCTATTGCCTCATCATGCACCTGGGGTGTGCTCTTATCAAGCCATAAACCACACCTCATCATGTCTTATTCCTTATATATATATATATATATATATATATAATGGTAGCACGGTAGTGCTACCATAGTTAGGTTGAGGAGCCATTTCTATGTTAAACCCCAAAACTTTGCACCTTAATAACTTTGAAATTTGGAATTTATGATCAAGAACCATAGGCCTTGGGATCTACCAAGTTTCGTACTGGTCGGATATACGGCTGCGGAGTTATTAAGTGTGATCTGTGCGCTCGTTTACACTTTTCTGGAATTCTATGGTCGCACCTACAGGTCGTACGGTTAGCACGACCGGCCTGAAATTTTCAGGGAATGTGCGGCCGGGGTCCCCAATGTGCCTTTCAAAGATTTCGTGAAAAAATATTAAACGGTTCAAAAGTTATTCAAAAAGCAGTTTCCCATTATAAGTCAATGGGAAAAGTTAACAAAAAGTTCAACACTTTCGCAAATGCATTTTTACTTTCACAAATGGGCCTGTTAGTTTCGCAAATCGGCCATTTTGTTTTCAGTTGGTGATCAGAAAAATGGTTGGCATTTAAATTTGGGACCCTCTAACAACCTAATTTTTTTTGTATTCACCTAGTCGGGCCCTGAGGATGCTTGCCATTTCTTTATTTTCTGGAAAAAGTACTTTCGCAAATTACTTTCATGCTCATGAAAGTGTCGCAAATTTTTGCGAAAGCTATCGCAAATTGCGACAGTAGTTTTCTAGTCTGTGGGAAAATGACAGCAATTCTTTGTCACTGCGCTGCAAAAGAACCGTTGGGAGTTTTGAGCTGAAATTTGAAGGGAACGGAGCCGACATCTCACAGATGTGCCTTTCAGTGTTGTATTGAAAAAATATTACATGGCAGCAAAGTTACGGCACTCCAAAGTTGACAGTTTTTCCCATAGGATAACATTATGGCGCCCGACGCATTACAGAAATCATTTGGATCCCTGCTGCAAAATAACGGTTTGGTCTTTTTTCCTGAAATTTGGAGGGAAGACAGCCAACAGCTCACAGATGTACCTTTCAGTGGTTTGGTGAAAAAATATTACAAGGAGGCAAAGTTATGGCGCTCCGAACTTCTCTTTTTTTCCCATAGGATAACATTACGGCGTTCGCCGCGCCTTTCAGGGCCCGTATCTCGAAAACGGAGCAAGATACGGAGTTTTCATCAGAAAAACTCTTAGCCCCAAGTACAAAACTAGCCAGGACAGTCATAAATCATACGACTTTTAAATTTTTTTTCTACGTCATACGGTTCCTGAGATATAACTTATTTAGTATTCCAAGTCCTCATTTTCTGCTCCGATACCCATTATTATGCATACATTCTTTGTACTCACTGTCTTTCTCTATTCAACTTTTTGGGAAAACCAGCCTGTGCACTTACATTACTGTTACCATTGCCCTTTCCGCTTGCGGTTCCATGCCCGTTTCACTTACCGTTGACGTCTGCGCCACCACGTGCATCATCCTTTGCGTTTTCATTTGCGCTTGCTTTTCTGTTATTTTTTGCCATTTGTGTCTACAGTACTGTTTCTCTTTCTGTTTCACTTTGCATCACCATACCCATTGACATTTCCATTTGCAGGCACCATGTTACTATGTGATAACACATCACGTGGCAGACCGTTCCCGTCTACGCCACCGTGTGCGTTACCCTTTCTGTTCTCATTCGCGCTTGTGTTACCATGTGTGCCACTGTTAGCATGTCTGTTTGCGTTGCTGCTCCTGTTACTATGCCACAAGACATCATGTGGTGGGATCGCGGGGCCCAAAGGGCCCCGCACTCCCACCGCTGCATTACATTCACTATTTCTCGTTACCATTCTCAAAAGAAGGGAAATTAGAGTCAAAACTCCATTTAATGCATTAGTTAGGTTGTTCCACAGTTATTAAAGTGAGGAAATTCGCTGTTAGAGTTGAAAACCTAACTCGAATTCACCCCCAACAACACACACACACAGACACACACACACTCAAGTATGGGGAGGACCAAGTCAACACAACCAATGACAGACATCCAGCAGCAGGTGACAGAAATAACAAACAATTGTCTAAATGTACTACGAGACATCCCCACCCACCTGACCAGGTACTGCATGCTCAGTGGAGATCAACAGCAAAACTGAGGCCATGTACACCAAATGTACACATCCCTGATTGCTGCTGCACACAACGTACCACACTTAGTAGTTGCATGGCCTTACCTACCGATGCCCCACACCACACCACAACTGGTACTGTGTCGTTATTCAATATAAATGCTGAAGGTGCATGATGACAGTTGTAGAAAGGTTTTAACACTACTGAGTATACATTAATTAAGAGAAACACATAAATTAACTACAAGACACTAGCATGCTCAAGATAAAAGTAGTGATACATTTAGTAGGTGATTTACATAGTAGTACATTTACTGCAATGGTTTACTCAACATAGAGAGGCTGATGTAAACATATGGAAAAGCATTGCCTGTTCAACGTGTGAAATTGGTACTGCCAGTATCACATGCATTCTTACTGATGAAGGTGTACTGCTGATGTACATACATAGACCTTCAGTGTGTTTCAATATTAAAGATGCAGTAAGTATTCTTTGTAAGAAAGATTGTAATTGCATGGATCAGGCCAAGCAACTAATAATATCATAGCACTACTGAGCCAACAGTGATGTACCTGTATCGGACATGTATATAGGATAGATTTTCCTGTAGGCACTTACTGAGTATGTTGTACCTGATAAAGATAATCTCATTGCATCTGTGATGACTAACTTATTCAAATAGTAATACATTTGCTATTGTTGCAATGAGTGATCTATGCCACTTATGGACACAGTGTGATTTTTAACAATTGTTTCATACTCAGGCTGTATGCCTACTGCTTGGGTTTGCCACACTTCTGTCACTGATGCTATCAAGTGATAACTATGTTAATTCTGCTACAACAGGAATCAAGTAGGTATGGTGTAGATATAAACAGAATGTCTTTTAGTATTGATTTAACTCATAATGGGGTAAATGTACTAGGACAGCAGGGGTTATCCTCTATCACTGAGTCTGTCAGTTATAATCACACTAGGGTTTCGATGACTGTAATGATCAAGTTACACTGTTCATCTTCATGAGTTCATTTTTCACAGCCATTCTCCAGCAACTAGACAGTGTATGGTGTAACTGGGTGGGACATTGTGTTGAAACTGCTGCAGTGCCTAGCAGAGGAGAGTATCTACTCATAAAGACAATTAAGCAATAAGGCATGACCAACAGTTATGTTAAATGGTCTGTTAATCACTCTGTGGGGTTTAATGTTGAATGAGGTATATCCGAGTGCCACATGTCGCTAGACAGTGATAAACTGACCATTAACATAATACCTGGGAGTGGCTTATTGCTATCATAATAAAACTGTTTTTTAAACAACATTAAACCATGTTCATCATATGGTTAGGCTCTACATGTATGTTAATAAAAACTAAACATAAGGCTGTTACAATGTTTACAGTCAATTAGAAAGCTGCATTTCTCAAACCCTTGTTATAATCAGAGATATTATACCTGTACAACTCCTTGGTTTTGTTGAACTCTATTGCTCATGTGGCCCACCACAAGTGGTGTGGTCTGGTGTGGGGCATCGGTAGGTAAGGCCATGCAACTACTAAGTGTGGTACGTTGTGTGCAGCTGCAATCAGGGATGTGTACGTTTGGTGTACATGGCCTCAGTTTTGCTGTTGATCTCCACTGAGCATGCAGTACCTGGTCAGGTGGGTGGGGATGTCTTGTAGTACATTTAGACAATTGTTTGTTATTTCTGTCACCTGCTGCTGGATGTCTGTCATTGGTTGTGTTGACTTGGTCCTCCCCCATACTTGCATATGTGTGTGTGTGTGTGTGTGTGTGTGTGTGTGGTGCTGGGAGGGGTGAATTCGGAGTTAGGGTTTTCAACCCTAACAGCGAATTTCCTCACTTTTGTCGCTGTGGAACAACCCTAACTAATGCATTAAATGGAGTTTTTTGCCTCTAATATATATATATATATATATATATATATATATATATATATGTATATATTATGGTAGCACGGTACCATAGTTAGGGCTGAGAGCCATTTACATGTAAAACCTAACATTTTACACTTTAATAACTTTGCAACTGTTCAACAGATTTACCTGAAATTTGGAATACATGATCAAGAACCACACATCTTGGGATCTGCCAACTTTTGTACTGTTCGAGATCACGGCTGCAGAGTTATTAAGCATGATCTCAGCAGCACATTTATGCTTTTTGAATTATTTGGTCATCTCTACCGGTCACACGGTTTGTGCGACTGGTCCAAAATATTCAGAGGACATGCAGCCAGGGTTCCTGATGTGCCTTTTTGCAGATTTCATGAAAAAAATATTAAACAGTTCAAAAGTTATTAAAAAACAGTTTCTCATTATAAGTCAATGGGAAAAGTTAACAACAAGTTCAACACATTCACAAATGAAGTTTTTACTTTCACAAATGGCCATTTTACTTTCACAAATCCACCATTTTGTTTTCAGTTGGTGATCAGAAAAATGCTCTGCATTTAAATTTGGGACCGTCTAGCAACACAATTCTTTTTGTGTTTACCTAGTCGGACCCTGAGGATGCTAGGCATGTCTTTATTTTGAGGTTAAACACCCTAGAAATATGTTTTCAAGTTTCTGAAAAGTACTTTCAAAGTAGTGTCGCAGTCTCGAAGTGTTGGAAAGTTTGGGAAAATCTTCACAAATTGTGACACTACTTTTCCAGGCTATGGCAATGACAACAATTCTTTTGCCACCCTGCTGCAAAAGAACGGTTTGGTCTTTTGGGCTAAAATGTGGAAAGAACACAGGCAATATCTCACAGATGTGCTTGGTAGTGTTTCAGTGAAAAAATATTACAGGGCGGCAAAGTTACAACACTCCAAAGTTGACACTTTTTCCCATAGGAAAACATTAGAGCATCCGCCACATTACAGGAATCCTTTGCCACCCTGCTGCAAAATAACGGTTTGGTCTTTTGCACTGAAATTTGGAGGGAAGAAAGCCAACATCCCTCAGATGTGCCTTTCAGTAGTTTGGTGAAAACATATTACAGGGAGCCAAAGTTATTGCACTCTGAACTTCTCTTTTTTTCCCATAGGATAACATTACGACGTTCGCTCGCCTTTCCAGGCCAGTATCTCGGAAATGGTGCAAGATACGGACTTTTCATCAGAAAAGTGCTTAGCCCCTAATATGGGCTAAGTTTAAAACTAGCCAGGAAAGTCATACATCATATGATTTTAATTTTTTTCGTTGTACGGTTCCTGAGATATAAGCAATTTAGTATTCCAACTCCTCATTTTCTGCTCGAGACCCATTATTATGCATACATTCTTTGTACTCACTGTCTTTCTCATGCAGCTTTTGGGGAAAACCAACCTGTGTGCTTACATTACTGTTACCCTTACCACTTCCGCTTGCGGTTCCGTATCTTTTTCATTTACCGTTCCCGTCTATGGCACCATGTGCGTTACCCTTTGCGTTTTCATTTGCACTTGCGTTTGCGTTATTTTAACTATTTGTGTCTACAGTACTGTTTATCTTTCTGTTTCACTTTGCGTCACCATGCGTATTTACGTTTGCGGGCACCATGTTATGGGCCCTGCGCTCCTGCCGCCACATTACATTCACTATTTCTCATTATCATTCTCAAAAAGAAGGGAAATTAGATGCAGAAAACTCCATTTAATGCATTAGTTATGGTTGTTCCATAGCAACAAAAGTAGAAATTAGGTATTAGGGTTGAAAGCCCTCGTTTGACCCCCGTCACACCCCAACTGGAATCGAGGTACATTGTTGTCAGTCCTAACTCTCACCCCATTCTCCCTATACCTCTGCTTCTTCACACATCTGATGGGGTGAGAGTTAGGGTCATTACCCCAACACACACCCCGATGCCAGTTGGGGTGTGGATGGGACAGAGGGGGTTTTCAAACCCTAACACCAAATTTCTTCAATTTTGTCACTGTGGAACAACCCTAACTAATGCATTAAATGGAGTTTTTACCTCTAATATATATATATATATATATATATATATATATATATATATATACACACACTCCATCTTCATGGCCTCAACATTCAAAATAAATATTGCATTCTAATATGCTATAAAAAACTGTTTATGTCAGTTAACACAGTGAAGTTCAGCTTAGAGTAGATTTCCTTTAAATAGTTCTTATCTTATATGTTGTACATACACACACATACACACACACACACACACACACACATATATACACAATACACACCAGCCTCATGGCCAATACTACCAAGTGTACAGGGGTTCAAGTCCCAGCTAAGGCACTTATTCTTTCTTACCTCTGTTTGTATGTGTCCCATAAAATATGCACACCAGACTCCTGTGTGATTGTTTCCATTGTGTTATACATTTCAGAAAGAGTAATGTGCTCAGGGATGGCCCCAGTTCCAGTTGTCTCAGTGGCACAGCTGGTTAGAGCAATCAGAACTGTATTCCGGGCAGCCTGGGTTCAATTCCCAGCTGAGGCATGTATTCTTTCTCACCTCTGTTTGTATGTGTCCCATAAAATATGCACACCAGACTCCTCTGTGACTGTTACAATAAAGAAACTGTTTATGTCAGTGACCACAGTGAAGTTCAGTTTAGAGTAGATTTCCTTTAAATATTTCTTATCCTATATTTTGTATCCTGGATAACGCAGGGGAGATGCTACATCTCATTGTCATAGGGATCTTCATTTACACATTTCTGCACTATATTTACCCAGGCTGTCACAGATTAGATGCAATATCTTGTTTTTAGTGAGGTCATGATTTTTCCATTTTGATAATATATTTCTTCAGTGCAGCCTAGTCCAGGGCCCCCATTTTCAAAGGAGATGAGCAGTGCATCCCGGTGGAAATGTGAGATGTGCCATGCAACTCCAACAATGCACCACAGCATGATATTCAAATGTGCGGGATGCACCTGCCATGAGGGAATGGGCCAGCATGCACACAAATAGTATGCCATGCACATGGAGGGTGTGTTCCCATGCATATGCCAGGCTGCAGCATACTCAGTGGGAAATTCACCCCTCATAGCCCAGAGCAGTGCAGCCCACAGCTAGGCCATGAATAGCTGGCCTAAGCCAGCCAGCCACCCACAGGTGGGCTGTGGAAGTCCACCCAGGTGCCCAGCAGCCTGGCAGCCCGAGTGGACTAAAGGTACCCCCTGCAATCCCTGATCAATCCAACTCCATCCTCAAAGAGCTCCATAGTGTAGGGCCCCTTGGATCCAATTGCACCAGAGGAAACCATGGTCCATGTCCATAGCATAGAGGACTTCCACCCACTGCCTTGATACATAGACAACCCTACCACCCCCATACCCTAGCTGTTGCAGAGACTGGCACTGCCCTCCATGCCCTGCCACAGCCAGCCACCAACTGTACTGGACACGGGCTGTAGACCTTCACTCCAGAATGACCCAAGTGGCTATACCATACATTTGGGCACTGCACAAGCTGTGGACCCACCAGTGTATCCAGCTGTGTGCATGTTCCTTGCAGACTGTAAGAGGGAATTGACATACCTCCAATGCATGCCTTGATGCTGTATCTTCCTGCTGTCATACACTCTTCCCCATTCCCCTGTGTAACATGCCACCCTCTGGACTGCTGAGGTGTCCTGGCTGCCATGAGGTGTGGTATCTTGCAATGGCATTTGTAATGTATGCTCCAGGCTATGGATAGAGCATTTGTGGTTCCCCAATTGTACAAACAAATGTGAGGTTGGCTGTAACATGCCTTTTCCGGGACCTGTGTGAGTGAGTACAGCATTGGCTTTCACCCACACTGTGTAGTGCAATGGCACCAGGACGAGGGATCCACATGCAGTGTCTGAGGTGCATGGCCACTGGGTGTTATCACCCGCACACATCTTGTACCTATACATGACACATTCTAACATCCTACTGCTAGTGCTTCACTACCCGAAAATAAGATGCCATTTCTTCTGTGAATTATTCAGACTAAATATATAGCAATCAGGATGCATATTCTAGGAAAATACATTGTAAAATGTGTAAAGGAAGATCACATTGAAACTGTCTCTCAGCAGAGCTGCATTGTGCAAATTCATTAGAAATAATGGGTAGAAGCATCGAAAAGCTCTTCACAGCCGTATCAGCTCTGACCAGAATTTGTTTGAGTGCTGAGCAATCAGAATGCTGGGATTAGCATGTAGTCCAGTTGCTCAGGTCATTGCTCAGTTATGGCTGAATAGTGGGGTAATAGCTCTCTGCACTGTTTGACGACATTGTGTTTTCTGCTGTATAATAAAGAATGAGGGGGTGATAAGTGCAGGAAGTTAATTAAATCGGAGATGGATTTTTCTGATTATTATACATTAAAATATATTCCTGGTCCCGGAAATATTGCCTTAAAGCAGTCATGCTCAGCTCACCAAAAATGAATTTACTGGTTCCTAAAGGCTGCGATCGTCAGCAAAATCATCTAGATAAACAGATCCTACTGCCTGCTTCTTCCTAAGTAGTTGCTGGCTGCCTGAATGGTAATATTATTCTCCATGAGAAACTGATCCCACTTTCCACTTGCACTGCTTCATTTGGGAGTTTTGTCCATATGTTTACCATTGCAAAGTGAAAAACATGCTTTGTCACATTACCCAATTTACAAAATACATGGAGCAGTAAATATAAACTGGGTTGAGTCAGTTTATGTTTTGCTTTTCTGTACAAGTTACAGCCAGAGTTGGAGGTAGTTATGGGTCAGGAGCAGCTCCAATGCAGGAGGGAGAGGGGATGAAACGCAAATTAAAAAAACAAGACATACCACTAACAAGTGAGCAGTACTTCACACCTTCTCTCTTCAGCAAGACACCTCACAGCTGCTTGTAGCAGAGCACACCAGAGTTTCTGCATAGACAGATGAATGACTCCACCTGCAGCCAGTGTTACAGCTGTGCCAGTTTAAAGCATCCCCAACATCACAAGGGGAAACATCAGACAAATTTGACTCTTCAAATGCATTTCTTCTTCCATCTCACATGTTCTCTGGATTTAGCCTCACCCACCTGTCCTTTCTTCTTCTGCACATTAGCATGGAAACAGGATCCTGAACCTATAGACTTCCTTTTACAATGGCTGCTTGTCTCTACCTAACATCATAATCAGGGCCCCGATTTTTCTGTGGCACATCGGAGCAAAGTTCTGCGGCAGGGTTCTCATTTGCCACAGAACTTCTGCGGCACTCAACACCAATTTCTGCGGCAATTCTGCGGCACATTTTTACCCTAAATTTTTTTCCCTTTTTTGTGTTTTTTTTGCCATATCTGACACAATGCACGCTCGTAACACAGTCATTTTATGGGTGTTTGTCACCAAATTTTCAACATAGCCAGTTTAAGACCTCTGCTCATGAACAGTATCACTGTGATTTTATTAATCTGTCCGGAACATTGATTTCTTTCACGACTGCGCCATTCTGCGCTACAAGGGTGGAAGCACATTTTGGGTGAGATGTGAAAATGACAGCTGCACTACTCATAAGACAGTGTGGTGAAATGGTAATGTTGAAACTCTGGAGTGAAATATTGAAATTTCCACGAACTTACGAACATAAGTAGGAACTGCACGCACGCGCTCGTTAAACAGTCATTTTTTGAATTTTTCACCAAATTTTCAACATAGCCATTTCAAGACCTCTGCTCATGAACAGTATCACTGTGATTTTCTTAATTTGTCCCGTACATTGATTTTCGCACCAACTGCATGCATTCTCTGCTTCTGAAGGTAGAAACACATTTTGGGTGAGATATGAAAAATGACAGCTGTACTACTAATAAGACAGTGTGATGAAATGGCAATGTTGAAACTCTAGAGTGAAAATAATGAAATTTCGCGAACTTACCAAGGCCTGTATAGAACTGCGCAATGCATGCTCGTTAAACAGTGTCATTTTTGGAATTTTGGCACCAAATTTTCAACATGGGGGTTTTGGGCCCCTCTCATGAATAATGTTGCTGTCATGGTGGTATTTGGTACCGAAGGGTGATTTCACAGTCACTGCGCGAAATCACCCTTCGAGCCCGAATAACACCATGACAGTGACATCATTCATGAGAAGGGGTCCCAAAAACCCCATGTTGAAAATCTGGTGCAAAAATTCCCAAAAATGCCTGAGATATGCAATAAAGTTGAACCCCTCCTATCTAGCCCATTATACAGCTTACCAGCATTTCCTCAGTTCAAGGGTCGCCTTTGAAGAGTGCAGACGTGTTCCCGGTCCACTGAAGATCGCCGCCAGAGTCCAGAGGTAAGTATGGGGTGGGGTGTGGGAGGCTGGGTGCGTAATGGGTGGGTGCAGGATGTGGGAGGGGCTCGGAGGCGCGCCGTGGGACAGTTTTTGTTTACAGGGAAAAAAAAGATGTCGCTGGGACCGCTTGCCACGCTGGGGTGGGCTCCCAGCGTGCAACAACGACTTTAGGGCGTTCAGCCGACGGGGGATTGGGCACCCCTCGGCAAAAAAAAAAACTATTGGCATGTTTGCCACGCTGAAGTGGAGCTCCCAGCGTATGCAAAAATTTGAGGAAATTCAGCCGATGAGATTAGGCACCGCTGAGCAAATAAAGTGGACGCTTGTTCCAGGGTGGCTGCGAATTCTGAGGGTGATGGCAAATTCCGCGGATATTTCCGCAGTTTGCCGCATCCGCGGAATCGCGGAAAACTCGGGGCCCTGATCATAATACTCTGTTTAGAGGCCATGTGGTCTGGTGGTTAGAACAGTGGTGTGAGAGCCAGGTTCAAGCCATCCTAGAACCAATGCTCCCTATAAGAGTCCTGTGGTCCACCCAGATGGGAAAATAGATGAAAGAAGGAGCCCACTGAAAACGAGATGTTGCACATCAGCTGGACTTATCCTGGATGAGTAACTTGTAAAAGTTTTAAAAAAGATGAAGGGAAAGTGGCAGAGATTCTGTTTTCATGAAAATGTCATCTGTAACAAAGTATGAGAAGAAGGTAATTATATGAGATATAGGCAAAATTTGCTAGTACGTATTGTTTTTTGTAAAAGTAGTCCCAGACAGCTATGACTCAACTAATCTTTTGAAACACTAAGTCATACCGCAGTAGGTAAACAATAAGAGTACATCACCAAGTGGGTGGGCTATCTTCAGTCCATTCTATATGAGATACACTCTGTGCCTGCTATGATCCCACCCCAAACTGCTCTGACACCTACCCAGTACCTCTAAGGGGAATCACTTATGGTATAAGAGAGCCATCATGTAAGATTTGGGTGTGAGGATAGCAAACCAAAGGTACGCGGTTCTGACTGCCTAAACCTCATGTGATGACACTCTTATACCATAACAGACACCCTTTGGAGGACCAATTATCTTCTAAATCATTACATGACTAATCAATTTTAAGAACTAGTCAGAGACATACAGTAAGATTAAAGAAAATATTTTCTACAAGGTATAATTAAACAGCACTCCCACTGAGGTTTTAATGCCCAAATGCATCAGTCCAACGTGCATGTCATTGGAATGCCGTTGTTTACAGTTAGGGTTACCACCTTTTAAGAAGCCCAAAGTGTGACATTTCTTACTGAAACGTGATTTTTCACAGCCCTCGACGAATGCAACAGACTTGTTTTCTCTATATAGTCAGAATTAAGGCTAAGTATTGTAGTTTCTTAGTGGCTTCTATTGTTTCCTATCATTCTAAGGTATTTTAGTTAAGGTATTATAATTTTCTGCAACATTTAGTGGAAAGTTAAAATATATTTTTTCTACCATAAAGTCAGCACATGTAGTATTTTTCATGTTTTTTTGCAGCACTCAGTTGCCCAAATCAGGACTGTCCTATGAAAATCAGGACAGGTGGTAACCCTATTTACTGTACTGTATGAGATGCCATCTATACAGGGAACAAGAAGTAGATGTACAACAGCCAGTCTTGAAGTTAGATTGGCAGAAAGTGGTGTAACAATTTATGATGGGGATTAGATGAAGACTTTAGACCTCAAGAAGGGGTGTACCCTCCCCCATGGAAATTGCAAGGTAGTAGGTCTTAAGAAGCAAATTATGTTTACCAGATATTTTGTTCATGTACACTACCAGGCATAGCACCCCAGGAAGGCTAAAAAGATCTTCTGGGAAATCTGTGCAGTCACTCAGCTGAATCAAGGGTCTTTTGTCACAGGAGTTTTGATTTATGGCCTGGTAATCAACAGCCATGATCCCTCCGCATAGCCTGAGTATGCATGTGCCCCACTCACATTGGCTTGTGTGCTGCCTACCTGGGTCCTGGAGTCACTATTAATGGGATGGGATATGCACCACATGGGGTACCTAACATGTAGCTGGACATTACCAGTGTTGAATTATATGTTCTGTCCTGCTGAAACACCCTTATTGTAACTGCATGTTGTATAATCTAACCATCATTTTTTTAAATCAAGAGAAGGGCATAGAAAATGCACACAGTGCTAAGTGGGTCGGGGCAGTAATGCATTCATTGGATAACAAGTATCTAACCTGTAACCTGTGTAAGCTGGTTTGTCCTAGTATATGTTCTACTGTAGATGTTGAAAGAGCAGAAATATAAATTGGGCCCAAATTTCCAGCAGTATTCATCCCAGAGTCAGTGGCTACATCCTGTCTGATGCAGGACTGGAGTTCCATAAAAGCCCTGACCTGAGTACTGCCTACCTAGAGGGTAGCTGCAGTAGCAGCGAGTGCAGCTGTGGAGCATTGAGCTAATTTGCATGCACTCTGCACAGGAGCTCAGCATGCATAAATGGGTTGGATGGAGAATGTGTGAGGATAGTTAAGTCAGGTTACTTGAAACCTGGTCTACAATGTGTGCCACCACCCAAACTACAGCATAACCAGCTCTAGCACTTGCAGACATGGCGGGGGTGTCACGATCAATGATGCCTGTGGTATGGAACTATCAACCACAGGCATCGGCAGTGTACCACTACTGATTGAGTAACTTTAAAGAAGCGATGGCATTAAAGAGGGGCTTACCAGGGCTGTCCCATCTAGCTGTGATGTGAGGACCAGTAGCTCACGTATTACTGGCATTGACTTATAATGAGAAAGGGGGCTCAATTTAAACATAGGATTCTTATAGGCCCCTCTACGGTCCCAAAACTCATAAAGTTTAATTCCAACGCTACTGATGGGGCCGATGGTCAGGTGGGTAGGAAACTAGCTAGTGGGGTGTGTACAGAAGGTGAGGGTGGGGGGTCTCAACCTCTATGAGGATCACTAGTGGGGTCCCTCAGGAGTCAGTACTGGGCTCACTCCTCTTTAACGCCTATATCTCAGACATCAGATGCGGTATCAGGAGTGGGATGAGCCTCTTCGCCAATGACTCGAAGCTGTGGGTGGTGGTGGAAGGGGAAGAGGGGAAGCTAGCTCTCCAGGAAGAACTAGAGGCTCTGGGGAGGTGGTCAAGAGCATTGAGAATAAAGTTCAGTGCTGGGAAATGCAGGGTTCTACACCTGGGGGTGAAAAATCCTGCTCATGAATACACCCTGGGGGGGGCACTGCAGGTTTCTACGGGGGAAGAAGGACCTTGGGGTGGTGGTGATGGATGCCAAAATGAATAACTCAGAGCAGTGTAGAAGGGCTGCAGCCCAAGCAAATAAAATGCGGGAGTGCATAGCCAGGGGAATAACCTCAAGGAGTAGAGGAGCGCTCCTTCTTCTGTAAAATTGCCTGGTCAGACCACACCTTGAATACTGCATGCAGTTTTGGTGTCCCTACTTAAAGAGAGACATTGCTTCCTGGAGAAGGTCCAGAGGAGGGGTGACCAGGATGATACTGGGACTAGGGGAGGCCCTATGAGAAGAGGCTGGAGGAGCTCAACCTGTACTTGTTGGAAGAGAGAAGGAATGGGGAGATATGACAGAGGTCTTCAAATATCTCAAAGGAACAAACAGGGTAAGCCTTGAAGGGATACATCAGCTGAGGGAGGTGAGTACCACCAGGGGTCACTCAATAAATCTGGGAGGGGAGGTTGAGGGGGGAAACAAGGGGAAACTACTTAACTGAAGGGGTGGTGGAGGCCTGGTATGCACTGCCCGGGGACTTGTTGGGTGCAGCAACAGTGGATGGGTTCAAGAAAGGTTGGGATAGGTATAGGGGGAGGGTGCATCCCAGAGTCCCTCTGAGGGGTGGGGAACCCTGTAAGAGGGGGATACAACAGTGCCCTGGGAAGGCATTGATTATCAAGCAGACTTGATAGACCACAGGGCCTAATCTGCTGGCTTCTTGGTATGTTAGTACATCTATCAGAGTGACTAGGGTATTCAGAATGTCCCACAGCCCAGCATTCAGTATCCACGGCATTGGCGCCTCATCTCCCAGAGATCCCCAATGCCACATAGAGGCTCATCAATATTCATGACCCACCCACAGCCTAATTCACACTCTGATGGTGCTCACTACTGCCAGATGTGCTGAGCCTGTATCCAACAGGGTTGAAGCACAACTGTCATTCATGTACAGTGCAATTCTCAGGCAAGGTTTCCTGAATCCAGCCCATTATTTAAAAAAAAAAAACATTGTTCTTGTGGTGTCGGTGTTTTTGAATAAATTTGGGGATCTGAGTACAGGAAGGATGCCAAACAAATAAACTGCCACTGTGACTACTCTTTGTTAAGTAAAGAGAACAGCAGCCTTGCTTTACCTCTTTCTTAGTATAACTGGAAATTCAGGCATGTTTGTGGCTCCCTTAGGTCCCTAACTGTAATTTTTTTTCCTTCCTAAATAAAAATTATGCAAGTGGTGAAAGTGCTGGGGTATGTGTGTATATATAGAGAATACTGGTTCAGATGCCTTGCACAACCAACCTGTGCTGCCACAGAGGGGTTCTGATTACAGAAATTGTACTACCTGCACTATCATTCCCAGATAACAATATCTGAAATACTGCTCTTTGTATATATATTGTCGTATAATGTTATTTTAAATGTCTTTTTAAACTTTTACATATGTACTGTACGAACATGAAACGGTCAATGACCGATCAATAAAACTGAGATTGAATTGATTACATCAGACCTCCAGAGCAAAGCTGGAGATGTCTGACCTAATCAGAAGGTTGAAGTGGCAGCACAGCCTGATTAGGTGTGAGTGTGTGCTTGCAGGCATATATGTGCGTGTGTGTGTGTGTGTGTGTGTGTGTGCATATGTGTCTCATCTGTTTGTTTTGTTTTTAAACCAGTGTCAGTAGCTCAGCAGGTAGACAGGTAGCACACTCCCTCTGAGGCTGGGAGATCAGAAGGCTGTGGGTTCTATTCCCATACCAGGCACTTGGGTTAAATC
This sequence comes from Neoceratodus forsteri, assembly GCA_016271365.2. NCBI lineage: Eukaryota > Metazoa > Chordata > Ceratodontiformes > Ceratodontidae > Neoceratodus > Neoceratodus forsteri. The sequence continues at coordinate 1,306,800,218 of CM057458.1, forward strand.
CCGATACTGACACTGTAGTGCAGCATTGGGGGGGGGCGGGTGCTGCACTCCTGAGGTGCCGTCTTTCAGATGAGATGTTAAACTGAGGTTCCATCTGCCTATTCTGGTGGTTGCTCAGGTAGATGTTAAAGATCCCTTGGCACTTATTGAAAAGAGTAGAGGAATTTCCCGGTGCCCTGGCTACAATTTCCCCCATTCACTAAAAATACCACCAACAGCTTAATCCGGTTCAAGGACAGTTGGCATTTATCTATATCCACCGCCCCCAATGTTGTGTCTGAAAATAAGCAGAATTTGTCTAGTGCACTTAGACGATCAACAAAAAATAAATAAAAAAGCAAAACTGCCGAGTCGCCAGATGCGAGTCTGAGGACAGTTCCACTTGCACCTGGTGGCTCAGCAGTTTCATTTAAAACACAACAGTGTGTGCACTTAGGGTTCTGGCACATATTTCCAATCTGCTGATATGTTGTTGTCCCACAGAAGGGTACAACCACATTCCATGACCTTGAACTGTGGTACAAGTATGGAAATCTATGATGAACAAGAGCCCACTGTACTGTCTTTTTCTGTACAGCCTATTTTGTAAAAATACACAAAAAAAGCACTTTAAGTAAAAAATTTAAATGCACTTTTGTCTCCAAAATCTTCTTAGTGCCACCTAATGCTTGGGTTCTTCTAATTGTTTTCTTCTGTTTGCAGTTATTGTGGCCCAAAATGTAGATTAGGCATGATTATATAATTACTGTATAAGTAATAAGCAGTTATATGCAAACTCTGGCACGGTCAACCTCTGAAACTAAGGACATGTAAATGTACTGCTCATGTCGAATACTTACACAAGCTGCACCTTTCAGCTCTGTGTAATTGCAAATGTTTTAATGATGATACAGTGCCTAAAGAAAATGCAGCCACAGAGCCACACTAAGAGGAGGGTGTGCTCAGTGACATAACTCAAATGTAATGGACTCCAGTCATGGCACTTACCCCATTGACAGACGAAAGAATGTTTCAAATGGACACAAAATATATGGCCCAGATATTCAAAGGGTTGTGCATGGCACAACAGTGTTAGCATGCACAACCACTGATCCTTGACGATACTCAAAAGGAAAAGTGTGCTGCATAAATCCAATGTGCTGGGGCGCATCAGTAATGTATGCAGGCACGGTAGGGCGTGCCCATGCATAACCTGCACAGCCCGATATTCAGCCCAGGATGTGCAGAGTCATGCAGTGCAACCCCTACTGTGCCTGCACAAAGTAAGCAAAAAAAAAGAACAAGTGATGGCCACCCACAGGTGAGCTGCCACATTGCAGAGTGCAACACAGCAGCTACCACCTGTGGTGGCTGCAATCCTGCCACACCTGGCAGCGCCCCATGCCCCATCATGGGCATCACATAGCTAAAATCCCCGTCCTATGTCCTGGTGGTCCATTGGACTGCACTCTGCCCGATCGTGGGCATCAATGTACTCTACCCCACATCCAATATCCCTGGTGGTCCAGTGGACGAACACTGCTGTCAGCGGGCATCTGTAACTTGTAACATGCTCCTACTACCCTGGTGGTCTAGTGTACCCCCCCACCCACTGAGCCCCACCGCCCCGCTCCCCTCCCGTCAGCGGTGGGAAGCAGCACCACCCGCCTGCCCCCGCCGCCCGCCAACTGACAGCTCTGTAGGGATGCACACCCATTGGTTCTGGCGTGATCAATGGGTGTAGCTCTCACCATTAACACAGTCAGATATGTGAATTTCACATATCTGGACTGAAAGCTCTGGTATGGGCTACTGCGCCAGTGGCTCACGCTGAGACAATGAGTGCAGCCTGAGGCTTCAATCGATGGCAACGGCGAAGAGATGAATGCCGCCCCGCCCGGCTGAAGGGAGAAGGAAAATGATGAGAACTCAATGGAATGAGTGGAGAAGGGCACGGGATCCACCGAGGCTCAATAAGATATATTCTGAGATTACAGATGCCAGCCGCTCAGGCAACAATCAGTCACTGGACCACCAGGGATATTGGATGTAGAGACCTGATGCCTGCGATCGGCAATAAAGGTCCACTGGACCACCAGGGATATTGGATGGGGTTATATTGATGATGCCCTGGTCGGGCAGAGTGCAAGTCCACTGGACCACCAGGGATATTGGATGGGGGGGTTTCTTTTACATGAATGCCCACGATCGGGCTGCAGAGGGTGTCAGTCCCCGACGGCTGCTGCCTGGCAGGGCGCCAGGTGCAAGTCGTCGGAGATCAGTGCACCTGCATGCTAATGGCATGCAAATGGGGCCATAATGAGATGTAAATGGACTCCTGTGTGCCTTGCATAAATTATGACCCCATTTGCATGTTCCCTTTTGAACATCACAGGTGCTGTGCATGGCGCAATGGCACTGCACTAAGCGCATCTCCATGCTCCACTCTGGTCACTTGCGCTGCTGCAGTGCCACTTTCGCCATGCACAGTGGGGGTAGCCAGGTGTGATATTCAAAGTTGCTGTGCCATAGCGCAGCTCTGTTGAATATCACCCAGGCCACACCCTGGCACAACAATGTTGAGCTGCACAGGCTTTGCCACAGCCTGGCACAGTTTGAATATCCAGGCCACTGTGTATAAAAATTCCATTTTTATTTTCACTTGCAATGCAGACAAACAAATGAACAGACCAATCTGGCCCACAGAAGAACAGAAAAGACTCTCTTATGTTTCACCTTCAACAAGACTTTCTCAAAGATAGTGCCCCCTATTGATGTTGCTACTTATATACCCACAATAGTACAATCACATGACAATTAAATAAAATCATATGATAAAGTGACAGTGCATATGTATACACCACCTTACATAGTGCTAAACAAGACAGTGTTTTCAAACCAAGTGCAAAATCACCACTATGTAATGAGCAGACAATACAAAAAGACACACTACTTAAAATATTCCTTGCAATTTGACTTTCTTATAGCAGGCATATATCATTGTTTATTTAAATAGGACAATTGTCCTTTAACATCCTTCATTGTAGGTAAACACCAATATTCCTGTGTATGAGGTCAAAAGGAATAACATTAACTGGAGAGTTTTTATAAAAGGATACCTTAGCCATTTAGGCCGGGGTGGGTGGGATGGAAGACTCCTAATGAGGCTTACACAGGATGAAATAAACTGAAGATAGAGGCTGTATAGTTTAACCTACTATGGGCTATAGAACTATTGACCAAAATACTAATATAAAAAGGGGAAGGGTGGGGGGAGAGGGATAAACAACACTTCATATAATTTTATATAATTAGTAGTACTCTCTACCAAATGGCAATAATAAAGGAGATTAATTTTACAAATATTAGATATTCAAGAAAAATAAGCCAAATCAAGGTACATTTTTGACATTTTATACCATTAGCAGTACTCACTACCCGATGGCTAGAATAAAGGAGAAAAGAGGGGTCCTTTAATATTGAAAAATCTCTCTGGACAAACACAAAGATCTGTAAAAAAATTATGACACAGAAAGACACATTAGAATCCTTATCGTCTATTTTTAAGAAATGGATTTATTTCAATATGTTCATTCAGACCTTTTCCCTTATAGGATTCCAGAGTGTATATCCAAAACTGTTCCTTCCTACTTAGAAGTCCCTCTCTATCTCCACCTCTAGGGCCTAGGACATGTAAGGGATATGCAGTGGTGAGCTGTCAGATAAATGATTTATCTACTCAAGTGCTGTCTGACCTCGGGTAACCTCACGTGTGGCATAAGCCACAAGTGAGATGTCCTAGGTCAAACAGCATGAGTGTAGATAAATCATTTATCTAACAGCTCACCATTGTATATTAATTTATGCAATAGGGATGCTTTCTGTCAGTGGAGGGACATTTGCTTTTGATTGTTTTCTTTTGCACGTTTGTCAAAAGTGAACAAAAATTGCATTTTCTGCTCTTTTTGCTAATTATAAAAAATCTATAAGGTATCTAAATGAAATACCACTCATTTTGTAGATAATTTTGTGCTGCACAACTTTTATGCTCACAGCACTATGCAATCTGTTTTTATTTTAAAGTTATTTGCATTTGAATATAGTTAGTACTGGTACTGAGGCTAAACATTCTAAATGAGTGATTGTGACATCTACTATGTATATTAATCCGTGATGATGCATCTACTATGTGTATAAATGTAAAATTTTGAATTTATCTCATAGTAGCTCAGATTTATCACATAGGATTCATGTCTACACCTATTGCATAAATGTTCAGTCCCAGTAAATTTCAAGATATGGTCACAATCGTTTTCAATATTTAACATATGTGTTGCCCATACATACTCCAAATTCTTATTCTTTATTGCTGTCATGTGTTCCCCACACTTTCTTTAATTTTTCTCTTTGTCTTTCCTACATAGTAAGAGCCACATGATTAGGAGGCTAAATAGACTACTTAGGTAGTGTCACAAGTTATTAGTCTAGTAATAGTGTACATTTTCCAGTTGAGGGACACTTGAACATGCCACACTCTTTCATACCTGTACAATATTTACAGTGGCCACATTCCTTGTTTCCCACTGGTAGGGGTGGCAACCAATTTTTTTGGAAGGTCCCTTCTCTTTTATGAACCCACAGATCATAATACTTTGCTACTAGCTGGCAGTTGTCACCCCCACCACACCATGGAGAACATACTTGAAAGTCTATTTTTTTAGAGCCAAAAGGAACTGCAGTGAGCTCACTGTACTGGAAGCTGAATTAGAAAACTTGGAGGTTAGGTTCAAGGAAAGGGGGTACTCATATGGCTGTATAAGAAAAGCTTGGGAAGCAACAGATATTCTGGAAAGAGAGACTTTTATTACTTAAGAAAATGCCTGAGGCAAAATCTAGGGATAGTCAAATTAATTTTGTTAGTACATTTTGTGTTAGATCAGGCCAAACTAGAGACGTATTTGAAAAATTGGCCTGTTCTGAGTGCAGATCCATGTTTAGTGAAACTGCCAAGACTACACCAGAATGGCCCATAGCAGGGCAACTAATTGGGGGACAAGCTGGTCCATTCGGCATATGTAAAAGAGAAGGAACATTCAAAAATGAGTTGCCACCCCAACCAGCGGAAACGAGAAATGTGGCCACTGTAAATATTGTACAGGTATGACAGAGTGTGGCATGTTCAAGTGTCCTCAACTGGAAAATGTACACTATTACTAGACTAATAACTTGTGACACTACCTACATAGTATGTTTAGCCACCTGCTCATGTGGCTCTTGCTATGTAGGAAAGACAAAGAGAAAAATTAAAGAAAGAGTAGGGGAACACATGAGGCAATAAAGACTAAGAATTTGGAGTACATATGGGCAACACATATGTTAAATACTGAAAATGAACGTGACCATATCTTGAAATTTATTGGGATTGAACATATTGTCCTAGGCCCTAGTGGTGGAGATAGAGAGGGACTTCTAAGTAGGAGGGAGCAGTTTTGCGTATACACTTTGGAATCCTATAAGGGAAAAGGGCTGAATGAACATATTGAAATAAAGCCATTTCTTAAAAATTTACTTTAAGGATTCTAATGTGTCTTTCTGTCCCATCCTTTTTTACACATCTTTGTGTTTGACCAGAGAGTTTTTCAATATTAAAGGATCCATCTTTTCTCCTTTACACTAGCCATCTGATAATGAGTACTGCTAAGGGTATAAAATGTCAAAAGTGTATCTTGATATGGCTTATTTTTCTTGAATATCTAATATTTGTAAAATTAATCTCCTTTATTATAGCCATTTGATAGAGAGTACTGCTAATGATATAAAATTATATGAAGTGTTCTTTATCCCTATTCCCCCCTTCCACTTTTTATATTAGCATTTTGGTTCAAGAGCGCTATAGCCCATATTAGGTTAAACTATGCAGCCTCTATCTTCAGTTTATTTAATCCTGTATAAACTTCATTAGCAGCCTTCCATCCCCCCCTCCCGGTCTAAATGACTAAAGTATCCTTTTCATAAAAACTCTCCAGTTAATGTTATTCCTTTTGACCTCATAAACAGGAATATAGGTGTTTACCTACAATGAAGGATGTTAAAGGACAATTGTCCTATTTAAATAAACAATGATATATGCCTGCTATAAGAAAGTCAAATTGTAAGGAATATTTTAAGTAGTGTGTCTTTTTGTATTGTCTGCTCATTACATAGTGGTGATTTTGCACTTGGTTTGAAAATTGTCTTGTTTAGCACTATGTAAGGTGGTGTATACATATGCACTGTCACTTTATCATATGATTTTATTTAATTGTTATGTGACTGGCTATTGTGGGTATGTAAGTAGCAATATCAATAGAGGCACTATTTTTGAGAAAGCCTTGTTAAAAGTGAAAAGTAAGAGTCTATTCTATTCCTCTGTGGGGCCAGATTGGTCCATTTGTTTGTTCATCGTCACTGCAAGTGAAAACAAAATGGAATTTTATATACAACATATTATGTATCCATTTGAAACATTCTTTCATCTGCCTAAGGGGTAAGTGCCATGACTAGAGTTCATTTACAGTGCCTAAACACTTTGTATGGCATGTATAACATATTATGTATCATTATGTATATTCATGCAGTATTATATGTATTATATGTCTCAGGGTCACCCCTGAAAGTGGGCAGCTGCTGCTCATGGATCCCCATAGAAACATAGACTTTGACGGTGGATAAGGACCACTTGTCCCACCTAGTCTGCCCATTTCCCTACCTACTAGATAAGCTGCAAATCCTAGTTAATCAACAGCCTATTTCTTCTCACCTCCCACAGGAATTGCCTTAAGTCTGTCCTATGTTCTTGAACTCCCCATCGTTTTTGACCCCACAATCTCCTCAGGAAGGCCATTCCATGCATCTGCCACCCCCTCTGTGAAAAAATACTTCCTCACTTTGCCCCTGAGCTGTCCCCCCTCTATCTACAAATTTTGTCCCCTTGTCCTTGCACATCTCTTTTTCTGAAAGATGCTACCCTCTTGGACTTTGTTGATTCCCTTGAGGTATTTAAATGTTTCTATCATATACCCCATCTCCCTCCTTTCCTCAAGGGTATACATATTAAGCTCTTTTAGTCTCTCCTCATATGATTTCTGTTACAGACCCTGCATCATTTTAGTTGCCCTCCTCTGGACTGCCTCCATCCTGTCTATGTCCTCATGGAAATGGGGTCTCCAGAACTGGACACAGTACTCCAGATGGGGTTTCACCAACTGTCTGTACAGAGGGATAACAACTTCTTGATTTCTACTGGTGGTGCCGCTCCCTATATATCCCAGTGTCCCCACAGCCTTCCTTACTGCCTTCTCGCATTACTTGCTAACCATTAGGTCATCTGATATGATTACCCCCAGGTTCCTTTCCATTTTTGTTGTCATTACTACCTCCCTCCATTGTGTACTCTTCCCCTGGGTTTTTGTTTACCAGGTGCATTACTTTGCACTTCTTTGCATTGAATCCAGGCTGCCATACTTATGACCATTCTTCCAACCATGCCAAGTCCCTTCTTATCCTTTCCACCCCTCCTGTGTATCAACCCTGTTGCAGATCTTTGTGTCATCTGCAAAGAGGGATACTTTTCCTTCTAGTCCCTCTGCAATGTCACTTTAAAGACATTAAAAAGGATGGGACCCAGTACTGAACCCTGCAGTACCCTACTAGTAACCCCCCTTTCTTCAGAGTGGACTCCATTTAATATTACCTTCTGTGTCCTGTTGTCCAGCCAATATTTCACCAAGGCTACCACCCTGGGACCCACTCCTAGGCTGGCTAATTTGTTTATTAATCTTCTGTGTGGGTCTGTGTCAAACACCTTGCTAAAGTCTAGGTAGATCATGTCCACAGCCCCTCCCTGGTCTGCAACCTTGGTCACCCAGTCAAAGAAATGTATTAGATTAGTCTGACATGACCTTCCCCCTGTGAATCCATGCTGTCTTGGGTCCTGTGCCACAATGGTCTCTAGGTACTTAACAATTCTTTCCTTCAGAACTGATTCCATCATTTTCCCTACCACTGAGGTCAATCTGACAGGTCTAGTTTCCTGCCTCTGTCTTGCTCCCACATTTGTGAAGTGGAATCACATCCACCCTCCTCTAATCCTTGGGTACCACACCATCCTCCATTGGTTTGTTAAAAAGTATAGTTAGTGGTGTCACTAGTTCTCCCCTTATATCTTTTAGAATTCAGGGGTGAATCCCATCAGGCCCCATTGCTTTGTCCACCGTCAGTTTTAGGAGTTCTTTCACAACCCTTTCTTCTGTGAAAGGACTGGGATTGACCCCCCTATCCAGAGTGCTTCTATTGATTGCATTAGGTACTTCCCTCTTCTCTTCTTTTGTGAATGCTGAGTAGAAGTATTCATTCAATATCCCTGCTTTTTCATTGTCCCTCTCTGCCCAGCCACCATCCCCTTTATTCAGCATCACTTTTCTCCCTTTGTCTTTCTATGCTCCCTAATATACCTATAAATGGTTTTATCCCCCTTCTTAACTGAGTTGGCTATCTTTTCCTCAGTTTGGGCCTTTGTTATTCTGGCTGCCTTCCTTACTTCCTTCTGCTTTAACTGGTACAGTTCTCTGTACTGTACCTTCTGTGTTTCCTTAAACTTCCTAAATGCTGTCTTTTTCTCCCTAACCTTCCCCGCCACCTCTTTTGAGAAGCATATTGTTTTTTTCTTTCATTTTGATTTGTTTATTTGCTTCACACAAAGGCGTGTTGCCTCTGCGATGGCAGTTTTGATGTTTCTCCATTGTTGCTCCACCTCTCCTTCTTGCCTGTTTGCTAGTGCTTTTCTGAGGCACTCTCCCATTTTGACAAGGTCAGCCCTCCTGAAGTCCAGTACCTTCACTTTTGTATGACTTGACTCTGCAGCTGAGTTTATCATCAACCACACTGTTTGGAGGTCACTTGTTCCCAGATGGCTACCGACTTCTAGATCTGAGATCTTCTCTCCATCCCCGTTTCAGAGTACCAGGTCTAAGATTGCTCCCTCCTGAGTGGGTTCCAACACTAGCTGTCTGGGAGGGCATGCTAGGGCATCGAGAATGGCCCTGCTTTTGGATGTGGCTGCAGCAAAGGTGCTCCAGTTAACATCTGACATATTCAGATCCCCCATCAACAATCTCTCCCCTTTCTAAGGATGCCTTCTAGCATTTCTTTGTCCATTTACTCCCCCGAGATGGGGGTCTGTATACAACCCCTATGCGGATTGTGGTGCCATTTTCAGTCTCCAGGGTAAACCACAGTGTCTGTGTTCATGGCTATCAAATATTAAATAAATAAATATGCAAAATACTAGTTTAAAAAGTTAGCTTTAAAACAAGAACCTTTAAGAACCTGAACCTTTTTTGAGTTGTAAATGGCTAGAGGCTGATCCAGCCGGGGTAAAATAGCATAATAGCACTTTAGCATGTAGCCAGCTTGATTGACAGGAAGCAGTACGAACATACATACAAACATAAAAAATTGCCAGCAGAAAAAGGCCCACAGGTCTGCCAAGTCTGCCCGATTGTGTAGCTCTTAGTTTCATATTACTACAGCAGTCCCTGTTCCCTGTAAAACCGAAACTGAACAGGGTACTAAGTGTCTTTGGATGTTACATCACACAAATATGGCTTTCTGAGCTTAAAAACTATGTTTTTCCTTTCAATTATTATTGAAAAATACATAATATAATATAATACATAGTTAATAAGTTTATCAACAATCATTCATGCAACACCAGGGACCTGATATTGAAAAGTTTGCATAGGCGATAACGTGTCTTTGCATGCACAAACCAGTTTGCTCTTGATCTCCATATTCAAAAGGGACTGCTGTGTGGGCAAAGAGGGCTACTGCCCACACAAAACACAATGTATGTGGGTGGGCAAGGGAAGGGGCGTGGCCATGAATAGCTGCCATACCTCATATTCAGCGGCTTTGCGCTGCACAAAAGGGTTTAGCACAGGCCTTTTGCACAGTGCAGATACCACTGAACAAAAGTCTGACTTACTCCAGGCAACCCTAGTGGCTGCCGGAGGTAATGCAACCACCTAGCGGGTTGGCTGCTGGGGAGCACACCTACCCACTTTGGTCAATGGCACCCCCACCAATTGTCAGCCCATAGTACCAGTACAACCCTTGGTGGTGCTAGTGGTGCCTCCCCCAATTGCCAGCCCATAATGTAATTAAAAAACCTCCCTGGTGCTGGTGGTTGCCCTCCCACTGATCACCAGTCCATAATCTAATAAAAAATATCCCTGGTGCTAGTGGTCTCCCCTCCATTTGCCAGCATGTAGTAAAACTAAAAACCTTCCCTATTGTCCAGTGCCCCCCCAGCACCAATCCATGGTATCACCACTCATAATTTCACAATCTCTGGCATCTACAGGCCCTCCTGTGGCACATAAAAACTACTCCCTCTGTCACCTTAGCAGTACCTTCGGTGCCACAGGTGTGCATATGGTGACTGGCACAGCCTTACTCATACCTCCTTGGCTAGCTGTCATATGTCCAGGCTGAGAGCACACCTCTTATTTATAGGACATGGTGTGTCACCCTGTCCTATAAATAAGGGGTGCATTCCCTGCCTGGACATATGGTGGCTGACCAAGGAGGTGTGAGGAGGGTTGTGCCAGTCACTATATGTTCACCTGTGACACTGAGGGTGCAGATAAGGTGGGTGGGGGGTATTCAGTGCTGCAGAGGGCAGGTGTGCTCCCCCAGTGGCTACTTGGCTAGGTGGCTGCATTATCTCCAGCAGTCATTGGGTTGCCCAGAGTTATGTTGGGGTTTTGTTTGGCAGTATTTCCACTACACAAAAAGACCACAATATACCCTTTTGTGCAGCACAAGGCTGCTGAATATGGGGTAGTGCAGCTATTCTGGACCCTACCTCTTCCCTGTCCACCCGCACAACATTATTTTATGAACTGGTGCTAACCTTTTTTGCCCATGTATCAACAGTTTGAATATGAGGATCCAGCACAAACCCCGGTTTGCACAGGCAAAGACCCGATAGTGCCAATGCAAACTTTTGAATATTGAGTCCCTGGAATCTGTGCCATATTACCTGGTACCAACACCTCCTCTTTTTCTTCCCAATATCCCAAGAAGGGGAATCAGGCTCATAGTGCTTCGTCATTCTGAACCAGAGGAATGATGCTGTGAGTTCCTTCTGCTTCGCACCCCCTTGCAAAGCTGTGTCCACTCAGACTCTGAAGGATTTTGAGGAGGCAACCATTTTACCATCAATTATTTCACTGCTATGGCAATAAAAATGTTGTGAAAGTACCTCTTCTCCTTTCAGTTGCCACCTGCTGGTTGCATACCTAACAGTATGTGAAGGGGGCACCAAACAGGCTTTATTTTAAAAGTACTAGAGAGGCTAGCTTTGATCTCATCCAAATACTGGGATATGACTGGACAATCCTAAAGTGCAGAATATGGTCTCTCCTCCCTCGCACCTTCTCCAGCATCTATCCACAAAGATTTAATGAAAATGTTTAGCTCTAGTTGGAGTTTGAAAAAAAGTGACTGCTACTTTCATGTGAAATTCATATCCCTGGAGGCAGTGGCCATGTAAATATTATCCCAAATAGCCTCCCATTATTTTGGGGTAGTTCTTCAGGAACCTGCTGTTCCCAAAACTCTTTTATTTGGTTTATTGGGTCCCTTTTGTACCCAGTTAAGATGTTACAGAGGGCTGATATTAACCCTCTAGGTTTATACTGCTCTGCTATAGTGTCTAAATGCAGTATCCCATCGATGGAGTGACACCATGAGTGAGGCACAACCAGTTTGCCAGTACCTGCTGACATTATCAGCTTCTATTAGTATTTTGGGTTTATTTTCTGGACAAAGCATAAAGCTTAACTATCTAGAAATGAGCTGTTAACCTTTATAGTACTGCAGGAGTGTGTATAAAACGATGTAAGAAACCACTATGGTTCTCAAAGGAGGTGGCAGTGAAGGTTCAAGAGAAAAGAAAGGATTCAGAAAGTACAAGGAATCACAGAAGGAGCAGAACAGAAAATTGCATCTGTTAAAGCAAAAAGGAAGCTGGGAAGGCAGTCAGAACAGCAAAGGCTCGAACTGAGGAAAAGATAGCCAACTTAGTTAAGAAGGGGGATAAAACCTTTTTTAGGTACATCAGGGAGCGAAGGAAGACTAAGGAAGGGATAGTGAGGCTTAATAAGGGGAGGGGTGACGGTGAAAAGGCAGAGATACTAAACAAATATTTTTGCTCTGTATTTATAAATGAAGAGGAGGAGGTACCTAAAACAAACAATAGAAACACTCTGGATACAGAAGTTGATACCAGCCCATTTACAGAAGAAAGGGTTCTGAAAGAACTCTTAAAACTGAAGGTGGACAAAGCAATAGGACCAGATGGGATTCATCCCTGAATTCTAAAAGAACTAAGGGTAGAACTAGTGACACCACTGACTACCCTCTTTAACAAATCATGGGAGGATGGGGTGGTACCTGAGGACTGGAGGACAGCAGATGTTATTCCCCTTCACAAAAGTGGGAGTAGGACAGAAGCAGGAAACTACAGACCTGTTAGTTTAACTTCAGTGATAGGGAAAATGATGGAATCATTTCTGAAGGAAAGAATTATCGTGTATCTAGAGGCTAGAGGGGCACAGGACTCAAGGTAGCATGGATTCACAGTGGGAAGGTCATGCCAGATGAATCTAATAGATTTCTTTGACTGGGTGACCAAAGTAGTAGATCAGGGAGGGGCTGTGGACATGGTCAACCTAGACTTTTCGCTAAGGCATTTGACTCAGTCCCACAAAAAGATTAATAACAGGTTAGCCAGCCTGGGACTGGGTCCCAAGATGATAGCCTGGGTAAAGAATTGGCTGGAGAATAGGACACAGGGTAATAGTAAATGGAGTCCACTCTGAAGAAAGGGGGTTACTAGGGGGTACCACAGGGTTCAGTATTAGGACGTGTCTTCAATGTCTTTATAAGAGACATTGCAGAAGGACTGGAAGGAAAAGTATGTCTCTTTGCAGATGACACAAAGATCTGCAACAGAGTTGATACTCAAGGTGGGGTGGAAAGGATGAGAAGGGACATGGCAAGGTTAGAGGAATGATCAAATGTATGGCAGCTTAGATTCAATGCTAAGAAGTGCAAGGTAATGCACCTGAGAAACAAAAACCCTGGGGAAGAGTACACAATGGGAAGTGAGATACTAACAACAACAAAAATGGAAAGGGACCTGGGGGTAGTCATATCATATGACTTAAAGGTGGGCAAGCAATGTGAGAGGGCAGTAAGGAGGGCTGGGGGATACTGGGATGCATAGGAGAGGCATCACCAGTAGAAAACAGGAAGTTGTCATCCCTCTGTACAGACAGCTGGTGAGACCCATCTGGAGTACTGTGCTCAGTTCTGGAGATCCAGTCTCTGCAAGGACATAGACAAGATGGAAGCTGTCCAGAGGACGGCAACTAAAATGGTGCAGGGTCTAAACTAGAAGACATATGAAGAGAGACTAAAGGAGCTTAATATGTATAGCATCGAGGAAAGGAGGGAGAGGGGGGACATGATAGAAACTTTCAAGTACCTCAAGGGAATTAACAAAGTCCAAGAGGGTAGCATCTTTCAAAAAAAGTGGTGTGCAAGTACAAGGGGGCACAATTTGAAGATGGGGGGGCTCAGAGGTAATGTAAGGAAGCATTTTGTCACAGAGAGGGTTGTGGATGCATGGAACGGCCTTCCAGAGGAGGTTGTGGAGTCAAAAACAGTGGTTGAATTCAAGCATGCATGGGACAGTCATAAGGCAATTCTAGGGGTTGGGGGTAGAAAGAAGTAGGCTGCTGGTTAACTAGGATCTGCAGCTTATCCATTAGGTTGGGAAATGGGCAGACTGGGTGGGCCAAGTGGTTCTTATCTGCCATCAAATTCTATGTTTCTATGTTTCTATATATATATGTATATATAGGGGATATGACATGGCCCGACTGAAGATATCATATTTATCTTCACGAGAGGCCAATGATATCATGATATCTCACAAGTGGCGAAGCCACGAGTGAGATATCTTGATGTCATTGGCCTCTCGTGAAGATAAATATGATATCTTCAGTCGGGCCATGTCATCTTCTGTTTATTCAATATGTGTTTTGGGCCACATGTGATAGAATCTCTTCAAACACAGTTCTCAATACCCTCTCCAAGAGGCTCCAACACAAAAGATGAGCTACAGTATGTGTTTTGGAAAAAAATTATTTGGTGGATTTTTGTAGTTTTAAAGAAATTTATCTGGTTGATCCTGCCATTATTTTTACATAAATAATCATTTAAATAAGGATTTAAAATGTGACTGGTTGATCCTGTCGCTCTGAGATTTGTTAGCCCACTAGTAGCCATATTGATAATTTCACTGTTTTCCTGAATTATTCCCCATCAAGAGAACTGATGACATGTTTCATAAAAAAAAATGTTAACTTGATCTTGCCATATTTGTTTATTAAATACTGCTTTAAAAACACTTATCTGGTTGATCCTGCCACATTGCGCTTGGCAAACATAGTAAGAGTTTCACTTTCCCCCAGAAATGTAGCGTGACCGAGCGCTAGTAAGAGAATCCAATAACTCGCTCCCAGACCTTCCTAGTAAAGCAATCTCCATGAGCTAAGTAAGAAAAAAATGTGGACTTCTGGTCATTTTAACTGAATTTCTCCACAAAAAGCTGCCGACTTTTCTGAGTAGAGAGAGAGAGAGCCAGGAGCTTCAGAGCAGCAAAAGGAAGAGTGAGCATATGTTGCTATAGCAACAGACTCTCGCACTACCTTCTGCTTCTCCAAAGCTGCTGACTCGGTCTCTCTCTATTCTTGGTACAGTCAGCAGCTTTTTTTGTGGAGAAATTCAGTTAAAATGAGCAGAAGTCCACATTTTTTTCTTACTTAGCTCATGGAGATTGCTTTACTATGAAGGTCTGGGAGCGAGTCTGGGAGCGAGTTATGGGAGTCTCTTACTAGCACTCGGTCACGTTACATTTCTGGGGGAAAGTGAAACTCTTATTATGCTTGCTGAAGTGCAATGTTGCAGGATCAACCAAATAAGTGTTTTTAAAGCAGTATTTAGCTAAACAAATACGGCAGGAAAATGAAAGTCTTACTACCGAAGAGCAGAGCGGCAGGGTCAACCAGATAAGTGTTGATATACAAATTGTGTTACTATTTAGAGAAATTGGACATTATTTTAAATGTATGGCAGCAGATTAGCAGTACTAATAGCACTCGGTCACGCTACACTGGAGAACAAAAGTGAAAGTTGTGACTGTGAGAATGGCAGTTTCAGTATGACGTATAGGAGTGTGGAGATAACAGCATGACGATAGGAACATGGAGATATCAATGATATCTTCACTGGCTAATGCAGATATCACTTTTATTCTTGCATTTATCCCAAAACACATATTATATATATATATATATATATATATATATATATATATTCCATATCTGTGTGGAGTATCAGACTCAAAAGTCACATAGTCACACTACACAATACCTGAATTCTGCAATGTTTCTCATTTGAAACAGGTAAGTGTGTTTCTCTGCTAACTTACATGTTGCTGCTAGCATGTTGTTTAAAGGGCCCCAAGCTCACATGTTTGTGTGTATGAATTGTAGTATCAGAGAGCATTGTAACACAGTTTCATGTGACTAAATACTCCTGATCTTACCATGGCATAAGAAAGAAATGGATCATACAGTATTATGTGCAGAGCCCTTCTGCACTATTATCTGAAGCTGCACAGCTGTATATGGACTGTGTCACCCAAAGGATTCCATAGTATCACTTCTCTCTTTGCCTTGCTGACAGTTTGTCAGTGCAAACGCATGTTCCTGTTTCTATACAAATTCTAAATTTCTGGTAGCAGGGGCAGCCAAAGACACCATGCTGCCACTTTTGAACCTATTTATGGATGATATCAGACAGCATTTACACTGACCTTTCATGTGTAAACTGCTCCTAATGTTATCCTAAAATAGCAAATAATGTAACAGAATACTATTATATACAGCGTGCTGCTGCCCTGTCATCTAATCCTGTACACTTGGGCATCTAGGTGGTACCATAGGACACAGAGTGTTCAATATTCATCATGAGCCATAGTTGACATCACCATACAAATCATTTTAAATATTAACAAGGAAAAATGATTATTATCCTAGGTTGAAAACATCATGCTGCATTCATACCACTGTTAGTTCTGTGGTACTGCTTCTGCATGTGGCATATAATAACCAAATATTCCTTCTGCATACAGTATTGAATAGAAAACTGCATAGATTTGTGACCAGAACTTGTTATTCATACTACATGTGTGTGTTAATGTAACCATGCCCATCTTGGTTTGAGCATGGGTACATTGGACAATGCATGTTTCTCAAAAGGTACCATGCTGTCATTTCTGTGTCTATGGCCACATTATATTACACACCCTTTTATCCATGCTTTCTTCTATGTTAATGCCTCATGATATTATCCCAGCATAACTAAATGATGCATATCATAGGTATTGTGTGTAGAGTACACCTGTTCTGGCATGCTACCCTGTGCAGATGCCCAGAACGCTGTGTACAGCCATGGCTGCACAAATGCTACAGTTGGTGGACCATGATGATGGATGTTTCTTGTAGTACATTTAGACACTTGTATGTTATTTCTGTCACCTGCTGCTGGTTGTCTGTGATTTGTTGTGTTGCCTTGGTCCTCCCTCCTACTTGCATATGTGTGTGTGTGTGTGGTGCTGGGGTGGGGTGGGGTGGGGTTGAGAATACTGAGTTAGAGTTTTCAACCCTAACACTGAATTTCCTTGCTTTTGTCACTGTGGAACAACCCTAACTGATGCATTAAACAGAGTTTTTTGCCATGAATTTCCTGTCTTTTTGAGAAAGCATTATCTGCATACTACATTGTATGTGTTGGTGAGAGTGTGGCTCCCTTTGTACACTATGCTTTGACCAAGATATAGATAGCTTTATCATAATATGAACTTGTCTTATGTTATTAATGTGGCAATAATTCATGTGCTACACCTTAAACATAAAAATGAACTCATACATAAATGGAATAGGAGAGTAATACAGTATAGCAGGTTATATTCATGGTCAGAACATTTTCACTATATTAGCTTACTTCAAATATCAAAGAAAATAACCTGAATGTGAAAATTACTGCATTATAAGGGTATGCTGTTTGTAAGCTGTAAATAAGGCACTGACAACTTTTCAATGCATTTTAAAGAACAAATACATTTATTTTAACAAACACACAAGAGAAACAAAGAAAAATAGATCATAGCAATCATTGCTGCATCTGTCTGTGTTCATCTGTTTTCCTGCTGCATGTGCCACCAAACTCTAAAAAAGAAATATAAACATTTAACTGACTGCTCGAAGCCCATATGTAGTAGAGAATAAAAACAGGCTGTCACATGGTTACTGTCACAGTCTTATCTGAGTGATGCAGTTCATATGCCCTTCCTGAATTCCTGACTGCTGAAATCCATGAACAATGTCATCCTGTCTTGCAGCTGGTTGTTCATAGCTGTTCTGGATCCAGCAAGCATGGTGCTCTTTTAGGATTTTTAGCCTCAGGTCTGCACCCATATTGTCTCCATTGCCTGCTACCAGTCGGTCTGAGACGATTCCCACATAACATGTGGTGAATTGTTTCTTAAGGTAGTCCTTGAAGATTTTGTTAACAGAAACATCAAGGGGCTGGAGTGCATTGGTGCAAGATGCTGGTATGAATATTGGTATGATGCCATTAGTTTCCAGCTGTTTAAGGACTACCTCTGTGGAATGTGCTCTGTACAGATCCAGGATGAGGAGAGCCTTTTGTTCATCAGGCAGGGAAAGTGCTTCTTTCTGTAGTTTTATGTGTAGTACCAGAACTTTATCAATAAATTCTAATGTTGTTTCTACATTTGCCCAGTGGTTATCACTGTGAGTTACGTTCCACTCACTGGGGAATTGGTGCCAAGGGTGAGATGTAGGGCTCCATCCTTTATAAATCAGTTGCAGGGGGGCACTTTGCCTTCTAAAGTGCAGGCAAGCACCACTGTGATTTGTCTTTTGTCACCCAGTCCAGTGACAGGGACTTGCCTAAAACCAGCTACCTCCATTGTTCACTCTGACACAGGGATCATATTGACCCTTGTCTCATCCATGTTGATAACCAGTTGTGGGTGGATCAGTTCCAGTGCACAGGCATTCGAGAGTCTGGATAAAAAAGCAGACTTTAAATTGGGAAAGTCACTTGGTGTTTTATGCCCTGCATTTGTCCCTTTTCTTTCATTGAATCCAATTCTGTGTAAGTAACCCCACGCCCATTTGCTAGACAATTCTTGGTGCCCCCCATTCTCAGTTAGCATCTGAGGAGAGTTGGCTTTGACAATGCCGACTGCTACTGCCTGAATGACACTGGCATTAACGACTGCTCCCTTGGCACAGAGCGATTTTACAATTTTTTTCACTTGCTCCTCCAGATGTTCCTCTAAATTCGTTGACCATCCACGCAGTTTGTGAGGTAGGAGGGGAGACATGGTAGTGGGGTCCAGTGTTTTTTGGAGATCTGACATGTAATGGCACTTGAAACTACGTACAGTACTTTCATTGATTCGGTTGCCTGTGGTACTCATGTAGTGGTGAACAACAGCCATCACCTCCTGCTCAGCCGCATACTTCCCCACTTGAAATCTAATATCAGGTGTGTAATTAACATAAGAAGATGGTCTGCTCTTCTTTGATGGTGGTGAGGATGCTGCTTCAAGCTCTTTTGCAAACAGTTGCTGCTACTCCATGCTCAACCCCTGAACTCTCTGCCAGATCAGAACCAGAAACGGTGCTTGCATCGACTGGGTACTTGTGTTTTGCAGGCTGTGAGGAGTTTATTCATTTTAGTAAGGACATGCTGTGCAACAACAGAGAGTCTGGACACTGAACGGACACTGAGCGGCAACTGAATGGCAACCAAGAAAGTAAGAAATACAGCGTGTGTCAGGGGAGTGTTTTAAGAATGCGGTGATCAATTAGGGGATTAGGAGATCAATTAGGGGAACTGGAGCAGGATTATCTGCTATGCCAAGTATTACAGTATTTGCCAGTTACCGAAGCATGAATACTAGCAGCAGTGAATAGGTGCGGTAATAGAGCACCCACAGAATAGATCAGGTGTGAATTCAAACTGCTATTCAGTATGTGTGACACATAGATTAATAGTACATGAACTCTGTTAAGTAGAAAGTATGCACAGATTTACCTCTTGTACTTTCTTTGTATGCAGTAATATACCAAGTGCAGTATACATATCAGTACTGTAACATTATGTATAATAAAAGACACAACACAGTTAGATAAGGCTTAAAAAAGATTTATTGCCAAATTAATAGCTAATTAAAAAGGCTGAATTAAAAGTCAAATTGGTACACAAAATCAGTCTCACAAAACAATATAAAAAAAGTATTGCATCCAAGTTAAAAATACATGTAAAACAGTATGACAGCTACTTGATGAGAAAGTTGTGACAGTAGCACAGACCACATGAACACAGCTGTCACAATAGTCTCTGTACACTGCTTATCATGTATCAAACAGGGATGATGTTATTGTCATTGTGACTGATAGTGTAAATGTTCCTGGGGTGGGCGAAAAACCAGATGCCAGCTGATTAAATAATAGCAGCAGAAACACATTCTGGTACCTAAAAAAATTATACTTATTAAAGCTATTTAGATACGTTTAATTTTAATATATTTACATGTAGACATACTCACATATATACACATGTATAGATATATGGATGCATTTGGAAAATTCCACCTAACCCCCAATTAAGGCAACTGAGAAATATTATAAAGAAATATAAAAAATCAGTTATCAGTGCAAGTGTCTGATTTACAATAATGTTCAACTGTATATGTGTATTTAATTTACTTTTTACACAAACCACAATTACATGGCATATGCTAACAGGTACTATATACATCACTAAAAATCATCAAAGCTATAATCAACTTTCATAGTGAATTTATGAGTATCTACATCACTACAACCTTTAAGTTAATAATAAGTGATGTTTGCACACAATACTACAAATATAAAACTAATAATTTATTGTTGAGAAAATGGCACCTCTTGTTAATGCACAAAATTTACTCACGGCCTCTTTATTACTGTTAATGATACTTATATGAAACTCACCACACATTAGAAAAGTTGTACTAAATATCTATGTAATATTAAGTGATATATTAAGAATATGTTGAAATACTTGTCAATTAAATAGTGTTAAACAGCAAAATATTTAGCATTTAATACATTCACTAAAATGCCAATGAAGACAGCTGCTGAAAATCTAACAGTACTGACTTTAACTAAATCATCTATTAATAACCATATATACATATATACAATACAGATGTGTGAAAAGAAAACAGACATAGTAGTACACTGTTGCAATACAATATGAATTTATTAAGTCAAGTTGCAAAGGGACAAAAAAGACAAGCCACACCTGGTAATACTCAACATGTTACAGAGTAATGCCTATGTCAGAGTATGATATTCTTAAGTACAGGTCAGCAGATCAGATAGTGTGCAACTGTGTTAAGCACCTAAGTGGCACAAACAAATGCAGGATATATTTTACTAATAAAAGATCCGGATAATATAATGACACAGTACAAGCAATTTCAATGAGATCAAAACACATTATTTTCCATGCACATGAACAAGTATTGCACCTAAGTAGAGATAAACAGTTGGCAAGTGTGCCAAGTAGTACTTGTTATGGCTGCATGCAAATTACTCAGAAGAAAGAATAATGACAGAACAGGAAGACCAGATAGTCATATCTGTTTAGCCATCTCAAAGTGTTTCTTAGACATCTAAGTGTGGTTTCTCTAATGACTGTAAAGACAGTTGGCGCCTTTACTGAAGACCACTTCAACTATTTTCACTGTGTCACTGATTAACGCAACTATCTTAGAAGTCAGATTGAGTAAACATATGCATGTAAACCATGCAATGTACTGTCAGTGTAATATTGGACACAGATTTGCATAAGAAAGAATAGTATTTCTGTAGCAGAAGTCACTTTGTAACAAAATGGACAGCAAGTTATGTCACATGTTGTGTGACTATTCTTCTGATGTATGAAGATTGTGATAGTTCTTCAATATCACCATGTATGCATTTTTTAGGTGTCATGGAAATCTCTGCTTAAAAGTGCTTTTGGAGTCATTGCATTCAACCCACCCTGTTCTGCACCTCAACAAAGAAAAATAATGTCCAGAATGTACAGACTGGCCATGGTGATAGATCACAGCCTGAGTGTCAAACACTGTTTGGTTAAATACAATTCTACCAGCTGTGAAATCTGTGATGGGTATGTCAACTCAGAGCCCATTAGAGTCAAATCTATGCAATGCAAGCATAATATATTGAGATGAAGTCCTGATACATATAGACTGAGTACATGTCCCTCCACACCTAACACATAGGTGACCATTTTCTGTATTTGTGAACAGTTGCCAGAACTTGACACTTTGAGAGTGAGGCACAAAGAAACCCAAAACATATCCTCAGTAGTTTCTCACTCTGAATGACCACATGACAGACATACATATTTGGAAACATATGAGACAGTGAAGTACTGTCACATTGGAATCCTCTCTTCATCAAAACTGTTTATGATGGCCATCATAAACTCGGTGGTGTCCTGCTGCATGTTAGCAGTGAACGTACTGCACCCATCATATGTACCTAAGACCTGGCATAGAGGTGTCAGTGACTGTACATTTTGTAACTGATCAGAAGTCACATTAACAACTTCCTTCAATGCCTTTGATAAGGCAGTGTCTTGTGAAGCTGATATTGCCTGCACAAAGTGTGGCACGTGGAGAAATGCTTGCATAGCTGAATTAGTATAGCAGTTTACTCTAGTAATGTATCAAACACAGGGACAACAGCCATACCTAGTGATTTCTTAGAAACAGGTGATATTGCATCTGTATTTGCCATACTGACCTTGTTGTTAGAGTGACAGTTGATTCAGTGGTGGCAGCTCACTTTCTCTTGTTGCCAGCTGAAGCTGTGACTGTGGCATGTGAGACAACCACATATGTAGGTAGTGGAATGAGAGACATCTGTGGCTGATGCAGTGTACATAATCTGTTGCACCAACAATACATCGCTTGTCAGCACATATCTTCTGTGGTGCAAGTCTGATGATGTGCAACCCAGAAAGATTATGTACGCTGAAAGTGCAAACATAGCTCATGCCATCCTGAAAATGTCTGTGCCTATGTACACCATTGCTGAATCCAAACTCAACCCTGTGACTTATGAATGGAAACAGCATATGCAACACATATTGGAAACTGTTTCCTGTTGACATAGATATCCTTAAATACCTGAACTTAACACAGGTATGATAAATCTGCACAGACTGTTCCATGTGGTCAAAGTGGACAAGTGTCTCAATAAACGTCTTCTGAGCATTGTATACAAAGTCAATGTTGTGACCCATGACACCATTTATCATGCCACATTCAACATCAAGATTATGCCATAGCATTCTTACAAACTGTAAGAACAGATTCCATGCCAGCTGTACGTGAAACATCCGACTTCAGTTCAGTCATTCAGTCATCTTTGCTACCAGCTTCTGACTTAGAATTACACCATCAACTGTATCAACAGCATGCAGTGTGACAATTTCTGATTCTCTCTGTGCAACATAACACTATTAAATTCAGCACATTTCTTAAGTCATAGCTTAAGACACAATCCGTGTGTCCTTGGAGTACACATCACTGAAAACATTGCATGCTGTATCTATGGATGTAGTATTCACTGTGATTATTCGACCATGTAACACTGAAAGATGTTGTGGTGAAAAAGGACCTGCATGAGCTTGATTCAACAGTGCCTTGTAAGCCAGATCACCACTCTGCCACATGTTCTCATATAACTCAGCATAGGTAAATAACTCCCGCAGGTTACCACCTCAATGCAGCCTAATGTATCCTTAGCCTGCTTGACAGTCAGAACTGCAAAGACATGTTCCAGATAACTGTGCAAGCTGTAAAAGGTCTCCAAATACAACAATGCTTTTACCACCAAATACATCTCCATAGTCAGTGCCCAAAATCTCCTGTATAAATAGGTGTATACAGGCAAGCATCAAATTAAAGACCATGCTAATCTCATCAATGATTAGTAACATCATTTTAGTAAACAAAAGAATGAAGCTGAGATGCAACCTCAAATGACAGCTTATGATACTCTTCTGCTTTGCCATGCTTCACTGGCAACATGAAGAGATGGTGTAGCTTAATTCCACCAATGTTATATGCAGCCAATCCAGTGGGAGCACTAACAGCAACAGACAGTGATGAGCCTGGCAGTTTCCACATTTCAGTCATAATGGCCTCTATAAAGAAGCTCTTACCTGTATCTGCTGAACCACTAACAAACATTAGTAGTGGCTTGTGATCACGACAGTCACATTTCTTCTCTTCATGTAGTATCCCATGCCAAACAGCATCAGTAACTGCAGAGTGCACCACACATTATTGCTCATTGAGTCTGTCTCTCAATTCTGCTGGATCAACACTGCAATGTGTGCCATGTTCCATAGCACTCTCCACTTCTGACATGAGTACTTCTGGGGCATTCAGAGGCACTCCATGTATACCTTCTCCTTCCAGATCAAGGTTGTTCTGTGAACTAACAGGAGTGTCCTCTTCAAGTTGTTTCTGTGCCTTTTCAAGCTGTTCCTTCTCAGCATCCAGTCTCTATGCCTATGTGTCATAGTATTCAGTTTTGAATGTGTCACTAACTGTGATTGAATTGTTCCTCAAATGTATCACAGTCACCTTTCAATTCAGACTCATTTCTCCAGGGTTTAAATAAGAATAGCACAGCAAAGTGGTAAGGCTCTCTGCTCTCAGATGTGCCTAAATGTAATTTGCAATGGTCAATAAGCCAAGGCTTATGTCTCTTTACAAGTCATCCATCCACTCCTCTGACCTTGTAAATGTCATGTGTGCAATCAGGTGAGACATCTGTCTTGTAATCGTACCATTTAGCCACCTCAAATAGACACATACCATCCATGTCACTGTGTCTATGGGGTTAGTAAGTGTCAATTAGGTTATTCTTCAATATACATTTTGAAGAGGGTCTGTTGAGAGCCAGCTCCTCAATCTCAGCATGAGGAATAAGTACACGTTTGCGCTTCTCTCTTTGTAGTTAACACTGAGAAATCGCATAGCATCAGATTTGCCATACAAATGTGTACCAATCAAATGATTGCCGGCCTCATAAGCACCACATTCTCTGTGTGATAGGGTCTTCAATCCCAGTGACCACAACTGAGATGTCAATGATTTGCTTGAACTGGCAATATATTCCCAAAGAGCTTGCAAGCTAGTCTGTTCATGTTTGGTGATGTACAAAGTGACGTACTGAACCAGAGCCAATAAGTTGTCAGCCACAAATGGAACATCTATGTTTGCTTGCCACATTAGAAGAATGGGTTTGTAGTCATTGATGTACACCTCATTCTCATCCCTGGGTAACTCATATAACCTCTTGCTTGATTTTGCCTTCAAGTGGTGTTACATTGCAGAAAACAGTTCATTCATGCGACCGTTCTGACAGACACGTCTAGGAAATCCAAAGCGACATCTTGTGTACAAATCAGATTTGCTCTTCACTACCAGGCAGCAGTATTTTGCACAAATATGGCATTGGAACTTCTGCACCAACTTCCACAGCGTAGGACTGTCATACTTGTCTGGTATGCGGAAAGTGATGTATCACTTAATGAACACAAGCACTTCTTGCTTCATGTTCACCTATGTGCAGGGCATTCTTGATCCACAGTAACATATGAATATGAGGAGTGCCTCGTGCCTGATATTCCATTCTCCAGAAGTAATGCTCCACAATACCAAGAGGTGGATTGTCCTTTGACAAAATGAACATCAGAATATCATGGAATCACTTGTGAAAATATCTATTCACAGACACTGGATCAAGTGAGCTCATCTCTTGGAGAGTCATTGATGAAATGCCTTCTACATCATAATTTGCCCACTTCAAGAGTTCAGTCACCTCCTCCCAGGTGTACTCGGCACAGCTGAGTGTGATGAACCATGTTGCTGCACCATACTCTCACAGCATAGTCATCACCTCAGAGTGTTTGCGATACCAGTATTTTTTGTTGCCACGTAGACTTGACAGTATGGAAGACAAATTGACCTGCACAGTATCATCCTTTTAAAACTCAATGGCAGTGATTTCATCAAATGAAGCCATGAGACATATAGTATGTGCAATTGATGCAGACAGTATGTTAAGCTCACTCTCCCAGAGGAGATGGAACAAGTACTGTATTTGCATCTGAATTTGCCATCCTTACTGAGCATGTGGCTGGTACGGTATTGAACACCTTGCACATGCACTTCTCTATCATCTAAACGTCCACCTGACCCTTTTGAAAATAATCCAGAAAACAACGTGCTTCCAGTGTTGCCTCCCAAATGCCGATGGGGCACCTTCCACCTGTTTCATTTGATACAGATCAATGTTATCCCAACTGGACCTCTGCCATGCAGTGGATATATTGTGTACTGTTCATACACATCATCAGATGTCTCTACATTGACCTTCACAATCATTGGTTTTGTGATATTCAACACATCATGTTTAGCAGACACGCTACTCATGTGATCAATGTCAAGGTTTGCATAAAAGGGATTGTTGCTCTTCAAGTAAGTAAGAGCAAGCTTCACCTTCTCTACATTGACAACATCCTGCCACATGACCTTTGACTTCATTGGAACACCGCTGACAACAATCACCAAACTGTTCATACTGGAGATTGCCTCCACATTTTCCTGCAGAGGAAACTGAAGATACATAATGGAACCCTTAACCCTTACACTGCCAAGGTTTTTCTGTAAATTGCATATCCTTGCTGCCAAAGGTTTTTTTCACTGGGTTTGTACACCTATCGGTTATGACATTGTTACATAATTTTTCTTTATTCCCTGGTAAACTTTTTTTCTCGGGTTAGTAAGAACCTAGCACAACTATAATTTAAAGTGAAAATATAAGTTTTCCAACAAAGCAATTTGGAGATATATATGTTTATTTAGTGATATTTAAATTGTTTTTGCAAATTTGTATTCACAAAAAATATTGAAGTTTGTAAAAACATTAAAATCGGTTGCATCACGGATAAAATTTTTGTCTATAATGTAATTAATTTTCACTTTCAGGTTACAAACTCTTTTATATAAACACAAATTTCACATTGGTTTCTCACCTACAGATTATGAGAGTGACCAGAATGGACCATCCACTGGTAGGGCCATGCTGGCCTATAGGGGGTCACTAAATCCATTAAGAAAAAGTAAGAAGTAGTCTGTTTCACATGACAGGGAAGTGAATGAGTAAATCAAGGCCTAGACTGTACCCATAGTTACATCTTCTGGGTCACATGACTAATAACAAGATGGCTGACACATGTTCAGTCATTTTCTGTGTCAAACTGTTTGTGACACATTTATTAGAGGATAACTAGATTATGAAAGTGGTAAATGTCAATGGATTACACCTTTTCTTACATCTACATGGGCTTGGATGAAATTTCTGATCCCTAATTTTACATTGCAGAACCACATGCAGATAGCCAGTGTGCCATACCCAACCACCCATGGTATGCTCATGCTGGCCAATTGGGTGTCCACCTATAGCATTATGGGATGCATGCCAATAAATTCAAAAAGGAAAAGTAAAAAGTAGCCTGTTTTACATGGCAGGTAAGTGAATAAGTAAATCAAAGACCAGACTGTGCCCATATCTGCATCCTCTGGGTCAAATGACCAAAAATAAGATGGTGGCTACCGTTCAATCATTTTCTGTATCAAACTGCTTCTATCACATGTTTGTAGGGATAACTACATTATAAAAGTGGTAAATGTCAATGGAATACACCCTTTCTTACATCTACAGGGGTTTGATAAAATTTCTGATAATTACTTTCACATTATAGATCCACCAGCATATAGCTGGGGTGCTATACCCGACCACCCAAGGTAGGGAAATGCTGGCCCATGAGGGGCCTACTTATTGCATTATGGGGTACATCCCAATAAATTCAAAAAGCAAAAGTAAAAATGTAGCCTGTTTTACATGACAGGGAAGGGAATAAGTAAATCAAGGCCCAGACTGTACCCAAATCTACATCCCCTGGGTCACATGACCAAAAATATTGTAGTGGCTACTGTTCAATCATATTTTGTATCAAACTGCTTCTGATACATGTTTGTAGGGATAACTATATTGTAAAAGTGGTAAATGTCAATGGATTACACCTTTCCTTACATCTGCAGGGGCTAGGATGAAATTTCTGATCATTAATTTCACATTATAGATCCACCAGCATATAGCTGAGGTGCCATGCCCAACCACACAAGGTAGGGCCATGCAGGCCCTTGAGGGGCCCACCTATTGCATTATGGGGTATGTCCCAATAAATTGAGAAAGGAATAGTAAGAAATAGCCTTTTTTACATGACGGGGATGTGAATGGGTGAAACAAGGCACAGATTGTACCCATAGCTACATCTCCTGGGTCACATGATCAAAAACAAGATTGCTGACACCGTTCAGTCATTCTCTGTGTCAAACTGTTTCTCTTACACATTTATTGGGATTACTAGATTATACAAGAGGTAAATCTTAATGGAATACATCTTTTCGTACACCTGCAGGGGCTTGGATGAAATTTCTGATCCCTAATTTCACATTATAGACCCACCTGCAGATAGCCAGGATGCCATATTACCACCTATTACATTATGGGGTGCATGCCAATATATTTAAAAAAAGAGGCAAAAGTAGCCTGTTTCACATGACAGGGAAGTGTATGAGTAAATCAAGGCCCAGTCTGTACCCATATCTACATCCGCTGGGTGACATGATCAAAAATAAGATGATGGCTACCGTTCAATCATTTTCTGTATCAAACTGCTTCTGTTACATGTTTGTAGGGATAAAAACATTATAAAAGTGGTAAATGTCAATGGATTACACCTTTTTTCACATCTGCAGGGGCTTGGATGAAATGTCTGATCCCTAATTTCATATTACAAACCCACCTGCAGATAGCCGGTGTGCCATACCCAACCACCCATGGTATGTTCATGCTGGCCAATGGGTGTCCACCTATTGCATTATGGGGTGCGTGCCAATAAATTCAAAAAAGAAAAGGAAAAAGTAGCCTGTTTTACATGAAAGGGAAGTGAATGAGTACACCAAGGCAAAGACTGTATCCATATCTACATCCCCTGGGTCACATGACCAAAAATAAGATGGTGGCTACAGTTCGATCATTTTCTGTATTAAACTGTTTCTGCTATATGTTGAGAGTGGTAAATGTGAATGGATTACACCCTTTCTTACATCTACTAGGGCTTGGATGAAATTTCTGATCACTAATTTCACATTATAGATCCACCAGCATATAGCTGGGGTGCCATACCCAACCACCCATTGAATGCCAAAGCTGGCCCTTGAGGGGCCCATCTATTGCATTATGGGATACATCCCAATAAATTGAGAAAGGAAAAGTAAGAAGTAGCCTGTTTTACATGACGTGGAAATGAATGAGTAAATCAAGGCCTAGATTGTACCCATAGCTACATCCCCTGGATCACCTGACCAAAAACAAGATGGCTACCTTTGTTTGGTCATTTTCTGTATCAAGCTGCTTATGTTACACATTTATTGTGATAACTAGATTATAAAAGTGGTAAATGTCAATGGATTACACCTTTTCTTACATCTACAGGGCTTGGATGAAATTTCTGATCCCTACTTTCACATTACAGACCCACCTGCAGATAGGGTGGGGTGCCATACCCAACCACCCATGGTATGCCCATGCTGGCCAATGGGGTGTCCACCTATTGCATTATGGGGGCATGGCGGTACAACTCAAAAGGAAAGTAAAAAGTAGCCTGTTTTATGTGACAGGGAAGTGAGTGAGTAAATCAAAGCCCAGACTGTACTCATATCTACATTACCTGGGTCACATAACCAAAAATAAGATGGCGGCTTCCGTTCGATCATTTTCTGTATCAGACTGCTTCTCTTACATGTTTATAGGGATAACTACATTATAAAAGTGGTAAATGTCAATGGATTACACCTTTTCTTACATCTGCAAGGGCTTGGATGAAATTTCTGATTCCTAATTTCATATTTCAGACCCGACTGCAGATAGCCATGTTGCCATACCCAGCCACCCATTGTATGCCAATGCCGGCTAGTGGGGTGTCCACCTATTGCATTATGGGGTACATCCTAAGAAATTAAGAAAGGAATAGTAAGAAGTATCCTGTTTTACATGACAGGGAAGTGAATGAGTAAATCAAGGCCCAGACTGTACCCATAGCTATATGCTCTTGGTCACGTGACAAAAAAAAGATGGCTGACGCTGTTCTGTCATTCTCTGTATCAAACTGTTTCTCTTACACATTTATTGGGATTACTAGATTAAACAAGAGATAAATGTCAATGGATTGAACATTTTCTTACATCTGCAGGGGCTTGTATGAAACTTCTGATCACTAATTTCACATTACAGACCAACCTACAGATAGCCGGGGTGAAATACCCAACTACCCATGGTATGCCCATGCTGGCCAATGGGGTGTCCACCAATTGCATTATGGGTATGTCCATAAAATTAAAGGAAAATTTAGTAGCCTGTTTTGCTATGACAAGAAAGTAAGTGAGTAAATCAAGGCCCAAATTGTACCCATTTCTACATCCCTTGATCACATGACCAAAAATAAGATGGCAGCTACTGCTCTATCATTTTCGTATCAGATCTGCTTCTGTTACATGTTTGTAAGGATGACAACATTATAAAAGTAAATGTCAATGGATTACACCTTTGTTACATCTGCAGGAGCTTGGATGAAATTTGATCCTCATCTCACATTACAGAGCCACTTGCAAATAACCAGTGTGCTATACCCAACCACCCATGGTATGCCCATGCTGGCCAATGAGGTGTCCACCAATTGCATTATGAGGGTGCATGCCAAAACATTCAAAAAAGGAAAAGTAAAATTAGCCTGTATTATATGACAGGAAGGGAATGAGTAAATCAAGGCCCAGACTGTACCCATAGCTATATCCCCTGGGTCACATGACTAAAAAAAGATAGCTGACACCATTCAGTCATTCTCTGTGTCAAACTGTTTCTCTTACACATTTATTGGAATTACTAGATTATACAAGAGGTAAATCTCAATGGATTACACCTTTTCTACATCTGCAGGGCTTGGATGAAATTTCTGATCCTTACTTCACATTGCAGACCCACCTGCTGATAGCCAGGTGCCATGCCCAACCACCCATGGTATGCCCACGCTGGCCTATGGGTGTCCATCTATTGCATTATGGGGATATGCCAATAAATTCGAAAAGAAAAAGGAAAAAATTAGCCTGTTTTACATGAAAGGGACGTGAATATGAGTAAATCAAGGCCCAGACTGTACCTATATCTACATCCCCTGGGTCACATGACCAAAATAATATGGTGGCTACTGCTCAATCACTTTCTGTATCAAACTGCTTCTGTTACATATTTGTAGGGATAACTACATTATAAAAGCAGTAAATGTCAATGGATTACACCTTTTCTTGCGCATCTGCAGGGGCTTGATGAAATTCTCTGAGCCCTAATTTCACATTACAGACCCACCTGCAGATAGCCGGGGAGCCATACCCATCCACCCATGCTATGCCAATGCTGGCCAATGGGGTGTCCATCTATTGCATTATGGGGTACAACCCAATAAATTGAGAAAGGAACAGTAAGAAGTAGCCTGTTTTACATGACATGGAAGGGAATGAGTAAATCAAGGCCTAGACTGTACCCATAGCTATAGCCCCTGGGTCACATGACCAAAAACAAGATGATTGACACCATTCAGTAATTCTCTGTGTCAAACTGTTTCTCTTACACATTTATTGGGATTACTAGATTATACAAGACATAAATGTCTATGGATTACACCTTTTCTTACATCTGCAGGGGCTTGTATAAAATTTCTCAGCCCTAATTTCACATTACAGACTGACCTGCAACTAGCCGGGGTGCCATACCCAACCACCTATGGTATGCCCATGCTGGTCAATGGGGTGCTCCTGGACACAGAACACATTTTTCTTAATTTACCCTATCCTACTGTGCCTTGGTTATTATTATTCCCATGTTTTACCTCCCATATTATACAGAATAGTTGGAGGTCATCAACATGTAAGCAATAAGATATGATAAGTGTGCATTAGACAGATCTAATGCATGGTTGAGGATGCAGTGAGGCACGAGGCCACAGGTCGAGTGCACCAGTCCTCTAGCCATGAATTAGAACTGTTCATGCACATCCCTGGAGTGGTTTATTGTCACTTATAAAATAGGCCTGTGTATTCTAAATTGGGTTCTTTGTTTTAGCTGTGCATTAAACACTTCTAATGCATGGCTAACAACCAATGAGACTGCTTGAAACCTTTGTCCATTTTAGATAAACTAAAGCAGAATGGAAGTCATTCTGTTTTATTATCAAAGTCACTGTTGCTGCAGAATGACTTCTTTTTCAAGTGTATGGGTCATCATACACACAAAGAGTGTTCATCAGGATATAATATCTAGAAATCTGTGGATAAAACCCCACCCTTTTCCTATTCAAAACCCTGGAATAAAAGGCTCATCCTTCCCTATTCTAAACCCTGTGGAGAAAAATTCTATCCTTCCCTGATTCTAAACCTGTGAGAAAACCTATCCTTTCCCTATTCTAAAACCTGTAGAGAAAACCCCTATCCTTTCCTTTCCTGTACTAAAACCTGTGGAGCAAAACCATATACTTTCCCTATTCTAAAACCTGTGGAGAAAAAACCCTACCCTTTCTCTATTCAAAACCTGTGGAGAAAACCTTACCCTTTCCTAGTCTAAACCTGTGGAGAAACCCCTATCCTTTCTCTGTACTAAAACCTGTGGAGAAAACCATATCCTTTCCTTTTCTAAAACCTGTGAAGAAAACCCTGATCCTTTTCCTGTACTAAAAATGTGAAACAAACCATATCCTTTCTATTCTAAGACCTATGGAGAAAACCTACCTTCCTATTCTGAAACCTGTGAGAAAATCCTACCCTTTCTCTATTCTAAAACCTGTGAAGAAAAACCTTACGCTTTCCCTATACTAAAACCTGTGGAGATAAAGCTTATCCTTTCCCTATTATATAACACATCATTAAGTCCACTTTGCTCGACAGGACAGTGTCTAAAGTCTGGTAGGAAAACATCCTGCTGAGTCTTCCCCAAGACATGGACAGTTGCAAGAGAGCTGCTCAGTGAAGGAGACCTAGAAAGTTGCGGTTGCAGAAGCCTAGTTTCAGATCTGAACCAGTCTGACCTGGCCCCCGCCACCAAGACTAAATGGGGTCTTGAAATCCAGAGTAGCCAGGGAGGGAGGTAGAGCAGGTTGAAACTGAGGGAGGAGGAGGAGGGGCGACCGGTGGAGGATAATACCCTTGAAACCCCATGTAGTGGGAGTAAAGGTGAAACCAAAGGTAGAACTGCTCCAAATCACTACATCTGGAGTGGAACCCCCGGTTAGATCCCTTGATATCAAAAAGGGTAATGTGACAGTTCAGGGTCAATTATAAGTCTCCGATGTCAGACCTGGCATCAGAGGAATCACGCCGGAACACTGTAGTGTAGATAGGGGAGGTCCATTTAGGACAGCCCACATCAGGGTCACTGATGTCGGCACTGGTGCAACTTGATCTGGCACTGAAGGATCCGCTGGTCACGTGATACTGGGTGGGTGGTCCCCCATCAGGTATTGCTGAAAAGTTCGGCTTCAGCCCGACGCCAGGTGGCGCCAGTTCCATATGTGATGATCTACTGAAGGAACCCTCTCAAAGTAAGATCTGTCTTTCCCTATATCTATCTCCTGCCTTTATGCATGTGAACAGTGGAAATACCTTTCTATTATTACCCTGTGCTATTATGTTTTAGATCACTGTACAGCCCCTAGAAAAGGAACACATTTTTCTTATGTTACCTATCCTAATATGCCTTAGTCCCATGTTTTTCAATGTTTTTTCAGCATACGTTATATAGAATAGTTGGTGGTTGTCAATACACAGCAACGATACACCTTCACCCTAAGGTTCACAGATGAAATACAAGTTATGTAGACCATTGGTGTTTTGTGAACTTGCCACCTTTCAGTGTTCTATTGGTGGAAGGAGAATTTTCTGTTACTCATATGTTCAAGTCTCTTTTTGAATGTATTCATATTTTGACTCTCAAATGTAGTCTTAGGTAGAGTATGCCAGGTTGTAAATATTCTTTGACAGATTTTGTTTTGCCAATCAATTTAAGGTTATGTGATCTGGTGCTTTATTGTTTTTATATGTATGTCTTCCAGACCAATTGTTTGTAGAGTAAAGTCTTCCTGGATCACTCTAAAAGTTAGATATAAGTTACCCTGAGTCTTATATACCACAGAAAACAGACCTAGTTTCTTCAGTCTCACACAGTTACAGAGAGGACAGCAAATTAAGAAAGGTTTTAACAAAAGTGTTGTGTATTTTACGCCACCACAGTATCTCAAATAGTGTGCTATACAATAGGAAAGAAACCAAATAGTTTATTGTTTTTTATTACCAGTAGCATTTACCATCAGTGGTCCACATTTCACCTTTGGTATTTTGCCGATGCAAACACTTTTTCAAGTATATGGATCACACAAAAAGCATTCCATCAGACATGGTAATGCCAGAAATCTTGGAGAAAACCCTATCCTTTCCCTATTCTAAAACCTGTGGGAGAAAATTCTATCCTTTCCTATTCTAAAACCTGCAGAGAAAACCCTATCTTTTGCCCAATTCTAAAACCTGCAGAGAAAAACCTTATCTTTTCCTATTCTAAAACCTGTGAGAAAAATTCACTCTTTCCTATTCTTAAACCTGTGGAGAAAAGTTTATCCTTTCCCTGCTGTATAACATGTCATGTAGTATACTCTTTACTTTCTTTCATTCCTAACACACCATTTCGATCCTGTATGAAAAAAAAACTATCTATCCCTATATCTTATCTATCTACCATCTTCCTGCCAATGACTAGTGGAAAAAAATACCTGATGACTATTGCCATATACTATTAGTTTTGTTTAGATCACTATACTGGTCTGGAAAAGAAATGTTTTTCCTAATTCCCATGCTACTATGCCCTACTTCATTTATTGAATTTTGTTGACCTGGTAGGCCCACTGAGACCAAGTCCTTTTTCAGGGGTGACTGAGGATGTGTTATGGTAACCAACATAAATTGAACAAGATTTGGTTGGTTACCATCTGTGGTGGAATTTCTAGTGGATGAGGGAAATCTGGCCAGGACACTGGGGAAATTCCCAGATCTTTCAATAAAGTGTCATGTAACCCTACTATAAGATGATTGATTGAGCTGGTGGAGGAACAGTGATTTGTCAGAGGTTAAATAAAATAGGTTCATCTGGTGAATGGGATTAGACTGTGTACTTCACTTTTGGGTTTTGTAATGATCTATTGTATTTCTATATGTTTTCCTTTTTCTGTCTGATCATTTTGTACCAATTTTTATTCATTTCACTTGCAATAAAAGTTCCTACTCTACTCTTCCCCTAAACAGGTGGATACCCCAATAAAAGACTCTTTATGAATTTATATTCATCTCTGTGCTTTCTTAAGATTTTTTCCAACTACAGATAGATGCCAACCATTGTGCACAACCCTAATCTGAAGATTGGGTGGAACATGATTATAGATTCCTGGCTTCACTGTTAAAGGGTTTAAGGACTGAAGATATTTTATAGGAGATACATGTCCTCCAATAGCTAAAAATATTAAGCAAGTATCACATGGGACCCAATCAAATATTTAAGGTGTATCAGGTCAAGCATTTACTTGAACAATCAAGGAACACATTCAGAAATGGATGAATGATGGGAATTTTTTGAATCTCTGGTCTAGATGGTTTGGGAACCACATGTCATCTCCAACTTATAAGATGTTGTTTAATCACATATGTGATCTTGTGATAAACCCAGACACTGGCTATGCCAATTAGGGTACTCAAGAGAAGAAATGGATGAAATCTGGTGTATTGCCACTCAAGATAGGTAATGTGCATGCAAATCCATTTTTTAATAATCGTTTTGGACTCTCTAAACTACACAAAATCAGACTCAGACCTGATCCGCTAAGTTTTCGATGCCAACATGCAGAGGGGAATTTATATCTTATTTTTTTGGGAATGACCCCGATAAAAAGAACTGTGGGATCAAATTAAACATAAAGCAGACCCACTTTTGGGTATTAACCAGTTTTTGTCCCAGAAGTCTGTCTGATAGGAAATTACTCCAGTACTTGAATTAAAGTTAGGAGGTATTATATGTCCATGATTTCATCCTCACTAAGAAAGTTGTGTTAAAGTATTGGATGGATGACATCTCAATTACCTACACTGAGTGGTTACAAGATCTGTTATTTTATTTGAATATGGGAAATATGGGGCTATGAGATGGGATAGTCACTGAAATATGATTTGATATGGGTTTGTTTCATACGCTTATCTGCTTCACCCTAAGCCTTCTACCTGAGTGTAAAGCAACCAGATCAGAATACCCTTAAACACATTTTCTTGTATCATAACCCGTGGGAGGGAGGGTCTGATAGGGAGGGGGATGGGAATGTAGGAATATTTCATTCTCCATAATGTAATACATATTATCTCGATTTACGTTTTTCGAAATGGTTCTTGCCTGTTAACAGAAAAACTTAATAAACTTGAATAAAAAAAAAAACTCCAACCTTTTTGAGAAGTGCCATGATCTTTAATGTCCACTCTGAAGAACCACCAGAACCAGCAGACAGGACCTCAGTTTAACATCTAATGCAAAAGACAACATCTCAGAGTGCAGCACCCTCCTCATGCTGCACTATAGTGTCAATATTGAGATATTAACCCAAGTGCCTGGTGTGGGATATAATCCACACTTGCAGTCTCACAGCCTCAGAGGTGATTGTGCAACCTACTGAACCACTAACACTGACAAATTGTTGTTATTCACATGTTATTGTGTTTTATATATATCGTCCTCGTGGCTTGTGACCAGTAAAAAACTGTCTGCTCTTCCCTATGTTAACCATTTCATCAACTTTTGACATACAAGCCCAGGTACTCAAACTGGGCTTACATCTTGCCAGTCAGCAGGAACAAGTGCAAGTCCACTGCCTTGTACATATACACACGATATTCAAACACTTCACAGGTCAGATCGCCTGCATTTCATTAAATGCCAACTGCACCATAAGCGCAACAAAGGGATGTGGAGTGGCGCAGGTGAGATGCAGAAGAGCACAACCGGGGATGCTCAGTGGGCAGGGCAGCAGTGCAGCACAAACTGGGATACACAGGGACAGGATGCATGGGCCCACCACCCATGCTAGAGATGGGCAGAGGAGCACACAGTATCAGACATCGCCTCCCACACCCCCATACACTGCACAACCAGAGGAAAGCTGGTAATCACCAGCCCATGGACACCAGCAACAAACCCACAGCTGGGGCATGGTGCTCTGGCACCCCCTGTCAATCTTTTACCTGCACACAAGGAGGTCCGGACTACGTTGTGCCACACCATCTCACCAATGCAGAGCACACCTGCACCATGATCCCCAGACACCCTGCCCAGGAGCGGTGCCCACCAGTGCAGGACACCTCATGCAGGCCACCACCCACTGTGACAATGCAACCCTGTGCACCACAGAACCATGCAAGGCAGCTCTACCATGAGCACACTTCAGTAGATGGTAGCAGCAGCGATGCAATGACTGCATACACAGTGCCACCTCACATCCCCCAGGTACAGCTGGAGAAACTCACCATGTTTTAGGACACCCAGGTACCTCACATTCGACAGGGCATGCCCTGACCCCACCACCAGTGGTACAGCAACCTCAGCACTGGCCACAACACCAGCACAGACACCCACAGTGGTGCATAGAAGTCTGCACTCACAGGATGCAACACATGTATGCATTAAACACCCACCCATACCCAAGGGCACACTAACACAGGACACAGTAGGGGTCAACCAAGCCCCTGGCTTGTGACCACGGAAACTGTGTACATATAGCCAGTACCCTCCATGGTATAGGGTGCCAGCACCCAGCGTGAGGCACCATGAAGCTGTACACCACCAGCATGCACCGAGCACAAGTGACAGACAGTGGAGCACATCCCCTGCAACAGATGCAAGTGACAGCATGGGTGGTGGGACAACAGTGAGGCCACAGTGCCACCTGAGGCAGACATGCACCACACCAGTGACAGGAGGCAACCCGGGCATTGTGCTTGGTACAGTGGCTGTCCAGCATGGGCAGCCACTCACTCGACTTGCCAGCTGACCATGCAGTTCACAGAGACGTGCAGGGTGTCAGCTGCACAGGCCATGGATGGTCTGACAGGTGCACCATGGATTCAGTGCATGCACTGTGGACCACTGCACAGTCATCCAGTGCACAGGGAACAACACACAAACCACAGACAGTGACTGATAGCTATGCCCACACCATAGTCACATCCCTATGGACACACACATACGCACATGACTCACCACCCTTGATGCCATGCACACCACTGCAGCTGAACACCTGTAGCCCACTGCAAATCAGAGACCACCACAGTAGGCATAACAACACAAATGTATATTAAAAGGTAGAAACAACTATTTACAACATGTACACAACTGTTGGGGCTGAGGGCCACAAACCAGGTGGGGTGGGTAAGGAGCAGGGTGAACAAGTGGTAGAGGGAAGGAGGGTGTGAGTGGGTCCGGGCATAGGTAGGAACCTGGGCATGGGATCTTCAGCAGGTGCCCCACTCCCCGGTCCTGTGGCGCCTCCTGCCACATCTCCTCCCTGATGCCACGCTGGTCCATGTGCTGAAGGATTTCTAATGAGGCACATGCCACCTGTAGCAGCTCTGACGTGGCCTCTCTCCAGGTGTGTCATCCTCTCCATCCACCCTGGGACAAGGAGCAGAGTCAATAAGTGTGAATGCCATCCCCCACAGCCCACCCATTGTAGCATGGTATACAGCCGTGGGACACACCCCTGAATGGTGTGCGACCCACTGTGATCGTGGTCCACAAGACCTGCCCACCCAGGTGCACACAGCCATGGGACCGCCACACACACCACTCACCCAAGTCCTGCGGCACCACCGTGGCTGTACAGTGACATGGCTATGCAGTGCGAAGTCAGTGGCACAGCTGATGTACTCAGTGCATGCATGGCGACCAGCGATGCACACCCACATGCGGTGCCACTGACAGTGCTGACTGTGCCTATGTGCGGCACGGCAGTGGTGTCAATGGATGCTGGCCATACCCCACCACCTGCCCTGCAACACAGCATGCACAGAATATCCTTGAAGAAAGGCACTGACCATCATCGGCCTGATCTGGGCACTGTACTAGGATGTGACCGGCTGCCTGTTGCTGTTGACCAGCTCCCCTACCCACACCTCAGTGTCGGTCCTCTCGGGCTTGGTGCCACTCTTCAGGGCCTAGGGTGCAAACATGGAGAGGGGAATATCAGTACAATCCAGTATTAAAGGCCCCCCACCTCCAGGTGCGTGCGATCCCACATAGCCTCCAGCGCCATGCCGCAACCCCCCCAACACCACCTCCACCACCAACACCACCAACACCACTGCCCACACTGGAAGGCCCAGCTCTCCGCTGGTGGACACATGCCCACCATGATACCCATACGGACTCAACCAATGTATGGATGTGGCACCTACCTGGTCATGGCACTGCACCCTCCTGGCACATGCCCTGAGTGCAGCAAGCCTGTCCTGGTCCCTGCACTGGCAGTTCCCATGTCTGTGGCAACACTACTGTGCTGTACGGTCCATTTCTGTGGACTCCTCCAGTGCCACTGCCACCTCCTCCCACATAGCACTCCTGGCCCTGTCCAGGGGTGCATTTCCAAATAGTGCCTCTGTATGGGTTCTACTATGGCCACCAAATTGGCCAGCTCCACCTGACTTCTAACAGCAGCCCTCCGTCCTTGTCATCACTGAAGCTGGTCAGAGTCAAAATAGTGCTCGGTGCGCACATCCGCCACGTGCAGATGCTGCATGGTACAGCGCCACTATTCCCCATTGCACTGTCACTGAACAGTGATAGTAGTGCACCCATGTGAACAGCATGACAGTGGTGCACCCATGTGGACACATGGCACCTAGGGGGCAAAGGTCGGGCACAGGGTCAAGGGTCTCTTAGTGCTGACCGCCACAGCACGATTGGTACTCCTGCATGTAGCACGTTGGGTGCCTGTGAGACACCCTGTAGTGGCCTACCATGCTGTGGCTCCATGGTACCTACGGTGCCCCAGTGCAAGAGTGCCATACATGTGAACAGATCACTAGCGCCACTGGCACAATGGATGCCATGCCCTGCACTGCTTGCCCCCCACGCACAGCACGCCAGCAGTGCAGCAGGCTGGTGTCCACTGTGCACATCACAGAACTACATTGCTCTTGAGCACATTCAACACAATTGCAGTCAAGGCACAACAGTGTGATATTCTAGCTGGCATATATGCAAATCAGCTCATCGCCGCATTCAATGGCACAGATACTGCATTAACATCCACTTAAAATTGAGTCTCGCCTCATTGGCATGCATTGCGCTATATAACAGACATTGACTGCAGATGCCATGGTCTGGCATTGCAGTCTATTGTGGTGAGCTGTATGTTGCTTTGGGAGTGTGGACTGTGATGTGTGGAGATGGGTGGGACTGCACAGTCAGAGGTAACACCTGTCATTCTTACAGGATCAATAATGAGCTAACATGGAGGGAGGAGGAGGAACAGAGACATGGGAGACAGAGGAGGCCAACCTTTACCAAGGCAGAAACAGATGCTCCGTTTGAGGCCTACTTTGACCAAGAACCGCTGCTCAGTGGACAGTGGAGAATTCTCACAGGCCCATGCGTGCGCATGGGGTGAGGTGGCACGTGTCAACCAGCATGGCAGCCACCAGCAGTCTGTGCAGGAGTGCAAGAAGAAGATGGGAAATGGACAGAAGGAGGATTAAAGATAAGGTGGCTTGCGCATCAGGGCAGCACGGGTTGCGACTGGTGTGGGACAGCCGCCATGCAACACCTGATGCCACAGGAAGAGTGGGCTGATTGCAGCATGCGGTGTTGTGCCATCGAGAGGTCCCAG
The DNA here is from genome assembly GCA_016271365.2 of Neoceratodus forsteri. NCBI lineage: Eukaryota > Metazoa > Chordata > Ceratodontiformes > Ceratodontidae > Neoceratodus > Neoceratodus forsteri. The sequence continues at coordinate 1,306,840,628 of CM057458.1, forward strand.
GTGGTGGCTTCGAGATGGGTGGTAGCCCACTGCATGGTAGGTCCTGATCTGTCACTGTGGGAGGGGGAATACCACAGGTTGGGCAGATACATTAATGCTACTGTGTGTCTCACAGCTCCAGAGCATCTACATGCGACAACGGTGGTGGGCCTGCCTACTAAGGGTGATACCCCTGGGACAGAGGGAGGGCCCATCCACCTCCACAGGTGTCCGGATGGTCAGGACTTGACAGTGGGCCCGCCTGGCTGTCTGACTGATGTTGGTGAGCAGGTGCTGAGGAGGTCCTGTTTGTGTCCCAGCATGACAGCTGCCCATGGATGCCAGCATGTTGAGACTCGGACTGGTGCTAGATCCATCACTGATGGATGAAGGAGCACACATCATGGACAGTGATACGCAGGGCCACAGGATGGTCAAAGACACAGGTCAAGCAGCAGGCAGTGGTACATGGGTGGTGCTGCCATGAGGGCTCATGGGACATTACATAGCCCATCCCGGTGGCCTGTGTGCTCCCCAGTGGCAGCACTGCGTGCATCCAGGCCAGTGGGCTGTTGTGGATGATGCGTCGGTACCGGTGGGCCCTTTTGTGATCGGTGGCTGAGGGCAGTGCCAGCAGTCAGATGATGGAGATGGGGGCACAGTGTCGGAGGCAGCATCAGTGTGCACCACCTGTGGACATGCCCAGGCATGGTCTCTGGTGTGCAGCGCCTAACCTCGCGCGGGTGCCGCCCAGCACAGCCACTTAACACCATGAGGGGACAGCATGCCGATCAGGCAGATGACCTCTAGATGAGCACACCCACATACTCCATGATTCAGTGGGATCAGCAGCTGCGTTTGTGACGGCGGTGGATGCACTTTGTGCGTGTCCTGTGCCAGGCAGAGGAGCCGCACATAGAGGGACACTGGTCTGTTTCTGGCAGGATGGACCAGCTGTGGAGGATGTGACCACCGCCATTGACAGGCAGACACAGGCATTCACAGCTGTCATGGCCACAATGGGCACACAGTTATTTGCCCATGCATCACAGACACTGCACAGTGCCATGTCCAATTTCATTCCCGGCGCGCCATGCGACACTTATTTAATAGGGTTCAGTTGTAGTATCCCGGCTAACGCCTGGGCACAGGCATGTTCGGTGAGTTGCAGACCCCGTTCGAGAACGGTCACGATCTCACAGTAGAACCCTGGAAGACTGTCAGTGCCACCTTACGAGGTCATTGGTAAGCTCTGCCACTGCTGGCGCGGTCTCATGGACCGCCCCACGCATCCATGGCAGCCGTGGCACTGTGCCACGTACTGACCTGTCTCCCCACCATGGTTATTGGTCTGGACACTGCCCTGTGTGCAGTGTGTTGTTCAATGTGCAATGCACAGGTGGGTACTTGTTTCGCACACACACACACACACACACACACACACACACACACACACATTTGTTCCATCTGCATACTACCCTCCCGGCTGCTGGCCACTGTGTGTGTGTGGCTGATGATGCCTGGCCGCACTGTCTGCCACTGTGCAATGGTGCCCAGCGTTGAGACACGCACAATGACAGGCACTGGGCATGGTGGTCTGTGAATGTGTGTGTGGCTAGGATGGCAGTTGGGGGTCGTGTGCCTCCTACCCTTTGTGCATGTCTTGTGTGGGTGTGTGTAGTGTGTGTGTGTGTGTGTGTGTGTGCATGACCACGGCTGTGTTAGGCCTAGCCCATCCCTGATGGCGGCAGTGGTTCCATGCTCAGCCAATTCCTCACGACATGCACCTGGGTTTGTCCATGTGTGTTTGTGTTAAGCACTTGCTACTGGTGGTTGCATTATGGCCCAATGATTTACCTGGGTTGGTTGGTCTCCTCTGTGATGGTGTCCCAGTGCATCTGCACCATCCAGATTGGCTGGGGGTCCTTTTGACCAAGGGGAGCTGCCCACTCTATCTGCACCAGCGCCCTTATTGTCCCCATCGCTGTCCCTCTTCGACCTGCACAGCTATCCTGCATGTCGCTGGCCATGTTGTGCAGGATGCAAAGGCCAGGATTAGCCCACAGACCTTGAGGGCTGTGTTCGTAGGCACCGCCCAGACGTGTCCAGGCAATGGAAATGTGCCTTCAGCATCCCGAACACCCGCCTATGACATGTGTGTGGTGGCATGTGCCTCATTGTACCCTTCCTGCAATGGGGGTCAAGGGCCGCATGGTGTGAGCAGCCAGGACGGAGTGGATATCCACCGTCATCTGTGTGTAGAGGGTTGGACATTAGTTTGGTGATCAGAGTAGCTCTGCCATGGGCCATTTAGGCTAATACCCATTGACTTCTGACTATGCCCTCCCAAGATCCATGTCTTTCTGCATGATTTGCAACCTACCCACTAGGTGGCAGTGGAGATGTCCCTTCCTCAAACCTGTGGCATAGTGCAGACTGGTGCCAGATGAAGGCACGCATGTTCCCTATGGTGCGTGGGGCACAGACATTGGTTATGCACCATCTAGCATCGCACACCACCTGGTAGTTGATGCTTGCATAGCCCTTCCTATTGATGTATGCAGTACCTTCCGGGTCAGGTGGTGTGCGGGTGGCCACATGGGTGCAGTCACTGGCCACGAGCACGCCAGGCATATGTGCTACCCTGTGGAACTCTTGCATGTGTGCTGTGTGCTCCACCTGTGTGCTGGGGAAACGGATGTACTCCGTAGCATGTGGCAGCAGTGCGCTGAGGAATTGTGTGAGTAGGCGTGATGTGGCTGACTGAGTTAAGCCTGTTGTGTCCCCTGTTGGTCTCTGAGAGGTACCTGTGGTGAGCAGGCACATGACAGCTGTCACCTTTGTCTCCACTGACAGAGAGCATGGCTCTGTTGTGGGTGCCTCGTATCTATTACTGCACAGCTCACAGAGCCGCTTCTAGGATTCCTCGGGTTCAGGTGGTATCGGCCTCACTATCTTAGTGTCACTGTACTGCTCGAATCTGGTGTGGGCTTGCCGCCTGTTGGGGATATACCACCAACAGGCTCCTTCCATGGCCGCACTTCTGCTGCCTGTTTCTCACACCCTCACATTGCCTCCATCTGAATGGTGGCACTGGCCATGTCCCTGGCTTCTGTTCCCCCATGGCAGCTGTATTCCATTTCCGCTGTCCTTATGCTACTCCCTGCACCGGAACACCTCCGAGATTAGGCTGTCCTGCCAATTGTCACTGCCTCGGTACACTGTGGCACTTCCCTTTATACCTGCATAGTGGCATGTGATCCCCACCTTTTCCTGTTCCTGGTAGTTTCCAGGTGCGTTCTGTCCTGCTCCTGCCCAGTCCTGCTCATTGCTACTGTCTTCCTGGTTCTGTCACCTCGCTCACCTCTGGCTTCTTGCAATATTCTTTTGCACCTCTCTTGTTGTTTTTTATTTTGATCATTTCCGCTTATTGCCCAACTTCCGCTTGTTCCCACTATTGTGCACATGGCATATGCTGTTGAACATCGCACTGCGCCATTTATTCATGGTTCCTCCCCTTCAGTTGCATGCATGCATTCATTACCATTGTGTTTTGTGCATTAAGGCTTAAAAGGCTTAGCTGCCTCCCCACTGAATATCTTTACAATGGCGACATTTTCGGACTCTGGCGCTGGTGCATCCCTGTTGTGCACGGTACAAACCCCAGAGCTGGGCCACAGTCTGTAATATTTAGCTTAACCAAAGTAATGTAGCTCACCTCACATGAAGTCATCACTTGGAGTGTTCAAACTAGTCTTAGCATTATAATTCATTCAACTGATGAGACGGTAAGGCAAAGTTTGTTGTGGTGCAATGCATACTAGTAGGCCTTACTAGGCTGATTTATGTTAACACCGCAAGGTTTCCATTAGCTCGTTAGACAAACTAGTTTGTCTCTTACCTTAATCCCAGAAAGTATCAGTTGAGTAGTATCATGAAGTCAAGATGTCAAATGTTGTAATGTAGCATCATTGCAGTGTCTGATCTTCAGTGTCATTCAAAAGGGTAATTTTGTGACTTCTGTAGATTTGTTGAACACGTTCTCTGAGAAACAAGAAATACACATTCAATCAATGTGATGACTTCTAGACACTCTACTTCACCATTTCTTCATCCAGGCACCAAGTTTGAATTACCGTGAGCACCTCAGAATGGCCACCTTCCTAAAATGCTCAAAATGTCTGCATTTACTAAAATACTTCAAAACAGCCACCTTTGTTTAAAAGCTCTGAATGGTGACAGGAAGATGCGGTATGGTGGTAATCAGTCATGTGACCACTTATGGACACACTACTGCAAAACATTTGTCGGATCTGTACACCGGTGTATTCTGGTGAGTGCCTTAAGATGGCTGACTTGCTGAAATGTTCAAAATGGTTGCCTTTCTAAAGGCCTTAAAATGCCTTTGCTAAAAGTTCTCTGACTGGGACTGTGTTGATGAAGTATGGTAGTAATCAATCATGTATCCACTACTGATGCAAAGTCACTTAACTTTGAAGCCCAGGTTGCACCTAAACAAGGTTTCAGCTAATGTTTCTCACCTGGTAACAAAGGTTAAAAAGCAACAACAAAGCAATATAACTGAACGAAGCACACTGTAAAATATCAATAAGTAGATCATGCAATGGATGTGCTGAGCAGTTACTGAAGCCAGAAATGTTTTTAGGATAGTAAAATATTCCTGTTAGAAAACTGATAAAACTGTGACATTTGCATCTCAATTTCAAGGAGGTCCTTATGGGGTGTCAATGTACAATATAAAGTAGTTATAGTTTTCAAGTTGTCTGAGTAATTGCTTTGTACTACCACTGTTAATAAATTTAAATTAGTCTATGAAGGACATTAAGTTTATGTAACTGTCTGTAAATGTATTAAAAACATTTACTTGTCCTTATAATGTAATGCATTAAATGCTGTTACTAGGTTAAGAAGTCACGTAACAGCAATAGAGTTGAAAACAATGGGATGCATAGGAATTTAAAAAGAAGTATACATTAGCAGGAGAAGTGTTATAAGCTATCATCACAGCAGAAATTTATACAAGAAAACCAAAGAACGGTTAACTACATTATCCTCCTGTAGTATTGTAATCTGTTTTTTATGTGCACTATTGCTCTTTATTAGACTTTGCATCAGTGCTGGGTCTTATAAATTTGGAATAGCTTATCCTCTTTGAGTCCCCAGATAACAAACACATTCCAAAAAACTAACCTAGTTTGGATTTGAAGCAATATATTGCACTTGCAATTGATAATGACAATTAAGATATAAGCCCACAAAGGAGTAAAATATGTCACCCAAAGAAGACTATCCCATATTGGATACTAGAGTGTCTGTTTCTTAAAAGCTTTTTATACCCCCACCCACACACAGCTGAAACACCCACCCAAATAGCTAGGGGAAGATCTACATTTTTATGTATGATAGATGTTTGCAAGTTTAAACCATATTATATATATATATATTTATAAAATGGGTATATAATTTCCTGCATCTTGATTGGTTAAGAGGTACCATATGCCGTGTCCTTATCAGGACATATACTAGCAACTGGCACTACTTATGCCAAGCAAAGCGCTGCACACTCTGAAATCAGTGCATGCTACCCACAGGTCTCTTAACCGCGGCTCCACAATTGGCATCAGATCGAAGTGCAAAGCTGCACCGGAGAGCTCTGCCACCAGCCATCGAAAATCTACCACACTAACCACTGTCACACTACACAGACAACTAAGCTCTTGAAGGGTTGTCTCCGATGTTGAAAACAGAACCTCTCCCCTTAGAGTCACAGACAAACTCTCTACAAAGCGCACAGCCTCATTTCACAACTAAATAAAACATTTTAAAATAAAACTGCAACCTGTGTGCTGCAGTCAAAAACCAAGCTGTAAGAAATGGAATTCTACCGTACTGCTTCACCAGAAAACGAACTCTCAATTAAATCTTAACCTGTGCCACGATCAAATATTTAAATGCAAAGTACTCTCCTCCCTTCAAAACATCTGGCAAGCAGAGCACTACTCCACCATTATCGCTCTTTTTTCCAACGCCATTAATAGCAAAATGCGAGCCACACTATGGTGGCTCCTGAGGACACGCCGCCCTAAAGAAGCTGCAACTGACACCAAGCACACGCCAATGTAACAAAACAGTCACTCTTAGTTAAATCAACAGCAATTAAAATGAAAAAAAATGAATTCTACAAAGTATAGCCAGATTGGTGCTCGGACAACACATGATGGGACCGGGAATGAAACACCTATACAACGAGGAGAATGCTTTTAATATGAGTGAAGCTGACAATCATTTATGAGGCTGCCAGTGTTTCTTGAAGCACAAAATACTATAAATTATAAAAAGAACGAATAGTACATAAACTTCCCTGTTGGTGTTAATGATGGAGAGGTCTGGAACACTCATAAAAACAAAGAAATTATATTATAGAGGGACTATTTTTTTTTCACTATTTCACCTATTGAAAACTTTTGTTTGTTACTCTAGAAACTCTGTTTCTACTTTATTTACAAAAGTGAAGTGCCCATTTTATAAGTGTAATAAGACACTCCGAGGTGTGGTTTATGGCTTGATAAGAGCACTTCCCAGGTGCTAAAGTCACTCGGTGCAAGCGCCTATTGCCTCATCATGCACCTGGGGTGTGCTCTTATCAAGCCATAAACCACACCTCATCATGTCTTATTCCTTACATATATATATATATATATATATATATAATGGTAGCACGGTAGTGCTACCATAGTTAGGGTTGAGGAGCCATTTCTATGTTAAACCCCAAAACTTTGCACCTTAATAACTTTGAAATTTGGAATTTATGATCAAGAACCATAGGCCTTGGGATCTACCAAGTTTCGTACTGGTCGGATATACGGCTGCGGAGTTATTAAGTGTGATCTGTGCGCTCGTTTACACTTTTCTGGAATTCTATGGTCGCACCTACAGGTCGTACGGTTAGCACGACCGGCCTGAAATTTTCAGGGAATGTGCGGCCGGGGTCCCCTAATGTGCCTTTCAAAGATTTCGGGAAAAATATTAAACGGTTCAAAAGTTATTCAGAAGCAGTTTCCCATTATAAGTCAATGGGAAAAGTTAACAAAAAGTTCAACACTTTCGCAAATGCATTTTTACTTTCGCAAATGGGCCTGTTAGTTTCGCAAATCGGCCATTTTGTTTTCAGTTGGTGATCAGAAAAATGGTTGGCATTTAAATTTGGGACCCTCTAACAACCTAATTTTTTTTGTATTCACCTAGTCGGGCCCTGAGGATGCTTGCCATTTCTTTATTTTCTGGAAAAAGTACTTTCGCAAATTACTTTCATGCTCATGAAAGTGTCGCAAATTTTTGCGAAAGCTATCGCAAATTGCGACAGTAGTTTTCTAGTCTGTGGGAAAATGACAGCAATTCTTTGTCACTGCGCTGCAAAAGAACCGTTGGGAGTTTTGAGCTGAAATTTGGAAGGAACGGAGCCGACATCTCACAGATGTGCCTTTCAGTGTTGTATTGAAAAAATATTACATGGCAGCAAAGTTACGGCACTCCAAAGTTGACAGTTTTTCCCATAGGATAACATTATGGCGCCCGACGCATTACAGAAATCATTTGGATCCCTGCTGCAAAATAACGGTTTGGTCTTTTTTCCTGAAATTTGGAGGGAAGACAGCCAACAGCTCACAGATGTACCTTTCAGTGGTTTGGTGAAAAAATATTACAAGGAGGCAAAGTTATGGCGCTCCGAACTTCTCTTTTTTTCCCATAGGATAACATTACGGCGTTCGCCGCGCCTTTCAGGGCCCGTATCTCGAAAACGGAGCAAGATACGGAGTTTTCATCAGAAAAACTCTTAGCCCCAAGTACAAAACTAGCCAGGACAGTCATAAATCATACGACTTTTAAATTTTTTTTCTACGTCATACGGTTCCTGAGATATAACTTATTTAGTATTCCAAGTCCTCATTTTCTGCTCCGATACCCATTATTATGCATACATTCTTTGTACTCACTGTCTTTCTCTATTCAGCTTTTTGGGAAAACCAGCCTGTGCACTTACATTACTGTTACCATTGCCCTTTCCGCTTGTGGTTCCATGCCCGTTTCACTTACCGTTGACGTCTGCGCCACCACGTGCATCATCCTTTGCGTTTTCATTTGCGCTTGCTTTTCTGTTATTTTTTGCCATTTGTGTCTACAGTACTGTTTCTCTTTCTGTTTCACTTTGCATCACCATACCCATTGACATTTCCATTTGCAGGCACCATGTTACTATGTGATAACACATCACGTGGCAGACCGTTCCCGTCTACGCCACCGTGTGCGTTACCCTTTCTGTTCTCATTCGCGCTTGTGTTACCATGTGTGCCACTGTTAGCATGTCTGTTTGCGTTGCTGCTCCTGTTACTATGCCACAAGACATCATGTGGTGGGATCGCGGGGCCCAAAGGCCCCTGCACTCCACCGCTGCATTACATTCCACTATTTCCTCGCTACTATTCTCAAAAGAAGGGAAATTAGAGTCAAAACTCCATTTAATGCATTAGTTAGGTTGTTCCACAGTTATTAAAGTGAGGAAATTCGCTGTTAGAGTTGAAAACCTAACTCGAATTCACCCCCAACAACACACACACACAGACACACACACACTCAAGTATGGGGAGGACCAAGTCAACACAACCAATGACAGACATCCAGCAGCAGGTGACAGAAATAACAAACAATTGTCTAAATGTACTACGAGACATCCCCACCCACCTGACCAGGTACTGCATGCTCAGTGGAGATCAACAGCAAAACTGAGGCCATGTACACCAAATGTACACATCCCTGATTGCTGCTGCACACACGCATACCACACTTAGTAGTTGCATGGCCTACCTACCGATGCCCCACACCACACCACAACTGGTACTGTGTCGTTATTCAATATAAATGCTGAAGGTGCATGATGACAGTTGTAGAAAGGTTTTAACACTACTGAGTATACATTAATTAAGAGAAACACATAAATTAACTACAAGACACTAGCATGCTCAAGATAAAAGTAGTGATACATTTAGTAGGTGATTTACATAGTAGTACATTTACTGCAATGGTTTACTCAACATAGAGAGGCTGATGTAAACATATGGAAAAGCATTGCCTGTTCAACGCTGTGAAATTGGTACTGCCAGTATCACATGCATTCTTACTGATGAAGGTGTACTGCTGATGTACATACATAGACCTTCAGTGTGTTTCAATATTAAAGATGCAGTAAGTATTCTTTGTAAGAAAGATTGTAATTGCATGGATCAGGCCAAGCAACTTCTAAATATCATAGCACTACTGAGCCAACAGTGATGTACCTGTATCGGACATGTATATAGGATAGATTTTCCTGTAGGCACTTACTGAGTATGTTGTACCTGATAAAGATAATCTCATTGCATCTGTGATGACTAACTTATTCAAATAGTAATACATTTGCTATTGTTGCAATGAGTGATCTATGCCATATGGACACAGTGTGATTTTTAACAATTGTTTCATACTCAGGCTGTATGCCTACTGCTTGGGTTTGCCACACTTCTGTCACTGATGCTATCAAAGTGATAACTATGTTAATTCTGCTACAACAGGAATCAAGTAGGTATGGTGTAGATATAAACAGAATGTCTTTTAGTATTGATTTAACTCATAATGGGGTAAATGTACTAGGACAGCAGGGGTTATCCTCTATCACTGAGTCTGTCAGTTATAATCACACTAGGGTTTCGATGACTGTAATGATCAAGTTACACTGTTCATCTTCATGAGTTCATTTTCACAGCCATTCTCCAGCAACTAGACAGTGTATGGTGTAACTGGGTGGGACATTGTGTTGCAAAGCTGCTGCAGTGCCTAGCAGAGGGAGAGTATCTACTCATAAAGACAATTAAGCAATAAGGCATGACCAACAGTTATGTTAAATGGTCTGTTAATCACTCTGTGGGGGTTTAATGTTGAATGAGGCATATCCGAGTGCCACATGTCGCTAGACAGTGATAAACTGACCATTAACATAATACCTGGGAGTGGCTTATTGCTATCATAATAAAACTGTTTTTTTAAACAACATTAAACCATGTTCATCATATGGTTAGGCTCTACATGTATGTTAATAAAAACTAAACATAAGGCTGTTACAATGTTTACAGTCAATTAGAAAGCTGCATTTCTCAAACCCTTGTTATAATCAGAGATATTATACCTGTACAACTCCTTGGTTTTGTTGAACTCTATTGCTCATGTGGCCCACCACAAGTGGTGTGGTCTGGTGTGGGCATCGGTAGGTAAGGCCATGCAACTACTAAGTGTGGTATGTGTGCAGCTGCAATCAGGGATGTGTACGTTTGGTGTACATGGCCTCAGTTTTGCTGTTGATCTCCACTGAGCATGCAGTACCTGGTCAGGTGGGTGGGGATGTCTTGTAGTACATTTAGACAATTGTTTGTTATTTCTGTCACCTGCTGCTGGATGTCTGTCATTGGTTGTGTTGACTTGGTCCTCCCCCATACTTGCATATGTGTGTGTGTGTGTGTGTGTGTGTGTGTGGTGCTGGAGGGGTGAATTCGGAGTTAGGGTTTTCACCCCTAACAGCGAATTTCCTCACTTTTGTCGCTCTGGAACAACCCTAACTAATGCATTAAATGGAGTTTTTGCCTCTAATTATATATATATATATATATATATATATATATATGTATATATTATGGTAGCACGGTACCATAGTTAGGGCTGAGGAGCCATTTACATGTAAAACCTAACATTTTACACTTTAATAACTTTGCAACTGTTCAACAGATTTACCTGAAATTTGGAATACATGATCAAGAACCACACATCTTGGGATCTGCCAACTTTTGTACTGTTCGGAGATACGGCTGCAGAGTTATTAAGCATGATCTGCGCGCACATTTATGCTTTTTTGAATTATTTGGTCATCTCTACCGGTCACACGGTTTGTGCGACTGGTCCAAAATATTCAGAGGACATGCAGCCAGGGTTCCTGATGTGCCTTTTTGCAGATTTCATGAAAAAAATATTAAACAGTTCAAAAGTTATTAAAAAACAGTTTCTCATTATAAGTCAATGGGAAAAGTTAACAACAAGTTCAACACATTCACAAATGAAGTTTTTACTTTCACAAATGGCCATTTTACTTTCACAAATCCACCATTTTGTTTTCAGTTGGTGATCAGAAAAATGCTCTGCATTTAAATTTGGGACCGTCTAGCAACACAATTCTTTTTGTGTTTACCTAGTCGGACCCTGAGGATGCTAGGCATGTCTTTATTTTGAGGTTAAACACCCTAGAAATATGTTTTTCAAGTTTCTGGAAAAAGTACTTTCGCAAAGTAGTGTCGCAGTCTCGAAAGTGTTGGAAAGTTTGGGAAAACTTTCACAAATTGTGACACTACTTTTCCAGGCTATGGCAAAATGACAACAATTCTTTGCCACCCTGCTGCAAAAGAACGGTTTGGTCTTTTGGGCTAAAATGTGGAAAGAACACAGGCAATATCTCACAGATGTGCTTGGTAGTGTTTCAGTGAAAAAATATTACAGGGCGGCAAAGTTACAACACTCCAAAGTTGACACTTTTTCCCATAGGAAAACATTAGAGCATCCGCCACATTACAGGAATCCTTTGACACCCTGCTGCAAAATAACGGTTTGGTCTTTTGCACTGAAATTTGGAGGGAAGAAAGCCAACATCCCTCAGATGTGCCTTTCAGTAGTTTGGTGAAAACATATTACAGGGAGCCAAAGTTATTGCACTCTGAACTTCTCTTTTTTTCCCATAGGATAACATTACGGCGTTCGCTGCGCCTTTCAGGGCCAGTATCTCGGAAATGGTGCAAGATACGGACTTTTCATCAGAAAAGTGCTTAGCCCCCTAATATGGGCTAAGTTTAAAACTAGCCAGGAAAGTCATACATCATATGACTTTTAAATTTTTTTCTACGTTGTACGGTTCCTGAGATATAAGCAATTTAGTATTCCAACTCCTCATTTTCTGCTCCGAGACCCATTATTATGCATACATTCTTTGTACTCACTGTCTTTCTCTATGCAGCTTTTGGGGAAAACCAACCTGTGTGCTTACATTACTGTTACCCTTACCACTTCCGCTTGCGGTTCCGTGATCTTTTCATTTACCGTTCCGTCTATGGCACCATGTACAAGCACTTTCTTTTATGCTTTCATTTGCACTTGCGCTTGCTATTTTAACTATTTGTGTCTACAGTACTGTTTATCTTTCTGTTTCACTTTGCGTCACCATGCGTATTTGCGTTTGCGGGCACCATGTTATGGGCCCTGCGCTCCTGCCGCCACATTACATTCACTATTTCTCATTATCATTCTCAAAAAGAAGGGAAATTAGATGCAGAAAACTCCATTTAATGCATTAGTTATGGTTGTTCCATAGCAACAAAAGTGAGGAAATTCGGTATTAGGGTTGAAAGCCCTCGTTTGACCCCCCGTCCACACCCCCAACTGGAATCGGGGTGCACATTGGGGTTGTCAGTCCTAACTCTCACCCCATTCTCCTATACCTCTGCTTCTTCACACATCTGATGGGGTGAGAGTTAGGGCCGACAACCCCAACACACACCCCGATGCCAGTTGGGGGTGTGGATGGGGGGGTCAGAGGGGGGTTTTCAACCCTAACACCAAATTTCTTCAATTTTGTCACTGTGGAACAACCCTAACTAATGCATTAAATGGAGTTTTTTGCCTCTAATATATATATATATATATATATATATATATATATATATATATATACACACACTCCATCTTCATGGCCTCAACATTCAAAATAAATATTGCATTCTAATATGCTATAAAAAAACTGTTTATGTCAGTTAACACAGTGAAGTTCAGCTTAGAGTAGATTTCCTTTAAATAGTTCTTATCTTATATGTTGTACATACACACACATACACACACACACACACACACACACATATATACACAATACACACCAGCCTCATGGCCACAATACTACCAAGTGTACAGGGGTTCAAGTCCCAGCTAAGGCACTTATTCTTTCTTACCTCTGTTTGTATGTGTCCCATAAAATATGCACACCAGACTCCTGTGTGATTGTTTCCATTGTGTTATACATTTCAGAAAGAGTAATGTGCTCAGGGATGGCCCCAGTTCCAGTTGTCTCAGTGGCACAGCTGGTTAGAGCAATCAGAACTGTATTCCGGGCAGCCTGGGTTCAATTCCCAGCTGAGGCATGTATTCTTTCTCACCTCTGTTTGTATGTGTCCCATAAAATATGCACACCAGACTCCTCTGTGACTGTTACAATAAAGAAACTGTTTATGTCAGTGACCACAGTGAAGTTCAGTTTAGAGTAGATTTCCTTTAAATATTTCTTATCCTATATTTTGTATCCTGGATAGCAGAGGGAGATGCTACATCTCATTGTCATAGGGATCTTCATTTACACATTTCTGCACTATATTTACCCAGGCTGTCCAGATTAGATGCAATATCTTGTTTTTAGTGAGGTCATGATTTTTCCATTTTGATAATATATTTCTTCAGTGCAGCCTAGTCCAGGGCCCCATTTTCAAAGGAGATGAGCAGTGCATCCCGGTGGAAATGTGAGATGTGCCATGCAACTCCAACAATGCACCACAGCATGATATTCAAATGTGCGGATGCACCTGCCATGAGGGAATGGGCCAGCATGCACACAAATAGTATGCCATGCACATGGAGGGTGTGTTCCCATGCATATGCCAGGCTGCAGCATACTCAGTGGGAAATTCACCCCTCATAGCCCAGAGCAGTGCAGCCCACAGCTAGGCCATGAATAGCTGGCCTAAGCCAGCCAGCCACCCACAGGTGGGCTGTGGAAGTCCACCCAGGTGCCCAGCAGCCTGGCAGCCCGAGTGGACTAAAGGTACCCCCTGCAATCCCTGATCAATCCAACTCCATCCTCAAAGAGCTCCATAGTGTAGGGCCCCCTTGGATCCAATTGCACCAGAGGAAACCATGGTCCATGTCCATAGCATAGAGGACTTCCACCCACTGCCTTGATACATAGACAACCCTACCACCCCCATACCCTAGCTGTTGCAGAGACTGGCACTGCCCTCCATGCCCTGCCACAGCCAGCCACCAACTGTACTGGACACGGGCTGTAGACCTTCACTCCAGAATGACCCAAGTGGCTATACCATACATTTGGGCACTGCACAAGCTGTGGACCCACCAGTGTATCCAGCTGTGTGCATGTTCCTTGCAGACTGTAAGAGGGAATTGACATACCTCCAATGCATGCCTTGATGCTGTATCTTCCTGCTGTCATACACTCTTCCCCATTCCCCTGGTAACATGCCACCCTCTGGACTGCTGAGGTGTCCTGGCTGCCATGAGGTGTGGTATCTTGCAATGGCATTTGTAATGTATGCTCCAGGCTATGGATAGAGCATTTGTGGTTCCCCAATTGTACAAACAAATGTGAGGTTGGCTGTAACATGCCTTTTCCGGGACCTGTGTGAGTGAGTACAGCATTGGCTTTCACCCACACTGTGTAGTGCAATGGCACCAGGACGAGGGATCCACATGCGAGTGTCTGAGGTGCATGGCCACTGGGTGTTATCACCCGCACACATCTTGTACCTATACATGACACATTCTAACATCCTACTGCTAGTGCTTCACTACCCGAAAATAAGATGCCATTTCTTCTGTGAATTATTCAGACTAAATATATAGCAATCAGGATGCATATTCTAGGAAAATACATTGTAAAAATGTGTAAAAGGAAGATCACATTGAAACTGTCTCTCAGCAGAGCTGCATTGTGCAAATTCATTAGAAATAATGGGTAGAAGCATCGCAAAAGCTCTTCACAGCCGTATCAGCTCTGACCAGAATTTGTTTGAGTGCTGAGCAATCAGAATGCTGGGATTAGCATGTAGTCCAGTTGCTCAGGTCATTGCTCAGTTATGGCTGAATAGTGGGGTAATAGCTCTCTGCACTGTTTGACGACATTGTGTTTTCTGCTGTATAATAAAGAATGAGGGGGTGATAAGTGCAGGAAGTTAATTAAATCGGAGATGGATTTTTCTGATTATTATACATTAAAATATATTCCTGGTCCCGGAAATATTGCCTTAAAGCAGTCATGCTCAGCTCACCAAAATGAATTTACTGGTTCCTAAAGGCTGCGATCGTCAGCAAAATCATCTAGATAAACAGATCCTACTGCCTGCTTCTTCCTAAGTAGTTGCTGGCTGCCTGAATGGTAATATTATTCTCCATGAGAAACTGATCCCACTTTCCACTTGCACTGCTTCATTTGGGAGTTTTGTCCATATGTTTACCATTGCAAAGTGAAAAACATGCTTTGTCACATTACCCAATTTACAAAATACATGGAGCAGTAAATATAAACTGGGTTGAGTCAGTTTATGTTTTGCTTTTCTGTACAAGTTACAGCCAGAGTTGGAGGTAGTTATGGGTCAGGAGCAGCTCCAATGCAGGAGGGAGAGGGGATGAAACGCAAATTAAAAAAACAAGACATACCACTAACAAGTGAGCAGTACTTCACACCTTCTCTCTTCAGCAAGACACCTCACAGCTGCTTGTAGCAGAGCACACCAGAGTTTCTGCATAGACAGATGAATGACTCCACCTGCAGCAAGTTACAGCTGTGCCAGTTTAAAGCATCCCCAACATCACAAGGGAAACATCAGACAAATTTGACTCTTCAAATGCATTTCTTCTTCCATCTCACATGTTCTCTGGATTTAGCCTCACCCACCTGTCCTTTCTTCTTCTGCACATTAGCATGGAAACAGGATCCTGAACCTATAGACTTCCTTTTACAATGGCTGCTTGTCTCTACCTAACATCATAATCAGGGCCCCGATTTTTCTGTGGCACATCGGAGCAAAGTTCTGCGGCAGGGTTCTCATTTGCCACAGAACTTCTGCGGCACTCAACACCAATTTCTAGCATACTCCTGGCGCACATTTTACCATTAATTTTTTCCCTTTTTTGTTTTTTTGCCATATCTGACACAATGCACGCCACAGAACACAGTCATTTTATGGGTGTTTGTCACCAAATTTTCAACATAGCCAGTTTAAGACCTCTGCTCATGAACAGTATCACTGTGATTTTATTAATCTGTCCGAACATTGATTTCGCACACCGACTGCGCCATTCTGCGCTACAAGGGTGGAAGCACATTTTGGGTGAGATGTGAAAAATGACAGCTGCACTACTCATAAGACAGTGTGGTGAAATGGTAATGTTGAAACTCTGGAGTGAAAATATTGAAATTTCCACGAACTTACGACTCTAAGTAGGAACTGCGCAACGCACGCTCGTTAAACAGTCATTTTTTGGAATTTTTTCACCAAATTTTCAACATAGCCATTTCAAGACCTCTGCTCATGAACAGTATCACTGTGATTTTCTTAATTTGTCCCGTACATTGATTTCGCACACCAACTGCGCCATTCTGCGCTACAAGGGTAGAAACACATTTTGGGTGAGATATGAAAAATGACAGCTGTACTACTAATAAGACAGTGTGATGAAATGGCAATGTTGAAACTCTGGAGTGAAAATATTGAAATTTCGCGAACTTACGAGCCTGTGTAGGAACTGCGCAATGCATGCTCGTTAAACAGTCATTTTTTGGAATTTTGGCACCAAATTTTCAACATGGGGGTTTTGGGCCCCCTTCTCATGAATAATGTTGCTGTCATGGTGGTATTTGGTACTGAAGGGTGATTTCACAGTCACTGCGCGAAATCACCCTTCGAGCCCGAATAACACCATGACAGTGACATCATTCATGAGAAGGGGTCCCAAAAACCCCATGTTGAAAATCTGGTGCAAAATTCCCAAAAATGCCTGAGATATGCAATAAAGTTGAACCCTCCCATTCAGCCCCATTATACAGCTTACCAGCATTTCCTCAGTTCAGCGGTCGCCTTTGAAGAGTGCAGACGTGTTCCCGGTCCACTGAAGATCGTCCGCCAGAGTCCAGAGGTAAGTATGGGGTGGGGGTGGGAGGCTGGGTGCATATGGGTGGGTGCAGGATGTGGAGGGGGCTCGGAGACGCGCCGTGGGACAGTTTTTGTTTACAGGGAAAAAAAGATGTCGCTGGGATCGGCTTGCCACGCTGGGGTGGGCTCTCAGCGGCACAATGACTTTGGGGGCGTTCAGCCGACGGGGGATTGGGCACCCCTCGGCAAAAAAAAAACTATTGGCATGTTTGCCACGCTGGGGTGGGCTCCCAGCGTATGCACAAGACTATTGGGGGAAGTTCAGCCGATGGAGATTAGGCACCCGTGAGCAAATAAAGTGGACGTTGTTCCGTGGGTGGCTGCGAATTCTGAGGGTGATGGCAAACGCTGGATATTTCCGCAGTTTGACGCATCCGCTGAATCGCGGAAAACTCGGGCCCTGATCATAATACTCTGTTTGAGGCCATGTGGTCTGGTGGTTAGAACAGTGGTGTGAGAGCTAGGTTCAAGCCATCCTAGAACCAATGCTCCCTATAAGAGTCCTGTGGTCCACCCAGATGGGAAAATAGATGAAAGAAGGAGCCCACTGAAAACGAGATGTTGCACATCAGCTGACTTATCCTGATGAGTAACTTGTAAAAGTTTTAAAAAGATGAAGGAAAGTGGCAGAGATTCTGTTTTCATGAAAATGTCATCTGTAACAAAGTATGAGAAGAAGGTAATTATATGAGATATAGGCAAAATTTGCTAGTACGTATTGTTTTTGTAAAAGTAGTCCCAGACAGCTATGACTCAACTAATCTTTTGAAACACTAAGTCATACCGCAGTAGGTAAACAATAAGAGTACATCACCAAGTGGGTGGGCTATCTTCAGTCCATTCTATATGAGATACACTCTGTGCCTGCTATGATCCCACCCCAAACTGCTCTGACACCTACCCAGTACCTCTAAGGGGAATCACTTATGGTATAAGAGAGCCATCATGTAAGATTTGGGTGTGAGGATAGCAAAGCAAAGGTACGCGGTTCTGACTGCCTAAACCTCATGTGATGACACTCTTATACCATAACAGACACCCTTTGGAGGACCAATTATCTTCTAAATCATTACATGACTAATCAATTTTAAGAACTAGTCAGAGACATACAGTAAGATTAAAGAAAATATTTTCTACAAGGTATAATTAAACAGCACTCCCACTGAGGTTTTAATGCCCAAATGCATCAGTCCAACGTGCATGTCATTGGAATGCCTGTTACACAGTTAGGGTTACCACCTTTTAAGAAGCCCAAAGTGTGACATTTCTTACTGAAACGTGATTTTTCACAGCCCTCGTATTTAATGCAACAGACTTGTTTTCTATATAGTCAGAATTAAGGCTAAGTATTGTAGTTTCTTAGTGGCTTCTATTGTTTCCTATCATTCTAAGGTATTTTAGTTAAGGTATTATAATTTTCTGCAACATTTAGTGGAAAGTTAAAATATATTTTTTCTACCATAAAGTCAGCACATGTAGTATTTTTCATGTTTTTTTGCAGCACTCAGTTGCCCAAATCAGGACTGTCCTATGAAAATCAGGACAGGTGGTAACCCTATTTACTGTACTGTATGAGATGCCATCTATACAGGGAACAAGAAGTAGATGTACAACAGCCAGTCTTGAAGTTAGATTGGCAGAAAGTGGTAACAATTTATGATGGGGATTAGATGAAGACTTTAGGACCTCAAGAAGGTGTACCCTCCCCATGGAAATTGCAAGGTAGTAGGTCTTAGAAGCAAATTATGTTTACCAGATATTTTGTTCATGTACACTACCAGGCATAGCACCCCAGGAAGGCTAAAAAGATCTTCTGGGAAATCTGTGCAGTCACTCAGCTGAATCAAGGGTCTTTGTCACAGGAGTTTTGATTTATGGCCTGGTAATCAACAGCCATGATCCCTCCGCATAGCCTGAGTATGCAGTGCCCCACTCACATTGGCTTGTGTGCTGCCTACCTGGGTCCTGGAGTCACTATTAATGGGATGGATATGCACCACATGGGGTACTCCTAACATGTAGCTGGACATTACCAGTGTTGAATTATATGTTCTGTCCTGCTGAAACACCCTTATTGTAACTGCATGTTGTATAATCTAACCATCATTTTTTTAAATCAAGAGAAGGGCATAGAAAATGCACACAGTGCTAAGTGGGTCGGGGCAGTAATGCATTCATTGGATAACAAGTATCTAACCTGTAACCTGTGTAAGCTGGTTTGTCCTAGTATATGTTCTACTGTAGATGTTGAAAGAGCAGAAATATAAATTGGGCCCAAATTTCCAGCAGTATTCATCCCAGAGTCAGTGGCTACATCCTGTCTGATGCAGGACTGGAGTTCCATAAAAAGCCCTGACCTGAGTACTGCCTACCTAGAGGGTAGCTGCAGTAGCAGCGAGTGCAGCGCTGTGGAGCATTGAGCTAATTTGCATGCACTCTGCACAGGAGCTCAGCATGCATAAATGGGTTGGATGGAGAATGTGTGTGGGATAGTTAAGTCAGGTTAACTTGAAACCTGTCTACAATGTGTGCCACCACCCAAACTACAGCATAACCAGCTCTAGCACTTGCAGACATGGCGTAGGGTGTCACGCATCAATGATGCCTGTGGTATGGAACTATCAACCACAGGCATCGGCAGTGTACCACTACTGATTGAGTAACTTTAAAGAAGCGATGGCATTAAAGAGGGGCTTACCAGGGCTGTCCCATCTAGCTGTGATGTGAGGACCAGTAGCTCACGTATTACTGGCATTGACTTATAATGAGAAAGGGGGCTCAATTTAAACATAGGATTCTTATAGGCCCCTCTACGGTCCCAAAACCCATAAAGTTTAATTCCAACGCTACTGATGGGGCCGATGGTCAGGTGGGTAGGAAACTAGCTAGTGGGGTGTGTACAGAAGGTGAGGGTGGGGGGTCTCAACCTCTATGAGGATCACTAGTGGGGTCCCTCAGGAGTCAGTACTGGGCTCACTCCTCTTTAACGCCTATATCTCAGACATCAGATGCGGTATCAGGAGTGGGATGAGCCTCTTCGCCAATGACTCGAAGCTGTGGGTGGTGGTGGAAGGGGAAGAGGGGAAGCTAGCTCTCCAGGAAGAACTAGAGGCTCTGGGGAGGTGGTCAAGAGCATTGAGAATAAAGTTCAGTGCTGGGAAATGCAGGGTTCTACACCTGGGGTGAAAATCCTGCTCATGAATACACCCTGGGGGACTGCAGGTTTCTCAGGGGAAGAAGGACCTTGGGGTGGTGGTGATGGATGCCAAAATGAATAACTCAGAGCAGTGTAGAAGGGCTGCAGCCCAAGCAAATAAAATGCGGGAGTGCATAGCCAGGGGAATAACCTCAAGGAGTAGAGGAGCGCTCCTTCTTCTGTAAAATTGCCTGGTCAGACCACACCTTGAATACTGCATGCAGTTTTGGTGTCCCTACTTAAAGAGAGACATTGCTTTCCTGGAGAAGGTCCAGAGGAGGGTGACCAGGATGATACTGGGACTAGGGGGGAGGCCCTATGAGAAGAGGCTGGAGGAGCTCAACCTGTACTTGTTGGAAGAGAGAAGGAATGGGGAGATATGACAGAGGTCTTCAAATATCTCAAAGGAACAAACAGGGTAAGCCTTGAAGGGATACATCAGCTGAGGGAGGTGAGTACCACCAGGGTCACTCAATAAATCTGGGAGGGGAGGTTGAGGGGAAACAAGGGAAACTACTTAACTGAAGGGTGGTGGAGGCCTGGATGCACTGCCCGGGACTTGTTGGGTGCAGCAACAGTGGATGGGTTCAAGAAAGGTTGGGATAGGTATAGGGGAGGGTATCCCAGAGTCCCTCTGAGGGGTGGGGAACCCTGTAAGAGGGGGATACAACAGTGCCCTGGGAAGGCATTGATTATCAAGCAGACTTGATAGACCACAGGGCCTAATCTGCTGGCTTCTTGGTATGTTAGTACATCTATCAGAGTGACTAGGGTATTCAGAATGTCCCACAGCCCAGCATTCAGTATCCACGGCATTGGCGCCTCATCTCCCAGAGATCCCCAATGCCACATAGAGGCTCATCAATATTCATGACCCACCCCACAGCCTAATTCACACTCTGATGGTGCTCACTACTGCCAGATGTGCTGAGCCTGTATCCAACAGGGTTGAAGCACAACTGTCATTCATGTACAGTGCAATTCTCAGGCAAGGTTTCCTGAATTCAGCCCATTATTTAAAAAAAAAAAACATTGTTCTTGTGGTGTCGGTGTTTTTGAATAAATTTGGGGATCTGAGTACAGGAAGGATGCCAAACAAATAAACTGCCACTGTGACTACTCTTTGTTAAGTAAAGAGAACAGCAGCCTTGCTTTACCTCTTTCTTAGTATAACTGGAAATTCAGGCATGTTTGTGGCTCCCTTAGGTCCCTAACTGTAATTTTTTTTCCTTCCTAAATAAAAATTATGCAAGTGGTGAAAGTGCTGGGGTATGTGTGTATATATAGAGAATACTGGTTCAGATGCCTTGCACAACCAACCTGTGCTGCCACAGAGGGGTTCTGATTACAGAAATTGTACTACCTGCACTATCATTCCCAGATAACAATATCTGAAATACTGCTCTTTGTATATATATTGTCGTATAATGTTATTTTAAATGTCTTTTTAAACTTTTACATATGTACTGTACGAACATGAAACGGTCAATGACCGATCAATAAAACTGAGATTGAATTGATTACATCAGACCTCCAGAGCAAAGCTGGAGATGTCTGACCTAATCAGAAGGTTGAAGTGGCAGCACAGCCTGATTAGGTGTGAGTGTGTGCTTGCAGGCATATATGTGCGTGTGTGTGTGTGTGTGTGTGTGTGTGTGCATATGTGTCTCATCTGTTTGTTTTTGTTTTTTTAAACCAGTGTCAGTAGCTCAGCAGGTAGACAGGTAGCACACTCCCCTCTGAGGCTGGGAGATCAGAAGGCTGTGGGTTCTATTCCCATACCAGGCACTTGGGTTAAATCCCGATACTGACACTGTAGTGCAGCATTGGGGGGGGGCGGGTGCTGCACTCCTGAGGTGCCGTCTTTCAGATGAGATGTTAAACTGAGGTTCCATCTGCCTATTCTGGTGGTTGCTCAGGTAGATGTTAAAGATCCCTTGGCACTTATTGAAAAGAGTAGAGGAATTTCCCGGTGCCCTGGCTACAATTTCCCCCATTCACTAAAAATACCACCAACAGCTTAATCCGGTTCAAGGACAGTTGGCATTTATCTATATCCACCGCCCCCAATGTTGTGTCTGAAAATAAGCAGAATTTGTCTAGTGCACTTAGACGATCAACAAAAAATAAATAAAAAAGCAAAACTGCCGAGTCGCCAGATGCGAGTCTGAGGACAGTTCCACTTGCACCTGGTGGCTCAGCAGTTTCATTTAAAACACAACAGTGTGTGCACTTGGGGGTTCTGGGCACATATTTCCAATCTGCTGATATGTTGTTGTCCCACAGAAGGGTACAACCACATTCCATGACCTTTGAACTGTGGTACAAGTATGGAAATCTATGATGAACAAGAGCCCACTGTACTGTCTTTTTCTGTACAGCCTATTTTGTAAAAATACACAAAAAAAGCACTTTAAGTAAAAAATTTAAATGCACTTTTGTCTCCGAAATCTTCTTAGTGCCACCTAATGCTTGGGTTCTTCTAATTGTTTTCTTCTGTTTGCAGTTATTGTGGCCCAAAATGTAGATTAGGCATGATTATATAATTACTGTATAAGTAATAAGCAGTTATATGCAAACTCTGGCACGGTCAACCTCTGAAACTAAGGACATGTAAATGTACTGCTCATGTCGAATACTTACACAAGCTGCACCTTTCAGCTCTGTGTAATTGCAAATGTTTTAATGATGATACAGTGCCTAAAGAAAATGCAGCCACAGAGCCACACTAAGAGGAGAGGGTGTGCTCAGTGACATAACTCAAATGTAAATGGACTCCAGTCATGGCACTTACCCCATTGACAGACGAAAGAATGTTTCAAATGGACACAAAATATATGGGCCCAGATATTCAAAAGGGTTGTGCATGGCACAACAGTGTTAGCATGCAACCCACTGATGCTTGACGATACTCAAAAGGAAAAAGTGTGCTGCATAAATCCCAATGTGCTGGGGCGCATCAGTAATGTATGCAGGCACAGGTGGGCGTGCCGACGCATAACCTGCACAGCCCGACATTCAGCCCAGGATGTGCAGAGTCATGCATGTGCAACCCCTACCTGTGTCTGCACAAATTGCTCAAAAAAAAGAATAGTGATGGCCACTCACAGGTGAGCTGCCACATTGCAGAGTGCAACACAGCAGCTACCACCTGTGGGTGGCCACCCGAGTTCCTGCCACACCTGGCAGCGCCCCCCATGCCCCATCATGGGCATCCATGTAGCGAAATCCCCCCGTCCTATGTCCCTGGTGGTCCATTGGACTGCACTCTGCCCGATCGTGGGCATCAGTATCTCTAACCCCATCCAATATCCCTGGTGGTCCAGTGGACGAACACTGCTGTCAGCGGGCATCTGTAACTTGTAACATGCTCCTACTACCCTGGTGGTCTAGTGTACCCCCACCCCCACCACTGAGCCCCACCCCGCTCCCCCCTCCGTCAGCGGTGGGAAGCAGCACCACCCGCCTGCCCCGCCGCCCGCCAACTGACAGCTCTGTGGGATGCACACCCATTGGTTCTGGCGTGATCAATGGGTGTAAAGCTCACTTAACACAGGTCAGATATGTGAATTTCACATATCTGGACTGAAATAATCTGTTATGGGCTCTGCGCCAGATGGCTCACGCTGAGACCAATAGATGTCAGCCGGAAGCTATCAATCGATGAGTAGGGCGCCAAGCAAATGAGTCGTGCCGCGCCAGCCGGCTGAAGGGAGGGGAAATGAGGAAATCGTGAAACTCACAGAATGAAAGTACACTGGGCACCCTGATCACCGAGGCTCAATAAGATATATTCTGAGATTACAGATGCCAGCCGCTCAGGCAACAATCAGTCACTGGACCACCAGGGATATTGGATGTAGAGACCTGATGCCTGCGATCCAGCACTTTGCAAGCTCACTGGACCACCAGGATAATGATTAGATGAGGGGTTATGTATGTGATGCCCTGGGTCGGGCAGAGTGCAGTCCACTGGACCACCAGGATATTGGATGGGGGTTTTTACGCAAATGCCCACGATCGGGCTGCAGAGGGTGTCAGTCCCCGACGGTTGCTGCCTGGCAGGCGCCAGGTGCAAGTCGTCGGAGATCAGTGCACCTGCATGCTAATGGCATGCAAATGGGGCCATAATGAGATGTAAATGGACTCCTGTGTGCCTTGCATAAATTATGACCCCATTTGCATGTTCCCTTTTGAACATCACAGGTGCTGTGCATGGCGCAATGGCACTTGCACTAGCGCATCTCCATGCTCCACTCTGGTCACTTGCGCTGGTGCAGTGCCACTGCGCCATGCACAGTGGGGGTGGCCAGGGTGTGATATTCAAAGTTGCTGTGCCATAGCGCAGCTCTGTTGAATATCACCCAGGCCACACCCCTGCACAACAATGTTGAGCTGCACCCAGGCTTGCGCCACAGCCTGGCACAGTTTGAATATCCAGGCCACTGTGTATAAAAATTCCATTTTTATTTTCACTTGCAATGCAGACAAACAAATGAACAGACCAATCTGGCCCACAGAAGAACAGAAAAGACTCTCTTATGTTTCACCTTCAACAAGACTTTCTCAAAGATAGTGCCCCCTATTGATGTTGCTACTTATATACCCACAATGAGTACAATCACAGACAATTAAATAAAATCATATGATAAAGTGACAGTGCATTATACACCACCTACATAGTGCTAAACAAGACAAGTGTTTTCAAACCAAGTGCAAAATCACCACTATGTAATGAGCAGACAATACAAAAGACACACTACTTAAAATATTCCTTGCAATTTGACTTTCTTATAGCAGGCATATATCATTGTTTATTTAAATAGGACAATTGTCCTTTAACATCCTTCATTGTAGGTAAACACCAATATTCCTGTGTATGAGGTCAAAGGAATAACATTAACTGGAGAGTTTTTATAAAAGGATACCTTAGCCATTTAGCCGGGAGTGGGTGGGATGGAAGACTCCTAATGAGGCTTACACAGGATGAAATAAACTGAAGATAGAGGCTGTATAGTTTAACCTACTATGGGCTATAGAACTATTGACCAAAATACTAATATAAAAGGGAAGGGTGGGGGAGAGGGATAAACAACACTTCATATAATTTTATATAATTAGTAGTACTCTACCAAATGGCAATAATAAAGGAGATTAATTTTACAAATATTAGATATTCAAGAAAAATAAGCCAAATCAAGGTACATTTTTGACATTTTATACCATTAGCAGTACTCACTACCCGATGGCTAGAATAAAGGAGAAAAGAGGGGTCCTTTAATATTGAAAAATCTCTCTGGACAAACACAAAGATCTGTAAAAAAATTATGACACAGAAAGACACATTAGAATCCTTATCGTCTATTTTTAAGAAATGGATTTATTTCAATATGTTCATTCAGACCTTTTCCCTTATAGGATTCCAGAGTGTATATCCAAAACTGTTCCTTCCTACTTAGAAGTCCCTCTCTATCTCCACCTCTAGGGCCTAGGACATGTAAGGGATATGCAGTGGTGAGCTGTCAGATAAATGATTTATCTACACAAGTGCTGTCTGACCTCGGGTAACCTCACACGTGGGCATAAGCCACAAGTGAGATGTCCTAGGTCAAACAGCATGAGTGTAGATAAATCATTTATCTAACAGCTCACCATTGTATATTTAATTTATGCAATAGGGATGCTTTCTGTCAGTGGAGGGACATTTGCTTTTGATTGTTTTCTTTTTTGCACGTTTGTCAAAAAAGTGAACAAAAAATTGCATTTTCTGCTCTTTTTTGCTAATTATAAAAAAATCTATAAGGTATCTAAATGAAATACCACTCATTTTGTAGATAATTTTGTGCTGCACAACTTTTATGCTCACAGCACTATGCAATCTGTTTTTATTTTAAAGTTATTTGCATTTGAATATAGTTAGTACTGGTACTGAGGCTAAACATTCTAAATGAGTGATTGTGACATCTACTATGTATATTAATCCGTGATGATGCATCTACTATGTGTATAAATGTAAAATTTTGAATTTATCTCATAGTAGCTCAGATTTATCACATAGGATTCATGTCTACACCTATTGCATAAATGTTCAGTCCCAGTAAATTTCAAGATATGGTCACAATCGTTTTCAATATTTAACATATGTGTTGCCCTACATACTCCAAATTCTTATTCTTTATTGCTGTCATGTGTTCCCCACACTTTCTTTAATTTTCTCTTTGTCTTTCCTACATAGTAAGAGCCACATGATTAGAAGCTAAATAGACTACTTAGGTAGTGTCACAAGTTATTAGTCTAGTAATAGTGTACATTTTCCAGTTGAGGGACACTTGAACATGCCACACTCTTTCATACCTGTACAATATTTACAGTGGCACATTCCTTGTTTCCCACTGGTAGGGTGGCAACCAATTTTTGGAAGGTCCTTCTCTTTTATGAACCCACAGATCATAATACTTTGCTACTAGCTGAGTTGTCTTCCCACCACCATGGAGAACATACTTGAAAGTCTATTTTTTAGAGCCGAAAAGGTTGCAGTGAGCTGTACTGGAAGCTGAATTAGAAAACTTGGAGGTTAGGTTCAAGGAAAGGGGTACTCATATGGCTGTATAAGAAAAGCTTGGGAAGCAACAGATATTCTGGAAAGAGAGACTTTATTACTTAAGAAAATGCCTGAGGCAAAATCTAGGGATAGTCAAATTAATTTTGTTAGTACATTTTGTGTTAGATCAGGCCAAACTAGAGACCGTAGTTGAAAAATTGGCCTGTTCTGAGTGCAGATCCATGTTTAGTGGAAACTGCCAAGACTACACCCAGAATGGCCCATAGCAGGGCAACTAATTTGGGGGACAAGCTGGTCCATTCGGCATATGTAAAAGAGAAGGAACATTCCAAAAATGAGTTGCCACCCCAACCAGCGGGAAACGAGAAATGTGGCCACTGTAAATATTGTACAGGTATGACAGAGTGTGGCATGTTCAAGTGTCCCTCAACTGGAAAAATGTACACTATTACTAGACTAATAACTTGTGACACTACCTACATAGTATGTTTAGCCACCTGCTCATGTGGCTCTTGCTATGTAGGAAAGACAAAGAGAAAAATTAAAGAAAGAGTAGGGGAACACATGAGGCAATAAAGACTAAGAATTTGGAGTACATATGGGCAACACATATGTTAAATACTGAAAATGAACGTGACCATATCTTGAAATTTATTGGGATTGAACATATTGTCCTAGGCCCTAGTGGTGGAGATAGAGAGGGACTTCTAAGTAGGAGGGAGCAGTTTTGCATATACACTTTGGAATCCTATAAGGAAAAGGGCTGAATGAACATATTGAAATAAAGCCATTTCTTAAAAAATTTACTTTAAGGATTCTAATGTGTCTTCTGTCCCATCCTTTTACACATCTTTGTGTTTGACCAGAGAGTTTTCAATATTAAAGGATCCATCTTTTCTCCTTTACACTAGCCATCTGATAATGAGTACTGCTAAGGGTATAAAATGTCAAAAGTGTATCTTGATATGGCTTATTTTTCTTGAATATCTAATATTTGTAAAATTAATCTCCTTTTTTATAGCCATTTGATGAGAGTACTGCTAATGATATAAAATTATATGAGTGTTCTTTATCCCTATTCCCCCCTTCCACTTTTTATATTAGCATTTTGGTTCAAGAGCGCTATAGCCCATATTAGGTTAAACTATGCAGCCTCTATCTTCAGTTTATTTAATCCTGTATAAACTTCATTAGCAGCCTTCCATCCCCCCCTCCCGGTCTAAATGACTAAAGTATCCTTTTCATAAAACTTCCAGTTAATGTTATTCCTTTGACCTCATAAACAGGAATATAGGTGTTTACCTACAATGAAGGATGTTAAAGGACAATTGTCCTATTTAAATAAACAATGATATATGCCTGCTATAAGAAAGTCAAATTGTAAGGAATATTTTAAGTAGTGTGTCTTTTTGTATTGTCTGCTCATTACATAGTGGTGATTTTGCACTTTGGTTTGAAAACACTGTCTTGTTTAGCACTATGTAAGGTGGTGTATACATATGCACTGTCACTTTATCATATGATTTTATTTAATTGTTATGTGACTGGACTATTGTGGGTATGTAAGTAGCAATATCAATAGGGGGCACTATTTTTGAGAAAGCCTTGTTAAAAGTGAAAAGTAAGAGAGTCTATTCTATTCCTCTGTGGGCCAGATTGGTCCATTTGTTTGTTCATCGTCACTGCAAGTGAAAACAAAATGGAATTTTTATATACAACATATTATGTATCCATTTGAAACATTCTTTCATCTGCCTAAGGGGTAAGTGCCATGACTAGAGTTCATTTACAGTGCCTAAACACTTTGTATGGCATGTATAACATATTATGTATCATTATGTATATTCATGCAGTATTATATGTATTATATGTCTCAGGGTCACCCCTGAAAGTGGGCAGCTGCTGCTCATGGATCCCCATAGAAACATAGACTTTGACGGTGGATAAGGACCACTTGTCCCACCTAGTCTGCCCATTTCCCTACCTACTAGATAAGCTGCAAATCCTAGTTAATCAACAGCCTATTTCTTCTCACCTCCCACAGGAATTGCCTTAAGTCTGTCCTATGCATTCTTGAACTCCCCCATCGTTTTTGACCCCACAATCTCCTCAGGAAGGCCATTCCATGCATCTGCCACCCCCTCTGTGAAAAAATACTTCCTCACTTTGCCCCTGAGCTGTCCCCCCTCTATCTACAAATTTTGTCCCCTTGTCCTTGCACATCTCTTTTTCTGAAAGATGCTACCCTCTTGGACTTTGTTGATTCCCTTGAGGTATTTAAATGTTTCTATCATATACCCCATCTCCCTCCTTCCTCAAGGGTATACATATAAGCTCTTTAGTCTCTCCTCATATGATTTCTGTTACAGACCCTGCATCATTTTAGTTGCCTCCTCTGGACTGCCTCCATCCTGTCTATGTCCTCATGGAAATGGGGTCTCCAGAACTGGACACAGTACTCCAGATGGGGTTTCACCAACTGTCTGTACAGAGGGATAACAACTTCTTGATTTCTACTGGTGCCACCTCCTATATATCCCAGTGTCCCCACAGCCTTCCTTACTGCCTTCTCGCATTACTTGCTAACCATTAGGTCATCTGATATGATTACCCCAGGTTCCTTTCCATTTTGTTGTCATTACTACCTCCCTCCATTGTGTACTCTTCCCCTGGGTTTTGTTTACCAGGTGCATTACTTTGCACTTCTTTGCATTGAATCAGGCTGCCATACTTATGACCATTCTTCCAACCATGCCAAGTCCCTTCTTATCCTTTCCACCCTCCTGTGTATCAACCCTGTTGCAGATCTTTGTGTCATCTGCAAAGAGGGATACTTTTCCTTCTAGTCCTCTGCAATGTCACTTTAAAGACATTAAAAGGATGGACCCAGTCTGAACCCTGCAGTACCCTACTAGTAACCCCTTTCTTCAGAGTGGACTCCATTTAATATTACCTTCTGTGTCCTGTTGTCCAGCCAATATTTCACCAAGGCTACCACCCTGGGACCCACTCCTAGGCTGGCTAATTTGTTTATTAATCTTCTGTGTGGGTCTGTGTCAAACACCTTGCTAAAGTCTAGGTAGATCATGTCCACAGCCCCTCCCTGGTCTGCAACCTTGGTCACCCAGTCAAAGAAATGTATTAGATTAGTCTGACATGACCTTCCCCCTGTGAATCCATGCTGTCTTGGGTCCTGTGCCACAATGGTCTCTAGGTACTTAACAATTCTTTCCTTCAGAACTGATTCCATCATTTTCCCTACCACTGAGGTCAATCTGACAGGTCTGTAGTTTCCTGCCTCTGTCTTGCTCCCACATTTGTGAAGTGGAATCACATCCACCCTCCTCTAATCCTTGGGTACCACACCATCCTCCATTGGTTTGTTAAAAAGTATAGTTAGTGGTGTCACTAGTTCTCCCCTTATATCTTTTAGAATTCAGGGGTGAATCCCATCAGGCCCCATTGCTTTGTCCACCGTCAGTTTTAGGAGTTCTTTCACAACCCTTTCTTCTGTGAAAGGACTGGGATTGACCCTATCCAGAGTGCTTCTATTGATTGCATTAGGTACTTCCCTTCTTCTTTTGTGAATGCTGATAGAAGTATTCATTCAATATCCCTGCTTTTTCATTGTCCTCTCTGCCCAGCCACCATCCCTTTATTCAGCATCACTTTTCTCCTTTGTCTTTCTATGCTCCTAATATACCTATAAATGGTTTTATCCCCTTCTTAACTGAGTTGGCTATCTTTCCTCAGTTTGGGCCTTTGTTATTCTGGCTGCCTTCCTTACTTCCTTCTGCTTTAACTGGTACAGTTCTCTGTACTGTACCTTCTGTGTTTCTAAACTTCCTAAATGCTGTCTTTTCTCCCTAACCTTCCCCCACCTCTTTTGAGAAGCATATTGTTTTTCTTTCATTTTGATTTGTTTATTTGCTTCACACAAAGGCGTGTTGCCTCATGATGGCAGTTTGATGTTTCTCCATTGTTGCTCCACCTCCTTCTTGCCTGTTTGCTAGTGCTTTCTGAGGCACTCTCCATTTTGACAAGGCCAGCCCTCCTGAAGTCCAGTACCTTCACTTTTTGTATGACTTGACTCTGCAGCTGAGTTTATCATCAACCACACTGTTTGGAGGTCACTTGTTCCCAGATGGCTACCGACTTCTAGATCTGAGATCTTCTCTCCATCCCCGTTTCAGAGTACCAGGTCTAAGATTGCTCCCTCCTGAGTGGGTTCCAACACTAGCTGTCTGGGAGGGCATGCTAGGGCATCGAGAATGGCCCTGCTTTTGGATGTGGCTGCAGCAAAGGTGCTCCAGTTAACATCTGACATATTCAGATCCCCCATCAACAATCTCTCCCCTTTCTAAGGATGCCTTCTAGCATTTCTTTGTCCATTTACTCCCCGAGATGGGGGTCTGTATACAACCCCTATGCGATTGTGGTGCCATTTTCAGTCTCCAGGTAAACTAGTGTCTGTGTTCATGGCTATCAAATATTAAATAAATAAATATGCAAAATACTAGTTTAAAAAGTTAGCTTTAAAACAAGAACCTTTAAGAACCTGAACCTTTTTTGAGTTGTAAATGGCTAGAGGCTGATCCAGCCGGGGTAAAATAGCATAATAGCACTTTAGCATGTAGCCAGC
The DNA here is from genome assembly GCA_016271365.2 of Neoceratodus forsteri. Taxonomy (NCBI): domain Eukaryota; kingdom Metazoa; phylum Chordata; order Ceratodontiformes; family Ceratodontidae; genus Neoceratodus; species Neoceratodus forsteri. The sequence continues at coordinate 1,306,872,085 of CM057458.1, forward strand.
TTGATTGACAGGAAGCAGTACGAACATACATACAAACATAAAAAATTGCCAGCAGAAAAAGGCCCACAGGTCTGCCAAGTCTGCCCGATTGTAGCTCTTAGTTTCATATTACTACAGCAGTCCCTGTCCTGTAAAACGAAACTGAACAGGGTACTAAGTGTCTTTGGATGTTACATCACACAAATATGGCTTTCTGAGCTTAAAAACTATGTTTTTCCTTTCAATTATTATTGAAAAATACATAATATAATATAATACATAGTTAATAAGTTTATCAACAATCATTCATGCAACACCAGGGACCTGATATTGAAAAGTTTGCATAGGCGATAACGTGTCTTTGCGTGCACAAACCAGGGTTTGCTCTTGATCTCCATATTCAAAAGGGACTGCTGTGTGGGCAAAGAGGGCTACTGCCCACACAAAACACAATGTATGTGGGTGGGCAAGGGGAGGGGCGTGGCCATGAATAGCTGCCATACCTCATATTCAGCGGCTTTGCGCTGCACAAAAGGGTTTAGCACAGGCCTTTTGCACAGTGCAGATACCACTGAACAAAAGTCTGACTTACTCCAGGCAACCCTAGTGGCTGCCGGAGGTAATGCAACCACCTAGCGGGTTGGCTGCTGGGGAGCACACCTACCCACTTTGGTCAATGGCACCCCACCAATTGTCAGCCCATAGTACCAGTACAACCCTTGGTGGTGCTAGTGGTGCCTCCCCAATTGCCAGCCCATAATGTAATTAAAAACCTCCTGGTGCTGGTGGTTGCCTCCCACTGATCACCAGTCCATAATCTAATAAAAAATCCTGGTGCTAGTGGTCTCCTCCATTTGCCAGCATGTAGTAAAACTAAAAACCTTCCCTATTGTCCAGTGCCCCCAGCACCAATCATGGTATCACCACTCTTAATTTCTCACAATCTCTGGCATCTACAGGCCCTCCTGTGGCACATAAAACTCTCCCTCTGTCACCTTAGCAGTACCTTCGGTGCCACAGGTGTGTGATGTAGTGACTGGCACAGCCTCTATACCTCCTTGGCTGGTTGTCATATGTCCAGGTTGAGAGCACACCTCTATTTATAGGACATGGTGTGTCACCCTGTCCTATAAATAAGGGGTGCATTCCCTGCCTGGACATATGGTGGCTGACCAAGGAGGTGTGAGGAGGGTTGTGCCAGTCACTATATGTTCACCTGTGACACTGAGGGTGCAGATAAGGTGGGTGGGGGGTATTCAGTGCTGCAGAGGGCAGGTGTGCTCCCCCAGTGGCTACTTGGCTAGGTGGCTGCATTATCTCCAGCAGTCATTGGGTTGCCCAGAGTTATGTTGGGGTTTTGTTTGGCAGTATTTCCACTACACAAAAAGACCACAATATACCCTTTTGTGCAGCACAAGGCTGCTGAATATGGGGTAGTGCAGCTATTCTGGACCCTACCTCTTCCCTGTCCACCCGCACACATTATTTTATGAACTGGTGCTAACCTTTTTTGCCCATGTATCAACCCAGTTTGAATATGAGGATCCAGCACAAACCCCGGTTTGCACAGGCAAAGACCCGATAGTGCCAATGCAAACTTTTGAATATTGAGTCCCTGGAATCTGTGCCATATTACCTGGTACCAACACCTCCTCTTTTTCTTCCCAATATCCCAAGAAGGGGAATCAGGCTCATAGTGCTTCGTCATTCTGAACCAGAGGAATGATGCTGTGAGTTCCTTCTGCTTCGCACCCCCTTGCAAAGCTGTGTCCACTCAGACTCTGAAGGATTTTGAGGAGGCAACCATTTTACCATCAATTATTTCACTGCTATGGCAATAAAAATGTTGTGAAAGTACCTCTTCTCCTTTCAGTTGCCACCTGCTGGTTGCATACCTAACAGTATGTGAAGGGGGCACCAAACAGGCTTTATTTTAAAAGTACTAGAGAGGCTAGCTTTGATCTCATCCAAATACTGGGATATGACTGGACAATCCTAAAGTGCAGAATATGGTCTCTCCTCCCTCGCACCTTCTCCAGCATCTATCCACAAAGATTTAATGAAAATGTTTAGCTCTAGTTGGAGTTTGAAAAAAAGTGACTGCTACTTTCATGTGAAATTCATATCCCTGGAGGCAGTGGCCATGTAAATATTATCCCAAATAGCCTCCCATTATTTTGGGGTAGTTCTTCAGGAACCTGCTGTTCCCAAAACTCTTTTATTTGGTTTATTGGGTCCCTTTTGTACCCAGTTAAGATGTTACAGAGGGCTGATATTAACCCTCTAGGTTTATACTGCTCTGCTATAGTGTCTAAATGCAGTATCCCATCGATGGAGTGACACCATGAGTGAGGCACAACCAGTTTGCCAGTACCTGCTGACATTATCAGCTTCTATTAGTATTTTGGGTTTATTTTCTGGACAAAGCATAAAGCTTCTTAACTATCTAGAAATGAGCTGTTAACCTTTATAGTACTGCAGGAGTGTGTATAAAACGATGTAAGAAACCACTATGGTTCTCAAAGGAGGTGGCAGTGAAGGTTCAAGAGAAAAAGAAAGGATTCAGAAAGTACAAGGAATCACAGAAGGAGCAGAACAGAAAATTGCATCTGTTAAAGCAAAAGGAAGCTGGGAAGGCAGTCAGAACAGCAAAGGCTCGAACTGAGGAAAAGATAGCCAACTTAGTTAAGAAGGGGGATAAAACCTTTTTTAGGTACATCAGGGAGCGAAGGAAGACTAAGGGAGGGATAGTGAGGCTTAATAAGGGGAAGGGTGACGGTGAAAAGGCAGAGATACTAAACAAATATTTTTGCTCTGTATTTATAAATGAAGAGGAGGAGGTACCTAAAACAAACAATAGAAACACTCTGGATACAGAAGTTGATACCAGCCCATTTACAGAAGAAAGGGTTCTGAAAGAACTCTTAAAACTGAAGGTGGACAAAGCAATAGGACCAGATGGGATTCATCCCTGAATTCTAAAAGAACTAAGGGTAGAACTAGTGACACCACTGACTACCCTCTTAACAAATCATGGAGGATGGGTGGTACCTGAGGACTGGAGGACAGCAGATGTTATTCCTCTCACAAAAGTGGGAGTAGGACAGAAGCAGGAAACTACAGACCTGTTAGTTTAACTTCAGTGATAGGGAAATGATGGAATCATTTCTGAAGGAAAGAATTATCGTGTATCTAGAGGCTAGAGGGGCACAGGACTCAAGGTAGCATGGATTCACAGTGGGAAGGTCATGCCAGATGAATCTAATAGATTTCTTTGACTGGGTGACCAAAGTAGTAGATCAGGGAGGGGCTGTGGACATGGTCAACCTAGACTTTCGCAAGGCATTTGACTCAGTCCCACAAAAAAGATTAATATACAGGTTAGCCAGCCTGGGACTGGGTCCCAAGATGATAGCCTGGGTAAAGAATTGGCTGGAGAATAGGACACAGAGGGTAATAGTAAATGGAGTCCACTCTGAAGAAAGGGGGGTTACTAGTGGGGTACCACAGGGTTCAGTATTAGGACCGGTCCTCTTCAATGTCTTTATAAGAGACATTGCAGAAGGACTGGAAGGAAAAGTATGTCTCTTTGCAGATGACACAAAGATCTGCAACAGAGTTGATACTCAAGGTGGGGTGGAAAGGATGAGAAGGGACATGGCAAGGTTAGAGGAATGATCAAATGTATGGCAGCTTAGATTCAATGCTAAGAAGTGCAAGGTAATGCACCTGAGAAACAAAAACCCTGGGGAAGAGTACACAATGGGAAGTGAGATACTAACAACAACAAAAATGGAAAGGGACCTGGGGGTAGTCATATCATATGACTTAAAGGTGGGCAAGCAATGTGAGAGGGCAGTAAGGAGGGCTGGGGGATACTGGGATGCATAGGGAGAGGCATCACCAGTAGAAAACAGGAAGTTGTCATCCCTCTGTACAGACAGCTGGTGAGACCCATCTGGAGTACTGTGCTCAGTTCTGGAGATCCAGTCTCTGCAAGGACATAGACAAGATGGAAGCTGTCCAGAGGACGGCAACTAAAATGGTGCAGGGTCTAAACTAGAAGACTATAAGAGAGACTAAAGGAGCTTAATATGTATAGCATCGAGGAAAGGAGGGAGAGGGGGACATGATAGAAACTTTCAAGTACCTCAAGGGAATTAACAAAGTCCAAGAGGGTAGCATCTTTCAAAAAAAGTGGTGTGCAAGTACAAGGGGGCACAATTTGAAGATGGGGGGGCTCAGAGGTAATGTAAGGAAGCATTTTGTCACAGAGAGGGTTGTGGATGCATGGAACGGCCTTCCAGAGGAGGTTGTGGAGTCAAAAACAGTGGTTGAATTCAAGCATGCATGGGACAGTCATAAGGCAATTCTAGGGGGTTGGGGTAGAAAGAAGTAGGCTGCTGGTTAACTAGGATCTGCAGCTTATCCATTAGGTTGGGAAATGGGCAGACTGGGTGGGCCAAGTGGTTCTTATCTGCCATCAAATTCTATGTTTCTATGTTTCTATATATATATGTATAGGATATGATTATGCTTCGACAAGATCATATTTATCTTCACGAGGCCAATGATATATGATATCTCACAAGTGGCGAAGCCACGAGTGAGATATCTTGATGTCATTGGCCTCTCGTGAAGATAAATATGATATCTTCAGTCGGGCCATGTCATCTTCTGTTTATACAATATGTGTTTTGGGCCACATGTGATAGAATCTCTTCAAACACAGTTCTCAATACCCTCTCCAAGAGGCTCCAACACAAAAGATGAGCTACAGTATGTGTTTTGGAAAAAAATTATTTGGTGGATTTTTGTAGTTTTAAAGAAATTTATCTGGTTGATCCTGCCATTATTTTACATAAATAATCATTTAAATAAGGATTTAAAATGTGGACTGGTTGATCCTGTCGCTCTGAGATTTGTTAGCCCACTAGTAGCCATATTGATAATTTCACTGTTTTCCTGAATTATTCCCCATCAAGAGAACTGATGACATGTTTCATAAAAAAATGTTAATCTGATTCACATATTGTTTAGTTAACATTGCTTAAAATGATGAGTCTATTGATTTGCCACATTGGTGCTTTGGCAAGCAGAAAGCCATTTCAGAATATGTGATTTAAAGACCAATAGTTTGTCAGACCTTCTTAGGGGCATATCTTCATGAGTTATAAGAAAAATGGACTTCTGGTCATTTTAACTCAATTTCTCCACAAAAAGCTGCCGACTCTTTACTGAGAGAGAGAGAGCCAGGAGCTTCTAGACAGCAAAAGGAAGAGTGAGCATATGTTGCTATAGCAACAGACTCTCGTACTACCTTCTGCTTTCTCCAAAGCTGCTGACCTTGGTCTCTCTCATTCTTGGTACAGTCAGCAGCTTTTTTGTGGAGAAATTCAGTTAAAATGAGCAGAAGTCCACATTTTTCTTACTTAGCTCATGGAGATTGCTTTACTATGAAGGTCTGGGGAGCGAGTCTGGGGAGCGAGTTATGGAGTCTCTACTAGCACTCGGTCAATGCTACATTTCTGGGGAAAGTGAAACTCTTATTATGCTTGCTGAAGTGCAATGTTGCAGGATCAACCAAATAAGTGTTTTTTAAGCAGTATTTAGCTAAACAAATACGGCAGGAAAGTGAAAGTCTTACTACCGAAGAGCAGAGCGGCAGGGTCAACCAGATAAGTGTTGATATACAAATTGTGTTACTATTTAGAGAAATTGGACATTATTTTAAATGTATGGCAGCAGATTAGCAGTACTAATAGCACTCGGTCACGCTACACTGGAGAACAAAAGTGAAAGTTGTGACTGTGAGAATGGCAGTTTCAGTATGACGTATAGGAGTGTGGAGATAACAGCATGACGTATAGGAACATGGAGATATCAATGATATCTTCACTGGCTAATGCAGATATCACTTTTTATTCTTGCATTTATCCCAAAACACATATTATATATATATATATATATATATATATATATATATATATATTCCATATCTGTGTGGAGTATCAGACTCAAAAGTCACATAGTCACACTACACAATACCTGAATTCTGCAATGTTTCTCATTTGAAACAGGTAAGTGTGTTTCTCTGCTAACTTACATGTTGCTGCTAGCATGCTGTTTAAAGGGCCCCAAGCTCACATGTTTGTGTGTATGAATGTGTAGTATCAGAGAGCATTGTAACACAGTTTCATGTGACTAAATACCTCCTGATCTTACCATGGCATAAGAAAGAAATGGATCAGTACAGTATTATGTGCAGAGCCCTTCTGCACTATTATCTGAAGCTGCACAGCTGTATATGGGACTGTGTCACCCAAAGGATTCCATAGTATCACTTCTCTCTCTTTGCCTTGCTGACAGTTTGTCAGTGCAAACGCATGTTCCTGTTTCTATACAAATTCCTAAATTTCTGGTAGCAGGGGCAGCCAAAGACACCATGCTGCCACTTTTGAACCTATTTATGGATGATATCAGACAGCATTTACACTGACCTTTCATGTGTGTAAATCGTTCCTAATGTTATCCTAAAAATAGCAAATAATGTAACAGAATACTATTATATACAGCGTGCTGCTGCCCTGTCATCTAATCCTGTACACTTGGGCATCTAGGTGGTACCATAGGACACAGAGTGTTCAATATTCATCATGAGCCATAGTTGACATCACCATACAAATCATTTTAAATATTAACAAGGAAAAATGATTATTATCCTAGGCTGAAAACATCATGCTGCATTCATACCACTGTTAGTTCTGTGGTACTGCTTCTGCATGTGGCAGTATAATAACCAAATATTCCTTCTGCATACAGTATTGAATAGAAAACTGCATAGATTTGTGACCAGAACTTGTTATTCATACTACATGTGTGTGTTAATGTAACCATGCCCATCTTGGTTTGAGCATGGGTACATTGGACAATGCATGTTTCTCAAAAGGTACCATGCTGTCATTTCTGTGTCTATGGCCACATTATATTACACACCCTTTTATCCATGCTTTCTTCTATGTTAATGCCTCATGATATTATCCCAGCATAACTAAATGATGCATATCAGTGTATTGTGTAGAGTACACCTGTTCTGGCATGCTACCCTGTGCAGATGCCCAGAACGCTGTGTACAGCCATGGCTGCACAAATGCTACAGTTGGTGGACCATGATGATGGATGTTTCTTGTAGTACATTTAGACACTTGTATGTTATTTCTGTCACCTGCTGCTGGTTGTCTGTGATTTGTTGTGTTGCCTTGGTCCTCCCTCACTTGCATATGTGTGTGTGTGTGGTGCTGGGGGTGGGGGTGGGGTGGGGTTAGGGAATACTGAGTTAGAGTTTTCAACCCTAACACTGAATTTCCTTGCTTTTGTCACTGTGGAACAACCCTAACTGATGCATTAAACAGAGTTTTTTGCCATGAATTTCCTGTCTTTTTGAGAAAGCATTATCTGCATACTACATTGTATGTGTTGGTGAGAGTGTGGCTCCCTTTGTACACTATGCTTTGACCAAGATATAGATAGCTTTATCATAATATGAACTTGTCTTATGTTATTAATGTGGCAATAATTCATGCTACACTTAAACATAAAATGAACTCATACATAAATGGAATAGGAGAGTAATACAGTATAGCAGGTTATATTCATGGTCAGAACATTTTCACTATATTAGCTTACTTCAAATATCAAAGAAAATAACCTGAATGTGAAAATTACTGCATTATAAGGGTATGCTGTTTGTAAGCTGTAAATAAGGCACTGACAACTTTTCAATGCATTTTAAAGAACAAATACATTTATTTTAACAAACACACAAGAGAAACAAAGAAAAATAGATCATAGCAATCATTGCTGCATCTGTCTGTGTTCATCTGTTTTCCTGCTGCATGTGCCACCAAACTCTAAAAAAGAAATATAAACATTTAACTGACTGCTCGAAGCCCATATGTAGTAGAGAATAAAAACAGGCTGTCACATGGTTACTGTCACAGTCTTATCTGAGTGATGCAGTTCATATGCCCTTCTGAATTCCTGACTGCTGAAATCCATGAACAATGTCATCCTGTCTTGCAGCTGGTTGTTCATAGCTGTTCTGGATCCAGCAAGCATGGTGCTCTTTAGGATTTTTAGCCTCAGGTCTGCACCCATATTGTCTCCATTGCCTGCTACCAGTCGGTCTGAGACGATTCCCACATAACATGTGGTGAATTGTTTCTTAAGGTAGTCCTTGAAGATTTTGTTAACAGAAACATCAAGGGGCTGGAGTGCATTGGTGCAAGATGCTGGTATGAATATTGGTATGATGCCATTAGTTTCCAGCTGTTTAAGGACTACCTCTGTGGAATGTGCTCTGTACAGATCCAGGATGAGGAGAGCCTTTTGTTCATCAGGCAGGGAAAGTGCTTCTTTCTGTAGTTTTATGTGTAGTACCAGAACTTTATCAATAAATTCTAATGTTGTTTCTACATTTGCCCAGTGGTTATCACTGTGAGTTACGTTCCACTCACTGGGGAATTGGTGCCAAGGGTGAGATGTAGGCTCCATCCTTATAAATCAGTTGCAGGGGCACTTTGCCTTCTAAGTGCAGGCAAGCACCACTGTGATTTGTCTTTGTCACCCAGTCCAGTGACAGGGACTTGCCTAAACCAGCTACCTCCATTGTTCACTCTGACACAGGGATCATATTGACCCTGTCTCATCCATGTTGATAACCAGTTGTGGGTGGATCAGTTCCAGTGCACAGGCATTCGAGAGTCTGGATAAAAAAGCAGACTTTAAATTGGGAAAGTCACTTGGTGTTTTATGCCCTGCATTTGTCCCTTTTCTTTCATTGAATCCAATTCTGTGTAAGTAACCCCACGCCCATTTGCTAGACAATTCTTGGTGCCCCCCATTCTCAGTTAGCATCTGAGGAGAGTTGGCTTTGACAATGCCGACTGCTACTGCCTGAATGACACTGGCATTAACGACTGCTCCCTTGGCACAGAGCGATTTTACAATTTTTTTCACTTGCTCCTCCAGATGTTCCTCTAAATTCGTTGACCATCCACGCAGTTTGTGAGGTAGGAGGGGAGACATGGTAGTGGGGTCCAGTGTTTTTGAGATCTGACATGTAATGGCACTTGAAACTACGCATAAGTACTTTCATTGATTCGGTTGCCTGTGGTACTCATGTAGTGGTGAACAACAGCCATCACCTCCTGCTCAGCCGCATACTTCCCCACTTGAAATCTAATATCAGGTGTGTAATTAACATAAGAAGATGGTCTGCTCTTCTTTGATGGTGGTGAGGATGCTGCTTCAAGCTCTTTTGCAAACAGTTGCTGCTACTCCATGCTCAACCCCTGAACTCTCTGCCAGATCAGAACCAGAAACGGTGCTTGCATCGACTGGGTACTTGTGTTTTGCAGGCTGTGAGGAGTTTATTCATTTTAGTAAGGACATGCTGTGCAACAACAGAGAGTCTGGACACTGAACGGACACTGAGCGGCAACTGAATGGCAACCAAGAAAGTAAAAAACAGCGTGTGTCAGGGAGTGTTTTAAGAATGCGTGATCAATTAGGGATTAGGAGATCAATTAGGGAACTGGAGCAGGATTATCTGCTATGCCAAGTATTACAGTATTTGCCAGTTACAAGCATGAATACTAGCAGCAGTGAATAGGTGCGTAATAGAGCACCCACAGAATAGATCAGGTGTAATTCAAACTGCTATTCAGTATGTGTGACACATAGATTAATAGTACATGAACTCTGTTAAGTAGAAAGTATGCACAGATTTACCTCTTGTACTTTCTTTGTATGCAGTATATACCAAGTGCAGTATACATATCAGTACTGTAACATTATGTATAATAAAAGACACAACACAGTTAGATAAAGGCTTAAAAAGATTTATTGCCAAATTAATAGCTAATTAAAAAGGCTGAATTAAAAGTCAAATTGGTACACAAAATCAGTCTCACAAAACAATATAAAAAAGTATTGCATCCAAGTTAAAAATACATGTAAAACAGTATGACAGCTACTTGATGAGAAAGTTGTGACAGTAGCTAGACCACATGAACACAGCTGTCACAATAGTCTCTGTACACTGCTTATCATGTATCAAACAGGGATGATGTTATTGTCATTGTGACTGATAGTGTAATGTTCCTGGGGTGGGCGAAAACCAGATGCCAGCTGATTAAATAATAGCAGCAGAAACACATTCTGGTACCTAAAAATTATACTTATTAAAGCTATTTAGATACGTTTAATTTTAATATATTTACATGTAGACATACTCACATATATACACATGTATAGATATATGGATGCATTTGGAAAATTCCCACCTAACCCCCCCCCCCAATTAAGGCAACTGAGAAATATTATAAAGAACATAAAAATCAGTTATCAGTGCAAGTGTCTGATTTACAATAATGTTCAACTGTATATGTGTATTTAATTTACTTTTTACACAAACCACAATTACATGGCATATGCTAACAGGTACTATATACATCACTAAAAATCATCAAAGCTATAATCAACTTTCATAGTGAATTTATGAAGTATCTACATCACTACAACCTTTAAGTTAATAATAAGTGATGTTTGCACACAATACTACAAATATAAAACTAATAATTTATTGTTGAGAAAATGGCACCTCTTGTTAATGCACAAAAATTTACCACGACGCTCTTTATTACTGTTAATGATACTTATATGAAACTCACCACACATTAGAAAAGTTGTACTAAATATCTATGTAATATTAAGTGATATATTAAGAATATGTTGAAATACTTGTCAATTAAATAGTGTTAAACAGCAAAATATTTAGCATTTAATACATTCACTAAAATGCCAATGAAGACAGCTGCTGAAAATCTAACAGTACTGACTTTAACTAAATCATCTATTAATAACCATATATACATATATACAATACAGATGTGTGAAAAGAAAACAGACATAGTAGTACACTGTTGCAATACAATATGAATTTATTAAGTCAAGTTGCAAAGGGACAAAAAGACAAGCCACACCTGGTAATACTCAACATGTTACAGAGTAATGCCTATGTCAGAGTATGATATTCTTAAGTACAGGTCAGCAGATCAGATAGTGTGCAACTGTGTTAAGCACCTATAGTGGCACAAACAAATGCAGGATATATTTTACTAATAAAAGATCCGGATAATATAATGACACAGTACAAGCCAATTTCAATGAGATCAAAACACATTATTTTCCATGCACATGAACAAGTATTGCACCTAAGTAGAGATAAACAGTTGGCAAGTGTGCCAAGTAGTACTTGTTATGGCTGCATGCAAATTACTCAGAAGAAAGAATAATGACAGAACAGGAAGACCAGATAGTCATATCTGTTTAGCCATCTCAAAGTGTTTCTTAGACATCTAAGTGTGGTTTCTCTAATGACTGTAAAGACAGTTGGCGCCGATTGAAGACCACTTCAACTATTTTCACTGTGTCACTGATTAACGCAACTATCTTAGAAGTCAGATTGAGTAAACATATGCATGTAAACCATGCAATGTACTGTCAGTGTAATATTGGACACAGATTTGCATAAGAAAGAATAGTATTTCTGTAGCAGAAGTCACTTTGTAACAAAATGGAGGCAAAGTTATGTCACATGTTGTGTGACTATTCTTCTGATGTATGAAGATTGTGATAGTTCTTCAATATCACCATGTATGCATTTTTAGGTGTCATGGAAATCTCTGCTTAAAAGTGCTTTTGGAGTCATTGCATCAACCCACCTGTTCTGCACCTCAACAAAGAAAAATAATGTCCAGAATGTACAGACTGGCCATGGTGATAGATCACAGCCTGAGTGTCAAACACTGTTTGGTTAAATACAATTCTACTCAGCTGTGAAATCTGTGATGGTATGTCAACTCAGAGCCCATTAGAGTCAAATCTATGCAAATGCAAGCATAATATATTGAGATGAAGTCCTGATACATATAGACTGAGTACATGTCCTCCACACCTAACACATAGGTGACCATTTTCTGTTTTGTGAACAGTTGCCAGAACTTGACACTTTGAGAGTGAGGCACAAAGAAACCCAAAACATATCCTCAGTAGTTCTCACCTCGAATGACCACATGACAGACATACATATTTGGAAACATATGAGACAGTGAAGTACTGTCACATTGGAATCCTCTCTTCATCAAAACTGTTTATGATGGCCATCATAAACTCGGTGGTGTCCTGCTGCATGTTAGCAGTGAACGTACTGCACCCATCATATGTACCTAAGACCTGGCATAGAGGTGTCAGTGACTGTACATTTTGTAACTGATCAGAAGTCACATTAACAACTTCCTTCAATGCCTTTGATAAGGCAGTGTCTTGTGAAGCTGATATTGCCTGCACAAAGTGTGGCACGTGGAGAAATGCTTGCATAGCTGAATTAGTATAGCAGTTTACTCTAGTAATGTATCAAACACAGGGACAACAGCCATACCTAGTGATTTCTTAGAAACAGGTGATATTGCATCTGTATTTGCCATACTGACCTTGTTGTTAGAGTGCACAGTTGATTCAGTGGTGGCAGCTCACTTTCTCTTGTTGCCAGCTGAAGCTGTGACTGTGGCATGTGAGACAACCACATATGTAGGTAGTGGAATGAGAGACATCTGTGGCTGATGCAGTGTACATAATCTGTTGCACTCAACAATACATCGCTTGTCAGCACATATCTTCTGTGGTGCAAGTCTGATGATGTGCAACCCAGAAAGATTGCGTACGCGTGAAAGTGCAACATAGCTCATGCCATCCTTGAAAATGTCTGTGCCTATGTACACCATTGCTGAATCCAAACTCAACCCTGTGACTTATGAATGGAAACAGCATATGCAACACATATTGGAAACTGTTTCCTGTTGACATAGATATCCTTAAATACCTGGAACTTAACACAGGTATGATAAATCTGCACAGACTGTTCCATGTGGTCAAAGTGGACAAGTGTCTCAATAAACGTCTTCTGAGCATTGTATACAAAGTCAATGTTGTGACCCATGACACCATTTATCATGCCACATTCAACATCAAGATTATGCCATAGCATTCTTACAAACTGTAAGAACAGATTCCATGCCAGCTGTACGTGAAACATCCGACTTCAGTTCAGTCATTCAGTCATCTTTGCTACCAGCTTCTGACTTAGAATTACACCATCAACTGTATCAACAGCATGCAGTGTGACAATTTCTGATTCTCTCTGTGCAACATAACACTATTAAATTCAGCACATTTCTTAAGTCATAGCTTAGACACAATCCGTGTGTCCTTGAGTACACATCACTGAAAACATTGCATGCTGTATCTATGGATGTAGTATTCACTGTGATTATTCGACCATGTAACACTGAAAGATGTTGTGGTGAAAAAGGACCTGCATGAGCTTGATTCAACAGTGCCTTGTAAGCCAGATCACCACTCTGCCACATGTTCTCATATAACTCAGCATAGGTAAATAACTCCCGCAGGTTACCACCTCCAATGCAGCCTAATGTATCCTTAGCCTGCTTGACAGTCAGAACTGCAAAGACATGTTCCGCATTAACCGGTGCAAGCTGTAAAAGGTCTCCAAATACAACAATGCTTTTACCACCAAATACATCTCCATAGTCAGTGCCCAAAATCTCCTGTATAAATAGGTGTATACAGGCAAGCATCAAATTAAAGACCATGCTAATCTCATCAATGATTAGTAACATCATTTTAGTAAACAAAGAATGAAGCTGAGATGCAACCTCAAATGACAGCTTATGATACTCTTCTGCTTTGCCATGCTTCACTGGCAACATGAAGAGATGGTGTAGCTTAATTCCACCAATGTTATATGCAGCCAATCCAGTGGGAGCACTAACAGCAACAGACAGTGATGAGCCTGGCAGTTTCCACATTTCAGTCATAATGGCCTCTATAAAGAAGCTTACCTGTATCTGCTGGAACCACTACCAAACATTAGTAGTGGCTTGTGATCACGACAGTCACATTTCTTCTCTTCATGTAGTATCCCTATGCCAAACAGCATCAGTAACTGCAGAGTGCACCACACATTGCTCATTGAGTCTGTCTCTCAATTCTGCTGGATCAACACTGCAATGTGTGCCATGTTCCCTTAGCTCTCCACTTCTGACATGAGTACTTCTGGGGCATTCAGAGGCACTCATGTATACCTTCTCCTTCCAGATCAAGGTTGTTCTGTGAACTAACGAGTGTCCTCTTCAAGTTGTTTCTGTGCCTTTAAGCTGTTCCTTCAGCATCCAGTCTCTATGCCTATGTGTCATAGTATTCAGTTTTGAATGTGTCACTACTGTGATTGAATTGTTCCTCAAATGTATCACAGTCACCTTTCAATTCAGACTCATTTCTCCAGGGTTTAAATAAGAATAGCACAGCAAAGTGGTAAGGCTCTCTGCTCTCAGATGTGCCTAAATGTAATTTGCAATGGTCAATAAGCCAAGGCTTATGTCTCTTTACAAGTCATCCATCCACTCCTCTGACCTTGTAAATGTCATGTGTGCAATCAGGTGAGACATCTGTCTTGTAATCGTACTATTTAGCACCTCAAATAGACACATACCATCCATGTCACTGTGTCTATGGGGTTAGTATGTCAATTAGGTTATTCTTCAATATACATTTTGAAGAGGGTCTGTTGAGAGCCAGCTCCTCAATCTCAGCATGAGGAATAAGTACACGCTACGCTTCTTTGTAGTTAACACTGAGAAATGCGATAGCATCAGATTTGCCATACAAATGTGTACCAATCAAATGATTGCCGGCCTCATAAGCACCACATTCTCTGTGTGATAGGTCTTCAATCCCAGTGACCACAACTGAGATGTCAATGATTTGCTTGAACTGGCAATATATTCCCAAAGAGCTTGCAAGCTAGTCTGTTCATGTTTGGTGATGTACAAAGTGACGTACTGAACCAGAGCCAATAAGTTGTCAGCCACAAATGGAACATCTATGTTTGCTTGCCACATTAGAAGAATGGGTTTGTAGTCATTGATGTACACCTCATTCTCATCCCTGGGTAACTCATATAACCTCTTGCTTGATTTTGCCTTCAAGTGGTGTTACATTGCAGAAAACAGTTCATTCATGCGACCGCTCTGACAGACACGTCTAGGAAATCCAAAGCGACATCTTGTGTACAAATCAGATTTGCTCACTACCAGGCAGCAGTATTTTGCACAATATGGCATTGGAACTTCTGCACCAACTTCCACAGCGTAGGACTGTCATACTTGTCTGGTATGCGGAAAGTGATGTATCACTTAATGAACACAAGCAATTCTCTTGCTTATGTTCACCCATGTGCAGGGCATTCTTGATCCACAGTAACATATGAATATGAGGAGTGCCTCGTGCCTGATATTCCATTCTCCAGAAGTAATGCTCCACAATACCAAGAGGTGGATTGTCCTTTGACAAAATGAACATCAGAATATCATGGAATCACTTGTGAAAATATCTATTCACAGACACTGGATCAAGTGAGCTCATCTCTTGGAGAGTCATTGATGCCTTCTACATCATAATTTGCCCACTTCAAGAGTTCAGTCACCTCCTCCCAGGTGTACTCGGCACAGCTGAGTGTGATGAACCATGTTGCTGCACCATACTCTCACAGCATAGTCATCACCTCAGAGTGTTTGCGATACCAGTATTTTTTGTTGCCACGTAGACTTGACAGTATGGAAGACAAATTGACCTGCACAGTATCATCCTTTTAAAACTCAATGGCAGTGATTTCATCAAATGAAGCCATGAGACATATAGTATGTGCAATTGATGCAGACAGTATGTTAAGCTCACTCTCCCAGAGGAGATGGAACAAGTACTGTATGTTGCATCTGAATTTGCCATCCTTACTGAGCATGTGGCTGGTACGGTATTGAACACCTTGCACATGCACTTCTCTATCATCTAAACGTCCACCTGACCCTTTTGAAAATAATCCAGAAAACAACGTGCTTCCAGTGTTGCCTCCCAAATGCCGATGGGGCACCTTCCACCTGTTTCATTTGATACAGATCAATGTTATCCCAACTGGACCTCTGCCATGCAGTGGATATATTGTGTACTGTTCATACACATCATCAGATGTCTCTACATTGACCTTCACAATCATTGGTTTTGTGATATTCAACACATCATGTTTAGTAGCACGCTACTCATGTGATCAATGTCGAGTTTGCATAAAGGGATTGTTGCTCTTCAAGTAAGTAAGAGCAAGCTTACCTTCTCTACATTGACAACATCCTGCCACATGACCTTTGACTTCATTGAACACCGCTGACAACAATCACCAAACTGTTCATACTGGAGATTGCTCTCCACATTTCCCGAGGAAACTGAAGATACATAATGGAACCTTAACCCTTACACTGCCAAGGTTTTTCTGTAAATTGCATATCCTTGCTGCCAAAGTTTTTTCACTGGGTTTGTACACCTATCGTTATGACATTGTTACATAATTTTTCTTTATTCCTGGTAAACTTTTTTTCTCGGGTTAGTAAGAACCTAGCACAACTATAATTTAAAGTGAAAATATAAGTTTTCCAACAAAGCAATTTGGAGATATATATGTTTATTTAGTGATATTTAAATTGTTTTTGCAAATTTGTATTCACAAAAAATATTGAAGTTTGTAAAAACATTAAAATCGGTTGCATCACGGATAAAATTTTTTGTCTATAATGTAATTAATTTTCACTTTCAGGTTACAAACTCTTTATATAAACACAAATTTCACATTGGTTTCTCACCTACAGATTATGAGAGTGACCAGAATGGACCATCCACGGTAGGGCCATGCTGGCCTATGGAGGGGGTCACTAAATCCATTAAGAAAAAGTAAGAAGTAGTCTGTTTCACATGACAGGGAAGTGAATGAGTAAATCAAGGCCTAGACTGTACCCATAGTTACATCTTCTGGGTCACATGACCAATAACAAGATGGCTGACACCGTTCAGTCATTTTCTGTGTCAAACTGCTTGTGACACATTTATTAGAGGATAACTAGATTATGAAAGTGGTAAATGTCAATGGATTACACCTTTTCTTACATCTACATGGGCTTGGATGAAATTTCTGATCCCTAATTTTACATTGCAGAACCACATGCAGATAGCCAGTAAAGCATACCCAACCACCCATGGTATGCTCATGCTGGCCAATTGGTGTCCACCTATAGCATTATGGGATGCATGCCAATAATTCAAAAAGGAAAAGTAAAAAGTAGCCTGTTTTACATGGCAGGTAAGTGAATAAGTAAATCAAAGACCAGACTGTGCCCATATCTGCATCCCTGGGTCAAATGACCAAAAATAAGATGGTGGCTACCGTTCAATCATTTTCTGTATCAAACTGCTTCTATCACATGTTTGTAGGGATAACTACATTATAAAAGTGGTAAATGTCAATGGAATACACCCTTTCTTACATCTACAGGGGTTTGATAAAATTTCTGATAATTACTTTCACATTATAGATCCACCAGCATATAGCTGGGGTGCTATACCCGACCACCCAAGGTAGGGAAATGCTGGCCCATGAGGGGCCTACTTATTGCATTATGGGGTACATCCCAATAAATTCAAAAAGCAAAAGTAAAAATGTAGCCTGTTTTACATGACAGGGAAGGGAATAAGTAAATCAAGGCCCAGACTGTACCCAAATCTACATCCCCTGGGTCACATGACCAAAAATATTGTAGTGGCTACTGTTCAATCATATTTTGTATCAAACTGCTTCTGATACATGTTTGTAGGGATAACTATATTGTAAAAGTGGTAAATGTCAATGGATTACACCTTTCCTTACATCTGCAGGCTAGGATGAAATTTCTGATCATTAATTTCACATTATAGATCCACAGCATATAGCTGAGGTGCCATGCCCAACACATGGTGCTGTAGGCTATGCAGGCCCTTGAGGGCCCACCTATTGCATTATGGGGTATGTCCCAATAAATTGAGAAAGGAATAGTAAGAAATAGCCTTTTACATGACGGATGTGAATGGGTGAAACAAGGCACAGATTGTACCCATAGCTACATCTCCTGGGTCACATGATCAAAAACAAGATTGCTGGACACTGCTCAGTCATTCTCTGTGTCAAACTGTTTCTCTTACACATTTATTGGGATTACTAGATTATACAAGAGGTAAATCTTAATGGAATACATCTTTTCGTACACCTGCAGGGGCTTGGATGAAATTTCTGATCCCTAATTTCACATTATAGACCCACCTGCAGATAGCCAGGATGCCATATTACCACCTATTACATTATGGGGTGCATGCCAATATATTTAAAAAGAAAAAGTAAAAAGTAGCCTGTTTCACATGACAGGGAAGTGTATGAGTAAATCAAGGCCCAGTCTGTACCCATATCTACATCCGCTGGGTGACATGATCAAAAATAAGATGATGGCTACCGTTCAATCATTTTCTGTATCAAACTGCTTCTGTTACATGTTTGTAGGGATAAAAACATTATAAAAGTGGTAAATGTCAATGGATTACACCTTTTTTCACATCTGCAGGGGCTTGGATGAAATGTCTGATCCCTAATTTCATATTACAAACCCACCTGCAGATAGCCGGTGTGCCATACCCAACCACCCATGGTATGTTCATGCTGGCCAATGGGGTGTCCACCTATTGCATTATGGGGTGCGTGCCAATAAATTCAAAAAAGAAAAGGAAAAAGTAGCCTGTTTTACATGAAAGGGAAGTGAATGAGTACACCAAGGCAAAGACTGTATCCATATCTACATCCCCTGGGTCACATGACCAAAAATAAGATGGTGGCTACAGTTCGATCATTTTCTGTATTAAACTGTTTCTGCTATATGTTGAGAGTGGTAATGTGAATGGATTACACCTTTCTTACATCTACTAGGGCTTGGATGAAATTTCTGATCACTAATTTCACATTATAGATCCACCAGCATATAGCTGGGGTGCATACCCAACCACCCATTGAATGCCAAAGCTGGCCCTTGAGGGGCCCATCTATTGCATTATGGGATACATCCAATAAATTGAGAAAGGAAAGTAGAAGTAGCCTGTTTTACATGACGTGGAAATGAATGAGTAAATCAAGGCCTAGATTGTACCCATAGCTACATCCCCTGGATCACCTGACCAAAAACAAGATGGCTACCTTTGTTTGGTCATTTTCTGTATCAAGCTGCTTATGTTACACATTTATTGTGATAACTAGATTATAAAAGTGGTAAATGTCAATGGATTACACCTTTTCTTACATCTACAGGGGCTTGGATGAAATTTCTGATCCCTAATTTCACATTACAGACCCACCTGCAGATAGGTGGGGTGCCATACCCAACCACCCATGGTATGCCCATGCTGGCCAATGGGGGTGTCCACCTATTGCATTATGGGGTGCATGGCAATAAACTCAAAAAGGAAAGTAAAAAGTAGCCTGTTTTATGTGACAGGGAAGTGAGTGAGTAAATCAAAGCCCAGACTGTACTCATATCTACATTACCTGGGTCACATAACCAAAAATAAGATGGCGGCTTCCGTTCGATCATTTTCTGTATCAGACTGCTTCTCTTACATGTTTATAGGGATAACTACATTATAAAAGTGGTAAATGTCAATGGATTACACCTTTTCTTACATCTGCAAGGGCTTGGATGAAATTTCTGATTCCTAATTTCATATTTCAGACCCGACTGCAGATAGCCATGTTGCCATACCCAGCCACCCATTGTATGCCAATGCCGGCTAGTGGGGTGTCCACCTATTGCATTATGGGGTACATCCTAAGAAATTAAGAAAGGAATAGTAAGAAGTATCCTGTTTTACATGACAGGAAGTGAATGAGTAAATCAAGGCCCAGACTGTACCCATAGCTATGTGCTCTGGTCACGTGACAAAAAAAGATGGCTGACGCTGTTCTGTCATTCTCTGTATCAAACTGTTTCTCTTACACATTTATTGGGATTACTAGATTAAACAAGAGATAAATGTCAATGGATTGAACATTTTCTTACATCTGCAGGGGCTTGTATGAAACTTCTGATCACTAATTTCACATTACAGACCAACCTACAGATAGCCGGGGTGAAATACCCAACCACCCATGGTATGCCCATGCTGGCCAATGGGGTGTCCACCAATTGCATTATGGGGTGCATGTCCATAAAATTAAAAGGAAAATTTAAAGTAGCCTGTTTTACATGACAAGAAAGTAAGTGAGTAAATCAAGGCCCAAATTGTACCCATATCTACATCCCTTGGATCACATGACCAAAAATAAGATGGCAGCTACCGTTCTATCATTTTCTGTATCAGACTGCTTCTGTTACATGTTTGTAAGGATGACAACATTATAAAAGTGGTAAATGTCAATGGATTACACCTTTTGTTACATCTGCAGGAGCTTGGATGAAATTTCTGATCCCTAATTTCACATTACAGAGCCACTTGCAAATAACCAGTGTGCCATACCCAACCACCCATGGTATGCCCATGCTGGCCAATGAGGTGTCCACCAATTGCATTATGAGGGTGCATGCCAAAACATTCAAAAAGGAAAAGTAAAAATTAGCCTGTATTACATGACAGGGAAGGGAATGAGTAAATCAAGGCCCAGACTGTACCCATAGCTATATCCCCTGGGTCACATGACTAAAAACAAGATAGCTGACACCATTCAGTCATTCTCTGTGTCAAACTGTTTCTCTTACACATTTATTGGAATTACTAGATTATACAAGAGGTAAATCTCAATGGATTACACCTTTTCTTACATCTGCAGGGGCTTGGATGAAATTTCTGATCCTTAATTTCACATTGCAGACCCACCTGCTGATAGCCAGGGTGCCATGCCCAACCACCCATGGTATGCCCACGCTGGCCTATGGGGTGTCCATCTATTGCATTATGGGGTACATGCCAATAAATTCGAAAAGAAAAAGGAAAAATTAGCCTGTTTTACATGAAAGGGACGTGAATGAGTAAATCAAGGCCCAGACTGTACCTATATCTACATCCCCTGGGTCACATGACCAAAAATAATATGGTGGCTACCGTTCAATCACTTTCTGTATCAAACTGCTTCTGTTACATATTTGTAGGGATAACTACATTATAAAAGCAGTAAATGTCAATGGATTACACCTTTTCTTACATCTGCAGGGGCTTGGATGAAATTTCTGAGCCCTAATTTCACATTACAGACCCACCTGCAGATAGCCGGGGAGCCATACCCATCCACCCATGCTATGCCAATGCTGGCCAATGGGGTGTCCATCTATTGCATTATGGGGTACAACCCAATAAATTGAGAAAGGAACAGTAAGAAGTAGCCTGTTTTACATGACATGGAAGGGAATGAGTAAATCAAGGCCTAGACTGTACCCATAGCTATAGCCCCTGGGTCACATGACCAAAACAAGATGATTGACACCATTCAGTAATTCTCTGTGTCAAACTGTTTCTCTACATTTATTGGGATTATTAGATTATACAAGACATAAATGTCTATGGATTACACCTTTTCACATCTGCAGGGCTTGTATAAAATTTCTCAGCCCTAATTTCACATTACAGACTGACCTGCAACAGCCGGGTGCCATACCCAACCACCTATGGTATGCCCATGCTGGTCAATGGGGTGCTCCTGGACACAGAACACATTTTTCTTAATTTACCCTATCCTACTGTGCCTTGGTTATTATTATTCCCATGTTTTATCTCCCCATACATTATACAGAATAGTTGGAGGTCATCAATATGTAAGCAATAAGACATGATGGGGTGTGCATTAGACAGATCTAATGCATGGTTAGGGGGATGCAGTGAGGCACGAGGCCACAGGCCGAGTGCACCAGTCCCCTAGCCATGAATTAGAACTGTCTAATGCACATCCCTGGAGTGGCTTATTGCACTTATAAAATAGGCCTGTGTATTCTAAATTGGGTTTCTTGTTTTAGCTGTGCATTAAACACTTCTAATGCATGGCTAACAACCAATGAGACTGCTTGAAATCCTTTGTCCATTTTATAAACTAAAGCAGAATGGGAAGTCATTCTGTTTTATTATCAAAGTCACTGTTGCTGCAGAATGACTTTTTCAAGTGTATGGGTCATCATACACAAAGAGTGTTTCATCAGACAAAATAATACCAGAAATCTGTGGATAAAACCCCCTACCCTTTTCCTATTCAAAAAACCTGTGAATAAAAGGCCTATCCTTTCCCTATTCTAAACCCTGTGGAGAAAAATTCTATCCTTTCCCTATTCTAAAACCTGTGGAGAAAAACCCTATCCTTTCCCTATTCTAAAACCTGTAGAGAAAACCCCTATCCTTTCCTTTCCCTGTACTAAAACCTGTGGAGCAAAACCATATACTTTCCCTATTCTAAAACCTGTGGAGAAAAACCCTACCCTTTCTCTATTCAAAAAACCTGTGGAGAAAAACCTTACCCTTTCCCTAGTCTAAAACCTGTGGAGAAAACCCCTATCCTTTCTCTGTACTAAAACCTGTGGAGAAAAACCATATCCTTTCCCTTTTCTAAAACCTGTGAAGAAAACCCCGATCCTTTCCCTGTACTAAAAAATGTGAAACAAAACCATATCCTTTCCCTATTCTAAGACCTATGGAGAAAAACCCTACCCTTTCCCTATTCTGAAACCTGTGGAGAAAATCCCTACCCTTTCTCTATTCTAAAACCTGTGAAGAAAAACCTTACGCTTTCCCTATACTAAAACCTGTGGAGATAAAGCTTATCCTTTCCCTATTATATAACACATCATTAAGTCCACTTTGCTCGACAGGACAGTGTCTAAAGTCTGGTAGGAAAACATCCTGCTGAGTCTTCCCCAAGACATGGACAGTTGCAAGAGAGCTGCTCAGTGAAGGAGACCTAGAAAGTTGCGGTTGCAGAAGCCTAGTTTCCAGATCTGAACCAGTTCTGACCTGGCCCCCTGCCACCAAGACTAAATCAGGGTCTTGAAATCCAGAGTAGCCAGGGGAGGGGGAGGTAGAGCAGGTTGAAACTGAGGGAGGAGGAGGAGGGGCGACCGGTGGAGGATAATACCCTTGAAACCCCATGTAGTGGGAGTAAGGGTGAAACCAAAGGTAGAACTGCTCCAAATTATCTCATCTGGAGTGGAACCCCCGGTTAGGATCCCTTGATATCAAAAAGGGTAATGCGGGACAGTTCAGGGTCAATTATAAGCTCCCCGATGTCAGACCTGGCATCAGAGGAATCCACGTCGGAACACTGTAGTGTAGATAGGGGGAAGGTCCAGCATCAAGACAGCCCACATCAGGGTCACTGATGTCGGCACTGGTGCAACTTGATCTGGCACTGGAAGGGGATCCGTTGGTCACGTGACATTGGGTGGGTGGTCCCCCATCAGGTATTGCTGGAAAAGTCTGCCGTTCAGCCCGACGCCAGGTGGCGCCAGTCCTATATGTGATGATCTACTGAAGGAACCCTCTCAAAGTAAGATCTGTCTTTCCCTATATCTATCTCCTGCCTTTATGCATGTGAACAGTGGAAATACCTTTCTATTATTACCCTGTGCTATTATGTTTTAGATCACTGTACAGCCCCTAGAAAAGGAACACATTTTTCTTATGTTACCTATCCTAATATGCCTTAGTCCCATGTTTTTCAATGTTTTTTCAGCATACGTTATATAGAATAGTTGGTGGTTGTCAATACACAGCAACGATACACCTTCACCCTAAGGTTCACAGATGAAATACAAGTTATGTAGACCATTGGTGTTTTGTGAACTTGCCACCTTTCAGTGTTCTATTGGTGGAAGGAGAATTTTCTGTTACTCATATGTTCAAGTCTCTTTTTGAATGTATTCATATTTTGACTCTCAAATGTAGTCTTAGGTAGAGTATGCCAGGTTGTAAATATTCTTTGACAGATTTTGTTTTGCCAATCAATTTAAGTTATGTGATCTGGTGCTTTTATTGTTTTTATATGTATGTCTTCCAGACCAATTGTTTGTAGAGTAAAGTCTTCCTGGATCACTCTAAAAGTTAGATATAAGTTACCCCTGAGTCTTATATAATTAATAGAAAACAGACCTAGTTTCTTCAGTCTCTCACAGTTACAGAGAGGACAGCAAATTAAGAAAGGTTTTAACAAAAGTGTTGTGTATTTTTACGCCACCATACAGTATCTTAAATAGTGTGCTATACAATAGGAAAGAAACCAAAATAGTTTATTGTTTTTTATTACCGTTAGCATTTACCATCAGTGGTCCACATTTCACCTTTGGTATTTTGCCGATGCAACACTTTTTCAAGTATATGGATCATCATACACAAAAAGCATTCCATCAGACATGGTAATGCCAGAAATCTGTGGAGAAAAACCCTATCCTTTCCCTATTCTAAAACCTGTGGAGAAAATTCCTATCCTTTCCCTATTCTAAAACCTGCAGAGAAAAACCCTATCTTTGCCCAATTCTAAAACCTGCAGAGAAAAACCTTATCTTTTCCCTATTCTAAAACCTGTGGAGAAAAACACCACTCTTTCCCTATTCTTAAACCTGTGGAGAAAAAGCCTATCCTTTCCCTGCTGTATAACATGTCATGTAGTATACTCTTTACTTTCTTTTCATTCCTAACACACCATTTCTGATCCTGTATGAAAAAAAAAAAACTATCTATCCCTATATCTATCTATCTACCATCTTCCTGCCAATGACTAGTGGAAAAAAAAAATACCTGATGACTATTGCCATATACTATTAGTTTTGTTTTAGATCACTATACTGGTCTGGAAAAGAAACAGTTTTTTCCTAATTCCCCCTATGCTACTATGCCCTACTTCATTTATTGAATTTTGTTGACCTGGTAGGCCCACTGAGACTGGAAGTCCCTTTTTCAGGGGTGACTGGGAGGAGGATGCAGATGGTAACCAACATAAATTGAACAAGATTTGGTTGGTTACCATCTGTGGGTGGAATTTCTAGTGGATGAGGGAAATCTGGCCAGGACACTGGGGAAATTCCCCAGATCTTTTCAATAAGTGCCATGTAACCCTACTATAAGATGATTGATTGAGCTGGTGGAGTTGAAACAGTGATTTGTCAGAGGGTTAAATAAAATAGGTTCATCTGGTGAATGGGATTAGACTGTGTACTGCACTTTTGGGATTTTGTATGATCTATTGTATTTCTATATGTTTTCCTTTTTCTGTCTGATCATTTTGTACCAATTTTTATTCATTTCACTTGCAATAAAAGTTCCCCTACTCTACTCTTCCCCCTAAACAGGTGGATACCCCAATAAAAGACTCTTTATGAATTTATATTCATCTCTGTGCTTTCTTAAGATTTTTTCCAAATACAGATAGATGCCAACCAATATGCCACAACCCTAATCTGAAGATTGGGTGGAACATGATTATAGATTCCTGGCTTCCACTGTTAAAGGGTTTAAGGACTGAAGATATTTTACAGGGAGATACATGTCCTCCAATAGCGAAAATATTAAGCAAGTATCACATGGGACCCAATCAAATATTTAAGGTGTATCAGGTCAAGCATTTACTTGAACAATCAAGGAACACATTCAGAAATGGATGAATGATGGGGAATTTTTTTGAATCTCTGGCCTAGATGGTTTGGGAACCACATGTCATCTCCAACTTATATAAGATGTTGTTTAATCAAGCATATGTGGATCTTGACAATAAACCCAGACACTGGCTATGCCAACTAGGTACTCAAGAGAAGAAATGGGATGAAATCTGGTGTAATACACTCAAGATAGGTAATGTGTCATGCAAATCCATTTTTTAAATAATCCGTTTTGGACCCCTTCTAAACTACACAAAATCAGACTCAGACCTGATCCGCTAAGTTTTCGATGCCAACATGCAGAGGGGAATTTATATCTTATTTTTTTGGGAATGACCCCCGATAAAAGAACTGTGGGATCAAATTAAACATAAAGCAGACCCACTTTTGGGTATTAACCAGCATTTTGTCCCAGAAGTCTGTCTGATAGGAAATTACTCCAGTATCGCAATTAAAGTTAGGAGGTATTATATGTCCATGATTTCATCCTCACTCAAGAAAGTTGTGTTAAAGCATTGGATGGATGACATCTCAATTACCTACACTGAGTGGTTACAAGATCTGTTATTTTATTTGAATATGGAGAAATATGGGGCTATGAGATGGGATAGTCACTCGAAATATGATTTGATATGGGGGTTTGTTTCATACGCTTTATCTGCTTCACCCTAAGCCTTCTACCTGAGTGTAAAGCAACTAGATCAGAATACCCTTAAACACAATTTCTTATTGTATCATAACCCGTGGAGGGGAGGGGGAGGGTCTGATAGGGAGGGGGGATGGGAATGTAAGAAATATTTCATTCCCTCCATAATGTAATACATATTATCTCGATTTATGTTTTGCCGAAATGGTTCTTGCTCTGTTAACAGAAAACTTCAATAAACTTGAATAAAAAAAAAAATCCCCAACTCTTTTTGAGAAGTGCCATGGGATCTTTAATGTCCACCTGAAGAACCACCAGAACCAGCAGACAGGACCTCAGTTTAACATCTAATGCAAAAGACAACATCTCAGGAGTGCAGCACCCCTCCTCATGCTGCACTATAGTGTCAGTATTGAGATATTAACCCAAGTGCCTGGTGTAGGGATATAATCCACTGCTTACTGATCTCCTGGCCTCAGAGGTGATTGTGCAACCTACTGAACCACTAACACTGACAAATTGTTGTTATTCACATGTTATTGTGTTTTATATATATCGTCTTCAGGCTTGTGACCAGTAGAAAAAAACTGTCTGCTCTTACCCTATGTTAACCATTTCATCAACTTTTGACATACAAGCCCAGGTACTCAAACTGGGCCATAAAAGTGCGCAACAGCAGGAACAAGTGCAAGTCCACTGCACCCATGCATAATACACACGATATTCAAACACTTCACAGGTCAAGATGCGCCTGCGGCACACGACTAAATATTGCACCAACTGCACCATAGCGCAACAAGGGATGTGGAGTGGCGCAGGTGAGATGCACAAGAGCACAACCAGGGATGCTCAGTGGAGCAGGGCAGCAGTGCAACAGCACAACCAGGGATACACAGGGACAGGATGCATGGGCCCACCACCCATGCTAGAGATGGGCAGAGGAGCACACAGCAGAACAGACATCGCCTCCCACACCCCATACACTGCACAACCAGAGGAAAGCTGGAATAATCACCAGCCCATGGACACCAGCAACAAACCCACAGCTGGGGCATGGTGCTCTGGCACACCCCCTGTCAATCTTTGACCGGTACACAAGGAGGTCCGACCATGCTGTGCCACACCATCCCACCAATGCAGAGCACACTCTGCACCATGATCCCCAGACACCCTGCCCAGGAGCAGTGCCCACCAGTGCAGGACACCCCATGCAGGCCACCACCCCCACTGTGACAATGCAACCCTGTGCACCACAGAACCATGCAAGGCAGCCCCACCATGAGCACACTTCAGTAGATGGTAGCAGACAGCGATGCAATGACTGCATACACAGTGCCACCACACACATCCCCCCCAGGTACAGCTGAGAAACCTACCATGTTTTGGCACACGAGGTACCTCACACATGACAGGGCATGCCCTGGACCCCACCACCAGTGGTACAGCAACTCAGCACTGGCCACAACAACCAGCACAGACACCCACAGTGGTGCATAGAAGCATGCACCACACAGGATGCAACACAGTGCATGGACAAACACCCACCCATACCCAAGGGCACACCAACACAGGGACACAGTAGCGGGTCAACCAAGCCCCTGGCTTGTGACCACGGAAACTGTGTACATATGGCCAGTACCCCTCCATGGCATAGGAGTGCCAGCCACCCAGCGCAGGCACCATGAAGCTGTACACCACCAGCATGCACCCAGAGCACAAGTGACAGACAGTGGAGCACATCCCCTGCAACAGATGCAAGTGACAGCATGGAGGTGGGACAACAACAGTGGAGGCCACAGTGCCACCTGAGGCAGACATGCACCACACCAGTGACAGGAGGCAACCCGGCATTGTGCTGGGTACAGTGGCTGTCCAGCATGGGCAGCCACCACTGACTTGCCAGCTGACCATGCAGGTCACAGACATGCAAGGGTGTCAGCTGCACAGGCCATGGATGGTCTGACAGGTGCACCATGGACACAGTGCATGCACTGTGGACCACTGCACACAGTCATCCAGTGCACAGGGAACAACACACAAACCACAGACAGTGACTGATAGCTATGCCCACACCATAGTCACATCCCCTATGGACACACACACATGCACATGACTGCACCACCCTTGATGCCATGCACACCACTGCAGCTGAACACCTGTAGCCCACTGCAAATCAGAGACCACCACAGTAGGCATAACAACACAAATGTATATTAAAAGGTAGAAAACAACTATTTACAAATATGTACACAACTGTTGGGGCTGAGGGCCACAAACCAGGTGGGGGTGGGTAAGGAGCAGGGGTGAACAAGTGGTAGAGGGAAGGAGGGGTGTGAGAGTGGGTCCGGGGCATAGGTAGAACCCGGGGCATGGGATCTTCAGCAGGTGCCCCACTCCCCGGTCCTGTGGCGCCTCCTGCCACATCTCCTCCTGATGCCACGCTGGTCCATGTGCTGAAGGATTTCTAATGAGGCACATGCCACCTGTAGCAGCTCCGACGTGGCCCTCTCCAGGTGTATCATCCTCCATCCACCTAGGACAAGGGAGCAGAGTCAATAAGTGTGAATGCCATCCCCCTACAGCCCACCCATTGTGCATGGTATACAGCCGTGGGACACACCCCTGTAATGGTGTGCGACCACCCACAGTGATCGTGTCCACAAGACCTGCCCACCCAGGTGCACACAGCCATGGGACCGCCACACACACCCACCACCCAAGTCCTGCATAGCACCACCGTGGCTGTACAGTGACATGGCTATGCAGTGCGAAGTCAGTGGCACAGCCATGTACTCAGTGCATGCATGGACCACCAGCGATGCACACCCACACATGCAGTGCCACTGGACAGTGCTGACTGTGCCATGTGGCGTGCACGGCAGTGGTGTCAATGGATGTTGGCCATACCCCACCACCTGCCCTGCAACACAGCATGCACAGAATATCCTTGAAGAAAGGCACTGACCATCATCGGCCTGATCTGGGCACTGTACTAGGATGTGACCGGCTGCCTGTTGCTGTTGACCAGCTCCCCTACCCACACCTCAGTGTCGGTCCTCTCGGGCTTGGTGCCACTCTTCAGGGCCTAGGGTGCAAACATGGAGAGGGGAATATCAGTACAATCCAGTATTAAAGGCCCCCCACCTCCAGGTGCGTGCGATCCCACATAGCCCAGCCATGCCGCAACCCCCCCAACACCACCTCCACCACCAACACCACCAACACCACTGCCCACACTGGAAGGCCCAGCTCCCCCGCGTGGTGGACACATGCCCACCATGATACCCATACGGACTCAACCAATGTATGGATGTGGCACCTACCTGGTCATGGCACTGCACCTCTCCTGGCACATGCCCACAAGTGAGCAAGCCTGTCCTGGTCCCTGCACTGGCAGTTCCCATGTCTGTGGCAACACTACTGTGCTGTACGGTCCATTTCTGTGGACTCCTCCAGTGCCACTGCCACCTCCTCCCACACAGCACTCCTGGCCCTGTCCAGGGGTGCATTTCCAAATAGTGCCCCAGCATGGGGCTCCACTATGGCCACCAAATTGGCCAGCTCCACCTGACTTCTAACAGCAGCCCTCCGTCTTGTCATCACTGAAGCTGGTCAGAGTCAAAATAGTGCTCGGTAGCGCACATCCGCCACGTGCAGATGCTGCATGGTACAGCGCTACCATTCCCCATTGCACTGTCACTGAACAGTGCGATAGTAGTGCACCCATGTGAACAGCATGACAGTGGTGCACCCATGTGGACACATGGCACCTAGGGGGCAAAGGTCGGGCACAGGGTCAAGGGTCTCTTGTGTACAGACCGCCACAGCACGATTGGTACTCCCTGCATGTAGCACGGTTGGGTGCCTGTGTGAGACACCCTGTAGTGGCCTACCATGCTGTGGCTCCATGGTACCTACGGTGCCCCAGTGCAAGAGTGCCATACATGTGAACAGATCACTAGCGCCACTGGCACAATGGTGGCCATGCCCTGCACTGCCCCCCACGCACAGCACGTCAGCAGTGCAGCAGGCGTTCGGTGTCCACTGTGCACATCACAGAACTACACAATTGCCTGAGCACATTCAACACAATTGCACAAGGCACAACAGTGTGATATTCAGCTGGCATATGCAAATCAGCTCATCAGCGATTCAATGGCACAGATACTGCATTAACATCCACTTAAAATTGAGTCTCGCCTCATTGGCATGCATTGCGCTATATAAATGTGACATTGGACTGCAGATGCCATGGTCTGGTATTGCAGTCTATTGTGGTGAGTTGCATGTTGTTTGGGAGTGTGGACTGTGATGTGTGGGAGATGCATGGGACTGCACAGTCAGAGGTAACACCTGTCATTCCCACAGGATCAATAATGAGCGAACATGAGGTGGAGGAGGAGGAACAGAGACATGGGAGACAGAGGAGGCCAAACTTTACCAAGGCAGAAACAGATGCCCTGTTTGAGGCCTACTTTGACCAAGAACCGCTGCTCAGTGGACAGTGGAGAACACCACAGGCCCATGCTGCGGCATGGGGTGAGGTGGCACGTGCCGTCAACCAGCATGGCAGCCACCAGCAGTCTGTGCAGGAGTGCAAGAAGAAGATGGGAATGGACAGAAGGAGGATTAAAGATAAGGTGGCTGCCATCAGGGCAGCACGGGCTGCGACTGGTGTGGGACAGCCGGCCATGCAACACCTGATGCCACAGGAAGAGCAGGTTGATTGCAGCATGCGGTGTTGTGCCATCGAGAGTGTCCCAGGTGGTGGCTTCCAGATGGGTGGTAGCCCATCACTGCATGGTAGGTCCTGATCTGTCACTGTGGGAGGGGGAATACCACAGGGTTGGGCAGATACATTAATGCTACTGTGTTCCCTTACAGCTCCAGAGCATCTACATGCGACAACGGTGGTGGGCTCGTCTACTAAGGGTGATACCCTGGACACAGAGGAGGGCCCATCCACCTCCACAGGTGTCCGATGGTCAGGACGACAGTGGGCCCGCCTGGCTGTCTGGACTGATGTTGGTGGAGCAGGTGCGGAGGAGGCCCTGCCTGTGTCCCAGCATGACAGCGTCCATGGATGCCAGCATGCTGAGACTCGGACTGGTGCCAGATCCATCACTGATGATGAAGGAGCACACATCATGGACAGTGATACGTGTGGGCCACAGGATGGCCGCACAGCAGGCTACAGCACAGGCATAGCCATGGGTGGTGCTGCCATGAAGGCCTGCGGGACATTACAGTCCCATCCCGTGCCTGTGTGCCCCAGTGAGGCAGCACTGGTGTGCATCCAGGCCAGTGGGGCTGTTGTGGATGATGCGTCGGCACTGGTGGGCCCTTGTGATCGGTGGCTGGAAGGGCAGTGCCAGCAGTCAGATGATGGAGATGGGGGACAGTGTCGGGAGGCAGCATCAGTGCACCACCTGTGGACATGCCCAGGCATGGCCCTGGTGTGCAGCGCCCAACCTCAAGGGGTGCTGCCCAGCACAGCCACGAACACCATGAGGGACAGCATGCCGATCAGGCAGATGACCTCTTAGATGAGCACACCCACATACTCCATGATTCAGTGGATCAGCAGTTGCGGCTTGTGACGGCGGTGGATGCACTCAGTGCGGTCCTGTGCCAGGCAGAGGAGCGGCACAGCAGGGACACTGGTCTGCTTCTGGCAGGGATGGACCAGCTGCGGGAGGATGTGACCACCGCCATTGACAGGCAGACACAGGCATTCACAGCTGTCATGGCCACAATGGGCACACAGTTATTTGCCCATGCATCACAGACACTGCACAGTGCCATGTCCACCCCCCATTCCCGGCGTCATGCGACACCCTATTTGTCGACACAGGGTTCAGCTGTAGGCATCCCGAGCACGCCTGGCACAGGCATGTTCGGTGAGCTGCAGACCCCTGCTCGAGAACGGTCACATTCCCACAGTAGAACCCCTGGAAGACTGTCAGTGCCACCCCATGAGGCCATTGGTAAGCCTGCCACTGCTGGCGGGTCTCAGCGGGACCGCCCACGCATCCATGGCAGCCGTGGCACTGTGCCACGTGACTGACCTGTCTCCCACCATGGCTACTGTCTGACACTGCCCTGTGTGCAGTGTGTTGTTCAATGTGCAATGCACAGGTGGGGTACCCAGCCCTGCACACACACACACACACACACACACACACACACACACGTGTTCCATCTGCATACCCTCCCGGCTGCTGGCCACTGTGGTGTGTGCATGATGATGCCTGCGTCGCACTGTCTGCCACTGTGCAATGGTGCCCAGCGTTTGAGACACGCACAATGACAGGCACTGGGCATGGTGGTCTGTGAATGTGTGTGTGGCTAGGGATGGCAGTTGGGGTCGGTGTGCCTCCTACCCTTTGTGCATGTCTTGTGGGGGGTGTGTGTGTATGTGTGTGTGTGTGTGTGTGTGCATGACCACGTGCTGTGTTAGGCCTAGCCCATCCCTGATGGCGTGTGCAGTTCCATGCTCAGCCAATTCCCTTTACGACATGCACCCCTGGGGTTTGTCCATGTGTGTTTGTGTGTTAAGCACTTGCCACTGGTGGTTGCACATGGCCCAATGACTTACCTGGGTTGGTTGAAGTGCTCCTCTGTGATGGTGTCCCAGTGCATCTGCACCATCCAGATCAGTCGGGGGTCCCTTTGACCAAGGGGGAGCTGCCCATCACTATCTGCACCAGCGTCCTCATTGTCCCCATCGCTGTCCCCCTCTTCGACCTGTACAGCTATCCCACAGTCGTTGGCCATGTTGTGCAGGATGCAAAAGGCCAGGATTAGCCCACAGACCTTTGAGGGGCTGTACTGTAGGGCACCGCCAGACGTGTCCAGGCAATGGAAATGTGCCTTCAGCATCCCGAACACCCGCTCTATGACATTGTGTGTGGTGGCATGTGCCTCATTGTACCCTTCCTGCAATGGGGTCGCGGGCCGCCGGTATGGTGTGAGCAGCCAGGGACGGAGTGGATATCCACTGTCATCTGTGTGTAGAGGGTTGACATTAGTTTGGTGATCAGAGTAGCCCTGCCATGGGCCATTTAGGCCAATACCCATTCACCTCTGACTATGCCCCTCCCAAGATCCATGTCTTTCTGCATGATTTGCAAACTCACCCACTAGGTGGCCAGTGGAGATGTCCCCACTCTCAAACCTGTGGCATAGTGCAGACTGGTGCCAGATGAAGGCATCATGTGCTCCCCCATGGTGCGTGGCACAGACATTGGTTATGCACCATCTAGCATCGCACACCACCTGGTAGTTGATGCTTGCATAGCCCTTCCTATTGATGTATGCAGTACCTTCCGGGTCAGGTGGTGTGCGGGTGGCCACATGGGTGCAGTCAATGGCCACGAGCACGCCAGGCATATAAAGTACCTGTGGAACCTTTGCATGTGTGCTGTGCTCCACCTGTGTGCTGGGGAAACGGATGTACTCCGTAGCATGTGGCAGCAGTGCGCTGAGGAATTGTGTGAGTAGGCGTGATGTGGCTGACTGAGTTAAGCCTGTTGTGTCCCCTGTTGGTCTCTGAGAGGTACCTGTGGTGAGCAGGCACATGACAGCTGTCACCTTTGTCTCCACTGACAGAGCATGGCTCTGTTGTGTGGGTGCCTGCATCTTATTACTGCACAGCTCACAGAGCCGCCTCAGGATTGCCCGGTTCAGGTGGTATCGGCCCACTATCTTAGTGTCACTGTACTGCTCGAATCTGGTGTGGGCTTGGTACTGCCTGTTGGGGACATACCACCAACAGGCCCTTCCATGGCCGCACCCCCTGCTGCCTGTTTTCTCACACCCCTCATTACTGCCTCCATCTGAATGGTGGCACTGGCCATGTCCCTGGCTTCTGTTCCCCCCATGGCAGCTGTATTCCCATTTCCCCGCTGTCCTTTATGCTACTCCCCCTGCACCGGGAACACCTCCCAGATTAGGCTGTCCTGCCAATTGTCACTGCCCTCGGTACACTGTGGCACTTCCCTTTTATACCTGCATAGTGGCACAGGATCCCCACTCCTTTCCTGTTCCTGGTAGTTTCCAGGTGTGCTCTGTCCTGCTCCTGCCCAGTCCTGCTCACTGCTACTGTCTTCCTGGTTGCTGTCACCTCGCTCTCACCTCTGGCTTCTCTGTAACATTCTTGCACCTCTCTCTTGTTGTTTTTTATTTTAGATCATTTCCGCTATTGCCCAACTTCCGTTTGCTCCACTATTGTGCATGGCACATGCTGTTGAATATCGCACTGCGCCATTTATTCATGGTTCCTCCCCCTTCAGTTGCACATGCATTCATTACCATTGTGCTCTTGTGCATTGCTATTTGGGGGGGCGCAGCTGCCTCCCACTGAATATCGCACAATGGCGCATTTTCGGACTTGCGCTGGTGCATCCCTGTTGTGCATGGCACAACCCTTTTGAATATCTGGGCCACAGTCTGTAATATTTAGCTTAACCAAAGTAATGTAGCTCACCCTCACATGAAGTCATCACTTGGAGTGTTCAAAACTAGTCTTAGCATTATAATTCATTCCAACTGATGAGACGGTGAAGGCAAAGTTTGTTGTGGTGCAATGCATACTAGTAGGCCTACGAGGCTGATTTATGTTAACACCGCAAGGTTTCCACAGCCTGTTAGACAAACTAGTTTGTCTCTTACCTTAATCCCAGAAAGTATCAGTTGAGTAGTATCATATGAAGTCAAGATGTAAAATGTTGTAATGTAGCATCATTGCAGTGTCTTGATCTTCAGTGTCATTCAAAAAGGGTAATTTTGTGACTTCTGTAGATTTGTTGAACACGTTCTCTGAGAAACAAGAAATACACATTCAATCAATGTGATGACTTCTAGACACACTACTTCACCACTTTTACCACATCCAGGCACCAAGCGTGAATTACTCGTGAGCACCTCAGAATGGCCACCTTTCCTAAAATGCTTCAAAATGTCTGCATTTACTAAAATACTTCAAAACAGCCACCTTTGTTTAAAAAGCTCTCTGAATGGGACAGGGCAGATGCGGTATGGTGGTAATCAGTCATGTGACCACTTATCGGACACACTACTGCAAAACATTTGCCGTATCTGTACACCAAGTGTGAATCTCTGGTGAGTGCCTCAAGATGGCTGACTTTGCTGAAATGCTTCAAAATGGCTGCCTTTTCTAAAGTGCCTTAAAATGGCCACCTTTGCTAAAAAGTTCTCTGACTGGGACTGTGTTGATGAAGTATGGTAGTAATCAATCATGTATCCACTACCGGATGCAAAGTCACTTAACTTCCTTGTGCTTCCAGGTTGCACCTGTAAACAAGGTTTCAGCTTAATGTTTCTCACCTGGTATAACAAAGGTTAAAAAAAGCAACAACAAAAAAAAAAATAAAGGTAAAAAAACAAAGTACACCACAACTTTTGCTAGATATGGGTACCAAGTGTGAATCAGTGGTGAGGTTCCCAATGAACTAACATTGTTAGCAGTTTCATAAGGTCAAACCCTGAATTAATTTTGAAACATGAACACATACTGTACATCAATACACAAATATCAAAACCCAAGCTAAACTGTAACTTACCGTTAGTGACATCACGTAGTAACCTACCTTATGCACTTATTATTTCCAATTTATAGAAAATCTGACTGTTGCATGAGTATTTCTGAAGTCAGGGGACATCTTTCGTACAACACGCTATAGATTACAATGATTGTCATATGGAAGACAACCCCGACAACAGGAAATTGGGCATTTGGCATGTATATCCTCATACGTTGTTCGTTTCCAAAGACTATTGGCCAATATACTCCAATCTGAAAAATAAAATTTAAAGACATTATACCAATGACGATCAGAAAGTTATAGTAGATAGGATTACATACTGTACATTCCATTCCACTTTATTAAATGGTCATTTATCACATCATGTATCCTAAGCATAAATTAATATACCAGAACATTAAAGTCATGACATAACAAACATCCATGATTGCCATCACAGTCAATGGTATCATAGATATGGCCTCAGCCACATGCCTTAGTAGCCATAGGAGTTTTCTTGCTGTGATGTGCTGAGATGCTGATACAGTACCAACTGGTCATGCACTTGTAATTGGTCTGCCATATCTGTTGACAAGTAGGCCTTATCTTGAGCTCAGTCATCCACTATCAAACAAGCACTCCTATGTCCTCCTTCCCACCCAAGGCCTGCTGAACCAGGACCCAGGTCGTTAATATCAGGAGTAGAAACAGAGGCTTCACTGCTAGCATATATACCCCTTTACTCCCTATACAGACATAACTGAGCAATCAAGATCTCTCTCCCTCCTCTGTCCCACAAAAGCACTGCTGCACCAGAAAACAGGTTGCTGTGTGCAAGAGCAGAAACCTTCTGGCTTTGCTCCCCCTTGATCCCCTGGACAGACATCACCTAGCAAACAACCTCACACCCCTACTACATCCTTCTTCAGCACTGCTGTACTAGAAAACAGGTTGCTAAGGGCAGGGGCAGAAACAGAGACCTCCCTGCTGG
This sequence comes from Neoceratodus forsteri, assembly GCA_016271365.2. Lineage (NCBI taxonomy): Eukaryota > Metazoa > Chordata > Ceratodontiformes > Ceratodontidae > Neoceratodus > Neoceratodus forsteri. The sequence goes on from CM057458.1 coordinate 1,306,908,904, forward strand.
CATCTCTCCCCCTTGACTACCTTTACAAATATCACCTAGCAAAGAAGCTCACTCTCCTCTTAACCATTGCTGCACCAGGAAATGATTTGCTGAGTGTAGGAGCAGAAACATAGCTCCCTGATGGTGTCTCTACCCATTTTGAACCTGGACAGACATCACACAGCAAACAAGATCTCAATCCTCATCTGTCCCTCTTAATTGCTGCTGCATCAGAAAATGAATTGCTGAGGTCAGGAGCAGAAACGGAGACATCCCTGCTGGTGTCTCTCCCCCTTGACTACCTGGACAGACATCATCTATCAAAAAGCACACACTCATCCTCTGTCCCTCTTAAGCACTGCTGCACCAGAAAAATGGGTCACTGTAGGCAGGAGCAGGAATGGAGACCTCCCTGCTGGTGTCACTACTCCTTGAATACCCAGACAGACATCACCTAGCAAACAAACACTCATCCCTCCTCTATCTCACTTAATCACTGATGCATCAGAAAATGGGTTGTGCAGGGGAGGAGCTGATATGGAGACCTCCCCTACTGGAATCTCTCCCCCTTCATTCACTGGATGGACATCACTTAGCAAACAAGCTCAGACCCCTCCTTTGTCCCTCTTAAACACCATCCCTCTTTTACAGAGTGGTTTAGAGAGATATTGTTCGCTCTTCAAGCAGAGAACACTATTGCCCATATGTCTAAAAGACCAGGCCACTATCAAGAGGTATGGGCAACCTTGTACACACTGTTAACCATCAAAAAAATGGAAATAAGAAAGAGCATATTTCGAAAGGAAAAAGTCAAAAACTGTATTATTGAAATTGTAACTCAACAATTACAGTGGATATCTAACTGTCTACAGACTAAAGACCTTGCGTATTGCAAGGGAGGGGAGAGGGGGAAAAAGAAGGGAAGGGTAGAAGGAGGGGTGGGAAGGAGGGAAGATAAGTATAAGTAGGATTATTAGCTTTTACTGTGTTACACGAGGTCCCTGCACTGTAATTGATACCCTCAGAGGTACACCATAGACGGCTAATGCTTAGGCATAGGTTATACTAATACAAAGGGCTAAGGGCATCTACCGTATAAGAGTAGATGTCAGGATATGAATGCATATTGTTGTAATCCACTTTGCTTGCTTAATGTACACATATTATACTATGTATTTTCTGTTTATTTCTTACTTGTCAGATGCCAAGACACCTGTCCTTGAAGTAATAATAATATGTAAGGGAACACTGCCATCCTTTGGTGATGTGCACCACTACACTTTGTTATGTAAGACTCTGTATAAGAACTTCCTTGTTCTAAAACTGATGACTTTACAGAATTATATAATGTTATCTTGGACTGTGGAGCCACCTCTAATTTAGCCAATAGGGCTCATCGCTGTAACTAGAAATGTTTCTATCTTACAGTAACCATAGTAATTATCACAGGTATATAATGTTATGTACAGGCTTTACACCTCAGAGACCCGAGAGATCCCAAGAGACTACAGAGAAACCTCGAGGTGTAGGGAACACTTAGCACTGGCTCCCGGTTCGTATTGGTAAGAACAGCTTAGGGCAACTGTGATTTATCCCTTTCATAGTAATAAACTTGTTTATTACTCGAATGCAACTTGTTTGTGATTATTTGCATTCCCAATATCGTCAAGAATCTGAAAGCGAGGTTCAGACCTCTTACAACTGCACATATTCCTAACTTGCAGTTCTATGTCTGATTAAGTATGTTGTCAACCACAAATGTAAGATGATATGTCATTTCCTTACTTTGATACTGTATAGTACTTTGTTACGTAGTACTCAAAGAACTTTTTGGTATGTTTGGAAAGAAAAATCAACCTTCCTTCTAATAAAGTTTATTAATTTTGGAAAAAAAAACAACACTGCTGCAACAGATAATGGGTTGCTGAGTACAGGAGCAGAAACGGAGACTTCCCTACTGGCATCTCTCACCCTCGACTACTTGATTAGACATCACCTAGCAAATATGCTCACACCCCTCCTCCATCTATCTTAAGCGCTGCTGCAAATAAAAATGGGTTGATGAGGGCAGAAGCAGAAATGGAGCTCTTCCTGCTGACATCTCTACCCCTTGACTTCCCGGACAGACATCCTCTAGCAAATAAGCTCTCACCCCTCCTCTATCCCACTGAAACACAGCTGCATCAGAACAATGGTTGCTGAGGGAAGGAGCAGAAACAGAGACCTCCCTGCTGTTTTCTTTCCCCCTTGACTCTGTGGTCAGACATCACCAATTCAACAAACTCTCACCCCTCCTTGTTCCACTGAAGTGTAGCTGAACCAGGACACAGGCTGCAGAGGGCAGGAGCAGAAACAGAGTTCTCGCTACTGGAGTATCATTCCCCAGACTACCTGTACAGTCATCCCCTTGCAAATAAGTTCACTCCCCTCCTCCATCCCACTCTAGCACTGATGCACCAGAAAACTTTATTCATGATTTCTGTTACTGTAAATGGTATTTTTGTTCCCCAGTAGTCTGTCTCTCTCTCTCTCTCTCTCTCTCTCTCTCTCTCTCTCTCTCCTGTCTGGATGGCATTGTCAAAGATTTATTTTATCATCTGCCCAGTGGTGCTGAGGGTTGAGTCGCTGGACACCACACCTCGCGCCATGCTGACGACCCTAGTTCAGGAGCGAGCTCGGGAGTCGGGGGTTGGCAGGAGAGGGAGACAGATTGAGCACCCTCTGGGCAGCTATCCTCTCCAGGTGGGAGGGTTAGGTATGCCCGGTATGCTGGTGACCCCCAGTGGAGACTGGAGGCACCATCAAGCTGCCAGGCTGGACATAAGAGCGTGGCTGACGTAGGCAGGGTTGCCATGCACCGGCATCAGACGTGCCCACGCAGAGGGGAAGGGGGATCTTGGGTTCACTACAAGAAATACCCCTCCAGTCCTGGATAGGCTACAGCCCTGCCAGTGCCACTGCCACATGCCCAATGCTGGTTCCCCCACCACTGCCCTTATAAATTGCATACCTCTATAGGATTGGAGGTACAGCCCTCTTGATGTCACTGCGGAACATATAGCTTCCCTGATCCGTTAAGTGCCAATCCTGCTGATACAGTTCTGGGAAGACAGACATGATGCCATCATGCCTGACCATGCCGGCTGACAATCCTCTCATGAATGCCCCCATCTCTGTGTTGATCTTCCTCCTTGTTCTGTCCATTGCCTTCATATTACAAACATTCCTCCACTGCCGACACTAGATGATGTGGGACCAAAGGATCATGGTCCTTGGCATTCGGTGCTTGATCAAGGCGATGTCCTCCTTCATCTCCCATAGCAGCATCACTGACATCTTCAGTCCTAAATCATTGCCTCCCAGGTGGATGACGATGATATCTGGTTCAGATCCCCTCAGGCACTCCCATCACAACATTGGCACCAGTTGATCCCAGCGCATACCCCTCTCACCAAACCAATGCACATTTACTGGAGTATTGAAGGTCAAAACAGGTCCCCCGGTTCGAGACTGCTCCTGAATCCCTGCCCAATGCATGAAGGAGTGTCTGCAGATCCATAATGTCTTCTCTGGACACTGCATATCTGAATTAAGAAAACATACATATTATAGCATCAGAGTGTATCCAATCTATGACAGGTAGTAGTACTCAGTTCATGACATTTGCTGGCATTCTCCAGGAAATAAAAAATATTTAAGTGATTAGTAGTAGTAGCACTCAGAGCAAAATAATGCATTTGAGGCACAAGATCCCATGAAAACATTACATGATTGGGGGTTTGAGAAACTGATGGTCGCAAACGGGAAAGGGATTTTGGAGTAGTCATTTCTGATGACCTAGCATGAAAAAAACATTACATGTTGTTCAGCATTCCCATGTCATTCCACACTTGTGTATCCCCTAGGTGGAGGTATCGCAAGGGCTACTACCCCTGCCTGTGTGGCTAGTTGCAGGTTAAGGGGCCTTGGTACTGAAATGGGTGCCTCCACCTGGAGCACACGGTTGTTAGTAACAAGGCTAACCTGTGTACAGCTCTCTGGGACATTGTATTCCCTCTTTTTCCCTTCTAGTGGACTAGACAATAAGCAACAAACACTTTCACAGTAGCCCCTATTCAGCATACAATTCCGCACACTGTTTGCACTTACCGCCAGGGCAGGTTCAACCATTTCAACCCTGGAGACCCCCTGTAAAACAAGGTTAGGCACAGTAAATAGCAACAGTACACTGCTTTTGGTACAAACGGGAACCACAGTCAGATTAAAGAGGACAGGAAATCATTACTAATTGGCAGCAGTTTATAAAGTTCTTATTCTCAGAAATGATATGCATTAGTCTAAATAATCCACATTTAACTATACCTGAATAAAAGGTGATATGGAAAATTGTATTTTGCATTGTTTTGTTTTTATGGGCAGCATTCTGTTATTGTTCTCTTCATGGGACCAGTAATTTGGAGTTGTAGCTATGCCATAATTTATGCACAGAACTCTTAGTGTAGTTCTGATAGGCCAACAGCTCATAATTGGCATTCCGTGCACATGACATACTGTAGTAAAAATACCAAATCACAGGTTCCATGAATAGAACTGTAGCAGAATGCTGCCCATAAAATTAAAACAATGCAAAATACAGTTGTTTGTATCAGTTTTTATTCAGGTACAGTTAAATATGGATAATTTAGGGGAATGCATATCATTTTTGAGAATAAAAACTTTATAAATAGCTCCCAGTTGGCACAAATTTCCTGTCCCCTTTAAATGCAAAAAGAGTTAGATCCGATTTATTCAGGGGAATTGAACAAGGGAGGGGTGTAATCACATTGATTGATTCTAAAACTGATCTTGTCAGGAAATATTGCATGCACTTTTAGTCCCTGCACAGTCACACGCTCTGGGTACCCAGTTGGAAGTAAGGTGGGATAGCCTGGAATGTTGCCGGGGGTAGGCCGGTGTTGCAGCTGGTTGGGGTCCTGCAATGAAAAGAAAAGGCATGCACAACCACACACAATTTGCAATCCAGAGCCCAAAGGCTCAGTTCGTGAAAGGAAAAACAACAATGCAATCAGATGACAACACTTGAGATTTAGCTGTTGTTGCAGGGAGCTGCCTTGATTGTTACTCATGCTACCCAATATGAGACACAGACTAGATGAAAAGGAGACTGCAGATTGATGACTGGTTTGCCAGGAGAAGCAGGGCCCACATGAATCATCGAGGTGTCATTCCTGTTCAAGATGGTTGAGCAGGGGACTGATCCCTGGGTAAGTCTCTCATCGATGATGGTTTCTGTGCTGGAAGTAGCTGGCTGGGCCAGGTTGCAAGGCCCAGGCTGGGTGGAACATTTCGGAGTCTGAGTCAGGTAGTGCTGGATGCAGCTTCCAGCAAGCATGGCACATTTAAACAGTGGGGAACCAAACTGCGACCCACTAACAGCACACAGGACATTTGTAGTAAAGCTATCACCATATCACAATGCGGAAGGCAGTCCGGCCGCAATATTGGTGTCTCTGAGCAAAACCGGGAATTCTGTGGTAAATGGATGCCCTCACAGACCAACTGCGTATAGCAAATCATCATTCTTCTTCAGGTTCAAATCTGGTCACTCTTCAATGGCTTTGTCACACTCCAATTCTGATACAGTCCAATTGCTAAGCCTTTCAATGGATTCCCTCTCAAGGTACTGTTGGCAGACAGGCCAAATTCAGCCTTTCCATCAATCTCCTGCACGAACTATGCAGGGGCTGCCGCTCAAATCACTCAAGCAGTTTACTCTTCAAACTCTAATTCCAGACTGACTCACTGCAGCAGGCAGCTTAGGAATTTCCATTCAGTCCAAAAGGTTCTGATTAGCTGATCCATCTGTCTGTCAAAGCAAGGGCTCCCCCTCCAGGTTCATCTAGGTGCCAAAGTCTCAAAACTACAATTCCTACAGAAATTCACTCCCACAAGACCACTGGGAGAGGATTCCATTTTAGGACTCCCAAAGGTACTGACTGGTCCAAATAAGCAGTCCAGGACCAAGATGGTGGTGATAAACAGAACTGTCCATACTGAAAAGAAGGCAGGTTAGGCAAACTACTGTTCAACAGCATTACTATTCTAATAGATAATCAGCAAATAATTACAGCTTGTAACAGAGCTCCCATACCAGGAAACAGCAACAATAAAACATGAAATGGTGTCCAATGGACACCCTGTGCTGACTATGAGAGAGGAAAGTCTTGTTCTGTCCATTGCAGGATGCAGCACTCAGCATTTCTCACCTATCTTGCATCTCAATCACTCCGCCATCTCGGTATCTATACAGGGAATCTACACCAATTAACCATTCCATGGAGTCCAATGGACACCCCATGTCATCCCATACCAGGAAACAGCAACAATAAAGCATGCCATGGTGTTTAATGGACACCCTATGGTTTCAATGATAGAGGGAAACCTTGTGCTGTCCATTCTGGGATGCAACAGTCAGCATTTCCCACCTATTGTTCATCCCGATCATTGCACCATATCAATCTCTTTACCAGGCAACAGCACCTATTAACCATTCCATGGTGACCAATGAACATACCATGTCATCCCATACTGGGAAACAGCAACAATAAAACATGCCATGGTGTCTAATGGACACCCTATGCTGACTATGATAGAGGGAAGTCTTGTGCTGTCCATTTCAGGATGCAGCACTCAGCATTTCCCACCAATCTTGCATCTCAATCATTCTGCCATCTTTGTCTCTATACCAGAAATCTATGCCAATTAACCTTTCCATGGTGTCCAGTGGACACCCCATGTCGTCCCATACTGGGAAACAGTAACAATAAAACATACCATGGTGTCTTATGGACACCCTAGGCTGACTATGATAGATGTAATTCTTATGCTATCCATTGTGGGATGCAGCACTCAGCATTTCCCACCTGTCTTGCATCTCAATCACTCCACCATCTTGGTCTCTATACAGGGAATCTACACCAATTAACCATTCCATGGTGTACAATGGCCACCCCATGTCATCTCATACCAGGAAACAGCAACAATAAAACATGTCACGATGTCCAATGGACACCCTATCCTGACTATGATAGAGGGAAGTCTTGTGCTGTCCATTCCAGGATGCAGCACTCAGCATTTACCACCTATCTTGCATCTCGATCACTTCATCATCTCGGTCTATATACAGGGAATCTGCACTATTTAACCATTCCATGGTGACCAATGGACACCCCATGTCATCTGATACTAGGAAACAGCAACAATGAAGCATGCCATGGTGTCCAATGTCACCCTATGGTTTCAGTGATAGAGGGAAGCCTTGTGCTGTCCGTTCTGGGATACAGCACTCAGCATTTCCCACCTATCGTTCATCCTGATCATTGCACCATATCAATGTCTTTACCAGGCAACAGCACCTATTAACCATTCCATGGTGTCCAATGGACACCCCATGTCATCCCATTCTGGGAAACAGCGACAATAAAACATGCCATGGTGTCTTATGGACACCCTAGGCTGACTATGGTAGAGGGAATTCATGTGCTGTCCATTCTGGGATGCAGCACTCAGCATTTCCCACCTATCTTGTATCTCGATCACTCCGCCATCTCGGTCTCTATACAGGGAATCTACACCGATTAACCATTCCATGGTGTCCAATGGACACCCCATGTTGTCCGATACTAGGAAACAGCAACAATAGAACATGCCACGGTGTCCAATGGACACCGTATGCTGACTATGATAGATGGAAGTCTTGTGCTGTCCATTCTGGGATGCAGCACTCAGCATTTCCCACCTATCTTGCATCTCAATCACTCCACCGTCTCGGTCTCTGTACAGGGAATTTATAGCAATTAACCATTCCATGGTGTCCAATGGACACCACATGTCATCCCATACCAGGAAACAGCGACAATAAAACATGCCATGGTGTCCAATGGACACCCTATGGTATCAATGATAGAGGGAAGCCTTGTGCTTTCCATTCCGGGATGCAGCACTCAGCATTTCCCACCTGTCTTGCATCTCCATCACTCTGCCATCTCATTTTCATTTCATTTTACTGAAGTGTTAGAACACTGAGTAAAACTCATTTAAAATGGTGACCCATTGCATCACACACTAAATACAGTTTCAAAACAACATCCATCAACATAACTAACAATAACAACAACTTACATAAATTGTAAGGTCAACCCCTCATCAAAAATAATGCCCAGACTCTGCACCCATTCAGAGGCCATCAGGTTGTGTCCACCTAGAGAAAATTCCATGGCCTGATGTCTCAATGGCCCCTCGACCCAGTGACCTGGGTCCACAACTAAGACCTCAGTTTTGTTAGGATTCAGCTTCAGCCAGTTGGAACTCATCCAGCCTTGGATCTCAGTTAAGCAGTTATTAAACACTGAAACAGCATCATCCTAGTCAGTTACAAATGGCATGTATAGCTGAGTATCATCTGCATAGCAGTGAAAACTCCAGCCATACAACCTTTCACTGTCTCCCAATGGCAGCATGTACACCACAAGTAACATAGGCAAAAGCACAGAGCCCTGGGGTACCCCCACATGGTAAAGAGAATGCATCAGAGGAATAAATTCCTGATGCAACTTTTTGAGATCTACCAGTGAGGAAATGAATGGAACCACCAAAGCAGTCTTGGGCTCTATAACGAACCATCTATCTAAGCCTGCCGGCATCAAGACCAGATTTCCTCCAGCGTCGTTCCATCATTCGCCCATCTCCTCATCTCCTTCAAGGTACCATCGAACCAAGGATTCAACAATAAACAGATCTTCATAATTTTTTTGATTATTTACTGACACTAGCAGCATGCATCTAAGTCTCTATATATAAGAAATAGTCATCATAAAGCACTAAAAAAAGTTTTAATAGGCCAGAAGGAAGAGTGCTAAGGACAGCATCTTCTCCGAGTAAATGCAACATGTGATACCGGCTTATTGTCTTGAGGGCACACTCCATTGCAGGCTGTCAACCTGTAGGGCTGGTTATCTTTAGGGGCCATTTACCTTAAGGGCTTGTTGCCTTAATGGCCATCTTCCTTGAGGGCTGTTTGCATTGAGTGTGGTTAGCTTTGATGTCTGATTGCCTCGAGGGCCATCTGCCTTGAGGGATTAATGCCTTGAGGGTATGTTGCCTTGACGGCATGCTGCATTGAGGACTGCCTACCTTGAGGCTGGCTACTTTGAGGTCATGTTTCCTTGAGACTGGCATGTTTTATCATTTTTGGTGTAAACAAACTGCCCAGTTGTGGTTGGTTTCCTTGAGGGTCTTCAGCGTTGAGGGCTTTTTGCAGAAGAGGGCATGTTTACAGAGAAGCCACTTACATCTCATTGTGCTTCTGTCAAGTGATTTACTATTCTGGGTTGCTATCGCTTGTATTCGGTGATCTGGACACCCCATAGTTCATCTTTGAATGATATTCAGAGAAGCATTTATCTATATACAGGCCCTTTCCGCACTGCGCGCACCAGTAGGTCAATTCCTTACGCTTCTCTTTCTTTGTGCACAACACACATTTTCAGGCAGGGTACTGCTTCTTTGGTATTCTTGGAACCTTTGATGGAAAGTGCTTTCCTTGCAGTCATTGGCATGGATCCAAGTTTGTCGATTGCCGTTTTTGGCTATGTTGTGGAAGATCATACATTTTTTTGCTTGTAGTTACAAGTTCTTTAATCACAGTTCGTTGGAATTTCAGGTGCATCATTTTCTTTCTTTCTTTCTGGTGAAAATGTCTTGTACATTATGTACCCCTGAAGTAACATGGCATTCAGTAGATAAAAGAACTCTTTCTGCTATACTTTCTTGCATCACCAGTTAAAATTGTAATACCCTGCCAGCTGGTCATTTTTTGTCAATTCCTCCCATGTATCTGTTGTAGTCCAGTATACATTTTGTTTTTTCAATTGACTCCCCAGTCTTCCAATCCTTTCTTCCGGTATCGACAAATTCAATACATGATGTTGTTGACAGAATGTATATGTCTCTCTTGTCTTTCCACTTCATACAAAGCATTGGTGTCTTCCTGAATGTAACCTTTTCTTTCACCTTCAGCTTTATGTCTTTTATTTTGGGAGGCATTCCCTTGCAGTCAGGCATCACAGTTCCAGTTGCACCAACTGCAGATAAAAATAGATTTGTGTAGAGTTGAGGTCCAGTGTAGTATCTGTCTGTTTAAATCCTGTAGCCTTTCTCTTGCAGTTCTTCTCTAACAAGATCAAAACAAACTCTGTATGTATGTCCTTTGCTCTGTTTCTCATCGACTTTGCCTATATAGAATTGCCAGTTGCATATGTATCCCAAGTTCGATTCACATAAGGTGTACACCTTGATTCCGTGCTTCACTGTTTTTGTGGATTAAATGTTCTGTAACTCAGATTTCCCTTCCACAGACATATACCTTCATCCAGGGAGAGGTCCCGGTTGGGAAGATAGATTTCTCGTGATCTCTTCAGGAATCGCTCATGTATGTCCCTAATGTGAAAAAGTTGATCAAATCCCTCCATTTCTCTAGGGTTCCACTTCGAGTTGTCAGCTATGTGGAGAAAAAATCAGGTTGAATCGGTTCCTTGCCATCACAGTGCCCCAGAATGGTGTGTAGGAGACTTCATCCAATCCCCAGTATTCATCTTTACTGCTCTTTGCTACCAGTCCCATCTCAATGTATAACACAAAAAACCTCTTCAGTTCTTCTTTCTCAGTCCTCTTCCAAGCCCTGGCCCTTGAATGTGGAGGCAACTCATCAATTGGATGTGCCAGAAAGAAATTATCAGCATATCTATTTGTTTCCCCAGCAATACGCTCCAATCCTTCATCCATCATGCAAAACAGTTGTACAAATCCAAGTGGACTTTCCAGGACTGGAACTTGTATACCTGAAGTTGCAGTGAATTCGTGTCCATTGTCACTAGTTATCGTCACCTCTTCCCATTTGTCTTCTATTGTAATGCTTTCTTCTGCTGATGGCCAAGCCCTCTTACCACGAGTATTCTTGGGCATTGCACCTACTGATGTTGTGGGGTTCTCTTTCTGATCTTCCAGCTCCACATTCAGCATGTAACCTTGATCAGTAACTTCTTCATCTTCAAAAGACTCATTCTGCACTTCCACCAGATCCAGATTGTACAACATTTCTTCAACATCCTCTTCACTATCTGATTCTGAGAAATCGGCCTTGCTACACATCTGGATCTTGGCCAAAACGTCCAACGCCGTCATTCTGCTTTTTGCCATGATGATTATTCTGTAAGGTGTAGAGATAAAAAAAAAAACATAATTGTTGCAAGTTATCTTTTTTGGGTGAGTCTAATAATAATATTGAAAAATGAAGCCTCTATGTATACTAGTTTGGCACAATAAACCCTCCTCCCCAACTCCCCACTGTACACTGATTTATATTTTCAAAAGTACCACAAAATATTCTATGTTCTGCAGAATTATGTCAAATATACTGCAAGGAATCAATTAACCTGAAAGACAAAAAAATTAAAAAGTTATATTCAAAGTGTTAACATGTAATATCTTTAACGGAACACTCGTACTCATTTTCACATATATAATGTGTTTCTGATTCATCAAGGATATAATTTTACAAATCAATTTGTGTGTTTAATCTATCACCTTAAATCTACAATTCGAGTCTCATTATTGGTACACAGATTCATCAACCGCATGCGTATGTGGTTGTGACTATCACACGGGCAGAACTGGCAGGCTAAGCTTATCTGCTGTTTGTCTATGTTTCTGTTTCAAATAATATATCAATTGTTCATAGCTAGCATTATGATAATAACTGATGTTCACGAGTCATGCTATAATAACCAACACAAAATTGAAATTGTTACTTACTGAACACATTATTTACTTACCTCAATTGTTAATTGACTATTAGCTCTTAATGTGATCATACATAATTTTATTTAAATTATTTCATAATTGGAGATTTTTTTGCTGAGTATATATTTTTTTTATCATGGTACAAAAATAACTATTTTTAATGTCCAATCCATATAAAATTACTGATTATTCCATTTTCATATCAAAAACATTGCATGCAATTTATAATAGTTATCCAATGGTATCGCAGATGTGATTATCATAATTATGCTTCCATTTACTTGCAACATATAATTAGCTGGTCTGTATAACAATAGTTAAATTGGAATAACATGAAAATTGTATAACTGCATTCTGCATTTTCTCTTCTACTTATTCATTGATATAATTGAATTTTTAACAAGATGTTCATCTAAATTTCATATTCCAAGTTGTTGCAGTTGGAAGCATGTATGACATCTGCTTGTAGTATTGGATTAAATGTTCTAAAAGAAAAGGAAATACAAAAAATAATTTATTATCAAAATGTGTTATAAATTCCTTTCATCTTTCTATTTAATTACCATGGTTCTCTGCATGAACACCCCACTTTCATGCCTTTCTACCTCTCCAGCTGTATATATCGATTCAAGTTGCTGGTGGATGATGTAAGGCACACATTGTGCAGAAGCTAAAATGCATCAAAATGGCTGCTTTTGCTAAAATGCCCCAAGATGGCCACCTTTGCTAAAAAGCTTCCTGAATGGGTGTAAAAGTAATGTGAAGGGGTTCAGTTAGGCTGTGGCTATGACCACTTGATACAGTGCCCCATTTTTTTAAGGGGGCATTATCAGAGTTGGACCATACAAGGTGCCACAGTTGAATCATATGTATGGATGATGTCAGGGAGGTTGGACTGAAATGGGAAGGGGATCAGTTAGACTGTGCCTGTGACCTCAGGATCCAGTAACTGGGCTGTGTGAGGTACCCAGCACTAAGTATGTGTGGGGGGGTTCCCTTAGTTGGACCGTTCCCACAATTCCCTAAAATAAGAGGCACCAACAAAAGAAAATGGCTTCCTGGTGTCCAATGGCCTCATCATGTCATCCCAAACCAGGCCTAACCACACTAAAAGCTTTCCCTGGTGTTCACTGGTCTTCCAGTTCCCTCCCATACCATGCAAGCATGGGAACATATAAATGTAGAAATTGTTGGCTGATAAGGACCGGCAGGCCCATCCAGTCTGCACGAAGGCACTACTCTGGACTGCCTCTACCCTGTCAATGTCCTTATGATGATGTGCCCTACAGAACTGTGCATAGTACTCTAGATGAGGCCTCACTAGCATGTGGTGCAATGGCATAACCACCTCACTCCTTATGCTTGCGATACCTCTACCTGTGCATCCCAGCATGCCATTGACCCTCCCTGCAGTCTTAGTACTCTGATTAGACACCTTTAGGTTCTCAGAAATTATCCAAGTTATTTTTTTCCTTTCTAGTGGTCAGCACCCCTTCCCCATCCTATAGCATTTCCCAGTGTTGCCTCTTCCCAGGTGCATTGCCATAACTCACCCAGTCAAAATAAAAACAAGTAATATGTGAAGATTCTCTTACCGGGGTTACTAGGGAGCCAGAATCAGCAATCTTGAGGAGACAATGTCCGGATAAACTGTAAAGTCAAAATATATGAAAGCAGTCACAAAGGATCTGTAGTTCTTAATGAGTAATTAGAAAATATAGAACAGGTTAGTCATAGAGTAATAATTATCTGATGGGGACGGAGTCAGCATCCTGTCAGACCTGTTAAAGAGAAAGGAAAAAATAGGTTAATAGGAAGAATATACAGTAGCAATACAGAAGAACGCCCCCGCCTCCTCACAGTCAAACACTACTTCCTCCCTTTCTAACTACATATCCTCTCCTTCTCTTTCAGTCCTATCTCACCTGTATAGTATTTATGTGTGGTGGTGAGAGGCAAGACAGAGAAGCCTTGCTCACCTTTACCAGACTGCAAAAGAAAAAAAAAATCCTTTTCCCTCTCATACCTTGCGACTCCAAATGAAAAGCTCTTCTTGGAGTCCAATGACCCACCCATGTATACCATCACCAGAAACCACCAGAAATAAGGAATTCACTGATTTCCAGTGGTCCCCCACTGTAATCCCATACCATGAGCCACCACAAGATAAGGATCTGCTAGAGTCTGGTATCCCTCTCAAGCCCTCCCGTACAAGGCCACACCACACAAAAAAATTCCCTGTTGTCAATTAGGTCCCCCGTTCCCTCCCATACCAGGCTCCTTCACAAGTAAACAACTCTGTAGTGTCAAAAGGCCCTAAAAATGCCCTCCAAATACTAGGCTCCAACATCAGACATGTAAAGCACTCTCTCTTGTCCAGATGCCACAGCCAAAAATAAAGAATTCACTGGGCTGGAGTCCAGTGGACTCAACTAATCCTTCCTATACAAGATACCACCATACGTAAAGCATTCCCTGGTGTCAAGTGATCCCCTCATGCTTTCTATAACAGGTGTTACAACAAATACAGTATTCCCTGATGTTTATTGGTCTAACCTAAGCACTCCCATACCTGACACTAATAAATATAAAGAATTCACTGGTGTCCTGTAGCCCTCCAATGCACTCATATACCATGCCCCATCACTCAAAAAGGATTCCCACTTTAGTCACAAAACATATCATGTGACCTCTTCTTCAGTGCCCAGTTTCCCATTTGCAGCTTATACTCTCCAGCTACCAGGGTACACTGCATTACACTTCCAGGCACCTCTCTACCACCTCTATACTTAATATTAAATTTCCACCCCTTAACTCTAGGAGTCACTATACTGCACTTCCTACCCCTGTTTCTCTACTACTCTCTTCCCCAGCTCACCTCCCTACCACTAAGCCTTTATTGCTACAATCTGGCTAATTGTTTCCTCACTGGTCTCAAACCCTGCACCTTTAACTTCAAAGTCAGTTGCTCATCCCCTATGCCATCAAGTCAGGCTACTTTTTATCTCTATTTGTCATGCCTTGTAGCTAGTGACTACATAGGCTGCTAAAAACAAAACATTTTTGGTTTCCTACTGTCCTGTGGCAAGGCTCTGACTCTGTATCTCTGATTCCAAGGTCTGCAGCTCTGCCTCCACAACGAGTCAGGTCATTTTCTGCACAGTATCTCACAACTCTTAAAGCCCCCTAGCTCCCTAGTTACTAAACAAAAACAACTCAGTTTCCTGCTGTCTTATTGCAGGACTCAAACCCTGTGCCTTTGCCTCCAGGGTCTACTGCTCTACCTTCTAGCCAACCGAGTCAGGCTACTTTCTGCTCAGTACTTCACTACTCATAAACCTACTTGCACTATAGTCTGCTAAAACAAACACATCTCAGTCCCCTACTGTTTTGCTACAAGTCCCAAACCATGCACCTCTGATGCCTAAAAGCAGCAGCTCTGTCACTACTCCAGCAACTCAGGGTAATACCTTGCATTCTCCCAAAGTCCCTAAGCTTTGTCCTCCTTCTCCCAACCACTCAGTGTCCTTATAACACTGCATACCATGTCTTCCATCACCATATGTCACCTGCTACTGACCATAGCACCCATCTTCCTTCTAGGGGAGGCTCCACTTCTCCCTCCACTTGGTGACTTGCAACAGTCTAGCACCAAGCTCCTAACATTAGCCACCCTACCCACCCCTACCACTGACCCATTCATCTCTCTCCACCAATGGACCATACTTCCCCTAAGCTTCAATCACTCTACTAGTACTACTGTGTTACTGCAATGGACACTACTCTGCCTGGCCTCTCCCTCCCTACAGGACCTATCTACTCCCACCTCCACACGGTGCTGTTCCCCCTCCCTAATGGTGCCTAAGCTCATGAAGAAACTTTTAAAGTTGGCTGCCCTACACATCCTCCTACCACTACTCCTTCTTTCCAGAGACATTCACCCCAACCCCAGACACACCCTCCCCCCCAGGGTTACTACATCCAAGAGCCTCACTATCGCCTCCCTCAATATATGTAGCCTACTCAAGAAATTTGATTCCTTTCAGGGATGGGTTGCTCAGAATTGCCCCAATGTCATCTCAGTAGTTGAAACCTGGCTTAACAACCACACCCCCGACTCTGTGGTCTCACTTCCTGGCTTCACACTATACCAGGCAGACAGAACCTCAAAGAAAGGGGGTGGTTGTGCACTGTATGTCCAGGAATCACTATAGTGTCTCGCCCTACCCTCCCCATCACTTGAACATGGAGCCCAATCTCTCACATTGAAGATCACTCTTGCCAATAACAGAGCCTCCTTGTTTCTCTCCTCTGTATACATCCCCCCAGAAATCAGAAGACCACTTTCCTCTCTGTCCTTAACTATCTTCAGACTCTCCCTGACAATGCTGACATCATTGCCCTCAGAGACTTCAATACAAACTGGCTGACTGACACTTCAGCCCCTGTTAGGGATGCTGCAACTGCTCAAGACCTGACCCAGCTTGTGACTACTTCCACTAGAATAAAGCAGAGGACTGGTACTGCCACCCTCCTAGATCTAGTGCTCACTAACGCCCCACATAAAGCTACACAGATCAGGGTACTACCTGGTGCCCTGAGTGACCACTCTCCAGTGCTATGTCACTGGTCATACTGTATTAACAAGCCCCCCCAAAACTGTCTTACAATGACACCTCAAACCTGGCAAACTACAGTCCCTTAAATAGTACTTCCTAGCTACTGACTGGTCCCCCTTAAGAAATGCTCAGAACATTGAATCTGCCCTCAGCTATTTCATTCATATGTTCAACACTGCCTCCAACCTGTTTTCACCCATGACCAAACAAAAAATTAAAGGTGCCAACACAACGTGGCTATCTCAAGCCCTTTTGGACCAGATGCGCGAATGAGACAATCTGTGGCACATTGCACAAGATACCAGAAAACCCTCTGACGGGCAGCGCTACCAGGAAGCATGCAATAAATGCACATGGGATATTTGAAAAGCAAAGGCTGAGTACTTTAAAACCTTGCACACCAACACATGGGGCTCAGGTTGCAAGTTTTGGGGCTTAGGTTGCAAGTTTTGGGACTCACTCAAAATGCTAAGTGACAAAGCCTCCACTGCCTCGCCTACCCATATCAGGGCAAATGGATCTATCACCTTAGACCCAGCCCTTATCACAGACACATTAAATGATGCCTTCTCTGACCTCACTGGTGTTCTCCCCCCCAACTTTTTCACCCCCACCCGTCCTACACCACATTGCCCCTCCCCAACCCCTTTTCCACTTTAAAGCAATTTACCAGCGTGAAGCTGCCCCTCTGCTACTCAAAGCCCTCAGTAAATCTCATTTCAGCAGTGACACACTGGACCTGAAACTTCTTAGACTCACATTCAGTGAGGTTCTCCCCCCTTACCATGCTTTTGAACTGCTCCCTTTCTCTGGGCCAGTTCCCCACCAAATGGAAACCTGCCCTCATCACTTCTATCCCTAAAAGGGGTGACTGCTCCCTACCTGGGAACTACCACCTAATATCAATCCTGCCTCCCCTCTCTAAAACCCTGGAGAAAATCGTGACCACCCAACTAACAGACTACCACACTAAATATAGCATCCTGTGTCCTGAACAACATGGCTTCTGCCAGAACCATAGCACCACCACTGCCCTCTTGGAATTTACTAACACCCTCCATACATCCCTGGACACTGACTACACTGCTGGTGCTGTCTTTATAGACCTCTCAAAGGCATTCAATACTGTGCACCACTCGCTTCTCCTGGACTCCCTCACTCAGATAGGCCTCTCCCATGAGACCATTGACTGGTTTGCCAGCTATCTGTCTGAGAGAACCCAGAAAGTCTGGATTGTCCACTCCCCGTCATCCCCCCCACCAAGTCAGGTCTGGGGTCCCTCAAGGCTCAATTCTTGGCCCACTTCTCTTCTCCCTATTCCTCAACACCCTACCCAATGCCTGCTCAGGAAAAATTCTATTATATGCAGACAATGCAGCCTTCTACAACTCACACACTGATACCGCAGCCCTCCACTCAGCACTCCAGAAATCCTCTGAAGCTGAATCCAGGTTCATTCAGCATAGATTAGTACTAAATTATAAAAAAACCAAATCCATGATGTTTGCTTACCCCCAAAATAGGAACCTAGGACAACCCTTGATCATTCTGAACTCAATGAAAGACCCCCTTGAGCAGGTTACCACTTTCAAATACCTTGGCATCACCCTAGACACTGGTCTCACTTTCCACAACCATATCCAGATGCTCAGCACTGCCATCAATACATGTATTGGTCTCCTTCACTGCTATAAGCACTCCATCCCCCCTGAATCTCTCCGCCTAGCCATCTCTGCATCTATTCTATCTCTAATTGATTATGAAATCATCATCTATGGTGCAGCTGACACCACCCATCTACACAAGATTAGACTGGCCTTCAATAAGGCTTGCAGACTTGCTACAGGCTGTCCTAGACTTACACACACCTACACCCTCTATGCCTCAGCAAACTGGCTCAACTTCAATGGGAGGCTAAAGTACCAGGCCTGCCTCTTCACTAAGAAAATCACCTCAGGATTACTCCCACCAGCCCTCTCCCCACTACTTCAGTCCCCACTGTCTACCCGCCTCACACGGCAATCAGTGACTACCCACTTTAGGGTACCTCACTGCAAGACCACCTCAGGCCAAGGAACATTTCAATATCTGACCCAATCCTGCCTCAACTCACTCCCAAATTCCCTCCTCACCGAACCCAAACTTGGTCGGTTCAAGTCCGAACTAAGAGACCTTATCACCCAGGGATCAGTATGTGACTGCCCCTAAACCTGACCCTCCATTTCTACCACCCCCACCCCCCCTTGATCAGGGACCTAACACTGGTCCACCACCACGGGGCATATCTATACCATGACAATGGACCCCAATGTCCTGCCTTGGCCAATGAAGAACTCCTGGGCATGGCTAGTGCCATCACCCTGAAATGTTATGCTTGTACCTGTAACCTTTAGCACTTTGTACCTTGTTAGCAGCTCTCTGTTACCATGTATTCCCTGCTGCTATTTTGTATTTTCTGTATACATTTGCAACCATTCTGCAACCATTGTCTTTAATTACTATGTTAGCTGTCACTTTTGGCACGGTTGTCTCTGTCTTATGTATGACATGGAACCTTTGTAAAGGAGTCTTTCACTCAAAGGTGTTATCCGATATTTATCAATAAACAATAATAACAAAGTCAGTTGTTCTCCAATTCTCTTTTAAACCAGGCACTGCCTGAACTGGAATTAGAGGGCACCTGTCCAACTCAAACACTCTTGTACTAGACATGAGAAAATAATATGTGGAGAGTACTTCATCAGGATAATATCGAGTTGTAATAGATACCTGGTGGTCTGGACTTGGCTTGACTACGGAGTCTGGTGCAGGTATCTTGACATTTCAACATCTGTCAGACTGTAAAATAAAATATAGGAATGGAGTTATAAAGGATCCATAGTTCTTAGTGAATTAATAATATAGAACATATTCATAATTGAGTAATACTTATCTGATTGGGAAGGAGTCTTCACCCTTTCAGGTACATGAAAGAGAAACAAAAATAGCTCAACATGAAGAAGTTACAGTAGCAAGAGAAGAAACCAGTATTGTATAGATATGAATGGGGTATCATGCTACATTTGTGAAAACAGTGACAAATAAGATAAAAAGTTACTGCTAAAGCTGAATGTGAAAATAGAGATATATAGAAATACAATTAGTTAAGATAGAATGAGGGAAGAGATAATGTTAGCAGTGGAGAGGATTAGAAAAAAAAAGTGCTGTCCGCAATCAGTTGGGTTCATGTCATGGCCCTTTTCATGTAGTACATTCTTAGCATCTCTTCTGTCACTGAAGCACCTAGTTCACTTCAACCATCAAGTTGTTCTAACATACACCTTCATGACATGCACTGTCATGAAGTTAGCACCCTGATTCTCACCAAGTGTCAACTAGGGTTGTCAGAACCCTCTGAAGTTCTGGGTTCTAGTTCTAGTCTAGAACTTTTGAAAAAGTTCTAGGGTTCTAATCTTTTTTAGAACTTTTTAGAACTTGAACCCTATTTTTTTATTGTGCTGCCAGTAACAAAGATAGTAATAAAATACATGTAAAGGAAAACTGTTCAATATAAGGGGAGAAATTATCATGTGTGACATTGATAGGAATACAACTAGGTTTATTTATGGTTTCTTCTGTTTGCTAAAGCCAGCAACTTAATATGTAACAGGCCCACCCACCCACCCATATGTTAAACGTTTTCCTGCTGCAGCTGCATCATAGTTCCTTAGTGAAAGAAAGAGGCACATTAGCCATTTATGTACTCAGTTATATATACTCATCGTCATGAATTATGAGAAAAAATAACTGATATTACCTAATTTCAGCTATTTGCTGCTTTCTGTTTTAAATGAGTAAATCAAAAGTTGCTATGTTTAAAAGAAAGCTTTTATAACAAAGTCAAGCCAAGTACTACAGCAGCAGCAAAACATATTATGTCATAACGTAGTCAGTCAAGACATTTGAATAAAAAAAATATGCCAGTCATTGTTGCTGGCAAAAAAATGCATGCAATTTTCTAAGGTAATGCATACATATACCAACATTTTTATTGGCAAATTGAAGTAATACATACAACTTTCTAAGATGATGCATTTTTGCAGCTGATACTTCAATAAAATCTGTATTTCAGTCACATAAATAAAAAAAGTGGTTTCACCACATACTAAGGAACATTTAATGTAGCTGCAGCAGTTGGCATGTGATGTTTAAGGGACAGCATCTGTCAACCCCATTATGTATCAAATTATCACTACTTGTAAAGCAAAACACTTTATGATACATCACATTCTGTGAAAACTGCTGATGCAGATTTTCTTTTATTTCTGATTCCTTTATTCTTTTTTTAAAGGGGACAGGACAATTGTGCTAGGTGGCAGCAGTTTGCAATGTATTTAATAAGAATATATATTATGTGTACAGTAGGTTCGGTCTGTCATCATTTTTTTCCTCACCATCCCCAGCTGATCACGAATCTGTAAATGAAAGAACTAAAACAACACCCACCTCTTACCACATCACCCATTCCACTTTTCTTCCACCACCCTCATCTGTGCAGTAGCACCCATGACACCCTTACACCCATGTTAAAACCAACCCACAACCCACACCCATGTACTAGCATCCATTTTTCGTTTATGGCTAACATTTCTGTAATTGAAAAAATAATAAACAGCTACCAATTAGAACTCATTGTTTTGTCCTCTTTAAAATTGAAAAATAGACCGTCTCCTGTCCCAGCCCATACTGATGCACCACAAAAGTCACAGAAGGTAAATCCAAAATATATGTTTGCACTTTAACTATAAATAATATGATACAGAAAGGACTGACGTGACAGTGTCCCTTTTATGCCAAATTTGAGCCTGTTCCCACTGATGTTAAAATTGCCCTGTATATAAAACTTGTTGACTTTAGTTTAGACCCTAGCTACAAAAGCAGTTTGCCATAAAATGGTGAAAGTTTTGGGGGGTATATAGTCCAAGGTAGTAGATTGAGAAAGGAGAGAGATGACAACCAAAGTCATCACAGTCTGTAAAAGTTTCCTTTTTGGTGCAGAGAGACTCCGTCCCACACAATATTTACCAGCCACCACCATCTGAGTTGTCATCACCATCAACATCCACAACATCAATCACTTCAAGATCAGTTTGTATACTCTTGTAGGGATACGAAAATCTTGACTTATTAACTTTAATAAAGTTAATGTGTGTATCTTCTGGCAGCAACCTATTTCTGGTGTCTGTCACAATATTGCCAGCTGTACTAAACATGCGTTCTGAAGAGACACTTGTTGCAGGACAACCAAGATATTTACAGGCTTCATCATACAGCTCTGTCCAAATTGACTTTTTGATCTCCAGTATTCAAAGGGCATGCATAAATAGGAATAGGCAGTTCTTGCAGGTAACTGTCTACCATGTTGGACAGAGACTGCTCAGAAGAGGAATCAGCAGAAGCAGCTGGTATGGCAGCAATTTGGGAAAGGTTTTGCCACAGATTTAGCTTGCTACTAAGGGCTGAAGAAGTGGCAGTTGTGGAACAACTACTGTTAATGTTTGGTGACTTTTCCAGTTCTGTATCCCTTTGTGAAGATGAACCTGCATGTTGTGGTGATGACAACCTGAGGGTACTATGCGGTCTGTGTTTGACTCCTGTGAGTGCTGCAGCTCATCTAGCAACATACATTTGTACTGCTCTATATCATCTGTTTTGGAAGATGAATAGCCTTGAACCTGGGATCTAAGAGAGTTGCAAGGATGTAGTGTCTTGATTTCGTCATTGCAACTAATTTGTCATTGGTTTTGAAGCGCTCACTCATTCTCTTTCTGAGATTCCCATGATACAGGCGACATGTTGTCTCGCGCTTCAGATCTGTCTTTTCTATTTGTAGATTTAGAACACTAAGATGATGTGAAATGAGCATTATGAGTGGGATAACCTGACTCACAGATGCACCTTCAGAAGACATGTCCCTCGTAGCTGTCTCAAAAGAAGCTAGGATACAGCACACTGTCTCCATTAATTTCCACTGCAGCACAGACAGCATAATGCCATCTCCATTAATGTAACTGGAGCAGTACTCATGTACAGCTTGCTTTTGCTCCAAGAGGCGCTGCAGCATATAACGCTGAGTTCCAACGAGTGGAAACATTTTGAATCAGCTTTTGCTGGGGCAGCTTGTGTTTTGCAGTTCGGACAATGTCCGTGATAGCCTTAGTTGAATGTGAAAGTGAGTCACAATTTTTTGCAAACAGCAATCATACCATCCACTTGTGTTTCGTTGCTGAAAAATCCCGTGACAATTAAGTGTAAGCAATGTGCAAAGCAAGAAGCATGCAGAAATCCTCCATCCCGTACTGCTTTTAAGATGTTGGCTCCATTGTCACTTACTATGGAGCCACATTTTAGACCTTGAGAATAAACCCATTCGTCAAGGAGGTCATTTAGTTCCTGCAAGATGTTTGCAGCAGTATGACTTTGCCCAAACTTCTTTATATGCAGCAGTGCCATCTTTTAGGTTGTCTTTGTTTTTGAAGAAGCACAAGAAAACGTGACCCAATGAGCGGTAAGGGACATGTAATCTATGTTTTGAGTGCTGGTCCACATATCTGTTGTGACATGAATAACCCCACCCTCTGCAGTTTTAAGTGCAAGCATCACTGTCGCTTTTAAAGCCTGATAAATGTTTGGTATTTCAACATAGGAAAAGTACCTTCGATGAGGAACATTGTAACGAGGCTCTGCTAATGTCATGAGCTCCCTAAAATCCTCACGATCTACCAAAGAGTATGGGAGAAGGGCTCCGGCTAACAGTTCACCAATTCGGTGATTAAGATGAAGGGTCTTTGGATGATTTCTAGTAAAGGTATTCTTCCTTTCAAATGCCTGAGACAGTGTTAGCTGTTTGCAACATGTCCCTGCTGGTTTATTATACACTGTGCTTCGATGGGCAGATGGATGCAGAGATGGTGGACTAGGACTTATACATTCAGTGCCATCACTGGATGTGCAACTGGTACTAATGGTGCTGGCATTGGTGGCAACAGTGATCCTACGGCTGGCAGTGGTTCTGCCGCATCAAGTTCAGACAATTCAGTATCCATTTCAGATTCCTGACCCTTCTCACGTGCGGTCTGGAAGATGGAGAACATGGGTTTTGGATGATCAAGCAAAACCGAATGCTTTTCAGATGGCGTTTAAGAGCTGTAGTGCCAAGGCATGACACAACTTTACCACGGCTTACACTCTGTTTACACAGGGAACAAATTGCTCTGTATGGATCAGTTTTACTGACAGAGAAATAATTCCACACCTCAGATGTGACAGATTTTGTTTGAGTGTTAGGAAGATAGCTAAAGACTGTTTGTGTCTTTTCACCTGTCCTAACAGAACCTGGGACATGCTCCTTGGTGCTAGAAGAGTGGGCAGAAGACTCTGATGGATTTTCATTGCTGGCCAACACAGAAGTGGTGGATTCAATGGATATGTCCTTTTCATTGCCAACAGTGCTGGATGTATTTGCAAGTGCACTACCTGATTCATTGTCAGCAGACTTGCTCATTTCACTTTGTTGAGGAAGTAATGATTTGTCGCGAGACACAACAGTGTCGGACTGAGACAAAGAGCTACTGTCTGAGTCAGAGAGAGACTCACTGTAACTTGCATTATTGCTGCTAGTCACAGGGATCTTAACAGCATGAATGGCATACCTTATGGTGCCTCTCCGTGTGACCCCAGCAGCTGTACAGGTTTTCTTAAAAGGTCTCCCTTTACCACACTTCACTGTTGCTCTTTTGCTGTTTGTTGAATTTTTATCACGTGAAACATTTTGGTTATTTCTGTTAGCACCAGGATTACCACTACCACCAACACCTGCTCCAACACCAGCACTAGATGCTTCATCTATGTTGCTGTCAGCCATAACAGACAGTAAATACCAGTACTACCAGTATACTGCGGTGAACACACCCACACCCAAACAATTCCTGTGTAACAAAGCAATGTGATCTGTGATCGCTGGCTACAACTCCAAAATTTTATTTTGGTTGTGTGACACTGTGATACCGTGGACTGAAAGTAATTGAAGAATATGACAGTTTGCAACTAAAGGATCCCAGGTTCAAGGCTTACAGAATGATTGGGCTGCTGGGCATAGGCATACACATAGCAATCAAGGGTGCACAGCAGCAGGGTGATGGGCTGAC
This sequence comes from Neoceratodus forsteri, assembly GCA_016271365.2. NCBI lineage: Eukaryota > Metazoa > Chordata > Ceratodontiformes > Ceratodontidae > Neoceratodus > Neoceratodus forsteri. Next base: position 1,306,933,547 of record CM057458.1, read on the forward strand.
CACAGGAGGAGTCACATCGCAACCCAGGGAATGAGAATTATATTTCTACATTTCTGTCATGTAAGGTTAATGCCACCACACAACTGGCCACTGGGCTTCTCTCTGATTACACACTAGGTAGGGTACAGTGCAGTCAAGGGGCACACAGCAGCCGGGTGATGGGCTGACCACAGGAGACGGAGTCACATACGCAACCCAGGGAATGAGAATTATATTTCTACATTTCTGTCATGTAAGGTTAATGCCACCACACAACTGGCCACTGGGCTTCTCTCTGTAACACACACTGGGTAGGGTACAGTGCAGTCAAGGGGCACACAGTAGCAGGGTGATGGGCTGACCACAGGAGATGGAGTCACATACGCAACCCAGGGAAAGAGAATTATATTTCTACATTTCTGTCATGTAAGGTTAATGCCACCAGACAACTGGCCACTGGGCTTCTCTCTGTAACACACACTGGGTAGGGTACCATGCAGTCAAGGGGCACACACTGGGCTTCTCTCTGTGACACACACACTACACTGGGAAGGGTTCAGATTTATTTGCCTTTTTTTGCGCCCCTTGTATGCTTGTTGCTGGCAGCTGCTGAGTGTGCAGTGTGCACCACTGACTGAGCAGTGCTGCAGTTTCAAATAATCACATTTCACAAAGGTTCTTCACTTCTTCTTATTTTTTTTTTATTCTCTCCCGAGTCCTCCTGAGTCCTCCTCCAGTCCTGATATTGATTGATCTCGGTCTCGATCCTCCTATTCCCCAGTCCCTTCCCAATTCTTGATTAATCCCTCCACCTGTCCTGAACCTCCCCTAGTCCCATCCCACCCGATTTTGGGCTTTTTCAGCCTTTCTCTTGTTCTCGGTCTCACAGGAAAATGGGCGATGGAAGTGGCCACTGGACAAGAGTAGCCGTGCAGCTAACTGCTAACGCTACAGTTTAGCTAGGCTGCTGCTGCCTCTGCTCCGATCCTCTGCAAATGGTGCTCCTCCTCGCGGCACATCTCCCTAAATACCCCCACAGATCCCGCTGCTCGCGCAGCTTACTAGACCCCCACCTGACCCGTACGTAGGTACGCAAGTGCAAACAGACAATGTCTCGCGTCTCGTGGTGATTCGAACCCTTTTGCGAACCGTTTAGTGTTGGAGTTCTAAGTTAGAACTCGAACACCAGGGTTCGAGGAGGGTTCGAATCTTTACAGAACTAATTCTGACAACCCTAGTGTCAACACTCATTAAGATAAGATGTATACATAATAAAACAGTGGGTTGAGCATTGGGGCATTGCCCTGCCTGAACTGCAAAGACACATTGAATCCAGGAATAAACATTATTTGTGATTTCTGAGACTAAAATGTCTATTTGGTTTCCAGCGCTTAGTATCTCTTTTTTTTATCCATTCTAGAAAGCACAAGTCAAAAATTGCATTTTGCAATCCAGGCCTTCCCTGATTGTACCAACTGTGACAGGAAAACCATACTTTGTGCCATCAAACAAAAAGCACTTAATGGTGTCCGATGACCTCTCCATACCCTCCCAGACCAGTCATTGCTACAATAAACACCTTCAGTGTTGACCAGTTGTACCACAAATTCCCTCCCACACTAGTAGAGAAAATAACTGACCTTGACTGTAGAATCAAATGATGTTCAAAAAAAATCTCCAGAAACTCGGACTGTGAATCTACTAAACAAATGTTGTTGTCGTTCAATAAGATGTCCTGCAGGAAGACATTCAGTGAGATTATAATAAAAACATGCCCTTCAACATAACGTGCCACCACAACTAAAGCATTCCCTGGTGTACAATGAACTCCCCATAAACCCTCTCATGCCTGGATCATGAGGCATGTTTCTGCTGGCATTTTAGTGTGTTCATGATTTTACATAGCCACAACCAAATAGTGTTTTACCTTACTATGAAGAAAGAGACATGCAATTACCTCATGAACACTTCACTACTGTGTATGCATATGTGGTTCTGGGCATCAGCTGACATGAACAGCCAATTAGAATGGTGTTATGACCAGATAATATCAGTCAACATTTTCACCACCCTTTAGTGTGTGTTAATGCCTCATGATGTTACCTGGTCATAAGCAAATAGTGTTTTACCTTACTATAGTCACAAGAGACTTGCAAAAGTCCTCCCATATCAGGCCCCACCGTCAAAAATGCATTCAGTGTTATCCAATGTTCCCCCCAGATCCCTCCCATACCAGGCAGCACTCCAGGTTAAGCATTTCCTGCAGGCCATTAGATTACAGTGAATGCTTAACTTGTTGTGGTGACTGATATGAGAGAGAACTGGAAGTCTATTGTATAACACTGAATGTGTTTTTGGTGGTGAGGCATAAGGGGAGGGCTTGTTTGGGTCCATTGGACACCTTAGAATGCTTAACTTGTGGTGACGCCTGACATGGAAGGGTATTGGGGGACCATCGGACAACAGAGAATGCCTTTTTGGTGATGGGGCTGGATACTGGAGGGCTTCTGGATGGCCATATCTCACAAGGGAATGCATGATTTGTATCACCTGAAATGGGAGGGAATTGTGGTTCCATTGAACATGTGTGATGTGAGACAACTTGACATTAAAGAATGTGTTCTTGGTGGTAGGGTCTGATACAGAAGGGCTTATGAGGGGCAATTAGACACCAGGGAAAACATAACGCCTGATGTGTGAGGAATTCAGGGGAACATTGGACATCATGGAATGGTATTTTAGTTGTCTGGGCCTGATAACAGAAGTCCCTACCATATCAGGCCTCCACATCAAAAACACATTCCAATTTGTTCAGTGGTCACCAAATTCCCTCCTATATCAGGCGCCACAAAATTTCGATCATTTCCTAGTGACAAATGGCCCCCAAAATCCCTCCGCTATCAGGAACCACCACCAAAAATGCATTCCACATTGTTCAATAGATCCCCAATTCCATCCCAAATCAGATGCCACAGCAATTTAAGCATTCACTGGTGTCCAGTGGTACCCCAAAAGTCCTCCCATATCTGGCTCCACCACCAAAAATTAATTCCCTGTTGTCCAGTGGTCTTCCAGTACCATCCCATATCAAGCATCACCGATAGTTAAGCATTCTATAGTGTCCAATGGACACACCCAAGCCCTCCCATATCATGCCTCACCATCACAAACACATACAGAGTTGTTCAATGGACCCTCATTCCCTCCCAAATCAGGTGACATGGCAATTTAAGCATTCCCTGGTGTCCAATAGCCCACCCCAAGTCCTTCCATATCAGGTCCCTCCACCAAAAATGCATTCTCTGCTCTTCAATGGTCCCCCAAAACCCTCCCGTATCAAGCATCACCACAAGTTATGGTGTCAAATCGACCCACACAAGCCCTCCCATGTCAGGCATTCAGTATTGTCTAGTGTACCCCCAGATCCATTCCATACCAGGTGGCACTCAAGGTTAAGCATTCCCTGTAGGCCACTGGAGTACAGGTAATGCTTGACTTGTTGTGGTGCATGATATGGGAAGGAATTAGGGAAACACTGAACAACAATGAATGCATTTTTGCTGGTAAGGCATGATATAGGAGGACTTTTTTGGGTCCCAACACCCCCCAAAATAATTCCCTGTTGTACACCAATTTTCTCCTACACAACGCGCAACAACTTGTGATACATAGAACTAACCCTCAATAGTGAATAAAGCGATGTTCAAAAATATCTAACAACTTGGACCAGCAATCTATGAGACAGATGTTCTAGTCGATCAATAAGATGCCCGATCAGGAGCTTTCCTGTGGGAAGACACAGTGATATGATAATAGAAACATCCCATCTCATATCAGGTGCAACATCAAATTAAGCATTCCCCAGTGTACAATGTAAAACCCCACTAAATCACTATAGGTTTATGACTGGATAACATCAGTCAGCATTTTCATCACCCTCCAGTGTGTGTTAATGCCTCCTGATGTTACCTGATAATAAACAAATAGGGTTTTACCATACTACAATAACCAGAGACTTGTACTGACCGCAGGAACACTTGACTACTGCATATGTGTATGCGTTTCTTGGCATCGACTGGCATGAAAAGCCAAGTGGAATATCAGATTAGCAAGGAAAACATCTATAGGGTTTTGTTTCGATAACAACACTCTGCATTTTCACCACTCATTTATGTGTGTTAATGCATCTTGATGTTACCTGGCCATAACCAAGTAGTGTTGTACCTTACTATAATGACCAGAGACCTGCACTGACCTCAGGAACACTTGACTACTGTGTATCTGTATGCAGTTCTTGGCATCGGCTGAAATGAAAAGCAAAGTGGAATATCAAGTTAGTAAGGTAAATGACTATGGGTTTATGACTGGACAACATCAGTCGGCATCTTCACCACTCTCCAGTGTGGTTTAATGCCTCCTGATGTTACTCGGTAGAAAAACAAATAGTGTTTAACCTTACTATAATGACCAGAGACTTGCACTGACCACATTAACACTTGAGTACTGCCTACATTTATGTGGATCTGGGCATTGGCAGACATAAACAGCCAAGTGGAATAACACAATAGCAATGTAAATGACTATGGGGTCATGACCGAATAACATCAGTCAGCAGTTTCACCATTCTCTAGTGTGTGTTAATGCCTCCTGATGTTACCCAGTCTTAAACAAATAGAGTTTTCCTTACTACAATGACTAGAGACTTGTACTGACCTTAGGAACACTTGACTACTGCATAGGTATATACGGTTCTGGCATTGGCTGACATGAGAAGCCAAGTGGAATATCAGATTAGCAAGGAAAACGACTATGGGGTTATATTTGGATAACATCAGCCTGCATTCTCACCACTCTTTTGTGTGTGTTAATGCATCCTGATGTTACCCAGTCATTACTAAATACTGGTTTTTTTTTTGCAAATAACTATACTTTATTGTATTAACAATAAAACATACATAATATCCCCGTCCCCTGCATCCCTTACATTGGTTACAATGAGTAGATTAAATCGACAAATTTAAGCAGGAAAAAAAAAAAGAAAAAAAAAGAACAATTAAGAAAAAAAAAAAAGGACTCACCCGTCCCATCCCCGGAAACCCCCTCCCCAGGTCTGGCAGCTCATCTCAGGAGCATAATGAGAGAAACTCAAACTGCCCTAAGAGTCACTATATCTATATATAAAAAGGAATAGAAATGACATACACCTTAATATCACATCCTACTAATTTCACACAACTTACACAACTAAAGGGGAATAGCAAATTGTAGAAGCGAGTACAAAAGATTAAGGGCATATAATAACATGAGGAATGAAAGAAGTAGAGAAAAAAAGTGACAAAAAAAAAAGAAATGGTATAATGATATAATGGTATAGTGGGGGGAAGGGATACTCAAGCCTATTGGTCGCTGCACTTACTCCTTATAGGGCCCAATTAGCTAAGGAGTTAAGGTGCTTACTATGAAAATATTAGGCCTACTGGGTATTAATTGTAGTGATTGGTAAGCTGGTCTTCAACCGTTGGTATAGATTACCCCAACATTTGTCAAATTTTCCCCTTGAATTGGAAAAAGAGGCCACCATTCTCTCTGCACTTAGAGCTTCTAAAAAAGTGTCCAACCATTCCTTACAAGAAGGTATCCCCTTCCTGCACCAATAACGGAGAAGCAGCAATTTAGCCACTAATGTAATTAGTGCCATTTGACCTTTATGAACTACAGATGGGATGTGGGAAAAATTGCCAAGGATACAAATCTCAAGGTTGAAATATTGCACTACTTCGCAGAAAAGGGTCATCCATATTCTAATTGATTCCCAAAATTTAATTACCTTAGGGCACTCCCAAAGTTTATGCAGGGTGGTAGCCAAGAGTTGCCACAATCTTGGCATTTGGGTGATCTTTGCTTGTATATACGTGAAAGTTTAGCTGGGGAGAGATATAAATTATGAAGAATATTGAATTGTAAACCCGTAGCCTATCCTGTTTTTACATAATTGTATAAATCTTTCCAGACCTTACCCCAAGTTGAATCTGACCAATTCAGGGATAGGTTCGATTCCAATGTCTAGGGACTGGAGAGGCCTTGGTATCCCTTGACAAAAGGATAAACTTATAGATTTTAGATATTGCTCTGCCGGATAATATCAGCTTTGAGATTTCTTCTAACAAGATGCTTGCCTTCTCATGCCCGTGACCATCCTTCAAGAAAGAGCGGATACAATTTCGTATTTGATATAACCGGAACCTGTCCTTAAAATCTATTCTCAGCTTGTCCACCAATTCTGACAACGGTTTAAAGTAACCTCCAGAGACAAAGTCCGCAATTTTAAGTTTCTGATTGTGGTTACCCACACTACATCTTAACGGTTGGTTACCAATCAATAAGTTTGGGTTATTGACCAGAGGTTGCCTCAAGTCTTTCCTAAAGGGGGTATTTAAGTGCAAGTATAATTGGTGGAGGGCTTTAAGGCTCCAGCCAAGTGGGGTGACTTTAAGTTTAGGCGGTATTTTGAACCAAGAAGAGAAAAGTAAGGATTCTAGATCTAGGTTAACACTCTGAGCCATTAGCCAATCAATAGTGGCATTTGCCATAGATGTCTGGGCATCCAGTGTCCATTGGGCCGGCCTTACCACATGGCTTGCCAAATAGTAAATATAGAAGTCTGGAAGCTGCAGCCTCCATCTTCCCCACGTCGATATAAGTTTGCCATAAGCTCTACGAGGTGGGTTACCATTCCAGATAAAATCAGCGCAGTACCTGTGGCAGAGATTAAAAAAGGATTTTGGAAGATATATATTAAGATTAAAGAGGAAATAGGAAATTCTCGGCATAATCATCATTTTTATCGTATTGACCCTCCGCCAAAAGGATAGGGGAAGTTTGGACCACCTTCCGAGATCTTCCCTGATCAATTTAATTAGAGGTTTAAGGTTCAAGTCATATAATTCCGTTAAATCCTTAGAAATTTTAATACCCAAATATGGAAGATATTCCGTCTGCCAGCTCAAACCTAAGGAGAGACACCAAGTTCGTTGTAAGAGGGGGGAAGCGGATAAACTAAAGTTTTACTTTTATTTAACTTATATCCAGAAAATTCACTAAACGTGAGATAATAGAAAACAGGTGTGGAAGTGAGGACTGACTATGCCATGTATGAATTAATAAATCATCTGCGAAAGCAGAGACTTTAAATTCGCATCCCCAATACACACTCCTGGACACCAGAGTCTAACTTGATAGCTCTAATAAGTGGCTCTAGGTACAAATTAAATAGATATGGTGACAGGGTCACCCTTGCCGAGTTCCCTCTCTAGTCGAAAGGAGTGAGGTCAAATTGTTACAAGAAATTCTCGCAGAGGGGCATGTGTACAAGACCCGAATGTAACCTAAAAAATTCTCAGGGATACCAAATCTAGAGAGCACCTCGAACATAAACTCCCACTCCACCCTATCGAATGCCTTCTCGGCGTCTAATGCGACCAAAGAGGCTTCTTTATCTGGGCTCGCAGACTCCTGTATTAAATAAAACAATTTTCTAAAGTGGTCTGCCGAGGAACGCCCCGACACAAAACCTGCCTGTTCAGGGCTCAATAGCCCTGTCCAAGCTGCCTTTAACCTATTGGCCAAAATCTTGGCAAATATCTTTATGTCAATATTTAATAGAGATATGTGCCTGTAATTTGTCACCAGATCTGGGGGTTTATCTGGTTTTGGCAGGAGAATTATCCTAGCCTCAAAAAGGGAGTGGTCCTTAATTCCCTCCTTACACCAGAAGGTAAACAATTGATGCAATAATGGTACCAGGGTTTCTTTAAAGGTTTTATAAAACAGGGCTGAAAACCCATCTGGCCCTGGTGCCTTGTCAAGCTTCAAAGCATCAATAGATTGTGCGACTTCTTCTAATTTAAGGGGAGCTTCTAAAAAGCAGCAAAGGTCCTGGGAAAGCTTAGGGAGGGAGATGTCAGTAAGGAAATCTTTCATTCTGGAGGTTATTTCTGGCTGCAATGACTCACTTGAGTATAGGTTCTTATAAAAATTAACAAAAATATTTAAAATATCTTTAGGGTCAGAAGTCATCTCACCAGTCTGGGGATTGTTTATCGTAGCAACCCATCTTGCTGCTGCTCGTTGTTTTAGCTGCCAAGCTAACAACTTCCCAGCTTTACTACCTTGCCCAATGTAAGACGCCTTCAAGCTATAAGCTGATCTCTCTACTTTCTCTTTCATGGTCGTTTCGTACCAAGTTCGCAAGGAAGCAAGTTCCTGTTCCTGGGAAATAGATCTAGATTTTTCCCCTATGATGTCCAGGGCTCTAATTTTGTCTAAACATTCCATTGCTGAGCGAGCAATGTTTTTCTTACGGATTGTTGCTAACCTAATAAACTCACCTCTCCAGGTGGACTTCAACGCCGCCCACACCATATCCACTGCTTGCACTGATCCCCAGTTTACATTAATGGAATAGGACATATAGGAAGTGAATCTTTCTAATAAAGAAGGATCTTCTATCAAATGGTTATTTAAGGACCATGAATGTGATCTGGTGGTGAAGGTGTGCGACACCGGAGGCCAACAGATGAATGGTCAGAAATAACACGACCTGAGATAGTAACCTCATAAATCAGGGTAAGAATCTGGTGGCTTACTAAAAAGTAGTCTATTAGAATAGCTCTTATGGACTGGAGAGTAGAAAGTGTACTCTCTGTCTTAGGAAGTGCTAGCCAGCGTCAGATAACCCTAATGATGACATAAATTCGAACAGTGCTCTTTGGGTCAAAGATGGCGGAGAGCCTTTGGACCATGAACGGTCCAAATAATTTGATTGAACTATGTTCCAATCCCCACCTAAAATTGTCGGTTTATCAGCTAAGGGGGCCAGGAGAACTGCTAGCTGAGTAAAGAAGGTCGGCGATTCCTGATTAGGACCATAAATTGAGCCTAGCACTAAGCTTGCTCCTGCCAACTTACCCACTACAATGACATACCTGCCTTCTGGGTCAACAATTACTTCTGATGAAACGAAGGGAACATTGCTAGCCACTAAAATGGCAACACCTCTTTTACTCGTGGAGAGCCCCGCCCCAAAAACTTGGCCCAACCATCTTTTTTTAAGAAAGGGGAGCTGGTCTGGGGTCATATGTGTTTCTTGTAAAAATACTATCGATGTAAACCGTGCCAGATGGTTAAGGATAATATACTTTTTTGTTATCCCTTCCCTTTTATATTCCAAGAAATTATATTTAAGTCAAAAGTCATATAATGAATAGGTAAAACATTCCTTAATTTATAGAGCTGCCAGACCTCCCCAATAACACCCACTTAGCAGAAAATAAGAAAAAGAGACCCTTCTGATACCCAAATCCCCCTTTATCCCAAACTTAAAACTAATCATCTCCGCCCCAAGCAGCCTTAAATTGTTGGACCGTGGTACGCTCCGAAAGTGGGGCCTCTCGCTCTCAGAGGTGAGAAAAAAAAGGGAAAAGTGATTTGCCTCTCGTCTTGAGGTCTAACATTGATATAGAAGCCTTAAAAAGTAAAGGAGAATGTTGCATACCCCAAATAAATTGTCCACCTTAAACCGCTTTATAAGATTACCAGGTGAGCACCAGCAAGAAAAAGGTAAATTCAAGTAATAACCATGTCATTTTAGAAGCGGACATCTCAAGTTAGTCATACTCATGCTAAATGCAATAACCAGTTTGGACCTCTAGGGCATCGCACAGCATTATGTATAGGAACTTCTTTTTGACAACCCCACCATATTAATTATAAATTCAGCAAATATGAATTGCCCTCTAGTCCTGTTAGTAGCCCACAAACTATGGCAAAATAATAGTAGGAAGAAGCCCTGCCTGACTCTAGGAAGAAAGGGAGAGACTGTATAATCCCAATCTGTTAGTGGTCTGGCCACCATATAACTAAGGGCTCTATACTGCAGAGAGGTGACTACGAGCGCTACTGTACACAGAAGTGGCCTAGCCACGAATAAAGTAGTCATCCTCCATATGCGAAGCTGTGTTAAACAACTCTTCCCCGAAACCTGAACTGAGTAGGAATAGGGCCCTCAACTAGATATGGTAAGATGTGCCCTTCCAAGATAAATTTTAACTTATTAACATTGACATTCCTGCTATTAGATAGAAACAAAGAAAATGAATCAATGGGGGTATATATATAAAAAAAAAAGAGGGGGGAAGGGGGAAGGGGAGGAAAGGACAAAAGGCGGGGGAAGGGAAGGGGAAGTGGGTGGGGAAATGGCTAAGGGGAAGGAAGGGAAGGAGAAGGGAAGAATAGGGAATATGAGATCCATTGATTATTCAAAGTCCATCCTTTGTATTCATGAAGAGAGCCTTGCTGCGTGATGGCGAATCAGTCCATCCAATGGGTATATGTACTGGAAACAGGGATGCAGCAGTACACATCAGGTCTTATGGAAGAGGTCCGGGAAAGTGTCTTTTAATGTCTTCATAGCTTCGTCTGGAGCCTCGAACATCTTCTTTCCATCCTTGAACGTAACTTCCAGCTTGGCAGGGTATAGTATACGATGTTTAATTCCTGCGGCCCAAAGCTTGGAGGTAATAGGACGAAAACTAGCCCTTGCCATCCTATTCTTTATTGTTAGGTCAGGCACTATTCGAAGTTTTTTTCCCTCCCAGAGGATCGAAGAAAGTTTCCTCACCTCTTTCAATATGTGCTCTCTATCAAGATAGTTCAGGAGCTTAAAAATTATAGGCCTCGGAGGATCAGTGGGGATGGGTTTAGCCCTTAAAGCCCTATGCCCCCTTTCTATAATGTATTCCGGGCCGTTGGGAGATGGGCCTATTATTTTCTTCAGAAACTTTTGCAAGAAGGCAATTGTATTACGGCTTTCCTCCCCTTCTGGTAGCCCCAATAAGACGAGATTATTTCTGCAGTTCCTGCCTTTAAGGTCTTCAAGGCGATCTTCCAGCTTTACTACGGATCTCCTAAGTTCAACCATAGCTGGGCCTTGTTTTTCAATGTTTCGTTCTAAAGATGAAATACGGGCTTCTGCGTCCGTGACTCGGCAAAACCAACTGGGTTAGTGCAGGCTTAAAATCTGCAGCGTCCTCTATTAGTTTAAAGGGCATCTTTAATAGTTGAAAGCTCCTCGTATATGCGTGATGGTGCCAAATCCTCATGAGGGCCGTCGGGGAGGTACTACGTCTAGGCCTCTTCGCTTCTAATTCCGTTTTGGGTTCCTCCATTTCGTCAAAGACCACGATTTCTTCTCCGATCGCTTCTTCAACTACTAACACTGTGGTACGTGTAAGCGTTAGTTCTAAAAAAGACGAGAAGTTATTAGATTTCTCTGAGCAGCGAGAGAGAAAGCCCCTTAGACCTGCTACTCCTTCAGGCGCATCACGTGGTCTCATTACTACTAAATACTGTTTAACCTTACTATAACGACCAGAGACCTGCACTGCCCTCAGGAACACTTGACTACTGCATATCTGTATGCAGTTCTTGGCATCAGCTGACATTAACAGCCAAGTGGAATAACAGAATAGCAAGGTAAATGACTATGGGATTATGTTTCGATAACATCAGTTGGCATTTTTACCAGTGTTTTGCGTGTGTTAATGCATCTTGCTGTTACTCGGCCATAACCAAGTAGCATTGTACCTTGCTATAATGACAAGAGACCTGCACTGACCTCAGGAACACTTGCCTACTGCATATCTGTATGCGGTTCTTGGCATCGGCTGACATGAAAAGCAAAGTGGAATATCATATTAGCAAGGTAAATGACTATGAGGTTATGACCGAATAACATCAGTCGGCATCTTCACCACTCTTCAGTGTGGTTTAATGCATCCTGATATTACCCGGTTGTAAACAAATAGTGTTTAACCTTACTGTAATGACCAGAGACCTGCATTGACCTCAGGAACACTTGACTACTGCATATGTGTATGTGGATCTGGGCATTGGCTGACATAAACAGCCAAGTGGAATAACACAATAGCAAGGTAAATGACTATGGGGTCATGACCGAATACCATCAGTCGGCCTTTTCACCATCCTCTAGTGTGTGTTAATCCCTCCTGATGTTACCCGGTCTTAAACAAATAGAGTTTTACCTTACTACAATGATCAGAGACTTGTGCTGACCTCAGGAACACTTGACTACTGCATAGGTGTATGCAGTTCTGGCATCGGCTGACATGAGAAGCCAAGTGGAGTATCAGATTAGCAAGGAAAAGGACTATGGGGTTATGTTTGGATAACATCAGGCAACATTTTTACCACTCTTTTGTGTGTGTTAATGCATTCTGATGTTATCTGGTCATGACCAAGAAGTGTTGTACTTACTATAAAGATCAGAGACCTGTACTGACCTCAGGAACACTTGACTACTGCATATGTGTAGGCAGTTCTTGGAATCAGCTGACATGAAAAGCCAAGTGGTATATCAGATTAGCAGGGTAAATGACTATGGGGTTATGACTAGATAACATCAGTTGGCATTTTCACCACCCTGTAGTGTGTGTTAATGCCTCCTGATGTTATCTGGATGTAAACACATAGTGTTTAACCTTACTGTAATGACCAGAGACCTGCACTGATCTCATTAACACTTGGGTACTGCATACGTGTTTGTGGATCTGGGCATTGTCAGGCATAAACAGCCAAGTGGAATAACACACTAGCAAGGTAAATGACTATGGGGTCATGACCGAATAACATCAGTCAGCATTTTCACCACCCTCCACTGTGTGCTAATGCCTCCTGATGCTACCTGGTCAAAAACAAATAGGGTTTTGCCATACTACAATGAACAGAGACTTGCACTGACCTCGGGAACACTTGACTACTGCATATGTGTATGCGTTTCTTGGCATTGACTGGCATGAAAAGCCAAGTGGAATATCAGATTAGCAAGGAAAACATCTACAGGTTTTTTTATTGGATAACATCAGTCAGCATTTTCAGCACTCTTTTGTGTGTCTTAATGCATTCTGATGTTACCCGGTCATGACCAAGAAGTGTTGTACTTAATGTAATGACCAGAGACCTGCACTGACCTCAGGAACACTTGACTACGGCATATGTGGAGGCAGTTCTTGGAATTGGCTGTCATGAAAAGCCAAGTAGAATATCAGATTAGCAGGGTAAATGACTATGGGGTTATGACCGGATAACATCAGTCGGCATTTTCACCACCCTGTAGTGTGCATTAATGCCTCCTGATGTTATCTGGATGTAAACACATGGGCCAGATATTCAAACTGTGCCAGGCTGTGGCGTAAGCCTGGACACTTCTCAACTTGGCTGCGCAGGGGTGTTGACTGGTCAATATTCAACGGAGCTGCGCCATGGCTCAGCATCATTGAATATCGCACCCTGGCCACCCGCAGTGTGCAAGGCGCAGTGGTACTGCACCAGCGCAAGTGGCCAGAGTGGAGCAGAGGGATGCACTAGCGCAAGTTCCATTGCGTTATGCGCAACAACAGCGATATTCAAAAGTGCACATGCAAATGGGGCCATAATGTATGCAAGGCGCAAATGGGACAGTTTACATGTCATTATGGCCCCATTTGCATGCAGGTGCACTGATCCCCGGTGACTTGTACCTAACGCCCAGCCAGGCAGTAGCCGTCAGGAACCGACGACCCCTGCAGCATGGCAATGTGTCCCACAGCCCGACTGCAGGCATGTGAAAGATCAAAACGAATCCTATATCTCTAATGGTCCAGTGGACCGCTGTCTGCCCGATCACGGGCTTAAGTAAAAAATAGAAGAATCCTATATCCCTAGTGGTCCAGTGGACCACTGTCTGCCCGATCGCAGGCTTAAGTAAAAAGATAAATGAATCCTATATCCCCTGGTGGTCCAATGGACTGCTGTCTGCTGATCGTGGGATTAATTAAAAAAAAAAAAAGACTCCTATATCCCTGGTGGTCCAGTGGACTCCCGCTCCCCACCCGCCTACTGTCCCACTGCCCCGCTCCCCATCAGTGGCAGGTGCTGCCCCACCCCCTGCGTCGATGACTGACCACGGTAGGAAGGGCTGTCGCCCATTGGTCCACAAGCGTGAGTCAATGGGTATGCAGTCCGTGCTATTACTACACATTCAGATATGGAATGGATCCATTCACATATCTGGATGTAGTACAATGCGAGCTGCATGACCATTGGCTCACGCTGGGTGCAAATGGCGCAATACTCGTGTCGAGTCTGCGGCAGCGGGATCAACAAGCGGGTGGGGCTGCTGCCGCTCCCGACCGGGAGTCCAATGAGGATCAGCTGCCCAGTGGGGAGGGGTCACTGGACCACCGAGATCAAGTCTTTGGTATCCGTGATCAGGCAGACAGCAGTCCACTGGACCACAGGGAATATAAGACCATTTTATCTTTGCTAATCGCAATTGAGCGAACGGCGGTCCACTGGACCACCAAGATATAGGATTCTTCTATTTTACTTAAGCCCGCGATCGGGCAGACAGCACTCCACTGGACCACCAGGATATAGGATTCTTCCATTTTTTACTTAAGCCCGCGATCAGGCAGACAGCGGTCCACTGGACCACCAGGAATATAGAATTCTTCTCTTTTTTAATTAATCCCGCGGTCAGGCAGACAGCAGTCTACTGGACCACCAGGGATATAGGATTCATTTATCTGTTTACTTAAGCGTGCGATCAGGCAGACAGCGGTCCACTGGACCATCAGGGATATAGGATTCATTCATTGATAACAATGCCCGTGATCGGGCATGGGGGGGCGCCGCAATGGAGGTGCAGCCGGAGCTCGAGTGGCCACCCATGGGTGGCAGCTGCTGTGTTGTGCCCTGCAATACGGCAGCTCACCTGTGGGTGGCCAGCCATTGCTCCTTTTTTTGGGGATCAACTTTGTGTGGTTCAGGTAGGGGTCGCGCATGCATGGCTCAGTGCATCCCGGGCTGAATATCGGGATGTGCAGAGTGTGCATGGGCACACCCCCCCCATCAGTGCCTGCATACATTACTGATGCGCTCTGGCGCATCAGGATTTGTGCCAAGCGCAATTCCCGTTTGAATATCATGCTGGGGCGCATCAGTGGGTTGCGCATGGCGCAACACTGTTGCACCATGAGCAACCCTTTTGAATATCTGGGCCATGGTGTTTAACCTTACTATGATGACCAGAGACCTGCACTGACCTCAGAAACACTTGACTACTGCATATCTGTATGCGGTTCTTGGCATCAGCTGAAATGGAAAGCCAAGTGGAATATCACATTAGCAAGGTAAATGACTATGGGGTTATGACCGGACAACATCTGTCAGCATCTTCACCACCCTCCAGTGTGGTTTAATACCACCTGATGTTACCTGGTTGTAAACAAATAGTGTTTAACCTTACTATAATGACCAGAGACTTGCACTGACCTTATGAACACTTGGGTACTGCATACGTGTATGTGGATCTGGGCATTGGCAGACATAAACAGCCAAGTGGAATAACACAATAGCAAGGTAAATGACTATGGGGTCATGACCGAATAACATCAGTCAGCATTTTCACCATCCTCTAGTGTGCATTAATGCCTCCTGATGTTACCCAGTCTTAAACAAATAGTGTTTTCCTTACTACAATGACCAGAGACTTGCACTGACCTCAGGAACACTTGACTACTGCACAGGTGTATGCGGTTCTGGCATCGGCTGACATGAGAAGCCAAGTGGAATATCATATTAGCAAGGAAAATGACTATGGGGTTATGTTTGGACGACATCAGTCTGCATTCTCACCCCTCTTTTGTGTGTGCTAATGCATCCTGATGTTACCCAGTCATTATCAAATAGTGTTTAACCTTATTATAATGACCAGAGACCTGTACTGACCTCAGTAACACTTGACTACTGCATATCTGTATGCGGTTCTTGGCATCAGCTGACACGAACAGCCAAGAGGAATAACAGAATAGCAAGGTAAATGACTATGGGATTATGTTCCGATAAAATCAGTCGGCATTTTTACCACTGTTTTGTGTGTGTTAATGCATAATGATGTTAGACAACCATAGCCAAGTAATGTTGTACCTTACTATAATGACCAGAGACCTGCACTGACCTTAGGAACACTTGACTACTGCATACGTGTATGTGGATCTGGGCATTGGCTGACATAAACAGTCAAGTGGAATAACACAGTAGCAAGGTAAATGATTATGGGGTCATGATTGAATAACATCAGTCGGCATTCTCACCACCCTCCAGTGTGTGTCAATGTCTCCTGGTGTTACCAGGCATTAAACAAATAGTGTTTTACATTACTACAATGACCAGAGACTTGTACTGACCTCAGGAACACTTGACTACTGCTTAGGTGTATAGGTTCCTTGGCATCGGCTGACATGAGAAGCCAAGTGGAATATCAGGTTAGCAAGGAAAATGACTATGGAGTTATGTTTGGATAACATCAGTTGACAGTGTCACCACTCTTTTGTGTGTGCTAATGCATCCTGATGTTACCCGGTCATTACCAAATAGTGTCTAACCTTACTTAATGACCAGAGAACTGCACTGCCCTCAGGAACACTTGACTACTGCATATCTGTATACGGTTCTTGACATCAGCTGACATGAACAGCCAAGTGGAATAACAAAATAGCAAGGTAAATGACTATGGGATTATGTTTCAATAACAACAGTCAGCATTTTTACCACTGTTTTGTGTGTGGTAATGCATCTTGATGTTATTCGGCCATAACCAAGTAGTGTTGTACCTTACTATAATGAGAAGAGACCTGCACTGACCTCAGGAACACTTGCCTACTGCATATCTGTATGCGGTTCTTGGCATCAGCTGACATGAACAGCCAAGTGGAATAACAGAATAGCAAGGTAAATGACTACGGGGTTATGGGACTATTGGATTATGTTCCGATAACATCAGTTGGCATTTTTACCACTGTTTTGTGTGTGTTAATGCATACTGATGTTAGCCGACCATAACCAAGTAGTGTTGTACCTTACTATAATGACCAGAGACCTGCAATGACCTTAGGAACACTTGACTACTGCATATGTGTATATGGATCTGGACATTGGCTGACATAAACAGCCAAGTGGATTAACACAATAGCAAGGTAAATGACTATGGGGTCATGATCGAATAACATTAGTCGGCATTTTCACCATCCTCTAGTGTGTGTTAATGCCTCCTGATGTTATCCGGTCTTAAACAAATAGTGTTTTACCTTCCTACAATGACCAGAGACTTGTACTGACCTCAGGAACACTTGACTATTGCAAAGGTGTATGCAGTTCTGGCATCGGCTGACATGAGAAGCCAAGTGGAATATCAGATTAGCAAGGAAAATGACTATGGGGTTATGTTTGGATAACATCAGTCCACATTCTCACCCATCTTTTGTGTGTGCTAATTCATCCTGATGTTACCCGGTCATTACCAAATAGTGGTTAATCTTGCTATAACTCTCAGACACCTGCACTGACCTCAGGAACACTTGACTACTGCATATACTGTATGTATGCGGTTCTTGGCATCAGCTGACATGAAAAGCCAAGTGGAATATCAGATTAGCAAGGATAACGACTATGGGGTTATGACCGAATAACATCAGTTGGCATTTTCACCACCCTGTAGTGTGCAATAATGCTTTCTGATGTTACCCAGTTTTAAACAAATAGTGCTTAACCTTACTACAATGACCAGAGACCTGCACTGACCTCAGAAACACTTGCGTACTGCATCGGTGTATGCAGTTCTTGGCATCAGATGACATGAGAAGTCAAATGGAATATCAGATTAGCAAGGAAAATGACTATGCGGTTATGTTTGGATAACACCAGTAGGCATTTGTCTCCACCCTCCAGTGTGTCTTAATGCCTCCTGATGTTACCCGGTCATAACTAGATGGTGTTTTACCTTACTTCTCAAGAAAATCACCAAATTTAAACTTTTCTTGTTTTGGAACTTGCAACTTTTATTAACCATACAATATGCAATATCACAACATAGGAAGAACTTCACATGTATCAAGTTAGGAAGAAGATTCAAAGTACAACTAATATCCATCAAAAGTCAAGTTTCAAGTTCCAAAAACAGTCTAGGTGTCGGTGAACTGATAAATGTAAAAATGAACCATTGTTCTCTTCTGATTTGCAGGTGCTGTCCCAATGAAGATGTTGCACGAAAAACTCTAAGGGATCAAGTCAAGACAGGGGTTATAAAATTGACCTTATCCATTTGCAAGAACACATCATACATGTTAATTCAGTGGTAAAATCGACCCATTTTATGTCTTATTAATAAAGCATATACATCCAAACTTTTGCTTATAGTTTGTCAATTCAATTGTCAGTTCTTCTGATTACATTTGTTTTATATCGTAACATATTATTAACAGTCTATAAAATGAACACATAACTGCTGTACAAGTAGAAGTGAAAGTGAACATATGTGTATTATATATTTTCTTTTAAATGCTGGAATTATTTTATCATCAGCGTCCATTGAAGCACCAGATGGTGCAACCTATGTGGCGACAAACACTTTTATAAAATAACATTCCTTACTCTGGCTGGGAATTGAGTGCTCATCGTTGCTATGCATCTTTTGAAACAGCTCAAGAATATCCATTGATAAACTGAAACATATTGAAAATATGTAACATTAGAAAAGCACATAAAACATATTCAAAGAAAAATTTCAGATCAATCCTCCTTTGTATATTTTTCATCCAGCAGAGTGGAACAGAGGGCTGACCCATCCATGATTTACATCTTGTCATACTGCTGGACTTTATTCACATTGTGAGTGGCAGATGTCTGCTGCTGAGACATTATGGAATGCCACAAAGGAAGCTGAAACACCCCTGGTGGAATGACCCTTAACCGAGCCCGGTATGGGTTTGTTGTATTTGTTGTAACAGAAAGTGCTGCAATGGATTAGCTATCTGGACAAAGTCTGTTTTTCCAGTGGTGATCCCAGGGTTCTCTGGGTGTCTGGGAGGGCTTGTGGGGGTCCATTGGACATCATAGGATGCTTAGATTGTTGTGACACCTGATATGGGAGTGTATTGGGGACCACTGGACAACAGGGAATGCATGTTTGATGGTGTGGCCTGATATGGGAGGGCTTGTGGGGGATGATTAGACACCAGGGAATGCTTACCATGTTGTGGCACCTTATATGGGAGGGTTTCAGAGAAACATTGGACATCATGGAATGTTTTTTTGGTGGCAGGGCCTGATATGGGAGGGACCTCCCTCATAAGGTACCACCACCAAAAATGCTTTGGCTGGTGTCCAATAGTTGAACAATACCATCCCATTACAGGCATCACCACAGGTTAAGCATTCCCTGGTGTCCAATGGCACACCATAGGACCTCCCATATCAGGTTCCACCACCAAAAAGACATTATCTTTTGTCTGATGATCCCCAAATCTGTCTCACATAAGATTACACAGCAATTAAAGCATCCCCTGTTGTCAAATGCCCCCCCAACAACCCTCCCATATCAAGCACCTCCACTGAAAATGCATTCAGTGTTGTTCGGTGTTCCCCAAATTCTCTCCCATTTCAGGTGCCACAATATGTTGAGTGTTCCCTGGTGACAAATGGCCTACAGAAGCCCTCCCATATCATGCACCAACAGAAAAAAAATGCATGATATAAGATTAGAGGGTGGAATGTTTAGGAAGGAATTGAGAAGAACCTCTTTTTATAGAGGGGATGGTGGAGCAGTGAAATGCGCTACCAGCACAGTTGGTGGCATATAAAACAGTGGGATGCTTCAAGAGGGACTGGGATGGGGACAAAGGAGAGTCAAGGGAGGGTGCTGCAGGGAGGTGGGGCAGGGAGGGTGGGGCAGTTGCAGAAGAGAGTTGCTAGCTGCATATTCGAGCAGACTCGATAGACCAAATGGCATTTTTCTGCCGGCAGTTTGTGTCTGTTCATACTAGCGTAACCACCTCATGCTCATGATGCCTCTACTTATGCATCTCAGCGTGTCACTGACCCTCCCTCAAACCTTTGTACTCTTGGACACCTTTAGGTAGTTAGAAATTACCCAGTTCCTTTTTTTCCTTTTTAGTATTCATCAGTCCCCCCCCACACACACACACACATCTTGTTGCAATCCCCAATGTTCCCTCTTCCCAGGTACATTGCCATAACAGATCCAGTCGAAACAAAAACAAGTAAAATGTGATAAGTCTCTTACCGGGATACTAGGCAGCCAGAATCAATACTCTTGAAGAGACTATATCTAGTGAAACTGTAAAATAAAAATATATGACAGGAGCCACAAAGGATCTGTAGTTCTTAATAAGTAATTAATAAATATAGCACAGCTTAATCCCAGAGTAATACTTATCTGATGGGAATGGAGTCAGCATCCTGTCAGACCTGTTAAACAGAAAGAAAAGTAGGTAATATGAAGAATATATAGTAGCAAAGCAGAAGACCCCCCCCCCACTTTCTCACCATCAAACACTACCTCCTCCCCTCTAACCCCATATTGTCAAGTGGTCCCCTAATTCCCTCCCATATCAGGCACCACAGCAATTTAAGCATTCCGTGGTGTCCAGTGGTCCCCAAAAGTCATCCCATATCAGGTCACACCACCAAAAACACATTCCTTTTTGTCAAGGGATACCCCAGTTCCCGCCCATATTAGGCACCACCACAATTTAAGCATCAGTGCTGTCTAGTGGTCCTCCAAAAGTCATCCCATACCAGGCCATGCCAACAAAAACAAATTCCTTTTTGTCAAGTTATCCCCAAATTCCCTTTCATATTAGGCACCACCCCATGTTAAGCATGCGCTGGTGTTCAGTGGCCTAGCAAAAGCCCTTTCATATCAGGCCACACCACCAAAAATGCATTCCATTTAGTTCAATTGTCCCGCATGTCCCTCCCATATCAGACACCACCTCAATTTAACCTTTCAATGGTGTCCATTGGTTCCCCAGAAGTCATCTCATGTCAGGCTATGCCACCAAACATGCATTCCATTTTATTCAGTAGTCCACAAGTACCTCCCATTCGAGGCACCACAACAATTTAACCATTCCCTGGTGTCCAGTGGTCCCCCACAAGTCATCCTCTATTAGGCCACACCACCAAAACACATTCCTTTTTGTCTAGTGGTCTCCCAGTTCCCTCCCTATGAGGCACCACCACAGGTTAAGCATTTCCTGGTGTCCAATGGCCCACTGTTATGAGCTGAAAATACAAACCAGGAACAGGATCAGGAGAGTGATTACATGTAAGGGTGTACTTGGGGAGTGGAGAGGTATGTGCTGAGTGGGAGATTGGGTTGGGTGATCAGAGTGGGACTTTATTTTTTTTTTATTTTTACTCACAGCACGGGACTTACCTCAGATTGCAGTAGGCATATCAATCAGTGAGGATTGTCTGCATTCTGAGCTGGGAATTTAAACCAAGGACACGATCAGTAGAGTGATAATATGGGGGTGTACTGGGGGGTTGGGAGGTGTGTGCTAGCTATGCATCCCAGCATGCTACTTACCCTCCCTGAAGCCTTAATACTATACTTACACAACTTTATGCTGTCGGAAATTATCCAGGTCCCTTTCTTCCTTTTTAGTATTCATCCTTTCTTACACCCCATCCTGTAGCACTACTCAGTGTTCTCTCTTCCCAGGTGCATTAACAAAACATGCCCAATCAAAATAAACCCAAGTAATATGTGAAGCATTTCTTACCGGGATATTAGGGAGCAATAATCAGTAATCTTGAAGGGACGATGTCTGGCAAAACTGTAAAAGAAAAGTATATAAAATGAATTGCAAAGGATCTATAGTTCTTAATGAGTAATTAGTAAAAAAAAGGGCAGGTTAGTCATAGAGTATTATTTATCTGATGGTGATGGAGTCAGCATCATGTCAGACCTGTTAAAGACAAAACAATAGGTTAATAAGAAGAATATACAGAAGCAATACAGAAGAACACCCCCCACTTCCTCACCGTCAAACACTACCTCCTCATCCTACAACCCCATATCAGCTTCATCTCTTTCAGTTCTGTCTCACCTGTTTAACATTTTTCTGCGGTGGTGAGTGTCTAGATTGAGTAGCCTTGCCCTCCATTACCAGCCACTGAACAAAAGATTAACCTTTTGCCAGATATTCAGTGGTCATCCATTTCCCTCCCTTAACTAGCCCATCAAAAAAAACTTTTCCTGGTGTTCAATGAACCACCCATGCCCACCCACACCAGCCCCTACCAGAAATTAAGAATTTACTGATTTGCAGTGCTCTGCCACTCTAATCCTATACCTGGTACCACTACAAGTAAAGATCTTTCTCAAGTCCAATAGCACTTTGTCTTATGCCATTACTTACAAGGTCACAGCATGAAAAGTATTCCCTGTTGGCAAGTAGTGCCTCCATTCCCTCCCATACCAGGCTTCTCCAGAAGTAAATAACTCCCCGGTGTCCAACAGTTCCACCAATGCCCTACAAATCTAGACACCAACACCAGAAATGTAAAAACAAAATGGAGGCACTTCACAAAATGGCTGAAAACAAACTGGAAGTACACCAGAAACCACCCCCAAAAAACACAATTCTCGTTGTCCAGTGGACCTCCTGTTTACTCCCATACCAGACACCACCACATTTAAAACATTCAATTGTGTCCAATGACCCCCCCCCCACAAGCACTCCCGTGCCAGGTGACACCAACCAAAACGCTTTCTCTGTTGTACAAAAGGTGAGGTCCCAAAAAGAACATGTTGAAAATCTGGGGCCAGAATCAATAGAAATGCCATATTTAAGCACAGAAGATATATGCCCATTGAAGTACATTGAAAAACACATAACCATCTTGTTTTGCAATGAAACGGTCAGTATGTCTGATATTTAGTATTGACTAACTCAGAGAACTGAGATCCTGTATGTGCCAACTCATTTTCTAAATAGAAAGTAAGTTTGAACAGTTGAGTGAGAGTTTCAGGTGAAACTAAAACATAGTGGTACATATCAAATTAATCTTCCTAATACTTTGGATGGATGGACAAGAGTGTTTGTTTTTATCAAGGGACAGCCCAAAACTTGCTGTGGTTTGCTTGCACATTTTAAAAAAGCCTGCAAATGACACTGCAGCCTCTGTTTGGCATTTGGAAATACTAACTTCTCATGCCTAAAATCCCTCATGTAACATACTTGAGGATCATGGACTTTTTCTCAATGCATTGCCCCAGGCCTGTCAGAACTGAGATATTGGCTATGATCAGGAGCCCTTATTGGTAAAGCATAACATGCCAAGTCTCTGTAATGTCTAATTGTGCCTACTACTCACCCATCAGGTTGGCCATCCCTATATCAGACTCAGGCAACCCCCTTGACACAGACCCACAAAGATTCATCACCTAAACAGAAAAATGAACAAAGACCTCCTTGGAGTGGTATGGTTGCTGATTGTGTGTCTCATAGGCCAAAAACAACACATCATCCTTCCATGCATTATATTTCTAAAGTGCCAATTACACAAGAGCCTGTTCTGGTAGTGGAAAAACCTGAAATGTCCCCATACCCCACAAGTCTCTATAGCAACTACTACCCCCCCCACACAAAAAACGGGGCTGTACAGATGATCCTGTCACTTTGGAAATAAGCAAGGGCAGAACTATAGGCCCCATACTGCTAAGAATGCCCTTGTACCAGTTTCTAGGGCATTCTCATCCCTTCAGAATAAAAAAAAAATGTGAAGGCGGGTGAGTGCCAAAGAGGAGGAGAAATGGATTTATCATAATGTATGGGTAGCCCTTATTACCCAGTGAAAGTTAGCTGTGTACAACCTTACAATCCCACTGTTGTAATGTCAGAACTTTATGAACCTTTTTCATCTATGTCATAGCAGTAGGTTTACAAAACAGAATGCCAGTGTTATTTAGTGTTATGCCATAGTGATTGTTAGTCTCAGTACAGTATTCAAATTACATTCCAGTCGTCACAGTTTACTGTTACAGAGTCTAGCAATCGCTGTGTCTGATAGAGATTTTAGCTCTGGTGGTATTTTGGCCCACTGTCATTCAGTCCGTGTATCATAATAAATTGTTTTCCTACACAATCATGTGGCCATAGTACAGGTTTATTAATAAAGTAAACCTAAATTACTTGTGTTTGGGGTGGTGTAACTTCTCATGTCGAGTCCCATACAGTATAAATGACAATGCCTGATGTACAGGTGATAACCATGGTGTAATCACCTCTCATGATTGCTAGGCCAGTAAACCTATCAAGCTGTGCTCTCGAGGTTTACTGATGCCCTAGTAACCACTTGAGGTGATTACACTGTGGTTATCACCTGTACCTCAGGCACCTGTGCTTGCATGTGGTGGATGTCGGCCTGGAAGGAATGGGTTGGCGATGGTTACTTGTGTCTGAAGATCTTCAAATATGGTCAGACGTTTCTTTCCTTTTAAGTTTTGGTGGCCCGGAATGTTAATAACTTTATGAGCAGTGAGAGTGCCTATATTGCCAGTGCTGTTCAAGCACTGAGAGGGTTTGGACATTTTCATTCCACAATTATCTTTATTTTTGCACCCTAAACCTGCCTTGTTTAAAACCTGTCTGCCTTATAGTTTAGACTCTGAGAATACATTCTCCTTATGCTTCCTGGGGAGTGTTTAGACTTTGAGAAAACATTCTCCTTATGCTTCCTGGGGAGTGAGAGACCTTGGGGGCTGACGGGTTTTGTCTTGGCCTCCTAGTGGGACTAAGTTATTTATTTTTTTTATTTTTTTTTAACTTTATTTATTGAAGAGTCAGTGGACTGAGAAGAGCTCTACAGAGTCTGAAAAGCAATGACATCTTGATCACTTACATCTTATTACATGTACAAATCAATTAGGGTACAATCCGGGGTCACGTGATGGCTGCCTAAGCGAGTGCTGTTGCCTCCCCTCGCTCCTCGACAAGTCTGGTGAATTTAATCTCCTAATTATTGCTTTAATTGATCTTGGGGCCATTTTTTGATTCATTCGCACTCAGACATCTCGGGCAACAAAACCACAGTGTCAAATGGAGGTAGAAATGTGAAAAGCGCCACCGCGCCATATACCGCTGCAGACCCAGGAGAAAGAAAAGGCCCCCAAGCAGCCTAAATTGCAAACCACGGTGTCAATTAAGCCTCCTTCACCCATGGCAGCACTTACTGAGGAGCGCTTTCTTGAGTTTATGCAGCCTCTTCAGAGCATCATCTCTGCAATCTCGGAGGATGTCCAGTCAATCCGAAGGACTATTGACTCACTGAATTTGCAGGTCGTGGATGCTGAAACTCGGCTCTCATTGCTTGATAAGCGGAGAGACAAAGCAGATTTAGACAATTCTGTCCTGCGGCAAAAGATTTGGAAAATAGAGGATAAACTGGAAGACTTAGAGGGGTGCAGTCGGCGCAATAACTTAATTATTTTTGGGCTACCAGAGAAGAAGGAAGGCAACAATCCTATTGCCTTTGTTCAAAAGTTACGTGAGCGAATAGCTGGCCCATTGCCCAATTATACAAGCTACGTGGTGGAAAGAGCTCATCGGTCACTGCTCCCCCCCTCCACTGGGATCTCCTTCCTGACCTTTTGTATTTAAACTTCTCAACTACTTAGATAAGCAACACATCCTGGTTAAGATCAAAGCAGTTCAGGAAATTCAATGGGAGGGCCACAAATTAAGAATATCACAAGATCTACTCCAGTCGGTTCGTCTGAAGAGACAAGAATTCCACCCTATGGTGTCAAAGCTTATTGCAGCTGGAAAGGCCTTCCGACTGCGTTATCCTGCAACCCTACAGGTGACGCATAATGAGAAGTGGGTCAGTCTGGAATCGCCTGCTCAAGCTTCAACTGAGCTTCATATCCTCTTTCCCGATCTGCTGAAAAAAAGTGGGGAGGTATTTGAGAGCTAAAAATTGCCTCCTTGAAGGGACAGAGAGATGCTGAGTTGTATTTGTAGTGGCTGTGGAAGATTTCTTCCTGAAATGGGTAGGTGATTGACAACTGAAGTGTGTGTCTACGAGGTTGAGGGAGTATTCTGGCTAATTGATTTAGTGACTCTTTGCATTTTGTGTCCAACTGAGCTGTACTAACAAGGGTGCAATGGAGTCTACATCACCTGCTCGTGGACCTGTACCATGGAGATCTCTGAATGGACACAATCTTATACTGTTATCCCAGCTCCCTTGCATCACTGCTTCTTTTGCCGGAGCCTGTGGAGTGTATTAGGGGGTTGCAAGAGGTTTTCTTTGAAATTTACTTCTCCATCCGGCTTTAGTTCTAATTGAAAGATGCAAGTGGAGCCTCTTAAAGCGTTATACGGGCCAATTACGTTACTAGGTTAGAGGTATTTTTTGTGGAGGCCACAAGGGGGCAATACTTCCTCATTTATAGGTGGCGGTTTTGATTAGCCAATTTTCTTTTTCTCAGTTATTATGGGAATGACATTACATGTCACAGTAAGCCTAAGTGTCTTATTATAGTTATTGTTATCTTTCATGTATCCACGGTTCTGAGTTGTCGGGGAGGGGGGAGGTGGGCTTCGGTATGGCAGCAAAAGGGATGCTTGCGTGCCATAGAATATTTTGGGAGGTCGGATGTTAGAGCCAGGTAAGAAAGATTGTAAATAGTTATGTTGAAGTTAAAAATGTTGCATGGTATGTTTTGGGGTAAGGGGGGAGTTTCTGGGGAGCAGAAGGATTTCTTGGGTGTGTGTTTTTTTTCCTGGTCTACTCTAATTATTATTTTGATGGAGGGATATGGGGTTGGGTTAAGTCTGTGCTCATTGCGGGGGGTTCCACTGGTTGAATGTGTCAGAGGACAATATGTGGGGCATTATAGTGCTTTAGTGCTTCCTTTCCTCCCTTTCTTTCAATAGATTACGGATTAGGGAATGAGTGGTTCTTATAATCTTGTTATTTGGAATGTTAAAGGGGCTCAAAGTAAAAAGAAGTGGATAATGATCTTAAAACACCTCTCTCAGCTCCATACAGGGATCACCTGTCTGCAGGAGACACATTTACTGAGAGATGATATTTCCTTCTTCAAAAGATATTGGGTGGGCCAAGTTTTCGGTGCTGGTAACTCTACGAAACACAGTGGTACCATCATATTGATTGCTAAAACTGTACCTTTTGTTAAAAATGGGAATGGTGGGACCTGGAAGGGTGTTATATTACAGTTCAGGGCATGCTAGAGTCCTCCCCTATAATTTTGGCATCAATTTATGGCCCAAATGCAGACTGTCCTCTGCTTTTTACCCAGTTAATACCCCTGTTAGTTTCGAATCCCCCTCTTTTGACTTTTCTGGGTGGAGACTGGAATCTGGTTCCTCTCACAGAGATTGATCGCTCAGACAGCAAAAGAGTGGGGTTATTGCCAGCACAGAGGGCCCTTCGTGAGCTCATATCTGGGGTAGGCATTGTTGATGTATGGCGGACCCTTAACCCCTTGGAGTATCAATATACTTACTATTCTCCCCCGCACACCACCCTTTCCCAGACTGATTTTTGGTTAGTGAGCTCCTTCGGTCTTCCAGGAGTTATAGATGCATCCATCTTTCCTAGGGTACTGTCAGACCACTCTCCGGTTGGGGTGTCCTATATGTTGGGCCCAAAGATTGGGGGGGAATAAGGTGGTGCCTTAATACCCGGCTGCTCAAATGTACCAAAACCTTTAAATATATCCAGGAATTTTTAGTTAATTTTACCAATATTAATCTAGGGACAGTTGAAAGAGTTGACACTGTACGGGCCACCCTCAAATGTGCTATACGGGGGTGAGTTTATACGTTTATCAGCTACCCGAGCTCAGAAAGATAGAGGGGCTCTGGATTTATTGATAGGTGAAATTCAGCAGCTGGAAGGCAGGTTAAGTTGTACATCCCCGATGCTGGATTGGGCAAGGCTCCAACAACTGCGGTCAAATTATTATGATTTAATGGTGCAAAAGGCAGAGCTGGCTATGCACCATATCAAACTGAAGTACTTAGAGGCAGGGGAGAAAGCAGGGAAACTCCTGGCCCTAATATTGAGGCAGACTGAAATGTCAAAATTCATTTCCAGGCTGAGATCCCCCATAAGTGGTGACATAGTCTCCCATCACCAACACATTGTTGCTATCTTTGGTATGTACTATGAGACCCTTTATTCTTCAGCTGATTTGATGGGTGTGACAGACCATGAGATTACAGAATATTTGAGTTCTGTTGGTCTTCCTGTGCTGCCTCCTCAAGTAGCAGAGAGTCTAGGGGTTCCAATCAGTCTAACTGAAGTAGAGCAGGGTAGTAGACAGTTGCCACTGGATAAAGCTCCAGGGCCAGATGGGCTACCCAATAATTTATTTAAGAGTTGCCTCCCTCAACTGGCCACCCTTCTGAGGGATGTTTTTAATTTCTGGTTTCAAGAGGGAATAAAGGACCCTTGTTTTTTGATGACATGGATTACCTTGATTCCCAAACCAGATAAGGACTTATTATGTCCTGGAAGCTACCGTCCGATATCACTGCTTAATCCGGATGTTAAGATTCTTGCTAAAATTTTGGCCAATCAGTTAGCTTCGGTAATTGGAGGGATTATTGGTAGAGAACAAGTTGGTTTTATGCAGGGGCGTACATCAGCAGACCACATGAGGAAGCTAATGCATCTAATGGCAGCATCAAGGGATGCCGAGTCCCCTGCGGTCCTGGTATCCCTCGATGCTGAAAAAGCTTTCAACCAGGTCTCCTGTCGCTTCCTGTTTGCATCTCTCCAGCAATTCAGAATGCCTGACAGTTTTGTACAATGCGTTAAGGTGCTATACACTTCCCCAAGGGCCAGGGTGTGGTGTAACGGTTGCTTATCTGACCCATTTATTCTTGAAAGAGGCACCCGCCAGGGCTGCCCTCTCTCCCCACTCCTTTTTAACTGTTACTTGGAGCCCTTAATACATAAATTGGTATCCTCTCCTTCTTTGAAGGGCATTCAAATTCAAAAGGAGAGATACGCTATCTCAGCCTATGCTGATAATCTTCTATTGCATGTTGAGGACCCTGAGACTTCGATACCAGCCCTGCTTGAGGAATTAGATAGATTCTCGGTTGTGTCCTCGTATAAATTTAATCTCTCTAAAACAAAGGTTTTTCCTTTAAATCACCGTTGTACCAGAGATTCATGCTCTTCACTGGGACTGTCATGGGAATCAAAGATTTTTTACGTATTTTGGGATTAAAATTGCTAGGAATATTTCCTCGATGATTAATTTTAACCTGACCAATTTGGTGCGTGTGGTGCAATCGGATCTGGAGAGATGGAGCGCTCTTCTGTTGTCACTTTGGGGCCAGATAAATATTCTTAAAATGAATGTTTTACCGCGGCTGTTATATCCGCTTGGTATGTTAGGCATATTCCTTCCCAAATCCTGGTTTTTGAAACTCCAAAGATTATTTAATAATTTTTTATGGAGGTGTAAGTCAGTAAGAAGGGCATATTTTAAATTAACAGCACCTAAACTCAAGGGAAGCCTTGCCCTCCCATCTCTCTTTTTGTAATATGGGGCTCAGCATTTAAGCAAGTTAGCTTATTGGCTTAATGGAGATATACCCCAAGTGGAATATGCATATGTGCCAGTCTGGCTCGACACTGAATGCAGATTAGCTCACGGTGTTGCCAGTTCCCTGCATGCCTTGGTATTCTCAAAACCTTCCAGCCTTCCCAGCTTGCTTAAAACATCCCCAATAGTTTGGTCTCTTAAGGCCTTTCTGCAAATTCAAGTGCGCTTTTCAGAAAATTGGTATACCTCACTGGCCCAACCTCTTTTCAATAACTGGCACTTTCAGATTGGACATCGTCCTATACTACCCTCCTTCCTTCCACAACTCAAGCAGTGTATCCTGGTGGATCTTCTACAGGGTAATGATTTAGTCTCTTTCCAGGCATTATAGTGTCGCTTTCAGCTTGGATCCCAAGATATTTTTAAATATTTACATACTTGCATTTAAAGGTAATCAAGAGCGGATGATGCAACCAATGGATGGTCTTCTCAAGACCTTCCAGGATGCAGAACAACCCCATGCAGTTTCTAAGATTTATAAGCAGCTTCAAGCATTAGATTTGTCTCTCCCTGAGGGTCTATGTTATTACTGGGCACTTGAATTGTCCCTTCCTGAGGACACCGAGTACTGGGCAAAGGTCTGGGGTGTGATTTATAAGAACATCAAGCAGGACAGGCTACAGTTAATTCAGTTTAACATTCTACATAATATCTAGTACACCCCAGATAAATTGTATAATATGGGTTACACTTCCTCTCCCTTGTGCCCCCGTTGTTGTCAGGTTCCTGGGTCATTGTATCATATGTTGTGGTCATGTCCGCATACCCAAAAGCTCTGGAGTGTGTTATAGCGAGTCCTGGACCCTCTTCTGAGATTAGATCCTTTATTACCCTGGAGTGTCGTCTGCTGGCAATTTTGCCTCCTGGGACACCCCATGTTCATAAAGCGCACATGATCTTAATCTCTGCTGCTGCAAAGCTGGTCCTGTTATGGCACTGGAAGGAAGAGTCCCTACCTACTATTATTGAATGGTATTGAGAAATTTTATTAGCAATCCAGGTAGAGAAGCACATAGCATATCTGCATCACTCGTATCATAAGTTTAAAAATACCTGGGAGCCACTGTTGTCCCTACTGATGTTGTTGAAATTCTAGGAATAGAAGCTCATTATTGATCTTTGGGTTTATGGCTATCTCTACTGTTGGGTGTGTTTGCTTTATATTTCAGAATAATTTGTCATCTTCTGTAATGGATTGCAGACGTGGAGGGGGAAGGGTTCTTGTTTATTTGTTGTTTGTGTTTTCTTTTTCTATCATGCAGTCCAGTGTTTATTGTCATGTATTTACCGGTGTGTTGTAAAAATACTAATAAAGTATATTGAATTTAAAAAAAAATTAAAATTGGGGTACAATCCAAGATCCGTCTATATCTCCATCTTATACAGTGAAACATATCAACTATATCCCATTTTGGCTTTTCTGTTTCTTCCTTTACCAAAAGATCCTCAATTTATCCTGCTGAGTACTGAGGTGGTCCTTCAATTTAATGTAACCCATCCCACGTTCCAGAGCCAGAGGACCCTTTCCATCTGTGCAGAGGTTAATATCCTCATAACAGAGGGTTTCCTAGAAGAGCAGAAACCCTTTCTTACCCAGTGCCTTCTCAAGGGGGGACCATAACATATCGTATTTATCTAGTCGCTCCAAAAATTTATATTGGATATGTTCTAATTTCATATTATTTAAGAGGGCTTTTGCCCACTTGGCAATAGTAGGCATGGCCTGGGCCATCCAATTTTGAGCTAAAATCTGTTTACCCACAACCAGGGCTAGTCTTCTCAAAGGAAGCAAAGCTTTTGATTGGCCCTCTCTATTTCTAGATACCCCCAGTAAAATATCCACAGGATCTAGTCTAATCTCACATTCCAAAACCTTATTTAGAATTTTATTTATCTCATTCCAGTATATTCCTACCTTTGGACAAGCCCAGACCAAGTGGTAAAATATACATCCCTGAACACAACATTTTGGACATTGATCCGAAATCTGAGGATTAATCTTCTGTGCCAGAGCTGGGGTATGGTAAATTCTATTCACAATATTATAGTTAATTATTCATAGCCTATTCTTTACTGAGACAGCCTTGCTACTCTGAAGGGCCAAGTTCCAATCCCCTCCAGT
This sequence comes from Neoceratodus forsteri, assembly GCA_016271365.2. Lineage (NCBI taxonomy): Eukaryota > Metazoa > Chordata > Ceratodontiformes > Ceratodontidae > Neoceratodus > Neoceratodus forsteri. The sequence continues at coordinate 1,306,965,226 of CM057458.1, forward strand.
TAACATGTTTATGCCCAGGTCTTTATCCCAGCTGTCCTCTAGTTTTTGCAACTTATCTGGTTGAGCTCCCAGAAAAGCTTTGGACAGTACTGACAGTGGTTTCACACCCGCATGTTTTTTACAATGTTGAAAAATCTCCTCCAGAGACATTCTGTTCAGGGATGGTTCTCCTCCTTTTATCCCAGCTAATTTAAGCAACTTGGACCTTATTACCACATAAATAAGGTTGTGTGAGGGGTGAATATCATATAATTGTCTTAACTCAGGAAAACTAAAAAGGGTCTCATTATTGAATAGATGAGATAGGAGAAAGACACCCTTCCCCTCCCACTGCCCCAGAGCACGTTTGACTGGGGGGGGCCCTTCCATCTTTCCAAAAGCTGTATAAAATGGGTCCTTCAGGTGACATCATCAGTGAAGCCACCCTCCAGGCCTTAAGCTTATTATTGGTGAATGGGTTTTTAGGTTTCTCACCATCTCCCTCCCTCACAAGAGCTTAATGGAAGGAGGTATAGGGCATAGGATGAACACACCCTGGATTGCGACTCCATAGTGACCCAGGCCCTCTTTCTTCCTACTATTTCCTGACAGTCCATAATATATGTTAGTTGGGCTGCTAAAGCAAATAACTTCAGGTTGGGGAGTGTCAAGCCTCCTCTATGAAATGGCTGCCACAACACCTCCTTCCTAATCCTAGGTCTACAATTTGCCCTGATTAAGGAGGTGATAGAGCCCTCTAGAGACTTCAGGTGACACAGCGGAGGCATAACAGGTAGGGTCTGGAAGAGATAAAGGCATTGAGGTAGTATTTGCATTTTTACTAAATTTACTCTTCCCATCAAGGACAGGGAGAGCGACTTCCACCTACTACATTGTTCCTTAATTTTTGTTGACAATGGGTTATAGCTTAAATGTCCCACATCTGTTATCTTACATGAAAGCAGTATTCCCAAGTATTTAATTACTGCTCTGGGGGGATATCTATTCTGCTTATATGTATGGACCCTCCATTGTCCATCAAGGGGAGCCACTCACTCTTATTCCAGTTAATCTTATGCCCAGAGAGAGGACTGTATTCCTTAAAAAGGGAAGTCAGAGCAGGCATAGCTCTTACTGGGTCAGCCAGAAATAATAGCACATCATCTGCAAAGAGAGCAATAATGTGCTCCTCCCCATTAAATATATAACCTTCTATTTCCCGATGATGTCTAATAGCTGTCACCAATACCTCAATAGTCAGGACATATATCAGTGGCAAGAGAAGACATCCCTGTCTCATCCCTCTATGAAGCCAAAAAGGGGGTGATAATGTATTATTTGTAAGGATCTGGGCCCACGGGGATTGGTATAACCATTCTACCCATCTCCTGAAAACTGGGTGAAAACCAAACTTTTTTAATACTGCAAACATAAAGGGCCACTCAACCTTGTTGAAGGCCTTCTCCACATCCTGTGCGAGAAGGCCCCCATAAGCTTTTCTTCCTCTTGACCCCTGCCAGATGATGTTCATTACCCATCTTAAATTATGTCTTGCCTGCCTACCCTTAACAAAACCCCCTTGATCATGGTGAATAACCTGTGGTAGGACCCCCTCCAGCCTTCTTGCCAATATTTTCACTATTATCTAATAGTCAGCATTTAGCAAAGAGATTGGACAATAAGAGCCACATTTTTGGGGGGTCCTTGTCTGGCTTGGGTAAAATTGTTATAATAGCTAGCTGTTGAGATGGTGTCAACCCCTCTCCCTCCAAAACCTCCCTTGCCATACATGGAAAGAGCAGACATAAATCTCCCCAGAACTTTTTATAGAATTCCAAGGGCAGGCCATCCGGCCACGGAGCTCTTCACGATCTTGATGCCCATATTGCCTCCTTAATTTCCTGTGCAGTGAGCTCTTGTCCCAACTTTTCATTTACTTGGCTGGGTATTGTAGGTAGGGGAATATTATCTAGAAACTCTCTAGATTTGTTCCTTGTAGGAATTCTGATGTATATAGTTTTTCATCTTTGTGCTTTGAGACTCAGATATAGTGTCACATGGCTGTATTGATGTGTAGACATTCCATTTGTCCACTACTCTTTTTGTGAAAATACTCTAATGCCTTGTTGAATCCCAACCCCTAACAATAGTTTGAGATTGTGCCTCTCGGTAGATGAACTTTTCCTCAGCTAGAAAATGCTCTTGTCCTGTGTGTTTGTCCCACAGCCCCAGGCCTCAGCTGCTGCTCCGCATGCTGTCAGAGGATTGAAGGATGTTGTTTTAAATCCTCTGCCCTCCGTTGTCAGTGCAGCCTATGACCTGTGCTGCAGGAAGCCGATTGGTTCCACCTGGTGTGGTTTGTTCTCCTCTCCACTGGTGTGCTGTTGTTGCTTGAGGAGATTGAGGCCAGGAGGTCATAGTGTCTCACTCCTTTGGTTGCCACTGCAGGCCCTGACATTCCGGTGATCCTGGTTGGAAAGATGTACAGTCAGATGTCCCTGGCTTGCTTGGCTCACAGTTTACTCGGTCCTGTGTTTGGGCGATCTCAGTAGGCAAAGGCTCTCCTCAATCCCATGTGTGTTTTGACCTTTGACCATTTGTGCACAAGTGGGGGGCTTCAGAGGCAAGGTTTTGGATCACAGTGGATTGGGTGTGAGCCTGTGTAGTAGCTGGGATTTTGAGCAGCCAGTCTTGCTATAGGGTGAGAGATGGATCCTGACCAGCAGAGATGTGTGTGTGTGGGGGGCTATGCCCTGCTGCCTTGGGGGCAAAGTCTCTAATCAGCAGGCAGTTTAGATGTTCTCTGGGCCCTTTGGGGAGTCTGTGCCCCTGGTGTGTGTTCTGCTCTCTGGAACCTCAGACTACGCACCGCTAGTGGTTCAGTTCTGTGCTACTAAATCATGTTCCGCAACCTGGGGACAATGGTCATACCACCTAGCACCGCCATATGCTGAGAGAGGCATGGAGACTTGACACGTTTTCAGCTGGAGCAAAGGAACATGCCAAGTGAGTCCAGCAGAGCAGGGGTGGTGGGTGGGCGGGGGTTTGAGCTGCACGCATCTGATCATGAGACAGAACTCAAGTTCTGTGGCCTACTATATGGGGAGGAGGGGTCTGTTGAAGTTTTTCCTGTGTGCCCTGCGTGGTGGAAGGCAAGAGAAAGAGCAAAGTGTATTTACAATGATTGGTTAATTACTCATGCCAAGTGACATCCCTGTAAGACTAATGTAAGGGTATACTGGAATTATTTTAACATTTACTTATGTAGCTCCTCCACATTGATTCACCCATTTCACCTACCTTGTTTTGCCAAGATAGCCAAATTTGAGCTGTCCCTTGAATGTTGATGGAGTGGGAACACAAAGGCTGGTCAGGGAGAGTCAACTCTGGGGTATGCCTAGGGAGCCATGGAGGAGGGTGTGGATATAATTTCTATTATACAATGTTCAACTTGTTTGTTTTTTATAGTGATATAAAATGTTTACAGTGGGTATGTTGAGGATTTATCACAGTCATGTGATGTGTTTGACCAACTAGGTTACAGGATTTCATTCCCATTGTATAATTTCAGTTTTTCAGTGTGAGCTGTTTTCTGTAGGAGCAAGATAGGGCAATCATGACGACAGTGGTTTGGTGGTGCTTGTTACAGTCATTGTATTGATGTTTGTATGGTCAGTGCCATACTGTTGCCACATGACCAACCGGGCACTGGCAAGAACATTTTTGTGCTTTGGTATCACATTTTCACTTGCAGTGGCACATGTGCACACATCTGGAACAAGAGGCACTCTACCATGTGGTGATTTAAGCAATACACCATGGAGATTGGTGATGCTAGGATTTATCCACACCCCTGGGGTTATGTGCCATGAGCCACAAATCTGGGTTACAACACCCCAGTGTATGGGTAAATCCTGGCATCACCAACATTTTCGAGTGGCATATTGCGATTACACAGTGGACATCTGTATATTTTGTGTGTGCAAAATATAATCATGAGGTAACTGATACCCCTTGACATGTCCCTCCGGGTGGGTCCATTCCTCTGATCTAGATGTCTACTATGGAGGAGGTGCCAGGCAACCAACATTACCTCCTTGATTGCCCCTAGGGTGGGTTCTGCTCTTCAGATATTTGTGGTGAGGCTGAGGCTCGGACTGGTGTATTTTAGCTTTATCTTTCTGTAACATACACCAAGATATATAACAAAAATTGCTAGTCTCCGTCTGGGTTATATGTGATAATGGCGGCGCTGAACAGCAATCAACGTTATCACGGACGTCAGGCGGCGATAACAATTTCGCCACCCGACTTTCCTCAGCGCACAGAAGAATGGCATTGGTGATTTAAATGCCTTGCCTCTACTTAAGGATTTTCAACCTGGGAGGGTACATGTTGGGGGCAAAGCAGAACAAAAATAACAAAGTTTTTGGGCTGGGTGCAACAAAACCACAGCAGCACCTTAGACCAGGAACCTGGAACCCCAGCAGTGCAAGCAGAGGCCAACCCCCAACACCACATGGCAGATCGTCAACGACTGCGGTGCCAACCCTACATCCCACTGACACACATTGCACTTCCAATATCATCATTCTAAAACTGTCAACTGATTCCATTGTGCTCAAGCTGCTGCAACAGTTCTAAATGACATAATCATCTCTGCTGAGGATGAGTGAACAGGATGTCATGTAAAGAGTTTTAATGAGCCCTCTACTAGGTACCACTATCATCCTAATAGGAAAGTAGGGGTAGCTGGTAGATCGTATGCATTACAGATGGGATTATCACTTAGTAACCCCTAGGGACTGGGCCATTACATAGTTTTTGTGGGTGTTAAAGCTTCCTATGTGAATAGGAATCACAGTGCAACAAAACCCCAAACTACCCCTTTCCCTACCACCGCGTGTCCCCTACAGTTTCATGCCGCCTTATAAACAGCTGGTGGTTTGAAGGAAGTGAAAGCATTGGGGTCCCACCTCCTTCTGCAGTTTTCAGATTACTGTGGCAGTGTTGCTGAGTCATCTTTATTGATGTTTCACTTGCAATTTCAGTGAATGAAGCCTTAGGCACACTCATCAGCTATCAGGCAGTGCGGCCAAACAGTTCCTTAGGCTGAAGAAAAACTGAGGATTTTATCTGGTGCCCGATAGAAAATTTGTGTTTTGTGTAGCCTTTTATGGTTTTGTTCACATTCATCTTGTGCTTTGTTAAAGTTTCTCTATTTATAATGTTTATTTTCTTGTGAATCATAGTACTATCAGAGCATTAATTCACGCTTTCTGTTACAGCTTGCTGGAGTTGTAGTCCTGGTTAGTTACCACCTCGGTTACAGTCTTATCACTTTGCCTGCAGTGATCACATTGTGATCCAAATAAATAGTGTTCACAAGATGGATATACTTAGAGGGAAAAAGAAAAAATCAAGCAACATGACTGTTAAACTATTTTGCTGGAAACCTGTACAGAAAACCAGAAAACACTGACAGTATACCAGTGACCGTGTGGGATCCCTATGTTTCACAAGTGAATAATCACAGTGACAGTTCTTCAGAAATCAACAACCATTGTGTTCCACCAGTGTACCTGGATATAGGGAGTGATCGTGGTCATATGCTGCTGCTGCTGGTGCGCACTGGCACTTATAATGCACTTTACATAGGACAGTATGCAGGATAATTGATGTAACTGCTATATCTAACAGCTGAAAATTGATTTACTCAGAAATGTGTGGCGATCTTCAAATGATTATCTTTTTCCTGAAAATGATCATAAATTAACATTTCTAGCTTCATGGTTAAGCAGATTTGTCTGGTTGTGTTTGCTCTGCAAAGACAATGGAGCATTCTGCAAAGTTTGTGTTCTGTTTGCTAAAAGTGCTGTTGGAAAGGGATCACATCAGACTTTAGGGGCACTGGGTTGATAAAACCTTTCACAAAGTGGAAGAAAGCACTGGAGTATTTAGTGATCATGCAAAAATGGCTTATCATCAACGCTGCCATGAACTGGCAGAAAATTTTTTGAAAGTGAAGGCAGGATCACTAGTAGATCTGTTACACACATCCAGATTCCCAAAAAGAAGACTGTGGAACAAAATCATAACAAATTGACATCAATTATTGATACAGTGCTTGTGTGTGGAGACAGGATCTTGTTGAGGGCATAGAGACAGTGGACCAATACAGTTCTATGATCCAGTAGTACCTATAGAAAAGTGATGGAATTTCCGTTTAGCTATAAGTTTAGGGTTTATAGTGGAGACCAAGTGCTGAAAGATCATCTCCAAACTTCCTGTCTTGTCGACTTACAATAGTCCACACATTCAGAATGAGATTGTCACTACATGTGGAGCTATAATCCAGAGAAAGCTGGTAGACAAAATCTGGAATGCAAAATACTTTACAGTCCTTGCGGATGAAACAACAGATATCTCTGGAATAGAGCAGCTTTCAGTGTGTGTCCGATATGTTGATTGCCAAGTTAGTGAAACTGAACCTTTCACAACTTATAGCGTGAGATAATATTTCTTGGGTTTTATGCCTGTATATGATATGACAGGAAGAAATCTGTCTGATAATATTCTGAGGTTTCTGCCAGTGTTGGAGATCGTGGTCTCAACCTTAGTGATATGCTAGGTCAAGGTTATGATGGCCAGTAATATGTCAGATGTATACAAGGTGTACAAAGCATTAATTCAGCAGCAATACCTGCCTTTACTTGCACTGCACTAGTCACTCACCAAATTTAGCTCTAACAAAGTTTCACAGTGCCAGCTATCCCGAATTGTTTAGGACTGTCAGTGATGTTTGCAACCTTCTTTTCGAGCTTCTGCACAGTGTATCACTATCTTAAAGGAACAAGTAGGCATGCTCCTTCCCCAATCAAAAAGACAGACTTTACCTCTGTGTGACACTCGTGGTTGAACGACATGACAGTTTAATAACTTTAGTGAGCTGATTCTCCAGTTGAAGCAGCATTGAACACTTGTAGAACATGGAAACAATGACTGTTCTTCCAAAGCTACTTAGTTTCTGCTGCCAATCCACCACAGTGAATTCTTTGTTGCACTGCACTGCTGTGTACAGTCTTCAGTGTCTCACCTCTGTCCAGGTACTTGCAGCAGAGAACTGTGATATAAGTTCTGCCCTATCCATGTATCCAGTGTCAAAGATGCCATATGTGTAACTGCGATCAGACTGTGACAGTTCTTTTTCTTTATAAAGTCTTTGAGGGGCACTCAAAGAACAGCCCATGGCTTGGGTGAAGAGTTACGGATTCCAAGACTAAGTGGCAGGCAGCAACACAGGGCAAACTACCCAGAAGACAACGCAGAGCAATATTTTCGAAGAGCTGTGTACATTCCTTTTCTTGACTTTTTTTTGTCTGAACTAGACAATCGCTTTACCTCTCATTCAAAAGTACTTTCTGGTTTCAATAGCATCTTGCCAGTACACCTAGCTGATGGCTTAGCAAGTCATTTACAGTCTGGAGCATCATATCTTGCAAAATTTTATGAGTCTGATCTTGATTCTGAACAAGTTGTATTATCTGAAATGAAGCTGTGGGGCCATAAATGGAAAAATACTGCAGAAAACCCTAAATCTACACACTACTTTACTCAGTGTGATGCACAGTTTTACCCAAATATGCACAAGCTTCTGCAAATTTTGGTTACACTACCTATTTCTACAGCATGTTAGAGCGATCTTTCTCTCTCTCAGGCAGTTAAAGAGTTATCTTCGCAATACCAGCTGTGAAAACAGACTTGTTGGTCTTGCACTTCTAGCATTCACCAGGATATTCCATTGCAAAGTGAGGAAGTGATTGACTGACTAGCGACCACACTAGTAGCGAAGCGCTTGAACTTACTACTTTAGAGTGTTTGTCCAGCAACACGAGTGCTTGCAATCCCATTATTTCAAGAAATATTCTAATAAAATGTTTCCAGTAACAACTGATATAGGATCACTATCTCATGATGACTGGTGTGGGACTACTTTCCTGCAACTGGTCTGGAAACAGTTTCCCAGGAATACTGCTCTGTCAACAGTTTCAATGAATGTCTGAGCACTGCTCTGTCTGGGACTCTGGCACCAATTCCCAAACTTATCTGGGATCACTAGCTGACAGATATGTGTATAACTACAAACTTGCTATCCAGCTGCCAGTGTGTCACCATAGCACAGTGGTATTTGCACTGGTTAGTGCTGCAGTGAACTGCAAAATCCTGCAATCAGGGCAAGAAATACTGATTGTCCAACAAGGTTGAAGCGCAAGTATACATTACTCATGTTGACTGTCCCACCAACTCTGTAGGTGTCTCATTCATTTTGTTTCAGAATGTTATATTTCCACTTCTAGATTAGCACTAATAAACAGTGCACCTGTGTCTGGTGCACAGACAGTGCCATGAAAAAAGGGCTTGATAATTGATGAAAAGCCTAAAACAGGCTTCTAAATATTACCTGCTGGCTGGCAAATGGCCCAAGGAATTATGTCACAAGTCTGTCCACGGCAAGTGTACAAAACTCTTTCTGGTACACCATGACATAGAAACATAAAAGTTGACGCCTAAGTAGTCAAGCTAGCTCATCTCGCCTGGCCATTTGTTATAACCCTATCTGGACTCTCGATTGTCCTCTGTAGTCAGGGCTCCCTTGTGTCTCTCCAGCAGCAGTCTTGTTCCCAGCCACTGTTGACCCTCATAACCTCCTGAGCAGGCTGTTCCCAAGCATCCACCAGTGTTTCTGTGAAGAAAACCTCCTGGTGTTGGTAGAGAACCCTCTCCTTGCAGCCTAAGATCATGGTCCCTGGTCAGGAGTTCTTCATTAACTGAAAACATTCCTGTGCCTGTTAATGCCTGTTATGTAATCAAATGTTTCATTCATGTTCCCATCCTCTCTTCTCTAGGGAGTACATATTTCTTCTAGAGGAAAAAGATACACACTCTGAGGTGCCCCACCTTTCAAAAACTGTACTGAGTATCTGGGGATTCAGACACTACTTGTGGTGGTCCTGATTTAGCCTGTTGAGGGAATATATCAATACATTTTCCTTCCTGAAAGGTGTATGGTTGATAAGGATACTTTTATGGAGTATGTCAGTAACCACAGCCTCATTGCTTCTGCACAAAGTTGGGCTGACCTGGTCCCTCCCTGTTTTGTTGATGATGTACATAGTTCACTGTCCTAGCCAGCCAGTATTCATTTTGCTAGTGCTAGAGATTGGTGTGCATGCTGTCAGAATTGACCCACTACTAGCCAGTCATTCAGGTATGGAAAAGACTGTTACCCCCAGTATTCTCAAACACTCTACCATTACAGCCAGGCTGGGGCCAGGTACTTTGTGAAGGCGCTTGTAGCAGAAGTTAGGCCAAATGGAAGTGCTATTAACTGACAGTGGCATGAGGCAAGCCTGAATCTCAAATGCTTTTTGTGACATGGTCTGATAGGGATGTGAAAGTAAGCATCCTTTAGGTCTAGGAGGGTTAGCCAGTCTCCCCATTTGCAATGTGGGACTGATTATTGAAAGAGTAACCATTTTGAACTTTGGCTTCAAAATGTGTCTACAATTCTTAGATGAAGAGTATGTCATCAATCACCATTTTTTCATCTTGTGAGGAAGTATCTGAAGTAAAGCCTTTACCCCTTTGACTTGGGGGGCACTGGCTCCATTGCTTTGATTGCCAGAAGATGTTTTTCTCTTTCCAGAAAGACTCTGTCTGCAGATCTACCTGGTGCCAAGGTTCTTGTTCTCAGCTTGGGAATGATCTTGGCAAGTGCTAGACCATGACCTTATCTCCAGGGTCCACTTGTCTCTTTATCTCTTTGATTTGGAGCCTGTACACAACGCCTATTCTGAAACATTTTCCCTGTCCATGCCTACTGTTAGCACAGTGACTCAAGGCCCCTCAGATTGCCCTTTTACTGGCTTCCATCATATTGAAAGAAAAGCTTTTTTCAGAAAAGTTGTGCTACTTCCATATGTACGTATATCCTGTGTCTTAGCACCAATCACACAGCCATGAGTTGAATTCACATATTGCAATCTCTGACTCGCTTAGTGCTTTTTCTTTATCACACTGGCAGCACTTCTGAGAAGGAAGGTTGCCTGCACTGGAAAGGAAGACTAGGTGGGCTAACAGTCCTTATCTACCATCAGATTCTATGTTTCTACATGTGCAGCATGTGTATTCTCACAGAGGATTTCTTTAATTTGTGCTGCTTGGTGAAACTGCTGATTGCAATAAGATACCATTCTAAAACATTGTTTCAATAAACATCTTTCAACAATTGATACCAAGACGTTGAAGTATCCATAGCACAACTCACACAGGTAGCAGCATCTCCAGTGATGTGGTGTTAATGCTTTTTCACTTGTTACAGGCCGACCCAATGACAGACAGAGAAACTAAATCATCAGTTAGGGAAAGTGGGCATCACGGACTATGATCCAGGTGTTCATTTCAACTGTTGATCTACAATCCAGGTGGTCTCAGTTTCAATCACAATTTCCTCTAAATGTATTTCAGCCTCAAATTTCACTTGAGCGGTGATCATGGTGAAATGATGTTGGAATAGGATTCTACACTAACTGGTGTAAATGGCAATAAAATAAAATGTCAGAAAACTGTTCCTAGACCAGTAAATTCATCAGTCTCTGACCAGTTATCTTGGGAAACTTGTCTTGGGCCAGCCATTAAGAAAAGCAGGACCCAGAACAGTCATCTCAGGAACAAACTTACTGCAGCTCAGAACTGAGGAAATTGAATACATAGTAAGGAACGTGTACTGTCATCATCGAATGCATCTTCTGCACCATGTCATTGCAGAACTCCTATCATGAAACTAAATACAACAAAAGAGGATTTGAGCATTAAAAAATCTTGGGACTGTGAATTGCAACGGTTGGTTGGAAGACAAAGGCACTATTGAAGACTACTGAGGCAACTGGTGATAGCATCAGCTATAGTGCTTTTGAAAGCAATGTATTCTCTTGTTGAATAAACACTGCCTAACACAATTTTGTAACATGAGTTAAGTCTCTCAAAGACATTGAATGTCCCAACCATTCTTCAAAAGATTGCATATTGAAACAGACTGGGCTGCCTTATGACACCTTCATGAATGCTTACTACACTATCCTCCCAGAGGATAGGTACCACCAACGATGTCTCCGTAAATCCTCCCCATCAAGTGGCAAAGACCACCACACTAACGTCAGTGTTCTTTCTGAGGCCAATGTCACCAGCATTGAGGCAATGATCATCCGACATCGATTCTGCTGGACTGGACACTGCACGGATGCCTAACTCGCACTCCCCAAACAAATTTTATACTCCCAGCTCCACAAGGACCAGAGATCCCATGGTGGTCAAAGGAAACGCTACAAATACACACGAATGCATATGTCATGAAAAACAGATATGGACATATTAGCTGGGAGGAGCTGGCCACCAACCAATCTCAATGGTGCCAGAACCTCCATCAAGCGGGGGCCTGCTTCGAAGAGAAACGCTTTGCCCTTGAAGCTGAAAACAGAGAATGTAGGAATGAAAAGGGAAAGAAACCCCAGCCAGTGGGCAGCTCTCCCACATGGAAACATCTGCAAATTCTGCAGACGAATCTGTGGCTCTAGGATTGGAGTACTGAGCCACCTCAGGACCCATCAGTGAACCATGGTAGAGATCATCCTGGAATCTAGGGATCGCCGACGATCCTCCCAGATGCATGACACCATTGCAGATAGTCAAATACCATGGAGAAGCTAGATGCTGTTGTGAATGAAGAGCCAGTGAAAAGCTAGCTTTATACTAGATGAGTCCACACAAGACATCAGCAATTGCGTGAATAATCCTCAGTCTGGCCCCTATCAGAACATGAAGAAAAATGAAAACAAGAAGACACTAAATTGTAAGTACAATGTTTATTTACCACTCACATCAACGTGTTTAACATTATTTTTTTTAGACAGTAACTTTACTCCAAATGTCCCCTCACAGGCTGTAAGGGTTGGTGTTCGTGGTGTGGTTTATCATGGCACTGTTGGTCAGTCAGTGCACTACTATAGTTACTTGCATGCCTTAGGCAAAACTGCATATTGTACTGCATGTGGAGTGAGGGGGTTGATGAGCACTGTTGGACAGCCAGTTGTCCACAACCATTGGAGGTCCTACTGACTGTAATGCTAACAAGAGTTTTCCACACCCCTGATTCTTTTGTAATAAAACATTCCAATGAAATTAGCAGTGTGGAACATGTAACTAAACTGCGCTTTTCTAAAAAACACTAAAACTCACCACAGAGCACGTAAAACTATAGAGCTTCTGGGGCTTACCAGCCCCAGACATCCAAGCAGCAGCCTTTATGTAGAAATATTTCAAACATCACAGTATATTACAAAAACTGCATAAGCCTAACAGCTCACTCTCAGAACTCAGAGTACATATAACTGCTCATTTTTGACATACAGATATATAAAAGGGGCACACACTTGCACACTGGAAACATTTGGGGGGCAAATAGGGCACCATGACAGAAAACATGGGGGAGTTTAGATGGTGACCTGGTGCTCTTGGCATACTATTCCACCATAATCTGTGTACATAGTGGTACAATGCCTTGTTACCAGGCAGCATTACTAACATAGCAGGTAGAACCACGGTGGTTGATCGCACTGTTAGATAACCAGTTGTCTGCAACCATTGGAGGTTCTGTAGACTTAGGACAGTCACCGCCTTCCACAACCCTGATTCCATGTGAAAAAAAATTTTATGAAATTAGGTGGAGAACATAATAAATGTGTGTGTTTTCTTCCAGAAAACCCCAAAATTCACCACAGAACATGTACACACCCCAGAAGTTGCTGGGCTGCGTGCCCCAGACCCCGGCTTTTATCTCTCCTTTTCACAAATGTCATATTTAAACACCCTCAAATAGAATTCTGGCTACGCCCCTTGCCTGCTTTTGACATTAGGATATCCCTTTGTATACACTTACAGCATAACTGGTTATACTCTCCCTTCATATTCTTCAACTTCGCCATATCCCCAGGTGACTGGCTGTTCATAATCTGCTTTTCTAGCTTCATTATATTGGATTCTAGTTCATTCTCCCTTTGTTTCTCTTGCTTGCCTTTGAAGGCTGCATAAGAGATAGTCTCCCCTTACAAAGGCTTTCAAGGCCTCCCATGTAGTCCTTGCTGAAGTGTCTTCCACTCTGTTGTTTTCTAAAAATTCCCGAAGTCTCTTGGACATTTGTTGTACATACAGGGGATATAACAATAGTGTAGGATCCATTCTCCATTGACGCACCCCCCCCCTTCATCTACCTCTTTCTCCACTTCTAAATATCGTGGTGCGTGGTCTGACACTATAATAGGACCATATTCTATCTCTCTTATTCGCCCTAAAAAAGCAGGGAAAGCCAGGAAATAATCTAGTCTTGTATAGACCTTGTGGGCATAAGAATAGAAAGAGAACTCATTTGTATCTGGGTGTTTAAATCTCCACACTTCCTGCAGGGCCCTCTCCTCTGCTAGTCTCCGAAGGGCCACCACACTTTTGGGGGTACGTCTGAATCAGGGATTTGAATGGTCAAGCAAAGTGTCCCAATAGGTGTTATAGTCACCCCCTATAATCATTTTGTCTGAGAACACTGCTAGCATAATTGCTAGATGCTCAAAAAATTCTGGGCAATCGAATGTAGGTCCGTATAAGGACCCCCAGGACTAGCACTTCCTCCTCCACCGTAGCCTTCACTATAACATACTTTCCCTGACTGTCCCTTTCAATTGTGTGAATCTGTACCCTGATCCCCAGTCTGAACCATACACACGTTCCTCTGGCCCTGGACATGAAATGAGATGCCACCATTATACCCCCCCACACTTTTTTTCTACCAGCTTAATCTCTTCACATGTTAAGTGTAACTCCCGTAGCATCACAACATCTACCTTTTTTTTGTTAACATAAGACCATACATGTTTTTGTTTCACTGCTGTTTTCAAACCATTTACATTCCAGGATAGCATTTTTAAACTAGCCATCCAGTAGCATCACATTTATTCCCAGATCCAGGATCCCCCTCACATTGCATTTCCATCTCCACCAAGCCCCCCCACACCACTCGACTCTTGACCTTTTTTAATTTTTCTCCCAATTAAAGAATGGCCCCTTCTCCCTCCCCATCTAGTCCAGTACCTCCCTTTTAACATTTCAAAAGGAAACAGAAAAGAGACCCAAAGAAAAGAGAAAGAGAAAAGAGAAAGTAAAGACCTGTGCAACAGGCGCTTATCTGATCTAATAGGCTAAACCCCTTTAACAGAAATATAGTGAGGTGATTTCCAACTTTTACTCACCACCTAGCTTCCCTCTTCCCCCCAAGTACAGATCTAATTAGAACCCCCTTTAATATCGTGGGTTAACCTGCTGGCCACACTGTCATTATCCCTGTATAAGTCCAAGTATGGCGGTAAAGCAGGGCCCAGCCCAGGGCTCCCTCCTTAATCTGCCAACCATAGAAACATGTTCCCACAACCCAGCTGCCCAAATAAATTAAGCAAATACAAGGCTGGGCTAGTTGAGGACTCCTAAGGGTCCGTCCCTCCTCAGAGAACCTCTGGAATGAGGAGCCCATCAAAGGTGGCCAGGCCCCTACACATAATTTTACATACAGTCTTCTTATTGCTCAAATGTCCTTTCAGTTTCCAGGTGTCCCCTTCGCCCCTCCATCCCTGAGTTGCACAAAAAAGACACACCAAGTCAAAAGAAGGGAGATAGCCAGCATTTCTGCTGGCCTCCTGCATGGGCCCCCACCCGCCACACTTGGAATAAAAGAAAAACAACAGAGTCCCTCCCCCCGGACATAAATCACATCCATATATTCAAGTAAAACATATTATTAGCTAAGGTTGAGTACTCGTTTCCTTCCTTCTTCCTTTCCTTTTTTTAGGAAATGAAAAATAAGAGATTAGATCTTCAGCTCCCTGTTAGTTTGTTAAACAAGCCTCTGATACTGCTCTGTGGTATATTTAAATTAAGACAATAGCTGGTCCCAGTTTATAAAACAAAGTTCAGTGGCAGCAAGTAAATCTCTGCAGAATTGCTCTGGGAACCCTTCCGAATAAGCAGCCCAGCCAGGAGCTAATGCAGGGGGAAACTGGGAAGGCCGCCAGCTCCAGCCTTTATAGGCCTCAAAAGAGTTTCGGAACAGACCAAGTCAAGCTCTACTCCCCCCCCAACACCACCCCCTGTACCTTCATCCCTCGTTTGAGCTGCTCTGCCAATACAAAAACATACTATTTACACATTTTAAGTGCAAATAAAGTTGAGTAGAGAAAAAAAAAAGATCTTCAACTCCCAGTTTTTTTGGGTTTTTTTGTTGATCAAGCTGCTGGTATAACTCTCTGTTATGTTATAATTAAAATAAAAGCTGGTCCCAGTACATAAAACAAAGTCAAGCAGCATTAAATGAGTCTCTGCAATGTCACTCTGGAAGCACTTCCGAGAAAGAAAAAAAACAATCCTGTCAGGAGCTAGAGCAGGGGGAAATGGGGAAGGCTGCCCACTCCAGCCTTTATAGGCCTCAAGAGAGTTTCAGAGCAGACCGAGACAAGATCCACTCTCCCCCAACCCCACTCCCGGTATCCTCATCCCTCATTAAGCTGCTCTGCCAGTGCAAAAACACTTATCTGCACATTTTAGGTTTAGAATAAAGTTCACCCATCTGGATTTTCTTGCTGTTTCGATTCGTGTTTGATGTACTGCAATGTCGCATCAGGATTTGTAAACACCTTCGGTGTAGCGCCCTTTCTCCATATAATCAATCGAGCAGGATAGATGAGCACAAAAGGCCACTCAAGTTGGTGTAACCTCCTCTTCATAGGCATAAAGGCATTTCATTCTGCTTGCACCGATCAAGAAAAATCCTGGAATATACTGACAGGGTGAGAGCCTTCTCTAACGGCACCCGCCTATAGCACTGCATTCAGCACTGTCATTCTATCTTGATATCTCAGGAATTTTATGATTATGTGACAAGGCCCTTCATTTGAGACAGGGCGATGACCGGGAGTTCTGTGCGCCCATTGTATTTCCAAGGATCACTCAGCTGGTAGATCTAACTTTGTCTTTAACCATGTTTGACAGAATGTTGCACAGTCTCTGCCTTCCACTCCTTCAGTCATGCCCACTATTCTTATATTTGTTCGCCTCTCCCTATTCTCATGATCATCTAGTACTGCTTTTAGTTTCTTTATTTCGGCCATTGCTGATTGCAATTGGGGGTTCCACTGGTTATACCAATCTTCTTGCGCACTGACCCTTTCTTCCACTTCCGTTAATTGGGCCGAATGTTGTTCCACTGTCTCACCCAAGCTATTTACTGTTGTTTGCAAGAGGGCCAATTGAACGGATACATTTTCAAACCCTGCATTCATTTTGCTTGTCAGATCGTATTTTAAGTCATTAAACAGTTTTTCCAAAACCAAGAACTGAGGGCTATACACACTTTCTTCCATGGCCCCTATTGAAGTTGCTGCAGCCCCATTGCCTGCATTTTCCACTTGTGGTGGCAGAGCTTCCAGGCCTGAATCTTTAAGTCCATTGCTGGCACTTTTAAATGGTAGTTGTCCCTGTTTTTTGGACATTTCCGGTGGCATAACTGTTTTTCCTTCAAGATCCCACGTTTTTTATCTCAGTAAGTCCCGGGGTAGTGGGGGGAAAAGGATATTCCTGACAGTTTAGGCTCAGAGCTCTAGGACTAAGCAGCCATTCTGGATACCGGCTTGGCCACACCCCCTCGGGACTAAGTTATTTTAAAGGACTCAAAGTCTAGGTTTTAATTTTAAAGTTATCTTGGGTATGGGGATTTATGGTTAAGTATTTTATTATTTAGTTAAGTTACTATCAGTATTTTATTATTATTTAATTGTTTATAGTGTTTTTGATATTTATTTAATTATGTTTTTTGGGTCATTAAATGCCTGAGATGCTGGTGTCCACAGTCGTGCACTACTCGTCCGCTGCTCTTCGTGCTCTCCGTCCCTTCTTTCCTCCTCCTCTTCAGTTTGACACCTATTTACAGTGCAAGGTATTGGGTATTGCATGTAGGAGTTGGAAGAGGGTGGAGGGGAGTGAACAGTGGAGGTAGAGAGATGGAGGCCATCACATCAGGGTAATAGGTTCCAGGAGATGCCCTGGAGCGAAATGGAACACAGAACATGGGGTTCCATGTTTGGTTTCCATACTCAACAGCACTACTGATTACAGTAGGCAGATGGGTTTGGACACCCCGAGAGGTTCGTCCAACTCAGCTGTGTTATGCAATGCCAGGTCCATTAAAAACAAGACCACAATTATTGTGGATCTTGTTGAAACTGTGTACCTGGTATGCATCACTGAGACCTGGCTGGATGAAAATTCTGGCCCCATTCTGGAGGCTTTAACTCCAGCTGGGTACTCGGTGATACACAGCCCAAGATTGGACCGTGAGGGGGCGGTTGCAGTCTGTTTCAAGACCGAACTAAACTTCTCGAGTGTACTAGTTGAGGAAGCAGAGCCATTTGAGTGTATTGTTATAGCAGGTGGAAGTTGTAGGATTGCCCTCATATACCGTCCACCCAGTGATGAGAAGCATTTCCTACAGGAAGTGGCAGACTTCATCGTTGACATGATGTTGGAGTCACCTAGATTGATGGCTCTGGGTGACTTCAACGTCTGGATCGATGATGAACTCTCGCAATTTGGACAGCACTTCCTCCAGTTAATGACATTTCTGGGCCTCACACAGGTGGTTACCACTGCTACACATAAGCACGGTCACTCCCTTGACCTGGTTTTCCTCCTAGGGAGCGAGGCCTCCAATTTGGGGGTGGAACCTGTTATGTGGTCCGATCATTACACCGTGGGATTTATTTTAGCACCCCCCCAGTAGGCCTTCCCCTGTGGAGATGGTCAGTTACCGCCCTTTACGAGACATAAGTTCTCAGAGCCTATCTGCGGCACCTGACCTATCGTCCCTCTCTGTGGCAAGCAGTGACCCAGAGACCCTCATGCTGGCTTATAATATGGCCATTTTTGGGGCTCTGGATGTGACTGCTCCAGTCCGATTTCATCCCCTTTCCCTTCGCCCTCAATCCCCATGATTTGATGGGGTTTTGAGGGAGATGCAGCGACAAGGACGAAGGTTAGAACGTCGCTTGTGGAAATCTGCCCTTGATGCCAACCACCTTAGATTGATGGACCATTATCAAGTCTATCAATCCACAATCACCTATAAGAAGGCAGAGTTCCTGTCCAGGGAGATTGTGGTAGCTCAGAACCGACCAGCCCAGCTATTCCGTACTGTGGACAGACTGTGCATCCCAGCCTGTCTCCAGGTTTGGAAAGCATTTTCACAAATAGAGTGTAATGAGCTTGCTTGTTTCTTTGCTGATAAGGTGGCTGACATCAGGGCAGGGCTCCAACCAGCGCATTCTTTGGGTGTTGCTTGTGATCAGCATGAGGTCACTGTCCCTCAGTTTTCCTGGAGTACCTTCAGCCACCCTGACTTCATGGATGTCATGCGGATCGTCCAGGATGTGCACCCTACATGCTGTAGTATGGATCCTGGACCTACTTCCCTGATATTGGGTTGTCTTGATGTTATCGTCCATTTCTAGTGTGGATAGTTTGGTGCTCCTTGGAATCTGGGGAGTTTCCTAACTCTTTGAAAGAGGTGGTAGTGATACCACTCTTGAAGAAGGCTACTTTGGACCCAAACTGCCATGCCAACTACAGGCCGATCTCGAACCTCCCTTTTTTAGGGAAGGTGATTGAGAAAGCAGTAGCAGCAAAACTGGAGGACCATTTAACCATCCATGACATCTATGAGCCCTTCCAGTCCGGTGTTCAGAAGAGACATAGTACTGAGACAGTGCTGGTTCAGGAGCTCAATGATCTCCTGATGGCGAGAGATCAGAAGAACCGCTTCATCTTGGTTCTTCTGGATTTATCATCAGCATTTGACACTGTGGACCAGGGGTTGTTACTTAGCCATCAGAGGTACATCTGTGGAATAACTGGATCTGTCCTCAGGTGGTTTACATCGTTCCTCACTGGAAAAACTCAGACAGTGGCATCTGGAGTACTTTCTTCAGATCCAATGTCTCTGCTTTGTGGGGTACCTCAGGGTTTTGTTTTGTCACCCATGTTGTTTGCGGTGCACATGCTTCCCCTCAGAGACATTGTAAGATGGTATGGGCTGAGGTTTCATTGTTATGCCGATGATACCCAGCTCTACCTGTCTTTTGCACCTGACCAGGGTAGTGTTCTCTCGGTCTTTAACAACTATCTCAAAGAAATCCAGGAGTGGATGGATATGAGTTGGCTGAAGTTGAACTCAGATAAGACTGAGGTGATGGTTATGGAACCTGGTCACTGGACAGGAGGTCTGGGTAGTGGGTCAACCGCTTGATTGTTTCTTGGAGGAGTCCCTCTCCCGACCTCTAACTCAGGTGCGAAACCTGGGGGTGATTTTTGATGAAGGGCTGACCCTGCAATAGCAGGTGTTGGCTGTCATCAAATCCTCATTTTATCATCTAAGGAATATCTCCAGGATTAAGCATCTGGTTCCTTCCAGTGACCTTCCTGTCTTGGTTCACGCCTTTGTGTCCTTTTGCTTAGATTACTGCAACTCCCTATACCTAGGGCTTTCAGGGGTTGAAATCTGCCACCTGCAGCTGGTGCAGAATGCAACAGCCAGGCTTTTGATGGGATCATCTTGATCGAGTCTTATTACGCAGGTGCTGTGTGATCTGCACTGGCTGCCAGTTCACTGTTGGATCACATTTAAAGTTGGCTTGCTGACTTTTAAGGCCCTACACAGACTGGGCCTGGACTATCTCAAAGAGCTGCTGGTTCCCTACTGCCCTGGGTGATCGCTTTGCTCAGCCAGCAAGGGGTTGCTAGAGATACCTAAGGTACGTTTGAAGTCTTCGGGAGCCAGAACTTTTATGTTCATGGCTCCCACATTATGGAATTCTCTACCTCATCGGTTATGGGAGTACATGACTGTGGAAAGTTTTAAATCAGCCTTAAAGACTTATTTATGGCACCAGGCTTATGGAAGTGATTAGTTGGCCTGTATTAGTATATTGATGTTTGCTTGGTTTTAAATGTTTTTTTTTAATTTGTTTGACCTTATTATGTATGGAACCTTGATTTTTTGAAAGGATCCTTAAAAATAAAGATATTATTATTATTATTATTATTATTATTATTTGTGTCTGGTAACAGAGCCGATCATATGACACACATACAGAGTCAAATTTCTGTCTTTGCCAACTCAGATTTGGCAATGGATTTCCCAAACTGCTTGAGAATATCTGTTTCCAAGACAGAGACAGAATTTTCATCAGCAATTGATGCCTGATCAAACACAGCATCTGTGACACTCATGTCATGTTGCAGGTGTTTCAGAACTGTCATGACACCATGCATGTTACCAGACTGCAGCAACTCATTAAGACTAGTATACTACGCAACGTGTCACACCTCATAGACCCTATACACAAAGTTACGCATACCTGATTGATGCACTGCCAGCATCACCATGTGGTGAAATACACTGTCACAAACACCACTGTCTAGGCATGCTAGTGAATGACCCATAAGTCCAGTATGTGGATGAGTTCACAAAGGTCTATAGTCTCAAACAATTTATGTTTGTCTTTATGATCAGTAATGACATACAGATCAATAAAGTGCTCAACTTAATCAAATGATTATTGCCTGTGGTTGCAAGTCACATCACATGTCCATGCCAGACAGTGATTCTTATGAGGCTGAACAGTTGGCTCAGACTCACTATCTGACTCAGTTGTAATGTCTTCACATACAGTGAGCACATTACATAGTTTACTGGACTCATCAATAGAGAACATGCTGTCCTTCTTCTGTGAGTAATATGACTCCTCCCAGAAATATGTCTCTGAAAGCAGTATGTGTAGCCAGCTTCCTGTGAAAACGTCACACAGAAGTTGTCTTGGCTCAAGATGTGATAGCACTGTAGCCTCATCTTTATGCTGTACACAACTTTTATGAATTATTCAAGTACATGTGCCGTTTTACACCTCAAGCGTTGAAGAACAAATCCTGTTCTGTTGACAAATGTATGAACTCTGAGACACAATTTCATTAATGACAGATGAGTGTTTAGTGTTTGTGTTCACATCTCATCACAGCTGCAATAAATCTATCTAACTTAGCTTTACAAGCTAGTGATCAAAAATACTTTTGCTTTCCCAGGTGAGCATCAACAGCCATACCTTTATGCTGTTGCTTAGTACGTTTTTTATGCTTGCCTTTGCAACGTAATTCTTTAGTCTGGAAGATTTCTGCAACTGTTGCTGAGCTGTGCATATTTGGCTTGCAGTTCAGTAAGTACATACAATTACTGTGGAGCATGGAACCTGTGAACTCACTCCTTGAGCAGAATGAAAAATCAGTTTACATTTTGATGTAACATGTGTGGTATTCATACCACTCTTAAGCAACAGTGTACTACTATGATACCTGTTTAATCTCTGCATAGCACTGCTTTGAAGGCATCTTTCTTCTTTACAATTTTACAGTAGTGTGGGAAAATGTTTCATGAGTATCAGTCACCTGTATAAGAAATAGAGAAAAACAAATATTTAGTGGTGAGCAAACATTATTTAATAACATTGCATAGTCATACACACTGTACATCTGTCATATTACGTGAATAGAGAGCATTGCTAACAAAATGTTGCACACATAATCCTTCTTGCAGCACAACACTAGTGAAGAATAAATGCAATGCTTTTAGATGTTGCACAATAGAAGCTGAGTTATAACATGGCTCAATATTTGCCCGATGAAATCTGATGCTTGTAAAGTCCCTGTTGTGCTAATTCTATGCAATGTAATCCTCCACTTGTATTTGTCTGATGTTCATGTATGTACCTTGTAATGTACCTTGTAATCTCCCGGGTCGCACCTAAAAATAGGCACTTGGCTGTCTAGTGTGCTTACCTGGTTAACAAAAGCAAATAAATAAATAAATATCTGATAATATGGCACAAAGTATGTTTTGCGACAGTTTTCACTATACAAACTATTTTTGTTAAAAAACAGATTATGGGTAACATTTTCGCAAAGTAGTGTCGAATGCATGACAGTGTCAAATAAACACGATAGTGTCGCAAAATTATATCATCAGCACAACAGTGTTGAATAATAGTGTAGTGAGCACGAAAAGTGTTGAATATTCACATAAAAAAACACCCTCTTTAAGGCTAAGCCAATCAGACACTGCTTTGCATTTGAGTGATGGACGCTCACACCAATGGAAAATAACATTGATCAGGCTATGTCAGGCAACCAATCACAAGTGCTGAAGACTGGAGAAGAAGGACATAGCAGCCATCTTAGAAGAAAACAGAACAGCCTGTTTTACTCTGTGTAAGTACATGCAATTTTCTATACAATTTTAGTAGCATTATAAAAACTGATAATGTCACAAAAATAGCATTAAACAAAATGTTTTTTACTCCTCTATTTGACAATAGCAATATAAACAATCTGTTATGCTGCTGGAAGAAGTAATAACTGTTTAAAGTCAGAGTGTCAGTGAGTACTTACCAGCACAGAGAGCTGCAAATGGAGGCAGGAAGCAGGCAGCATGTGTATCATAAAAGAAGAGACAACCAATAATAGCTAGCTGTTTACTTGAAATTGTTTCAACTAGCCCATCAAAATGTAGTATTTTCCCACCTAGAAATCTTGCAACATTTATGCTTGAAGGACCAGCACCCATTCAGTGTGGGCATATTGCATGCATCCACTGTATTGGTTAACCATGCCAAAGCATTAGCCAATTATTGTGCTTTTCCCTATGTTGTGGGACACCCCCCAAAGCAATACTGAAGCAGAGAGGGAAATCTCAGTTTCACATTCAGTAGTGACTAGACACTGCAGGGCAAACACTGATTTTTTTGGTAGCTCTCTGTCCACTTCTCAGTTTAAAAGCTTAGAATGACAGAAAACAGCAAATGCACTGTGTGGGTCATTGGTAGCAGCATAGTATGAAGCGCTTCAGAGTATTCTTAGAGAAGTTACTTTGATAAAGACCTGCAGTTTCCAAATTGCTCTGTAAAGTGATCTGGCAGGGGACGAATGAGGTGGGAGCATCTCATGCCAACAATGCACAGACTACTGAGCACTCAAGCTTATCCGGACATACTGTTGATTCATCTCAGAGGCAATGATTTAGGCACCAAACAATGGGCAGATTAAGTAGCAGAAGCAAAATTGGACCTTGCTTCTATTATAAGTATGTTACCTGCCCGTAAGTTACTGTTTTCAGACATTACAGAGCATAGGGTCTGGCAAGCAGAACAGTACATGTATCTGCTTGATAGGGGATGAAGAAAGGTGAACATACAAATTTCTGGGTACCTGCACATGTCTGGGATGCACACCATATGTCATTGTATTGATTGGCTATATCTACCAGATGGTGTGCACTTCTCACATGCTGGCAATTGCCTTTTCCTGGGATACCTTTGACATGGCATCCTCATAGTGTTTTAAAAATATCAGACTTTTTAAATGTACCCATTAAAAAAGGGTTATTTTAAAAACCACAAAACCTTGGTCAAAAAATAGTTAAGCTGCATACATAACACACATGCAATCTGTGTTGCCACAGTAAATGTACAGATAGCAAACACCAAATGCAAGTCTGACACATAACAGGTTGTCTGTGGTTGGACATTCATGACACACTATCTCTCCTTTCACTGTCAGGCCACTGCCTTGGTGGCAACATGCACAATCTGACAGTACTCACTTGTGTTGATTTTTCACCTGAGATGTAGCATTAATGTTAATGAGCTTTGATGACATGTACTACACTCTCATGACAAAATATCTGTAATTTTGTCTTGGAATGGGAAATTAGTACATGTGATTCAGCAGTTCATTATCCAGCTGTGCCTTAAATTCTTACTATCCATAGAACAAATTATGAAGCTGTAGTTGGACTATGGGCATGGACTGTAGGGGAAACCACCATGTGAGGGGGGTGGAAGAGTGCATTGTCTTTCTGATATAATCTAACCATGAGCGCTGTAATCTTTAACAAGTTTTTATCAGATCTGTACAATCGTAATGACCATGTCCTATCCACATATAGTACAAAAAAATGTTTAAACTCAATGAAGCTAGCCTCATAATAACACGTATAAAAATATGTACTAAATTATTATTATCTCTCTCACTTTTTATTTCAGCATTTAAAAAGATTTCACAAAAATTAGGATCTGGGGTGCAAGGGAGATGTGTTGCCTGGTTGAGGTGGCACAGACCAAAGGGAATGTCAAGATTCTCATGAGAAGTGCCAACAGGAAACTGGATGTGGAGGCGCATCAATGCACACCTCAGCTACAGGTTCCAGATACAAAACAAGACATCCCTGATGTGCAAGAGGAAGTGGAAACTGGTGTGCCAGCATTTCTACACTCTTAAAAAATGTGAGGAGGTACCAGAAAATGATGCCCCCTGGTACTACCTCACCCACGAAATGTGGGAGACAGCTGGGAAACCTGAAGCTGGGGAACACATACAGTGTCGCAAGTATAGAAGAAATTTACTACTCAGCACAATATGTATACCAGTACAAAGAATGCTGTACAGTGACAGTTGGTAGTAGTATCAGTCATTGCATACAATTTAAATTGTGCAACAGGCAAGCATGCAAAATACACTATATGTGTAGAACCTCTATCTTCAAAACTTGTAAGCAGTACAATAAGCACTTCTCACTAAACATGTGTCAAATCTGTGATACTAAAAATTTGCAATAAATATTTCACTGTATAGGCTCTTAACATAGTAGCTGTCTTACGGTATGGTCACTGTCTTGTTGTTGTTCTTGCCTATTTAAATCTTTTCTCTGAATGGTGTTTCATTTAATGTGACTGAGGAGACCTCAGTATAGTATTCTAGGTGAAACATACAGTAGTACACAGGTATCCACAAAGTAACAGAACAACAAAGACATGAAAATAAATAAATTGTAGAGTACTGACAATAATTAAATCACTATATATTGAAGACCGTGGTGATGTATACAACACTGTAAAAAGGTTTTATTAATTTACAGAACATCGTAGGCATTCCCCACCTCAGGCGGAGGTAGTGCTAGCTGGGGCTGAGGCTGTGGAGGGCGATGAGTCTTACACCGAGAGAGTCATTCATGTTGAGTCAGAAGGTAAGACAAATCTATTATAAGAAGGTGAATAACTGATTACCTAATGCACAGGGCTTGGGGACATTGCCTTTCTGAGGTAACGCAACTTGGCAGTGTGGCACATTGTGCATGACTGTTATCAGATAGCAATGCCATTCATATCCATGGCTTTAGTTTTGCTGTGGTTCAGAACTGCACATGCAACAGCTGATCTGGTGGCACTCAGTGGGGGTGGGGGACTGTTTCCCTAGGCAAGGGTCTGTACCCCCTGAATGCCCTAAATTGTACAAAGGCATTATCAGTCAGCTAGAACATTGATATGCATTACTTTAATGACACTCTGTCTCACCACTCAGGAACCAATACATTTCTGGGGGACGGGGGGGTTGAGGCATGCTCTGCCTGAGGCTGTACAATTCCTCCATAACCTAGGTACTGCAAAGCTGTTATCAGGGATGCATACTAGAAAAATGCATGAGTTTAGTTGAGCTATAGCTCAATACTCACGTTCCAGTACCTGGTCAGGGTGTGTGTGTGGGGGGGGGCATTGTCTGCTTACCACTGTTTAACCCCCCAGTGTCCTAAATAGTGTTCATGTGGTATCGGGAAGTAATAGCATTTATATACATGACTTCTGTTGACCTGAAGCTGTACAATGAAGATACAATACCTGTTCTTTTTTTTCAGGGGGGCATTGCCAGGCGGAGAGTATGCAACTCCTCAGTACAATAGGTTCTGCATAACTGGTACCAGGGACATATACTATCTACATGCATGTGCTTAGTTGGGCTGTAGCTCAACACTTAGGTTCCAGTACCTGGTGAGTGGAGGGGGTAGGCCATTGCTAGTCTCAGCTCATGGAACTCCTCAGTCTCCTAACTTGTGCATGGGTGCTATTAATGAGCTATGCCGTAAATAGCCATGCGTTCAGTTGACCTGTGGCTCAGCACTCGGGATCCAATACCTGATCTTCGGTGGGGGCACTAGTTTGCTGACATCATAGAACACCATAGTATACTAAATTGTGCGCAGCTGCTATCCGGGACCTATATCATTGATATCCATGCCTTCAGTTCAGCTATAGGTCAGTACTCAGGATCCTATACTTGTTATTTTTATTTTTGGGGGGTGTGGGGTGATATTTCTAGCCAAGGGCTCACAAGTGCTCACTGTTACAACTTCTGTGCATCTGATAGCAGAGACCTATACTGTTGATGCCCATTTATTTAATTGTTTAGTGTCTCACCACTCACCATCCAGTAGTTATTTTTGGGGGGGACAGGGTCAGGGTATTGTAAGGACAATGCCGTGCACCTTCTCAGTGTACTAACTAGTGTGTACCTACTATCATTAAGTGGTAGCATTAATATCGATGATTTCAGTTGATCAGCACCTGTACAATCAATATACAATACCTGGTGTTTTTGGCAGGGTGGTTGGCATTGACTGGCTGAGGCCATGCAACTTCTCAGTGTAGTAGGATCTAAGCAGCTGATATCAGAAGGTATGGGGTTGATATCAATGAGTGTAGTTGTTGTGTAGCTCACCATTCAGGTAACAAAAACTGGTGTGGAGAGGAAGGGGGGGTGTTGCATTGCCTGGCTGAGCTCATGCTAGTCCTCACTGTCCTAACGTGTAGGCAGGTGGTATCAATGAAGTATATCATCCATATCCATGAGTTCAGTTAACCTGCAGCTCAGCACTTGGTGTCCATTACCTAGAGTTTCTGGGGGTGGGATGGGGGCATTGCTTGGCTGTGGCCATAGAACTCCACAGTATCCTAACTTGTGTGCAGGTCTTATCAAGGAGATATAACACTGATATCCATGCTTTCAGTTACACAGTAGGTCAATGCTCAGAATACAGTACCTGTTTTTTTTGAGGGGGAGGGGGAAAGGGTACATTGCCCTGTTGAGGGCATCCAACTGATCACTGTTCAAACTTATGTTCACCTGCTATCAGAGCAGTGTACTGCTGATCTCCATTGCTTTGCTTGTCTTGTGTCTCATCACTCACGATGCAGTACATGTTCTTGAGATGGGGTGGCAGGGCATTGCCTGACTGATGCCAAGCAATACCTCAGTGTCTTAGCTAGTCTGCACCTGGTATTGGTAAGTAACAGCATTCATATCTGTGAGTTCAGTTGAGCAGTAGCTCTGCAATGAAGACACAATACCAGTTTTTTGTTGGGGGGGGCATTGCCTGGCTCAGCCTGTGCAACTCCTCAGTGTCCCATAAGTTCTCCACAGATACTGTCAGACAGGTAGGTGTACTGTAGCTCAACACTCAGGTTACAATACCTGGTGGGGTTGTCTGCCATTGCCTGGCTGACCCAATAAATTTCTCACTGTCCTTACTTGCACACTGGTGATATCAATCACCTATACTATGCCAGAAATGTACAGACATAACTGTTCTAAGCATAGAAAACTGAAAAAAAATTAACATATTGATATTGCAGTGTTAGTCACTATGCTTCGTGGTACAGTAATATGTAATAGTAACATAGAAACACATATGGAAAAAATACCAGTCTTAATATAAATAGACATAGCAATATAATCTGTAATCAGAAATGTATATATCTTTTTCCTAGCTGCCAAGGAGACTGTACAACATCAGCCACTGCATGCGGTGAAGCAAGAGGCAGATGGCAGTGCTGAATGTAAGTGCTGCAATATACTAAGCACATTTGTGGTCAACTATGGAAATACCACTTCTACTTCTTCTTGTCAATAAGCTAATGAAATGGTGATTAATACATTACCAGTAGATGAGCAACTGGTTTGTTCAGTGTACCTTACCTGGTGAAACTTTTTAATAAATCTTTTCAATAAATGTGCAGTTGATATCTGTAGGTAGCTAACATAAATGTTAATCAGTTAATGTGAGACATGCTTCTTAAGCCAGGATCTAATACCTGGTCCACAGGTGGCTGTGACATTGCCTGCCTGACACCGTGCAGCTCATCAGCCTCCTAAGTTGTTGTCTTCTTGTATCAAATAGCTGCAGCATGAATGTTAACAGTTCCTATCATGTTAATAGAGTATAACAATTTGTGACTGCAGTTGACATGTGACTTGCCACTCTGTACACTGTACCTGGCCTAGTATGTTTGACTGTGCAAGACGCCATGAAGTACTCAGTGTACTACCTACTGTTCAGCTGACATCAACAAGCTGTAGCACAACACTTAGCCTCCTGTAAATGATGTTCGGTGCATGTGCACATCTAATATTAATATGCACAGTTTTAAATGGTATGTGTTTAACATTTAGTATTGGTATATGAAAGGTACGTGACCATTGTGTACATGAGCCAAGCAACTCCTCACTGTTCTAACTTGTGTATACCTGTTATCAGCAACAGTGGTCATTGCTGTCACTGGCTTTCCTTGAACTATCTCTGTACTCAGGAGCCAATACCTGATCTGTGGGGAAGTGGTGACATTGTCTGTCTTAACCCATGCAACTCACAGTGTATTAACTTGCATTCAGCTAGAATTATGTAGGGAATAATATTCATGTACAAGCCTCTCTTAACTTCTCTGCAGCTGCTAAACAGGGTAATATGGTATAAATGCTCATGCTCCTACTTGTGCTACACATTTTAAGTCAGAATATTGCACCTACCATGTAGAACATACTGTCAGTTTCTGGCTGTACCCATGGAAGTAGTCAGTATTATGAATGCACATCACCCCCTATCATGAACATATAAGATAACATTGATGCCTTTACTTTGGTCATGTTTCTGCTCTAATTATGTTGTTCATGAAATAGAATATTTGAGTGCTGTCTGCCTGACGCCATGCAATTACTCAGTGTCGTAAGTTATGGTGACCTAGCATCACAAGTATATCACATGCATGCTGATGCCTTTACTTGACATGTATCTGTGGCCTCAAGATCATCTTCCTGATTCCAGACAGGGGTGGGAGGGAGGTGTCACTATTTGGATGCTAAAAATGCAAGAACTCAGTTGAATATCATACAACAGTAAAATACCTTTACATTGATGCACTTCTCCATGTAGAAACATAGAAACATAGACTTTGATGGCAGATAAGGACCACTTGGCCCATCTAGTCTACCCATTTCCCTACCTACAGGATAGGCCGCAGATCCTAGTTAACCAACAGTCTATTTCTTCCTACCCCCCACAAGAATTGCCTTATGTCTGTCCCATGCATTCATGAATTCTCCCACAGTTTTAGACCACACAACCTCCTCAGGAAGGCTGTTCCATGCATCCACTACCCTTTCTGTGAAATAATACTTCCTCACACTGCCCCTGAACCACCCCCCCATCTCTAAATTGTGTTCCCTTGTTCTTGCACGTCTCTTTTTCTTAAAGATGCTACCCTCTTGGACTTTGTTGATTCCAGTGAGGTACTTAAACATTTCTATCATGTCCCCCCTCCCTCCTTTCCTCAAGGGTATACATATTAAGCTCCTTTAGTCTCTCCTCATATGGCTTCTCTTGCAGACTCTGCACCATTTTAGTTGCCCTACTCTGGACTGCCTCTATCCTGTCTATGTCCTTGCGGAGATGGGGTCTCCAGAACTGGATGCAGTACTCCAGATGGGGTCTCACCAACTCTCTGTACAGAGGGATAACAACTTCCTGTTTTCTGCTGCTGATGCCTCTCTCTATGCATCCCAGTATACCCCTAGCCCTCCCTACTGCCTTCTCACATTGCTTGCTAACCTTAAGGTTATCTGATTTGATTACCCCCAGGTTCCTTTCCTTTTTTGTTGTTGTTACTGCCTCCCCTCATTGTGTATTCTTCCCCTGGGTTCTTGTTTCCCAGGTGCATTATTTTGCACTTCTTTGCATTGAATCCTAGCTGCCATACTTCTGACCATTCCTCCAACCTTGCCAAGTCCCTTCTTATCCTTTCCGTGCCTCCTTGTGTATCAACCCTGTTGCAGATCTTTGTGTCATCTGCAAAGAGGCAGACTTTTCCTTCTAGTCCCTCTGCAATGTCACTTATGAAGACATTAAAAAGGACTGGACCCAATACTGAACACTGCGGTACCCCACTAGTAACCCCTCTTTCTCCAGAGTGGACTCCATTTACAATTACCTTCTGTGTCCTGTTGTGCAGCCAATGTTTTACCCAGGCTACCACCCTGGGACCCACTCCCAGGCTGGTTAATTTGACTATTAATCTTTTGTGTGGGACTGTGTCAAATGTCTTGCTAAAGTCTAGGTAGGCAATGTCCACAGCCCCTCCCTGGTCTACTACTTTGGTCACCCAGTCAAAGAAATCTATTAGATTCATCTGACATGACCTTCCCACTGTGAACCCATGCTGTCTTGGGTCCTGTGCCCCACTGGCCTCTAGGTACTCAGCTATTCTTTCCTTCAGAAGTGACTCCATCACTTTCCCTACCACAGAGGTCAGACTGACAGGTCTGTAGTTTTCTGCCTCTGTCTTGGTCCCACTTTTGTGAAGGGGAATCACATCCACCTTCCTCCATCCTCGGGTACCACACCATCCTCCCATAATTTATTAAAAAGAGTAGCCAGTGGTTTCACTAGTTCCCCCCTTAATTATTTTAGAATTCTGGGGTGAATTCCATCAGGCCCCATTGCTTTGTCCACCTTCAGTTTTAGGAGTACTTGCAGAACCTTTTCTTCTGTGAAAGGACTAAGATCAACCCCCATCAAGAGTGCTTCTGTTAATTGGATTAGGCACTTCCCCTCCTCTTTTGTGAATACTGAGCAGAAATATTCATTCAGTATCCCTGCTTTTTCACTGTCCCCCTCTGCCCACGCACTGTTCATTCTATTCAGCCTCACTATCCCTCCCTTTGTCTTTCTACGCTTGCTGATGTACCTATAAAGGTTTTATCCCCCTTCTTAACCGAGTTGGCTATCTTTTCCTCAGTTTGGGCCTTTGCTATTCTGATTTCCCTCCCTGCTTCCTTCTGCCTTAACTGGTACAGCTCTCTGTCCTGCTCCTTCTGTGTTTCCTTATACTTCTGGAATGCTATCTTTTTCTTCCTGACTTTCTCAGCCACCTCTTTTGAGAACCATAGTGGCTTTTTCTTTCATTTGATTTGTTTATTTGCTTCACACAAAGCTTGTTGCCTCTGTGATGGCAGTTTGATGATTCCCCATTGTTGCTCCACACCTCCTTCTAGCCTGTTTGCTAGTGCTTTTCTGAGGCACTCTCCCATCTTGCCAAAGTCAGCCCTCCTAAAGTCCAGTACCCTCACTTTTGTATGGCTTGACTCTGTAGCTGAGTTTAATGTGAACCACACTGTTTGATGGCCACTTGTTCCCAGATGGCAACCCACTTCTAGATCTGAGATCCTCTCACTGCCCCCGTTTGAGAGTACAAGGTCTAAGATTGCTCCCTCATGAGTGAGTTCTGAAACTAGCTGTCTGAGGACTGCCACCTGTAGGGCATCAAGAATGGCCCTGCTCTTGGATGTGGCTGCAACAAATGTGCTCCAGTTAACATCTGGCATATTCAGGTCTCCCATCAACAGTATCTCACCTTTCTCTGCCATTCTAAGAATGACTTCTATCATATCCTTGTCCATTCCCTCCCCCTGACATGGGGGTCTGTACACAACCCCTGTGCAGATTGTGGTGCCCTTTCCAGTCTCCAAGGTGACCCACAGTGCCTCCTCTCCTCCCTGTTTACTCTTTTGTTCAGTTGCTTTTATCCCTTCCTTTACATAGAGAGCTACTTCTCCCCCTCTTCTACCTTGCCTGTCTCTCCTGTAGGTTATATACCCTGGTATGTTAACATCTCAGTCATGGTCCTCTGTGTACCATGTTTCTCTGACTGCTACGATATCCAGGCATCCCTCTTCCATCAAGGCCACCAGCTCAGGGAGCTTGTTGCCCAGACTATGGAAATTGGTACTTATTACCCTCCATTTCCTGATGGCCTTACTCCTTTTTGCCCCATCCCTGTCCTTCTTGCCTTTGTCACTTTCTCCATTTACCCCTGCCCTTCTCCCTATCGACACCTCTATGTTGGTGTTTACCGCACCTACTACCATGATTTTTTGGAGGGGCTAGGATTTCCCTGCTCCTTTCCAGTGCTTCCCCCCTTTGCTAGTTTAAATGCTTGCCAATGAAGCATTTAAACCTATCACCTAGGATCCTGGTTCCCCTCCTTGACAGATGCAGCCCATCATGCCAGTATAGGCTTGCATCACTTCAGGTTTACTCCCAGTCCCCAATGAAGCCAAATCCCTGAGCTTCACACCAGTTTTTCAACCACTGATTGAATCCCATGGTGCAGAATACCCTAGCCTCTCCTATGCCATAGATGGGCAGCACCTCCGAGAAGGTTACTATGCATGCTACTTGTCTAAGGCCCCTTCCCAATTCCATAAACTTTTCCTGCACTTCTCTAATCCTTTTCTTAGCCAGGTCATTTGTCTCTAGGTGGACAATGACATACAGCTCCCTCCCCTGTGCAGCTGCTCCAGCAATCCTGAGGATTCACTCCCTGTCCCTCCAAGCCATGGCGCCAGGCAGGCACCTTAACCCCTGTCCCCTTCCTCCCTCAGTTCTACCTTCCTAACAATGGAGTCCCTACCAGGAGTTGTTTCCTTCCCCTGCGGGGTCCCCTGCCACCCTCCTGTGGGTCTCCTTTGTGGAGGTTCCCAGCATCCTCCTTGGTCTCCACTGTGGATGCCTCCATAGAGGAACCACACTTTACCAGACTTGCATAGGAAGTGTGGAGAGGTACAACTGGAGGGATGCACCTCTGTTCCACCACCCTCACCCTCCCTGAGCCCACTGTGGTCCAACTGCTCCTCTTTCTTGGCAACCTCTGAGGCAATGGCAGTGGCACTGGTGGTCCCTGGATGGAAGGGAGGTCCCACAAATCCTGGCCAACTCAGCCTGAGATGAGCAACCTCCTCCCTCAGCCCAGAGAGGTGCCTGCAGATGGGACAACACTGCATCCTCCAGAACGTCTCCCGGAAGACTGCTGCTCCACAGCCACTGCACTGCACCACTCCCATCATGTCTTATTTCTGGCCCATTAACTGTTTGCAATCCTTACTCTTTCCTCTGTTTTTTTTCCCTCTCGCTCCTTACTTTCTGCCTGTGTGCCCTTTAAGCTCCTGATTGTCCTGTTCTGAGACAAGAATATCCTATATTTCTCAGTAGACCTCTTATTTGCTCAGAGGCAGACCTCCAGCAGCTAGAGGGGGCCGGAGAGCTACTCTTGCCCTTCTAGGATGGTGGGTCATTGGTAGCTCTGTGATCACTCTCTTCCTGCTCCCAAACAGGAAGTTCCTGTTGTCAGTCAAATCCTGTGCCTATAAAAGTAGAACTAGCTTTGGGTGGGAGGGTGGAGGGGAAGGAAGGAGGGCAATATAGTCCCAGTAGAGAAGTCCAGTCACACAGCAGTCCTTTCTCCTGGTGTCTTCTGCCAAGCTACTAGCAGAATCTTTCTAAGGCAGTCTTTAAATGTAGCTTCCTTCTAGCTAAGCCACTCCTCCTACTTATTGCTCTTTCTACAAGTAATTTAAACCTCACAGCTATCAAGTCCTTTCAATCACCTAAGATTTACACCTAGATAACTGTTCGGATAACCATTCAGTTCAGTTCACTCAGACAAACACAAACATTTTTTTTGTTTTGTTTGTTAGTTTTATCCTAAATTAAAGGTCCATGTACAAGAGTTCTACTTCTTTAGTCCCAGCAGAACAAGTCCAGTCACACAGCAGTCCTTTCTCCTGATGTCTTCTGCCAAGCTACTAGCAGAATCTTTCTAAGCCAGTCTTTAAATGTAGCTTCCTTCTAGCTAAGCCACTCCCCCTACTTACTAGATCTTTCTACAAGTAATTTAAACCTCACAGCTATCAAGTCCTTTCAATCACCTGAGATTTACACCTAGATAACTGTTCGGATAACCATTCAGTTCAGTTAACTCAGACAAACACACACTTTTTTTTGTTTTGTTTGTTAGTTTTTTACCCTAAATTAAAGGTCCAAGTACAAGAGATCTACTTCTTTAGTCCCAGTAGAGAAGTCCAGTCACACAGCAGTCCTTTCTCCTGATGTCTTCTGCCAAGCTACTAGCAGAATCTTTCTAAGGCAGTCTTTAAATGTAGCTTCCTTCTAGCTAAACCACTCCCCCTACTTACTAGATCTTTCTACAAGTAATTTAAACCTCACAGCTATCAAGTCCTTTCAATCACCTGAGAGTTACACCTAGATAACTGTTCAGATAACCATTCAGTTCAGTTAACTCAGACAAACACACTTTTTTTTTGTTTTGTTTGTTAGTTTTTTTTACCCTAAATTAAAGGTCCAAGTACAAGAGTTCTACTTCTTTAGTCCCAGCAGAGAAGTCCGGTCACACAGCAGTCCTTTCTCCTGGTGTCTTCTGCCAAGCTAGGGTGCAATCCCAAGCCTAGCAGAAGTCTGTTCATTGCCTTACTGCCCCATGCAACTACTCAGACTAATAACTTGTGACATAGATATACACACATGAGCATGTACATCTTCTTGTTGGGTGGGGGGTGGCACAATGCATAGCTGACAACATACAAGTGCTCATATTTGTAACTTTTGCACTCCTCCATATAGGGTGCAATCCCAGGCCTAGAGGACCTCAGAACATTGCCTAACTGACACCATGCAGCTACTCAGACTAATAACTTGTGTTATAGATGTACACTCCTGAGCTTGTACCTCTTGTTGGTGGGTTGGGGGTGTTGTGCAATGCATGGCTGACTACATGCAACTACTCATATTCGTTACTTCTCTTCAACTGGTATCCTCAACATATTAAATAGTCTGTTTATTACTGAACTTGAAATGTACATCTTACTAAGCAAATTATTCCTGTTGTCCAAAAGTGAGGACCAATACTTGTCACAGCATTTTGAACTATTAACCATACAAATTATCCATGTTTATGGAGATTGTAATAACATCTACCACTAAAGTACACTTATCAATGTAACATATTGATTTGTCTATTTTCTGTCCACAGGTACTGTAACAACATCAGTGTTCCGTGAGCTCTGTGGCGGTGTAGACAGGCTGGCTCAGAAGGTTGATCACCTGCTTCAGGGACAGGAGAAAATACTGTCCCTGTTGCAGCATAGCAGGGGATGGTCAGCCTTCTTCTTGAGCCTGTAGATATGGCTACAGATGTCACAGGGCAGAGCAGCACCACCGCACTGCATGCTGCAGCATCCAGTCTCCCTGGTCAGAGTTGAATGGCCTTCCACACAGGACCGATACTTCCTCCTTGGTGCGCCAGTTTCCAATTCCTGTGCACCTCCACATGGCTCCAGTTTCCTGGACTGTGCCTCCTCAACCAGCACAACACACCTCCCCATGTCTTAAATCTTAAAAAACAGTATTTTATATTGGAAAAAAAATTAATGTCATACTTATTATTTTTTTCTAAATTCTATTACTGCAATCAAGATTTTATTTTTATATTTTTTTCACAATAAAAAATATGTGCATTTATTTTTCAAAAAAATACATTTATAAACATATTTTTTCTAACTACAGATGCAAATATGTTTATTATAAGTATTCAATAGTAATAATGATGTGTTTACACTGCTAGCAAAACAACTGCAAGTACCCAAACCTGTGTGCAAATGGTATCAGAGAGGTATTACATTGATGTCCATTCCTTGACTGAGGTTGTGGCTATGCACTGTGGGTACCTGGTCTGGGGTTGGCCCATTGCATGGCTGACATCATGCAACTCTTCATCACCCTGCCTTCTGAGTACCTAGTATCACAGTGGTATTCTGTTAATGTAAATCACTTAATTAGTACTCTGCCTCAGCATCCAATACCTGGTATGTGAGGGGAAAGGGGGGCATTTCCTGGCTGAGGCTGTGCAACTCCTCAGTGTCCTAATTTGTGTGCAGCTGGTATCAGCGAGGTATACCAAAGATGTCCATAGCCTTAGATTGGCTCAGACTCTGCACTCAGGATCCAGTGCCTGGTCTAAGGTGGAGGGATTGCCTGACTGAGATCCTGCAACTCCTCAGTGTCCTAACTATTGTGCAGCTAGTATCAGAGACATATATAGGTGATGTTCATGGCCTCAGTTTGGCTGTGGCTCTGGACTCAGGATCTAGTACCTGGTAGGGGGGGGGGGTCATTGCCTGTCTGAGGCTGTGCAACTCATCAGTGTCCTACCTTGTGTGTAGCTGGCATCAGAGAGGTATACCAATGTTGTCCTTGACCTTAGTTGGGCTGTGGTTCTGCACTCAGGATCCAGTACCTGGTGGGGAGACATTGCCTGGCTGAGGTCATGAAACTCCTCAGTGTCCTAACTTGTGTGCAGCTGGCATCAGAGAGGTATATCAGTGATGTCCATGGCCCTGGTTGGGATGTGGTTCTGTACTCAGGATCCAGTACCTGGTCTGGGGGGGAACATTGCCTAGCTGAGGCTATGCAGCCTTTCAGTGTCCTAACTTGTATGCAGCTGGTATTAGAGAGGTATACTGATGATGTCCATGGCTTTATATGGGCTGGGGCTCTGCACTCAGGATGCAGTGCCTGGTTTGGGGCAGGGGGCATTGCCTGGCTGAGGCCATGCAACCTCTCAGTGTCCTAACTTGTGTGCAGCTGGTATCAGACATTTATACCGATAATGTCCATGGCTTAACTTGAACTGTGGCTCTGCACTCAGGATCCAGTACCTGGTCTGGGGGGGCTGGGCATTCCCTCTCTGAGGTCATGCAACACCTCAGTGTCCTAACTAGTGTGCAGCTGCTATCAGAGAGGTATACCAATGATGTCCATGGCTTTACTTCTTCGGTACCTTTCAACTCAGAATCCATCACCTGGTCATGGGGGTGGGCATTCCCTTTCTGAGGTCTTGCAAACCCTCAGTGTTCTAACTAGTGTGCAGCTGCTATCAGAGAGGTATACCAAAGATGTTCAATGCTTTACCTGGGCAGTGGCTCTGCAATCAGCATCCAGTACCTGCTCTGGAGGAGGGTCATTGCCTGGCTGGCACTGTGCAATGCCTCAGTGTCCTAACTTGTGTTCAGCTGGTATCAGAGAGGTATATAGATGATGTCCATGGCCTTAGTTTGGCAGTGGCTCTGCACTCAGGATCTGGTACCTGGTCTGGGGGGGCATCACCTGACTGAGGCTGTGCAACCTCTCAGTGTCCTAACTTGTGTGCAGCTGCTATCAGAGAGGTATAGCAATGATGTCCATGGCTTTTATTGGGCAGTGGCTCTGCACTCAGCATCCAGTACCTTGCCTGGGGGGCTTTGCTTGGCTGAGGCCGTGAAAACCCTCAGTGTCCTAACTAGTGTGCAGCTGGTATCAGAGAGGTATGCCAATGACATCTATGGCATTAATTTGGCTGTGGCTCTGCACTCAGGATCCAGTACCTGGTCTGGAGAGGCATTACCTGGCTGAGGCCGTGCAACTCCTCAGTGTCCTAAATAGTGTGCACCTCATATCAGAGATATATACTGATGATGTTCATGGTCTTAGTCAGCTGTGGCTCTGTATTCAGGATCCAGTACCTGGTCTGTGGGGGTTGGCATTCCCTCTCTGAGGTAGTGCAACTCCTCAGTGTCCTAACTAGTGTGCAGCTGCTATCAGCAAGGTATACCAATGATGTCCATGGCTTTACTTGGGCAGTGGCTCTGCACTCAGTATCCAGTACCTGGTCTAGGGGAGTGGGGGCATTGCCTGGCTGAGGCTGTGCAACTCCTCAGTGTCCTAACTAGTGTGCAGCTGGTATCAGAGATGTATACTGATGATGTCCATGGCCTTAGTTTGGCTGTGACTCTGCACTCAGGATCCAGTTCCAGGTAGGGGGGGTCATTGCCTGGCTGAAGCAGTGCAAATCCTCCATATTCTAACTTGTGTACAGCTTCCATCAGAGAGGTATACCAATGATATCCATGTCCTTAGTTTGGCTGTGGTTCTGCACTCAGGATCCAGTACCTGGTCTGGGGAGGCATTGCCTAACTGAGGACGTGCAGCCTTTCAGTGTCCTAACTAGTGTGCAGCTGGTATCAGAGAGGTATACTGATGATGTTCATGGTGTTAGTTTGGCTGTGGCCTTGCACTCAGAATCCTGTACCTGGTTTGGGGGGCATTGCCTGGCTGAGGCCGTGCAACCTCTCAGTGTCCTAACTTGTGTGCAGCTGCTATCAGATAGGTACACTGATGATGTCCATGGCTTTTGTTGGCAGTGGCTCTGCACTCATCATCCAGTACCTTGTCTGGGGGGGACTGCCTGGCTGAGATCGTGCAACCCCTCAGTGTCCTAACTAGTGTGCAGTTAGTATTGGAGAGGTATACCGATGACATCCATGACCTTAGTTTGGCTGTGGCTTTGCACTCAGGATCCAGTCCCTGGTCTGGAGGGGCATTACCTGGCTGGGGGTGTGCTACTCCTCAGTGTCATACTTGTGTGCAGCTGGCATCAGAGAGGTATACTGATGTTGTCCATGGCTTTATTTGGGCTGTGGCTCTACACTCAGGATCCAGTACCTGGTCTGGGAGGGGGCATCTCCTGGCTGAGGCCATGCAACTCCTCAGTGTCCTACCTTGTGTGCAGCTGGTATCAGAGAGGTATACCAATGATGACTATGGCTTTATTTGGGCTGTGGCTCTGCACTCAGGATCCAGTACCTTATTTGGTGGGGGGGGCATTCCCTGTCTGAGGTTGTTCAAGTCCTCAGGGTCCTAACTAGTGTTCAGCTGTTATCAGAGAGGTATATCAATGATGTCCATGGCTTTAGTTGGGTTGTGGCTCTGCACTCATGATCCAGTACCTGGTGTGGGGGGCCATTGCCTGGCTGAGGCCATGCAACTCCTCAGTGTCCTAACTTGTGTGCACCTGGTATCAGGGAAGTATACTGTTGATGTCCAGGGCTTTAATTGGGCTGTGGCTTTGCACTCAGGATGCAGTACCTGGTCTGGAGGGGTGTGGGCATTGCCTGGCTGAGGCTGTGCAACCCCTCAGTGCAGCTGTTATCAGGGAGGTATACCATCCATGTGTATGCCTTATTTGGGCTCTGGTCTATACTCAGAATCCAATGCCTGTTCTAGGAGGGTGCATGCATTACGTGTCTGAGCCCATGCAACTCCTCAGTCTGCTAACTTGTGTGCAGCTGGTATCATCTCCAGGACATCCACTTAACACCCTCAAAGTTTCAGTAACACTAACGATGGTGCCAAAGAAAACAGTAATAAAAGCAGAAATGCAAATGCAACCACATACACAAAGGCAAATGGTAATGCACATGTTCACCATAATGCAATTGGAAATGCAAACGCTTACTGTTACACCAACGATCTCACCAAATGAAACAGAAATGCAAACTGAAATATGCAAACACTTATGATAATGCAAACGGTCAAAGTAACACAAACGGAAATGCAAACTATTATGGTAACACCAACGATGATGCCAAAAGAAACAGAAATGCAAACATAAATGCAAACAGATGTGCATACGCAAATGCAAATGGTAATGCACACAGAGATGCAAAAGGAAATAAACAAAAACAGTAATGAAAATGCAAATGTTAAAAGTAGTGCAAACAGAAGCACAAATGCAAACTCAAAGGGTAACACACACAGTGACGTAAACGGGAATGGGAACACAAATGGTAACAGAAACACAAGTGGAAACACTATCTGTAACAGTAACAGAAATGTGCACCTTTTTTTTACCAAAAGCTGCATTCAGAAGCACAGTGAATACAAAGAAAGTATGCATAATAATGGGCATCGGGGGCAGAAAATAAACACTTGGAATACTAAATTGTTTATATCTCAGGAGCTGTATAATATAGAAAAAAATTAAAATTTCATATTATTTATGACTTTTCTGGCTAGTTTTCTACTTAATATTCCAAGTGGAGATGCGCACATAGAGAACAACTTTTACTTGCATGAAATAAAAGAAAGAAATATCCACACAAAAGATTTCCAAGTTGCTGAAAGTTTTTACTTGTCTTTCTCTCATGCATAGTAGATTCACAAATTACACAGGCAACAAAAAAACCCCTAATGCCTCGACTCTCACGAGTCTTCAAAGGCCTAAATCTCACCCCCACTCCATGTGTAATCATATTCACAAGAGACAAAAAAGAAGAATGGGTTGAGATTTAGGCCTCACAACCCCAAGGACACACCCCATCAACTGTTAATCTCAGGATGATGGGCAGGTCCAAGGGGGAGGAGTCAATCCTAAAAGATTCATTTACTTACTTTTTGTGTTTTAACCTTAAATGATGCATTAGCAAAGTTTTTTGCATAGAATTTCCTTACTTTTTGAGAAAGAATATACAAATAAAAAGTTATGGAAGTTGATGGGAGCATGGGGCCCAAAGGGCCCCTTGCTCCCACCATCATATAAATTTCTGCGTAAGAATAGACTACAAGTACTGAATGTCATATGTGTTGCATTGAGTGCATATGGGTTGGAGCATGGGGCCCAAAAGCTCCCACCACATTGAAAGAAAGCAAAGTGTCAGTCATCACAGTGGCATAATTCAATACCTGTTTATATGTCAGACATGTAACCATTGGAAATGACCTCCATGGCAGTAACGCTAGGCACCCTATAAATGTGAACCCAGTACCACAATGCAAAATGCCAAACTTAAAACATACAATGTGTCATGCAATATGTCCACAGCAAATTATTTTTCCAACACCTAAACACCATAATTCACATGAACAGGACATCTCCTGAAGACCCTCCAAATTTCAGTATAAAAGACGGAACCATTTCCGAGATACATGCGAAAGTTTGAGATTTTCATTTGCTGGAGTGGCAGACTTCTGCACCTGTTAAGATTTTAGACACCTAATGACTGAAAAGTAGATCCATGGCAGTAAGGCTAGCTACCGTATAAATTTCAAGCCAGTACGAGAATGGAAAACACTGTCCGACAAATGTAAACTGCGACACACAATATCACCACAGAAAATGTGTTGTCCAACATGTAAATACTGTAATTGGCATCTACAGGACATGCCATCAACACCCTCCAAATTTTAAGTAAAAAGACAAAACCG
Source organism: Neoceratodus forsteri (assembly GCA_016271365.2). NCBI lineage: Eukaryota > Metazoa > Chordata > Ceratodontiformes > Ceratodontidae > Neoceratodus > Neoceratodus forsteri. Next base: position 1,307,006,489 of record CM057458.1, read on the forward strand.
TTTCTGAGATATTTAAAGTTAATAATTGTTAAAATTGGCCTATCTGTTGCATTAAAATCTGGCCATCTAGTCCCTCCTTTGCGATCAAAGATCACGATAAAAGAATCTCACGATCAAAGAATTTGCAGACTTGTGATCAAAGAATTTGCAGGCTCATGATCAAAGAATAAAAAATGGAGAAATTCTAATTTTAGACATAAATGCATGAAACCACTGGCATGGTTCAATAAAATGAAGCCCCCTGAGCAAAACCAGCCCTCATTTGTGTTAATAACCCACCCCTGAGCTGAGAAATTTTCTTTTTCCAACTGGCCATCTTGTCCCTCCCTCACGAGTAAAGATTGAAGTCAAAGAATCTCGCGATCAAAGAATTTGCAGGCTCACGATCAAAGAATTTGCAGGCTCATGATCAAAGAATAATAAATGGTGAAATTCAAATTTTAGACATAAATGCACGAAACCACTGGCATGGTTTGATAAAACAAAGCCCCCTGAGCAAAACCCACCCTCATTTGTGTTCATAACCCACCTGTGAGTTGAGAGAGATTTGCTTTTTTTTCACAGGCCATCTTGTCTCTCACTCACGGTCAAAGATCGCAGTTAAAGAATCTTGCAATAAAAGAATTTGCAGGCTCGCGATCAAAGATAGTTAGCGAGTCACGATCAAAGAATAAAAATGTGTGAAACTCTATTTTTTGACCATTTTGAACAAAACCAAAGGCATGGCTCGATAGAGCGAAGCCCTCTGAGCAAAACCCATGCAAGTTTTACTTCAGGAGTCACTCTTGAGCCGAGATTTTTGAGTTTTTCCGACCAGAACCTTAAAACAAGATGGTGGCTGTCACGATCAAAGAATTCTTGGGGTCAAAGATTCTTTGACTGCAAGCCTGCAAATTGTTTGATCATGAGGAGGGACCAGATGTCCAAAACCCCCATTCTTTGTTCACAAAACAACCATATAAATTTCCCCATTGACTTATAATGGGAACTTAAAACTGCAATAACTTTTGAATGGATTGATATTTTTTCACGAAACAAAAAGTGGCATGTTCATTGACTGAATTTCAGATAAGCCAACTCACAGAGCAGCATGCCATATGACTACTGCACAGTACCATGGACAACATACCAAAAACTGCCCACATAACTTGCAAAAAGTGCATTTTTCAGTGTTTTGATGCACAAAGACCGTAAGTTTGATGGAAATAAAACTTAGTAGATCGAAAGCTCTACCATGCCCCACCACGTATACCAAATTTCATGTAAATTTGTTGAACAAGTCCAAAGTTATTAATGTGCAAAATGTCGAGTTTAACAAAGAAGTGGCTTCATAAATCTAAATATAGGGGAGCAACTGTGCTCTATAATTAATATATATATATATATATGTATATATATATATATATATATATATATATATATATATATATATATATATATATATATATTTATATATTTATAGTGGCACAGTAGTGCCACTATAGTTAGGGTTGTGTAGTCATTTTTATGTTAAACCTCAAAACTTGCACTTTAATAACTTTTGAACTGTTTATCCAATTTGCCGGAAATTTAGAATGTAGAATGATTTATCATGGATCTCTGGATCTGGACATTTTTGTGTCAATCGATTGTACAGTTGTGGAATCATAGCATGCTCAAAAAGTGAAAAATCCCCAATGTTGTGTTTTCTTTGTCCACCCGTACTGCACTGAAGAATGCATTTGAGTGGGTTCAAATTGGGTTGTCTGCATGGGTCCTGGCTAGCAATGGTGCCTTTTGAAGATTTTATGAAAAAATATTGTTCCTTTCAAAGGATATAGCCTTTTTAGTGTCCTTTTATAGCTTAGGGGAAAATTTATATGTGCAGCTCGAAAATTGTCACCATCATATTTTTAGTGCCGAGCTTGCAAAAATAGTGTTGTGCTTCTGCCATCTTGTTTTCAGTCAGCAAGAGAGAAAAAAACTTATAACTCAAAAAAATACTGCACTTTTGAACACAGGACTCATTGTGTTTATCTAAATAGGCTCCGCTGAGCATGGCATGTTTTTAAATTTTTTTTTTGATCAAAACAACATTTTTTGTGCCGTGAAAACAATTGTGACAACTTTAAATATGATCGCAATCACATTTTTCTTGATCAAGACTATATCCCCAGTTTAAACATGGGAGATTTTGGCTACCTGTTGGTTTTCTTTGTCACTTGATTGTGGCAAGGTGGATTGTGCTATTGGCTCACAATTTTTAGAGTAGGATGCCCTACTGCCATGGATGTGTATTGCACTGGTTTGGTGTGAAAAAATTAAAGATGCCCCAAGTTACACCACTCCAAAATTTGGAAATGTCCCCATAGGATAACATTACAGCGGTGTTTTTTCTTTGCCACTTCATTGTGGCAACGTGGATTGCAGTATTGCCTTGAACGTTTCAGGGTGGAAAGGCATAGTCCCACAGGTGTGCCTTTTGGTGGTTTGGTATGAAAACATTTAACAGGGCCCTAGTTACAGCATTCCAAAGTTCAGAAATATTCCCATAGGATAACATTGTGGTGCCCATGATGAGGTTTGGGGCCAGTATCTCGAAAACAGCTCGAGATACTGACTTTTTGTCACAAAATTTCTTAGTCCCCCTTTAGAAGTAGGCTACAAAGCCATGAAACCCCTGAAATGTGAATTTTTTCTCTAGCGTGTATGGTTCCTGAGATGTTTGTGAATTAGTGTTCCAATTGGTCATTTTCATGTGTGTGGGCCACTATTAAGCCCTCAGAGTTAGCACTCACATTACATTTCAGTGCCAGTATCTCGGAAATGATGCAACATACAGATCTGATCAACTATATGTTGTGAGAACTATTCACTCTCACAATTACAACCAAACTTGATTTTTTTTTCAACCTCCTATGGTTAACAAGATATGGGCAACTTACTGTTACAAATGCTTCTTGCCTTATAGGGCTGTGGTATGGCTCCATATGTATGTGTAATTGGGAGCACAGGGCCTGGACGGACTGCGCTCCCACACACACACAACATTATACACAGATGGGTGGTTTGTTGGGAGCACTGGGCCCGAAGGGCCCCACACTCCCACCATGCTGCCCATTTCTATTACTACTTACATTACACTTTTAAAAAAAGAAAGGAAATTCTTTGCAAAAACTTAATTAATGCATCAGTTAGGGTTGTTTCCACACCAACAAAAATGTGGAAATTCCACATTAGGATTACCACCCCACCACCCCACCTGCCATGCCCCCTCCTCAACACCCTAACTCCACAACCCCCCCCACACACACACATATGGAACATTGCACAACACTATACCACTATTGCACATCTTTAACCACAATAATCGCAAGACTGTCCTAATTTCACATAACACTATAATATGAAAAAAAATTACAGTATAAGTGACTCTATACTGCCAGTACAGTATGATGACACATTACTGCTGGCGTATCTTCCTCATACAATGTGGTAGCAGGACACATACACAGTACTTTGCAGATACAGCTCTGGTGGTAAACTACTACCAGCACATGTTGTTATGCTGCTGCATTACTGAAAATAATCATTTACAGCATCTTATGGTTAGCTTTGCATGTTACAACTGTTGCTTTTATATCTTACTGGTAAACCATGCTACAAGAAATTACTTTTATTACTGCCACTGTTTGTTATTAGGAATGACTCGTATCACAAAACAAAATGCAAACATCCAATGACTGTTGCTAGGGTCACAGAAACTGTCATTTCTTATACAGTACGTGTGGATAACATGCTGTGTGTTTCATTAGCTGTTAACTATTGAAATATGGGCATCTGTGCCAATATTACCCAGCATGTCTGTGTGCCCCCAAGCCACTATGATGGCTGCAGAACTCATACACTTGGTGGAGAGTGATGATGCCTGTGTCTTGTGGAATGTTTACAGAGTTGTGTGTCACTTCTGATACCTGATCCTGCTTGACTTGGCCTTCCTTGACTGCATATCTGTGTGTGAGGGGTGGGTGGGGGAAATGTGCAGTTAGGGTGCTGAGGAGAAGGCGTGGGGGGCAGGGTGGTGGGATGGTATCCCTAACTTGTAATTTCCACACTTTTGTTGGTGTGGAAACAACCCTAACTGTTGCATTAATGAAGTCTTTGAAAGAATATATATACACATACACACACGTGTATATATATATATATATATATATATATATATATATATATATATCCTAGCCCTGATATTCAAAGCGTTGCGCCAGCGCAAGTGTGGACATGCACCAAGGAACCATATTCAGCAGGAGCCAGTGTGCAGCACAAATCTCATTGCACCAATGTGTAACTAAAATGAATGCAGGCACAAGTGCAAGGGGTGTTCCCATGAATCTCTAGTGCAGTGGGATATTCAACAGTGAAACCATGGCGCAAGTGCGGAGCAAATCAAGAATGATCCGAGCAGACTTGTTCCTATAAATACAGGGCACAAGCACAAAGACAGCACTTGTGCCAAGTGAGAGGGAGTGAGAGAGAGAGAGAGAGAAAGAAAGAAAGAAAGAAAGAAAGAAAGAAAGAAAGAAAGAAAGAAAGAAAGAAAGAAAGAGAGACAGACAGACCAAGGCAGACACAGAAGTAGAGGGACAGAGGAAGCAGTGAAGAGGGAGACAGGAGCAGAGAGAGTGAAAGAAACAAACACATTGCCAGGCAGTGCACCAGGGTGGCACACAGTCAGCAGCAGCCAACCACCCAGGGGGGATATTGGACAACAAGGGCCATGGATAGTGAGCCCTTCATGATGGAGGCCATAATGAGGGATGTGAGGGGGCAGGAGGAACAGTGATGTGGCCATGGAAGGGCCCATCGGTGGTATGCCCGACACAGGTGGTGCCATGTCCACATCACCTTTGTGCAGTACAGTGACATGGGGATTGTGGGCCAGTACCACCTAAATAGGGCCATTCTGAGGCAGCTCTGTGAGCTGCGCAGAGAGAAGATGCAGGCACCCACCTGACAGAGCCACACCATGTCCATGGAGAAGACGGTGACAGCCGTCATGTGCCTGCTCACCACGTGCACCTTCCAGAGATCAACAGGGGACACCACAGGCATAACCCAGTCAGCCACATCCTGCCTCCTCACACAGTTTCTCAATGCTCTGCTGCCATATGTTTTGGAATACATCCATTTCCCCAGCACACAGTCGGAACATACAGCAACCATGCAGGACTTCCACAGGGTAGCACGTATGCTTGGTGTGATTGGGGCCATTGACTGCACCCATTTGGGCATCCGTATGCCATCAGACCCTGAGGGTGTGGCATACATCAACAGGAAGGGGAGCCCAAGTGTCAGCTGCCAGGCGGTTGCCGAAGCCATAAGGTGCATTACCAATGTCTGCGCCACACACCCTGGAAGTGCGCATGATGCATTCATCTGGCACAGTTCTGCACAGTGCCACAGGTTCAAACATGGGGAAATCCCCATGTGCCACCTAGTGGGTGAGTATGGCATGGGCAAGGGGCAATGGGCATAGCATACCTTGGGATGGGGGAGGGCAGGGTTTGCATATTGGCATGGGCATCATGGACTGGCAAGGGGCACAGCATAGAATAGCAGAGGGCAAACCATGTCATTAGCCACACAGGGGGCAATGCCTATCCACTGCGGCCCTGGCTGCTCACCCCCTACCATCGCACGTCGTCCCCAGCAGAGGACCTCTACAATGAGGCACATGCCAGCAAGTGCAACATCATCAAATGAGTCTTTGGCATGCTGAAAGCATGGTTCCAGTGCCTAGACAGGTCAGGTGGTGTCCTACAGTACAGCCTCTCGAAAGTCTGTGGCTTATTCCTGGCCTGCTGCATACTGCACAACATGGACATTGACCATGAGATAGCTGTTGAGGCTGATGAGGGTGACAGTAGTGGGGATGATGGAGGCAATGGGCCAGAGGGACATAGACAGCCACCCCCTGGGTGGAGGGATCCCAGGTGATATTACACCGGGACACCATTGCACAGGAGCACTATGGTGCACACAGGTAGGTGGTGTGATACACATGCATGGCCACACAAACAGGTACAGCACACATGGCATTGGGCATGCAAATACAGAGGTGTGAAGCAAGGGTAGGTGAGACAGGGGCACACACCCACACACAGCATCTCTCACAGCACTCCCCCCACACACATACACACCCACAACACAGGTTTGGGTATGTGGCATGGATCAGATGCATTGCATCAGTGCACAGGCTCAGTCAGTGCAAGACTGCTGTCATCATGCCCATGTCACATGGCCCAGTGGACGGGCAAGCACATACACAGGCAGCATGTGGAGCGACACACAGGCACCACACCAGTGGTAGGCACACACACTTCACCCATGTGCACACTGGGCAGCAGCTGCAGACCACAGGTGGGGCAGCCTGCACATCAGGTCCACTACACAGAACCATGGCCACCACAGCCATGGGGGCAGCCATGCCTGGGCCATTCATCAGCCACAGGCTGCGCATCAGTCATGTGGGGTGCAACAGCCCCTCAGAGGTGGAACTGCAGGACCATGACCATGTCCTCGTTGGGGTGTCAAGGTGCCCAAACAGGCCAGCCCCAGGTGTGCCTGGGATGCTGACATCAGAGCCCGGCATCGACTGCACTGGGGTTACCCAATTCTGGGTACACGGGGTGGACAGTGCACTGTGGGGGGGTCATCTGTGCCCAGCCATACCCTGTGGTAGCCAGCAGCGCAAAGTCATCTGAGATCACAGTGGCAATACAATCCAAGGATGCAGTAGTGGCCTCCTGCATGTGCTGCATCCCTGCCAGGATCCATGTAGTGCCCCTCTGCTGCTGCTCGGCTAACTGGTGCACCTCCATGCTCAGTGTGCGCACCCCAGTGGTGAGCTGCACCTGTTTCTGAATGGACGTCCACAGCAAATAGGTGTGCTCAGTCAGTGGGTCAGCATCCTGATGCACGCAGGCTGGACGCTGATCCCTATGTGGTGACTGGCCACACTGCAGAGCCCCCTCTCTGGTGGATGCTGAACACTGGGGTCTGCAGTGGGATTGGGCATGGCAGGCACAGTGGTGGTGGATCCAGTGTCCGGCTTCCCAGTGGCACACACAGCCTGCTGCTGTCACCTGTCCATCTGCTGCACACCACCCAGCATCAGTGCAGCTGCACCACCTAAACCGCAGGGACACAGCCAGGGCAGCACACACCACTGCACAAGCAGTGGTGGAAGGCAGCTGTTCTGCCACTGGCAGAGTGCTGGGCATGCTGTCTGTGTCAGTGGCCAGCAGGGGTGTCTCATCCACAATGATGGCCATGCTATCCAGGATGAGTGTGACATCATCATTGGCATCAGACCCCTCCCCAATCTGTGTCTATGAGCAGAGGACACCAAGGCTGGCATCCTGCAGGAACACATCCAGGGCCTCATCTGACCCCAGGTCCAGGACATCCACCTGCACAGTGGTGGTGGGCTGCAGCCTGTTGGGCCCCTGGATGCCTGTGGAGGTAGAAGGCTGGTTCTCTGGGGCTGGTCCAATGTCCACAGCTGCTGCCACCACTGGCACCCATCATCTGCATGGAGGTGTGGTGGTGCTGTAAGAGAAAGAGTGGTATGTTAGTGATGCATTGCCCACATGTGCACCCTTTTACACTGCCACTGCATGTGTCCTGCAGCATGGCATGCATGTATGTGCACACACATGCACATGCCATGCATGCCGGCTGCATACATGCCAGCATGACTGTGTACACAATCTCCATGCCCCCATCTGTGCATGGCTGACATACTTACCATGCAATGATGGGCTGCCACCTGTCTAGAATCCACTACGAGGCACAACCTCCACAGTGCTGCAGCACATGGTGGCTGTCACCAACTCCTCCTGCACCATGAGTGGTGGCACATCTGCAAGCCCCCCCTCCAGTGGCATTCTAAGATGCACGGATGGCCGCCACCTTCTCCTTGATGCACCTCTTGTCCATGCCCACCTTCTTCCTGCACTCCTGCGCTGACTGCTTGTGGCTGCCCTGCTGGATGATGCATGCCACCACCTCCTCTCTGACTCCAGCCCTGGACTGTGGTGTGCCCATGGCACCACTCAACAGGGGCTCCCTGTCAAAGGTAGGCATTGGACAGGGCCTCTGTTTCTGCCTTTGTGAAACTGGGCCTGCGCTTTAGAGCAGGCCTACGCTCCTCACCCTCCTCATGTTCCAACATGTCACTTCCTGTGGACATGGACAGCACAATGTGTCAGTAGCAGCATCACCCTATTCCATCACACAGTGCTGTGCTGACTGCTCCCATGCGCAATTTACCCTGAAGGGATGCAATACCAGTTCATGGCCTGTGCTGTTCCATGGTGCTTATATAGCACAATCCATACAAATGAGGTCTGGCGCAACAGTAATAACATGCTAATTCCCCCCAGTGTGCCACACATTGGCTGATAAGCTCATTTGCATGTGACATCTGAATATCATGATTTTGCTCTGTGCACAATGAGATTGCTCTGGAGCAAGTTGCGGCACAATGCATACGCATGTGCGGTACACAGGCCTGCAGTGCGCATGCACCGAACAGTATCATGGTATCAATCATGCACTGTGTGCTGATTGTGTGATGGGGGCATGGCACATGTTGGGCCAGGCCTGCTATTGCGCACGTGCGCACTGTGCAGAGGCAGGCAACCCCTTATCCCTGCTGTGACCCCTGACCCCTGGGTCACTCCCCTCACCCGGTGACCCTGCCTAGCCACGCCCATGCCACACACCTCCAAGACTGTGTGATGGGTGGACACAGCCCATGCTCCCTCACATCGCGCATCTGGTTCATGTCAAGGCAACGTGCACTTACTGCCGCTATTTTGCTCACCACTTCATTTGGCAGCATGATGCAGTGATGGCTAACACGAGTGCAGAACTGGACACAGATTGACCTGGTCAACCTGGTCACCTGTGTCCAGCCTCAGGCCCCCAACTGTTTGGCCAGATGCCCCTGCAGCAGCCCAGGGTCATGGTGTGGCAGGGGATTGCTGCCACACTGCAGCGGCAGACCGGGGTGGCCAGGATGGGGGAGCAGTGCCACCAGAGGTATGGTGACATTGTGCAGCAGGATCCAGAGCACCTGAGGAGGCTTGAGGCATGTGTCAGGTGTGGGACTGTGCCACAGCCATGTGAGTAGGCCCATTTTGCATGTGTGCCCTGGTGCTGTACTGTGGTGTTGGCTAGGCTGCCTGGCATGCCCTGCAGAGTGATGCACTTCCATTGTGAGCATTGTGGGGTGGCATTGCCAGTTGCCACTTGCATTGCGATGCAGCTGTGCAGGACGTGTCAGGCAGGGGTTCACCCTGTGCACAGGGGTGGAGGAGGTGGGCAGCTGCTGTGGATGTTTACTAATGTGTACTTGTTGATATTCCATTCCCAGGGCCTGAGAATTGCTGAAGGGTGGTAGTGGCAGTAGAAGCAACAGGACAGCAGGCCAGAGTGAGCCACAGAGGCAGTGCAGGAGCAGCGCCGGCATCAGCTGGGCCACGGAGGGCAAGTAGGCAATTTCATGGTCCTGCACACATTATATGGGGGGTGGTGGGGGCATGGGTGTGGGCATGGCTGCCTGTGCCATGTGCCATGGCTGCTGTGTGTGTCACACTGTGCGTGGTGCTTGCCACTATGGTGCATCCATTGGACACATGCCAGCTGTTGGTGGGGTGGGAGTGCACCTGGCTGGCACTGATATTGCTGTAGTGTTGCTGGTGCACTGTGCTATGCAACTGTCATTGCGAAGTCGGGTGGCAATTGTGTGGTGGGGACCACATCTGTGCAGTGTCTTGGTGTGCCACGTTGCTGGCAGGCGTTGGCCCAGCCCCCTGTGGGTGGCCGGTACAGGACCTCTGGGGGGGTGTTCTGACTGCACATTGCATGCTGTGGGTGAGTGTGGTTCCTTGGGACATTGCACTGATCACCTGTCCTGTCCCTTGTCATAGGTGTTCAGTGAAGGAGATGGAGGCCCGTCTACTGCAATCTACTCTGGCAGCTTATACTTATCATGTCAACAACAATGAAGGCTGTCCTGCAGGTTTGCCACCTGCTGCTGAAGGATAGGAGGTGGTGAGGGCACCAAGAGGTACCAGGCCATGGCCACTGGTGAATGGGCCACAGCATTCCCCAGGTTCTCCTGCTGTACCTCCTCCTACAGTCCCCCATCCCACTGTACAGTCCCTGTTCTCTGTCTCCTTCCCTCACTTTCCTACCCTTTCCCACCCCCTTGTTGATGCAAATAGTTTGTTTTTGCAATATGTCTTTTTTGACTTACCTGCCTGTGTCAGTGTCTGCTTTGCATGTGGCGTGAGGAGCCATGCTGTAGTGGCCCAGTGCCTGTCCTTGTGGTGTGCATGTGTTGGTGCACATGCTGTGCTTCTGTGGTTCACTGTTGTGTGCAGTGGTGTGTCCCACTGTGGTGGTGTCCCTCCCCTTAGTTGGTGGCTGTGCCTTGGGGTGCCCATGGGGTGGCTGTCAGGGGTGTGTGGCGGGTGCGTGCATGGTGATGGCACATGACCATGGTCTTTGGTCAGGTACTGGTCACACGTGGTATTGAGACCCCTGCTTGGCATTGTGCAACCTGTCCCATGTGGTCTGCCATGTTACGTGCCTCCTGACACAATCCGTGCCTACTGTGTGGGCTCCCTGTTTGCCAGTGTGACATGTGTGTGTGCCTTGCTGCATGGTCCTGGGTGTGGCCTGCTCCACTTTGGGTGTGTGGGGGGGACTTGGCCTGTAGCCTGCTGGAGAGCTCCCTTGGTGACTCTCTGTTGGCCATTGGCACCTCCTGTTGCCTATCTGTGTCAATGTTGTGTTCTGGGGGGGGTCTGGGTGCCTGTGTGTGATCTGCTGTGCCCTGCAGGTGGTGGCCTCCTGTGGCCTGTCACTGTGCTTCCCTGGCTCTATCCCTGGGTCTCTTCTCTGTGACATGCCCCCCTCTGTTGCCCTGCTGCTCTGCATCTCTTTCTGCAGCATGGTGTAACTGTGTTTGCACCATGGTGCAACTCTGGTTGCACCATAGTGCAACTGTGCCATATTCAGCCGGGCTGTGCTGGTGCAGTGCAGCCAGTGCAACCTCTGAATATGGCTCCTGTTGCACCACGGTGCATCAGATTTGCACAGCGCCAGACTTGCACTGGCCTTTGGTGCATTTCTGAATATCTGGGCTCCTGAATCTATATATATTCAACCTAACTCAGTAAGCTGTGCACACTGTTGCTATCACTTTCTATTGACAACAACCCTGTTTTCATTTCCTCTCTAGCATATATCATTCAAAAACTAAAAAACAAATATTCTGTACATATCATTGACCTTTCAAAAAATTAAATCCCTTAATGTCATCCAGCTCATCACCACTGAACTGACAATTCTTAATTCCCACTCCTGGAACCACTCACTTATAGTCTGGATTCTGTACTTCTATCCCTACTATATCATTGCTGGTGGTGCCCTTCCAAATGCCTTCTTCACCATAGCATGGTCTACTGTGTCTTCAAAATTCGCTATCCCACATCCCTCCCTAAATATATCTGGTTGAGGTAATTTAGGTCTCTTAACAATTTCCTCCTTGATGACCTCTGTAACAAGAACTGGCCCCCTCTCTCAATCACCACTGACAAGAAGGATTATATCCTTCTTCCAATCAAAATTCATCTCTACCAGGGATAGACAACCCCCCCCCCCTAAGAGGATCTGCATCTGAAAGACCACCTTCCCTAGGTCTCTGCAGAGCTCTTTGATCTTTGCAAAACCTGTGATTCTGCCTGATACATCTTCAACGCATCAGGCTCCCATGATGACCTGCTGAGCTACAACAGGCTGAGAAATTCTTGCACAAAAGCCAGCAGGGAAGCCAGATCAGACTATTTGCAAGAAACCTCAAGAATAGCCTTAATGCTCTTGAAAAGTTCTGGAAGGTGATTCATTCCTATTTTGCTCCTCCCCAAGTTGACTATGCCTGCCTTCAGCACCCTCATTAATCTTATTAGGATTGTACAAAGGACATTTTTTACACCCAAGGAGTGGAAGGAATCTGGAATGCCCTGCACAGGCCCCTTGAGAGGAATGGAGGGCCCTGGGGAAAGTTAAGACTCTGGGGCTCCTACCAGCTCACAGCCCCTTTCTGTATACTTTATGCTGAGAGACCAGGACCCCTCTTGGTGCTGGGCCCCAGAAATTATCCCCTGCTCCCCCACCGCCTCAAGGACCCTGCCCCTGCAAATAGAACTGGTGCAAATAAATTACGTAAATACTTAAAAAAAAACATTTGTCAATGCCGAATGTTGACTTGCTGGTGTTGGCATTGGTAGTGCAGGAGTTGGAGAGATGCATAACAGGAATGGCAGTGAAGTATGGAACAGATGTCAACTGAACCCCACCCTGCAGAGACTGACAGGCATTGGAGTGTGCCTTTGGGTTGTCAGCCATAATGCTCACGCCATTTCATCTCACACTAACCTGCAGACACCTACAAGTGTTGAGGTGTGCCTTGGGGTGTTTAGGCTTTACACTCACCCCATTCCATAAGGAAATATGCTGAAATGGATGCTGTATAGGAGAATGGGGTGAACTTTGGGGCCAAAGAGTCGAAAGCATATTTCAATGCCTGTCACTGGCTGCAGGGTGGAGGTGGAGGTGGAATAGACTGAGCATTACGGTCAACAGTCCCAAGTCACACCCCTGATGCCTGTCATTCCCTACAGGGTAGGGCATTATGGTCAGAAACTCTAAAGTCCTTGGCGTTTCTTGGTATTTTTGCTCCAGGTTTTCAACATGGGCTTTTTGTGACCCCACTGCATGAATAGTGACACTATCAGTTCGTTAGCCAAAAGGTGATTTTGCAAAATGATTGTGCCATTTGGCACCACAGGCGTGAAATGCATTTCAAACAGGATGTGAAAAATGACAGCTGTACTGTTCATGAATAGGTGTAAAAAAATGGTAATGTTGAAAATCTGGAGTGTAAATACAACAAAATTGGTGAAGGCAGAAGCGTGCATAGAAACTGTGCAATGCGTACCTGTAATGCAATTATTTCAGGGATTTGTTACACGAGATTTTCAACATTGGCATTTTGAGACCTTCGCTCATGAACAGTGGCACTGTGATTTTCTTACTCTGTCCAAAACATTGATTTCGCACAGTGACCACACCCATTGTGTGCTATAGGTGTAAAAACATGTTTTGGGCAGGATGTGAAAAATGACAGCTGTACTGTTCATCAGGTGGTGTGCAAAAATGACAATGTTGAAAATCTGGAGTAAAAATATAAAAAATTGGCGATGTCATGATTGTGGTAGAAACTGCGCAACGCACGCTGGTAATGCAGTCATTTTTGGGAAATTTTTTCACCAAATTTGCAACATGGGCTTTTTGAGACCTCTCCTTATGAACACTGTCACTGTGATTTTCTTAATCTGTCTCGAACACAGATTTCGTACAGCGACGGCACCCTTGTGCGCCACATGTGCGAAAACACATTTTGGGCGAGACGTGAAAAATGACTGCTATTCTGTTCATAAGGAGGGGTGCAATGTTGAAAATCTGGAGTGAAAATATAAAAAATTATCAAAGATATGATCGAGCGTGGGAACTGCGCAACACACACACTCATAACACAGCCATTTTGGGGAGTTTTTTTCACCAGATTTGCAACATAGACTTTTTGGGAGCCTACCTCATGAACAGAGACACTGTCATTTTGTTACTCAGTCCTGGAAGGTGATTCTGTACAGTGACCATGAAATACCCTTTCAGGACTGAATAATGAAATGACAGTGACTGAGGTGGGGTCCTAAGAATACCATGTTGAAAATGTCATGCTAAAAGTTACAAAAATGGCCATGATTTCCACCTAAGTTGAAACCTTCACACTGATGACATTATACAGCTTACCAGCATTTCTTCAGTTCGCGGTCGGCTTTCAAGAGTGCAGATGTGTTCCCATTCCACCAAAGGGTGTCACCCTGGCTCTGCAGGTAGGTATAGGGTGGGGGGTAGGGAGGTGGATGCGCAAAAAGTGGGTGTGGGTTGGGGGAGGGGGCACTGCAGACAATGAGTGACCGTTTTCTCATTTACAGGTTAAAAGAAAAATACTTTGCAGGAAGGTTTTCTTTTTTTCAGGTACATTTGGCACACTGGGGTGAGGTGGGCTCCCAGTGTGCCACATGGGTGTTTTGGGGATACTGGAGCTGACCGGGATTGGGCACCATGTCAGCAAAGAAAACTGGTCTATGTTTGGGGGGGCATGATGCCGAGGGGGACTTGGCACCTCTTTGGCAGACAAATTCAGAAGAGAGACATTGGGATTGGGCTCCCCAGTCAGCAAATGAACTTGGAAGTGGGAATGCCAATGGGGGATAGAGCACCCCTGATGTTAGCTTTTATGGGGACTACAAGGCAGATGGCGACAGCTGCCACCATTTGTTTTTAAATGTTACACCAGGCAAGGCATGCCCTGCAATGATGGGTCTCTCCCTCATTGCAGCAGCAAAATTGTTTCAAGATGGTGGCACACTTGTGTACTTCTGTCATTGACAGCGTGCTATTTCATTTATGCCACAGATCCCAGCCCAAAAATATCAGTGGCAAAATTTGACACAAAATGACCACACCTCCAAAACCTGCTATTCCATGCTACAACAATATGTTGCTTGCACGTACGCAAGACAACATAAAAAGGCTGTATTATGTTTTAAACGTTTAATATCTTGTAAGTGCTGTAGGATTTAAAACATAGTTTCTTAGTATGCCAACATTCCTGTGGTAAATCTTACAGTTAATATATTAATCTATGATGAAGGCCCAGATGATACATATTTATATTGTTAAAAATACATAGATAATTATATAAATGTCAGCAAATATCTGCTTCTACAGTGAACCTATGGCACTTCATGATCCTGAGTCTGCAGTAAAATATCAATGTTCTGTCAAAATTTAATTGTGTCCCCCAGATGATAAAACTCAGTCAATCGCATATCATCCATGGGAATAGCAAATCAGCTCTACTGGGTATATTTTCAAATTTCTATAAATTTACACAGCACCTTACCATAGCTCTTCATTTCTATGGAGCACTGAAAAGAAAATGTAATGGTACTGTACAGAGGGATGCTTTCATCTGGTAGGATACAGTGTTTTAGTATTTATTTTATTTACTGTTTTTTACTTGCTAATGTTCATCAGAAGTCATATTATCACATGCTTATTGCACGTGTTTCCTGAAAATACTGTTATATTCAAATATACTGTCTCTGGAATCCTAAACTCATTGTGCTTGAAATTCATTATACAAAGCTTAGTATAGCAATACATTACAGAAGACAGACCAATGTTTTAATGATTTTCTGTAGAACTATTGCTAGCAAAACATAAAATCAAAAAAGTTATTTTGCTTTAAGTAAACAAAGTCATGTCAGGAGGCAATATAGCACAGTGGGTTAAGGCTTTGAGCTGCAGATCTAGAGACCTGGGTTTGAATCTCACAGTCATCTTAGTGCATACTGTGTGATTCTGAGCAAGCCTCTTAGCTTCCTTGTGCTCCCAGGTCACATCTGAAAACAAGCTTTGGCCTAGTTTGCTACTCCTGGTTAAACAATTTTCTCTTTCCCCATACACCTTTAATGCCTTGCTTGGGGAGCATGTGTCATTTTGAGATTAATTAAATGGTAAAAAAAAAAACATCCACAATGTTATTTTGCAAAAAGATGTGTAAATAGTTAGGTGCTATATTTTATAATATGAATTTAGTTTTTTCAGTTACTTAATAAAAGAAAGTTTTGGTTTACAAAAAACACTGTATCCAATCCAGTGTATTTATAGCATGACTCTCCTGAAAGACTTGAAGTGCTCTACAATAATAAAAAATGCATCTGACACTAAAGCAGATCACATATACATAATAAACCTTAAAATACAGGACACTTATATACAGCAGTGCATTTATGTAAATATTGTCTAACGAAAGACTGTTTACTATATACTGTATTAATCTGTATTTAGTTTTTGTTGACTGGAAAAGTGCACTAGACAAATTCTGCCTATTTTCAAGCATGACCCAGGGGAGGGGGATACAGATGAATGCCAACTGACCGTGAACCAGATTAAGCAGTTGGTGGTATTTTTAGTGAATGGGGGAAATCTGGCCAGGACACTGGGGAAATTCCCCTACTCACCTGTAGGGGACCCTTGCTGATGGACTCTCAGTCAGTTGAGTCGGCTGGTGTACGTGAAGGAGGATGCATCTCTGCTCCTGCAGGACCAGCACTTGAGATGCACTCTACCTTCGCTGAAGGAACTACTGCTGTTATATCCCCAGTTCTGGCCACATCTGTCTTATTGGAATTGGATGAGGCTGAACAAATTTTGCAGGATAACCTACTGACTGAGAAACAACAGTTAGCTGAACTTTTATCATTGGCTGAACTAAAATTTACTCACCAAAAACGTTTGATTGAAGAAGAAAAGAAAAAATATAAACTGTTGATTATGAGTCCTGAGACTACAAAAAGGAAAAAATTCCAATGACTGACTCTGAAGTACACTCCATTTCAGGAGAGGAGACTACGGATGCACAGCTTATTTTTGAGGATGGGAATTGGTCGCCCAACCATGCATTAGAACAAGCCGGCTGGATTCCTAATGATGCAGGAGGCTGGTCGCCTGATCCTAACATCCCTTTGCCTGGTTCTTCTTCTTCAGACCCTTGTCTACAGCACCCTCCTGAACTTCAAAATGGTCACCATGAAGATCCCCCGGATACAAACTTACTGGTCTCACAACGAATGAGCAGCCTGTCTTACCTCTGGATTCTACTGAACAAAACCCGCTTTCACCTTCCACAGCAGACATTACAGACAGCCAAATCATACTTGGCACAGATGATATTCCCTCAAAACTACCTGAGGAATCTACCAATCCCACGACTGCAGAGCAAAAGCAAAAGACCAGTTTTGTGAGCCTCTTTCACAAGTCACCAGTCAACGCAAAATGCCGGCATGCTGTTCGTATCAAGTATACCAGCGGCCTAGTGACGCCACCAGATAGAGCTTTTGTAGGTCATTTTTTGATTAAACAGTCTCTGGGATTTTCTCCCTTTGAGGTATTTGCTTTTATTCATGCCCCAGGGGAACATAGTTTTGATGTTAGTTTTCAGACTGCAGCATTGTTGGACAAATTCTGGCAAACGTATTCAACAGTAAAAGACTCTGGGAGTTGGTCACATTTTTTTGTAATGCCTTTAACTATTCCTACCCTGAAAACAGTTACTATACTTTTTAGGAATGAGGAGGTTACTGTAACATATATTATTTACTGGCTGGAACAAAAATGTGAAATTTAAGGTCTTCCTGATCCTACCATTGACACTGAAGGGTTTTGAATGGCAAGGTGGAGCTTTAAGATTCAATTAAGGATGTCGAATACTGGCATTTTACATTTGCCTAGTAGCTTCTCTTTAGGCAGGGATAGAGGTATTTTATTTTATCCTGGGATGCCCAGAACTTGCTTTAAATGTGGTTCACCTCGTCATGTTAGCAGCAACTGTGATAAAATCCGATGTTCCATGTGTGGTATGCTGGGTCACTCAGGGGTACACTGTACTGCTATCCCTAAATACAGTCTTTGTGACACTGAGGGCCATACCTCTACTGAATGTTCCTGGGCCTCTCATAACAATGCTGATTTTGCTGAACACGACTTCTGTGTCAATTTGGCGGTCCATAAATCTTCCAGGCCTAGACATGACCGCTGCTGTCCTCAGCAGCCCCCCCTTCTGTTTCCATGACATCTGCTTTACCTTCAGACTCCAAACCCTCAGCTCCCTCTCCCATCCCTGAAAAGTTAACTGACCTCCCAGTGGTAGAATCTACTAAAAACTCTGTAACCCCAAATATGTCTCCCCCAGATATTCAATCCTTTCACCTTGTGAAACAAGGCTGAGGCAAACAGTTGCTGAAATCACAAGGTATTGAACCTTTGTGACTACAAAATCAATATGCCCCACTTCGATGGGGAGACACAGAGATGGATGATGTTTCTGATGCATCATCTGTTTTAGAGGTTTCCTCAGGAACAGAAGATCCAGACCCCATACAACCTAAAGATAAAATTAAAAGATGGGGTACTAGATCAAAAGCTAAAGAAATTTCTGTCCCCACTACTTGACCTTCTTAAATGCCTGATTTATCTGTAGCATCCTTGAACACAAACAGTATTAGAAGTGGGTTACCACGTAAAGCCACTTTTGCTATGTTTGAAACTAGTCACCTGGATGTTTTATTTTTACAAGACACTAGACTGTACACTAGCTCAGAGGCTGCTGTAGCACAAACTGACAGGAAATGGGGAACCAGTTATTGGTCCTTGGGTTCCAGTTTATGTAGTGGTCTTGCTATTTGCTTTTTTTCTTATAATGTTCATATTTTGAAACTAGTAGAGGTCCAACCTAGAAGGATTTTTTTATTAGATGTGGTACTCCATAATTCATTTTTCAGATTAATTAATTGCTATTCTCCTCAAACTAAAGCCGGTTGCATTGCCCTATGGAAAGAATTCCAACCTTTTCTATTTACTTCTAAAATAGTAATATTAGGAGGAGATTTCAACTGTGGTTTACTACGTTCGGATAGGGGTGGAAAAACAGAAAAGATTTTTTATGATGTAGTTGCTTTAAAATCTATTCTCACCCAGTCAAATTTAAAAGATGAATGTCACTCCATCCTTCCCAGGCCCCTCCACACATTTCATAAAGGTATATTTTCCTCCCGCATCAATTATTTTTTTTATTCCTGCTGGGGTACGAGTTCAATCCTGTGATACGAAGATTACAGCTACTTTGGATCATTGTTTACTCAGTATCTCTTCATCTGATGTAGCTGAGACCTCTTATGGGAAAGGGTGCTGGAGACTAAATACTGACCTTTTTTATAAAACTCTCCAATATACTATGCTTGATCTACTAGATGCCAGGAAATCAGTCTTCTGCCTGTATGATGATGCTGTTTGTTGGTGGTTAGATTCTAAACATGATTTCATTGCACATTTGAAAACCAATTCTCAGTTATACCATTCAAACAGGCATAGGAGATTTCAGGATTTATATCATCAATTACAAACCCTTCAGAATCATGAGCCTCCTTCGTGCCATATGTCTCAATGCAATAGGATTGTTAAAACAGAACTAACTAAACTTCAATATAATAGATTTCAACTCCTAGAACAAGAACAAAAATTTTGAACTCAAGGAAAGTCCTATTTGATTAATCCTTATGAGAAATGTAATTTTAGGAGGAAACAAAAACATATTGACTGGCTTGAATCACTGGATGGTTCTTCTATCCACACCAGGTCTGATCTTTTGTCTGAAATTGACCGCTATATAGTACAGAAATTCGGAACTGCTTTTCCAATGTCCGCTACTGCCAGAGAATGGCTTAAGTCTTTGCATTTACCTCAGATCTCACAATTACAGCAACAGCTTTTAGTACAACCTAGCTCTAAACTAGAATTGCAAGATGCTATTTCTTCCTTGTCTTTAAATACAGTGCCTGGATATGATAGGCTGCCTTCTGAGTTTTATAAATGGCTTTGGTTTTACTGCTCAGAGGAACTTGTCCAGGTCTACAACGGTTTGCTAAATGCACATAAAATTCTGGATCAATTAAATATTGTTACCCTCTTTTTTCTCTATAAAAAGGGTAATAAGTTGAACTTAGATAATTGGAAACCACTTACACTACTAAATGTAGATCTAAAAATTCTTGCTAAAATCTTAAACAATCAATTAATTAATGTATTTCGAGACATTATTCATCCTTCGCAAACCTGTTCTGTTCCAGAAAGCAGAATTTCGGACACCTTGCTTACATTATGGGAATTAATTGATCATTGTTACACCTGTAATATTCTTGCTTTTGTGTTAGGTTTAGATCAGGCTCAAGCATTTGATAGGGTATCCCACAATTTCATATGGACCTGTTTGTTGGAATATGGCATTCCTCATCTTTTTGTTTCTACCTTACAAAAGTATTACGCTGCTGTGTTAGTCCGTCCTTTACTTCATGGGCATTTTGGGACCACTCACAAGATTTTGATGGGAGTACACCAAGGATGTCTGTTAAGCCCATTGTTATACATCCTCACTTTAGACCCAGTACTTCACGCAATGTATTTGGATTCTCAGATTATAGGTATTAAGCATTATCAACTCCCTCCTATTAAAGCCTGCACATATACAGATGACTTGGTAGTCACAGTATCTACTCAAAGTTCTGCTCTGTATGTTTAACATCTTTTACAACACCTTAGTAAAAGTTCTGGAGCAATGCTCAATTTGAACAAAAGTTTTTGTTTATCAATTGCCCCTTTAGATAGCTCCCTTACCTGCTTTGAAGACCTTCCTATTGTTTACATTCCTCAAAAATTTTTAGGTGTTTATTTTGGACTGGGAGATATGTCCTTGTATAATTGGTCATTAAAACTTGAGTTAGCTGAACATAGAGTACAACTCTGGAACTCATTGAAAATGCATAAAAGCAAACGTGTTTACATGATTAGGTCTTACCTTCTTTCATTTTTTTTATACATTAGTCACATTTTCCCTATCCTAAAATCCCTAGAATGTAAGGTCTTTAGTTGTTTTTTCTTGGCTCTATGGGGATCTCAGTTAAACCCTGTTAAATGTGAAATTACTTACTGCACAAAAAAGGAGGGTGGTTTGGGGATGCCTAACCCTCTAATATTTTTTTTCTGTATTTTTTTCTACACCAATTTTGTTCCTGTCCTATCTAGTGATCCTCAGCCTTGGTGTCAATGGCTTCGTCATACTTTAAATGCTGTTTTTTCTGGTTGAGGTGATGCAGAGTGATTGTCAAAAACTTTTAAAACTTTTTCTTTCCCTTTACATATTAAATATGGTTTTGATAAATTGAAAACTTGGTCAATTCCTAAATAACATTTTTTTAATCTGTCCATTCGACAATTATATTGTTCCATTCTAGATTTCCATTTCAAAATAGAACCCTTCCAAGATAGATCTTTAACAGAGAAGCAGAATATTTGTAGAACACTAATTGTTTCTTGATTACCTAATAAAACTATTGATATAATTTGGCTTTGTGCACACAACAAACCGAATGTGAAAAATAATTTAAAACATAAAGAGTTGAAAGAGCGTATTTGTCCTAGGCCTGGTTGTGAACATCTTTTAGAAACTATTCCACACTTATTTTTCTAGTGTCCCTATGTAGTGGGGCTTTGGGATTTTATTAAGCATGCTTGGACTTGTCTACCTTTTCAATTTCTAAAGTATGACATATTTAAATTAGGACTTCTGATGAATCAATGGAGACTTTTATACCCTAGTAGTGTACTGGTACTATTTGCATATCTGAAATACTGGATTTGGCAAAATAGATGTCGATATTCTATACAAAAAACTTACATTCCACAATCGGTATTATTTTCCTTTATTTCAGAATATTTGAAAAGTCATACTGAAAAGGAATTCCTGAATTTGACTCCTGCTACTTATCAACAATATTGCTGTCATTTCTTCAATTTTGATTATTTAACATTGCAGGCAGCGTTTTTAGTCTATTCCATATTTCTGTTCCTAGACGCATACATGTTGTAATGTATTTCTTTATTTGTTTTTCCTTTTTTTCTATAACCATGTATGATGTAATACTGTTGTATACTCTTCTTTTCCCATGTGGTCCCCCACCCTTTTGGTAGGGGAAAATGGTTTGGTAGAGGTTGGGGTTACTGCATGCTGTAATATTTATGTTCTTTTTGATTTTCATTTCTATGTTTGTATGATGAAATATTGTTTTCTGTATTATTTATTTGTTTTTCAATAAAAATTCCCCTACTCTGTGGTAGGGATGCTGGTGAATGATAGATGTTGATTTGGATTCTTAGCATTTGGCTGGTAGTCCTACAGGGTAGCAGATCTCCTTCTCTAAGCAGGAGGCCTGGACAAAACAAAAACAATTGGTTTCAGCCCCTCATGGCAGCCATAGGTTGGGTAAACAGACTGGACCTCAAATAGGTCAGGGGGTATTCACTGTGTCTTTTGCTATATTTGAAACACAAACAACACTAAATGTCTTCCTTTATTACTTTAAATGTTGCTTCACTTAATATGAATAGCATTAGAAATGCTAGGAGACATTTAGTAACTTTTGCCATCTTGAAAGATTTCAGAACTGACTTAGCTTGCTTGCAAGATACCTGTTTGTATACAAATGGAGATATAGATTATGCAGGAAAGCTATGGTGCTGGGACCCTGCCTTTTTTCCACAACTTTAGAAAGATGTGGGGGGGGGGTAGGGATCTTTTTCTTTGGACCAATCAATCAATCAATCAAAATCTTTATTTATCCAGGTGAGCACCATTGAGCAAGGCTCATTTGCAAGGTGGACATGGACATGAATACATCAAAGTACAGTACAGAAGCAGGTATACAAAAAGCAATAATATACAAGGAAGAAAAAGTATATACAGTGTATACAGTATGAGTACAAGCTTGAAATAAATAAAAAAACAGCATTATTTTACAATTCAAGAAGTCAGCAGATGTACAATCAACCATAGGCATACAGGGGTTATAATCAGAGTTCTTTTGAGTGAGGCAGCCGGCAACTACACATATAGGGGAGAGAGGCCGTGTATGGGGTGGCAGGTTAGAGACATAAAGAAGAGGAGGGATATATTACCGATGACTGGGGGAAAAATTGAGCTAAAACCACAGAAAGTGACAATGGCTGTCATGTACTTGTTTATTATGATAATGATGGAGGAAGGGTAGATAATTGGGACACTACTATGGATGGGGTGGGACTTTAGCCTGGCTGGAGTGGACAGGGAAGGGTGGGTGCAGCAGGAAGAGTTAATAGGGAAAGAATGAGAGCCTGGGGTAGAAACATGGTGAACGTCAGGATGGAAAGAGCATGTTGTGGAATTAGTGGGCTAGCAGTGAGGAAAACATTTGCAAGGTGCTTTCATGTAGTGATCGTAGAGCACTTTGAAGATATTCAGGCTAACAGGGCAGCTCAGCTTCAAGTTCCTTTGTAAACCGTTCCACAATGTGGGTAAAGAGAAGCTTAGAACAGCTTTACTGAAATGAGTTTTGACCCTTGGAACTTGGAGGGTAATTAGGGAATAGCTCCTTAGAGTGTAGGGGCCTAACACACTCTGGGGAATACAATCTGAGACATATGAGTGGAGCTTGTTGGTCACCACTCTGAAGGCCCATAGGGTGGCATTTCTATTCTTTCTATAGTGAAGAGAAGTCCAGCCTAACGATGAGTGCATGGAGCAGTGGTGTGTGGAAAGTGGAAGGCCAGTAATGAACCTGATTGCTCTGTGGTAGAGAGTGTCCAACTTAACCAGTGCAGAGGCAGTGCAGTGGCTGTAGAGCAGGTCTGTGTAATCTATTAAAGATAGGAAGTTGAATCTTGGCCTCCTTTGTGAGCAGGTGGTTAATTCTGAAGAATAGTCCTAATCTTTGCCTTAGTTTCTTCTGTAGTTTTTCGAGATGGTCAGTGAAGGAAAGTTTATGATCGATCCAAACTCCTAGATATTTGAATTTAGCTACATACTCTAGTGTTTCTCCAAGAACAGTGGTAATTTGTGGGATAGCTCCCCCCCAGCAGGAACTGCCACATGCAAGGAGGGTGAGAAGAACATGGCTTTTGTCTTTTTTGCATTGTTTTCCTGATCTATTTCCACATGATACTGGTGGCTGTTTGGATGAATGTGAGGTACATATACCTGGAGCTGAGTACTGAGCTTCTAGAGTACTTCTTTCAGGTGGTAGGTTTTGAAGAAATGCATAGTATTTGTTCTATCTTTTGTGGGCAAGTGCATTAAGCATCCTCTCTGCATTAGTTGCACACACTTTGCAGCTCAGCACTGATTTTCATGGAATGACAGCTGCACAGTTCCTTTTGAAGTTACAATTTAAGGATGAGCCTTTGCAGGCAAATCTTAGTTCCATCCTCTCCAGTATGCATGGCACAAAAGAATACTAGTATAGAACGCTCTCTGAAGTCATGTGCATATTACGAGAGTTTGGTGCAGCTACATAGTTTATTACTCTTAGTTATGCAGAGTACTTATGGGAAGAGTTAGCAGACCTTCTGAGGTGGGCAAATTCAAATGTAGACAGCTTAGCATCCATGACTCTCAGTGAAATGTGTTCTCTAGACCCTGTATCTGTATCACGGCTCTTCAAGCATCGGTTTCATGCATTCCTCAAGTTTATTTTGTCAAAAATGAATCCTCCTCTTGGAATTGTTGAACACTACTTCTTGAGGATGGAAAATCAGGCTTGTGGAGTTTCTCATATTCACATGCTACTGTGGGTGAAGGATGCTCCCCACATTGGTAACTGTAATGATTCCCAGATACTAAACTTCATCATGGAGTAACATTACATGTCAGATTCCTGACAAATACAAGTGTTCAACACTATGGGAACTGGTACAGAAATTCCAACACCACTTGTGTTGCAAATATTGTCGCAAGAAGGTGAAGAACTGTGGAAGGTGGTACAAAAGGTGTTGTTTTGGATATCTGGGATGAGTCTGTCAAAGGCATGATTGAATGACATTTTCTCTGCCATGTGTCATCATCGCAAAGTGAAAGCCACAAAAAGAGTGTATGAGTCACCTAGGAAAAATCTGAGGCTTTTATCAATGACTACAGCCCAGCTTTGTTGTTGATGTGACAGGCTAACATTGACATCTAATTAATTCCAGATAACTCCATGGCTCTTGTACAGTACGTTAACTTCTAACATTACCAAGAATGAGCAAACTTTCTTGCAAGAGCTGTGGAAAGAGTTGTCAAACAGTAACAGATCTATACTTAAAACACACTCCATGTGATGTAAAAAAAGACAGTCAGCACTACAGAAGGCATCAAATTAATTTATCTTTTTAATAGTTACAATCAAGAAATACAGTAGCAAGTTGCGGGCATAGGTACATTCACTTTTGTAGTGAATTTTGTAAGTTCATAAGAGGTTCCAACATGCTAGAAAGCAATTTAAATTCCATGGATTTAAACAAACTGAATGCCACCATCCCATAATCTGTTTACGTTTCAGCGTCATAACCGACGCCTTCATCAGAACATGTAACATACACTGACTGCCCTTCATAAAAACACCACAATTAAAGGAACAGTACTAAAGTGCTTAAAGATATAGTTAGGAATAGTGCTGAAGTGCTAAATATAAAATTACTAAGGTACAAAGCAGAAAAGTGCATAGCATACATGACATGATAATAGATATGCGCATCTTATCATACATAAGAACGCATGCATAGACGAACACACAAATGAATAAATAAATAAAAAGTTTGCAATACATGACTCAATGACATGTCTGACAACAGGTAAATTCATAATAATAGTTGGATAGAAATAAACTCAGCGGACCAAATTCAAATGCATGTAACATATAGAATAAATAGACCATCCACTACAATATATAGTAATTACAGATTGTGCAGCCAAACAAAATTATTCAGTCCTCTTGGTTTCACAGTGTCCAATGTAATACTCCCAATTATACAATGGCAAGAAAATTAACTGTATTCTGCATGGTCAGTGCGTGCCTGAGATAGTGATGTTATTGAAGAACAGCATCACTGTATGAAGTCTAGGCACACACATGACCACATGTCAGAGCATAAAATCATGTTCTTCTCCCAAAGTTACAGCAGTGCCAGTCAGCTTGCTTTAAATGACTGCACTCCCCCCCCGAACATCATTACCCTGAAATACCACTTCCACTGGCAACTGAGGCAATCACAGAAAAAACAGCACTGTATGATACAAAAGGAATGAACATTTATGCTGTTCATTTTGTTTTTTCTCTTGGAAGAGAGTGGCTTCGCTGAACTGGAAGACCGTAACTGCCAGTCACATGGTTGATGCCACTCGCTTCAAATGCCCGTATCTTGTTGTACCATACAGTAGTAGACCCGAAACAACATTCCCTACTCATAAAAACACCAAATTCACTTTCTGTCACAGAAAAGGGGAAGCAGGATAAATTCCTCAAGCCATGCACTGTTCGTGACTGTGGCGACATGCGCATACTTGGTCCTTAGCAGTCGGCTGTTCCCCCACACATACGAATAGAGAGCCTGGCATATTTAAGCACCAATACCACCTCAGGTAAATTATCTAACCACAGACAAGTTTGTGGGGGGAGACACAAAGTAAGACCCACAGAATGACACAAACACTTGAGGGGTTGGGGCAGCATGAAGCACCAGCACCACCTACTGGAATAGTTTTTCTAATACTTAAAATACATGTCTACAACACACAAAAAAATTATAAAATGTCACACTTTTTTTTTACTTTCTATTATTATTTTAAAACAAGACATTGTGTAATGGCAATAAGGCAGTTCAGAGGGTGTGTTATTTTATTAATTTCAGTTTGGGATTAATACCTTTGAGTCAAGGACTCATTTTCAAAGGTTCCATGTCAGTGTTGGACAAACATTACAAAAATACAAGGTTTACATAAGAGAGAGAGAGAGAGAGAGAGAGAGAGAGAAAAACATTGAAGCATATACACAGGCAGTAATAGTAAAATATGAACTAATACACATCAAATTAGTAAATATTAACTGATAGACTGATTAAATAAGAAGCTTGGCTTCACCTCGTGCTTCAACCCACCCAAGGAGTAACATTATTACACAATAACACACACCATGTTGTGCCTTATTGCTTAAATGCTTCTTTATTTAATAGTTTATTTGTTAGGCTGTGTCCTCTTTGATCCAGAGTGATCTTTTCAATATGAAAAAAAATTTAAAACAGAGGTGGCTGTATGTTGTGCTTCTTTGAAGTTTCTGGCTATTGCATAACTGTCATTATTCATGTGTATTACTGTTTTATGTTCCACCACCCTTTGTGTAAGCACACATTTTGTTTGTCCTACATAATAGAACCCACAAGGACATGTAGGTACATAGATTACACCTTCAGTATTGCAACTGATGAATTGATCTATACTGTATCTTTTTCCCATACAGGGATATGTGAATGTAGTCACATTTCTAGTACTGTAGCAATAGGTGCAATGTTCACATTTAACATTTCCAGTGGGGGGTTTAGGAAGCCAGTTGTTAACATTTTCAGGTTTAGGCAATTAAGTGTGCACAAGCATGTCTCTTATATTGTGCCCCCTTCTGTATACAGTTCTTGATTCCTGACAGCTTATAGCATCAAACTTTCTGTCTCCTTGTAAAATATGCCAATGGGGCTTCACTATATTTGCAATCTGACTAGCTTTTGGAAAATATTGAGTGACAAAAATAACATCTGAATCATTGGACACATTTACACTATTATTTTTATGATCATTTTTGTTTTCAGTCACATTTATTTTATCAATAAGTTGCAGCCTATCAGTTTGTTTAGCAAAATTGTGAGCTTTTTTCAACGTTATGTTGTGCGTATTGTTTTTTATAAACTTTGGATTTAATTTCTTCACTGCTTCTCTCAAAGTCACTGTCTCCTGAGCAAGTTTGCTTTGCTCTTAGAAATTGTCCTTTAGGAATATTGTCTATTGGAGGTTTCAGATGACAGATTACAGCCAGTAAAATTGTATTTTGGGATGTAGGTTTTCTGAGCATTTTACATTCCAATTTGTTATTACACTTGAAAATGGTAAGATCTAAAAAATTAATTTCATGTACATTCCATATACCTGTAAATTTTAGATGCCTACTTGTTGAGTTCATAAAGTCCATAAAATGATTAAAATCACTTTTAGAAGCCCTCCATATCATGAAGCAATCATCAATGTAACTTTTCTAGCCAAAAATTGAATCTGTATATGTAAACTACAGAAGCCTCCATCTTACATAAATCACAGCTAAAGTTAACTTGTTCCTCATATGTGTCAAAATCATCCTTTAGTGAAGATTCAACTCTATGTAACTTAAAAAGCAACAAGAGAGCAAAGTAGTAATGTTATGGTATCAAAGATGGTAGCAAGATTGAAAGAACTGGTCTCTGACATATCTCATACTGCAGGACTAGAAGCAGTTATCTTACTACGTATCAATGCTCATGTCATGCTTTGCCACAGTCTTGATGTAGACCATGGGCTTCTTAATGGAGCTATTGGGTACATAATTGACTTTCACTATAATGTACAGAAAACACTTATTAAGATGGTTTTGATTAAATCAGACAACCTTGCAAAACCTGTCCCCATTGCAGATGTGTAATGAGGAAACAGTCCCACTGTGTCTTGCATATTCTGTGTTCACACGCAGATCTCAAGGCTTGAGCCTTGATGCTGCAATGGTTGAAATAGGCAGTGCAATCTTCAAAGATGGGATGAGCTATGTAGCATTATCTCATGTCAAAAGTCTAGCAAGTCTCTACATTACAAATTTTACACACAACTGACTATGCGCTGATATCAAGTGCATTGTAGAGTACAACAATTTGTATACTTTGTATGAACCTAACATGAAACTGATTACTGTACCTAGCAATCTAGTGATGCAAGATGCTTCTTGTGATGCAACTCATACATTAAAGAGAAAGAAACCTGCTAAGGTTCTCTCTTCTCCATTAGTTTCTCTTGACAAATTACCTGTACATGTTCACAGAGCTTCAACAATGGCTAAACAGTGTATTGGTTTGATAGGAATGGAATCATTTGACAACAGTACAGGACTTAACTGGTATGCAAAGGCTGCAATGCAAGCACTCCTACACTTCTGTAGCAACCCTGGTCTCCACCAGGGGTCACTGAAGCACTGTACAACCCTGAGCCCTCCCCCCAGCGGAGGAGAGCAGCCTGATGGGTGCTCAATCCTCTCCTTCCCCTGCAACCCCTGACACCCGAGCTTGCTCCTGAACACGGGTCGCCAGTGTGGCGCGAGATGTGGCATCCAGCACCTCAACCCTCAGTACCACTGGGCTGGATACTATGAACAGCATATAACAATCATGTATTCATGTCACTGTAGGGTTTGGAGGAACATTTGATTGCACTGTATACAAAATATTATGCATAGAAGTGAGCACAGTGTGTGCTGTAATGTATGATTACAGACAGAAATAACACAAAATGAGTATGGTAGTGCACAGTTGAGCTTACTATGCATTAATAATATATAACAATATGTTGGTGTGAGAAACAGAGTCAAAACTAACTGCACTCACATAATATAGAACAAATATGTTTGTGTAGGAGTACAGCATACTTTGTAAGACATCTTTAGGTAGACTTTGGAGTGCAATGCATGCAGTGGGCCATTCCCCATGGTTGCCCAGCATGCAGGTGTACTCGTAAGACACCAAGATGTCAGCAGAACTCATTCAGGTGGTGGACCATGATGATGGAGGTCTCTCTTGTTATGTTCATGAAGTTGTATGTTCTTTCTCTTACATGGTGATGGCTGTCTCTGGTTGGTTGTGTTGCCTTGTCCCTTCCCCTGCTTGCATGTGTATGTTTGGGGGGGGGGATGCAGAGATAGGGTTGGAAACCCTAAAGTCATATTTCCTCACTTTTGTTGCTTTATTAACAACCCTAACGGTTGCATTAATGAAGCTTTTTGCAATGAATATAGATGATAGATAGATAGATAGATAGATAGATAGATAGATAGATAGATAGATAGATAGATAGACAGACAGACAGACATATTTTATAATGATGTGATAGCACCACTATAGTTAGGGTTGAGCACTGGTTTCTATGTTAAACCTCTAATTTTACACTTTAACTACTTTACTAGCATTCAACAGTTTTGCATAAAACATTCTTGTGTGGTAGATCTCTTGATATGCCAAGTTTTGTTTCTGTCAGATGTACGTATTCTAGGCTGTGCATGGTGAAAAACATTAAAAATTGCTGTTTTGTTCACTTTTTTTGTCTTCACACAGTGCCCAGACAATTTGGACTTTTGGTCTGACATTTCAGGGTGCAAAGGTCTTGCATCACAGAACTGCTTTTCATTGGTTTGGGGAAAAATATTGATCAGTTCCAATGTTACTTAATTTTAAAATTTCAGGTTCTGAGAATGCTTATTTCAGTCTTTTTGATAGCTTTCTGGAAAGGCAAAATAACTTGGTCTCATGAAAAAGGATTATTTGTTGTGAGAGGCCAATCCTTTTTCTTGAGAAAAAAATCCTTTTTTTATGAGACACCATCGTTGTTTCTTTTGTTTAAGGAAACAAAAATCTAAAATTGGTCAAAATTATGTCTGCTACACATACTGAAATATGTATCTTGCTCAGATGGACTTCATTATGTGGATTCTTTACTTATTTACTGCAAAAATGTCCCAAGAACCTTTTTTTACATTATTTAAATCCTTTTTCTTGACTCACTAACATCCTGTTTTGAGAGTTCTTTTTTGTTCTTGCAAAACAGGACAGTGTTTTGAAAAATGGATTTCAGAAAAAACAAAGTCTGAAATTATTTTTTGCAGTACAGGATCCTTTTTTGCAAGAACTAAAAAAAGGATTCATACTAAAGGATCCTATCTCATGAAAGACAATTAAAGAAACTAAGTCTGATATCCTTTTTTGAGATATGGGATCCTTTTTTGAGTGAATGAAAAATGATTCACAATAAAGGATCCCATCTCACAAAAAAGGATTTAAAAAAAAAACCAAGCCTGATATCCTGTTTCAAGAGAATGATAAAACCTTGCAAAAAAAGAATTATAGCAACAAAAAAGGATTTGGAACTTGGTTTTGCCTGATTCCTTTTTCATGGCAATAAATCTTTTTTCGTTCAATGGGGCATAGGATTTTTCCTCACAAAAAAAGATGTACAGGTATTGCATTGTTTCCTATGTGTTTAATTGATTTTCCCTGGTGTATAAAGGCACCTCCAACCTCCAGTTTTAATGTATACCCCCATTTGATTTGAAAATATTTCCTTGGTGTCCAGAGGTCTCCCCCACATCCTGTGACCATCCCATTATGTCTGTTTTTCACTAGTGGCTAGTTGTGCCCCATACCTTCTGATGCCCATTGGCATCTTCTTTTATGGTTGCTCTAGTGTCTAGTGGTATTTCCCATCCTCCCATGTCCCAAGAATACTAAAAATAAGTAAATTGTCCATTGATGCCTTTTTTTAATCTGAAAAAAAGTCCACTAGTGATACTCAGCCACCCCCACACCCAACCTCCCACTGTGCACCCATCACCCCACACCCCAGACCCTCCCCACACACCCTCACTCACCAGAATTGGTTGCACTGTGAAGATCCACTCTCTGATTGAAGACACAGCTTGCTGCTGTAACCGGTGACCTGATAATATAGTATATGAAGCCCTTATGTCTAGTGGCACCCACCACCCTCCAATTTCCATATATTGTTTCTTACATATTTTCATTGCTATCCAGCAGTACCCCCCCATTGTCCCATATCCTACCCATGTAACTTCTCTTTTCTTCATGTTGTCTTGTGACTCCCCCACCCTCTGATTGCTATTAGCATAATATTCAGTGTTGCCCTGGTGTCTAGTAGTAACCCCCCATCCTCCCATGGCCCTCCTATCCTGAAAATAAGAAAATAGTCCCTTGATGTATTTTTTAATGTGTAAAAAAAGGCCACTTCTGATGCCTACCCAATGCCCCAACCACACCTCCCACTGTGCACTCACACAACCCAGTCTCTTAGATCCTTCTACACATCCTCACTCACCTGAACTGGTCCAAGTTTGAAGATCCACCCTCCAGTCAAATACACTTCTTGCTGATGTAACCAGTGAGTGCTGTATGAGAAATAAAGTAATTGTTGTTATTTCTCATATAGCAGTTGCTGGTTCCAGCAGCAAGACGTGTCTTTGATCAGAAAGTGGATATTCACACTGGGACCAGTTCAGATGAGTGAGGGTGTGTGGGATGGTCTAGAGGGTGCATGGTGGTGGGTGCACAGTGGGAGGTGGGGTGGGTGTGTGGGTTGGCCTCATCAGTAGATGTTTGTTAACAGATTAAATAAAGACATTGAGGGACTGTTATCTTAGGTTCAGGATACGAGGGACATGGTAGGGTAGGGGATACCACTAGACACCAGGGCAACACTGAAAATAATGCTAACAGCAGTTGGGTGGTTCCGGGGTGCCACTAGACACCTAGGATAAAATAAATATTACCATGGTGGGGCACAGTACTGGGGTGGGATACCACTGGACACCAATGAAAATATATAAGAAACACAGGGCCTTGTGCTTACCCCATTCTATTTATAAATAAGGTCAGATGTGTACAGTGTATAACAATGGGGTAAACATTAGACTTGAGAACCCAAAGACACAGCCCACATCTGCTTTTCTGCCTGGGGGGGTGTTAGGGCTGGAAACCCTAAATAGTCATTAATGATAATAGTTGTAATTTATTTCTAGATATAGATAAACACATATTACTTAAACTTACTATAGTGTCTGCATTTGATCTGGAGTGCACTGCATACTGTAAAGCGCTCAGAACTTGTTGGATGAGCACTATAAAAACTAAACTGGTTCAGTTTTTTTTCCTTTGTTTAATTCCCACAATATGCACTTTTTTAATTATGTACTGTTTTATTCAAGAAACACTTTAAATTGCAACTATATGTAAAATTATACCTGCTGCATATATAACAAGCACTTGTCAATTCCGAATGTTGCTTGCTTCTATGTGCTGTTTAGGTATTTGGAAGTCATTGGAGTGCAAATATTGAAAATTTGAGAACTTACGAGCATGCATAGGAACTGCGCAACGCACGCTCGTAAAACAGTCACTGTTAGGAATTTTTTCACCAAATATTCAGCATAGCCATTTTAAGACCTCTGCTCATGAACAGTGTCACTGTGATTTTCTTAATTTGTCCCTTACATTGATTTCACACACCGACTGCGCCATTCTGCGTTACATGGGCGGAAACACATTTTGGGTGAGATGTGAAAAATGACAGCTGTACTACTCATAATAAGGTGTGGTAAAATGGCAATGTTGAAAATCTGGAGTGAAAATATTGAAATTTAATGAACTTATGAGCCTGCGTAGGAACTGCGCAATGCACACTCGTAAAACAGTCATTTTTTGGAATTTTGGCACCAAATTTTCAACATGTAGATTTTGGGACCCCTTCTCATGAATGATGTCACCGTCATGGCAGTATTCAGGCCGGATGATTTCACAGTCACTCGCGATCACTGCGAAATCACCAGACCTAATTATCATTCATGAAAGAAATCTAAATATGTTAATTGAAAACCCAAAAAATACGAGATATGCAACAAAGTTGGAAACCCCTATCTACCCATTATACAGCTTACGGCATTTCCTCCAGATTCGCGGTCAGCTTTGAAGAGTACAGACATGTTCCGGTCCACGCAAGATCATCAGCGCTGGAGTCCGGAGGTAAGTAAAGGGTGAGGGGTGGGGAGGCTGGGTCGCGGAGGGTGGGTGCGGTTGTGGGAGGGGGGTCGGGAGATGCGCCGGGGACCGCTGCTTTTTCAGGTAAAAAATCAAAAAAGACATCGTGGATATTGTTTGCCATGCTGGGGTGAGCCCCAGCATGACACAAGGACGTTGGGGCATTCAGCCGACGGGGATTGGGCACCCCATCGCTAAGGACTGATTGCCACGCTGGGTGGGCTCCCAGTGGCACCTGGCACTGGGGAGAAGACACAGCTCAGCCGATGGGGATTGGGCACCCTGTCAGATACACAGTAGGTGCGGGGGCGCACATGCCTGCATGTGGGGGGGAGCTACGCTTCTTATCTCTGCTCACTGAAGCGTAGCTCCCCCTTTCAACTGTATGCCACTGCATTTTGGAGCGTGTCATAGACAGCTCCAAAATGCATTGGATTACAGGGGCCGCGCCTGCCAGCTCACTGACTGAATTGGAGGAGGAGGTGACACACCTCCGAAATCTCCGATGATGGCATTATGTTTCTTGCACATGCGTGCAAGCAACATAAAAAGGCTGTATTATGTTTTCAACTTGTAATATCTTTTAAGTATGATTTAAAACATGGTTTCTTAGTATGCAGAGATCCCTGTGGTAACTCCTGCAGTTAAGATCCTAATGTCTGATGGAGGCCCAGATGATACATATTTTTATTATTAAAAATATGTACAGAATGATATTTATGTCAACAAATCTCTGCTTCTACAGTGAATTTATGGCATTTCATGATCCTGACTCTGCAGTGAAATATCAATGTTCTGTTGAAATTTAATTGCGTCTCCAGATAATGAAACTCAGTCAATCACATATCATCCATGGGAATGGCAAATCAGCTCTACTGGGTGTTTTTCAATCTTCTATAAATTCACACAGCACCTTACTGTAGCTCCTCATTTCTACGGAGTACTGAAAAGAAGATGTCATGGTACTGTACAGAGGGATGCTGTCATCTGGTAGGAAATAGTGTTTTAGTATTTTATTCATTTATTTTATTTTGTTGCTAATGTTCATTACAAGTCATATTATCACATGCTTATTGCACATATTTCCTGAAAATACTGTTATATTCGAATATACTGTCTCTGGAATCCTAAACCCATTATGCTTGAAAGTCATTATACAAAGCTTTGTATAGCAATACATTACAGAAGACAGGCCAATGTTTTAATGATTTTTCTGTAGAACTATCAGTGTTGGGTAAGTTACTTTTTCTATTACTTTTGGAAACTTGTTCCAAGAAGCTCTGTGCAGTCACTATCAAGGATGGATAAGTACTAGAAAAAGTAATACACCATACAGTTATAGTTAATTATTTATTTTTATACAAAAACAATCCAAACAAAATAAACAACTATAAAAGATTACATTATTTGAAAGTAATAAGTTAGTTACTAGTTAATTTAAAATAAATGTAATCAGTTACAGTTAAGTGTTTCTTTTGTATAAAAAGACGTAAGTAATTGTAATTGTAAGGTGTAATACATTTTCCAGTACTTCTCCATCCTTGCTAGTGACTGCACAGAGCTTTCTCGAACAAGTATCCAAAAGTAATAGAAAGTAATAGAAAAAGTAACTTACCCAACACTGAGAACTATTGCTAACAAAACATGAAATCAAAAAGTTATTTTGCTTTAAGTAAACAAAGTCATGTCAGGAGTTAGAATAGTGCAGTAGGTTAAGGCTTTGAGCTGCAGATCTGCCAACCTGGGTTTGAATCCCACAGCTGCCTAAGTGCATACTGTGTGATCCTGAGCAAGTCACATAACTTCCTTGTGCTCCCAGGTCACATCTGGAAACAAGCTTTGGCTTAGTGTGTTACTCCTGGTTAAACAATTTTCCCTTTCCCCATACACCTTCAATGCCTTGCATGGGGAGCATGTGTTATTTTGAGATTAATAAAATGGTAAAAAAAAATATATCCACAATGTTATTTTGCAATATGACATGTAAACAGTTAGGTGCTGTATTTCAGAACATGAATTTAGTTGTTTTAATTACTTAATAAAAGTAATTGTTGTTTACTAAAAACACTGTATCCAGTCCAGTGTATTTATAGATTGACTCTCTTGAAAGACCTGAAGTGTTGTACAATAATGAAGAATGCATCTGACACTAAAGCAGATTACATATACATAATAAACATTAACATACAGGACACTTAGACACTGCAGTGCATTTATGTAAATATTGTCTAACTAAATGCTGTTTATATTAATTTTTATTTCATTTTTCTTGACCGGGTAAGTGCAGTAGAAAAATTCTGCCTATTTTCAGGAACATCCCGGGGGAGGGGGATACAGATGAATGCCAACTGACCTTGAACCAGATTAAGCTGTTGGTGGTATTTTTACTGAATTGGGGTGGGGGGAATTTTACTAAGGCACCAGGGCAATTTCCCTACTCTTTTCATGAAGTGCCATGAGATCTTTAAAATCCACCTGAACTACCAGCAGAACAGGCAGATGGAACCTCGGTTTAACATCTCATCCAAAAGACGGCACCTCAGGAGTGTAGTATCCCACTCATGCTGCACTACAGTGTCAGTATTGGGATTTAACCCAAGTGCCTGGTGTGGGGATAAACCCCACAGCCTAAACAGGAGGTCCAACACCAGCAAAGAATCATATTCAGCATCTATAGAACCCAACTGGACTATTTTCTAAAAATAATATTGAATTTCAAGCCAGTCCACTCTTGAATAGTAAATATATTTACATGAAAACAGGAGCTTTACATTTTGCTGTTTATATACAGCTAAATCTGAGTGTAGAACCAAAGTCATAATTTCCTGCATAGGGGACCACATTGCAGCAACAGACAAAAATGTCACAAGCAAGGAATGATCACTTCATTTCCAGACTTAGCCTCAGCAGGAATTGAATTGTAAGGGACAAAGACTTAGTTTTCAAGTAGAACTCCTTAATAACACAAAGCAGAATAGTTACAAGTTCAAAAAGATTACGAATGTTACTGGAAGTGTCATTGTTTGTTGGTAAACAGATACCATTTTTAAAATACTGTAACAGGTCAGACCCATTGATATTGTGGCTGTGCATTGCACTGCAATATAAGACTTTCAGGTTCATGTATGATATCTGGACTCTCACAACATGGCCAACTGGGGACCTGTCACACTGCAGATCTAAGCTTCTTCAAACTAGAAAGGGAGGATCCAAGCATCTTGAGACATAGCTGTCCCCTGATAGCTGATCATGGAGCAACAATGATATTGTCTTTAAAGGCGACTGTCCACTAAGTATCCTGGCTGAAGTAAGGATGACACCATGGTAATCCCATGCATTAATGTGGGGGACAGAGGAACCATGGAACAAAACGATTAATTAATAACCATTAAAAATTCAATCAGTAAATTCTGACCTGATAGTGAAACAGAGGTAAACCAAAGCAGTTGCAAAAGTTCTGCAACATGTAACTTGGAAAAATTCAAAAGTTCTCCTTGATCTTAATGCTATAAGGTTTGACATTGCATACAGAGGGTTGTGGTTTCTTTTTAATTCAGGGTTTAATGCCCAGTACCTACACCTAGTAAACTAAGTCAGGGAATGTTATAAGTAGTAGAAATGAAGGGGCAGAAAACAAACAAATTGTTCCATGTGCTACAATTTTTATTGTCTATGGGGGTACTGGTGTTCCAGTACAAGAGTTCCATAAAGTTTATTAAAATCATCATCATGATTTCTGTCAACTGAAGATAATTGTGGGCACACAACTTAGTTTATAACCAAAAAAATGAATGTCAGTTCATCTTTTCTGGCTTATGTTTTGCTTTTCATAAAAATGTTTCTTTCCTCCAATGATAGATACAGGTGGAATTAACTTCAAACACAGTGATAAGGTAAGTTCATTATTTTCAACACCAAAAACATCCCTGTGCAAAACAGTATTGGCTAAGGTCCATTATTCAAAAATGATGTCACATGGAGGAGATCTTTTGCATTTACATAGACTAGCGGAAAGCAGTCATGTCTGTTTAAACAGTCTTTTTTTATTAATTTAATGGCCTCAAATAAGGTTTCTTGAAACCTTCAGCCTGCCAACACGATGTTCCCAATGCTTATGTTTCTACGTTCTGACATCTTAGAATGTAACTTGCACAAATCTAAGGTGCAGACTTTTAGGGCCATTACTGAACATGGCAGTGTTCAAAAACGTACAATTATAATGTAAAATGCCCCTTCCCCATCCTGCCATCTTGGGTCCCTCCACCACCTCCCCCTGGGCCACTGACTTACCTAAATAGTCAGTGCCCCCCCCTCCGAGATCTTGACTGGTACAGCTCCTCCACACATCACCAGCTGGTCACTGTCAGAATGACAATGAGTAAGCATGCACCTACTATAGAAACAGCTATATCTAAAGTAGGCTGACATATGTTCCAGGTCATTTAGATGGTGTCAGACTGATGTGGTGATTAGTGGAGCTGTGCCAGTTGCCATCTCTGGGGTGGAGACACTGGCTACCCTGGTAAGTGGGGGATCCTGGGGAGGTGGTGGAGGTATCTGAGTGGACAGGACAGGCAGAGATCTTCTGTGCAATCAGGAGCGTGAAGGACTACTAGACATCAGGGAAGTATATCTGTTACTACTGGGTGGGGGTTAAGGGGGGGGATGACTGGATGACAGGGACATTTATCTATTACAACCAGGTGGATGATTGGGGATGGGGGGGGACACTAGACACCTGGAAACTATATTTATTACTACTGTGCAGGAAATCAAAGGTGGGGCACCACTGGATCCCTGGAAAGTAAATCTATTACTACCACGTTGACAATCAGGGGTTGGAGCAGTTTGACACCAAGGGAAACAGATCTGTTACTACAGGGTAGGCAATTGCATGGGTGGGGGATGACTGGATGCCAGGGAAATGTATATATCATTACCAGGTGGATGATCGGGGGGTTGGGGGACACCACAAATCAGAGAAGTACAGCAGTGCCAGCTATGATAGAATGCAGTAACTTGTAGTACCTTGCTGTAAATTACATGTCACAAATAGTGCATGACTAAAGAGCTTAATTGCCATTGAATTACACTTTTCACTGCAGTGTACTGCAGCATTCTGCAGATTTACTTCAATACTATTGCAAGGTACTGCATTGCATCCTGGCTGGGGCCACTGTGTATCTATTAATACCAAGCAGGTGACTGGAGTCTAGGGTACCACAGGACCATGGGTGTAGGCAGGCATACTCCAAGCACTCCATGGTGTGTAATTTTATTTAAGGGGGGGAGCAAATAGGCTCTGAACAGCTTCCTTTTTCCATGAAAACTAACAAAATCGTGAACCTTTCTGTAATTTTATTCATAGGAGTCGAAACTAGAAGGACTGGTCACTAATACTCTCTTTGCATCCCAAGGACAATACAACTTTACAGGCTCTGGGCTGGTATGTGGGTGTCTTGAACAATGCTTGGCATTTGTATTTACCCATGCATGGCAACAACCATTGTCATGAGATACAAAAGTTGTATTTATTGTGCCAAATGAGGCAACATACACAGTCCTGGTGTGCATTTGTATATTGTCTGGCTACACCGGGGGGTGGGGGCTCACCCTAACGAGGCGGGGGGTAGCAGTGAGTCTACTTGATGTGCAGATCTGAAATCCCTGGCTACACCCCTGCACAGGACAACAAGGAAACATATTGATTACTAACAGGTGGGTGATCAAAAGGCAGTGGAGGGACACTATGCACCAAAAATGTATCTGTTAATACCAGGAGGGTGATCAGAGAAGGCACAAATCACCTTAACA
The DNA here is from genome assembly GCA_016271365.2 of Neoceratodus forsteri. Lineage (NCBI taxonomy): Eukaryota > Metazoa > Chordata > Ceratodontiformes > Ceratodontidae > Neoceratodus > Neoceratodus forsteri. The sequence goes on from CM057458.1 coordinate 1,307,045,771, forward strand.
TCAGGCCTGCAGTTAGGCCATAATGGTATGCAAATGACCCCATTGCACCTTGCTAATTCTATGGGTCATTTGCATAGGGATATACGAATATGGCAGATTCCTCCACAGCTGCAACTGCCTTGTGCATGTCCTAACTGCCCTTTTGCACCTACAAAACTGATAGATCACTATTGGCCACAGTCCCCCTGTGGCCAGTAAGGGGTTGTGGGTTGTGAGAGCAATCTGGATTGTGCCTGGCTCAAACAGAATGGTAAACTGTAACATGCCAATGATGAACACTATGCGCTTTTGACATGTTCAAATAAATGTGTAGATTTCTCAAGGCACCCATGTGTGCCTGGAGCAATAGTTTTGTTCACACAAATAGGGATCTGTAAATATCAACACATTCTGTACTATAATTAATTCATTCTTGCATCTTATATTTCCTCCTACTTCTTGGATGTCTGCATTCCTTCCAATGAAGCATATTTAAACAACACCTACAAAGCAGCTATAGGTGCTCTTCTGTGGTTTTGGTAGTGTGGTTTCGTTCTTTCTGTCAACAGGTAAAAGAGCTCTAACAACATGGTGTTTTTTTTTTAGTTTCTTTTCACATTTTTAAGACATTCAGGTGGGGGAGCTTTCCTTCAGTCTTGTTACACCTCTTAAAATATGCCAGTTCTTCTTTATTACAATAAGTCACTGTTGTGCTATGATATTAAAGTATGTGACAAATTTCACTGTTATATTATTATTTGTTCTGTCTTTTTTGTAAAGAATTCCTGTCTTGGTGCACTTCATGCCTTTTCATAGTCTGCTTTGACTAACTATATGGTGCACTTTCTATTCTTAAATCTCTGAACCACAGCTCCTCCTTTGAGCAGTTCATTACTCAAACATTTTTGGTTCAATTGCAGGAATTGTCCTGTCATTATGTTTTTTTTTTTTTTTTTATTCAGGTTTATTTTATATAAACTTTCACAACTGTGTATTTTGCTACGGTCCATGGGTTTTAAAAAAATACCTGTGCCATAGTTATTTTTCTTGAAGATTCATTGATCTGAAAAATGCACCTCTTGGTTCCATTCAAAAACGGTAGAGCATTAGTTTAAAATGTTAAGGCATTTCCTGCCCACTACAGGATTCTGCATCAACCTGGCAGCATTCATCTTGGGCAATTATTTCATGCACAATAATACTTTTTTTTTTCACATTATTATAATGGTGAATAAAATCCAGCAATGATTAGTCAGTTACATTCTGCATACCCAATGTTAATGTTAGACAAGTATTAGTGTATGAACTTATCACATAACATAAGGCTGATGAATGCAGTACATGTAGTCTTGATTCCTGAACCTGTTACTGACTGCTGGTAGACTTACAATGTGTCTTAGACAGTGCAAGTAACAATTGTTTTAATTTATTGTGATTGCTGTATGATTCCAGACCCTGTCTTCCCCCCCTCTGCAGGTTCCATACATGAAAGATGTTCACTAGCTTCCTGCACCACAACACATTTCAGCATCTGTACATGAAAAGGTAGCAGTCCCTGCAATCTCTTTGCCCCTGCTAAATAGCAGTTGTAGTAACACTGATGAATCTGATTTGTTCTATTCTATCTATTTCTGTCTGTGTCTGACCCTTGTTGTATCCAAACCAATGGCCTGGAAACAACAACCAGAAAATAACTGATACTTTGCTGAGTACTGTTGTCCGGCATTTTGAGTGGTACACCCTTCCTGGTACTATGTGGCAACTTGATTCACTGCTTGGAAACTGATATAAAACCCTTCACTTGTCACCCAACTAATGCATACATAGATCCAAATAAAAGTACAAACTAAGGTGACAGGATTATTTTACATCCAAGCATCAAAAACAACAAACACTGTTTTTATAAACACGGCAATAAATATGTGCATCAAATTTTAATAATAGCAATAAGATATTCCACAGATTATGCTGATGTCCTGTTAATTACCCCCATGGTCATGTGGCATCCAGCTTCTCCTTGTGCTACATCATGCCCATAGATGGTGATTAACAAGACATTAACATAATGCTAGTTGTACCTTATTACTTAACAAATAATGTAACACCAGTTGCACCTTATTACTTAAATAAAAGGAACTGCCATCTGCATGACAATTGTCCCAAATTTTTCATGTATATATGTGAAAACCATGAGATGGGCAAAGCAAATTAAGCAACTCACATTTGAGTGACTCAATTTGAGCACCTGCAAGGAATAGCTACCATTAGGGAATAGTGAGAGTGGCGAATAGTGACTGTGAAACGATATGATAGTGAGGGCAAATGACTGGGGACAGTAGTGTCCTGTCAGCTAAATGTGGGCTAAATGGCAGAAGTTCTGATGCTGCTGCTGTGCTGTCTTCCTGACATGGTGGATAGGGTCACCACCTGTAATGCTCATGGACCCGGGGTTTGGAACTGCCTGTAGGTAACTTTTTTGGTGAGCTGTTGTTGCTGATAAAATTAAATTGTTTTTTACTGTATTCTCCATTTCCCATGACTTTGTTGCTCACGGCACTGGCATCCCACTACAAACTGTAGCCCCCCTCCTGTGTATTCCCCTGTCCCCCTAGTGTCCCTCCTCCCAGAGTTCATTATATATAGATGGGGTGTGGGGTGCATGCCCCCGCATTGGATAAATTGTCCCCTATTTCAAAATGTTCTGCTGTTCCTGTCTGCATTTCCTGTGGTGTGCTGATAGCCATGTGTGGTTTTGGTGAAATGTACTCTAGTCTCCGTAGTGTAAGTAGCCAAAATAATTTCGCTGTTATGGCATGGAACTTTTGTATGAAGGCTACTGGAAAGAGTGTGATATATTTTGATGGTGGGCAAATGCTGTTGCTTAGTAAGACTAACTTACAGAAAAGGAACAGTATCTAGATGATGTGTTTCTGTTCTGGGAAAGGATCAAAAGAAAATCTTATGTCCTTTGTGAATTACAGTACATAAATAGTACTAGACAGCACCTGAAATTCAGTTTTGAATGTAGCTAACAAGACATACATTTCTAATATAGTTCAAGTGGTGAATTATTCCAGGAATGAGCTCTGGAAATGGCACAGAGATTTAAGAAGAGAAAGTAGCCCACACAGTCAGTTTAAACTGCCCATGAAAGAGCATGCAGTACAGCAAGATGAGAAAAGGAACAGAACAAATGCTAAAATTTCCCTTCCCTTGAAATTTGTTATGGATTTTAATAAAACCATAAAACAATTCAGAAATTGCACCAAGACTGAATGAAATATCTAAAAGCGCCCCCGCAGTTTCTTTTAAACAGGGAAAAATCTGAAAAAAACATTTAGTTAAGGCCATTTTACTTGTGGAGAAAAAACAAATAAACCTGGCTACCAAAACAACAGAAGGGCAACTATAGGTATGGAAAATACAGGCATTGCTCAAGTACATTTTATTGCAAGGGATTTAGACATCCATGGTGTGGGAGGAAATATTAGATCCAGGATTCATCAATCAGAAACATAGAAATTGTTGGCAGATGGGGACCATAGGATCCATCAAGTCTGTCCTAGGCTTTCTACCCAACTACTTAGCTGCCTGCTTGTGTATCCCACAGTGTCTGTCCCATGCCCACTTGAATTCCCGCATTGTCTTAGCTTCCAACACACCCTCTGACAGGCTATTTGATGGTTCCACAGCATGCTCGGTGAAGAAGAATTTCCTTGTATTGCTTCTGAACTTTTCTCTCTTAAGTCAAAGGTTGTGCCCCCTAGTTCTGCTGTAGTCCTTTACCTGAAAGAGGTTCTGCACATTCACCCTGTTGTTGCCTTTAAGGTATTTGAATGTTTCTATCATGTCCTCATGATTTCTGCATTGTTGAAGTGATTATAATTTAAGCTCATCAAGTCTTGCCTCTTACTGTTTCTGATGAAAGTCCTGTACCATCTTTGTTGCTTTTCTCTGTACCATCTCCAGCCTATCTATATCTTTCCTGAAGTGTGGCCTCCAGAACTGGACACAGTACTCCAGGTGAGGCCTGACCTGGGACCAATACAGGGGGCATGATTACTTCATGCCTTGTGCTTGTGATGCCCCTCCCTAGGCATCCCATGATACCACTAGCCTTTAATGCTACCTTTTCACATTGTCTACTGACCTTAAGGTCATTTGCTATGATCACCCCTAGGTATCACTCCTGCCTGGTAGGCATCAGTTGCACCCCTCCCATTGCGTACAGTTTCTCTGGGTTACTCTTTCCAAGGTGCATGACCTTGCATTGTTGGGCATTGAATTTCAATTGCCAGGTCTTGGACCACTCCTCCAGTTTCCAGAGATCAGCTTCCATGCTTTGCTGCCCCTCTGTTTTGTCTACCCTTTTTGCTGATTTTGGTGTCATCTGCAGACAGGCACATCTTTTCCTCCAGTTCATCTGCAATGTCACTGATGAATATGTTAAAGAGGACTGGCCCCAGAACTGAGCTCTGTGGGACCCCACTGGTCACCCTCCCCTCCAGAGACTGAGTGCCACTTACTAACACTCTCTGAGTTCTCCCATGTAATCAGTTTCTGACATAGTTCGTAACCTCAGGACCAATTCCCATGTTCTCCAGTTTTTTGACTAGTGTCCTGTGCAGAACAGTGTCAAGAGCTTTGCTGAAGTTCAGGTAAACCACATCCACTGTCCCATCCTCATCCACTGTTTTGGTGACCCAATTGAAAAACTCCACCAGGTTTGTCTGGCATGACCTCACTGCCATGAAAGTGTATTGATTTTTGTCAAGCTGAGCAGTTTGCTCCAAAAAAGTTAGGATTCTTTCCCTCAGCAGGGACTCCATCAGTTTTCCCAGGACTGACATTAGACTAACTGGATGATTTCTTGCTTCCACTCTTGTGGATTGGTACTACTGTTGCACTCTTCCAATCCTCCACCATCTCCCCACTCCTTAATGATTTGTTGAAGTGCACTGCTAAGGGGGCTTCCAGTTCCATCCCTAGTTCTTTCAGTATTCATGAGTGTATTCCATCTGGTCTCATAGCTTTATCTACCTTCAACTTGTCTATTTCCTCTAGGACCCTTTCCTCTGTGAAGGAACCCGTGTCTATTCCTTCAGTCTGACACTTCTTTATGCCTATTGTTGGATGATTACCATTACCATTGCTTCCTGTGAGAAGACTGTGTAATAAAGGTGTTATTTTTATGCGCACCTGTATATACTGCTAAGTGTACACTGGCAAAATGAAAAGAATGTTGAAAACATGACTTGGAGAACATAAATCAGCAATTAAAAATGGAAATTAATTGAACAGTATGGCAAGACATCAAGGAAACCAGTCATGGCAGTGTTTCAAAGGTAAGGTTTATGTGGCTAAAAACAACTATTGTCATTGTCCAAGGTAGGACTTGGGTGAAGCAATTAATTACAAGGTATGTTTTTTGGACATCTGAATTGCAGATGCTAGCTCCCTTGAGGACTGAATGAGCATCTCTTCTTTGCTGCATTTTTGCAGTTTTTGCTTCTGAAACATACTTGCAAGAATAGTGCTTCTGACTCATTATAAAAAAAAAAATGTCCCATTTAGGGATGCTGGCTTCATGAATGTTGTGTTAGGAATATTGTTTAATGTGCAAACTAGATTTCTTTCTGTTAGTTTAATACAAGAATGAAGGGTTGTTGTGCCCTCATATGTAAAAACAGATATTTAGAATTATAATTTTAAGTTACTTGGGGAGGACTGGCAGTGTTACCAATAATTTTGCAATTAAAATTTAATTGAATTTTTTTGAGCATTGTCACTTTAATAATGTCACTACTGCATGAGTAGGCACCTTACATTCACGTGAATTATGCTTTGAAGAAGAGGGCACTACACCAAAACATAAGCATTGGTTCTGCAGGCTGGGCAGCAGTCTATGGGACACCCTATTTCGGGCCATTTAATTAATGAAAAATATTGATTGAAATACAATTTAATTGACTATTTGCCACCGATCTACATAAATGCAAAAGGCTGCCTGTGCAACATCATTTCTGAATGATAGAACTTAGCAAATACTATTTTGCGCAAGGCTTTTTGCTGTTCTGGATTGTGGACTTACCTCATCAGTGGATTTGAAATGAATACCGAGTGCATGTATCACTGGAGGAAAATATGTTAATGTAAAGAAAAACCAAAGATGGAAAAGCTGAGATGATGACATCAACATTTATTTTTTACTAATAAACTAAGTTGTGTGCCCACAGCTGTCAGTTGGCAGAATCCACTCTGGTGATTTTAAAAGAAAAGAAGGGGTGTTTACCTATGGAGGCCTCCACCATTGCAGTGTTCAAGGTTGCCTTAGTCCCCACTACATTTGGCACAGTGAGATGGATAGTCCTATGAGGTGAGCGCAGACTGAATGGAAAGACATGTAATGAAGTGGAACAGAAGCAGTTACTAAGGTTCCAGACTTGCAAAAATTCCAAAAGCCCTTTTTGTAGCTATAACTGTGGCAGATTATTTGTATCTCAGTGCATTAAAAGTTGGCTTTTTTCATATCATGCTTGTTTTCCCTTAGCACAGTGCAGGTTGGCAATAAGCCTTGTTTCTGCCCTGCCCTAGTTGTCTTCTACCTCCTCTAGGACTCATCATTCCCTGAATTCCCACAGACTTCCCCTGCAGTATATCCAGGAGAAGGGCAGTCCTCCCCCTTCTGGAGACCATATCCAGGTGTAAGTCAGCTTCCCAGTTATTGGTACAGGCTTGGAGCAGGCATGCAGGGCTTTACATTTCCCATGATGCATTCCTCTTTTCTGCCCCAAATCTTTCCACAGAATGGACATCAGGGTATTTGTGGAGACACACATATCCTGCATCAAACCAGTGGCTCCCTCCCAACTGGATCACCCTTGCTTAAACTACCACCAAGCCTCCACCTGGTGGCACCTGATGGAGAAATGGCAGATCTGCCCTTCCCCTGGGAGGAGAGTAGTCCTCCACATGCTCAATCCTTTCATCCCCCAGCTGACACCCAGCAACCCCAGTCTGGTGCCAAACTCTGTTCACCAGAATGATGAGCAGTAGCACTGCCAGCAAGCCACAAGACCAGTACATGAGATGGCTTTGTGTATGAATGGTAGTAGCATTTCTTCACTCCCTGAGTTTGATCTCCAGTTGCTCCACCTCTGAACATAAGTCTGGGAATGCATAAAGTGGCATGAGTGGAGGGGTGTTTATCTACGGACCCACTACTGTTCTGCTTGTGGTCACTGCATTCACTGCTATTTTGTTTGTTTATTCAATGTTGAAACCATTGAGTATAAAACTCATTCACAAAGGTGATGTTACATAAATACATACATGACAAAATGCATACATCGTTATTAAACACAGTTTGCTCAGTTACTGAAAACAGTTACAAGACTTTTGTAAAGAATACACATATTTTCTCAATTTAAAAATGGAAGAAGGCTTATTTGTCTGTTTTCTAAATTCTAAGGGCAAACTATTCCAACAATGTGGTACATAATAACTAAAAAGGTATTGAGAGCACCTGGTTTTTAGTAAAGGGACACCCATTTCTTTAACTCCTGATTTTCTCAAAGAGGGTTCTAGGTTTCTAAAAGCTATTCTTTCCCTTAAATAAGTTGGGATAAATCCCAGACCACATTTATATGCAAATAATCACTTATGGACATCTCTTCTGTTATGTAGACACCCTAACCATTCATACATGCCACAATAGTGCATGAGTTTAGGACATTTTAAAATTATTCTAGCTAACCTATGAAAAAGAGTATCAAGTCTAGACAGCCATTCATGGGTTACATCATCATATAACATATCACCATAGTCTACGAGTGGCAATATCTAGGCCTTGATAATAAGATGCAAAGCTTCTGGTACAAAACAATTCTTGTTTCTATATACGAAACCCACCCACTTACTAACCTGATAAATTAAATTATCCATGTGTGGATTCCCAGAACCTAATTTGTCCAACCAAAAACCCAAATATTTATAGTATTCAACAGTCTCCAGAATAGTGCCATGACAATCTGAAATTACTAAATCAGGTACCCCTGTTTAACTTAAAGACTGATCCAAACAGCATACACTTGGTTTTGGAGGAGTTTAGCTTCAAATTAGACTCAACAAAAAAAGACTAAAGAAGGTCAAAATTGACCTGGAGCTTATTTTGGACTTCAAAAACTGTTGGACCAGACTGATATAAACTTGTGTCATCAGCATAAAGGTGATAATGAGAAGCCCCTACATATTTTCTGATATCTTTTAGATAAACCAAAAACAATAAAGGGCTCAAAACTGAGCTGAGAAGTAAGTCAAAACCAAGAGTGAATCAGATTCAGTGCCATTTACTGCTGTTACCTGACACTTGTCAGTCAGGTAGGAACAGAACCATTTCAAAGTCAAACGGCTCATCCCCACCTCACACAGTCTTTGCAATAACAATTGGTGATCCACTGTGTCAAAGGCCTTGGAGAGATCGACCAGAATAGCACCAGTAAAACAATGAGCATCACTAGCTGTGCTGATCTCATCCAAGACCCCCAACATGGCTATTATAATCCCATGCTGCTTCCAGAAACTAGACTGATACCAATCCAACAACTTATTCCCTTCCAAACCTTCCATTAGTTGTCCAACCAATTGCTTTTTGAGAGCTTTACTCACTGTAGGCAACAGAGAAATAGGTCTGTAGTTGGATAGGTGGCCAGGGTTGCTCCCCTATAAAATGGGGAACACCCTGGCCGACTTCCAACCTCCAGGCAAATAACCCATCTCAATAGATAGATTAAATATGTAAGCTAACTGCCTGGCTATATGGGTTGCTGCAAATTTTAACACGGTTGCCGACAAATTATCTGGTCCACAACTTTCTTTAGTCTTCGGCAGTAACAGTATTTCCTGCTATAGTAGCATATTAGTTTTTAACGTGGTTCAGAATCATTATATGTTAATTTGAAAGATCTGACTAAAAAAAGGAAAACATTTTTCTCATTTTTATAGATTTCAGCCACCTCTAAAGAAAAAGCTATAAACCTTAATGCACCATGTCACTGAACAACAGTATGCTACTGAACAACAGTATTTTACATCCTGCAGAGTTTATCCTGATTGGATTTTCTGGGATTGAAGACAAACAATATTGGCTTTCTATCCCTTTCTTTATCATATACATAGTAGGCCTTTTAGGGAATTTTACAACACTGTTAGTTATCAAAACAGAACAAAGTCTCCATGAACCTATGTATATATTCATTTGTATGTTAGCTGCTATAGATATTATGCTAATCATTTCTGTGCTTACTAAATTATTGGGAATATTATGGTTTGATGTAAAGACTATAACATTTGAAGCTTGCATTTTACAGATGTTTGTAATACATTTCTTAACAGCTATGAATACAACCCTTTTAGTTGTAATGTCATTTGATCGCTATCTTGCAATATGTAACCCACTCAGATATCCATCTATCGTTATAGGTAAATTTATTGTGACAGCAGGTATACTAGTATTGGTAAGAAGCTTGGGTTTGATACTGCCATTGCCTTTCCTTGCTGTAAGATTGCCATACTGTGCAACTAATGTTATCGCTCACTGTTACTGTGAATATACTGCAATAGTTAGTACATCATGTGCAGATGTTGAGACAAGTACATTTTACCTAAAATGTCTATTTTTACTAATTACAATGCCAGATATCATATTAATTGGATTTTCATACTCTATGATTCTCAGAGTTATACTAAGAATGAAAACTAAAGAAGCTCGACAAAAGGCATTTAGCACCTGTAGCTCTCATTTCTTTGTGATTTTGACATTTCACGTGTTAGCAATATTATCATATGTACTGTTTGGTTTTCCTCCTTACATTCGCATCATGGCAGCAGTTTTATTCACTGTGCTCCCTTCCACATTAAATCCATTCATATACAGCATTAGAATGAAAGAGATTCGTCAAAAGATAATAAAGGTTTTTAATTCAAAAGTGGTTCCTTAGGTTGATGAGTAAGCGAAATGATTTTATTGGGACAATACATAATGGCAAATAAAGAAGACCTGCTTACATTAATGTTACATTGTTAACTATTAGATATTGTTCGGGTACTTAATAAAAGTATATATGTTCATGTTGGTGCTGTAATTGAGAAATAAAAGTTAAATCCATAACATGAATGCAAGTGTCCTTGATAAAATGGGGTCTATAACTGCATTGCTGTACTAGCACATGCAAAAATGACTATCATGGTTCAATGCAATGAACATGCGAATGCTATACCTAGTAGAAGGGTTGTATATAAATATCTTGAAAGTAAACAGTTGGAAGTATACAGTATAACTTCAAAAAGATCATTGTGAAGTCTGATATTTTTCTAAACATTTTCTGTCAAAAAATGTTGTACACTAAGTACCCAATCTGGCATTGAGATGCCTGCTTTTCTCTGACATAAAAAGGCTATTTGTTTCTGTAACCAGCATTTCACATAGAAACATAGCATCTCTCAGCAAATAAGAACCTGATGGCCCACCTAGTGTGCCATATTTTCCCTACCTATAGAATCTCTGTAGAACCTACTCAATCTCCAGTATCCCCCCCATCTCCACCTCTAACATCCCTCTGTGTCTGTCTCATGCATTCTTGAACCTTGTCACCATTTCTGCCCCACCACCTCTGCTGGTATGCTGTTCCATGCATCCACCACTCTCTCTGTGAAGAAGTACCTCTTTACACTTCATCTCAGACTCCCCTTTATAACTTCATAACATGATCCCTTGTCCTTGAACATTATTTCTGTAGAAAATCCTTCCCTCCTGTAAATTGTTTTACTTGTGAGGTATTTGAATGTCTCTATCATAGTCCCACTTTCCTACAGGCAGGTACGTGTTAAGTTTCTTGAGTCATACCTTTTGGGGCTTTTGATGCAGTCCATGCACCATTTTGGTTGCCCTCCTTTGTACTGCCTCAGTCTTCTCTATGTCTTCACAGAGCTGGTGCATCCAGAACTGTATACAGTACTCAAGGTGTGGCCTAACCAGCGATCTTTATCAGGGTATTATTACCTCCCTCCTTCTGCTGGTGATTCCCCTTCCTATGCAACTCAACATCCTTCCGCCTTTCCCCACTGCTTTGTCACACTGCTTCACTATCTTCAGGTCATCAGAAATGATCACACCCAAGGTCCTTTTCCATGTAATGTAGTGTGTCTTTACTTGTCAAACCCTTAAATAATTTCCAAGAATATTTATGATCATCATATTTGCCCTATGGAAGCCAAGGCTAAAGTGCAGCTCTGTTTCACTGCAAAATATATATTGATCAGATGTCTGATAAATGATCCACCACCCTATATCACACATCACTTATCCCTTCCATAGATTTGTACGTTACACTTTTTGGAAAAATTGCACTTAGCTGTGCTATCCCCACTGCATGAAGTAATCTGCAACCCTCACTTAAGTTACGGGCCCAGGTCAGTTGTGATGTTTTCTAAACTCTAGTTGATGACCTCTGTACTTATGTCTGTACTTGTGGCTACACTATGATTATAATGTTAACAGTTTTACTATGATAAGCCGCAGCCTATATGGCACAGTTTATCATGTAAATACCACAAAATAATACGTACTCTCTGTATGCATTTTTTAACTTCCTTATTCCAAATATGTAATCTGTGTGTGCATTTTTTAACTTCCATATGCTTTATATGTATAATTTTTCTTCCTGTTTCATTATTGTAAATATGTGTGCATTATTATATCTTATGTCTATTGTTTCTTATGTACAATCTTGTATCCAGTTGTTACCCTGCTGTACCTCTAAATGTTTCTTTTGAACTGACTTTGCATGCTGTCCAATGCAGGACCTCCCTGTAAATGAGTTTTGCTCAAATGAACATTTTTTCTGGTAAAATAAATAAATTCAATACTATATGAAATGCAATACAGATCCTTTTTTCTACCATTTTTTGGCATAGCAGATTTTTGTGTTAGTTAATAAATCTATGGTCAATTAGATAATTCAAAAGGGTACACTGAAAAAATTGATCAACATTATCAAACACCCTTTTGATATCAGGGACAGTGTCAAATAAATTAACCTATTTGTATTTAACATATTTTTGGAATTAGATAATATAATATGAAAATATTGTCTGTGACTGCTCTCCCTGATCTACAACCAGAGTGTTTGTCACACAGAATGCTATTCTCTACTATCCATGAGTAAAGTTTCTCTATAAAAACACAGAGCATAGAATTTGTCACCAGATAAGGATCGCTTGGCCAACCCAGTCTTTCCCTTTTACTCAGCCTATACTTTTACCATAGACCCTACCTGATCTCCAGCTATTTCCCCTCCCCAATCTTTCCCAAATCCAATTTATTTGTACCTCTTCCATGCATGCTTGAAGCCCACCACTTTTTGCACCTCCACTACCTCCACTTGAAGACCATTCCAAGCATGCACCACTTTTTCTGTTAAGAAGTATTTCCTCACACCCCTCCTTATAGCTTTATTGCATGCCCCCTTGTTCTCATACTCCTTCTTCTCTCCATAATGTAATTACTGTAAATCTTACAGACAATTCTTAAGACTGTGATTGGGTTAATGGTTGGCAGTGTCATTATGATCACCCTTCTTTTGTATCTGAACAATGTCTCCAGTTCTCCATTCTTCTGGCATATTGAAATTATTATTAATGGAGGTAAATAGGTGGGAGAGAAGTTGGGCCCACCAAACAATATTACATAAAATATGTTCTGCTGATAATACATCTGTTCTTTAGGCATTATCTCTCTTTAAGCTTTTTAAACTACAAATAATGTCCATGGAATTCACGGGGTTACAAGACTAAGGGTTTAAAGGATTCGACTCCAGGCTACATAAGTAATTTTCCTTCTTGCAAAATATTGAATATAATGGTCTACTCACTTCCTGGCAGGGACAGTTGCCTCTATATTATTTTTATTATTTTTCATATGAGAAGTAATAAGATTCCAGAAATTTGTTGTATCTTTTTCATTAATAGCTGCTAAGAGATCATTCCATAGTCCCTTTTCAGAAAGACTTTTCTTGTTTCTTAACAGAGGACTTTACTCCCTTTTCACATTCATATATGATATTCTATATTGAATAACATCCTTAGATTTAGTTGCTCTTTCCAAATTAGTAATCAAGTTTCCCTTATTTTGAAATTTTTTATCAAACCAATACTGTTTTTTAACTTGATCTGTTTGTTTAACATTATTTAATAAATTAGCCCTCATATAATTGCCAATGCAAATAAATGCAATTAAAAATAATTCTGGAGTACATTTTCATTCAATATTCAAATCAGCTATCCCAAAAAGTTCATAAGATTGTATATGACATTTCATTTTATCAGATAGTGAATTATTACAAAAAAATTATTTCTAGTTCTTAAAATCATATTGTATCCATCTTTCCTTATTGAAATTGGTGGGGAGACAACATTGTTAACAACAAATTTTAGACTCTCAATATGGTAACATAATGGAAAATTATCAGCTGAAAATGGTTTCTCAACATTAAAAAGCACTATACTGCTAAAGAAATAGACATCAACACAAATAAGACATATTGTATATTAGAGTCTGCAGCCCACCCTTGGATCTTCCAGCTGTATTAGTTTTTTCCCTTTAAGTTCTGAGGTAACATATCCATGAATCATAAAGTGTAATGCATTTTAATCCATGTTTCCTGCAGGAGAAGAATATCAAAACCCTTAATATGCATACGACATTTTTCATGTGTTACTTTACTTCTTAAACTTACTATATTCCAGCTCAAAACTTTAACAAAATCTGAGGTTTGTACCCTACCTGCATTTACCGCACATCAAGCAGTTGGCCTACTATCCAAATAATCCAATTTGCTATTACAACTACATTACAGTATTCAATTGAAGACACAAATGATCATATTCCCTCTTTAGAGTATGGTATACAATTAGAATTACAGTACATCTTCTACACTCCCCCTTTTGCCTGTCTTACACATATGCATCTGGTACTACTACCTCTGCAATTCACATTAAATTTCTGTATAATTACTGACCAGCATTGTAATTATCCAAGTAACTGGGTTGTAATTCTGCATTACAACCAGTGATGGTAAGCATGAGTTGTCAGTCAACAAGCTCAAGTAACAATGTGTGTAGAAGTCCCAGAACATTTATTAAAAATACAGTCCTGTAATTATACATATAAAAAAAAACAAGACATGTGCAGATGTGTATAACTCAGAATTTTATATATACCCTTGGTGTGGGATGCTTTTATAAGCCCCTTGAGCTTAGCTCTTGGTGTTTATGTAGCATCCATCAGATGTGTATAAAATTCTGGCTACTCACCTACCAATTAATTATTGTCAGAGGGATTTTCCCCATGAAAATGAATACACACACAGATCATACTTGTTGGATGCTCGATTGGCAATTAATTTATTGACACATTTTCTTACAAAATGTATCACTTTCATCAAAATCATTCAAATGTTCATATGAACACTTTATACAACAATTCAGTCCATACACTTCTTGTAGTAATTTCCAGTCAATAGTTGTTCTTCTTCCATTAGTCTTCTCGGGGCAAGGACACAGGACCCAACGTCCTCTTCTGGTTCTTAACTAACATTTAACCACACATTTTACCTTCCTTCCTGGGGTCAGATGCCACTAACCCAACCCCCAGCTTATTTTCTGCTCAGCCCTCCCTCCTCCCATGTTGCAGCCATGGCCACATGCCCCCGATCTCTGTCAGTGCCTGATTCCTCCTCCCTCCTCCTCTATGCCCAATCTCACCCTCTGTACCCCACCCTGCCCTTTATCCTCCCTTCCACTACCCTATCTCCAGCCATAGATGATGAGCTTCCCTCATCCTGTGTCCCCTTTCTTTCCCACCTTTCTAGTTCCCAAATTATGTGTAGGAAGAAAAGGGACATGCCTACCCTAAACAAATGCACCCCATCCCCTCTATAACACCCAGGAATGACATAGGAAATGCCCCTATGTGAAATGTATTCTTCCTCCAATGTGGTGATCACTGCCAACACCCTTCTATTTAAACATGTTCTGGCCTTCTCCACTGATCTGATGTCTCTAGCTTGCCTCCAGACCCTTCTGGAGATGACTTTGGACTAACCAATCTTGAACCCTGGTCACCTGCCTTTTATGATATTCAGATTCATTATTATTTCCTGCCACTGGGCCCCTATGACCTATCCCCAAATCACCACCTTCCCCCGTATAAATTATTTAGAAATCAGGTCTGGGTCATTTGAATTTTAGTTCCTCTAAAACTGGCAAGAATTGTGCCCACTTCATACCCAGGACTCCTTTCCACTGTATTCTTGTGTCCTCAGCCACCCTGCAAAGTTGACTACCTCCTGGCACAGATGTTGCGTGCCTTGCCGCCAGTACACAAAGGAATACCAGTGATCCATACTTGATTTTACCATCTCATTTCTTTTGGTATAAATCACATAGCCATTACAGTAACTTCCTAATGTATCTCTTGTAACAATTGGACTTCCAGCTGCCCACCCATTTTACTTCTTTCTCGGAGCCCCCATTGTGCTGCCATATCTGAGGCAGTGCCTATTCTAAAGGAATGCAGTGAAAATTGACTGGGATCTTCCCCTACAAAGATCCCTGTCACTTGATAGCAAGTAACCAGCATTCCATCACAGTGAATGAATAAATTCCTCCCCCTCTCAGGTGGATGGCTCTGTAATCTGTCAATGCTGATACTGCACACCAACCCTTCCTTACCTGTTTTTCTAATATGACTTCAGTCCCCCCTCCTGCTTGGTCTGTTTTGGACCGCTGCAGACCAAATTATTACCCTTTCAAGCCTCTGCTGGACTTCTTCCCATAATAGTCTCCCAGAAGTCTCCTTCCTTCTTTTTGTGACCACCTTCCCTACACTGAAGGCTTCCCAGCCATGACCATAAAGATCACCCTGAATAAACAGTCTTCATACTAAGATGTGTATACATGCCCAGAGCTCCCAGGACATTTACCAGTAGTTGTCTTCTGCTGGCTTCCTTTCATCACCTGGCCTCCTTTGGGTCCTTTGCCACCCTATAAGCATTCACCATACTATCATGAATTTGCTTGGCTCTGCCCATCTCCTGGTGCTACATGCCCACCCAATTCCCACTAACTGAACCCCTATGGTTGTGTGTAACATGCCCGCCTCCCATTTCCTGACTACAGACTGCACCATCTGGTCCTCAGTTATGGGTTTACTTATCTCATAACCCTTCTGCTGCCAAAACTCCTGGAATGCGTTCCATAATCCCTCATATACTCTTAACATATTTGCAGACCAAGAGCTCTGATACAGCAGTCAGGCTGCTTCCAGCCAATCTACCACAACTGAGGTGGAACCATTGCTTTTTGGATGGTAGCTTGTGGTCTCAAAGACCTGGATCTGTCCAACTGAAGATGGAAAAGGCTGACAGCTATTTCATTCCGAATCCTCTCAATGTGCCATGCTTTGAAAGACAAGTTATTTGTTAGACCGAGCAAGATCAGCTGATGTAATATGCTTATCACCATCTCTCTGGAACCCCCTCTGCCTGTTGATGACCTCGACCACTGCCTTGTTTCATATCAGAAAATGATCTTTTGGTTCCTCAGTTTCACTCCCCATGACAGCATTGCTATCCAGAATGGAAATATCTCCAGAAATGTGATGTCCTTTAACAGGCCCCTCTTACCCCATTCTTCATGCCAAGCCTCAGACATCTATTACCCTTGAAAGTATGCACCCAAACTCAGAACCCCAGAGGCATCTGTGTAAAATTCCAGGTCCGTGTTGAACTACCACTACCCCTTTTGAGATATCTACCCAATTGTGCGATAACTTCATCTTTCCCATAGCCCGTGCCCGCCATGGTCCTACAGTCATGCAAATGAAGTTTAAGTGCCTCATGAGCTGTTGCACTGCTGATAGGAGGACCCTCCTTCTGCTCCCTACCTGCTGTAGCAGCTATTTGAGCCTCAGTTTCTTGTCCTCTGAAAGTCAGAACCTTTCTTGTTCTGCATCTACCTCAATGCCCAGACACTCAAGCATTCTGCCCCACCCCTCTATCTTGCCCTCCGCTAATGGAACCCCAATCACCTTGGACATCTCTTGGAAATCTTTTAGCATTGCCACTCCTTCTTTCTTCCCCTGTTCCACAGAAAGGAAATTGTTTAGGTAATGCACTATTGCCTTGTGGCAATACCATTCCCCCAACACCCATTGGCATGGCTTTGTCAAAATAGAATCTTCCATGAAATTTAAATTCCAAAAGGTCCCAGTCCTCAAATCTGACCTGTAGCAATCAAAAACCTGCCTGTATGTCAGTTTTGTCCAGCCATGCCCCTTCTACTGCCCTGATCAGCTCTACCACCTGATCAAGTGTTACATATTTACTGCGGACAGGTCCTCTTGGATGCTATCATTCACTAAAGCCCTCTCTGGATATGACAGGGGGTGAATCAACTGGAATTCACCTGCCTGCTTTTTTGGCACCACCCCAAGAGGTGATATCCTAAAATTATTAAAGGATGGCTCACTGAATGGGCGCGCCACCCTGCCTGCTGCTGCCTCCTTCTTGATCTTCTTGTTCATGATATCCTCCCTATCCTTGATGGAATCCAAATGTTTTGCAGATATTCATTTCTGCAGACCTTGATAACCTAAGCTGAAACCCCATGTGAAGCCCTCCCTTAACATTCTCTCTTTTTCCCTTTCTGAGTATCCCTTGGTCTATTTCCATATCACCCCCACTTTACTGGGGTCCGTGCCAATGGGAAACTCTGTCTCTTCCCTCCTTTTGCTGTCCCCATAATTACCATTATACCCTGCCCCATTAGCCCCTTTTCCATTATTGCCCTTTCTGTGTGCCCCCCCACAGTAGTTCCCACCTCAAGAACCAGAATAAGCTCCCTGAAAGAACTAATCACTGTAGTTCTGAGATCCTGATCTCTCCCCCATCAACCTACAGTGTGACACTGGGTGTTGCCCTGAGCACCAAATGAACGTTGTTATCTATTGCTGTTTTTTTGCCCTTCTCAATAGTACTTGGGACATCTTTTACAGTACCTGCTTTTGTTTTCAATATAAGTTTTATTTCCACATTTTTTATAGGTATCATTTATAAAGATGTCATTTTCTTTTAAATTAGGACAGTCCTCTAAGACCATATTCCCTTGCCTACTTTACTTTCAAACCAACACTAACATAATGTAGTACTGTACTGATGTGTAGATTA
This sequence comes from Neoceratodus forsteri, assembly GCA_016271365.2. NCBI lineage: Eukaryota > Metazoa > Chordata > Ceratodontiformes > Ceratodontidae > Neoceratodus > Neoceratodus forsteri. The sequence goes on from CM057458.1 coordinate 1,307,064,034, forward strand.
CAAAGTATTGCAGATTAATTTTTCTTTCATTAAAGATTCCGGAATATTATAAACAGTAATCTTAAGCCTGAAAGTAGTTTCAGAGCTGTCATTAGGAAGATGCCTAATATACACTATTGAGAGTTTCTCTTGCTGACTGCATAGATGTCATAACTTATCAACCAAGACCTCCTTATTCTTTATGATTTTTTTGTTTTTTGCTTTTTTTAATTGATATTTATGTTGGATTACTTGATCTTCCCTCTCCTCATGCACTATTTTTGTTTCTCCTGTTTCTTTGTTCTCTCTTGATTGCCTTAGTCTTCTGTTTTGGTTATTTCTGCTTGTTCATGTATTGTTACTGTACCATATATATATATATATATATATATATTTTTTTTTTGCAAATGTCTGTTCTCTTAAATGTCTTAGCATATCTTTCCTTGTTCCTTCCTTACAATTTCTTATGTGGTTTCTTACTTTTTTCCTTTTTACTTTAGATTGACTTCTTTTTTACAATTATTTGCTAGTCCTTTTCTAAGATTTTTATTGTTTTCCAAATCCTGCTTTTTAACCCATAATATTTATTTTATTATACAGCGAGGAAAGATTCTGTGATTTAAAGTTTCCAATATGTCTTTCAGTAAAAATAATTTTCCAGCATTGCTCCTCTAATTGTTTTTAATTCATCCTGTATAGGTTTATAAAGCAGATTTTCAGTTCTGTCTGTGAAGCATGAATCTACTCCCCACCGTCAAATTAATTTTCTGGATCTAATTGATTTTGCTGAGAACATAATAACCATAAATGAGGAACATCAAGATAATTAGAAGGGGGATATAATTTGATTCTTTTTTTCTTTTTTGTGTCATAAACAGTAAAATTAGTTAACGTAATTCATATTACCTTCAGGAGATTGTTCAGCTTGCTCATGAGGAAACAGATTCCTGAGTTGTTACTTCATCAATCATATTTATTTAGTTTTTGTTTACCAGGTACATGCACTAGACAATAGGATGACTATTTTGGGACACAACCTGGGAGAATTACAAACATCTAATAGGTTTACAGTTTCACATAATGATACAGGTAAAAGTGAAAGCAAAGCATAACAACAATTAACTGTAGGACAGATCACAGTAAAAGCAGACAGTGTATTATATCTGAGCTAAAACAAACCTTGAGTACATTGACTGTGGCATAGATACAGAAACTTAGAAATTGATGGCAGAAAAGGACTGCTAGGCCCATCCAGTCTGCCCTTATACCCAACCTGTGTCAGCAGCTGCTGACCCTACTTGGTCATTGGCTTAAGCCTCTCCTTCACACCTCTAGGATTCCCTTATGCTTACCTATGCATGTTTGAATCCCCCCCACTGTGCTCACTCCCACTACGTCATGGGCCAGGCTATTCCATACATCCACCACCCTTTCCATAAGGAAACACTTCCTCACATTGCTTCATATCCTGTCCATCCAATCTCATATTGTGCCCCCTCATTGTTGTACATCTCCTATATTGAAAAATGTTGCTAACTTGCACCTTGTTTATGCCATTTGGATACTTGAAGGATTCTATCATATCTCCCCATTCCCACCTCTCTTCCAGTGTATACGTACTGAGGTCTTTTAATCGCTCTTCACATGTCTTTTGGTGCAAGCCCTGCACCATCTTAATTGTCCTTCTCTAAAATGCCTCCACCCAGTCTATCTCCTTATGAAGATGCAGCCTCCAGAACTGTACACAGTACTCCAGATGAGGCCTCACCAGTGTTTCGTACAGTGGTATCACCACCTCCCTTCTTCTGCTAGTGATAACCTTTCCAATTCACCCACAACATGCCACTGGCTTTACCACTGCCTTTGTACACTGTCTGACCACCTTAAGGTCATCTGAGATGATTATCCCTAAATCCCTGTCTTCCCTGCTGATTGCCAGCGACTCCCATTCCCATCCTGTAACTCTCCGAAGGGTTTCTACACCTCAGGTGCATGATTTTGAATTTTTTTGCCTTGAACCTCAGTTGCCACTCTTCAGACCAATTTTCCTGCATTCCTAGGTCTTGAGGCACCAATGACCCAGGTTCAGGAATGAACCTGGGTCTTGGAGGACCAGCAGGAGGAGATGGATCAAGCATCCTGGGGACTGCTGTCCTTCTCCAGGGGTCAGGTGTGGAAGAGTGTCTGGCACTTTTCTGACCCTTGGTGGAGGTAGGGATTAACCCTGTGACTGGTACCATCTTGTTAGGGGGGCTGGGTGGATTCTGTACATCATTGCATGTCCCCACCCCTGAGGGAGCAAGTATCCACAAAAGCCAGCCCCTGGAATGATGACCTGTTCCCCCTGCCATTTACCACCTCCGATGTCCACCAGAGGGGTCCTGGTCCTGTGGCCCTGACCCAAGTGGTAAGCTGGGGCTTGCCAAAAGTGTCCATTGGGAGGGGGAGCCCCCAGCACACCTGCCCAGGAGGCAAGCCTGGGCATGGAGATGATGGGTGGGTGGGTCCAAGGACAGGGGGACTGGACAAATAAAAAGCTTTCCTAGGTCCCTCCTCATTTTCTCCAATCCATCTGGTGTGTCTACCCTGTTACAGATCTTGGTGTTATCTGCAAATAGGCAAATCTTCCCTTCTAGCCCTTCAGCAGTGTCACTAATGAAGACATTAAAAAGGAATGGCCCCAGGACTGATCCTTGAGGTACCCCACTGGCTGTCCCCCTTTCCTCAGATGGGATCCCATTTACCACCACCCTCTGCTTTCTGTCCTTCAGCCAGTTTCTAACCCAGTTCACCACCTTATGATCCACACCCAGGCTACCCAACTTGTTTACCAGTCTTTTATGTGGTACAATGTTGAAATCCTTGCTGAAATCAAGGCATGTGACATCCATTGCTCACCTTTATCCAACTCCTTCATCACCCACTCAAACAAATCTATCAAAACTCCAGCAAAAGTGGCTGAGGCTCCCTTGTGCTGTCCCTTATGCACCTCCCTACCCCCCTTCCCTTCCTGCTGCCTGGCCATTGTTCTGGCTCTTGGCTCCTCCCCTTCCCTATCCCCTTCCCTTCCAAGCACAACCATTCCTTACAGGAGGGAAGGGGTGCACCAGGACAACATGGTCTGCCCCTTAAAGGGCAAACTCCATTGTCCCAGATTCCCCCCTTTTCCCTCACAAAAAACACAGAGACCATTGCTTGTTGTTGTGCTCAGATCGGCAATTAATTTATTTAAATCCATCAATCCATAATTCATTTTCCATTTCTTTATTGTCATATATCCATAATTTCAATTTATTTCCATCCATATATCACTTTCTGATTATCCATCCCCCAGATGAAAACCTGGGTGCCTTCTTCTTCTCCTTTTCTGTTAGGTAACGGTGAAAACCGAGACCGTTTTCTCCTTCATCTTCTTCTTCCTCTTGTGTTACTCCTTTTTTCTTCCCCCCTTCCCGTCCTCCCCCTTTTTCCCCACTAGCCAGTCTCCAGCTTGCGTTGGATGACTGGCTCCCCAACCTAGGGTATCCCCCCCACGTCTGCTCTTTTTTTTTTATCTGTTTGTCTGTCTTCGCCATTCTTCTATGAAACCCATCATTTCTGCATTAAACATATCTACTGCTATATCTGACAGGTGTATCCCGTCTGATCTGTAGAATTCATCCACCCATTCTTCGATCCCACGCAGTATCACCTGTCCTCCCATCTGCCTTATCAGTGTCTCCACTTGCCTATTCATCTTCCTCCTGGCCCTCTCTACCACCCTGTGGCTGTGTTCCTGTCTCTATACTCTTCTTGGTATTATGTCCGACCATGCAAGGCATACCTGAGGCCACCACTGTCTTAATGCCGCTAAGTCCTTCTTAATCTGCAAATATGTGTGCACCCACGGTCTGCCTGCCAGGTCGTTGCCCCCTAGGTGTATAATGATTAGGTCTGGACTGGGCCAATGTCTCTTGAGCTCTTTCAAAACAGGGAGCAGCTGTGCCCACCTCATCCCCCGCAAGCCGTGCCATACCAACCTACACTGCCTTGCATCCTGGTATAACTGTTTTCCCCCAGCTTTTGTCTCCACTCTCTTACCAGCCCAGTAAATATAGGAATGGCTGCAGATCCAGACTTCTGTGCTCCTCCCTCTACCAATGGGGTGCAACAAAACAAAATTAGTTAATTTACATGTATTCTCCAATATCCTCCCTGCCTTATCCCCCTCGCCTTATTAATATATGTAGATTTTTTTTTCTTCTCCCAGTTTTTTTTTGTTTTTTTTTTATGGCAGAGCTCTGATGTATCTTTTGTAACTGGTTGACCGCCAGCGACCTTTTACCAAAATGTCCTCCACGGGTTCACCCCTGGCCGCCCACTGTGAAGCTGCCCCAATCCGCAGGGAATGGGATGAGTAATTAGCTGGGTTCTCACCCAAAAACGCCATTGCCTTTTTTAACACTGCTGTAATTTGATAGCCAGTGACCCTTTTTCCATCCCCGTGTATAAAAAACTTCTCTGTCCTGATTACTTGCCCTGCGGCGAAAGCCCACAGGGCCTGTACTGGGCATATCGTGATCTCTGATCGCCCTCTTAGTGTTATTATGCAACCTTGCCCTCTTTGGTCAGACTTAGACCGTCTTAGTTTAATCCATATTTCCTTTGTCCCCCAACTCACATCTTCCCATTCCGCACCACCTTCCCAGTCATTTATCCCATGGCCTAACACCTCACTCACCCTCAGAGCCCCTGCAAACATTGTCACATAAATCGTGTGAAATAGCTGGGCCTCGCCTTTCGATGTGCATATTGCCGGGAGCACTTTATTAGCCACTGCTCCCCTATAGGTCTGTGAATGTCCCTGGTCCCTCCTCTTAACCTACCCCAGCCCTGCATCATCCTTCTGATGAACATTGCCTTTGTTGGGTCCCACCATCCTTTTAGGCTGCAGATCACACTGATCCCTGCTAGACTGTGGTGTGAGCCATCCCTTTCTGCCATTGTTCCACTGTGAACATTCCCAACTGTTCTTCAGATAATGGCCCACTTACCTCCATCTGGTGTTCTGCCCTGAATGTTTGAAAGACCTGCCAAGCCCCATCGTAGGCCCTCAGAGTCCGGGGCACCCATGAGCTACGAAACAACAGTTCTGCTCCTTCCTGCCAACGTCCCAGATGTCCAATGGTATGGGTGTTTTTTGTTCTTCCGCTGCTGGTGCCAGCTTCCGGAAATTGTCCAGCTGCAGACGGGAAAGGCTGTCAGCCAGGGTATTGTGTACCCCTTCTATATGTTTTGCTCTGAAAGACATGTTTAGCTGCAGAGCCCTTAAAACTAACCGTCGTACTACCTGCATGACTGTGTCTGACCTGGCTCCCTTATTGTTCAGTACGTCCACCACCACTCTATTGTCACACCAAAATGTCACCTTCTGATCCCGTAATTCCTCTTCCCAAACCAAAGTGCATGCCCATATAGGCATGATCTCCAGAAGTGTTATATCCTTCACTTTCCCATCCCTCACCCAATTGGCTGGCCATGGTTCTGCGAACCACCTGCCCCTCAGGTAACCTCCCATGCCCAGTCCCCCGGCCGCGTCTGTGTATAAGTCCAGGTCTGTGTTGTACAACCACTCTTCCTGCCAAAACGAACACCCATTATAGTCCTTCAAAAATTCCTCCCATACGCTAAAATCCTCCCTGATGCTGCAAGTCAGGTTAACCCAGTGATGTGGTTTTGTGACCCCAGCTGTCGCCCTGGCCAACCTTCTGGTGAACGCTCTCCCTGGCCCAACGGCCCTGCATGTGAAATTCAGATGTCCCAATACCTGCTAAACTCATTTCAATTGAACCCTCTTCTTGCTGGCGTGTATCCCAATTAGCTCCTTCAACCTCCTTACTTTTTTGTCTAGCAACCTAAAAACTTCATTTGTGGCATCAATCTCTATCCTGAGGAATTCCATAACCTTGATGGGCCCTTCTTTTTTTTCCAGTGCCAGTGGGACCCCTAATTCCCAGCACAATTCCTGAAACTTAACCAGCATTCTCTGTGTCTCCTCTTTACCCTTCCCAATGAGGAGAAAATCATCCAGGTAGTGGATGACTGACATGTAACCTGTTTCCTCTTGGAATATCCACTGCAAGCATGTGCTGAACACCTCAAATGTCGTACATGCTGTGGAGCACCCCATAGGCATTGCTTTGTTGAAGTAATACCGTCCATCATTTTTAAAACCCAAAGGATCCCAGTCTTCCCTCCTGACTGGAAGCAGTCTGAAGGCGGACTCAATGTCCGTTTTTGCCATCCATGCATCCTCTGTGGCCCGGATTATCCAGACCGATCTTCGAGTGTTGCGTAAGTCACCATGCTGTGCTCCTCCCCAATATAGTCATTTACCGAGTCACCTTCTGGGTAAGACAAATCGTGTATTACCAGTATTCCCCTTCCTGCTTCTTAGGTACCAAACCCAAAGGCGATATCCACATGTTTTCCAATGGGGGGGTCATCAAATGGACCCTCCACCCTACCAGCTGCCTTTTCTTTCTAAGTCTTTTGCCTTAACATGTCCTCTTTTCCCTTCACAGACCCCAGGTTGCTCACCTCCCTTGCCTGCCTGGGACCTTTCGACTGCAATGAAAACCCTGTGTCAAAACCACGTAAAATCATATCCCACATGCTCGTGTCCAGGTATCTGTCCAGGCAAGCTGACTAGGCCGTTATGTTGATGGGGGTTCTGGCCATCCCAAATTGGGCCTTGTTGCGCTACCTTGGACCCTCCCCTCCTGCCTGCCCCTCTCCCTTTGTTTCAATGTTTTTGACCACCTCTACCCCCATTTCCTCTGCCCCTCCCTCCATTGCTCCACATTTGTCCTCAAAAGCCCTGGCCATCCCGAAAAAACTGTTGGCTTGATCCTTGCCCCCCGTACCCTTGTGTTCCTTGTATACTTGTAGTTCTGCATTTGCTAGCCGAGTGCCCCCTCCACATTTTGTGCAGGCATGCCGAAAAGGACACTGAGGCCATGCGCAGAAAGTCCTATTATATGCCCAGCAGCATCTCACAGGCGTAGCCCCTTTTTTACCCCACCCTCCATCGGGTGTGGACTGATCCGCTACATAATCCATCCATAAATCTATTTGCTTGATGTCCCATCTTACATCCCCAAATGTCGCCATGCGCTGCTGAAAATATTCATCGTAGTATATCCATCCCACCTCGCCTTTTGCTTTAGCTCTCCATACTATCAATGAATAAGTAATGAGCGGGATACCTAACTCTGGTCTTCTTTCCAGAGCTATGGCTGAAAAGATTGCAAAACCTAAGAACCACCCATTCCAGGTCTTCCCTTTCGTGAATTTGTCTTCCTCTTTCTTTCCTAATAACACTATGGTGGCTGCCATCTCATCATTACCTATGCTCTCCGCCTCTTCATATTTTGCTGCCACCTTCTGGCTCACCAGGGCAAATATATCCACATATTCCCCCTTCCATATTTTTTTCTTTTGTGGCAATGGGCACATGCTCACCTATCCTCATCCCCAGTGCCCCCACCTCTCTTGTACCTTGCCCCTCTCTTTCCTCCCCATTCTCCGTATCTCCTGGCACCCCTTTTCTTGCCTTAAACTCTGCCAGGGCCAATTCCATCTGCCCCAAACCACCCGTCCCTAGTGCTGCCACTATTTGACCTATATACTCTTTTATGCTATCTCTTACTGTATTGGACACATTACCTGTGACCTTTTCCTGTCCGGGGTGTCTGGAGGCCTCCAAGGATCCCTTTGCTTCTTCTTGTGGGTGAGGCGGGTGAGATGAAAGTGGAGGGTGGGATACCGGGAGCTGTGGGTCGGACCCCCCGCTCTGAGTTTTTGGTCCCATTTCCCCCAGGGGGGACCCCCTTTAATATGGGGTGGGTGCCGGTGGGTCACCCGGCTGCGTGGGTATGGGCTCAGCAGTCCTGGCAGGCCCTCCTGCCCTCGACGCTACCCTAGAGGGACTGCGTCGTCCCCCAGATCCCCTCTTCCCTTTGTCACCTTTTTCCCCATCCGCTTTCCTCTTCCCCCCCGGGCTTCCCCAGGTCCTCCCCCTCCACCAGTTCCCAAATTTTGTTTGCTTTTTCAGCCAGCTCGATTATCGCCTTGTAAGCTTCTTCCTTCGACGGCCTGCTCTTCCTGGGTGCCATGTCCGTTCTGCACTGTGCTCTGTGAAGACAACTACAGAAAACAAAACAAGTTACTTGTGCCTCCGCCACCTCTCTCTCTCTCTCTCTATATATATATATATATATATATATATATATATATATATTATTTTTTATTTGCCCAGGTTCCGCTGTCCGGGCCGACCTTCCACCAGTGAGGTGCATCCTGCCCCCCCAAGAGCTGCTCTATCTGTACCGCCTGGGCGTATAGGAAAGCTAAGTGACATGCCTAGGGTCATACAGCTTGCATTGGGAGCTGTGAAATCTAAATCCCGTGTGTGTCTATTGGATGTCACCGGGTTGCAGCTTATCCCTCAAACCCCGGGTTACCCGGCCTCCTTCTCTGTGCCAGGCCTCGAGGTGCCATGCCATCTGCTCCCTTCTGCTCTTAAAAATGTGGGTCCTGTGCCCCATGAGCCCGCTTCCCCGTAAGCTCCCATTCCCCTTTACTGTATGCCCCTCTTTATTTTTTGAGTGACTTGTCCCTATTCCCCTGCCTCCCTCTGTCTCCATATGACTATACAAGCACTTTTGCTTTGTGCTGTGGTAATGCTCTTTTATCCGCACTCTCCTGCCAGACTAAGTCCTTCAGCAACAATAAGGTCCCCCCCGTGGGGGAATGTCATGGGTTGAGGGACCATGTGAACATCCGTGAATTGCGGCAATGAACCTTCCCATCCGGGCCATTGAACCAGCCAAAGCAGTTCCCCACCAGGTGTGTGACATCACGCCATGTGGTCGTCTCCCTGCAACCCCCCCGGCCCTACAGGGCCCCTTCCAGCTATCCCCCTGCGCTCCCCTTTTATTCGCCGACATTCCAAGCCTGCCCAGTGTCCTACCCCCTGCCCAATTGCACGCTTCTCCATCCCCTTGTGCCCTGCCACACCCTACCCCCAGGTCCTCTGCTCCTTCCCTTCTGTACCATAAATTGGTACTCATGCCTTCGAATGATCATCTGGTCCCCCTATCCCAAACCCCCCCCACTGAAAATGACAGCCCCTTGGGCCCACTCGCCCCATCCCACGTGGCATGCAAAAATGCCATTTTGGCCTTAGGCCTCGCTCACATGGCGTGCTGCCATCCCATGTGGCGTGCAAAAATGCCATTTCGGCCTTAGGCTTCGCTCGCATGGCATGCTGCCCCGCACGCCTCCCGTTTCCCTCTGTCAGCCTTCCAGCAAACCGCCTCATGGCACACACACTCCTTCTCAACATACATTTTGCATCACAAGCTTCCCCATTTAGCCCCCCGACCACAGGTGGCGCCACACCAACGGGTCACTTGCTCCAGAGCCCTTTCCTGGTCTTCTATAGGATTCAACACACAACCTTCTGCTTTGCTTATGAGAAAATACCACTGCACCACAAGGCCTGCTCCAGGAACCTCTTCATCTTATACCACGCGCTTCTCTTTAGTAAAAGAGAAAATACCACTGCACCACAAGGACTGCTCCAGGCACCTCTCCACCTCACAAATGCATTTATCCCCAGTCCTAAAAGCAGCTAGTTACCAGTGCAATGGGGGGAAAGAACGTAGCGTCCCAGCCAAAAAACACACCTCTCTTCATACCTAACAGCAGCTATATGCTAGCAACTTGGAAAACGGAGCGCCCCAGCCCTTAGCCACCCCGGGTTCTTCTGCCCCCGAGGCCTACCCTGTCTCCACAGGCCCCACCTGGCCCAGATCCTTGCAGACCACACGCCACGTGGCACGCCTCCCACGTGGCCTCCCCCACTCCTGGCTCTGCCTCCTTCCTTTTTTGGCCACTCCTTGGCCTGCTAACCCCCACTGACCAGCGTTTCATTTTTTTTAAATCGTTAATACTCTACCAACCACATATTCCACCCTTTTTGCTGCCTAAATGACACTCCACTGATCACTCCTTCTTGTAAAGGAGCTCTGATCAAACTGTGCCCTTGTCTGCTAGTCTTCACTTCCTTTCCACAAATGATGTACACACATTTTTTTAAATCACATATCTAAACAAACAATTGCTGCCTCCTTACCTCCTTCCGCTGTGAAACCAACCTCAAAATTAAATGCCAAATCTGACGTGCTGCAGTTGATCAAGATCAAAACTCCAGCAAAAGTGGCTGAGGCTCCCTTGTGCTGTCCCTTATGTACCACCCTACCCCCTCCTCTTCCTGCTGCCTGGCTATTGTTCTGGCTCTTGGCTCCTCCCCTTCCCTACCCCCTTCCCTTCTGAGCACAACCATTCCTTACAGGAGGGAAGGGGTGCACCAGGACAACATGGTCTGCCCCTTAAAGGGCAAACTCCATTCTGATATTTTATTGTATGGGTCTGGTAATTTGCAGTCTGAAGGCCCAAGGATGCAGAGCCATAAACACACTTACCACTAACATCTAGCCTCCTAGATTCTTTATCAGGAGGCAAAAGACTCATGTGCCTAGGAGCTTTAGAGCAATCATGAGCAGCCATAATTACTACAGAGTCAGTTTCAAGATGAGCAGCACAGTTGGGCTTAGTAGATGAACCAGGTTACTGCTTGTCAGCCTTCCTGTGAACTGCAGGCAGGGTATTAGGCGTATGTCATGCAGCAAATATAGCATCCACTAAATGCAGGATACACAGAAGGAATTATAATGGAAGGTGTGCAAGGAATCTCCAAAAATTCCGTAAGATTTCTTTTAGTGGAATCTTCCTTCTTAACACCAATATCCATGGCAGACTACATCTGCTGCAGCATGACTTGGAAATGGGGATCCTCAGGGGGATATCTGGGTGTGTAAACCACTCCTCACTGCAGGATGATAGGGTGGAGTTGGAGGGCACATTTTCTTCATTAAACTGCTCCTCACCCTCATGTTCATGCTTCAAATCCCCCCTCAATATCCATGAGGTCAGGATTATATTCAACCTCATCATTGCCAGCACAAACAACAATGGGAGCCACTGAAGGAACTGGCAACACTAGTGGTGGATGAGTAGGAGGAATCTGTGGTATACTAGAAGAAGTCATCGACGAGGGCCCTGGAACACACAACACCATTGACTATACAGCTATTGTCTGCAACAATCACAGTAGCAGGCATTATAACAAGTCAAAAAAATGACACCAGAACAGCCTGGGAGTCTGCAGCACCCCATAGGTCCAGGACTACCTGCATGGAAGGGCAAGAGTCCAATGACAGCAGTGATGTACTGTCCATAGTAGGTATGGCAGCGCCTGAGTCAATCCCTGACCTTGATGTCCAACAGTGGTCAAGGAGACTGTTGTCAATGATGCCAGAGTGTGCATTGATGAGGACCTACCTGATTTTCTTAACATTGACCTGGAACTCACCAGTGAATTGGACTTTTCTTCATGCTTCTGCTTATGGCCAGATGACAAGGAGGCCCATAACAATGACTGCTCCTTGTTCTTGTCTTTTGATTTTGATGCTTGTTTCTTGGTCAATGGCAAGAGAGAGAAGCAGGCCTGGGACCCACAGTCTTTTCCATGGCTTTTAGCACTTTCTGACTGATGAAGGTCTCCTCGGCCTCTAGACAGCATTGTCCTGTAGCCTGGTTGAAACTCTGGCAAATCTCGCAGGTGCTCATGTTGTGAGACAGGCCCAAACAACACACACAGATAGTATGAGTGTTGTCCTTTTAGATTTTGCAGCCACAAGCACAATAATGGAACAGAGGTTCTTTGTCCTTTGGTGGCATACAGAGATGATGGTGATTTTACTTATAGTACTTCAAGAAAAAAAGACAGCAAAGACCGTTTTGACCTTGTTTCTCTTCAGCAGGTCCAACAAGGATGCTCAATGGCAGGAGAAAGAACTGAGGAGTGTTGGGACCACCCCCATAATATAAGCATTGATGCTGCACATCATTGTGGGTGGCCTCTGACTAGTAACATGTTTCTGTCTGGTCCTGATGCTGATGGCTTACAGTTCCAAAGGTGTGGCCTAATGAAGGAGATATCCTTGACAAAGATCTCCTAGTTCCTTGAACAATTATTTTGTTCTGAACATTCTGTACCAAACTATTTCCCTGGATTGTCCCTTCAGGAACTAGTCATCCAGATATAGAAAGACATAAAGCCCTTCCCCTAGAGGACTGTTTCAACAACCCTGAAGCATTTGACAAATGTCCATGCTGCTGAGAATAAACCAAAGCGCAAGACCCAAAACTGATCCAGCATAAAATGGAGGTACTACCTTGAGCATTTTTTAATCTTGATGTAAAGCTAAGCATTGTTCACGCAAGTCTTTGTTTTGCAGTGGCGTGGGTGGGGGGTGGGAGTCTGAAGAGACACCATTCAAAACTTTTTGTATTCGATAAATTTGTTTAGGCCTCTGAGGTGCAGTTCAGGTTGAAGATCTCCTATCCACTTGGGAACCAGGGGAGTATCTGGAACAAAACACCCTGTTCCTTTCTTTGGGAGGAACAGATTCCATAGCTCTCTTGTAGAATAGTGATTACACTTCTTTTCTCAGATAGTACACATGAACCAGATGACAATGAGATGGAGTTGGTGGATGAACTGGAGAGTTGGACAGCAACCACAGAGCATGCCCTTTTCCACTACTGTACTTCCAGAACCCACTCATCTGTGGTAATCTCTGTTAAATTTGATAGAAGGGAGATCCTCCCTGCCCCCACTTGTATTCCAAGAGGCAATACTGGAGGGGAAGATAGTAGGGAGTCAGAACATACCAGGGACAATGGTGCTGACTGGACTGGAACCCTTTGATGTCTTGGAATGGGTACTAGGGTGGGGGAACCTCCTCCATGACCACTGGACTGGAGACAGTAGCTGCCATGGGTCACTGGTATTTGAAATGAGCCTCTTCCACACCTCTTTACAGATTGAGGGTTCAGAGATTTAACAGGCTGTGAAATCATTTTGAATGATTAAGCCTGCTTATGAGCATTGTTAACATCAGTCCCAAACAGCCTGGAGCCCCCAAAAAGGTCATTCTATATGGCTTGTTGTATGTCAGTAGCAAAAGAAGCTACCCTAAGCCAGGAACATCTCCAAAGAACAATGCTGTAGGCAGCATCCCTGGCAGAAGCATCAGATGCATCATATGCAGAATGAAACATGTGCATTCCAGTGTCAATACTGGCTGAAGCAGCCTTAAGCAATTCAGTCTTGACAGGAATGTCAGGTAAAGACTAAAAATTAGACATGGCATATTTCCACAGGACATTCTGTTGTTTGATCATGTAGGCCTAGTAGTTTGCAGTTCTTAGGCTCAGGGATGCAAAGGCATACTTTTTTTGACTGTAACATCCAGGCTCCTGGATTCCTTGTCAGGAAGCAAAGTACTATTGATTCTAGGGGCTCTGGAGCAAATAAAAAGCATCCTTGATAACCACAGAACACATTTCAGGCTAAGAATCATAATAAGGCTTAACAGATAGAGCAGGGTACTATTTATTATTCTTTCTAGGTATTGCAGGCAAGGTGCCAGGCCTGTGTCAGGCAACAAACATAGCATCCTTTAATGCAGTAGATACAGGAGGCACTACAATAGAAGGAGCAGTTGTAACCTCCGGAAACTCCATTAAATTTATTTTCTGGAATCTTCTTCTTTGCCCTCAAAGCCCATGACATCCTGGATTTGTCTGATCAAAGCCTGAAATGAGGGATCCTCAGGAGAAGACCTAGAGGTATGTACCACAGAGTCCTCACTGCAGGAGTAGAGAGTGGAACTTAAAGGTAGTCCCCTTTCATAGGGATCTTCCTCTCTCTCCTCATCCTCCAAATCCTCGTCCATGTTAAGGTGGTCATGATTATATTCCACCTCATCATCATCTGGAATGATGGCATGAGGGCAACTGATGGAACTGATGACTGAGACAGCGGCTACAATGAAGAAACAAATGGTGTGCTTTTGTGTCCCATCAATGATGACAGTACTGATAAAGGAAGTCAAGTTGACAGGATTCTAGTTATTGTCATTGGCAGTGACAGTAATAGGCAAAGTATCATTTCAGAAAAAGATGTCAGCACATCCTGGGAGTCAATGGCCCTTATTAAATGGTTTATGACTACCGGCATTGACAGAATACAACCTGACAATGGAGGAGGCACACTTTCCATAACAAGTACAGCAGTGCCAGTGCCAGGCCTCATCCCTGATGTTTGAATGACAGTTTGGGGGGCTGCAGTCAACATTACTAGAGCAGTTGATGACAAGGACTTACTCCTTTAATTGGGAGCTCAACCACACCACAGATCAGTTTTGTCTTTGTTTGTGAGAATGGCTAGAGGAGAAGGGCTTCAATAATAACTGCTTTCTCCTTACTTTTTTCTGAAGTCCTTACTGACTGTCATTGAATGCCAGGGAGTATCCTTCCTGTCAACAGCCAGACATGATAAGAAAGTCTGTTTGGAGTCCATGACCTTGGCTTGAATTTACTAGTTTTTAAGGTGATTAAGGTATTTAGAGCCTACTTTTGGAAACTCCTTGTGGCCTTCTTGATTTTCTGACAGATCTTTTAGGCCTGAAAGTCATGGTACAGGCAAAAACAGTAAACACAAACAGTGTTAGTCATCCTTGTAGATCTTTTAACCACAGGTACCAAACTTAAATAAAGGTCCTTCTATGGCAGCATGCAGGGACAATGTTGACACATTTAGTAAAAAGTAAATAAAAGTAACTAAAACAATCGTGTTACTTGTCTTCTGGTCCAATGTATAGTCAACAGTGAAGGAGAGAACTGAGGAGCAATGAGGTCACCAACATTAGCAAAAAGTTTCTGAGTTGTCCTAACCATGATGGCTTAGAGTTCCAATGGTATGGCCCAATAGAAGAGATATCATATGTGAAGATCTGCAAAGGTGGTCAGGGGAAGGGAAAAACAGTGTTTAGATATATAAGAGAAAAAAGAAAGATTAGGGGAATTGTTAGGTTAAAGAAGAGGACATGTAAATAGATGAAGATGGTCAGAAAGCAGTCATGCATTTATACACAGGAGAATCCGCAGGAAGCGTTAAGTTAAAGGATTTTCCAAGATGGCATCCACGCTGGGTTGATCATCAGAATCTGGGAGCAGCAGCATAGTTTTATCATTTTATTTTGTTTTTAGTATACTCTCTTTTAAGTTTGTTCATGTGTTCAATATTTGAGACAGTGATTAGTTTAGTTAGTGAGGGACTAAAAGTGAGCAAAATTATTGCAGTGCGTTTTCTGCTTAGTTAAGCAGCAGTTTTTTTTGAATGACTTCTTAGTTTGGGGTCTTTTATTTGAAAAGAAAAGTTCTGTGGATCAGAAATGGATGTGGTGGCATAATTGGACAAATATTAATTACCTTTTTTTCCATCTGGCCATTTGATCCTGTGACTTTTAGGTGACTTGTATTGGGATCCTGGTGAGGAGTCCATTCTGCATTTGATCTCCGGAACTATTTTCAGGGAAGCAGCACTGGGTCGGTGCTGGTGCATGTTGAGAAGTGTGCATCTGGGACTTGGTTCATCACTGGACTGCTTGTTGGCCTGGAACTGCTTTCAAGGGATGCTAGGGGTTGCTGTGGAGATTGAAGAGGCCTATGGTGGAGTCACTTTTGGACTGTGGGTGGCTCCGATATTTAGGGCCCTTTTTTCTTCCTTCTCTTCCTTACCATTGCTCGCACGGGGTTGGGTTCGGGGTGCTACCTGAAGGCTGACTCTGACCCTATTATCCCTAAGCTCTTCACGGATTCAGGCAGTGGGCTGTGTCTAAGGAGAGCTGAGGAGTGGAGTTGCTGGTGATTAGGGAGAGAGGAGGATTGTGGTGGAATACTGTGAACCCAGTTTTGGAATGATGACTATATTTGGACTCCTAAAAGGTGAAAGGTTCCTCATCTGAATCACTTGGAGACCCAGAAAGCCCAGTTGGATCTGAGCTGGATAATTGGATTACAATCTGGTTTGACTTCTTCCCTCAATTCCTTACTGTTTCGGCCAATGTACTACTATTGTTATGGGCAGTAAGAGTGCCTAAAGTTTAGACTTGGACAGTGAAAGTGTCAAAGTCTTACATTATTTAATGTTCTTTCCCTAACAAATGTGAGAGGTATTGTTTGGGGAAATATAATTTGTTTATCTTCTGAGGAGATGAGAGCTCCCTAGATAGAGATAAATTCTGGATATGGACTATTTTTCTGTTGCTTTGAAGCTTTGAAGCTGTTGCACCCTGTTTTAAATAGTTTGCTTTATTTTTGGGGTTGGGGTGGTATTTGTTATAAGTTGTGTTGTTTATATGTTTATATATTATTTGGTTTGGGTTATTTATTTTTAGGAAAATGTGTTGGCCGGGGTCGATGGTTAGGCATTATTCCCCCTCCAGGTTGTGGGATCTTTGCCCTTTTTATAGCCCCCCTTTACCCCCGGAGGTGTATAAATGGTGTAGAGGATTGGGAATAGCTAGGAGGGTTAGGGTGGGGACTCGGCCTGTTGGGGGAATGGAGAAGAGTGGGGGGGATTGGAATTATGGGGAAAAGGAGATTCCCTGGGGAAAAATGGGTCCAGGAAAGGGGTTCTGCCTGTCTTGTTCCCATACCCAAGGGTTCTGCCTATTGCAGATGGGAAACTCGGTCTCCCTCAGCTGCTCATCGAACTCGGGCGGTGTTATGCAATGTGAGGTCTATTAAAAACAAGACTGCCATAATTGGGGATCTTGTTAATTCAACTGACCTGGCCTGTATCACCAAGACCTGGTTGGATGGAAATGCAGGCCCAATTTAGGCTTCAGCAGTTCCACCCGGGTACTCGGTGATACACTGCCTGAGGATTGGTCGTAGGGGTGGGGGTGTGGCCCGGTGTTTTAAATCAGAACTGAACCTGAGGGAAATTCCAGTGGGAGCCACCAACTCCTTTGAATGTATCATGGGTGAGGGTGTGGGTTGCAGGATTCTTCTCATCTACCATCCACCAGGAGATGGGAATGTTTTCCTGCAAGAAGTTGCAGACTTCATCACTGACCTAACGTTGGGACCCCATAGATGGCTGATCCTTGGGGATTTCAATGTTTGGGTCGACGATGAACTCTCTCAGTTTGGACAGAACATCCTCCAGTTAACTCATTGTCTCCTAGCAGATGCCTGTAGTTGTCAGTAAAATACACTGGTGTGTCCTGAGGACATCTGCAGAAGTCAGCTACTGACTCCCAGTGTGCCCTTGCAACATCTGGAGAAGTAACTTATACATTTTAATATATAGTGTAACAGAATATAATATATATTTGACTGCATAGCACCGTTGGAAAGGTGATTTTATGCTGAACAACTTTGTCACTGATATTTTGTGCATATCATGTATACTTTAGGAGTTATTTGCATTTGTTTTTGGTATGGTGAGTATGGCTTATTTTGCATGTTTTAGTGAAAATTTTTTTTTTTTTGCTGTTTCAACCAGCTTAAAAAAAACAAAATTGCATATTATTATTTGCATACCACTATTAGGAAGGTAATTTTGTGCTGAACAACGTTGCCACTGATATTTTGTGTACATCATGTATACTTTAGGAGTTATTCACATTTGTTTATGGTATGGTGTGCATGGCTGATATGTTTTCCATCAAGATTCACCTAAGCAGCTTGAATAAAATTCACTTTTTTGGCACTTCAGCAGGTATAAAATAAAAACCATATTGATTACAACTGGTTGCATAGCACCCTTGGAAAGGCATTTTTGTGCTCATCAACTTTCATGCTGATACGTTGTGTGTATCATGTATACTTTTGGAGTTATACGCATTTGTTTATGATATGGTGTGTGTGGTTGAGATTTATCCCTCAAATCTCACCAAAGAACCTTGACTAAAATGGGGAAAAATTACGTTTTATGGTAAAAATATATCTTTTTTTTAACAAACATAATATTAAAACACCATCTAATGTCTGTATGCTTAATTTGGTGTTGATATTTTACATATTTTCCAACAAAAAATGGCTTATGTTGCCCTTTTTTAGTGAAAAAAAATTTAGTTTGCTCTTTCGGCCAGCATAGAAAAAAAAAAATACTTATTACATGCATGCCACCATTGGAAAGGCAATTTTGTGATGAATAACTCTGCCACTCATACTTTGTGTCTAGCATGTACAGTTATTGAGCTATTAGCATTTGTTTGCGACGTGCTGACTATGGCTTGATTTTGCTTAGAAAGGCCCAGGATTCACTGTTAAAAGTATACAGGAGATTCAGGAGGCAAGTGGTGCAATCTCAGAGTGAGCCTGTGGAGGCAATGAGTTAATGAGCTCACTGGGTCTCACACAGGTTGTTTCCTCCTCGACCCATATTGGTGGTCATTCATTGGACTTGGCGTTTCTCCTGGGTATGGAGATATCCATCTTGGTGGTGGAACCAGTCGGGTGGTCGGACCATCATACCATCAGCTTCAGTTCTGAGGCCCCCCTAAGAGGCCTGCCCCTATGGAGATGATCCAGTACTGCACCTTGAGGGGTGTATCCCCAGATGGTCTGATGGTGGTGCTGGACCTATCGGCATGCCGTGGGTATGCATGGATCCGGAGGATCTAGTACTTGCCTATAATAAGGCAGTGGCAGAGGCACTGGACTACATTGCTCCTGTTCATGTTTGTCCACTCTTTCTTCACCCTAGGTCTCCATGGTTTGATGATGACTTGAGGGAGTTGAGGAGAATTGGATGAAGGCTACAGAGGTGATGGTGAAGGTCTGGCCTGGTGTGTGACAGGCTTAGTTTGATGGAATATTATTTGGTCTATCAATCAACAATTCCCCATAAGAAGGCAGCATTCCTGTCCAGGGAAATTGCTGCCGCTCGGAATCGACCAGCTCAGCTTTTCAGGACTATGGACAGACTGTGCAATCCACCCTGTCTTCAGCCCAGAAATGCTTTTTCACAAAAGCAGTGTGAGAAGTTTGCTTGATTCTTTGTGGATAAGGTTGCCATGATCAGGTCCGATATCCACCTGACCCTTTCTCTAGGGAGTAGCAGTGGTCAGCAGGAGATATCGGACTCCCGGTTTGAGTGGCGTGACTTTGGCCAGCCAACAATCAATGATATTGTGATGGTTATCCAGACTTTACATCCTGCCAACTGTAGTTTGGATCTGGGCCCCATACACTTGCTTGTTGACTGCGTTGATGTTATCAGCCCAGTCCTCACTGAGATAGTCTGGTTATCCCTGGAGAAGGGAATTTATCCAAATTCCCTTAAGGAGGAGGTAGTTCAGCCTCTTCTTAAAAAGCCTTCCTCGGATCCCGACTGTCTAGCAAACTACAGGCCAGTCTCTAACCTTCCCTTTTTGGGTAAGGTTATTGAGAAGGTGGTGGCTTTACAGCTGGAAGACCATTGGACCAGCCACAATATCTATGATTCTCTCCAGTCCGGTTTCAGGAAGAGACATAGTACTGAGATGGCTCTTGTTTGGGTACTAAATGACCTCCTGATAGTGAGAGATCGAAGGGCCTGTTCCACCTTAGTCCTTCTTGATCTCTCTGCAGCATTTGATACTGTGGACCATGGTGTGCTGTTGGATGGCCCGCGGCTTATCTGCGGACTTTCAGAGGTAGTCCTCAGATGCTTTCGATCTTACCTCGGGGGTAGGATTCAGAGAGTGGTGTTGGGGTTTCTACCTCAGCTCCATTCTCCCTGCCCTGTGGGGTTCTGCAGGGATCCATTTAAGAGACCATGTTGTTTGAAGTGTATATGCTGCCATTGGGAGTGATTATTAGATGTTATGGCTTGAGTTTTCACTGCTATGCAGATGATACTTAGCTATATATGTCTTTTGTCCCTGAACAAGACAATGCTGTCTCGGTGCTCAACAGCTGTCTGACTGAAATTCAGGCCTGGATGAATGTGAGCTGGCTAAGGTTGAACCCTGAAAAAACCAAGGTATTGGTTGTGAACCCAGGTCATCATGAGGCAGGTATGTTGGCAGGTTCACCTTTGAGTTTATGGCATTATGTTTCGTGACTGTTTGACCCTGAAGTCACAGGTATCATCAGTTGTTAAAACTTCTTTTTACCATCTGAGAAATATCACCCGGGTGAAACATCTAGTTCCTCCCAATGATCTTCCAACATTGGTTCATGCCTTCGTTTCTTTCTGCCTTGATTACTACAATGCCCTTTACCTAGGGATGTCAGGGGTTGATATCCGTTGCTTGCAGCTGATGTAGAATGCAGCAGCCAGGCTTTTGACTGGTGCATCAAGAACCAGTCATATAACGCCTGTGCTCTGTGGTCTGCACTGGCTTCTGATACAGTGGTGGATCACCTTTAAGGTTGTTTTGTTAACCTGTAAGGCCCTACACAAACAGGGACCTAGTTACCTGAAAGATCTCCTTTGTCCCTACCATCCCCTCCTTCCTGTCCGATCCCCCAATGAGGCATTGCTAGAGATTCCCAGGGTACGTTTGCAAACATCTAGAGTTTGGGCATTTAGCTTTGCTGCTCCTTCCCTTTGGAACTCTCTACCTCATTGGGTTCTAGATTGCCTAACTGTCCAGAGTTTCAAAACTGCTTTAAACACTTATTTTTTTAGCCTGGCCTTTGCTGATTGAGGTTCTGTTTTTGCTTTATTGTGTTGCTATTATACTCTTATTTGTTGAATTATATGTTTTTTGTAATAATTGATTTTATTTTATGTATTTATTGTACAGGTGCTTTGATTTTAGAAAGGCGCTTTTTTTATAAATAAAACTGATTGATTGATTAATTGATGCTGAATGACTATTTCTACTCTGTGTTCATTAGGCAGAATAGTAGGCCCTTGTAAGAGCAGGATAAAGGTGGCTGATAGAGGGGACCCAGAGATAAGACTGCAGAAATATACAAGGAAAAAATAAAGAAATGGTTTTGCAGACCTCAAGATAAACAAGGCCAAAGAGCCTGAAGGGATGCATCTGAGGGTACTAAGGAGATTGGAGTTGGCTCCAGACAAAACACTTCTTGGGGTACACAATAGGTTTATGCAGCAAGGGGTAATTCCCAAGGACTGTAGAATGGTGGTCGTAGTTCTGCTGCACAACAGAAGGGACAAGGAGCAGCCAGGAAACAATAGACCCATCAGCCTATCTCTGTGGGAGGGAAACTGATGGAGACACTAATCCAAGAGGACCTACTGGAATACTTGGAGATAAATGGGCTTCAGGATAACAAACATCATGGGTTCATGGTAGGGAGGTATGGTTAGTGCAACCTAATAATATTTTTTGATTAGGTAAGCAGGAAAGTTAAGAAGGGGCACTCAGCAGATTTACTCTACATTGCCTTCAGCAATGCATTTGACTCAGTACCACAAAGAAGACTGCTGAAGAATATGGGGGATCAAGAAACAGCTAAGGAAATAGTAAGGTGGATAGGGAGTTAGTTGGAGGCAAGGCATCAGAGAGCTGTAATGAATGGGGTTAGATCAATGGAAAGAGAGGTCACAAATGGAGTACCAAAGGGATCTGTCCTGGGCTCAGTCCTCTTTAATATTCTTCAGTGAGACTGGAAAGGGAATACAAAGCAGGTTGAGTCTATTTGCAGATGACACTAAACTCTGTGATAGAGCTGACCATGTGGATGGGATAACGGAACTGCAAACAGACCTGCAAAGGTTTGAATATTGGCCCAAAATATGACAACTGAAATTCAATCCTTAGAATTGCAAAGTGATGTACTTAGGGAACAAAAATCCCAAAACAGAATATTGGATGGAAGGGATTCAGCTGGATGCTACATCTGCGGAAAGGGACCTAGAAGTCATTGTTAGAGACTCACTTAAACTAACCAATCAATGTTATAAAGTCTTCAGCAAGACTAATAGGATATTAGGGTGCATTGGAAGGGTGCGTGACAATAGGAAACAGGAGGTACTGTTACCTCTGTATAGGTCACTGGTGAGGCCACACCTGGAGTACTGTGCCCAGTTCTGGAGTCCCAGCTAAAAAGGAAGAGGGACAGGCTAGAACTGTATAACACAGAGTGAGTAGGATGATTCAGGGCCAGGACAGCAAATCCTACGATAAACAACTAAAGGCACTGAACATGTATTCACTTGAAACCAAATGAAAGAGGGAGGATATGACAGATAACTTCAAGTTCCTGAAAAGAATGAAAATGGTGAATGGTAAAGAGCTTTTTAACAGGAACAGAGAACCTGGGACATAGAGTCATAAGTGAAGGGTGATGGGGTAGGATTTAAAAAGGATGTAAGGAAGTATTATTTCACAATAGGAGTGATTGAGCCATGAAATGATCTAGCTGCAGAGGTAGTGAGTGCAAAAAAAATAAATAGCTTTAAAAAGGAACTATCTGCTCCAGAGATAAATAGCAGTAGGACCAATAGGTCCTGATTTTCTAAAACGCAACAAGAGTGAAATTTTTAAACTACTTACTAGTCTGCTATATACATATTAGACTAGTTGAACCTGTGACCCCACCCCCCACAGGCCATTACTGCTGCCTAATGTTCCCAGAGTCCCCCACAGCCTACCTTCTGGTGACATGCATGACAGGCTAAGTCAAAAAAGAGACTGATATGCTGTTAAAACTATAGTAACTTCTAACCCTTTATTCAGTGCACATTCATACTCATACGCATTCATACGCATTACCAATCAGTCATGGAGAACACTTTCCAAGGCTAACTGGTACTGGAGATATGTGCTGAATAAGAGGTTAGAAGTTACCATTTTCCCCCATGGCTTACCCCCTTCATGCACATCAACAAAGGGTTGGTTGTGGGGACTCTGGGAGCACTAGGTGCTGTCAATTGACAGTTGGGGGGTCACTAGATCAAATATATATATATATATATATATATATATATATATATATATATACACACACAAATATATATATATATCTATATCGATATATAGATATAGATATATATATATATTATAGTGGCACAGTTGTGCCATTATATTTAGGGTTGAGAAGGCACTTCTATGTTAAAGTCAAAACCTTGCACAGTAATAACTTTAGACCCATTCAATGGATTTGCCTGAAATTTGGTAAGCGTAGTGGGGCATGGTAGATCTCTTGATTTGCCAAATTGTGTGTTGGTTGGTCTTATGGTCTTTGCACATGAAAATGCTGAAAAATGCAAAATTATCCAGTTTTGGAGAGAGACAGAGCAAGAGGGAGAAAGAGCACAGGCCAGGGAAACAAGACAACAGAATAGGGGCAAGGGAAGGTGTGTGGAGCCACAGAGAGCAGAGGCCAGTAGGTGTACCCGGTGCAGTGGAGGTAGCAGTCAGGACAGCGGGGGGAACAAAGCAACAACAGCTGGGGGACACAAGCCAGGGACATGGACAGTGCCACCTTCCACATGGAAGCTGTAATGAGGGGGGTGAGAAGGCATGGTGCAGGGGAGACGTGGCCGTGGAAGGGCCCATCGGCGGTACGCCCCCAACAGGCAGTGCCGAGCCCACACCAGCTTTGAGCTGTACTCAGATGTTGAGATTGTGGGCCAGTACCGCCTGAACAGGGCAATACTGAGGTGGCTCTGTGAGCTGTGCAGTGATGTGATGCAGGCACCCACACAACGGAATCATGCTCTGTCAGTGGAGACAAAGGTAACAGCCTGCATGTGCTTGCTCACCACAGGTACCTTCCAGAGACCAACAGGGGACACCACAGGCATAACACAGTCGGCCACATCATGCATTCTCACCCAATTCCTCAGTGCATTGCTGCCACATGCTGCGGAGTACATCCATTTCCCCAGCACTGCAGTGGAGTGCACAGCAAACATACAGGAGTTCCACAGGGTAGCACGTAAGCCTGGCATGCTAGGGGTGATAGACTGCACCCATGTGGCCATTTGCACACCACCTGACCCCGATGGGGCCACCTATATGAATCGGAAGGGATATGCCAGTGTCAACTGCCAGGTGGTGTGTGATGCCAGTGGGTGCATCATCAATGTCTGTGCCACGCACCCTGGGGGAGCACATGATTCCTTCATCTGGTGCTAGTCAGCATTGTGCCATTGATTCAAGAGTGGGGACATCCCCACAGGTCATCTAGTGGGTGAGTATGCATGTAGAACTGACCAATCGTGGGCAAGGGGGGGTAAGCCACAGGTGCCATGGGTGTGGCACACAGGGTTTGGGGCAGTCCGAGCCTGAACAAGATACTAACCTCCACTATTTCCACACAGATGACAGTGGATACCCACTCCGTCCCTGGCTGCTCACACCCTACCGGCAGCCCACGACCCCATCGCAGTAATGCTTCAATGAGGCACATGCCACCACATGCAATATCATTGAGCAGGTGTTTGGGATGCTGAAGGCACATTTCCATTGCCTGGACACCTCTGGCGGTGCCCTACAGTATAGCCCCTCAAAGGCTGTGGGATATTGCTGGCCTGTTGTATCCTGCACAACACGGCCAAAGACTGTGGGATAGCCATACAGGTCAAAGAGGGGGACAGTGATGGGGATGATGGTGATGCCGGTGACGATGGGGATGGGCAGCCCCCCCTTGGACAACGGGACCCCCAACTGATCCGGCTGGCCCAGCTGCACCAGGACACCATCACAGAGGAGCACCTCAGCCAACACAGGTAAGTCATGGGGCCATGTGCAACCACCAGTGGCTAGGGCACAAACCACATACACACATGGAAACACACCAGGGGTGCATGATGGCAAGGGAAGTGGCAGAGCACAGAAGCACACACATACAACCAGGGAAGGGTGAACAGTAACACGCCACATGGACGGACACACACACACACAATAGGCACAAAGTGCACAGGGGTCAGGTGCAAAACAGAGCCGGAACACAGACACTAGCAACACACATGTCCACAGGCCACCACATCCACTGACTGACTATGTGTGTGTGTCAGATGCTGGGCACCATCGCACTTTGGTGTACGGCACAATACAGGCATCATCATGCACACGCACCTGTGGACAGCAGTCGGGAGGGTGTGCAGGTGGACCGTGTGTCTGCGTGTAGGGCTGGGCACCCACCGGTGCACTGTCCACCAAAACACACAATGCACACAGGGCAGCCCCAGACAGGGCCCACACTGGGAGACAGGCCAGTCTTGTGGCACAGTGCCACGTCTGCCTTGGATGCGTGGGCAGCCCCGCCGAGACCCAGCAGCACTGGTAGGCTGAGCACGGGCCTTATGGGGTGGCACCAATGGTCCACCAGGGGTTCCACTGCACGAATGCAGCCGTGCCCGCACAGGTGTCTGCAGCATACTGAACATACCTGCAGCAGGAGTGCTCGGGATGCCTACAGCTGAACCTGGCATCGACAGGGTGGGTGTCGCACAACACTGGGAATGGGAGTGGATAGAAAACTGCACAGTGTGAGCAACACATGGGCACCTGACTGTGTGCCCATTGTGGCCATGACAGCGACCAATGCCTGTGTTTGCCTGTCAATGGCAGCGATCACATCCTCCCGCAAATAGTCAATCTATCGGTGTCCCTGCTGTGCCACTCCTCGACCCCCTCCACAGCCACACACAGTGCCTCCACGGACATTGCAAGCCACATCTGCTGCTGTACTGATGCCTGCAGCAGGCGGGTGTGCTTGTCAAAGAGGTTGTCTGCCACCTTGGCAACCTATCCCTCAGGGTATGGAAGGGCCTGATGTTCAGCATCCCTTGAGGGTGGGCGCTGCTCACCAGAACCAGGTATGGGCAAGTCCACAGGTGGTGCACAGACGCCACTGCTGAACCCTGTACCCCCAGTCCCAGTGGATGACTGCTGCTGCTGCGCTTCTGCCTGCTGTGCTCAAGGGATCGGTTGTTCTGCTGCTGTGGCTGCAACAGTGCCACTGACCTGACCAGCCACCGGTGCTGCCTCACCAGTGCTAACAGGTGCAGCCTGGGACTGTGCTGACATGCTGGCACACACATCGGAACCAGCCAGGTCCATGAGCATGAGCTGGCCTGCTGTGTGTCCATTCCGTGACACACACATGTCACTGCCCATAATGGTCATTGCATCATCAATGGTGCAGGTCTGTGCCACAGCCACAGCATGCTGGCATGCTTGGACGCCAGACCACTGAGACACAGGAAGGGCCTCCCCCACACCTGTCTCAATGACATCAGTGTTGACAGCCAGGCAGACCCACTGTTGCAATGCACACTGGCTACCTGTGGAGGTGGATGGTCCCTCGTCCAACTCCAGATGGCTGTCCGCAGTGGACAGGCCCTCCACCACTGACCCCTGCAGACGTGCAGGATCTGTAACAGAAAGTAAGGACACGTTAGTGCATGTGATCTACCTTCCCCCCCGACAGACCATGACGTACCATGCAGGGATGGGCTACCACCTGTCTGGAAACCACCTTCTGGAACGCCCTCAATGGCACTGCGCTGCATGCTTGCAGTGAGCCTGTCCTCTGCCGGAGTCAGCTACACCACCTCCAGCTGGCCCCCGCCTGTTGTAGCACGTGCCGCCCTGATGGCAGCCACCTTCTCCTTCACCCTCCTCCTGTTAGTACCCATCTTCTTCTTACACTCCTGCACAGAGCACTGGTGGCTGCCATGCAGGTTGATGGCACATGCCACCCCCTCCCATGCAGCAGCATGGGCCTGAGGGGTGCCCCGCCGTCCACTGAGCAGTGGTTCCTGATCCAAGTAGGCCTCGAAGAGTGCCTCCGTCTCTGCCTTAGTAAAATTGGGCTTCCTCTTCTGCCCACCACCGTCCTCCTCACCCAGTCCTCGCTCGGTCATTTTTCAGCCTGTATGGGTGACAGTGGTTACCTGTGACTGTACAGTACAAAGCAAGTCCCTGAGACCACAGTCCAGAACACCGCACAGCATGCAACTCACCTATAAACTGCAGTAACTGAATATGGCCACTGCAGAACAGTGTCGCATTTTAATAGTGCAATCCATGCAAATTAGGTGTGCAGCAACCTCAATAAGATGCAAATCGCACTGCTGTGCCATTGAATGGCTGATCAGATGATTTGCATATAACGGCTGAATATCGCACTGTTGTGCTTTGTGCAATTGTGTTGAATGTGCTGAGCCAATGGCGCAGTTCTGTGGCTGCGTAGTACACCGCACTGCACATGCCCAGGTAGCTTAAGAAGGCGCCTGCTGCACTGATGATGTGCTGTGTGTGGTAGGCAATTCAGGGCACGGCCACCATTGTGCCAGTGGCGCTACGGCAAGGGTCACTACATGGCGCTGTGGCACAACTGCGCAATAGTTCGCTGTGGTGATGGCACACAGGCAACCAATCGCGCTAGATGCATAGATGTCTGATGGTGCTGTGCGTGACCTTGCGCCAGAGACCCATGACCCTGTGCCAGACCTTTGCCCCCTTGGCACTATACGTCTGGCATGGCTGCAGCTCTATCGCGCTGTTCGGTGACAGCGCGATAGGGAATGGCGGTGCTGTACCAACAGTGCGATAGGGAATGGCAGCAATGTACTGCGCAGCACTTCCACATGGGGTTGCCACGCTGCGGAGTGCCATATTGCCTACTATAGCACTAGAGATGGCACGCAGGTGAGCCCTTCAGTGGAGTGCCCTTGAGCTGGCCAACTTTGTGGCCATTGTGGAGCCACACTATGGCCCACTGTTTGCTGAGGTGCCACTGGACAGGGCCAGGACCCAGGTCTGGCAAGAGGTGGCCACTGACCTGGAGGCAGCCACTGGCCACAGGGGGATGGCCGATCAGTGCAGGCACCTGTATCGGGACCTGAGACGGAGGGAGCCAGAGCTACTGGCATGTCTGTGGTCATGTGCCAGGAGAAGCATGGTGCCTCATCCAGGTGGGTGATACGTCTCCGCATTTGTATGGTCCATATGGGTAACACTGTCTTATGTGTCCAGCACATAGGGGAGGGATGGTCTAGGGTTGGCTGTGGTGGTGGTGTTTACAGGGCATGGGATGGATGGGTCTGGCTGGGTGGGTGAGCACACACATTGGGGCAGGGGGAATATGCTTTGGGTTTGTACTGATGTGTTTCTCTCCTTTTGTCTCCCACAGGCATAGACAAGTGGAGGAGGGTTACAGAGCAGCAGCAGAGGGTGGTGGACACTGCAAAGGGGCATGTCGGGGACCAACCCCAACGCCAGCAACAACCTGATGAGGGTGAGTGCCATGACACCATGATTGCTATTGCATGCTGTGTGACAGGGTGGGAAGCAGGGCATGGCCACCATCCATGGACACCACTGCCATGCACGTGACATGTGACAGTCGGCACTGTCCAGTGGCACTGCATGTCTGGGAGTGTGTCAATGGTGGTCCATGTGTGCACTGGGCACATGGCTGTGGCACTGCCTGCCCACCGCATAGCCTCATTACTGTACGGCCTTGGTTGTGCTGTGCTGGACATGGGCGGTGTGTGTGTGCAGTGGTACATATGGCTGTTGCTGCCTGGTTGGGCATGTCTTGTGGACACGGTCACTGGGTGGGTGCACACCATCACAGGAGCATGGCACATGGCTGTATGCCATGCATAATGGGTGGGCTGCAGGGGGATGGACAGTCACACCCATTGACTCTGATCCCTTGTCCTAGGTGTGTGGATACTCCTGCGAGTTGAGTGGTCCATCCAGGATCTTGTGCGGGTGGCGAAAGAGTCCCTTGCCATCCTGAGGGATCTCCATTGGCATGGGGTGAGGAGGAGAAGGAGACCCAGGGAACGGCCCCAGGCAGCAGAGGACCGGGCTGGCCACCAGTGACCACGGACAACCGCCCGCCTTCCCTCTCCCATTTGTTCACCCCTGCCCCTTACCCACCCCCACCTTGTTCCTGTCCCTCCACTCCATGTTTGTAAATAGTTGTTGTTGTTGTTGTTATATATTTTCTAATACAGTTATTTTGATATGAGTACTGTGGTGGTCTCTGATTTGCAGCTGGCTATAGGTGCTCAGTTGCAGTGGTGTGCATGGCATCTGGGGTGGTTCAGTCACGGGTATGTGTGAGCGAGGGGAAGTGTCTCTGGTGTGGGAGTGGCTATCAGTCGGTATCTGTGGTGTGTGTTGTTCTCTGTGCATTGCATTACTGTGTGCAGTGGTCCATGGTGCCTGCTCTGTGTCCATTGTGCCCCTGTCAACCTGTCCTTGGCCTGTGCAGCTGACACCCTTGCATGTCTGTGGACTGTGAGGTCTGCTGCCTTGTCAGTGGTGGCTGTCCCTGCAGGTCATCCACTGTGACTGTTACAATGCTGGGTTGCCTCTTGTCACTGGTGTGGTGCATGTTTGCCTCGGGTGACACTGTGGCTTCCGCAGTTGCTGTCCCACCTCCATGCTGTGGCTTGTGTTTGTTGCAGGGGCTGTGCATCACTGTCTGTGACGTGTGATCCAGGCATATGCCGGTGGTGTACAGGGCCACAGTTCATGCCCAGGGTGGGTGTCACCCCTGTGCCATGGTGGACTACAGACTGTGTGTGCACAGTTTACATGGGCCCACACTGGGGGCTTGGTTGCCACACTACTGCGTCCCTGTGTTAGTGTCCCGAGGGTATGGGTGTGTGTTTGCCCCTGCACTGTGTTGCATCCGGTGTGCTGCATGCTTCCACACACCACTGTGGGTGTCTGTGCTGGCTGTTGTGGCTTGTGGTGGGTCACACTGTGACACTTGTCTACTGTGCAGGGTGCTGTATCAATGGCGGTGGTGTCAGGGGCATGCCCTTTCCTATGTGGGGTACCTCTTGTGGTGACACATGTTTGGTATCTCATCTATGCCTCAGG
Organism: Neoceratodus forsteri; assembly: GCA_016271365.2. Lineage (NCBI taxonomy): Eukaryota > Metazoa > Chordata > Ceratodontiformes > Ceratodontidae > Neoceratodus > Neoceratodus forsteri. The sequence continues at coordinate 1,307,093,805 of CM057458.1, forward strand.
GGGATTGTGCATGTTGGCACTGTGTCTGCCATTGTTGCATTGCAGTGTGCTGCCACCCACTGCTGGTGCTCATGGTGGGTCTGGCTTGTATGGTTCTGTGGTACACAAGGTTGCAGTGTGACAGTGGGGGGGGTGGTATGCATGGGGATTCCTGCAGTGGTGCTCACTGCTCATGGGGGGTATCTTGGAGTCATGGTACAGGGTGTGCTGTGCATGGGGGGGCTGCTGTGCCATGGGGTGGTCCGCCCTCCTTGTGTGGCAGTCTCAGCTTGCCAGTGGGTGTGATGGGGCACCATGGCCCAGCTGTGCTTTGTTTGCTTGTCCCCATGGGCAGGTGGATATTCCATCCCTCCACCAGTTGTGCTATGCTTGAGGTGTGGGGTGCAATGTCAGTTCTGCAGTGTGTTCCTGTGCCCATCTGTGGCATGGGTGGTGGGCCCCTACCTACCTCCCTCGTTGTGCAGTTCCATTGCTCTGATGCTGGGGGGCTCCCTGCTTGTGCTATGGTATCTCTGGGCTGCTCAGCTGGGCAGCCCTTGTTGCACCATAACGCATCGTATCTGCTCAGCTTCTCCTTCCTAGTTGCACTATGGCGCAAGTTGTGCGATATTCAGATGTTGGCTGTTGGCACAATTTGGCTTGCTCCTTTTTTGAATATTGTGTCTATTGCACATGGGGGCAATAGATTTGTGCTTGATATTGCGCACTTTTTGGGCGCAGTTTGAATATCCAGCCCATAGTGTATTTCTTAGGTGTGGACACAGGTAGTAGGACAGTTTGGGAGCTAATATTGTATGCTTGTTGCTTCACTTGTGTTGGTGGCTTTCACTAGAAGCTGGTGCATTGACAAATTAGCTTGGTCCATTTTCAGGATGTCTGAAGGTTAGTAAATGGTAAGAACTAATTCTACAGTAAAGCTAAGGGGAAATATGAAGGACCTTGCCAGTTTGGTGTTTGTATGACTGGAACAGTTAATGTCAGCTGTGTGTATGTGCTTTAATGTGCAGGACTCAGAATTAACACCCTTCAGGCTGAATTTTGACCCTAGTTTTTCGTTGCCAAAAGTAATTTGTTAACTTTGAATGAATTGTGCCAACTAATAAATGGCCTTAGCTCCAGATATGAACAAAGCGGGACACCTGCCTTGTGTATGCTGTGTGTTTGGATTTGGAGATGCTGACTGTGTTTTGTCACATTGTGCTACCCATCTGACTTCCCAAAATACAATGGCTACACATGTGCACCCTGAAGCCCTCCTCCCCTTTAAGTACCTCTGCTACTTTTCACAGTCCACAGTGGTGTAAAATTAAGATTGTACGTCTACACACATGGAGTACATACCCACAGCATGTTTTGTTGCCAGTAGCAAGTGTGAGCACAGATTTTATATTGGCTGTGCATCGGGTCTTAATACCAACACAAATTTAAAATCTATTGGCTGTGAATCTAGTCTTAATGTCAAAACAAATTTAAAATGTATTGGCTGTGAACCATGTCTTAATGCCAACATGCTACCTCAGTTCTCTCCTATCTAGGGAAGGAAGGAAGTATATTATAAAAGGGAGTCATTTAACAGGGATTTGGAAATAGACTTATTTTAGCAGTAACAGAGCTGGATCAAAAAATGTTTTCAAATGTATACTATTTCTGGGAAGAATTTCAAAACAAAATTCTTCCTCTTAACTGGACTTGAAATGGTGGTATTTAAATTCCATTAGTTTCCCATTTTGTTTTCCTGCATATTAGTTGAAGGCTATTTTGGACTCTGAGGCTCTGTGGTACAATAAAATGTTCAGTACACAGCAGCATCTTTTGTTTCTCTGTTAAAGATCAGAAATGGAGGAAGATTAGAGTATCTGCAATGGGATGGGGATGAAACCTATGTCCTGCATGATTTTAGAAGAAATTCCTGTCCTAAATGCACCATATGTTTGTCTATAGATAATATGATATTAAACTAAAAGGTTCTGTTGTTCACTGGGGGAGAAGCATAGTGCTGGCTTTTCAGGGCTTAGTTCAGGGAACATTTTGAAAGTGAAGAGATCTGGAATGACACAGGTTAAAATCTCCTTACCTCAGAACGATTTTTAATAAAAGGAAATACTGCTTATTTTCCAGACTAAATCCTGTAACACTCTTAGCTGCCTAATGTAGAAGGGGGAGTCAACATAGCTGAGCTCTCTATCTTTGCAGTTAAAGGATATGGTTTTCCTACTCTTGAAGACCATATGTAAATGTCATATGGTGACAGGCTAGTGAAGGAAAGGGCTTTAAACCAAATTTTCTTCCAGTACAGTTTCTGAATATATCAAGTAGCTCTAAAGGCTAGTGAAAACCACTTGACCATGGACCCTATATCTATAAGAGGTGGGCAGTAGACTGAACAATGAATGCTCACACAAATGTGCACTAAACTGTACTCAGACCATTTTCTCAATTGTATATGGCTTTACTTCTGAAAAGCATGTAGAACAGTCAGCCCTGTAGCCCTTGTCCAGGACCAGTCCTAAACAATAAAAAAAATTAAACTTAATATTTACTTGATGTTGGCATTTTGAGGTGGGGAAAAAAAATTGGCAGCCTGCCCAAAGTTTTGAAACTGAAAACACAATTCTCTCAAAATACAGCACACTGCCTTGTAAATGTGATTCCAGTGAAATTCTATTGCTATAACTGCCATTAAACAGTAACTTCAAAAATAAAATGGAATAGCACTTAGAAAAAAAATTAAATCTGTCTAGAAACAGCATTTTATCATTTTTTATTCTTTGATCTCAAGCGTGCAATTTCTTTGATCACGACCCTGCAAATTCTTTGATCGCGAGATTCTTTGATCACGATCTTGCATCATGAGGTAAAAACACAATTATCTTGGCTCAGGGGTAGAGAAATAAATAAAGGTGGGTTTTGCTCATGGTGCTTCAATCTATCAGTCAACTAATATCATGTTTCACCACTTTTTTTTATTCTTCGGTCTTGAGCGTACGATTTCTTTGATCACAAGCCTGCAAATTATTTGATCATGAGAATCTTTGATCGCGATCATGCATCATGAAGAGGGACAAGATGATTGAATTAAAAAATCTATTTTCTCAGCCATGGGGTGCCCTAGGAAGACAAATGAGGGTGGGTTTTGCTCAGGGGGCTTCGTTCTGATGAACTATGGTGGTGGTTTACCACAATTCCTTCAATTTTTTGAATTATAGCATTTTTTATTCTTTGATAATGAACCTGCAAATTCTTTCATCATAAGCCTGCAAATTCTTTGATTGGGAGCCTGCAAATTCTTCGATCGTGAGATTCTTTGATCACGACCATGCATCACGAGGAGGGACGAGATGGCCAAATTAAAAAATCTATTTTCTCAGTCCAGGGGTGCCCTAGGAACATACATAGATACATAGACAGTGTCGGCAGATAAGGGCCTATGGCCCACCCAGTCTGCCCATTTGAGCTTGTAAGTTCAGTTTGTTTTCCTAGAAGTCTGTTGCCCCTTACCCCTGACCTCTAGAATTCCTTTATGTCTATCCCATGCATTCTTAAATCCCGTGCTTGTTTCAGCCCCCACCACTTCCTCTGGCAGGGTGTTCCACTTATCCACCACCCGTTCTGTGAAGAAATTCTTTCTCATGTTTCCTCTGAATCGTCCTCCCTCCAACTTCATCCCATGCCCTCTAGTCCTGGAACATCTTTTCACTTAAAATAGTGTTTTCCTGCACCCTATTCCTCCTGTAAGATACTTGTATGTCTCTATCATATCCCCTCTCTCCCTCCTCTCCTCCAGGGAGTACATGTTCAGTTCCTTCAACCTGTCTTCATAGGACTTGTGATGCAATCCATGCACCATCTTTGTTGCCCTCCTCTGAACCTTCTCTACTCTGTCTATGTCCTTACGTAGGTATGGGCTCCAGAACTGTACACTGTACTCCAGGTGGGGCCTCACTAGTGTCTTGTATAGCGGAATTATGACCTCCCTTTCCTGCTGGTGATGCCCCTGCCTATACATCCCAGCATCCTATTTGCTTTACCTGCTGCCTTGTCACACTGTTTCCCTACCTTGAGTTCATCAGAGATGACAACCCCAAGATCCCTTTCCTGCTTGGTGCATGCTATATCCTCACCCCCAACTGATATATTGTGCCGGGTTTTTGTGCCCATATGCATTATCTTGCACTTCTTTGCATTGAATTTCAACTGCCAAACCCTTGACCATTCTTCAAGTTTCTGCAGGTCACTTCTCATTCTGTCTACACCCTCTGGTGTGTCTACTCTGTTACAGAGCTTTGTGTCATCAGTGAACAGTGAAATTCTGCCTTCTAGATCCTGTGCAATGTCACTGATGAAAATGTTGAATAGAACTGGTCCCAGCACTGATCCCTGTGGTACCCCACTGGTCACTCTTCCCTCTGTGGAGTGACAGCCATTTACCACCACCCTCTGTGTCCTGCCACCCAGCCAGTTACCGACCCACCACACTACTGTCCTGCCCACACCCATATTCCCCAGTTTGTGTAATAGTCTTCTATGTGGCACAGTGTCAAAGGCCTTGCTGAAGTCCAGATAGGCCATGTCCACTGCCCTCCCTGATCCACCTCCTAGTCACCCAGTCAAAAATTCAATGAGGTTGGTCTGACATGACCTCCCCTGGTGAAACCATGCTGCCTTGGGTCCTGTAGTCCATTGACAACCAGATGTTCCACCAATCTCTCCTTCAGTAGTGCTTCCATGATCTTCCCCACCACGAGGTGAGGCTGACTGGTCTGTAGTTCTCTGCTTCCTCCTTGTTCCCACCTTGTATAAGGGGACTACATCTGCTGTCCTCCAGTCTTTGGGTACCTCCCTGTTTCCAGTGATCGGCTAAACAGGATAGCCAGAGGTTCAGCCACCACCTCTCTTAGTTCTTTAAGGACCTGGGGTGCACCCCATCTGGACCCATTGCTTTATCAACTCTTATTACTTCCAGTTCCTTCAGGACCCTTTCTGAGTGTAAAGGGACTTGTGTCCATTTCTGCACCATTCTCACCCTTGTCTCCCTTCAGACCTATTAACCCCTCTTCCTCAGTAAAGACTGAGCAGAAATACCTGTTCAATATGTCAGCTTTACTGTTGTCATCCTCCACGTGGCTCCCATCCTCCCCCTTCAGTCTCACTATCCCTCCCTTTGTCTTTCTTTTTTCACTTATGTACCTGTAAAAGGTTTTGTCCCCTCTACCCACTGATTTTGCAATGTGTTCTTCTGTCTGAGCTTTGGCATCCCTTACTGACCTCCTTGCCTCCCTTTGCTTCTCCTGGTACTTCTCCCTATCCCCTTCTGCCTGTGTCTTTTTGTATTGCCTGAATGCAATCTTTTTGGCTTTCACTTTCTTTGCTACCTCTTTGGAAAACCATAATGGTCTCCTCTTCCTTTTCCTCTTGCTAACCTGCTTAATGCATAATTCTGTTGTTCTTGTAATCCCATTTTAAATACTGCCCATCTTCCTCGACCCTGATTCCTGTCCCATTCCCCTTAATGCCTCTTTCAAGTATCTCCCCATTTTCCCAAAGTCTGCCCCCCTAAAATCCAGGATACCTGTTTTTGTGTGGTTTGGTTCTGCTCTTTCTATGATTTCAAACCACAATGACTGGTGGTCACTGTTACCCAGATGCTCCCCCACTGTTACCCCCATCACACTGTCCCTGTTTGTGAGCACAAGGTCCAGTATTGCCTTCTGCCCAGTTGGTTCCATGACCAGTTGCTTGAGGAAGGCACCCTGAAGGATTCCAGGATAAATCTGCTCTAGTTGATGCTGCTGCTGGGATGCTCCAGTCCACATCTGGAATATTGAAGTCTCCAGCCAGTACTACCTCACCCTTGTCTGCCATCCTTTGGATGGCTAGCATCAGCTCCCTATCTGTTTCTTCCTCCTGGGCTGGTGGTCTATAGACCACACCTGTGTGGATGGCTGTCCCCCCAAATGAGGGTGGGTTTTGCTTGGAGGGCTACATTCTGTTGAACCATGGTGGTGGTTTATCACAATTCCTTCATTTTTTTTAATTATAGCATTTTTTTATTCTTTGATCGTGAACCTGCAAATTCTTTCATCGTGAAGCTGCAAATCCTTTGATTGTGAGATTCTTTGATTGTGGTCGTGCATCACGAGTGAGGGACAAGATGGCTAAAGTAAAAATCTAATTTCTCAGCATAGGGGTGCCCTAGGAAGATGAATGAGGGTGGGTTTTGCTCAGGGGGCTTCGTTCTATTGAACCATGGTAGTGGTTTACCACAATTCCTTCAATTTTTTGAATTATAGCATTTTTTTATTATTTGATCGTGAACCTGCAAATTCTTTCATCATGGGGCTGTAAATTCTTTGATTGGGAGCCTGCAAATTCTTCAATCTTGAGATTGTTTGATCGCTATCCTTGATCACAAAATAGGGACAAGATAGACATTTTTTTTTTATAATGGAATAGATAGGGCAATTTTACCAATCTTTAACAATAAATATCTCAGAAACGGTTTGGTCTTTTTACTTGAAATTTGGAGGGCATTTACAGTATGTCCTGTAGATGTAAACCAAGATGTTTACATGCCAGAAAATATATTCTTTGTGAAGATATTGTGTGGTGCAGTTTACATTCTGCGGACAGTGTTTCACATTGTGGCGGTGGCTTGAAACTGACAGGATACCTAGCCTTAGTATCATGGATGTAGTTTTCAGTCATTGTGTCTGTTAAATGTTAACAGGTGTGAAACTCTGTCACTCTGACAAATGAAAATATCAAACTTTAAAATGTTATGTCTCGGACACGGTTTGGTCTTTTTACTTCAAATTTGGAGGGTATTGACAGCATGTCCTATAGATGTGAAGTGCTGTGTTTATGTGTTGGAGACTTTATCTGCTGTGGAGATATTGTGTGGTGCAGTTTACATTTTGCAGACAGCGTTTTCCATTGTTGTACTAGCTTGAGATTGGTATGGTAGCTGCCCTTGCTGTTGTCAATGTACTTTTTAGTCATTAGTTGTGTAATGTAGTTCAGCACTTGCAAGTTGGTGGAATTACCCACCAACACTGTTTGGCACTTTTCTATTCTTTCTTAAAAAGTAAGGAAATTCTATGCAAAAAAACTGTGTTAATGCATCATTTAGGGTTAAACCACAAAAAGTCAGGCAATGAAAAATCTTTAGGGTTGTCCCTTCCCCCCAGACCTGCCAATCATCCCAAGATTGACTGATGATGGTGTGTGCCACTGGGGTCATGATGCCTAAATGTCACCCCATTTTTTTTTGCTGTCCCTTGTGAATATGAGTAAACATGGAATGGGGTGACATTTAGGCCTCATGACCCCAATGACACACACCTTCATCTGTCAATCTTGGGATGACTGGCAGGTCTGGGGGAGGGGCAACCCTAAAGATTTTTCATTTCCTGACTTTTTGTGATTTAACCCTAATTGACGCATTAATGCAATGGTTTTGCATAGAATATATATATTATAGTGGCACGGTAGTGCCACTATAGTTAGGGTTGAGGAGCCATTTACATGTTAAACCCAAAATTATGCACCTTAATAACTTTGCAACCATTCAGCGGAGTTGCCTGAAATTTGGAATACACAATCAAGCTCCTTACACCTTGGGATCTGCCAAGTTTAGTACTAGCTGTATATACAGCTGCAAAGTTATTAAGCATGATCTGCATGGGCATTTACGCTTTTCTGGAATTGTACGGTCGTCTCTACAGGTCGTACAGTTTGTGTGACTGGTCCGAAATCTTCAGGGACATCACGTGACGGGTGTATCATATGCAGTATTTTGCTCCTGCAGCTCTATCACATTGAGTATTTTTATGTACTGTTTATGTTTGTGTTTTGTGTGGTGGGAGCACAGGGGCCAAAGGGCCCCACGCTCCTGTCACTATCACATTTATTATTGTCCAGCACTGTTTACCTTTGTGGTTCGATTTGTGCTACTATGTGCATTAACATTTACATTTGCTGGCACTATGTTAGTATGTGTGGGCCCCGTGCTCCCGCTGCTGTATCACATTCAGTATTTTACAGTACTGTTTATGTTTTTGTTTTGTGTGGCACTCCCATCACTGTATTACATTCAGTATTTTTCAGAATTGTTTATCTTTGTGTTTTGATTTGTGCTGCCATGTGCATTATCATTTGTGTTTGCTGTCACTGTGTTAATATGTGTGAATACATCACATGGTGGGAGTGTGGGGCCCTTGCTCCCACTGGTGTATCACATTTAGTATATTTCAGTACTGTTTAAGTTTCTGTTTTGTGTGTTGGGAGCATGGAGCCCGAAGGGCCCCATGCTTCTGTCACTATCACATTCAGTATTTTTCAGTACTGTTTATGTTTGTGTTTTGTGTGGTGGGACTGTGGGGCCTGAAGGGCCCAGCACTCCCTCTGCTGTATCACATTCAGTATTTTTCAGTGTTGTTTATGTTTGTGTTTTGCGTGGCGGGAGCATAGGGCCCGAAGAGCCCCATGCTTCTGTCACTTTCACATTCAGTATTTTCCAGTACTGTTCGGGACCCATGCTCCCATCACTCTATTACAGTCAGTATTTTTTAGAAGTGTTTATCTTTGTGTTTTGATTTGTGTTACCATGCGCATTGACATTTCTGTTTGCTGGCACTGTGTTAGTATGTGTGAACACATCACGAGGCACTATTTTGCAGTACTGTTCATGTTTGTGTTTTCTGTGGTGTGTGAAGACATTACATGGCCCCTACCCTTCCTGATTAACACTGCCACACAGAGACAGACACACATGGAATTAGGGGGAAGAACCAAGGTAACAGGAACAATTACAGACAATCTGCAGGAGGTGTCAGCGATAATATAAAACTAGTCTACATATTGCATAGTGAGTGGAGAGCCACAGCAAAAAATATGCCTACGGACGTGAATAGTGTAGCTCTGACATTGCAGCTGTAGAGAAGTTAGCACACTTAGGAGTGTCATTGCAGGTGTACAGAAGTTAGTACACTTAGGAGTTGAACAGTCTCATGGAGTAGGGGACTACACCTTCAGACCACTTGCTGCATGTTAAGTGAAGAGCCACAGGCAAAGAAGGATTATGCAGATCACTTGTGCACTTCCATGGTTAAAGGCACAGAGTAGTTAGCACAGTTATCACTTGAATGGCCTCAGCCAGGGAATGCCTCTCCAAACTGTGACATCAGGTACTGGATCCTCAGTAGAGACCCACAGCACAGCTGAGGATATGGACATCAATGGTAGACATAAGTGATTGCAGGGACACTCAAGTTAGCACAGTTAGTGTTTGTGTCAGCTGAGACAGGTAATGCCCCCCCAAAAAATGAGAAGTGATGGAGAGCAAGACTGAGGCAATGGGCATCAATGGTACCCCTCTGTAATTGTTGGTAGACACAAGTTAGCACAGTTAGGATTTCTAAGGCCTCACCCAGGCAATTTACCCACACATACCAGTTACTGATCCTGACTGTACAGCCACAACTGCATGTCCTTAGGTAGAATGTCACACAGCTCTCCACACCAGCTACTGCACTCTGACTGTAAAGTGATGGTAATTGCTAGTTAACTTAGTTAGGAATTACAGGAGGTCTGTAACTCAATGTCTGAACCCCTAGCCCATATATTGCACACTGAGTGGAGAGTACAGAAAAAACAAAACCATGGAGGTGAACAGTGTGATGGGGGAACTGCAATTCCACACCACTTGCTGCATACTAAGTGAACAGCCACAGGAAAAGATAGGCAATGTACATCAGTTGTACAGCTCTCTGATTACAAGAACAGTCCAGTTAGCACAGTTGTCACTTGAATGGATTCAGGCAGGCAATGTGTCTCCAAACGTGACAGCAGGTACTGCATTGTAAGTGGAGATACACAACACAGGTGAGGGAATGAACATCTTAGTGGAGATACACAACTCAGGTGAGGGTATGTACATCAATGGTAGATATCACTGATTGCAGGGAAACTGAAGTTACCTCAGTTAGGATTTGCATGGATTTAGCCAGCTAGAGCTGCTGCCCCCCCAAAAAAAAATGTGTAGTGCATTATGAGTGGTAATCTATAGGAACAATAAGGACTGGAGATCAATGGCACACCTCTGTAATTGTAGGTACATTGAAGTTACCACAGTTAGGAGTTGCATGAGCTCAGCCATGGAATTGCAGTAGACATAGCAGTTGCTGCATCAAAAGTGTATAGCCACAGCTGCATAGTGTTAGGTAGCAATGTCCGACACCTTGCTCCAGTAATTACTACATGCTGAGTGGAGAGGCACAGGAAAAGTAAGTGTGTTGCAGACTTCTTAACACTCTTAGGAATTATGGGAAGTATGACATGCAATGTGCCACATAGTAGATCGTAGCCTATGTTGTGTATAATGAGTGGACAGCCATAGCAAAAAATAAGTCCATGGACACGTAGCTGTGGTACTATTTGTTGCAGTTGATTTGCATGCTTAATAGAAACAACAGTTTACATTCTTATGTCATTATGTTATGTTTCAGTAAAGACTCAACACAGGTGGTTATGTTTTAAAAAGATTTATTGCCAATTGGTGAAAATGAAAAAGGGCTAATTAAGATTGTATTTTTTTTTACAGAATCAGTCTCACAATCATTGCAAGTGTGTGATCATTGCTTGGAATATATCTAAATGTGTCACATTTATCGCAACTAGATTATATGAATTGGAACAAGTATGTATATATTGTAATACAGCATAGAAAGAAGGCTGCATAAGAAGGTAATTTGGTCTATTAAGTGTGATTGTGTTACAGGGTTAAAATCTTGAGGTAATGTCTCAGCTATCCCTGCAGTGTTCTCCCATCTTCTGTTGGCATGCTTGTTATCTTCCTTTTATGCATATAACTGGATCTTTAATAGCTGGTCACCATCTTTAATGAGGTGACCTGTTTTAGCAGTGAAGTTTAAGTGTTCACTACTCTTTGTGGGAAGAAGTGCTTTCTGACATTCCTCCTGAACTTGTGACCCTCAAGCTGAACCTGTGGCTCTTCATTATCTATTTGCTACTCAGCTTGAGGAGATTTTGGATAACAATATTATTTATATGTTTTAAGTAGCTGAATGTTCTAATAATGTGTCGTCCATTAGTTGTGTCCTATATCAATAAAGGTATGTTAGGAGCTTCTAAGCAGCAATTACACACATGAAACAGTAATGTTTAGTTGTTATGGTGTGATGGATAATGTGTATGTTCCTGGGGTGGGCGAAAAAACAGATGCTAAGTGTTCAAGTAATAGAATATAAAAAAATCTGATTTCAGGGACATTAGATAACTGGTATGTTCAGTTAAATATTTTAAGATATATCACTGACTAGGCACAAATGGAAAATTCCCACCTGACCCCTCATTAGAGGCGATCATAAATATTGTCAGGAACAGGTATGAAGTGCGTTGTGATCAGTAACAGTGTCTGATTTACAATTTTCAGTCTTTTTACCATAGGTTACAATTACTTGCATGACAAGTACAAAAGATTTCATATTATTACAGGTACAATATACATTTCTTTCAATTGTTACATTAGTTTCTATGTTAGCTCTGAACTAGTAAATAAAAAATATGTGTGGTACCTTGTTTTTATCAAAGATATGGGTCACTGAACTTAATCAGTATAGAATTGTATTGTATGTTAAAGATTTATTGTTACTTGACTCTTCTAGTAATACTTTCACTAGAACAATAAAACTAGCTAGCAACACTGGTGAGATGGAATAAGAATGTAAATATTATGTACATGTCATTACAAAGGTATGTCAAAGTCAGTTGATAATAAGATGCAATCATTCAGTATTTACACTTGCTTCATTTAACTTGTTACATTATGACTAAAGAGTGTTATTTTTATATGTGTACAGTTTCAGTGTAACATATTAAGCAGGCATAGTTCAACATTGTGGCATGGTGCATGAATGAATGATGCTGTTGTCTACATGTCAACAGCTAATAGACAAAAAAAACTGGTGACAGACAACTCGTGACAGACTGTACCCTTTGGTGAATGAGACATGTGTTGCACAGTTATTTAAGATGATAAGTGAGAACTTTTGTTTTTTCTGCAGAGAGAAAAAGTTAGAAACTGGCAACAACTTCTTGTTATGTATGGGTATGATACAGCTACAAGAAAAGATATGTTCACAAGAGGAGAGCCAGGAAGGCCCCTGTTTTGAGATGTACAATCTTTGTTAGACATACAAGCCTGGTTTCTCTAGTGACTGTGAATACTGTTGGTGCCGACTGAAGCCACTATAACAATTTTCATTTTGTCACTGATCCACACAAGATCTTAGATGTCATACTGCATGAAATGTCTCTACCAGTATAGCATTTTTTTTGATATGCTATGGTTTATTGAGACTTGTAGATTGGAAACAATAGTACTGACCTACGACTGTTTCTGTCACAAAGTAGTCATTTAAAAAATGCAACATGTTCTGTCCTTTTCTTCTGACATATGAAGGTTATCATAATTCTTCAATATTAGAATATATGCATTACTTAAGTGTCATGGCAGTCTCTGTTTAAAACTGCTTGTAGAGTCGTCACACTCTACCCATCCACTTCTGTACCTTAGTAAACAGGTGTAATGGCCAGAATGCATGGATTGACCATGGTGATAGACTATACTGTGAGTGTCAAACACTGACTGGTTAAAAACTATTCTACGAGCTGTGTAACCTGTGATAGGAGTGTCAACTCTGAGCCCATTGGGAGTCAAATCTGTGCAACATAGGCAACAGATATTGAGATGAACTCCTGCGATGTATGGACTGAGTGCATCTGCCTCCACACCTTTTACAGGAGTGACCACATTGAGCATTGGTAAATAGTTGTTGAAATTTGACACTTTTGGCTTGAGGGACAAGTAATCCACAGCATGTGTTCTGTGGTTTCACGCTATCAATTGCCACATGAAACACATACATATTTGGTTACATATGACACTATGAAGTAGTGGTTAACTGGAGTGCCATCTTCATCCAAGTTGTTTATGATAGCCATCATAAACTCACTAGTGTCTTGCTGTATGTCAGCAGCAAATGTACTACATCCATCATATGTATCTAACACCTGGAGTAGTGGTGTTAGTGACTGTACATGGTTAGACTGGTCAGAAGTCATGCTGACAATCTGCTTCAAAGCGTTTGATGGGGGATTGTCTTATGAAACAGATATGCCTGCACAAAGTGTGGCATGTGTAGAAAAACTTGCATAGCCGAGTTAGCATAGCAGTTCACTCTAGTGCTGTTGTCAAAGACTGGTACAGCAGCTGCACCAACTGATTTCTAATGAATTGCTGGCTCTGAATGTTTAGTTGAAGTTGTGACCTTTGTTTAACTCTTTTGTGTTGAATCACTTCTGTAACCTCGTGGCTGTTTGGTGACACCTGTAGATTTCACTGTACGATATGAGACAGCCAGATATGTAGGCAGTGGTATTAAAGACATTTGTGGCTGATGCAGAGTACATAGCCTGCTGTACTCAAGAATATATCACTTGTCAGCTCATATCTTCTGAGGTGCTAGAGTGTGCAACCCAGAAAGACTGCGGACATGTGAAAGTGCCACGTAGCTCATGCCATCCTTGAAAATATCTGTACCTATGTCCACCATTGCTGAATCCAAACTCAAGCCCTGCGATCTGTGAATAGAAACAGCATATGCGAAACATAATGGAAACTGTTTCCTGTTTACATATACATCCTTAAATACCTGGAATTTTATGCAAGTACATTCTATGTGTACAGGCTGTTCCATGTTGTCAAAGTGAACTACAAGTGTTCAATATACATCTTCTGGACATTGTAGACAAAGTCAGTGATGTTTCACATGGCTCCATTTACCATGCCTCGTTCAACATCAAGATTACATTATAGCATGATATGTGCATTCCTACAAAGTGTAAGAACAGCTTCTAGGCCAGCTGTGCATGAAACGTCTAACCTGAGTTCACTATGTCATTCAGTCACCTTTGCTACTAGGTTGTGACTAAGAATGACACCATCAACTGTATCAACAGCATGCAGAGTTAGAATTTCTTGGTTTTCTCTCTGCAGCATTACATTGTTGAACTCAGTGCATTTCTTTAGTCATGGCATAAGGCACACTATGTGTGTCCCTGGAGAGTATACATCGCTGAAAACATTACATGCTGTTTCTATGGATGCAGTATCTACTGTGATTCTCCGATCATTTAACATAGCAACATGTTCTGGTGATAGAGAACCTGTATGAGCTTCATCTAAAAGTGATTTTTAAGCCAGATCACCACGTTGATGCATGTTCTCATACAACTCAACATAGGTAAATAACTCCCAAATGTTATAGCCTGTAATGCAGTCAAGAATATTCTTAGCTTGCTTGGCAGTTGGAGTTGCAAACACATGCTCTGCATTAACTGGTACAAGCTGTAAAAGATCTCCCAGAACAATACTTTTGCCACTAAATGGTACTCCATCATCAGTACCTAAGATCTCCTGTAGATGTAGATGAATACTGGCAAGAATGACATTGGAGATCATGCTGATTTCATCAATAATGAGTAACTTCATCTTTGTGAACATGGAACAGAGCTGCGATGCAACCTCAAATGACAGTTTACGATACTCTCCAGTTTTGCTATGTTCTATTGGCAACATAAAGAGCATAAAGAGATGGTATAATGTAACTCCACCAATGTTGTATGCAGCTAGTCCTGTGGGAGCAGTAACAGCAACAGACATTGATGACCCTGTCAGACTCCGTATTTCAGCAGTGATTGCTTCAATAAGGAAACTTCTTCGTGTGCCAGCTGAACCACTAACAAAGATTAGTAGTGCCTTATAGTCACAACAGTCACATTTATTTTTTTCATGTAGTGGGCCATGTCGGACAGAGTGAACTACTTGATAGTGAACTGCATGCTGCTGCTGATTTAGTCTTTCTCTCAAGTCAGTTGGGTTGATAGTGGAGTGTGTTCCATGTTCCATGGCTGTCTTAATTTCTGAGATTAACATTTCTGGGGCATTTAAAGGCAGAGCTTCACCTAGAACAGCTTTTCCTTCTGGATCAAGGTTGTCTTGTGAACTAACAGGTGTGTCTTCCTGAAGCTGTTTCTCTGCCTTCTCAAGCTGTTCTTTCTCGGCCTCTAGTCTCTGTATGTATGTCTCTGACTATTCAGTTTTGAAAGTCTCGTAACTAAGATTGAATTCTTCCTTGAATGTATCACAGCCACCTTTTAATTAAGACTCATTCCTCCAGGGTCAAAACAGGAATAGGAGAGCAAAGTAGTAATGTTCTCTGCTCTCCAATGTGCCTAGATGTAATTTACAGTGGTCTATGAGCCATGGCTTGAGTCTCTTTACGAGACAGTCATCCACTCTGTTCACCTTGTAAATCTGGTGTGTTGAATCAGGTGATATAAGTATCTGCTTTGTAGTCATACCACTTAGCCACCTGAAAGAGACACATGTCATCCATGTTGTTGTGTCTATGGGGGTAGTATGTGTCTATCAGGTTATTGTTCAAGATATGTTTTGAAGAAGGTCTATTGGCAGTGAGTTCCTCAATTTCAGCATGTGGAATCAGTACACGTTTGCATTTCTCTTTGTAGTTCACACTGAGAAGCCGGACAGCATCAGACTTCCCGTACAGATGTGTACCCATTAAATGGTCACTGGCTTCATAAGCTCCACATTCTCTGTGTGAAAGAGTCTTCAAGCCCAATGACCGGACCTGAGATGTCAGGCTTCTGCTTGAACTGGCAATATCTTCCCAAAGATCTTGCAAGCTAGTCTTGTCATGTTTGGTTATGTACGAAGTCATGTACCGCACCAGGGCCAATGAGTTATCAGCCATAAACTGAAAATCTGTGTTAGCTTACCACATTAGGAGAAGAGTTGGGTTGTAGTCATTGATGTACATCTCTTTCTCATCTCTGGGTAACTCGTATACTCTCTTGGTTGATTTTGCCTTCAAGTGGTGTCACATTGCTGAGGAAAGCTCATTCATGGAACCATCCGGACATACTCGTCTAAGAAATTCAAAGCGACATCATGTGTACCAATTAGATTTGTTCTTTACTACTCGCCAGTAGTATTTTGCACAAATATGTCACTGTAACTTTTGAACCAACTTCCATTTTGTAAGATTGTCATACTTGTCCGGAATGTGACAAGTGATAAATTTCTTGATGAATTCTAGCACTTGTGTTGCTCCATGTTCACCTATGCGTGGCGCACCCTTGATCCACAACAGCATATGGATGTGAGGGGCACCCATGCTTGATACTCCAGCCTCTAAAAGTAATGCTCCACAATACCAAGAGGCAGATTGTCCTTTGACAATATGAAAGTCAGAATGTCATGGAACCACTTGTGAAAATGTCCTGGAACAGACACAGAATCAATTGAACACATTTCTCTGACATTCACTGATGTAATGCCATCGACATCAGAATTTGCCCACTTTAACAGTTCAATGAGTTCGTTCCAGGCATATTCAGCACAACTACTGTAAGTATGACAAACCATGTGGCTGCACAATACTTTCACAGCATTGTCATCACTTCGGAGTGTCTGTGATACCAATATTCTTTGGTGCCTCGAAGACTTGAAAGTAGGGAAGACAGATTTACTTGCACATTTGCATCTTCTGCTTTCATTTCTCTAGAAATTCAGCAGCTGTTATTCCATCTAGTGGAGTTATGAGATGAATAGTATGTGCAATAGACACAGACAGAATGTTAAGTTCACTCACCCAGAGGAGATGAAACAGGTACTGAATGTTACATCTGAATTTGCCATCTTTACTGAGCACACCGCTAGTGCGGTACTCAGCACCCTGTACATGCACTTCTCTTTCATCTAGATGTCCACCTGACCCTTTTGGGAATAAGTCTGGGAAACAGTGTGCTTCTCGTGTTGCCTCCCAAATGTTGACAGGCTCAACTCCCACCTGTTTCATTTGATAGAGATCAATGTTGTCTTCTACTGGATCTCTGCCACATAGTGGGTGAATTGTGTACTGTTCATACACATTGTCACTTGTCTGTCCACTAACCTTCTCAATCATTGGTTTACTTGTTTCTAAGACATCATGTTGGACAGAGAGACTAGTCATGTGATCTATGTCAAGGTCTGAATAAAAGGGATTGTTTCTCTTTAAAGAAGTAAGAGCAAGCTTTACCTTCTGTACATTGACAACATCTTGCAGGATGACCTTGGACTTTGCTGGAACACCATTTACAAGAATCAGCAAACTATTTTCCATAGAAATTGCTTCCACATTGTCCTGTAGAGGACATGGGAGATACATCACGGAACTCTTTAGAGATCTAACAAGTTCTTTCTATGGAATGTTCTTTGTGTTCAGACATAGAATGGTTTGAAATGGTTTCATTGTCTGAATTAGAATGCGTTCAAACATATTCAAACATATTCAATGTTGAAATCTCACTTGGTGTAACATGTGCATCCATATTATTCAGCAGTGATCTTGGTGGCAAAATGTTACACTTTAGTTAGGAGAAACAGTGTTTGCACAGTAGAATGGTGTTTTGTAACTGAAAGTCAGATTTCATCAGCAAAAATGCTGAGAGGCAGACAAGGTTTCCAGGTTCACTGTAACTGTTTGTTTAGCACAGATGGTCACATGACACACATACACAGTCAAACTTCGGAGCCTTTGCCAGCTCAAATGTTGCTATTTCTTTACCGTACTGTCACAGCATGTCAATTTCTAACACTGAAACAGATGTTTCAGCAGAATTTTCTGACTGATAAATAGTTGTGTGTGGTACAGAAGTTAGACATTGCAGCTGTTTGAGAAATGTGATGGCACCCTGCATGTCACCTGAATGCAATGAATCATTTAAGCAAGTGTACTGACTTGATCACTTGTCAGACTTCTCATACTCTGTATACAAAGTTCGTCATGCCTGTTTGATGCACTCCAAGCATCCGCATGTTGTGAAAGACATTGTCACAAACACCGCTATCGAGGCAGGCTAGTGAGTGACCCATAAGTCCAGTATGTGGATGGATTTCACAATGGTCAGTCTTGTTAAACAGTTTATATCTTTCTTTGTGATCTGTTATCACAAATAGGTTGACAAACTGTTCAACTTTTTCAAATGACGATTGCCTACGGTTGCAGGTGTTATCACATGGCCATGACAGACAGTGCTGTTTAAGGGACACAGTGGTTGCATCACAGTCATCATCTGTGTCCATTGCTGTGTCATCACAGACACTAAGCAGATTGACCAGCTTACCACACTCATCAATGATGAACTTGCTTTCTTTTTTCTGTGAATAATATGATTCTTCCCAGAAATATGCCTCTGAGTTCTGGGTGTGCATCCAGTGACCTGTGAATACATCACAGGAATTGTGCACAGTCAAAGAAGGATACTGTTGTAGACTTTTTTTGATGTCATACACAACTTTTCTGAATAGTTCAAGCACGAGACATCTTACGCCATAAACATTGAAAAACAAATACTGCTCTGTTAACAAAAGTGTGTATTTTGAGACGCAATTTCATCAAAGACAGATGACTTGTCTTTTTGTGCTCATGTCTCATCACAGCAGCAATATGCCTGTTGAGCTTAGCTTTACTTGCTAGTGATTGAAAATACTTTTGCTTTCTCATATGAAAATCACCAGCTGTGAGTTTATGGCATTGTTTAGAAGGTCTGTTGATAGTTGCTGTTGCAATAGTTGTGTTTCATCTGAGAGATCTATACAACTGTTGCACAGGTAAGCATTTTTTACTTGCTGTTGAGCAGGTATGTATTTTTGCTGTGAAGTGAGTTGTTGTAGAGCTCACTGTTGCAGTAGAACTCTGCTTTCTTTTATGTCCTGAACTCACATCTGTGTTTTTTTTTATCATTTTTAAGCAACAGTGAAGTACTGTGATACCTGTCTAGTTTTCCTATACATCTACGTCTGTATTTAGTAGGCATCTTTCAATATGTTAGTTCACAGTGGCAGTCAGTAATTTTACAGAAGTATCAGGCACCAGTATAAAAGACAGAGAAAAAGACAATATTAGTATATACATGTGTTGATCCCTTCTAACATTGTACATTGAGACAGATGATTTAAGTATAATATCTATTTAAAAAAAATATTAAATGTTTTAATCACATTGGTTGTTCACATAGTTACAGTTTTATTTTCATTCCTGTTACATTGTCTTGTAGAACATTATCACTATAGCATATAGATTTTGTTCCGTATGATTTCACTGTTCAGTTATACACAATTAGTGTTATTCTGAATAGTGATTTTTAGCTAATGCTGTTACACTGCTGGTAAAACAATTACTTTATTTACAATCTTTCTGTTAATGAGTAACACATTAATAAGTCAACTTCACACACTTAGCTTAAGTTAGTGCATTTGCAATATTTTTGTGTCACATTCTCAACATTGACATTTTACCACTCCTTCTTGTGAAGTATACATCTGTCATTTTTCACATCCTGCCCAAAATGTGTTTTCGCACTTCGGCACAGAATAGTGCAGTCACTATGCAAATCAGTGTTTGGAGCAAATAACAGAAATGACAGTGACACTGTTCATGAACAGAGGTCCTAAAATTGCTATGTTGAAATTTCGGTGTGAATAGTCCATAATAAGACTGTTTTACGAGTGTGCATAGGAACTGCGCAACACCCACTTGTAAGCTGGCGTATTCACACTATTTTAATGTCAGATTCTCAGCATTGACATTTTGCCACACTTTGTTGTGAACTGTACAGGTGTCATTTTTCATATCCTGCCCGAAATGTATTTTTGCAATTCCAGTGCAGGATGGCACAGTTGCTGTGTGAAATCAGTGCTCGGAGCACATAGCAAAAATGACAGTGACACTGGTCTTGAGCAGAGGTCCTAAAGTGACTGTGTTGAAAATTTGATGACAATACTCCATAAAATGACTGTTTTGTGAGCGTGCTTAACAACTGCGAAACAATGCATTCCCGCAAGTCAGTTGCACTGTGACATACTCGCTGAACAAAATCACCTTTTGGAGGACATTTACAAAGTCACAACACTATGTGTCTCCACTTGTGACACTGCCAATGCAATGTGACACTGTTCAGCATTGAAAAATTGCTTGTTTTTGCCATAAATCATCAAATTCTGTTGAAAATTGAAAATTTTGGAAAAGTAGTGTCATGCACGAAAGTGTGGCAAAAAGTAATGTTGTACATTAAACAGTGTCATAAACAGTAATGTTGTGTGTTTGACAGTATCACAAAAGTACTGTTGAACATTTGACAGTGTCACAAAAAGTACTGTCGTGCATTCGACAGTGTCACAAAAGTACTTTCATGCATTCGACAGTGTTGTTAAAGTAGTGTCGTGAATGCGAAAGTGTTGCAAATTTTTAACTTGGGAGTGGAGAGTGCATTCATTATTGAATCAGATCTGATTGTTATTTGAGTGACATCCCATTCTGCCAATGTTATGCTAGATTTGTCAGGCCATGTGAGACAACCAATCAGAGACAGACAACACTGAAGAAGTCAACAGCAGCCATCTTAGTTTACACTGAGAGACAGCATATTTCAAACTGTAAGTGCATTATATTTATAAAGCATTTGCCTAGTATGAGAAAAAGTGTTAGTAACACGTAAATAATATTAATCAAAAGTTTTTTAGTGCTGTATTTGATGATGTTGCTTGTTATAACCTAAGATGCTGCATTCATTAGGTAAAACTGTTTAATGTCAGATAGTAGTTTAGTACTTACTTGTACAGATACAGCTGCAAATGGAGGGAGATAGGAAGCTGCATGTGGACCCATAACAGAAAATGGAACCAATAAGACATGTTTCTGCAGTTGTAATTGTTTAAAACTGCCTATGAAAAGGATGCATTTTTCTCACCTCTTAATGTTTGCTCATTTTAGCTGTAGCAGAAGTGCAGTAATAGTCAGTGCATAGCCTACATTGGTTAATGAAGGCAGAGTACTAGCCAATGATTTTTTATTTGTGTGTTATAGATCAGTGTAGTGTAGCTGGCTTGAAGTTAGGAGGGAAAATATCAGTTTTACTTTCACTACTGCTTAGGCACTGCAGGGTGAACACTGACTTTTTTGGTAGCTCTCTGTCCACTTCTAAGTTTAAAACATGAAAATGGCAGAAAATAGCAAAAGGACTTTGTGGATAGTTGGAAGCAGTATCGTGAGACGGGCATCTGAGTATGCTCAAAATAGTGATTTTGGGAGAAACTGCAGCTCCCAAATTGCTCTGTTAAGTGGTTTGGTGGAGTTGAATGTGGTGGGAGCACCTAATGCCAACCATGCACAGACTTTTCAGTGCTCAACCTCATCCAGACATATTGCTGATACATCTTGGAGGCAATGATTTAGGCACCAAACTCTGGGTAGATTTAGTAACAGAAGCAAAATTGGACCTTGCTTCTATTATGAGTATGTTGCCTTCCTGTAAAATATTTTTTTCAGCTATTACAGAGCGTAGTGTCTGGCAAGCAGAACATCATATGTACCTGATTGATAGAGCCCGAAGATAAGTCAACATGCAAATATCTTCATTTCTACATATGTCTGGAATGTACACCATACATCACCCAGAAATTAAGTATTGTTATGATTGGCTATACCTACCAGATGGTGTACATTTCTCACATGCTGGCAATTGTCATTTCCTGGGAGACCTTTGAGATGCAATCCTCAAAGTCCTCTAAGAATGTCAGACTGTTTGATCAAATATCAAAGTGCTAACAAAGGTTCTTTTCAGAACCAAAAAATTTTGGTAAAAAAAAATAGAACAGCTGCATACATCACTCCTACACATGTAACACATGGGTTGGGAATATTCAGACCATGTCTTGCTGTGGAAAAACACTGGGCAAAGTGCAATTGCAATGCAGCAGGTTGTTGTTAGTACAATATTTAACACTGCTGTTGTGTGGTTAGCATTGTGAAATATTTCAGTCTGTAAGGTGCATTGTTCATATTACTCTGGCACTGCATGAGTTTAAGTGGACAGAGAGAAGTAGGGGGGTTTCAACACTGAAGTGCAGTGGTGGTAGGTTTAAGTATTACACTATTTAGTACTATACATGCAAAGGAGCCATAATGCATGTAAGGCATCAACACAGCTATTTTCATTGTATCATGGAGCCATTATTATGCAGGTCTCCTCTTTATGAGTAAGTTGTTGCTGGTATTGTGTGAGTCAGCACCTGTTGTCTAGTGATGCCCCCTCCGTAGCTTGGTGGTAATGTATTTCAAAACTAGACTTTGGTTTTTTGGAAAAAAAATGGTGGTGGTACACCGGAGTACTCCCTTTCATGTTTTAACGGGTCAAGTATTTAAAAGTAATCCCTTGTGGCCTTCTTAGCTCTACTTTGCTGTTAAATTGAGCTGGAGTGGTAGCTGTGGTACAGCACAATGGTTAGTTTTAAACAGAAAGTCCACAACTGGCTGAGGGGGAGGGGTGCAGTGGATTGCCATGGATATATTTTCATAGTAAAATCATAGTTTGAGAGGCAGGGCTGATGACAAGACATGGTACCGTAGATTTTGGCTGTCAACACAAAGCTGTTGGCTACATATTGTGGTGTGCAATACTACAGGTACACTGTGGCTCTCATTTTTTTAAATGTTATTTTGGGGGGAGCTTCAACAGTGTGCAACAGAAGTATGGGTTATGGTTGCAGATGCTCATATCATTACAGCATCAATACCAGGGTGTCTTAAGTGTGCATAGTAGTGATACTGTTCCACAAAACAACCCATGTGTAAAGTAATTTCTGTGTGAAGGGCTTTGGTAGGGTTGTGAAATGTGTTCTTGCCATGTTCTAATCATAATACTTCATACAATACATAACAATATATAGACTCTGAGACATGACAGTAATGGAATGTTTTTGTACATTTCTATTGCAGAATCAATACATAGGAATGAGACAGTGGACCTTGTGAGAGGTGTACTTGCTGCTTGAGGCAGTCCAAGCCAAGGGGAGTGTCTGCATTTTAATGTGGAACACAAACTGTAAGTTGGACTCAATGTGGAGGCACATAAACAGTTTCCTTCATGTAATATTGAAGGTGAAGAACAAAACTGTGGTGCAACTAAAGAGGAAGTGGAAGCTGTTGCACCAGTGCTTCTACATGTTGAAGCAGTGAGAGGAGATACTGGACAGTGATAGGTGCTGGTACTACCTCACCTATGAATTGTGGGAGGCTGCAGGAAAGCCAGCTGTGGGAGAGCACCTCACTCATTGTAAGTTACTCAACAGAACTTTGTACAATGCATGTGTCTTGATATTGACGTAGATAAAAATTATGAAATATAGTATCACAGATAGTGGTATATTGCTGATTTGCCATGCCTGGTGTGGTTCGGTTGTGAGGTGCAGCTGAGTGACTTAACAACACCACAAGTGGTAAACACACCTGTATATGCAGTCCCTGTCATGGCATTTTACTACGATACAATGCTGAACTTGTTCTGTTGTGTTTATACTGATATGAAACTTTAATAGTGGGTATACTGGAGGATTTATCACTGTTATGTGATGTATTTTGACCAATTAGGTTACATAATTTTCATAACCCACTGTATTACATGTATTTTATGATGCTTTTAAATAATCACCAAATGATAGTGTTGGAGTTAGTATGCAGTATCCATTTAATCTAAGCAGAATTGTACTTCATGTGAAGTTCTAAGTAAGTATTAACTTTTGTATACTGAGTAAGTTTATGATCTTTTATTTATGAAATATTTATCATGTATGGCTAGTGTGTATTAACCACCATAATCAGCAGTCACAGAACTTAGTTATGCACAGTTTGGAATTTTAAAAGTTGTTAAATACAGTCTGAAGCTTCCAAATACTGGCATAACAAAACAGAATGTGCCTGAGTTGCATAATCCTGACACATAGAATGCAAATAGTGGTTTTTTGACCATGCACTATGAAAGATGATGTCTGGGTATCTGGTGTGAAACACGCTAAAATCACCTTTTGTGGTTACTAGGGTGAGTAAACCTCTCAAGTTGCACTCTCAGGGTTTTCCATGTTACCAAAGCAACCACTCAAGGTGACAATAGCATTGTTGTCACTTGCTCTTCGAGCAGTATCCTTGATATTTGCAGTACTTGTTATTTAATATGTGCCTGCAATGCCTGTGCTGTACCTGATGACAGACAATGTTAGGTGCTTGAAACATGTTTAATGCTTACAGAAAGTGCTGTTAAAAGCTGATGAAATTTACGTGCAAGACTTAGTGGATCTATTTATTATCTTCTTTCACTGACTAACTCAGGGATCCGCCAGCTGCAACTGAGGTAGTACCAGCAGAGTCCGAAGTTGTGTAGGCTGGTCACTCTGACAAAGACAGTGCCATTGTTGTTGAGTCAGATGGCAAGATTCTGATAGAAATAATTGTAATATGTAATTGGGGTAGTATGAGGCTATCATGTAAGGTGTAACCTGCACTAATTAACTCACTTCTTTTTAGGAAATACTCTTTAGTAAGTTAGTATTACTTGAAGCACCTATGTAATATTTGTATTAATACAATGTACAGCAATGAGAGCTGTAAAATTATGAATTTTGACTGTGTACCTGGAACATCTTTAGTGTTGTAGATAATACTGTGTACTTGTTGTGAAAGACACCAGTCACCACTTAGCCACATCAGGAACTCTGCGGCAAATGCATATGTTAATTGCAAAAACAGCACTGCAAAGCTAATGGATGTATGTCACAGAAATGAGAAGTAAGTTTGAAACCAAATGGATGTATTAATTTATTTGTAAAAAAAAAAAAGATTAAACACTTTGTATAATTGAAATATACTGCTACAGGGAGTGGGTATACTGGAGGATGTGGCATGGTTAAGTCTGTCAGCTGTACTTTGTGACTGAACTATACCAGTCATGAGACATCTCCAGTAAACAAACACACTGTTGGAGTATATTGCTTAAAAATTGTAAAAAATAAGGAGTGGTATTTCGTTATATAAATGGTGATTCAAAAGGAACAGATATTATAGACAGATGTACGTTAGTTGTATATATCTCAGTTTGGTTTAACTAACTATGATCCATAACTGGTCATGACATTTGTAGACAACAATGAAATATGAAGTATTGTAGTGCTATGAATTTCTTTTCAGTTGTTTAATAAGTGAATGTTGTGTTCATTCCAGTGTAACATGATATTTGTACAGATTTGAATTGTATTTTTGTGTCATATCATCTTAGAAATGAGTAATAGAGGTACTCACCCCAATACATCTGTTATCTAGATCTTGGGTAGTATATGAAAAGGGTTATTACATATTGATATACTACTCACGTATGTGAGACATACTGATGTCACCAGATACAAAATACAGAAGAGAATTTTCTGTTGTGCACATAGTGATATGAGAAGGTAATAATAGTAATATTTGCTGATGAGGTTGGGGGATATGACCCATGTATATGCAGCAGATTATGATATTGAGCTTGTTATGTCCTTGTTACATATTGCCAGAATCTGTACATTACTGAATGGACAGTATTCTATGTCTATGGTAACACTGGTGTACTAACTGAAAATGGGGTGGGCGACAGTGAACAGCTGAATAAGCATGTGCAATACTGTATAGAGAGAGTTTCTGAATTACGGTGGGGTATCTGTAACATCATTTGTGACACTGCTGTTACTGTTCATGTAAGTCAGTTTGTTACTGTACACACGAGCACGGCTGATGTGTGGATGTCACTGTTGCTTAATGACACAACATCCATAGAAATGCAGAAGTGTCATTGCAAAGAGAAATGTGTTCACATGGTTAAATTACACAATGAGACAGTATGAAACAATGGATTTCACAATAAAAGTATAGTGCTAGATTAATATATTATGCTTTATGTAATCATAGTTTTTACTTGTATTTTTTATAGATTCCAGGGAAGCTGTGGCTGTAAAACCTGTGGAAGTGAAGCAGGAGCCAGGCACCAGCTCTCAGCATAAGTACCATCACAACAGATATTCATACAAGACATAGTGTCACAGTACCCTGTACCCAGAATGTCTGTTCTGTACATTGTCTGCTTGCTAGTCTGTTGTGTACTGACTGACTTCATACAGTAGGAGTGTACAGCATTGTTGTATAGCCTAAACAATGGTAGTGAAGGTTGTATTGTACTACACTGTACAGAAATGTAAATTAATCCATTCATAAATCTGGGTTGTGTAGTACGGTACAAGGTTCATGCTCATTGGCTTATGTTGTGGCCTAATGGGTGTACATCCCAACTCCACAGAGTCAGTCATTGGGCATCAGGATTGCAAGTTGGCAAGGAGCTACTTACTGCCACTGACAGGAGTGGGGGGAGTGGTGCAGCTTAGTGGGTGGGAGGGGGGTGTAGCAGTAGTTCACCATGGATGGATTGCTTTGACATAATATAGCAGGGATTCCTGCAATTGGCCTCTGAGTAGTGCACTGGAACACCATGGACATAGGACCATTATTACTATAGTAATACCCACAGTCAGCATGGGAGGGTGCCAGGATGGAGGTGCTGCTGTAGCTTGGGTGGTCACCCAGAGCTGTTAGCTGTCATGTTGCAAGGTGTGATATGGCAGCTCAGCTATTGACTATTTTAATGAGGGGATCTACTGTGTGAAGTCCAAGTAGGAGTTGTTACTGCATCTGTTACTACATCCAGGGCTGAATATTGGGATGTATGTAACATGGATGGGACTGAACCTCCTAATTGTGCTGCATACATTACTGTTATGTTTTGATTCATCGGCATTTGTTCCAGGCACATAGCGCTTTTGAATATCACACTGGCATGCATCACTGGGTTGTGCATGGTGACACTGTTGTGCTTGTTGCACAACACTTCTGAATATGTCACCCACTCTTTCTTTACATGATGTGTAAAGAATTCATTAAATAAAGTAGTTGCTAAAGTAAGTGAGCTCATGCTTACTAAATGTGTAAGATGATTTGAAGTATTATAAAAACAGTCTGACAAACAGAGGTTTCTGATTCTCTGTAAACATTCTAACAGGTTATGTTAATCTTTTACTAACACACATGTACAAATTGAACATATGGTGAACAAGGTTTACGAGTGTTAAAAAACTTGTTTTATTATAATACAAGTAAGGTACTCCCAGAGATTGTGTCAGTGGTCAGTTA
Source organism: Neoceratodus forsteri (assembly GCA_016271365.2). Taxonomy (NCBI): domain Eukaryota; kingdom Metazoa; phylum Chordata; order Ceratodontiformes; family Ceratodontidae; genus Neoceratodus; species Neoceratodus forsteri. The sequence goes on from CM057458.1 coordinate 1,307,120,996, forward strand.
ATCACCATCTAAGACATTGTGGTATTTGGTTACACTTTCTGCCACACTACAGCCATACAGGTGATTAACACAACATTTAAATAACACTTGGTCATGCCTTGCTGTTTAATTAATGTTACAGCAGTAAAAGATGATTTGTATGAATGGAAATATGTACACAGAGTAAATAACTATTTGACATGTGTGTCTCTTTTGTAGCAGTTATTAAACAGATGATTATATGAACATTAGTTAATGGAAATCATACTGTTGGTGTACAGGCAGTCTATTATTCTCATGCAGGTGTGAAGAAATAATATAGGTACAGATGCTAAAGTTTAGTTGTTCATACACAACTGAAGAGCTAGTATCAGTGTATATCAGACTGTGTTGTTTATTATGGTAAAACATGTAGGTACTGAGTGTTGCCATATAGTAAGTAAAATGCAAGAATAGTGTAGAAAGTATACTCTTCTTATAAATCTTTTTAAGTTGTCAACAAAGAACATAATATGGTAGAAAAAATATAATAACTGAAGTGGCAAGACAAGACTTCTAATTTGTATCACACTTCTAAATAGTGTTAAGAGTGGCAACAAAATGTACAACAATTATTGAATTAGATGAAAATATTGTAAAATGAAAGACAGATAGGTAATCACCATTTTGAGGCTGATATATTGATTCATGCTTTTTGACACTTTACAGGACGCCCTCGCTTGAAGCGGTGCACTGGCCACTGCCGCTGTTATCGCAAACTGGAGCGCAAGGTTGACAGTCTAATCAAACATAATGGTGCTCTCCGTGAAGGACAGGAGAGATTGCTGTCCTTAATGGAAGCACAACAGTGGACTGTCAACCTTGTGCTCAAGCCTGTGGTGACAGCGGCTGGGGACACCGTGGCCAGTGCCAGCTCTTCACCACCAACTGTGGCGTCCAGCTTCCCTGGGACAAAGTGACCAGTCTCCATAGCTGTCTGGTATCTCCTCTGGAGGGTGCAACAGCTTCCACTTCCATTGCGCCTCCATATTGAGTCCAACTTATGGGTTGGACTGCCTCAAGCAGCGCAAACCTCTCGTAAACAGTTGCTGCAAATTGTCAAAATAGTTTTTTTAATATTTTTGCATATATTTTTTACATTATATTTTTGTAACTTTTATAAATGAAAATACATATTTTCTTATGTAGTATTTATTATTTTCAGAAACAGACCAAAAATCAATATAGTTTAATGTTTTTTGTTACTTTTCCTGTTTATGAAATTGAATGCATTAAAACATTTTGTTTGTCAAGACTAACTTTTTTCATTTAAGATTTAAAAAAAATATTTTTTCACTTTTATAAGTATATAAAATAAATATTTTTTGAATATAACATTTTGTTTGTGGTATTATTCAGTTGTGGGGATGTTTGTGATCAATATTTATAAAAAAGGGTTTGAGAAATGTAGTTTTCTCATTGCTTGCAAACATTCTACCAGCCTGATGTGAATTTTTTATTAACATACAGATAGAGCCTAATCATATGGTGAAGAAGGTTTAATACTATTTAAGACCATTTTCATTATTATGCCAATAAGGTACTCCCAGGATTATGTTAATGGTCAGCTAATCAGCCTCTAAGTGCATATGTTAGTCAGTACACCTTGTGTCACGCTACACCACTAGCAGGTGATTAACAGACCATTAATACAACTGTTGGTCATGCCTTATTGGTTAAATGTTCTATAAGAAACCATTCAGCTTACCTAGTTTGGTAAAGAAGGGTGTTATAGACAGCATTTGGGGTTTAAACAGATAACACATTTACATTCTTGTTGTGTTACGTATGTTGCAGTTTTATGAGAATATTTTTGTAGGTACATTGGTGATTATGAGTTATGTTCAAAATTTTTGTCTAGTAAAGGTACAGACGAGGATGAGGCAAGATATGTCAATATTTAACAGTGGTGCTTACAAATAGACTACCACATTCTTTATGTCTCAGAAGAGTAGTCTCATTGACTGCAAAATGATAGTGAGTAAAAACTACAACATAATAAATTAGTATTGACATAAGAGTGGTTAGTGAAAGGAAATAGATAAATATTAAGAGGTATATGGTTGAGATGGATGTTGTTTTACTCTTCATAACAGAAAATCCTGTTAGATGAGTTACTGTGTTCTTCATTTTTGTGCATTTGTCTATGTTTGTGTGGTCCTGTCACAACAAAAATTTTAGGTACTATTAGTACTTATCATTTTCAAAAAGACAGGATATTCATGGAAAAACTAAATGCATCAGTTAGGGTTGTTCCACAGTGACAAAAGCAAGGAAATAGGGTTGAAAACCCTAACTCTGAATTCATTCCCCCAGCAACACACACACACACACACACACACACACACACACACACACACATGCAAGTAGGGGGGAGGACCAAGGAAACATAACCAATGATAGACAACTAGCAGCACGTGACAGAAATAAAAAAGCAATTGTCTAAATGTACTACAAGACACCCCCACCCACCTGACCAAGTACTGTATGCTCAGTGGAGATCAACAGCAAAACTGAGGCCATTTACACCAAGTGTGTGCATCCTGGTTTGCAGGTGCACACAACATACCACACTTAGTAATTGCATGGCTTTACCTAGTCATGTTGCCTTGGTCCTCCCCCCTACTTGCATATGTGTGTGTGTGTGTGTGTGGTGCTGGAAGGGTAAATTCGGAGTTAGGGTTTTCAACCCTAACACCAAATTTCCTTGCTTTTGTCACTGTGGAATAACCCTAACTGATGCATTAAATGGAGTTTTTTTACCACAATCATGGTCAGAAAATGAAGCAAATGCAAATGCAAGCAAGTACAGAAATGCAAATCGTTATGCATATGGTCATGGTACCGCAATTGTAAATGCAAATCGTAACAGTAACAGCAACAATAACGCCAAAGGTAACAGAAATGCATGGGCATGGTACCACAATTGCAAGTACAACTGGTAATGGTAACAGCAACAATAATGCCAAATGACACAGAAACGCAAATAGAAGCAAAAACGCAAACCGTAACACACACGGTGGCGTAGACAGGAACAGTGCTGCAAACAGTAACGGAAACGCAACTGGAAACACTAACTGGCACAGTAATGAAAGGGCACAACCTTCTTTTCCCCCAAAACTGCATTGAAAAACACAGTGAAAACAAAGAATGTATACATAACAATGAGCCACGGAGCAGAAAATGAGGACTTGTTATACTAAATTGCTTATATCTCAGGAACCATACAACATAGAAAAAAATGTCAATGCCAGATGAATTATGACTTTCCTGGCTAGTTTTGTACTTAGTCCCTGCTTGGGAAGGGGCTAAGCATTTTTGTGATGAAAAATCCGTATCTCGCACCGTTTCCGAGAGATACAGGAAAAAGCATCAAATTCGGAGTGCCGTCACTGTGCCGCCCTGTAATATTTTTTCACCAAACCATGAAAAGGCACATCTGTGGGATGTTGGCTTACTTCCTTCCAAATTTCAGCCCAAAAGTCCACATAAGTATTTTGCAGCAGGGTGGCAAATAATTCCTGTAATGTGGTGGTCGCTGTAAAGTTATCCTATGGGAAAAAGCACAACATTTGGAGTGCCGTAACTTTGCAGCCATCCAATAGTTCTTCACCAAACCACAAAAAAGCACATATGTTGCATGTTGGCTGTCTTCCCTCCAAATTTTAGCCCAATAGACCAAACCATTCTTTTACAGCAGGGTGGCAAAGCATTCCTGTTATTTTGGGCATAGTGTCACAAATCATGACACTTTCGCAAACAAAATCAAGAAAGCATCGTGAGTGCAACACTACTTTGTGACACTACTTTTTACAAAAATGTTTAAAACATATTTCTGGGGTGTTTAACCCCAAAATAAGACATGCCTAGCATCCTCAGAGCTCGACTAGGTAAACACCAAAATAATTGTGTCCCTAGATGGTCCCAATTTTAAATGCCAAGCATTTTTGTGATCACCAACTGAAAACAAAATGGTGGATTTGTGACACTACTAGGGCCATTTGTGACCTTAAAAAGTGCATTTGCAACTGTCAAACTTCTTGCTAACTTTTCCCATTGACATATAATGGTAACTTATTTTTTGAATAACTTTTGAACCGTTTAATATTTTTTCACAAAATCTTCAAAAAGCACATTGGGGACCCTGGCTGCATGTTCCCTGAAGTATTTGTACCAGTCGTGCAAACCATGAGACCTGTAGGTGCAAGCAAAGAATTCACAAAAACCATAAATGCGTACGCAGATCTCACTTAATAACTCCACAGCCATGTATCCAACCTGTACGAAAGTTGGCAGATCCCAAGATGTGTGATTCTTGATCATGCATTCCAAATTTCAGGCAAATCCGTTAAACAGTGGCAAAGTTATTAAGGTGCAAAATTTGATCCTTTAACCGTAAAAGGGCTACTCAACCCTAACTATGGTAGCACTACCATGCTACCTTAATATATACTGACACAGTCACACCAGTATAGTTAGGGTGCAACGGCACATCTATGTTAAAGTCCAGACTTTGAACCTTAATGTTAATGAGGTTGTGGAGTCAAAAACAGTGGTGGAATTCAAGCATGCATGGGACAGTCATAAGGCAATTCTAGGGGGCGGGGGTAGGAAGAAGTAGGCTGCTGGTTAACTAGGATCTGCAGCTTATCCAATAGGTAGGGAAATGGGCAGACTGGGTGGGCCAAGCGGTTCTTATCTGCCATCAAAATCTATGTTTCTATGTTTAATACTTTTGGAGTCATTCAATGGATTTGCATGACATTTGGCATGCATAATCTCCATGGATAGGATGCAAGATCTGCCAAATTTCATGGGAATCCATCTAGTGAGTTTTGAGATATAAAATGTTGAAAAACAGAAAAATCCAGGGGTTTTAACATTTCTTTGTCACTATGGCTCTCAGAAATTGGTTTAGGTGCTGATCTGAAATTTCCAGAGTAGAAAGCCCAAGGGTCACAGATGTGCCTTTTGAAGGTTTGGTGAAAAATATTAATCCATTCAAAAGTTAGGACATTTTTAATGTCCCCATTATTTCCTATTGGAAAATGTGTATGTCAGGTATGAAAGATATATTTTTCACACAGTAGGAGTATTGTGCAAAAAATATCAGCTTATTTTCGAAAAATAGGACTACTGTGCAAAAAATACCAGTTTCTTTTCATAAAGAATGCTGGTATTTTTTTGTGCAGTTCACATTCCTGCGATCGATTGAGCTGTGTTGCAGCTGCCATCTTGTTGTGCTGCTTAGCGAGGATGTTTAAGTACCAAACATTTTAAACATAAAAAAAATCAGAAAACAGCTAAACAGAACCTCTTTAGGTGTTTTATGATGTTGTTTTTTATTTTGTGTGTTTTAGGTTGGACCCAAATAAGTTTTTTCTCTCGGGTGCCGGCATATACAGAGAACGGCTTGGAGTTTATTCTCTGTATGAGAAGAGTGGTATTTTCTTGACTTCTGCAGCTGCAGCTGCAGCTGGAACTCATGCTGCCAGCTGCAGAGTCATGGAAGACCTGCTCAGGGTGCTTTGTGCGCACAATACATTGTGTCTACTGGCCATACTGGGAGCCCACCCCACTGTGTCCAAATGTATTATTTATGTATGAAAACTTGTGAAAAGAAGAAAACTGTCCCCCAAGGTATTTTCTTCGATGCAGAATCCTGCATCGAAATGTGTGCAAATTTCAATGCAGAATCCTGCATCGAAGTATTGTAATGAGCCGCACAATGCTTTCCTATACAAAAGCATTGTGCAGCACATTATAATACTTTGATGCAGGATCCTGCATCAAAATTTGGGCACATTTAGATGCAGGATCCTGTATCAATCTAGTCTGCCCACCCCATTCTCCAACATGGGGGTGCCCAATCCCTGTATCGATTTGCATCTCCCCCAGTATTGCAGCATGCTGGGAGCTCACCCCAGTGTGCCAATAAATTATTTTTTTTGAAGTTCAATCTTTCCAACACTGGGATGCACACCCCCAGTGTTGGATTACCCCCAGCCCACTCTTATTGCCAATGGGGGTGCCCAGTCCCCCTGCCAGTATCATGATGCCCCCCCAACTTTGGTGGCACACTGGGGGCCAACCACAGTGTGCCCAATTATTGTTTTTTATTTTAACCTGTGAAAAAGAAAACCATTCCCCATTGTCTTTGATGCAGAATCTTGCATCGAAATTTCAGAAAATGTTGATGCAGGATCCTGTATTGAAGTATTGCTGACAGGGGTGTACAATCCCCCTGTCAGCATCATGACCCCCCAAAACTTTTGTGGCACTCTGAGAGCCCACCCCAGTGTGCCCAATTATTGGTCTTTTATTTTAACCTGTGAAAAAGAAAACCATCCCCCATTGTCTTCGATGCAGAATCCTGCACTGAAATTTCCAAACATTTCGATGCAGGATCCTGTATTGAAGTACTGCTGACAGGGGTGCCCAATCTCCCTGTCAGCATCATGATTCCTCCCCAACTTTGGTGGCACACTGACAGCTCACCTCAGTGTTCCCAATTATTTGTTTTTTATTTTAAACTGTAAAAAAAGGAAAACTGGCCCCAAAGTATTTTTTGTTTTGCTTTTTTACCCTGCAAAAAAGAAAACCATCCCTCGTAATCTCCCTACTTACCACCATCCCTCTGCACTCCCACCTCCTCACACCCCCCTTCCCCCATACTTACTCTCCTGAGGTCAGGATCAGTAATCTTCTCTGGACTGGGACACGTCTGCATGCTTCAAAGCTGAAATGAGAAATGAGGAATTGGGTAAGTGCTGTACAATGGAACTCAATGGGGGTTTCATTGCAGGTTGATATCTTGGCAAATATTAGGAATTTTGGCCCCAAATTTTCAACATGGGGTTCTTCAGATGCCTTCTTGTGAACACTGTCACTGTCATTTTGTTTCTCAGTCCTGAAAGGTGATTTTTGTGGTCACTGTGCGGAATCATCTTTTGAGACTGAGTCACAAAACAACAGTGCCACTGTTCATGACGTGAGGTCCCAAAAAGCCCATGTTGCAATTTTTGTGAACAAATTCCCCCAAATGATAGTGTTATAAGCATGTGTTGCACAGTTTTTATGCATGCTCGAAACTTCACCAATTTTTTATGTTTTTGCTCCACATTTTCAACACCAATGTATGAATAGTACAGCTGTCATTTTTCATATCCTGCCCAAAATGTATTTTCGCTCCTGTGGTCAAATTGGCATGGTCGCTACTTGAAATCAACTTTTAGGACAGATTAACAAAATAACAGTTCTGCTGTTCATGAGGGGAGGACCCAAAAGCCCACGTTAAAAATTTGGTGAAAAAAGTCCAAAAAATAACTGCGTTACAGGTGTGCATTGCACACTCGTAACTTTGCCAATTTGTCATTTTTTCACTCCAGATTTTTAATACTGGCATATTTTTACACCACCTTATGAACAGAAGAGCTGTCATCTTACACATCCTGTCTGGAATGTGATTTTGCACCTGTGGCACAGAATGGAGTGGTTGCTATGCAAAATCAACTTTTGGGATGGATTAGCAAAATCATTGTTGCACTGGTCATGAGGGGAGATCCTATAATGCTGATGTTCAAAATTTGGTGAATAAATTCCAAAAAAGGAGAGCTTTACAATCATGCTTTGCTCTGTTTCAATGCATGCTCATAACTTTGCCAGTGTTTCCCATTTTTCACACTGTTGTACTATCTAGATGGAGGGATGGGGAGCACAGGGTCCTAAGGGCCCTGCACTCCCACCATGACATATGGACAGTGTTGTACTATCTCAATGAAAGTCAGACCCTGCACTCCTTGGACTCGGCACTTCCATCATGACATATGGATACTCTTGTATTCTCTGGATGGAGGGATTGGAGCACAGGGTCCAAAGGACCCTGGTCTCCCACTGTGACTTATGGACATGTTTTGTATTATCTTGATGGATGGATAGGCGCACAGGGTCCAAAGGACCCTGTGCTCTGACAGTAAAATGAGGATACAGTTATACTATCTGAAAGAGAAGGGAAATTCTTTGCAAAAAACTTCATTAACGCATCAGTTAGGGTGAATTCAGCAGCGACAAAAGCAGGAAAATGAGGTTTCAGGGTTTCCAACCCTAATGCCTCAACCCCAGGGTTCCCACTCCTACTACCCTACCCCATCCCCCCACCCTCCACACACCAACAGATGCCAGGGTGTGCTATTGGGTTGTCAGACCTAACTCTCACTCCATTGTCCTATACTGTAGCATGTGAACTTGTCTACACATGGAATAGGGCAAGCTTTAGGCATCATGACCCAATAGCATGCCTGTTAGTATGTGGAGGGTGGGGGTGGTAGGGGTGGTAACCCCAAGAGTAGGGAGTTGGGTTTGGAAACCATAATGACTCATTTCCTTGCTTTTGTCACTGTGATATTTACCCTAACTGATGCATTAACAAATTTTTTTGCAAATAATATATATATATATAAATATAGCAGGCTACAACTATTAAGCAGCTTACAAATTACATTGCTGCTGTGTTTTAGTCAATTGGGCGCTGTATGCCCTGTTACTGTTCATCTGGGAAGATGAGAGTTCCCCTTTAAACATGACTGGGATAGATCAAGGGTATGGTAGCTACTCAGAGAGATGAGGAAGGTGGACATGCAGAAAACAACAGGGAGAATAGGGAAGGGAGGACCCCACAGGGACAACAGGTACTGGGGTATGACAACTTCACATGGGCAGATGAGATGGACAGTTGGGGCTTGAATCTGTGAACCTGGGATCAGTGCAAGCTGTGGCAAAAAGCAGCTTGTGCTGAAGCCCAGTGCACCAGGGACCCTGCACCAGATTCTGGTATAGATGGGGTCACAGTGCCTAAAGCACCACACCTGTGGCAACCTCTCCCATGTGGCAAACACATGGTGCATGGAAGGGTTTGCCACAGGCATCTTGCAGCAAGGCAAGGAGTCCCCCCAATCTTGATCACCTAATAAATTACATCAATTCCTATCCCTGGTGGTCTAGTGCCCACATCGCCAATGCCACTGGTACAAATAATGTATATTAAAGAAATCACTTTCCTGACCCCAGATGTCCCTGGTACTAATATTTAATAACCCCACCATCACTCGTGGTCCAGTGGCTCCATCCTGAATACCGCTGGTCAAATAAGGTATAGAAATCACTTCCCCAGCCTTGATGTCCCCTATCCTAATGATTAATTACCCTCCCATCTCTGGTGATCCAGTGCTCCCCCTTCCAAATGCCACCGGTACAAATCATGAATGTAGAAAAATCCCTTTCCTGATCCCTGATGTCCCTAAGACTAATAATTAATAACCCCCCTTTTGTGTGCAGCTGTGGCTCAAATGCCATTTAGGCAGGCAGCTTGCAATTAATGCAGGCTGCCTTTGTGAATAACTCAGGGTGCATTTTTTGATGCAAGGTGCCACTTGCATCATTCATGTTGGTGAAGGTACCTTGCATCAGTTTTGGGGACTAGGGAATCAAGCCCTTGATCTTTTTCTACCATCATGTGTATGTTACTATCTCTAGCCTACAGTATATCTGTTAACTATCTGTTCATTGGGGAGGTCTCTGAAGGTGTTTCTTGCTGATTCAGGCAGCTGGCAGCATATTTCTACCAGATGCACTGCCCTGGTTGACTGGTGTGTCTTTTTACAATGGCATGGGTGTGCTGCAGCCTGCACATGGCTACTGCCAACAGTGCCATCTTGCTGCTCTGTGTGTCCTCCCTGCTATTTCTCTAAAGCTATTTCTTAGTGTGTTCTAGCTGTGTAACATTTGCAGACTCATAAGGGCATCCTTTTGGAGTCCTTATTTTGCACGGCACATTGGTGCCATTTGTGTGTTGATGGGGGCCAGAATATAGTGTTATATGTTGTAGGCAGCAGTTAATCATAATTTTGAGTGATACATACAATTGCATGAATGTTCTCTGGGTTTAGAGTAACATTGTCTGTGTCTCTAAATATGGCACTCCCATTTTGAGTCCACTATTTTTCAATTAGTGACACACCATTCCAGACAGAGTGGTGCTTACAATCTGAAAATGTGGGTCAAGGTCTTAAAACTGAGAAAAATCAGAGAACTAAATAACCTTGTGTAACCCCCCGTGGGGGCTTACTTTATTTGCCCTGTTGCCTTGGTTGCTCCCTTCTTGCCCATTGCTTCCTGGTTCCTCTGCCCCCCCCCCCCAGCATCTCACAGCCACTGCCATGGGTTCAGATGTGCCCTATGAGCCTTCCACAGACCCCTGCTTGGTTGGCAGTTGGGAATAGAGGCTGGAGAAGCTTTTGCAGAACCTTCGCCATCCCTCCCTTCATAATTAAGCTGGCGGATGGTTCGCACATACTCAGAAGTGCTGGTTCATTTTCTGACCATGACTGTGGTCAAATGGCTGGTTTTCTGGTGACCGTAATCCCTGGGGAAGGGCAAGATGAAGACTGGAGACTTGAATGCGGCACATGAAAAGGTGCCAAGCATTTTTTATAAAGAGTGCATATCAGGGTTAAGTTCTGCCTCATGAATATTAATGAGGCTGCATATTCAAGAACAGTCACTCTACACCCTGGAGCACGTCCTGTCCTATAAATATCTAGGGGTTATCTTTGACTCTGCTGTCTCCTTCCATGCACACATCAACACCCTCACATCTGCTTCCAATGCACGCATTGGTCTCCTTTATCACCATAAGGACTGCCTTACGCCAGAAACCCTGAGACTAGACATAACCTCCTCAGTAATGTCTCTGATAGACAATGGGTTGCTGGTCTATGCTGCCACAGATTCAACAGTTATCAGTAAAATAAAAGTAGTCATTAACAAAGCCTACAGGGTCTTAACTGCTGCAGACCACATGACACACATATGCACATTCTGTTTCATTGCCCAGATCCTGAACTTTGACAAGAGGGTCCACTACCACTCCTGCCTCTTGACCAAAAAATCCCTCCTTGGCTTGACTCCCCCAGGCCTATCTGCCTCCCTAATCTTCTCTTTGCCCACAGTGTACACATGCAGCTTGACCAAAGCTGCCCTGGAGATTCCCAGAGTCAGAACCACACTCGCCCAGAGGTCTTTTCTGGTCAGGGCTCCCTCCTACTTCAACACCCTCCTTCCATTGGTCTCTAACCATCAAAAACTTAGTACCTTTAAAAGGCAATCAAGATCCACCTCCTTGCCACCCACACCTGCACCTGCACACTCTACGGTCCGCCACCAGTGCCTTCACCAGCCTCTCAGAATGGCCACATGACCTCTCTCACAGTCAGTGTCCTGCAATTCTAACTCAGGCACTCAGACAAAGTCTCCCAACAGACTGCTCTAGAATTTGCACTACTTGCCTCCCCTAACTTACCCAGTTTACTCAGCTCCAGCCAAGCATAGTAGGCATGTGCACTGTCCCCCGATTCACTCTCTGGCCACTAACTGACCTCTTACTGTTAGATTTATCCTATGCACTGTCAACAGCCACAACAATGTATTAGATATACTTGTAAACTAGTCAGGACATCCTTGTAAAATGGTCATGCTGTAACCGGAAGTCAATGTGCCCTGGCACTGTACCCTGTATCGTACTGTTTACTGTGTTGCCCATAGCCAACAGCTTCAACTCTGTATTAGACATCTCAGTATACTGTTTCATGCTGTAACCTTGCCATCAAACTGCCCTGTTATTGTATATTGTACCATACTGTCTATTGTATTTACCTATGTCTGTATTGTGTATTGACATGTAGCCTTTGGAAATGAGTCTCTGACTCAAAGGCTGTAATTCCAAGATTTTAAATAAACAAAAAAAATATATTAATGAGGGAGTCTGCCTGCTGCCTGAAGACTGTGTATTTTGGCAACAGCGATAGGCTAGGGATGGAACTAAAATGTTTAAATTAGCAATCACTTTGTATGGCACTAAAGCTGCTAATGAACTGTAGGAGCCAAGAAACACATAAATTGCTTAAACTAGCTTTACCAGAACATTGAAGTTGGACACTATATGGACTGCATGGGGATAGTGTTTGACAGCAGCCATGTTTGTAGCCTTTGACCTTTCTGCAGCCAGAGAGCCAGAATTTGTGCCAGAGACTTTTGGGACTGTGCAAAGGCTTTATGGGAGAAAAAGCAGGGTCAATGTTTGACACTCATTCAAGGGACCTATCAGGCATTGAGGAAGCCTGATGAATATTAATTTTTCAAGTGGTCAGTGAATTCAGCCAATCAGGAGCTGTCAAAAGCTCCCAAAATCCCAGAGACTTTGATTTCAGTTCGGAGCCAGCCCCATCACAGGGAAGGGGCTCTGGATCCTTTCTAAGAAAATGTGGCTGCAAGAACTTAAAGTGGCTGACCTGGGGGTTGCCAGATATTTGTTCCCCCAGTGTAGCAGTTACTTTTCCACATCTGGGATGACTTTTCTGCTGAATCTTGGTTTTCACTTCAGCTGTGAGAGAGCTGCAAAGAAACCTGTCTGCAGCAGTGAGAGGGCTGCAAGAAATTTGTCACCTCAGAGGTGAGAGCGCTGTAAGAATTTTGTACCTTCAGCTGTGAGACAGCTGAATGAACTGATCCTGAGTAAGTAAAATTATAAAAGTAAATTGGAGTCTTGCGTAGGGCAAAGAAGCCACAATTTCCAAGAGGTACTTTATGTCTGTCTGCAGATTTGGTCAGCACCAATATAGGGTGAACATCTGTTTGATACAATGACCATGGATGATCCTGTGTCTATGAAATGCCTGATGTGATGATCCAGTATGCCAACAGGGATAGAAGGAGTGTTTAAAGTCACCGAGCTTGTCCAAAGTTGCCTCTGAGGACTGTGATGTTCTGATTGGGGTTGCAAACACCAGCTGGCCAAAATTAACTATATGTATACTATTTCAGCTTATGAGAAGCTTGTGTTTTGGATTGTGAGAAGCTATTGACAAGTGAATCTATGCAAAGTAAGTATCTTTTTGGCTGGGAACCATGCCTTAAGCTCAAAAGTCTAACTTGATTGGGAGCCATGCCTGAAGTTCCAGTAGTTGCACACATTTGCTAATTGTGATGGACTTAAACATGAGTCTGGGTCTTCCCTAGAGTTGCTAGGAATGCACCCATGTTCCTAATACTGTATCCTATGTTGTGAGAGGATCATGGCTGCTATACTGACAGTATAGTTGAAATGTCTGTGATGGACTAAAGCATCTGAATGCCTGAAATTGAACAAAAGACTGTTTCCAGATCTGCATGGGAGTCAGCCTGGTAGTGTGCCAGCTGTGACACTGCTATATGCACCTCCACCTGAGGGGCACAGCCTGGACATGGTGATGGTCTGTCTCCAGAATGTGACTTCAAGCCCAAGAAGAGGGTCAACTGCTAAGAAGCTGAAAAAGTTCCAGCCTGCAAGCTGCAAGAGCCCATTTAACACAGGGGTCGATGAAAGCTCCTGGCCTGCACCTCCACTTGAACTGAGCTACATGACTTTTGTCTATCTCATATTTGCCTGAAAGAATCCTTGCTGCACCTGAAATGTCTGCCTAAAAAACAGTGAGTAAGCACAGCCAGCTCTGCATTCAAGAGGGAACTGGAAATTGCTAATATTGTGGTTTGCCAAGTTCAGTATCTAAGGCCCAAGCTACTAAAGTGTGAGACTTACCTGTCTGTCACAGAGTTTGATTCAGAAATAATCCAGAAAAGGAAGAAGTCAATAAAGTTTTGATTTAAGAGTGCCAATGCTGGCCAACTAGCTGCAACTGCAACAGGCCTGCGACTAACAGATAGTACTGGGTACTCAGAGATAGGATTGTACAGTCCTTATCTGGGCTGACGACTGGTACTAGTTGGAGTGTTAATGTCTTAAAATCTATGCAGCCAGCTAGTTAGAAAGGTTACGCTGAATCCAAAGGAAGGTTGGTGGGTGGCTAGAAATGATAAATGTTTAAATTCAAAATGCAAAATGGTTGTTCTTTATTGCAGATTCTCTAACGCCAATCCTATTGCTGATTTACCAAACGCCAAGCTAACTGTTGTTTAACTTCTACATCCATTTGCCCCTTCCTTACCCTACGCCCCTGTAAATAAATTGTTGATTAACCATTTTTTTTCTCTAAATTTGGTGTCATGATCATATCATTTGAATGAGTCAATAATTCTGCAAAATGGAATTTGGGATTTGTAAATGTTAATCCATGTGTTGGGTGACACTATGGTAATGTGGGTGGGTACAACATCCCAGGGGGTTGTAGTAGTCAGATATCAGACCCACTTTGCTATCGACTCCCCTTCCCACTCCCACCACTGTGAACTCTATCACTCTCTAACCTTTCTTCCACTATCTCACGGACGCATCTCTCACTGTGCCAAACTAACCTTCAAATTCTGGTTCATGGGCCTCCCATCCTATCTATCATCCTTTCTCTCCATTCCACCTCCTCCATCCACTCTCTCAGATCAAATGATGTCTGCACCTTGATGATCCCTCACCACCCCACCTTCATAGGTCAGACTGGCTTTGCCAATTGTTTCCCTAAAATCTGGAATTCCCTCCCCCCTGAAATATGACACTGCTCCTCCAAGTACTCCCTTATCTCTGCCCTGCACAATTACCTTTCCCTCAGCTGTTCCTGCTTTAACCCACCTTAATACCTATCCTTAGTTTCTGCCTTCCTACCATACCCACCCTGGCAGAGTTCTCAACATCCTGAAGGGGGAAATCTGGAAATCGCTACCCCTTCTCCTCATATTCAATTTTTGCCTCTCCCCCTCTCTTCTCCACCTGCCCTTCAGGGTCACCAGTGTGCACAACCTAACTCCAACCTTTTACTCCAACAGCACTTGCGTATTACCTCGAGCCTGCTCCTGGTACACTCATATGCTATAAATGGCTCTATCGCAGTATTACTGTTTTGTACATTTATATGTTCTTTTGTATGATTTTGAACATGTATTATACTTTACCCAATGTTCCATTACTGTTTACTGCACAATGTCTTGTGTTCCAACTGTTGCACAATCTTACAATGTTGTATTGTTTGTACTACCCACATACTATTGTAAATGATCATCATTCACAACCCTGTGCAACCTCTCCCCTCAGGTTGCGCCATGAGAAGAGCAACTTGTTGTTCAGTGTGCCCTCCTGGTGAAACATTTCAATAAATACATAAATAAAAATAAAGTATACTCTGGGTGGAGGCACTGCATAATAAGTGTTGTCTTGGGAAAGAACCAGTTAGAAAATCAGAAATGGGAACCCAGACCCCTCAGTCTTGGTCTGACCAGCAAGGTGGGGGTAGTAGCCTTCTTGGTACACAGCACCTGGGCTACACTTACTTCAAAGAAAAGCCAAGCTAGGTCCTCAAATAATTGAAAATGATGCGCTTTTTACATGTGCAGGGAGTAAAGCACCTAACTCCTTTCTATAAAATAATTAAATGAGAAAGCTCCTTTTTCATGAGTGTGGTCATACCAACATAACATTGTCTAATAGCAACACTTGAATACTGAGAGCTACAGCACAGTCAGAAAATGTTAATCTGTTACATATGTCTTTGCTCTGTAAAATACTGTGTCACAAATTTCATGTTAACAACTTTATAATACACAATGTTTAATGTGGACATCAAAAGATAGGTAACAATAAAGAAAAACTCCAAAACATTTAAAGAGAGATGCAACCTCAAATCCCTTCCCACTGTTTTAAAGCAAGTAGGTTTTTATTTTCATTAACCTGTGTTTTTGTTCCATAGAGCATCGCATTAGTTTTGCAGTGATTTAACAGCAAAATATTTCCAGTGAGACAGCCTGGTTATTGTATATTATACAGTGGGGTCTAAAAAGTAAGTATTTTGACTGGTCAAAGGACACTTTACGCCATGGGGTAATTTTTGCATAACCACTGCATAAAGCACCATCCGACTGCACATTTAAAAAAAAATATAGAAAAATCAGTCCTCACAGAACCACTAGTGTTCCAAAACATTATTGCAAATCTGCCATATTTTCCTTCTGCTAACAGAGTTATTCCACAAAATCAAAAGCAGTTCAGGAAATGTGAGAACACTATAAAATGTCAGATCTAAGCTGCAGATTTTGAAGTGGGAGACAACCGAGAGCTAACTGACATATTTCCAGTTTTAATCGCTGTCTCACCACGCTGACCTAATTCACCTTGCTGCCAGTTAGCTTTAGTAGCACTACGTAGCATGACCGCTCAGTGAGTGCTATTACCATGCAGCATTTACAGAATGACAAAAAGTGAGAAAGGGATTTCAGCATCAAGGGAACAAGAAAGTGTGTACGGTGAATGAGGGGGTGCTACAACTGTGCAAGGTGAGAATGCTTGCAGGTGTTTGGACTTTCCCCTTTATTCTGAGATATGTGTGACCTCAAAGTTGATTATATTTACTTATGGGGGGGTTCAGGGGATGAAGCCCCCCTCCAGAAAAACAAGAAAAAGATTGTGAAAAATATGGAAAACAAATGAGGAATATGACTTTTAAGAAGTTGGGAACAAATAGTACTAAGCGTTTCTGTGCTGGAATCCTGGGTTTCTGATGTGTTTCAGATGCTTGGAGCTGAGAGTTTTATTGGGTTTGGAGATGTACAATGTCTGAATGAAACAGTGAATTTTGTGCAATTCATGGTGAACTTCACACTCCATGGCAAAATTCACGTCCAAATTCGCTGGTGAATTTTTACTTTGCAACATCACTGATTGGGTTGTAGGAGTGTTCTGGCCTGTTATGAGAGGTGTCTGTTTTGGTGGATGAATATGGAAGCAGTCTGCATATGAGTTTCTGCATGGGGTGGCTTACAATTTTCAGGTACAGATTTGATTTGCTGCTGGAAGATGAAATAAATGTGTGCAGTGAACTGACTTCGTTGTACTGTCATTTTTTAGTAGGTATGCAGTACTGTTTTTGTTTTATTGTTCTGAATACTATGCACTGACATTTCTTTGTGCTGTCTTTGTTTTTGATATGTTATATCAGTGCAGTACTGTAAGACACTGAATCTCCTGCGATGCTTTGTGCCATGCTGATATAACATTTACTCAGTTACCATAGATTCACTGGCTTCAGCTGCAGGAGAGACCTTCTGCCCAGCAACAACAATCCATTTTGTGTATGGAATGATATTTTCATTAAAATCAGCATATAAATAATAAAAAAAGCTTTTTCTTCACTTTTTTACTGTAATTCTTATGTTTCCTAATTGTATACCATATTATCTTCTATTATGAGCTGCCATCCAATAAAAATCACCCTTGAACACAAGCTGTGCTCGTTATTAACTTTTCTTAATAAAACCTCCCTCGAGTTATACCTGCAGTTTACTTTGGGTATTTAGAACACAGCACTCTGCTAAGACTGTAAGCCCAGTTTGTTAGTTTCAAAATAGGGATTACCTTTATTTATTTGAAACATTAGCTCACAACGGCTCTTCAAGACGTTGAGCAGCATTGAAGCAAATGTAGATTTTCAATTAATCTGTGTACTGGTATTTAATAAAACCCATTATTAGAAGAAGCCCTGCTTGGATAAGGCAGTAGCAGGCTGTCTACATGGAGCCCCCATCTGCACTGCCCTCACTAGGGATAGTCACAGCTTCCCCCCAGCACAACCCACACACTACATGGGACTCACTACTGTTGAGCAATCAAAGGGAATCTCCAGCTCTACTACTTGAAAGAGGGGGTAATGAACAGGCAGGCAACTTTCTTGTAAGATTTTTGCAGGCTTGGCCGGTGCTGCTTTTAAAGTTTTTACCCAAGTATGAGAGATGAAGGCAGCAGTAACAGCATGCTGCAGTACATGTCCTGCAGCAGCTGACGATGTTGTTGCTCTCTCTGCTTGCTGTGCTGAAGTGAACTTCCTACGGTGTTCCTGTCTGTGTTTGCCGATTGTCAATTACTGGTACCAGTGCCGTCAATTGCTATTACAAGCTGCCCTCGAACATAAGCCATCCTCTACCTGCTACCTGATGTGGTACTCATGTACCTATATTATGACTACTGTGACCTACCTATTATCAAGCATGCACCACCAGTGAATGTCTGTAACACTGGTTGCTTTTTCAATCTAAGCGTTATGTACTGTACTGTTTGTTTGCTGTGATGTATTGCGCTCTTGATGAGGTACCTTTGTAAATGAGTCTATGACTCAAAGGTCTGTAAACTGATGATCTAATAAATACATAACATAAATAAAAATATATATCTTAAGCTGCAACAGAAACATCACAAATGGTAATATAAGCCAGGGCTCTTAATTGAAGATATGTGGTAATTGGAATAATCCACAATAGGGTGTAGGTTGGGCTGGGAGTTACCCATAACAGGCATTGTTAGTGACTCTGCTTGTGGCCTTGTGACTGAACAATGCCAGGTGTGGGTAAATCCCTTCCCAAACCACACCCTATCATGGATTATTCCTTAAAAAAGCATTGTCTAATTTACAGTGGCTATAACTGATATTTTCATACCTCATATATAGTACAGTCACAGCCAGAGACATGGTCAGACATTTCCTGAAATTTCTGTGATATTTCTAGAGAAATCTCCTGCTTTCTGCATTTCCACAGTATGGGCAGCAAAGAGAAATTCTTTAGAAATTTTGTGAAATATCTGGAAATATCTGATCATGGCTACAGTTACTATTATATAGTATAAACTGAATTTACCTAAGTACAAATGTTAGCATTACCGCTGTATGAAGGTAAGTGTTAATAAATGGTAAAAAAATAAAGGGCCCAATATGAACCCGCGACAAACACACTGTCTTCTACCTACCTTTCTTAGATGTGACAAAACTCCATTTAATTTTACAATCTGGTAACAGGAATTCAGATACACATGTAAACCATGTGATGGACAAATAATCCTCCTGTCAGCTAGTGCACAGCTAGCACTACAGCTTGCCATCCAGGTGGACAAGGTTTGTGCTTGAGACTAGAACATTTGGTGCTGACTAGTGAGGCAGGGTTCTGGCATCCACCTTGAATGACTCCTGCCTTGGGGGTATGCAATTCCTTCCCTTGCATGACCACCACCTGGTGGCTTTAGTGGTAGAAAGATAGCATAAGAGAAGGAGTGGTACTCCCTTATGCAGTGACCTTATGCTGGCGGGCTAGCTTGGAATGTGATGCAGAGGCATCACTTACTCAAAGCAGGGCTACCAAGGGAGTTCTGAAGGAGGAGAAGAGTGGCTCACTCATGCCTCAAAGGGCCCTGACAGGTACAAGACTCTCCACAGGAGACTGACCTGGGGGTGGGATATGGGGCAAAACATAAGGGGCACACAGATGAAGTAACATCATCACACCACACCCAACTGGACTCAGCTTGGTCTGCCTGGCTTGACTTCTCCTTGCCAGCTCCTCCCTCCTGGCATCCCATGCTTGTCAAGCAAATCATTCCCATCATAGACGTGATCCCCCAATCCCTTTGAGGAGGATGACAAACCACAGATTACAGTACCTACCTAGGGACACAGAGTCAGGAGTGAGAAAGGGCAGGAAAGGAGTGTTACAGACCTGGGATTCCATGGGTGGGGAAAAGGTGACACTAAGGGTGAAAGAAGGAAGGTGCCAGGTCAGACCTGGGGAGCTAGTAAAAGAATCTATAAAAAAGGACAAATTATCCAATCCCAGGTCCCTCAACCTTTTTTTTTCCAATATATTATATCTCCCGTCATTAGCCCAGTTTCAACAGCACTGGATATATTGTTTGTGAACTTGACTTAGGCTATTGCAGTGATGTAAACCTTCTTAAAACCCTCCCTTAACCATTAAAACCATGTTGTGCTCCAGTTAAAAGTCTGTGCATTTCAATATGTGGTTGCAAGTGTTGATCATATACCACCTGCTCCTGAAATTTAGGAAAAGTAGATAAAATTGATAATGGTCAATGTGTTTGACCAAGTAACCAGCCTCATATAGCCAAGATCAAGATACAAAGCTTACCATTAAAGCCATATTTTCCCATATGGCATCACATTCACACATGCTAAACACTGCTGCCCTAAAAGCATTCTGGAATGTTCTGATATATGTTTCTAAGGAGATTGGACTGTCTCTTATGGGTATAAGTGGCCTCCTCACACATTCTTAGGTGAGAGGGCCACAAACTTAAGGCAGCATTTATAACCACAAGAGGCAGTCCCATCAACATAAATATATTAATCACAAACTTCTTTATGCTGGATGACTTATAATAACCTTACATTGTAAAAGAAAATGACTACTCTGTTATAAAAGTAAGATATTTCAGTGGTCTAAACATTGTGTGTGAGTCCCTCTTATCGCTATAAAAGGTAGTAAAAATAATTATTTTATACAGGAACAAAATGGCACTTACACACCATTAGGACCAAGGTCCTATTTTCGAGGTGGTCATGTTAACAATATAGGTATAAAAGGTATACAAAAATGAATTACTCTTTATACACTTAATTAACAAACAGACATACTGAAGTCCTGTTTTCAGGGTAGTCCAATAGCAACGGAAAATACAATGACATGCATAAAAAACAAGTTATACTTAGTACACTTTTAAAGGATAGACATTATAGTACATTTAATTCAAATAACTTTATCAAGATTTCTAGAAAATTGTAGCTATCTTGCTCTAACTCTCCTACCCTTTTTATGGCTATAGGCAGAGATGTAATTGGCAAAATGGTATTACTGAAGCACACATTTGAGGAGTTTTCAGTGTATCCTTCCTCAACTGCAAATCACTATGCCAGTTGAATGAAATAATCCATTCTCTTTGTTGAATAGACCAGTTCAACACAATTTTTTCAGCTTATTTGTCTCTCTAGTCATGCCTGCCTTAAGTGACCTACCAGCTAACGTCTCCAAGTAGGCACAAAGGCAAGTTAATTACATCACTTCTTTGAAGCAGTTTAACTGTCTGCAACAACGCAATTAGAAGCATTTTTTTGCATGCTATGCTACTGGAGGGGGGAGGAAGAGAGCTGTCTGATTTGTAGCCAGCTATTTGTAAAAAGAATACATCAGAAGTCTATTTAACCTGTTTTAACACAGAATTTAATATATCCACTTGCTGTCTTGTTAATTGTATTTATTATTGAAATGTGATTTACTTGTCTTGGGAACCTAAATAATTTACTGACATACTTTTCAACAGTGGACACAGCAAGGTTTCAGAGGAAGTAACTCCAGAAGAGTTTCAAATTACTTAATCAGTCCCAAACGTGTGTGTGTGTGTGTGTGTGTGTGTGTGTGTGTGTATGTGTGTGTGTGTGAATAATTTATCTTTGCTGAAGAGCTGCTTTATGTTAACCCTCTCTGGAGCTATCTGTTAGTGGCATATTTCTAGGAGGGGTAAATCCTTGCCAACTAATATTTTAGGGGTTTCCAGAGGTTGTAAGGGGCATCATAGGGGATTGCAAATAAATCATAATGGTGTCAACTGCAACACCTAGCTACCCCAAGATGCATACCTCTCACCCTGCCAGGGCCAAAATGAGGGACACTGCCCATTAAAATCAGGGACACATGCTCACAATCAGGGACACATTTCTTACTTGATGTACAGTGCAGCATCACAATTTTTATATCTGTTCAAATGCACTCCACAACCTGTCCTTCAGGAATGACCTTGTTTCATCAGGGTGCCAGCACAGAGGGGTGGAGCAGGATCGAGCAGCCTAATAGTAGCCTTCCTCTCTTCAGTTGGTTGTCAACTCCCTTGTAGTTCCACTGCCATTGAGTGGAGGTCCTGCGGCAGTGCCGAGGGGCAACAAGTCAGGAGGGCATCTCAGAAATGTGTCATGTGCATGCCTCCACATGCATGCATGCACACCTGGGGAAGGGGACAGATGAAAATGGGAGGAACTCTGTATAAAAACATTATTAGAAAAAAAAATAGTACTCTCTTGTAAAAGGCATGCATAGATAAGCCAAATGTTAATTGGCTGAACAGAATTGCAGTTATGTTAGGTGTCAGCATGACTCAGTTGGTAGCACATCCGCCTCTGGACCACAAGGTCGTGGGTTCTTGTCCCACACCGGGATTGGACTTGCACCTAAAAAATTGTTGGCATCCTAGTTCAGTATTGGGGGGTGCTGTACTGCTGGGGTGTGCTGTCCTTCGGATGAGACATTAAACCTAGGTCCCTTCTGCCCATCCTGGTGTTGTCCTGGTGGGTGTCCAGGTGTAAGTAAAGGAACCCAGGGCACTCTTCGCAAAGAGTAGGGAACATTCCCTGTGTCCTGGCCAAAATTCCCCTTCCCAGAAACTGGTTCATGCAATTATCCAGGCTGTGTGTGGGTGATGATGTGCGATATGGCCACCACCACACATTCAATCACTTCACTACCAGTCTAGCATTGCTTGTAAAGCACTTTGGATGTATGAAAAGCGCTATATAAATGATTCTTCTTCTTCTTCTTATCTAACAAGTGATTTCCCAGCAATGAATAAAGTGGTTAAAAAAAGGTCTCAAATTGTAAGCAGCATCATTGGCTATATGTCATTACTGTGTAGACAATGTCTGGATTATTAAAAATAAGACAAAAGTATATAAAATCCCATATTGCAGCTTATATAACATTGGCATACAGCTGGATATCATCATGTAACAGTAACCTCATACAGTATGTACCTAACTTGCTGTCACCACTCTATGAGTAGTATATTGCTTCACACATGTTCATATTAAGGTTCATATTAAGGTGAAGAAAAATAACTAGTAGGCCGGGGCCCATAATGCTCTTATACTAGGTCAAAGAATAATATGACAATTTATACCCAGAAATGATTAACTTTTCAAGACTGTATTTAAAAATATACTTAGTTTCACTCATAACCACATGAACTGGAAGTTTATTCCAGGGTCCAGTAGTGTGAAGAGTAAAGAAAAATTTTCAGTTATTGTGCTTAAATGATTTACTAACCAGCTGAAATAGATGACCTCTAATATTATGCATAGAGAACCTGAATTCTAGACCTAACTCTGTCATTACATAGGGATCCTGAACAACATCATATAGGAATAAAAGATCACCACACAGGCATCTGGTAGTAAGTGACATAAGCTTTAAAGTCTCTAACCTATGTTCATAGGATACAGATTCAAGACCATATTTTTTTTTGATAGATTTTCTTTGAACTTTTTCAAGGGAACTACCATCAGATTTTTTAAAAGGGCACCATAACTGCGAGGCATACTTGAGATGTGATCTAACATATGACCTAAACAAATACATTAGCACCTCGCGATCTCTGGATCTGATGTTACGAAGGACTTACCAGACAACCTTATTAGAGGTGCCAATAACAGAATGCAAATGTTTGGAATAGGTGAGATAATTGAAGATGGTGATTCCCGGTCCCCCTTTATTTTTTCTCCCTTGCTCAATGTATATATTACATAAACAATGACAGCAGAAAAAGACCAATAGTCCATCTAGTCTGCACAGACATCCCCATCTGCCCCAGATCTATTGTCCATACAGGGTTTTATTGCTCCTAGTCCTCATCCCTGCTCCCCTCATTAATGCTGCTGACCTGAGCAAATGCCAAACCCTTCACTCCATCCAAGTCATGCCTAAAACCATTTATGGTCTTGGTGCCCACCACTTCCACTGGAAGGATGTTCTACACCTTCACCACCCTTACCATAAAATAGAATTTCCTCACATCCCTCTTAAACCTTCTCCCCTCCAGTTTCAGCTCCTGACCTCAGGTACTTGTTTATCAAAACATGTTTGTTTACAGTTCTTGATCAACTCCCATTGCATCTTTCATGGACTTGGGACCCCCTCTACAAAAAAAAATCATTATTCAGTGGAAGGAGAGGAAGTTCACCACAGCCGTATCAGCTCTGGCTGGAACTTGTTAATCAGAGGTGCTTATGTCCAAGCATATTCTCTTCACTAAATCAGACATGATGATCTATAACAATATGTAATGTGCAGTCTTGCTGCTTCATAGCAGTACTAAATACAGTTGGATTGCAAAGCTAATTTCAAATATTTTTTTTATTTTTGTTTTTGTTGATCTCAAAAGGAGGGTTAGACAATATTGCATATTTTCAGCCTCATCCCTGGTGTGTGTGCTGTGTGTGTGAGTGCAGGGGGGTACAGATTTGAACAAAATCAGACTGAACCAGATTAAGCTGTTGGTGGTATTTTAGTCAATGGGGAAGATTTAGCCAGGAAACCAGGGAAATTCCTTTAATCTTTTTGAGAAGTACCATGAGATCTTTAATGTCCACCTAAACGGCCATCAGAAAAGGCAGACAGCAGCTCAGTTTGACATCTCATCTAATAAATGGCACACATGGCAGTACAGCATCCCCATTGTACTGCATTCAGGTGCCAGCATTTATGGTGAGAGTACAATCCTGGTGTGGGACTAGAAACCATGACTTTCTGGCACAGAGGAGGATGTGCTATTAACTGAGTCATGCTGACTACTGTAGCTAGTTCAGTGGTTCTAGCAATTTGCCATGCTGAACCATGGAAGATAAAGTCATCTAACAAGTTGTAAATGAAGTTACATAATGTGATTCTGCCCCTTTTATGAGGTAAAGACTGCACTCTGAAAACTGTGTATAATAGATGTTTTCCCAGTATAAAAATACATATAGCATAATATATAGGGGTGGGGTGCATAAAGAGAGATTAATGCACCCTCAAAGTGTAGAATGTTACATAAATCTCAAGGGTTAAGCCCAAAGGGTTTATTAAAGCATCTGACAGAGACTGTGTGCATTACATTTTATTTTTGCATTCCCCCATGTGTTGCTTTATATGATTGCTGGGAGACATTTTTTCACCAACCAGATTTAATGAAATAATTACAGCTTTTCACTAACTGCTTGTGTCAGTGTTTTACTCATGTAGAACTGGTTATAGTTAAATTAAGAAACTCAATAAACTGTAGCATACTTTTGAAAACTGTGGGCCTGATTCACAAAGCCCTTAGAATGATGCAAGAGTCTCATGCCACAAGGAACTGCACATGGTGTGTCTTACAACAAAAGATGTGTACTGGAGCAATTCATAAAAGCAGCCTGAACAAACACAGACTGTGTGTGCTAAAGGGGGATTACATTATCCTTGTAGAACAAAATGGGCTACAGCATGGAGCTAAGGGGTGTACAGAGGATACAGGCTGCCATATCCCTTAATTTGGGAGTCAAAAAACCCTCCAAGAGTGCAAATTTCTATGTACCCTTTGACCAGCCAGGGTACTTAGACATATGCCGATTGGGAAGGTAGAGAATTTCTGCCATTATGCCGTAGTGCCCCCACAGCCCTGATCCCCTGTGTAATAAAATAATAATACCCCTTGTAGTCTAACAGATGCCCCCCAACACAGATCCCTTTGTTAGTAATATCAATACTGTCTCTAGTGTTCTAGTGGATCCCACCAGCCCCAATCTGCCCAAAGAATATGACATCTGCATTCTCTGGTGGTCTAGTGGACCCCCCCACTGCCATCCCTGGCAGGCAGTGGCCCATAAACCCACTCCCCACATCCCCAAGTCGACAACTGGCACAGCCATCCTCTCTCCACCATGGCCAACCACCAATTGAGCTGTCAAGGAGTACGTAATGTATACAGTATGTGTTCATTGACTGACAGCTCACATTTGCTGTCAATCAGTGAGTGTGTACTGCATACAGTACCTGCTCTATGACAGCTCAGTCAGTGGCTGGCCATGGTGGAGATAGGAGAGCTGTGCTGGTCGTTGGCTTGGGGATGGGGAGGAGTGGGGCACTGCCTGCTGGGGTATAGAGGTCCACTAGACCATTAGGGAATGTACATGTCACATTCTTCAGGCAGATCAGAAATGGGGAAGGGGGTTCGCTAGACCACCAGGGACAACATTAATAGAAACATATTAACATAGACTTTGATGGTAGATAAAGACTGCTTGGCCCACCTAGTCTGCCCATTTCCCTATCTATTGGATAAGCTGTCGATCCTAGTTAACTAACAGCCTACTTCTTCCTACCCCCCAACAGATTTGCCTTATGTCTGTCCAATGTATTCTTGAATTCCCACACTGTTTTTGATGACATGGCCTCCTCAGGAAGGCCGTTCCATGTGTCCACCACCCTCTCTGTGAAAAAAATACTTCCTCACATTGCCCCTGAGCTGCTCCCCATCTTCAAATTGTGTCCCCTTGTTCTTACACATCTCTTTTTCTGAAAGATGCTACCCTCTTTGTCTTTGTTGATTCCCTTCAGGTACTTGAACATTTATATCATGTCCCCTCTCTCCATCCTTTCCTCAAGGGTGTACATGTTAAGCTCCTTTAGTTTCTCTTCATATGGCTTCTGTTGCAGGCCTTGCACTATTCTAGTTGCCCTCCTCTGGACTGCCTCCATGCTGTCTTCTTCCTTGCCCAGATGGGGTTTCCAGAACTGCATGCAGTACTCCAGGTGGGGTCTCACTGACTCTGTATAAAGAGGGATAATAACTTCTTGTTTTCTATTGGTGATGCCTCTCCCTATACATCCCAGTATCCCCCCAGCCATCCTAACTGATTTCTGACATTGCTTGCCTACTTTAAGGTCATCTGATATGACCACCTCCAGGCCCCTTTCCATTTTTGTTGTTGTAAATACCCCCCATCCCATTGTGTACTCTTCCCCTAGGTTTTTGTTTCCCAGGTGCATTATTTTGCACTTCTTTGCACTGAAACTAACCTGCCATACTTTTGGTCATTCCTCCAACCTTGCCAAGTCCCTTCTCATCCTTTCCAACCCCCCTTGCATATCAAGAGGTAGAAGAAATTATAAGAGACATGGAAGCAGCAATCAAACTATACAGGATTTAAAAGCAACCCATATAGTATCAGAAGTTCTCCCAGTACCAAGGGCAAGCTACAGAAGGACTAAAAACATTAAATGCTTTAAGAATTGGCTGCGAAGATGGAGTGTCACAAATAATATACATTGTTTAAGAACATGGGAGAAATCTGAAAATAACTATTCACTGTAATGAAATGATGGGTTACACTAGAGCAGACAGAGCTCAAGGTTTCTTGACTGTACCATCTATAGTGCACTCACCCAAACAAAAAACGAAAGAAAATTGGGCAAGGGGAAATTTTAAGTACTAATCATAGCGAAAATAACTTCCAGTCAAAAACAAAAAAAGGTAAAAGCTAATAAAAATGGACAGAATAATAAATCAGGACTGTCATTCCTCTTAACTAATGCAAGGAGCTTACATGGAACAAAAATTTATTGACTTCAAATAATATTAAACAATGATAAAATAGATATAGCTTCAGTAACCAAAACATGGTGGAATGATAAATCTGATTGGAACAGAAATATACTGGGATATATTACTTATTATAAAAATAGAATAGAAAAAATAGGCAGAGGGGTGGCCTTATTCATAAAAGATACTATTAAGTTTAAACCAATTACTGATTCAACAGATAAATCTACCTGCAAAATCATTTGGGCAGAGGTGAAGGACACCCAAAACTTCTTATTGGCCTTTGTTATAGGCCACCTGACCCTAACCCAATAATTAACCAGGAAATTCTTAAAAGTATAAACAATAAATCAAAATATAAATAAATTATACTAATGGGAGACTTCAACTTCCCAGGAATAAATTGGGAAGAGTGTGAGGGGATTAACAGTCAGGAAAATTATTTTCTGGAAACATGCTCAACAAATGGTTTATATCAATTAATTAGAAAACCCACAAGAAAAAATAATATCCTTGATTTAATATTGACTGATATCCCAGAAAAAATTTGTAACATCAAGATTAAAACACCAATACAAAATAGTGATCACATGACACAACTAAAACCAGAGACAGGAAAGATATATTTTTTTAAATTATAATAGAGCCAATTTTGAACAGTTAAAACTGGAATTGTATGACTGGAATTGGGATAATGGAAAACCTTCTCCAAATGAACTCTGGTTAAGAGTTAAAAATAAAATCTTAGAAACAGAATAAAGGTATGTTCCAAATAAAATAGTTTACAATAAAAAAGGAAAGATTCCACCATGGGTAACATCAACCATAACCAAGTTATTAAAACAAAAAAAATGATTATACAGGATAATGAAAAGGGAGGTTAGTGATTTCAACAGATGGAAGTATAAGATGATATTGAAGAAGTGCAAAACCAACACAAAAATAGAAAAAAACAGGTTTGAATACAGATTGGCTTATAGAAAGGATGGGAGTAAAAGTTTTTATTCCTACATCAACAACAAAAAACATACATCAAGGACTATTGGGCCACTGAAAATAAATACAAAAGACATAATAACCCCTCTGGAAACTGCAGATGAATTTAATAAATAATTCAGCTCCATATTTAATACCAAAACTAATACAAATGTTAGACCTATAGGAAGTACACAGCATGACTGTATGGAAATAACTAAGGAGGAAATCTTGACAAAACTGAAAACCATAAATAGAAATAAATCACAAGGGCCAGATAAACTCCACCTTAGACTTCTAAAATAAATTAGTGAATTGTTAGTGGAACCTCTTCATAACATTTTTAATATGTCTCTGTTATCCTATAATGTACCAAACTATTGTAAAATTGCCTCTGTAGCATCAATTTATAACAAGCATTTGTCAATGCTGAATGTTTGCTTGCTGGCATTAGCAGTGACAGCACAGGAGTTAGACGGATGTAGTATAGAACTGGCAGTGATATAGTAAAGTCGCAGCAAGAGCATGCCCAGCCTGGGCAGATGCAGAGGCATTGGGGTGTGTGTTTGAATTATTGGGTGCAATGGGAGGGCATTTTAGGTCACTATGTTGTGCAGGTAGTTGCAATTGTTGAGGTGTGCATTGGGTTGTTAAGGCTGTGTGCCGACCTGATTTTATGAGGGAGTATGGTGAAATAGGTGTAGTACAGGAGATTGGGATGCAATGTCAGGGGAAAATGACATTTGCTAGTGCTACTCATGCATAGACTGTGGCGTAACACCACAATTGATATTTTACTAGTGGACGAATGCAGGCGTTTTGTAGGGCATTCCATGTACCTCATAGAAATTAGTCAGAAACTGCAATAGTGATCATTCTAGCATTCCCAATTTTGCTAGCAATACAATATCATAAGAGTTGCATAAAAGAATCAAACATCATAGCATTCTTATATGTTGCATCAATATGAGATTGCAACCCTTTCATGACACAATAAGATGGCCAGCTATAAAATCAAGACAGAGACAGTAAGGAATATGTTAACACAGGGATACTAACAACTGTTGTAGTACTTGACGGTGTGACTGCGTGAGCAGGCAATTTATGTATTCGAACAAAGATGCTATCATTAGGCCTTAATTTCAAGCACGATCAAGAAGAGGCGAATACAGATGAATGCCAACTGACACTGAACCACATGAAACTGTTGGTGGTATTTTTAGTGAATGAGGGACATTTGGCCAGGACACACAGGACATTCCCCTACTCTTTTTGGTAGGTGTCATGGCATCTTTAACATGCACCTGAACTACCAGGAATCCAGGGAGAGAGGGCCTCGGTTGAACATATCTTCCGGAAGATGGCACCTCATGAATGTAGCACCTCTCTCATGCTGCACTACACTGTCAGTACTGGGATATTGACCCAAGTGTCAGATGTCGGCATTGAACCCACAGCCCTCTGATCTCCCGGCCTTAGAGGTGAGTGTGGTACCTACTGAGCCACTGACAGTAACAATTACTGTACCTCCTTAAGGAACATACTTGACAGGGTCAGTTATATCAATAGAAATTCAGTGAATTAATTGAATTAAATATATTGTCCCATGCATCACTTTGCACACTACAGCTTATAAAGTAGTACCACTGTATTATTTACAGTCATGGTCTTTCTTTATCTGGTCCAGCTGCCTAGCTCAGTTACTAATTCATAATAAAGCAAATTCACTGGGTGAATGGACCGTAATATACAGTATACCTAGGCAAGATACTGGTAACAAGAAAGTAATTATGTATATTGCTGAAATAGGCATTCTGTTATTTCACAAACATGAAGGCACAAAATGATGAGGTCAAAAAGCGATCAGGGTATCTGTTGAATAGCATGAACGGCCAAGGCGACTCTTTAGTTGCAAACAGGTGTGCATAATGAGTGTCAGGTTTTCTTCTCTGCTTGCTAAGATACTGACTTTGTTTTATCAGAAATACAATGAAACAAAATGACTAGCCCAGTAAACCATGAAGATATGTATTAGTCAGGCTAGATGGCCATGGTGCCTATTTAATTGCATGGAGGTGTGCATAACCAGTCTCTGTTCTGTTGTGCTTGCCAAGATGCTGATATTGTCATTCCCCAGACACAATAAAAAGCAAGGGGCACTACAGGAACCCATCAAGATATCTAGCAAACATGATGAATGTCCCTGTCATTCCTTAGTTGCACAGATGTAAAAAACTACTGTGCGTTCTTTGATGCTAGATGTTTTATTTACATAGCAGTTAGATTTCCCACTGATGGCAGACAATGACACAGCCACAAACGGAATGCTAATTACAGGGTTCTTGTATGTCTTTAGCTTTTGGAACTCAGATTGATAATGCCCATAGGCAATGTGAACATCTGCAGTGCAACAAATGTTTTCTCGGGAAAGGAAGGGAATATTAGCATGTGCACGATAGTACTAAGAATGCATTGGCAAAGGCAAACAGCATATATGCATGACACTAAATTGCTGTCTTGCAATACAATGCACAGAGGATGTGTAAACTGTACAGGACAGCATCAGGGAGTTGTATGCATGATGCCTCCTGAATTGAAAACATCATTACCAGCATGGATCACAAGGTAAAAGAACAAATGGGGCAAATATTTAATCTTTCTTACCTGTGATGTATGCATGTACAATGGAGAAGAGAGATGTGTGAGATAATTGTATTTATTTATTTTGTTTTTGTTGACAGGGTAGGTGTAGTACCCAAATTGATGTAAAGCAAATAAGGCATTTGAAATAAGGGTAGGCCATGAACAAGCTGTATATGCTCCCTTTAAAGCTAGGCATGAATGCATGCACATGCATCCAAGGAATGCTGATAGACAAACATGAGCACAATGAGTGTGGTACATCAGATGTGCTGTAGAAGAAACATCCATAGACCAACATCCTCAATCTAGTACTAGTATGAGCAAACTACAAAATGAAATATAAGGCTTTATTGCTGGAAATATACTTGTTGCTTGAATCGTTGTGGCAGTGGCAATGGTAGTGGTCATACTAGTGGTGTGGTGGGGGGGGGGGAGACAAAATGTTACCAAGGGAGAAAAGACATAAATTCTGTGGAATGGACAAAGGCAGATGACTGCTGCAAATGCAGATGCCTAGCTGTCGACGTGCTGATATAATTAGTTTGTGATGTCATGGGGAAATAGCTTTTTACTGTACTAGGCAGCACAGCATAATGGATCAGAACTATTTCCTGCACATCTACACAGCACAGTGCAGTGCTCATAGGCATCTAAGTGCATATTGTCTGATGTTCAGAAAGTCACTCAACTATCTAGTGCTGTCAACTCGGCTACCTCACAGTAACAAACTGTACATGTGTGACATTTCTGGTTTGCAATGCACCTTAATACATGTCAGTTCTTTGACATATAGGCAATGGCCAAAGCACTCTTCCTACTAATGTAGTCCGCACTGAAGATTTTCATCCACTGCATGACCCACAAAAATATATTTTGCTTAGTTATTTATTTTTTGTAGGCAGGATAAATGCTGTATGCACACTTGATGTAAAAGAAACAAGTCATTTGAAATAAGAGCATAATGGAAACAAAGTGTACGTGTTCCCTTTGAAGCTCATTATGCCAGCACACACATGTATTCGATAGATGTTCATGCAGAGAAAGCACTAGAAAGCCTAAATGCGACTTGATTGTTTGGTCTGGGTGTGCCCGTGGGGCTTCCAAGCGGAGCAATGATTAGATTATTTGCAGGCACGAAAGTCTTGGAACACACATAATTAAGTGCTGTAAATGAAAAGCATTTTATATATGTTTGAGGGGCAGACATAGCAGTAGCCAGGACAATTTTAAATATTTGTAGATTGCTGCAGGGTCTTCTACCATAGTACAATGGCTTCAAGGCATGGCCTGCACATTTAGAGACGACACCTGCAGCCCGACAGCCAACTAACTGCACATTTCATGCTCATAAGAAACACACTCCACTACCTACTGCACTCAAATCACATAACTAACAAGAAGAAACTGTATATGTACACAGTATCACTTTTTTATGCACCTTAATGGCACGTCAGTTCTTAAAAATATAGGCAACTTTAGCAGCTGCCGCACGGCAGGGTGAGCCAGTACTGTAGATGTCTGCCTACCCCACAGGGAACAAATAATGCATTTTATTACTGCTTGGCCATAAATATCCATAGACATGTAAGGTTCTTTCGAAGCTGAGTTTCTGGCACTTTAACCATGACTGTCCATGTCTATGTACCGCATCAGATTCCATAATGTGTCTGGTAATAGCTCCTTTCAAAGTTTACATAGAGTAGAGTGCACTGGCGGAATGGGGGCATAATATTTTCTATGCAATCATTTATGCAGAACTTGCACACCACGCTGAAAACTTTTCTGCAGATGTCACCTGGAAGCACAGGAAGGACACGTCCCTTGCATAGTGTGAGACACTATGCAATTGAACACTGCAGGATTGAAACCCATGTCTGTATATTTGCAACTCACATAGCTAAACAGCGCTGTACTGACTGCGATACAATAAATTGATTAATACATCAGCACAAAATTATATACCTCTACAAACTGTTCACTATGCAGGCTTCTTGAAAGTGAACATTGTAAGAATGCAAAAACACCAAAACGTTTGATACATACGCAGTGTATCTGTTTTGTGCAAGGCACTGTACTTCACAAATCATGTTTGAATTTCAAACATCTTCATGCTGGCAGCATCTGCTTTCTGTTTTCTTTTCAAAGATGTCAAGTACAAATTGGCACAAAATGGCATGCAGTAATGTAATTACTACTGTCTTTTAGGAAGAAATGTTACAGTGGCTTCAAAGTGGTAGCTGCAGATGTACGAACCTGGCCTTGTGCCCCACAACAGGCTTGGCACCTACTGTGTGATCCTGATGAACTGAGGCTACCTTTCTTATGCTTGTAGATTGAATTTATACACAACCTTTGTCTTCCAATGCTACTCCTGGCTATACAATGTTCCTTTTGGCTTTTGTGTTTAGCCGCTTCACAGTACTTTGCTTAGAAAGCAACGTTCACAAGCACTCTTATTAAAGTCTGGACTCCACAAAGCTTTTGTTGTAAAACAATGTCAGGGGGGAAAAATGACATTTGGCACTGCTACTTATCCATGCACTGCCATGGAACACCATACTTGATATTTTACTACTAAACGAATGCCGAACGTTCTGTAGGGCATTCCATCCACCTCACAGAATTTCGTCACAATGTGCAATATTGAACATTCTAGCATTCTGAATCTGTCTAGCAATGCAATATCATAACAGTTGCATGAAATAATCAGGCATTCTAGCATTTTTATTATATTTTGTATTGATACCAGATTGCAACCATCTCATGACACAATGGCAGTGGCAGCTATAAAATAAACACAGAGACAACAAAGGATATTTGAATACAGCAGTAGTGACAACTGATTTACTATGTGATGCTTCAACTATCCCAGGAAGAAATTTATGTATTTACAGGAAAATGCTACTATTGTGCTGTAAAGGGTATTTGTTTATGTGAGCTTAAAGTCAGACTGTCAGAAATTGCTATAAGTGTGAACTGTGCAATCTTCCCTAACAATATTCTGTCTGTCTTCATGTCATAATTTATTGTCCTGAAATGGATTGTTTCATTCTGACTGGCTGTCTGTTCCTATAGCAGCTCTCTCCTTCTCATTTACTCAGTATGGCAAACTCAAATCTGTAGGTTCTTTATAAGTGGCAGAAAACAATGTTTATAACATCACTTCCATATCGCAAAGAACACAATGTGGCAATGTAGTGCGATTATTTACTACATACATTCTATTTTTTTCTTCCTTGGGATGGACTTGTGGCCCGCAATGTTGCCAAGTCAGAAAATGCTTACATTACTTTGCGGTGGGGCACTGTTGCAAAGGCAGATAATTAAGGGTCCTACATCAAACTCATTGTACATGTCTTTGAGGTGGAGGCATAGCAAAACCCAGGCAAATTTGAAATATTTGGACATTCCTCTACTGTCTTTGCATGTTATGCATATTGTTGAAGCAGGAATGACAGAGCAAGTTAAAAGTGTGTTTCTTCATGCAGTGCACTTTGAGACTTCCAAAGCTGCACTCCTGCTTAATTAGCCAGCATTGCAAAGGTCTGCCTACCACAAGAGAAGAAAGTAATGCATTGTATTTCTTTAACTAATTTTTGCTGACAGAGGCAATGTACTAGGCACATTCTGCCTATTTTTGGACACCACTCACAGGAGGCAGATACACATGAATATCAACTGCCCTTCAACCACACGAAAGTGTCATAACAATAATGCTCTTATAATCACACCTTTTCTAGCACCTAATCAGCGTGTGATCATGGTTTCCCATGCTTGGCCACCCACACATTTATCATCGCTTAATCTGACCACTGCCATTTTACCCCGTGTCCTACATTTCTGTTCCCTACCACAAAACATGCTTGTTGTGGCACATATTAATCACTGCCTGCTGCTACCACAATGTGTAATCACTGCCTGCCTACACACACACTGCTGCAGGCTTACACCATATGACTGTTACAGTCTGAAAAGCTGTTGTAAACTTTTTTTTACATTTTCTTCCCTCTACAACAACCTCTACTTGATGCAAGTCATTTTACTAGCTGCCTCCCACTTCTAGTAGTCTATCTGTGAGTTTTCTCTGACTACGAGAACTGCAGGATTGCTTCATATCATACACATGCAGCACAACAATGGCAGAATGGGGAATGACACCAAGGTACAACATAATGAAACTATTTGTCTCGGGAGTGGGCCCCATATGTTGCCAGGCCATAACATGCATTACCTATTTTTGCTGAACCACACCTGTCAACAACCCTACATGATGCCTCTCGGGGGTTCACACACCCGTGCAGTTCTGCTGAAAATGTTGCCGCGACAAACCATAGTGAAATAATGGACAGCTAACTGCAGGCATGAAACACATCTACATGATGCCTCTGAAGCTAGCCATTATGTTTCTCTCATTAGAGGACTCACGGCAAGGCATGTATTGTGTGATCACAACACCCGCTGTGCAACAGATCTGAACGAAGGCAAGAAACAAATGCGGACTAGGCATGGGAACAACAGAATGGGAGGACAAACGAAGAACACTGCGACATAAATATGCTAAGTAAACAAGCAAGCTGAACAAAGTCAAGACACAAATGCAGACTATGTATGCGAAGAACAGAACGCAAGGATGACAGCAGAACACTGTAACCTTAAATACGCTATGTAGACACAGCGTGCCACTCCTGATTGCAGCGGGCCTTTCCTTTGAGGCGAAAGCTACTGCAGCATAATCCACAGCTCGCCCATCCATTGGTGCAACCGGGAAATGCCTGCTACAGCAAGCAGTACATTGGGCAGGGCAGGCACACACCTCCAGGAGTTGCATTCTCACAAGATGTTTCTTGCACATGCGCACAAGCAAACATAAAAAGGGAAACCATGCAGACATCTCTAATTACAGACTGATTAGCCTCACTAGTATAATAGGGAAGATTTCCGAGTCCTTACTCAAAACTAGATTAGAAGAGGATTTAAAAAAACAAATTGCTGATAGATCAAACACGACACAGATGTAGAAAAAATGCATCCTGCCTGTCAGGAAATATGTTTTTTTAAAGCTATATCAGTAAAACTATGGACAACAAGATACCTAGGGATGTAATTTATCTTGACCTCTGTAAGGCTTTTGATAACATGCCCCAAGACCATCTAATATACCAAATGAGATTACTAGGAATTAATAATCATATTACAAACTGGCTTGAAGAAAGGTTAACTGATCGCACCCAGCATGTATGTATTAGGGGATATGTGTCCAATACGCATCCAGTGAGTAGTGGAGTGCCCCAGGGATCAGTGCTGGGACCTTTATTGTTTGATATTTTTAGATCAGACTTGACTAATAACATTAACAGTTTTACAATAAAATTTGCTGATGACAATAAAATAGCAGCACCTGTCAAAACACTAGAAGCTTTTCCTAAAACTTGCTAATGGCTTAAAAAAGCTTGAGGACTGGGCAGACAGAAATCAGATGTTCTTTAATACTGACAAATGTGTTGTTATGCACCTAGGAGATTCAAATAAACAAAACCAGTATATATTAAATGGTCAAGCACTAACTCCCATAGTACAACAAAGGGATTGGGTATACAAATAAATTCCAATTTATCCTTTCATACTCACTGTAACCATATCATTAGTCAAGCAAATAAACTAATAGGCTGCATAAAGAGGAGTATTACCTCTTGGGACAGGAGATGTATTCTGCCACTTTATAGGGTATATGTGAGACCACATCTGGACTACTGTTCTCCTCTGTGGAGCACATACCTCAGGAGGGATGTCAACAGACTTGAGGGGCTGCAGGGGAGAGTAACCAAACTCGTCACTAATATGTGAGACAAAGGTTACAAAAAAGGCTGAGGGACCTGGGCCTGTACTCTCTGGAACTGAGGAGAAAGAGAGGAGATCTACTATTTATGCATAAAATCTATCAATACTGAGCTATTGACTCAACTGGAAATGTTTTACATTAAGTGAGATTGTGATCTTAGAAGCCATAATTACCAACTGGCATTAACATATCATAGAACTAATAAAAGGAGATTGTACTTCACTCAGAGAATCATACCAGTATGGAATACTCTCCCAAGTTCTCTATTGGAGAATAATGACCATGTTAAATTTAAATTGAACCTTGATTATTTTTTATTACAAACAACAGGATGATGAACCAGCTTGGCTGGAGACATACACATATGGGCTACTGCCTTCTGTATGCCTACATTTCTTAGTAGTATGAATCTTAGTAATATGAATTCTGGTCTACTACTTTGGTCACCCAAACAAAGAAGTATATTAGAATGTCTGACATGGCCTTCCTGCTGTAAATCCATGCTATCTTGAGTCCTGTGCCCCACTGGCCTTTTGGTACTCAACAGTTCTTTGTTTCAGAAGTGATTCCATCATTTTCCCTACCACTGTGGTCAAGCTAACAGGTCTGTAATTTCCTGCCTCTGCTTTGCTCTCACTTTTGTGAAGGGTACTCCAGTCCTTAGGTACCACACCATCCTCCCATGATTTGTTAGAAAGGGTAGTAAGTGGTGTCACTAGTTCTTCCCTTAGTTCTTTTAGAATTCTGGGGTGAATCCTGTCAGGCCCCATTGCTATGTCCACCTTCAGTTTTAGGAGTTCTTTCAGAACCCTTTCTTCTGTGAAATGACTGGTATTGACCACCCCCCCCATCCAGAGTGCTTCAATTGAATGGATTAGGTACCTCCCCCTGCTCTTCTTTTGTGAATACTGAGCAGAAGTATTCATTCAGTATCCCTGCTTTTTCACTGTCCCTCTGCCCACCACCCTCCTCCCCTTATCAAGTCTCACTATCCCTCTCTTGGTCTTTCTTCACTCCCTAATGTACCTATAGATGGTTTTATCCCCCTTCTTAACTGAGTTGGCTATCTTTTCCTCAGTTTGGGCCTTTGCTATTCTGACTGCATTCCCTGCTTCTTTCTGCTTTAATTGGCACAGTTCTCTGTCCTGCTTCTTCTGTGTTTCTTTATACTTTCTGAATGCTATCTTTTTCTCCCTAACCTTCCCCACCACTTCTTTTGAGAACCATAGTGTTTTTTTCTTTGATTTTGATGAATTTGCTTCACACAAAGGCTTTTTGACTCTGTGATGACAGTTTTGATGTTTCCCCATTATTCCTCCACCCCTCCTTCTTGCCTGTTGCTAGTGCTTTTCTGAGGCACTATCCCATTTTGCCAAAGTCAGCCCTCTTAAAGTCCAGTATCCTCACTTTTGTATGTCTTGACTCTGTGGCTGTGTTTATCGTGAACCACACTGTTTGGTGATCACTTGTTCCCAGATGGCTACCCACTTCTAGATCTGAGATCCTCTCTCTGTTCCCATTTGAAGTACCAGGTCTAAGATTGCTCCCTCCTGAGTGGGTTCCAACATTAGCTGTCTGAGGCATGCACCCTGTAGGGCATTGAGAATAACCCTGCTCTCAGAGGTAGCTGCAGCAAAGGTACTCCAGTTAATATCTGGTATATGCAGATCCCCCATCAACAATATCTCCCCTTTTTCTGCCATCCTAAGGATGCCTTCTATCGTTTCCTTGTCCATTTCCTCCCCCTGAGATGGGGGTCTATATACAACCCTCATGTAGATTGTGGTGCCATTTCTGGTCTCGAGGGTGGCCCACAGTGCCTCCTATCCTCCCAGTTTACCCTTTAGCTCCATTGTGTTGATCCCTT
Organism: Neoceratodus forsteri; assembly: GCA_016271365.2. Classification (NCBI taxonomy): domain Eukaryota; kingdom Metazoa; phylum Chordata; order Ceratodontiformes; family Ceratodontidae; genus Neoceratodus; species Neoceratodus forsteri. The sequence goes on from CM057458.1 coordinate 1,307,159,528, forward strand.
CCCTTATGTAGAGAGCTACTCCTCCTGATCTTCTACTCTCTCTGTCCCTCCTGTAGATTGTGTACCCTGGTATGCTGACATCCCAATCATGGTTCTCTGTGTACCATATTTCTGTGACTGTCACAATACCCAGAGGTCCCTTTTCCATCAAGGCAACCAGTTCAGGAAACTTGTTACCTGGACTACAGGCATTGGTATGCATTGCCCTCCATTTTTTGATGGCTTTACCCCTTTTAGCCCCACCCCTGTCCTTACTGCCTCTGCCTTTTTCTCCATTTATCCCTGCCCTTCTCCATATTGACTTCTCTATCTTGGTGTTTATCTCACTGACTGCCCTGATTTTTTTTTTGGGTGGGGGCTAGGAGTTCCCTGATGCTTTTCAGTACCTCCCTCCTTGGATAGTTTAAATGCTTTCCAATGAAGCATTTAAATCTATCACCAAGGATCTTGGTTCCCCTCCTGGACAGGTGCAGACCATTGTGTCAATATAGGCCTGTATCTCTCCAGGTAGAACCCCACTCCCCATTAAGCCAAAACCCTGAGCTCTGCACCAGCTTTTCAACCATTGGTTGAATCCCATAGTGCTGAGCACCCTATTGTTACCCATGCCATAGTCAGTCAGCACCTACAAGAAGGATCCATGCATGCTACTTGTCTTAGGCCCCTCCCCAACTCCACAAAACTCCTCCTGCACTGCTCTGGTCCCTTTCCAAGCCATGTCATTTTTCCCTAGGTGGACAATAACATCCAGCTCCCTCCATTGTGCAGCTGCTCCCACAAACCTGAGGATTTGCTCTCTGTCCCTCCAAGCCATGACACTAGCAGGCATCTTACCTCCCCCCTTCCCCAGTTCTACCCACCTAACAGTTGAGTCCCCACCAGGAGTTCTTTCCTTTCATTGTGGGGTCCCATGCCACCCTCCTGTGGGTCTGCTTTGTGAAGGTTCCCAGCATCCTCCTTGTTCTCCACTGTGGGTGCCTCCAAAGAGGAACCACCCTCTGCCAGAATGGCATATGAATTGTGGAGAGGTGCAACTGGAGGGATGGGCTTCCATTCCACTGCCCTCACTCTCCCTGAGCCCACTGTGGTCCAATTGCACTTCTTTCTTGGCAACCTCTGAGGCAGTGAGTGGCAGCAGCCCTGGTGGTCCCTGGTGGGAGAGGATGTCCTCTGAATCCTGTCCATCTCAGACTAGAGATGTGAAACCTCCTCCCTCAGCCCAGACATGTGCCTGCAGATGGTACAACACCGCCGCACCCCCCGAATGTCTCCCAGAAGAGATAGTTAATATTAATAATAAGGGGATCAGAGCTGGGAGGGTCCACTAGACCTCCATGGACATCATTGACATTAATAACAAAGGGATGGGGGTCCACTAGACTTCCAGGTACATCATTGATATTACTAACAAGTGGATCAGGTCAGGGGGTGTCTGCTAGACCACCAGGGTGGTGATATGTGCTTGGGCATTGGGTTGTGCTGGTCACTGTCCATGGGCACAGCTGCAACCTGACTGCCCACAGCTTGTTTTTTAAATTTGCCTTTTTTTGGTCCTTGCTCCCTATCGCCAAACCATCGGCCTGGTCACTGACGCTGGCTGCGGCTTCTCTCGTATTGTAGCCATCCTCCCTGAACTCCCTGGCTTGCCCCCCAGGGTGGGGTCAAGGCGCCTCATACCAAGGGTGCTGTGAACATGGGAAATGTGTGAGTCAGCCTGAGAGGATTCAATCTGCGGCCGGAGCGGGCATCATCGAGGCATTGGGAACAGGGTATTTTTTCTCCCTTGTACATGGAGGAGGCTGGGACATGCAACTATGTCCTGCATCCACCCCACCTCCTTTTGTTCGAGCGCCAATAGCTGTGGTACCCCTGGCCTCCACCAGGGGTCCATCTATCACCAGACACTATCCCCACCCTCCCCTGAAGAAGAAGAGCTGTCCCAAGGATGATCCATCCTTCTCCCCTGGCCGGCCCTTCAGCAACCCGGGTCCATTCCCAAACCTGGGTTGCTAGTGTCACAAGTGGAATTTCAAACACTGCGCTGGTGGGCTGACTCACCCCACAGCTTGTGCCAAATCTTCAGATCCACCATCAGTTTTGTGCATGGCCACCTTTGCCACAAGTTGTGTGAGTTTGCATCTGGGACCCTACCCGATAGTGAATCAGGTGCAGGGTCCCCGGTGCACTAGCGATTGGCACAAGCTGCCTTCTATACAATTGCTTTGACCTTTGTGAATCAGGCCCTCTGTATTTAACTGCTTTTGCAACTTTTTGAAGTGGACAGATAACAAACTAGTTTAACTTACAGGACCCAATTTTAGTAGGCCAGCTAGATCAACACATGTTGTGTCAAACTCAGTGACTGTGCCTGAAGCAGCTGCATCAGACACAAGGTGTCCCATTCCATAAAGTTTGTGAATTGCATTAAATTAGCCAGAATTTATGCAACCTGCAGACTGCATCATAAATAGTGGTGCAGTCAGTGGATTTGACCCAAGTTGTGATGCAGCGTAAGTAGCCGTACATAATGGCACAGGGAGCAGCTGAGATACCTGAGGGTCCAGCAATCAAGGTTCCAAGGGAAAAAAAATCACACCAGAGGAGATAGATGTGCTGACTGAGGAGGCTGATACCCAGGTGGACCTTCTGTTGGGCAGAGGTGGTGACAAGGAGGTCAGGGAGTGACACAGACAGGCCTGGGAGCAGGTTATTACCAGAGTTAATGCCATGTGCTTGATGAAGAGGTCTGTGTGCAAGCTTCAGAAATGTTTCTATGACATCAGGTGGCATTCAAAAGAGAAAGTGGTAGAGAACCGGTGCAGTTCAATGGATACTGGAGGGGGAACCATGAGAGGTAATGACACTCAGCAGCCAACAGGAGCATGTTGCAAGCTACAGCTACCTCAGCTCCAGGACTACTGAGTGGGTCAGCAATCTGGATACCCTCAGACTGTGGAGTACAGCAGGTGAGCAGGGCACTGTGCAAGTATAGAAGTTTGCCCTTGAAGGCGCAAAAGACAGACAAGTGGCAGGGACAAGGATGAAAATAGTCAATCCCCCCCATAATTACTGGATTCACCCACAGGTTTGCATCTCACAAGTCAATATGTAAGCCATGGCAGCCCCCCCATTATCAACTGACAGCAGCATGCGGTAGCTAGGTTCCATGATGTGCACCTCAGGGCCTGGCTCCGCTGTACAGTGAACAGTGTGACCCCTGTGTATGAAATCATCAGGACATGAAACACAGTCACCACCAGCAACAGCACTCAGGCCATCACATTTAAAAACCTTGGGACACCCACAAAGTCCAGAGAAAGGAACACTTACTACATATGTGATAAGTGAAAGCACACAGTGTCCCTAAGTTGGAAATCAATATGATCCCTAGGCCAGGCCCTAAAAGGTATAAAAGTGTGAGGCCAAGGCCATAGCTCCCCCCAACCTGTCACCTAAGTGTGTCGTCTGCACCATGGGCCCATTCCTGACATGTTGCCGAGGATATGAAGTGGTGTGTGCCATGGTGTGTAACAGTATGGGGCATGCATGCTGTGGCAGTGCTCACATGCAGGGGTACAGGCTATGTTAGTGTGACAAGTAACGGTTGGCCCAGGGAAGGGGAGGGCCTGTGGTGCTCTGCTGAGTTATGTTGTTGACAACTACAAGGTGTGTCTGGTATGCCAAGCACCCTCTGCATTGTTTGTTGCTGGAGTAGAAATGGACTGTGGGTTACCACTGCAGGCAGCCTCAGAAAGCGGGATGCATACAATGCTGAAAGGTGTGTGGGATGAGGGGGAACATAGCCAGAGGGTGCAACATTTAATGGAGTGATGCTGGTGCTAATGTGTCTGTGCTTTGTGACTACCTGGCCATGTATCCACAGATGTGACCAGGGACTGTGGGACACATAGCAGTGTAAGTGCGGTGGAGTGGCAATGGTGACAGATGAACACATGATGGGGTGAGGCAGAGGATGTAGTGATGTGATGCACTGCAGCACACCTGAGACATGGCACCCAGCACCATGTGATATATGCCATTTATGGGGCTACTGTTATGTGTTCCACATGGTCTGGGTATGCCAACAGAGGCTCCATGTACAAAGTGTTGCAGAGCGTGACAGTGGTGGACCTCTGAGGTTTGGGGGTTAAGCAATGCTGTGTACACAGTTGGGTGTGTGTGTGTGTGTGTGTGTGTGTGGGGTTTGTCATGGGCCAGTATGTGTTCCACTGGTGGTCAAATACAGAGCAATGGACTAGAGATGGTGGGAGCAGAGGTGGGTGGCTGAAAGTTGATTCCATTGTCAGCCATCTGTTGCCAAAAGGGGAGTGGTCACACAAGCACACAGGCAGTTTGTGGAAGGTGAAGACATGTCATATCCCTCCAGTTCACTAGGAGGCCAGATAGTATCAGGAGGTGTTTCAGGACATGCAGGACACTGCCATGAACAATCTCATGGGGGCATTTGTCGGTGGGGGGGTTATCTCATGGGCAATCATGTGGGATAACACATGTCCCGAAGTATCACATGTGTGAGATGTCAAGTGTCTGTTGTTCCACCCAGGAGCATAGGAGATGCATGTTGCTCTGCAGTGTGAACGAAGCATGCTGCACATTGGACAGACAGGGGTCGTGAACCAGAGTGTTGCACAATAGGGGGTGTGGTAGAAGGTACAAAGGATGACGTACAGACATATACCCTGCAGTGAGGGTGTGGCTGGTGGTGCGTGGTATGTGCTGCACTCTGAGGGTGGGGCAAGGGCCACCACCCAAATGCGTGCATGTGTTGCCACATCTAGTGATGTCTGGGTTATGTAGTCACAGTCACAGTGTGGTGGCTGCAAGGCTTTTTTGTGCAGCAGCTACAGGTAGTTGGGTGGGACAGTTGTAGGTTATGGTAGCGCAGCATGTGTTGTCAAAGTGGCATGACAGCAACACATGTGTGTGACTGTGATCATGGACTGTAAAAAAGTGAACTGTTGTCATTGTTCTTCCAAGTAGCAGCAGCCCCGTGGACACAGCCACAGCAGGGCTAAGTGGCACTCCCAGTGATACTGACTGTGACACCCCCACCAGTCATGGAGTGGATACAGTGTGAGTTGCAGACACAGTAGCTGGAGAAATCACAGAGGATGAGGACCTCAGATAGCAGACCACCCACTGTGAGAAGAGGGAAGAGTTATTGGTCACCAAACCCATGGACCATGAAGCCAGTGTGACCTGTCCAGCAGACACCTTACCGACCAATGTCACACAGGACCTGTCCTCAACAACATCCATCCGGGGGAGGACAGCGGGCAATAGGAAGCACAGGCTTATGTGACCTGGCCATGGACATTGATGTGGTGGACTGCCTGTGCCAAAATATGTTGGAATTAGGCCGTGAACTGAGAAACATCAGGCTGATCTTGGAGGAACACCACAGTTCTGCAAGGCAACATCACCAGCATGTGGAGGGTGAACTCAGAAGTGTGTCTCATGCCATCTCCCAGGGTCTGCAGTTGCTGGCAGCCCATGAGGAATGGCAGACAGCTGTTCTGAAGGTCACTGAACCTGTGGTCAAGAAGCAAATGTCTGTTCTGGAATGTGTGTAGCTTGTGCTATACTGTTTGGTAGTCCAGCAGGAAAACTGGGGGCAACTGAATGTGGTGGCAGTGCCTTTGGTGACAAGCAGTTCAAGTGGCCCATGGCATGTGAGCAGCCCAGGAGACATCCTGCACACTGGAGCCACTGTGGACTCTCTGCACAGCACCATGCATGAGATGCATCAGGGTGATGGAGATGCAAGCACCAAGTGTGTACAACACAGCTTGTGTGGGAAAATGCCAGACAAGGTGGCAGAGGGCTGTACACCAATGTGTACAGTGACCAAGGTTGGGAAGGCATTATGACCTTTGGCGGCCAGGGTATGGTGTTGAATTAGCATGGCTTGCTAGTATGCCACAGGCAAATGACAGATGGCGATGCACTCCACTGTGAGCATGGTCATGAGCAGAAGTGACACCCAGGACCATGTACTACAGGCCTGCCAGTCAGGTGTAGTGCCACAGCAAGCCACCGCAGGCATTGACCGAGGAAAGGCCATGGAGCTGTTGGCCTGTCTGGGCATGCTAATGGACCATAGAGCCCCATGTGTTAGTGGGAGTCAGCAGGTTGTAGAGGCACAAGGGGTAATCAATGATGGAAATAGACAGGATGTGGAGACAGCTGGGCTGGCACAGGGGGAATTACCAACATCCCCACAGGACAGGATAGGGCCTTGCCATGCAACACCTCCACACCAGGATGTAACACCATGTAGCACTGTGGACTGGAGTGCAGTTGCCATGGGGGCCAGTGGCAAAGTACTGTCAGCAGGTCCCCTCCCCCCAGCATAGTCTGAAAATATATAGCAGCAGTCATTTAACCACCCTGTGGGGAGGGGGGGGTTGGGGTCCGGGATGCATCATAGCTTCGAGCTCAGGGAGTTGGTCTGTTCATGAAAAGGGGTTACCAAAGTGTGACATGAGAGTAACATTTTCTAATTATTTCTAGATTACATTTGTGATGCATTTCAAGATATTATGACCCAAGTATGAAAAAATAAACATATTGGGAGATAAAAGCCCCACAGGTTCCTGAGATAAAAGAACTGTATTGTGGTGAGTGTAACAAGTGACACCACACACCGTGATGAATGTAGCACCTGACACAAAACATTTGTTTCAGTAGTAAAAATTTTAATAAACATACTGTATAGCAGGAAATATTAGCTTTCAGTTTATTTTCACTATATTAGCTTAACTGACAAAAGCGCTAAAATAAACTGATCGCTAATATTACAGGGAGCATAGTGCTGTAATTGGACATGAAGCTGATGTGCTAATTTAACAGGGCGCTAACTAGTACTGCATCCCACTCCGTGCTAAATAAAGAGGGCACCAATATAAGCTGCTATACAGTATAATGAGTTGTATTAAAACATGAGAAACAAATATTTATAAGAATTATATTACATTAATTGCAACTATGATGTTTTGCACCATGTACCGTGGTGAATGCAACAAGTGACAATACACATATGTTTCCCTTACTAAAACTATACTAATCACGCCCAACAACTAACATACTACTGCTACTGACTGACATACTACTATAGAACATGAAAAAAATTGACAATTACATCACTGGTAAATGTGATGCTTAACACCACATACCGTGGTGAATGTAACGAGTGACACCTCACATTTGTTTCAGTTTTACAAAGTTTAGTGAACATGCCTAATGACTAACATGCTACTAATAATAACTGACACAGTGCTACAAAACCTGGAGAAATCTGACAATAATAATAGTAGTGACAGGTGTGATGTTTGATACCACATACCATGGTGAATGTAACAAGTGACACCACACTTATGTTTGTCTTACTAAAACTGTACTAAACTTGCCTAACATACTACTATTACTGACTGACATACTGTTATAAAACATGAAAAAAATCAACAATTACATTACTGGCAAATGTAATGCTTAACACCATATAATGTGGTGAATGTAACAAGTGACACCACCCATTTGTTTCAAGTTATAAAAAATTTACCGAACATGCCTCATGGCTATCACGCCACTACTAATAACTGACATAGTGTTACAAAATCTGGAGCAATTTGACAATAATAACAGTACTGGCAGGTATGATGGTTGATGCCACATATTGTGGTGAATGTAATGAGTGACACCACAGAAAAATCCATTTTAACTCTCCACCCAATATACACTGAATAATCCCTATTACAATTTATGCCCAGCACTTTCCCTAGACATGCAGTTGTGACTTAAATATGCTCTCTGAAAATTTGCCCAACAATCTGAATGATGGTAACCAAAGTCTACCTGTGGTGAATGTAACTGCAACCCTCATTGTTGTATGCAGTGCTTATCTTTATGGAATGTAGCCCTACAAATGGAGGAGCCCATGTGCAAACAGTGGGTTTTAAACCACAACTCAACTCCTCCCTTTATGGTTGCTCCTTAGTTCTGATGGGCAGGTTATGACTTTACAACTGTCACAGACTGAGGGGTAAACATTGGGCCTGATGTGACCCCAAGCAGAGTGAGGGTCAAAGGTTGCTGTCCCGTCTGTGGGAAAGATAAATCAGGCAGTAACACAGTCAGTTATCACAAGGAGGCAAACTAGGAGAGAAGCCAGAAAATATTTTAAAGTGCTAATAGCACAATTACAGATTTGGGGGCCATGTGGGTGAATGTAAAGTGCTGTGACACCAACTGTTACATTCACCACACTAAATACAAAGCTGCATAAATTAAAAATGGAGCATTACAGTTGGCTAAAGAGTACAGATAATAAAAAACAAAACTCCATATTAGCAAGTGGACTTACTTTAATAATGGAAAACAGTAAATAAAGCTTGCAAAAACAATTAGTAAAATGTGTTTTTGCATGTCACACTTTTTCAGGTAAAAAAAAGCAGCAAAATGGAGCTGGATACCCCATCAAAAAAATATGGATACCCTAGAGTTCTATAGTTACATTATTTATCTGCCAATATAGCCAGCATTCAGATTTAGTCAAAAACATGTGCCTGACAGTTCTTGATTTTTTAAAATGTGGTATGCACTGTATGGTGGGCATTGGTAACCCCTTTCCGTGAACACACCCGAGTACAAGTGACAGTGTCATGGCACTGGTGCTAGAGACATCTACACATGGGCCACACCATTGCAGAAGGTGGAGGCCTATGTGCACACAACTAAATATGAGTTCCAGACCCTGCACCATGCCCTGTTCCATGCCACTGCTGAGGAGGCCAGAAAGAACTGCAGTAATGTGGTCCATGCTCAGCCAGGGACACTTGGTAAGTGGTGGTCCAAGTGTCGGCTGAGGGAATGTTGATGGTGCAGTCACCCACACAGGTGTGATGGCAAGGCTGACAGACAGTTTCATCACCCATGGCCATGAGGGGTTGCCTCGAGATGGCACTTAAGAGGGGCTGCAACAGTAGATCCATAGCAAGCAAGTAGTGTGGGGGGAAGTGGTGGGGGGTGAGGAGGTGTGCAATTATAGGACATGTGGGTGGGTGGTTTTGTGGTGCCTGTTGAGTGATGTAGGGGGGATGTATGGGGGATTGTGCTTGTGGGTGACTGGGGAATGATCGTAGGACCATTGTTTGGGGGGGGTCACTCCACTTTGTATGTGAAAAAATATCACAATGGGAGTGGGTGTACCATTTGCTATCATGCAAATAAACTTCTGACATGCAGCAGAAGTATGGCACTCCGGGGAAATTTGATAGCATCTGTCCACTTTTGAGTTGTGCAGAAAGGATAAAACAAAAACAAATGAATGGAGTATTGGATGGAGCAAATAGGATACAGACAAGACAACAGGACATTTTAAATGTGGTAACACAGTATATGGAATCACAGTACAGCTGTTAACCTGATAACATGGAAGTATTTTCTTCACTATTAAACTTAATTAATATCCCTGAATGTCCTTTGGAGGTATTACAATCAGTAATTAGGAAAATGACAGAGGTGGCAAATGTGGTATCAGCATCACAAAAGGGAAAAGCAGCAGGGAAAGATGCAATCCTGGTGGAAGTATATAAATTGTTAAGTCCTTTAATACAAAGGGAAATAGCTGCAGTATATACATATATGCTAGAGACAGAGAGTCTGCCATTAGATAATGACAATAGGGGTGGTAACATTCCTATATAAACACGCATTTGTCAGTGCCGAATGTTGCTTTCTTATATGCGCTGTTTAGGTATTTGGAAGTGAAAGCACCATGCCTAAAATCTGTCATGCCTCCCCCCAAGACATCCACTGTGTCTTTCTGCTCAGTATTCACAGAGGGGGAAGGGAAAGGGCCACAGCAGTACAGCAGTTGCAAAGGTGTGAAGAAGTGGACAACAGTCCATTCACAGGCAGAAGAATCCTGCAGGAGGTGAATAAATTGAAGGTGGACAAAGTGATGGGACCAGATGGCATACAGCCAAGGATATTAAAAGAACTGTGAAGGGAGATAGCAGTACCTCTGGCAGCCATGTTCATTGAGTCATTCAACACAGGAGTGGTCCCTCTATACAAATTCAGCAGTAGGGAGGAGACAGGGAACTATAGGCCAGTCAGTCTCACCTCAGTAGTGGGGAAGATCATGGAGACATTGCTTAAAGAAAGGATAGTGGGGTACCTAGAAGCCATCGGAGCCCAGGACCATAGGCAACATGGATGCACAGTGGAGAGGTCATGTCAGACTAATCTGGCTGATCTCTTTGAGTGGCTGACAAAGAAAGTAAATCAGGGTGGGTCAGTGGACAATGCTATCCTTGATTTAAGCAAAGCCTTTGACACCGTCCCGCATAGGAAGCTGATAAATTTGCTGAGTAGGCTGGCCATGGGGGAAAGGGTGGTAAAGTGGGTTAGAAACTGGCTAACAGATAGGAGGCAGAGAGAGGTGGTAAATGGGGTGCAGTCTGGGGAGAGGTGGTAACCAGTGGGGTGCCACAGGGATTGGTCCTGGGGCCAGTCCTGTTCAATGTCTTCATTAGCGACATTGCAGAAGGGCTGAAGAGAAAGGTCTTCCTGTTTTCACATGACACCAACATCTGTAACATAGTGGATACCCCAGAGGGGAGGAGAAAATGAGGAAGGACTTGGGGAAGCTTGAAAAATGGTCTGAGGAGTAGCAACTGAAGTTTAATTCAAAAAAGTTCAAAATTATGCACCTGGGGCGCAGAAACCCTGGCTAAAGATATAGGATGGGAGCGTTGCTGACAGTCACAAACAAGGAAAGGGACCTGGGGGTTCTTATTTCAGATGACCTGAAAATATCAAAGTGGCAAGGCAGCGAGGAGGGCCAGTGACATGTTGGGGTGCATAGGCAGGGGTATCACCAGCATAAGGAGGGAGGTAGTGGTGCCATTACATAAAACCATAGTCAGGCTTCACATGGAGTACTGTGTGCAGTTCTGGAGGTTGCACCTTTGTAAGGATATTAACAGGCTGGAAATGGTCCAGAGAAGGGAGAATGAGATGGTACAGAGCTTGCAACACAAGACTTATGAGGAGAAATTAAGGAACCTCAATATGTACTCACTGAAAGAGAGGAGGGAAAGAGGGGACATGATAGAAACATTCAAGTACATCAAGGGTATAAGTCTAACTACTGAGAAGCAGGAGACAGCTACTATATACACATGTGCAAGCTTCTGTGTGACATAATTTTGTTCTGATACATCTGTAATTTCCAGCATTTCAGTAACCACATGACCACACTGCCTTCTTTAGGCAATGTTATGCTGGTTGATGCCTAGTGTCAGACAGCAGACAGAGGGCTCACCAAATTGTGTTGCCATTTGGAAACATCATAGAGTGTTCTTTTACTGGTAAGCATTTTGGAAAGCTGGTGATGCTGTTACAATTCTCTATTATGATTTTATCTCATGTCTGTCCCCTTTGGTCCCCCATCCCCACAACCCAACAGTCATCAGTGGCCACAGCTGCAGCCTTCTTCTTGACAAGTTGGTGGGTGAGCAGCTGCCTTCACAGTCTTTGAAGTCTGATGTCTTTCAGTGCTGCTTATTGGTCATCTTCCAAAACAGGTGAGGCTGCCAGCCCAAAACTAACTCAGAACAAACAGGTTTCAAAGTGGGGAATAAATGGAGTGAGCAAGAATCAAGTATTCATTCAGAAGCGGCGTCGATTTTAAGATTAGCGTACTGGTGTGGACACAGCAAATAGAACCCCAGCTCTTTAAGCAGCCTTATGAAACATAAAGGCTTCTCAAAGCACTGGGGGTTCTGTTTATTGTACTGTAAGTGGGCTGCATCTAATTCGGTAATTTACTGTACCTTACATCTGGATGTATGGTAGGCCCCACTTTAAATAAATACTGCACCTGAATGAACACATGATGCCACAGAAACATAGAATTTGTCAGCAGTAAAGGACTGATCAATCCACCCAGTCTGCGCAAGTGTTCTCAACCTGCCTGTGAATGTTACTGCATGTCTTATTCTGCCTGCGTCCATCAGGACCTCCCTGTGAATGATTTTGCTTAATGGATTTTTCCTGCAATGAACTGGAACCTACTCCACTTCCACAGCCCTATTGATCTCCGTTGCTCCCCCCTTCCCCTTTTTCTAATATACCCCTATGTTTATCCTATGCATCCTTCATGCCCCCTATCATTTTAGCTTCCACCACTTCTCCTAGCAGTCTGTTCAAGGCATCTACCACCCTTTCAGTAAAGAAATATTTCTTCACATCTTTCTTGAATGCCCCCTCCCCAAGTTTCATTGTATGTCCCTTGGTTTGGGTGTTCATCCTCATTTGAAGGAAACTCCCCAACTGTACCCTCTTAACCCCTGTGAGGTACTTTGTAGGTCTTGATCATGTCACCTCTCACCCTCCTCTCTTCCAGTGTTCATGTTGAGATTCTTCAGTCTTTTCCTTGTAGGGATTCCTGTGAAAATTCTGAACCATTTTAGTTGCCCTCCTCTGAAAAATCTCCATATTATATCCTTTCTGAAGTGTGGATTCTAAAACTGGACACAATACTCCAGCTGGGGGTATACCAGGGAGTGATATAATGGCAGCACAACATCTCTCCTCCTCCTACTGGAGATGTCACTCCTTATGCACCCCAGAATCCAATTTGCCATGCCCATAGACTTGTCACACTGTACTGCCACCTTGAGGTCCTTTGATATAATAACCTCAAGGACCCTTTCATGTCTAATGAGTATCAGTACTTCCCCCATCTTATACTCAGCATTGGGGTCCCTATGCCCTAGGACTAGGTACATGATTTTACACTTGTTGGCACTGAACCCCAAGTAAGAAAATGGAATTGATTTGAATGAATTGCAGGCTTTTAAGCAGCTTTTCGGGGACTGTGTATGTGTGTGTGGGGAGGCTCTGCTACTATAACTATTTGCTTATGATTTGGTACAATGTACAAACAGGCTAACCCTGCTCCCCACTCCATGAGCTATATCGGAGATAAAGAGCCCAAATAACACTGGGCTAAGCACTGAGCCCTGTGGTATCCCACTTATCACTACTCTGGGTGCCGAGAGCTACCCCACCACCACCACCCTCTGCACCCTCCCCTGTAACCAGTTCTCTATCCATTTATTCAGACCACCTTCCACTCGTACCCCTCCTTCTCCACACTCTTCTTCTCCTCCTTGGCATGTGTCCCTCCTCCCAGTAGTGCGCACCCTCTCTCCTCCTTATTCTTACCAGGTGGTGGTGCCTTCTGTATTACACTCAGACAACTCTGCCCTTCCCCTTCCAGGGTTACTACACCTGTGCCTTTACCTATATCTAGGGCGGTGAGCTCATTAGGCTCCCCTGTCCAGACCTTTCTACCAACCACAGTCTTTTGGCTACCCCCCACTAGTTTAAATCCACCTTAGTAGAAATATACTCCTCTAATCCTACCTTTTTTTGTACATATTTTCTCCCCAGGCTACAGTTGGCTTGGTCATCCTGATCGACCCCCCCCCCAGCCCTGGCCCCGACATCAAGCCTACCTGCTCACCTCTATGGATTACCCCCCATGGCGGGGTGGTGAGGAGCTTCCCAGCTCAACCCACTGGAGCAGGATCTGGTTGAGGAGGCACCATTCAGGGCTGGCAACGGGGTTTGGAAGCTCATGGTACCCAATCATAACCCATTTTCCACTTTTCTCCCATTTGCGGAGTGTGAGTGTGAAATGATGCTTAGGCACAGTGTGCCAACGTCCACCACACTCTGCCATGTTTACTATACCACTCTAGTAGTGCGCCTGGTCATCACCAGGGGCAGCTACAGAGTGGTGGATCCCTGGATCCCACCCTGGGATAGGAGAGTAGTCCTCTGGATGCTCAATCTTATCCCTCCCCTGCTGACCCCTGGCAGCCAGGGCTTGCATCCAAACCCAGGTCGCCAAAGTGGAGTGAAGTGTGGCGTCCAGCACCTCAACCATCAGCGCCAGTGGCCTGGCAGTAATGCTGCCTTTAATACTCCCCTACCCTTCCTGCTCCAGTGTACTCTGTCCCCCACACCACAAGTCACTATTCCCCCAGACCCTACCCCAGTTAGTCACTAACCGATAATGTTTGGTGAGGCACCAATCCCTCAGCCACTCGTTGAACTCCTCAAGCCCACTCTTCCTCCCCATGCTTGCACATGGTACTGGCAGTACCACCAAGAATGCCACCAAGCCCCTCACCTCCTCACACTGCCTGCACAACTACTGAAACCTCCCCCTCACCACTTTCACAGTGTCCTCCACCAAGTCATTTGTACCCACGTGCAACAGTAAATGAGGTTTCTTCCTTCCCCTCACTGCACACTTGAGCAGTGTCTGCCCTGCCCCTCCTGCAATCAACCTAGGGAAAGCATCAACCCAAATACAGCTGTGCCTTTCCCCCTTTCTACCCCATCTCACCCATTTCAGTATAGAATCCCCCAGGATGAGTACCCCCCATCCCTTACCCCCTTTTCCTTCTAATGCCTCTTCCACCACCCCAGTATTTGTTCTTCCCTGCCCCTTACTCCCACCAGCTGCACCCTCTGTGACTTCTGTGTCTGTAACCCCTACTTCTGCCTCACCCTTATTCCTCCCATCCCCCTTGAACCCCTTCCAAGCCTGACTACTTCCTACTGGGCTTCCCATGTTGACCTCCCCTCCTCCCCTGCCGATTTCCAACCCCCTCCTATCCCAGCTGTTGTCGATTTAGAGCCCCCATTCACTTCTACCCCAGTAGTGATGCCCCTCCCATCCTTCCCCCCTCCTGTAGCCTTCTCTCCTCCAGTCACCACTCCTCATTCCTTACTAGCCCCCTTCTACCCTTTCATCCTCACTATCTTTTCCCTTGCCTGTTGCCATCCATCTCATGCCCCATTTGTCCTCCCTCCCTTTAGTATGTTCCTGCTCCCCTCTCTCTCCCACAGCAGAGGCTCAAATCTATTCCTAGTCGATACCTCTCCTACATCTCTTCCCCCTCTCCTACTTGTTCCTCTCTGAGCCACCCCTGGTCCCTCCCTCCCTACCCACAGTCATTTGCTCTTTCCCTGGTACTCCTCATGGTCTCTTTCTCCCCATTAGAAGCCCCACCCCTCGCCTTGGCACCTCCCTTCTCCTGTCTTTTCTGTTAGTGCCTCTGATACTGGGATCAGTTTCACTCCTAGTTGTTCTTCCTCCGTCCCCTGTGCCATCCCTATCCCCATGATGCCTAGCATATTCATCTGCCCTCCCTTAGACTCCTTGCTAACCTCCAATTCCTCCCTCAAACTAGACAATCATCTGCAGACCATACACTCCCCATCCTCCAAAACCAGTCCAGGATCATGGCGGACCCACCCATGTACCCCATCACCCTTCAAAGATGCCCACCCTATTGACATGTGGCACCTCCCCATTTGGCCCCATCTTACGTTACGGTCTCTTACTCCCAGGTTCTGTACACTACTACAACAGTTAGGCCCCTATTTACTCAAATTCCTGTTCCCTCCCCAACACTAGTCCTCCTACTGATCCCTTGCCAACCGGTTAATTCAGTCTCAAATCTCATCCATTAGATACTGTATTACTGTTGCAATCCTAAAGCCTTCTTGTCTGTTTTTCACCCCTCAGCTACCATACTTTTTGTTCTCAGCTCTCATATAGTTTCACTTAGCCCAGTTAGAAATCCTATCGCACTCCAAGTATTATTCAGCTCAGTCAGAGAAATAAACAGAACAAATAAATATGTATTATTACAGCAGTCATAACAGTATAGCTCAGTACTTAGCTCAGTTAGAGAAATAAACAGAACAACTAAATCTGTATTATTACAGGACTCCTCAAAGTATCCAGTCATTGCCGTCTGCACTCCAGAGACCCTGCTGTAATCTAGGACCACAGAGGGACCCTGGGCAGGAGAGGGGGCAACTCTAAAGTCCTGGCAGAGCTCCATTGAGCTCCCTCACTCCCCTGTCTCACTTACTCATTCTATTTCTCCCGATGCTGCAGGCTGTCCTTTTGTACTGGACTCCTGCTTGCATTGGTGGCTTTCTGCACACAAAGAAATCGTCAGCAGTCCCAATAGAGCTCCGTTGAGCTCTCTCACCTTCTCTCACTTGATCATTCTATTTCTCTCAGCGCTGTAGGCTGCCCTTTTCTACTGGGCTCCAGCCTGCGTTAGTGTCTTTCTGCCCACAAAAAATCTGCAGCAGTCCCGACAGAGCTCCGCTGAGCTTCTCCTCCCCTCTCTCACTCACTTTTCTATTACTCCCACCACTGCAGGCTGCCCTTTTGTACTGGGCCCTGCCTGCATTGATGCCTTTTCTGCCCACAAAATCCATAGCAGCACAGAGCTCGGTTGAGCTCACCCAGTTCCCCTCCCTCACTGCTTCGTTCTGTTTCTCCCAGCACTGCAGGCTGCCCTTTTGTACTTGGCTCCTGCCTGCATTGGCACCTTTTCTGCCCACAAAGAAATCCACAGCAATCCCCACAGAGCACAGTTGAGCTCGGTGACTCCCCTCACTCACTCACTCGCTTGATCTTAATCTGTCCCAAACATTGATATCCTAAAGTGACTGCACTATTCTGCATCAGAGCGCAAAAACACATTTCGGCGGATGTGAAAAATAACACCTGTGCTGTACTGTTCATAAGGAGGTGTGAAAAAATGGCAATGTTGAAAATCTGGTGTGAAAATATTACTAATTTACAAAGTACAGGGATGCATGGAAACTGCACAGCGCACACTCATAACACAGTCATTTTATGGACTTTCATCACACAATTTTCAACATAGGCATTTTAGGACCTCTGCTCATGAACAGTGTCACCGTGATTTTCTTAATGTGTCCTGAACACTGATTTCCCACAGTGACTGTGCTATTCAGTGCTGGAAGTGCGAAAACACATTTCAGCCTGGATGTGAAAAATGACAGCTGTACTGTTCATAAGGAGGTGCAGAAAAATGTCAATGTTGAAAATCTGGAGTGAAAATATTGCAAATTTGTGAAGCTATGAGCATGCGTAGCAACAGCAGAATGCACACTCATAAAACAGTCATTTTTTGGATTACCATGGCACAGGCACAAGAGTTGCCCATGTCTTAAGTGTCAGCAGCTGTTGTTTAGCCAGTAATTGACACTGATCTCTGACCACCTTCACTGTAGCTGCCTATCAGCAGGGGGGCAAGGAAGGATCTCATCTAACACTCCCAACAGTGTGTGACCAAAACCGCCATCATCACAGCATAGCTGGTGTGACAGAGACCTAAGGAAACAGCAATAAAGGCCTTTTTTGCTGCATGGTCATTCTTCTTTAACTCTTTGTCTGAAGGCTAGTCCACATCCCCTTGGCTACCAGATTTCTGGAAGGCTGAATCTGGTATCAGTCCCTTGGCTGGAGTATGGTCTGAAAACCCTGACAGAGACCAGTAGGGGCCACATACTTGTGCACTATATGGGTGGAGTGTGCTGGCAGGATGCTGGATCCTGCCAAAGCTCCAGGGCCAGTCCCAGCATGGTTTCAGCCCTGGGAAAAGCAACAACCAGGAATTGGTTCCCATCTAAGATATAAGTGATGGGGTATTTAGCCCTCTTCGGAACTGGTTACAAGGGAACTTTCATGAACTCCAACATGAACAAGAGTAAAACTCCAAATGACACCGGCCTATAGTCTGTGGTCAGCCGTTAATCTAAGACATGGTCAAAAGTATGAGACCATGAGGAGAACACTGATGACTGATCAGCATCATCAGAGGGCTCTTCAAAAATGTCCCTCAACCACTTATTGCTGTGGACCACACTGGTGTTTTCATAGTGGGTAATTTCCACCAACAGCCAGTCTGGCAAGCGGAACAATGCAGAACTTCTTCATGGTGCACCAGCCAAAGGCTGTGGTGGTGGTAGTTCCACCCTAAGGGATGGAGAAGCAGATGAAGAGGACATCTCTATAGTGTGGACTGGTGTGGGCACCACTGGTGTGTGACAAGGGACTGATTGTCTAGAGGGTAGAGTCCTCTCCTCCCCAGCAATTCTTCACTTTTGCCAGAGGAGCTCCTCATAGCCTTGACGCAACTTGCACTGGTGCCTGTTCTCACCTGAGGATGTGGAGATGGAAGAGTGTTGATGATGGCACCTCCTGATCAAGGAAGTTCAAGTGCATCAGTGCCTAAACTGAAATCTAGGCCTTCAGTGTTGACCAGGAGTTTGACATGGAAGCAGGTCCTCAGGTGGGACATGGTGGATCATATGCCGAATTTAGGTGGCTCATGGTGGACCACATGCCAAACTAAATTAACAAGTCAAGGTTTTGGAGGCATGACTATTTGCTGAGACCACTCTCAAAGTGATCCAGCCAGTGACATCGAGTGGGCCATGTCCTCCTGAGTGAGGATCAGGAGCACAGGGGTCTGGAAGATTGACTTTTGTCAAGCTCCTCCAACAATCAGTTAATAAACCTGATGGGGTACCAAGGAGTTCTTGAACTCCCCCCTAACAAAGGAGCTCAACCAAGGTCTAGCAGTTGGGGGAGTTGCAGGAGCGAGAAGAATGCATTCTCTCCCAGTCCCATAACCTGTGCCTGTGGCACTTGTGTTTTCAACCACATTGAATTGGGCTTTTCAAAAGTTCTGCACTGCAAAACACATCTCATGAAAATTCTTGGTGATGGACCCTCCGATGTTGACCCCTGCTGGAAGCAGCTCCAAAACTGATGAAGAACTCACATTGGCTGTAGCTATTTCTTCTTCCATAAAAACAAGCTGGGATGCTGACCTTGCAGCTCAGAGGCCTTCTTGTGGTCCTCTGATGGTCAACCAAAGCCAAGCCTCATCTGCTGGTCATCGATGGAAGTTGGAAGCATTGTCTGGCAAAGTCTGTAACCCACCATGTCATGCTGAACCCCAAATGTGTACAAGCATGTGTCCTGCAGGTTGATGACAGACATCTTTTGCCACCATTAAGAGACAAACTCCTCCATCCTCGATTGCATCACAAAGTCAGGACCAGAGATAAGAGAAATTAATTCTAGACTTGATAAATTGAAGATTTAGCAGGAAAAAGCACTTGAAAACTTAAATTCTTTATATTGCTGCACAGTGGTGAAGAAGGAGACCTGTCCTTTCCAGCAGAAAACAAAGATAAGATGTCACAGGGCAAAGCTGTAGGGTATACTATCTGGGTGTTGGGAGGAATTTAGCTTCAGGACGTCTAATGGATAAGCTTGTTCCAGGAATCTGCCAGTGTGTGGATACCAAACTGCATCCATGCTTTTAGAATAGTTCATTTATGTATGGAATAGTACAATAATGGAGTTATAGACCCCATTTTATTAAAGAAATGTGCATTCATGTTACAGATTTAAGTTAATTCTCAATTACAACACAAACATGAACTACATATGCTTTTAATGAATACCCAAACAATATCAAACAGGAAGTATTAATATAAGGAGATCTTCTTTAAGTTGCCATTATGTTTTGTTTCCATAAAATTATTTCATTTACTCACCAACCTCAGGAATGACCTTTGAATTAAACACCTTTATTATCTTTTGACGAATCTTCTTCATTCTAATGCCATATATCAATGGATTTAATGTGGAAGGAAGGACAATGAATAAGACTGATGCCATGATGCGAATGAAAGGAGAAACACTGAACAGTACATAGGATAATACTGATAACACATGAAACATCAGAATTACAAAGAAATGAGAGCTACAGGTACTGAAGGCCTTTTGACGAGCTTCATTTGTTTTCATTCTTAATATAACTCTGAGAATCATGCAGTATGATAATCCAACTAATACGGTATCTGGCATTGTAGCCAGTACAAATAAACATTTTAGATAAAATTTACTTGCCTCAGTATCTGCACATGCTATATTAACTATTTCACTGAAGCCACAGTAACAGTGAGCAATAACATTAGCCGAACAGTATGGAAGTCTTGCAGCTAACAAAGGCAAAGGTAGTATTAAACCCATACTTCTTACTATTACTATTATACCTGCCTTTGCAATAAATTTGCCTGTTACAATAGATGGATATTTGAGTGGGTTACATATTGCAAGATAGCGATCAAATGCCATTACAACTAAAAGGGTAGTATTCATAGCTGTGAAGCAATGTATTACAAACATCTGTATAATACATACTTCAAATGTTATAATCTTTGCATCAAACCATAATAGTCCAAGTAATTTAGTTAGAACAGCAATGATTAGAATAATATCTACACCAGCTAACATACAAATGAATATATACACAGGTTTATGGAGACTTTGTTCTCTTCTGATAACTAACAGTATTGTAAAATTTCCTGAAAGTGCTGCTATATATATGACAAAGAAAGGAATAGAAAGCCAATGTTGCTTGTCTTCAATCCCAGGAAATCCAATCAGGATAAACTCTGTAGGATGTAAATTAATGCTGTTGTTCACTGACATAGTATATTTAGGTTTACAGCTTTGCTTTAGAGGATTCTGCAACCTGCAAAAATGAGAACAAAATTAACATACTAAAATACTAACATACTATTTGCCAGCAGATTAGGCCTTATGGTCTATCGAGTCTGCTCGAACTTTAGATCCTTAGTTGGGTGCCAAGACCCTCCCATCCCTTGTGCTCCAGAAACCCGTATCATCCATCTCCACCCCCCTGGGACAGGACATCATCTGATACATCCACTTTCTGTGTCTGTCCCATCCTCTCTTGAAGCCCTCCACTATGGATCTCTGAACTAGCTCACCAGGCAGTGCAGTCCAAGGGTCCACCACCCTCTCAGTGAAAAACCTCCTCCTCTTTCCCCCCTTACCCTTCCACCTTCCAACTTCAAACCATGCCCTCTGGTGATACCTCCCTGCTTTAGTCTAAAGATCCCCTCCATGTTTACCCTATTTATTCCCTTGAGGTACTTGAAGACCTCAATCATGTCCCCCCTGTCTCTCCTCTCCTCCAGTGAAAACAGGCAGAACTCCTTAAGTCTGTCCTCATACGTCAATTCCCCTAGCCCTCGTATCATCTTTGTTGCCCTCCTCTGTACCCTCTCTAGGAGCTGTATGTCCCTCTTTAAGTGTGGTCTCCAGTACTGTACACAGTACTCAAGGTGTGGTCTAACCAGTCCATTGTACAGCGGCAGAATCACTTCCTTGCTCCTAGAGGTGATCCCCCTTATGATGCATCTCAACATCCTGTTTGCCTTGCTAGCCACTCTCCTGCACTGCTCAGAGTTATTCATACATGCATCCACCATGACCCCTAGGTCTTTTTCCCCTATTGAGGCCTCCAGCGCCTCCTCTCCCAGTGTGTACCTGTGTTTAGGGTTTCCCCGACCAATATGCAACACCTTGCACTTGGTGATAATGAAATTAATTTCCATGTGTGAGCCCAGCTTTCCAGGGTGTCCAGGTCCCTTGCAGGGCCAACCTCCCTCTTCTCCTCAACTACTGCTCCCATCTTGGAGTCATCCAGGAAGACCCATTTCACACCCTATACCCTCCCTGATGTCTGATATGTATGCATTAAGCGGGATCGGACCCAGGACCGAGCCCTGCGGTACCCCACTACCAACAGCTCTAGGGTTCGAGAGCTCCCCACCGACCACTACTCTCTGAGTGTGTCCAGCTAGCCAGTTTTCAATCCATCTGACCATCAAAGGGCCTACTCCTAACCCCATCAGTTTCTTCACCAGACCATTGTAGGGGACAGAGTCAAATGCCTTGCTGAAGTCCAAGAATAATACATCCACAGGCTTACCCCTGTCCAGTTCTGATGTTACCCATTCATAGAACTCCACAAGGTTGGTTTGACATGATCTACCTGGCACAAACCCATGTTGCCGACTATCCAGACCTCCCACCTCCTCCAAGTACACCCCCAATCGTTCCTTTAGTATACTCTCCATTAATTTTCCCACCACCGAGGTCAAACTGATGGGTCTATAGTTACCTGGTACTTCCCTCGACCCCCCTTTATGGATTGGTACCACATGTGCCTCTCGCCAATCCCTAGGTACCCTCCCTGTCTCAAGTGACCTGCTGAAAAGCTCCGCCAGGGGTGCAGCCAGTATGTCCGCCAATTCCCATAGTACTCTCGGATGAATGCCATCCGGCCCAGGAGATTTGTCTTTCTTTAGGGCCTTGAGGGCTAACCACACCTTTTTGGTGGAGATAGCATCATCCGTCCCCTCCACCTTACTGGCCTTTTTATCTTTACCCAGATGTGACACCCCTGGGGTACCTCTCTCTCCCTCTTGCTCCATTTTTGTTGCTCCCCTGATCCCACTTACTGATGTTTCTATCCCCTTCATGCCTTGCTTTGTAGATATCCCATCCCCCTCCCTAGTGAACACAGAGGCAAAGTACTCGTTAAATACCTCTGCCTGGTCCCTCGCCTCTTCCACCCACCCTCCTTCTGATCTCAATCTGCTGAGATGGCCCTTAGTTTTTCTCCACTCCCCAATGTACCAGAAGAACCCCTTTTCCCCTCCATGTATCCCCTGTGCCAGCCGCTGCTCTTTACTGGACTTTGCTCCCCTCACCATACGGGTGACTTTTCTAGATGCAAGCTGGTACAATTGGTATTACTAGTAAATTGATTACTTGTGTTTAATCAAATCTTTGAAGTTAACAAAAAGTGATTTTGAACCATATTGCAGACTGATATGATACTTGTAGTGGAGACTGAGGTGGCCATGAGCAGAGCAGCAGTGGATGGCTCCATAAGTGAAACATCAACCTTTTACTCATAACACTTTATGTATTCCTCACTTATTTTCAGAGGCAGCACAAACTGGTGAGCACATCCAGGGAGTAAAGGAAAGCCACTGCCATTTACAAAAGGCCAACAGGTATGACCGAACTAAAGAAGAATCTGCTATAGTTTTAGCTAAAGAATTGTTTGTAGCTGTATTGTAAAGTCCTCATAGTGGGTGATTTGATAACCTTTTATTGGACCAGCAAGAGATTTACAAATCACAAGCTTTCAAGTTACATGCCTGAGAAAGGGCTCTGTGTAGCCTGAAAGACTGTGTTTTGTAAATATTC
The DNA here is from genome assembly GCA_016271365.2 of Neoceratodus forsteri. Classification (NCBI taxonomy): domain Eukaryota; kingdom Metazoa; phylum Chordata; order Ceratodontiformes; family Ceratodontidae; genus Neoceratodus; species Neoceratodus forsteri. The sequence continues at coordinate 1,307,182,578 of CM057458.1, forward strand.
TGTTTGTGCAATAAAAGGTATCAAATCATACATTTTGTTCATCTACAGCTAAAGCTAGAAATAGGAATTTTCAACTTGTCTAAGTTTCAGGACCTTGGTGACTGATTCTATTCCCCTCTGTTATATGTCTCCACTTTTAAATTAAGGACACCCCTCAATACTATACTACCAACCACATAAATTTAGTAGGGACCAGGGTAAACTTGAACACTTCAGTGGTGGAGGAGGTTTCATGGGCAAACATCCTTCCTTTCTTTTGAAATGATTAGAGTGGTTTATATTGATTTTCATTAAACTTTCTTGACTCCAGTGATAGATACAATTGATATTATTTATTTGAAAATTGATAACCAGGAAAGGCACACTGAAACAAGGCTCATTTCCAGGCACAACCTGAGGGAAGAGGGAAGGGCAGTAAAATAGTAAAGCATACACAGCAAGGAGAAATACAGCAGCAATATTTTTATTAAGTTTTTGTTTACCAGTTAAGTGCACTAGACAAACCAAATTGCCTGTTTTCAGGCACAGCCTGGGAGGGTTACAACACAGGAAAGAACAGCAATAACAGTTGAGTACAGTGAATAACTCATCAACATAGTGTAAAAATACAGGAGTGGCAAGTAACAATGCACAGCACGGAGAACTACCTCAGCAAAAACTATTTTAAAGTTTCAGAGCAAACACCATTTAAGTGCAAAAAGGACTAGTGATGCATAAGATAAAACCACTTATGTTAGACATGTAATCTATCAGTTAAATTAGCACTTTTCTTTAACCAGGAGGAACCTACAAAGTTCATTTTTGAAAATCTGGTGAGACTTGACATTTCTTAATTGCACTGGAAAGGAGTTCCACAGCTTGGAAGCAAATGTCAAGAAAGCATATTCACCCTTCATTCTGGCGCATTTAGGTACATCAAGAAGTGACTGCATCATGGACCTCTGTGGGTAAGCCTGTGAAACTTGGGTGAACATATTGACTAGAAGTTCCGGTGTAGCAGATCTAATAATATTATCAATGAAACAGCCTGTCATATACATTTGACAGGAGTTAGGGGAGAGCTACTCAATGCTCAAATAGAGGATACAGCCAGTGGTGTGTATGCCTGGGCACAGATAAGGCAAAATGACAAACATTCTTATAAGACATGTTCTATTTACTAAAGACCCCATTATTTGCCTCCACAAAAGATAACAGCCTACAGGTAAGGGAACGGAAGGGCTTAATACACCCTGTGTGATAGCCAGCCTGGCAGCTGCAGTTAGATTGTACCTAATCTTGTAGGCAATGACAAGCTTCATGTTTACAGTATTACAAATAATCATAAAATGTAGATAAAACTGAGATTAGAGTCTAGAGTGACTCTAAAGTACCTGAAAGAGTGAACAGCCTCAGTGGAGAGACATCTGTACACCAGACATCTAGTGTGGAGGGACAGGCCCTGATTTTGGGTCATGAGTCAAATAACATGGTAACTGTCTTTTAGTGTACAGAGGAGACTGTTTTCATTAGCCAGTGCTGGGTTTTGTTGAAATCCTCATTCAGCTTAGTGTTTATGACAGATATTTCTGCAGCACTGGTATATAGGAAAATATGGTCCACATACAGAAGGGTGGAGCAAGAACCAGTCATTTTGGGAAGGATGTTCAGAAACAGAGAGAACAGCAAAGGACCAAGTATGGATCCTCATGGGTCCTGACATTGGCAGCAGATAGACTGGCTTTAGCTCTGTTTATTTCAATAAACTGCTGCTGACCAGTAAGATATCCAGCAAACCAGTTAGATGAAACTGAGGAGAAACCCAGGTATTCAATTTAGACAGCAGCAGGGTGATCAACAAAGTCAAACACCTTGGTGAGTTCAATGAAAAGTGCTCCAGTAAGCATCTCTATCTATGTCCATCCTGACATCACTGGTAAATTTTAAGAAGGCAGTAGTTGTACTGTGACCATGCCTGAAACCATGTTGAGCATTGGATAACAAGTTGTTTCATCTGAGGTGTTCTGTTACCTTTGAAGGCAACTAGTTTCTCAACTAGTTTGTCTAGCACCAATAGAATGGTGATGGGACAGTAGTTATCCATGTTTTTGGTGTCACAATATAAGGGAACAATACAAAGTAAAATATAAAGTGCAAACAGAGTGTAACCAATGACAAGGTAAAAGAGCAGTGACATTAATTTAATCATTAAAGTGGTACAATGAGCAGCACAGAGGTACAATGGAAAGTGTCTACAAAGCCAGGAGATACAGGTGCATAAAATACACCAGCAGAGATTTAAAGTTGAAACTAGGTAGGCAAAACAGGTGATGTAGGGCAGTAAAAATAGTGAACAGATAAGTGAAATTACAAGCAGGGCAGTGGAACTTGTCTGACTAGAACAGTCAAACAGGATGGAAAGGGAAGTCAAGGGTCAGTGGGGATTGGCAGGAGCAGGTTGAGGCAAAGTGAAGCTTCAACTGCCATTTAAGGCAGAGGAGACAGGGATAGAGGCAGACAGTAGGGGGAGGTTGTTCCGATTGGAAGGGAGGTGGTAGATGAAAGTGGATTGCCCATCAGTGGAGTACAGATGAACACACTGGTGCAATAAATGTACTGTATACATAATCAGCAGCCATATGCAAAATGCTATCTAGTGGAGAAAGTAATATTGCACCATAAAAGAAAATGTGTCAGTCTAAAACTTGGGATAACACAAGCGTTTACTTTTAGCTGAAAGGTTAGAGCTGCAGTCTCTGGGACCAAGGCTACAAGAATTGATCCCTGGGTCTGGCACTGAATTGTGCAAACCTGTAATTATGTTTATAGATATTGCCCCCCCCCCTAGAACTGCTGATAGACATTACATTCTCTATCCCCAAAACCCAAAAAATGCTGTGCAAAACAGTATTAGCTGTAATTCAGTATACAGAAGTCCTCCCCCACCCCACCAAACTGGGGATAGATATTACATCTACTATCTTCAACACCATAACAAAGCAAAATAAATGCTGTGCAAAACAGTAGTAGATGCAGTAAGTCTACAGAAGACAGTAGCAAATGGAGGCAACCTTTATGACGTTACATAGCCTTGTGGTAAGCAGTTAATTACATTTCATTTCAAACATTTTTTTTTTCATTATTTTAATGGCTCAAAATTGGGTGTCCCAAATTCAGCTACCTAACCCACCAAACCAGTATGCACACCACTCATATTTGGACATAGTGAAAGTCTCTCAGGGCATAATTTGCACAAATCTATGGTGCATTCTCTTAGAGCTACTATTTAAAGTGACAGTTCAAAAAATTACAAATAAAGTGCAATGTGTATAATCCATTTTTAGGGCTGTGGGCTTAGCCTACAGCTGTTCTGTCATTGATCAGATTGTAGCTCTAAAATGGCTTTTCATGGAACTCCCTTTGAAGACATTTGGAAGTATTCCTCCATAGCTGCAAAGTAGTGCGCCCCCCTCTGATTTTTGCTATTTACTGATCTATGTTAATGGCATCTGAAGGGAGTGGAGATGCTACTGTATTGTGCCTCAGAACTTCCCAGGCTAGTAACCAAAAATTACTTTTTAAACTACTGTTTCTATCATCTGTCCAGCTCAGTCTAATAGATGTATTCTATTTCTTTCAGCAACATAGGGGTTAACTCATTATATGATGTCTGTAAAACACTAAACCTCTACAGTGTCAGATTACAGACAGTGGACCTGCAGTCTGTGAGTTATTTCATTTCTATGGGCACACACATGAACTGCAGGGTGAAGGTGGGGCTCTAGCCCCATCATTTTTTTTGTACCCAAAGGATCTTGCCCTTGAAACAAACAAACAAAAAAATAAACATAAACTAGTGTGGCAAAGTTAATTAAGTCCAGCTGCCCGGGCACACATAGAATAAAAGATATGGTTAATGCTTGTTTGCTGTTTCTGGAGTCGGAAGTGTCAAGTGGAACGTGTTTTTAAGTGTGTGTGTGTGTGTATATGTACAATCCTGCTTTGGGATGGGCCATGTGACACAGACTGCTCATCTCTTATTTAGGATTTATGATCTGAGGCTCAGCTACACTGTTTGAGTGAACATTCCCTCCCACATAGCAGAAGGTCAGTGTAAAAGTGTTGTGTTTCCATCCTCCAGACAGACAGTTTCAAAACTAAAGTGGAAAAAAATAACAGATTTACAGAGAGGGATAAAGCAGTTAGAATGACTATGTTAGGAGAAGGGAGATTGGTTATTGCATGGATCTGGAATCTGTGTACTGGAGTTTAATGTCTGTTTACAGTTTATAAATGTAGTTTAATAAATACATATATTTTCTTTTGGTAACCAAGTAAGGCCAACTAGTCATATGTGCTTGTTTCTAAGGACAACCCAGGAGCATTGGGGAGATTAAGTGACTTATTCAGACCCACACAGTATGGAAATGGAGGGTGTGGGAATCAAACCCATGTCTGAATGCTGCATGTACAAAGCTCATTTATAACTCATTACTCTAACCTCTAGGCTATACTGCCAGTCCCATAAATAGTGAACAGTTTAGGCTGAGCTGTCAAGGTCTCAAAGGCCTTGAATCCGAAAAAAAGCATTTTTGTAGAAGTAGATGTTATGTTTTTAAAATACCAGTTCTCATTTTGTTACTGCTTAATCTGAACTGGCCTTTTGATAATTCTGTAAGTGTTTCCAATTCACACACTGCTGGCATTAACCATTTTAGAACAGTATGATCTTGTCAATAATTTACATTGTTTGTAAAATGCATCTGTGTTCTAATTTCAAATTCTTACCTTCATGGGGACATAAACAACATCATATAATTCTTAGATGGCACTTTGCAGCAGTATGAAACCCATAAATATCCAATGGGTTAACTAAAAGGCCAGCAAAAGTGGGGCAGAAACAGAAGGGTACCCACTATATGAAAAAAAGCTAATACAGGAAACATTACTCACAGGTTCAGTGCAGTTCTCCTTTAACTAAGATTGTAGGGAATGTCAGGTATTTTGTCTAAATGGTAAGGAACTCTGTTTACAGGGATTTGGAGCCATCTACAAGGAAACTCTTCCCATATACTTGCATTAGTTATATGGGAAAACAGAGGAATTTGACTTCCATTGGAAATAATGTAAGCTACAGGAAAACACAGGAAAATTGCCCTGCAATTACAGGAAAAAGGCAAACTTAATCTGGAAGCAGTCTCTCTCTCTCTCTCACACACACACACACACACACACACACACACACACACACACACCAGTAGCATTTACTCTGACTAAATAAATTCAAGAGGACTGATTTAGCAGCATGGCAGTTTTTGATGATTGTGACTAAACAGCACTATATGACACCAACAAGAAAATAGCATTGGTCATTTGGTAGCTCTTCATGGCCCTATCGGCTTTGCTTAGAGTTTGTTAATACTGCCACCTCCCCTAACAATTCTAAATATTCATTTATACCTAAAAGAGCACAACAACCTCCTTTTATTTAAGTTACTGGAAGAAATCTACATTACACAGTAAGCAACATTCATGAAGCCAGCACCCATAAGTGGTAAAACTTTTTTTTTTTTCAGAGATAAAAGCACTATTCTAAAAAGTCAGCTTAGAAACAAATAGTAAATCATTGCAGTGAAGGAGGCAGACATATTCAGTGTCCACTGACTGCTGTCTGCAATTCAAATATCCAAAGACCTTCCAATTGAAAATACTTGTTTAACCAAATTCCCATGCTGATCATTGACAATTTTATTTATTTATTAAAGCATTTAACCAGGAAAAAACATACTGAGCACAAATAGCTAATTTCCAGATGTGTTCTGGGGGTAAGGGGAGAGGGATAAGCTTAAAAAACATGCTAAAATAAATATAAACATTTGCACAAATTAATAATATAGAGAAAATAATAAGTACAAGGGTGATACAATATACATATTGCAATTAGTAGGTATATAAAAAATGCATAATTTACAGAGGTATATACAAAAATGTACAATTTGCAGAAGTAGCAATTCGGGTACCAGGAGAACATAATGAAAGGGTCAGAAAAAACCCTAAAATAATGGATTGGGATAGGGAAAACAGAGGAGCAATTAGTATGAACTAATAAAGTGTGCTACAAATTGGAAGAAGAGCAGGAAGAAATGAGAAATGCACAGGTGATCAGAAGAAGGAGCAGGAGGATATGAGAAGAGTCATGGAGTACAGCAGAAAAGTAGGAGGGGGCAGGAGAGTACAAGACCAGGCATGTTCAGGACAGTGGCAGGATGGAGAGGTGTGGGAGCGAAGAAGAAAGATTAGGGAGGGTTTAGAGGAGGCAGAGTGAATGTTTAGGGGGAGAGAATTCCAGAGATTAAGAAAGCTGAAAAAGAAGGCTGATTCACCATCAAGTGTTTTACGGGAAGGGAGCTTAAGGGAACAAAACCCAGAGTTTCAGAGGAAGTAGGGGGAAGGGATGGAGGGAGAGTGTAGGGAGAATAGCCAGAATTTGGACGTGAAGGAGGCACAGTGGGGCAGATGGCAATCCTCCATGGAACGGAAGGAGAGAGCAGAGTTGAGGATAGAGTGGTTGGGTCGAGTAAGGCAGTTAAGAGCAAAGCAGCAGAAGGAGTGGAAATGGGGGTCCAGTCTAGCCAGGGTGGACTTGAGGGCAGCACCATAGACTATATCATCATAATCAAAGAGGAGAATCATCTTGGTGAGGATGTCTCGGTGGGCAGGGTGGAGATCCAGCTTTTGTACCTCTAGAGGTCACCATGCTGAGGGTGACGTTTTATGTGAATGGCATCCATGTGCTTGGAAAAAAGGGGTGATGGTCAAGCCAAATGCCTAGGTAATTGAAGGCAGGCGTGTCATCAGTTGGGACTTCATCTAGTGTTTGGAAGGAAGAGAGGGAGGGATGGGAATTTAAAAAGTCATGGATTGGTGCCAAAGCACTCAGAGACCATCTTTTTGGCATTTAGCCATAACTACCTTGACTGAAACCATTGCTGGGCTGAGTCAAAATAAAGTTGGAGCTTGGACATCAGCTCCACTGGAGAGGAGCTAGAGACAAATAGGGCTGTGTCATCTGCATACATGTGAATGGATGCAGATGAGCAGGCAGATGGAAGGTCATTTAAATATATGGAGAATAATAGTGCACCAAGTAGGGAGCCTTGGGGGACACCAGTAGTAATGTGGAGGGGAAGGGATAGGACACCTCCAAGCTTCACTGAATGAACTCTATCTGTGAGGTAAGAGCTGAACCAGTGGGAGGCCGAGACAGAAAGACCAGCTGATTCAAGTTTGTGAAGTAGGCGTGAATGAGAGATGGTGTAGAAGGCTTTCACTAAATCAACCAAAATGGTGGCAGTTAGGAGACGCTGATCCATAGCTGTGTGGATGGAATCTGTGAGTCATCTGAGAGACAGTGCAATTTACGAAAGCCAGTCTGGAAAAGGATAAAAAAGGAAGAGTAGTCAAGGAGACAATCACCTTCTCTATCCCCATAAACCTCAATGAAGTTTGGGGGAAAGGTTTCAGCAGTGCTGGCAATGTGCAAAATTCACTGAGGGAACCAACCACCTTTCATCTACTGTAGGATCGTCCTCAATGGAAAGAGGTCTGGGGACACATTTGCTCATCATATATGATGTTTTTTAAGCTGTTACTTTTTCAGTTGTATGTCTTTTGGTGGATAACTGTTAGACAGGAGCAGTCCTTCCTCATTGTATGCCTATGAACTGAATCAGGCTCTTAATTTTACTTCTGGAACTAAATTCCCAAAGAAAGGTTCCCCTTTCCACCAATGGTTTTCAGTTATTTCATTTAGTCTTAGTTCTCCTTTTGAGTTACATACATAGCACTAACCAGCACCTGAAATTTAGTTTTGAATGTTGCCAGCAATAGATGCTGTACCTTTCTTGGACCTATGAATTTTCAAGACTGGAAAAAATTACAGTACAGGACTATTTAAAAAAATATATTAACCATACCATAATCCTGAGGGGTGACAGTTCACACCCAAGAAATCTGATAAAAAACATTGTGGTCAGACATGTCCTACAGTTGAATAAATATTGTTTGAGCATGACATGCATCAAGACAGGAACTTTTGACCAAACAAGGACAAAACATAACAAAACAATTGCACCACATAGGTTGATGCTGGGCCCTGCCCTCTGCAATGTCTTCATAAGTGATATAGCTGAGGAACTGGAGTGGACGGTGTGCCTCTGTGCAGAAGAGACAAAACCCTGCAAAAGGGTGGACACAGGATGGGCTGGAGAGGATGAAATAGGATGTGGGAACTAGAGACATGGTCTAGGGAGCTGCAGCTGGGTTTCAACATCAAAAAGTGCAAAGTCATGCACCTAGGGAAGGGAAACCTGGGGGCTTAGTATAAAATGGAGGGATGGGGGACTCACAGTTACCAAGCAAGATAGGGACCTCAGGGTTATCATATATGATAGTTTCAAGGTGGCAGGGCAATGCTACAGGGCAGTAGGCAAGATAAGCCTGATGCTGAGGGTGCATAAGGTGGGGGATCTCTTGCAGGAGAAGGGAGGTGATGTTGCCTTTTTATTACTCACTTGTGATACCCCACCTGGAGCATTGGATCCAGTTCTAAGGCCTGCACCTCTTCAAGGACATTGACACGGTGGAAGCAGTCCAGTGGACAATTACTAAAATGTTGTGGGGGTTGCACAAGAAACCATACAAGGCAAGACTGCAGGAACTCAACAAGTACTTCCTGGAGGGGAGGAGTATGAGAAGGAACATGATTCAGACCTACAAGTACCTCACAGGGATAAACAGTGTGCAGGAAGGGAGGCTCTTTCACATGGAGAATGGCATCAGCACACGGGGGTATGCAGCTTGAGGGGGAGGTATTAGAGGGATGTAAAGAAATACTTCTTCACAGAAAGGGTGATGGACAACAGTAAAAGTCTGCTGAAAGAGATGGTAGGGGCACAAACAGTGGGGAGCTTCAAATATGCATGGGATAGGCACACTGGTATAGTAAACAATGGTAGGGAATGAGGGAGGGATACCTGTTTTAAAAGTCCAGGGTGTAGTGTTAGGCAGAGGAAATAGGGCAGAAACCTATCAGTTCTTTTCTGCTGACATATTCTGTGTTTCTTCATTTCTATGACATTTGTTGTGGATTGTAATAAAATGGTGCAACAACTGATTACTAGAATAATGAAGCACTGGCCAATTTAAAGAAGAGAACACAGACTAAATGAAATAACTAAAAGCCAAAATAAAAAAAAAGATTATTTTAGATTGAGAAAATTTTCTGAAAAAAAAAATAGTTACACCCCTTTTACTGAGAAAAGATTAACTCAGTTTTGCCTTGGGGCTGGTAGTATAGCCTAGAGGTTAAAGTAACCAGGTGTGAATGAGCTTGGTACATCCAGCAGATAGACCTGGGTTTGATGGCCACTACCTTCACTTTCATAATGTGTGACTCTGAGCAAGTCACTTAACCTCTGCAGTGCTCCTGGGTCACCCTGAAAACAATAACTTGTGCCTAGGGGGCCTTACCCAGTTACCAAAGAATAAAATAAAATAATGTGTTGCCCATTTTGTGTCAAGGTAAGTCTAAGACTCCTAAAAGTGCTAGAGGTAGTTAGGAGTTAACCTGGCTACCAAAACCACAAAATGGTAAAATAGTTATGGCCAATACAGACAATACACAGTGGCCCAGATATTCAAACTGCTCCCAAAATGTGCGCAACAGCAGGAGCAAGCACAATTCAATTGCGCATATGCGCAACAGACACGATATTCAAACATGGAGCAAAACAAATTGCGCAAGCAGCCAATGTCTGAATATCACACAAACTGCGACATAGCGCAACCAGGAAGGGGAAGCTGAGCAGAAAGGTTGCGACATAGTGCAACAAGGCTAGCCCAGCTGAGCAGTCCAGAGGTGCCATAGTGCAAGCAGAGCCCCCCCACCCCCAGCAGAGCAATGGAACTGCACAACCAGGGAGGCAGGCTGGGGCCCACCGCCAGCCATGCCACACATGGGCACAGGAACACACTGCAGAACCAACAAGACACCTGCACACCCCAAGCACAGCATCACTGGGGGTGGGACGGATGATCCACTGGCCCATGGGGACAAGCCAACAAAGCATAGCAGGGCCATGACGCCCCAGCACAACCACTGGCAGGCTGAGACTGCCACACACAGGGGGTTGACAACCACAGTGCACATCAGCCCCCCCGTCTGCACAGCACACCCTGCACCGTGACCCCAAGACACCACCCATGTGCAGTGACAGTCACTGCAGTAAACACCATGCATCCCCACCGGCACACGTCAACCTCGTGTAGCATAGAACCATACAAGCCAGACCCACCCTGTGCACCCAGCAATGGGCGGCAGCAGATGGCAAGACTGACAGAAAGTCACTGCCACACTGGAGACACCTCCCCATGCACACACACACACACACGCGCACACACACACACACACACATACCCATGACCATACCACCCCAGATGGCATGCACACCACTGCAACTGAGCAACCATAGCCAGCTGCAAATCAGGGACCACCACAGTATTCATAACAAAATATATATATATATTTCAAAAATAGAAAGTAGAACAAGAACAATAACAAAACTATTTACAAGAGTGGGGGGTAGGGGTACAAGGTAGGGGTGGCCAAGGGGTAGGGGTGAACAACTGGGTGATGGAAGGCAGGGTGGGAGAGATGGGTGAAGTGGGAAGGGGAAGCCGGTCTAAGGCCTAGCAGGCTGGTCCTCTGCTTCCTGGTGCCGCCTCGGTTGGCTGTGCCTTCTCCGAAGCCCACGGCGCTGGATGTCCTGGAGGATGTCACGGTTCTCAAGGGACACCCGGGTCAGCTGGTGGAGTGCTCGCTCCATCCTGCGGAGGATGATGAGGCCTAGGAAAAGGGAACACAGTCAATGGTTGTGACTGTCCACAACCCTGAACACCACCCAACCTGCAAGGCATATAGCCCAATGTCCCGCACCTGTGATGGTATGCACCCACCCACAGTGACCATGCACATGACATGCCCAACCAGGCGGCACCAGCTATGTGCACCACTGCACACACACACTGCCCATGTCCATCACAGCACAAACAAGGCTGTCAAGTGACGTGGCAATGTGGTGGGATGCCAGTTCCACAGCCATGTGCCCAGTGCATGCATGGACCACCAGTGATGCACACACAGACGTGCAGTGACACTGGACAGTGATGACTGTCACCTGTGTCGTGCATGGTTGTGTTGTCCATGGCTGGTGGTCATGCCCACCCCCTCCAGCATGCAATAGCATCCATGATGTAATGATACTCACACTCAGCAAGCAGCTGTGGCTGCTGCTGCTGCTGCTCTGGCCCACCCCTCGCAGCACCACCGTCCACCACCTGGGCCCTGCCACGGCCCTCCTCAGCCCGTGCCTGCATCCTCTCTGCCCGGCCTGTGGGAGACAAATGTTGAGAAAAACATCAGTGTGACTCCAAAGCAGACTGCCCCCTGCCCCAGTGAGTGTGCCTGCCCACACAGCCAGACCCATGCATCTCACACCTGCACACACTGACACAGCCAACCATGGCAGAGCCATCCCCATGCACAGCCACCAAAACACACTCACACCCCTACGGAGAATACAGGTGCATAGATGGTACACCCACCTGGCCTGGGCAACAACGCCCCTCCTGGCACGTGACCCGTGGGTGTTGCAGCACATCTGGCTCCCTCCTGCGGAGGTCACTGAACCTGTGCCGGCACTGCTCAGCAGACCGGCGCTGCCCTGTGACCCTCACCAGGTCAGTGGCCACCTGCAGCCAGACCTGGGTGCGAGCCATGGTGAGGGACTCCTCCCCATACAGTGCCCCTTAGTGGGGCTCAACCAGGGCCACCAGGTTGGCCACCTCCACTGGGCTCCATTGGGGCACTCTTCTGCGTGCCATGGTTGGAGTTTTACAGCAGGCAATATGGCGCCCATGCAGCTTACGTGGAAATGTTGCGCAATAGACCACCATAGGTTCCAATCGCTGCCTGTTCGTACAGAGCCGCGGTTCACATAGTGCTGTCACCAAACAGCGCAATAGGGCCGTACACATGGCAGCCGAACAGCACCAGGGGGCAAAGGTCGGACACCAGGTCAGGGGTCTATGACACAAGGCCACGCACAGTGCCATCTGATGTCTATGCATCCTGCGCGACCGACCACCTGCGTGCCAGTGCCACAGTGGACTAGTGCGCAGTAGTGCCACAGTGCCATATAGTGCCCAGTGCTGTAGCGCCACTGGCACAATGGTGGCCATGGCCTGAATTGCCGATCGCGCACAGCACGTCATCAGCGCGGCAGACGCCTGCATAAGCTACCTGGGCATGCGCAATGCAGTGTACCACACAGTCACAGATCTCGCCATTGGCTCAGCCGCTCAACCATATTGGCGAAAAGCCGCAATGGCGAGCATATTCAGCCGACATGCAAACTATCTGATCAGCCATTCAAAGGCGCAGTGGCACAATTGCATCTCATTACAGTTGCTCACTCTAATTTGCATGCATTGCGCTATAAATGTGCGACATTGGGCTCGCTGGCCAGATTCGGTTACTGCAGGTGAGAGGTGGGTTGCATGCTGTGGGATGTTCTGGACAATGGGCATGGGATAACGCTGTAGACTGCACAGTGACAGGTGTCCACTTCCACCCATACAGATTGCCATGACCGAGCAGAGCCAAGGTGAGGGTGAGGATGGTGGGCAAAGGAGGAGGAGGCCCAACTTCACCACGGCAGAGACAGAGGCCCTCTTCCAGGCCTACCTGGAGGAGGAGTCACTACTGAGTGGACGGCGGGGCACCCCTCAGACCCGTGCGGCTGCATGGGAGGGGGGAGCCTGGGCAGTGAACCTGCACGGAAGCCACCAGCGCTCCATGCAGGAATGCAAAAAGAAGATTGGGACAGACCGCAGGAGGGTGAAGGAGAAGGTGGCAGCCCATCAGGGCAGCACGTGCTGGCACTGGCGGGGGCCAGCCAGCAGTGGTGGAGCTGACCCCGGCTGAGGACTGACTAGCTGCATCAATGCAGCACAGTGCTATTGAGGGCGTACCAGGAGGTGGATTCCAGACAGGTGGAAGCCCATCACTGCATGGTATGACATGGTGGTGGTGTTGGGGGGGAAGGTTGTTCACATGCACTCACATGTCCTCTCTTTCTGTTACAGATCCTGTTCGTCTTCAGGGGACAGTGGAGGTGGGTCCAGGCAGTGAGGATGACCTGCTGGACATGGAGGAGGGTCCATCCACCTCTTTCACCAGCCAGCATGCACTGCACCAGCATGCACGCTGGGCTGCCAACTCTGGTGTCGGTGAGTCGGGTGTTGGGGGTGCACAGCCTCTGTCTCAGCAGTCTGGCATGCAAGCATGCCAGCACGCTGTGACTGTGGCTGTAAGCACATACCTGCACCATTGATGATGCAAGGACTGCAATGGGCAGTGACATGTGTGTGTCCCATGATGGACACACAGCAGGTAACACGTGCCCCTGGGCCTATAGCCGTTCAAGCATGTGTGCCAGCATGTCGGCACAGTCCCAGGCTGTGCCTGTCAGCACCAGTGGGGCAGCACCGGTGGCTGTGCAGGTGTCTGGCACTGTTGCGGCCACAGCAGTGGCCAGTGGTCCCTGGGGCACAGCGGTTGGAGGGGCAGCAGCAGCAGTCACCCACCAGGTCTGGGGGTACAGTGTCCAGCGGTGGCACATGCCTGCCGCCCTTTGATACGCCCATTCCTGGTCCTGGCGAACAGCACCCACCCTCAAGGGGTGTTGAGCATCAGGATCTTCCACACCCTGGGGACAGGATGCCGTTGTGGAAGAGTACCCATTTAAAGAGCACACCCACCTGCTGCGGGAATCAGTACAGCAGCAAAGGCGGGTTGAAACGTCTGTGGAGGCACTGTGTGCGGCTGTGGAGTGGCACAGCAGGGACTGTGCTCTGGATGGTGCAGAGATGGTCCATATGCGGATGGATGTGACCGCTGCCATTGACAGGCAGACCCAGGCATTGGTCGCTGTTGTGGCTGCATTGGGCACACATTCAGGTGCTCCTATGCCGCGCACCCCACACAGTACGCTCTCCACTCCCCATTCCTGGCATCGTGCGACACCAGGCCTGTCGACACCGGGTTCTGCTTCGGGCATCCCAAGCACCCCTGGTGCAGGTATGTTTGGCATCCTACAGACCCCACTGTGGACAAGGTCACGATCGCGCAGTGGGACCCCTGGTGGTCCATCGGTGCCACCCCATGTGGCCCCTGCTCAGCCTGCCAGTGCTGCTGGGTCACGGCGGGGCCGCCCATGCATCCGCGGTGGCTGTGAAACGGTGCAACATGACTGACCTGTCTCCCAGTGCGGGCCCTGTCTGGTGCTGCCCTGTGTGCACTGTGCGTCATGGTGGGCAGTGCACTGGTGGGTGCCCTGCCCATCACGCCAACATACGGACCACCTGCACACCATCCCGACTGCTGTCCACAGGTGCGTATGCATGATGATGCCTGCATTGTACTGTACACCAAGGTGCAAGGGTGCCCAGCATCTGGCACACGTGCTTGGACAGTACAGGTGGTGGGTGTGGTCTGTGGATCTGTGTGTTTGCCATGTCTGTTCCTGCTCTGCTGTGCACCTGCCCATGTACGCTTTGTGCCTGGTGTGTTTGTGTGTGTGTGTGTGTCCATATGACTGTTCGCCCCTCCCTGATGGTGTGTTTGTGTGCCTGGTCCTTCCACCCCTTGCGTCATGCACCCCTGGTGTGTTACTCTGTGTGCCTGTGGGTTGCACCAGGACAGTGTTGTTTGCACATGGCCCTTGACTTACTCGTGTTGTGCATAATGCTCCTCCGTGATGGTGTCTCGGTGCAGCTGGGCCTGCGGATCAGTAGAGGTCCCGCGCCGTCAGGGGGCTGCTCATCACCATCAACACCGGCGCCACTGGCGTCCCATCGCTGTCCCCCTCTTCAACCTGTACGGCTATCCCACAGTCATTGGCCATGTTGTGCAGGATACAACAGGCCAGGAATATCCCACAAGCCTTTGAGGGGCTGTACTGTAGGGCACCGCCGGAGGTGTCTAGGCATCGGAAGTGTGCCTTGAGCATCCCAAACACCCACTCAATGATGTTGCACGTGGCGGCATGTGCCTCATTATAGCATTGCTGCGATGGGGTCATGGGCGCCGGTATGGTGTGAGCAGCCAGGGACAGAGTGGGTATCCGCTGTCACCTGTGTGGAGATAGTGGAGATCAGTCTCATGTTCAGGTCCATATTGCCCATATCCCTGTGTGCCACTACCATGGCACCTGTGGCATTCCCACCCTTGCCCTGAGTTTGCATTTCCTACATGCGTACTCACCCACTAGATGGCCTGTGGGGATATCCCCACTCTCGAATCGATGGCACAGTGCGGACTGATGCCATATAAAGGCATCAAGTGCTCTGCCAGGGTGTGTGGCACAGACATTGATTATACGCCCAGTGGCATCACACACCACCTGGCAGTTGACACTGGGGAAGCCCTTTCTATTCCTATATGCAGCCCCATCGGGGCCAGGGTGGTAGCGTCGGAATGGCCACATGGGTGCAGTCTATGGCCCCTAGCACGCCAGGCATACGTGCTACCCTGTGGAACACCTGCATGTTTGCTGTACGCTCTGCCATGGTGCTGGGGAAATGGATGTGCTCCGCAGCATGTGGCAGCAGTGTGCTGAGGAATTGGGTGAGGATGCGTGACGTGGCCAACTGTGTGATGCCTGTGGTGTCCCCTGTTGGCCTCTGGAAGGTGCCCGTGGTGAGCAGGCACATGCAGGCTGTCACCTTGGTCTCCACTGACAGAGCATGACTTCGTCGTGAGGGTGCCTGCATCACATCACTGCACAGCTCACAGAGCCGCCTCAGTATTGCCATGTTCAGGCGGTACCAGCCCACGATCTCTACATCTGTGTACAACTCAAAGCTGATGCAGGCACGGTACTGCCTGTTGGGGGTGTACCACTGACGGGCCCATCCACGGCCACGTCCCCCTGCATCTTGCATTCTCACCCCCCTCATTACAGCTTCCATGTGGAAGCTGCCACTGTCCATCTCCCTGGCTTGTGACCCCCGGCTGATGTTGCTCTGTTACCCCCGCTGTCCTGACTGCTACTTCCACTGCACCGGGCACACCCCCGCTGGCCTCTGCAGCCTATGGCTCACACTGCTTCCCTTGCCTGCCCTGGCGTGTCACTGTCTGTCTTTCTCTCTCTCTCTTTCCACTTGGCATCCCTGTGGCGTTCTTGAGCCTCTTCCTTGAGCCTTTTTATTTTGGCTCATTTCCGCTGGGCGCAACTTCCGGCTGTTCCGCTGTTGCGCATTGCGTAAGTCTTTGGATATCGCATTGTGCTCTTTATGCATGGATCCACCCCCTTCGGTTGCGCATGCCGTCATTTGCATTGCGCTGTTGCTCAGCATGTTTTCGGTGGAGCAACTGCCTCCTGCTGAATATCGCAGAATGGTGCACTTTTGGACTTGAGCAGGCGCAACCCTATTGCGTATGGTGCGAACCTTTCGAATATCCCACCCAGTATGTTTGATTGCAAAAAATGTAGACATCTTGAGGAGCAGGAGGAAATATAAGATGTGGGACTTGATTAATCATTGTACGGAAGGTGTTATTTATGTGTGTATGCTCACTAGTCTATGCAGCAAAGTATACATTGGCCAAACAAAAAGAATGTTGAAAGCACAATGTGCAGAACATAAAGCAGCAATTAAAAATGGAAATGAATTGTATGGTATGGCAAGACATTTCAAGGAAGCCAGTCATGGATCTATTGCAAATCTGGGGTTTATGGGGATAGAGAAGATGAATGTATATGTCCAAGGTTTGAATTTGGTGAGACAAATTGCTTCAAGGGGAAGCTTTTTGGATATCTAAATTGCAGATGGCAGTGCATTGGGGACTGAATGAGGATCATTCATTTGCTGCATTTCTGTAATATTTGCTTTAAAACAGACTTTTAGGAAAGGTACTTTTGAGTCTTTGAAATAACCAAATGTTCCCTTTTATGGATACTCGCTTCATGAATGCTGCCATAGGAATGTTGTTTGCCTGAAGCATAGATTTCTTCTGGTAATTTCAAAACAGAAAGGTTGCTGTGCTCTAGTGAGTAGAAATGGATATTCAGATTTTTTTTTTTTAATTGACTTGTACAGCTGACAATATTAACACTAGTTGTACAGTCTGCACTTTAATTACACTTTTTGGAACACCCCAAAAAAACTTTATTGTCATTTTATTTTGCAAGAAAATGTAGAAAAACAAATACATTGTTTGGAAGGATAGCAATCCAATAATAATTAATTCTCTTTCAAAGGGAATACTAATGTTGTTCTTTTTTTTCATATTAATGGGTAGAACAATTGATTGTAGTAACATACACATATATATTTAATACTGTTATTTGGTTCAAGTACACAATATCTGCACCTGACTTAATATCCAATATTACCTCATTGGAGTTGCACTGACCACTGTAAATTTATGTTTGCTGTAACTTGTAATTTGTTACACTCCTTCACCATGCCTACTCCTATTGTTTACAGAGATGTTGTTGTTGTATAAAAGATACTGGATGGTTACTCCCTTGTATCCCTATCCCCCAGTATGCCTCCTTAAATGTACTATTTTGGTTCAGTAGGCCTCTACTGGTAAAACTGTTTCAATTAATCAATCAACTAATAAATTAAGACATTATCAACAGATTCTGTAGCACTCAATTTTTGGGCTATTAAAATAAAGAAAAAGACTTTTTTTACATGAAATGGAGTTGACCATTTACCACCAGTCAATGTAGAAACAGAGAATTTGATGGCAGATAAGGACCGCTTGGCATACCCAGTCTGCCCATTTCCCTACCTAATGGATAAGCTGCAGATCCTAGTTAACCAGCAGCCTACTTCTTTCTACCCCCACCCCCTAGAATTGCCTTATGGCTGTCCCATGCATGCTTGAATTCAATCACTGTTTTTGACTCCACAACCTCCTCCGGAAGGCTGTTCCATGCATCCACAACCTTCTCTGAGAAAAAAATCCTTCCTTACCTTACCTCTGAGCCACACCCCATCTTCAAATTGTGCTCCCTTGTTTTTGCACACCTCTTTTTTTGAAAGATGCTACCCTCTTGGACTTTGTTGATTCCCTTGAGATACTTGAAAGTTTCTATCATGTCCCCCCTCTCCCTCCTTTCCTCGAGGCTATACATATTAAGCTCCTTTAGTGTCTCTTCATATGTCTTCCAGTGCAGACCCTGCACCATTTTAGTTGCCCTCCTCTGGACAGCTTCCATCTTGTCTATCTCCTTGTGCAGATTGGGTCTCCAGAACTGCACACAGTACTCCAGATGGGGTCTCACCAGCTGTCTGTACATAGGATAACAACTTCCTGTTTTCTACCGATGATGCCTCTCCCTATGCATCCTAGTATCCCCCCAGCCCTCCTTACTGCCCTCTTAGATTGCTTTCCCACCTTTAAGTCATCTGATATGACTACCCCCAGGTCCCTTTCCATTTTTGTTGTTGTTAGTATCTCACCCCCCATTGTGTACTCTTCCCCTGGGTTTTTGTTTCCCAGGTGCATTACTTTGCAATTCTTAGCATTAAATCTAAGCTGCCATACATTTGACCATTCCTCTAACCTTGCCAAGTCCCTTCTCATCCTTTCCACCTACCTTGTGCATCAACTCTGTTGCAGATCTTTGTGTCATCTGCAAAGAGACATACTTTTCCTTCTGGTCCCTCTGCAATGTTGCTTACAAAGACATTGAAGAGGTCCGGTCCTAATACTGAACCCTGTGGCACCCCACTAGTAACCCCCCTTTCTTCAGAGTGGACTCCATTTATTATACCCTCTGTGTCCTATTCTCCAACAATTCTTTACCCAGGCTATCATCTTGGGACCCACTCCCAGGCTGGCTAACTTGTATATTAATCTTTTGTGTGGGACTGAGTCAAATGCCTTGCTAAAGTCTAGGTAGGCCATGTCCACAGCCCCTCCCTGATCTACTACTTTGGTCACCCAGTCAAATAAATCTATTAGATTCATCTGGCATGACCTTCCCGCTGTGAATCCATGCTGCCTTGGGTCCTGTGCCCCTCTGGCCTCTAGGTACTCGACAATTCTTTCCTTCAGAAGTGATTCCATCATTTTCCCTATCACTGAGGTTAAACTAACAGGTCTGTAGTTTCCTGCTTCTCCTGCCCTCATGTGCCGTCATTTTGGGATGATGGAACTTAGATAATGCTGTTTTGCACAGGTTTTTTTTTTTTTGGTGTTGTGGATAGTGGGCATAGTTCATCAATTTGTTTGAAGTTAACAGCAGTTGCAACTATTGTTGGAGGTAAAAGATTTTTATGTAAAGCACCCCCCACCCGGCCATACACACCAAAAAATAAATAAAAATAAAACTGAAAAACTGATATTTATTTATTGGTTATAAACCAAGTTGTGTATGTACAACTATCTGTCAGCTGACAGAAAATCATTCTGCTGATTAAAAAAAAAGATACAAAATACTTGTGATGGTGCATCAATATCTTGTAGTTGATATAATGTACAGTGTGGCATAGTCAAAGATTTGATTGTTTTCTACCAATTCATTTCTACTGCTTTAATCATTCCCTGACTTCTTTTCATAGGTATAGCAACTGGGGTTCTAACCTGGGAGGTATGAGAAGGCACCATTATTTGCATACAAAGTCAGCTCTTATAGCATTGAGCTCAGGAAGATCTCCCATAACTGCAACTACAAAGACATTTTGAAATTTTCCAGGTTCTATGTTGCAGAACCTTTGCAACCACTTCTATTCCATTTAGTTCCACTAGGAAGTCAGGGTTTTCAGATTAATATATTTGAGGATTCTTTACACATTTTATTTCTCCATGTTTCCCATTGTCCTCCATCTCAATGCTCAGAGTTACCATGTTTGCACTCTTGCTCCCACCAAACCTGGTGAGCAGTTGCCTTTATAGTCAAAGTCAATGGTGCTCCATGATCGGCTGGAAGAGGATGGGTGCATGTCAAGCAGCTTGGACCCCCCCTCTCTGGGGGTAAAATCTTACACCTGCAATGCTCCTGGTCCCCAGCTGGCCACAGTGTGGACTCCAGATATCACACATGATCCTGGAACTCTGGGAAGGCAGTGCAATACACAGTCACTACACCACTGTGTAATCCCAGTTACAGAATTGTAAAAAAAGTTTAAGAACACCAGCAAACAATGGCAGCTATGGTAAACTTCTTAACCTTGTTTGTATTTGGAGCCATTCTGCTCTCAATTAGAAAGGTGTTAAACACAAAAAATAGAATGCTGTCCCTTACAGTTCACTTCCAGCTGAGGCTGAGGCTGGAAATGAAGTAATCATTTCTTGTTTGTGACATTACAGTCTGCTGCTGAGGGAATGACTGTGATCTCACACTTAACAAATTATGACTTAGGTTCTAGACTCAGAACTAGTGGTATATGAATTGCAAGAAGTATAGCTCCTGCTTTTATGTAATTATCTTTAGTAATAGAGTGGACTGGCTTAATACTATGTACTGTAAATCTAGGATTTTCTGGAGGTTAAGTGCACCAACTCCAGCTAATGGAGAATGCTGTGGTGAGTCTCATATCCAGTACAAGTACTTTTAATATATAACACTGGTGCTGCATGATTTGCACTGACTTCCAGTTAGATGGGGTACCACCTTCAAAATTTGCATGCTGGACTTAAAGAGCTTCTCATAGAGTTGAGACAACTTTGAAAAAAAAAATTAACATTCAGGCATAAACGCAGCTTACATTTCAATATTTCATTCTGTAATTCTCACCCTTATTTTCTTATTGCTAAGGGTATTTCCATGAATACAGTATATCTGCCCTTTTAGCTCTGGCTGCCTGCCTACACCTGGCATCATAATTCTGTTTATGACATCAAAATATGTTGCTGTGGAGATAATTATGATATCATAAGCAGGTAATTGTTATGTCATGTACAGAAGCAGCCAGCATAGATATAGTCTAGGGACAAGGATCTTGTTTCATGCAACTATTTTCAGTAATAAAGAAAATGAAATTAATTATTCAAAATATATGAAGTAATAAAGAAAATGGGATGGAGCTGAATATAAATCTCACTTTTTTTAATATTTTCCTAATGCTGTCAAGGGGTCTTTAAAGGCCCTGCATGATTTGGTCCTGGTGATACAAAATAGTTTCTACACCACTATACTCCTGATCACCCCCTGTTCCACTGGGATGAACCTTCTTGAAGTCCCATGAGGCTATTTAAAACAAGTCTGGGGATAAAAGCTTTCCTCTGGTTGCTTCTCGGCTGTTCAGCTCCTTTCCATCCCTTTTTCATCATATATCCTCAGTGGAGACATTTATAAAAGCACCCAACGCCTATTTGTTGCCTATTTGTTCACCCTGGCATTTTATAAACCTAGCTAGAAGTTCTGTCTCCCCAAATTTGTTTTATTATATTTTATATTTAACTATTTTATGAAGTTGTATCTGATTACTGGGGCTTTATCTGCAGTCCCTAGAGTTTTGGAGATATGAGGCTTTATAAATAAAAATGTGTTCATGGGAACTTAAGATTTTATGAAAGCAGTGCAACTGGGTTCTGAAAATGCCAACCATGATTTGTTTCTACTGCTTAACCCCATCTTTGATGTGTAATAAAGAGCATTCAGTAAGTCAGCACTGACAAAAAGGTACTGCTGTTTACATCTGCACTGCATTTTATCTATTTTTTGTATATGTAATCTATTTTATTGTAAGCTGTATAGTTCATTATTGTACAGCTTTTCAATCCTTTCAAGAGGGTGTTTTATAAATAAACTGGACTGGATTCTATCATTTATCTAAACAAAGGTTTACATGTTTAAAGTAGTTAAAATTATAAAATGCAATTCTATAATATAACACCTAACCATCTATCTAACTAAAAGTGACATTGTGAATCCTTTAAGTAAACATTTCTGTGTATGACTTCCTTTAAAGGAATGAAAAATAACACATATCTCCCATGCAAGGTGCTGAAAGTGTATGACTTTTTTTTACCTAAAGCACAACAGTTTTGAATTCATGTTGTGCCAGCAATAGTTTACAGAAAAAGCTTTAAAACATTCTCCTGCCTTTGATGCTGTGCTGATATATAAATCTTTGCATTGTGACTTAAAGGAATAAAGGAATAAGGATTCCAGTATGACTGAATCTAAAATGATTTTTAGAAAGCAAGTGCAATAAGCATGTTATTATATAATATGACTTATTTTTGTTTCCTACCAGATAAAGGCACCCTTACATTCAGTAACATGAAATCTTCTCTTCAGTGCTCTTTAGAAATGAGTAGCTACTGAAAGATGCTCTGTGAACTTATAGATGATGTGAAAAACACTCAACAGAGTTTATTTGCTTTCATTCCCATGGGCAATATGCTCCCCCACTGACTTTCACAATCTGGGGACTCAATTTGATTTCAACAGAACATTAACACTGTATTGCAGCTGCAAGGTCATACTGTGACCTAAATGCTCTGAAG
Organism: Neoceratodus forsteri; assembly: GCA_016271365.2. Taxonomy (NCBI): domain Eukaryota; kingdom Metazoa; phylum Chordata; order Ceratodontiformes; family Ceratodontidae; genus Neoceratodus; species Neoceratodus forsteri. The sequence goes on from CM057458.1 coordinate 1,307,205,154, forward strand.
AAGCAGTGATTTATATAATTCTCTATGTATTTTTTAAATATGTATCAGCAGAACTACTCTTAGAGATCAGCATTGAGCTGCAAGAGGTACCCAAGAATTGGAAACACATTATGGCACTATGTTTAAACTATACTCACAAACTATTACAAGTTTTAGACATAATGTATCCTTTTTATATATGCAGCAGGTAGAATTTTCTACCAAGTTGTAAACAAAGGTGTTTCTTGTATAAAATGGTATAATATAATGTTAATTAAAGATGTACATCTTGCCGGAAACACTATTAATGTAAACAAGCATTTGTCAATGCCAAATGTTTGCCATTTGCATGGCTGTTGTGCTAGGTCCTGCTTGTCCATATTATTACTATATAATAATCCATGGTAGGCAAGAGGAGGTGCAATACTGTATGTCCTCTGCAACAGGGTCCTGATTTACAGTTTTTATACTACATTTATTTAGTATAGTATAGGTGAGATGTGATATCTTATTTTTAGTGTGGTCCTGCTTTTATAATGTATTTTTCTAGGACAGATAATTTTAGATGCAACATTTCCTTTTTAGTTTGTGTTCTGCTGTAGGGTTCTGTTCTTGTTTTGCACTTTCTTTTTTTCTCCCTCCTTACTGCCCACTCGGTCCACTCCTTCACCGATCAATCCCCGTAATCCCTCCCATGGCATCTGCTCCTAGAGTGCCAGGCTTACTCTGATGTCTCCCTACCTTACTCCTCCTTCCTCTGGAGAGCTTGCACAGCGGAGCTGCCCATGGGTAGGTGATCAGAGCTGGAATTGGACATCATCCTGGCCCGAGAAGGGTGTTTTTCCACTTCACTGCCCTTGGTCCCTCCTCTGCTGAGGGTGTCGGCACAGAGGACTGACGTCCAGACAGACGGCATGCTGACACATGCCATTGTCAAATGCCCACAACATCCTCCCCACCCCAACTCTGAAGAGCCACCTGGTACCATGGTACCAATGCTTCCACTAGCGCTGGTGCATCGGGTGCTTAAAGCACCCCAGGAACCCACCCCAAGAGTAGGAAAGCATCCACTGGGATGCTCCATCCCCATCATACCCTCCTCTCCCCAATGACCCTGAGTCTGTTCCCGAACCAGGATCACTGGCATAGCAGTAAGGTATGGCGTCCAACGCCTCAACCCTCAGCACCACTGGGCCAGTGCAGGGTCCTGTTTTTACACAGTTTTGCAATATACTTACCCAGGATAACCCTGCTGAGAAGCAATATCTCATTTTCAATGGATCCTGCTTTGCCACATTGTCTATTGTATTTACCCAGGATAGCACAGCTCAGATGCTATCTTGTTTTCAGTGGGATCATGCTTTTCCCAATGTTTACTTTGTATTTACGCAACACAGCAAAGATGCAACATCTCATTTTCAATGGGGACCTGCATTTACCCAGTCTTAAAATGCATTTATCCAGGATAGCCCAACTGAAAAGCAAGTTACACTTTCAGTGTGGTCCAGCTATTGAAATTTATTTTCCCAGGATAATGCAGCATATATGCACAGTTCAGTGGGGGATCTGCAGTTCTTGGGTCCTGCTTTTACACATTTCTACTAATTATTTACCCAGGACAGACCAGATGAGATGCAATATCTCAGTTTCAATGGTTTTCTGCTTTTACAAAGTTTTAGATTGTGTTTACCTAGGATATGCCAGCTGAGAATCCACATCTAATTCTCAGTGGGCTCCCATATTCTGATCAAATATTTCCAAAATAGTCATTTTATAACTCACTGATATCAGCAAGAGAGGTGGAACTTTTAAATCCCATTCCAAAGGAGATTTTTTCAGTGCAACTGTGAAAACATGTTTTTGGAGGATTTGAAAAAAATATATGTTCATGAGGTGGGGTAACATCAGGGATATCTTGAATATTAGGGCCAAAACCTGCGAAACTAAAGTTATGAGCAAATGTTGGAACAATTTAACATTTCTTTATAACTTAGTTGTTGGTTTTTTTTCATTCTGACCCCAAATGTTCAACATATTCTTTTCATGACCCCTCCTCCTGAACATGACAAGTGCCATTTATAAAATATTGGCCAAAATGTAATTTTGTACCACAAGTGGAAAAACACATTTTGGGCAGGATTTGAAAAATGATACTTGTAATGTTCATGTGGTGGTGTGAAAAAATGGCTATGTTGATAATTTGGGGACAGACTAGAGGTGGGCAAAAGTTGCGAATTATGCTTTCACAGGACTTTCGTGGAAATTTGGAAATGTTGAAGAATTTTTCAAACTTCTGCTCAAGATTGGAATCTTCCAAATGTGTTTTTCACCCTTTTCCACAGACTCCTATGGCTGAACTGCAGAATAATACACATAAACTGCAGAATAACAGTTCTGAGGAATTTGTTCTTGCAGTTTCCTCAGTACATGTAATTATTCTGCAGTTTGGGGATCACTTTTGCAGACCATTTTATCTGCAGTTTAATACAATAATCCACAATTTATGCATTTATTCCACTATTCTAAGTCAAATTTCTGTAAAATTTGCTCATTTGATTGCCACAGTTTCGGAAATTCCACCAGCTGAAGTTTTTCGCACACCTCTAGGACAGAATATTGAAAATTACCAAAGTTATGAGCTAGCAATGCAAAGTTTTAATGTACCATCATAACTGTTCTTTTTTAACATTTTGATCAAAAATTTTTAACAGTCTTTTTATGATACCATCTTATGAACCTGGTAGGTGAAAAATTACAAATCTTGCCTGAAAGATGAATTTGCAGTGACTGAAAAGTCATCTTTCAGACAATATTTGACAGTTTTCACCTATCCTGTTCATAAGGTGGGGTCCCCAAAAAGTCCATATTGAAAATTTTGGGGAAAAATATTAAACAATGACTAAGCTACGAGTACAAAATGTATTAAAATACACTGATCCACTAACCAGATATCCACAGTTCCTAGTCCAGTGTTGATGTCTGAAGATGTATCTCCAGTCATGAGAGGATGTTAGTGCTGGGCCCCCAGTAAGTATGGGGTGGGAGGTGTGGGGTGGTAGGTGCTGAGTGTGGGGTAGGGTGGAGGGTGATGGCGGTGAGGGCAGCAGCTGCAACAGACATTGAGGGATTGTTTTTTCCTTTTTACAATGTGTAAAAAAAGACTAAGAGGGACATTTGTCTTTCTTTCAGCTGTTTAAAACAGGGTGTAGGGCAAGGGAAGTGAAGGGGAGGTAGTCAGCATACTTGGCAGTGGCAGGCAGTTACTTTACTATTCATGGGACAAGAATTAGGAGGAATACTTGGCAGTCCTACCACTCTACTGTAAATCACCATTTAAGTGAATTCTGAACATAAGCAAAATGTGTTGGGATTCAAACCCTGATACTCTAATTACCAGTGCAGTGCCCAAATCCTTAGGCTACAGCAACTGCTGAGTGGCTTAGTTTCAGGATGGCTTTTCAGATAAAAGTACTACACTGGAAATAGCAAGTGTGTATATACTGCCAGGGCAGCCATACAAGTTCACGGTCAGGGTAGCAGAGTTCAGAGAATTACTCCGTCATGACCACTTGGCACTTAAGAGCAGTCTAACTTTTGAGATTTCATTTTTAACATTAAAACTAAACTTCAAAATAATAACAGTTTGGTTTACTACTGTACAGTTATGATTAACACCACCATGTGCAGTATATGTACTGTGTACAGTATATTGTGATGGAAATTAAAGCAACAGATAGGTAGCTAGATCTTTCCTCGTCTTCTGTATTGCTAAACTAAAAACCCAGTGGCTGCCATAGGTTTCATTTGAACATGAACAAAAGGTCATGCACATACAATCAACTGATGCTACTCTATCTGAAGTGATAGCCACCCCATTAGCTGTAATAAATTGCAGCCTGTACTTGTCTGAACTGAGGCAGTGACTAGCTTCAAACAGAACAAGCATTTGTCAATGCTGAATGTTGCTTGCTTCTATGTGCTGTTTAGGTATTTGGAAGTCATTGGAGTGCAAATATTGAAAATTCGCGAACTTAGGAGCATGCATAGGAACTGCGCAACACACGCTCGTAAAACAGGAATTTTTAGGAATTTTTTCACCAAATTTTCAACATAGCCATTTAGGACCTCTGCTCATGAACAGTGACACTGTGATTTTCTTAATGTGTCTCATACATTGAGTTCGCACACCGACTGCGCCATTGTACGCTACATGGGCGGAAACACATTTTGGGCAAGATGTGAAAAATGACAGCTGCACTGCTCATAAGGAGGTGTGGTAAAATGGCAATGTTGAAAATCTGGGTAAAATATTGAAAATTGAAAACTTACTGACATCTTGTAGGGTGTAGCACGCCGTAAAACAGTTATTTTAGAATTTTTCACCAAATTTTCAACACAGCCATTTTAAGACCTCTGCTCATGAACAGTGTCACTGTGATTTTCTTAATGTGTCCCATACATTGATTTCGCACATCGACTGCGCCATTGTGCGTTACATGGGTGGAAACACATTTTGGGCAGGATGTGAAAAATGACAGCTGTACTGCTCATAAGGAGGTGTGGTAAAATGGCAATGTTGAAAATCTGGAGTGAAAATATTGAAAATTTATGAACTTACGAGCGTGCGTATGAACTACAAGCAACGCTCGTAAAACAGTCATTTTTAGGAATTTTTCACCAAATTTTCAACATAGGCTTTTGAGAGCCCACCTTATGAACATTAGCAGTGTCATTTTGTTAATTGGTCCTGAAAGGTGATTTCGCACAGTGACCGTGAAATCACCCTTCGGGCCCGATTAACGCCATGACAGTGCAAGAATTCATGAGGAGGGGTCCCAAAAACCCCATGTTGAAATTTTGGGGCCAAAATTCCCCAAAATGCCTGAGATATGCAACAAAGTTGAAAAAACCCTGTCTATCCCATTATTCAGCTTACCAGCATTTCCTCAGTTCCCGTTCGGCTTTGAAGAGTGCAGATGTGTTCCCGCTCCACCGATGATCGTCACGCCGAGCTGAGGTAAGTATGGGGTGAGGGTGTGGGGAGGCAGGGTGCACAGTGGGTGGGTGTGGGTTGTGGGAGGGGCAGGGAGACTACATGGGACTTAAGAGCTTCTCACAGAGTTGAGACAACTTTGAAAAAAAAATTAACATTCAGGCATAAATGCAGCTTACATTTCAATATTTCATTCTGTAATTCTCACCCTTATTTTCTTATTGCTAAGGGTATTTCCATGAATACAGTATATCTGCCCTTTAGCTCTGGCTGCCTGCCTACACCTGGCATCATAATTCTGTTTATGACATCAAAATATGTTGCTTGGAGATAATTATGATATCATAAGCAGGTAATTGTTATGTCATGTACAGAAGCAGCCAGCATAGATATAGTCTAGGGGACAAGGATCTTGTTTTCATGCAACTATTTTCAGTAATAAAGAAAATGGGAATTAATTATTCAAAATATGAAGTAATAAAGAAAATGGGATGGAGCTGAATATAAATCTCACTTTTTAATATTTTCCTAATGCTGTCAAGGGGTCTTTAAAGGCCCTGCATGATTTGGTCCTGGTGATACAAAATAGTTTCTACACCACTATACTCCTGATCACCCCCTGTTCCACTGGGATGAACCTTCTTGAAGTCCCATGAGGCTATTTAAAACAAGTCTGGGGATAAAAGCTTTCCTCTGGTTGCTTCTCGGCTGTTCAGCTCCTTTCCATCCCTTTTTCATCATATATCCTCAGTGGAGACATTTATAAAAGCACCCAACGCCTATTTGTTGCCTATTTGTTCTCCCTGGCATTTTATAAACCTAGCTAGAAGTTCTGTCTCCCCAAATTTGTTTTATTATATTTTATATTTAACTATTTTATGAAGTTGTATCTGATTACTGGGGCTTTATCTGCAGTCCCTAGAGTTTTGGAGATATGAGGCTTTATAAATAAAATGTGTTCATGGGAACTTAAGATTTTTATGAAAGCAGTGCAACTGGGTTCTGAAAATGCCAACCATGATTTGTTTCTACTGGCTTAACCCCATCTTTGATGTGTAATAAAGAGCATTCAGTAAGTCAGCACTGACAAAAGGTACTGCTGTTTACATCTGCACTGCATTTTTATCTATTTTTTGTATATGTAATCTATTTTATTGTAAGCTGTATAGTTCATTATTGTACAGCTTTTCAATCCTTTCAAGAGAGGTGTTTTATAAATAAACTGGACTGGATTCTATCATTTATCTAAACAAAGGTTTACATGTTTAAAGTAGTTAAAATTATAAAATGCACATTCTATAATATAACACCTAACCATCTATCTAACTAAAAAGTGACATTGTGAATCCTTTTTAAGTAAACATTTCTGTGTATGACTTCCTTTAAAGGAATGAAAAATAACACATATCTCCCATGCAAGGTGCTGAAAGTGTATGACTTTTTTTTTACCTAAAGCACAACAGTTTTTGAATTCATGTTGTGCCAGCAATAGTTTTACAGAAAAAGCTTTAAAACATTCTCCTGCCTTTGATGCTGTGCTGATATATAAATCTTTGCATTGTGACTTAAAGGAATAAAGGAATAAGGATTCCAGTATGACTGAATCTAAAATGATTTTTAGAAAGCAAGTGCAATAAGCATGTTATTATATAATATGACTTATTTTTGTTTCCTACCAGATAAAGGCACCCTTACATTCAGTAACATGAAATCTTCTCTTCAGTGCTCTTTAGAAATGAGTAGCTACTGAAAGATGCTCTGTGAACTTATAGATGATGTGAAAAACACTCAACAGAGTTTATTTGCTTTCATTCCCATGGGCAATATGCTCCCCCACTGACTTTCACAATCTGGGGACTCAATTTGATTTCAACAGAACATTAACACTGTATTGCAGCTGCAAGGTCATACTGTGACCTAAATGCTCTGAAGAAGCAGTGATTTATATAATTCTCTATGTATTTTTTAAATATGTATCAGCAGAACTACTCTTAGAGATCAGCATCGAGCTGCAAGAGGTACCCAAATTGGAAACACATTATGGCACTATGTTTAAACTATACTCACAAACTATTACAAGTTTTAGACATAATGTATCCTTTTTATATATGCAGCAGGTAGAATTTTCTACCAAGTTGTAAACAAAGGTGTTTCTTGTATAAAATGGTATAATATAATGTTAATTAAAGATGTACATCTTGCCGGAAACACTATTAATGTAAACAAGCATTTGTCAATGCCAAATGTTTGCCATTTGCATGGCTGTTGTGCTAGGTCCTGCTTGTCCATATTATTACTATATAATAATCCATGGTAGGCAAGAGGAGGTGCAATACTGTATGTCCTCTGCAACAGGGTCCTGATTTACAGTTTTTATACTACATTTATTTAGTATAGTATAGGTGAGATGTGATATCTTATTTTTAGTGTGGTCCTGCTTTTATAATGTATTTTTCTAGGACAGATAATTTTAGATGCAACATTTCCTTTTTAGTTTGTGTTCTGCTGTAGGGTTCTGTTCTTGTTTTGCACTTTCTTTTTTTCTCCCTCCTTACTGCCCACTCGGTCCACTCCTTCACCGATCAATCCCCGTAATCCCTCCCATGGCATCTGCTCCTAGAGTGCCAGGCTTACTCTGATGTCTCCCTACCTCCTCCTTCCTCTGGAGAGCTTGCACAGCGGAGCTGCCATGAGGTAGGTGATCAGAGCTGGGATGGACATCATCCTGGCCCGAGAAGGGTGTTTTTCCACTTCACTGCCCTTGGTCCCTCCTCTGCTGAGGGTGTCGGCACAGAGGACTGACGTCCAGACAGACGGCATGCTGACACATGCCATTGTCAAATGCCCACAACATCCTCCCCACCCCAACTCTGAAGAGCCACCTGGTACCATGGTACCAATGCTTCCACTAGCGCTGGTGCATCGGGTGCTTAAAGCACCCCAGGAACCCACCCCAGGAGTAGGAAAGCATCCGCTGGGATGCTCCATCCCCATCATACCCTCCTCTCCCCAATGACCCTGAGTCTGTTCCCGAACCAGGATCACTGGCATAGCGGTGAGGTATGGCGTCCAACGCCTCAACCCTCAGCACCACCGGGCCAGTGCAGAGTCCTGTTTTTACACAGTTTTGCAATATACTTACCCAGGATAACCCTGCTGAGAAGCAATATCTCATTTTCAATGGATCCTGCTTTGCCACATTGTCTATTGTATTTACCCAGGATAGCACAGCTCAGATGCTATCTTGTTTTCAGTGGGATCATGCTTTTCCCAATGTTTACTTTGTATTTACGCAACACAGCAAAGATGCAACATCTCATTTTCAATGGGGACCTGCATTTACCCAGTCTTAAAATGCATTTATCCAGGATAGCCCAACTGAAAAGCAAGTTACACTTTCAGTGTGGTCCAGCTATTGAAATTTATTTTCCCAGGATAATGCAGCATATATGCACAGTTCAGTGGGGGATCTGCAGTTCTTGGGTCCTGCTTTTACACATTTCTACTAATTATTTACCCAGGACAGACCAGATGAGATGCAATATCTCAGTTTCAATGGTTTTCTGCTTTTACAAAGTTTTAGATTGTGTTTACCTAGGATATGCCAGCTGAGAATCCACATCTAATTCTCAGTGGGCTCCCATATTCTGATCAAATATTTCCAAAATAGTCATTTTATAACTCACTGATATCAGCAAGAGAGGTGGAACTTTTTAAATCCCATTCCAAAAGGAGATTTTTTTTTCAGTGCAACTGTGAAAACATGTTTTTGGAGGGGATTTGAAAAAAAATTATATGTTCATGAGGTGGGGTAACATCAGGGATATCTTGAATATTAGGGCCAAAACCTGCGAAACTAAAGTTATGAGCAAATGTTGGAACAATTTAACATTTCTTTATAACTTAGTTGTTGTTTTTTCACATTCTGACCCCAAATGTTCAACATATTCTTTTCATGACCCCTCCTCCTGAACATGACAAGTGCCATTTATAAAATATTGGCCAAAATGTAATTTTGTACCACAAGTGGAAAAACACATTTTGGGCAGGATTTGAAAATGATACTTGTAATGTTCATGTGGTGGTGTGAAAAATGGCTATGTTGATAATTTGGGACAGACTAGAGGTGGGCAAAAGTTCGAATTATGCTTTCACAGGACTTTCGCGGAAATTTGGAAATGTTGAAGAATTTTTCAAACTTCTGCTCAAGATTGGAATCTTCCAAATGTGTTTTTCACCCTTTTCCACAGACTCCTATGGCTGAACTGCAGAATAATACACATAAACTGCAGAATAACAGTTCTGAGGAATTTGTTCTTGCAGTTTCCTCAGTACATGTAATTATTCTGCAGTTTGGGGATCACTTTTGCAGACCATTTTATCTGCAGTTTAATACAATAATCCACAATTTATGCATTTATTCCACTATTCTAAGTCAGAATTTCTGTAAAATTTGCTCATTTGATTGCCACAGTTTTGCGGAAATTCCACCAGCTGAAGTTTTTTTCGCACACCTCTAGGACAGAATATTGAAAATTACCAAAGTTATGAGCTAGCAATGCAAAGTTTTAATGTACCATCATAACTGTTCTTTTTTAACATTTTGATCAAAAATTTTTAACAGTCTTTTTATGATACCATCTTATGAACCTGGTAGGTGAAAAATTACAAATCTTGCCTGAAAGATGAATTTGCAGTGACTGAAAAGTCATCTTTCAGACAATATTTGACAGTTTTCACCTATCCTGTTCATAAGGTAGAGTCTCAAAAGTCCATATTGAAAATTTTGGGGAAAAATATTAAACAATGACTAAGCTACGAGTACAAAATGTATTAAAATACACTGATCCACTAACCAGATATCCACAGTTCCTAGTCCAGTGTTGATGTCTGAAGATGTATCTCCAGTCATGAGAGGATGTTAGTGCTGGGCCCCCAGTAAGTATGGGGTGGGAGGTGTGGGGTGGTAGGTGCTGAGTGTGGGGGTAGGGTGGAGGGTGATGGCGGTGAGGGCAGCAGCTGCAACAGACATTGAGGGATTGTTTTTTTCCTTTTTACAATGTGTAAAAAAAGACTAAGAGGGACATTTGTCTTTCTTTCAGCTGTTTAAAACAGGGTGTAGGGCAAGGGAAGTGAAGGGGAGGTAGTCAGCATACTTGGCAGTGGCAGGCAGTTACTTTACTATTCATGGGACAAGAATTAGGAGGAATACTTGGCAGTCCTACCACTCTACTGTAAATCACCATTTAAGTGAATTCTGAACATAAGCAAAATGTGTTGGATTCAAACCTGATACTCTAATTACCAGTGCAGTGCCCAAATCCTTAGGCTACAGCAACTGCTGAGTGGCTTAGTTTCAGGATGGCTTTTCAGATAAAAGTACTACACTATAGCAAGTGTGTATATACTGCCAGGGCAGCCATACAAGTTCACGGTCAGGGTAGCAGAGTTCAGAGAATTACTCCGTCATGACCACTTGGCACTTAAGAGCAGTCTAACTTTTGAGATTTCATTTTTAACATTAAAACTAAACTTCAAAATAATAACAGTTTGGTTTACTACTGTACAGTTATGATTAACACCACCATGTGCAGTATATGTACTGTGTACAGTATATTGTGATGGAAATTAAAGCAACAGATAGGTAGCTAGATCTTTCCTCATCTTCTGTATTGCTAAACTAAAAAACCCAGTGGCTGCCATAGGTTTCATTTGAACATGAACAAGAACAGGTCATGCACATACAATCAACTGATGCTACTCTATCTGAAGTGATAGCCACCCCATTAGCTGTAATAAATTGCAGCCTGTACTTGTCTGAACTGAGGCAGTGACTAGCTTCAAACAGAACAAGCATTTGTCAATGCTGAATGTTGCTTGCTTCTATGTGCTGTTTAGGTATTTGGAAGTCATTGGAGTGCAAATATTGAAAATTCGCGAATTTAGGAGCGTGCATAGGAACTGCGCAACACACGCTCGTAAAACAGGAATTTTTAGGAATTTTTTCACCAAATTTTCAACATAGCCATTTAGGACCTCTGCTCATGAACAGTGACACTGTGATTTTCTTAATGTGTCTCATACATTGAGTTCGCACACCGACTGCGCCATTGTACGCTACATGGGCGGAAACACATTTTGGGCAAGATGTGAAAAATGACAGCTGCACTGCTCATAAGGAGGTGTGGTAAAATGGCAATGTTGAAAATCTGGAGTGAAAATATTGAAAATTCGAAAACTTACGAGCATGCGTAGGAACTGCGTAACGCACACTCGTAAAACAGTTATTTTTAGGAATTTTTTCACCAAATTTTCAACACAGCCATTTTAAGACCTCTGCTCATGAACAGTGTCACTGTGATTTTCTTAATGTGTCCCATACATTGATTTCGCACTCCGACTGCGCCATTGTGCGTTACATGGGTGGAAACACATTTTGGGCAGGATGTGAAAAATGACAGCTGTACTGCTCATAAGGAAGTGTGGTAAAATGGCAATGTTGAAAATCTGGAGTGAAAATATTGAAAATTCGTAACTTACTGGCGTCGTGGAACTACTAGCCACGCTCGTAAAACAGTCATTTTAGGAATTTTTTCACCAAATTTTCAACATAGGCTTTTGAGAGCCCACCTTATGAACATTGGCAGTGTCATTTTGTTAATTGGTCCTGAAAGGTGATTTACAGTGACTGGTGAAATGATGGAGTGCTTATCATGACAGTGCAAGAATTCATAGAGGGGTCCCAAAACCCCCATGTTGAAATTTTAGAATAAAATTCCCAAAATGCCTGAGATATGCAACAAAGTTGAAAAACCCTGTCTATCCCATTATTCAGCTTACCAGCATTTCCTCAGTTCCGTTCGGCTTTGAAGAGTGCAGATGTGTTCCCGCTCCACCGATGATCGTCACGCCGAGCTTCGGAGGTAAGTATGGGGTGAGGGGGGTGTGGGGAGGCAGGGTGCACAGTGGGTGGGTGTGGGTTGTGGGAGGGGGCAGGGAGACTACATGGGACTTAAAGAGCTTCTCACAGAGTTGAGACAACTTTGAAAAAAAAAATTAACATTCAGGCATAAATGCAGCTTACATTTCAATATTTCATTCTGTAATTCTCACCCTTATTTTCTTATTGCTAAGGGTATTTCCATGAATACAGTATATCTGCCCTTTTAGCTCTGGCTGCCTGCCTACACCTGGCATCATAATTCTGTTTATGACATCAAAATATGTTGCTGTGGAGATAATTATGATATCATAAGCAGGTAATTGTTATGTCATGTGTACAGAAGCAGCCAGCATAGATATAGTCTAGGGGACAAGGATCTTGTTTTCATGCAACTATTTTCAGTAATAAAGAAATGGGGAATTAATTATTCAAAATATATGAAGTAATAAAGAAAATGGGATGGAGCTGAATATAAATCTCACTTTTTAATATTTTCCTAATGCTGTCAAGGGGTCTTTAAAGGCCCTGCATGATTTGGTCCTGGTGATACAAAATAGTTTCTACCACTATACTCCTGATCACCCCTGTTCCACTGGGATGAACCTTCTTGAAGTCCCATGAGGCTATTTAAAACAAGTCTGGGGATAAAAGCTTTCCTCTGGTTGCTTCTCGGCTGTTCAGCTCCTTTCCATCCCTTTTTCATCATATATCCTCAGTGGAGACATTTATAAAAGCACCCACGCCTATTTGTTGCCTATTTGTTCTCCCTGGCATTTTATAAACCTAGCTAGAAGTTCTGTCTCCCCAAATTTGTTTTATTATATTTTATATTTAACTATTTTATGAAGTTGTATCTGATTACTGGGGCTTTATCTGCAGTCCCTAGAGTTTTGGAGATATGAGGCTTTATAAATAAAAATGTGTTCATGGGAACTTAAGATTTTTATGAAAGCAGTGCAACTGGGTTCTGAAAATGCCAACCATGATTTGTTTCTACTGGCTTAACCCCATCTTTGATGTGTAATAAAGAGCATTCAGTAAGTCAGCACTGACAAAAAGGTACTGCTGTTTACATCTGCACTGCATTTTTATCTATTTTTTTGTATATGTAATCTATTTTATTGTAAGCTGTATAGTTCATTATTGTACAGCTTTTCAATCCTTTCAAGAGGTGTTTTATAAATAAACTGGACTGGATTCTATCATTTATCTAAACAAAGGTTTACATGTTTAAAGTAGTTAAAATTATAAAATGCACATTCTATAATATAACACCTAACCATCTATCTAACTAAAAAGTGACATTGTGAATCCTTTTTAAGTAAACATTTCTGTGTATGACTTCCTTTAAAGGAATGAAAAATAACACATATCTCCCATGCAAGGTGCTGAAAGTGTATGACTTTTTTACCTAAAGCACAACAGTTTTTGAATTCATGTTGTGCCAGCAATAGTTTTACAGAAAAAGCTTTAAAACATTCTCCTGCCTTTGATGCTGTGCTGATATATAAATCTTTGCATTGTGACTTAAAGGAATAAAGGAATAAGGATTCCAGTATGACTGAATCTAAAATGATTTTTAGAAAGCAAGTGCAATAAGCATGTTATTATATAATATGACTTATTTTTGTTTCCTACCAGATAAAGGCACCCTTACATTCAGTAACATGAAATCTTCTCTTCAGTGCTCTTTAGAAATGAGTAGCTACTGAAAGATGCTCTGTGAACTTATAGATGATGTGAAAAACACTCAACAGAGTTTATTTGCTTTCATTCCCATGGGCAATATGCTCCCCCACTGACTTTCACAATCTGGGGACTCAATTTGATTTCAACAGAACATTAACACTGTATTGCAGCTGCAAGGTCATACTGTGACCTAAATGCTCTGAAGAAGCAGTGATTTATATAATTCTCTATGTATTTTTAAATATGTATCAGCAGAACTACTCTTAGAGATCAGCATCGAGACTGCAAGAGGTACCAAAATTGGAAACACATTATGGCACTATGTTTAAACTATACTCACAAACTATTACAAGTTTTAGACATAATGTATCCTTTTTATATATGCAGCAGGTAGAATTTTCTACCAAGTTGTAAACAAAGGTGTTTCTTGTATAAAATGGTATAATATAATGTTAATTAAAGATGTACATCTTGCGGAAACACTATTAATGTAAACAAGCATTTGTCAATGCCAAATGTTTGCCATTTGCATAACTGTTGTGCTAGGTCCTGCTTGTCCATATTATTACTATATAATAATCCATGGTAGGCAAGAGGAGGTGCAATACTGTATGTCCTCTGCAACAGGGTCCTGATTTACAGTTTTATACTACATTTATTTAGTATAGTATAGGTGAGATGTGATATCTTATTTTTAGTGGTCCTGCTTTTATAATGTATTTTTCTAGGACAGATAATTTTAGATGCAACATTTCCTTTTTAGTTTGTGTTCTGCTGTAGGGTTCTGTTCTTGTTTTTCTTTTTTCTCCCTCCTTACCCCACTCGGTCCACTCCTTCACCGATCAATCCCGTAATCCCTCCATGGCATCTGCTCCTAGAGTGCCAGGCTTACTCTGATGTCTCCCTACCTCCTCCTTCCTCTGGAGAGCTTGCACAGCGAGCTGCCATGGGCAGGTGATCAGAGCTGGGTGGACATCATCCTGGCCGAGAAGGGTGTTTTCCACTTCACTGCCCTTGGTCCCTCCTCTGCTGAGGGTGTCGGCTGGGGACTGGCGTCCAGACAGGCGGCATGCTGACACATGCCATTGTCAAATGCCCACAACATCCTCCCACCCCAACTCTGAAGAGCCACCTGGTACCATGGTACCAATGCTTCCACTAGCGCTGGTGCATCGGGTGCTTAAAGCACCCCAGGAACCCACCCCAGGAGTAGGAAAGCATCCGCTGGGATGCTCCATCCCCATCATACCCTCCTCTCCCCAATGACCCTGAGTCTGTTCCCGAACCAGGATCACTGGCATAGCGGTGTGGTATGGCGTCCAACGCCTCAACCCTCAGCACCACCGGGCCAGTGCAGAGTCCTGTTTTTACACAGTTTTGCAATATACTTACCCAGGATAACCCTGCTGAGAAGCAATATCTCATTTTCAATGGATCCTGCTTTGCCACATTGTCTATTGTATTTACCCAGGATAGCACAGCTCAGATGCTATCTTGTTTTCAGTGGGATCATGCTTTTCCCAATGTTTACTTTGTATTTCTGCTAGCAAAGATGCAACATCTCATTTTCAATGGGGACCTGCATTTACCCAGTCTTAAAATGCATTTATCCAGGATAGCCCAACTGAAAAGCAAGTTACACTTTCAGTGTGGTCCAGCTATTGAAATTTATTTTCCCAGGATAATGCAGCATATATGCACAGTTCAGTGGGGGATCTGCAGTTCTTGGGTCCTGCTTTTACACATTTCTACTAATTATTTACCCAGGACAGACCAGATGAGATGCAATATCTCATTTTCAATGGTTTTCTGCTTTTACAAAGTTTTAGATTGTGTTTACCTAGGATATGCCAGCTGAGAATCACATCTAATTCTCAGTGGGCTCCCATATTCTGATCAAATATTTCCAAAATAGTCATTTATAACTCACTGATATCAGCAAGAGGTGGAACTTTTAAATCCCATTCCAAAGGAGATTTTTTTCAGTGCAACTGTGAAAACATGTTTTTGGAGGGATTTGAAAAAAAATTATATGTTCATGAGGTGGGGTAACATCAGGGATATCTTGAATATTAGGGCCAAAACCTGCGAAACTAAAGTTATGAGCAAATGTTGGAACAATTTAACATTTCTTTATAACTTAGTTGTTGTTTTTTTTTCATTCTGACCCCAAATGTTCAACATATTCTTTTCATGACCCCTCCTCCTGAACATGACAAGTGCCATTTATAAAATATTGGCCAAAATGTAATTTTGTACCACAAGTGGAAAAACACATTTTGGGCAGGATTTGAAAAATGATACTTGTAATGTTCATGTGGTGGTGTGAAAAAATGGCTATGTTGATAATTTGGGGACAGACTAGAGGTGGGCAAAAGCTGCGAATTATGCTTTCACAGGACTTTCGCGGAAATTTGGAAATGTTGAAGAATTTTTCAAACTTCTGCTCAAGATTGGAATCTTCCAAATGTGTTTTTCACCCTTTTCCACAGACTCCTATGGCTGAACTGCAGAATAATACACATAAACTGCAGAATAACAGTTCTGAGGAATTTGTTCTTGCAGTTTCCTCAGTACATGTAATTATTCTGCAGTTTGGGGATCACTTTTGCAGACCATTTTATCTGCAGTTTAATACAATAATCCACAATTTATGCATTTATTCCACTATTCTAAGTCAGAATTTCTGTAAAATTTGCTCATTTGATTGCCACAGTTTTGTGGAAATTCCACCAGCTAAAGTTTTTTTCGCACACCTCTAGGACAGAATATTGAAAATTACCAAAGTTATGAGCTAGCAATGCAAAGTTTTAATGTACCATCATAACTGTTCTTTTTTAACATTTTGATCCCAAATTTTTAACAGTCTTTTTATGATACCATCTTATGAACCTGGTAGGTGAAAAATTACAAATCTTGCCTGAAAGATGAATTTGCAGTGACTGAAAAGTCATCTTTCAGACAATATTTGACAGTTTTCACCTATCCTGTTCATAAGGTGGGGTCCCAAAGTCCATATTGAAAATTTTGGGGAAAATATTAAACAATGACTAAGCTACAGTACAAAATGTATTAAAATACACTGATCCACTAACCAGATATCCACAGTTCCTAGTCCAGTGTTGATGTCTGAAGACGTATCTCAGTCATGAGAGGATGTTAGTGCTGGGCCCCAGTAAGTATGGGGTGGAGGTGTGGGGTGGTAGGTGCTGAGTGTGGGGTAGGGTGGAGGGTGATGGCGGTGAGGCAGCAGCTGCAACAGACATTGAGGGATTGTTTTTCTTTTTACAATGTGTAAAAAGACTAAGAGGACATTTGTCTTTCTTTCAGC
This sequence comes from Neoceratodus forsteri, assembly GCA_016271365.2. Lineage (NCBI taxonomy): Eukaryota > Metazoa > Chordata > Ceratodontiformes > Ceratodontidae > Neoceratodus > Neoceratodus forsteri. The sequence goes on from CM057458.1 coordinate 1,307,222,089, forward strand.
TGTTTAAAACAGGGTGTAGGGCAAGGAAGTGAAGGGAGGTAGTCAGCATACTTGGCAGTGGCAGGCAGTTACTTTACTATTCATGGGACAAGAATTAGGAGGAATACTTGGCAGTCCTACCACTCTACTGTAAATCACCATTTAAGTGAATTCTGAACATAAGCAAAATGTGTTGGGATTCAAACCCTGATACTCTAATTACCAGTGCAGTGCCCAAATCCTTAGGCTACAGCAACTGCTGAGTGGCTTAGTTTCAGGATGGCTTTTCAGATAAAAGTACTACACTGGAAATAGCAAGTGTGTATATACTGCCAGGGCAGCCATACAAGTTCACGGTCAGGGTAGCAGAGTTCAGAGAATTACTCCATCATGACCACTTGGCACTTAAGAGCAGTCTAACTTTTGAGATTTCATTTTTAACATTAAAACTAAACTTCAAAATAATAACAGTTTGGTTTACTACTGTACAGTTATGATTAACACCACCATGTGCAGTATATGTACTGTGTACAGTATATTGTGATGGAAATTAAAGCAACAGATAGGTAGCTAGATCTTTCCTCGTCTTCTGTATTGCTAAACTAAAAACCCAGTGGCTGCCATAGGTTTCATTTGAACATGAACAAGAACAGGTCATGCACATACAATCAACTGATGCTACTCTATCTGAAGTGATAGCCACCCCATTAGCTGCAATAAATTGCAGCCTGTACTTGTCTGAACTGAGGCAGTGACTAGCTTCAAACAGAACAAGCATTTGTCAATGCTGAATGTTGCTTGCTTCTATGTGCTGTTTAGGTATTTGGAAGTCATTGGAGTGCAAATATTGAAAATTCGCGAACTTAGGAGCGTGCATAGGAACTGCATAACTACACTCGTAAAACAGGAATTTTAGGAATTTTTCACAAATTTTCAACATAGCCATTTAGGACCTCTGCTCATGAACAGTGACACTGTGATTTTCTTAATGTGTCTCATACATTGAGTTCGCACACCCATCACGCCATTATGTACATAGGCGGAAACACATTTTGGGCAAGATGTGAAAAATGACAGCTGCACTGCTCATAAGGAGGTGTGGTAAAATGGCAATGTTGAAAATCTGGAGTGAAAATATTGAAAATTCGCAAACTTACGAGCATGCGTAGGAACTGCGCACGCACACTCGTAAAACAGTCATTTTTAGGAATTTTTTCACCAAATTTTCAACACAGCCATTTTAAGACCTCTGCTCATGAACAGTGTCACTGTGATTTTCTTAATGTGTCCCATACATTGATTTCGCACATCGACTGCGCCATTGTGCGTTACATGGGTGGAAACACATTTTGGGCAGGATGTGAAAAATGACAGCTGTACTGCTCATAAGGAGGTGTGGTAAAATGGCAATGTTGAAAATCTGGAGTGAAAATATTGAAAATTAGTAAACTTACGGCGTGCGTGGAACTGCCTAGCATGCGCTCAGTAAAACAGTCATTTTAGGAATTTTTCACCAAATTTTCAACATAGGCTTTTGAGAGCCCACCTTATGAACATTAGCAGTGTCATTTTGTTAATTGGTCCTGAAAGGTGATTTACGCACTGGTGATGATGGGTGCCGATTAACGCCATGACAGTGCAAGAATTCATGAGGAGGGGTCCCAAAAACCCCATGTTGAAATTTTGGGGCCAAAATTCCCCAAAATGCCTGAGATATGCAACAAAGTTGAAAAAACCCTGTCTATCCCATTATTCAGCTTACCAGCATTTCCTCAGTTCCCGTTCGGCTTTGAAGAGTGCAGATGTGTTCCCGCTCCACCGATGATCGTCACGCCGAGCTTCGGAGGTAAGTATGGGGTGAGGGGGGTGTGGGGAGGCAGGGTGCACAGTGGGTGGGTGTGGGTTGTGGGAGGGGGCAGGGAGACTACATGGGACTTAAAGAGCTTCTCACAGAGTTGAGACAACTTTGAAAAAAAAAATTAACATTCAGGCATAAATGCAGCTTACATTTCAATATTTCATTCTGTAATTCTCACCCTTATTTTCTTATTGCTAAGGGTATTTCCATGAATACAGTATATCTGCCCTTTTAGCTCTGGCTGCCTGCCTACACCTGGCATCATAATTCTGTTTATGACATCAAAATATGTTGCTGTGGAGATAATTATGATATCATAAGCAGGTAATTGTTATGTCATGTGTACAGAAGCAGCCAGCATAGATATAGTCTAGGGGACAAGGATCTTGTTTTCATGCAACTATTTTCAGTAATAAAGAAAATGGGGAATTAATTATTCAAAATATATGAAGTAATAAAGAAAATGGGATGGAGCTGAATATAAATCTCACTTTTTTTAATATTTTCCTAATGCTGTCAAGGGGTCTTTAAAGGCCCTGCATGATTTGGTCCTGGTGATACAAAATAGTTTCTACACCACTATACTCCTGATCACCCCCTGTTCCACTGGGATGAACCTTCTTGAAGTCCCATGAGGCTATTTAAAACAAGTCTGGGGATAAAAGCTTTCCTCTGGTTGCTTCTCGGCTGTTCAGCTCCTTTCCATCCCTTTTTCATCATATATCCTCAGTGGAGACATTTATAAAAGCACCCAACGCCTATTTGTTGCCTATTTGTTCTCCCTGGCATTTTATAAACCTAGCTAGAAGTTCTGTCTCCCCAAATTTGTTTTATTATATTTTATATTTAACTATTTTATGAAGTTGTATCTGATTACTGGGGCTTTATCTGCAGTCCCTAGAGTTTTGGAGATATGAGGCTTTATAAATAAAAATGTGTTCATGGGAACTTAAGATTTTTATGAAAGCAGTGCAACTGGGTTCTGAAAATGCCAACCATGATTTGTTTCTACTGGCTTAACCCCATCTTTGATGTGTAATAAAGAGCATTCAGTAAGTCAGCACTGACAAAAAGGTACTGCTGTTTACATCTGCACTGCATTTTTATCTATTTTTTTGTATATGTAATCTATTTTATTGTAAGCTGTATAGTTCATTATTGTACAGCTTTTCAATCCTTTCAAGAGAGGTGTTTTATAAATAAACTGGACTGGATTCTATCATTTATCTAAACAAAGGTTTACATGTTTAAAGTAGTTAAAATTATAAAATGCACATTCTATAATATAACACCTAACCATCTATCTAACTAAAAAGTGACATTGTGAATCCTTTTAAAGTAAACATTTCTGTGTATGACTTCCTTTAAAGGAATGAAAAATAACACATACCTCCCATGCAAGGTGCTGAAAGTGTATGACTTTTTTTTTTACCTAAAGCACAACAGTTTTTGAATTCATGTTGTGCCAGCAATAGTTTTACAGAAAAATCTTTAAAACATTCTCCTGCCTTTGATGCTGTGCTGATATATAAATCTTTGCATTGTGACTTAAAGGAATAAGGATTCCAGTATGACCGAATCTAAAATGATTTTTAGAAAGCAAGTGCAATAAGCATGTTATTATATAATATGACTTATTTTTGTTTCCTTTTTTATCCTTTCCTCCTACACAGATAAAAAAAAAGGATAGATGGCTACCACAAAACATAGAAACATAGACTTTGAAATACAGAAACACAGACTTTGATGGCAGATAAGGACTGCTTTACCCACCTAGTCTGCCTATTTCTCTACCTATTGGATAAGCTGCAGATTCTAGTTAACCAACAACCTACTTTCTCCTACTCCTCACTATAATTGCCTTATGTCTGTCCCATGCATTCTAGAATTTCCCCACTCTTTCTGACTCCATGACCTTCTCAGAAAGGTGGTTCCATGCATCCACCACCCTCTCCATGAAAAAAATACTTCTTCATGGTACCCCTGAGCCATCCCCCCATCCTCAAATTGTGTCCCCTTATTCTTGCACATCTCTTTTTCAGAAAGATGCTCCCATCTTGGACTTTGTTTATTCCCTTGAGCTACTTGAAAGTTTCTATCATGTCCTCCTCTCCCTCCTTTCCTCAAGGGTATACATATTAAGCACTTTTAGTCTCTCTTCATATGGCTTCTGTTGCAGACCCTGCACCATTTTAGTTGCCCTCCCCTGGGCTGCCTCTGTCCTGTCTATGTCCCTGCAGATATGGGGTCTCCAGAACTGCATACAGTACCCCAGATGGGGTCTCACCAACTGTCTGTACAGAGGGATAACAACTTCCTGTTTTCTACTGGTGATGCCTCTCCCTATACAACCTGGTATCCCCCCAGCCCTCCTTACTGCCTTCTCACATTGCTTAACTACCTTAAGGTCATCTGATATGACTGCCCCCAGGTCCCTTTCCATTTTTGTTGATGTTAGTACCCCCCCCATTGTGTACTATTCCCCTGGGTTTTTGTTTCTCATGTGCATTACTTTGCCCTTTTATGCACTGAATCTAAGCTGCCATATTTTTGACCATTCCTCCAATCCTGCCAAGTCCCTTCTCATCCTTTCCACCCCTCTTGTGTATCAACCCTGTTTCAGATCTTCGTGTCATTAGCAAAGAGGCATGTTTTTCCTTCCAGCCCCTCTGTCTCCTACAAAGACATTAAAGACGACCAGTCCCAGTACTGAACCCTGCATTACCCTACTAGTAACCCCCCTTTCTTTAGAGTGTACTCCATTCACTATTACCCTCTATGTCCTGTTGTCCAGCCAGTTTGTTACCCAGGCTACCACTCTGGGACTCACTCCCAGGCTGGCTAACTTGTTTATTAATCTTTTGTGTGGGACTGTGTCAAATACCTTGCTAACATCTAGGTAGACCACGTCCACAGCCCCTCCCTGGTCAAAACAAGTCACAACATTACGGTAACCTGTCTCACTGCTAGCACTAATAATAGCATTGCCCTTTGCAAATTGAGCATTCTGTGACTCCCAGATCTACAAGGATTTTTGCATTTGACTTTCTAATGGTGGTCCCCATCTACAGAGAATAGTCCACAGATATGCAGTGCTTACCTTACAAGTTGTGAGCAATAAGCAATAAGAAAATCATGACAGTTTCATACCCACTTACATGCAGCCTGCAGCTGGTTGCATTTGGTACTGCTGACACCATAGTAATGATACTCCCCTTCCTCCCTGGCTAAATCCTGCAGCAGGATTGCTAGTATGAACTTCTTGTAGTTTTAATTGGTCTCTGCTGTCTCTGCAGTCAGTCCGTGACAGATTATGTCTCTGAAGTCTGTTGTGGCCAAGCATGTCACTGACAACAGCAGTGTTTCAATGCCTCTGTTTATTATAGATGATGCTAGTCCCACATTGAACTGATGCTGATGCTTCTGCTACTGTGCTGGAACTGTCACTGTTGCCATGGGAACTGAACTCCACTGCCCTGCCACACATAACTGCACACACCAGTGAGACAACAGCTTTTGCATACCGGACACTTCCTGCCAGTGCATGCATCGCTACAGCTTTTGCATTATTATCTGTGTAGTGCATGGGCAAAAGTCAGGAGCTGAGAGAGCTACCTGGCAGTGGGCTGTTGCATTTGTAGGGAGAATAAGGTGACTTCTTGGCAGTTCTTTCAGCATTTGAGTAATTAAATCAGTTGAACTATTGGCTGCAAATGAATTACTGAGTATCCAGAATGCACTTGTTGTCATACAGTATAGGATCAGAGGGGAAAAGAGAGCCATCATTTCATAATTTGCTCATGGTTCCAAGTGCATGACCTCACACATGAACTATGTAATCACAAGCAGGTCATTAAACAGCATCTGGAAGTGAATTGCTAAATGGAAAAGAAAACTCATCCCAATGGGATAGCTGAGCAAACATTTGGACGTTGAAACACCATTCTGTTTCCTGAGTCTAGGCAAATTAGGAAGAATGATCTGGGAGATGAGTGATTTGAGAGGCGGAAAAATAAAAAAACTATGACCAGGAGAGATCTTCAAATATGGGAGTATTGGAACCACGTGCAGGCTGATGATGCCACTCAGCTGGTTGGTGGGTGGTGGCATGCAGATGAAGGAAGGCAGCTGCTGTCTCCTAGGATCAGCTACTGCTTTTCAGCTACACAAAGTTTACACTCATCAACCAGCAGAGCAATGTCATGATCAGCCTCGCTGATCGTTGGACTGTCATAGTAAAGCCCATTGCATTTCAGCTGCATTGGACTCGACAGTGATACACCTCTGAGTTCCAGTATCACAGCAATACATTTACTTTGTGCAAGTGCATATGTGAACATAAAAACTGAACCAACTGGTGCTGCTGAAACTGTGGGAGAGACCACACAAGTTGCACCTGGCCTGGCTGCTGAGGTTGGCCCATTTTTATGTTGGCTTGCCACAGGCGAAAGCCAACATATAGGGAGAGTGCAGATTTGGGGGCACGGCCGCTGTTGGGCGAATGCAGGGCACGCATCAGTAGGTGCGTCCCTCATTCCTCAATCAGCCTGCATGCTGGCGCCACACCATGCATACATAATGGTGCAAGCACGTCTAAGCAAAGGTCCGCTGCAATCCGAGCAACGCTCGTCATACACAGCAGACCCTTTGCTTGCGTGTTCACCGCCATTATCAGCATGGTCGGTGAGCAGCTTATGACTGAGACCGATCCTCTGTCGGTAACCCCCGCTCAGCTTGACTGTGCCGACGGGAGCCCACTCCTCGTCAGCATACCCCATCTGAATGCCGAGGGGCCAATCCCCTCGGCTGGCCCCCTGCTGTGCTGTACACCGACGGGAAGCCCACCCCGTCGGCATCACCCTCTCCTCCAATTGTTCAATGCCAAGGGGTGCCCAATCCCCTCGGCTCGCGTGCCCCACCGCTGTCTTTGCTGACAGGGTGCCCAATCCCATCAGCATTACTTGCCCCCTGTTGTGAGCTGACGAGGTGCCCAATCCCGTGGACTACTGACACCCCCAAAAAAAAAACAGTTGGGTGGCATGCTAGGAGCCCACCCTAAGCGTGCAAAATGCCCTGCAACAGGAAAACTGTCCCGCAATGGTTTTTTTTTTTCCCTGTAAAACTAAAAACTGTCCTCGTAGTCTCGATGCCCCCCTTCCCAACTGCGCCCACCCACTGCGCACTCTTGCCTCCCCCACACCTCACACCCCATACTTACCGGACCGCGCCGACAATTCGTGACCGGGAACACGTCTGCACTTTTCAAAGCAACCGCGAACTGAGGAAATGCCGGTAAGCTGTATAATGGAGTGAATAGGGTTTTTTCAACTTAGTTGCACATCTCAGGCATTTCTTGGAATTTTTGCACCAAATTTTCAACATGGGGTTTTTGGGGCCCCTCCTCATGAATTCTGTCACTGTCATGGCATTAATTGGCCTCGAAAGGAGATTTCGCAGTCACTGCGTGAAATCACCTTTCAGGGCCCATTAACGAAATGACAGTGGTGGTGTTCATGAGGTGCCCTCTTAAAAAGCCTAAGTTCCAAATTTGGTGGAAAAAATCCAACAAATGCCTGTTTTATGAACGTGCATTGCGCAGTTGCCACGCAGGCTCAGTAACTTCACGCATTCACAATATTTTACTGCGGTTTTCAGCATTGTCATTTTTGTACACCTCCTTGTGAACAGTACAGCTGTCATTTTCCACATCCTGCCCGAAATGTGTTTCCGCACTTCCGGCGCACAATTGCGCAGTCGCTGTGGGAAATCAGTGTTTGGGCCAGATTATGAAAATGACAGTGACACAGTTCATGAGCAGAGGACCTAAAATGCCTATGTTGAAAATTTGGTGATAATACTCCATAAAATAACTGTGTTATGAGCGTGTGTCAGCAGATTGCATGCACGCTCATACCGTCGTGCATTTGTGATATTTTCAGTCTGGATTTTCACCATTTCCATTTTTCCACACCTCTTGATGAACAGCACAGCCGTCATTTGACATATCCTGCCCAAAATGTGTTTTCGCACTTCTGGCGCAGAATAGCGTGGTCGCTGTGCAAAATCACTTCTTGGGACACTTTGAGGAAATAACAGTGACACTGTACATGAGCAGAGGTGCTAAAATGCCTATGTTGAAAATTTGGTGCTGAACGCCCATAAAATGGCAGTGTTGCAAGCGTGCAGTGCATATTTCCCACGCACCCTAGTAGTTTCACAAATTTGGTATATTTACATGCCACATTTTCAACACTGGCATTTTTTTACACCTCCTTATGAACTGTACAGCTATCATTTCTCACATCCTGCCCGACATGTTTTCCTGCACTGCACTACCAAACACCCAAAGAGACACCCTAATGCTTGTCACTCTCTGCAGGGTGGGGGTGGGTTGGCATCAGTTCAATGCTTCACTGCCATTCCTATGATGCATCTGTCTAACTCCTGCACTACCAATGCCAATGCCAGCAAGCCAACATTCGGCATTGACAAATGCTTGTTTTCAAATGTTACTGTTCAGGTTTACTGTTCAGATTTCACACAGAGCCAAAATAGATGTTACAGTCCACAAGCTTACAGGGATGTACCTTAAAATAAAACCATAAACAAATATTCCCAGCACTGGACAGCAGGGCAGTATTTTTCCATTCTGACACAACAATGATGTTCCTTTTTAACTGTCGAGAAGTTAAACATTTATAAACTGGAGGGTCCAGAATGTAATCTGAGCCTAACAATAACTTCACTTGCATCCTTCCGACTCAATTCAGCATGTCTTGGATGCATTTTTTTCAAGCTTGCCAATTTTAAACCCGAGAGTTATAGTAAACCCCATTAGCGCATGCATTGCAAGAATTCAAACATAAACTTGCAGGCCCCATCACTAAATACCTGACTACCATGTTGAGGTCAAGAGATCATTTCTCCTCCTCAGTCCTTCAGTCTCCTTGGAGCAGACCTTTTAAGGTACAACTGGATTAGTAAGCACTGCAGTTGCCATTCCTGCTTGTAACCAGAATAGACGGGGCAGTCTGAATCCTCTGCAAATTGTCTTGCAGCAGCTGGGCCTCACACTCTACGCATTATACACATACATATTGTCTTTATTTTTTAAGGAGGCACTGACTGAAGCTCTACTGCTAAAGCAGCAGTGCAACAAACCTTATTATTACTTTCTGTTATTACAATTGTGAAACAAGATTTTTTTTAATACATTTACTGAAGATTTAGACACTCTAATAATTATTTCACTTGATTTTATCAAATTGACTAATCTCACAATCTGCACAAACCCGTGTCAGGATCACCATCTTGATTCAAAGTGCTTTATGGGTTTTTCTCTGATAAAAAAAATATAATGCACCTGTTTTCCCAGGCTGCTTTGCATTGTGGGCTGCTTATGTTCATGTTACTGTTTGTAAACAAGTAGAACTGATAAGTTTTTAGTCAGAATAGTTCTGCTTAAAGATGTTCTTCCTTGTTTAAGTTATTAGTATCTTGCTGATAAGCAATAAAAAAGATCTTTGTTAAAATTATTTACATGCGGTTATCTATCTTTTTTTATTATTTATGTTTGTGAAGGTGATAGTACATCCGTGTGGTAACTTGTGAGAAAGGTCATGCCATCCATCAGCCCTCCACCACACAAACACACACCTCACATTACAGTTGAGTTCCATGTCCATCTTTGTTAGGTCACTAACACAGCAGATGGATGTACTACCGTGTAGCAATTGAGGTGGATGAGAAATATCAGTTTTGTAAACCGGCGGGTCTTAATAGGCAAGCAGCAGAAAGATAGCATTCAGTTTATGGCTTTCAGCTGCTTGTTAGGCTTGCTGTTTTTTAAATTTGTTTCTTCTGATTGTGGATTTTCCAACGAGGTGTTGTTTGATGAAAAAAAAACAGTAAATTTATTTAAGTAAACCAAAGAAAACAGTAACACAAAAAGTAATCCAGTGTACACGCCACATGGCAGTCAGTAATTGATTAAAAAAAATCTTTACACCAGGTCTCCCAATAATGTCTGTGTTCTGCTCAGCAGTGCTCTCCAGTGATGTTATTCTGTGATCTGTAAGGGAGATTGACACCATGAACTTTCCTTGGGTTAATCTGAGAAAGCATAATGTTATCCATATTGAAGCAGTGGGATGTTGGCTGTTCGGGCTTGTGGGAGGAGGGACCAGACAAATAGGATCAGCATAATGATATCAGTTAAAAAAGCCTACAGGCCGGCCCAGTGGCATATTTATGAGGTGTCAGAATCCTTGTCTGCAAGCTGAATCCTTGTTTGTGAGGTGTCAAAATCCTTGTTTGTGAGATAGGGTGCCTTCTGGTCCTGATCTCATAAAGGAGGATTTTGACATCACATGAACAAGGATCAGCTCATAAACAAGAATTTTGACACCTCACAAACAAGGATCAGAAGTGAGTGGTGAACAAGGATTTTAAAATTTTATAACAGCAGTTTTTTGACAAAACTAAAGGAAACCAAAGCCATGGACTTGTAGGTGGCATTGCTCTGAACAAAATCAATACTTTAATGTCCACAGAAGACACCCCAGAGGCAAGTTACAAGATTTTGTTTGCCAGTAAAATTGAAAACCAAGGTTGCGGCTCACAAACAAGGCATTTTTTCTCACAATCAAGGAATATTTAAATCCTTGTTCATGAATTGTCCATATCCTTGTTCGCAAAAAATACCCCTATCCAAAAGACCAAATTAAGCATGCTCAGAACCCACTATTTCAAAACTGAATAACTTTGGAACGGTTTCATATTTTTTTCACCAAATCAATGTTGGCTTATTCCATGGGGAAATCTCTTTCTACCCAGACAATCTCATAACAAATTCCAAATGGTGTGGCTGCAGTGTGATGGGAAAGAATCAGCAAAAACTGGAAAAACAAAAGCGAAAAATGCACTTTTTCCCTATGTGCTGCACAAAAACACCACATCAAAGCAAAATGAAACTTACCATGTCAGGAGACCTACCCTACGAGACTGCAAATTCCAAATTCTGTGCAAATCTGTTGAACGGTTATTAAAGTGCAAAATTTGGGGTTTAACATTAAACTGCTTATTCAATCCTAACTATAGTGGTGCTCCCATGCCACAATTACATCTGTGTTATATATATATATATATATATATATATATATATATATATATATACACGAGTGGCATGGTAGTACCACTATAGTTAGGCTGAGTACCTAATTTAGTTCAAATTTGAAATTTTGCACTTTAATAACTTTGGCACTGTATGATGGATTTGCCTGAAATCTGGAATGCATGGTCTGATATCATAGGTCTGTGGACCTGCCAAGTTTTGTTATGGTCAGATATACAGTTGTGGAGCTACAGAGCATCAAAAAACACATAACTTGTGGGGTTTTGCGCATTTCTTTGCTCGCATCTACAGCTTGCATGTTTTGTGTAATCAGTCAAAAAACATCAAGGAAGATGCAGATGGGGTCCCCAGTGTGCCTTTTGAATATTTCATGAAAAAATATTAAAGGGTTCAAAAGTTATTCAAAAAACACTGAATCCCATTATAGTCTATGGGAAAAGTTAAACTATGTGAAAAACTCGCAAATGCAGTTTTAGTATCACAAATTACCCTTTTACTTTCCTGATTCAGTCATTTTTTTTTTCAGTTGGTGGTCAGAAAAATGCTTGGCATCTAAATTTGGGATCCTACAGGAACACAGTTCTTGTTGTGTTCACCTAGTCGAGCCCTGAGGATGCTAGCCATGTCTTTTTTGGGGGGTGTAAAACACCCCAGATATATGTTTTTTCAATTTTTCTAAAAAGTAGTGTCGCAAAGTACTTTTGCATATGTGACACTTTCGTGATTTTTTTTGTGAAAGTGTTGTGATTTGTGAGATTAATTTGCAACACTATGCCCAAAACAATAGGAAATCTTTGCTACCCTGCTGCAAAACAACAGTTTGGTCTTTTGGGCTGAAATTTGTAGGGAAGAAAGCCAACATCACACAGATGTGTATTTTGGTGTAAAAATATAACAGGGCTAAAAAGTTATGCACTCCAAAGTTGACAATTTTTTCCTCAGGATAACATTACGGCGTCTGACGCGCCTTTTGGGCCCCGTATCTCAAAAATGGTTTGAGATTCAGACTTTTCGTCTCAAGAATCCTTAATCCTCCATTAGGGGGCTCAGTACAAAACTAGCCAGGAAAGTCATAAATAATATGAGATTTTAATTTTTTGTCTGCTTCATATGGTTAATGAGATACAAGCAATTTAGTATTCCAAATGCTCATTTTCCTGTCCGAGGGCCACTATTATGCCTACATTCTTTGTATTCAATGTGCTTCTGAATGCACCTCTTGCAAACACAAAGCATGTGGGTTAGTATTACTGTTAGCATTAGCGTTTGTGTTCACATCTGCGCTTGCATTTCCGTTATCGTTTGTGCTTCCATTAACATTTTGCGCTAGTCTTTCTGTTTGTGTCACTGTTAGCATTATTGTTTGCATTTGCATTACATTTGCATTTCCATTTTTATTTGGTTCACTGTTACCGCTAACGTTTTCCTTTCCGTTACTGTTTGCACTTCCATTACCATTTGTGTTTGCACTACTCTTACCGTTAGCATTACCGCTACCATTTGCATCTGCATTTACGATTGTTTGCTTTACAGTTTGCATTTATGTTTGCATTTGTGTCATCGTTACCATTAACGTTTACATTACCATTACCGTTTGTGTTTGCACTTCCATTTATGTTACCATCACAGCTTGTGTTTACGTTACCGTCAGCGCTTGTGTTACCATTTGCATTAACGTTTACATTTCAGTTTGCGCTTGTGTTTACGTTACTGTTTACATTTGCATTTACGTTAATGTTTGCATCACCATTAGTGTTACCGCTAGCGTTTGTGTTTACATTACTGTTTGCGCTTGCATTTGTTACCATTGCCATTTGCGTTTTTGTTACTGTTCAAGCTTGTTTTACCATTTGTGTTTCTATTTCCATTACTGTAAATGCTACCATTTGCGTTTGCATTTGCACTTACATTCGCGCTTCCGTTTGAGATACCGTTTCTGTCTGCATCACTGTTAGACTGTCATTAGCATTTGCATTTACATTACCATTGCCATTTACATTTGTGTTTGCATTACCATTTGCATTTTCATTTGCATTACCATAACCATTAGTGTTTGCATTTCCATTCACATTTGCATGGGCATTACCATTCCCATCAATGTTTGCATTTCCATTGCCATTACCACTAGTGTTTGTGTTAATGATTGTGTTTGCATTTACATGTCCATCACCATTACCGTTATCATTTCTTTTTACATTACAGTTACCTGTTGCATTTCCACTTGCATTTTCATTTGCTTATATGTTTGTGTCACCGTTACTGTTAGTGTTTCTGCTTCCGTTTCCGTAAGCTTTAGCATTTGCATCTGTATTCACATTTGCATTACAGTTACCATTATTGTTTGCATTTGCGTCACTGTCACTGTTAGTGTTATCGTTACTGTTAGGATTATTATGCACAAATGGCCAGCATGGGGCACATAGGGCCCCGAGCTCCCACCACCACATTCCATTCACTATTTATATTGCACATTCTCAAAAAGAAGGGAAATTCATGGCAAAAAACTCCGTTAAATGCATCAGTTAGGGTTGTTCTACAGTGACAAAAGTGAGGAAATGCAGTGTTAGGGTTGAAAAGCCTAACTGCACATTCCCTCCCAACCCCACCAGCACCAAACACACCACACACACACACACATACATATGCAAGTAGGGGAAGGACCAAGGTAACACAACCAATCATGCACAACCAGCAGCAGGTAACAAAAATAACATACAACTATCTAAACCACAAAACCACACACCCATGCTCCCATTGGGCTGTGGCATGTGGTCGTCACTTCTAACTCTGATCCCATACATTACACGCACTGCAAAACACATATCACTATGGACAACTTACCATCTTGGGCCACATGCTGCCTCCAACACATAAAACAGACTACACATATGGTATTTAGGGGTGTACAAGACCCAAAACAGGATATTCCACATTCCCTGAAATACTTTCAAAAATCACTTTCGCAAATGCGACAGTGTTGTGCTATGCATTTGTGACACTTTTGTGTTTGCAACAGTATTTTGTGACACTATTTCACTTGCATGTTTGCGACAGTATTTTGTGAGAGTATGCTCCTGATGACTGCTCATCTTTGCCATCATCCTGCAAAGCAAACGGTTGGGTCCTTAGGGCTGAAATTTGCAGGGTAGCAAGCCCTGGCCCCACCGATGTGCCTTTTCCTGCTTTGGTGCTAAAATACTTAAGCATGACAAAGTTACAATGTTCCAAAACAGAGCAATTTCCCATAGACTAACATTGCAGCACCCATGATGCCTTTCGCCACCCATATGTCAAAAACATAGCAAGGTTCACAGTTTTTCGCTACTGCCACCTTGTTTCACCTTTCAGTGAACTAACCTCATGAAACAAGTTTTGAAATACTGCATGATACCTGAAGATAGATATCGTACCTACTTGCCATGGTAACACAGGTATACACCACTTCTTGGTTGTGTGTGATTGGTTGTGTTGCCTTGGTCCTTTGCCTACTTGCACATATGTGTGTGTGTGTGTGTGTGGTGGTTGTGGGGGTTGGGGTGACGCGCAGTTAGGGTTTTCAACCCTAACACTGAATTTCCTCACTTTTGTCAGTGTGGAATAACCCTAACTGATGCATTAAATTGAGTTTTTTGCCATGAATATATATATATATATATGTATTTATATATATATATATATATATATATATATATTCATGGCAAAAAATAACTTCATTAATGCATCAGTTAGGGTTGATATCACAGTGACAATAGTTGAGAGATTCGATGAAAGGGTTATCTCCACACACCAACAGATGTTGGGGTGTGCCACGGGGTCATCAGCTCCAACTCTCACCACATTCCATTTGTAAGCAAGCTGACATGCTACAGTATAGGAGAATGGGGTGAGAGTTAGGACTGACAACTCCATGGCACACACCAATATCTGTTGATGTGCAGAAGATGGGGATGTGGGTGTGGGGTTGGAGTGGAGTAACCTTAACATCAAATTTCCAAACTTTTGTCACTGTGACATCAACCTTAACTGTTGCATTAATGAAGCTTTTACAATGAATTTCCTTACTTTTTCAAAAAGTGTAATGTGACTAGTAAATGGTATATGTTGGTGGGAGCACTGCCCATTTGTGCATAATGATATGCATCTGTGAGAGTGTGGGCCCTCTGGGCCCTGAGCTCCCACTTACACATAAAAACAGAGCCATACAGTACACATAGAGACCTGAAAATTAACCTTTATAACACTTATTTGCCAATATCCCAGTACCCCAACTCTACAGGCACCAATAGGCATTGAGGCATGCCATGGGGTCATCAGGCCTAATCTCACCACATTCCATGTGTACACAAGCTGACACTCTACAGTACAGGAGAATGGGGTAAGAGTTGGGTCAGATGACCCATGGCATGCCCCAATGCCTGTTGGTGCCTGTAGGGTGGGAGGTGGAGGTGGGGTGGTAGGGGTGGTAACCCTAACATCGAATTGCCAAACACTTGTTGCTTTGGCATCAACCCTAACTGATGTATTGACATAGTTTTTTGCAATGAATTTCACTTTTTTTTGAGAAAGTGTAATGTACATGGTTGGTAGTATGTGTTTGTGAGAGCTCTGGCCTTCCAGGCCCTGTACTCCCTTCACATGCCCCATTTTTTGTGTAATGGTATGATTATGTGGGAGTGAGGGCTTTCTCCAGGCCTTGTGCTCCCACTTACACTTAAATATGTAGCCATACAGCAGCCCCATAGTACTGCAAAGTAACCCTTATAACACTTATTTGGCAATATCTCAGTAACCATAGCAGTTATGATCAAAATTCCACTGCAGGTGTAATCTATTACTTTGAAACTTCCTCACAGGCTTGGGTAGTGAAAAATCTGCATCTCAAATAAGTTTCGAGATACAGGTGGTGAAGGATGGTGCAGGGGCCGCAATGTTAACTTATGGGAAATTTCTCAGCTTCGGAACGCTGTACCTATGGGGCCGTTGAATGGTTTGGGACCAAACCAAACCACCAAAAGTCACATCTGCAGGACCAGGGATTGCCACCCTGCAAATTTCAGCCCAAAAGCACAGTCCACCTTGGCACAATGAAGTGACAAAGAAAACAACACATGGGACAATGTTGTTGAGCATTGTTTTTGCAACAACAAAAATGCTTTTGCAACAACAAAAATGTTTTCATGACCTCCCTGTACTTTATAATGGAATGTTTTCATGCACAAAAAGATGTTGTTGTGCAAAACAAATGTTTTTACAAATGTTTTCATGAAAGTTTTCCCAATGCACATATAAATTTTCTCATAGGCTACAATGGGACATGAAAAACCTGAATAACTTTTGAATGGATTAATATTTTTTCATCAAATCTTCGGAAGGCACCATTTTAACTTAGGTCACATACAGATATGCAACTTTTAATCCACTCAGATGCATTCTTCAGTCCATTATGCTCAACCTAAAAATAAGCAAAAGTTGGGTGATTTTCATTTTTTGGATGCTCCACAGATCACCAACTGTGCATCCAACTGGAACAAAACTTTCCAGATACAGAAACCTATGGGTGGATGCCACACATACAAAACTTCTGTCAAATCGGACAAACAGTTGCAAAGTTATTAAAGTGCAAACATTGGGGTTTAACATAGAAGTAGCTATGCAACCCTTACATACATATATATATATATATATATATATATATATATATATATATATATTTAAATATATATGTGTGTGTGCAGTATTTGAGAGACAAAGTGTGACATTCATATACTCAAATTTTTTTTTATAATCTGTCATGATGCCACCTTAATTTTAATGTCTATATGTGGTAGTTGCATAATACAAAGTATAAAGATAGTTCTGTATTTCCAAGTTTGGAAAAATGGCTCAGTTATTTGTGATATGGCAAATACTTTTGTGGGTAGCTCAGTGTCCATTATGCATTATTTCCCATTTCTAGTAATAAATTAAATTTTTAAATGCAGTGTCTCGGTTTTATATTTAGGTGTATTAGTTTACAGTATTTAACGATTTGATGTTCTTCCATACCTATGTGTCACTATTTATCCTCCAACAAAGACAGCACAAAAAATACAAAAAAGAGGTTATCAAAGTTTCATTGTTTCATGCCTGTACTGTTCATGTCCAGTCTACCTGCCTTTCACAGTTAAGCTGGACCTTAAGTAAAAAGATAAACATGAACAAGTCATTTGGTTGCACTTGATTTATTATGTGTCCATCTGTGTCACATAGTACTACTGTGGGTAACATCACCTCCGCAGCAGCAATACAACATGCAAATACAAGGTACAAATTTGATCAGTGGCTTATTAACAACCAAACAGCCCAAACACATTGATAAGTGCCATACCTGTGGGGAATACATTACATTGTTTTATCTTCGGATATTTACAGTGTATGCATTAGCAGTAGTAAAGAGGGAGTCAGTTTGACCCTCTGCTTCAAATGCTGGTGGTCAGACAAAAAAATCTAGGGTTCACAAATTTCTCGATTGGCTTTGAGCCACATTAATCAGTTCTTTTTCTGCCAATGTTAACTGTGAAAACCTTTCAATATACAGTGATGTTGCTGAATCACACCTTTTATTGATTTTTTCTCTTCAGAAATACACAAAAAATTCAATTTGGGGACTTCAGTAGGGTTAAGTATGAAGTGGGTTACTGCAAGGACATTTCACAGTGCCACATCTGCACTGGCCCATTTCATTAACCATGTTTTTAGAAACATGGATATATTGTAGGTAATCTCACAGATGCCACCTTCATTGAGCTGACCAAGGCCTCAGTTGCTCAGTGGGGGCTGTTACCCGTTTTCAGAGTTACATCACTGGGCAACACCAGACAGTCCGCATTGTAGGGGCCACCTCTATGGCCATAGTCATGTTCTCTGGTGTTCTCCAAGACTCCATCATGGGTCCACTCCTCTTTTCTCTATTCATAAACTCACCATCTGACAAACTCTCATGTGAAGCAATTCTATATGCAGATGACTTAGTATTGTTCCACAGTACAAAGTAACTGACTTGGCTCTCCTCCACACTAAGTTATGGAGCAGTCCACAAATGGTTTTGTTGATGGGGCAGAGGTGCAGTAGCCCATTTTATAAGTGCAAGAAGACACTCCAGTGGCATGCACTGAACCAATAGGACTGCACTTCCCAAGGATGAAGGCATCTCTACCCCACTACTCCCTTGGGCGCGTGGTAAGATCTGTTAAGTGAACACACCCCAGTGTCTTTTTGCTTATCTAATATACATGAAAAAAGCACAACTTCACAACATTCTGAAAATCAGATACAGTATTACCAGCATTGTCCACTACACATAATAAACCACAGTGACAGGTTAAATAGTTACTCAACATCTGAACAATATTCTATATTCTGACATTGTAGAAGTTAATTGCCTGAAGTCGTCATCAAAAAACAGCACCTTTTTAGAGTCTGATTTTAAGGGATCACTGAATTTCCATGCAATGCCATCCAGTGGTCGTGTTGAATACTCAACCATGCCTTCACCAGTGTAAGTATATGTGTTGTTTCTGAGTCTCAACAGGTATTGAACTGTGCCTTCTGTAGCATTGGTGACATCACCTCACTGAGGTAAACTGCAGGAACATTTTTCCCCATTGGAAACTTGACACCAATAAAGCTCCCAGGATTGAGGTCACTGTAAAAAATGATTATACTGAGTAAATCTCGTACTAGCAAAACCCCTCCATTTCAATCCCTCAACCACCCCCTCAATCAAAACAGGTAAAAATGTATGATTAACACTTACCATTCTGGTAACTTTGACATGAGGGTTGCTTTTGGAGCTTTTTTGGCTCTATTTGACCTTGCACATGCCACTGGGGTGTCTTTGGTCTTCATTATATTCTTCTTTGATGACTGTGTTATTGTTTGTGACATTGGTACAGTCTCTGAACTTGAAAATGCTTCTGCTGATGCAGGTGAGGGTGGTGGTGGTACTGGCGATGGTGCTGAGGGTGGTGGTGGTGTTTGCGATGGTGGTGAGGGTGGTGGTGGTGTTGGCGATGGAGAGGGTGGTGGTGTTAGCAATGGTGGTGAGGGCAGTCTCAAATCTGTTGTCAATATAGCCATCTCTTACCCAGATTTTAAATAATACATTTTCCAATCTCCAGTTAATGTTACATTTTCACACTGTCCTTTGTTGAGTATGCAGTTGACACAGAAGCAGCTTCTTTCCTTTGCATAAATGACATACAGCTCAATACCTCTGACACAGTGCATCACGCACGTGTTTTGTAAAGTTCTAACATTGCTTCACTGTGTACATTTGTGAATGATTTCCCTTTCTTTAATGAAGAAGAATGTTCTCCGAACATGCACGTGCTCATCCTTTGACTCTGGACAAGTCAAATGTGATTTCTCATACATAAATAAGTTGTGTGCATTGCTAATCACAATGCGTCTTGCTGTTACAGCTGTGTAAGCACTCTTTTTGAGCACACCAACTTCCCCATCACACGGACCCTTTCCTTGCTGACTTCCAAAGAAGTGCTTCTCTGCTGGAAATCCAAAGTCTGTCACCCAAACGATGCATCACTGAAGTTTGCCTTACTTTTGTACTGTGTTGGGGCACTGTCAGAAAAATGAATTACATTTGATATGTGTACTCACTGATTTTTTAGATATTCTGTAGCTAGATGTGAGAAGTAATGCACCGCAAGAAAGTCATGCTTACGGTCATCACTGATGAAGATCAGCGCATTATGCATTACCATCCCACTGTCTGGTTGTGGACACCTGTAGTAAGCAGTGACTGGATGAATGTGGCTTGATTGTAAGTCCAGTGGACACCCTGTGCCTCATCTTGTAAATGGCAATTGTAGTTTTCGTCAAAGTCCAAGCAATATACAAGACATCCATTGGGCACATTTTTTCTGATATAATCAAACTGTTTGGCCTGCCATTTAGAATCGAAAAGATGCTTTGCAAAGTTTTCCAGTCCCTCTTCTAGTTCTTTGATCAATTCCAAAATGGTTTCAGTATAATGTTTTAGACACATCTGTTTATATTCTTTCACATTCCCTTCCTTTCTGTTTGTCACATTGTCTAACTGCCATTTTTGCCATGTCATTGAAGAATCAGTATAATCACTTAATAATGGCAACAGTTTTCTTCTAACGCCATTGGTGCTGCAGTTGTTACAGTCTCTGTCTACTGATTTCAATTTGTAGAATTCTCCTTCCTTGGGACAAAGTGTTTGTTTGTGATGGGTGACTCGGGAATGTTGAACTGAGTACATTTAGTGACTGTGCTTTTCAGCTTCTGTTCAGTATTTAGACAATATTCACTCAATCACTGAAGCAACTTATGTTTTGACACTGAACTGATGTTCTTAAGATGCATTTTCACAAATTTGCTGTACCTGATTAGCACCTCAGGATGTTCATCTTGGAACTGTTCATATGTTGCTTGTAACGATGATTCTAGAGCCTATTTTGGAAGTATTCTTTCTTTATCGGAACATGTGGAATATGGCAGTTCTCTTTCCACATCCCCCCTTTGATAAAAAATTTACAACTGCAATAGTTAAGAGTGGTAATTAATCACTTCTTTTTTTTTCATTTCATTAGTCTTCATCAAAAATTGAGTTGTCACAGAATAAGTTCCAGCTAAATCTGAACTCCCAGTGCAGCTGCAATTTTTTAAACTTCTTTTCAATTTGGATGGCTTTATGTAACAGTCTTTTCAGTTCTACATTGTCCTTCTGTGACATCTTGATGAGTTTGATTATACTGATTTGACTGTTGTTTCTTCAAAGAAATGTGTTTCTTTGTTGATTGTGCAAGGATGCCTTTCTCCAACAAGGCCTTCTGTCTTCATGGAGTCATGTTTGATATTATTGATGATAGAACCTCCACAAACTTGCATGGACTTCCGGGCACGGCTTTCACTGATCGTGACACAGCTTTTCGCTTTGCAACCTTACTGCTATATGGCTCTTGTTAGACAATGGTGTCCTGCCTAGTGTCATTTGGAGTTGTTGAAGTTGATGGCAAAGTAGATTCAGTGTCAGAGTTGGAGATGTCAGTGTATATTTGAAAAGCTTTATTTATTTTGGGGGCCCCCAATTTCTTCAAAGCATAACGTGTTCGCCTTTTTTCATTGATTCTTCTTCTTTTCTGAATGGTTAATTTTTTTCTTCTGTTCTTTTTTGTTGTTCTCTCCACTTTACTCTCAGTTTTTCTGTTTCTGCCCTTTTCTGCTTTCTACCGTCGTTGTCTTCTTGGTTCCCTCTTTTTCTTTCACAATAGTTTTGCATTTGAATCTTTCATTTTTCCTTGTACTGTAATTTTTTTTTCCTCTGTCATTGACATCTTGTACTGTGTAATACTCTCATTTTCAGCCTGGCGGAACAGTTTATATGTCTCAGGATCAGCCTTTATCCATGCCTGGTACAGTCTTATGAATTCCTTATTAGATCTTTTTGAACTCTCAATATCAATAGAATGATTTGCTTATGAAACTAATGGATTTAATTGCAATCCAACACCTACAAAACCACAATCTCCACTTGAAGAAGCCACACATTTGTCTTCTGATGGTCATTTCCTTAGGCTAATTCTTACTGTAGGAAATCCATCTGAAAAGATACAATGAAATCCATGCTGTTGATATCAATGAGATGCCACTGGAAATACAGTCTGTATTCTGAGTCAGTCATGACTGCAACACAATATAACCAAGATTTCATGAGAGCAGCCCTAGGAGGAGTCACAGGTAAGTCACATGGAGGGAAGAGGTGGTAAACAATTAAGGCAGCCATAGAGAATGCAACAAAAGAGCTAACAAGAGGAAAGAGAAGGAAGGGAAGGGCCACTGCAGTTCTCTGGGGAAGTGGCTAAAACATTTAGAGATAAGAGGGTTGCATTCAGGACTTACAAGCAGACTCAGGCAGTAGAAGACAGTGTGAGTTACCAAGTAAGGGAAGACAGGTTACAAACAGAAGGGAGATCTGGGTGCCATCATCTCATAGATCCTGAAGTAGGACAACAAATGTGACAAGGCAGTAACAAGAGCCAACTTGATTCTGGGATGAATAGGTAGGGGTATAACCAGCCAAAGGATGGAAGTTATACTTGCACAATATTAATAATTGGTGTGGCCTCACCCTGAGTATTGCATCCAGTTCTGGAGAACCCATCTCCAGGGAGACATACACAAAATAGAGGCTGTACAGGACAGCAACAAAGATGTTGAGAGGCCTACATAATAAACACTATGGAGACAGGCTGAAGGAGCTGAAAATGTATTCATTAGAGGAGGGAGAGAGAGGGGGGCATGATTGAAACATATAAATAGGTCACAGGAAGAAAGAGTGAAAGTGGATGAACTTTTCTAATGACAAAATGCTCCAACACAATAGACCATAGCATGAAACCAAAGAGGGGAGGCTAACAGGAAATGTGAGGAAGTACTTTGACACTAAGAGGGTAGTGAATAAATGAAACAGTCTACTGGCTGAGGTAGTGGGGGCATAAACTGTTACAAGCTTCAAGGCTTTCTAACTTCCAACCACATGCCACATATTTTTGATATGGAGCCATACCAAGGCAAGGCTGAGCCACCAAAAACACACGGCATTAACACATGCATAAGGCCCCCTGGCAACCCTGTGCAGTCTTTTGGGGGGAGATGATGCCAAAATGACACAGGGACCCACTCCAGGCTCACCAACATGTGCATTACAAGGATGCACTCCTGTGTGGTTCTTGTACTGCACATGGAATGCCACCTCCAAACTGCTATACAAGTCAAAACAATAGATCAGAGTGCCCAAATAAACAACCAAAGATATGCCCATAGGCAGCTAGATGTTACACGGCAGGCCAGTCTCACATCAGGGTTCATTTTGACATTGCTGTACCTCCACTGAGCTAGACCTGAGGGCAGGTCCAAGGACTGTCAACACCCAGAAAGCACCCAGGAATGCTGTTCAGAGCTGATACCTGTAGATATGAGGACAGCATAATGCCCTTGTGCAACCCCTTGCAGGCTTTTGGGGTGGTACATTGCCAAACTTACACAGGGACCCACTCCGGGCTCAACACCATGTGCATTACAGGGACACCACTGTTGCACCCTTCTTGTACTGCATGTGACATGCCACCTCCAAACTGCTATACAAGCCAAAAACAATATGCCATAGTGCCCCACAAACAACCGAAGGTATCCCAGAGACAGCTGGATGTTACACGGTGGGCCATAGTCACATCAGGGGTGATTTTGACATCGCTGTACCTCCGCTGAACCAGACCGAGGGCAAGCCAAAGCACAGTCAACATCAAGAAAGCACCCGGGCATGCTGTTTGGAGCTGATACCCATATATACGAGGACCGCATGATGCCCACCTGCAACCCCACCCAGGCTTTTGGAGGGGTGATTCCAAAATTATACAGGGATCCACTCCGGGCTCACGACCATATGCATTACAGTGATGCCGCTGCTGCAGGGTTCTTGTACTGCATGTGGAATGCCACCTCCAAACTGCTATATGAGTCAAAACAATACACCATAGTGCCCCACAAACAACCAAAGATATGCCCAGAAATAGCTGGATGTTACACAGTGGGCCAGAGTCACATCAGGAGTCAGTTTGACATCGCTGTACCTCTGCTGAGCCAGACCAAGGGAAGGTCCAAGCATAGTCAACAACGAGAGAGTACCCAGGCATGCTGTTCGGAGTTGATACCTGTAGATATGAGGAAAACATAACCCCCAATGCCAAACCTGTGCAAGTGTTTGGGGGAAATGATGACAAGATTACACAGGGACCCACTCTGAGCTCACCACCATGTGCATTAGAAGGATGCCACTACTGCAGAGTTCTTGTACTGCATACGGAATGCCACCTCCAAGCTGCTATAAGAGTCAAAATAATACCCCATAATGCCCAACAAACAACCGAAGGTATGCCGAGAGACAGCTGGATGTTACACAGTGGGCCAGAGTCAATCAGGGGTAATTTTGACATTGCTGTTCCTCGGCCGAGCCAGATTGAGGGCAGGTCCAAGCACAGTCAACACTCAGAAAGCACCCAGGCACGCTTTTCGGAGCTGATACCTGTAGATAAGAGGACAGCATAACACCCACCTGCAACCCCCGTGCATGCTTTTCAGGGGGAGATGATGTCAAAATTACACAGGGACCCACTCTGGGCTCACCACCACATGCATTACAAGTATGCTGCTGTTGTGGGATTCTTGTACTGCATGTGGAAGGCCACCTCCAAACTACTACATAAGGCAAAACAATATGCCATAGTGCCCCACAAACAACTGAAGGTATGCACAGAGACAGCTGGATGTTACATGGTGGGCCAGAGTCACAACAGGGTTCAGTTTGACATCACTGTACCTCCACGGAACCAGACTGAGGGCAGGTGCAAGCACAGTCAACACCAAGAAAGCACCCAGGCACACTGTTCAGAGCTGATAACTGTAAATACAAAGACAGCATGATGCCTGCCTGTAACCCCGTATAGGCTTCTGGGGGGGGTAGATGATGCTAAAATTACACAGGGACCTACTCCAGGCTCTCCACCACATGCATTACAAGGATGCCACTGCTGCAGGGCTCTTTTACTGCACATGGAATGCCACCTCCAAACTGCTATATGAGTCAAAACAATATGCTACTGGGCCCCACAAACAACCGAAGGTACACCCAGAGACAGCTGGATGTTACACAGATGACCCGAGTCATATCAGGGGTCATTTTGTCATTGCTGTACCTCCACTGAGCCAGACCAAGGGTAGGCCCAAGCACAGTCAACACCCAGAAAGCACCCAGGCATGCTGTTTGGAGTTGATATCTGTAGATATGAGGATTGCATGACACCTCCTGTAACCCCATGCAGGCATTTGGGGGGGAGATGATGCCAAAAATACACGGGGACCCCCTCTGGGCTCACCACCACATGCATTACAGGGACACCACTACTGTAGGGTTCTTGTACTGCATGGGGAATGCCACATCCAAACTGCTATACGAATCAAAACAATACACCATAGTGCCCTACAAACAACTGAAGGTATACCCATAGACAGCTGGATGTTACGCGGTGGACCAGAGTCACATCAGGGGTCTTTTTTACATCACCGTACCTCCGCCGAGCCAGACTGAGGGCAGGTCAAAGCACAGTCAACACCCAGAAAGCACCCAGGCATGCTTTTAGGAGCTGATATCTGTAGATAAGAGGACAGCATGACACCCATCTGCAACCTCCGTGCAGGCTTTTATGGGGGGAGATGATGTCAAAATTACACAAGGACCCACTCCGGGCACACCACCATATGCATTACAAGAATGCTGCTGCTGTGGGGTTCTTGTACTGCATGTGGAATGCCACCTCTAAACTACTACATAAGGCAAAACAATATGCCATAGTGCCCCACAAACAACTGAAGGTATGCACGGAGACAGCTGGATGTTACATGGTGGGCCAGAGTCACATCAGGGTTCATTTTGACATCACTGTACCTCCATGGAGCCAGACCGAGAGCAGGTCCAAGCACAGTCAACACCCAGAAAGCACGTAGGCATGCTGTTCAGAGCTGATAACTGTAAATATGAAGGCAGCATAATGCTTACCTGTAACCCCGTACAGGCTTGGGGTAGATGATGCCAAAAACACACAGGGACCCACTCTGGACTCAACACATGCATTACAGAGACACCACTACTGCGGGGTTCTTGTACTGCATGGGGAATGCCACCTCCAAACTGCTATATGAATCAAAACAGTACATCATAGTGCCCCACAAACAACTGAAGATATACCCAGAGACAGCTAGATGTTACACAGTGGACCAGAGTCTCATCAGGGGTCATTTTTACATCACTGTACCTCTGCCAAGCCAGACCAAGGGCAGGCCCAAGCACAGTCAACACCCGGAAAGCACCCAGGCACGCAGTTCAGAGCTGATACCTGTAGATACGAGGACTGCATGATGCCCACCTGCAACCCCATGCAGGCGTTTGGGGGGGTTGGGGAGATGATGCCAAAATTACACATGGACCCACTCCGAGCTCATGACCCCATGCATTACAGGAATGCCGCTACTGTGGGGCTCTTGTACTGCATGTGGAATGCCACCTCCAAACTGCCATATGATTCAAAACAATACACCATAGTGCCCCACAAACAACCAAAGGTACACCCAGAGACAGCTGGATGTTACATGGCAGGCCAGAGTCACATCAGGGGTCATTTTGACATCACTGTACCTCTGCCAAGCCTGACCGAGGGCAGGCTGAAGCACATTCAACACCCAGAAAGCACCCAGGCACACTGTTCAGAGCAGATACCTGTAGATACGAGGACAGCATGATGCCCACCTGCAACCCCATGCAGGCTTTTGGGGTTGGAGATGATGCCAAAATTACACAGGGACCCACTCCGGGCTCACCTCCACATGCATTACAAGGCTGCCACTACTGTGGGATTCCTGTACTACACGTGGAATGCCCCCTCCAAACTGCTATATTAGTCAAAACAATATACTGTAGTGCCCCAAAAACAACTGCAGGTATGCCGAGAGACAGCTGGATGTTACACTGCAGGCCAGAGTCACATCAGGGGTCATTATGACATTGCTGTACCTCTGCTGAGCCAGACCAAGGGCAGGCCTAAGCACAGTCAACACTCAGAAAGCACCCAGGCACTCTGTTTTGAGCTGATACCTGTAGATACGAGAACTGCATGATCCTGCCTCCAACTTCGTGCCAGAATACAGCACCTGGAATACAGGTGGAATACACCACCTGGGCCTACCTCAGAATGGTTGATTGCTCATGGCATTGTTCGTAGCATGCCGAGGGTGGGGTTGTGTGTTGAAATATGGACATAGGGGTACATCAGGGGTTGTAGTAATCTTGCATAAATATTTTCACACAGTACCAACATCATTATGCCACAAATTAGTTTAACATTCATAAGCAGTCTTAAATATTAAAAATGTTTTTGCAACATTACTACAACTCCTGATATACCACTATGACCATATTTCAACACACTGCCCCCCACCCCCCCCGCACGTTCAGAGCAATGCCATGAGCAAGCAGCCATCTTGAGGAAGGCCCAAGTGCTATATTTTTATCTTCACATACTACCATCATAATTTTGCCACTTAATGTAACATTTATAAGCAGTCTTATAACACATAAGCAGTAAAAATGTTTATGCATGATTACTACAACACCTGACGTCTCTCCATGAGCAGATTTCAACCCATACCACCACACTCCACAGCATGTTTGAACAATGCCATGAGCATGCAGCCATCGTGAGGTAGATCCAGCATTATGCCACCAATTAAAGTAACATTTATAAACAGGCATATAATAAATACATTTATAAAAAATGAAAAAATTACAGCACCTGGGCTTACCTTCAAATGGTTGATTGCTCATGGCATTGTTCATAATATGCCCGGGGGGGGGAGCTGTGTGTTGAAATATGAACCATATTTCAATACAAGGTCTCCTAGCCCCTATCGCATGTGCAGAACAATCCCATGAGTAAGCAGCCATCTTGAGGTAGGCCCAGGTGCTGCAGTTTCTATCTTCACACACAGTACCACCATTATTATGCCACCACTTAACGTAACATTTATAAGCAGCCTTATAAATTATAAGTTATAACACATAAGTGGGAAAAAATGTTTTTGCACCATCATTATGCCACCACTTGCAATGTTAATAAAGAAATCCAAAACCTGATTCCACAACCTACAATACTAAACATTACTGGCAAAACACATGCAAGTTCTATTCCTTAGGAGCCAGGATGTATGGTGCAGTTCAAATTTGCTGTTTTGCCACATTTAAAATATTATCAAAATGTGAAATCTGTATGGCCTTAATAAATCTCACATACAAACACGTTTAATCAAACCCACAGGTGCTGCATCTTTTACAAACAATTTTCCAGACAATTCCAGTATCCAACACACAGGTGCTGTTTCTACTGTTAGATTATGAATATGAATCACAGCCCAGATCACATCCCCAAATGCATGAAGTTTTACAAACATCAAGCACACACATAGGGGCTGTTTCTCCCACTTCAAACTGTGCAACTTTTAATATCCAATTTGTTCTCAAACATCTAGTTTACTATATAAGTCAGAGGCACATCCACATGTGATGCATGCCCCTTTAAAACATATTCCAGCATCACCATAGAAAACATAAGGTGCATGTAGAATACATTTAAGAAATATTCTACAGCAGAGAATGCTGCTGCTACAACAAATACTTAAATTTAAATGTTCCACACAAAAGCAGACATCTCCCGGGCTTTATTTACTTCAAAAAACAAAGTTTGGCAAACGTTTGTGCCCATTCTCTGGTGCCCATCCTCTATTTTGTTTTTGTCCCCTGCACAAAAGAACAAACATACTTATTTTAACATATTATGTGCCCCCAAACACAAAACAGCACAAATGCTGCCATAGATCTTTGACTCAGAACTCACCCCCCAAAAAGAAGCAGAATGCCAATGGCGATCCTTGCCAAAAAGCAACACCTGTATGGTGCACAGTACATAAAGCTCCCAGCTCCAGTGCAGCACACTGGCTCAAAAATGAATGATGGTGCTTGCTCCTTTTTCTCTACCCAGCCAAATGGGAGTACACACGGGAACAGTATGAATTTTGGCAAATCCTGAGAGTCCAAAAATACTGTGGGATATTCACACTGACTCCTGGTGATGTGGATAACATCCCGCATCATTACCTACATGGGTAACAACCAGACACTTTACCACCTGCTCAATTTTCTCTTCTTCTGCCTCCAAACAGGCAGCAGGCACCTCAATGTGCTCCATAGGAGCTTTCCAGGCAAAACAAATTAAACAAATAAAAAGGTGGAAACAAAACAAAAAAATATCAACATGTGCTCAGCTGTGTCAATGTAATTGCAACTAAATTGTACCAATGTAATTGCAACAAATTGTATAAATACATGAAACCACCCTGTGTATCTCTAAGGATGTGACTTTCATGCTGTACCCTAAATCTTGTGCTGTAACCTAAATTTGTTCTGTCTGTCCTCTATGTGACGAGGTACCTTTGGAAATGAGCCTCTGGCTCAAAGGTTGTAAACTGATGTACAAATAAATAAAAAATAATAAAAACAGCAACAAAGAAGTGCAAAAACAGAATAAATGAATGATGCATGTTGTTAAGACGCCACATGCAATGCAGGAAAGCAATATATTACATGTGGTGTCAAGCAAAAAGTTATAAAATATTACAGAAACACAAAACACACTCTGGAGTAACTATACATCCACTGCATGAATATGAAAGTTAACATTATGGCCTGTGCTTGCATTTCAGCAACTTTAATGGTCACAAAGATGTATAGCACAGCCATGTCACAAAATTGACACTTTTTAAAGCATTTTTTCACACTTAAAATGGCAACACAAATGGCAGCTCTATGAGCAGTAAAACAGCAATAAGCAAGACACAGCAAACATCCTTTGACATGCAATTCTTGCCAGAGAAAGCAGATGGTGAGGAGTGAAACTATTGGGTGTCATTTATAAGGACTACCAAGTGACATTTAATGTAATCATGCTGTCTCAACCACAGGAAAAAATATAACATTTGGTAATATAGAAAAAGTAATTTAATAACTCGATGTGATTAAAAAGACAATTATTGTATTGTTCGTGCAATTATTTTCTATACCCAGGAATGCACCACAGTTTGAATTTCCTGATAATACTAACTCATCACAAACAAAACACTGATGTCTAATATCAATCCTGCATGTACCTTAAAAAATAAACTTTAAAATACACAATAATTTTGTCACTCTGTCATCTAAAATAAGTGTAATACTTAAAAGATTGTGAATGCAAAAATATTTTTCAAGAGCAATGACAACTAGAGTTTCTCTGGTTCTTCCAGTTTGCAAAACTGTCATATCATTCAAAAAATATATATATATATATATATATATATATATATTTCTGAGTCTTTCGAACCCTTTGTGAGTTCTAGGTTCTTGCAGTTTCTTCCTCATCCTTATGGTTATCTTGGCTGAAGAAGGCAATGATATAGTCTACTGCTCTCTACAAACTCTCATGGTTTACTGCAGCATAAAGCCAAATCTCTGGCACCTGATTCTCCACTCTATTTAGCTAATACAAATGTCAGTTGCACTATTACAGAAAACTATTTAACCTTCAGCCCTTGACCTTCGGGTGTCCTTCAGTCTCCCATAACTTCCATGGCTACCAGCTTCCAACTTCCATCTTGGGACTTGAAACTAGGGATCTAAAGATCTTGAAGGGGGCTGAAAGAAACAAAAAGGGCTTTTATAAAATGCAGTTAGGCATATAGATGTAACCCCGATAAGCTCCTCCGCAGCTCACTCAGCCATGGTATTCTACTTTTGATACTAGACAATTGCAGGTTTGTATGACCACTCTTATGAAAAAGAAGATATCTTATTTCAGAATTTTAAATAAAAGAGTATGATGCCTTTCTACTAATGCACATAAGAAAGTACATAATTTCATTTGTTTGCTGACATATCTTAACCATTCATTCAAACAAGGTTATTCAATTCTCTTGAGTACTTGAGTTTTAAGAGCTTAACCCACCTTTTCAGAAGGTTAGCTCCACACTATGTGGAACATCATGTAGCTGACAAAATAAAGTATGCCAAGACAGAGAGTGCCATATTCAGAGCTGCAGATAGTGCAACACTTAACAAGCAGCACATATGTGCAGAAGTAATGCACACATTGTATAGATTAAGGATTAGTGGTGGGTGAAGTTGACAAAATTCGCTCTGCAGAAACTTTTGCTAATTGCTCTCAATTTACTTGGAGCATGATTCTGAAATTTGGCAATTCGCAGAGTAGGGGGTGTCCACTATGAAGTGTGAAGTTTCCACACAAAACTAACATTAATATCCCTGGTATCTAGTGGTAGTGCCCCCATGCCTCCTCCCTGGCACGCTATCCTGGTGTACAGTGGACCCATCCCCTCCGATCTCACCATAACAGCCCATATAACAATTTTATTTTTCATTAAATCCTTTCCCTGGTGTCAGATAGTGCCCCACCATCACCAGTAACCAGCCACAATACATCCCCCCCAGCTGCTGGCACCCTATTCTGGTGTCTAGTGGTTCCCCCGCCCCTGCCGATTACTGCCCGGCTGGCACCCACATCCACAATACGGTCTTATTAAAAATAAAGTTTCATTTCATCCCTGGTGTCTAGTAGACCTACCACTCTGTCAGGTAGTGCCCCAACCTGTTCCCCCCAACCCTGATCTGAGCAGGCCACCGGCACAACCCTCCACTCACCTCTACGACTGGCAGCCTGACTGAGCCCAATGAATGAGCACACACTTGTACGAGCACATGCTCATTCATTGACAGCTCATGGCCATTTCCTTCTGTTTTTCTGGGTGTAGATAAGGGAAGGGGGCTGCTCTGAAGTCCAGTGGGGAGGTGGGATGGGGGAATAGCACTGTAACCCCCAGAAGGTTGCACAATGCCATTCCCCCATCTCACCACCCCCACCAGTGACCGGAGCAGCCCCTTCCCCTTGTCTACACCCTGGAAAACAGAATGAAATGAACACAAGCTGTCAATGAATGAGTGTGTGCTTGCACAAGCATGCACTCATTCATTGACCCAGTTAGGCTGCCAGCCATTGAAGTGAGTGGAAGGCTGTGCTGGTGGCCCACTTGGGTCGGGGTTGGGGGGAGCAGGATGGGGACACTACCTAACAGGATGAGGGTGTGGGGCATCCACTAAACACCAGGGATTAAATTAAACTTTTTTTTAATAAGGCAGTATTGTGGATGTGGGTGCCTGCCAGGCAGCAATGGGCAGGGATGGGGGACCACTAGACATCAGGGTAGGGTGCCAGCAGCCATGGAGGGTGGATTTATTATGGCCAGTGTCGGTGGTGGGGGAGGCACTGTCTGACACTAGGGAAGGGATTTCATTAAAAAAAATATATATATATATATATATATATATATATATTTTTTGGGTTGTTGTGAGATTGCCGGGGGGGGAGGTACTAGACACCAGAGAGGGAAGACAGGCAGCCTGCTGTTGGGGGTGGGATGTGACTTCTACTTGCTTTGGGTTTTTTTAAGTGAAATTTGCATTTGAAACCCAAAAAAGCAAGGTGAAGTCACAATGGTGAATTCTGGGTAATTTCTATAAATTACACAAAGTGCTCCGTGAATGCGAATTTGGCAACTTTACCACAAATATGCCTGTGGAGAAATATTTTGATGCATCTCTACTAAGCATCAACATCTGATTACAATGTGCATTGCTATGTACATTGTACATCTCCTACACCCACCAGTGCACAAATGGCACCAATACACAGCCCAAAATAAAAGTTCCAAAATGCTGTCTTTTTGAGTGCTGAAATGCTACACAGCCAGCAGAACACAGCCAGAAACAACTGTACTGGCTAAGTGTCAACACTGGCCAAGCTCCAGGAACATCTTGTTCTCTTACAACTCACCTCTTTCCTCAACTCCTACTCATTTTAAGTCCCTTCCAGAGTGGTTTCAGGAAGTCCTACTCCACATTTTACCTCTGTCCTCTGACTAACTGACTCCATCCTATCCAATGTAGACCAGGGCAAAACTGCATCCATCATCTTTGTCAATTTTGCCAAACACTTCAGCCCTGTGTCACACCTCTTTCTCCTCAACAAGCTTAAGGCAGCAGGGCTCTCTGCATCCTCAGTTCACTAGTTCAACTCCTACCTACAGGGCAAGTTGCAAGCTGTCCATATTAAAGAAATCCTTTCCATTCCACTCCCTAACTGCTTCTGTGTCCCCCAAGGATATGTCCTGGGCCCAATGCTCTTCTGCATATTCCTAAATGACATCCCCATGCCTGTTCCTCTGCATCCAACTGCATGCATGCAGATGACACTGTGCTGTTTGCTTCTGACTCCTCTTCTGTTAGCATTGCTGTTAACATCTCCAACATGATTTTGACAGAGTTCAGCACTGGTTTGGTTGGAATGCCAAAAGAAACTGTCTCCATGACCTTTAGCTCCCAGCAAAGGCTTTCCAAAATGTCTCCCGCCTCCCATCCTTCCCCTCAATTAATGAAACTGCATTTGTAGAAATCTACTTTAAGTACTGTGGGGTTTGACTGGACTGGCACCTCGACTTCTTGGTGCACATTAATGCTATCCACAACATAGAAACATAGACTTCGACGGCAGATAAGGACTACTTGGCCCAACCAGCCTGCCCATTTCCCCACCTACTGAATAAGCTGCAGATTCTAGTTAACCAATAGCCTACTTCCTGCAACCCCCCAGTATAATTGCCTTATATCTGTCCCATGCATGTTTGAATTCCCTCACTATTTTAGACCCACAGACCTCCTCAGGAAGGAGGTTCCATGTATCCACCACTCTCTCCATGAAAAAAAATTTCCTCACTCCTCACATTACCCCTGAGCCATCCCCCCTCTATCTTTAAATTGTGCACCCTTGTTCTTACACATCTCTTTTTCTGAAAGATGCTACCCTCCTGGACTTTGTTGATTCCCTTGAAGTACTTGAAAGTTTCTATCATGCCCCCCCCATCCCTCCTTTCATCAAGAGTTTATATATTAAGCTCTCTCAGTCTCTCTTCATATGGTTTCTGCTGCAGACCCTGCACCATTTTAGTTGCCCTCCTCTGGACTGCTTCCATCCTGTCTATGTCCTCGCATAGATGAGGTCTCCAAAACTGCACACAGTACTCCAGAGGGGGTCTCACCAACTGTCTGTACAGAGGGATAACCACTTCCCTTTTTCTACTTGTGATGCCCTTTCCTATGCATCCCAGCATCCCCCTGGCTCTCTTTACTGATTTTTCACATTGCTTACCCACCTTTAGGTCATCTGATATGACTACCCCCAGGTCTCTTTCCATTTCTGTTGTTGTTAGTACCTCTCCTGCTACTGTGTACTCTTCTCCTGGGTTTTTGTTTCCCAGTTGCATTACTTTGCACTTCTATGCACTGAATCTAAGTTGCCATATGTCTGACCATTCCTCCAACCTTGCCAAGTCCCTTCTCATCCTTTCTACCCCCCGTGTATGAACTCTGTCACAGATCTTTGTGTCATCTGCAAAGAGGCATACCTTTCCCTCCAGACCCTCTGCAATGTCACCTACAAAGATGTTAAAGAGGACTGAACCCAGTAATGAGCCCTGAGGTATTCCACTAGTAACCCCCCTTTCTTCAGAATTGTTCCATTAACTATTACCTTCTGTGTCCTGTTGTGCAGCCAGTTTGCTACCTAGGCTACCACCCTGGGACCCACTCCCAGGCTGGCTACCTTGATTATTAATCTTTTGTGCAGGACTGTGTCAAATGCCTTGCTAAAGTCTAGGTAGGCCATATCCACAGCCCCTCCCTGGTCTATTACTTTGGTAACCCAGTCAAATAAATCAATTAGATTCATCTGACATGACCTTTCTGCTGTGAATCCATGCTGCTTTGGGTCCTGTGCCCCGCTGGCCTCTAGGTACTCAACAATCTTTTCTTTCAGAAGTGATTCCATCATTTTCCCTACCACTGAGGTCAAACTTACAGGCCTGTAGTTTCCTGCTTCTGCCTTGCTCCCACTTTTGTGAAGGGGAATCACATCTGCCCTCCTCCAGTCCTCAGGTACCACCCCATCCTGCCATGATTTATTAAAAAGTGTGGTCAGTGGTGTCACTAGGTCCTCCCTTAGTTCTTTTAGGATTCTGGGGTGAATCCCGTCAGGCCCCATTGCTTTGTCCACCTTGAGTTTTAGAAGTTCTCTAATGAGACATAGGCTTTAGAAGCCTGTTCTTAATCAGAAAATGCATTTTACATTAATTCCTTATTCTACCAGCTTCCTGAACAGATAGCACAAATTTTGAAAATATGTCCTCGATTTACGAGGCAGAAAGTTGAGAGGTATGTTTCCACAATACAAAGTGAACATGCATCCACAATAAAATTGTGATAAATAAATACGGAACAGAGTAAATGATTTCTAGCCCTTTAAATGTGCAACAATCTTCACCCCAAACTGGGAGAGCTGTATGGAAACAAAACCAGTATCCCTCTCCCTGTCCACAGAGAGCTAATAAAGAAGATGATTTTTTTCTGTCTTTCACTATGACAACATTGTCTACAATGCCAATCCCAAGTCTGCCCTTGCCAGACTGGATCCCCTCTTCCATTCTTTCTGCATCATTGCCTTGGACTAATTCCCTCCCATGTACACAGTATATCTACTTCTCCATCTCCCTCGCTTCCCTTGCTGCCAGACTCCTCATAGACTGTACCACCTTCACCTCCAAATTCTGGTTTGGCTCTCTACCCACCCTACCTCTCTTCACTCCTTTCTTCCCCCCAATCTTTCCTGCTACCCTTTGTAGAACATCGTTTCCTGTGCCCTCTCCCTTCTAAGCAAACTTCCATAAGCCAAGCTGTCTTGTCATATATTTTCTAAATGCTGGTCTTCCCTCCACCATCTCTTCACTCAAATCCCTTATTTGTGACTTCGCCACACTTCCTGCAACTGTTCCTGATCCCTGACCCTTGAATTCCCTCCTCCCATGTTGTTGATGTCCTCCTTGCCACCCCTCCTGACTGCGAGCAGCTACTACCCCCAAGGGTAATGCATCTTAATCTGTTAATATTATCTGGTGTTACTCTTCTCTTGAGCCTATCTCCCCTGCTGGCTGTTAGCTGACACCAAAGCATTCTGAATGATGGTAATCTGCTATTACCTGGCATTGCTCATTGTACTGTATAGGACCTATAAGTTAATTTGCATTATACTTCATCATTTTTGTGTAGCCCTGAGTATTCTGCCTGTAAATTGTGATTGTAAGCTGTTATTTATTTTTATTGTATATTCTATTTTAGCTACTACACCATACATCATATATTTTCACTTGCATATCATACACTGTATACCCCCCTTCCCCATCCTATCAGGATGCACCTGGAAATTAGCTGTTACTAGCTCAGTGTGTCTGTCCTGATGAAACCTTTGAACCAAATAAACAAAACAAATAAAAAAACATTTTGAGGTAGCAGGGAGGACATACAAAACAGCAAGATGACACTAGTGACAATAACCATGCACAGGCTGCAGTACACAAGTGCCATGGACAAATGTAGTTTCAAGCTTCCAAGGAGTGCTTCTGACAGAAGTATGTTGCAAAACATCTGAACAGGGGAAGGAACATATTCAGGGTCCTCCCTGATGAACTAATAGTAAGCTGAAATGGCAAGACAAGGCAAAGTGAGGCAGAAGCACATCCAGGAACTGGAACAGCACCTGTGACAAGGCCAATGGTTAATGCTGTTTGACACCTGGAAGCTGCCTGTGGCCAAAGGGCACATGGCTGCTGTCATTTTGAGCTCTAAACTCACTGCATGGCTCCTCAGTTTCGGTGTTTGTATGTCCTCATGCAGCAGCTCACAAAGGTAGTTTAACATTGTCCTGTCTGTGCATTTAGAGATGTCGGGAGGGCAGTCAAGATTGCAAAGGCAGACACAGAAGAAAAAAGTACTTCCCATAGTAATCCTCTTTTTTCCCAATGATGCTCAGACTTTCATAACTTTGTGCAGTCAGCCTGGTGGGTTGGACTGCCCGGGGAGATGGAACACATGCAAATGATGGAATTCTTTGCACGTGAGCATCTTTCAAATACTGCCTCTACCAACTGTAGTGTTCTATGCCCTTCAGATCTGTAAGAAGCCTGGAAGTCAGGCAACATGGAAAAATCCGACAACTAATTAATTAAAACATTTTTTAGGATTAGCCTAATAAAACAACTTAGTTCAAAAAACCTCCAAGAGAGGGGCTCTATCTATATATAACAATGGTGTTCACCATACAGTGAGAAAAACTATTAAGAGAGACAGAAAACTCTGTTAAAATCTGTCTAGCATAGAGAAGTGTACCCAAAAGGGTATGGCTATGTGGCACTAGCATGCAGAATGCAGAGGCTGAAGTTCTGGAAGGGGAAGATGGGAGGAAGTTATGAATGTCTGAGCATCACTGGGAAGAAAGAAGATTACTACCCCCAGTAATGCTCAGACCATTCATAACTTTGTGCCAGCTACCAAGCAGTACCCCCTGGTGGTGGGCACAGAACTTATTTTGGAAACAGACTTTGCAGAACTGCTGTGCCAAACTTGGACAAAATGGGCTGGATATTCAAACTGCACCCAAAAAGTTCGCAAGAGCAGCAGCAAGCACAAGTCCATTGCGCCCATGCGCAATAGACAAGATATAATTAAAAAAGGAGCAAGCCAAATTGCGCCAACAGCTAATGTCTGAATATCACACAACCTGCGCCATAGAGCAACTAGGGAGGGGAAGCTGAGCAGATACGATGCGCTATGGTGCAACAAGGGATGGCCAGCTGAGCAGCCCAGAGGCGCCATAGCACAAGCAGGGAGCCCCACAGCAGCAGAGCAATGTAACTGCACAACCAGGGAGGTAGGTAGGGGCCCACCACCCATGCCACAGATGGGCACAGGAACACACAGCAGAACTGACAATGCGCCCCCACACCCCAAGCACAGCACAACTGGGGGAGGGCTGGACTATCCACCGGCCCATGGGGACAAGCAAACAATGCACAGCTGGGACATGGTGCCCCAGCTCACCCACCGGCAAGCTGAGACTGCCACACAAGGAGGGCGGACCACCCCGTGCCACACCAGCCCCCCCAGTGCACAGCACACTCTGCACCGTGACTCCCAGACACCCCCCATGAGCAGTGACCACCACTGCAGGAAACCCCATGCACACCACCACCGCAACTGTCACACTGCAACCTTGTGTACCACAGAACCATACAAGCCAGCCCCACCATGAGCACCCAGTAGTGGGTGGCAGCACACGGCAATGCAACAATGGCAGATGCAGTGCCAACATGCACAATCCCCCTGAGGCACAGCTGAGAGACCGACCATGCGTTGGCACATGAGATACCCCACATGGGAAAGGGCATGCTCCTGACACCACCACCACCATTGATACAGCACCCTGCACAGTAGACAAGTGACACATCCCAACCCACCACTAGCAACAGCAGCCAGCACAGACACCCACAGTGATGCATGGAAGCATGCATCACACCAGAGGCAACACAGTGCAGGGGCAAACACACACCCATACCCAAGGGGACAATAACACAGGGACGCAGTAGTGTGGCAACCAAGCCCCCAGTATGGGCCCATGAAAACTGAGCACACACAGCCTGCAGTCCTCCATGGCACAGGAGTGACACCCACCCTGTGCAGGCACTGTGGTCCCATACGCCACCATCATATGCCTGGAGCACAAGTCACAGACAGTGGTGCACAGCCCCTGCAACACACACAAGCCACAGCATGGAGGTGCGACATCAACTGCAGAGGCCACAGTGTCACCCGAGGCAAACATGCACCACACCAGTGACAGGAGGCAACCCAGCATTGTGATGGTTACAGTGGATGACCTGTATGGACAGCCACCACTGACATGGCAGCAGACCTTGCAGGCCACAGACATGCAAGGGTGTCAGCTGCACAGGCCAAGGATGGGTTGACAGTGGCACAATGGACACAGAGCATGCACCATGGACCACTGCACACACTAATGCAATGCACAGGGAACAACACACACACCACAGACACCGACTGATAGCTACTCCCCACACCATAGACACTTCCCATGCACATACACACATACCCATGACTGCACCACCCCAGATGCCATGCACACCACTGCAGCTGAGCACCTATAGCCAGCTGCAAATCAGAGACCACCACAGTATTCATATCAAAATATTTATATTGCAACATATAAAACACAACTATATACAGAACTATGTACATATGGGGGGAGGGACAGAAACAAGGTGGGGGTGGGTAAGGGGCAGGAGTGAACATATGGGAGAGGGAAGGCGGTGTGTGAGGGTTGGTCAAAGGGGGAAAGGTGTTAGTAGGCACATGG
The DNA here is from genome assembly GCA_016271365.2 of Neoceratodus forsteri. Classification (NCBI taxonomy): domain Eukaryota; kingdom Metazoa; phylum Chordata; order Ceratodontiformes; family Ceratodontidae; genus Neoceratodus; species Neoceratodus forsteri. Next base: position 1,307,261,111 of record CM057458.1, read on the forward strand.
GGACATCAGTGGCCGACCTGGTCCTCCTTCGCTTGGCGCTGTCATGTGGCCCTTCTCCTCCTCCTGATACCATGCCAGTGCATGTCCCTCAGGATCTGCAGGGACTCCCTTGCCATCTGCAGCAGCTCTTGCACAGTCTGCTGTATCCGCAGGAGTAGCCATTCACCTAGGACGAGGGATCAGAGTCAATAGGTGTGACTGTCCATTCCCCTGCAGCCCACCCATTATGCATGGCATACAGCCATTTGCAATGCTCCTGTGATGGTGTGTGCCCACCCACAGTGACCATGTCCACAAGACATGCCCAACCAGGCAGCAACAGCTATGTGGACCGCTGAACACACCCACCACCCATGTCCTGCACAGCACCACCAAGGCCGTACAGTAATGTGGCAATGCGGTGTGCAGGCAGTGCCACAGCCATGTGCCCAGTGCATGCATGGACCACCATTGATGCACTCCCAGACATGCAGTGCCACTGGACAGTGCTGACTGTCACAAGTCATGTGCATGGCAGTGGTGTCCATGGATGGTGGCCATGCCCTGCTTCCCACCCTGTTACACAGCATACAATAGTAATCATGGTGTCATAGCACTCATCCTCATTGGGCCAGTGTTGACGATGGTGCTGGTCTCTGACCCTCCTGTGCACTGCGTCCTCCTTCCGCTGCCACTCCCCCATCCACCGCCACTCATCCATGCCTGTGGGGGAAACAAGGAGAGAAAAACATCAGTACAATCCCAAAGCAAAGTCCCCCTGCCCCAATGTGTGTGCCCACCCACCCAGCCAGACCCATCAACCCCATACCCTGTAAACACCGCCACAGCCAACCCTAGACTATCCCTCCCCTATGTGCTGGACACATAAGACAGTGTTACCCATATGGACAATACAAGTGTGTAGACGTATCACCCACCTGGACGAGGCAACATGCCCCTCCTGGCACACGACCGCAGACAGGCAAGTAGCTCTGGCTCCCTCCTCCTGAGGTCCCCATAATGGTGCTTGCACTGCTCTGAGGTTCTCCTGCATCCAGTGGCCACCTCCAGGTCAGTGGCCACCTCCTGCCAGACCTGGGTCCTGGCCCTGTCCAGTGCCTCATTACCGAACAGTGGGTCATAGTGTGGCTCTACAATGGCCACAAGGTTGGCCAACTCAATGGCACTCCATTGTGGGGCTCTCTTGCATGCCATCTCAACTGCTATAGTAGGCAATATGGCACTCTGCAGCGCGGTACCCCACGTGGAAATGCTGCGTGGAACAGCGCCACTATTACCTATCCGCTGTTACCGAACAGCGCGATAGAGGTGCAGCCATGGCGGATGTATGGCACCAAGGGGGCAAAGGTTGGGCACAGGGTCATGGGTCTCTGGTGCAAGGCCACGCACAGTGCCATTGGACTATGTGTCTAGCGTGATTAGTTGCCTGTGTGCCAGCGCAACAGCGAACTATCATGCAGTTGTGCCACAGCGCCATGTAGTGACCCTCACTATAGCGCCACTGGCACAATGGTGGCCATGCCCTGCATTGCCTACCGTGCACAGCACGTCATCAGCATGGCAGACGCCTGTGTAAGCTATCTGGGCATGCGCAGTGAGGTGTACTATGCATGCCAAAGAACTACGCCATTGGCTCAGCACATTCAACACAATTGCGCAAAGCGCAATGGCGTGATATTCAGCCATCATATGCTAATCATCCGATCAGCCATTCAATGGTGCAGCAGCATGATTTACATCTAATTAAACTTGCTCCTCACCTAATTTGCATGGATTGCGCTATATAGATGCGACAATGTTCTGCAGTGGCCATATTTGGTTACTGCAGTTTATTGGTGAGTTGCATGCTGTGTGGGGGTCTGGACTGTGGTATCAGTGACATGCTTTGTACTGCACAGTCACAGGTAACCACTGTCATCCTTACAGGCTAAATAATGACCGAGCGAAGTCTGGGTGAGGAGGACTACGATGGTGGGCAGAAGAAGAGGCCCAATTTCACAAAGGCCGAGACAGAGGCACTCTTCTAGGCCTACCTTGATAAGAAGCCACTGCTCAGTGGATGGCGGGGCATCCCTCTGGCCCGTGCTGCTGCATGGGAGGAGGTGGCACGTGCTGTCAACCTGCAAGGCAGCCACCAGTGCTCCATGCAGGAGTGTAAGAAGAAGATGGGTACTGACAGGAGAAGGGTGAAGGAGAAGGTGGCTGCCATCAGGGCGGTACGTGCTGCAACAGGCGGGGGTCAGCCAGAGGTGGTGCAGCTCACACCGGCAGAGGACAGGCTTGCTGCAAGCATGCAGCGCAGTGCCATAGAGGGCATTCCAGGAGGTAGCTTCCAGACGGGTGGTAGCCCATCACTGCATGGTAAGTCATGGTCTGTCTGGGGGGGCAGGGTAGGTCACACGCAGTAACATGGCTTTACTTTCTGTTACAGATCCTGCGCATCTGCAGGGGTCAGCAGTGGAGGGCCTGTCCACTGCGGACAATCATCTGGAGTTGGAGGAGGGACCATCCACCTCCACAGGTATATGTCCAGCATTGCAACAGTGGGGCTGCCTGGCTATCCACACTGATGTCATTGAGACAGGTGTGGGGGAAGCCCTTCCTGTGTCTCAGCGTTCTGGCATCCAAGGATGCCAGCACACTGTGGCTGTGGCAGAGATCTGCATCAATGATGAAGACACGACCATCATGGGAAGTGACATGTGTGTGCCATGGAATGGACACACAGCAGGCCAGCTCACGCCCATGGACCTGACTGGTGAGACGTGTGGGCCAGCGTGTCAGCACAGTCCCAGGCTATGCCTGTCAGCACCAGTGGGGCAGCACCGATGGCTGGTAAGGACAGTGGGACTGTTGCGGCCACAGCGGAGACATGACAGATCCCTTGGGCACAGCAGGTGGAGGGGCGGCAGCAGCAGTCGACTGGGGGTTCAGGGTTCAGCGGTGGTGTCCGTGCACCACCTGTGAACTTGCCCATACCTGGTCCTGGTGAGCAGTGCCCACCCTCAAGGGGTGCTGAACATCAGGCCCTTGCATACCCTGAGGGACGGGATGCCGAGGTGGCAGACGACCTCTTTGACAAACACACCCGCCTACTGCAGGCATCGGTACAGCAGCAGATGCAGCTTGCAACATCCGTGGAGGCACTGTGTGTGGCTCTGGAGTGGGCCGAGGAGCGACGCAGCAGAGACACCAACAGGATCATGTCACGGATTGACCATTTGCGGGAGGATGTGACCGCTGCCATTGACAGGCTTGCACAGCCGTTAATTGCTGTCATGGCCACAATGGGCACACAGTCAGGTGCCCATGCATCGCTCACACCACGCAGTGCGCTGTCCACTCCTCATTCCCGGCGTCATGTGACACACACCCTGTCGACGCCGGGTTCAGCTGTGGGCATCCCGAGTACTCCTGGTGCAGGAATATTTGGTGTGCTGCAGACCCCTGTGCGGGCACAGTCGCAATCACGCTGTGGAAGCCCTGGTGGACAATCGATGCCACCCCATGAGGCCCGTGGTCAGCCAGCCAGTGCTGCTGGGTCTCAGCGGGGCTGCCCACGCATCCAAGGTGGGCGTGGCACTGTGCCACAAGACTGACCTGCCTCCCAGCGCGGGTACTGTCTGGTGCTGCCCTGTGTGCATTGTGAGTTTCAGTGGGCAGTGCACGGGTGGGTGCCCGGCCCTGCACGCAGACACATGGTCCACCTGCACACCCTCCCGGCTGCTGTCCACAGGTACGTGTGCATGACGATGCCTGCATTGCGCTGTACACCAAAGTGCAATGGTGCCCAGCATCTGACACATGCGCATGGACAGTCAGTGGACGTGGTGGCCTGTGAACATGTGTGTTGCTAGTGTTTGTGTTCTAGCTCGGTTTTGCACCTGACCCCTGTGCACTTTGTGCCTATTGTGTGTGTGCGTGTGTGTGTGTCCATCCATGTGGCATGTTACTGTTCACCCCTCCCTGGTTGTATGTGTGTGCTTCTGTGCCATGCCACATCCCTTGCCAGCATGCGCACCTGGTGTGTTTTCATGCATGTATGTGGGTTGTGCCCTAGCCACTGGTGGTTGCACATGGCACCATGACTTACCTGTGTTGGCTGAAGTGCTCCTCTGTGATGGTGTCCCGGTGCAGCTGTGCCAGCTGGATCAGTTGGGGGTCCTGTCGGCCAAGGAGGGGCTGCCTATCCCCATCATCGCCGGCGTCACCGTCATCCCCATCGCTGTCCCCCTCTTCAACCTGTACGGCTATCCCACAGTCTTTGGACATGTTGTGAAGGATGCAACAGGCTATGAATATCCCACAGGCCTTTGAGGGGCTATACTGTAGGGCACTGCCAGAGGTGTCCAGGCAATGGAAATGCGCCTTCAGCATCCCAAACACCCACTCAATGATGTTGCGTATGATGGCAAGTGCCTCATTGAAGCGTTGCTGCGATGGGGTCATGGGCCACCGGTAGGGTGTGAACAGCCAGGGACGAAGTGGGTATCCACTGTCACCTGTGTGAAGATAGTGGAGGTTAGTGTCTTGTTCAGCTTCAGACTGCCCCAAGCCCTGTGGGCCACACCCATGGCACCTCTGGCCACACCCCCCCTTGCCCACGACATGTCAGTTCTACATACATACTCACCCGCTAGATGACCTATGGGGATGTCCCCACTCTCGAATCGGTGGCACAGTGCCGACTGGCGCCAGATGAAGGAATCATGTGCTCCCCCAGGGAGCATGGCAAAGACATTACGGTTCATGTAGGCAGCACCATCCGGGCCAGGTGGTGTGCGTATGGCCACATGGGTGCAGTCTATCACCCCTAGCATGCCAGGCATACGTGCTACCCTGTGGAACTCCTGTATGTTTGCTGTGCACTCCACCAGTGCTGGGGAAATGGATGTACTCCGCAGCATGTGGCAGCAGTGTGCTGAGGAATTGGGTGAGGATGCGTGACGTGGCTGACTGTGTTATGCCTGTGGTGTCCCCTGTTGGTCTCTGGAAGGTACCCGTGGCGAGCAAGCACATGCAGGCTGTTACCTTTGTCTCCACTGATAGAGCATGACTCTGTTGTGTGGGTGCCTGCATCACATCACTGCACAGCTCACAGAGCCACCTCAGTATTGCCCTGTTCAGGCGGCACTGGCCCACAATCTTGATATCTGTGTACAGCTCAAAGCTGGTGCGGGCTCGGTACTGCCTGTTTGGGGCATACCGCCGACAGGCCCTTCCACAGCCACGTCCCCCTGCAGCATGCCTTCTCACGCCCCTCATTACAGCATCCATGTGGAAGGGGGCACTGGCCATGTTCCTGGCTTGCGTTCCCCCCCAGCAGCTGTTGCTTTGTTCCCCCCACTGTCCTGACTGCTATCTCCCCTGCACCGGGTACACCTACTGGCCTCTGCTTTGTGTGGCCCCACACACGTTCCCTTGCCCCTCTAGTGTGGTGTGGTTTCCCTGGCCTGCCCTCTTTTGTGCTGCTTTCCTGTGTCTGTCTCTCCCCCTGCCTCATGTGGCTTCCCTGTAGCGTTCTTGCGCCTCTTCCTTGCTCCTTTTTATTTTGGCTCATTTCCGCTATGGCGCAACTTCCGCCTGCTCCACTGTTGCGCATTGCACAAGTCTTTGAACATCGCACTGCGCACTTTATGCATGGTTCCTCCCCCTTTGGTTGCGCAAGCCTTCATTATCATTGCGCTGTTGCTCAGCATGTTTTCAGTGGCGCAACTGCCTCCTGCTGAATATCGCAGAATGGAGCATTTTCTGACTTGCGCTGGCGCAACCCTATTGTGCATTGTGCAACCCTTTTGAATATCCAGCCCAATATCTAAATTATAATGCTTTGTAAAGGTGTGTACTGATTTCCAAGTAGCTGCTTTACAAATGTCCAATAATGGCACCTCCCTAGCAGCTGCAATAGTGGCAGCTGTTCCTCTTGTTGAATGAGCCCTCAACCCAGCTGGGGACTCTCTACCCGCTTTAGTGTAACAGAATTGAATACACTGGACAATCCACCAAGAAATTGATCTTTTTGAGGCTGGTTTGCCCATTCCAACATCCCCATATGTAAGGAAAAGTTGTTTCTTGTCTTGCCTATGGTCTTTAGTAGCTGTCAAGTAGTAGCCGAGAGCTCTTTTCACATCCAGACTAAAAGCCTTCTTTCACCAGAGCTTGTATGGTCTGTGAAGAAGACAGGCAGAGTGACTGATTGGTTCAGATGGAAATCTGAAACCACTTTGGGAAGGAATTGTCTGTCTGTTCTGAGGACTACCTTATCCCTGTGGAAGGAAATGTAGTCCTGCTCAACACAGACAGCCTGACTCTCACTGATTCTTCTTGCTGAGGTAATTGCTACCAGGAAAACTGTTTTCCAGGTAACATACTTTAAATGGGCTGTAGCCATGGGCTCAAAAGGAGCCTGCATCAATCTGGCTATACATACATTAAGATGCCAATCGGGCACTGGTGCCTTGTGAGGAGGGTGCAAATGCATCAGGCCTTTGAAAAATCTTTTGAAAATGGGATCTGATGCTACAGGCACCTTTGTCCTAGCAGAAGGGTATGCAGATACTGCTGCAAGGTGAAATCTTAAAGAACTGGGTTGCAGACCTTGTGAATGTAAATGAGTCAGATAATCCAACACCACTGAGACCCCTGCATCATTTTGGGTGAAGTTTCTACCAGAGCACCAGAAAGAGAATCTTTTCCACTTAGCAAAATAAGTTTTCTTAGTGGAAGGCTTCCTATAACCTTTCAAAATGTTTAATATAGCTTCAGAAAGGTTCAAGCCTGAATACTCTAATTCCTCAAGAGCCATGCCTCGAGGTGGAGGGACTTGAGATTTGGGAACAGCAATGTTCCCTGATTGGAGGTTAGAAGATTGTGCCTGAGAGGTAAGCTTACTGGCTTGGTCACTGCCATGGAGAGCAGAAGAGAGAGTACCATGGCTGCCTGGGCCAATCTGGAGCTATCAATATCAGAGAAGCTGAGAGGGATCTGAGCTTCAGCAGTACCCTGAAAACTAGAGGAAAAGAAGGAAAGGCACAGAGAAACTTGCCTGACCAATCCAGTACCAGGGGCGTCCAGAGGGATTGTGCCTTGGGCTAGTGGCCTGCAACAATACTGAGGCAACTGGTGGTTCTGGTGGAATGCGAACAAGTCTATCTCTGGAATGCCCCACCTGCTGAAAATTACCTGCACCACCTACTTGTTCAGTGTCCATTCGTGATGGGACTGATTGATCTGACTCAGTGTGTCTGCCAAGATATTGTCCTTTCCTGGCAGATGGATGGCTTACAGGGACACCTTTAGAGAATATGCCAGAGTCCAAATTCTCATGGCTTCTGTGCATAGGGGACCTGATCTGGTGCCATCCTGCTTGTTTATGTAATACACAGTGGTGGTATTGTCCGTTCTGACTTGTACCACTTTGCCCATTACCAGTGTAGAGAAAACTTTTAGTGCTAGCCACACTGCTCTGAGTTCCGGCAAATTTATATGCTGGAGGGACTCTGCCCCTGACCAGGTACCCTGAGTTGTGTGCTCCCCTAGATGGGCACCCCAGCCTAGAAGGGATGCATCTGTTGTGAGGACCAGAGAAGGATCCTCCTTCTGGAAGGGGACTCCCTGCCTTAGGTTGGATTCCTTTTTCCACCACAAGAGGGCTTATAACAGAGGCCTTGTCACTGGAATGAGTTTTGAAAAGGGATCTTTTTCTGACTCCAGTGACTCCTGAGGTGAAACTGGATGTCTCTGATGTGAAACCTGAAACCCTGCACTGTGCCTGTTGAGCAGCCATATGACCCAAGAGCTGCAGGAATTGCCTGGCTGTTTTTTGACCGTGCAACTTGAAGGAGTTTGCTATGGCCTGAAGACTTTGCACCCTGTCTAGTGGTAAAAAGGTCATGGCCTGTAGGGTCCTGATCTCTGCCCCTATGAACTGTAAAGTCTGTATAGGGGTGAAGACAGATTTTTTCTGGTTTACTATGAAACCCAAGGACTCCAAAAGATCCTGTGTGAGCTTTAAAGAGGTTGTGACCTGTTCTGGTGATTTGCCCACTACCAGCCAGTCATCCAGGTATGGGAAGGCAGTCACTGCCTGTCTTCGAAGAAATGCCACCACAGCTGCTAGGCATTTTGTAAACACCCTTGGTGCTGAGGAAAGGCCGAAGGGCAGGGTTGCAAACTGATAATGACCTGACTGGAGTCTGAATCTGAGATATTTCCTGTAAGATTCTTTAATGGGGATGTGGAAATAAGTGTCCTGTAAGTCCAGAGATGCCAGCCAGTCCCCTTTTTGGATTGCTGGCAGAATCCGAGCCAAAGTGACCATTTTGAACTTTGGCTTTTTCAAGTGCTTGTTTAAAGCTCTGAGATCCAAAATTGGCCACCACTCCCCATTTTTCTTTGTAGTTAGGAAGTACCTGGAGTAAAAACCTCTTCCTTTCAGGGTTGCTGGGACTAGTTCCACTGCTTTCAGCTGAAGCAGCTTCTGAACCTCTGCCTCTAGCAACGAGATTTGTGCTAGGGGTGGGGAGGTGGAAATTCTGTTTTTTTTTTGAGGAAGAAATTTGAACTGCAGAGACAGACCTTTGCCCACTACCTCCAACACCCACTTGTCTGTGGTGATGGTTGACCAGAGGGGGAGAAAATGGGATAGTCTGCCTACAACAGGTAGGGAGGATGTGGCCTGCATCTCAGGGGTTCTTTTTAGGTTGGGGTTGAGGTTGTGGCTGAGCCCCTCGCCTACAGCCCCTTCTACCCCTACCCCTTGAGTAGCATGTGGGGGGTACTGCTGGTATTGGGGCATGGCTACTGGCTGAAAAAAGGGTCTTGATAAGAAGGAATGACCCCTAGCCCCCCTTCCATAGGGCCTGGTGGATGAAGAAGCTCTGTCTCTAGCAGAGTTACTTCTATAAGTAGCCTTATATTCATCCACCTTTTTCATATAGGCCACTGTGGACTCCCCAAAAAGCGCATTTCCTTCTAATGGGAAATCCAGGGCCTTTGACTGGGTATCCTGAGTGAGGTTTGTGGCCCTAAGCCAAGCAAACCTCCTCTGAGCCACTGTATTAGCCATCCATCTGGCTGCAGTGTCATTTAGATCAGCAGCCATTTGGAACTGGTGCCAGCTGCCTCTAGCCCAAACCTGGCAGTTTCCGACAGGTCATCTGACAAAGGTGAGGTGGCCTCCATGGACATTGCCAGTACCGACTGCCACAGGGATTTCTGATACTGGGCAGCATAAGCTTGAAAAGTAGCCTGTCTCATGGCCAACTAGGCTGACAAATAGCCCTTTTTGACCATATTTTCCAATTTTCTGGAGTCCTTGTCCAGTGGGTGTGAGGACAGAGGGACTTTAGCTTTATCACAGGCAGCTTGCTGTATTACCCCTTGATGATCAGGATGGGAGAACAGGAAATCAGCTCCCTCCCTGTACAGCTGGTATTTTTTATCTATTCGCTTGTCAATTGGAGGAATATAATTTGGGGTCTGCAGGAGCTTCATAGCATCCTTCTTGAAGAATTTATATACTGGGAGGAGGAGGGCCTTTGTGGGTGTTAAACCCATCATACTGAGGTACTCAATCTCCTCCTCATCTTCCACTTGTTCTGTTGTGGGCAATATCCAGAGCATCTGCCATTTTCCTTATGAAAGAAAAATGGGAGGAAAAATCCTCAGACACTCTGGGAGGTGAGCCAAATTCCTGCTCAGAGGACACCTCTGGGGGGATAGGTTCATCCTCCTCATAAGGCTCATCATCCTCTTCAAAATAATGTTGCTCCGGAGCAGGGGGCAACACAGTAGTAGCAACCTGGGGGCCCTGGGAAGGGGCAGGAGGCTGAGGGATGATGCTCTGCAGAGCCTGAATAATTTTAAATGCCAGAGCTATGTCCTGAGCTGAAGGCATAACAGGCTGATGCGCAGAAGTCCCTGGTTTAGCAGCAGAGGGTTCTGCATGCTTGAGCTTCTTTAATTTCTTTAGAGGAACCAGAGAGTCAGCAGGTTCTTTCCCTCTTTTTGCCCCTTTTTCACCCGTATCAGGGACAGGGATAGAAGCACTCATTAATTCAACCACAACAGACTGGGGTGTCAGCTGGTCAGAGCCTGAGGGACCCCTAGGAAACTTTTTATTAAGCCTTTCAAGGCGCTTTTCAACAGTTTTTTCTGGGAATGTTTTACATATCTCACATTCCTGGTCCAAATGTTCAAAACCCAGACAAGCTACACATAAAGTGTGCTTGTCTGCCTTGGCAAACACATCTCCACACTTTAAACAGTTTTTAAAACCAGGCTCCCAGGTTCTCTTCTTAGGTTTTTCAGTCATGGTGAAAGATAAAGTGAAAAACCTCAACCACTAAATGCTAATGAGGTTATTTAAGCAGCTGAAAAAGGGGTTTTCCTTTTTTTTTTTGCGGTCGGTTCCAGAAACGATAGGGAACTGATGGAACCAAGAGAGGAGATGAAATATGAACCGGTTCAGCGGTTCTGTAACCGATAAAAAGTGGTTACAAGTAAAGTTTTTAAGGACCAAAATTTAGCGATAATGAACAGGTTCTTTAGTTAGAGAACCGAAATAAAGTTAAACTAACTTGGATCCCTCACGGTTATGCCGAACCGCGAGGAACCGAGAAAACAACAATTTAAACAATAGTAAACTAAATGTAAACTAACAATTAATAGAGGCAGTAAAAGAAACTAAATATACTTATGGTTTTTGATTTTTTCTTTCTTCTTCACGCAAAAGAGGGCGACAGAGACTCCGAGCGACCAGACTTTCAGGCGGAGAGAAAAATCTGAAGGGCTTAGAACATTACAGTTGGTAGAGGCACTATTTGAAAGATGCTCACATGCAAAGAAGTCCATCATTTGCATGTGTTCCATCTCTCTGGGCAGTCCAACCCACCAGGCTGATTGCACAAAGTTATGAATGGTTTGAGCATTACTGGGATTAGAAAGAGCAATTACTTACCAGTAACAGCAGATCTTCAAAATATTCTCCTCCACTGGGACATACCTTTGGCACTGTAAGCCGTCAGTGTCATAACTACTCAAAAACCTTTTGCTAGTCTAAAAACATGGGCTTCCCCAGTACTCCTCAGATCACTGCCAGAGACAAGCTTAGAGGATCTCTTACTATGAGGAACCAGGAGACCAGACCATTACCAGACACAAAAGGAGATGCATAGGACTGTGCAAAAGAATAAACAAAAGGCTCTTACAGACATGTCCAGACAAGGCACTTGGGAAACTGCCAGCAAATACCTCAGCAACAAAAAAAAGGGGGGAAGGGGTGCACTGTGCTTCAATGGAGGATATTTTCTCAAAGATCTACTGTTACTGGTAAGTACATGCTATGTCTTCATCAAGGATATTGTCACCAGAACCAATATCAAAACCCAAAACATACCCAGTACAAGAACAAATGCCCATGCCAAGGTTCATATGAAAAAATTCCAAATGTGATGTGTTCTGGTGTGGTGCAATCAGTCTTTATTAGGCTATTCACTAACTAAATAAAAAAGTATGCTCAGAATCGCATTGCAAGAACACATAAATTCTATATTTTATCCAGTAGGAAGAAGAGGCAAAATAACATTTTCATATTCTTAAAAGCAATAAGTAAAAGACAATCACGTCATGTGTCTGGCTGTGAAGGAGTTATATTCAGGGATACAGAACAAACTCACCTAACCCAAAGTATATAAATGTTCACAGTATATACATGTATAGTTCCCATATACAGTAGGAATCTGCTCATACATATTATGTGTTAGCCCAACAAACAGCTTACACATTGTAATCTAATATTTCTAACACCAAACAGTATTTCAGCAGAGCCTAAATAAAGCAAATATTCCCTAAAAAGCAATTTTTCTTGGGCTGTGTCCTATGACCACTAGTCTTCTTTCATGAGAGAACTAATGCTAGAAGCTAAGAACTCATCAATTTCTTATGACTTTCTCTCTGTGAACTATCAGCAAAGTGCAGCCATGCTGAGAAATGGTCTCATAATTTCCAATAAATAGCAGCATGAAAACAGGGTTATTTCTGAGTTGCCATCTAGTTTTTATTTTTTTTTTACCAATTATTTTACCAGGTGAGACACACTAAGCTGAAAGCTTGTTTGCAGGTACAACCTGGGAGCACAAGGAAGTTAAGTGACCTGCTCAGGGTCACACAGTATGCAAGTGGGGGCTGTGGGATTCAAACCCAGGTCTCCAGATTTGCAGCTCAGAGCCTTAAACCACTGCGCCATACTGCCTCCAATGGTAATTTCCATATGATGAACATGAAGAAATTATATAAATTAAAATATAACATGTCAAGAAATAGTCTCATTACTTCTGGTATAAACGTACACAGTTACTAGCAACTCATAGTTAGAGAGGTGTTTGCAGTTATAGAACATATAGTATGATCTGATTATGGGATTTCTGCAGTCACTGTATAATTCCCATAATTTAATGACCTTTAGCTAACACAAGCTGAGCTATGACCTGTCTAATTTTTATCATAACTTGTATGCTGGGTCTTGTTTGCACTAAGGTCAGCTAACAGTTAATTTTGGCTAGAATGCTTTTGCCTGGCCTACTTGTACTCAGGTTCCAGTCCTAAGGAAAGGCTTCCCTGGTAACACTATCTCCTCCATTGGGTGATAAGTTTGGAATGATTCTCAAGTAGTACATAATGAACCCAGGGATGATGGCAAAGTTGGATAAACAAACAGGACAAAAGGCCTTGCAGAATGGCAAGACCAAGGCCAGAACTTCTCTGGGAAATGAAATCTAGACTGTAGCGCTTAGTAAAAGTATACAGTGTTCCATGTGGCAGCAGCACATATGTCACCCTGCAGAAACATTCTGAAAGCAGGCGGCAGAGATGACCATACTACATATAGAGTGGACACACACACACAGCACCCAAGAGATCTTTACCATATTTCTGATAACACAACTAAATACAGTGAGCCAGACATTTGGACAGGCACTGTTTAGTCACAGGGGCACCCTCTTCCCCAGGGTCAAACAAGTCAAAGAGCTGGAAAGACTTTCTGCAGTCCTTAGTGCAACCAAAACAGAAGCACTGTTCTGTAAACATCAAGTGTATGGCGCACTGCAACCCCTCTGTTAGCATTATCAGGATAATACACAGAAAGATTTCTAGTCTGATTCAGAGTGAAATCAGAGACCACTTTTGCTAGGAAGCATGGATTGTTACTCATGGGCACCCTGTCCTTTTGGACAATCAGATAAAGAAGCTCATGCATCAGAGCTTGAATCTCAGAAAATCTGTGAGCTGAAGTGGTGGAGATTAAAAATAGTGTCTTTCATGGAAGGAAACACATCTCACAAGTTGCAGAAATCTGAAATGGAGCCAGAGTCAATTTTTCAAATAAGAAATTAAGGTCCCAAGGTGGAACTGGTTCACGAATTGGGGAGACACATGTAAAGACTACCTTTTAGGAACATATGGGACACCACCAGTTGTTCCACTGTGCACTCAAAAATAGGGACAAAGAAAGCTTAAACTGAAGCCAAGTGCACTTTAACAAATGAGTACTGGAGACTGGAGTCAGAGCGAGGCAGGAGGTAGGCCAGTACTCTACTGATAGGACATGTAAATGGCTCCTCAGAATGAAAGCACATTGTATAAGGAAATGCATCCATTTCAAAGATTAAGAGTGTCTTGTGGAAGGCTTTCTAGCCACAAGTAAGATATCAGACACTGGTGGGAAAACTTCAGAAACAGGCAATAGCTATGTCTTCAAGAGCCATTCATGCAGATGCAGGAATTACAGGCCCAAATGGACCATGGACCCCATGTCCTGCAACAGCAGACCATGACACAAGTGCAGCTGAACATGAGGCTTCACTGCTAGTGCTGTAGAAGTGGAAACCAGATATGTACAGGTCATAAAATGGATACAACTGTGACTGTGTCCTGCTCTACCCTCAGCTTCAGCAGAATCCTCTGAATGAGAGGGATCAGAGGGAACACATAAAGAAACCTATCTTTCCATGAGAGGGACAATGCATCTCATCAAAAAGTTCCAAGCCCTGGAACAAAGAAGCAGAAATGTGGCAGTTTAGCATTGTGTGGGGTCACAAAAAGGTCCAACTCTGGATGGCCCCATTGTGTGAAGAGGTCATTTACCAGGGAGATCAGCAGTTCCCACTTGTGTACCTGAGACTAGGACCGGCTTAGCCTGACTGCAAAGATGCTTTGAGCACCTGAGACAAACACAGCTGAAAGCTGAAGGATATAAGACTTTGCCCAATACCACACCCTCATTGGTTGCTTATTGAATACGGAGTAAGAGTGAGTGCCCCCTTACTTGTTTATATAGTATATTACACTGACATTTTCTGTCCTGATCAACAAGGGACTGAGTTGTTCTGGGAAGGCTTGGAGATCAAGAACAGCCATTATCTCCAGAACAGTGATGTGGAAATCTAAGTCCAGGTAGGTCCCCAACCTCTGGGTCTGGAAAGGACTCTCATGGGTACTGCATCCCAACACCTAGGCATCCATTGTGAGGAACTGCACTGGAATCATAGAGAAGAATAAGAAGAATGGGTCTCCCTGCAACAGGTGCACAAGGTCAATTTACCATACCAGTGCATTGTAGAGAGGGGACTAGACAACTATCATCTGTTCTAGCTCATTCGTCAAGTGATCCCACTGTACCTGAAAGATCCACTGCAGTATGTGCAAATGGAGGTGAGTAGAAGGTACTGTCAAACTATGGAAGTGGCCATAAGTCCCAGGAGATGGTGAATTGTACCAGCTGATCCTGGGCAACCAAGGCCTCTTCTCTGTCTGCAGCCAGAAAAACACAGTTGTCTCCAGCACTTTACCAATGTACAGGAGGCACTGAATGGGAACTAGTATGGATTTAGAACATCTGCTGTAAAGAACAATTACATACAAACTCACTGTAATAGTAGATCTTTGAGACAATCTCCACTTTTAGACCACAGCTTTGGAACTGTAAGACATCAATGTCTGGACCACACAGAAATGTTCTGACAGACTACTTACGGCTGTTGAAAAGAGAAGGAGAGACGATATGTCTGGACATGGTGGAAAGACTGGAGGAATGGTCTGAACAAAGGCCACCAACAATTGTTCATCTAATGCCGGTCTGCAGTTCCTGTTGGCTGTGTGTACAGGCTTACACATGATTTGAATCATTGGTCCCAGCTTCCTCTTTCCCTTTGGGTTCGCACAAATATTAAGATGAATGTCCTCCCCAGGGTGCTTTATTTCCTTATGATGTTGAACCAGGTCCCTCCTCAGTCTTGGTTTGCTGACTTACAAAGAATTTTGACCCAGTTTATTTAGCAAGGGAAGCAGCCATGAAGGGCATATTTCAAACTCATGATCCCTAAAGCATTGGGTGGCCTTCGCCTTCCTCAGTTTTACCTTTATTATCTGACCATACACAGCACTCAACACTCATTATTTTCAATGGTATTGAGACCCTGTGGAGGACCTTTTATTAGATTATGTACCACAGTAGTTAGATATTGAAAGGCATCTGTGTCGACTGCTGAATCTTAAAATTATTGCTTTATTACATGTTCCTCCTAATAACCGCCTTCGTACTCTTTATCCTACTCCCTGAGCTGTATCTATGTATGCTCATAAACAATTATGTTTACTTCCTTGAATGAAACCCACAAAAGATGTCACGCAGCCTCTTCTGGGTGATCTGAATTTTAAAATAGCAGAACATCACATTACTTCATCATTTTAGCCATACCTGGAAATTAAACTGGTTGAACAACTTACCCACAATGTAGTATTGCAAAAATTCTCAGGTTTTCAGTGCGTTACCCAGGCCCCTACCAGGGATTGTTTTAAATATCTACAAATTTCCCACTTGCTCCACCATCATTTTGGTGCAAGATCCTGGTCCAATATCTATGGTCAAAGATATTGGCTGTAGCACCCAAAGCATCAGCCCCTTATGCTGTCTCCTTTTTTTTTATTCACAATTGTATGATCTTCTCCACAATAAGGAGGAGAGGAAGTTGCAGTACTGGGTCCGGGCCATCTCTATACCTGATGAGTTAACAGATTTATCTTGTACATGGTACTATATATGTGTGTGTGTGCGTGTGTGTGTGTGTGTGTATCTTAAATGGGATACAAAGTGTTACATACAGTTCCAATTGTTGCAATATCTTTACTATACCACATTATTTAAAATTGTTATTACATCATCAGATTTATGCACATGTTGTGGTAAATCAACTGGCACCTTGTTATTTATTTAGCTTTTTGACCCCCGTCATGACCTCCCATATGCTTGCCGATGGGTATACATGATGGAGCTGGCAGGTGGCTCCAGTCCCCCCCCATCAAGGGGCTTAGTTTTGGACCTCCTCTTTTCCCCATGTCTGACCATCCCAGCAATCCCCCACAGGATACAATCCCCTACAGGTTCCCCCCCCCATGGCAGGGCTGAGGGTGAAGGGTGTTGACTTTCATCCCCCGAGACCAACATCTAGACTGCGGGGGGAGGCAGCATGGTGGTGTGGGGCTGTCATGGAGAATGACAGATCTAGTTTGTTCCCTGCCCCCTGCTGTAGTTGCTCACATGCGTATGGGGGCACATGTACACAGCAACCCATGGCACCCTTCCTGCTCTAGTCACTTTCGACTGCACAACCTCAAGGCCTCCACCAGGGGGCAGCCCTGCAGTGGGAGCAGCTGGGTCCCCACCTGGGAGGGGAAAGCTGCCTTATTACTGCTCAATCCATCTCCTGGCTACCCCCAACCAATCCCCAATGGCCCACACCTGTTCCCGAACATGGGTTGTCAGTGTAGCATGAGGTGTCATGCCCAGCACCTCAACCATCACTGCCACTGGGCCAGCTGTTACATGTTTTGTGGGAGTGTAATAAAATGACTCCCTTTTGGGACGCCATTTGCAGACACCGATACTCACTCTTAGGGTTAGAACATGCATTTACTACAGATATTAGTCTAGTAGGGATATAAAAAGACAAATTAATTGGTCAGCAATGCTACAATATGGCCTTGATTTTGACATTTGCTAAGAAAATTATTTAAGGCATTAGTGTGATCAGGCTGTTCCATTGTATATAGAATGGTATATAGAAATACTGTATGCTTTACAAGCAAAGGAAAATGCTTGCTAGTATGGCAGACTGACTAGATTTAAAAATATATGGGATCCATTATATACTTTACTCACACTGCATGGTGAATAGGATAGGGTATCAATACATAGAAACATAGAATCTGATGGCAGATAAGCACCACTTGGCCCACCTAGTCTGTCCATTTCTCTACCTAATGGATAAGCTGCAGATCCTAGTTAACCAACACCCTACTTCCTCCTACCCCTCACCTAGAATTGCCTTATGTCTGTCCCACGCATTCTTGAATTCCCCCACTGTTTTTGACTCCATGACCTCCTCAGGAAGGCTGTTCCATGCATCTACAACCCTCTATGTGAAGAAATAATTCCTCACATTACCTCTGAGCCGTCCTCTCTATCTTCAAATTGTGCCCCTTGTTCTTGTACATCTCTTTTACTGAAAGATGCTACCCTCTTGGATTTTGTTGATTCCCTTGATTCCCTCCTTTCCTCGAGGCTATACATTTAAGCTCATTTAGTCTTTCTTAATGTATTCTGGTGCAGACCCTGCACCATTTTGGTTGCCCTCCTCTGGACAGCCTCCACCCTGTCTATGTCTTTGCGGAGATGGGGTTTCCAGAACTGTACACAATACTCCAGATGTGGTCTTACCAACTGACTGTACAGAGGGCCAACAACTTCCTGTTTTCTACTGGTGATGCCTCACCCTATGTATCACAGAATCCCCCAGCCCTGCTTAATGCCTTCTCACATTGTTGTCCCACCTGTATGTCATCTGATACGACTACCCCCAGGTCCCTTTCCATTTTTGTTGTTATCAGTATCTCACCTATGTGTACTCTTCCCATGGATTTTTGTTTCCCAGGTGCATTACTTTGCACTTCTTTGCATTGAATCTAAGCTGCCATACATTTGATCATTCCTCCAATCTTGCCAAGCCCCTTTTCATCCTTTCCACTCCACGTTGCATATCAACCCTGTTGCAGATCTTTGTGTGATCTGCAAAGAGACACTTTTTCTTCAGTCCCTCTGCAATATCACTTATAAAGACATTAAAAATGGCTGTCCCCAGTACTGAACCCTGCGGTAGCCCACTAGAATCCTCCCTTTCTTCACTGTGGACTACATTTACTATTACACTCTCTGTCCTGTTATCCAGCTAATGTTTAAACCAGGCTGCCACCCTGGGACCCACTCCCGGCTGGCTAATTTATTTATTAATCTTTTGTGCAGGACTGTGTCAAACGCCTTGCTAAACTCTAGGTAGGCCATGTCCACAGCCCCTTCCTGGTCTACTACTTTGGTCACCCAGTCAAAGAAATCAATTAGATTTGACTTGACATGACCTTCCCACTGTGAATCCATGCTGCCTTGGGTCCTGTGCCCCACTGGCCTCTAGGTACTCAACAATTCTTTCCTTCAGAAGTGATTCAATCATTTTCCCTACCACTGAGGTCAAACTGGCAGGTCTGTAGTTTCCTGCCTCTGTCTTGTTCTCACTTTTGTGAAGGGGAATCGCATCCACCCACCTCCAGTCCTCAGGTACCACAATATCCTCCCATGATTTATAAAAAAGGGTAGTCAGTAGAGTTACTAGTTCTTCCCTTACTTCTTTTAGAATTCTGGGGTGAAACCCATCAGTCCCTATTGCTTTATCCACCTTCACTTTTAAGAGCTCTTTCAGAACCCTTTCTTCTGCGAAAGGACAAATATCAACCCCCCATCCAGAGTGCTTCTACTGACTGGATTAGGCACCCCCCCTGCTCTTCCACTGTGAATACTGAACAAAAATATTTTAGTATCCCTGCTTTTTCACTGTCTCTCTCTGCCCAACCACCTTCCTCTTTATTTAACCTCAGTATCCCTGCCTTAGTCTTTTTTTGCTCCCTAATGCACCTATAAAAGGTTTTATCCCTCTTCTTAACTAAGTTGGCTATCTTTTCCTTGGTTTGGGCCTTTGTTATTCTGACTGCCTTCCCCACTCCCTTCTGCTTTAACTGGTACAGTTCTTTGTCCTGCGCCTTCTGTATCTGCTTATACTTCCTGAATGCTATCTTTTTCTCCCTAACCTTCCCCACCACTTCTTTTAAGAACCACAGTGTTTTTTTCTTTTGTTTTGATTTATTTGCTTCACACAATTGCTTGTTGCCTCTGTGATGGTGGTTTTGATGTTTCCCCATTGTTGCTCCACCCAACCTTCTTGCCCTTTGCTAGTGCTTTTCTGAGGCACTCTCCCATTTTGACAAAATCAGCCCTCCTGAAGTCCAGTACCTTCACTTTTGCATGGCTTGATTCTACAGCTAAGTTTATTGTGAACCACACTGGTGGTCGCTTGTTCCCAGATGGCTACCCACTTCAAGATCGGAGATCCTCTTTCCATCCACATTTGAGAGTACCAGGTCTAAGACTGCTCCATCCTGAGTGGGTTCCAAAACTAGCTGGCTGGGGCATACCCCCTGTAGGGCATCGAGAATGGCCCTGCTCTTGGATGTGGCTGCAGCAAAGGTGCTCCAGTTAACATCTGGCATATTCAGGTCTACCATCAGCAATATCTCCCCTTTCTCTGCCATCCTAAGGAGGACTTCTATCATTTCCTTGTCCATTTTCTCCCCAGAGATGGGGGTCTGTATACAACCCCTGTGCAGACTGTGGTACCATTTCCAGTCTCCAGGGTGACCCACAGTGCCTCCTCTCCTCCCTGTTTACCCTTTAGTTCTGTTGCTTTGATCCCTTCCCTTAGATAGAGAGCTACTCCTCTTCTCGTCTTCCCTCCCTGTCAGTCCTGTAGATTGTGTACCCTGTTATGTTGACATCCCAGTCATGGTTCTCTGTTTACCATGTTTCTGTGACTGCCACAATATCCAGGCATCCCTCTTCCATCAAGGCCACCATTTGGGGGAGCTTTTTACCTAGACTACGGGCATTGGTACTCATTGCCCTCCATTTTTTTATGGCTTTATTTCTTTTTGCCCCATCCCTGTCCTTACTGCCTTTGTCTTTTTCTTCATTTATTCCTGCCCTTCTCCCTATTGACTGCTCTATCTTTGTGTTTACCTCACTAACTACCCTGATTTTTTTTTGGGGGGGGCTAGGATTTCCCTTCTCCTTTTCAGTGCCTCCTCACTTGGCTAGTTTAAATACTTGCCAATGAAGCATTTAAACCTACCACCTAGGATTCTGATTCCCCTCCTGGATAGATGCAGACCATCGTGCCAGTATAGGCCTGCATTCATCCAGGTGGAGCCCCAATCCCCAATGAAGCCAAATCCCTGAGCTCTGCACCAGTTTTTCAACCAGTCGTTGAATCCCATGGTGTGGAGTACCCTAGCCTCATCCATGCCATAGACAGGTAGCACTTCTGAGAAAGTTACCGTATGTGCTAGTTGTTTAAGGCCCCTCCCCAACTCCACAAACTTCTGTTGCACTGCTCTGATCCCATTCTCAGCCAGGTCATTTGTCCCTAGGTGGATAATGACATCCAGCTCACTCCCCCTAGCAGCTGCTCCCATGATCTGGAGGATTTGTTTCCTGTCCATTCAAGCCATGGTGCAGGGCAGGCACCTTACCTCCCTTTCCACTCCCTTCCCAGTTCTTCCCCCCTAACAATTGAGTCCACCAACTTGGTCTGCCTGTTGGTTTAACACCAGGTGTCATGCAGGATGTCACCTTCTTTTGTAACTTTTCTCTGTTAGGTATAGTGATTTAATAATTTAGTTTAGTGGGTTAAGATGACATCCCTTCCCTGTTCTTGCTTTACCTAATTTGCCATTGTTTTTTAAACCCTAGGTGCTGTCTATTTATTGTCTTCCTGCTCTGCAATGGGTGGGGGTGGATGGGAGGTGTTTTTTATGGGTGGAGTTGTTTGTTTTTGTATACTATATGTTGTCTTGTCTCTGTGTTCCTAATGTCAGTTGCTTGTTTTTACCTTAATAAAGCTTATTCAATTAAAAAAAATGTTTTGCCAGCTGGGTGTCACCCACATCATGCGTACATAATGTGGGCATTCCAAACACTCCTCATTGCCTTGCTGGAGATTAGCCTCTGAGGAGTACTTACCATGAGGAACCTGGAGACCAAACCAGTACCAGGCAAAAAAAGGAGAGGCCTAAGACTGGAAACTAAATGCGTGGAATAAGGCATTAGGCACAGCATCTGATGTAACCCTCAGCAGACAAAGGAGAGAGTGTACAGCATGGCCTAATGGGGAGATTCTTTTGAAGATTTACTGCTATGGTAAGTTCTTACATAACTATTCTGTCTTCTTTGAGTATATTGCCTACATTAGGCCACACCTTTGGAATGACTGGATGTCTACTAATGTGCTGTGTGTCAACCCAGGCAAGACATAGAAACAGAAGTTGACAGTAGATAAGGACCGCATGGCCCACCTAGTCTGCCCATTTCCCTACCTAACAAATAGGCTGCAGGTCCTAGTTAACCAACAGCCTACTTCCTCCTACCCCCCACCAGAATTGCCTTATGACTGTCCCATATATTCTTGAATTCCCCCCACTGTTTTTGGCTCTACAACCTCCTCAGGAAGGCTGCCCCATGCATCTACACCCCTCTCTGTGAAGAAATAATTCCTCACATTACCTCTGAGCCATCCACCCCTCTATCTTCAAATTGTGCCCCCTTGTTTTTGCACATCTCTTTTCTGAAAATGCTACCCTCTTGGACTTTGTTGATTCCTTTGAGGTATTTGAAAGTTTCCATCATGTCCCCCATCTCTCTCTCCTTTCCTCGAGGCTATACATCTTAAGCTCCTTTAGTCTTTCTTCATATGTCTTCTGATGCAGACCCTGCACTATTTTGGTTGCCCTCCACTGGACAGCCTCCACCCTGTCTATGTCTTTGCAGAGATGGGGTCTCCAGAACTGTACACAGTACTCAAGATGTGGTCTTACTAACTGTCTGTATAGAGGGCCAACAACTTCCTGTTTTCTACTGGTGATGCCTCTCCCTATGCATCCCAGTATCCCCCCAGCCCTCCTTACTGCCTTCTCACATTTCTGGTCCACCTGTAGGTCATCTTATATGACTACCCCCAGGTCCCTTTCCATTTTTGTTGCTGTCAGTATCTCACCCCCCATTGCGTACTCTTCCCATGGGTTTTTGTTTCCCGGGTGCATTACTTTGCACTTCTTTGTGTTGAATCTAAGCTGCCACACATTTGACCATTCCTCCAACCTTGCCAAGTTCCTTTTCATCCTTTCCACCCCACCTTGCATATCAACCCTGTTGCAGATCTTTGAGTCATCTGCACAGAGACATACTTTCCCTTCTAGTACCTCTGTAATGTCACTTATAAAGACATTAAAAAGGACCAGTCCCAGTACTGAACCCTGCAGTACCCCACTAGTAACCCTCCTTTCTTCACTGTGAACTCCATTTACTATTACCTGCTGTGTCCTGTTGTCCAGCCAGTGTTTTACCCAGGCTACCACCCTGGGACCCACTCCCAGGCTGGCTAATTTGTTTATTTATTTTTCGTGCAGGACTGTGTCAAATGCCTTGCTAAAGTCTAGGTAGGCCATGTCCACAGCCCCTCCCTGATCTACTACTTTGGTCACCCAGTCAAATAAATCAATTAGATTTGTCTGACATGACCTTCCTGCTGTGAATCCATGCTGCCTTGGGTCCTGTGCCCCACTGGCCTCTAGATACTCAACAATTCTTTCCTTCAGCAGTGATTCCTTCATTTTCCCTACCACTGAGGTCAAACTGACAGGTCTGTAGTTTTCTGCCTCTCTCTTGCTCCCACTATTGTGAAGGGGAATCACATCCACCCTCCTCCAGTACTCAGGTCCCACACCTTCCTCCCATGATTTATTAAAAAGGGAGTCAGTGGTGTTACTAGTTCTTCCCTTAGTTCTTTTAGAATTCTGGGGTGAATCCCATCAGGCCCCATTGCTTTATCCACCTTCAGTTTTAAGAGTTCTTTTAGAACCCTTTCTTCTGTGAAGGGACTAATATCAACTCCCCTATCCAGAGTGCTTCTACTGACTGGATTAGGTATCTCCCCCCTGCTTTTCCATTGTGAATACTGAGCAGAAGTATTCATTCAGTATCCCTGCTTTTTCACTGTCGTTCTCTGCCCAACTACCTTACTCTTTATTCAGCCTCAATATCCCTGCTTTAGTGTTTCTTTGCTCCCTAATGTACTTATAAAAGGTTTTATCCCCCTTCTTAACTGAGTAAGCTATCTTTTCCTCAGTTTGGGCCTTTGTTATTCTGATTGCCTTCCCCGCTTTCTTCTGCTTTAACTGGTACTGATCTCTGTCCTGCTCCTTCTGTGTTTCCTTATACTTCCTGAATGCTATCTCTTTCTCCCTTACCTTCCCCCGCTACTTCTTTTGAGAACCATAGAGGTTTTTCTTTTGTTTTGATTTGTTTATTTGCTTCACACAAAATGCTTGTTGCCACTGTGATGGCAATTTTATTGCTTCCCCATTGTTGCGCCACCCCACCTTCTTGCCTGTTTGCTAGTGCTTTTCTGAGGCACTCTCCCATTTTGACAAAATCAGCCCTCCTGAAGTCCAGTACCTTCACTTTTGTGTGACAGAAGTTATGGTGATTGAGCTGGGTCATGGGGGAATTTTACTGATGGGAGGCTGCTCGCCCTCCTGGTGTATGACTGCCACCTGTCAGTGACAGACGTGGTTAAAAATCTTGGCATTATTCTTGATGATTGGCTTGACCTTGGAATACAGGTCACATCAGTTGTCAATGCCATTTTTTCAATCTCTGGAATATTGTCAGTATCCATCAATTCCTGACTTTCACTAGCCATAGCCAGGTCAGTGTGAGTCAGTATCCATCAATTCCTGATTCCCACTGACCTGGCTATGATTATCCATGCTTTTGTCATTAGCCAGCTTGATTACTGTAAACTCGGGTTGTCTGGAGGTTTTATGTGCCGCCTGGCGATAGTGCAGAATATTGCAGCCAGGATGTTCACTGGTACCTCTATGAGGGACCATATCACTTTTTCCTATGCTCTCTGCACTGGCTGCCTGTGAATGTGCGCATAACCTTCAAGACAGGCTTGTTAACATACACCGCCCTACGTGGTCTGAGACCTGACTATCTTAAAGAGCTTCTCATTCCATACTCTCCTGTCCTTCCTCTATGCTCCTCTGAAGCTGACCTATTAGTTGTGTCACTTTCCCACTTAAAAAGTTCAAAAGATAAGGCATTTGGGAAGGCTGCCTTACTCCTGTTGAACTCTCTTCCATCCTATATCAAGGCTGCCATATCAGTAGAGGCCTTTAAAGCCTCTTTAAAAACATATTTATTTGAAAAAAAATTTAATCTGATCTGAATTAATTTATTATGGGGTTGTTTATTTTATTTTATTATTTTGTGAAGCACTCTGAGCCCTTGAATAGGGTGCTATATAAATAAAATGTGCCTTCCCTTGCCCTAGCAGTACAAGCTGCTTAGGAGGATGGCACAGTCTGATATGTGATCAGGACAGAGTGCATTGCCTAAAGCAAGCCCAAAGCCATCACATCTACAAGAGATGATATCCAGACTGTAATGCTTAGTGAAAGAGAGACCAGTACTCCATGAGGCAGCAGCACATGTCAGCAGCAGGGATATTTTTGAAATAAGCAACAGAAGTGGCCATACCCCCTTGTGTAGTCACCATAAACAGTGCCAGGAAGTTCCTTACCATACTACCTATCACAAAAAACATGTTACAATTAGCCAGCCATTTGAACAAGCATTATTTTAAAACAAGAGCACCCTCTTTCCCAGGGATGAATGAAACAAAAAGCTGAGAAGACTTCCTGCAGTTTTAGTGACAGTAACATAGTATCTCAATGTTCTATGTGTATCAAGAGTATGGAGCAATGTCTCACCCTGGTTGGCAAGCTCAGTATAGAAAGCAGGAAGGTGCATCATTTAGTTCAGTGTGAATTCTGATATTACCTTTGATAGAAACATAGGATTCATATATAAAAAAGTCTCTGCCTTTGTAAAATATTAAATAAGGATGATCACATATAAAAGTCTGATGCCTGGGAATTCTACTTGTAGACATCATTGCAACTAAAAAAGCTTTCCATGACTTGAAACATAAACCACAAGTACGCCAGGCTCAAATTGAAGTAATGACAGTTTCTCATATTAGAAATTCTTCAAGTCCCAAGATGGGAGTGGATTATGGATAGGATTTTTCAGATGCAGAATATCTCTTTGAAAATTACTGGACACCTCTAGTTGGCCGACCATACAGCCATCAATAGGTGAATGGAATGCTGATACAGTGGCCAAATGCACTTTAACAGAGGAATACTACAGGCCTGAATCAGATAGGGAAAGTAAATATTCCTCAACAGAATTCACAGGACATGTAAAGTGGTCCCTATTCTGGGAAGCAGACCACAGAGTGAAACATTTCCAGTTCAAGGAACGAGCAAGCCTGGTAAAGGGCTTCCTAGATGCAAACAGGACATCAGCAACCTTATAAGGCACCCCAAAGTAAGCAATGGTTATTTTTCATTAGCCATATATGCAGGTGTAGGGACCTCATATCCAGATGGACCACAGCCGCACTTCACTGTGACAGCAGACCCAGAGGCTCCACCGCCAGATGTCATGGGAGTGGAAACCATATCTGGTGAGACCACAATAGAGCAGTGAGTATGAGAAGGACACTTTCCAACCTTAGCTTGAGCAGAACTCTCAGTATTAGTAGAATGAGGGGAATGTTTACAGGAATTTCCCCTTCCAAGAGACGGGCAATGTATCTTCTTAAAAAATTCCAGGCCCTGGTGTGGGTGAGCAGAAATGAAGCATTTTTTGTAGTGAGGGTACACAAAAAGACCCAGCTCTTGATAGCCCCATCTTTCAAACAGGTTGTGTACAGTGGAGGTCAGCAGTTCTCATTTATGAACCAGGGACCAAGACCCATTTAGCCTGTCTGTCAAGATGTCATTTTTTTTTTTTTATAAATATCATCTTTATTAGATTTTCCAACATATATACATACATGTCATCAGGATCCAGATAGCTAATTTCATTTATACAGTTCTTAAAGTCTCAGCAAGATTACATAAGACTATAGCTTTATAGGGAGGGAAATGGTACAAAAGGTTCTGTTTGTACTTATGGAGGTTAGGCGACTGGTAGCGTTGTCCATCCTGGCTGTAAAGAAAAGTTAATCCCCAGGACCTAGGGCCCTATTGGACAGCACCTGAGAAAGAGGCCCAAATGGTGGTTCATGTTGAGCTATGTATAATGCCCCAGGCTAATCTGTACGCAAGTCGTAGCATTTTACAATCAGTAAGTTTTCAATCCTCAGCTCCCACTTCGGGTTACAATCTCAGATGGTAGGGCTGAGTGTTTTTAGACTATCTGCAGCCCAGGATCTCCCTTTACCCACTCCCTAGATCACTCCTCCACTGCCTCCACACAGTACTATGTGAAATCTCAGATGTCAAATGGAGTTGTGGATCTAGTATTTCTTGTAGATGGGTCTGGAGAAGTATGAGAAATAGCCCAAGGGATGGGCAGTTCCACATGATGTGGGTATGGTTTGCCATGGGTTCTCCGCACAAGTGCCAGCATATTGCTGAACAGGTTGGGGAAAAGTGGCTGGTGACTGCAGGGGTTCTGAAGTACAGCACCAGGTTCTTCCACGCAAACTCGCGCCACTGGTGTGAGCTGGTCACTCAGGCCGAATAGCCACAGGCTTGGCGCCATTCCCCAGACGTTATTTGATAGTCTGATTCCTGAATCCATTGTAAGCGGATGTTGTTGATGAGGGGGTAGCTCTGTACAGTCAGTGCTTGATAATATTGCGATATCAGAAGGGCCTGTATCAGGGTTTTATTGAGATTGATTTGACTGTGGATTAAGGGTGGGTATTGCTCAGAGTTCCAGGTTATCTGTGGGAGACTATCAGTGTAGTGCCAGAGTTGCAGATAGCAGTAGAAATCCCAGTGTGGCAGGTTATATTTCCTTTGGATCTCTGCATATGACCACATCATACCTTGGGACATTATCTGCACCAGGTACCTCGAGGCATATTTTTCCCACTGCTGAAAGCTGTTGTCTAGTTTGTTTGGGGGAAAATCACCCAGGCTAGAGACTGGGCATATTAGTGGTAGGAAGGGTGCCAACCAGTGTGTTTTTTTGATGGTTTGCCAGTTCCTGAGAGAATCCGCAAGCCAAGGGTTTGTATGCTGGGGTGCTTCACTATTGCCCGCTTGTTGGTATAGGATTTGGTGGTAATCATGGTCGTTCATCAGGGTTCTTTCTATGTCCAACCAGTGTGGATTGGATGTTCTGATTTACCGAGACATTAAATGGGTCAGTACTGCCGCTTGTTGGTAGTATCGTAGATCTGGGAGTGCCAGTCCTCCTTCTTGATGGAGAAGGGTGAGGATCTTTAGGCGAACTTGGGGCTTTTGTTTATCCCAAATGAATTTCGCGATGAGATGGTTTAATTCTGGAAAGGTCTTTAGTGGGAGATATATGGGGATATTTTGAAATAAGTATAGGGCTCTCGGGAGTACTATCATTCTGATGAGGTCTATTCTCCATGTTAAGCCCAAGGGAAGTGTTGCCCAGGAGTTTAGGTCAGATTTCAAATGCATAATGAAGGGGGTATAGTTATACCTGTAATACACTGTAGGCATTTGGGGAATGTATACACCTTAGTATTTCAGTTTTTGTAGGTTCCACTTGCCAGGGATGCTTTCCTGTATGTTTGGTGAGGGGGAGCAACAAAAAGTGAGTAGTTCTGTTTTGGCGAAGTTCAACTTATACCCCGACATGGATCCAAAGGAATCCAGGATTTTTTTTACTGTGGGAAGAGATTGTTCAGGGTTTCGAAGGTACAAAAGAATATTGTCTGCGTAAAAGGCGATTCGGTGCTCGCAGTCACCTATCTTTACACCCTCGATTGCCCGAGCTTCCCTGATCTGCTGCGCCAATGGTTCGATAAATGCTGCAAATAGAGGGGAGAAAGGGCACCCCTGCCTGGTTCCTCTTTGTAAAGGAAAGTAGTTGGAGTGGTGTCCATTCACTTTACGCGGGCTTGGGAGGGACAGAGTATATGGTCTGGAGAACTTTGTTTAGAGATCTGGGAGTAACACGGCTAACAGTTGAAGGCCATGAGATGGCACCCAGTACCACACCCTCACCACTTACCTGCACAGAAGATAGAAATAAGTGCCCCCCCCATTGGTTTATGTAATGTATTACACAGACATTGTCCATTGGTATTAACAGAGAACTAGGGCAGAGATAATTCAGAAATGCCTGGTAGGTTGTATAGGAAAGATCTAATTTCCAAGACATTTATTTTTAGGTCAGCCTCCACTTTTGTCCATGACTCGTGTCTGAAAGTGGCCTAGATGAGAACCCCAACTGGAGCCTGAGGTGTCTGTGATGAGTATCTGTGCAAGAACTGGTACTGGGAATGGAATGCCCTTGAGTTAGTTGTCACAGTCCTTCCACCATAGTAATGCTCTGTGAAGAGGAAACATGACAAGAACTATCTGTTCCAACTCATCCATCAGCTAATCCCATTGGACCCTGAGTGTCTATTGTGGGATATGCATAAGAAGCTGAGGTAATGGTACTGTCAGCACAACAGCAGCCATCAGACCCAGAAGAAATAACATTGACCTGGCAGAGATGAAGTGGGGTCTGCAAACTAAGTGCACCTGAACAATCTCAGTGTCTGCCCTGTCCTAATGCAGGAAGGTACATCCCTTCTCTGTGTCCAAAACTGCCCCTATGTATTAGAGATGTTGGCACAGAGTCTGTACATACATTGGCACACTCACTGTAATTACCAGACCCTTTAACAGTTAGTATGTTTGGGAGATGATGTGAAAGACAGCTTCCCTAGAACTGGTCTTGAGAAGCCAATTGTCCAGGTAAGGGAAAACATAAAGTCCTTCCCTGCAAAGAGCTGCTGCAATTATTGCTAAGCACTTTGTGAAGACCCTTGGCACAGAGTACAAGCCAAAGGGTAACACTTTGAACTTAGAGTGCCTGCCATCCAGCATAAAGTGGAGAAACTGTCTATGACACTTTCAGATCTTGATGTGAATGTATGCATCCTTCATGTCCAGGGAACAAAGTCAGTCTGCTGTTTGCAATAGAGGAATCAGAGCCTGCAGAGACACCATTCAAAACATGTTGTCTTCAATGTACTGACTGAAGTCTCTGAGATCCAATACAGGACATATATCTCCTGTCCATTTTGGAACTAGGAAGAATCAGGAATCAAACCCTTTGTTCCTGTTCTGTGGAGAAACTGGTTGGATAGCATGGTATCAAAACAGGGTCTGGACCTCCACCTTAAGAAAGGACAAGTGGCACAGAGGATAAAAGGAGGGAGACAGAGGATAATCTGGAGGGTTTCCATTAATTCCAGAACATGCCCCTTTGCAATTTTCTCCAGAACCCACTTGTCCGTAGTGATCTCCCTCAATTAATTTAAATGCAGGGAGATCCTTGCCCCCACACTCACTCCAGAATGCAATAGCCAAGGACAGAAAAGAGAGTCTGATAGAACCAGTGGTGGTAGTGCCACCAGAACTCATTTCTGTGGGTGTTTTTGCTTGGGCAGCAGTGGGGGAGGGGAACCAGAAGGGGCTACCACCTCTGCCATGGCCCTTTTGACAGTATGCATAGGTAATGCTA
Organism: Neoceratodus forsteri; assembly: GCA_016271365.2. Taxonomy (NCBI): domain Eukaryota; kingdom Metazoa; phylum Chordata; order Ceratodontiformes; family Ceratodontidae; genus Neoceratodus; species Neoceratodus forsteri. The sequence goes on from CM057458.1 coordinate 1,307,290,908, forward strand.
GCAGCAGGCCAATAAAAAGAATCACTACCATGCCCTCAAGTGGGGGTGGGGTAAAGAGACTTAACAGACCTGAAAGTCATCTTAGAGGACTGAAGGTCATCAAGTGCTTCTTCAACATCATAGCCAATCAGTTTGGAGCCCTTGAATGGACCATTCAAAACTGTCTGTTGTACGTCAGTAGCATAACCAGCTTCTGCATGCCAAGACTAATGCCTGATACAAATAACAAAGTTTGTAGCCCTGGAAGAGGCATCTGACACATCAAAACCTGAATATAAGTGTTCACCTACTTCAGCACCATCCAACAAGGTTTTGAACAATTCAGTCTTGGAAGGGCCATCAGGCAAAGCCTGGGCTGCTGTATGTGCAGCCTTCCGTAGACTATTCTGATATTTTATTGTATGGGCTTGTTAATTTGCAGTCTGAAGGCCCAAGGATGCAGAGGCATAAACACACTTCCCTATAACATCTAGCCTCCTAGATTCTTTATCAGAAAGCAAACCAGTCATGTGCTTAGATGCTTCAGAGCAATCATGAACAGCCATAATGACTACAGAGTCAGTTTCAGGCTGTGCAGCATAGTAATACTTACTAGACAAAGCAAGGTATTGCTTATCAGCCTTCTTATGAACTACAGGCAGGATATTAGGCATATGCCATGAAGCAAAGGTAGCATCCTCTAATGCAGTAGACACAGGGTGAATTTTAATGGAAGGTGTGGATGGAATCTCAAAAAATTCCATATTTCTCTTAATGGATTCTTCATCCTCAACAGCAAAGCCCATGACAGCCTGGAGGAAACATTCTGCAAGATTCCTAAAATGTCTGGGTGGAACTGCACTTTTGTTAGGGCAAGTGTTTGCACTTGGGCACTTCTGAACATTCAGAACTCTGACCCCTCTGCCTAAGAGACACGAATTGGATGAACTAGCCAAATGGTGAGTCTGCAGATTACCTTTAAAGCTCCCTCATTCCAGGGAATGATTGCATTTGTTAAAACTCCCTGCACTATGCGGGGCCTGGTAATTGTATTATCTGTTTTACTATGTAAATATTCTATGTACAGCAAATTGTTTAATCCCCGTTCATGGGTTACTGCTGTTTTTCCCATGCTTGTTGCTCATTCTTCTGTAACCACTTCAGTTGTCTTTTATTTCAATTGTTATTTATTGTATACTCTCCACTCCCCCACCTCCAAGACGTATCTGGAATAGAGCGGTACTCCACTCAGTATGCCTTCCTGGTGAAACTTTTAAATAAATAAAGTACACGTGAGGGATTCCTGGGGCTTGAGTATCTGTTCAGAATGTTCACCTTATCTTCCTCCTCTCATTACTTCAGCCTGTCATCCTTCCCTCATGTTCTTCTCCCACACAATGAAATATGGTATCTCCCCTCTTTGCACCTTCTGTAATTCCTACTTCTGTGTCAGCCTTAGCCCTCCTCACTATCCTGTTGGCCTCTTTTATCCTGCTGTGAAACTTCACCGTTTTCCCCCCTTTGCTCACCAGGTTCAGTATCTTTAATGCCCAGATGTGGTAGCACATCTACTTCTGGGCCAGAAGGTTGTGGGTTCCAGTCCCACACCAGGACTGGGTTAATACTATCAACACAGGCACCTGAGTGCAGTACTAGCTGTATGCTGTACTGTTGGGGGTGTGCACTCCTTTGGATGAGATATTAAATAAAGGTCCTTTCTAACCTTTAGCACAAAACAGGAGGCACTTATTAAGCAAGGTGCAGTGCACTGTCACCAGGAGCTTCAACAGACAGCCATGGAACTCACTTCTCAGCTCACAAATAATTGCTGTCCACACCAAAGTGTTCAGTATTTGAAATACAGCATTTTACTGGACTGCAAGAGAAATACAGACCACCTCCACTGAGGCAAAAAAAAAAAAAAAAGACACTGACGTTTCACCCAATGGGCTTTGTCAAAGTATGTGCCCCTATGGAGTTTATGCGTTATATACACTCAAGTGCTTAATTAATTACAAAAATTAAAGTGATAGTGCAATCAGATGGTCTAGAACAACTTAGAAGGGAGAAGTTCAGTCCACAGTTCTGTAACTTAAGCAAAGATGAGAAATTGGCTCTTGATGCATTAAATAATAATGTAGAAATAACTATCAAACCTGCAGATAAGGGGTAGTTGTGCTTAACACAAAAGATTATGAAGAAGAGGTGTTGCGACAACTAAGTGATAGGAGGTCCTATAAACCAATGATGTCAGATCCAACCCCAAATTTGAAAAAACAGGTGGATGCTTTTCTGGGATGGGCAGTCTCTTTGGTCCAAATCGCAGAGAAAGAAAAATCTCTGCTAACAGTTAAAGCACCCCTCAGAGCCCAAGTCTACATTTTGCCCAAAAAGCATACAACCCTGATTAAGCCCCCTGGGAGACCAATAGTGTCAGAGGTAGGAATAGCCACAGAACCTCTGGCATGTTTTGCAGATGATGCCATCACGCCACTTGTTCAGGCTACCACATCCGCTCTTTTGGACACTTGAGATACAATTAATGTACTAAAGACATTAAATCTGAATCTATCCCGGTAACACTAGATGTGGAGGCCCTTTACAGCAGTATTCCCCACACTGGAGGGTTGAGGGCTATGAGGTACTTTCTTAATAACAGAGCAACAGGTGCAAGACCAGACACTGACCTCTTGGTTGAGATGGCTCAGATAGTCTTGGAGGGGAACTATTTCTCATTTAAAGGGGAATTTTTTTCACCAAGAAAGAGGGATGGCCATGGGAGCGAGTTTTGCCCCTTCCCCCAAAGTTATGCAAACTTGTATATTGCATATTGGGATGAGGAGTTCATATGGAACAGACACAATCTATATCTGGAGAAAATCCAGATATGGAAATGTTTCACTGATATCATTATGGTGTGGGAGGGGAAAAACGACAGAACTTGCCAAGCAGATGGTAAGGAAATCTCATTCCTAGACATTAAGATCAGAGAGGGAAAAGTGGAAACATGCCTCTATAGAAAACCCGCAGATAAAATCACCATACTTTTAGCTAGCGGTTGTCACCCAAAACGTACTATCAACAATAACCCAAAGAGTCAGTTCCTCTGCATTAAAAGAAACTACAGTCAGCAAGAAGTATGACACAGAGAAGGAGGGCATGACACAGAGTTTTAGGGAGAGGGGCTATTACAGGGCAGTGGTTGAAAAAGCCAAACAAGAAGTGGAGAGAAACTTTGTTACAGAGTCATACCAGGGAGGAGGGACAGGAAGTGTTGTCAGGAGAAGACCACACTAATTTTGTAACATATAATGTCAGGTCTTGGATGGTTAAGGATATTGTGCACAAAAACCAGCATGTGTTGGGGGCAGATCAGGGAGTAAAAGAAACTGTGAATAGCCTAACCAAGATGGCCTATAGACGACTTAGAAATCTGAGGCATCAATTGTTTTCTTCCACACAGTAAACCCAGTCCCACAATACCTGGCTTCCTCCACTGCTCAAAGAATGCAGAAAATGTGGCAGATGTAAATATTGTACATATCTTAATCCTGCCATGGAAATCAGAAACCCCTATGACAACAGCAATATCAGAATTGAACAGTTCATAAATTGTGATACAATGTGGGTAGTTTATTACTCAGAATGCAAATGTGGATCCTACTATGTAGGTTGGATGAAAAGGAAATTAAAAGAGAGGGTTGGGGAACACAAAAGGGCAACCCTAAATTGGGATCCTGAATATGTATGGGCCACACACCATGAATGCACAACAGGAAAATGATCATGAAAACAAGTTTATAGGCAAAGAACAGGTATGCCTAGGCCCTCGGGGAGGTAATAGGGAATTGGCTGTGAGTAAGAGGGACAACTTTTGGATATATAAAACTGGTGCCTGCATTTGAGAAAAAGGTCTGAATGACAAAATAGAATTGGGAGTCATTCCTAACAAAATAACTCTTGATGGGTACTCTGAATCTAATAAGGACATGGGGAAGATGCATCTATGCTGCATTTTGCCCCTATTATGGAAACAAGGGAGAATGTGGCCTGGAAAACATGGTCTAGTTGAGAATGTATGTAATTTGTAATCTTGGGATTTATTGTACATCTCTCCGGTCTTACAGATGTTAAAATTCTGGGCAGAGTTATGAAGAAGTTCTGTTTTCTGTCAAGATTAGTAAGAATAGCAGTTCAGAGGGACTAGTGCCACTCAAGAGTTGCTATGTGGACAGAGGAGAGGAAATCCAAAGACATTTCCAGCCCACCTTCTCATTCCCCCTTCTTCCCTTCTTCTACCCCCCCCAAGCCACTTGAGTCTGCAAGTTTAGTATTCTGTAAGCAGGCAATATTAATGCTGCTTATCAAGATTGTTTTCTAGCAGATGTAATAAATGAGGGATATACAATGGTGAGCTGTCAGATAATTGATTTATCTACACAAGTGCTGTTTAACCTCAGGTAACTTCACAAGTGAGATGTCCGCGGTCAAACAGCACGAGTGTAGATAAATTATTTATCTGACAGCTCACCATTGTATATTTCATTTATGCAATAAGGATGCTTTCTGTCAGTGCAGGGGCATTTGTTTTTGATTGTTTATCTTTTTTTGCATATGTTTGTCAAAAACAGTGAAAAAAAATTCATTTTCTGCTCTTTTTTTTGCTAACTATAAAAAATCTATAAGGCATCTATAAATGAAATACCACTCATTTTGTAGATAAATGTGTGCTGCACAACTTTCATGCTCACAGCACTATGCTATCTTTTTTCATCTTAAAGTTATTTGCATTTGAATATAGTTAGTACTGGTACTGAGGCTAAACATTCTAAATGAGTCCCAGAGTGATTGTGACATATCTACTCTGGCCCAGATATTCAAAAGGGATGCACCATCGCAAGCCCGAAAATGCGCCATTTTGCGATATTCAGCGGGAGGCAAATGCGCCCCCAAAATCACAATGTGCAAGAGCGCAATGGTAATGAATGCATGTGCAACTGAAGGGGGAGAAACTATGCATAAATGGCGCAGTGCAATATTCAACAACATGTTCCATACGCAATAGGGGAGCAAACAGAAGTTGCACGATAGCAGAAATGATCCAAAATAAAAAGGCGCAAGAGAGAGGCACAAGAACACTACAGGGAAGCCACATGTTGGTGAACTACAGGTAGCCACACAGAAACTGGGAGCAGGACAGGGCAGGAGCAGGACAGAGCACCTGGAACCACCAGGAACAGGGAAGGTGTGGGGAGCCTGTGCCACAATGCAGGACATTTGGAAGTGCCACACAGCACTGAGGGCACAGACAGTGGGCAGTACGGCCACTACAGGGAGGTGTTCCTGGTGCAGGGGGAGTAGTAGTAAGGACAGCGGGGGGAACAGTAAAACAGCTGTGGGGGGGTAACACAAGCCAGGGACATTGCCAGTGCAACCATCCAGATGGCAGCAGTTATGAGGGGGGTGAGAACGCAAGCAGCAGTGGGGCACAGCCGTGGAAGGACCCTTAGGCAGTATGTCCCCAACAGGCAGTACCAAGCCCACACCAGCTTTGAGCTGTACACTGATACTGAGATCGAGGGTCGGTACTGCCTGAACCGGGCGATCCTGAGGTGGCTCTGTGAGCTGTGCAGTGATGTGATGCAGGCACCCACACGACGGAGCCATGCTCTGTCAGTGGAGACCAAAGTGACAGCTGTCATGTGCCTGCTCACCATGGGTACCTTCCAGAGACCAAAAGAGGACACGACAGGCATAACCCAGTCGGCCGCGTCATGCATTCTCATCCAATTCCTCAGCGCACTGCTGCCACATGCTGCGGAGTACATCCATTTCCCCAGCACACTGGCGGAGCACACAGCAAACATACAGGAGTTCCACAGGGTAGCATGTATGCCTGGCGTGCTTGGGGCAATAGACTGCACCCATGTGGCCACCCGCATGTCACCTGGTCCCGAAGGGGCTGCATACATGAATCAGAAGGGGTAAGCAAGCATCAACTGCCAGGTGGTGTGTGATGCCAGGGGGCACATAATCAATGTCTGTGCCATATACCCTGGTGGAGCACATGATGCCTTCGTCTGGCACCAGTCCGCACTGGAACACAGGTTCGAGAGTGGGGACATCCCCACTTGCCACCTAGTGGGTGAGTATTCAAATCACGAAGAAAGACATGGAGCTTGGGAGGGGCATAATCAGAGGTGACATGGTTACTGGCCTAGATGGACCATGGCAGGGCTACGCTGATCACCAAATTAATGTCCACCCTCTACACACAGGTGACAGTGGATACCCACTCCGTCCCTGGCTGCTCACACCATACCAGCAGCCCATAACCCCATCGCAGCAACACTACAATGAGGCACATGCCACCACACGCAATGTCATTGAGCGGGTGTTCAGGATGCTGAAGGCACATTTCCATTGCCTGGACACATCTGGCGGTGCCCTACAGTACAGCCCCTCAAAGGCCTGCGGGCTATTCCTGGCCTGTTGCATTCTGCACAACATGGCCAATGACTGTGGGATAACCGTACAGGTTGAAGAGGGGGACAACGATGGGGACAATGAGGACGCTGGTGAAGATGGTGATGGATAGCTCCCCCCTTGGTCTAAGAGACCCTCAACTGATCCGGATGGCATAGCTGCCCCGGTACACCATCACAGAGGAGCATTTCAACCAACTCAGGTAAGTCATGTGGCCATGTGCAACCACCAGTGGCAAGGGCACAACCCACAAACACGCATGGACAAACCCCAGGGGTGCATGTCATTAAGGGAATTGGCCGAGCATGGAACCACACATGCCATCAGGGATGGGCAAGGTCTAATGCGGAACGTGGCCACACACCCACACACACCCCAAGACATGCACAAAGGGTAGGAGGCATGCCGACCCCAACCGCCCCCCCCAGCCACACACACGTACACAGACCACCACGGCCAGTGCCTGTCATTGTGCGTGTGTCAGACGCTGGGCATCACTGCGCAGTGGCAGACACTGCAACACAGGCATCATCATGCACACGCCACAGCAGACAGCAACCGGGAGGAAGTGCAGATGGAGAGTGTGCGTGTGTGTGTGCAGGGCCAGGTACCCCACCCGTGCATTGCACGTTTAACAACACAATGCACACGGCAGCATCAGACAGTAGCAGTGGTGGGAGACAGGTCAGTCACGAGCCCCAGTGCCACAGCTGCCACAGATGCATGGGCGGCCCCTCCGAGACACGCCAGCAGTGACAGGCTGACCAATGGCCTCATGGGGTGGCACCGACGGTCCCCCTTGGGTTCCGCTGCATGAACGCGACCATGCTCGCGTAGGGGTCTGCAGCACACATAACATGCCTGCACCAGGCGTCCTCCGGATGCCCACAGCTAAACCCAGTGTCAACAAGGAGGGTGTCGCACGACGCCGGGAACAGGGGGTTGACATTGCACTGCGCAGTGTCTGCGACGCATGGGCAAATAACTGTGTGCCCACTGTGGCCATGGCAGCTGTGATTGTCTGTGTCAGCCTGTCAATGGCAGCGGTCACATCCTCCTGCATCCGGTCCATCCCTGCAAGGAGCAGACCAGTGTCCCTGCTGTGATGCTCCTCTGCCTGGCGCAGAGCTGCACTGAATGCATCCACCGCCATCACAAGCCACAACTGCTGGTCAACTGATGCTTGGAGTATGCGGGTGTGCTCTTCTAAGAGGTCATCTGCCTGATCGGCATGCTGTCCCTCACGGTGTTCACGGCCCTGATGGGCAGCACCCCTTGAGGGTGGGCACTGCACACCAGGGCCAGGCCTGGGCATGTCCACAGGCGGTGCACTGATGCCGCCCGACACTGTACCCCCATGGCCATTGGCCGACTGCTGACACTGCCCCTCTGGCTGCCACTCTACAGGACTCAACGGTGACGCCGCAGGCGGCGCAATAGCCCCACTGTCCTGGACAGCAGATAGGCACAGGCTGGGACTGTGATGTCACACAGGCCTTCATGGCAGCACCACCCATGGCCATGCCCATGCTGTCACCTGCTGTGTGGCCATCCTGCGGCCCACACGTATCACTGTCCATGAAGTGAGCTCCATCATCATTAGTGACGGATCCGGCACCAGCCCAAGTCTCAGCATGATGGCATCCATGGATGCTGGCACGCTGGGACACGGACAGGGCCTCCTCCGCACCTGCTCCACCAACATCAGTCAGGACAGCCAGGCAGGCCCTCTGTCGACCGGACCCTCGGACACCTGTGGAGGTGGATGGGCTCTCCTCTATGTCCATGGTATCACCCTCAGTGGACAAGCCCACCACTGCTGACCCATGTAGATGCTCAGGAGCAGTAAGGGAACACAGTAGCATTAATGTATCTGCCCTACCCTGTCTCCTCCCCCCATTGACAGACCAGGACCTACCATGCAGTGACAGGCTACCACCAGTCTGGAATCCACCACCTGGAACACAGTCGATGGCACAACACCGCGCACTGCCAGCAACCCGCTCTTGTTGTGGGGTCAGGCATTGCACGGCCGGCTGTCCCCCACCGGTTGCAGCCCATGCTGCCCTGATGGCAGCCACCTTGTCCTTAATCCTCCGCCTGTCCGTGCCCATCTTCTTTATGTGCTCCTGCACGGACTGCTGGTGGCTGCCATGCAGGTTGACGGCACGCGCCTCCTCTTCCCATGCAGCAGCACGCACCTGTGGTGTTCCCCGCTGTTCGTTGAGCAGCGGTTCCTGGTCAAGGTAGGCCTTAAACAGGGCATCTGTTTCTGCTTTGGTGAAGTTAGGCCTCCTCTTCCTCCCACGTCTCTGTTCCTCTTCCTCCACCTCACGATCTCTCATTTTTTATCCTGTGGGAATGGCAGGTGTTACCTGTGACTGTGCAGTCCAATGCATGTTCCACACACCACAGTCCACACTCCCAAACAGCATGCAACTCACCACAATAGACTGCAATAACAGACTATGGCCACTGCAGCCCAATGTCGCATTTTTATAGTGCAACACATGCAAAATAGGCAAAGCGCAATTTTAAGTGGATGCTAATGCGGTATCTGCACCACTGAATGGCTGATTAGCTGATTTGCATATGATGGCTGAATACTGCGTTGTTGCGCTTTGCGCAATTGTGTTGAACATGCTCAAGTAAGGGCAAATTTCTGTGACATGCGCAGTGGACAACGAACAGCGCATGCCTGGGGTGCTGACGCCTGCCATGCTGCTGATGTGCTGTGCGCGGCAGGCAATGCAGGGCATGGCCACCATTGTACCAGTGGTGCTACGGAGCTGTTCACATGTATGGCGCTCTGGCACTGGGGCACCGTAGGCGCACTGGGGCCACAGTGCAGTAGGCCACTACAGGAAGTGGCACACAGGCGCCCTACCGTGCTACATGCGGTGAGTACCAATCACGTTGTGGCGGTCCGTGCGCAAGAGACCCCTGACCCTGTGCCGACCTTTGCCCCTAGGCACCATGCGTCCGCATGGGTGCACCTCTATCGCGCTGTTTGGTGACAGCGCGATGGGGAATGACAGCGCAGTACCGCACAGTGTCTGCATGTAACGAACGTGCACTACACAGCACCATTTTGACACCAAAAATGTACAGGATGGCACGGAGACGGGCACCCAACTGGAGCCAACTGGAACTGGCCAATCTGATCCAATTAGTAGAGACATATGCTGCTGCCCTATTTGGGGAGGCACCCCTGGACAGGGCCAGGAATGCGGAGTGGGAGGAGGTGGCAATGGCCCTGGAGGAGGCCACCGGCATGGAGAGGACCATGGAGCAGTGCAGGCACCGCTATGGTGACTTGCAGCGCCGGGACCCAGAAAGGCTTGCCCGCCTGCGGGCACATGCCAGTAGGGGTACGGTGCCACGGCCAGGTAGGTGCCCCATCCATACACTGCTAATGTCCACACGGGTATCATGGTGGCATGTGTCCAGCACATGGGGGGGGCCATCCAGTGTTGGCCGTGGTGGTGGTATTGGGGTGGGGGAAGGATGGATATGGCTGAGTGTGATTGCACACACGCGGGGGAACTTTGCTACCAGATTGTACTGATGTTCCTCTCTCCATGTTTGCAACCTAGGCCCAGAGGAGCGCCAGCGGGCGAGGGAAGGGAGGCTGCGCCGTGATGAACAGCAGGCCAAGAGGGCGGTCAGACAAGACAGACGCAGGGACCAGCCTGATGATGGTGAGTGCCTTACATCCATGATTACTACTGCATGCTGTGTAACAGGGCGGGCAGTGGGGCATGGCCACCATCCATTGACACCACTGCCATGCACGCAACTTGGTACAGTCAGCACTGTCCAGTGGCACTGCATGTCTGGGAGTGCATCAATGGTGGTCCATGCGTGCACTGGGTACATGGCTGTGCCACTGCCTTCGCACCGCATACCCATGTCACTGAACAGCCACGGTGATGCTGTGCAGGACTTGGCTGGTGGGTGTGTGCAGCGGTCTGCATGGCTGTGTGCGTCTCGGTGGGCAGGTCTTGTGGACGCGATCACTGTGGGTGGTCATACACCATCACAGAGGTATGTCCCACGGCCGTATGCCATGCACAGTGGGTGGACTGCATGGGGCTGTGCATTCACACCTATTGACTCTGCTCCCTTGTCCTAGGTGGATGGCAGCTGCACATCAGAGTGGTGCTGTGGGAGATCCTCCAGGTTGCCAGGGCGTCACTGGAGATATTAGAATATATCGACAGACTGGGAGTACGACGGCGTCATGGCGGGAGGAGAAGCCGGAGAGGGGCTCCCACTGAGCTTAGCGATGCCCCTGATTTACCCTAACCCCTGGGCACACCCTCATACCCCTCCTTCCCTCTACCGTTTGTTCACCCCTGCCCCTTACCCACCCCCACCTTGTTTGTGGCCCTCCCCAAACCTTTGTAAATAGTTGTATATAGTTTTGTTTGCTGTTTTTAAATACATTTCCTTTGATATGCCTACTGTGGCGGTCTCTGATTTGCAGCAGGCTATAGGTGCTCAGCTGCAGTGGTGTGCATGGCCTCAGGGGTGGTGCAGTCATGTGCGTGTGTGTGTGTCCGTGAGGAAGCGAGTATGGTGTGGGAGTGGCTATCAGTCACTGTCTGTGGTATGTTTGTTGTTCCCTGTGCACTGGGTGACTGTTTGCAGTGGTCCACGGTGCATGCTCTGTGTCCATGGCCTGTGCAGCTGACACCCTTGCATGTCTGTGACCTGCCCGGTCCACTGGCATGTCAGTGGTGGCTGTCCATGCTGGACAGCCACTGTACCCGGCACAATGCCGGGTTGCCTCCTGTCACTAGAGTGGTGCATGTCTGCCTCAGGTGACATTGTGGCCTCCGCTGTTGTTGTCCCACCTCCATGCTGTCGCTCGTATGTGTCGCAGGGGATGTGCACCATCATGTCACTTGTGCTATGGGTGCATGCTGGTGGCGTACAGCTCCACAGTGCCTATGCAGGGTGGCTGGCACTCCTGTGCCATAGAGGGGTGCTGGCCATGTGTACACGGTTTCCATGGCCACATGCTGGGGGCTTGGTTGCCCCGCTACTGTGTCCCTGTGTTGGTGTGCCCTTGAATATGGGTGAGTGTTTGTCCATACACTGTGTTGCATGCTTCCATGCACCACTGTGGGTGTCTGCGCTGGCTGTTGTGGCCAGTGCTGGGTCGGGGTGTGTCCTTGGAAGGGTGTACAGGGTGCTGTACCACTGGTGGTGGGGTCCGAGGCATGCCCTGCCACATGTGGGGTACCTCATGTGCTGGCCGCATGGTCGGTCTTTCAGCACCTATCCTCACGGGGGGGCGTGCGGCTGGTGGCTGTGTATGCAGTCATTGCATCACTGTGTGCTGCCACCCGCTGACAGGTGCTCATGGTGGGGCTGCCTTGCATGGTCCTGTGGTGCACAGGGTTGCATTGTCACAGTGGGGATGGTGGCATGCATGGGGTGTCCTGCACTGGTGGATGCTGCTCCTGGGCAGGGTGCCTGGGGATCACAGTGCAGGGTGTGCTCTGCATTGGTGGGATGGTGTGGCATGGGGTGGTCGGCCCTCCTTGTGTGCCGGTCACAGCTTGACAGGGGGTATGCTGGGGCACCATGCCCTGACTGTGGGCTTGTTGCTGGTATCCATGGGCTGGTGGTTAGTCCAGCTCTCCACCGGTTGTGCAGTGCATGGGACGATGTCTGTTCTGCTGTGTGCACCTCTGCCCATCTGTGGCATGGGTGGTGGGCCCCTGCATCCTGTCCCTGCGCATCCCTGGTTGTGCTGTGTTACTGCTGCCCTGCTCCACTTAGCATCCCTGGTTGCGTTATGGCGCATCTGGACTGCGCAACTGCAAATCCCTGGTTGCGCTATGGCACAGGTTGCACCATATTCAGTCGTGTGCCAGAAGCACATCTTGACCTGCACAGTTTTTGAATATCGCACTTCTTGCACATGGGCACAGTGGACTTGCACTTGCTCTGGCTGTTGCAAACTTTTTGGGCGCAGCTTGAATATCTGGGCCTATGTGTATAAATCTGTAATGATTAGTCTACTATGTGTATACATGTAAAATTTGGAATTTATCTCATAGTAGCTCAGATTTATCATATAGTATTTATGTCCATGCCTATTGCATAAATCTTTAAACTGAAGCTAGCATATTTAAATAAGTATATATGCAGTGCAAGGAGTATAAAATTACACAGTATGAATTCATGAAGCTAGGATCATACATTGTTTTGATTGTAGCTGTTTATGTGCACCCCTGATTATATGTATTTTATTGTATTATTTACTGTGTGTGGAACAGTTTATGTAACACTTGATTGCACGGTCACTTTAATTCTTGTAATTAGTTAAGCACTTGAGTGGATATAATGCACAAGCTCCATAGGGGGCACATACTTTGACAAAGTTCACTGGGTGAAACGTCAGTGTCTTCTTTGCCTCAGTGGAGGTGATCTGTATTTTCTCTTGCACTCCAGTGAACTGCAGTATTTCAAATACAAAACACTTTGGTGTGGACAGCAGTTATTTGTCAGCTGAGAAGAGAGTTCATGACAGTTTGCCCCTTCTACCCATCTGTGGTGCTGTCTTGGTGGGTATCCAGGTGGAAATAAAAGAAAACAAGACAGTTTTTCTGCAACGTTCCCCTTCCCATAAAAGTTGTAAATAGTTGCCCAAGGCTGAGTGGTAGTGGTGATGTGCAACACCACATTCAGTCACTTCACTACCAGTCTAGCATGGATTGTAAAGTGCTTTGGGAAACCATGTATATGAGAAGTACTATAGTAATGCTGAGTTTGATTCTTTCCTAAGCAGCTGTTTCTACATAATAGGTGTTCCAAGCAGTGACATCAGTTGGAATTAGTGACTCATCAGGCAGATACCACTCAACTGCCACCGACTTGAGGGATGTCCCTCATTTAACCCTTCAAAATGACTGTGGCCCTCATTCATCCCTCATGGAATGTACATGACGTGGCACAACTAAAAAGACTATTATGTAAAGCACACAGTAATGACAGGATCCAGAAACAGTGAACTCAGGTGGAAAAGGAGAAACAGACAAGGTCAGCAGTGTAACACTAGGAGACCAGCAGAATAAGCAATCAATATTTAGAAATGTAGGCTCGGACAAATCCCAAAACACACAGCCCATTAAAACCACAAATGGATGGAAGGATCCAAATCATGGAAAGTGCACGAGCAGTCACAGTGCCACATATGGTACATCACAATCTGAAAAAACAATATAACATACATTAAAAATGCATGTAAGGTACAAGAGAATCATAACAATACACTCATTCGAGCCAACACGTTTGCGAGCATGTGGACAGGAAATCGATTTAGTCTAAAATAGACAATACCGGTGTTATCTGAAAAAATTGCTGGCTTTTAAGTAGCAGAGTTTTGGGGGGGTCCACTGGTACCTTAACTGTATGCTTTTGTTCAGTCACACATCATGTGCACCCCTATGTATCTTATAGATATGTACTGTAAATGTGATAGGTTGAGCTTGCCAAACTCCTTATGCTGAACTGAATGCAGAAGAACTGTGGCCTTCTCCTAATTGATGAGCTCCCCTGTGAACCTCTAATTGGCAAGGGCACATGATGTGAGCAATGAAGTCAGAAAGTGGATCCCATGAGATAGAGAGGAAGCAGAGGAATCACAGCTCAGAATGGCAAGGTAAAATGTATGCCTTTCCTGACCAATAAGGTGGACACTTTCTTGCAGTGGTCAGACTTGAACATATTTCAGACGAAACAGGAGACGCAGAACCCCTCAATCTAAAATAAGTGAAAATACTGGTGTTATTTGAAAATAAACTGCAGGGTATTAAGCAGGAGATTTGGAAGGGGGGGGGGGTGTCACTGCTACCTTAATTGCATGCTTTTGTTTGGTCACACACCAGGGGCACAAATATATATCTTCTAAAGATTATTGTAAATGTGATGGATTGAGCTTGACAAACCCTTTATGCTGAATTAAAAGCGAAGATAAAATTACAATTAAAATTCTGGGGTCTGACAAGCATCGGCAGCAGGCACCTTAATAATAGTGGTACATCATAATAGGTAGTCAAGAATAACTTTGTTGAAGTCAACAGGTTAACATGGGTGAGCCAAGACAAATAAAAAAGGAGCAGTGAAAAAAGGAGAAAGAGGGAGGAGGGGGAATAGGCGGAAATCAAGGTTGAGGAGCTACAGAGGGAGGTTGAAGGAGATAGGAAATGCATCACGAGGTGTACCTATTGGGGGGGGGGGAAGAGAGTGAGTGGCAGCTGTTTAGCCAGGAAATGAGAAAGTTTGGCAATTGCTGCCATAATAGAAAGACAGTACTGTCTGAAGTTGCATTTAAACTTCCCTAACTTGGAGGCAGTTTGTACATCAAGAGGGAGATCAGATAGACAGGAAGGAGCTCTGTAGAGAAAGGGGAGCATCAATTATGTACGAGATGTTGGCAAACAGATGGAACTTTGCTACACATCCTTTGGGAATGCCCCAAGATTGCCCCCTTGTGGGACAATATCAAAACCCCTTCGTCCAGTGACAACAGGTCAGCCATGTCAAGAAATGTCTCAACAGGTTGGCCAACCCACATCTCAGCTAACAAGCATAATGCTGACTCCATGAGGCCCATGGCTTGGACAGAAATATCAGCTGAAGTTGAGGGTTCGACAGCCATCGAGTCCGCAGAAGCACAGGAATCCAAGGCCCAAGAATGCTCGCAATCCTACAACCTGTGTGAGGGGACTTTTTTTTTTTTTTTTTTTTGAGTTCCTCTTAGAAGGTTTCAAGGATTTAGATCCCTGGGAAGGGCCCTCCCTGAGAGTAGGAAGGGGCTGACAATCCTGAAATGCCCTGGTAAATGAGGCGCCAAAGCTTGTAGTGACCAGGCTGGACAAAGACAGCATGCCCACCTGGGCCTCTGCCTCCTTGAAGGTGGAAAGTTGTTTGTCCTAGCCTGATGTCATGGAAACCGCCTTGCGAGCATCCTTAGACTCAACCAGGGGATCCCTTTCATCTGGACAACCCAAGAGGTGGTGAGCGGAATGGTCCTCCAAAGTGGAGGATTGCAGGGTGCAGCACAGGCTACAAGCCTGCAGACTGTGCTGCTGTCCAAAACAGTAGACACTCGTGGTGTGCGGGTCAGTGTGCAACATTTTCTGGCCACACAAGAACTATTTGAAGCTGGTGCTGGATTTCAGGTCTCTAGAGTCCTTTTTATGTAAGATAAGTTAAAAGCGAAAAGCTTGACAACTGAAAAATTGTGCAAAGTTAAGGCCACCACCGAGCACGGAGCTGGAATGGAGGAACAAGATGCTTCCAGCAGAAAGGAAGATTTGATGTAAAAAGGTGGTGCTGAGGAGAATACCACCCAGGTGGGTGGAAAGAGCCAGCTTGAATACCTTCTGGCTGCTCATAAAGGGAAAGGATTCTGCCAGAAATGTGACTAAGTATGCCCATACCCCTCAACCTCCTGCCTCATAAATCAGGGACAAGGCTTAAAAAAATCAGGGACAAATCTTCAAAATTAGAGATATCCACCCAGAAAGCTGGTAGAATGTGGGGCTAAGTGCAAAATGCATTTTCTAAAGAAGAACAAGTCTGTAACTTTAATGCTCGACATTGTTTTGTGCTTACAGTCCCCACTGTTTAGCCACAAAAACACAAATTTTAGGAGGGACAGAGTAAAATTTTGAGGCAAAACCAGGGACACTTGAGAGGTACGAGTATGCCATATCCACATCCCTAGAACCATACTTCTATTAGTATTCCATCCACATCCACACTCAGGCAGACTGCAGCTCAGTCACCGGAAGTCAAAGCATGTCTTCTTTCACCACCCATGGGGTTGTCCTCCAGCTCAGACTCATCTGATAACAGATCTTTGCATGTTGGATGGAGATATCAGTCTGCCACTTGCCAAAGGACGGGGGGGGGGTAAGTGAATTTGAACTGAATGCCTGTAGTACAACTGTGGTTCCAGGTAAGCAAACTATTTCTGCTACCCAGATTCAGTTCACTAGCCACACTTAGGCAGACTCCAAGGAGGAGGGGGCATGCACCCCTATTTGGTGAAAAGAACCTGGAGGGCTGAGGCCCCAAAAGCAGCATCATGACAATGGAGTATATCAGTGTTGTAACAGGATATGAAATGTGTGTGCATTGGACCATGTAGCAGACCTGCAGATCTCCCAGTGGAATGAGCCTTCAATCCTTTGGGCAGCTCCCTTCTAGCCAACCTGTAACACAGATCGATGCAGGATGTGATCCATCCAATTGTCTTTTTAGCTGCCAGTCTGCATGGATCAGCTCAAAGTAGGTCATAAACAGCCAGCCAGCCTCACCATAAACCCCTGCCATGCATTCTTTGTAATAACGAAGTGCTCAGCATACTTCCAATGTATGGAACACATGCTCAATACCCGATGTAG
The DNA here is from genome assembly GCA_016271365.2 of Neoceratodus forsteri. NCBI lineage: Eukaryota > Metazoa > Chordata > Ceratodontiformes > Ceratodontidae > Neoceratodus > Neoceratodus forsteri. Next base: position 1,307,307,803 of record CM057458.1, read on the forward strand.
ATCGGGAGAGTATGCCTGGTTAAGGTTAAATTAAAAGGCAAACCTGGGTAGGAACTTCGTGTGGAGGCATAGGGCGACCTTGTCCCTGGGGGAAGACCACATAAAAAGACTCCACTGAGTGTGCCTGGAGCTCATTTGCACATCTGGCCGAGATAACAGTGACCAAAAATGTAGTCTTCCATGACAACTGTGACATCTCACACTTGTATAGAGTGGCTCGAATGGTTTCCCCATCAGCTTAGCAACCACTAACAGTAGGTCTAATGGAGGCAGTGGTCCACACACCAGAGGGGAGTATAGTCTGGGACTTTAAAAAGGCACCTGACCAGTCTCTATGCCGTGGACACACCTGGCCATGCACAGTATGCAGAGATAGTGGCTGGGTGCATCTCAGGGGTCATGGCTTGTAACCCTGATTGAGACAGTGACCAGAGGTAGTCAAAGATCTGCACTGATGGACAGGCAAGGGGATCAATATTCCTGCCTGCACCCCACAGTGAGAACTTCTACTTGAATACATGTGTTCTATCTGTTGGCTCCTTACAGGATATCGCCACATGGAGAATGTCATCCAAAAGGCCCCAAACATATAATTCTAACTGCTCAGATACCAGGCTGAAAGGCGCAGGAACCGATTCCCCATGTCTCATTAGCAGGTCTGGACAGAGAGGAAGCTGCCACAGGGACATACTGCTGAAGCGATCCTGGTACCAGAACAGTCTCGGCCAATCTGCAGCTATCTGAATCAAGTCTGCCTTGTCTACCACCATGCGATTTAAGTGAAAGGAAGAAAATGGGTGCAGTAGGCCAGAGTCCAGGGTTGATGAAGAGTTCCTTTCCCCAATCAGTGTTCCATATTGGGGGTCAGAAGAGACTCGACATTTCTGCTGCCCAAAGAGGCAAACATGTAAAGCAGAGGTCTGCACCACCATGCAAACAGCTGTCTCTCCACATCCTGGTGCAAGAACTACTTGTGAGAGGTCAGGCCTATGCAACTCAGAGCATTTGCCAGCTGGCTGTCCTCCCCCAAGTGCACTGCAAGAAGAACCATATGTGGGTGGGGCACTAGGGACCAAGTGCAAAGTGTCTGTTTTTTTAATTTATACTTGCTGGGCCACATCCAGCACCGGTACCTCAGCCCAAGTCACGGTCCTCACCATCCCTCACTACCCACATGAGCTGCTACTCCCTGATACCCCCTGGCTTTCCCCCAGGGCAGGGCTGCAGCACCGGCCCTAAGTACCTCAGACATCGGAATGGTCGAGGGAAGTTGGCCTGGGAGCAATTTGGGAGCAGCAAGGTGGGCACCACCAAGGCACTGGAAGCGGCATTTTGTCTTCCCCTGTAAGGGAGGTGCAAGAGCATGCAATGACGCCTGCGTCCGTCCCACCCCTCAGAATCTTGCCGACACTGGCTGCTGTGGTAACCCCAGCCTCCACCAGGGGTCCCTCTAGCACTGGTCATGCACCGCACCCTCCCCCCAGAGAAGGAGAGCAGTCCATGGGACACTCAATCCTTCTCCCCCAGCTGGCCCTCCGACGACTCAGGTCCCTTCCTGAACCAGGACCGCCGGCATCACAAGCGGAAATCCAACCACTACGCCGATGGGCTGGCTTGCAAAGTGTGTCCTAACACAGAAAAGGAGTCGGTTCTGCCTTGCAGATACTGATACACCTCCTCCCTTTTGCCACGTGTAGGTGAGGCAGGAAGCGATGCTCAGTGCAGGATATCATGCCAAAAGTAAAATGACACACTGTGCATGGTCTCACAGAAGTGCCATTCTGAAGATGCTGATGCACCCTTCCTATTGCCATATATCACTGATGCTGGAAGAGATGCTCAGTGCAAGCTGTGTCAGACAACAAAATGAGACACTGCCTAGACTCCCACAGATGTGGGCAACAATTCATTCCCACACAACATGAAGGTGACCCTCAACAAGTACAGGGCCCCAATAAAAGAAATCCAGATACATCAGCAAACAGGGCATGAAATCTCCACATAATTTTAATTCTACACAATGTTGTATAGTTGCAATAATACCCTCCAACTTGTGGTATATCAGGAGATACTGTCACACCCTGGGTGCATGAGTCTCTGCCTGAGGTCTCATGACTCACAGCATGCACCCGAGCCATGATGACATCCCATGATACACCACACAAAGTCATGTATTATTTCTTTATTGCGAGATGGAAATGCTGCAATGCTTCCATTCCCCTTTAAGGACTATACAAAAAGCAGAAATGTATACAAAATTCCAGATAAAGGAAACAGCATGGGAAAACATACTGGAACAAAAAAGCATGGAAGCACTGAAATATTTCAGAACAAGGCCACACATCCTAACTGTCCATTTTGTTGCTCATAATTAAAGGGAAAAAAATCATGATGTAGTATGTTGTGGTGGGATAACAGCACAACTTGGGTGTTCAACCACACAAGAAGTGCTGTTTTGCCACCATAATGAACACCCTGCAGTGTGTTACTGCATTATAAAATTGGGGGCCTGAAAAAAAAAACAATTTTATTAATTTTTTAGTTCAGAATCCCACCAAAACAGTCCCAGCTTTGGCATGTCATTTGATTTCAAATATTTTGCCCAGCACAATCTATTTATACAATATACATTAGCTTTTTTTATGACAAATAAAAATGCTATCTGTACCAGAAAACACCAACTAGCAAGATAAATTTCTCATCTCCACAGTAGGGTATTTATCTAGCTGGTTAGATACATCATAACAAGCATTTTCTTCTGCCACCAGTGCCCCGCAGTCTATAAAGCCGTGTGCTCCAACCAGCATGAGCTACCGGAAACTATGGAAACAACTTTTTAATAACATCACACTAGCTTAATTAAAAAAAAAAACACATATGTACTGTGTATAAACCGCACATGGTATGTGCTCATGAGATATATTCATCTTCAAGTGGTCACTGAACCTTTTTTTGACCTCACTCATGGCTTCCTCACTTGAAACCAGTGCCTGCATTTTTTCCCGCAAGTTTTAGTGCCTTAAAATGTTATGAATGCTTGCGTTAAAGTCTACATTTACAGTACCTATTCTATGTGGGGCAGATGAGAAAAGGCAACTTAAAGGGGTAAAATGAGGGCCATCTCATGATGTGGGACAGATTAAGAGTATGAGCAGCAGACATTCTCATGGTAAGCTAGTAAGAACAGAAGGGGAATTTTTTTTATGGTCAGCAATGAAACACCAGCAATTAAAACCAAGAATTTTTTTTTTTTTTTTTTTTGGGGGTTAACTTGTTTATGCACCCCACTGCCATGCAGCCAAACCCACTGCCAACATTCAAGAACTTACCTCAGCTCCCAAGTTCCTCCCTGACAGCTTGCCCCCTGTGGCGTGGTTCAATGTCAGGGGCCACCCACCAATAGCATACATCTGGTGTGGAGCCTGCAAGGGGCACCACTTGCACTGTACCCAGCCATTTTCCTTGTAAGAAGAGATGGACGTGCAATCCAGTCTGATACACATCATGCATGTTACTGTGCATAGGGCGTTGACAGCCACCATCTCCCCAACCCAGAAGCTGCAATTGCCCTTGGCCTATTCCAGGAACCCTCCCTCCCAGAGGAGTAGGAGGAGAGCTGTCCTCTGGACGTTCAATCCTCCTCTCCCCAGCCAGCCCCTGATGAGCAGAGTCCATCACCGAACCCAGGTCAACGGTCTGGTGGCAGGTGAGGCATGGATGCCTCAGACTACTGGACCAACAGGTTGGGCCAGTACTTCATTTTTTAATTTGTGTATAAGAGGAGGATTTTGAGGGTACATAAAATTCTTTTTAATAATTTTAATTTTTAGAGCCTAAGTGAAAGCCAATTAACTGGTGTATGCAAAATGCAGCCTGAATGTGTTATCTACTTTCATGGAAATAGCAGAGACACAAAAGCAGTGTCCATCACTCGATGCGACAGACTGACATTCATCTTTATTCCCACCATCAATTACATAAACTGTCAGCAAATACAATGACAGGATAAAAATCATTGTCAAACAGCAAGGTGGTCTAAAACTGAAACAAGACTACTTGTATGCATATATGTCATAGAAATTAAAAAATATAATTGCAAATTAAGTCAGTGTTTCCTCTAATTTAGAACTTGATAAGCAGGTTTTTTTTTTTGCTTGTACACCAAACACCATTTTATTTTCAGACAATACATATTTGACACAGGACATGAATTACACACATTTACATATGTTTTCTAACATAGTGGTAACAGTTCAGCTTAAAGTAAACCACTGCATATATTCTGAATCAGTGTTTTGTACCATTGCTATACTAATGAGCTCTGTGCAAAGCAGCATGAGATATTTGAACAGATGTGTCAAATTCAGTGCAGATCCTTCGATTAGAGAACACAAGAGGCACAAATGGTGTTGCAATGCATCAGGGAGGAGTGAAGCAGAGAAAAAAAATCTCAAACCCTTTTTATTTCCAAGTACTACTTTTCAGCTTCTTTACTGTTCTGAATGCAGTCAAGTAACAAAACACCAGGTGGCCCTCCGGGTGCAGTGGTATATTCAGAGGTTTGCACCAGTGGTAATTCCCACCCGAATGGGCGCAAATTGCTGCCACTACAAGCCCCCTCTTAAGACAGAAAAAGTACAGTTACATAAGAACTTACCATAACAGTAGATCTTCGAGAGGAGCTCTTGCAACAGGCACTAGGACCACACAGTGAAAAACTTCTGCCAGCAATACCAGTGTGGACCGACCCCGACGTCGGGCAAGGTACAAGAGGGGGTGGCCCCAGCTCCACCTCAGTTCTCCCGCTAGTACCCAGCAGAAGGCCTGACAAGAGAAGGAGGCGAAGCCCACCATCTAGAAAGAAAAGAAAATAGATCTGCACACTCCGAGGGGGAAGGCAGGAGGGCAGCTGCACCTGCTGCAAGAGCTCCTCTCGAAGATCTACTGTTACGGTAAGTTCTTAAACAACTGTACTATCTTACTTCGAGTGGGAGCTCTTGCAGCAGGCTATTACATTTAGGACTGAATCCCAAGCAGTCCCACAGCAAGGAGGTAGCAGACCCCGGGAGGAGGAATATGCTGACTCCAGAGGTCCTAGGACAAAAGTCCTTGTAAAACAGCTAGGCCGAGGCCAGCACGGCGTCTGGAGACGATATCCAAGCTGTAATGCTTGATAAAAGTATACACAGAGTTCCAGGTCACGACCACACAAATGTCCTGGACAGCGACATTCCGCATGGCGGCAAAAGAAGCTGACGCTCTTCTGGTGGAGTGACCCCTAACTGGGCCCGGCAGGGGTTTATTGTGATGCTCGTAGCAAAATGAGACACAACAGACTATCCGTTTAGAGATAGTCTACTTGGACACCGGTTGACCCAAGTGATGTGGTGCAAAAGCCACAAAGAGCTGCTCCGTTTTACGGTGTTGAACCGTTCTGCTGAGGTAATACCTCAGGGACCTGTGGACATCCAATGTGTGGAGGAGAGCCTCCCCTCTATTGGAAGGGGAAGGAAAATAAACGAAGATCAACCGACTGGTTGAGGGTCAACTCCAAGACCACTTTGGGAAGAAACTTAGGATTAGTTCTGAGGGAAACTCTTTCCCTATGAAAAACCAAATAGGGCTCTTTATACATCAGAGCCTGAAGCTCAGAAACCCTTCGAGCTGAAGTAACACCAACCAAAAAACAAACTTTCCAAAAATGGTAACGCAGCTCACAACTCGCTGCGGGTTCAAAAAGAGGGAGGGTGAGTTTCTCCAACACAAAAAGGAGGTCCCAGGGTGGGACAGGTTCCCTAATAAGAGGTCTCATGTGTAGGATTCCCCTAAGGAAAGCGCGGGCTACATCTAGCTGTGCCAATGCTCTCTCTCCCACGAGAGTATGATAGGTGGAAACTGCCCACATGTGCACCTTGATAGAGGAAAAACTCAGGCCTTTCTCATACAAGGAGAGGAGATACTGTAAAGTGGAGTTCACAGGGCAGGTGACGGGCTCCAAATGTTGCAGCAAGGCCCAAAGACAAACGCTTCCACTTCATGGCATAAGTGGAGCGAGTAGAGGGCTTTCTTGCAGACGCGAAGACCTCCGCCACTTCCGGGGAAACCCCGTATCTATTTCTAGCTACGTCTGAAGAAGCCAAGCATGAAGGTGCAGGGACCTGAGATCCGGATGGACTAGAGACCCCTGGTCTTGGGACAGCAATTGCAAGCATATGGGCAGCGGGATTGGAGGTTCCTGGGACAGTCGCTGCAGGAGTGGGAACCAAATCTGTCGAGGCTAGTTGGGTGCCACAAGGATCATCCGGGCCCCTTCGGCCTGCAATTCGAGCAGAATCCTCTGAATGAGAGGGAAGGGCGGAAAGGCATAGGGAAACCTCCCTGCCAGCAAAGGGATAACACGTCTGGCCAAAAAACTCCAGGCGCGCGCTCTCGCGAGCAAAACACTGGCAGTTTGGCGTTGCGTGGTGACGCAAAGAGGTCCAGCTCGGTAAGACACCACCTGTCGAAGAGCTGGTCCGCTACGGATTGTAGCAACTCCCACTCATGTGCTCTGGCCCGCGATCTGCTGAGGTTGTCGGCCAGATCGTTTAGGACGACTGAAACGTGCATGGCGGACAGTAGAATGCCCCATTCCAGTGCCCAGTACCAGACTCTCATTGGCTCCCTGCAAAGAAGATAGGAATGAGTGCCTCCTCGCTTGTTGATGTAAAAGACGACCGCCATGTTGTACATCTGAATTAGAAGACAGCCCGGTACCAGATCCTCCCAAAACGCCTGAAGAGCGTAGAGGACCACTCGCAATTCCAGCACATTGATGTGGAAGGACCGTTCCTCGGGTGACCAAATCCCCTGCGTTTGATGAACACCCAGGTGCGCCCCCCAGCCCAGGTCCAATGCATCCATCGTTAGAGTCTGACCTGGAGGCTCTGGATGAAAACTGACCCCTTTCTCCAGATTGCTGGGGTCTAACCACCAAAGCAATGTTCTCCTGACTGGCTCCGAGATCTTGACTAAAGCATCCAGGTCGTCGTAGCATTGGTCCCACTGCACCCTGAGCATCCATTGTGGGACCCTCATGTGGAGGCGGCCCAAGGGCGTGCCTGGAATGGCCGCCGCCATATGCCCCAATAAGCTGAGGAAGTTCCAGGCTAGAACCCAAGGTGCTATAGAGATCTGTTCCACCAATGTTTGCAAGCGAATCCCCCTGTCCTGTGGGAGAAAGGCCATGCCCCGGACAGAATCCAGGATCGCTCCTATGAAGGCGAGCTTTTGGCTGGGCTCTGGGGATGACTTTTTTTAAATTCAGGGTGATCCCCAGCTCTCGGAATAGAGTACAAGTGTCTCAGAGAGTGCAAGAGGTTGTCCCTTGACGGGGTTATAAGAAGCTAATCGTCGAGGAAAGGAAACACATAATGTCCCATCCGCCTCAGAGCCGCAGCCACCACTGCGAGGCATTTGGTGAAGACTCGCAGAGTGGAAGAGAGGCCGAACGGGAGCACACGAAACTGAAAATGCTCCCCTTGGAAGTGGAACCTCAAGAACTTCCTATGAGGAGGAAAGACCCCTATATGCATGTATGCATCCTGCATGTTGAGAGAACAGAGCCAGTCCCCTTGGTGCAGCAGGGGAAGGAGACCCTGAAGAGTCACCATCCTGAACTTTTTGTACTCTATAAAGAGATTTAGTGGACTGAGGTCCAGAATGGGACGAAGGTCCCCATTCTTTTTTGGGACAAGAAAGAAGTGGGAGTAGAACCCCTGGCCTCGCTGCCCCCAAGGGACTCTCTCTATAGCTCTCTTTTGCAGGAGGGCCTGAATTTCTCTTTCTAATAGTGGGATGCTAGAAGGAGGATAATGGGAGAGCTTTGGTGGAGTGTGAAGAGGAAACTCTGAACTCCAAGGTGTGTCCTCTCTGTACAACGTCTAAGACCCATTGGTCCATGGTGATAGACTTCCACCCTTTGAGATGAAGGGAGAAGTGGCCCCCCAACCGGCTCCCCATGATCTTCTGTCAGAAGAGGGGGGGGCGGAAGGGAGTCATTGGGCAGAACCGGGAGTTGGGAGAGAGGCCATGGGCAGAAGGTCCACCAGGCTGCTGGTTTCCGGATCTTTTGCGGAAGCCACCTCTCTGCCCTCGCTGGTTTCCGCGGGCTGAAGCTTGGTTGCCTGAGGACTTACGAAAAGGCCATCGGTGGTGTGGACGTCACTGGTCGCCACGGTACATCTGGCGGACCGACCAGATCGACTTACCCAATTCCTGGAAATGGGAGATCAAAGCCTCTGTCTCCTGCCCAAACAAGACGGTACCCTGGAAGGGCAAATCCCGGATACCGGACTGCAGATCCTGGTGAAAGCCCGAGACTCTCAACCAGGCATGGCGCCGAAGGCATACTCCAGAGGTGGCCGCCCTGGCTGCCGTATCCGCAGTGTCATATGAGGCTCTCAGCACATGAGAGCCTACGTCTGAGCCCGACTGCAAAAGGGCCAGGAGCTCAGTCTTCTTATCAGAGTCTGGCATGGCCTGTCTCAGCTCAAGTCCCCATTCCCATAACGCATTCTGGTACTGCACCATATGCATGAGGAAATTCAGGGAGCGAATGGAACAGGTGGAGGCAGCATAAACTTTTTTGCCCACCTGATCCAGGTATCGGGACTCCAGGTCAGGAGGCTGGGAGCTGAGGTGCCTCGGCTGCCGAGATTTATCATGGGCAGCCGTGATCACCAATGAATCGGCCTGAGGGTGTTCTGTCAGGAAGGGTTCCACCCTCGGGGCCTTATAGAGCCTATCAGACTTTTTCGGAACTGCCGGGATGGAGGCCAGATGCATCCAGGTGGATCTAGTAAGATCCTGGAAAGTATCTACCAAAGGAGGAATAACCAGGGGCTTCGGCTCCTTCTGCCTCAGGTATTTAGCCAATCTCCGGCATTCCGGATCCAGGTCTTCCATGTCCCACTCGCTGGAAGCCTGGATGTGCCTCATGACGTCCATAAAGGTAGAATCGTCCGGAGGCGAGCGAGGCAGGTCCTTCTCTTCAGAGAAGCGCTTGAGACTGAGAGAAGAAGAAGAGGTCGATGAAGAAGAGGAGGATCAACTATCCAATTTGGAATAGTCTGATTCTACCCCATGACCATGCCTGCGCTGGCGTCGGTAACTAGGGGACCGACGACAGTCCGAAGACCGACTCCGGTCCCTGGACCGGCGACAGAGCAAAGACCAACATCGGTCATGAGACAGACGTTGGGAGCGGTCCCGCTTAGCGCAAGAAGGGCTCCTGGAACGAGACCGACGTCGGTCACTAGAAACCCTAGAGAGACATTGGTGGTCCTCGGATCTAGAGCGGGAACGAGCCCTGGAAGGGGGCGAAGGACGGCGCTCCAGTGACATCAATGGAGAAGTCTCACCCTCCGTCTGTGGTTCTCCCGCAGGATCTGGCACCAGTGTCTGGGTTGGCGACGGGGAGACCCGCTTCTGAACCTGCCCCCACCAAACAGAGAAAAGCTGCTTGAGCTCATCCTTGGAGAAGATCTCAGCCGCACACTGCGGAAAAGAAGCCTCCGGAGTGGCGGGACGCGAAGGAGAGCTCTCCTGAGGGCCCTGGGGGGAGGAGGACTTGGGCGACGGGGACGTCGGTATTTCCATGACCGACCCCGGGTCCTTTGCCCCTTTGACCGGCGTCGGTGTAGGGACCAACGATGGGGTGACGCTAGGGGGCGCCGGAGAGTCCTTATCCTCTGGAGGCACGCCTTTAGCAGGCGGTGCTGGTGCCTTGGCAGGTAGGGCCGAAGCAGGTACCTCCAAGGGCTTGGCGATTACCCTTAGCAGAGTCACCTTCGGTTTGGCCGGCTTCTCCCCAGACGGGCCGGCCTCAGCCTGGGAAAACTTTGGCGATTCTCCAGACCCCGAAGGATGGCCCTTTTTTGGAGAAGGCCGCGAACATGATCTGGACCGAGACCGGGACAGACTATGCTCCTTACTGTGCCGGTTCTTCTCTTTTTTCTTCCCCTCAGAGTGCAGATCCATTTTCTGCTCTAGAAGGTAGGCCTTAAGGGCTTTCAGGCGGCGGATGCGGGTCCGGCTGGTAAAGGCCTAGCAGTCAGCACAATTAGCGGTGTCGTGGTCAGGGCCGAGACAGAAGACGCACCGCCGGTGCCCATCCTTAGCGGAATCTGCCGCCCGCAGTCACACTTGTTAAGGTGTTCAGGGGAACCGAGCCCGGAAGACATTGAACCCGGCGGGGGAAGAGGGCTGAGCGGAACTGAAGGCGGCAAACACCGAGCAAAAACCACAACAGAAAGGCAGGAAAAACCGTACGAAATGACGGCTGTGATACGGACGTCAGTGTCGGTGAAACAAAAACCGGCAGAAAAAAAAAAAACGGTAAAATCTTGCTAGAAGATCTCTTGTTCTTGCTGATAGTCGCAGACAGAAGAAAGCTTCACGTGCGGGTACGCGGCGGGAAAGAACTGAGGTGGAGCTGGGTCCGCCACCTCTTGTACCCTGACCGACGTCAAGGGCCGGCGGGCGGTCCCTGGCTTGGTACATACAGATCGTCCACCGGTGGTGGTCCTAGTGCTCAGTGCATAGTCCTAAATGTAATAACCTGCTGCAAGAGCTCCCACTCGAAGTAAAATCATAAAACTTTGATGGCAGATAAGAACTTCTTGGCCCACCTAGTCTGCCCATTTCCCTACCTACTGGATAAGCTGCAGATCCTAGTTAACCAACAGCCTACTTCCTCCTACTGCCCACAAGAACTGCCTTATGTCTGTCCCATGCATTCTTGAATTCCCCAACTGTTTCTGACCCCATGACCTCTTCAGGAAGGCCAATCCATGCGTCCACCACCCCCTCTGTGAAAAGAATACTTCCTCACATAGCCCCTGAGCCATCTACCCCCCCCCCAATCTTCTAACTGTGCCCCCTTGCTCTTGCACATCTCTTTCTGAAAGATGCTACCCTCTTGGACTTTGATTCCCATCAGGTACTTGAGGGATATAGGGGACATGATAGAAACTTTCCTTTCCTCAAGGGTATACACAATAAGCTCCTTTAGTCTCTCTTTGTATGGCTTATGTTGCAGACCCCGCACCATTTTAATTGTCTTCCTTTAGACTGCCTCCATCCTATGTCTTTGCAGAGATGGGGTCTCCAGAACTGCATGCAGTACTCCAGATGGGATCTCACCACTCGTCTGTACAGAGCGATAACTTCCTGTTTTCTACTGGTGATGCCTCTTCCCATACATCCCAATATCCCCCCAGCCAGCCCTACTGCCTTCTCACATTGCTTGCTCACCTTTAGGTCATCTGATACATTCATCATGATCAAGATGATACTTGCTTACCTTTAGGTCATCTGATAATATTAACTCTCAATCTAAATTCTGGAGGGAGGTCCACGCCTTATCTTCCCCCCATCCCAGTTCTAAAAATTAATAACTCCCCTAAGTTTCCTACCCTGGCTCTGTGGCAAATGAATTTAAAGCCTACTACATATGTGCCACATCTCTTCCAAATTCCCTCTCTCCTTTGCCACCTACTAACTTCAGCCCTTCGCCTCAGCCAGCACCTACCACTCCTCCCTTTTCCTTTTCTACCATCTCCTCTGATGAAGCTCTTAGTGCCCTCTTTTCCCTCAACCCCTCTAAAGGCTCCTCACCAGATGAGCTTGATCCTAAACTTCTTTACCTTTCTGCTCCTGCAATTGCTTATCCTATCTCCCTATTCCTTAACCTCTTTATTTCTGCCCAAGTAGCCTCTTCCTGGAAACACGCTGTAGTCCTTCCTCTCCCCAATGGTGGTGACACATCCTCCCCTGGCAACTATCGCCTCACTTCCCTCCTTCCTACCCATGCCAAACTTCAAGAACATTTAGTTCTCTCTCAACTATCACCCTTCCTCTCAGATTTCTCCTTCACCCCTTTCCAATCTGGTTTTCGGAAAAAAACACTCTACAATCACCTCCTCCTCAGGCTAACTGACTCCATCCTTTCAAGGATGGATGATGGCCTGATCACCTCGGCCATCTGTCGACTTAACCAAAGCTTTCGACATGGTTTCCCATCCCCTGCTTCTTGATTCCCTCTCTTCAGCTGGCCTTGCTCTGTCAGCCATCAACTGGTTTAAATCCTGCCTCACTGGCAGGACCCAATCAGTGAAAATCCTGGACTCAATCTCCCCTTCCCATCAACACTGGTGTCCCTCAGGGCTCAGTGCTTGGCCCCCTTCTCTTCACCATTTTCCTTAATGATCTTCCCACAGCCTGCTCATCTTCGTCTATCCACATGTACGCTGCTGATACTGTTTTATACAGTTCCGGCCAAAACCCTGCTGCTGTGGAAACCAGCTTACAGCATGACTTTAACCAAGTTCACTTCTGATTTGCTTCTCACCAGCTTTTTCTAAATGCCAAGACAGTCTCAATGACCTCTGGCGCTACACAGAGACTCTCTAAGCTCCTGGCCCTACTTTCCACACCCTTGATGGGACCATCCTGGAGGACACCTCCTCATTTAGACATCTGGGGGTTTGGCTGGACCAGCACTTCAACTTTTCTGTGTATATCAATGCTATCCTGAAGAAACTGCGCCCCAAGCTTGCTGCTCTGTACAGGAATCGTAGTTGCATCCCGCTGACTGTAAGGTGAGAAACTGTCCAGAAGATGATACTCCCCATCTTTGACTACTGTGACTTAGTCCATGGTGCTGCTCCCAAATCTTCCCTGACCAAGCTGGACACACCAACTCCTCCTGCTGCTTTGCTGTCAACTCCCCTTCCAGCTCCCACTCTACTGCTCTTTTACTTTCCTTCCACTGTCTCGCAGACACACCTCACACGGTGCCAAACTAACCTCCATATTGTGGTTCGTAGTGCTCCCCACTTATCTCTCATCCTCTCTCCACTGCACCTCCCCCCACCAACTCTCCCAGATCAAATGACGCCCACACCACCGGTCCCTCACCACTCCACCCTCATCGGTTAGACTGGTTTCACCTATCGCTTCCCTAAAATCTGGAATTCACTCCCCTCTGAAATATGACACTCCTCTTCCAGCTATTCCTCCTTTACCTCGGCCTACACAATTACCTTTCCCTCAGCTGTTCCTGCTTTAAACTTTCCTTAATACCTATCCCCCGTTTCTGCCTTCCTATTCTAATCCCCCCGGCACTGTTCTCAACATCGGGTAGGAGTAATCAGGAAATGGCTACCCCTCTCCTCATATTTACTTCTTGCCTCTCCTCTCTTCTCCATCTGCCTTTCTGGGTCATCCATGAGCACACCCTATCCCATCCTTTTTACTCCAACAGCACTTATGTACTACCTCTAGCCTGCTCCGATACACTCATGCATTATAAATGGTTCTGTCACTTTTTTTTACTGTTTTGTATGTTTATAGGTTCTTTTATACATTTTTGGATATGTACTGTAATTTACCCAAGTTCCACTACTGTTTATTGTACTTTACCTTGTGTTCCAACTGTTGCTTAATCTTACACTGTTGTACTATTTGTACTACCTACATACTACTGTATAAGTGACCATCCTTCACAACCCTATGTAACCCCCTGGTCACACCGTGAGATGAGCAACTTGTTGTTCAGTGTGCCCTCCTGGTGAAACATTTCAATAAATAAATATGACTACCCCATGCCCTTTTCCATTTCTGCTGCATTGTGCAGTCTTCCTCTGGGGTTTTTGTTTCCCAGGTGCATTACTTTGCACTGAATCAAACTGCCATACTTTTGACTATTCCTCCAACCCTGCCAAGTTCCTTCTCATTCTCTTCACCCCCCCCTTGTGTATCAACCCTGCTGCAGATCTTTGTGTCTGCAAAGAGGCATACTTTTCCTTCCAGACCCTCTGCAATTCACTTATAAATACATTAAAAAGGACCATACCCAGTACTGAACCCTGCTTAATGGGGCAAAAGGCACTGGTGGCAGCCAAAGGTACAGCAGCTACCCACTCCAGCCATCCAAAGACATCCCTGGTGCCCAGTAGTTCCCCTTCCCTCTGATAGCTGGCCCAGTTTAAACAGAAATATCGCTGGGACTCAGCAGTCCCTCCCCACCCTCCAACTGCTTTTTTCACCTTTGTCAATTAAGTAATCTCTGCTGTCTAGCAGGCCCCTCCACCATGGCACCGATCAACCACTCTGCTGGCCAGCCGCCACATGCAAATCCACAGAGAGTGCTGTCCCATATACTGTACAAGGTGCATGTGTCCTCTGTACTGGGAGTACACTGTACAGTACAGAGAACACACATCCTCTGTGCTGCACAGGGCGCATGTCCTCTGTACAGTACAGACAGCATGCATCCTCTATTGGGTATACACTGTACTGTACAGGGAGCATCCGTACTCTGTACTGTACAAGGCGCACATTCTCTGTACAGTACATAGGATGCCTGCTCTCTATGGTACAGAGGAGGCATATCCACTATGGAATATATGTATTTTTTCTGCCATGCACTTTACATTATAGTAACAGTATATAGACAAAATTGTTTCTGTTACAGGGCTGGGAATCGGCGACTTGGAGGGGGGTGCCACAGCACATCAGGCAATAGGTTTACCTACTGGGTCCAGGGATTGGGGAATGGGAGGGAACACTGGATGCCAGCAACATCTCTTACCCTTCATGTACCAGCGGGGGGGGGGAAGAGAGCTACTAGGCACCAGAGATACTTTCTTCATTTAAGAAAAAAATAATGTTGAGGGATGCAAAATAAAAAGCGTCTTCGCACTTGGTTTTTCAAAACCAAATTTTTTATTTTGCTTGATAATATGCCCTATCGTTTCACACTGTTTCAAAGTAATTTTTGAAAGGGCTTTTTATTTAGCAAGCTGTTTTTGCAAGAATTTCACATTTCATCAATTACTGAAGAGAAAAAAACAAACCATCGGCATCTGCATTCATCTTTATACTAGTGACTTTTAAATGCATTCTTAATTCTCAGTTTGTAAACAGTTGTTTTCTTGCCTTATATCATGGCCATCATCAAATCTCCACAGTGTGTTCAGAAACTGCATTTGTAAACGATTCCTGTAAATCAATAGTTCTTAGAGTTTGCCACAGTGAGCCTCCCCAAATCCATGGAAAAGATTTTGAGCCTCCCCCCAAAACTGAAATAATCTTGGGCCTCCCAAAGAAAAGTAACTTACTGTACTTTGTGCAGTATGCCATGAATAAATTTAAACCCCTTTGAGTACTTGGTTCACATTCAGCTCTTTGTCTTACTGTATACTGACATGTGACCTTTGAAAAAAAGCTCCTGTGCTCAAAGGTGTTATCTGAATAACAAATAATTAAAATAAACAAATATTATTATTCAGCTTATTTTAAGCCCCCCCCCCCCAAACAGGCCAGCCTACTTGGCCCACTATTTTCATCCTTGAACCATTGTTACCCCTTGTTGCAGTACCTGCATGGGTCAGACTACTTTCTCTCTTTATGAAAAAACCTTCCTACATACTTTGCCTCTCCCCCTCCATCCCTGCTCCTAAGCAACTTCTCTGGGATTACTTTGCTCCTTCCTGCTATTGCTCTTAGCACTTCTATGCTCAACTGTTGTATTTGGGCTGTTCTGCCATCAGTCTACAAATTGATCAGTTACCACCACCCATTATTAGTTTAGTTTATTGTTCGTATCTGTTTGCACTATTGTTCATTGTGTATTTCTTGATTGTTTTTCAGTTACCTTTTGAAATGTATTCACTACCTACCCTTCCCCATGTACACCTTAAATGTGCCTTGGCTCACTCACCTTCCCTAGTCACCTATTAGTAAATAAACACATACATTCACCTACTATTATCCTCTTTCAGCTTGCTTCATCTCTTCACACAAAGTATGTAAAACTCAAAATTTAAATACAGTACTTTTTCAGACCTGCTTGAGCCTCCCCTGGAACAGGCTGGGGCCTCCCCAAGGAGGCTGGCCTCACCATTTGAGAACCCCTGCTGTAAATCACTGTAAAATTTAGTTGAATTAGGTAATTGGTTTAATGGCTGCCTCCACATGCAAGAGCAAGAAGCATGTGGACAGCAGTCATTAAAAAATCCTCAGAACAGAGATGCAGTTTATTTTTCTCCAAAAACAAGTGTGAAATTCTTGCAAAAACAGCTTGATAAATAAGCCCGTTGAGAAAGCACTTTGAAACAGTGCAAAACATTAGGGCATATTAACACGCAAAATAAAAAAAAAATTTGGTTTTGAAACACCCAGTGTGAAGTCGTGTCAAGATTTCTTTGCATCCCTCAACATTTTGTTCTTGAATTTGTGGACACCTCAGGGGTGCACACCCTACTAGAATGATCACCACTTCCCTGGATACCTACCTACATAGGTTCTTTTTTGGAATACTTTCTTCATTTACCAGGCAGGTGGCTGGTGACTGGAGGGAGGGACAACAGAGCACCTGGGATTCATTAATTACATATCGGCCCAATGATCAGAGGCCACCAGGTATCAGGAAATCCCACACATCTATGACATCAGGCAATCAGGGTAGGGGGCGGTGCCACGCTCACCTGCTGCAATTTCCATGCAAATGAGCCTATAATGGGCATGCAAACAGGCCCTAAGCACCCTCTGCATGCCCAATGGATTCATTTGCATGGGTCCCTTGGAATATCGCACCTAGTGCTCTGGTGCTATCCGGTCTGGTGCCGTTATTCCCTGCACAGCAGAGATCCATGTCAAGGCAGCGCTACTTGACTTAATGCTGTGCCAACATGCCCCATATTCAGTCAGATAGTCCTGGAGTGTAATCCAACTAAATATAGCTCCTTAGACGCAAGGACAAAGAGTAGCGCAAAATGTTGTGCTCCACTCTTCCCACATGTGAATATCGGGCCTCTACTCCATAAAGGGACACGGTCCAACCTGGTCCTCAAATGGTCAGTTTTAAAAAAATACATTTTTATGACTGCTCACATTCTATGGAATATGGTGATGTAGCAGGCTGTTTGATTCCAGTTCATTTTTCCATATAAAAGTGAGAGACTGCTGACTATACTGGTGTTACCACACAAAAACATGTTTGTTTAGAGCCCCTGATCAACTCCTGCTGCATTTTTCCTGGACTTAACACCCCTAACCATCTAGCCACTCATGCTGTAATGTCACTTTGACAGCAGAAGTACTGGCAAAGTGACACTATGCATAATTTTTTGCCGGGTAATGTATCAGTTGGCCAGCGAATAACTACAAAAGTGTACTTTTCCATTTTAAAAGAAATAAAACTAGTTTTGAAAAAAATTCTATACCCACTCTTGGCCACTGTACAACTGTGTTCCACCCTTACCTCCCAGACATGTAAAAATAATTTCCCCCACTCTGCCACCTTCCTTACAGTAAAAATATTCTGGCAGCTTCTGGTAAAAATACATTCCCCTACCTGTGCCAAATCAACCCCCACACCATCAGAGAAATGTAGAATTTGTCTGCAGAAAAAGGGTGCCTGGCCCACCCAATCTGCCCAGATCCTCACTGCCTATTCGGTCTCTGCAGACCCAAAACTTATCTCCGGCAACCCTCACTGCCTATTTGCAAGTACTTATATGCCTATCCCATGCATGCTTGAAGACCCACACTGTTTTCATCCCCAAGTACATTTACAGATATAGTGTTCCTGGCATCCATCACTCTTTCAGTGACAGCATTTCCTCACATCCCTCCTAAACTTCACCCCTTCTAACTTCCCTGCATGCCCTCTTGTACTGGTGAACTTCCTCACTAAAAACAGCCCCCTCCAGTAACCTGCTCAGCCCAAGATACTGTAGGTCTCCACCACTGTCCCTCCTCTACAGTGTATATGCCAAAATCCCTCACACTCTCCTCATAGGGATTTTCTCTTGCAACCCTTGCACCATTTTGGTTGTCCTTTTCTAGGCTGCCTCTATCCCAAGTCTTCTCTGAGATGTGGCCTCAAGAACTGGACACAGTACTTAAGGTGGGGTCTCAACAAATTCCCTATACAGTGAATACCACCTCACTGCTCCTGCTTGCAATACTTCTCCATATGTACCCCAGCATCCCATTGGCCCTACCTACTGCCTTGTCACATGGCCCTGCCATTTCGAGGTCATCAGATATAAGCTCAGGGTCTCTTTCCTATGCCAACCCTGTGGCGTGAGGGTTGCGCTGGATGCCACACCTCGTGCTACACCGGCAACCCGGGTTCAGGAGCAAGCCCTGGCCGTTGGGAGTCGGCAAGGAAGAAACAGGATTGAGCATCCGGAGGACTGTTCTCTCTTGGGGAGGGATCCAGGGTCTGCCTGGCATCGCAGTGGCCCCCGGTGCAGACTGGAGGCACTACAATGCTCAGGGCTGCACGCACGGGAGAAATCAGGCAGCTGCCTTCCGGTCGTGGGTGGGAGCATCCACGTCACGGGCAGGGCAAGCATTGCATGTCCTGCATTGGAGGGGGGTCAACTAACAAGAAAATCCCTGCCAAAGTCGCAGAGATGATGGGTGTTCCAGGGAGTCAGCCCACATCCCACCATCGGCACTGCGCAAAGAGGACACCACAGCTAACCAGCCACCCAGGTAAGCACTCTCTAATCCCAGAAAAGCCATTGCAGAAGGATGGACTGGATGGACCCGGGGGGTGATCGGGGCTATGGCTGCCTGGGTGGTCTGGGGTGTTCCTCTGAGTTGCAGGGTTCAGACTGGGAGTAGAGGTGGTAGTCGAGTGAATATTCCGGAAGGATGCCCAGGCGTAGTAGTGCATAGAGAGAATCGGGAAGTCTCTTTCCTGCTTAGTGACCGTCAGTACTCAAACACCTCGACTCCCACTTATGTAACAACTCCCCACACTGTCTACCCTCTAGCACCCAACCTCCACTCTAAGCCCCCAAAGTTAAAGGATAGGTCAGTTGGCACCTCAAAAAAAAAAAAAAAAAATAGTCCCTCAGAGGAGCAGTCTGCTCACTTCAATGCCATTTAATATATGAATGAATGATGTCCTCTACAGTAACATCTAACTGGCTAATCTACCAATCAGATGTTAGTATAGAGGATATCATCATTCACGTAATGAAGTACACCGAAGAGAGGAGACTGCACCTGTGAAAGACTGTTCATGTTTAATTTCTAGGTGCAGATTAACATATCCTTTAATTTGTGAGCTGGGAGAGAGGTTGGGTGCCAGTGGGTAATGTGGTGCCGTCACATGACTTAGGGAGTCAGTGTGTTTGATAGGGTGGAAGAAGGCAAGTGTTAACATGATTTGGTACAGGTGGGGGGAGATTTCTGCTAGATGCCATGAAAATATACCTGCAGTATTATAAGGAACTTCACTAAGAGTGTGTGTGGTGGGGGAGGTAGGTTTACAGTGGAAGAGGCGCAGGTATATATTTAAAAGAAAATGTTTAAAGACCCTCCCAGAAACCACAATCTGGTGGCAGAAAGGTTGCTGTCATCCTGACAAGGGTGATTTACCCCTCTGTATATCCATCAGGAAGATTTAAATGAATGGGCTGGCTTCCCTTCTGCCTTCCTGCAATGCCACTCTAGTCTCACCAAGGCCTTGAATGAATGTCCTGCGTGCCCGCATGAGGGGCCAAAGACTGGAATGGACCCGATGTTGCCTCTGGCAGCGTTGCTCCCAGCAAGAGTGCCCAAGTCTGCCCTCAAACCCATGACAATCACATGGAAGCATGATCACTGGGCCACCCTTACTTCATGCCTTTCTAGTGTGGTGATCTCCATCTGTACTTTCTGTTGTGTACTCTAGTACTGTCCTTCACACCTCCCCGGCTCAGGCGATCAGTCTATAGCTCCACTATCGTGATAGTATTTATTCTTTTATTATTTCATCCTGTTCAGATACAACAACAAGAAGCATCTTCCACCTAGTTTCCTCTCACTGATCACAAAGTGTGAGCATTACTAATGCTACTACATAGTGCACTTAAAATCTTTTAATTGAATTCTGTAATGCACACAGCAGCCATGGTAGTGTGGCATTTCAAGTGAACATTACTAGTACTAAAGCTCTGGGTTTCATTATATATTATAATAGCAACAGTATACTTACACTATGAAAATATATATATTTGTATATATTTTTAAACAGTGAAGTCAAGTTTGTGTAGGAATATTTTCAAAACAGGAAGAGGTGCATCAGCTCTGACCTACCTCTGCTTAACACCTGGATTGCTCAATCATTATGGCATTGGCCTACAAAGCTGGTGTTCAATGAAAAACAGGCATAAATCAGAAATTCAGTTTATAGTTCATGCTGGGTACAGATCCGATCCTTTGAATGCTGGCTGGGAAATGCTGTGTACCTTAGGATCACTGGAATAACAAACAGAAAACTCTATACAGCACAACCACAAATTACAATTTTAGCTGCCATTATGAGGTGGATGGCAAAGTACAGTCAGTATATGGCAGTGATCTCCAAACTCAATCTGAATAATGTCATACAATATTCATATGTAATGAGTTTACATTTTTGAATCGGCATCACAATGGATATAAAAAAGGTTTTGTAGCAACTGGCTTGCCAGTAAAAGGTTTTTCCAGATGCTGGATCATAACACACAAAATCCAAACATGAAGAGCAGATAATCCAAACATGGAGGGCAGAAATGTGCACTTAACTACTCTTCCGTTAAACACAATGCTCCAGCATTAAAAGAAGAATTTACACAAAACATACACCATGCAAACTGCAAAGTTTTCACCTGGTGAAATGGCCCTTTTTCTATGCGAGTAGACCTAAATTAACTGGAAAAATTGCCACTTTGCCTGAAAAACTGCAACTTTGCCATGAATACTCACTGTAAAGTGCAAAAATTTGAACTTTGCAATGTAATCTTCTGTGAATTCTGTGACACACACAAAAACGTGCATTTATACAGAAACTGGTAGCAGACACCCCCAACATTAGAAGCTGCCTTGGTATTAGAAGCTGCCTTGGTACTCTCATTAGTTGCAGGGCAATAAAATAAAGACAGTCTAATGCAAACCCTCTTTAAATCATCACTGTCAGTGCATTCCCCCTAATGGAGTTTATACACCCTTGGCCACATCGGGGGGTGGGGGGGGAAGACTCCCCATCTGCCAGCTTCGTTGCTTCATTCCACTGTCCTCAGGCTCCCCAGAAACTCACCTTACAACTCAGGTGCTCAGACTGCCCCCCATGGCAGGGTAGGGGGAGAGCTCCCGCTGATGCTCGAATTCAGTTAGTCACCGCAGGATGTCCCAGTGACCAGGCAGGTAGAGGTGCTGTGAGCGAGCGTTAGGAGTCCTCTGCTGTGCCATCCATTTTCCTCCTAGTTTTCTCCCTTCTGCCCCAGCTGTGACTCACCCAAGGAGTGCATGTGCATGGAGGCACACGTGTCCCGAGACTGCCTCTCTCCAACTTACGTCTGCCATCAGACACTCTTGATGGCTTACCACTGGGCCTCCTCCTGGAGGCAGCCTATAGCCGGTACGGCAAACCTGCCTCATTCGGGAGAGGAAAGCTGCCTGGTGGACGCTCAATTCTCTCCCAACCCTCTCCACCCCACCAGGCTGACCCCCAGCACACCACGCTCATTCCAGAGCTCAGATTGTTGGCATGGCAGAAGGTAATGGGCACAGCGCATCAGCCCTCCACACCACTTGGTCAGCTTGTCGGTGCACTTTTAAATGTACAATACAACCCAATCCAAATACTCAGACACTATTATCAACAGTAGCTGGCAGGGTGGTAAAAATGCATTTCAGAAGTATAATTCAGTATAACTGCAGTACCTAAGACAATTACAGATAACACAGCCATATTCCACCCTCATGCTGACTGAAGAACCAGAACTACACTCAGGTAATTCACTAGACAGAAATGGGCAGTCACAAGGTTTGAATTTTTCAGCAATGGAAAAACTAGTAAACAACAGTAATTCTCCTGACAGTTACAATTGAATCAGGAAATTGCATTAACGAGGTATGTTAGCAGCAGAAAATAGTACAAAAGAGTGAAAATTAAGAAATAAGCCTTTACGTGAAATGGTTTGAATCTTAATAAAAACAAACCTCAAATTGTGAGCACTGGGAACTCTCGCGTGGATTTAAACAAAAGGTTATTCACTTTGTGGGTATAAAGAATTTGGGTTGAACTGCAAGGAAGAGACAGCAGTAGCACACTGCCCTGCTTGTACAGGAGACCCGATTCCCAGTCCCAGTTCAGTGATGTCCCAGACACACACTGCAGCAGTATAAGTCTCACATTATATTCTCGGGGGGACGACGACTTGCTCATCCGAATTCAAGTGCACCTCCTGCAGTGGGTGAAGCAGCACACTCGAGTAATCGCATGATTCTGTACCCCCCCCCCACCGGTAACTGAGGGCAGCCTATCATAGTGAGACATACCTTTTAAGGGGAAGAAATCCCCAGTGGTGGTCAGAAATGAGGGTTTGACTTAGATAGCCACATCACAGCTTCCTACTCCAAAGCCCCACTGAGTGATTCTTGGGACGTCACTGCTCAGTTCAAGGCCTACCACGCCGTGGGAGGGGGGGGATTACAAACCAGGTCGGTGGGGTGCTTGCTGTGGGACAGTGGCCTGGCTGTCATCACTCAGCTCTTACGACGACAGGGGGAAGACAATGTTCCATGGGGTGCTTGCTATGGGACAGTGGCCTAGCTGGAGTTCCACGTTCATGCGCATATGACCAATGTCCAGGCAGCTACGGGAAGCTAGCAAGACTATTATGAGCAGGACGAGAGAGGATGTATAAAGTACAAACTAAGAAAAAAAAAAAAGATTTGGGACAGCCTGTTTTAACATAGCTGTGTAAAAAAGTACACGAGTCTGAGATCTATTGAAATTCTTGTATTCTACAAGAAACTCTAGACAAAGCTTGTTCATAGCCCTTCATCACTAGTGTAGGAAAATTAAGACACCTGCTGCAGAAAACAATCCAAATTTACAGGAAAATCACCACATAACTAAAGGGGAACTGCTTAGCCGATTTGAAAGCCTAGAATGTGTAATCAAATACGTACATGCGAATCAAAACGACAGGCTTAGCTTCTTTTATTTCTGCCTGAAGGCTGCAGCTGCATTCAAGGGGGCACTGTGTAGGGCAGTCAAAATAATTACCTAGGAATTCATTAATGAACACAGAGCGAAGGTGTGATGGCTTACACTCAGGTTTTTTTTTTTTACATCAAAAGGAAATCTGACAGTAATTATAATCCTCATAAACCTTTCCCACAGAAAACAATTCAAAATATGGGTACTGGGGAGAAATTCTACACCAGAAGTACTTATGAACTACACAGAGGCCGAACACCCTCAAATAAGAGGTTAATAATCATGTAACACGTTATCAGGGATGGCAAATGTACTCTGCATCAAGGGAAGAACTAGAAGAGTTGCTGGAAACCACAGGAGAGATAAATGACAGGAAGAAAGCAGGCATTAAAAGAGAAAAGTAAACAAATAAGAAAGGAAAGTCTGTTAGGTTCCATGGGCTTTTTTTTTGTTCCCAAAGTACTGTATGGTCTTTTATGCAAGGGTCCCCCCAAGTCAGAGATATTTCTGCCACTACATTACCCAGAAACCAAAATAAGCAAGTGTCCAGTTTCTCCAGTGACTTATACAATTTAACCATGAAGGCATTCCACACAACTGCATAAATGTTCTTCATGTATAAAACGTGTACATTCCCAACTGCAACTTTTCTTTAGGCATCCCATTTCATGCAGGCACAGAGCAGTAGGTTCCCACATCCGGTTAAACTGGACAGTTTCCTGATGCTGGCTGGAAGCACTCCTCAGGACTGGCTGTATGTTTATACTGATTAATGGCTATGGATGGAAACAGAAAGCTTGGTTCTTGGGATACGAACAGATTATTAAACACTGTGTGCACTCTGTTTAACATGGAGTAATCTTGCAATATTCTCAATCCAGCTCACACTGGGTTACTGAAGTGTCATGGTGACGTGAATTACAGTTTAAGAGCTGGTGGCACAAGCCACATACAGTAGACCTTTGCCTTTCAGATAAATTCAAATTTAAAGCTACTGCACACACCTTATGGTCTTGTAACCAAACACTAGTAAGGAATGTTTAAATGCTAAACAGGTATGTCACTGGTCCCAAGTCACAGTTCAAAGAACATATTTAGTGCACTAGGTGACAGCCACAGATATTCAACCAGACTGTACTGCAGGTATCCCATGAAGAAGCCAAAGACCACATCTGTCACATTATGTCGTCCAAGCATTACTCTGGACAGTCCCAGAACAAATGCCCACAAAACAATCAGAATTCGCGGAGGAATGGCTAGCACCAAGTGGTTCAGGATGAATCTGGCACCCATTGCAGCCCTGGTTGCATGCCCTGATGGGAAGGAGTACTTATCCACTGACAAGGTGACAAACATATCCATCTTGTTGTGTGATGGACGCCGTCTGCGGACAATGGCTTTTACGATGCCCACCAAGACCAGGTCCAGTATTAAGGCTAGAAAGCAAAACAATATTTATTATATATAGATTTATACATTAAAAATAAAAATGTCATTTTCATATTTTAAATCAGTTTTACATCACAATGAGGTCTTAAAACACCACCAGACACCTGAATCCCTACCATCACTTCCTTAGAGTTACCCTCTGGCAAGCCCTCCATTTCTGCTCTGTTACCTACCTATGCTTGACTGAAAGCAGAAATCCTGACATACATTTCTGATTGTGACTGTATCTGATGTAGTTAATTGTATTAACTTTATTTTAAACATCTGTAGCGCTGTACTAGTAATGTCTTTATGCAGGATGACCCTGAAAATTGGCTTACATCCAATTACCCTACTAAAATATAAATACATTTAGCCATTCAGGAGCAGGGGCATCAACCAGAATGGTGGAGGAAGGAAATGATGGCCAGACCCTAGGACTGCTGGTCACCCTAGTAGCAGTCCAGCAACAGGAGCTGCTACCAATCCTCCCTGGAGAACATTCTCTCACACGCTCAAGCTCTTCTCTTCCTACCAGCCTATGTCAATGGGTCAGGCACAAGAAGCAACCCTGAGCTGCTGTCACTGGTACTGAGTTGGCTTACTTTTCAACATCTTACTAATGTCAAGCTTCCCCCAAAGTATTTCCATGACTTACCAAGGTCTTCACAGTTCTTGCCCTTTTACCAGCAAGTATTAGAAATCCATGTCCTAGTATTTGGGGGAAACAGGTTCAGCAATGTGAAGAGGGCAACAATTTTGGGGGATCAAGAAGTGATAAAGGCAAGGTAGTACTGCATGTGTTCTGGGACTAGAAGCCATATTTATGGTCATGCTAGACTGGGGTTATGGTCTTTTTTTTTTTTTTAATTACTTAACATTGCATTTAATGTAACACAATATTAAATAAGCCCCAACAAGGAAAGAGATCAGTAAAACATTAAAGCCATGTTACAGCTTAATAAAGGATTATGACCATTCCCCTTTCTTTGTTACAACAAAGGGGATGGATTTTTACTGCAGAAATATGTATTTAGATTTTGTTTACCAGCTAAGCACACAATACAATTATATTACCTACTTTTAGTTGTGTCCTGAGAAATTACAAAGTAATGTAATGACCCAAGCAGAAAAAAAATACTCACCAAAGTAATGATGTTTCTTCTCATGGATCAATGAGATTACTAAAGTACATTCTCCAGGTGTGTGCTACACTGAAGGTAGAACTTCCATAAATTTTAGAATGTAGAATCAAGTATGAATGCTGTGTTGTGGTCAAGCTTTCCCTACTGGCATAATGACAGATTTGTTTCTATAGCCAGGGGAGCAGTGACCACTAAAATAACCCAAGTGGCTATTAAAATTAAAAAAATATTTTTTTGTAACACATTTTTAAAAACCTGAATAAATTAAGACAAAATCTGTCATAAAATAACTTTAAAATGGTGTGACACTGCAACAAAGTAATGCTCAAAATAGTTGAAAAATACACACTGATCACTGTGAGAATCTATTTTCAGGTTTTAGAATGGGAGGCAGGGTCAGGATTTGTAAGGCTCGATGATGAATCCCTGAGACAAAAAACAGGTTACTCACCTGTAATAGTAGTTCTAAGAGTGGTATATGTTGTTCATCCACACTTTCTGGCATGTCCTTGCCGCTTTAAGACCCACCGGAAAGTCTTCAAGCTGGCTCCTCCCACCCACCCGGGTGATATAATCCTCGGCTCTGTCCCAAGGCACCAGATCTAAGCCGCTGGAAGCCAGGTTGTACACTGCAGCCGGGGAGGTCAGGTGGGTCAGTGTGGATGAACAGCATATACCACCCCTAGAAAGTACAGTTATGTAAGAACTTACCGCAACAATAGATCTTCCAAGGACTGTCTCTTGCAGTAAGTAATTACTTATGGAAGTATCCACCAGGTGGCGCTGTTACACAGCAACTTCTTCCAGCAGTCTTCTGTGGGGGCCTCCCACAC
The DNA here is from genome assembly GCA_016271365.2 of Neoceratodus forsteri. Classification (NCBI taxonomy): domain Eukaryota; kingdom Metazoa; phylum Chordata; order Ceratodontiformes; family Ceratodontidae; genus Neoceratodus; species Neoceratodus forsteri. Next base: position 1,307,334,247 of record CM057458.1, read on the forward strand.
GACATTAATTCCTGTGGATGTGTATAAGAGTGGGCGATCTCTCAGTACCTCTGTTCATCGGGCTTCGACAAGCACAGCCTGGACAGAGGTAAATAAGGGACAGAAAAAACAGAGAACAGTGATCCCACCCAACGCCCTGAGTTGTAGATTCAAGGCAGGGGGAAGGAGGGCGGGGGGACTTACTGCAAGAGACAGTCCTCGGAAGATCTACTGTTACAGTAAGTTCTTACGTAACTGTACTTACTTCTACGGACCAGTCTCTTGCAGTAAGTCATTTCTTATGGGAGATTACAAGCAGTAAAATCCAAAATGGGAGAAAAGGTAAAGCCAACGATGTAAAAGCACAATAAAACGTCAACATCAACTGCACCCCTAGAGGCAGACAGGCCGAGGTGGAGTAAGGACTAAATGTTTGATAAGTAACAGAAATGTCCAACTCAAACTTCTTCCGTGCAGGCAGACAGGTCAATGGTTAGGCAAAGACATTTGGCATGAAACTAGGAGAAATGTCAACTCAAACCACACCCACTCAGGCAGAAAGGCACAAAGGTGGATAAGGACAGCATCCAGGAGGCATGATGTAGAAAAAACTGTAGGTGGCTAGGCACAGTGATTCATCCTGAAGAGGCAGAGTTCGACAGGCCCTGGCCTAAAGTCAAAGTCAGTAAATAGACAAGGAGAGCAGATCAGACAGAAAAAGGAGCACTGGAGGAAAAAACATCCTGGATGGTATGGAGGGCATGGGTGGAAGCTGGAAGGGGAGAGATTCAGGGGAGAAAGGAGGAGGTGCTACTTCACTGAGAGGGTGGTGGAGTCATAGACTGCACTGCCTAGGGGGCTGATGGAGGCAGAGACGGTGGAGGGGTTCAAGAGGGGGTGGAATAGGTACAGGGGAAAGATTCTGGAAGCAAAGTTCAGTGCAGCGAGAATATCCGGGACTGGGAAGGGAGAAGCCAGAGAGGGCGAGGGGGGCAGCAAGATCAGCTCCCAGGGTAGGGGCTGACCAAACGAGCAGACATTAAAGACCGTTAGGCCTATTCTGCTGGCATTTTAGTATGTTAGTATGGTCAAAGGAAAGAACAACTGAAGGGCTCCAGCAGGGAGAGTGGCAGGGGTTCCAATTAGATCCGTATGGAGGAGTGAAGCATCCAATCCAGAAGCAAGCCTCCAAGAAAGGTAAAGAGATCCCCGGGCACCTCAGAGGCCTGTAAGAGGAGGTGGGGGATACCCAAAAAGCAGGTTAAGGTGCAGAAGTGGGTCCTGCCTCGCGTGAGGAATGGGGACACCTCAGAGGGACAGACTGAGCCACACCCTGAAGGTCCTAACTCGGTCTCAAGAGGCACCCTGGTAAGGGGGCTGGACATTAGGCGGCCTGCCCACAGCGGCATAGAGGTGGGACCTAGGTGCAAGATAGAGGCCCTGAACAGACCAGAAAGTATGCCCCAAAGCCTGAAGGGAATCCAGGACGGACTGAGCACCAGGTCCAAACAGCAGGATCCCAGAAAAAGGGGCATCGGCGACAGACGGTTGGATGCCGGTCGGCAAACCCGAAACCCATGGGCAGGCGAAGCACCGAAAGGCGATGCTGGAGACTGAGAGGCGGGCTGATGTGTCAACCGCATCAGAGCACATGTGGAGCAGGTGACAGGAAAGGGAGGGCATGGCAGACAGTGGCTGAGCTGATCAGGGCCACGAGGGGCAGGCTGAGCGGATGGATACAGGATGAGACCAAATATGAGACAGTGTGTGAAATACGCAGGAATCAAAGGCGGGATAACCATGGCAGGCTCCTCGGGAACAGCGAGGTAGGCAACCAAGTCCTGGGAAAAGGAGTCCTGATCCGCAGCAGGGAAGCCAAAAGCGTGCTGGATCAGCAGCATGAGCTCCATGAAGGAGGGATCCGGGAGCGAGGAGGTATCAGAAGGTGCAGGTGGGGCGACCTCCATATGGGAGGACGCAGACCAAGAGAAACCAAGGTCCCCAGGATCCGAGGTCCCTGCAAGGAACATCCTGCATGAAGGGATCCCACCTCCCAAAATCATCATAAAGGGAGTCCTCAGATACGGAAGGAGAGGGAACCAGGCGGAAAACGCCGGGTCCGGGCACAAGCGCCCAAGCAATGGGGAGGGGGAACAGGATGAGGCCAAACCTTGACCCATGTGCCGCAGGGCCATCACCACAATGTGGGCGATGCCCGGAGTCTGTGACGGGTCCAGAGGCGAAGGATGCCCAAGGGCGGCATCAGGAAGAGGGTGAGCCAGCTCGGGAAGCGCCAACCCTGAGCAGTGGGGGGGGAGGCACCTGACTTCTGTGAACCAGTAAAGGAGCAAGGGACTCGGGTACGTCCATGTGTGTGGTGCTCAAGGTCCGGAAAAGCTGTGACTATAGGGCATGAAAAGGGCGACCGGGGTGGGGAGATCCCCCAGGACACCATCTGGTGCAGGACAAGCGGGTGGGAGGGGAGGAAACAGAGCCCCAAGCAGGGGGAGTCCCACGATGGGAAGCCCCCATCATCGATGAGGGCAGCAGCCCTGACGACGAAGGAACAAGGAGAGGCCCCTCCATCGACAGTGAAAGCATCCCCATCGATGAGGGAGCAAAAAGTCTCCCCGTCAACAGTGGATGTGGTCCCATCGATGAGGCATGCAAAGCATGCTCTCCTGTCGATGGGAGAAGCTGCCCAGTCGACGAGAAAACAGGAAAAACATGATCCGTCGACAGGAGAGGAGCTCTCGTCGATGAGGGAGAAGAAAGAACACGTGTAGGCGAAGGGGAAGCATCCCTATCGAGGAACGTCCCATCGACGGAAAACATTCAGAAACAATCTCCGTCAATGGGATATGGCCCGCAGAAGATAGAACAAGCCCATCAGGCTCCGCCAACGAGGAAAGTACCATTGATGGAGGAGCAATCGTTGACAGAGCAAGGCGGAGGGCATGTAAGGAGTGTGAATCCCGTTCCCTCCTATGCCTGGAACGAGTGCCCTGGGCCAGGGAGTCTTGAAGGTGACCGCGCCCGGGTTCATGGACCCCAGCCTGGCTGGATGATCAGCCACAAGGAAGTCCCAAGGCCCAGGAAGAGAGCTCTGGGTCAGGGAGCATCAGGGATGCTGTGAGCAAGGAGAGCCAGGGGCACTGTGAGTACCGGAAGTAGAAGAGCCAGGGCCTGGGAGAGTTCCATAGGCCCGGCAGAGAGAAGCAAAATCGGGCTTGGCTGTTAAAAGCAGCCCTAGTGAATCCGAGACCCAGCAAGAGTACCTGGGCCAGGGAGCAGCAGGTGTACAGGGAGCTCTAAAGGAACACTGGGCATGCTGTAGAAGAAAAAAATGGGCTAGTCCCTAAAGAAGCCCCAAACCCAGCAAGAGAAACAGAGGTACTGTGAGTGGGTCACAGGCCTGCTATGGAAGTCCGGGGGTGCTTAGCGCAAGTCCCAGGTCCCGGACCCAAAGGTAGAAAATCAGTCCAAGTTCGGGTCGAAGACTGTAACCCAGGAGGTCAGGAGAGCAGACTGTGCAAGCTGAAGCTGGCAGAAAAATGAAGAGGGTACTGGGGACTGTCCACTCTTGTACACATCTACAGGAAGTGATGTCGTGAGGGCGGCCCCCACGGAAGACTTCTGAAAGCTGCCGTGTGACAGTGCCACCTGGTGGATACCCCCATAAGTAATGACTTACTGCAAGAGACCAGTCTGTAGAAGATCTACTGTTATAGGTGGGTAAATACAGGTTACTCACCTGTAACAGGAGTTCTAGAAGTGGTATATGTTGTTCATCCACACTGTCTGGCAGGTTCCTTGCCACTTTAAATCTTGCTGGAAGGTCTTCAAGCTGGCTTCTCCCACCCACCCGGGTGGTAAAACCCTCGGCTCCGCCCCATGATGCAAGATCTAGCCTGCTGGAAACCAGGTTGCGCAAAGCCAGGGAGGTCGGGTGGGTCATGTGGATGAACAACATACACCACTCCTAGAACTGTTACAGGTGAGTAACCTGTATTTCTAGGGACGTGGATATGTTGTTCAATCCACACAGTCTGGCAGAGTCCTAGCAGTTCTCCGGGAAAAGGGAGGCAAGGCGCGCACCCCCTACTTAGGGAATAAGGACTGGAGAACCGAGGTCCCAAAACCAGCATCCCGGAATGACCCAAGGTCAACGTGGTAATGGGAAATGAAGATGTGTGCTGACTTCCAGGTAGCAGCCCTGCAGATTTCCTGGATAGGGACGTCCCTAGAAGCAGCCACCGAAGCAACCGTATGGAGGGTAGAATGAGCTCTTATCCCTTCAGGAGGCTCCATATCCGCCAACCTATAGCAGAGATCTATGCAGGAGGTGACCCACCTCCTTATCGTCCGCTTGGCTGCAGGTCTGCCAGGTGCAGCTTCAGCGTAGGTGACAAATAGCTGGTGAACCTCTCCCCGAACTTCAGCTCTTCTCTCCTTATAATAATACGAGCCTTCTAGGGTCCAAAGTATGGAGTCCTATATTCGCCTCTGAGGTGTGACTGGGGTAGAACACCGGCAGAGTCAACACCTGATTCAGGTGAAACTCCGACACCACCTTTGGAAGGAATTTTGGGTAGGGGCGAAGGACAACCTTGTCCTTGTGGAAGACCAGATAAGGAGACTCGATGGAAAGTGCCTGGATCTCACCCATTCTTCTGGCTGACGTTATAGCCACCAAGAAGGCAGTCTTCCACGACAGGTGGAAGATATCACACCTATGCATAGATCCAAATGGCTTGTCCATGTGCTTAGCCAATACCAGCAGTAGATCCCACAGAGGTGGAGGTTCTCGCACCGGAGGGGATATGTGATCAAGGCCTTTGAAAAAGCACCCGAACACTTTCTCCTGCGCCACCGACTGCTTGCCGGCCCACGCCCGGTTAAGCAGAGATGGCTGCTAGGTGCACATTTAGGGTCGTCGGCCGAAGCCCTAGCTGAGAAAGGGACCACTGGTAGTCCTGAATACTAGCCAAGGAACAGGAATAAGGGTTCAACCCCTTGTCCTGACACCAAATGGAGAATTTCTTTCATTTGAAGGTGTAGCATTTTCTGGTTGACTCCTTACGAGATGCCTCAACGATGTTGAGGACCTCGTCAGAAAGACCCAAGGCCTGGAACACTAGCCACTCAGGAACCAGGCCGTCGGGTGCAGGGACTGAAGGTCCGGATGGAGAAACTTCCCCTTGTCGACTGAGATTAGGTCCGGGTGGGCTGGAAGCCACCTCGGGAGCCTGGAGCTGAGGTTGAAGAGATCTAGGTACCAGAACTGGCAGGGCCAATCTGGAGCTACCAGAATCACCTGTGCCTTGTCCCTATTCACCTTGAGAAGCATCTTGTGGATCAAGGGAAATGGAGGGAAGGCGTAGAAGAGGCCTGGGGTCCATGGCCTTGAGAAGGCATCCCCCTGCAGCGAGCCCTAAGGGGGGGGGTGTGAAACAGCCTCAGCTTCGCATCTCCCTGGAGGCGAACAGGTCCACCTGAGGGGTGCCCCAATGGGAGAAGAGATCTTGTACTACCTCCAGCAAGAGAGACCACTCGTGAGATGCAGCGCCTATCCGGCTGACGGCATCAACTAGACTCTTGGAGGCTCCTGCCACATGGATGGCTAGGAGATCTGCCTCCAGGTTGATCACGAGAGACCAGATGCGGATAGCCTCCTTGCACAGCGGCAAGGAGTGCGTCTCGCCCTGATGGTTGAGGTAGTACATGGTCATGGTGTTAGTCTGGACCTGAACCACCTGACCCCGTACAAATGAAGCGAAGACAGTGAGGGCTAGTCGCACTGCTTAAAGCTCCAGCAGGTTGATGTGGCATCTAGACTCCCGAGGGGATCAGAGGCCTTGGGCCCCGAGCTCCTCCAGATGGGCACCCCTACCCAAAGAGGCAGTTATTAGAGTGACCGTCAGCTCGGGGCAGACAAACGGGATACCCTCCTGCAGATGAGCTGGGACAAGCCACCACTGCAGGCTGTCCCACATCTCCTGGGTCACCGTGACCGGCTGGTCCAGAGGACCGGAGCGCTGTGACCACTGGCTGGCCAGCCCCCACTGCAGGGGACACATATGCCAGCAGGCTCAATGGACCACGCTGGTGAAGGCTGCCATGAGGCCCAGAAGGCGCAGGAAGTCCCGGGCAGGGCGCAATTGCCCAACCAGAAATGACTGGGCAAAGGAGGACAGGACCTCGGCCCTGTCCGCTGGGAGCCAGGTTCTGACTCTAAGAATCAAGCTCTGCCCTGATGAACTGAATGACCTGCAAATGGCATAAGTTCCGATTTGGCCTCGTTGATGAGGAGGCCAATCTGAGAGCAGACCTGGAGGGCCAGATCCCTGGATCATTCCACCTCCAACCTGGAGGGGGCTGCAATCAGCCAGTTGTCCAGGTAAGGGTACACCCAGACCCCTCGGTGCCACAGGAATGCTGTCACCACTGCCATGCATTTGGTGAAGACCCTGGGAGCTGGAGAGAGGCTGAAGGGCATGGCCCGGAACTCATAGAGAGAGCCCTCTGTTCTGAAGCGGAGGAATCGCTGATGAGATGGATGGATTGGGACGTGAAAGAACACGTCCTGAAGGTCCAGAGAACAGAACCACACGCCTAGTTCCAAGGATGGAATGATCTGAGCCAGAGTAGCCATCCTGAAGGTGCGTGGCCTTAGGAACTTGTTCAGGTAATGCAGGTCGAGAATGAGGCGCCAGCCCCCCCCGTCCGTTTTGGGACCAGGAAGTACCTGGACACAAAACCTCGGTCTGGAGGAGGGTCTGCCACCTCGCTGATCACCTCCTTCTCGAGGAGCAAGGCAATGTCGATTCGACGAGCCGACACGGAGGCTGCGGAACCCATTGTCCCCCATGCAGCAACATCTCGATAGGGAGGGAACTGCTGGAATTCCAGAGGCAGCCCCCTGCCGACCACTTCTAGCACCCAGCGGTCCATGGTGATAGCGGCCCAGGTGGAAAAGAAGTGGTGGAGTCCCCCCCCACGGGAGGGGGGGGGGAACCCAGGGAGGAGTGACGAGGCTGAGGGCGACACTCCTCAACCCATCACTGGGCAGGCTTGGAGGAAGGGCCCGCTGAGGGACCTCCTGGAACCCTACCTCTAGACTTCCTACTGGAGGAAGCGGCAGACTTGGCCTTAGGGTGCCAAGTGTGAGCCTGCTGGCCCTGTTGCTGGTGTTGCTGGGCCGGACGTGCCGCAAGAGCGGAAGGGCTAAAAGGCTTATGCTGCTGCTGGCTGCCTTTGTCCTTCTGGGCAGACGTGACAGAGTCCAAGGTGGCGCTGGACTTCTCGATCCTCTGGAGACGGCCCTCCACTCTGGTCCCGAACCAAGTCGGTGCCCCAGAAGGGAACGTTTGTCAGCTTGTGCTGGGTGTCCGCCATGAAGGTGGAGATCCTCAGCCAAGCTCTGCGGCGCATGGCCACTGCAGCCACTACTGACCGGGCCACAAGAGTCACCAATGTCCAATGAAGTTTGGAGCTTGTTAGCCACCGCCCTTCCCTGATCCCGCACCTGCCTGACCATCATCTGAAGGTCAGCCGGGAGATGAGGAATCACCTTATCCAGGGAACCCATAAGGACGTGTGAGAAATGTGCCATGAGTACGGCCGAGCTTGCCTGTCGAAGGCCTAGGAAGGAAGCAGCGTAAACCTTCCGCCCCAAGTAATTCAAATTTTTGGATTCCTTATCGGGCGATTTGTCCACGTCCCTAGCATTCCCGGAACGCCGGAAAACACTATCGGTTACTTAACCCCTCCGCAAAGGGATGCTCTGAGAAACTGGAGAGTGAACCGGTGGGGACCACGTAATTGCGAGCCATCCTGGATGAAGGCGCGGGACAAGATGCTGGGTGCTGTCCTAACTCCAGGGCTGGGCCCACAATGGCTTCGGCCACTGAAAATGCCTCCGTAGGGGAATCCCCTAGGTCCAGTATCTCCGTAAGGAGATACTTGGCCAGTTTCTTAACGGGTTCAAGCTGCATCCCAGTAGACTCTGAGATGAGTCGAAGCATACCCAAAAACGAGGATGGGCTCTTGTCCACCGACTGGCCTCCTGCAGATGCCAGGTCAAGCGGCCTGGAGAAGAGGGAGGAGTCGTCAGACTCCGAGGAGTCTGTGAACAGCTGCCAAGTGCCTGAGCCACCCTCCACCTGCCAAGGTCGATCGGGAGTGAGGGTGACCAACAACCTGTGGGGCAAGCCCTGACCTGACCGAGAATCCTTGGTCGGGGCCCCAGTCTTCGGTTGAGGAGGCCGAGGTTCCACCACAATGGGTGGAGCAGCCGGTCTCGGCCGAACAACCGGCGTCAGGGTCAGCTCCTTTACTACAACGAGGGATTGTTTCGGCCGCTCCAGTGAGAGCCACTTAATGGCCAGAGAAGACAACGGAGTCGGCTTGTTACCAGTCAACAAAAATTGCTGCCACATCAAGTCCTTGTAGTGTCAACGTAACTTACACCGGAGCCTATCCTCTGAAGAGGACGAAGAGGATGAGTGGCAATGCCACTTTCCATGGTGCTGAGACCAAGACCGCCAACGTCAGAGGAACTGGTGGACCTGGAAGAGGACCACGACCTTTAGGGTCGCCAAGGATGGGTCAGAGAGGGGACAGTGGAAACCTGCCACTCCCTCGGTTTAGGGGCCTTAACCGGGGTCTTCGGCACAGGAGGCACTGACAAGTCGTCGGTAACCACCAGGGGAACCTGTGAAGAAGGGCTGTCAGCTTCTCCAGTCGACAGACCAGAGGGGTCGAGAAAAATCTCAACCATGTCGACGGTTGTCCTGGCTGGCTGACCTGATGGGGACCAAAGTCTAGAGTCGACGGTCCGGTGAAGGGGATCTTTCCTGCTCCCAAGAATGTCGACGGTGGGACTTACCGCTTGGATCTTTCTTCTTGGACTAACTGGTATGTCCCGATGGCCCTTCTCCCTTAGTGGAGAGGGACTGACAAAGCTCCTTAAAAGAAGCAGTGTAGGAGGAGCCCAAGGAGAGCAGGATAAATGCCACGGCTGAGGAGGAAGAAGATGCGGCCTGGGTCGCTGCCTCCTCGAGGGCAATCAACTGCTCCAGCTGCTCTGTGGAGCTCGCCGCCAGACACCACCCAACAGGCCTCCTTAGACTTCACCAGCAGGTACCGTTTTAAGCGCCGAGTTGTAATCTGGCAGCCAGTCCTCCAAGACCGGCCGAGAGGATTTGCTACAAGTCAAGGCCTGCAATCGTGGCTGCTTCCAAGGCAGTAAACGACGGGAGTGTGGATCGTCCGGACATCATCTGCCCACAAGGGCACCGACAGAAGCCGAGTCTATTTATCCATTGCAGCTGCAAGGGAGGATGAAGACCTCAGTCTTGTAAATTTTAAAATTAGTTCCGGAAAACCCGAAGAGTTTGGACCCAGGCCTAAAACGCAGAGCGCTAAGGAGGGAACCTGAGCTTCCAAGCGGTAAGGAAGATCCGGCGTCATGGGGCGGAGCTGAAGGTTTTACCACCCGGGTGGGTGGGAGGAGCCAGCTTGAAGACCTTCCAGCCAGATTTAAAGCAGCAAGGAACCTGCCAGACAGTGTGGATTGAACAACATATCCACGTCGCTAGAGCCTGTTTTTCCTAGGGATGTGTAAATGTTTTTCAATCCACACCTTCTGGCAGACTCATAGCAGTTCTCTGGGAAGAGGGAGGCAAATCGCACACCCACTACGTAGGGAACAGGGATTGGAGACTTGAGGCCCCAAAACCAGCATCCCGGAGTGACTCGAGGACAATGTGGTAATGGGAAATGAAGGTGTGTGCTGACTTCCAGGTAACAGCCCTGCAGATTTACTTGATAGGGACATCCCTAGAAGCAGCCACCGACACAGCTGTATAGTGGGTGGAATGAGCCCTTAGCCCTATGGGAGGCTCGCTACCCACCAACCTGTAGCAGAGATCAATGCAGGAAGTGATCCGCCTGCCAATCGTCTGCTTGACTGCAGGTCTGCCAGGTGTGGCTTCAGTGTAAGTGACAAACAGCTGGTGAACCTCTCCCTGAACTTCTGCGGTACGCTCTTTCTAGTAGGCGAGCGCTCATCTCAGGTCCAAAGTATGGAGCCTGTACTCAGCCTCCGAGGTACGATTGAGATAGAACATCAGCAGAGTCAACACCTGGTTAAGGTGAAACTCAGACACCACCTTCGGAAGGAATTTCAGGTGGGGGCACAGGATAACATGTCCCTGTGGAAGACCAAATAAGGAGATTCAACTGAGAGCGACTGGAGTTCCGCAATCCTTCTGGCTGACATGATAGCCACCAAGAAAGCAGTCTTCCACAACAGGTGGGAGATATCGCACCTGTGCATCGGTTTGAATGGCTTGTCCATGAGCTTTGCCAAAACCAGCAGTACATCCCATGGATGTGGAGGTTCATGCAACGGAGAGAATGTGAAATCTAGGCCCTTGAAAAAGTGCCAGACGACCTTCTCCTACGTCGACTGCTAACCGGCCCGTGTCTGGTAGGCAGAGATGGTTGCCAGGTGCACCTTAAGGGTCGTCAACAGACATCCCAGCAGGGAGAGGGATAACAGGTAATCCAAAATGCTAGCCAAGGAACAGGATGAGGAGTCCAATCCCTTGTCCTAGCACCAAATGGAGAATCTCTTCCATTTGAAGGTACTGCATTTTCTAGTAGATTCCTTACGGGAAGCCTCAACGACGTTGAGGACCTCTTTGGAGAGACCCAAAGCCTGGCATTCTAGCCGCTCAGGAACCAGGCTGTCAGGTGCAGGGATTAAAGGTCTGGATGGAGTACCTTGCCCTAATTGGATCAGGCCCGGGAGTGCTGGAAGACACCTCAGGAGCCTGGAGCTCAGGAGATCTGGATACCAGAACTGGCGAGGCCAGTCTGAAGCTACCAGGGTCACCTGAGCCTTGCCCTCCTGACCCCGAGGAGCACCTTGTGGATCAAGGGGCATGGAAAGAAGGCATAGAAGAGGCTTGGGGTCCACAGCCTCGAGAAGGCATCCCCCTGCAGCGAGCTCTGCTAAGGAGGGAAGGCATGGAACAGCCTCAGCTTCGTGTTCTCCCTAGAGGCGAACAGGTCCACCTGAGGGGTGCCATAGTGGGAGAACAGATCGTGATGGAGGGACCACATGAGGTGTTTCACACATACGGCTGAGAGTATCGGCCAGCTTGTTCGAGGCTCCTGCCACATGGATGGCTAGGAGATCCACCTTCAAGCTGAGAATGAGGGACCAAATACGGAAAGCTTCCTTGCACAGGGGCAAGGAGCATGTCCACCTTGCTTATTGAAATGTGCATGGTCATGGTATTGTCCGTCTGAACCTGGACCACTTGACCCCGAATAAAAGGAGCGAATGCGGTCAGGGCTAGCTGAACCGCTCGGAGCTCCAGCAGGTTGATGTGACATCAGGACTCCCGAGGTGACCAGAGCCTGTGGGTTCTGTGCTCCCCCAAATGGGCATCCCAACCCAACAAAGAGGCGTCAGTCGTCAGGATGACCGTCGGCTCAGGGCAGACAAACAGGATCCCCTCCTGAAGATGAGCTGGGACAAACCACCACTGAAGCATAGAAACACAGAAGTTGACAGCAGATAAGGACTGCAAGGCCCATCCAGTCTGCCCATTGAAGGCCGTCTCATATCTTTTGGGTTACAGTGACCAGCTGGTCGAGATGACCTGAGCTCTGAGACCACTGGCTGGCCAGTTCCCACTGGAGGGGACACATATACCAGTGAGCCCATCGGACCATGCTGGTGCAGGCCGCCATGTAACCCAGAAGGCCCAGGAAGTCCCAGGCAGGGCACAATTGCCCAACCAGAAATGATCGGGCAAAGGGAGAAAGGACCTCGGCCCTGTCCGTTGGGAGCTGAGTTCTGGCTCAGCAAGAGTAAAGCTCTGCCCCGATTCACTGAATCATCCCCAAAGGGACGAGTTCCAATTTGGTCTCATTGACCGGAAGACCAAGCTGAGAGCAAGCCTGGAGGGCCAGATCCCTGGACTGCTCCACCTCCTGCCTGGAGTGACCTGCTATGAACCAGATGTCCAGGTACGGATAGACCTAGACCCCTTGGCACCTCAGGAAAGCTGCCACAACTACAATGCATTTGGTGAAGACCCTGAGGGCCGCTGAGAGGCTGAAGAGCATGGCCCAGGACTCGAAGAGGGTTCCCTCTTCCTAAAAGTGGAGGAACAGACAGTGGGACAGACGGATTGGGATGTGAAAGAACGCATCCTGTAGATCCAGGGAGCAGAACCACATGCCTTGCTCCAGAGAAGGTACGATCTGAGCCAGAGTTACCATCCGAAAAGTGTGTGGCCTGAGGAACCTGTTCAGGTCATGCAGGTCAAGAATGGGGTGCCAGCCCCCCCCAAAAAAAAAAAAACCATTTTGGTACCAGGAAGTACTTGGAAATGAACCCTGGGTAAGGAAGAGGAGACACCACTCTGTGCACTACCTCCTTGGGGTGGGGCTGATCGATGTCTTCTCGAAGCGCCGAGTGAGCGACTGCAGATACCGATGCCCCCCGTGGGGCTTGGCTTGGCGAGACCTGCTCGAACTCCAGAGGCAGACCCCAGCCCACCACTTCCAACACCCAACGGTCCATGGTGATAGACCAGGCGGAAAGGAAGTGGCGGAGCCGGCCCCTACAGGACCACCCAGGGGAGGTGTGACGGGGTTGGGAGTGGCACCCTGCAACCAGTCACTGGGCAGGCTTGGAGGAGGAGGAACCAGTCAAAGGGCCGCCGGGTCCCTTCCCTCCAGGCTTCATAACAGAAGAGGCCACTGACTTGGCCCTCAGACACCATGACTGAGCCCGCTGGTCCTGCTGCTGCTGCTGGGCCAGTCTGGCCACAGGAGCGGAGGACCAAAAAGGCTTGCGTTTCTGGTGCTTGGAGACCTTGTCCTTCTGGGCAGATGTCAAAAGAGTCCGGGGTGGCACTGGACTTCTCGATGAGCTAGAGGTGGCCCTCCACACCGGGCCCGAACAGGTCGGTGCCCAAAAAGGGGACATCCACCAGCTTGTGCTGAGTATCCACTGTGAAGGTCAAAATTCTAAGCCAAGCCCTGCTGCGCATGCCCACTGTGGCTGCTACTGAGCAGGCAAAAGAATCGCCACTGTCGAGAGCAGTCTGGAGCTGCTGTCTTCCCACCGCCCTACCCTGGTCCTAGACCTGTTTGACCGTAGTCTGGAAGTCTATGAAGAGATGAAGAAGCACCTCATCCAAGGAGCCCAACAGGGTGTGGGAAAAGTGTGCATCACAACAGCCAAGCTGACCTGGCAAAGGCAGAGCGAAGAGGCAACGTAGACTTTTTGGACTCCATCTGGCAGTCTGTCCACGTCTCCTGTGTTGCCCGAGCACCTAAAAACTGAGTCAGCCACCAGATCATCAGCCAAGGGATGCTCCATGAAACCAGAAAGGGAGCCAGTAGGGACTGCATACTTGTGGGCCATCCTGGCCGATGGCGCAGGGCAGGAAGCTGGACGCTGTCAAAACTCCAGGACACGGCCGACAATGGCCTCAGCCACAGGAAAGGCCTCTGTGGGGGAATTCCTCTTATCCAGAGTCTCCGGAAGGGGATATCTGGCCTGTTTCTGAACGCATTCGAGCAGCATCCCGGTGGACCCTGAGATGAGTCGAAGAATGCCAATGAACGAGGTGAGCCCCCACCGGACGGGAGTGCAGCGAGGAGTCTTCAGACTCAGAGGAGTCTGCATAAAGCAGGCTACCACCTGTGTCACCCTCGACCCACTAGGGCAGTCAGGGGTGAGGGTGACCAACAGATGGGACAAACCTTTTGCCGACCTAGAATTCTTGGCTAGGGCCCCAGATTCTGGCTGCATTGGTGGTGGCTCCACCACAGTGGGTGGAGAGACCAGCTTCGGCCAAGTTGACTGAGCCTGAGTCGACACCTCGGCTGAGGGGACAGTGGCAGGAGCAGACACCGGCCATTCAGGCGACAGCCACTTGATGGCCCGGGTAGAAGTCGAGGTTGGCTTAGAGCCGGACAAGATGAGCTGCTGCCACATCAGGTCCTTGTAGCAACAATGCAATTTGCGCCACAGCCTCTCCTCATCAGAGGACAAGGACGAATAGCGGTGATGCCACTTACCATCTTGCCCGGAGCGAGACTGCTGATGACTACGGGATCTGCCAGACATCGAAGAAGAGGACCGAGACCCCGATTGACGGGGGATCAAAGAAGGGGCTGGGGGAGACCCATAGCTTGTCCCGGTCAGGGTCCTGTGTGGACAGATCCAGTTCAGGAAGCTGGGCTGAACCATCTGAGGGCACCGGTGACTGAGAAAGGGAGTTGTTGGCCTCGTAGGGTGACAATCTATCGATGGATTTAAGAAAAATCTTGACCACATCAACAGGTGTCTTGGCTGACTGGTCTGACGGGGACACTGTAAAACCAGCAGCCTTGGCTGCAACTTCTACTGAAGTCAAAACAGCATCCTCCAAGGAACGAGACCGCTCCCTATCCCAAGAGCGACAATGGTGGGTCTTCTTTCCTCAACTCCTTTTTACAGGAGCGAGAAATATGAGACCCAGAAGGGCCCTCCCCTTTGGTGGAGAGGGGCTGGCACAGCTCCCGAAAGGAAGCCGAATAAGAAGAGACCAGCTGGAGAGGAATGAAGGCTGAAAAGGAACTCACCACAGCCTGGGCTGCCTCCTCCTCGAGGGCCTTAATCTGTTCAAGTTGCTAAATTGGGCATGGAAGAACGGAGGGTGTCCAGTGCGTTTCCAGCTGGCAGGACTTTTGGGGCGGGGGTAGAGGGGATCAGAGGAAAACTGGAAGGAATGAGGGGGGAGGGAGGGGGAGGAAAGGAGTGGAACTGGTCCCATGGAGGGAGGCAAGGCCACTACAGCATACCCCAGGGTGCAGGCAGGCATTGGCCCTATGGAGACTCCGGAGTGGTAGGGCGTAACATGAGCAACGGATGGAAAACACCTCACAGGATAGGGGCCAACCAGAGGGAGTAAAGGAGGGAGGGGTAAGAGGCAACGTGCCAGGGACAGGCATCGCTTTTAGCAACAGATATACCATACTCTACCCAGGACAGAAGAAGAAGGATGGTGGGGGAGAGCAGGTCTGAGAGCATTTGATTAGAATGCTGGGGGGAGTAGGAGGGGTAGTGACACTGGAATGGGAAAGCAGGCTATGAGAGTGGGACCAGTAAGCTGAGATGGTGGGAGGTAGGAAAGGTGAAGGGAACAGCGGGGAGGGGGTGAACAGGCAATCAAGCTGGGCAGGTCAGCCAAGGGAAGGGGTGGTAGAGGGCACTCTAGAGGCCAGTGCCAGGAGGGAGATACCTGCTGAGGATGGAAAGGGGGACGAGGGCGGGAGGTAGGGAAAATTATGCCACCGGGGAGCAAGGCTGAGAGAGGGTTGGAAGCAGTAGCAGAGGGGAAGGGGATCTGTGGATTCTGGCCCCATAAGGGAGTCTGGAGGGGGGCCAGGAACTGCATGTAGAAGGAAGAGCATGGTAGTACCCACACAGACTAGTGATCCCCGGGCTGAAGGGGGTGGGAGGAGTAAGCTGGGAGCCGATGATAGAAGGAAAGAAGGGGTCAAAAGGGCCAGTAAGGTGGAGGTGAAGGTGATCCTGCTGGGGGACTCCATGACCAGGGGCATCCAGTGGGAGGGAGTAGGGGAGGGTAAAAGCAGCACGATCAGGGCCAAATGTATTCCAGGACTATCCGTTCACAAGGCCAAATTCCAGCTATATTTATTCGCACTGGAATGCAGGGGATCCCCTGATTTTCTAGTACACCTGGGCACTAACAATTTGGAGGGGAACAGTGATCTGGAAATCTAGGCGAGGTTTCGGGAGCTAGCCAGGGTCTGCCATTCTATAGGGAGTTCAATTTCCTTCTCGGAAATCCTGCTGGTGCCTAGGGCATCCGGGGAGACCAAGCACAAACTAAGAGGTGTGAATCAGTGGCTCAGGGCTTGGTGCAGGACAGAGGGGTATGGGCTGGTGGGGGACTTGGGGGGACACATGGAATGATAAGGGGTTATATGCTAGGGACAGGATACTCCTTAACCCAGAGGGAAAGGGGCTCTTAAAACTGAAACTTGCTGAATTCATTAACAAGAAGTGGGGTTTAAACTTGTAAATGGGGAGGGACTAGTGAAGGACTGGGGACTTGAGGACTGACAGAGGGCCCTGGTCTAGGGCAGCAAATGAGGGCAGGGGACTCCGACTGACACAAAGCAAGAGCTGTGCAGGAAAGGTCAAACAGGGAGAGCGCACGGCCAAGTCAGTTGTGCTGGAATGGGGGGGGGTGGAGGACGGTCCTGGTCAACGCCAGGAGTATGGGCAACAAAATGCCTGAGCTCCTGGCGATGCTGGCAAAGGGAATCAGCGGATGTGGCAGTGATTACGGAAACATGGACTACCCAGAAGAATGACTGGGACCTAAACTTGGGGGGGCTACAAAATACTCAGGAGGGATAGAGAAGTAGGTAGAGGAGGGGGTGCAGCACTGATAGTCAAGGATGGCATATTGGTGAGTGGAGTGGAGGAGGCAGAAGGGTGCGTGGAAGCGATTTGGGTAACCCTACAATCGGGGGCAGGCAAAAGATTGAAAGTAGGGGTGGTATACAGACCGCCTGCGATGGATGAGGAACTGGAAGGAAAATTGGTTGAGAATATCAGGGGGCACTGCGACCGTGGAAAGGGAAGGGTGGTGGTCATGGGGGACCTAAATATGCCGGGGGTAGACTGGGACACCATGACATCAGCGGTGGCCAGGGAGCAGAAGCTGATGGATGTGTTTCGAGATGCCTTTGTGGTCCAGCAGGTGGGGGAACCTACTGGGGGTGGGGGAGGATACTGGACGTAGTCCTTGCAGACAGAGACCAGATAAGGGGGCTAGAGGTGTGTAGCGTGCTGGAAGGAGGAGACCATGCCACAGTCGGGTTCCTGATGTGTCTGGGGAGGCAAATGCTCAAACACAGTAGTAGTGGACTTCAGGGGGTCAGACTTCGTGAGCATGGGCAGGATACTGAGGGGGAGCTTGAGCCACATCAGGCCAGACATGGATGTGGGTAGCTTGTGGGAGACCAGTAAAAAGAGGTTGCAGGAGGCTACAAGCTTGTGTGCAAGGGTAAGGCATAAAAATGGTAGGGCCAACAAGCCATGCTGGTGGACCAGGGAGGTTCAGGAGGTGGTGAGGGATAAGAAAGCAGCCTATGCACGTTTTAAGCGCTACGGGGGGGGGGGGAGAGAGAGAAGAGAGAGGCGAGTACGAGTTGTCAGCTCAAAGGGTCACAAGGGTGGTGAGGGGAGCCAAGGTGAAGATGAAGCACAACCTGGCTAGGGATATCCGAAGGGGTGGAAAGGGATTTTATAGATACACAGGGGAAAAGAGGAAGGGTAAAGCACAGATCTCCAGGATCAGGACTGGGGAAAGATGGGCTCAGGAGGCGGGGGAGCAGGCAGAGGTATTAAACAAGTACTTTGCCTCAGTATTTAGGGAGGGAGACAGGGGCAGCAATCAACCGGAAGGCGGGGGGGGGGGGGCCAGCTGAGAGGAGACAACAGAGGGAGATGAGAGGAACTGAAGAGACTGGGGCACCAGGAGGGTCAGACCCAGAGGACCACACCCAGAGGAGAAGGATGGGGGCCTTATTGAGGGGGAGGGTTAAATCACAGAGGGCAGCATGAGGGAGGCCCTATGGGCACTGAAAACTGACAAGGCCCCCTACCGGATGGGCAGCATCCAAGAGTGCTAAAGGAACTGGCAGACAAACTAGCAGCTCCACTAGCTGCGCTGTTCAAGGCCACTCTCCAGACATGAAGGGTGCCCCAGGATTGGAGGGTGGCACATGTGGTGCCTATCCACAAAGGGGGGTCTAGTGAGCTGATGGGAAACTACAGGCCTGTCAGCCTAATGTCAGTGGTAGGCAAACTAATGGAGGGCTTCAAAGGGATACTCGGGAGGCAGCTGGATAGGCTGGGGCACATGGATGATAAACAGCATGAAGGATTCGTCCCAGAGAGATCGTGCCAGACCAATCTCATAAATTTTTATGACTGGGTGACAAGGGCCCTGGACAGAGAGAGACCAGTGGATGTCTTATATCTGGATTACAGTAAGGCGTTTGACTTGGTACCCCACTTTGGGTTATTGACAAAGTTGGGGGGGGGATGGGGTGGGTAGATAAGTTGCTTAGATGGGTGGAAAACTGGCTTACAGATAGAATACAGAGGGTGGTGGTAGGTGGGATAGTCTCCTCCTCTAGGAAGGTCTCCAGTGGGGTGCCCCAGGGTTCAGTATTGGGACCACCCCTGTTCAATGCCTATGTCTCAGACAGAGACGGGGGTTGGCAGTAGGATGAGCCTCTTTGCAGATGACTCTAAACTGGGAGCACTGGCCGACGGGGAGGAAGCGAGAGGGTGGCAGTCCAGAGGGATCTGGATACCCTGGATGGTTGGTCAAGGAGGTGGGGGCTGAGGTTTAATCCAGGAAAGTGTAGGGTGTTGCATCTGGGGGTCAGAAACCCAGGGCATGTATACACCCTTTGGGGGGGGGTGTCCCACTGCAAGCCACTTCGAGTGAAAGGGACCTCGGGGTGGTGGTAGACACCAGAATGAACAATAGTGAGAGCTGCAGAAGAGCGGCGGCAAAGGCAAACAAGATACTGGGCTGCATAGCCTGGGGAATAATGTCCAGGAGAAGCGAGGTGATACTTCCTCTGTATAATGCCTTGGTCAGGCCACATCTCAAGTACTGCGTGCAGTTCTGGAGACCTCACCTTAGGAGGGACATAGTACTGTTGGAGAGGGTCCAGAGAAGGGCAACCAGGATGATCCAGGGCATGAGTGATAGGACCTATGAGGAAAGGCTGGAAGCCCTTAGGCTGTATTCGCTGGAGTAGAGGGGGGACATGTTTGAGGTATTCAAATATATGAAAGGGATTAACAAGGGCAGAGCCAAGGACATTTTCAGGCTAAAGCAAGGAGGCACAACCAGAGGCCAAGAATGGAAGCCAGAGGGAGGAACCTATAGGGGAGAGCGTAGAAGGCATTACTTCACTGAGAGGGTAGTGGAGCCATGGAATGCACTGTCTGGGAGTCTAGTCGAGCAAGGCACTGTGGAGGGCTTCAAGAAGGGTTGGACAGATGCATGGGTGTACTGAAGCCAAGGGGGAACCTCTCCGGGGGCCAGGGAGGAGGAGTAGCTAGCAACAAATAGAGGCTGGCTACCGAGCAGACACGAAAGACAGTCAGGCCTATTCTGATGGCTTTTAGTATGTTACAGTGTCATCGCCTGGCACCCCAATAGTTTCAAATTTTGTTTCTGAAATTTCTGGAGTAGAAAGAGCTTGCCCCAGAATGGTGCTTTTCCTTCGTTTGGGGAAAAACAGTAATCTATTTCCAAGTTATGAGGAATTCAAATCTTGTTTCTGAACATGCTCACTAAGGTCTTTTGGATAGTGTTTGATATCCTACTGAGCATGCTCAGAACCAAAATTTCAAATTCTTTTAACTTGGGAGCAGATTAATATTTTTTCACCAAACCAACGAAAGGCGCCATTCTGAGATGAGCTTTTTCTACCCTGAAAATTTCAGAAAACAATTCTAAACTGTCTGGGCTGTATAGTTTATGGGGTCAGGTAATAAGAAGGCTATACTGAAAATGTACTGTGCAAATATGGGGACATGACCAGGTTATGACTGAATGTTACAGTATTTCAACATTCACTCATAACTTGGCTATTTTTTTTTATACTTTGACTCCAAACTTTCAATATAGCAATTTTTCTACATCACCTCATAAATGTGACAGATGTAAATTTTTTTAATCCTGGACAAGACGTCTGGTTCACATTTCTGGTGTGAAGTAACATTTCGGCTAATATACTATAAATGCTACATATCATGTTTATAAGGACAGTCATACAATGACTATCTTGAAAACTTGGGGACAAAATTAAATAAAAAAAAAGAGATAAAGTGTGAAGAGTGAAAGTGTAAAGAGAATGTGACAGGCCCTTAACTTCTGCAGACAGTCTTCCCATGGTGCATGGCCCAGAGGGCCCTGCACATCTGCACTGGTTCATGCAGGTCCAGGATTCGATTCCACAATCTCAGAAAGGAAATTCTATAAAAAAAAAATAATAAAAAGTGTTACGGTAACTTAATGCCACAGAAGTAAGGAAATGTGGCATTATGGTTTCCAATCTCCCTATCCTACCCCCAGGCAGCAAGATCACTAAGAGTTCTGGGTCTCCGGAGTTTTGGTGACTCAGTGGTGGGGTCTTTGGGGTTGTCATCCCTACCGCCCACCCTGTTCCCTAAGAAAATACCACACGATATTTTTTCATGCAGGACTCGTGTACCCCAGCGTAAAGAAAGCTACAACAAACGGTGTTGGCAACATGTGGTGAGACATACTTCTCTATGTTTGAAAAGTGTATCCCTGTTTTTTACCCATTTGCTGCTGGGGGTTAGTTGGAAATCCTAATGATACATTTCCCTACTTTTGTGGTGTTTAAGTTACCCTGACTGGTGCATTCACAAAGATTTTTGCAAAGAGTTCAAATCGTGGGGAGGCAGATGGTAGGAGATGAAGGTCTCACCAAACAGTCTGAAAGAATCCAAGACAACTACATGATGCTCTATAAATACTAAATGCACAGTGCAGAAAGGGTCTCTGAGGCAGTAAACCACACCTCTCCATCCTTGATTTTGCTTTAAAAAAATAAAGTATTCTGTTCCTCCAAGAATGAGTGTTTCTGTCAAGAGTAGGGATTTCATGCATACCATGATCTCATTCTCACTACTACTCATTATTACTACTCGGTGTTTCAAATGCAGAAGTAAGCACTAGGCCCATCGGGACCACCTTCCCCACACATGTGGAAGATATTCACTAAAATACCAACAACAGCTTAATCTGGGTCAAAGTCAGTTGGCATTCTTCTGTATCCCCCTCCCCCGGGTCATGCCTGAAAATAGGCAGAATCTGTCTAGTGCACTTACCCGGTCAACAAAATCTAAACAAATAATAAATAAATTATCCACCCTTATTACAGAAGTATCTGTCAAGTTATTTTTTAAACTTTATGAAGTCTTTTATGTCCACTATGTGCTGTGGGAGTAAATTCCACATTTTACATGGACTTACAGTGAAGTAGTATTTCCTTTTATTGGTAATTGCCCTCTGTATATGGAATTGCTTCCTGTGACACCTAAAGTTTGTAGGTTTCGTAGCCATAGTTTACACGTTTTACTCAGCTGCTTATCATGAAGCATGTTAAAAATCATTAAGATGTCTCCTCTATCTTTACGTAGTTGTAGATCATACAAGATTAACTCCTTGAGTCTATCAGCAAAGGGGAGGATTCTTACCCAAACCTGGTTGCCCCTCTCTGGACACTATCCAATACATTAACGTCCTTCCTTAAGAATGGTGACCAGAACCAGGCAGCATAGTCTAGATGGTTTAAATCATGGTTTGCTTTTTTTGCAACCAAGTACTCTCCCTTCCCTGGAATATTTTCCATCTTAACTAAGTACTGCCACTGGTTTTAAATGTGTAGTCTGCTAGTTTGTTTTGTAGCCACTGCCATATCCCCACGATCATTAGAATCAATTGGTCAGGGCGTTCAGGGACACAAGCTATTGCTGTTTACATGCTGGAAGTAACTCACATCCTCGAGACGTGCTGCCAACACTTCAAGGGAGCACAGATTGCTGCATGGTGCATTCCCACTCTATGGGGGATGCGCCACATGAACTCTGCTGAACTTCAAGAAGTTTGGGCCGTGACCTGTGCTTTATTTTGCAAGTACTAAATCTCTCAGGGTGGCAAAAACTATCAAAATTAATGCCTGTAGTTCATGCTGAAAGCAGTGCAAGACTGTAATGTTGCTCTGCCCTTCTCAGAGGGGGTGTCTACGTATGGAAGAAAATGTAACAAAGTAGAGTGCAAAACCCAGCTAATATATCGGGCATGGTGGCATATTTTATTCTGTACGTAGTGGCCCCTAGAAGAAGAGCAAACTGATGCGTCTAAATACCAGTAATACATGTACTGCATTCCTACTGGAATGCACTGCGCCATTTGTATGGCTCAGATTGTGCCTGCCTTCTGCAAGTGGATCCGCAAGGAGGCACAATTCTATTTGGATACCAATTAGGCTGAGAAAGTCCACCCAGGTGTAATCTGGGAGGCATTTAAAACCTACTTGCAAGGTTTGCATTAGCCTATTCCAATGGTTAACAGAAGGAGAAGGAAGCAGCAATCTCTCAATTGATGCACTCTCTTCTCCATGTTAGTGTAATGTTTTTTGCAAACTTCCTTCCAGATCCCTCCTTGCAGACTTGTATCATAGGGACTAAATAGAAGTTAAACTCTTCTTTCTCATAAGGCTGAACAGCAGCTCCTACAGCATGGCCACTTCTGGAAATCTGGCGAGAAAAACGGGAAGCTATTAGCTTATCGGTTGCGTAAGCAGCAAACAGTCCCGAAGCAGAGTCTGCGCTGCAAAAATCAGACTGTTCTGTGGTCACATCCTCCTGAGAGGTGAATTATGTTATGCACTTTTTTATGAATGGTTGTATTCTTTAGACACCCCCCCCCCCGGCTCCAGATAAAATTGTTTGGAATGAGTACTGTACTCCTCATTTTTAAAGTGAGATTACTAAAACTAAATTCAGATGCATACAAATGTCTGGATGGAGTAGAGTGGAGGTATATTTTTAAAAACAATGTTTTTTTCCAGATAAGAACTGATCAGGTGCCAACAATGTTTCAGATAACGTTAGCAAACAGGAATAATTTACTCACCAGTTTCAAAATATAGCAAGTAAAACAAAATTGGGATGCATACGAGTGCTGTAAATCTGGGAAAAAAAACTGCTCATTTTGAATCACCAGTTATGGTATGAAGCACTATTCTGTGGAATGTGGAGCACTTCCAAGTGTTAGATGAGTACTGGTACTCCTTAAGAAAATTTCTTAAGAGTATTTCCTAAAATGAGATGAGCAAAACGGGTCAATACTCACCATATCTGGAGCTATGCCCCCACCCCTCATTGTCTCAACTTCAGACTTTCTTCGGGGACACTATTCCCCCCAAAAAAACCTCTCACCTACTCTTACTCTTAGAGACCAGCTGGATGCCCCCCTTTCTGAACTAGAACTCTGTCTGCTGCTCAAGTCTCTGGCTAAAAGTAAAGCCTCTGGACAGGATGGGATTACTGTAGAGCTCTATCAACTGATGCCTAACATTCTCCCTCTTTAGGCTGCCCTTTGCGACACGTAAACTACTGGCCATCATCCCCCCACCATGTCTGAGACTGTCATAACCCTCCTTTCCAAACATTTGGATGATCCATTGGAATGTCCAAATTGTTTGATTTCACTTATTTCTACAGATATTACATTTTTTGCTCAAGCCTTAGCTACACATCTTCACTCGGTTTTACACACTTTGGTCCACTCCTCCGAGGTGGGCTTCCAAAAAGGAAAATCCAGAGCAGATCATCTGTGTACCTTTTTAAACTTGGAAAACTTCATGCTAAAGCTACTCCCCCTTCATTTGGCTGCATTTGCAATTGATTTTTCATAAGGTGTTCGATTCTGTATAGTGGAGTTACCTGCATAATGTTCTAGAAATACAGGTTACTCACCTGTAACAGGAGTTCTAGGAGTGGTATATGTTGTTCATCCACACTTGCTGGCAGGTTCCTTTCCGCTTTAAATCATGCCAGAAGGTCTTCAAGCTGGCTCCTCCCACCCACTCGGGTGGTAAAACTCTCAGCTCCGCCCCATGACGCAAGATCTAGCCCGCTGGAAGCCAGGTTGTGTGTCGAAGACGGGGAGGTCGGGTGGGTTACGTGGATGAACAACAATTACCACTCCTAGAACTCCTGTTACAGGTGAGTAACCTGTATTTCTAGGAACGTGGATATGTTGTTCAATCCACACTTACTGGCAGACTCCTAGCAGTTCTCCAGGAGGAGGGAGGCAAGACGCGCACCCCCTACTTATGAAATAAGGACTGCAGAACCGAGATCCCAAAACCAGCATCCCAGCGTGACTCAAGGTCGATGTGGTAGTGCATAATGAAGGTATGTGCTGACTTCCAGGTAGCAGCCCTGCAGACTTCCTGGATAGGGATGTCCCTGGAAGCAGCCACTGAAGCAGCGGTATGGCAGGTAGAATGAGCTCTTATCCCTTTGGGAGGCTCCATGCCCGCCAACCTATATCAGAGATCTATGCAGGAGGTGACGCACCTGACTATCATCCGCTTGGCTGCAGGTCTGCCAGGTGCAGCTTCAGCGTAGGTGACAAACAGCTGGTGAACCTCTTCCCAAACTTCAGCCGTCCGCTCCTTATAATAAGAGAGCGTTCTTCTAGGGTCCAGAGTATGTAGCCTATATTCGGTCAGCTGTGATTAGGGTAGAACACCGGCAGAGTCAACACCTGGTTAAGGTGAAACTCAGACACCACCTTCGGAAGGAATTTCAGGTGGGGGCACACAGGACAACCTTGTCCCTGTGGAAGGCCAGATAAGGAGACTCGATGGAAAGTACCTGGAGCTCTCCCATCCTTCTGGCTGACGTGATAGCCACCAAGAAGGGGGTCTTCCACGACAGGTGAGAGATGTCACACTTGTGCATCGGTTCAAATGGCTTGCCAATGAGCTTAGCTAATACCAGCAGTAGATCCCACAGAGGTGGAGGTTCCCGCACCGGAGGGGATATGTGATCAAGGCCTCTGAAAAAGCGCCCAACCACCTTCTCCTGCGCCACCAACTGCTTTCCGGCCCGCACCCGGTAAGCAGAGATGGCTCCCAGGTGCACCTTAAGGGTCGTTGACCAAAGCCATAGCTGAGAAAGGGGACCACAGGTAGTCCAGAATGCTAAAGAACAGGAGGAAGGGTCCAGCCCCTTACCCTGACACCAAATGAAGAATCTCTTCCACTTGAAGGCATAGCATTTTCTGGTTGACTCCCTATGGGATGCCTCAACGACATTGAGGATCTCGTCAGAAAGACCCAAGGCCTGGAACTCTAGCCACTCAGGAACCAGGCCGTCAAGTGCAGAGACTGAACGTCTGGGTGGAATACTTTCCCCTTGTTGACTGAGATCAAGTCCGGGCAGGCTGGAAGCCACCTCAGGAGCCTGGAGCTGAGGCTGAGGAGATCTGGATACCAGAATTGGCGAGGCCAGTCTGGGGCTACCAGAATCACCTGTGCCATGTTCCTCTTCGCCTCAAGAAGCACCTTGTGGATCAAGGGAAATGGAGGGAAGGCGTAGAAGAGGCCCAGGGTCCACGGCCTCGAGAAGGCATCCCCCTCCAGCGAGCCCTGCTGAGGGGGCCGGCATGAAACAGCCTCAGCTTCGCATTCTCCCTTGAGACAAACAGGTCCACCTGAGGGGTGCCCCAGTGGGAGAACAAATCTTGTATGATCTCCGGCAGGAGAGACCACTCGAGAGATGTAGCGCCTATCCGGCTTAGGGCATCAGTCGGACTGTTGGAGGCTCCTGCCACATGGATGGCTAGGAGATCTGCCTCCAGGCTCATCACGAGAGACCAAGTGGGGAGAGTATCCTTGCAGAGGCAAGGAGTGCATCCCGCCCTGTCAGTTGAGGTAGTACATGGTCGCGGTGTTGTCCGTCTGGACCTGGACCACTTGACCCCACACAAATGGAGCAAAGGCGGTGAGGGCAAGTCGGACTGCTCGAAGTTCCAGCAGGCTGATGTGGCATCGAGACTCCTGAGGGGACCAGAGGCAGTGAGCTCTGAGCTCCCCCAGATGGGCACCCCAACCCATCAGAGAGGCGTCGGTTGTCAGAGTGACCGTCTGCTTGGGGCGGATAAACGGGATATCCTCCTGCAGATGAGCTGGAACAAGCCACCACTAGAGGCCATTCCACATCTCCTGGGTCACTGCCACTGGCTGGTCCAGAGGACTGGAGCGCAGTGACCATTGGCAGGCCAGTCCCCACTGCAGGGGACGCATATGCCAGCGGGTCCAACGGACCATGCTGGTGCAGGCTGCCATGAGGTCCAGAAGGTGCAAGAAGTCCCGGGCTGGGTGCAACTGCCCAACCAGAACTGATTTGGGCAAAGGAGGAAAGGACCTCGGCCCTGTCGGCTGGGAGCCATGCTCTGTCTCGAAGAGAGTCAAGCTCTGCCCCAATGAACTGAATCACCTGCGATGGCACGAATTCCAATTTGGCCTCGTTGATGAGGAGGCCAATCTGAGAGCAGACCTGGAGGGCCAGATCCCTGGACTGCTCTACCTCCAACCTGGAGTGGGCTGCAATCAGCCAGTCATCCTTTTAAGGGTACACCCGGAACCCTCTGCGCTGCAGGAATGCTGTCACCACTGACATGCATTTGGTGAAGATCCTGGGAGCTGGAGAGAGGACGAAGGGCATGGCCCGGAACTCATAAATGGATCCCTCTGCCCTGAAGTGGAGGAATCGCTGATACGACAGACAGACTGGGACGTGAGAAAACACATCCTGAAGGTCCAGAGAACAGAACTGCACGCCTCATTCCAAGAATGGAATGATCTGCACCAGGGTGACTATCCTGAAGGTGTGAGACCTTAGGAACTTGTTCAGGTCATATAGGTCGAGAATGGGGATCCAGCCCCCCCCCGGTCCATTTTGGGACCAGGAAGTACCTGGACACAAACCCTGGGTCTGGAAGAGGGTCCGCCACCTCCCTGATCATCTCCTTCTGGAGGAGCAGGGCAATGTCGGCTCGATAAGCCGACAGAGGCACCGCAGAACCTGTAGCCCCCCCATGGGGAGATGGCTCGATAGGATGGGGACTGCTCAAATTCCAGAGGCAGACCCCTGCCCACCACTTCCAACACCCAGCGGTCCGTGATATCGGACCACGTGGAAAGGAAGTGGCGGAGCCTTCCCCCCACGGGGCAAACACGGGGAGGAGTGGTGAGGCTGGGGGTGACACCCCTCAACACATCACTGGGCAGGCTTGGAGGAAGCGCCGGACGAGGAGCTGCCTGGGCCTTTCCCTCCTGGTTTCCTGCTGGAGGAAGCAGCAGGCTTGGCGTTGAGATGCCAAGTGCTAGCCTGCTGGCCTTGACGCTGGTGTTGCTGGACGTGCTACAGGGCTGAAGGACAAAAGGGCTTACGCGGCTGCTGGCGGCCTTTGTCCTTCTGGGCAGACGTGACCGAGTCCAAGGTGATGTTGGACTTCTCGATCTGCTGGAGAGGACCCTCCACCCCGGGATCGAACAAGTCGGTACATAGGAAGGGGACGTCTGCCAGCTTGTGCTGGGTATCTGCTGTAAGGGTGGAGATCCGCAGCCAAGCTCTGCGGTGTATGGCCACTGCGGCCGCTACTGACCGGGCACACGAATCAGCGATATCCAACGAAGTTTGGAGCTGCTGTTTGGCTACCGCCCTTCCCTGGTTCCACACCTGCTTGACCGTCGTTTGAAGGTCAGCCGGAAGAGAAGGAATCACCTCATCCAGGAAGCCCAAAAGGGCATGCGTAAAGTGTGCCATCAGGATGGTCGAGCTAGCCTGACGAAGGCCTAAGGAGGAAGCAGCATATACTTTCCATCCTGAGTAGTCCAATTTCTTGGACTCCCTATCGGGTGGTTTGTCCACATCCCGAGCATTCCCAGAACGCCGGAAAACGCTGTTGGTCACTAACCCCTCCGCAGAGGGGTGCTCCAAGAAACCGGAGAGTAAACCTGTAGGGACCGCATAATTCCGAGCCATCCTGGCCGAAGGTGCTGGACAAGAAGCTGGCCACTGCCACAGTTCCAGGGCCTGGCCAACAATGGCTTCGGCCACCGGGAAGACCTCTGTAGGGGAATCTCCCCAGTCCAGTATCTCCATGAGGGGATACCTGGCCCATTTTGAAACAGGTTCGAGCTTCATCCCAGTGGATTCTGAGATGAGTTGAAGCATTCCTAAGAACGAGGATTGGCTCTCGTCCACCAACTGACCCCCAGTGGACTCCAGGTCAAGCAGCCTGGAGAACAAAGAGTCGTCGTCAGACTTTGAGGAGTCTGTGAACAGCTGCCGAGCACCTGAGCCACCCTCCACATGCCGAGGTCGATCGGGAGTGAGGGTGACTGACAACCTATGGGGCAAACCCTGACCAGACCGAGAATCCTTGGTCAGGGCCCCAGTCTTCAGTTGTGGAGGCGGAGGTTCCATCACAATGGGTGATGCAGACAGTTTCGGCTTCTCGACCACTATGAAGAGTTGTTTCACCCACTCCGGTGACAGTCACTTAATGGCCAGAGAAGGCGATGGAGTCGGCTTATTCTCAGACAATAAGAGCTGCTGCCACATTAAATCCTCATAGCACCGACACAACTTGCACCAGAGCCTATCCTCCAAAGAGGATGATGAGGATGAGCGGCGCCGCCACTTTCCATGGTGCCGAGACTGCCGACAGCAGGACCGCTGGACCTGGAAGAGGTCCGAGACAGAGACCTTTGGGGATTCTGAGGGTGGGTCAGAGAGTGGGCGGCAGAAACCCGCTCCTCCCTTGGTTCAGGCACCTCAACCAGGGACTCCAGCACAGGAGGCACAGTCAAGTCCTCGCTTTCCACTGGGGGAAACCAGTGAAGAAGGGTTGTCTGCTTCTCCAGTCGACAAACCATCCGATGGGTCGAGAAAAATCTCGACTGCATCGACTGGTGTCTTGGACGGCTGACCCGACGGGGACACCATGAAGCCAGCGGCCTTAGCCGCAACCTTGACCGAAGTAGACTATGCAGGGAAGGGGATCTTTCCCGCTCCCACGAATATCGATGGTGGGACTTACCTTTGGAGTCCTTCTTTTTGAACTGACTGGAATGTGCTAATGGTCCTTCTCCCTTGGTGGAGAAGGACTGGCAAAGCTCCTTAAAAGAAGCTGTATAAAAAGAGTCCAAGGAGAGCGGGATAAATGCCACAACCGAGGAAGATGAAGATGCGGCCTGAGCCGCCTCCTCCTAGAGGGTGATCATCTGCTCCAGCTGATCTGCCGACCCCGTCGCCGGACACCACCCAACAGGCCTCCGTTGACTTAACCGAGGCTAACGCTCAGGCACCCCAAAAGCAGTCAGGCAAATGGTGTCTCCAAGACCCGGCCGAAATGTTTTTAAGACACCGCAAGCCTGCTGTCAGAGTCCTAGGCAGTAAACGCACGTGACGTGCGGTTCGGTCCGGGACATCTTCTGCCAACAGTGGCACCGACGAAATCCAGGAGTCGATTTGTCCACCGCAGCCATGAGGGAAAAAGAAGACTGAAGTCTTTCAAACTTTAGAATAAGTTTTGGTTTAATCAAAGAGTGTGGATCCAGGCCTAAAATGCAGAGTGCTAAGGAGTGAACCTGAGCTTCCAAGCGGTAAGGAAGATCTGGTGTCATGGGGCGAAGCCAAGAGTTTTACCCACCCGGTGGGTGAGAGGAGCCAGCCTGAAGACCTTCCGGCAAGATTTAAAGCGGCAAGGAACCTGCCAGTAAGTGTGGATTGAACAACATATCCACGTCCCTAGAACTCTATGGTTTTGGTCCATAATTTCAGACTTGGATTCAGATTTTATACTGCCGACCCACAGCAGTGATTTTCACTAATTGCACTCTTTCTACATCATTTGAATAACAGCAGGGCATGTGTCAAGGCTGCCTCCTCTCACCTTTATTGTTTCTGTTGGCCTTAGACCCTCTTGCAGGTAAACTGCTATCTACCTCTGATATCCATGGTATTCTGATCGGCTGTCATTCTTCTCTTGTGCATGCAAATGCAGAAGACCTGCTCCTTTATATGGAATCTCCTTCGTCACTCCCCCCATTTTTGCTATTCTATCTAAATTTGAGACAGACTGGTCTTATGGTCAATATGTCTAAGGCAGTTCTTGCTCCCCTTAATCCCCGAGATGACTCCCTGAGCTCCTGGTTTCAGATTACATTGGCCGGGGACTCCTTTAAATACTTTTGGGAATACATTCCAGCTCTGTGGGATGATCTTATTCCCTTGAAATATAATCCTGTTGTCGCTTCTTTAGAATGGGATACATCACTGGCTAATGCTTGGTCTCTCCCTCTCTCTCTCTTGCTGGCAAAGTTGCAGCCCTTTGTATGTTTGCCCTCTTGAAGCTGCCATATCCGTTTCACATTCTTTCATCGGCTTAATTTTATTGTTTGTCATTTTCTTTGGGAGAATAAACCACCTTGACTGAGGGATGCCAAGCTTCGAGCTCCTTGCTCTAAGAGGGGCCTTGGTCTCCCCTGGTTTGAGTGTAATACATGTTGCTAACTTGTATATCCAAGCTGCAAATTTTGCAGCTCTGGGTTGTTTCTGAAAAAGGGCTTTATGCACAATGTACTTACCCAATGAACAAAGTCAATACAAAATAAATAACTATATTATGCTTTGGCCCAAGCTCCCTCCTCGGATACCCCAACTTGGCGTGGTCTCTAAGTGACCTTGGTACAGGTCCCCTGTCTTAGTCTACTCTTCTGACATCTTGGCAACGGTTTTTATCTCACCCCATTACGGCCACTACTTTTCAAGCATGGAACTCTTGTATGTCACTTACTGCAGTGCCCAAAGCTGCTACAATCCAATCCCCCCACCGAGAGCCCTTACATACTTTTGGGACAATCCTCATATTCTTACTAAAGGAAAGTCGGTTCACTGGACTTCTTGGATGCAACACAGTCTTAATCTTGTCACAGACACCTCTATCCCCCGAACAGATGAACTTCTCTCCTTTCAGCAGCTACAAGAAGTTAACTTTGCCAAAAATCTGATTTTTGGCAACGTCTCTACAACTTTTGCCTGCTGTCCGGTCTTTTGACAAGACATTAGTATCCCCTTCTCCATGAAGTTGGCTTTCTAGTATACACAAGACACAGGGAATAAAAAATTACTCACCTTAGTAATGTTTCTTCTAATGGAGTCTTACTGTATTCTGACTATTGCAATTAGGTCTCGCTTTTCAACTGCCCCAGAGAACAAACAGTTAAACTTTTCATGGCCAGCATGGAACGTTCACCGTGAGCTCGGTTGAAGCCCCCGTCTGCTGCTGTTTAAACTCCAACCATTAGATCTTTACCAGCAATACTAACTAGAAGTTCTGTGTGGAAACTGTAAAACTCACACTAGCCAACTGGCAACTAAATTTATTAAAAAGTGTTTTTTGGGTTTCAAAGCAAAGACTCAAGTCAGGAAACCCAAAAAACAAAACACAACACACACCACACACCCAAAATAAAGGAGTGTGAAAAAGGGACACCCCTAGGGTGCAACACTGCTCCTGCCCACCCACATCCCAAAAACTAGGTTCTGAGAGGGGAGGCGGAGCAAGGGCATCAGAATACAGCAAGGCTCCATTAGAAGAAACAACATTACTATGGTGAGTAATTTTTTCCTTCAAAACAGCATGAATTCTTGCTGTATTCTGACTATTGCAGACTACCAAGCAGTACCTCCATGGAGGAGAGACAGAACCTACTTTGGAAATAGGCTCTGAAGTACTGCTGTGCCAAACTGAGCATCACTCCTAGCCTGGATATCCAGAGAGTAATGCTTGGTGAATGTATGGACTGTTTTCCAGGTAGCTGCTTGGCAAATTTCTAAGATAGGAATATCTATCCCTGGCAGCAGCTGTACCTCTAGTAAAGTGAGCCCTCCGGCCTGAGGGTGGAGTTCTACCCAGTTTTTCATAGCAGAATTGTATACAAGAGACAATCCACCTGGCAATAGATATCTTAGGGGCAGGTTTGCCCTTACCAACCTCTCCATATGTGAGGAACAATTGGAAGGACTCAAACCTGGGACCCTTGGTGCACTCTATGTAGTAGCTGAGGGCCCTTTTAACATCTAAGCTGTGCAGCCTCCTCTCTCCGGAGGAGGAATGGTCAGTGAAGAACAGGGAGAGTCATAGACTGGTTGAGGTGGAAATCTGAAACCACTTTAGGCAAAAACTTCCAATTACCAATTCTGACATACAATTTATTATATTGTGAGATATATATATATTTTTTTTTTTTATAATGTTTTGTATGTTGTACCGCACCCAGAGCCTCTGGGATTGGGTGCCAAAAGAATAAAATTTACCTTACCCTATACGACATGTGTGCTGGCTAACTCCATTATTTTGTCTCATTTACCTTACCTAGGGTATTAAGAATTGTTAAATTATACTGTACTAAGAATTGCTCAGTTTACTATGCAATTGTCTCTATACTGGATTGTCTTGGTCCCTGCCATGTTTACCGTACCAATTTTTTATTGTTGTGTATTCTGTATCACTACTTTGTAACACTTACTTGCCTTGATTATGTTTTTGTACTCTATTCCACCACTCTGTAACCTCCCTGGTGGTGTCTGAAAATAGTCATTGTTATGCCTAGCATACCTTACCCAGTTAACAACAACAAATAAATAAATGGGAATTCAGCCACAGGTGTCTTTTCCTGCGGATGACTTACCAACATACTAAAATGCCAGCAGAATAGGCCAAACGGTCTTTTTGTGTTTGCTCGTTTGGTTACACCCTCACTGGCTTCTCCCTTCCCAGTCCCGGATATTCTCACTGTACTGGACTCTGCTTCCAGAGCCCTTCCCCTGCACCTGTCCCACACCCTCTTGAACCCCTCCACCGTCTCTGCCTCCACCAGCCCCCTGGGCAGCGCATTCTATGGCTCCACCACCCTCTAAGTGAAGTAGCACCTCCTCCTTTTCCCCCTGAATCTCCCCCCTCCAGCTTCCACCCATGCCCTCTAGTTGCCCCCCTTCCTTCTGAGCACCCCGACTGCTCCTCCCCATTTAACCCCTTCATGTTCCTGAAGACCTCTATCATGTCCCATCTCTCTTCCAATGTGCACACATTTAGCTCTATGAGCCTCTCCCCATAGGTCATGTCGCCCAAGCTCCAGATCATTTTGGTTGCCCTCCTCTGGACCTTGTCCAAGAGTTCAATGTCCTTCTAAGTGTGGCCTCCAAAACTGCACACAGTACTCTAGCTGCGGCCTCACCAAGCATTTATACAGAGGGAGTATCACTTCTCCTTCTGGAGGAGATCCCCCCCCCCCAAAGTGATGCATCCTAGCATCCTGTTGGCCTTGGCCGCTGCTCTCCTACAAGTCTCCAAGTTGAGCCAACTCAGCATTTAGTATCTCTGCTTTTCCTCCACTATCCTCCACCCACTCCTCCCCTTTTCTTAAGCCTAACAATCCCTTCCTTCTTGTCCCTTTTCTCACTTATGTAGTGAAAGAAGGCCTTCTCCCTTTCTTAATTTCTTCAGCTATCTGCAGCTCTGTCTGTGCCTTAGCTCGCCAGACTTCCTCACCTGCCTCACTAGCCAACCTTAGGTAATTTTCCCTATCCACCTCTCTCGGTCTTCCTGACTTTTCTATATGCTAACCTCTTTTCCCTTATTGCCTGGGCGACCTCAGAATTGAACCAGTTGGGCGCTTTGGCCCTTTTGTTCTTCCCCATGAGCCTAACACACTCCCCAGTGGCAACCACTATTCCTTTCTTAATGATGAACCACCTCTGGTCCACCCCATATCTACTCCGACTGCCAGGGGGCTCCTTAGCACTTCATCCATCTTCCTGTAGTCTGCCTTACTGAAAATCAAAGATTTTGGTCTTAGTCAGGTTGCTTTCCCAGACCATATCCAACTGGAAACATACTGTGCAACGGTAACTCCCACCCGGGGGCTCCCTGGCTTATTTCCAGTACATGCTTCCCATTTGTAAGCACCAGATAATAAATTGCCTCTGCTCCTGTTGGTTCTGTGACGCTTAGCCGTTACAAAAAAATACTACTACTACTATTATGTCATATACTTGATTGCGTATTACATACTGTTTCCTAGTACACTGTTTTCTCTTTTAGGTTTAACTATACTTATAAAGATAGGGCAAGAAATACAGAGATACAATTGATGGACTACAACCTTGCGACCATTCATTAATGACTGTTAAACAGTATGGTGAGAAGTCAGGGCAAGATAATCCATGTAGCGCTACCGGACTTATTTACTGTTTATGAGTAGATGTAGCTTATCGCCACCATGAAAATGCAAGTAAGCGGGACACGTAAACTGTAGTAAACGTGCAGATAAAAGTATATTTGTAAGTGGCATCAAGCTGTGTGTGAGAAACTGAGTAGTTGCTCATACAGAAGGATCACAATGTGTTAGCGTATTGTGCTGTCAGTGTTTGAATCCAGCTACCTGCTGCGCAAAACTAAATTTAGCCGCAGACACCAACTGCAGCAGTATGTAGTGAAGTAAGTTACAAACTTTGAAAAACTCCATTAATATGTACCAAGACACGGCTGTCCCAGACTACTTACAAGTGCTGTCATCCCACGTCCACACACTGAATCAACCCTAGAAGACTTGCCAAATACTCAGCATGGTGAAGTAGGTCTCCGTGTTCCACAATATTTTGTGCTATAGTAATTGTATGTCTCTGCCCCAGGTTTGTTGGTGTTCTATTTTTAGATGTGCACTTTGGAAATGCATGCTGCAAGACTAAATTAGTAGTTTGACACAGCAATCCTACTGCATTGAAGAATACCCATTTGTGTTTCTATATATTACAGTACCCTGTCCTTCCCCTTCTACTGTTCCAGTTATGACAGTGACCATTGTGCTACATGCTTTGTCATCCTCCTTGTTCCTCAGATGTCCTAGAAGCAGGACACATAATAAAGTTCCAGTGTCGCCATCAAATCCTGACATTGTCTTTTTTCAAAATTACACAAGCACATAATTTTGCCCCATGTTATTAGTGCAATAACCCAATACAAGGTGTGCGGTTATTGGGGATTAACACACACTCGGGTGCTATAAGGACACTTGGCCTGAGGCTCCTGGTGTCTCACAACGCATCTGCGTGTTAGCATCCCCACAACCACATACCCTGTTGTGGATTATTAATTACATATATTGGATTTCTTTCTCTTGCTCCCGCTTGTGGTTCTGTGCTATCTGTGGTTCATGTTGTTGATATTACCATCACTGGCAGGAGGGACGGAGGCAAAACACGGGGCCGAAGAAGAGAAGAAAGCACCAGGGCCAGATGAATTACATTACAGGGTACTGAGGGAACTGGTGGATGTCCTGATGAAACCCCTGGTGGGGCTTTTCAGTATTTCTCTAAAGACGGGGCGGGTGCCCCAGGACTGGAGGGCGGTGCATATTGTGCCTATCCACAAGGGAAGATCAAGAGAGGAGGCGGGGAATTACAGGCCCATCATCCTGACATCGATGGTGGGCAAGATGAAGGAGGATATTGTCAAGGAAGAGCTTGGGGGGGGGACTGGAAAGGTCAGGGTGCCTGGGCGATAGACAGCATGGCTTCATCCCAGGGAAATCATGTCAGACAAACCTCGTGGAGTTCTACGACTGGGTGACGAGTGCCCTGGACCCGAGTAAGCTGGCGGACATTCTCTTTCGTGACTTCAGCATGGCGTTTGACTCTGTTCCTCACGTGGGCCTGTAGGATAAGCTGGAGAAAATGGGGGTGGAGAAACAGATGATCAGATGGATAGGAAACTGGCTCTCGGAGTGGACCCATAGGGTCGTGGTTGGGGGAATAGTCTCATCCCCAAGGAGGGTCATTAGTGGAGTCCCTCAGGGATCAGTCCTTGGGCCCTTCCTGTTCAATGCCTATGTCCGACATAAAGAAGGGTATCAGGAGTGAAATGAGTCTCTTTGAGGACGACTCAAAGCTGTGAGTGGTGGTGAATGGGGAGGAGGGGAGGGTGGCCCTACAGGGGGACCTAGATACTCTGGAGAGGTGGTCAAGGAAGTGGGGACCGAGGTTCAATGCAGGGTACTGCACCTGGGCATCAGAAACCCAGGCCAAGTGTATACCCTGGGGGAAATGCTACAAGTCTCCATGGATGAGAGGGACAAGAGGGTGGTGGTGGATGTCAAGACGAACAACTCAGACTTGTAGGAGGGTAGCTGCCAAGGCCAACAGGATGTTGGGATGCATCGCTAGGGAGATCACCTCCACAAGGAGGGAGGGAGTGATACTCCCTCTGTATAACTGTCAGGTGAGGACGCACCTAGAGCATTGTGTGCAGTTTTGGAGGCCACACTTAAAAAGTGACATTGCACCCCTGGAAAGGGTCCAGAGGACGACAACCAAAATGATCTGGGGCTTGGGGGGAAAAGGCTCGAGGAACTAAATATGTACACATTGGAAGAAAGAAGGGACAGGGGGGACATGATAGAGGTCTTCAAGTACATGAAAGGGGGTAAACAGGGGAAGCTCTGTTGGGTGTTCCGATGGAAGGGGGGGGGGACTAAAGGGCATGGGTGGAAGCTGGGGATGGAGAGAAAGGAGGTGCTACTTCACTGAGAGGGTGGTAGTACCATGGAATGCACTGCCCGGGAGGCAAGAGGAGGCAGAGACTTAGGACGGGTTCAAGAGGGGGAGGGACAGGTACAGGGGAAGGGTTGTGCAGGCAAAGTCCAATGCAAGGGAAATACCCTGGGCTGAAAATGGAGAAGCCCGAGAGGGTGGGGGGGACATAGAAACATAGACTTTGACGGCAGATAAGGACCGCTTGGCCCATCTAGTCTGCCCATTTCCCTACCTACAGGATAGGCCGTAGATCCTAGTTAACCAACAGCCTATTTCTTCCTACCCCCCACAAGAATTGCCTTATGTCTGTCCCATGCATTCTTGAATTCTCCCACAGTTTTAGACCCCACAACCTCCTCAGGAAGGCTGTTCCATGCATCCACTACCCTCTTTGTGAAATAATACTTTCTCACATTGCCCCTGAACCGCCTCCTTCTATCTTTAAATTGTGTCCCTTGTTCTTGCAAGTCTCTTTTCTGAAAGATGCTACCCTCTTGACTTTGTTGATTCCACTGAGGTACTTAAAAGTTTCTATCATGTCCCCTCTCCTTCTTTCCTCAAGGGTATACATATTAAGCACCTTTAGTCTCTCCTCATACGACTTCTCTGCAGACCCTGCACCATTTTAGTTGCCCTCCTCTTGACTACCTCTATCCTGTCTATGTCCTTGCGGAGATGGGGTCTCCAGAACTGGACACAGTACTCCAGATGGGGTCTCACCAACTGTCTGTACAGAGGGATAACAACTTCCTGTTTTCTGCTGCTGATGCCTCTCCCTATACATCCCAGTATACCCCCAACCCTCCCTACTGCCTTCTCACATTGCTTGCTAACCTTAAGGTCATCTGATATGATTACCCCCAGGTCCCTTTCCTTTTTTGTTGTTGTTACTACCTCCCACCCATTGTGTATTCTTCCCCTGGGTTCTTGTTTCCCTGGTGCATTATTTTGCACTTCTTTGCATTGAATCCTAGCTGCCATACTTCTGACCATTCCTCCAACCTTGCCAAGTCCCTTTTCATCCTTTCACGCCTCCTCATGTATCAACCCTGTTGCAGATCTTTGTGTCATCTGCAAAATGCATACTTTTCCTTCCAGTCCCTCTGCAAAGTCACTGATGAAGACATTAAAAAGGACTGGACCCAATACTGAACCCTGTGGTACCCCACTAGTAACCTCTTTCTTCAGAGTGACTCCATTTACAATTACCTTCTGTGTCCTGTTGTGCAGCCAATGTTTTACCAGGCTACCACCCTGGGACCCACTCCAGGCTGGTTAATTTGACTATTAATCTTTGTGTGGGACTGTGTCAAATGCCTTGCAAAGTCTAGGTAGGCCATGTCCACAGCCCTCCCTGGTCTACTACTTTGGTCACCCAGTCAAAGAAATCTATTAGATTCGCCTGACATGACCTTCCCGCCAGAATCCATGCTGCCTTGGGTCCTGTGCTCCACTGGCCTCTAGGTACTCAACTATTCTTTCCTTCAGTGACTCCATCACTTTCCCTATCACAGAGGTCAGACTGACAGGTCTGTAGTTTCCTGTGTCTGTCTTGGTCCCACTTTTGTGAGGGGAATCACATCCGCCTTTCCTCCGGTCCTCGGTACCACACCATCCTCCTCATGATTTATTAAAAGAGTAGCCAGTGGTTTCACTAGTTCCTCCCTTAATTTTTAGAATTCTGGGTGAATTCCATCAGGACCCATTGCTTTGTCCACTTCAGTTTTAGGAGTTCTTGCAGAACCCTTTCTTCTGTGAAAGGACTGGATCAACCTCCTATCAAGAGTGCTTCTGTTAATTGGATTAGGCACTTCCCTCCTCTTTTGTAGAATACTGAGCAGAAATATTCGTCTCAGTATCCCTGCTTTTCTCTGTCCCCTCTGCCCACCCACCGCTCATTCTATTCAGCCTCACCATCCCTCCTTTGTCTTTCTCACGTCAGCTGATGTACCTATAAAAGGTTTTATCCCCTTCTTAACTGAGTTGGCTATCTTTTCTCAGTTTGGGCCTTTGCTATTCTGACTTCCTCCCTGCTTCCTTCTGCCTTAACTGGTACAGCTCTCTGTCCTGCTCCTTCTGTGTTTCCTTATACTTCCGGAATGCTATATTTTTCTTCCTGACTTTCACAGCCACCTCTTTTGAGAACCATAGTGGCTTTTTCTTTCGTTTGGTTTGTTTATTTGCTTCACACAAAGGCATGTTGCCTCCGTGATGGCAGTTTTGATGATTCCCCATTGCTGCTCCACACCTCCTTCTAGCCTGTTTGCTAGTGCTTTTCTGAGGCACTCTCCCATCTTGCCAAAGTCAGCTCTCCTAAAGTCCAGTACCCTCACTTTTGTATGGCTTGACTCTGTAGCTGAGTTTAACGTGAACCACACTGTTTGATGGTCACTTGTATCCAGATGGCAACCCACTTCTAGATCTGAGATCCTCTCACTGCCCCCATTTGAGTACACGAGGTCTAAGATTGCTCCCTCATGAGTGGGTTCCGAAACTAGCTGTCTAATGCCTGCCACCTGTAGGGCATCAAGAATGGCCCTGCTCTTGGATGTGGCTGCAGCAAATGTGCTCCAGTTAACATCTGGCATATTCAGGTCTCCCATCAATAGTATCTCCCCTTTCTCTGCCATTCTAAGAATGCCTTCTATCATATCCTTGTCCAGTCCCTCCCCCTGACATGGGGGTCTGTACACAACCCCTGTGCGGATTGTGGTGCCCTTTCCAGTCTCCAAGGTGACCCACAGTGCCTCCTCTCCTCCCTGTTTACTCTTTTGTTCAGTTGCTTTTATCCCTTCCTTTACATAGAGAGTTACCCTCCCCTGCCTGTCTCTCCTGTAGGTTATGTACCTGGTATGTTAACATCCCAGTCATGGTTCTCTGTGTACCATGTTTCTGTGACTGCTATAATATCCAGGCATCCTCTTCCATCAAGGCCACCAGCTCAGGGAGCTTGTTGCCCAGACTACGGGCATTGGTACTCATTACCTCCATTTCCTGATGGCCTTACTCCTTTGCCCCATCCCTGTCCTTCTTGCCTTTGTCACTTTCTCCATTTACCCCTGCCCTTTCCTATCGGCACCTCTATGTTGGTGTTTGCTGCACTTACTACCGTGATTATTTTGGGGGCTAGGATTTCCTGCTCCTTTCCAGTGCCTCCCCTTGGCTAGTTTAAAAGCTTGCCAATGAAGCATTTAAACCTATCACCTAGGATCCTGGTACCCTCCCGACAGATGCAGCCCATCATGCCAGTATAGGCTTGCATCACTCCAGGTGGATCCCCAGTCCCCAATGAAGCTAAATCCTGAGCTCCACACCATTTTTTTCAACTACTGATTGAATCCCATGGTGCGGAACACCCTAGCCTCTCCTATGCCATAGATGGCAGCACCTCCGAGAAGGTTACAGTGCGTGCTACTTGACTAAGGCCCTCCCAATTCCACAAACTCTTCCCTGCACTTTCTAATCCCTTTCTTAGCCAGGTCATTTGTCCCTAGGTGGACAATGACATCCAGCTCCCTCCCTGTGCAGCTGCTCCGCAATCCTGAGGATCAGCTCCCTGTCCCTCAAGCCATGGCGCCAGGCAGGCACCTACCTCCTCTCCTTCCCTTCCTCCCCAGTTCTACATTCCTAACAATGGAGTCCCCACCAGGATTTGTTTCCTCCCTGCCACCCTCCTGTGGGTCTCCTTGTGGAGGTTCCCAGCATCCTCCTTGGTCTCCACTGCGGGTGCCTCCATAAAGGAACCACACTTTGCCAGAATGGCATAGGAATTGTGAAGAGGTACAACTGGAGGGATGCGCCTCTGTTCCACCACCCTCACCCTTCCTGAGCCCACTGTGGTCCAACCGCTCCTCTTTCTTGGCAACCTCTGAGGCAACGGCAGTGGCACTGGTGGTCCCTGGATGGAAGAGGCGGTCCCACAAATTCTGGTCAACTCAGCCTGGAGATGAGCAACCTTCTCCCTCAGCCCAGAGAGGTGCCTGCAGATGGGACAACACCGCATCCTCCAGAACGTCTCCTGGAAGACTGCTGCTCCACAGCCACTGCATTGCACCACTCCAATCATATCTTATTTCTGGCCCCTTAACTGTTTTCAATCCTTACTCTTTCCTCTGTTTTTTTTTCTCTCCTTACTTTCTGCCTGTGTGCCCTTTAAGCTCTGACTGTCCTGTTCTGAGACAAGAATATCCTATATTTCTCAGTAGACCACTTACTTGCTCAGAGGCAGACCTCCAGCAGCTAGAGGGGGCCGGAGAGCTACTCTTGCCCTTCTAGAATGGTGGGTCTTTGGTGGTTCTGTGATCACTCACTTCCTGCTCCCAAACAAGAAGTTCCTGTTGTCAGTCAAATCCTGTGCCTATAAAAATAGAACTAGCTTCGGGTGGGGGGGAAGGAGGGCAATATAGTCCCAGCAGAGAAGTCCAGTCACACAGCAGTCCTTTCTCCTGGTGTCTTCTGCCTAGACAGCAAGGTTGGCTTCCAGGCTGGGGGTTGACCAAACGAGCAGACACAAGAGACATTTTAGCATGTCATGGTTAAATTTTTTAAAACTAAATAAAACAGTTTCATGTTAGAAAATGGTCCCTGGGACTCAGTGAATAAATACATACACAAATGTTTCTCAAACTTTATAATTTAAATCTTCAAAATTCTTAAACATAGAAGATAA
Source organism: Neoceratodus forsteri (assembly GCA_016271365.2). Classification (NCBI taxonomy): domain Eukaryota; kingdom Metazoa; phylum Chordata; order Ceratodontiformes; family Ceratodontidae; genus Neoceratodus; species Neoceratodus forsteri. The sequence continues at coordinate 1,307,375,250 of CM057458.1, forward strand.
TGTATTGTCATGGATGGTTAACCGCTTTGTTAACCAGCGAGAGGTTGCCAAGGCGACCATGTATACCTCAAGAGCAAAGCTCGAGAGGTTTATGTCACCATGGCAAACCCGAGATTGGTTTAAAAAAAACCAAAATGGTTAATCATCAATGTACCATACATTATATTTTATAGTGAATGGCATCATTTAGGTTTTTAAGAAAATAAAACAATTCCTTACTGCAGGTTTTTTTTTTTTTAAGTCACTGCTGCTCTGCCCTCACCACCGCGGCCGTTCCAAGGCTGCCCAATCCAGCTGCGCGCATGCCCAGACTGTTCCCGGTTGTTAACCCATCAATGTGACGTACCATTGATGGGTTAACATCATTACGTTACGTTGATGGTAAAATGCTGTCATAAAAGGGTATATTTCTACCTATAACAATGTTCTACCATCCATTATATATCACTAGCAGGCAAAACTTCAGTAAGATTCCCAAACTCTTTTTTCTGTATTTTTTTAAAATTGTCTAGCTAACCATCCATCCATTGAATCTATCAAGACAATCTCGAAAACATAAAATACACAACTGTTAATTGCCTTATTTTCCATATACAGCAAATGCCTTACCAACCCCCACTTTACCCATCTACAAATAAAATACTGTATTATAATACTGTGCTATTTTCCAAGCAAACCACAAAGCAGGCCAAAAATCACAAGAATACATCAGTGGCTACACAACATACGGTCAGACTACACACACAGCACTGCAGTAATCCACCTTGCAGAGTATGTTTATTCGAGGGTACGTGACTGAAAAACAAGTAGCAAACGGCCTAGTTTTCCTCCAGAAAATATCCCGCATTCTTAACTTTCCCCTATAAAACTTCCCTGGTTAAAATTACAATTTTAAAGATGATATCAATGATTTTGGTATGTATAGCCCCCGATTTAAGCACAAATTTAAGAGTTATACATGAAATTATTATACGGTAAATGTTGGAAGCTTTTACTAGGGCAACTTACCGAAGAGAAGATTTAGCATCACCTCTTGCCCCGCGGAGCTGCCGCTCTTCAAAAGGCAATAGAGGGTGCAGGCTATCCAAGGTATACCGTGGCCCGAAACCTCCAGCAGCTTCATGATGGGTCTGGCGCTGCCCCAGGACGAATCATCGCCCGCGCACACCCCCAGCTTCTTGGACAGCCACAGATCGATAGCAAGCAGCGATCGCATGAAGATACCCACGAAGGAAGGGTTCAGCTTCATGCAGTCTTCCTCCGGTAACTGCTGACCACCAGCAGTGGGACCCGAAATGGGGGCGGCAGAATCCCTACCACGGTGACCAGGACTTTCGGGAGCCCGAAGCCGGGCTGTGGGCGAATTTGGATCGGAACCCTGCCGCTGTAGAGTCGCCCCCAATCCCGCAGGTGGTCTATTGAGGGACACGAACTCGAACCGACCGCCGCCCACACCTCCTGATCTGGCGTCCCGCGCGGCTCGAGATCTAGGTGACAGTCCCGGCATTGTGTACCACAGCCCTGATAACAAATAAAAATAAATAATAAAACACGCTTGGGATTGATTTACAGTGTTGTGAGCCTGTTAGTGTCCCTACACCACCGCAGCTGCAGCCGTACCGCCATCTTGACGACCGTGATGCATCACTGCTGGTCGTCACGGCATGTGTGGAAACGTCGCGTCACTTCACGTCAAGCGAGACAGCAGCTGGAATCGTGAGTGTAGATGGGAAACAAACCAGCCACGAACGCGGAACGCAATCGAAACTGTGTAGCTCATATTTATTTATTTAAGAGTTTCACCAGGAAGCATACTGAGCAGTGTACCGCTCGATTCCAGATGTGCCCTGTGGGAATGGGGATACACAGGATACAGTAACAAGATGTTGCATACATAAATATGTAGCAGACGAGTCATATATACAAATAGCAAGTTTACAGACAGGTGGTATGCATACCTCTCAACCTCCTGCCTCATAAATCAGGGACAAGGCTTAAAAAAATCAGGGACAAAGGACCAAAATCAGGGACACTTCTTCAAAATTGAAGATATATACTCAAGAAGCTGGTAGAATAAAGGGCTTAGTGTAAAATGCATTTTCAAAGGAAGAACAAGTCTGTAACTTTAATGTTTGACATTATTTTGTGCTTATAACCCCCGCTATTTGGTCATGGAAACACAATTTTTAGGAGGGACAGAGTAAAATTTTGAGGCAAAATCAGGGACATCCCTGAAAATCAGGGACAGTTGAGAGGTATGGTGGTATGGTGTGCCCTGGGAACATAGGGATAGGCAGGGTATAGTATTTATATACGTGTTCAGTACAGTACAAATTTAGAGCCGACAAAAATCGTGTACAAATAGAAGTAAACAGACGAGGTAACGGGAGTGGCATGCACTGATGTATGGAAATACAAATATATGATTGAATTTTACATAGCGCTATGATTCATACACTCAGATTTACTGATGCTGTTAATGTTAGAGCTATTTCTGGATACACAAACTGTTAAATCAATCTAATCTGATAGAAACATTCCCTAACACTCAATAAATGGGGACTATTCAAAGGCATGTTGCTCTAAAGTGCTAAACATTCTGGCAATTTGCTCTGATTTTTGGAGGTCAGTGTTATGAATTTTAAGGTTGAGAGTTATGGTAACTATAGTAACATGAATAAAATAAGAACACGATTAAAGTAATATAATACCTGGTGACCCTATTTATCAACCGGATTACCGGTATGATAAAACGTAATAACCGGATTTTGGGTTATTAAGCTCCCAAAAATCGTAATAACCCAAAATCTGGTTATTACGGTATTCCAGAGAACTTTCAATACGAACATTCAATTTCCCTGCACACTGTAGTGTGACCGAGCGGTGTTCCTATTGTATCCCAAACTGTATAACTTTAGAAGAAACAGCACTGTTTACTATCAAATAGAATGGCGAGAGTGGAGAACACCTGACCTACCCTGGACCTATAATGTAATTGTGTTTTGAGAATGACAGATTGCAACGAAAAATTCATAACTAAACATGCTTACCTCACATAAAATGTCACACCACAGTGAGTGCATCGGTCTAACAGGAATAAATCTGATCAGCGTTGGTGAAGTTTAGTAACAGGAATAAATACAGCGCAGGCTTGTGCTCATTGTAAAATTTGTTATTAATTTATTTGATTTGGGTGGCTTCACCCCTCATACCCCACTTTCTTTTCTTTTCATTCATTCATTCAATTTGTTAACCGGGTAAGCCTGCTGAGCCCCGAAGGCCCTTTTTTCAGGGGCGACCCAGAGTTAGTTACAGAGTAGAGCATTTCATATACAGAGAAAGTACATAGCAAGTGTGTCAGTGGCTCAGTAGGTAGCACACTCGCCTCTGAGGCCGGGAGATCAGAGCGCTGTGGGTTCAGTTCCCACATCTGGCACTTGGGTTAATATCCCAATACTGACACTGTAGTGCAGCATGAGAGGGGTGCTGCACTTCTGAGGTGCCGTCTCTCGGATGAGACGTTAAACCGAGGTCCCATCTGCCTGGATTGGTGGTAGTTCAGGTGGATGTTAAAGATCCCATGGCACTTATCGAAAAGAGTATGGGAATTTCCCTGGTGTCCTGGCCAAATTTCCCTCATTCACTAAAAATACCACCAACAACTTAATCTGGTTCAAATTCAAATTGCTTACCATCTGTATCCCCCGGTCGCCCCTGAAAAAGGGACTTCTAGGCCCAGTGGGCTTACCGGGTCAACAAAACAAACAAAGTAGGCGCATGTGACCATTACAGGTTACAATCTGGTAATCAGTGGTTTGGAGCTGCCTGTCCATTCTCTTGGGGACCAGCAGCCCAGTCAGACTATCTAAGGGTCTGTTGAGTAACTTAAATGCATTACATAACAATGGGTACTGCAATCGATTTGTAAGAGACGACCACTTAAGGGAGGCCAGTGCCTCACAGTGGTGTCTCCTTTTGTGAGATGAAAAGGTGAAGCGGGCCACCTTGTTGTATAGCACCTGCATTCTAATGAGCTCCTGCCTTCCCAGGCCCTGCATGACAGAGGCGGCATAGGTCAAGGTTGGTAGCAGGACGCTGTTGGCTATTTTCTTTTTTAAAAAGGGGAGTGTCGCCCCCCAACTAAAATAAACTAATACAAAAAAATAACTGAAATGTAGTTCTGAGAGACTAGCGTAACGTGAACTCTACGCTAATAATGTAGATTCAGGGTAGGTCTGGTATTCTCCACTATTGCTAATAGAATTAAGTATGCTCTAAACTGTACCTTTACTTATTTATTTTAGAAAGAAGCCACCAAGAGGAAAATGAGCAGAACAAGTCAGTGGGCGGCTTCACACAAGCGTTACGCTAACACTATGTGTCGCGTCTTCTGAACCCGCTGACTGACTCGCAGTCCTCTAGGAGACTTTTTTCTAAAAGAAATAAAAATAAAGGTACAGTTTAGAGCATACTTAATTCTATGTTATAGTAAACAGTGCTGTTTCTTCTAAAGTTATAGTTTGGGGTACAATAGGAACACCGCTCAGTCACACTACAGTGAGTGAAAAAGTGCAGGCAAGGAAAAAAAATCTGCACCGGCAATTATAAAAAAATAAAGGATAGGCAAATGCGAAATTATGGATTTGTTTTGCACACCTTGAGTGTGCAAAAAAAAAAATCCATAACACACACTTGCCTATCCATTATTCTCTATGTAATGAGTAATAACTGCTGAACAGAACCATGTTATAATAAGATGCATTGTTGACTGTCCAGCATTTTTAATGCTCAGCTGCCCAACCCTCAGAGAGTTATACAGTGATATCTTGAGGAGCAGTATGCTCACAGATCAGTAGGAAGGTGGCAGAGTCTACAGTCTGGAACTCTTCTGGCTAGCCACAACTGGCAAAATACCCGTACATTTATAATTGCATGCATAATTAAATAAAAAAATGTTGAGGTTGGGAGTTCCAATATTGATGGCATACTGCTACCAACCACCCTGATTGTCCCAGGACAGTCCTGATTTTAGCTAGTGTGTCCCCACAAGCTTTGCACCTGATTTTTGCTGGTTGTCCTGTTTTTATCACTTTTTTGTTCGTATTTTGTTTGCGCCCAGTAACATTCCCATTTCAGCACTACCTTGGCGCTGCTCGAGCTGAGCAGCAATTTATGCCTTACCCACATTGTGCCATGAAAGTCTCCTCGGCGGTAGTCAGATGGCAAGAATGAGCACTGTAAGTACCTTTCCTTCTGGGTTAGCATGACTTGGTAGTGCGAGAGCGGGAAGTGACCTCAGAGGTTGCAAAAAAAGCACAGCAGTTGGACCACAGTGGGCTCAGGGAGGGTGAGGATGGTGGAACAGAGGCACACCCAGTCAATTGTTCCACTCCACAATCCATACACCATTCTGGGGGAGCATAGCAGAGAAGACTGATGACAACTGTCACAAGGGAGGCCCACAGGAAGGAGGCAGAGGACACCACAGGGAAAGGAAGCAGCTCCTGGTGGGGGACTCAATTATTAGGGTATAGAACTGGGGGGAGCTGGGAAAACTGAAGTAAGGTGCCTGCCTGGTGCCATGGCTTGGAGGGACAGGAAGCGCATCCTCAGGATCACGAGAACAGCTGCAAGAGAGTCTGAGCTGGACGTAATTGTCCACCTAGGGACAAATGACTTGGCTCATCATGAGATTAGAGTAGTGCAGGAGGACATTGCAGAGTTGGGGAGGGGCCTAAGACAAGTAGCACACACAGTATCCTTCTCAGAGGTGCTGCCTGTCAGTGACATGGGGGAGGCGAGGGTAATTAGCACCATGCAGTTTAATGAATAGTTGAAAAAATGGTGTGGAGCACAGGGGTTTGGCTTCATTGGGGACTGGGGTTCCACCTGGAGGAACACCAGCCTATACTGGAAGGATGGTCTGCATCTGTCCAGGAAGGGAACAAGTCTTTTGAGCAATCGGTTTAAATGCTTCATTGGCAAGCTTTTAAACTAGTCAAAGGGGGAGGCACTGATAAGCAGCAGGAAAATCCCAGCCTCTCCCTACAAAACAGGGTACTAAATGAGAAAAAGACTGAGGTAGAAAGGTCAGTGGGGGATGCTGCAACAGAAGCTAAAGCCATCAAAAAATGGAGAGCAATGAGTACCAATGCCCATAGTCTGGGTAACAAGCTTCCTGAATTAGTGGCCTTGATGGAGGAGGAACATCTGGATATCATGGCAGTCACAGAAACATGGTACACACAAAACCATGACTGGGACGTAAACATACCAGGATACACTATCTACAGGAGGGACAGGGAGGGTAAAAGAGGAGGAGGAGGAGCTCTTTACATAAGGGAAGGAATAAAAGCAACAGAACAAAAGGGTAAACGGAGGAGAAGAAGCACTGTGGGTAAATTTGGAGACAGGCAATGGCACCACAATCCGCACAGGGGTTGTATACAGACTCTCTTCTCAGAGGGAGGAAATGGACAAGGAAATGATAGAAAGTATACTTAGAATGGCAGAAAAAGGGGAGATATTGCTGATGGGTGATCTGAATATGCCAGATGTTAACTGGAGTGCAGTTGCAGCAGCCACTTCGAAGAGTGGAGTTATTCGAGATGCCCTACAGGGGGCATGCCTTAGACAACTAGTATTGGAGCCCACTCGAGAGGGAGCAATATTAGACCTGATTCTCGCAAATGGAGATGGAGAGAGGATCACAGATGTAGAAGTGGGTAGCCATCTGGTAACTAGCGACCATCGAACAGTATGGTTCACAATAAACACAGCAATAGAGTCAAGCCATACAAAGGCAAAAGTACTGGACTTTAGGAGGGCTGACTTTGCCAAAATGGGTGAGTGCCTAAGGAATGCACTAGCAAATGGGCAGGAAGGAGGTGGAAGAACAATGGGGAATAATAAAACTGCCATCACAGAGGTAACGAGCCTTGTGTGAAGCAAATAAACAAAACAAAACGATGTAAGAAACCACTATGGTTCTCAAAGGAAGTGGCAGTGAAGGTTCAAGAGAAAAGAAAGCATTTAGGGAAGCACAAGGAATCGCAGAAGGAGCAGGACAGAGAACTGTATCAGTTAAAGCAAAGGAGACTGGGAAGGCAGTCAGAACAGCAAAGGCCCAAACCGAGGAAAAGATAGCCAACTCAGTTAAGAAGGGGGATAAACCTTTATAGGTACATCAGGAGCAAAGGAAGACCAAGGGAGGATAGTGAGGCTTAATAAAGGGGAGGGAGGGTGGGCAGAGGGAGACTGTGAAAGGCAGAGATACTAAACAAATATTTTTGCTCAGTATTTACAAATGAAGAGGAAGAGGTACATAAAACAAACAGTAAAACACTCTGGATACAGAAGTTGATACCAGCCCATTTACAGAAGAAAGGGTTCTGAAAGAACTCTTAAAACTGAAGGTGGACAAAGCAATGGGGCCTGATTGGATTCATCCCAGAATTCTAAAAGAACTAAGGGTAGAACTAGTGACACCACTAACTACTCTTTTTAACAAATCATGGGAGGATGGGGTGGTACCCGAGGACTGGAGGAGGGCAGATGTGATTCCCCTTCACAAAAGTGGGAGCAAGGCATAAGCAGGAAACTGCAGACCTGTTAGTTTAACCTCAGTGATAGGGAAAATGATGGAATCACTTCTGAAGGAAAGAATTGTTGCGTATCTAGAGGCCAGAGGGGCACAGGACCCTAGGCAGCATGGATTCACAGCGGGAAGGTCATGCCAGACGAATCTGATAGATTTCTTTGACTGGGTGACCAAAGTAGTAGATCAGGAGGGCTGTGGACATGGCCTACCTAGACTTTAGCAAGGCATTTGACACAGTCCCACACAAAAGATTAATATACAAGTTAGCCAGCCTGGGAGTGGGTCCCAAGATGACAGCCTGGGTAAAGAATTGGCTGGAGAATAGGGCACAGAGAGTAATAGTAAATGGAGTCCACTCAGAAGAAAGGAGGGTTACTAGTGGGGTACCGCAGGGTTCAGTATTAGGACCAGTCCTCTTCAATGTCTTTATAAGCGACATTGCAGAGGGACTGGAAGGAAAAGTATGTCTCTTTGCAGATGACACAAAGATCTGCAACAGAGTTGATGCACAGGGTGGGGTGGAAAGGATGAGAAGGGACTTGGCAAGGTTAGAGGAATAGTCAAATGTATGGCAGCTTAGATTCAATGCTAAGAAGTGCAAGGTAATGCACCTGGGAAACAAAAACCCAGGGGAAGAGTACACAATGGGGGGTGAGATACTAACAACAACAAAAATGGAAAGGGACCTGAGGATAGTCATATCAGATGACCTAAAGGTGGGCAAGCAATGTGAGAGGGCAGCAAGGAGGGCTGGGGGGATACTGGGATGCATAAGGAGAGGCATCACCAGTAGAAAACAGGAAGTTATTATCCCTCTGTACAGACAGCTGGTGAGACCCTATCTGGAGTACTGTGTGCAGTTCTGGAGACCCAATCTCCGCAAAGACATAGACAGGATGGAAGCTGTCCAGAGGAGGGCAACTAAAATGGTGCAGGGTCTGCACCGGAAGACACATGAAGAGAGACAAAAGGAGCTTAATATGCATAGCCTCGAGGAAAGGAGGGAGGGGGGGACATGATAGAAACGTTCAAGCACCTCAAGGAATCAACAAAGTCCAAGAGGGTATCTTTCAAAAAAGAGGTGCAAGAACAAGAGGGCACAATTTGAAGATGGGGGTGGCTCAGAGGTAATTTAAGGAAGTATTTTTTCACAGAGAGGGTTGTGGATGCATGGAACGGCCTTCTGGAGGAGGTTATGGAGTCAAAATCAGTGGTGGAATTCAAGCATGCATGGGACAGTCATAAGGCCATTCTAGGGGGTGGAGGTAGGAAGAAGTAGGCTGCTTGTTAACTAGGATCTGCAGCTTATCCAGTAGGTAGGGAAATGGGCAGACTGGGTGGGCCAAGTGGTCCTTATCTGCCGTCAAATTCTATGTTTCTATGTCTGCCAGCAGCTGAGGGACTCCAGAGTCACACCAGGGAGGCATTAGTATTTGTTTGTTGGCATTGTGAAGAAGATACAAGGTAAGGTACCATATGCTGATTTAGAAAGTAGCTCCGGTGCTGGGAGGGAGTAAAAAGTTAAGTGTTTAATTTTTTTCAAATGTTAACGTTATTGTGAGCGGGCGGTGCTGTAGCAAAGCGGCAATGAGTGAATGTGCAGCCTGGCCCTTTTCTGCCCAGTTGGGAGCGAGCAACATGGGGGGGGGAAGCAGACAGGATGGGTGCAGAAAACAAGGTTTCTTTTTTTTACTTCTCAGCTCCATATTTTTTGTAAGGCGCAGCACAGCCTGGTCCACCCAAGTGAGGGAGCAAGTGACACAGGGCCAGGCAGTGTGGTCGCAGTCAGTTTGGATCCTCAGGCTCAGGGATTTCTAGGGCACTTGGGAATATGAAGTAGCATTCCTCTGGTTCTAAGAGAGATTTCTGCTTTTTGGAAGTAATATTGGAATCAGTTCAGTTTGTCCCTGCAGTAGCTGTGTTTGGAGGCTGCACGACATTCGAGTTTGACTGACTGAGTCGGTCTGACAGTCACACTTCACTAAACTGTCATCCTCTGTGCTGTGTAAAAATGTACTTACCTGTTGAGGGTAGGGATGCCTTAGGAGTTATCGTTAGGGTGTGTATATGAAAAAAGAATTATTTCCAAATGATGACATATCCCAGTTTTATGCTTTGAAAAATTGGTAGCTTTAACAATTCACACCTCTCAGCTGCTGTGAATTTCTCATAGAGTTTGTGAGTTATGCAGTGCAGTTCACTCACGCCTTGTGTGGCAGCCAAATGACCCAGTCTGCACCAGGCATGAGTAAATCCAAGCATAAACATCCTGGAGTGGATTATTGTGATTATAAAATGGTTCAGAGTTCAAGCTATTTTTAAAAATAATGACTAAAGTTGTTTTGAGAACAGCTTGTGTTTAAATTTTTTTCTGTAATATTTTTCGTCTGTATGTTAAATATAAAGAATACTGGATGAGTAATTATGCACAACCAGTTTGTTCTGCCACAGAGGGGTTCTGATTCCCTCTGACCTTGAGACTGCAGCTCGAGAGGTCCATGGGAATCAGAACCCAGAGGTGGCAGAACATACTGGTTGTGCATAAAGTTGCTCATCCTGTATTTTTTGTAGTGTATAGTATCATGTGAAATGTGTACAGGGCAGTTCTTTTGCTTTCATAACGAAACTGACTTGTGCAGTTTCCTGAGGTTTCAGAATGCTGTTGTACCACAGAAGGGTACAGCCATGTTCCATGACCTTTGAACTGTGTTACACCAGCACTTTGAAAGGGATGGAATTCTCAGTCAATCAATCACTTTATTTAACCAGGCATAAACACCACTGAGCAGCTGATTTTCAACATCATCCTGGACATTAGTACAATACAATATAATACATAGTCACAGATACGGTAAACTCAATAATGGTAAAACGTTGTACAGATAAAGCTCAATAGGCCAGTACCTACTGGCCTGCCAAGGTTATGAAGAAGTGCAATAAATAAAAAAATTCTATGCAGAACAATGCTGTACCATACACTGTAGTTCCCTGTTGCTAGGTAGAATGTTGCTGTAGGAGTTGACAACCCCCTTCTTACTTGTATTACTTACTTGTTATGAAAGAACAGAAGAAGGCCAGAGCCCATTGAGACTGTTCCCCACACTATGTGGGACATTATTTATCTATTATCCCTCAACCAAACATCTAATTTGTTTTTAAAGACAGTGGCACTAGTTGCCTCTACCAATTCTTGTGGCAAGGTGTTCCATACAATGGATGCTCTTATTGGAAAAAAGTTTCCCCTTTTGCTGATTTTAAAAGTTTTTACTTCAAGCTGTTTATTTTTTTTTTTTTTTATAAATTTGCTCTTTTACTCCCCGAGCTACCTGCCGGCCTATTATCAGCCCGGTCACGGGCCGCCGGCATCTGCACCCCAAATCAGCCTCAGCCCCCGATACCCCGTGGCTTTCCCCCCACGGTGGGGCCCGCGGCATTCCCGGCATATGCCGCAGGCACTGGGACTAGGTCGGGGGCTCGGCCTGGGGAGCACATTGAAGCCGCGACGAGCTTCATTCTCGGCGACAGGCAGCTCCTCCATTTTCCGCTTTGCTGGGGAGGCGGGTCGCACTACGATGTCACACATCCACCCCGCCTCCAATGGGTTGTCAAGCATCAGTTGCGTGGGAACTCCCGGCCTCCGCCAGGGGTCCCTAACGCACTGAATGCTACCCACACCCTCCCCCCGGAGAAGGAGAGCTGCCCAGCAGATGCTTGATCCTACTCCCCCGGCGGCCTCCGGCGACCCGGATCCGTTCGAACCGGGTCGCCCGGCGTCATAGCGAATCCCACCGCACAAGCGGGTCGGCCTTCAAGCTGTTTATTATGCACCCTCAGTACACAGTTATTTTGTTATTTTTTTTGTTGTTGTTTTTAACAGGAAGAGAGGGCAGGTAAGATGAATGGCTGTGACAGGAGTGAGAAACCCACAGTGCAGGGCGACAGAGAGTGAGTGAGCTCTGGTATTTCTGCAGATTCCTCAGGAGCTCAGTTTTTTTTTTTTATGTTTATTTTTCAATCTTTCAACAAGCCACGCTGTAGCATGATAGAGAGTGAATGAGCTGTGGTGTTTGCACAACTCAATTAGGAGCTCAGTTTTTTTTTCATTTTCAAGTTGTGCAACGAGGTTATGGCAGCCCCTTTCCCACACGGACAGGAGTGCGGCAGTTCAGGGTGTGGTTCTGGGGTCAGTGCAGGTTTTGTATTCGGGGAAGTGACGTCCTGACTTGTGTATTTTTTTTTTGGGGGGGGGGTGTTCTTTTAGTAAAATTGAGGGACTCAGTTGTGAAGGACTGTAAAGAGCGCAGCTTCAGGTGAGTGGCACATTGTGTGACTGGCCACCTGGTGCTATGCCTTTGTTGGGGTTGAGAGAACTGGAGTGTGGGCAGAGGGTTGCTTGTATGTCACATGGACTGAGGAGAGAGCCACAGTGTAAGTGCAGCCCGCATTCTGGAGTGTTAGCAGAAAGCAGTAGTGGGAACAGCTAGGAAGGATTTATTTCCAGTTTTCTGTTCTTTGGCATTAAAAGTAGGCTTGGGACTGTTGTGGTGTATCATATATATGCTGCAGTCCTTTTTTAAAACACCTGCTTTTGCGTTTGTAATTTAGTGGGGAATAAATGTGGTGGCTTTAATGTTGTGATTTTTGGAGGGTCAGGATGGATCTTTTTTGCAGATGCAGCTGACTGGGTCTTACCTGTGATACATGCTGGGATTTACTCATGGATAGAATACCCAGTTAGCCAATCAGTGTTCTTTTTTGTAAAGTGCCATTGTATAATCAAATTTACTCTTGCTCCATGAAGGTTTACTAATGCTCCTCATAATGGAGCTAATTCTGGATGCACAAAGTATTTAAACATTGAATCAACTTGATAGAAACATTAATATATGGGGCTCACTAACTGTAGACAAATTATTTTTTAAAGAGCTTCACCAAGATAGGCATGTGCACCACATACATCAGTGCCTTACCTCTTAAGGATATGATCTATTCATTTGTGCCTCATAAATGTTCTGTAGTTTTGCTGTGATTTCACTTCCTGGACTTTAGATCCACCCCCGTGCCACCCAGTGCTCAGCCAATTTTATAATGTGATGGCAGGGAGAGTGTGGGGACGTGCTACATTATAGTCTATGGGGGATACCTTTAACACATTAAACGAGGGCGCCAGGTGACTAACAAGGGCCTTGTTAGTCACCTGGCACCCTCGTCTTATCACCATATAATCACTGTAACATATAAAATTGGTTTTAGAGTTACACCTCATAGACTATAATGTATCATGTCCCACACTCCCTGCCATCATGTCATAAAATTGGCTGAGCACTGGGTGGCGGGTGGGGGTGGATCTAAAGTCCGGGAAGTGAAAGTATCCTGGTAAAGATAAAATTACAAGTGAAATTACAGCAAAACTGCAGAACATTTATAAGGCATATATGAATAGACTGGATTCTTAGGAGGTAAGGTGGTGCATAAGCTTCAGAATTTAACTTGGTAATCCTCTTTCAAATAAGAAGAAAGTGCTACAAATTCTGGCCACATGCTCTGGATTTTGAAGGCCAGTGCTATAAATTTTAATGCTGAAAGGTTGAGAGGTATGGCACCATTCAGATGTGAAGGGCTGATGTGGGTACATAGGGGTGGAAATAAATATCATACCAGGCTGCATACTCCCTTATCTGAGCCCTAACAACAAGACTGTGACTATCAAAGCACAAATGGGTGCAGTCAGGATTTGGAAACAGGGCTCCACCAAGGAATTACCATTATTTAGTCCCAGTGTGCACACACTTTTTTTTTTTTTTATGTGAAATCATAATGAAAGCAAGATGGGGGGAGGGGGTTGGGGGATCCAGGAAACCCACATGTCCAGCTTTGCTTATGACCAGCTTTCAGTGTTATGATTTAAGTTGATGATGGTGACCCCATTTTGCCTGCTGACATTTTGTTTTATATCTGGGCCAAATTCATGTGATAACCAGTTTGATTGAGATATGATGCACTGACATCAGGTAGGTATGCTTGTGGTGCTGTAATTACCACACTGAAATCTACTGTATTGCAGTACTGACAGCTGTAACTGTACAGGGAACTTGTATTTGTAGCTGTTTATCAATAGAAAACCAGTGCGCCATTAGCAGTACAAGCACCCTACTCATATGGGGTCCTGCATAATGCGCATTAGTAACACTATGCACGTGCAGTGCTGTATTTCCCAAGCATTAACATTGAATTTACTGTACTGCAGTAGCACCAGCCATAACTAAACAGAGACATTGTATATTAGCAGCAGTTTTTTTTAAATAAAACTTTTTTTTTTGTGATCAGCCAGTAGCAGTACAAGCACCCCAACTCGTAAAGGGCTTCTGCGTTGTGCGCAATAGCACAATAATTGTGCTATGCACTCCCAAGCATCAACACTGAAATTCACCATATGGTAGTGGTGCCATCCAAAACTGTACAGGGAAATTGTTTATTTGTTGACGTGGTTAGTACACTGGACCAAGGAACCTTTTTCAGGAATGACTCAGATTCTAGGTAGGCAAAGAAAAGAGTGGACATAAGAGTTATATGGTTATAAACAACTAAGCTGGAAAATAAATTTTCAAGAGAAACTGAAAAGTCACATAGAAAAACACGAACTGAAAGCATGTGGATACAATTTCAATAAAAATGACACAAAAACACGAGTTAAACAGTTTTGTAAGAATGTGATACTGGTGCAGATTTACCATATGGAGTACAAGTGGTGCTAACACGGCACATATAAACTGCCAATACAGTAGTAAATATCTCTACTAGGAGCTGTGTATTGAAAATAAAACTGTGTTTTATTTTTATGATTGACCAGTAGCAGTACAAATGCACCGCTTAAGCGGGAGTCCCGTGTGTCTGCATGTTATGTATGCAGTGCTGTAACTCTCAAGCGTCATTGCTGAAATCTGCCATATGACAGTAGCACCAGTTGAAATTGTATAGGGAATTTCTATTAGTACCTGTTTATTAAATAGAATGCAATTTTTTTTTTTGTTTTTTTTTGCAGTACAAGTACCCTGTTCAGTTGGGGATCCCAGATCATGTGCCGCAGCATGAAAAGGCTTGCAGAGCTGTAATTCAAAAATGTCAGCATTAAAATTTGGCATAGAGCAGTTGCACCAGCCAGAATTGTACAGGGAAGTTGTGCAAGTAGCTGTAAATTAAAAGGGAAGAAAATGTGTCTTGTTTTTGTGATCAGCCAGTAGCAGTACAAGCGCACCACTCATGTGGATTCTGCGTCATGTACAATAGTGTGGTACACATGCATTCCCAGGCATCAGCATGGAAATTTACAATGTAGCAGTAGCGTCAGCAAAATTGTGCAGCGAAGTTGTTGTCACAGCTGTATATCAAATGGAAAACAGTGTTTTTTTTTTTTGTGATCATCTAGTAGCACTCAAATCAAGCACTCAAGTGGAGGTCCTGCATCTTGCAGAGCAGCGTAGTATGCATGTAGTGCTGCCATTCCAAGGCATTAGCCCTCATATATATATATATGAGTATCACCAGCATACAGTGGATTGTGCAGGAATTTGTGCTTACAGCAGTGTATTAAAAGGGAACAAAAATAATGTTTTTTGTGTCAGCCAGCAACTTTAGAAACAAAATTTGTTAACAGAAAAGGACCACTTAGTCACCCAGTCTGACCTGATGGTAGGAGTGTGCAAATACCTTATTTTGAATATTCATCAAGTATTCATATTTAAGGTTCACAATCATTTGTTATCCATGCTTCATTATTTGACCACTGGAACTGGCTGTCAGATTGCAGTATCTCCTGTGACTTCCTGTCTAATTAGAGGCAGCTTTGGAAGCTTACTGAAGACATGTGACAGAAGACATGTCGCAGAAGCTCCTGGCAGGAGAGATCGATAGATGACCTGAGCTGCAGCAGAGAAAGATTCTACTTGAACTCGAGTACTTATTAATAACAGACAAAAATCAGAAATCTTAACATGTTTTGTTCCCTCTTTCAATTCAAAGCTATAGATGGTAAGATTTGTCACACTTTTTGTGTGATAAATATTTTTCAGTGTTTCTTAGGAGAATTGATAGTAGTGTTTTTCCCTAAATACTAGGCCTTTTTCTGCTCTGCAAGCCAAAGCAATCCATCACAGCCTGGTTGACAGGGTTTAAGAGAGGCCACTCACTTAACAGCTGCAACTTGCACAAAGCCAAGAGACACAGAGCATTTCCAATAGCAAGTTGTTACATATTTCTGTAAAAACTGCTCATATTGGGCTCTATTCATGAAAGGTGCAGATGGGGTATGTGCTGTGTAACCCCGATGCCTAGTCCACTCACACTCACATCAGTGAAAAGGCACCCTGGCTGTGCACCCTGTGCCCCCCGTATGCTTTGCATGACCTCACTATGCCCCCCTCACACGACTGAAACCCCGTCCAAATGCGCAGCTCCACGTGGGAGTGGGCCAGGGGCTGGCACAAGGGGTTTGTCCGCACACCACACCATTCACAATGCTGAGGGTGCAGTGCATGGAGGGGTGATGGCTATGCCTTCTGAAGACAGCCGTAAGTCTTACATGCCCTCCTGGGATGCCGCTGTTGGTTGCAGCAGGGTTGTGGGAGTCACTGGACCCCACACTGAGGCTGCCTCTGAAGTTGGGGCACATTGAGAGGGCTGGGGGACAGTCATCTGGGGGACACCCACCCCCCTGTGCTGTAGGTGCATTGGTACCTGCTGCCAACATGATGCCCCACCAGTGCAGGGGATCCAGCAAGGGACCTGGGACAGGCAACTTATTGGCTGCCTTCCTGGGTCTGCAACACTGCAATGGACTGCCCCTCACAGACTGGCATGCCAGGGAGTGGGGCCGCAGATGGGAGCCATGCATTGGCCGGTGTTCAAGAATATGGCCAATGCATGGAACACCCAGGGGTGCAGAGCTGCGTGGGGGGAGATTACGTGCCTTCCGCACGTAACACCACCCACTTTAGTGAGTAGGCATCAATAACCCTAACATTTCACCAACAGGGCTTGTTTAGGGAAATGTTTTTACTGTTGTTGTCTTTTCTATCTCTTTCTTACTTGTAATAATTTATTTATCATCAAGCAAATAAAGGCTGCTTGCTTTTATGGCTTTTTTCCACATCCTTTCGTTTTATTTTCAAAGAAGGCTAACGGGCAAGGTCTCACTGAACATTTTTTCTAAAGAACCATGTTGGTTTCCTTACAGGGATCCCCAACCCACTAGGAGATCAGCATGGTGCAGTCAAAATGTTTTGGTTGTGTGGCCGCACCGATGGGCCAGGTTCAGAATAAGCAGAGCTGGGTAGGAGTCATCTGGTGTCATGGCCCCTGACTGAAAAAAAACCTTACTGGTGCCTCAATGACAGCTCATAGAGCATGAACAGGGTATATATCCCATTTCCTGTCTGATTACAGTGTATGATTCAGTATATCCCTGTCTGTTTTCATACATCCCTGTCTGATTACAGGATTTACCCCTGGTGGACAACAGGAGGGGAAAATAAAAATGTTTTGGTTTCTTAAATTTAAAAGAGTACTCAGACGAACCAAGTTTCCAAATGGACCTTGGTGACCCAAGGGCCAGCCAGGGGAGAGAGGATCACTGAGCATCTAATAAATAGCTCTTCTCTCAAGAAGTGGAGGCACAGATTGTTTCCCCTGTGGGACTCCCGTGGTGCCCTAGTGTAAACTGGGTGCCAGATGGTGGCAGCTAAGCAAAGTAGATGTCTGAAAAAAAAATGAAATGATTTTAAAAAAGCAATGAGTGCAAGCAACCTTTTTTTTTGTTTATTTATGAGATAAATAATTGCAAGCAAGAAGTGGGTAGCAAAATTATAGAAGCAGAAAAACAGTCCCCTGAGCAAGCTGTACCTGTGGAACGTTGGGGTGATTTGGGAACTGGGAAACAAGAAAGATTTTGGGAATGCTGTTTTTTAGGCTTAATGCAAAAGCAGAATGGTGAGTGGTGCGCTGTGCAGTGCACCCAGTTTCACAACCTTGTTGTTATTTATTTATTTATTTAGTGTTTGTTGACCAGGTAGGTACACTAGACGCAGAGATGCCTATTTTCAGGTATGGCCCGGGAGGATTACAAAACAAGATTGCATGACAAGCAACAAGTGGATACAAAATACAGAAGTGGACAACAGCAGGAGAAACAATAGTGACAAAACATAATTGTTACCAATAAGAGAGATAACATACATTAGTCACATGGGTATTACAGGATACGGCTAAGTGCAACTTGTTCCAGGGAGCCCTCAGATACATACTAGAAAAGGCAAATCCAGCAATTAGGGAAATACGTAAGTGAAATGGAGTACATTTCCAACACCACATGTGTAGCAGTAGGGTACTCAGCAGCACGGTGACACAAATTGCAGGTGAGATAGGATGGTTAACTGCAGGAACCTGGCAGAAGGTGCCAGAGGGCAAGCCTTTGGTGAGCAGAGAAAGTAGAAGGCATAAGAGGTGGGGAATGGATAGGGAAGCAGTAGAAGGAATCTGAGAAGGGTCAAAAGTGGGGCCTTGTAAGAGGCAGGTGAAAATGGGTAGAGTTGATGGGGAGAACAGTGTGATTACTGGGTAGAGATGAAGTAGGGCTAGGCAGTACTGGGTGAGGACAGACAGTCTAGGTGGAGTGATGCACTAGAAAGGGGCAGGATTGAGTAGGGGAGTATTAGGAGTGAGACCCAGGCATGTCTAAGAGACAAAAGGAAAGGGAGTTCCTGAAAAGTAAATTAATTGTAATTTATTATTTATGTATTGAGTTTCTGTTTATCAGGTAGGTACACGAAACAAGAAAACAAAAGTATTTCCTAAATTTTGGCCCGAAAATTGTAGCGGGTACACAACAGGAGAACCATGTATGAACAAGAGAGACACATTTTTGTGACAGCAGAAAACTGGGAAACAACACAGTGCAAAGACTACAGACTAAGTGCAAGGAAAAATGACAAAAAACAAGAAGACTGATAGCTTCCAATAATTACTTGCACTAGAGGTAGCGGGAGTCCTAGTTGAGATCTGGCAATCAATAAACGTTATAACAACAGGATTAGTGAGGTAAAGAGGTAACTGGCTGATGCTGAAATGCAGAGATCTGTAGGAGCCATAACAGGGCGGAAAACAAGCGGGGGGCAAGCCTCAAGATTCAGAGCAGGAGCAGTCATTAGAGTGTGTAAGGAAGGAGTGTAGACTAGGTTTGAAGGCATGGTGGGACTTGAAGAGTTTGACCTGTTGTGGAAGGGAGTTCCAAATGGCGCAGTTGTTGTGAAGGAGAGTTCACCCTTTTTAGTGAAACACCTTGGAATTTCTAGAGGAAGTTTTTCCCAATGATCTAAGAGGATGGTCTTGGGTAGAATGGGTTAGCAGCCTTGAGAGGTACTCAGAGGTCCCCGTTCTGGTTATATTATCAATTAGGCAGCCAGCAGTATAGAGTCTATACGACTAAGGGAAGAACTAGCCCAGTCTTGAGTAGAGTTGACAACGATGAGTTAGTCTGTGAGCAGAGAGGGCAAATCTGCATATGCTGTTATAGCAGGTGCTCCATTTATGGAAGGCTCCTTTGCTAGCATCAAGGTATGCCAGGGAGCAGTATGTAAAACTTGGAAGGAGGAAACTTTGTTCAATGGCAAGTCGAGCGGCATCATTTAGAGAGGCCCTAACTTTGTATGCAAGTCCAAGTTTGGTGTTTATTGCCTCACAGGTAGCAGCAATGTGCAGGTTAAAATACAGAGATGGGTCACGTGTAACTCCTAGATACCTAAAAGTGCTAACAGATTCTAAGGGGGAGCCATCCAGATATGAGATAGTAAGGGTAGAGGTACAAGATTTGATCCTAGGAGGGGAGCCAAAAAGCACTGCCATGGTTTTATTGGAGTTTAATAAGAGCTTATTCTGTAGAAGCCAACCTTGTAGACAGTCAAAATCCTCCTGAAGATTTGCCTTTATTGAGATGGGATCTTTACCATTTGAGAGAAGCACCATATTGTCAGCATATAGGATCATAGAGGAGGAACAGGTCAGTGAGTGCAGATTGTTGATAAACAGGGAGAAGAGAAGAGGAGAGGAGAGGGGAGGGCCAAGTATTGATCCCTGAGGAACTCCAACACTGGTGGGGGCAAGGTCAGAGACAGCAGTTTCAATTTGAACAAATTGTGTCCTCCTGGTGAAGTAGCTATGAAACCAGGGGATGGCAGTCTGGGAGAAACCCAGGAAAGTCAGACTGGAAACAAGTAGAGGGTGGTCCACAAGATCAGATGCCTTTGTGAGGTCGATAAATGTGGCCCCGATGAACAAGCCCGCATTCATAGCTGTTAGGATGCTGTTTGAAAGTTGAAGTAGTACAGTTGTAGTACTGTGCCCTGCTCAGAAACCATGCTGAGCAGGAGATAGGAGATTATGAAGCTGCACATATTCTGTGATCTGGGTGGCAATAACCTTTTCAAGTAGTTTATTTAGGGTATAGAGAGAATGGCAATCAGGCCATAGTTTGCCATGTTTTTGGGGTCCCCTTTTGATGTACTGGGACAATACGAGCAGTTTTCCATATAGTTGGCACTGTTTGGGTTAAGATGGATAGATTACAAATTCTCATGAGTGAGGCAGCAAGAGCAGGAGCTGCCAGTCTGATGAAGTTAGGCAGTAACCCATCCGGCCCATCAGATCTATGGGGAGGGGATAGTTCTAAGAACACCAAGCACCTCAGCTATGGAGACCATTTTAAGGTTAAAGGAAGAATGAGGGGGCAAATTACTATCAAGGGTAGGTACTGGGGACTGATTAAAATTTCTTTGGTACTCACAGAGATCAGATAAATGAACATTCAGAGCATTAGCAATCATAGGTAGCTTGTTACAGTTTGCATCATTTTGTGTCATTTCAGTTATGGACAGCTTGGGCCTTTGACCCATGAACTTTTTTATATGGTTCCAAAAGCCAAGAATATCTCCAGCAGAGGCTTGGAGTAGTTTGTGGCAGTAGTCCCTTTTTGCCATCCAAATGTCCCTTTTGCAAGCCTTCCTCATATTTCCGTAAGTACCCAATCTTCTGTCCATTGGGACTTCTTTGCGGAGGCCCAGGCCTTGTCCCTGCTTCTCATGGAATGAAGGAAATCTTTGTGTAACTATCTATTTGCCGAGCCCCTAATCCACCTCCTTTTCAGTGGAACATGCAGATCCTGGAGGTGGAGTAGCTTTGAAAACAAGTAGTCAAAGGCATTATCTACATCCTCAGTGATGTAAATAGGAGACCAATCAATATTATTTATATCCTCATTAAGTGCTCTAGGATTTAGTTTAGCAAAATCACGAAACTGTATTACTTTGAGTGGGGGATTTGGGCTGTGACCATTCCAAATACAGAAAGTAGGACGGTGATCACTATTAGAATAGAAAAAGGTTCCTGCCTCCGCAGTCTTATTCACTCTGTTTGTGACAACCCAGTCAAGAGGAGATTGATGTAAGCCATTTGCCAAGATTTGGGTAGGGCTAGCAATCAATTGAGATAGGTGAAGTTGTGCAAGAGCTTCAGTGTACAACTTGGAGTGGCTACCGGTAAAGTCAAGGTTAAAATCACCCATTAGAATGACTTCAGATTTACCCTTTAGGATAGAGAGATAGTCCATGAGACCATTTAGGCCTGGGAAAGCTCCCTTTGGAGGAATGTATGCACATGCCAAGCTTAGTCTTTTTGCACCCCCCATTAGCAAAACAACATGCTGTATTTCACAGAAACCAGACAACCCTGAGTGCTGAGCAGAGATGTTAAGATGTTCTTTATAGTAGAAAGCAACCCTGCCACCTCTTTGTTTCAACAGGTGGTCACATCTAATAATGTTGTAGCCGTTTATTTTATATAGAGTGTCAGGTATGTCTGGTCTAAGCCATGTTTCCGTCAATGCTAGTATATCCAGACTGTAGAGGATGATCCAGGCCTCCAGTTCGGGGAAATTTGCAGGTAGCCTTCTGATATTCATGTGTGAAATTTTCATACCGTTTGAGGAGAACCAGGTCGAGCCATGGATAGGTCTACTATTAGTGGACAGGCCAGGGTTAAACGCGATGTCCTCAGATGATATTAAATGCAGGAGAGGCACCCAGGTTTCTCTGGAGTTTTGGATGAGTAGCTTGAGGCAGATTGGCAACACAGGAGGGTGATTGAGTAGAAAATATTCAAGTTTGGCTGTGCAAATGATTACAGGGATAGATTGTATATTCGATACGATTTTCCATTTATCAGGAGATTGGAGAATACAAAAGATGCTTCATCCTGTGCATGATACAAATTGCTGCAAGTCATTTTATTAAGAGAGAGGTAGGAGAAGGTAATAAGAGAAGGTAGCAGTCCAGCAGTGACCAGAGATATCCCTGTCTGAGTACAAGGAAGCATCTTAGTAAGAGAGAGAACTGCGGGAAGGAGACCAGCAGATGAAAAAAATGAGATTTATATATGTATGTAAATTATTTGAGTATTATATTGTCTTTTAAGGTTTACTGGCAGGATAGCAATCTGACTATAATTTTAATTTAAACTTGCAGATGTGCATGTGTGCACTACCTGGAGATGGCCAGAAAGAAACAGAGAAAAAAAGGAGGGGCAACCTCCTGGGTAAAGTGAGTAAGATCAAGAGGTATGCCAGAGCTTTCATTGGTGTAAACGCTAAAGATGATTTTCCTGAGTATCCAGGGACTATGATAAGCCTGGAACATTGGTAAAAAGGAAATGCCTAGTCAGTCTGGTAGCTATGCAGTGAATAACAGAAACCTGTCCAGATAAAACAAGGGATGGAAAGGGAAGAAATGCTGAGAGGCCTAGCGTTCACCCCTAGAGACAAATGGTGAGGAAATCAGAGGAGCATTTGTTAGAAAGGGGTGGGAGAGAAGACCCCATTTTACATTAATGTTCAGAACACCAGGGCAAAGGGACAGACTACCAGGGAAAGGGAGGAGCGAGCAGCCCAGTTAAGAGAGAGAGGGTGGGGTAGAAAACTCTCCAGCACTACAGCAGCTCTATGCATTAGCTCTGTGCTGTGCTGCAAAGATAGCTGGCAGGCACAAAAAAATCAGTTTAGATGCAGCTAAAGTCCAGGTTATGCACCCAAGAAAAAAGGTTCCAAGTTTTAAAATCTAGCTTGTCCTTTCCGTACCTTCCTTTTGCCAGCTAGTGCTGTGGTTGGGAGATCAGCGAGGGGAAAACTGGGGAGGGCTTCACAGATGTTCAGTCCTCACGACCCTGGGGGGAAAAGGGAGCAAAATTGGCTATAAGTATATGTTTAAAACTGGGAGGGGAGCAAACAAGATCAGAGGGGAGGGGGCAGAGTCAGAAAAGAAATTACAGGGACGGAGTCCAAGATAGCACTGGACAAGGGCCGAGAGCAGAAATGGAATAAGAGCAGATGAATTAAGTTTCTCAAGTACAGTGCCACAGAAACAGGGACAAAAAGTAACTTTTAAACTCAAATTATTCCCCCCCCAAAAAAAACATTGTCCAGCAATACAGCAGCTCTATGCAGCAGCTCCATGATGTGCTGCAAAGACAGCTAGCAGTCACACAAAATCAGTTTAGATACAGCTAAAGTCCAAATTATGCACCCGAGAAAAAAGGTGCCAAGTTTGAAAATATGGCTTGTCCTTTCCGTACCTTCCTTTTGCCAGCTAGGGCTGTGGTTGGGAGATCAGTGAGGGGAACACTGGGGAGGGCTTCACAGATATTCAGCCCTCACAGCCCTTCCTTTTGCCAGCTGTGGCTGCGGTCGGGAGGTCAGCGAGGGGAACACTGTGTAGGGCTTCACAGATATTCAGCCCTCATGACCCTTCCATTTGACAGCTGGGGCTGCGTTTGGGAGATCAACAAGGGGAAAACTAGGGAGGGCTTCACAGATATTCAGCCCCCACAACCTTTCCTTTTGCCAGCTGGGGCTGCAGTCAGGAGATCGACGAGGGGAATACTAGGGAGGGTGTCACAGGTATTCAGAAAACACTAGAAGCAAGTTATGTTAGCAATCAGTGGGTTTTGCTTTACCTTTGTACTATTATAGCTGTGTTTTTGTTCAGCATCCTGGCTGTTTCTGAGACACATGAGAAAACTACATGTCATGAAATAACAAGAAGAAAAGTTATATCTAGTTCAGAAAATGTTGATATATTTATTTTTATTATAATGAAGGTGTGTGCATTAAACACTGCAGGAAGAAAGCATAGCGGGAGAGATACCCAGGTTAACTTTATGAAGAAAAACAGCCAACAAAATTAAACTTGAGAGACTATGTTTCTATTTTTATGGGGATAACTCATATTTGAACTCAAGAAATGACAAGTTAGGTGTGAAGAAAACAAGATAATTTCTGTAGGAAAAAGGCTATGACTGTGTCCTCTTGACCTCTTCTGTTGCTCTTGCCATACCTGGACATTAGCAAGGCCTTCAATTCTGTGCCACACAAAAGGTTGATAATGAAAGTGATGGATCTAGGGGTATAAGGGAATATGGCAAGATGGCTTGAGAACTGGTTGAGTGGTAGAACCCAGAGAGTAGTGGTTGGGGATGAGTTCTCCAGCACCATGGATGTCACAAGCGGGGTCCCACAGGGATCAGTGCTGGGGCCAATGTTCTTCAATGTCTTCATAAGTGACATCAGGGAAGGCATTAAAATCAACATGTGCCACGTTTCAGATGGCACCAAACTCTGTGGGAGATTGGACACCAAGAAGTGGATACAGGACCTGAGAGAGGACCTTGCCAGACTAGAGAGATGGTCAGAAATTTGGCAACTTGATTTAAATGCCAAAAAGTGCAAATTGATGCACTTAGGGGCCAAGAACCCTATGACACAGTATTACATAGGAGGGGTTCAGGTAACTGCTTCCAAAGAGGAGAAGGATCTAGGGGTAGTGATTATGAATGACCTGAAACATACCTGTCAGTGTAAAAAGGCAGCGGTTAAGGTTAACAGGATGCTGGAGTTTATTGTAAGAGTATTCAGTAGTAGGCGGAGTAAGGTTATGTTACAATTGGACAGGTCATAGGTGAGATCACATTTAGAATATGGGATGAGGTACTGGCATCCTTACCTTAAGAAGAACAACAGCATGCTGGAGGGGGTCCAGAGGACAGCAACCAAGATAATCAATGGGCTACAGGATAGGTCCTATGAGGAAAGGCTGGGAGCCCTGGGGATGTACTCCCTGGAAGAAAGAAGGCAGAGGGGTGATATGATAGAGACCTTCGAGAACATGAAGGGAATTAAAGTGAAAAGGGAAGGTCTCTTTAAAATGAATGACAACAGAACCACAAGGGGGTGCAGCCTAAAACTGATGGGGAGGTTCAGAAGGGATGTAAGGAAGCATTTCTATATGGAGAGAGTGGTGTCTTCCTGGAATGAGCAGACAGAGGAGGTGGTACCAGCAAGGACAGTGGGAGCATTCAAGAGAGCCTGGGACAAGCACAAAGAGAACCCTTGGAACCAAGGAAGGGGAGTAGGTGGGAGAGGGATGTACAGTTTGGGGGGGGCAGTGTCATTGGGGTAAATTATAAGGTCACACCCTGCATCACTTACCAAGCAGACGCATTAGAACAGGTGGCGTTCTGCTGGCTTTTTTCATATGTTCGTATAAGAACTTACTATGTAGTGCACACTCAGTACCACCAGTGCTACTGTCAGTAAAAGGTATTTGTTCCCTGTCTACCCCAGTGGAACCAGACCTGCAAGATGGAATTTCCTCTGTTTCATAACCTTCTCTGCAAGCCACAAGTGTCACCAGTCCATGCATGTAACCAATCAGCTCATCACATAGCTCTTGTTGAAAATGAATCACCCTGGCTATCCATAGCCATGTGAAGGATATCACATTTGAACTGGGGATTTACCATGGTTGTCAAAATGTGGCTATGACTGTCCAGCACTTTTGCAAACCTTCCATGCAGTTCAGCTTATAGTTGTTTAGTGAACACAGCTGCTCCATCTGGGATCTCCAATTTTTTAACTGCATGTGTCTCTATGGATGCTTTCAGGATACGCACTGCTGGGATCACCTGACAGAGTGGCAGTGGATGCACTTAGATCACTGATGCTGCTCTGAAATAGCCTAAGTACTCTCACCATGGCATCAACCAGTGACCACTTGTGGTGGCCTAGGACTCCCCCAGTGTTGCACTCCATTGTCATATCCTGAACCGTGCACTTCTCTTCAAGCAGTGTAGACAGCGTCAGGGATGATGAATTCCATCTGGTACTGACATCCTGTATCAAGTGATGATGAGACAGACCAAGGCATTACTGCAGTTGTCTTGGCTGGTTAGTTGCCTTTACAGAGTGATGAAAATAAACAGAATCAGACTGGGGTACAGGGGCCCACCTGGAAAATCAATAGTGAAGGGCCCCGGGTGACAAAGTCATATCAGTATTCTGCTTCAGTTTGATATAGTTGCTCTGTCTTTGCATCTTACATTTGTTTGCATTGCCCAAAATACCTAATTTAATTAGAAATAAGAAAACAGATGATAGCTACAAAAAAATTTCAGAGTTTTGAAGGTGGCCAGGTATCCAATAGAGGGGGGTCCACATGAAAATGTCCAGTTATCCTGGTGGGGCAGTCTGATTCTGAGCACAGACATAGCGTGCTGTGGGGACAGTCTAGGCAAAGCAGCAAGAGCTGTCAAGATTCTTATCAGTAACTGCTTTCACAACATTTGCCCCATGATAAAAAAATGAACATGTAGATTGATACCAACTGTCCATGACTGTAGCATGTCTTGAGTGAATGTCAGGATGCTCGATGATGTATGGTCTTTTTTATTTGCCTAACATTCAGAAAAGCAGACCTGGACTGACTGCTTGATTGTGGAGGGATGAAGGCAGAGTGAGTGACATGGGAGAGAAGGAGGAATCCTTAACAAGATGCATAGGGTTTTGTACTCACCAGTATGTGGCAAGAAGAGATATGCATGCATGGAGTTTGTACTTCTGCAGATGTCTGTGGTGCAGTGGAAACTCCACCCACAACCTTCAAGAGAAGTGTGGCAGTTACCATTCTCACACCCTCCTACAACTTTGGCACCACAGTGCGTGAAAATTTGGAATGTGATGGGAGTTGGTATTGAAGCTGCAAGTGCTGCAAAAGTCTGCAAGTGGTAGTGTTTTCCACAAGTGATAAGGGTTGCTAATCCAATGCCATCACTTAACCTATGAGCTGTGTGATGTGCTGATCTGCTGGATAGGACAACTGGTATTTCATTCTGGCCTGAAATGCTTCCACTATTGACATTGACTGTTGATGGGGGGATATTCCATGCTTGTCAGACATTGTGCAAATAGCAGGTGACTGGTGCCTGGCAGGAGTGCCTGGGATGCATGAAGGAGTCTTTGGTGTTGGGGGAGATAGAGTGGTAGCAGCAGCATTTGTTTTCAGAGGCTGAAGGTTCTGCGACATTGCACATGCCACCAGCAGCACTGTCTGCATTACCACCATGAGATGGGAACCACAGGCACAGACCCTGACACTTTAAAAACTGTGGAATATTTTACCTTTAAAGGGTACCTAAACAAGCAGTTTTTTAAAACTGCAAACTCCAAAATCTGGCTTCATAATAAGGTAAAGTAGAGGCTGTTGTTTACATTTATGCTAAAACTGCATTTACATAAATCATATAAATGCAGTTTTATAGCTTTTGAAAAATGTAAACGTCAACCTTTCACTTTCAAGAAACAGCCTTGGTTTCTCCCTAAGATGGCTGCCAAGTCTGTTAAGTGATGAGTCATGATGACATCATCTGAGCCAAAGACAGAGACCCACATGTATATCTATAGTGCTTACTAGTTCTTCTTTCCCTCTTTGTTTTGAATTGTTGTACCAGAATGATCAGCACCCTGTATTAACTTGTGGATTATTTTGATCAGTACACATGTATGTATGCATACATGTATGATTTTGTTAATTTAATTCACTTTAACTTGTGGAAAATGTTTTGCAATCCAGCGGACCTTTTCCTTGGCAATGTGCATTACAGCACACCACTTCAATTACCTGATGATCTAGTGGTTATGTGATGCACTGAATTTTGTTTTTTTGTTAGCCAGGAGAGACACACTAAGCTGAAAGCTTGTTTACAGGTGTGGCCTGGGAGCACAAGGAAGTGTAATGACTTGCTCAGGGTCACAGAGCAAAGTATTGGTCTGGTTCAGTTCTAAAGTCCATGCTGTCTTGTTAATCCACAAATAAGGCTTTCTTGTTCCATGTGAACCCCTTGCACCTAGCCTGCCTTCTGTTGAACACCCCACCATCCATACTCTGTCCTTAGTACTGCCCGGTGCCGAATATGTGCTTCGGTCTCATGAAGAGAATTATCATACCTCAGATTGTAAACTTATACCTCAGAGAGTTTTGCACACCTATACCAATATGCATCATCAGCTGGCACTGTGAAAAAATGCCTACCAAATCACTCTCCAGTCCACATTCTCAGTGTTTGACTTCTGTTCCCACACTAAATATTGAGTGGATCACCACCCTTCTGCACAGTGACAGTAGTATGTACAGTTCCTCTGTTGTGTTTTTTCCCACCTCATTAACCAACAACTAGGTCTTCCTGGAGGGCCAAGCAGTAAGCATCATAACCTATCAGAAAAACTGCTGTTCATGCCCTCATAAGGTCTGCACTTAGAATGGGTAACAATATTATTAGCAGGAGAGGCATACAAATACCTTGAGCAAATCCACCCGACTTCCATTGTCAGTCTACTCCTTTACCTGTGATCTGCAGAACCCCACAGGAGAGTTCCCAGCAGTTCTTCTCCAGTACTTTTTCTGTGTTATACTCCACAATGCGAGTTTTCTGGCTACCACCCTTCCAAATCTTGAATGATTCAGTGCATCACACAACACCCTCAATACTGTCCTAACAAACGTCAACCTCCCCCCCCACCTGAGGGTAATCTCCCTACACTGAATTCAAGTAACAGTTTAGGTGCAACCCTGCCACTCTGAGTATTTGTCATTGCTGGCTACTCTCATCCCAGTCAGGTAGTGATCACGATGTTGGCAGCCCCACATTTCAGATCTCACAGTGATCTGCTCAACTTCCTCCTTCATGTCTTCAATTAACCTGAATATAGCTATACCCTGCTGGAATGGCATCTTCAGTCCCTCTCAGGCATTCATTCTTTTCATTTGCACCCCACACCAAAAACTGGTGAGTTCACTACCCTTCTGCATCATGAATATGGTTAGTATAGTCCCCCATGTTATTTTTACGTATTAATAATAAACATGATCTTCTGGTAAGCCAGGCTGATAGCTGCATTGCACAAGTGGAAAAACAGGCTTTCCTACCTATGTAAGATCTAAGCCACCTATGATTAGGTACTATTAAATGATGTGCACACCCATCATTTAGCAGTGCCTAATCAAAGGTAGCCTAGATCTTTATAGGATAGGAAAGGCCATCATTCCCCTCGTTCCCTGTTGCTATCAGCCTGACTTACTGGAAAGATATGTTTATATTTGATATGTCAAAATAAAATGGGGATTCTACTACTTGCATTCATGATGCAGAAGGGTGATGAGCTCACCTGTTTTCGGTGTGAGGAGGAATAGTGACGAATGAATACCAGAGGGGGACTGAGAAGGCCACTCTTGCAAGGTACTGCAATATTCAGGGAAGGGGGAAGAATAGAGGAGAGAAATATGAGCAGATTACTGTGAGAAATAAGATGTGGGCTGCCAGCACCTTGATCACTACCTGACCCCGTTGTCTTGGCCAACATTCCCCTTCCCGTAAAACCAATTCATGCAATTGTCCAAAGCTGTGTGTGGATATTAACGTATGACATGGCTGCCACTACATGTTCAGTCACTTCACTACCAATCTAGTATTGCTTGTAAAGCACTTTGGGATACAATGTGTATGAAAACCACTATATAAATGCTGATTATTATTCTTATTATTATTTCCCATAGAAAAAGAAAGCAAGACAAGCATATATTTGAGCTTCAAGAAAGTATAATCTCTAACATTGGACTGAACAAGAACTTTGCTACAAAAAGTGGTGGCTCTAGGGGTGGTGAAGGATGTGGCTGCAGCCCCCCCCACACACACACACACACACATAGTAATGTACTTGCGTGCTACTGCTGCATTTCACTTTGTTGAAGAAGTCTGATTTATTGATTGTACAGATATTTACATTCAAACTATGGATTACATTTGTAGGTTCTGTCAAAAACGTACTAGAAAAGAATAACGGCAGAAAACATAAAGGTTTAATAAAAATGTTAAAAAGTGCATATTAAGCATGCACACCACCCCAGCACCCCACCATAGCATCTTGGACCCACCATAACCACTAGACCACCAGGTCATTCAAGATTTGTACTGCACTGTGGTTTGCCACAGAGAAAGTCGGTTGGATTAAAACACAATTTCAGCATGTTAAAATAGACAAAATGAACAGAACCTAACCATAGCTTAACATGTGTATTATACAAAATAATGCACATGTTTTGACCTTTTGGGTTAAACAATTCTATACAAAGGAAAAAAATAACTAGTTAGCACTATAGAGAGCCATATATCTTTCTGACTTTGGCTCAAATTATGTCATCACGTAACACATTTGACGGCCATTTTAGGAAGCAGGTAAGACAGTTTTTTTTTTTTAATTAGAAGGCTGATTTTACAATATTCAAATGCTCTGGAACCACATTTAGGTAAATTACATATATGTAGTTTTAGCCTTAATGAATACAGTAGCCTTTCCTTTAGTCACCTACAGAGTCAGAGTTTTGAATAGTTTGTTGTCAAAATGTCATTTAGGTATCCTTTAAGGGGTGCATTAAGGAGGTGGTTGTTAAACTTG
The DNA here is from genome assembly GCA_016271365.2 of Neoceratodus forsteri. NCBI lineage: Eukaryota > Metazoa > Chordata > Ceratodontiformes > Ceratodontidae > Neoceratodus > Neoceratodus forsteri. The sequence continues at coordinate 1,307,405,729 of CM057458.1, forward strand.
CAAGAGATTTCCCCCTGATGATAGTGCACACTGAATTTCTGTTATCTTCTTTTAGTAATGAGAAATGCGGCCATACCATGCTTTTACAGCTGCTAACACCACTTGTGCTGCTAGTGTCACCAGCACTACCACCGCACTTATGGCCATTCTTGTTTGGACTGACATTTTTGTGTTTTCCCTTGGCACCACTGGTACCCTTATACCCGCTGTTACTAACTATCCAGGCTGGAATGAAGCCTGTTGAACAAAGTGCTGAAGGGTAGCTTGCTAAGGTTTTTAGGAGGGGAGGAGCTATATCTTTCTCCTGCCACTGCGACCTCAAGAGGTTGAAGTTTTGTTTTTTCCATCTGACTTCCTTGCTTTATGGCTCTCAGGGTACTCCCCATGCTCTACCTCATATTCAGAGCTGCTTAGGTTAGCCTCCTCAGGTGGTAAACCACTGGACAAATCTGATGGTCGAAAGTACTCAGATCCAACTTTTTATTTGTTTAGTTTTTGTTGACCTGGTAAGTGCACTAGACAAATTCTGCCTATTTTCAGGCACGACCTGGGGGAGGGGGATACAGATGAATGCCAGCTGACCTTGAACCAGATTAAGCTGTTTATGGTATTTTTATTGAATAGGTGGAAATTTGGCCGGGACACCGGGGAAATTCCCTTACCTGAACGGCAGGGGGAGCCTCTGGACTGGCCGTTGCTATGGCTAGTCCATCGGAGACCTCAGTGGTGGTGGAGGTGGGACAGAATGCTGAGAAAGACGCCTCTACAGCACCAAATACTGAAGTAATGGAAAGTATTGTCTTAAACACAGAATTACCAGATGATGCAGAGCTAACCTTGTTGGATGACATGGAGATGACTTCTGGATCGCAGCTACAATGCAACAAAAATGAGCAGGTTGGGCATGGCATTTTTGTATCACATATTGAACAAGAACAGTCTGTTTTAATACAAAACAGACTTATGTTTTCAAGAAAGGAAAAAGTAAAACAGTTAAAACGACTGAGGGAGATTGATGCATCTCTCTCTCCCCTCAATACAGCAACCACAGGCAGCTGTCAGTGTAACCGGTGCTTCTGTCAAATGCAAACTGCTAGAGTCAACAGTGATGATTCGCCACCCGAATACTTCTGAAAATGCTCAGGGAGAGGTTTTGGACATGGAAGGGTTGCGAGTTGACAGCATAGAGGCTGGCAGAAAAAACAGGATCTCTCCTATGTGCCCAGAGCCTCCTAGCAGAACGCTGCCTGAAAAAACTGCAAAGCCACAGAGACAATGTTTAGGGCATGGAACAGCTGCAATGGCCCAGGCTAGTGTTAAACTGCCACTGCAAACTTTAGAGGCCAAATACGAAGCATACATATTCCTTTAAGGACAAACCTATGGAGAAAAATGGGTAAAATAGAAACAGAGCTCAATGCCATAGACCGGTTCCCAAAAACAGCATTGGAAGGAGCTGGATGGATGCAGGACTCTACTGGGAGGTGGTCGCTGGATTCCAATGACCCTTTCTTTTGGGAACTAATACAGAAATCAGTTCTTCATGTGGGCACCGATGGAGTACTTCAAATACCCCAGGGTAACTCACAAACTACTGTAATAAATGATTTAAATGTTGAAAAAGTTACTTTAACACCTGCAAAAGCAATTATGAATGATATGAAAAGTACTGGATCCCCCCAGAATAGCAGATTCTGATGGCGTTAGGCAGGAGGAAGGGGTGAGCAAAATGCTGATGACAATTCAAACCTTAGATTTAAAATGTCAGACCTCTTTGTGACTAAGGGTGAGCCGGATCCTCGGCACAATGTGGTCCATTTGATGTATAAAGGAGGCATTGAGGAACCTCCAAGCAGGGTGTACATTGCAAAAAAATTGTTAAAGACATCTATGAGATATTTTTTCTTCTGAAATATTTGCACTTATCAGCTTAAGGAATGGGAATTACGACATACGTTTTAAGAGTGTCGCAAACTTAGTGTGCTTTTGGTCACAATAGCAGAGTCTGAAGAACACCCCTGTCTGGATCCCCTTCCATGCCATAGCTTTAACCAAACCACTGACTAAAACCATCACAATGATGTTTAAGAATGAGGGGGTACATGTAGAAGACATGTTATTCTGGCTACGTCAGCGATGCAAAATTTTGGGGAAGCCTATGCCCACTTTAGATAGTGAACAAATATGGGAAGGGGGGTGAATCCAAGTTAAATTGTACTCTATAGACTTTGGGCCTACACATCTCCCTAGCTCTTTTTTTGGGGAGTAGAGACTGGGGTTCCATTTTTTGTAATGGATAGTCAAGATCTTGTTTTAAGTGCAGCTCAAAAGCCCACCTCAGTTCAGCCTGACTCACCACACTGCAGTCATTTTTTAGGATTTGGACATGCTTCCTCAACTTGTCTAAATCTGTTTAAATGTAATTTGTGTAAGCACACAGGGCATTCCTATGGGCAGTGTGCATGGGTATCGCACTACAGGGAAGACTGTCCATCACAGGAAGGATTGATTAATGTCGCACAACACAAGCAAGCTAAAAGGGTAGCACTACAGGATTTGCAAGCATCTTCAGTAGCATCTCCCCAGACCCTCCCCCAACAGGCAGAACCAGCACAGGCAGTACACATGGAAATTGTAGGGGATGCACAAAAACCTATACCAGTACAGACAAGTGTAAATCACCCCTTTCTTACTAAAGAAACTCCTCAGGAGGTGGCCAGTGCAGAGCAAAGGGCAATGCCCTTCCCCCACTAGGGATACTGATAGTACTTTCACGATAGTCACACAGACGAAAAGGCCTAGGCAGAGAAGAACAGGGGCTCAGAGAGTCAAACAAAACTTGACAAAAGCTAGTAATAGCTCAGGCTCCAGGAAAAATGGAAACAAATATGCTGCACTTCCTATGGAGAATACAGATAGGAACTCAGAAGGTGAGGAGTCGGACTCTTCCTCCATCTCCTCAAACACTGATACAGAAGGTGGTGGGGAGGGATCCATAGCAAAAAGAACAAGGCTGTGTAGAGTATTTAAGACCCCTTAAAATCACCTTTTCTTGACCAGGGAAATGTCCTTTTTTCTTATAGCTTTTAGATAGACCATCTAACCATAAGTATTATTAATCTTAATAGTATAAAAAATGAAAGGAAATGCTAAGTGGCAATGATGTGCTTACAGAATTTGCATAGTGATATTGTTTGTGTGCTAGATACATGCCTAAAAACAAATTATGAATTACAACAGGCCTCTATTGCATGGTTCTTGGCTCCCTCGTTTTGGTCCTCTGGTACAGAGGCTTGTGATGGGGGTGGGCATATTATTCACTGATCCTCAGTTAAGGGTATCACAATTAGTGGACATTCATCCAAGGAGTGTCCTTCTATTAGATATTTCTTATTATACTTATAGAATCTGGATCATAACAATTTATGCCCCACAATCAAAGGCCCAGAGGGTCTGTTTGTTCAAGGAGGTACAACCATTCCTACATACTTCTAGATTAGTGTATTGGCTAGGAGATTTTAATTGCGGTTTGGCCAAAATGGATAGGGGATTGCAAACTGAAAAATTAATCTCAGACACTATATCCTTACAAAATGTTATACTGTACAAAATGCAGGACTAATAGCTGCATATAGAAAACAGCATGCTAAAGGTGGATATACATTTTATAGGGGCCCTTTAAAGACCATAACTGACTTCATCTTTGTATCTTCTACACTAACCGTAAAAGATGCTAGTATTTCCCCCTGTGAACTTACAGACCATATGGTTCTTTTGGTTAAGACTGTATGTGAGTCCAGTACACAGTGTCAAAAACCATATTGGAAACTGATTGAGTCTGCTTTTGTCAACCCCTCACTACAAAAGGCATGGCGGAGGGAGTGGACGGCTAGACTCTCAGTAATGGACTGTTATACTAACATCTTGGAGTGGCGGGAAGACACAAAACAGTCCTGGCAACAATTCTTTCAAAAATGGGCACACTCTAGATCTACTGCAGATAACTTAAAATATCTACAGTTTTGCCATCAATTGCAGAGGGTTATCTCCCAGATGGAACTCTCAGGTCAGGATCTTAGTGCACAAGTGAGTAACTTGAAGAAACAAATGATGTCCTTGCAGTATGATAGGGCTAGAACCCTACAGCAAGAACTCAGGTTTGGGATGCAAATCTTAAAAGGCTCCCTGGACCCATATAAAGAAAATGGGCACAGAACTGAGAATAGGGTAATAACAGAACTAAATTCCCCATCAGCGAAACTAGCAACCACCCCACAAGAATTATTAAGTGTGGTAGAGGACCAAGTAACACATACCTTTGGATTCCCTCCCCCAAAACCTGAGGTAAAAAATATCTTAAATTCCTTGGAATTACCCAAGGTATCTGTAACTGATGCCCAGATGCTTACTGAAGAAGTGTCACTAGATGAGGTGAAGGCTGCTATACAACAGTTATCTTCAAAAACTGCTCCTGAAACTGATGGACTTAGTTCAGGATTTTATAAAACATTTACAGAGGATTTATCCCGTTTTGGTAAATTTGTATTCCCACTTACTAGGTACTTCCCAGTACTCTGGATAAATGATGGATGTGGTATTAGTGCTGATCCATAAAAAAGGGTCACGTCAGGATATCAGAAATCGGACACCGCTGAGTTTGTTAAATTCGGATATGAAAATTCTGAGCAAAGTATTGTTGACAAGACATTCAAAAGTAACCCAATATCTTGTTAGTCCTTTTAAAACATGTGCACTACAGGGTAGAAGACATCATGATTATTTAGTTACACTATGAGAAACATTTCATAAAGGGAAGGTGAAAAACAGGACAGGATATGTCCTTAGATTGGATCAGGAGAAGGTCTTTGATAGGCTGTCATACAGTTTTTTATATTCCACTTTGCTAGGGTTTGGCATTCCAGAAACCTTTGTTAACTGGATTCAGGTTATGTATAAAGCATCCTTTTTATGTCCCAATGTTAATGGTTGGTTTGGGAGAAAGGTAAAGTTCCATATGGGGGTGAAGCAACAGCGCCCCCTTAGTCCACTACTCTATGCCTTTGATATAGATGTGTTAATTAGGCTAGTTCTGGCACAAGATAATTTAATAGGGATAATACTCTCAGACACATTACAAGTTCAAGTAATGGCTTACGCCAGTGACCTTGTTCTAACTCTTACTGCAGAGTCCTCAGAATTGGCACTAACAGCAGTCTTGGTGCAGTTTCCTTATATATCAGATTCTAGGATCAATTTTGGAAAAAGTAAGGGGGTGATTCTGGGTACTACCCCAGTACCACCATTAGGATCATGGATTGGAATCACAGTAATGGTAGAACCAGTAAGTATTTGGGGTATTAAGTTTGGACCAGGAGATATGGTTGAATTAACTTAGGGGGAGTAAGATACAACATGCAGACAGGATTGTATCTAGCTGAAAGGGACAGCAACTATCCAGAAAGAAGAGGGTTATATTGGTTAAAACCTTACTGGTCCCCCAGTTTCTGTACCTAAGTTATATTTTGCCTCCTCCACAATCTATAATTACAGGTTTATATGGGGTGTTCTTTCAGGCTTTCTGGGGCTCAAGATTGAACCCTATTAAGAGAGAGTTTACATATCTTCCAATAAGTAAAGGAGGTGTGGGAATGATACACCCCATTGCCTTCTTCTTTAGTTTGTTTTTTACATACAACATTGGCCCTGCCATGCACCCTAATACAAAATGTCCGGGTGCCATTAGTTCAAGAGTGGCTATCACCATGTTTGTCAGCATGGGAAGGTAAGAAAGTGAGGTCCCTTCCCTTAAAGACTCCAGGCTATGGGAAAGACTGTGTAAGAAATACTATAAAATAGAGAATTACACCTGAACACACAGTCACTATGGATAGGAAGGCTATATACACGGCAATTTTATTGCTGAATGTACCTCAGAGGTAGAGTTCCCAGACCAAGATGCCAGAGGTCTAAAGTACCCTATGTCTTAAATCAGTTGAACAATATTAGAATGCCAGCCTTTGCTTGGGATTGCACCTGGCTGGGTAATTATGGTAGTAGGCTTGGGATAAAAGGAAACAGTAAACACAGTTATCTGAGCGATACTGCCCTAGGTCAACTTGTACTAAGGTGGTAGAGACCCAGCAACATCTTTTTCTAGACTGCCCTTGTGCCCTCTCCTTCTGGTTATACTTTTCTTAGTCTTGGGTACAACCTGGTTGAAAAATACTGCCATATCAGGCCATTATGTATGGACTAGAGGAAAATAACTTGAGTAGGTATCATAAAGATACAATGTACGTAGCTTTGGTATTAATTAGGTATTACTTGTGGTAGTCAAGGTTTATGTTAATTTTACAGCAGAAAACTGTCTCATAACAGGAACTTTTGAGTAATATACGTCTATCATTGCAGAGGATGCAAAATGCAGATATGAAAAGATACCCCTTGGAGAAATTTCAGCATTTATGGTTAAATTTTACAGAATAATTAAATTAAGTGGAATATATATTAATTAGAAGGAACTAGAATATTAGACTGGAAGCTGAACATACTATGGCCCAGATTTTCAAACTGCGCCATTCTGAGGCGCAAGCCCCTGCGCTGCTCAAAATAGTTGCGCGGGGGTGTGGCGAGGTGATATTCAAAGGAGTTGCACTGTTGAGCTACGCTGATATCCTTAACCTAACACTTGCGCATGTGTGATGGAACTTGCGCCACCGCAAGTTGCCAGAGTTGAGCATTAAACTGCGGTGCGCAAAGTACCATTCGCCATGCTCAAATTTCCGATATTCAAAGGTGACATGCAAATGGGCCATAATTTATGCAAGGCGCAGGGGGCCATTTGCATCTATTTATGGTCCCATTTGCATGCCATTTATGTAGTGCGCCCGATCCCGGGACTTGCTCCTGGCCACCCTGCCAGGCAGCAGCCGTCGAGGACCGATGCAAATGCAGCCCGATCGCCCGGGCATCACAGTTACATGAAACCCCCACACTAACACAGCCCGTCGTGGGCAGTACAGGTACATGAAACCCCCACACATCCCACAGCCCGATCGCGGGCATCACAGATTATGAACCCCACACACAACCACAGCCCGATCGGCGGGCAGTACAGGTCATGAAACCCCCACATATATCCACAGCCCAATGGCGGGCAGTACAGTTACATGAAACCCCCACACATCTCCCACAGCCGATCCACGGGCAGGCGATATGAACCCCCAGTGCCCGATCGCGGGCAGAATAACCCTCCCCCAGCGAATATCTCCCTGGTGGTCAGTGGACCGTAAAGCCTGATGGCGGGCAGAATGTCACATCACAACCCCAAACATCTCCCTGGTGCCTAGTGTCCCCCACCCACGAAGCCCTCACCCGCTCCCCCGCGGCCGGTGGCAACAGCATCCACCGCCTGCCGCCCGCCCGCCCGCGACTGACTGTCCGGTGGGCTGCACGCCCAGTGGTGCGCGCTACAGCCAATGGGCGTGCAGCCTCCCCGTCTGCCGACAGTCAGATTTGTGAATGATGTTCATTCACAAATCCCAGACTATCATCTGACATAGGCTCAGGGAGGGTTTCTGCCCGCGATCGGGCACTGGGGGGTTCATATATCGCCTGCCCGCGATCGGGCTGTGGGAGATGTGTGTTGGGGGTTTCATGTAACTGTACTGCCCGCGATCGGGCTGTGGGATGTGCGTGGGGGTTTCATGATCTGTACTGCCCGCAATCGGGCTTCGGATATGTGTGGGGTTTCAGTAACTGTGATGCCCGCAATCGGGCTGTGGAGATGTGTGGTGGGGGTTCATAGCTATCATGCCCGCGATCGGGCTGGTGGGGGCACAGGGACCGAGTTGGGGCCAGCCAGGTGGCAGCTGCTGTGTTGCACCTGCAATACAGCAGCTCACCAGTGGGTGGCCCTCAATCTGATCCTTTTTTTGGCTCAAGGTTGTGCAGGCGCAGGTTGGGGGTTGCGCATGCACAACTCTGCACAACCCAACTGAATATCGGGTTGCACAGGTTATGCATGGTTCCTCCCCCTCCTGTTGAGCATGCATTCATTTGCATTGCTCTTTTGCACAACCTGTTGCCAGTGGAGCAACTGCCTCCTGCTGAATATTGCAGAATGGCGCAATGTAGGACTTGCGCATGCGCAACCCTGTTGCACATGGAGCAACCCTTTTGAATATCTGGGCCTATGTATTTATCTGTATTTGAATTATTGTGCAGATGTATGCATTGTCCTTTCCCTTGTATTTTTGATTGTATTTTGAAATTTGATAATTTGATTGTGTTGTAATGAAGTCCAACTATAATACAAATTCCCCTACTGTTTTCGAGAAGTGCCATGGGATCCTTAACATCCACCTGAACTACCACCAGAACTGGCAGATGGGACCTCGGTTTAATGTCTCATCTGAAAGACGGAGTGCACCTCTTCCTCATCTGCACTAACAGGTTTGACAGTATAGGAGACAGACTAAGAAATAAGAGGTGTCACAATAGGGGTGGATACAGTACTGGAAATATTTGTGCAACTGGTTGAAGCCACAGTAATAGTAGTGGCCGGTGACACCATAGCCATGGTTACATTGACAGGTGTAGTTTCAGTCATAGTGTCAAGAGTGGTCAGGTCACAGTGTCAGGAGTAGTCTGGGTCACAGTGGTAGGAGTGGTCTGGGTCACAGTGGTAGTAGTGATCTCAATCGCAGTGGTAGGAGTGCCTGGAAGGACCATTGTTGCAAAAGAAGTTGGGATACTAGCGGACTTAGTGGATGGGTGGTGGATCAGAGCAGTTGTGATTATTTAGGATCATGTTCTGGTGGCAGTGGCAAGGGATGAAGAGGACACATGCACATTGGCAGTCCCATTGGCAGTTAATGACAGTATTTACAAGCAGCACTACTAGTACTTGACTTTGATGTGATAACACATAATGTTTTATAGCAAATGTGCCCTGAGCATAGCTATGCAATACACCCACCTCTCCTGCTGTTTGCTGCTCTACATCAACTATAACTTTGCTGGGGCTGTTGGACCAACTATGATTTCTGGTACTACCATCATCTCCCTTGTTTTCCATGATTGTATTACATTTAAATTATATTATTATGAAATATAGTCACTCAAGTCAGTACAGCAGTGCAGCGCTGATTAATGTGTCTGCTTGACTCAATTCTCAGAATTTGTATTTATTTATTTATTCTTGGGCATACAGCCACAAAGTTAGAAAAGTGTCTTGAGTTCACAGCTTTCTGCATATGGAACAGAAATACAGCTAATAGAAGCAGAGGGTGTCAGATGACTAGTTCAACCCTACTAGCTACAGTGTACTAGCACTTACTCAAGTGGCCATGGAGGGACCCAAGCCTGGGTTTTTCACAGTAACATTTCTGATATTAAATTGAAAATATATTTATTATTAAATAAAGTCACTGCAGCAATGCTGAGCTGACAAGTGTCACTAATAGTCAAGCCTGACTTAATTCTCAGAAAAAATGTGTGTGTATATATATATATATATATGTATATTTTTTTAATTTCTTGGGCAAATAGTCGCAAACATAGAAACAAATGTCATGAGTGTGCAACTTTACAGACACACTGAACAGAAAAACAACTAACTGAAGCGATGTAAATCAGACAACTAGTCCCACCCTGTGAGCTTCAGTGCACTCGCATTTGCTTTAAACACCATTGAGGGACCCAAGCCTGCGCGCCTCACAGCTAGATTTCTGATATTAAATTTAAATTATGTTTATTATGAAATCAGGTCACTCAAGTCACTGCAGCAGTGCTGAGCTGACTAGTCTTACTGACCAAGGTCGAGCCTTACCAAATTCTCAGAACATTTTTCTAAGTTTCTTGTTGGGCACACAGCCACAAATTTAGAAAAATGTTGTGCACAATCTTTCACACACAGAATAGAAAAGAAACTAACAGAAGCAGTGGGAGTCCACCAACTTGATGAGGAAGTATAGTGCAGTGGTTTAAGGCTCTGAACTGCAAACCTGGAGACCTGGGTTTAAATCCCACAGCCGCCATTTGCATACTGTGAGACTCTAAGCAAGTCACTTAAATTCCTCGTGCTCCCAGGTTGCACCTGCAAACAAGCTTTCAGCTTAGAGTGTATCTCCTGGTAAAAAAACATAAAAAAAAACAACTAGTCCTACCTTACCAACTACTGTGCACTCACACTTGCTTAAGTGGTCATGGAGGACCCAACCCTGGGTTGCTCACAGGAAGATTTATTATATTAAATTTAACTAGTATTTATTATGAAATCAAGTCACTGCAGCAATGCTATGCTGACATGTCTTCTTGTCTAATAGTCAAGATTGACTAAATTATCAGAAAAAAAAATATATTTTTTTAATTTGAAAGGGGATGTGGAAAATAATATATGGAACATACAATATAACAGAAGCATAATCAAACAAGCATTTGTCAATGCCGAATGTTTGCTTGCTGGTATTAGCAGTGGAAATGCAGGAGTTAGACAGATGCGGAATAGGAATGGCAGTCAAGTATTGAACTTCATGTCAACTCCACCTCCATCCTGTAGAGACGGGCCGACATTGGGGTAAGTGTTTGGGATGTCTCCCATGACAGTCATGCCATGTCACCTCAACCTGTTCTGCAGACACCAACATGTGTTGAGGTGTGCCTTGTGGTGTTCTATTTTATAGTCACCCCATTCCACAAGGACATACGCTGAAATGGGTACACCATAGGAGAATGGAGTGAAGTCTTGGGCCGAAGAGTCCAAGGTACACCTCAATGCCTGCCAGTGGCTGTGGGGGTGGGATGGCATGAGCAGTACAGTTGGCAATCCAAAGGCACATCCCAATGCCTGTCAGTCTGTACAGGGTGGGATGGGATGGTTAGAAACCCTAATGCCCCAGGCATCTGTTGGTATTTGCACTACAAATTTTCAACATGGCCTTTTTCTGACCCCACCTCATGAAAGCATTTGGGACCTCTTCTCATGAAGAGTGGCAGTGTGATTTTGTCAATGTGTTCTGAATTTTGAGTTCCAACAGTGACCATACCATTCTGCACCACATGTATGAAAACACAGATTGGGCAGGATGTGAAAAATGGCAGCTGTATCATCCATAGGGAGGTGGGAAGAGATGGCAGTGCTGAAAATCTGTAGTGGGAATATTAAAAAATGTTCAATCTTCCGAGCATACTTGGAAACTGTGCAATGCATGCACATAACACAGGCATTTAATGGATTTTCGTCACCAAATTTTCAACATAGGCATTTTAGGACCTCTGCTAATGAACAGTGTCACTGTGATTTTCTTAATGTGTCCCGAACAGTGATTTCCCACAGCAACCATGCTATTCTGAGCCGGAAGTGCATAAACACATTTCGGCCAGGATGTGAAAAAGTACAGCTGTACTGTTCATAATGAGGTGTGGGAATATGGCAATGTTGAAAATCTGGAGTGAAAATATTACAGATTTGCAAAGTTATGAGTGTGCATGGAAACTGCACAACGCACGCTCATAACGCAGTCATTTTATGGACTTTCGTCACAAAATTTTCAACATAGGCATTTTTAGGACCTCTGCTCATAAACAGTGCCACTGTAATTTTCTTAATGTGTCCCAAACACTGATTTCCCACAGCGACCATGCTATTCTGCACTGGGAGTGTGAAAACACATTTCAGCAAGGATGTGAACAATGACAGCTGTACTGTTCATAAGGAGGTATGGGAAAATGGCAATGTTGAAAATCTGGAGTGAAAATATTGCAAATTTGTAAAGTTACAAGCGTGCATGGAAACTGCGCAACGCATGCTTGTAGCACCGTTATTTTATGGATTTTCGTCCCACAGTTTTCAACACTGGCATTTCAGGACCTCTGCTCATGAACAACGCACGCTCATAACGCAGTCATTTTATGGACTTTCGTCACAAAATTTTCAACATAGGCATTTTAGGACCTCTGCTCATAAACAGTGCCACTGTAATTTTCTTAATGTGTCCCAAACACTGATTTCCCACAGCAACAGTGCTATTCTGCTCCAGAAGAGCGAAAACACATTTTGGCCAGGATGTGAAAAATGGCAGCTGTTCTATTCATAAGGAGGTGTGAAAAAATGTCAATGTTGAAAATCTGAAGTGAAAATATTACAAATTCGCGAAGTTACAAGTGTGTTTAGCAGCTGCGCTATGCACACTCGTAAAACAGTAATTTCTTGGATTTTTCCACCAGATTTGCAACATAGACTTTTTGAGAGCCCACCTTATGAACACTGGCACTGTCGTTTCATTAATCGGTCCCAAAACGTGATTCCATGCAGTGACCGCAAAATCACCTTTAGGGACTGAATAACACCATGACAGTGCCTGAATTCATGAGGAGGGGTCCCAATAATACCATGTTGAAAATTTGGTGGCAAAATTACTAAAAATGCCTGAGATGTGCACCAAAGTTGAAAAAAAACCCTATTTATGCCATTACACAGCTTACTGGCATTTCTTCCTTTCGCAGTCTGCTTTGAAGAGTGCAGACGTATTCCCAGTCCACTGAAGATCATCACGCTAAGCTCAAGAGGTAAGTATGGGGTGGGGAGTGTGGGGAGGTGGGGCACGGATGGGGAGCGTGACACCAGACTCAACGAGGGACAGTTTCCTGAGTTACAGGTTCAAAACAAAACAGAAAACATCATGGAATTTTTTTTGTTTTCACAGGGCATTTGGCACACTGGGGTGGGCTTCCAGTGTGCAGCCTGTTTTTTTTTTGGTGGCTGTAGCCAATGGGGGATTGGGCACCCCTGTCGGCACATATTGAGGGGGGGGCGCAAGACCTGAGTGGGATCGGGCACCCCCCTTATAAGAAAGCAACTTTTTTTGGGTGGGGGGGGCATTATGCCAATGGGGAGTGGTCTCCCCCATCAGCAAATTAAACTGAGCAGGGAGGGTACTGAAGCAGATGGGGACTGGGGCCCCCGTTGGCAAACAAAGACAGTTTTGGGGGGTTGCATGATGCTGAGGGGGATTTGGCACCTCCTCGGCATTGGGGGCTGAGCAATATTGTTTGTGAACATGGCGGCACCTTGTTGCCGCGTTCACAAACAATATTAAAATCTGCAACATTCCACCCTGCAATGACGGGTTGCTCCCTCATTGCAGCGGAATAGCTGATGCTGCAGCGACAAGACAGCCCCTGATTGCTGCGGCAAAATTGTTACAAGTTGGTGGCACTTTTGGAAGCCAGTGTCATCAGCACACTGTGTCTCTATTGGTCCACTAGTGCCAAGCTCTCAAATGTTATGCCTCCGTTGGCTGTCACAGTATTGCGCCTCCACAACCCTCTTCTCTCCTAAGCTGCCGCAAAATGTTTCTTACACATGTGTGCAAGCAAACGTAAAAATTGAAGGAAAATAGTGTAAAAGATATGTGCATTAGATGCAATTGAGATCATATAGGTGAAGGAACTACTCTTTAAGTTCAGAACAGTAAATAGGGCTGAGGAAAACAGATTGCCAGGGCAATGTTTTTTTTTTTGTGGGGGCGGGCATTGACAGTTGTAGGAGGGAGAAAAAAAACATGAAGAAGAGACCTTAAGGAGATAGCAGAAGAAGCAGAGCAAATTGACAAGGGAAGAGAGGACCATAATTTAGGAAAGTGATAATGGAAAGCAGACTGACCAGTAGATTTTCGAGAAGGAATAGAGATGAGATGAGAAGTAATACTGTGGAGCAGGCAGCAGAGAACAGGGGGAGAGGATAAGAAGGATGAATGGCAGGAGGGAAATTAACCAAATCAGAATTTAGAAATAATGGAGGTGCAATGGGAAAGGCATGTGGCTTCAAGAGAGGAGAGAGAGAGAGAGAGAGAGAGCTAAATAGAGGGAGAGTGAAGAGAAAGAACAGAGTTAGCAGTGATGGGTATGATGGGAACAATGTAAAGCAAAATAACAGAAAGAGTGGTACAGTGGGTTATTTCTGGCAAGGGAGGATTTGGGAGCTGAGTTATGGACTAGGTCACCATAGTCAAAAGTAGGGAGAATGATCTTTTATACAATGTCTCAGTGGAAAGGCAGCAGGGTACATGCTTTCTTCCTGTATAATGCCCCAAGCTTGGTGTGGAACATTTGGTGTATGGCATCAGTATGAACCAAAAAATCATGATGTCTGTCAAGCCAGAGCCTGAGGTACTTAAAAGAGGATACATCATCAACCATAGCACCATCGTGGGTGTGAAATAAAGGGAGGAGTGAATCTGGAAAGCCTCTGATGAGTGCCAAAAGTCATGAAAATTGTTTGTTTTTTTTTGGCATTGAGGGTTAGCTGGTTAGACTGGGACCAGCACTGAATATAGTCAAAATCCAGCTGCAGGTATGAGGTGAGGTCATGGGAAGATGATCCAGATGCAGTATCATCAGCATACATATGAATGGATGCAGAAGAACAGACGGGGGAGGTCATTAAGGAAAATGGAAAATAGAATCAGACCTAGGACAGGCAGCCCTTGAGGGACACCTGAACAGATATGGAGTGGTGAAGAAATTAAGCTACCTATTCAGACAGCTTGAGACCTACCCTCAAGGTAAGAACAAAATCAACTGAATGCAGAATCAGAGAGATGCATTGCTTTAAGGTTGTCCAGAAGGAGGGGATGAGCCACTCTGTCAAAAGCATTAGCAAGAGTAACAAAAATGGTGGTTGTGATTAGACCCTGATCTGTAACTGGAGTATTGAGTCAGTGAGAGGACGAGGAAGGGAAGTGGAAGTGGAGTGGGATTTCCTAAAACCAGATGTAAAGGGGTGAAGAAGGAGGAAAAGTTAAGAAAGTAAGTGAGTTGAGATAGTACAAGGTGCTCCTGTGACTTAGCTAGGGTAGGAAGGAGAGAGATGGGACGGAATTTTCCAGGTGAAGAGAGATCACTACCTTTAGGGAGAGGAATGACAGCAGCCTGCTTCCAGGCTTCATGTGCTGTAGCAGAAGTAAAGGAAAGGTTAAGGAAAATCAGAAAAGGAACTTACTGAGCAGTGGGAGAAAGTCAATTAGTCCCACCCTACCAGCTACAGTGCACTTACACTTGCTTAAGTGGTTATGGGTGGAGGACGCAAGCCTGGGTTCCTCACAGGAAGATTTCTGATATACTTAAATTACATTTGTTATGAAATCAAGTCACTGCAGCAGTGCTGAGCTGACAAGTCTTACTAATAGTCAAACCTGAATAATTGTCAGAAAAAACTGTTCAAATTTCTTTTTGAGCACAAAGTCAAGTCACCAACAACAGCAGAAAAAATGTCACTAAGCTAACTGCATTTCAGTTAGAGCACCTGCCTTGTTCTTTGTTTCAGGCAATAGCTAAGTAACAAAACCAGAAATTTCTAAACAAAATAAATCTTACAAAACCTTCCTGATAGAGTTTAAAACACACTGCATTGCAGGTGTAAAGCTCATTTGTTTGCACACACACACACACACACACACACCCTGTGAGTGTGTGTGCAGGCTGTTGTAGCTACCTGAATGCCTCCATCTCTCTCTCTCTGTCTCTGTCTCTGTCTCTCTCTCACTCTCACTCTCACTCTCTCTCTTTCTCTCAGCAAATAGTAAACAGTCCTATTTTTCTTTCCTTAAAAGTCTAAGTTTCACCCTAGAGTGTAAAAATGTGACTCTCTTTAGTTTGGGATTTAGAGAGGGAACAAAAACATCAAGATTTCTAATTTTTTTGTTTCAACAGGTGTATGGATGTATATTATTTCTCAGCAGCAGCTCAAGTTGTCGGTCTCTTATCTGAAGCTTCTGTGTGTACTGGGTCACATGACCTGTCTTTACTGAGCCTCTAAAGCAGCCTTTGATTGGACAGGATGTCTTGGGAAATCCTGAACTCCTGCCACATAGCAAAATGCTGAACAGCCTTGAATAGCAATATTATTTGTTTTTCTTTCTGAGTAATGAATAACCTATTATTTGTGATATTCAGGAAATGCTATTGTTTTCCCCGCACACTCCTAATAGATGATCTCTGCCTAGAGTCTGTGCAAACCTAACTGGTTTCTGGGGACCTTCCCTCCTCCCTGCCTATTTAGTACCATCACCGTATGTCTATCCTATGCATGCTTGATGCCCCCTACTGTTTTTGCCTCTACCACTTCTGCTGGCAGTCAGTTCCAGGAGTCTACAACTTCAATAAAGTAGTACTTCCTCATATCCTTCTTACCCCCCAACCCCAAACTTCATTGCATGCCTTCTGGTCTTGGTTGAAAAGAGACTCCCTACTTGCACCCTGTTTACCCCTGCGAGGTGCTTGGAAATCTCTTTCTTTTCCCCTCTCATTCTCCACTCTTCCAGGGTGTACATGCTGAGATCCCTCCCTCCTTCTCCCTGTAGGTTTATTGATGCACCCCATGCACAATTCTAGTTGTCCTCCTCTGGACTGGCACCTTCTTTCTCCTGCTGGAGATACCTCTGTCTAAGGATCCCAGCATCTCACTGGCTGTACACACCACTTTGTCACACTGCCATGCCACTTTGAGGAAATCTGATATGATAACTCCAAAGTTCCGTTCTTGCCTTCTTCTAGCTCAGCTCCTGGGTCCCTATGCCCCAGGTGCATGATTTTGCACTTTTTGGCCTTAAACCCAATCTTCCATGCACTTGACCAGTCCTTGAGTTTCCCAAGATTCCTGCTCAGTTTCTTCACCCCTTCTTGTGTTTCCACCATATTTTGGTGTTATCTGCAAGAAGGCATACCTTCACTTCCAGTTCTTTGAAGTGCCACTTATTAAAACAATGAAGAAGACTGGTCCCAGAACACTCTGCTTGTCACTCTCCCATCATTAAGGTGAGTGCTGTTAACTACCACCCTCTATCTCCTATCTGTTAGCCAATTTCTAACCCAGCTCACCACTTTAGATCCTACACACAGGCTGCTCAATGTCTTTATCAGACTCCTGTGTGGCACAGTATTGAAGGCTTTGCTATAGTCCAGATTGGCCACGTCCACTACCCTCCCCTGATCTAGTTCCCTGATCATTCAGTCAAAGTACTCAGTTCAGTTAATCTGGCATTACCTCCCCCCTTATGAATCTATGCTGCCTATGGTCTTGCAGCCTATTGGATTCAAGGTATATCCTTTATCGGGGTTTCCATTAATTTCCCCACAACTGAGGTGAGCCTGGCAGGACTGTAGTTGCTAGCCTCTTCCCTGCTGCTGCTCTTATGTTGCGGGACCACATCTGATCCAGTCCTCCAGAACCATGCCTGTTTTTTGAGAGCTGCTAAATAAGGTCACCAGTCAGGTAGCTAACACCTCCTGAGTTGTTCTATCACCCTTGAGTGTATCTTTCCTGGTCCTATAGTCTTGTCCACTTTTAGAGCTGCAAGTCCCTTGAGAACTGTTTCCTCTAAAAATGGACTTGTAGGTAGGTAAAAACATTATTTTTATACAGGAAGAAACATGTAATTTGGACTAAAAGTCCAGTTTACAAGACAGTCCTGTGCAAAAATTGTGCAAAGTTGTGAAAGTTACGAATAGTTAAACATTAAGACAGTAACAACACTAAAAAAACATATAGGTATCAGACAATATGTACTGTGTTATACATACACACAATTATAAGACTGATTAAAAACAATTAATATATGGATCATCAATTTAATACTATACTAAAGCATACCATTTTTTTTGGTAATACTATCACTCCCAAAGTGATAATACCACACTTCGAGAGTGATAATACTATCGTTCAGGTCCCGTAGTTGTGTAATTCGGGACCTTATCGATAGTATTATCACTGAAGCTGAAGAGTGCAAGCGCACAATTAAAAAATTGCTAAGACTGGCAAACGTCAATCAAGCATGGATATTTACAGCATGGCTCTTCATTGGGTGATTTCTCTGTGGGTATCCAAAGCAGTTTAAAAAAACATGGTGGCGATCTCTCGCTCAGAGAGAGCGTAAAGCATCTATAGTTCTTCCTCAGTTTCTTCTTTTTTTTTAAATTGTACCACACTGAGGATTTAGCTGCCTGATCCTGTGCTCCCCCCAAAAAAACCCAAAAGATAGGACTCAAACAAAACTTTCTTACAAGAAATCTTCTTGTACCCATGGGTGTGTTTGTGTGAGTGGTTGGGCGCAGGGACACAGAGGCACAGTAACAGTCTCAGAGAAAGTATGGCAGTCGGCTAAGACTCAGACACTTCTTTGCAAAAGAGCCAACCACCCGGGAAGTAACAAAACTAAAGCAACAAAAAATACTTGCATCCAAATATTAAAAAAATAATGGATATCTCACGGGGTATTATCAGTGAGATACCATCTCGAGGTTCTGGAGACTGGATCCTCTTGAGCTTTGCTCTCGAGGTTCCTACATGCCCAGAACCTCTCAATGGTATCACTCACCAGTAATACCCAGTGGGATATCCATTATACTCTTTTTATATATATAAAAAAGTCAATTCTTTTATGGCACATATAAGTGATGAATAATCAGAGATTTCACAAATGGGGGTGGGGGAGTATATTCCAAATAATAGCTGCCCTTTGAACTAAGGTTCTATCACCAAATGTATTTGCTCTAATCCCAGAAGTAATTTTGTTTTGGTGACCTAATCTTGTTAATGCCCTCTTATGGTTGGTATTTGATGGAAAAATAAGTTTTGAGATGGGATGGTGAAGAAAGAAGTTTTTCATTTTATGTATTAATGTTAGCCAATGTCTAGTATAACCCAGTTCCAGGGATTGCCATGCCAATCTTGTCAATAGTAAACAATGATGTATTCAATAATCACCTTTCAATACACATCTAGCAATTCGATAGTGAGTTTTACCTAAACAGTCTAATGGTGATTTGTTACCCATTTGGTATACTAACTCACCATATCGTAAGGTAGATAAAATCAGTTGTTCAGCTAATTTCTTTCTATCACCTCTGTTTAGGCAGTTGGTTGCTCTTCTTAAGGCTCCTTTTTTCTTATTTACTTTATTTACAGTAGCTGTTATGTGTTGAGTGAATGACAGGTGTGGCTCAAATATCACCCCTAAGTAACAGTAGTTATCAACTATCTCCAGTCTTGTAGAGTTTTTAGTGATAATTTGAGGAGGACTATAGCCCTAGATATTCAAAGCAGATGCACGGCACAAAGTGGAGATTTGCCACACATCTCAGAAGATAGGCAGAACCCTGATATTCAAAAGGGAGAGATGTTCTGTGCATTTCCAGATGTGCCATAGTGCATCCATAATGTATGCAGCGCATGTAGAGGGGCATTCCCATGAATTGCTGCGCATCCTGTATTCAGCTGAAATGTGCGTTCCATCTGCAGTGCATCTTAGGATGAGCTGCCCAAAGTTAGACATGGAAAAAGCTTGCCTAAATGGCCAGTCACCCACAGGCAGGCCACAGAACTGCAGGCAGGCTGTCTGAATACAGCCCTTGGAGGTTCAGCAGGCACCCACACATAGCAGTCATGCCAGGATGGATGAACCCTCAGCCACTGGCACTGTCCAAGGAGCAACACTCCACACCACTCCCTGGATATAGCCACCCAGCAGTCGGTCACTGTCTGCATACTGTCATCCCTTGCAGTACCCACCAGGTACCTCCTATACTGGGGTGTGTGGGGCACTGCAGGTGATGGTATGCAGCATATGGAGCTGGTGTTTCACATACATATGGTAGCCCTAGCAGCCTTTGTCACCCTGTGCCCAGTCCTGTTGCATGACTAGGTAGCCCCAGTGGCCACTGTGTGGGTGGACCCCCTGTACCCCTGTCTGATCCTGTACATGGCTGTGGTGAGCTAGTTGACCATGTGTCAGTATCCCTCCACATGTAGCTGTGCTGCAATGTGTTGTCAGAGTTTGGTGACATAAAACATTATAAGAGGAGTGTACTACAGCTGGTGGTCAGTGCCAGTTCTTTGTGCTTCACTGTGCATGGCTATGGGTAATAGCACTGAATCCAGGCCAATGCAGTACACCTACCCACACACATATACTTTTCATCCCACCTGCCTGCTAGGCTGCAATACCTCCTGTTCACCTTTGTCGAGTGGTGGGTCAGCTCTGCAAAGCTGGAACTGAGGATGCCCAGGGTGTGTAAATGGCCTGAATACATTCCAGTAATGTGATGCAAATGTGGGAGATGGGCTTGGAATGTATAAAGAGGTCATTTGCATGTCCTGGCTGAATATTGCAGTTTTGTGCACTGCGCAAGTGGTTTGCATTGTCAGTGTCTGTGGCTCAGCAGGTAGCACACTTGCCTCTGAGGCCGGGAGATCAGTAGGCTGTGGGTTCTAGTCCTACACAAGGCACTTAGGTTAATATCCTAATACTGACACTGCAGTGCAGAATGAGGGGGGTGCTGCACTCCTGAGGTGCCGTCTTTCGGATGAGACATTAAACCGAGGTCCCATCTGCCTGTTCTAGTGGTAGTTCAGGTGGATGTTAATGATCCCATGGCACTTCTTGAAAAGAGTAGGGGAATTTCCTCAGTGCCCTGGCCAAATTTCCCCCCAGTCAGTAGAATACCACCATCAGCTTAATCTGGCTCAAAGTCAGTTGGCATTCATCTGTATCCCCCACCCCACTCCGGGTGGTGCC
Source organism: Neoceratodus forsteri (assembly GCA_016271365.2). Taxonomy (NCBI): domain Eukaryota; kingdom Metazoa; phylum Chordata; order Ceratodontiformes; family Ceratodontidae; genus Neoceratodus; species Neoceratodus forsteri. Next base: position 1,307,426,305 of record CM057458.1, read on the forward strand.
TGAAAATAGGCAGAATTTGTCTAGTGCACTTACCTGGTCAATAAAAACTAAATAAATAAAAACAATTGTGCATTTCCCCATGCTCCACATAAGGCTCAAGTCACTTGCTGCACTGCATATCTCTCACCACATGATCATGCATTTCAGGATGTTCAGCCAGCCAGACATGTGCATGTGCATCTCATGGTGCATCATATAAATATCTCATTATTTTGGGCCAGCACATCTCAGATGCATGGTGCAGGCACTTTCACAAGATTTCAGGGGACTTTTGAATATCTAGCCCATAGTGTTTTTTGAAACAAAATACATTAATTTGGTCTTTTTGGTGTTCATGACAAGCTTTGACCTGGTGAGCCACCCCTCAATTTCAGAAAAGTCTGACTGCAATTTTGACTGAAGTTCAGCTGCAGTGCAGCCTGTGGTGACTAAGGCTGTAGAATCAGCATACAGCCTAATGCCTGCATGCTGTGTCACTGAAGGTAATTCATTGTTAAAGATGAGAAACAAGAGACATCCTAAAATGGACCCCTGAGATACTCTTCTGGTAATTTCTCTTTTCTTGGCCACACTGCCCTGAACCTCATCCCTCTGTGTACGCCCATTTAAGTAAGATGTTAACCACTTCAAAGGGCCATCCGTGATCTTGCAGTCCCCTTATCAATAGGGAGTGGTCCACCAGGTCAAAGGCCTTTGAAAGATCTTCAAAGACCACCGCTGTCTCCAAGCATGAGCCCAGCGACATATTAATCAGATCACTGAACTCCAATAGAGCTGCAGAAGTGGAGTAGCCCTTCCTAAAACCTGATTGATAAGGAGTTAACACGTTATATATAGTTAAGTAATCAGTTATCTGAACAGAGGCCAATTCTTCCAGACACTTGGATAGGATAGGTAATAGGGCTATCGGCCCGTAATTGTTAATATCAGCTATAGCTTCTGCTTTATGTGTAGATTTATTTTACTCTCCTTCTAGAGTGAGGGAAAATGATCCATTTGTAAACTCCAGTTAAATATAGAAGTAATCATAGGAGTTATTTAAGGAGTGGCCAATTTTAAAAATCTACCTTCCATCGCCTCAGGGCCAGATGACTTGTGTAAGTTAATTTTATTTAGCTCTCTGTAGACATTTGATGTAGTCATTTTTTTTAAATCTAAAGAAAGGTTGTTTATTTTGTGTGAGGTTTGGAGATGTTAAGTCATTTGTAGCATTCTGAGCTGTAGAAAAATAATAATCTGATAAATCTGTATATAAAAGTCATTTACTGTATTAGAAATTTCCTCAGGGTTTTCTATTGTGTTATTACTCACCTTTAATCTCATTTTTGTCTGAGGAGTCCTCCCTCCCGGATTGGTTAATTGACTAACTACATTCCAAAAATTTATTGGATCAACATTCCTGTCAGTTTTATTCTTGTAATATTGTGCTTTTGCCTTTTTTGTAAGTTTTTTTTACATTTATTGTGTTATTGTTTAAAAAATACCCAGTCATCTCTGGATTTAGTTTTTAGAGCTTTTTTCCAGATTCTATTTTTTAATCCCAACTTGTTTTAAAAGTTTATCATTAATCCAGAGTAGTCTGGGAAATGTACTTTTTGATTTTATTTTAGGAGCAAGTTGGTTGTATATTTTATCAAAAGTGCCAGTGAAATATTCCACAGTTGCATCTATATCAGGAATTAGCCTGCCATGATCCCAGTTCTCCTTTCTTACACTGTCCAAAAAAATTTTGTTCCAAGAAGTTTTTAAAATCTCTGACTCAATCTTTGTCCTCTTCTGCGCAGTCCTCCCCAGCGTCCTTCATATTGTCACTGTTCCTCCCCATGCCTTCTTCTCCTCACTTATGTACCTGAAAATGCTTTTTCTACCCCCTTGGCTATCCTTTTCTCTGTCTGCACCTTTGCTTCCCTCACTGCCTTTCCTGGTTCCCTCTATATTTCTTAGTACACCTTCCTGTCTTTCTCCCTCTTTGTTTCCCTATACCTTTTGAATGCCACTCTTTTTTCTTTCACTACCTTTGTTACGTCCCTACTGTAATGGTTTCTTTTTCCTTCTGCTTTTATTTACATCCTTCGAGCAGAGGCTGGTTGCCTTGATTATGTCCTCTCTTATTTTTCCCCATTGTGCCTCTCCCACTCCCTGGCTCTCTATAACTAAGGCAGTTTCTGCAGCAGTCCTCTATTTTTTTTAAATCCACCATTCTAAAGTCCGGGACCTTCTTCTTCATGTTGTTTGCCTCTGTCCTCATCTTAATGTTAAACCACACTGTATGGCAGGTGATCGCTCATACCTAGGGGATTAATCACTGTGATGTCTGCAGTGACATCCCTGTTTGTAAGCACCAGGTCCAGCATTGACCCATCCCTAGTGGGTTAATTGTCTAGCTGCCTGAGAAAAGACCTTGTAGGGAGTTAAGGATAACCCTGCACCTCGCTGAAACTGCAGTTGGAAGAATCAACATCTGGCAGATTGAAATCATCAGCTAACAGCACCTCCCTTTTACTTGCCATCCTGCTGATGGCTTCCGCAAGTGCCTTATCAAACTCCTCTCCCTGTGTTAGATGTCTGTATGCTACCCCTGTAAAGATAGCATCTCCAGTGCCTCTCACCGGGACAACCCACAGCACCTCTGGCCCTTCCTTTCTCTCTGGGTACCCCTGCATTTCCATGGCCTTGATTTCCTCCCTTACATATAGTCAGTGTTGGAATTTCACTTTATGAACTTTGAGGGCTAAGAGGGCCCATAACAGTTCTATCTTTAAATTGAGCCCTCCTTCCCATTATAAGTTAATGACAGTGATGTTTGAGCTACCAGGGCTCACTTCAGAGCTGGGGAGGGGCTGAGCCCTGGCAAACCCCCCTGAAATTCCTATACCACTTATAGTACAATCCCTCCTCACTTGTCTGTCTCTCCTGAACAGAGTAGCCCTATATGGCTATGTCCTAGTCATGGCTGTCAGTACGTAACTCCATTAAGGATACCAGATCCAAGCTAGCCTCTACCACCAATGCCTCTAGGTCCAAAATGTTACTTCCCAGATTCCTTGCATTAGCACACTTTGCTGTTCATACCTTGCTCCCTTCCTGTTTTGCTGCCCACCCTGCCAGTGTTGTTCCTTAACAGTCCCCAGGCCCACCTCTTTTCTTGTTACTTTCTTTGTTGTGTGTCTCCATTACTCTTTCCTTCTTGCCTCTCTAAATTATACCCCCCTTGTCCTCTGCCTCTTCCTCACCCCTGTCTTCTTGAACCCCTCCCTGGAGGAGTTTACTGCCCTCAGGCCATCCTTCCTTAATGCTTCATCCTATCGGGGCATTTGTTGCCTCCCATAATTCTACAGCCCCACCGCCACCGGTTTAAAAGTTTAAATGCTCATCTAAACAGCACAAACTTCCCACAAAGGAGTTTGGTCCCTTTCCTGGAAGGATGCTGGCTTTCTCCCTTGTAGATGCCCATATATTCCTAGGTTGTTGCTTGGTCCCCAGTGTAGCACAAGCCCTCCTTCATACACCATGCCTTCAACCAATTGTTAAAAGCCCTGGTGTGTCCCTTCCTTTCCTGGCTGTATGCAGGTAACACCTTGATAAAATCCACTATGTGTGCCACCTGTTTGAGGCCCTTCCCCAGCTCACTGAAAGTTTCCTGGACTACTTCTACCATCTCCCTTGCCAGGTAATTATCCCCAGGTGGAGAATGACATCTACCTACCTCCCATTTGCTGCTGCCCTAGTGTTCCTCTGAATCCGCTGTCTAGACCTCCAAGCCTAAGCATCCATCAGGCACTTCACCTTCTTCTCCTCCTCCTTTCTTCCTTCTGATTCCAAGTTTGTCCCCCAAATAGTGGAGTCCTCCACCAGCAGCTGCTTCTTCTTCATTTGGGGGCCACTTCTGCCATACTTGGGGCCTCCCCTTCTGAATACCCCAGCTTCCTCCCTTGCTACTGCTATGGGTGACTCCTTCTAGTCTGCAGTGGTACAGGCTAAAGAGTGTGCATCCTTCCCACCACCCCCAACCTCCCAAAGCACACCAAATTCCTACAGCTCTGCCTAGGCATCATCTGGAGGAGCGTCATTAGGCTTGGTGGCCCCTGGGTGGGTCAGGAGGTTCTCTGTGCCCTTGGCAGTTTGGCTGAGAGTGTGGCAACTTCTTCCCTTAACCCAGAGAGGGGAGTACAGCCTCAGTCTTCAAAAGCTGTTTTGAAAAAAAAACTCTGTCTCCTCCCTACTGCATATAGCTAACTTTATCCTCACTGGAATGGATCAGGGCATACTACTGCAGCCATATTCATCTATCTGGCCAAATCTTTTGATTTGGTGTCCCGCCTGGTCCTCCTGAACAAGCTAAGCTCTGCCGACCTTTCCACATCCACTGTTGATTGGTTCCATTCATAGCTCACGGCCATCACCAGACTGTTCAAGTTGGTAGTGTTGAGTCCCCCCATCCTATCTGGTGTCCACCAGGGCTCCATCTTGGACCCAATCATTTTCTTCATTTTCTTAAATGACCTCCCCTCAGCCTGCACTTCTATGGGGTTTCATTGCTATGCTGATGATACCCAGCTGTACTCGTCCTTTGCCTTAGGAACATCCAACACAGCAGATCTGATAAACAGCTGGCTTGCCAAGATCAATGATTGGATGGCCTCCAGTTGGTTGTGTCTGAACCCTGATAAGATGGAGGTATTGGTGGTGGAGTGGAACAGAGTGTGGGATAGGATGGTCTCTGCTGCAGAGACTGGAAGCATTCTGGGATCCATCCCATTGAAGGCCTCCTCCAAGGTTTGGAATCTTGGTGTCATTCTGGACAAGGGTTGATGATGGAAGTGCAGGTGTCTTCCACTGTCTGCTCCTGTTTTTTCCATCTTAGGAATGTTGCCAGGATAAAGCTTCTTGTGCCACCTCTGGACCTCCCACTTTGATACATGCCTTGGTGACATCAAGGCTTGGCTATTGTAATGCACTCTACCTTGGGGTCATAGGAGGATCTCTCCACAGACTGCATCTGGTGCAGAATGTAGCTGTCAGGTTACTTACGTTGCAGTCTAAATATTGCCATATTACACCGGTATTATGTGAACTGCACTGGCTGCCAGTCAGGTGGAGGATCCTCTCTAAGGTGGGTCTTCTCACCTGTAAAGCCCTGCATGGTGAAGGCCCTGGTTACCTGAAGGACCTTTTTACACTGACTTTCTTGATCCATCCCCTCCACTGTTCATGTAGGGTCCTCCTGGTGTTTCCCAGGATGAGCCTAAAAATGGCTGGCAACAAGGCTTTTAGTGTTGCCGTTCCCATCATGTGGAATTCACTACCCCTAGGGGTTAGGGCGGCCTCATCTTTGGAGGTATTCAAGGCCCACCTTAATGCCCTCCTGTTTGCCCTGGCATTTCCCAACCTAGCCTTTTAATGAGATCTTTCTGTTTTGACCTAGACGTAGTTCCTATCCTCCCTATTTTTAGTCTATTTTTGTGACAAGTTTACTTTATTTAATCATTATTTATGGATTTTAAAGTTAAACATGATATTTATTTTTGACCTTATTTGTGTTTATTCATTGTTTATTTCATTTTGTACGGTGCCCAGATCCTCCAGGATTGGGTGTCTTTTTAAATAAAACTTGCCTTGCTATATCCACATATATGTGGATGACATGGTCATCTACACCTCTTGCTCGTTGGTTTCTGCAGTGGAAGTTTGACTTTAAAAAGACTTTCATAAGATGATACGCTGGTTCCCATACTAACTGGCTCAGTATCAACACCAAGAAAACTGTCTCTGTGACCTTCAGCACCAGCCAGAAATTGGTCAGGCTCCCACCTTACCCTGTTTTCTCTACACTGGATGACGTTCCCCGGCAGTTTGTCCTTGCCTTTAAGTATGTTGGTGTGTGGCTGGACAAGAAGCTTGACTTCTTTACCCACATAAGTGCCATCCAGGCCAAACTTCACCCCAAACTTGGTGCCTGGTACCACAACAAGGACTGCCTCTCCCCCCAGGTCTGATATAAGCTGGTTACTAAACTGGTTCTCCTGGTCTTTGACTATGCAGATGTGTGGTCTGTGGCACTGCCCACTCCTTTTCCCTTGCCAAACTGGACACCCTCTGTAGTGTCATCTGTTGCTTTGCTACCAACTCCGCACTCCATATTCATCACTGCTGTCTCTACTCCTCCTTTGCAATCCTCCCTCTAACGTCATGTTGCCAGTCCCACTTTGCCTCCTTTATCACTTAATACTAGTTTGGGTCCCTTTCTGCCTACCTTTCTGCACTTCTCTCCCCTGTCCTTCCCACTTCATACTCACTGTACTCCAGGGATTCCTGTGCCTTCTCCATTCCTCACCCCACTGCTGGGTAAGCAGCCCTCTCCTACTACCTCCCATCCTTTTAAAAATCAGATGCCCTCTTCCTTCTGACTGTCCTCCTCACTACCTGCCTTTAGACACCTGCAAAGGCTTATTCCTGCTCCCCGCTGCACCTGTCAATCCCCCTGTTGACTCCTCCTAACCTCCTTCTCCTATCTCTATTAACTCCTTCCCCCCACTTAGACTTCCCTAAATCAGGATATATGTTCCTGTCCCCCTTGGTCTGTTCTCAGCATCCATCCTGCATTGCGTACTTTGTAGCATTCTTGCACATTTTGAATAAAACTGCAATTGTGAACTTAACTGATTCCTCACATCTTGTACCCATGGATTTGACTTGTTTATTGTATTTTGGATTATTGTATGCTTTGTACTCTTATTTTATGACTACTTGTTTACCTCTCCCCTGGGTCACACCAAGAAACAAGCCTTGGGTCATTGTGACTTTCCCGGTTACTAAGTTTAAAATAAATAAATTGAACTTAATAGTATACAAGCAGTATTTAAACAGCAAAATGAAAAGTAAAATTATGCTGTCCAAGAACCCCTCTACTTGAAAACAAATACATAACCCCTATTTATATCTAATCCACCTGGCAAGTCCACTGGGAAAATGTGAAAATGTGATTTATTTTTATTTTTTTGTAAATATACTTACTAATATATCAAATATAATTTCTCCATTTATCTGTGTATAGTTATGACCTTTAAATTAATAAAATATTTTATTGTTTTTAATAAATTGGTATAATTAATTACTTAGCATATAGAAAAGCTATAAAACTACCAATATTTACTAGGCATAAAGCAGACTTCATAAAGCATGAAGACAATTGCATTCCACTAAATAAAAAAATTAATTTGCCACTTAGAGCAACAGCCCTATTTTCAGTAAAGTGTCTGAGTTTCATAGTTTTTTTTTTATCAACTATATCACATCCAGAGATTTTCACTTTCTTCAGAGATAATGAACATCTCTTTCTTGGACTGTGTGGGAGAGTCAAAATATTCATCTTTACCATCTTCTTTCTCATACTGTCCTCACAGAAAATAGGAGATTTGATCAATTTCAAAAGGAAAAAGCAATTCTGCCTTTAAATTTTACTTTTATTTTTGCTGGTGTAAGCAGCCTGAATTATGCTACTAAATCCAAAGCTCCTGGCGTTATGCTAAAAAAACACCCATATCTTTGTTGTGTTGCATAAGATAAATGCTGATATACTGTATGTAGAACTTATGTCTGTTATATAAGAGTTTTGTCTTTACAGTGCTACGTCCAAGACAAATGTGGTGGCCATCTTTTTTCCTGAGAAAAATCTAATTAAATTAAAACATTTATAAAATACTGCCAGACTCACTAACAGCAATACTATTATAGCTAACATCCACTCGTAATGGACAGTTGCATGTCGCCAAATGCTGCAGCCTTTGTCTAGAATGCAAAGACTTGCAGTTGTAATGAAATCGTATGTGGCGGAAACATCAGTGCACACATCACAGCCTCTTAGTATCTTTCCACATAGCTCTCTAGTGTTGCCCTTGCTTATTGTTACCTGCCTGATAACTTTCTGTAGCTTGGTAATCACATGATTGATTAGCTTTCTATAAAGATGTCATCAAACTTATGCTAGGTATACTGGCAGAATGGCGTCCAAGTAATCTGCATTTACTTTAGCTCCCAAATTCGAGGTCCTTTTGGATATTGACAGTCTCCCAAAAATAAGCATATGTGAGCTAGCCGCACACTTCAACATCCCTAAATCTACTGTATCTAATTTGTTAAAAAATAAAGATCATCTCCTAATAGATTGGCACCAGAATCAAAACCCCAAGTGAAAAAGGAAGCACGATGGGATGGAAGAGGATGTCAATGATTCTTTACTAAGGTGTTTTGTGAATGCCAGAGGGAGGGAGGCAGTGATAAGCAGTCCACTTTTTCTTCAGAAGGTTTCACAATTAGCTTCTGCAATAAGTATGCATGATTTCTTTGATATAGTATGTGTGTGTGTGTGTGTGTGTGTGTGTGTGTGTGTGTGTGTGTAATAAATAACCCACTCTGAGGTATGCTATCATGCTGTGATATATGCACACCTTTGTGTGTGTCAACCACCCAAGGTGTGCGTATATCAGAGCATGCCCGCACACCCTAGAGTGAGTTATTGATCTTATAAAATGGAAACATTGTTTTGGAGGTGGGTGAAAGTGCAGGTGTGCAGTCATACTCTGTAATACACAGTCATGTGATATGTTTCATCCAGTCAGGAGGGAGCATTTTTGTTAGCTCTTCTCCCCCATTTTAGAAATATATATAAATATATATATATATATATATATATATATATATACACATATATATATATATATATATATATATATATATATATATTTATAGTGGTGCAGTGCCACTGTAGTTAGGGTTGAGCAGACTGTTACATACTAAAGTCAAAAGTTTGGATGTTAATAACTTTGGACCCATTCAATGGATTTGCCTGAAATTTGGAACACATGGGGTGCACTAGATCTCTTGACTTGCCAAATTGCATTTGTGTCGGAGCGCTGTTCTTTGTGTACGAAAGTGCTGAAAAATGCAAAATTATCCAATTTTGGAGGCACCTTTTGGCATTCTTACTGTGGTCCTGCATGGCCGTTGTGTGGTGTGCCACTCTGTGAGATGGCTTGTTTGAAATAATTTTGGTAGCCGAACATGCCACTTTTTATTTGGTGAAAAAATATTACGGCATTCAAAAGTTATGGCACTTTTAAGTTCCCATTATAAGGCAATGGGAACATTTATATGTATATATTGTGATCAAAGAATCGGGGTTCTGGCCATCTCGTCCCACCTGGCAGTCAAAGAATTTGCAGCCTCATGGTTCAGGAATCTTTGATCCTGAGGAATTTCAAAAATTATTTGACCGCGAGGTCCGCCATCTTTTTTTTTCAGTTTTCCGTTTGAACAAACACAAATATCTGGGCTCAGGGGTCACTTCTGAAGTAAAACTTCAATGGGTTTTACTCAGGGGACCCTGATCTATCGAGCTGTGACTTTGGTTCCATCCAAATCAGTCCAAAAATAGAGTTTTTAGCTTTTTAATTCTTCGTTTGCGGCTTGCTAATGATCTTGGATTGTGAGCCGACAAATTCTTTGATCGCAAGAATCTTTGGTTGCGATCTTGCATGGCAACCTAAAAACACAAGTTTCTTGGCTCAGGGGTAGGCTAGAGACACAAATGAGGGTGGGTTTTGCTCAGGAGGGTCCATTCTATTGAACCCTGGCACTGGTTTGGTTCAAATCAGTCATACAAATCACGTTTCACCATTTTTTAGTCTTTGATCATGACCGTGCAATTTCTTTGACCGTGAGACTGCAAATTCTTTGATCACGAGATTCTTTGATCATGATCATGCATCGTGAATGAGGGACAAGATGGCCAGATCTGAAAATTCATTTTTTTATCCCGGGGTGCCCTACACTGTCAAATAAAGGTGGGTTTAGCTTAGGGGGCTTCGTTGTGCCCCTTGTGCATGCCCAAAGTAATGTAATAATGCTCCCTGGTAATCTAGTGGCCCCCCCCAATAAAATATTTACGTACCCTGGTAGTCTAGTGGACGCCTCAATAAAATATGTGAAGAAATTAATACCCTGGTGGTCTAGTGACCCCATCCCCCTGTTTTTTTTTATTTATATCCCTGATAGTCTAGTGGCCTCCCCAAGCTGTATTGTCTGATAAGATCTGAGTTTTATATCCCTGGTAGTCTAGCGGCCTCCCCAGTATAAAAAAAGAAATTATGCATTTATTATATACCTGGTAGTCTAGTGGCCCCCCCATCCGTCCAAGCCCACCCAGCACCTCCAACCCTTTGCCAGCCGGCAACTAGCACAGCCCTCCTCTCACCTCCATGACCAGCCACCAACTGTCTGCATTACAAGCAGTAATGCAAAGAAGCATTTACTGCTCATAATGCAGACAGTCGGTGGCTGCCATAGAAGTGAAGAAGGAAGAACTACCAATCACTCAACTAATGATGGAACAAGGGAAAGTGCTGAGTGAATAATGAATGAGATGGGTGAAAGTAATGAAGAAACCACTAGATTACCACACACTGCTGGCAGCTCCCGGTGGTGACTGGAGGTACTGCATGTTGCTAGTGCAAGCAGATCCTGGATCCCTCCCAGAGAGATGAGAGCTGTCCACAGATGCTCAATCCTCACTCTCCCATGCTGACACCGATGACCCCGGCTCGCTCCCAAACCTGAGTCGCCAGTGTGGCACGAGTTGTGGTGTCCAGTGCCTCAACCCTCAGTGCCACTGGGCTGTAACCAACATTCTTTAATTAGTTCCAGTGAATACACTGAATTATTTGACTTCACCACCGGAAATGAATTTAACTGAGCCTGGAGCAAGAACTTTAGTAAGTGCGGTACTACTACTGTATTAATTTCTATAAGGACAGGGTCATCATCACTGGACACTCACACCTCCAATACGCTGATTTGCAAACAAGTTAAACAACTTAACTTTTCTGGAGGTGTGAGTGAGACAGAATAGAGAGGATTGTCTTGGAACACCGGTAAGGTTGCCACTGATCAGCTTTTATGGCTGTGGGTGGCATCTACAGCCATTTTGCTATCTGTAGCTTGCAAATGGAGTTTCGAGGAACTCATTTTTTGGACATTTCAATGTATTCTTCCACATCTAAAAATCACTCTGACAACTATAATAAATAATCCCTTCTTTCTGTTTAGAATGTTGGAGACATAACTCCAAGCTGCGTATCTGATGCCCATTAGGAAAATGAAACAGCTTCTTAAATATTAGTTGGATTTGTTTACCCCCTTCGAAATGCAACAGCTTACATATTTAAGTAATTAGCATTTTTTGCTACTAATTCAGTTGGAGATGAATATCTTTCAAGAAAGATTCATACCTCATAAATGTTACCCGTTCCCAGCAAATTTTGTAAAGATTACACTGTTTTTAATCTCTCAAGACCTATCTGATAAAATTCCAGGTCTTCAGTGAACTACCCATACTATTTATTTATTGAATTTTGATGACCGGGTACGCCCGCTGGGCCCCAAGAGGTCCCTTTTTCAGGGGTGACCCGGGTGAAACAACAACATACAGGAAACAGATCAGTACAGTCAGGAGATTGAATAGTTTTTAACAGTAAGAATACATATGTTTACGGGCAGCAGGTAGTGGAAGACATGCAGGCTGTAAGGACATAGAGTTTACACATAATGAGACCATTAAACATTAAACATCACTAGTTATTGATTAGATTAAAAGTGCTCGGGAATAGTGAGCAGCAGCTAAAGACCTAGGGTTAGCTGCTGTGTGGGCAGATTGGAAGGGGGATAAATTTGGGACATAAGTGCACCCCGTAATTTTGGCAGAAAAGGGCTGTGGCCTGCTTCCCAATCATAACAGATAAGAGCTACTGAGATCTCGTATAGTAAGTGTGTGTATGTGTTTGGGGGAGGGGCAGAGAAGCAGTCTAACTCTAGGCAAGGAAAACCTCATCTAATGAATTAACTGCTGACAAACCATGAGTGACACAGAAGCAAATGATGTGATACCTTTTATTGGACCAACAGAGATGTGACATAAAGAACTTATACCATTTATGAAATTCCTGATCAAACTGCAAACAGAAGACTGTTTTTTTATCATTTTATAATATGATATACTAAGTGTGTGTTTACTGAGTTGCTGGATCAGGGCCTTGATAAAATAATGATATTTACTTAACTATTTCAAGATTCCATCAGGTGGACAGAAAAAAAGTGTATGAGAAGTTGTCTGAAAACTAACAGCTGTAAGATGCAAAAATAGCATGTGTCTGTGTGTGTGTGTGTGTGTGTGTGTGTGTATATATATGTGTGTGTGTGTATATATATATATATATATATATATATATATATATATATATATATATATAGATATATATATATAAATATATATATATTATAGTGGCACGGTAGTGCCACTAAAGTTAAGGTTGAGTACCCCATTTAAGGTTAAATCTGAAATGTGGCTGCTTATTAACTTTGCCACCATATGGCACATTTGCTTGAAATCTGGAAGGCATGGTCTGGTGCCATAGATCTCTGGATCTGCCAAGTTTCATAAAGGTCGGATATACGGTTGTGGAGCTACAGAGCACCAAAAAACACTCAAATTATACATTTTTGTGCATTCTTTGCTCATGTCTACAGGTCGCACAGTCTGCGCGACTGGTCTGGGGCGTGGTATCCTGTAATGCCATTTGCAGTGTGCACTTCATGCTATAGATAGTTCATCTGCAGTTCCCCAATTGTACAAACGAATATGAGATTGGCTGTAACATGCCTGTTTTGGGATCTGTGTGAGTGGGTGCAGCATCAGCTGTCACCCACACTAAGCAGTGCAATGGCACTGAGATCTGGCACTGAGATGATGGATCCACATGTGGGTGCCAGAGGAGTATGACCACTGGGTGTTATCACCCACACACAGCTTGTGCCTATGTATAACACATTCTAGCATCCTACTGCAAGTGCTCTGCCACCCACCAATAGAGTGGTATGATCCCATTACAGAGCCAGTTATTACAATGGGATGGGCTGGGTGCAGGGAGGGGGCTGTCTGTGCACTGTTGAGGGGGAGTAGGGGCCACTACACTATGGACATGGACTGTGGGTGTATTCAGGTGCAATTAGGAATGGCATTGGGGTCCCTACAATATGGAACCGATGTAGTCTGGACTCCGGTATGATTGGGGTTGGTGGAATGGGTGGGAGATGCCACTGTACCACCAGGACTTCAGGGTCTGTCCCACATGGGAGCGATCGGGGTCGGGGCTTCGGGGTGAGAGTTGCTCCGGTGCATTCATCTCCATGCCAACATGCAAACAGTGCATTCATCCCCATGCCAACATGCAAATGGGCTGGTAATGAGCATGCATAAGGCCCCTTCACACCCTGCATGTTCAATTAGTTCATTTGCATTCCTGGGCTGAATATTGCCCATAGGGGCTGTGGTGCATGCCGGCATGTGCCACGCATTCCCCCAGAAGGTATTCAGTCACAGTTACCCTGGGTGCACTTGACTTGGCAGCCACCTGCACTGTGACTCCAGGGTCACATTTTCAACAGGAACGATGAAGCCTGCTAGAATGAAGTGCAGTGTCACAGGTTTACTGTATGGCAAAAGGGATTAATTCCCTTTGAAATTGCATTGTTTGGTGCAGTAACTCTACTGCAGAATTCTGCAGTGCTGTGCTTCATCCTGGTGGGCTTCACTGTATGCACACCCTGTACCGGTGGCACATTCTCTTTGAATGTTGTATCAGTGCCGACCGGCACGCCCTCTTTGTGCAACACATTGTTCTGCTTGTGCATCGATCCAGCACTTAATATATCCCTAGATGTAAAATATTGTTTTTAGTGCGTTCTGATTTTACACAGTGCAGCATAATATTGTGTAGATGTACAGCCCCACTGAAAATAAGATGCAGTTTCTTCTGTGAGCTATCCAACTTAAATATATAGCAATCAGCAGGCACATTCTAGGAAAACACATTGTAAAAATGTGTAAAAGGAAGACCACATTGAAACTGCCTCTCTACTGATCTGCATTTTGCAAATTCATTCGAAGTAATGGGTAAAAGCATGCCAAAAGCTCTCCACAGCCATATCAGCTCTGATCAGAGTTTGTTTTACCTGGTGATCAGGTTTTCAGTGTCTCTATCAGGAAATCCAGTTGTGTTCTGTGCTGGTCAGGTTTTTGAGACATTTTGAGTGTGCACATACTTTTGAAACATATTTTGTCATATCATTCATTGTTTCAGGTACATGTCCAGATTACAAACAATAGCCCTTTGTTTGTGAAAGCAGTCAACCTGGGAGGTGTAAAGTATGGCCATTAACACCATTAGCACTTACTTAACCTGATCTTTTCCCCACCTTTTGTAACAGTAACAGTGCCAATTGTCTTCCACTTTCATTTGCTGGTAAACATTTTCATCTCTAATAAAATGTAGGCATTTTTAAATGTTATTTTTTTTTCCCTCAAGAAAACAGTATGGGCCCCCAAGTTAAAGTGGCACAGTTTGCACCTAGCTAAGGCTGGCCCTGGGTCGAGCACATAATAGTGACAGGGAATGCTCGCCCCATTAGACAAAAGACATACAGATTACCAGAGCAGTCAAGAGCAGACTTGGTTAAGGAAATACAAATAATGAAAGAAATGGGTATCATAGAAGAGTCAAGAAGTGCTTGGTCATCACCAGTGATGACTGTAAATAAAAGAGAGGAGTGTGTGAGAATATGCCTTGATTTTAGGAAACTTAATCAAGTGTCCACATTTGACAGTTATCCTATGCCCCAGATAGATGATTTTGTGGACATATTGGGAAGTGCCAAGTACTTGTTGAGACTGAGGGTTACTGGCAGATTCCTCTAGCTAAAGAATCTGACAAAACTGCATTTTCCACCTCTGTTGGATTCCATCAGTTCACCACCATGCCATTTGGTTTACTTGGTGCGCCTGCTACATTCCATGGATGTAATTTTATCCCTTCACACTAGCTATTGTGCTGCATACCTGGATGATGTTGTGGTGTACAGTCCAGACTGGAAAAGCCAACTGGAACACCTATGAGCAGTTATCAAAGCTATCAAACATGCAGGTGTGACCATTAATTCTACCAAATGTGTATTGGGCATATGTTTTGGGAAATGGAGAAGTAAAGCCAGAGATTTCTAAGATAGAAGCTGAAGCTCACAGTTCTATCCCTTAAACATAGAAACATGTCAGGTCATTTTTAGGCAGGTGAGTTACTATTGGAAATTTGTTTCCAACTTTGTCCAGTTAGCCACTCCCCTCACTGAACTCATGAAGGAGTGGTTCCCGAATAATGTGAAATGATTCCCAGCATGTCATGAAGTTTTTCAGGCTATCAAGGCTACATTATGTTTAATTCCTGTTTTACAAAGCCCTGACTTTGAGAAACAATTTTGGTTACAGACAGATGCATCAGAGATTGGTCTAGGTGTGGTCTTGAGTCAAAATGTAGATGAGATGGAACATTCCATTCTACATCAGTAGGAAGTTGCATGATAGAGAGAAAAGGTACTCTGCCATTGAAAAGGAATGCCTTGCTGCACAGTGGGCCATGGAGTCCCTTAAGTTTTATTTGCTAGGAGCTGACTTTGTACTTTTAACTGATCAGACTCCACTCTGTTGGCTTAACCAAATGAAGGATACAAATTCCAGAATTACATGGTGGTACCTAGCACTACAGCCATTTAAATTCAAGGTAATACACAATGTGATACTCTGCCTACCTATTTGTCATAATATTGTATTATATTTGTAATATAAATATAAGTTTATTGAATGCTGCCTTACGGATGGCAGCCAGCAGCTTTTAAAGAGGCCTGACCTTTTGACCCCAAAGGCTCCTGCATGCAAAAATAACTGGCTGTCATAAAACTGACCCCGTGAAAACTCTAACTAAAAGCTTCCTTCAAAGGCCAGGTTATCACACCTTGTAAACCATCTCTTTACTTTGATCTATAGGAACAAAGTATGCATTTTATGACCTTTGAGTAAAAGGCCATTTGTTAAATGATTCCTGTTAGCTTTCACACCTGGAAGAGAACTGTTTGTCAGGATGTGTTTTCTGAACATCAAAGGTGAATGCTCTGATCAAAGAGACTGTCATATTTTAATATTGCTATCTTGCAGATTTCCAGTCAGCAGTAAAATGACATCCTTTTGGATACACTTGGTCAGGTTACAAATTAATTACAGGCTAACAGTGACCTCATGAGCTGTGACCTCACAAGATTGGAGGGACATGCTGGATTATTATCACTCTGGTTGAAAGGAGTGGGGACACATCTATCTCTGGACTCCTAAAGGAAGACGCACAGAGTGTGTCTGAACTGAAAAGGCACTTCTGTTAAAAATAGGTAACATCAAACTGGAACTAAGCTAGACTTAGAATTTAAGCACCAGGTGTTTTATTTCTGTAATTTCCAATGTATTTCTGACTGTAAGTATTTATGTTATATGTTCTATGCTTTGTTTGTATTTACTATTTTTTTTTAGTTCCAGTAAACCTTTTGGTTTCCTTAATCCTGCTTGCGTCTTTTCTTTTGTATGTGAAGGCTGAAACAGTATTGGATTATTCTGACAAAAAACTGTTACTAGCTTAAACATGTGTTACTATCTTGCTAAGATAAGAATATACTTTGGTCTCAAACTGAGTCAAAAGGGTAGAATTTTGAACCAGGCTTGGTGCCCACTGGGTGAATTATTGCACTGTATCCCCCAAAGAGAGTGTGCTATCTAAGCATGTTAACTGACTGTGCTAGCGAAGAAGAGTTCATCTTTGACCCCCAGAACTTGAGACTAGTAGGTGATTCAGACCCAAAACAGACAGGAGGGTTACCCTGTTTGTATCCTGTTCACATATTACACTTCAAGGTTTGGCACTGTGGAAGCAGAGGGCCTGATCTGCAGAGTGCATTTGTGACAGATCTGGTTGGCAGAGCTGGGATTTGAAAGTATTTGGTAACATGAGCATTGACAGTCCAGTGTGTTAGATTAATAACTGTAACAGCTCATATGCAAAATAAGGCAGTGTGATTTAAAAAGTAAAGATCTATATCATTGTGCTTACAGTTTAAATTCCCTACCTGTTTCATTTTTTTTGGGTATAAGCTAGTGTAGCCGTAGCTTAGGGAAGAAGATGGCTACCAATACTGTGAGTACATTGCAGACTACCTGAGGCAGTTGTGCCAAGAGAAAGGAGTCCAGCGTGAAGGGCAAGCCAAAAAGCATCTCCTGGAGGCTCTTGTGGCAGCTGATACCCAAGACCTTGAGTCAATCTGTGACTGGAAAGGACTAATTCTTGGGTGTGGATGAGCCAGGATCCAACGCAGTGTCGAGTCCCAGGGAGGAGAACAGCAGGACCAATGCAAGCCAAGAGCCACAGCAGCAGGGGAAGGTCACTAGCATTCTGGAGCCAGAAGGGATCAGGCTGCAAATAGAGCTGTGGAGAATGGAACTGGAGTTTGAACAAAAAAGGTTCAAAGCTCAACAGCGAAGGGAGCTTGAGCAGAGGAAGCTGGAGATGGAAACAGAGGAAAGAAAGCTACAGCATCAGTGAGAGGCTGAAGAAAAAGAAAACCAGCATCCACGAGAGGCTGAGTGAGAGCAGTGAGAGGCTGAGTGAGAGGAGAAAGAGCACCTGAGGAAATTTGAACTGGAGAAGTTACAACTCCCAAGACCAGTGCCAGAGCAGCTAAGTGGCCTGGGAGAAACTGGAACTCCAGGACTGGGTTACAAATTAAATTCTAAATTGATAGCTGAATTTAAAGAGGGGGAAGATATGGATGCATTTTTACATTTCTTTGAAAAAGTATGCATTCAGACAAAAATTCCCAGAGAGTTCTGGAGCTTCCAGCTATCCCCACTACTTACCGGGAAAGCTCAGGACGCATTGGGTCAAATGGACAATCAGGACAGTAATGATTATAGCAATCTCAAAGCTACATTTTTAAAGACATATGATTTAACAGCAGAGGTGTACAGAATTAAATTATTTAAGCTCAGGAGAAGCTCTGACATGAGCTATGAGGAGCTAGCCACTAAACAATGCCAGTTTTTAAAATATTGGTGGGAAGGGATTGAAGCAGACTCTGCAGAGAAAATTGAAAATGTTGTACTGGAACAGTTTTTCTGGGCATGTCCAGTAGAGCTGAAAATGTGGCTAGAGGACTGAGATCCAAAAACAGTGCAGGAGGCTGCCAAACTCTCAGACCACTATGCCAGGAGTAGACCTGCTCTGAGAGGGAATGGGGTGGGCATGGTAGCGCAGAAAGGGAAAAGCATGCCTTCAGGGCAGCTAAAACCCTCCCTGCCTCCTCCAAAACCAGGCAGCCCCAGGTTACAAAGAAAAGATTTGCCTGATTAAAGAAATGAATGTTGGGTTTGCGGACAACCTGGGCACCTTGCCAGGCAGTGTCCAAAAAGGGCAGACAGTGCACAAAATGGTGCTAGGAAAGATGTGGGTTGTTTGTGTGTCCCAGTAAACATGAGGGAACACATACAACCAGTTACATTGAATGGGGTACAGACCCCTGGATTAAGGTACATGGACACAGGGGTGTCCCTAACTTTGGTAAAAGGAGATCTAGTAGAGCCTGAACAGTTTATACCCAATCAATTTGTGACTGTATGGGGATTCACTGGGAAGGAGAAAACACTGCCACTTACCAGTGTTCTCCTGGACTGGGGTGAGACAGGAGAGACTGTGCAAAAAGTTGCAGTAGCAGAGAATCTTGCTTTAGATGTAGTTATTGGGAACAATCTCCAACAGGGGACAGTGTGTGCAGTTACCAGCAGTCAAGCAGCATAAGTAAATTGTAGTTCCCTGGACCCCATCGAAGCCCCTGTGGAAAACACTGGAAGGCTGGTTCCCCAGCCTGTGTTTCCTGATATGGTGAATAATGAAAGGGGTGTATAAATTCCCCAGGTAGCAGTTAACAAAACAGCTACACAGGGTTACTGTAAGGAGGAAGCGGTAGCCCACTGTCTGAGGGTTAAGGATGGCAGTGACCCTGAAGTCCTGAAGCTAGAGCTAGGGACCCAAGTTTAGAAACTGGAGAAGACCTGTCCCATGCCTTGGGAATGTGTAAGGATTTTGTAGGAGCTCAGAAAAGTGATCATAGTTTAGAGAAGCTGAGGGCTTGGGCAGACTTTGACGGAGCACAGGGGGGAGATGGGAAACAAAGTTTGTTGGGACAATGGGCTGCTGTATATGCAGGATGTAAAGACAGAGGGAGGGGTGATGGGCAGGCAGCTTGTCCTTCCCCAAGGGTACCGTGAGTGGTTGCTTAAGATTGCTAATGATAGTCCCATGTCTGGTCTTCTGGGAATCTCACACATTATGCAGTGAGTGGCACAGAATTTCTTTTGACCCAACTTTACCCAGCAGGTGAAGGAGTATTGCAAGTCAAGTCTTGTCACCGGTGCCAAGAAATAGGGAATGCGAGTAACAAAACCTAAGCTGCACTAATTCCCTTGCCTATAGTGCAGGAGCCATTCCAG
The DNA here is from genome assembly GCA_016271365.2 of Neoceratodus forsteri. Lineage (NCBI taxonomy): Eukaryota > Metazoa > Chordata > Ceratodontiformes > Ceratodontidae > Neoceratodus > Neoceratodus forsteri. Next base: position 1,307,445,770 of record CM057458.1, read on the forward strand.
AGGGTAGGAATGGATATTATGGGGCCATTGAATACCCACAGCTCCTCTGGGAAAAGGTTTATCCTAACCTTGGTGGATTATGACCTCAGTAGCCTGAGGCAGTTGCCCTATCCTCACTGAGGACAGAAAATGGCAGATGCCTTGCTAGGGATTTTCTCCAATGTTGGGTTCCCACAGGAGGTTGTCATCAATCAAGGGGGTGCCTTCATGTTGGACCTGATGAAATGTTTGTGGGAGAAGTGTAGGGTGGTGCAGAGATGCACAACACCTTATCACCTGCAAGCCAGTGGGCTTATGGAAAGATTCAACGGTACCCTTAAATTGATGCTCCAAGCATTTGCTGAACAGCATGGGAGGGACTATGATAAATACCTTCCCCACCTGTTGTTTGCTTACAGGGAGGTGCCCCAAGAGTTGACAGGGTTTTCCCCTTTTGAGCTCATATGAACGCAGAGTACGTGGGGCCCCTAGACTTGATCCAGGAGGACTGGGAAGGCAAGCATGCCACCCTGGGATTTTCCTTAGTGGATTATTTCCATTAGTTCATGGAAAAGCTGAAGGAGCTTAAGGAACAGCCCAGAGCAACCTGGCAGCTGCCAAACAAAAATAAAAGGTGTGGTATGACTGCAGAGGCAGAGCTCACTCATACACTGTGGGTCAGGAGGTCATGGTCCTAATCCTGGTCCAGAAAGATAAGCTGCTGGCCAAGTGGGCAGCACCATATAAAGTAGTCAGACAGGCGAATGATGTAAACTACATTGTAGAACTACCTGACTGGAGACATACCTAATGAATGTACCATGTCAACATGATGAAGCCATATGGTAATAGGGCTGACATGGTCTTTGCAGTGTGTAGTCCTGGGGAGGGGACAGATGAAGGAGACCCCCTTTTGGACTTGCTGGAAAAAAGCAAGTGGGAGTCCTGTGTAGAGGTGATTAAAATGTCACTCCAGTTGACCCTGGACCAGATCCAGGAAGTAAGGGAGGTTTTAGCAGACTTTGCCCCATTGTTTAGCACCAAGCCTGGACTAACGCTCTCAGCAACACACAATGTGGAGACAGGGACGCAAGCACCCATAAAGTAGATGGCATATCGGGTGTCAGAGGCTGTTTAAAAGGACAGTAGGAGGGAGGTGGAGGAAATGCTGGATTTAGGGGGTAATCCAAAAATCTCACAGCCCCTAGGCCTCTCCCATAGTCCTTGTTCCCAAGTCAGATGGCTGTACTCATTTTTGTGTGGACTATCATGGACTCAGTGCAGTCACAAAGTCAGATGCCCACCCAATGCCATGGATGGATGAACTCCTAGACAAATTGGGAAGGGGAACCTAACTTACCACTATTGACCTGACAAAAGGGCATTGGCTGGTAGAGTTAACTGCCAGAGCTAGGGAGAAGTCATCCTTCATCACTCCGATAGGGTTATTTAAGTTTAAAGTAATGCCTTTTGGAATGAAGAATGCTCCTGCCACCTTCCAAAGGTTGATGAACCAGGTGTTAAATGGTGTTGGGGAGTATGCCATGGCATACCTGGATGACATTGCCATATTCAGTACCAGCTAGGAGGAGCACCTGGCCCACCTCAGGAAAGTGCAGGGCAGGATACAGAAGGCCAGGCTCACTGTAAAAGCAGAGAAGTGCCAGGTGGCCATGGCTGAGGTGGTATGCCTTGGGCACATAATAGGCTGGGGACAGCTCCATCCCAACCAAGCAAAAATTGAGGCAATCAAGGCATGTCCCAGATCTGAAGCAGGTTCAGAGTTTTCTAGAGACAGCAGGGTACTATAGGAAAGTTGTACCAAACTACAGTGCCCTGGCCACTCACCTATCAGGCCTGTTAAAGAAAAGGATTCCAAAAAGGATTAACTGGGAACCAGCCTGTGAACAAACCTTTACATGACTAAAGGAGGCACTGTGCAGTGCTCCTGTATTAGCCAATTCAGACCATAGTAAACCCTTTGTGGTTCAGACTGATGCCTCAGATGTGGGTATTGGGACATTGCTTAGTCAAATGTCTAACCAAGGGAACGATCACCCAATAGAGTGCCTCAGTAAGAAGTTACTTCCCAGGGATCAGGCTTACTCTACAGTGGAAAAAGAATGTCTTGCCATGGTGTGGGCACTAAAGAAGTTAGAGCCATACCTATATGGCAGCATTTTGAGGTACAAACAGATTACAACCCCCTGGTTTGGCTGGCACAAATGGGTAAAACAAATGGTAGGCTGTTAAGATGGAGTTTTGCCTTGCAGGGTTATGACATGACTGTCTCACATAGGGCAGGGGCAGCAAATAAAAATGCAGATGGGCTATCACATCAGTTTGAGCAGTGAACATAATCTGGGAAACTCATACCATGCTGAGGAATAAATTCCCTCAAGTTCAGTCTAGGAGGGAGGATTGTGATACTGCCTACCTGCTTGTCATTATATTGTATCATATTTGTGATATAAATATATGTTTATTGAATGTTTGCTTAGGAAACGGCAGCCAGCAGCTTTTAAAGAGGCCTGACCTTTTGACCCCAAAGGCCCCTGCATGCTGAAACTGCTGGCTGTTGTAAAACTGACCCAGTAGAAACTCTAATTGAAAGATTCTTTCAAAGGCCAGGTTATCACACCTTGTAAACCATCTCTCTACGCTGATCTATAGGGACAAAGTATGCATTTTATGACCTTTGAATAAAAGGCCATTTGTTAACTGATTCCTGTTAGCTTTCACACCTGGAAGAGAACTGTTTGTTAGGATGTGTTTTCTGAACATCAAAGGTGAATACTCTGATCAAAGATACTGTCATATTTTAATATTGCTATCTTGCAGATTTCTAGCCAGCATTAAAATGATGTCCTTTTGGAAATACTTGGTCAGGTTACAAATTAATTACAGGCTGACTAACAGTGACCAAATGAGCTGTGACCTCACAGGATATTAGGAACATGCTGGATTATTATCACTCTGGCTGAAAGGAGTGGGGACACATCTATCTCTGGACTCCTAAAGGAAGACACACTGAAAAGGCCCTTCTGTTAAAAATAGGTAACATCAAATTGGAACTAAGTTAGACTTAGAATTTAAGCACCGGGTGTTTTGTTTCTGTAATTTCCAATTTATTTCTGACTGTAAGTATTTATGTTATATGTTCTATGTTTTGTATGTATTTACTGTTTTTTTTAATTCCAGTAAACCATTTGGTTTCTGTAATCCTGCTCGAGTCTTTTCTTTTGCATGTGAAAGCTGAAATAATATTGGATAATTCTGACAAAAACTGTTAAGAACTTAAAAGTGTGTTACTATTTTGCTAAGGTAAGAATATACCTAGGTCTCAAATTGAGTCAAAAGGGTAGAATTTTGAACCAGGCTGGGTGCCCACTGGGTGAAGTATTGCACTGCATCCCCCAAAGAGTCTGTGATATCTGAGCCTGTCAACTGGGTGTGCTAACAAAAAAAAGTTCATCTTTGACCCCTGGACTAGAGACTAGTAGGTGATTTGGACCAAAAACCGACAGGAGGGATACCCTGCTTGTCTCCTGTTCACATATTGCACTCTGAGGTTTGGGACTGTGGGAGCAGAGGGCCTGGCCTGCGGGTGCGTTTGTGACAAACAAATCCAGAAAAGAGAATATCAATGCTGATTTTCTGTCAAGATATGGATCGGGAATTGAGAATTCAAAAGGTTGAAAAAAATTCAGAAGGTTGAAAAAAAGTGAATTTAAACTTCTCTGTTTACTATAATGCACATGCACTGAACTGTAAAGGTTATAAGCGGATGTTAAAAAAGTAGTAATAGAAAGTTTTGAAAACCTGTTTTTATAATAGGTTTCCTCTTAAAGAAGGGGGTATGTGAAAGGGTTAAATAAGACCCTGTCCCATTTGTTAAGCAGAAAGAGTTAAACACAAGGATCTGCTCTGTCCTCTCCTTTTCTATCTCTTGTCTGTCTGGTTGGCCAACCAAATGTTCTCATGAGACCTAGGAATTTATCACTCAGATGGTCTTGTGATTCTCCACCTCTCACTATCTGTCTGCCTTCACTTGTTGTTTCTGCCTTTTCTTTCCCCTTTACGTATTTGCATTTATAAAAACATATGTGAATGTTTGTGTGAAACTGTAAGTGATACTGGGATACCTTAGTTTAAAACTGTATATCGTTATACTGTTGAAATGATTGCAAAAAAGCTATTTGGAATTTAGGAGGTTAACCTTGACATGCAACACAAACTCTTTTGCAGAGTTGTCAACAAGAGGCCAGTTCTGGGACATTATGTTCTATTTTGTTGCACCTGCAAGGAAAGAAACATACAACGTTTTGGTCTCTTAGCGACCTCAGCATGCAGAAATAAGAGCAGCAATTCTTTTGCTAGAGAGAGAGAGACTGAGAAATTGAAACATGGAATTGGGGTTATCTTCAGATGAAGGACTTTGTTTTCTCTGTTTGTATTGCCTTTGTAAATAGTTATATTGATTAATTTTTATTTTACTGTTATTGGAAAAGAATAAAATGCTACTTGTGAATTTTATATCTGCTCCTGGTCTTCCTATGCTTCCTGACCTGTGCCTTAATGACAGAAAGTATATATATATATATATATATATATATATATATATATATATATATATATGTGTGTGTGTGTGTGTGTATACATATATATATATATATATATATATATATATATATATAAAATAAATCTTTCAAAGCAAATTCAATAGTTTTCTAGTGTGGCATATACGTAGGGATAAGCCAGCAGCACACTGTCCGGAGTTGCACTGCCATAGCATAGAGGAATATGTTCGGTAGACATATGCCTGATTTCTATCCCCTTCATGGATGGTTGCAGTGTTGAAATGTCTGCAATAACATAGGCTTTAAAAAAGTCCATGGAGAAATACAAAATGTAGACATGGTAGGAGCAGAGCAGTATGTTGGGGATGTGCTACCTGTGCCACTTGAAGGTTATAATATAATGCTCATGGCATTTCCCTTCCCTCCCCAGTGCTGACTGACCTCCTTTCACCAGTCCCTCCAGTCCTATAATTCCAGCACTCTTAGGATTTATCTTCATCCAGCTCTTCCCCCAGGGCTTGCCCCCCTTCCCCCTGATGGGGTTTGCAGGGTCCCCAAGTCCTCACTGGAACCAGGATCCAGTTCACACAGATGTTGCCTGACAGTTGGGTATAAGGTCTGTGGGGGATCAATGTCATCCTGCCAGTCAGTGCGATTTTTCAATATCTTTTGCAAAAGGCATGGCATGCGCTGGTGCCGTGGTGTGTGTTGCATGTTCCTGTGCACCGTACGTCAGCGCATGTGACACCCCTCCAGCCTCCTTAGGCAGTGCCAGGTGCCTTTCACCATAGCTTCTGATAGGGGCTATGCAGACACCAGGCCCTGCAAACCCCTCCCTCCTGGAGGAGGAGACCAGTCCTCTGGATGATTGATCCTCTTCCCCCAGCTAGCACTCTGATGCCCCCAGCTTGCTACTGAGTTCAAGTTGCTGGCATCACGAGCAGTAGCTCTACCACTGCATTGATGGGCCAGTGCATGACATTTTTAACTGTGACAAGACAGACTTGTTTTCATGTGTAATGGCCAGGGAACTATGACATTCAAAAGTGTAAACCCACGTGGCCCCCAAGAAAGGAACATAGACTTTTTGTTCTGTACTGCTGCAATGACAGGCACAAAAAAACTAGATCTAGTGACTGTAGGCAAATTCATCCAACTATGGTGTTTCAGGAATGTCCACCATCTGCCTGTTGTAGATTGGACCTGTTGTAGAGTGTGGATGGCAGGAAATCTATTCACCGAGTGATAAAGGGCATGAGACTGCAGGCTGTGCCGTAGAAAAGTTGCACAAATTCTGAAGACCTTTACTGGCCACCTGGATGTCCAAAATTAAAAAACATGAACTATTTTTTACCCTCAACACAACCTGCCTCATTCTGCCCTTAAACCAGGGCATAACTGATTTGTTTAACCAGCACTACATAAGGGACTTGAGTGCGAGGGTAATCAAAATGTTGAACAGGTGTGCTGATTTGACAGCCTCTGCCTATGAGAAAAACAAAACCCCCCAAAAAAAATCACTGCTTGATGCTGTCCAATACTTGAAGCAGAAGAGCTAACAGAGCCAGAAGGGGAAAGTTTGGCTCCATTGGGAATGCCGGATGATGAATTTATTTATTGATATAAAATGTGGGTAACCAGGAAAGGCACGCTGAGCTGAGGCTTATTTCCAGGTGTGACCTGGGACGGGGGGGGAGGGGAGAGGGAGTACAGACATGAAGACTGATAACAAACATCAAAAGTGCAATTATACAAAAGACATTGTTAGTCAAGGCAGGTGGGGTTTCTCCACTTGACCTAGAACATGAAATCTCACATTGAAAGAAAAAAAACAGTACATGGATTCTTTACATTACAGCAAAACAAAAACGAGCAAGAATGTGTGAGAAAATATATACCTCGGAGAATAGAGTTCTGGATTGCAACCAAAATTACAGAAGGACCAGAGAGGAGGGCAGAAGGTTCAAGATGGGGAGTGACACGTACACAGAGTAACAGGAATAAGCCTTAGCAGGCATCTTAAGGCATGGAGAGAGAGGTGGAGAGCTGCAGGGAAGAAGGGAGCAGATTTCAGAGGGAAGGAATATGATAGGAGAAGGCGGCTTGCCCAACACATGAGTGAGGATGGGGAATGGCCAAGGTGCGAGAATCCCTGGAGCACAATGAGTAAGGAGGGAGTGGGGAGAGTAGTGAGGAGATAGGAGGGAAAGGAGTCAAAGCAGTAAAGGAGGTACAGTGGGCCTGGCAACATAGAGGGAAAGGAAGGATGGAAAGGGAGAAATAGAGAGAGCAGTGGTGAGTGTGGAGTGGAAAGGTGGTGGTAAAATGATAGAAGGTATTGCAGAGGGTGTCCAGTCAGACAATAAAAAAGGAGGGAGTGGTGCCATATACCACATCAGCATAGTCAAAAACTGGGAGTTTCGTCCTGGTTACCAGCTCTAGGTGAACCTGAAGGGAGAGCCAGTCCTTGTTATTGTGAAAGGCGCAGAGTTTTGAGCAGAGTTTGAAGTGGATGGCATCTATAAGTCAAACTTACTATCAAGCCAGACTCCCAGGTACTTGAAGGTGGAGATGCCCTTGAGAAGGGTACCATCCAAAATGGAGAAGACAGGGGACAGCTAGAGCCTTACCAGCTTCTGGCAGGAGCCAAAGGTTATGGACACAGTCTTCTTGGTGTTAACCTGAGCTGGCTGTCTTGGATCCAGTGCAGCACATTATGGAAGTCATGCTGGAGAGGGTCCTTAACAGCTGGAGTTGATTGGCCAGAAAAATAGATCACCGTGTCATCCACTTACATGTGACTATGCAAAGAGACGTAGGCTGAGGGGAGGTCATTTAGGAAAATTGAGAGAAGGACTGAACCCAAGATGGAGCCCTGTGGGACTCCAGCATGGTTGGGAGGGGCAAAACACTGCCCACTTGAACTGACTGTCGATGATCCAGAAGGCACAAGCAGAACCAGCCTACTGTGGAAGCTGACAGTCCAGCAGAGTTAAACTTATCCAGTAGAAGTGGGTGGGACACAGAGTCGAAAGCTTTGGCTAGATCGATGAAAATGGCTGGTGTGATGTGTCCTTGATCCATACCAGAGAGGATAAAATCAGTAAAACAGCAGGGATGAGATGGTGGAGTGGGTCTTACTAAAGGCCAACTGGAACATGAGAGAAGTTTAGAGGAGGAAAGGAAGTCAGCAAGCCTACAGTAGACTATGGATTCTTGAAGTTTAGCAAGGGAGGGGGAAGAATGAAGTTTGACAGAAGTTACCCAGGGAGGAGAGATCAGCCCCTTTGTGCAGGGGTAGAACCTTGGCAACTTTCCAGGCCTGAAGAACAGCACTGAGAGAAAAGAAGAGATTCAGAAGGTTAGAGAGTGGGAGGGCAATAGCAGCTGCAGAGATTTGAAAGAGTTTGGGGTCCAAACCATCAGGGCTAGACTTGGGTTAAGTGACATAATTGCGAGGAAGACTTCCTGGAGATGTGCTACTTGGGAACATAGAACAAACATTATCAAAGAGACCTGTTGTTCAATGTAGTGGGAGTGCTTAGCCAAATGTTCTTAGCAAGTACACCTGAGGACTTGGACGAAGAGGATGGTGAGAAAAAAGAACCCAAGCAGTCTGTAACTTGTAATGATGTTGAACACAACAGGCCCGATTTTCAATGATGGGTGCAAGGCTTGTATACAGCTCAGCATCCAGCACAAATCCTGGTACATCTGAATCCAAGGTGCTGCCACAACTTGCGCACTGTTTTATAACAAGGATGCAAGTTGCTACATTTTCCACATTTTATGGCAGCTTGCACCAAACCTTTGGCACAAGCCCTGTAAAAGGGGTACCTGTTAGACGCAAAGTTAGACCTGGGGGAGCTGGCCTAACTCAGCTGCATTCACCGCAATGGATTTGAGGCATGGGGTTTTGCAGCAATCATCTTTGAAAATCCTGCTTGCAGCACAGTTTGTTGCAAGTCATCACTTGCGAGTAACTCTCATCTGCAAGTCCATTGTGATGGCTGCAACATGTTTGAAAATCAGGTCCATCCAGTTAACACTGCAGTGTGTGGTGGAATAGCATGCTAGTATTGAATCTAAGTAGGTACTCTTGAGGCCACCAAGAAGATGTGGGAGCAGTATGCAAGAACCAAGACTTACCACAGTTTAAAACTTGACTACCAAAAAAAAAAATTATAAAAATAACAAAGATAAAATTAATACAAAGTAAAGCACAAGTACTGTACTGAAAGCATAAAAGCTCCTCCTGTCTACTCTATACCCCTGACATGACTCAACAGTGCTTAACCAGCATGTAAAAAACAAACAAAATGAAATTAACAAAAACTTAAATGGTAAAATAACAAAAAGTATGCACCAAGCACTATGCCATTTTAGGGATACAGTGAAATAAACTGCTACTGTTACAGCATGGTTTAGACAGCAAACACCGTCCTGCATACAGTACTGTATGTAACAGAATACAGAGCATAAGTTATAGGTAGCACCTGTTATACTAGATAAAAAAAAACACTGCATGAAGGTGTTCAAGTATAAGCAGGTCTGACTATACTGAGGTTCTGGTGAAACTAGAAAATGTTGCCACCGAATAAAACTAGAAGATGCCTATAATCTTTTGTTCTGAAAACAGGTAGGATGAAACCTTTTGCCTAATTTCATTGCACTGCTGTTTTAAAAGGAAAGCAAAACTTTGTTTAATCAACCAGTGACATTGTTTAATGAAATGCATTTAAACTCTAATTTTAAAAATGTGTTATGGGGCGCTAATGAGCAGCGGGGGCGCTAATGAGCAGCTAAGAAGCAGGATGTATATCCCTCGAGCTCCGCACCCCAGAAACCCAAATAAACTATTTTTTTACTTAAGTATAGGTTAGAACCATCAGATATTGATATATAAGTGGTTAGTGCTGCAAAATGATGGATGGTTATCTTACCAGTACGCCGGGAAAACCCACAAGAAATGCCGGAAAAAATCCAAAGAAGCAGCCGACTGGGCCCATGCCAGAAGTCACAGGCCCAATATCCTTCTCGGCAGCAGAGCTAACAGTATTGGGGTGGGAGGTGACGGCACAGATCTTGGCTGCACCGAATCCCTGTCTGGAAAAGTTAGAGAACAAAATAGAGGTGAAGCTACAAGAAATAGCTGAAAGAACAGCAGCACACGGGGAAAGACTGACAGAGGTGGAGGATCGCACATCTAGAGTGGAGGATGCGGTACAACCATTGCAGGAGAAGATAGTCATGCTGGAGAGGGAGCTGGAAGACCTCAGGGAGGCTCTTGATTATCAGGAAAATTATTTTAGATGCACTAACATGCGTCTACGAGGGCTCCCTGAAGGTCAAGAAGGAATGGATATAATGAAGTTCTGTGCTGAGCAACTACCGAAAGTGCTGAAGTTGCAGCCTAAAGGGGGAAAGCACAAGACTGAAAGGGTGCAAAGAGCTGTACTGCCAAAGCCAGGACCGGGTCAGCCCCCTAGAAGCATCGTGATCCGGTATCATAACTTTCAGGATCGAGAAGCAGTGATCAAAACCTTTAAGCTAAATTAGCCAGTCAAAATAAATGGGGTGAGAAATCATGTCACACAAGATTACTCGACCAGGCTACTCAAGAAACAACGAGTATTTGGTGCTGCGATGGCCCAGCTGAGAGAGATGCAGATGGAACACTTCATATCTATCCAGCCACCCTGAAGATAAAACATGAAGGAGCAGTGTATTCGTTTTGGGAGGTGGAGAAGGCAAACATCTTTGTAAGTGAGCTTAAAAAGAAAGTAGGCTGAGGATAATGGCGATCTGATGGAGGAAGTAAGAAGGACTAGAGACACTGACAGTTTCGCTGGTTGGGGGTGATACCCCATGTTTAATTTTGTTTTAAATTTTCATTGTTAAAGTTGATGGACCTGGGAGAGCTACGGCTGTCTTGGCCTATGTTGGTGGCCGAATGGGGACTTAATAGAAGCCTTCGATGGCGTAATGGAAGCATGGAGGAGGAAGGGTGATGAAGCGTGGAGAGACATCCAGAGAGCGCTTTCTGCAAGGTAGGCCAGGAGGAGTGCTTGGTGGCTTGGGCTTAGCGTGTATATTGTTTTAATCACGTGGCCTACTCTACTAACCTCCGACTGGGCCAGTCATTGAATCGAAGTTCTACAAATTAACTGGGCTGTGGGGGTTGTTAAGTGGTGGGAGGGGGGTACGCATTGGTCACAGGCAGCAATAACAGAGGGTCAAGTCGAGCTGCTAGGAGCCGGATTCAAGCAACAGGAAGTTATAATTGTATTATGTTGGGGTTTTTCTTTTCACAAATGGTACCTCATTATGCCATAAAAGAGACAGGTTTCAATCTGCTATATGTAACGTGGTCTCTGGGGGGGATGAGGGGAGGTAGCTGCTCAGTCAGCAAAGAATGTGAGGTGTAGCCATGATGGCAGATAGCGGGAGTGATAAAAGAGGATCGAAGAGGGGGATGGGGGGCTTATGGTGGGAGAGGGTAAGGTATATAGAGTTTAGTAGTATGAATAATGCTGGGAAGGGGGAATGAGGGGGTGATTATGGTATGGGGGTAGAGATAAGAGTAATCAGGGTTCACAAAAAAGAGACAGGAGCAGAAGGATTTGCACTGAACTAAAAGCTTCTGATATGGTTGCTGCAATGGTGAAGGCCATGGATGGGGGTTTCATGTCGGAGCATAAACTGTTAGTAAGGGGAAGGGTGAGCTTGAGGAGGTTTGGGAAAAGAAAAAGGAAGAGGGAAAAATTAAAAGGGGCAATGGTGAGAAATGATCTGGTGGTACAATCCTGGAATGTGCGGGGCTTCTCCTTCCTGATTAAGCGGAGTGCCGTCCTAACAGCTTTAAGAAGGGCACAAGTGCAGGTAGCTCTCCTGCAGGAAACGCACCTGACACTGGTGGAGCATGGGAAACTTGAAAGGGGCTGGTAGGAGCCTGCTACTCATCTTCTTTTAACTCTCATAAGCAGGGAGTGGTGGTCTTGGTACATAAAAATTTGCCTTTACAGGTTACAAAAGTACTTATGGATCCAAGGGAGGGCAGATATGTCTTTGTAATTGGGACTCTCCATGGCGTGAAAGTCACATTCGGGAGTATATACGCACCAACAAATTTAGACTCTGAATTTTATAATAGTATCCTGATTATACTAGTAAAAGAACACTTTGAAAATGTAATTATGGAGGGGGACTTTAACTGTACACCTGATGCTACCCTCGATCACTCGGAGGGGAGGGGACGCAGGGACCCCTGTATTAGAAAATGGAGGGAGGGAACAGCAGAATTGAATATGGTGGATGCCTGGAGAATGGCATAGCCACAGGATAAGGAGTTTACTTTCTATTCCAATCCACACAAAACGTGGTCAAGGATTGATCATGTTTATGTAGCGCTGAGTTGGTATGAAAAGCTGAGAAAGGTGGCACATGGGCCTATACAGATTTCAGATCATCCAGGGGTGGTGGCGTCCTTTCAATCTCCGAGTGAGAGGGGGGGAAACACAGACATGGAGATTCCCTACTTATATGTTAGGAACATAAGAATTTCAGGACTATTTGAAAGAAGAATTTAAATTCTTTATGGATACAAATGCACCAACTGCCACTTCCAAACAAATATTGTGGGATGGTGGTATGGCTTATATGAGAGGGGCAATTATAGGCTTTATGGCAAAATAGAAAAAGAACAGATTGGAAAAGCAGAAAGCCCTTCAGCAGAAGCTGAGGATATTAGAGGGGAGGGTGGCAAGGGGAGAGGGGGGTGAGGAAATGAGGCAGGAGTTGGTGACAACCAGACAGACATTAAACACCCTTTTGTTGGATGAAGCTCGAAAGAAGCTATACTATCTGAAACACAGGATATATGAATGGTGAAACAAGCCGGGGTCATTGTTGGTAAACCTTGTGAAGGGTAGAAAGGGCACGGTGTATATTTTGGGCATTAAAAATAGAAGAGGGCAGGTTGCTAATAAATGTGAAGAGATAAGGGAGATAGTTAAGAAAGATTATGAAACCCTTTATAGAACAGGTGGGGAAGGAAAGGAAGGAGATATGCGAGAATTTCTGGATAAGTACCTGTTGCCTCAAATAACAAAACAGCAACAAGAGATGTTAGACAAGGAGATTACCAAAGAGGAAATTACTCTAGCTATTAATGCACTGAAGCCTGGGAAAGCCTGTGGCCCAGACAGGCTGCCCACAGAATACTACAGATTGCTAAAGGAAGACGTAAAGGAGGTTATGTGGGAACTATTCAGGGAGAGAAGAGAGAGTGGGGAGTTGCCTGCAACATGCAGCAATGATATGATGTGTGTGATTCCCAAACCAAATAAAGATCTAATGGAACGTACATCATATAGACCCATATCCCTTCTAAATTGTGATACCAAGTTATATGCTAAAATTCTGGCCACCAGATTGGAGGGCATCCATCTCGACCTGATCCATCTGGATCAAACTGGGTTTATAAAGGTAGGCATTCCTATCATAACGTCAGAAAGGTCCTTAACATCCTAGAGCAAACTAATAGACCTGGGGGGGGGGGCGGCTGTACTGTCCATGGAGGCTGAAAAAGTGTTCGACAGGATTGAATGGCCATGCCTGTTTGAAATATTAGAACGATTTGGATTGGGAGAGAACTTTGTTAGAATGGTGGGAGCATTATATTGGATGCCCAAAGCTGCAGTGTTGGTCAATCGGAACCTGTCAGAACAGTTTACACTGCATAGGGGGACGAGGCAGGGATGTCCTCTCTCCCCTTTGCTATTTGCAATGGCGGTAGAACCACTGGTCATAACTATCAGAGAAGACCCAAGAATACAAGGGGTGAAAGGGAAAAGTGGAAGGCAGCATAAAATTACATTGTATGCTGATGATATGATGCTATACCTGACGAAGCTTCCTCAGTCCATGCCGGCTGTGCTGGAGGTTATCTCACATTTTGCTATGTTCTCTGGATACGAATTGAATTTGGGGAAGTCTGAAATTGTGTTTCTAGGAGAAGGGGGGGGGGTGAAGGAGGAAATACTTGGGACCTGCGGAGGGTACATTCGTATTTCACTTACCTGGGGGTTAAAATAGGAAGGGACCTCCGATCACTATACAAATTAAACTATAGCCCACTACTGAGGTCAGTGAGAGAGGACTTGGGTAGATGGAGGACCTTGCCCCATATCATGGCTGGGATGCATTAATCTACTTAAGATGAATATTCTTCCTAGAGTGTTATACCCACTACAGATGCTGCCCATAGGGCTAACAGGGAAAGATATAAAATAATTTGAAAAAGAGTGTTCTAAATTCATTTGGCAAGGGAAGAAGCCAAGGGCTAGCCTAAATAAATTTAAAGCAGACCAAGCTAGGGGAGGACTAAACTACCCAGATATGAAGTTGTACTTTTGGGCAGCGCAAATGAGGATTATTAAAGACTGGGTGTATAGGCCGAAGGCGTGCAGTTGGATGGATCTGGAGGAGAAGGGATATGGGGTCCGGATTTCTTCTTTCTTAGCTGAAGGGGGTAGAAGAGTGCTGTGGAAAAGAAGGATTCTAATGTCTTAGTGAATGGTGTAATAGATAGCTGGGAACAAATTAAAAAACTGACAGGGCACCAAAAGGGAGAATCATTCATATTACCACTAGTTGGGAATCCCTTCTTTGTTCCGGGGGTAGGGGACCCTTCATTTCGGATTTGGGAAGAAAGAGGAATACTGTGCCTTAATTATGTAAGAAAGAGCATGGGGGTCTACCTATTCAGTGAACTTAGACAGGGATTTGGCTTACCGACTCACCATTTGTTTAGATATTTCCAGGTGAGGAAATATGTTCAAGATATTAAGAAACAGAGGGAGCCGGGGTCTAAGGTCCAAGCGCTTGAAGAGTTGCTACAGCAAGTCAAGCAGAGACCCGTAGGTACTATAAGGAAGGCTACTTACCTTCTACGATTCCAATGGCCAGACATGACAGCTAAAACTAAGCACCTCTGGCAGAGGGATTTGGGAAACACACTAACAGAGGAATAGTGGTCCTTAATGAAAGGGATACATCAGGGGCTTCTATTATGTAATAAATATAAAGAGACAGCATATAAATTTGTACACAGGCTGTATATCCCACCAGTGGCAGTTAATAGATATAATTCAGCAGTACCGGGTATTTGCCAGAGGAGTGGTACTGCCTTGGGTACATATATTCATTCATTTTGGGCATGCCCGATGCTCCAGTCCTTCTGGGAGGAGGTGGAGGAAGAATTGGCAAATATGAAAGGGCATCACATTAGAGTAGATCCACTCCTAATGTTGTTCGGCATAGATGACATGCACCAGGATGAATGGGAGGTGTTGGAGAGATGGGTGAGAATACTCCTGGCATTGGCAAGGCAGTGTATTCTAAATACATGGGTGTCTGGAGATAGGCCCACAACTAGGCAATAGAGAAACCTAGCATGGGATGCACTGCAGCTTGAAAGTTTTACATACAAAGCTAAAGGACATGAAAATCAGTTTATGAATGTGTGGGCACCTTATTGGCACACTATGAACCCCATGGAGCAGGAAGTGTTAAGATGATTGCAAGGGTTAAGGGAGCAAGGGAGTAGGGGGGGCAATATTAGGATGCTATAAGACAGTAAAAAGAATTCATGGACTGTTTGATGCTCTCTGTAGTCTAAGGATAGTTGAGACTAGAAAGCAATAAAAGGAAAAGAAGCTAAAGAAGCAATGTATCAGATGCTGTAGAAGTAAATCTTTATATAGTAGATGAAGTGAACCCTTGATTAATTGGGGTAGGGGATGGGGAGAGGGAAGGGGAATGGGGGGAGGAGGGGGGTCTTACACATGGGATGGTGGGACCTGGATGGTGGGGGTGGTTGGGGTGGGTTTCTCTCTTCTTCTTCTCTCCTAATATTATTGTATTTAAAAGTTAAGTAATAGGTACATGTACCTGCTATGATGTATATGTAGTAGGTCTGCAACAATAATATTGAAATCAACTGGAAAAGTATAATGGATGTAAAAGAGAAAGACCTGTAAGTCCTAGAAAAGGAATGCTATGTGTCTGTTGAGATGAGAGCTGTTGCTTTTGTTATGGTTTGAATAAGACAAACTACTAAAAAGTTTATGCAAACAAAAAGTGTGTTATAACTACTTATTACATCCTGTTTTGCTTTTACTACATGGTGGTTATACATGTAGTTAATTCTGGGTAGCCCCTAAAAAAGGGATTGTTAGTCCCAGTGGGCCTACCATCAACAGAATTCAAACAATAAATAAGATTTGGGAAACAAATAGTACTATTTGCTGTAATTGTGTATTTTTAAGAACTCATATTTTCAGACGTGCAATTAGGGGGAAATGCATAGTTTTAGACAAAATCAAGAAAGCAAAACTGCGTTAGAGTCTGAAACAATTTTGGAAAAATTGCAGAAATGTGAAATCAGTAATTTTGCTCTATTTTGCAAGTGTATTCAAATTTAGTTTACCCTGCACAGTGGTGCTGTGCAGTTAATGATACAGTTGCTTCATGAGTAGTCCAGAAGGTCGCTAGTGAGGCATGCTATAGGTCTGGAACACTGCTTATCACTAAGCACCTCTTTTGTTGTATGCCACTCATGAAATAAGCTATAGATCTGGCACAGTGAGTGCCCTATGTTCATCATGTGGAGTCAGGCAAAAAGTAAATCTGTCTGTTATACATCTTTTTTTAAAAAGTAAGGTCATAAATTCAAAAAAAACTATGTTAATGCATCTATTAAGAAACCCAAAGTGTAACAAGTAATTAAATGAACAAAAATGATGGTTAAATACCTCTGGATCCTTGATGAATCTGTGGTGTGGTGTTTTTCAGGGTCTGTGAGCATGCGATGTAGTGTTGGCATTACCCTAATATTGGCACTGTCTTGTCAAACAAAGTGAAAATAGTGACAGCAATGCTCATATAGAGGCTGCCGACATTTGGGTTATGCCAGCACTGCAAAGCATGAGTGTTCAAAGCCTGAGTAAGATTGCTGCAGCCCTCGTGCACAGTTTTCCTTACACTCAATCTATTTCTTGAAAGCTGTCATTCAACTTGTTTTTGTGCACTAAAACTGAAACATGTCCCATCCCCCATGCATTTATTTCTTTTTTTCCCTGTTCTCCTCTTTGCCTCAGCTGGCCCGCTTCTTCTTAGCTACTCCTCCAGCCCTGTCAGTCATCATCTCTGGGGCTTGTAAGCCTGCTGCCTTGTAGTGGCCCTTGGACCCCCCCACTACCACCGTGGCAGAGCTTCCCAGGTTCCCCAGGCCCAGGAGGAGACAAGGTAATGGATGTGTCAGTGGACAGCCCAGTGGATGATGTAGGGGAATGGGGCATCATCCCACAATGACTTCAACTTTTTCCACTACTTTCTCCCCTTGGGTGCCCCATGGGCAAGGACTGAGCAGACGCATGTGTGTGCATGCATCCCAGGCAGGAGGCACCTTCCCACCCTTTGTGGCTCTGTTGGTACCACCACCCATTGTCACCGGGGTGGCAGTATTGCAGCTGAGCCAGGAGACCTCCCTCCCTGAAGGAGGAGGAGGAGGACAGCATCCTGTGGGGCTCTCAATCCTCCCCCCCCCCCGGCTGACCCCTGAGCAGTCCCAGTCCGGTCTCAGACTTACATGGCAGCAAGTGAGGCACCGGCATCTCAGTCCTTCATGTCACTGGGCTGCCCCCCCAATGCATTTCCTATGAAAAAGGTCACTACTAACTATTTCATTCAATCACGCTGGGAACTGGTCAATTAGTTGATCATTCCTAGAAGGAGAAAACAATCCCCTCATCCCCTCAGACAGAGAAACACCTTAAAGGTTTGTGTAAGGAAAGTACAGCAATTCAAAAAGGGTACCACTGACCTAAGAAAAACTGTTGTGAAATTAATATTTTAATTGTAATGTGCTGAATAATTTCAGATACTGAGACAGTACAAATAATGCTGTATTTAAAAGGGGGACCCTCAGTAGCATAAATGCCCACTGATTAGCACATTAAGTGCTACATTGAAATTGTTCTGTTACATGATGTTCTGCAAATGTTAAATATACAGTATCTTACTGATCCTGCCATTTACTACCCCCTGTTGTGTAAGCCCTGCCACTCCAGAGGCATCCCACAATTCTCCATGGCTGATATCAGTGGCAAATTTCACGTGGGTGGAGATTCAGTTGAGATGAATGTGATGATGAGAGTTATAAAGCTCCATTTCTTTGGTTCCTGATCCCACTGTACTCTCATGGTTATGTACATATGTCTGTATGTAGCCTCAGCAGAAAAGCAACCAGTGAATCAGAGCTTTATCAACTCAGCATTGTATTTATTAGAGTTCCAGTAGAAAACAGGAAGTTATTATCCCTCTGTACAGACAGCTGGTGAGACCCCATCTGGAGTACTGTGTGCAGTTCTGGAGACCCAATCTCCGCAAAGACATAGACAGGATGGAAGCTGTCCAGAGGAGGGCAACTAAAATGGTGCAGGGTCTGCACCGGAAGACATATGAAGAGAGACTTAAGGAGCTTAATATGTATAGCCTCGAGGAAAGAAGGGAGAGGGGGGACATGATAGAAACGTTCAAGTACCTCAAGGGAATCAACAAAGTCCAAGAGGGTAGCATCTTTCAAAAAAAGAGGTGTGCAAGAACAAGAGGGCACAATTTGAAGATAGAGGGGGGGCGGCTCAGAGGTAATTTAAGGAAGTATTTTTTACAGAGGGTTGTGGATGCATGGAGCGGCCTTCCGGAGGAAGGTTGTGAGTCAAAATCAGTGAGTGGAATTCAAGCATGCATGGGATAGTCATAAGGCAGTTCTGGGGGGGTGGGGGTAGGAAGAAGTAGGCTGCTGGTTAACTAGGATCTGAAGCTTATCCAGTAGGTAGGGAAATGGGCAGACTGGGTGGGCCAAGCGGTCCTTATCTGCCGTCAAATTCTATGTTTCTATGTTTCTATGAATGCCTCACAGCTGTCATATGCCACCAATATCAGCCGGGGGGATTGTGGGATGCCTCTGCAGCTGCACATCTTGCCAGGCAAGGGTGGCAGGATTGACAACACCTGTTTAACACTGGCAGAACATTATGCGAGTGAAAAAATTCAGCAGAGCTCTTGGGGGCCCGATATTCAAAGAGACGCAAAGCCCAGTGCAAAAATTTGCACCGTGCTTTGCGCTTGCACAAGTGCCCAAAGATGCTGTATTCAATAGAATAGTGCACCAGCATTATTCAACTTAATATAGGACCTTATCAATGCAGCACCAAGCCACATAGTGCTGGGCAGATGTGACTCTTGAAATAGGGTGCTACAATAGGTTGTGACCATGCTAAATTTCCAAAATTCAAACAGTCCCATGCAAATGATCTCATTGGGCATGCAAGGTGATAAGGTGTCATTTGCATGCCCATTATGGGATCATTTGTATGGGAAGTGAGGCTGGAATGTGCAGCACCACTCCCTAATTGCCTGGTTCCAGAGAGCTATCCCTGGTACTAGTGGTCCCCCTTCCCGATCGCTGTCCCTATGTTAAAAATAAACTTTCCTTGGTGCTAGTGCCCCCCCCCCACTGCCAATCACTGGCCCAATGTTAGAGATACATTTTCCATGGTGTCCATCAATGTTTCCCTCCACCCACACCCATGCCTGATGAGTAAATAATTGCCTGGTGCCCAATGGTCCCTCACCCACCCACACCCATGCCTGATGAGTAAATAATTGCCTGGTGCCCAATGGTCCCTCACCCACCCACACTCATGCCTGATATGTAAATAATTGCCTGGAGCCCAATGGTCCCTCACCCACCCACACTCATGCCTGATGTGTAAATAATTGCCTGGTGCCCAGTGGTCCCTCACCCACCCACACTCATGCCTGATGTGTAAATAATTGCCTGGTGCCCAATGGTCCCTCACCCACTCATACTCATGCCTGATGTGTAAATAATTGCCTGGTACCCACAGGTCCCTCACCCACCCACACTCATGCTTGATGTGTAAATAATTGCCTGGTACCCAATGGTCCCTCACCCACCCACAGTCATGCCTGATGTGTAAATAATTGCCTGGTGCCCAATGGTCCCTCACCCACCCACAGTCATGCTTGATGTGTAAATAAAATTTCCCTGGTGTTTAGTGATCCTTCCCCCTGACCCACACCCATGCCCAATGAGTTATGCCATAGTCCCTGGTGTCCAGTGGTCCCGCCCCATCCCAATCCCCTGTATTATAAAATAACACCATTACCTGGTGTCTAGCAGAACCCCCTTCCTATTCCTAATCCCCTGCATAATAAAATAACTATTCCCTGGTGTCTAGGGGACCTCTCCCTATCCCTGTTTCCCTATATAATAAAGATAAACCATTTCCTGGTGTCTAACAGATCCCCCTCCCTATCCCTGATCCCCAATATAATAAAATAACACCATTTTCAGGTGATTAGCTGCCCCCCCCCCACCTCATATCCCTGATCCCCTGTATTATAAAATAACACCATTCCCTGTCATCTAGCAGACCCCCTGTCCCTATCCCCAATCCACTTTATAGTAAAATAACAGCATTCCCTGGTGTCTAGCAGCCCCTCTCCCTATCCCCAATTCCCTGTATAATAAAGTACAGCCATTCCCTGATGTCTAGTAGAACCCACCACCCATGCTTCTCACTGTCTTGAACCCAAGCCAGTGACTAGCACAGCCCTCCATTTTCTACCATGGCCAGCTGCCAACTGAGCTGTCAATGTGCGCTTACTGTAACAGCTGATTGCACAATACGCACTCATTGACAGCCATGGTGGAAAGTGAAGCGCTGTGCCAGTCACCAGCTCATGGTCGGGATGGGGGGAGCGGAGTGGTGAGGCACTACATGCCAGGGTGGGGGGGGTCTGCTAGACATCAGGGAATGGTTGTGCTTTAATTTACAGGGGATCGGGGATAGGAGGGGGATATACTAGACACCAGGGAATGGTTTAATTTATTATACAGGAGATTGGGGATTGGGAGGAAGGGTCCACTAGACACAAGGGAAAGGTGTTATTTTATTATACAGAGGATCTGGGATAGGGAGGGAACCACTAGATACATGGGAATAATAATGTACACATTGGGCGAGGGTACTGGTGGGGGATGGGACTACTGGTCTCTGGGGAGTAATAAATGTTGGGCATGGGTGCAGGTGTGGGTGTGGAGAGGAACTGCAAGACACCAGGGAATAATAATGTACACATTGGGCATGTGTGTTGGACGGGGGAGGGACCACTGGACACCAAGGACATCTCCTTTTATATATGGGAGTGGGATCAGAGGGAGGAGGGCACCACTGGACACCAGGGACATGTTCTTTTCTATTCGGAGTAGGATTGGAGGGAAGGGCACCACTAAACAGCAGGAACTACTGTGCTGGGGATCAGGAGGCTGATGCACTTCCTCCACCAACCACTAAGGTTGTGTGGGAGGGTATCCCATGAAGGGAATGAAGGAATTTCAGCAAACCAATTACAGCGAGTACAAAATAGCAACTATCTTTTATCAACATGCTTTTAATAGCTTAATGTTTTGTCAGTGAAGCAGTGAGGTTTGGCTGTTTGCTGAAAACTGAAGCAGGCTGTTGTGTGCTGAAAATTCATGGTACACTGTAGCCTAGTGATTACAGTCACTTTGTGTGTGTTTGCTTTATACTTCCAGCAGACCTGGGTTCCATGTCTGCGATTCCTAGTGTTTCTCGTGTGTGTGTTTGTGTGTGTGTGTGTGTGTGTGTGTGTGTGTGTGTGTGTGTATGTGTGTGTGTGATTGTTGTAGTGTGCACTTGCTGTTTTTGCACTCACTGTTTAGGATTCATGGTTTTTGTATGCACTCTTTTTTTATGTTGTTTTGACATGGACCTGCGTAGGCGTAAGTCATGGTTTAGGTCATCGGTATTTGCACAACGCAAGGGGACCATGTAAAACACTCTTGCACACACAAATACTCTCAATATTGGAATGCACCAATAGTTAGGTCCCTGTCCCTCAATTTGCTTTGTGCCACTCCTCCACAGTTTGCTTAGACGCAAACCCTGTTTGCCTGTAGTAATCAGACTTTTTGAGTATAGGACATCTGTGCAAAGCCTGGTTTGGACAGGCAATCTAGGCTTTGTGCCTGGGCAAACATTTGAGTATCTGGCCCCTGATGTGGTAAGCAAGTGAAAGTTCCCCTGTAAAATGAATTGAAAAAACATAAACTTTTCTAAAAACTTGGAAAAGGCGGCTGCCAGAAAGTGCACTTGTTTTACCAATGTGTGTCTCCTGGTTCTCTGTGGAGAAGTGTTCTCAGTCCTGGGGAAAGTGAGGAGTTGGCCCTGAAGCGTTTGGAGGAACTCTGGATATTGTGATTGTTGACAAGAGGATATGGAGGATCTTTGGACGGGGCTCTGTTGGAGTCTGACAGGCCCTTTGAGTTCTGAAATCTGTAGGTGGATATTTCTGCCTACTGTTTGCTCTGGCCGGCGCTCTCCTGGGTGTTGCTACTCCACAGGGGTTGGGGTATTTGCCAGTCGGGGAACTGAGTGGGGTACCTCACCACCTTGGACCATGGAAGGGGCTACAGTAATGGCTCTTCTCATTGCCCTTTAGTGTGAGTGGCAATAATTGCCTGGGGGGGGGGCATTCGGCTGGGAGTGAATGGGATTGGAGTCTGTTTGATCCTCAGTGGATATAAACTTGCTGGACTCTTGAACCTGCTGGATCTCTTTTGGATTAATTTTTCCTTTTGGATTTGTGTGGCTGCCTTTTCCCTGGACTTGGATTGTTTTGGAACTATGTCCTATCTGAGAAGCTGATGACTTTTGTCTCCTGCTGACTCTGTTCTGGACCTTGGGGTGGTGAGAGGACCCTGGGTCCAAAATGTTCTTTTTTTTGTTTATTTAATTATTTGTTTTATTTGTTTGATTTGATAGTGTGTGCCTTCCTCCTGGTAGGGAGAAAGACAAATTTTATTTCTCCCCTGTTGTGAGAGAACTGGGGGGGGAATTTAAATATTTATGTTTTTTAGTAATGTCGAAGTGAGAGTACCTTTGTACCCCGACTCCCCGGTGGTGAGAGGACTGGGGTGGGAGGGGTTTATTTAAATTTATTTTTGTGTATTTTATTATATTTTGTTGATTTAATTTTGTTTATTAGTTAGTTTGGATAGTTAGTCTAGGAAAATCTGACTATTTTGGGTGGTGGGTTTATTTTTATTGTTTAATTTGGTAAGCAGCGTCATGTGCTGACCTCTTTCTCCCACGGTGGTGCGTTATTCCTCCTCCTCCTCTCTTCATGCCCTCCACCCCTTTTGTATTCCTCCCTTACAGTTTGAGGTTTATCAGCATTGTAGGGTGTTGGGGATTGCCCGTGGGAGGGTGAGGGGATGGGGGTGTGCGAACAGGGGAGGATGAACGAGCGGGGTCATCGAGTTGGGGTTATTAAGTCCAGAAGGTGCCCTGGGGCAAAATGGAATCCAGATCGGGGTCTGCCTTGTCTGGTTTCCATACCCATAGGCACTACTGTTTTCAGTAGGCAGATAGGCCCGACAACCTCTGAGGTTTGTCCAACTCGGGCGGTGTTATGCAATGCCAGGTCTGTTAGGAATAAAACTGCTATTATTGCCGACCTTATTGGTTCGGGTTGACCTGGCTTGCATCACCAAGACCTGGCTGGATGCAAATTCTGGCCTTATAGTGGAGGCCATGACTCCGGCTGGGTACTCGGTGATAAACCGCCCGAGATTGGACCGCAGGGGTGGGGGGGTTGCAGTCTGTTTTAAGACTGAATTGGGCCTCTCGAATGTGGTAGTGGGTGAGGCTGAGTCCTTTGAGTGCACAGTTGTAGCAGGTGTAGGCGTTTGAATCGTTCTCATCTACTGTCCACCCCCGGAGATGGGAAATGTTTCTTACAGGAAGTGTCAGACTTCCTCGTCGACATGTTGTCTGAGTCACCCAGATTGATGGTGCTGGGTGACTTCAACGCCTGGGTTGATGATGAACTCTCACAATTTGGTAAACACTTCCTCCAACTAATGTCTTCTTTGGGCCTCACACAGGTAATTTCCACTGCTACACATAAATCTGGACACTCTCTCGACTTTCCTTCTTGGGATTGATGCATCTGACATGGGGGTGGAACCAGTCATTTGGTCTGACCACCATATCATGAGGTTCAATTTTTGCACCCCCACCGAGAAGGCCATCCCCTGTGGAGATGGTCAGGTACCGCCCATTACGGAATGTTACTTCACAAGGCCTAGCGGCGGTCCTTGACCTATCATCCCTTGTGTTGGTGGGCAGTAGCCCAGAGGCACTGGTGCTGGCCTATAATGAGGCCATCACAGTTGCCCTGGATTCTATTGCTCCTGTTCACAAGCACTCTCTTTCCCATCATCCCAGGGCCCCTTGGTTTGATGGGACTCTGAGGGAGATGCAGAGACAAGGGCGAAGGTTAGAGCTTTGCTGGCACAGGTCCGCCCTTGATGCTGACCGTCTTAGCTTGATTGAAAATTATACCAGCTATCAATCTGCAATCACCCATAAGAAGGCAGAATTCCTGTCCAGGGAGATTGCAGCTGCTCAGAATCGACCAGCTCAGCTGTTCCGAACTGTAGATAGACTGTGCAACCCAGCCTGTCTGTAAGTTTGGAAAGCTTTTTCGTAAATTGAGTGTGATGAGCTCGTTCGATACTTTGCAACTAAGGTGGCTGACATCAGGGTGGACTTGTGTTCAACAACCTCTAAGGGTGATGTGGTAGGGTTGTGTGAGAGCACAGGGCCTCGTTTCTCCTGGAGTTCCTTTTGTCGACCTGAGTTCATGGATATTATGAGGATCATCCAAAATGTGAGCCCCATAAGCTGCGGCTTTGGTCCTGGACCGACTACCCTAATTTTGGGTTGTGTAGATATCATTAGTCCAGTTTTGGTGCAAATAGTCTGGTGCTCCTTGGAGTCAGGTGAGTTTCCTAACTCCCTGAAAGAGGCGGTGGTGACACCTCTCTTGAAGAAAGCTTCCTTGGACCCAGACTGTTTTTCCAACTACAGACCCATCTCTAACCTTCCCTTTATTGGGAAGGTTATTGAAAAGGTCGTAGCTGCTCAACTGGATGACCATTTAACCATCCATAGTATCTACGAATCCTTCCAGTCTGGTTTCCGTAAAAAGACACAGCACCGAGACTGTGCTGGTTCGGGTGCTAAATGATCTTCTGAGGGCGAGGGATCAAAGGAGATGTTCCATCTTGGTTCTCCTTGATCTCTCTTCAGCTTTTGACGCTGTGGATCACACGGTGTCACTAGCACACCTGGGCAAATCTGCGGAATGTCTGGAACCATTTTTAAATGGTTCAATTCATTCCTTACTGGGAGATCACAAAGAGTTGGGTCGGGGATTTTTTCCTCCGGCCCAGTCTCTTTGTTGTGTGGAGTGCCTCAGGGTTCTGTGCTGTCGCCCATGTTATTTGCAGTGTATATGCTGCCCCTCGGAAACATTATAAGGCTGTATATGGGCTGGGGTTTCACTGCTATGCAGATGATACCCAACTATACCTGTCTTTTGCACCCGACCAGGATGGAGCTCTCTCGGTGTTTAATAACTGTCTGGGAGAAATCCAAGACTGGATGGATTCTAGTTGGTTAAAGCTGAACTCGGAGAAAACTGAGGTTTTGGTCATGGACCCAGGTGGTCAGATTGAGAGGTCGTATGCCGGCGCGCCTTCTGGAATTTTTCTTGGTGGCGTGTCACTACCAGCCTCTGAATGGGTGCGCAACCTTGGGGTGATCCTTGATGATAGGCTGACTTTTCAATCTCAGGTGTCAGCTGTCATCAGGACTTCCTTTTTACCATCTTAGGAATATTGCCAGGGTTAAGCACCTTGTTCCATCTGACTCCTTGTCAACATTGGTCCACGCCTTTATGTCCTTGCACCTAGACTACTGCAACGCTCTTTACTTTGGGCTTTCTGGGGTTGAAATCCGCCGCCTACAGCTTGTGCAGAACATGGCAGCCCGGGTTCTGACTGGGACAAGTAGGTCCTGCCATATTACCCCGGTGCTGCACGAACTGCACTGGCTCCCAATACGGTGGCGGATCACCTTTAAAGTCATTTTATTGACATTTAAAGCCCTTCGCGATCAGGGTCCATCCTATCTGAAAGACCTACTGGTTCCTTACTGCCCCAGCCGATCACTCCGCTCGGCCGACATGGGGTTGTTAGAGAGATTCCAAAAGTGAGTTTAAAATCTTCTGGCAGCAGAGCATTTTCTCATGCTGCACCCACTCTTTGGTATTCTCTACCATGCCGGTTACGGGAATGCACCTCCGTGGAGATATTTAAGAAAGGAATTGAAAACTCATTTGTGGAGAATGGCCTTCTTGGAAAGTTAAAGTGTACTGCAATATATTTGAAATTTTATTGTAATTTATTATGTTTTAATGATGTATTTTATAATGTTTGTGGTCTTTGATGTTTTATATGGAATGTTGAAGTTTTAATCAATTTGTTCAGTGCCTTGATATAGCGAAAGGCGCTATATAAATAAAATTATTATTATTATTATTATTATTATTATAACATTTACCCCCAAATAGCCCAACTGAGATTCAGTATCTTATTTTCATTGGGGTCCTTTTTCTGTCCATTTCCAGCTGGGAAAACTGTGGCACTGAGACATTCAATGACTTTTTCCGGGTCACATGGAGTATTTGGCTGATGCAGGGGTTTGCGACAACCACTAGATCCCCCTTCCACCATGTTCTGTTGCCTGATTTATTGGGAATGTATACTATATCTTTTTGCACTTATTTACCGTTGCAAGATCTTCATGCTCAATTTGTCCTTCTGTGTTCCTGCAGATGGTATGATTGCCAGTGGTTCATCAGGTAACAGTTTCAGCAACTATGATACCCCCAAACCTCAGTGCCATTCTACAACTTTTGCAGCATATTGATATACATGCCTCACCAGCATTTTCTGTAGTTGCATTCTAGTGATTTATAATATGAAGTTGTCAGATTCCCTTGAAGAGCATCAACCTTTTGTGTAGAGAGGGATGTGGATTCAGAAGACCTATGGGACAGATGCCGCCTTTGTGCTGTGGTTTGTGGGTTTCATAGTCTTCAACAGTGATGAATAATAAAGTTTTAGAAAACTAAACACCCTCCTCGGTATCATTCATGGAAGGATAGATCGGGTGGAGAGGAATCCAAAGAGGAGTGTGTGCACATGCTTGGAGCCATTTGTGTGCTGATTTCCTGAGGACTGGAAAGGGGAAAAGTGAAAAAATGGCCTAACCCTGCCAGATTCAGGACTAGCCTTAGGCTCGCTCAATCCTAGCTGTCACAGGGGGACCCTACTTATAAGGGCCCTAAACAGAAGGTCTGTAGGTCATCTGTCTTTCGAATTTTATGTTTATTTTAATGTATGCATTTCACTGTAGGTACAGTTAAACGATCACACAAGGGATATGATACTGGCCCAACAGTGCAGCAGTAGAATTACCGCTTGCGGCACCAATGACCCAGGTTCAGGAGCAATCTCAGGAGTCAGAGGGTCAGCCGGAGGGGGGGAATTGAGTGTCCCAAGGACTACTCTCCTCCTCCGGGGGGGGGAGGTTGGGACAAGCTTGGCGTTAGTCTGGCCCCTGGTGAAAGTCAGGGGGAAGGCTGCCTAAGCTCCAAGAGGTGGGGACATTGCAGATGTAAGTGTGCACCCCTTGACATCAGCACACGCTATGTCCCCAAGGAGAGAAACCGAAACATGGTCCTTGTCGCACTGAATGACTGATGGCTTCTACAGGCCCCGCACCCAATGATTCAGGTGTCACTGGACTCTGGAATGAAGCCATGATGGGTAGAAGAACTCCTTGCCACCCCAGCCATTGAAGGGCAAAGAGGGGGACTCTGGGAGAGAGGTAAGCCCTAGGAGAAGTTGGGGTGATGGGGCTGGGTGGATCAGTGTGAACATGGGCCAACCGGGATGGGGAACACAAAGTACAAATAAAAAAAAAAAACATGGGACATCACTAGGCTGAGCAAAACATTCCAACTATGCATGATGATACTTTAAGAATACTTATAAGGCATACTCAAGGGCCTCCAAATGCTAACCCTGTGGGGTGTCCACAGAAACTTAAGGTCAGCTCTGATTGAATGAAGCCCGGTACACTCTGGCCCCATACATACTCCTGCCATTCCACTTTACTGCCTCATGGGATTAGCTGTGGGGTTGAAAGAGAGCCTCTGGTAGGGGAGAATGGGTTGGGTGATTGCTACAAATGGGGGTTGTGGCAGTGCCAGTGAGAAAGGGAGCATAATGTATATATATTATAAAAAAAAAAAAGAAACTTGGCTTTTTGAGATGTCCAGACATAAACCATCAGGGACTAGTAACCAAGTCAGACCTGCTTTAATATGTTTCTACTCAATAATTTAATCATTAGGCTTCTGGTGAATCTGTTAGTAAGTACAGTAGAGGGTGTTCATTGTGAGTCTGCTCATTCCCTATGGTGCTTGGCAACAATAAAGCTTTTAATGAGATGTTATTTATATCAGCAGTTCTCTGGTGGCTTCATAAAGGGAGGCTCTGCTCTTGTAACTCACTGCTTAGGTGCCTTGTACCTGTTCAGGTGCAGAATATAACCAAGTCCTGTAGTGCAACATTTCATTTTGCATATTAAATTCGGTCTATGAAGAATGGCTACTAAACTGAAACATCTGCTTGACTGAGTAATGTATTGACTGTTGAAAGGAAGTCAGAAAAACACTGCCAACAGTTAGGTTTGTTTTAGATGGTCTACATATCACTGTAATTATCACAGAGGGACACATTTATGCTTATGCTGTGTCTAGCTCTTTATAAATAGCAATATATGAAGTTTTTTTTTAATTTAAATTTTAATTTGTTGATCTCACATAATCCATTTTCTTAATGTAACATTTTTTAATGTGGCTATATCAGGCACAATATCCTAAATTATGGCTTATTGAATTTACCAGCTAAAACACCTACAATAACTTAATTCAGAAAACTCACAGACTTATGTATCAGTTATATAGTTGTTCTTTTTCTATGTTATTGGCAAAGTTATGGGCTGTATGTAATGAATCCAATTTTTGCAAATCTTCAAAACTAAATAAAACATTTTAACTATCCCCCTAAATAGTGCTTTGGGTGTATATGGAGGGGTTACCTATGAGGTACACCTAGTTCCTTGTAGTTACAACATCTGTCCCCCCACCCCAAATGTAGTTTGTGGCCTTATTCTAATGTTTCAAGATATGCATTCCTCAAAAAGTAATGAGAACAAAATTATCTGACCTAACCAAGAGTTGAACCCAGGATACTGAAATACCTTTTATACATCAGTCTTAACCCCAACTGACTCACTTTCCCAAGTGGATGCATAGATAATAGTCACATTTCATGTTCTTAGTTCCATTTTTTTTTTGGAGGGGGTGACGTAAGTGGATACTATCCCAGAAAGCATAGACAAGGTGCATATTGTGACATGTTAACCCTTGGAATAAAGGCTTGAAATGTCTGACAGATTTTTTTTTTTTAATTAGGTGAAGGTTTTTGCTGATGGTTTGATGTATGCTTGAGCAGGTCTGAATGGGCAGATTTAGTACTGCAGTTATAATAGAGAATGTATTTCTATTTAGTTTTGGTAAAGGGAACATAAACCTCAGCCCAACCATCTCCTCTGCCTCAACTATTGGTATGTTTAAAACTAGGCTCCGGGACTATCTCACTACCAACAGCTCCTGTGACTGCCCAACTTAACCTTGTTTCTCCACTTCCCTTTCTGCTCTAGTTGTCCCCCCCTCCTCCCCTCCTCACTGGATTCTACCCTCACATCTTGGTATACCCAAGGCTTCACTTTTCACCCTCTCGCCACCCTTCCTACATTCCTTCTCCCCCCTACCCTCTTCCCTCTCCCTATGACTCTGGCACTTCTTATCTGTTGTCTATTTTCTCTGATAAATGCAACTGGCTGCCTTGTTACAATGCTACCCTTGAACTGTATTAATCTGTATTCTGTTTGCAATGTCCACATTGTTGTAATGCCTGTCTTGATGTTCCCCATAATTTGTATTTCTCTGACGTGGAACCTTTGTAAAAGAGCCATGGCTCAAATGTATTTGTAATCCTAGACTTGATAAATAAATAAAAAATAAACCTTGTATTTTACATTTTGTTTTGTAAGAATTTGGGCATTGGGGGGCATGGCTAGCAGCCAAGCTGAATGGAAGCTTAAAGGACTAGCTCCTCAGCCCCTGCAATTTATCTGAACATTTCTACATATACTCTTTAGCATTAAAGATTATTTTGCGGCAAATAATCACATCAAGAGCTTACCTATCCAGCACAACTCTGCTTGAAGCCCTACCTTCTGGTAACTCAGAGTTTTCCCTTGTTTGTGGCTGCCACAAGACTGAGGTGTTCTCGACCGTTCAGATCCCCGAGATGGAGTCGCATGCCCCACAGCCACTGGAATCTAACCTGCAAGAGATAAGGGGTATGTTCACTGCAATTATTCAAAAGATGGACAAATTAGAACTGGCAGCACAACATTACATAGCTGACGTAATTGAACTATCACAAAGAGCTAATATTACTGAACACAAGAGGACCGAAACAAAAGATGCTCACCAATGCACTGACTCATTTAAGAGAATAGGAGAAAATGATCCATCCCCTGTGGAATTGAGTGGAAGGTCTTGAAAATCACAGCTGCTGGAACCACCTACAGTTTGTAGGATTCCCAGAGGGCTGCAAGGGAAAAACACTATTCAGTTTCTCCCAAAAGAGCTGCCAGCATTCCAAGGATGGCGGGGGGGGGGATTCCCTCAAGATCGACCAGTCCCATCAATTGCTAGAGTGCTAATCAGCTCCAGGGGCCACTGGTGCACCGTCCATGCCCACCTCTGATGATTCTGAGACAGCGAGGCTATCATCCTAGCCGCCAGGCAATGAAAGGACCTGAGGGGGAAGGGCAAAGGATTCAGATATTTGTGGACTACTCTCAAGAGGTGACTGCCAGAAGGAAAGCCTTCCCTTTGGCCAGGAAGGCTAGTGCAAACAGCAAGCTGAAGTACTTTCTCCGGTACCCAGCAACCTTGAGGATTGTGGTTAATGGCGCTCCTAAATGTTTTGAATCTCTAGAAGCAGCTGAGGTTTTTCTTACCTCCTACACCATCAAGCTGAACTGGGGCAAGTTCTGAGAGGTAGGCCGACCACCTAACTGCTGTACCAGGCCCTCACCTATGGACTGTTCTCCTGCTGATCTGTAGCCCCAGAGGGTGACCCAACCACTGGATATGGTCAAGAGATACCGATCGATGAAGGTTTGGAAGAGGACACAGAAGGGCAGATGGCACAACAGGAAGATGCCATCTGAAGAGGGGGTGCATCTTGATAAGACCCTGTAGCTCCACTCCAGGAGCCAAAGCAACAGCCAAGATTTAGAGATCTTGCCAGACTCCACTGATCCTCCCTTGGGCAGCAACTGATTTGTGGTGCTGGCGAACCTGCCACAGGAAGGTTTGCCACAGTGCTCACTGCCGCCATCCAGATCAATCCCCAACATACCTTTGGTGGCACTGCCAGAGCAGGCCCACTCCTGGGCCAATGCAGCAGAGGACTAGGCATCACAAGGCCTAGTGCAGGCCATAATCCAAGATTTAGTAGATCTCCTGATGGGGGCCTTTCCACTGCTGCAACCTGAACAGGAGGGCTGACGGTGAACAGGTTTGGTTTAACCCTTTTTTTTCATTGCTCTGTTTGATTATTTGCCATCCACCTCCAGATCTGGACTTACTAACTGGTAACAGATGAACAGCATGTGCAAGGGAGGCAGTTGATTGCCTAAAGGGGCCACCCACAGTGAAGCAATGGCCACCACCCTCCTCCACAGGTGAATGTCTCCACCCTGCGGTGGCCACACACTGCACTGAATACAGTTAATACAGTTAATTGTTAACAGGATGCTAGGGCCCTAAAGTTACCCAATGTTTTAAATAAGAATGTTTTCCAGTTCTTTTGAAATATTGCATCATCTGTAGGGGGTCACTTTAGTTAGAGCCACCATCCATGGTTTATCTGTGGCACTTGGGTGAAAAGGGGTAGACGCTGCTGTAAGAGTCACCAAGCCCTTAACCATATACGAGGCCCCTAGGCTCACAAAAATTATGACACAAGTTATGGTACTCCACGCAGTATGACTAACCTCCTCATCATAAGAGTTGGGCCCCCATAGACCGCAACACAGTGGGAGACCTCGAGATAGCCAGAGGCTATGGATTTTTGGCTACCCCTTACCCGAGTTTGGGATTTACAGGTCATAGATGCCCCCCCCCAGGTCCCCTGGGGGATGGGCAAGTGTTTACCATCACATTAGCAGGCTGGCCACAAATCACCTATACTAAGGGGTTCCGGGCAAGTAATGACAAGTCTCCGACGAAGAGCAGAGCTACACTAGCTGTCCCCAGCTAGCCCCATCATAGGGTATAGCCAAAACACTAGAGAGCTTATCTAAATAAATATAAAAATCTCACAGGTTAAGAGCTGCAGAGTGACGTGATGCATAACAGGGTGTGTGCTATGAAGAGTGACCAGTTCCAACACCCCCAATGACTCCCGTTGATATGTGGGCCACTGGTCAGCCAATATTCCAGGTGGAAGCTGATAACGTTAGTAGGTAAAATGGAGGGAGGGGGAAGGAGGAGGTTTGTACATCCAAGAGTCATACGGTTACCAAATGTTGTTGTTGGTTCTATTGTACTAAGTGTTGTTATGTATGTATGAGAGCTCTTACATTGAAGTCAGACAGTCCAGAATATTGGTTGAAAGGGGGTATGGAAGGGTGAGGGGCAGGGAAGAAGGAAGGTGTGGGAGGCCTAATGGATGGGAAGGTCCCAGGTTGGAGAACTCACCTGCATTTCAAACAGGTCATGACCAACTGCCCACCCAGTGGAGACTAAATTGTTATCCTGGAATGTAAGGGGGCTCAACTCTTCAGTCAAAAGAAAGAAAGTGCTATCACATCTGAAAAGGTTGAGCCCCCAGATAGCATTCCTGCAAGAAACCAAGCTCTGTACAGAGGAGGCTAAGAATCTTCAGCAAGGATGGGTGGGGAAGAAGATCCACAGTGCTTCCCCCTCCCATAAGAGAAAGGTCTCTATCCTTTTCTACAAGAACCTGGGATGGAAGGTGGTCCAACTGGACAGGGAAAGAGAAGGTAGATGGATTATTGCAAAAATGGGGACCCCTGAAGGGCCAGTTATCCTGGTCAACCAGTACACTTCTAACCAGGCCGGCCCACAGTTTTTCCATGACCTGAACCAGGTACTGACAGATTTTAATACAAAAAAGGCCCAGGTGCTGATGGGGGAGGCTTTAATCTCACCTCGGACCACAAGATGGATAGGAGCAATGGGAGGGTAGAACCCCACAGACAGATGGCCAGGGTAGTCCTCAGACTACTGACTAAGCATGCACTACTGGACGCCATGCAAACTTCGAACCCTGGAATGCGTGATTACTCGTGTTTCTCTGTGAAACACAGAACATCCAGCAGGATAGATCTGTGGGTAGTGTCTAACACTTTCTACGATGGGTCACAAAAACCCACACCCACCCAATAGTGATCTCTGACCATGCCCCTCTGGAACTGGGATTTAGGTGTGGACTAGACCAACCTCGGACTTCCAGGTGACTGGACACCCTGCTATTAGAAGATGCCAAGTTCCAGAAATGGCTGAGACCTGAGATCAAGGAGTACTGGCATAACAATGACAATGGAGAAGTTTCAGACTCTGCATTGTGGGAGACATTTAAGGCCACCATATGGGGCAGGATAATCGCCTTTGCCACAGCCAGAAAGAGGTATAGAAAGGCAGAACAAGCCACTCTGGAAAAACAGCTGGCTACCATAGAAGCCCAATACAAGGATATTAATTCCAGAGATCCCCCCCCCCAATCTCATGGCTCAGCTCTCAAATACCAGGATCCAATTAAATGTCCATTTAACTAGACAAGCCAAGCCAAACTTGAGATGACTATGCCACATGAACTGGGATTGAGGGGAGAAGGCCAGTAAAGTGCTGATGTATCGTCTCAAAAGCATACAAGTTGCAAGAACCATACATGCCCTAAATGACAAAGCAGATATAAAAACCTACACACAGACGTGGATAAACACAATTGTGGTGCAGTTCTATGAGCAACTGTACTCGTCCACATCCTGCCTGACCCCCATAAAATAGATGCTTTCTTGTTGAAGCTCCCTATACCCAAAGTATCAGAGACTGCGTCCGGATCCCTGGATGACCCCTGGACAGAAAGCAAGGTTCTAGAGGTAATCAAAGCCATGAACCCATACAAGTCACCTGGTAAGGATGGGCTGCCCATAGATTTTTACCAGATGAGAGGAGTAAAGGTAACAGATTACCTAGTATGGGCTTATTGGGACTCTTTGGCCAAGGAGGTGTTACCTCTCCATGATGAAAGATGTGGTTATCACTGTGCTCCCCAAGAAAGATAAGGACCTGCTTGTCCCTTGGAGTTACCACCCCATTTCCCTCATTAACACCAATGGAAAGATACTGGCAAAGGTGCTGGCGGGGTGCCTGGAAAAACTATTGCCAGGCCTAATTCACCCAGCCCAGGCAAGCTTTGTCAAAGGCAGACTAGGGTCAGACCCTCACAAAACGTTGATCACCTTAATACATGATGCCAGATCCTCTAGATCCCACATGGTGGCCCTAGCAACAGATTTAGAAAAGGCCTTCCACTCAGTCCAATGGCCTCTCTTGCTGCAGACCCTGACATGGATGGGGATAGGGTCAGGCTTCATTTCATGGGTCAGGCTTCTATATTCCTCCCCTATGGCTTACAAACCAGATTATGTTACCGTCCTTTGAACAACAGAAGGGAATTGGGCAGGGGTGTCACTTATTATCTCTGCTGTTTGTCTTGGTGATAGAGCCTTTAGCTATAGCAATTTGGGAGTCAAAGGGGATCCCAGGGATCCAAATGGAGGTCCATCTTTAAAACCTTCCTGTACACTGATGATCTTCTGATTACCACAGCATACACCCCGAAGTAGTCCAAATAGTCCTTAACACCCTAGCCAACTTCTCAGAAGTTTCCAGCCTGTGAATAAATCAGTCAATGATCAAGGCACTGCCACTAAACTCAGTTTACTCCAACCATTCCTTTACTGCACTGGGTCTCAAGTGATCATCTAATGGCATCAAATACCTAGGAGTCACAGTCCACCCCAATCTGTTGAAAATGATTTCAGCCAATTTTCAAAGCACTATTGAATTCCTGAGAAAAGATGTAGATAGATGGACGGCGCTAAAATTATTGTTGGCTGGGAAGATTGATTCCATCAAGCTGATGGCCACCCCCAACTTCTCTACCTGTTAACACACCTCCCAGTACAGATCCAACAAAAGTGGTTTCAGAAAGTAGATGCCCTAATAGGGGCTTCCTATGGGAAGGGTGACCCCCAGGTTCAGTAAAACAAAACTGCACCAACATTGGAGGGGGGGGGGTCGTCTCCTCTGCTTTCAAGGGTACCACATGATTTTCACCACAGCCCAAGTGATGAGGTGGTTCACACTGGCGGCTACTCTTATCCAACCTGGGTACTTCTGGAAGCAGCCCTAGCAGGGTCCCTATCACCAGTATCAGTGCTTTATAGTGGGAAGTGGATTTCTGTCCCCCTACCCCCTTCAGTGGTGATATCAGTAAAATACTGGAAGAAGGTTCACTCCCTAATTAATCAGTGCCCCCCAACATGGGTGTTCATGCCCTTATGGAAAAAACCCTCCTTCACAGTGGGCAGAAATCTCATCCACTGGTGTGCCTGAGACATCCAGGGAATCACCCTGGTCAGAGACTTGCTCATCCCTGGGTCCAATTCAATAGATTCTTCAGAGTCCCTAAGGGCCAGATACCATATACCTGCCAACCATTTCTGGAGGTATTTACAGATTAGAGATGCTATCTCCCAAATTGCTAATGCCCCGACTAACAAATGACAAGCTCCAGCTCTACACCCTTTGGGGGCCTAGAGAATGATGTCCAAAGGCAGGGCAAGCAGAATCTTTATGGCCCTCCGGAAGGTCTCTAAGGACCCAACCCAACACACCAGTGCACAATGGGAACAAAAGTTATACTCCCCTGTCTCTGAACAGCAATGGGCCCACTGCTGGTCAAGAATCCATGCAGCTTGCAGAGATGGTTGTACCTACCTTATAATGAACAAGACACTGCTGAAGTGGTATTATACCCCAGCCAAACTCCAACATTCGGGACTAACTCCAAACGATTACTGTTGATGATGTGGTCAACCTGGAGCCCACCTGCAGTGAAGTTCGCCAGAATGAAAACAACTTCTAAGGCATTCTGCAGTATGCTACAGCAGAGTTACTGCAGTAAACAATGCAATTTCAATAGGAATTAATCCCTTTTGTCATGCAGGAAAATATGACATTACCAGGATGAAGTGAATGTCACAGTTTCATGCATGACAAAAGGGACTAAGTGAAATTACATTATTTCCACAGTTAACTCTGCTGCAGAGTGCTACAAAATGCTTCAGAATTAGATTTCATCCTAGCGAATTTCACTGTATGTCATATATTATGGGAATGCCATCAAGTATGACCTTTATGGAAGAAGATCCAAAACTTGTGCCAGGAAGTAGCCCCTGAGGTACCTCCGGGCCTCTTTCTGCTACTGCTAGGCTATGGGAGAGTAGGCCTCTCAAGGCACATCCTATGGGCCTTGTAGACCATGGTAGTGGGAGCAGCTGCCAAAAGGATGATATTGATGAGATGGAGCACCACAGAAAGCCTCACCTTCCCAGAGCTACTCCTTCTGCTGGCTTAGGTAACCGCATTTGAGAGACTCTCTAGCTTCGCAGGGGGCAATATGGTGAAATGCAAGGCATGCTGGCAACTCATCCTCAATTCATCCTACTGTTACAAGTCCCGGACCTACACTGGAGAGAGTACTCCAATGACTATCTGACTCTCTCCATTGCCCAGGTACCCCTGATTACCTCTGCCTGTCTCCCCCTGACTATGTATCATTGCACTTTCCTGCATATCTGAGCACCTGAATGTATATAGTTATGTTCTTCTAATTTTATTTGTGTTGTGTTGTATGTACAACAAGCCAGGATGTAGGGTTAGACTCTCACATATAGGAGCAAGATAGCTCACAGTACACTATCAATAGCAACATTGTATAAATACCACCATGCAAAGGATTCCTCCAGTTTGAACCATCTGTAACAGACTGGAGCATGTCAGTAGCTGTAGTAGTAAAGTTATTGCCATATATTACATAAGCTGCGAATGAGATTATACACGCCATGGTCACCCTTTGCTTCATTATTTTCCCCAAGGGACACCAAATGTTGTGGTGCTCACTTGTGTGTCTGTCATGTTGTGTATATTTCAAAAGAAAAATTTAACCACAAAATAAGAATTTGGGCATATGTGAATTACATTTCATACCCTACTCCGTTGTGTACTGTTTCATATTTTTGTTTTGAAATAGTCTTACTTGTTTTTCTTGTTTAACAACCCTTGTTATTGTTGCCTTTTCCCACACCTGATTCTCACTTTTTTTAACTTAAGAGGGTGCCATCTGACCAACAGTGCCACTTTTCCATCCTGTACCTCAGAGGAGCTGCCATGCAGGGAGGTTCCTAGGCATGCTTTGTGTGCTTCCTTACTCAACATGCTGACGTCAGCCACTCTGCCTTCCCTATTGTTTGATCCATAGGCTTACTCACTCCAGACTCCACTGAGTGTCAGTAATGTGCCAGAATCCCCCTTGGAGGAGGAGAGCTGTCCCAGGGATGCTCAGTCCTCCAATCCTCCTTACCCTGCCAGCTTTCTGACTATTCAGGCTCGTTCCTGAACTCGGGTTGCCAGGGTGCACTGGAAGTATTACAAAGACTTCACACATGTGCAGATTTCCAATTATTCCAATTTATACTAAAAAAATAAAACACAAGGTTAATGATACCTTTAGAACTGTAGTTTATGTTGTCTGAAAGAAAAAAAAAATGGCTCAGCAGTGGATCATCTGGGCTCCTTCACTGAACTGCACTAATGTAAGTTAAAAAAACAACAAAGTGAAATAGTTTATTTTACTTTAGTTTTTTATTTGTATACACAGCTATGATTGTTGCAGCAGCCCCTGCCAACTCTAGACTAATCTGCACAGGGATCTGAAAAGAACTTATATTGTAGTTGGTTATGACATAGTGCAGGTGTGCTCAAACTATCTTTTCTGAAGAACTAAAGAATTTATGTATTAGTTATTCATCTGTTTATCTGCTTAGTATTCGATTACCAGGTGAGTACACTGGGTCACATGGCACGTTTACAGGTATAACCTGGTTATGCATAAAGCAATGAAATATTACAAAGTAAACGTGTTCACACAAATTAATTCATAATGCAACAGACCACAAGATAAATATGTGTAAAGCATTTATATTCAGTTTTTGCAAATTGTTACTTTGTAAATTGATCTTTAAACATGGTATAAGCCACTTGTTCACATATGGGGATATTGTTCCATGTGTTTGATGCCAAGCATGTAAAAAACCTGTGTCCTTTTAAGGATGGCCAGGGGGTTCTTATTTGAGGATCTCAAACTCCTTTGTAATTTCTTCATTTGTATGAGATCTACCAAGGGACTTCTAAAGCCAGGAGCAACCACTTTATAGGTTAGACACCTGATGCCCAGCAAGTCCCTCTCTTGATGAAGAAGCCAGTGAGGTCTGGTGTATAATTAACATTATGTTCTCTCTTGGGTCACCATTGAAAGGATTATGGGTCAAGCTATGGATCCAGTCATCAACTTTCTGTCTCGGTTACTTCCACCTCTAGGAGGAAAGGTCCCACCATATCAGTTTCCTTCAATGTATGAACAAAATTAGTGTACTGGCTCCAAGGACAACTATTCACACAGTCATGCTACCTCTCCAGTTGAACCCTCTTGTGTAGGTGGGTGGTCCTCAATAGTTTGCAAATCCTGGAGAAGCAAAAGCATCCATCAGCTGGTCGATCTAGGGTGACCCCACACTACTCACCTGGATTTCTATAAGAACTTAATGAAGCATTACGAGCTCCAGAAGATAGATTTTTGGAAGTACCTACAAATCTGCACTGCTGAACAGGCCAGCCTCCTCAGACTCCCTCTGTCACTCACAGATCACCCCACTGCATCTACTCAGACCCGGATTACAGCTTCTATTGGCAAGGCTGGCATGATCTAGCCTCTATGTGCTCCCAGATCCATCAAGTAGAGCAAAGGGTAAATTGGCACCATGCTGGATATAGATATTCCAATGCTGCAATGGACCAGACTATGGCACTTGAACCATTCCTCCTGTCCTGATTCAAGAAGTCTTCTCATTCAGAATAAAAATGTACACATATAGTACCATACAACTGTGAAACTTTACTATCTGGGGCTCATGAACCATGACAGATGCTGGAAGTGTCAGTCTCCTGTTGCTGACCTCCTGCACGTCTTGTAGAACTGTACAGAAGTCCAGGACTTCTGGTCCAAAATCCACAGCTGCTGTGCCAGTATCCTAGCACTCCCCTCCTCTTCTGCTACAAGTGTACTTCTTAGGCCTGACCCATGACCCCTCATGTCTCCAACACAGTCATGTGCATTGACTTCTGATGGCCATCGTAGAACCTAAGAGGATAATGTTGCAAAGATGGAGTATGGGTGGCACCAGTCAGAACTATTGTCAACCTGTACAGAATGTCACATTTTGAAAGGAAGTCATTTCCAAAATACCAGAAGGTGTGGGAACCCTTCTTATCATTCTAGAACACCTTGCAGGACCCCACACCAGTATCTTCCCAGGATGGTCCTCCCATTGATAAGGCTTTTCATCACTGTCCAACAACACTTATAGTTTGTTTAGTCATTGAAGTATTTCTTAGGAGGACTGTAAGTGGATGTTACGACATGCTTTTGTTTCTCTTAATATACTTGCTGTTGTGTACAAGCACATATCTGTTAGTATTACATGACTGTGCACTTCACATATCCTGCACTGACTGTTATCTCTGTATTAATGTTAGAGCATGTTCCTTTGACGCACCTTTGGAACATAACTCAATAAAAATGACTAACTGGAGAAAAAAAAAACGTTTTTTCTCTCTTATGTGCTGTCAGTGTGAATCTTCAGATTGCATTGTATGAAATTCTATGTCTTGACTGTACCATAGTTGAAGTTGTGCCCTCAGTTATACTTCCACAATCTAATACTGTGGAAGCCACGTACACTGGACATCTCAGTGCATGCTCTAGATCATTTTCTACTTAAATCTTGTGCTGATATAATTGCTCCCCTCCTAACCACATATTCAGTTTATCTCTTACTACCCAAACCTTCCCTTCTGCATGGGAACATTCTGCAGTTATGTTTTTGCACAAAGGTGGAGATGAGACTTTGTCAGAGAATTATTACCCAATTTGTTTGCTGCCTTTTGTTTCCAAGTTCATGGCAAAAAAATTGTACACTGTCAGATTTCTAATTAT
The DNA here is from genome assembly GCA_016271365.2 of Neoceratodus forsteri. NCBI lineage: Eukaryota > Metazoa > Chordata > Ceratodontiformes > Ceratodontidae > Neoceratodus > Neoceratodus forsteri. The sequence continues at coordinate 1,307,485,937 of CM057458.1, forward strand.
TTGATTATTTAACAAGTTATTTCTAGTTTTCAGTCGGGTTTTAGACCCCTTCATTCAACCCAAACAGCCCTGATTGATTTCCATGATTCTGTTTCCAGAGCTTTGGACCAGGGATATTCTGTGGGCAATGTCTTTACTGACTTGTCCAAAGCTTTTGATGTAATTAACCACTAATTGCTTTTGGCTCATTTACATTCTTTTGAGTTTTCCACCAATGTAGTTACTTGGTTCTCCGCTTAGCTACACAGCAGAATGCAGTCTGTTCTTTGGGATGGCTGTCTTTCTCTCCTCTTCCTGTTCTTAATAGCATGCCTTAGGGGTCTATTCTGGGTCCTATTCTTTTTAATCTTTTTGTTGATCCCCTACCTTTTATATCTGATATGTGTTTGCTTCATCTGTATGCCATTGACACTGTCCTTTTCTATGTTCATAAAAATCTTTCTTTTCTCTCTTTAGTCCTCCTGGGGGAGTTTGACAAATTTGTACAATGGTTTTACAATAATCTTTTACTCTTAAATAGAAAACAAAACTCAACTTATGCTGTTTGGGCCCCAGTCTGCTGCATCTCAGACAAATTCCTCCTTTTCTGTTATTTTAAATAATAAGCCTCTTGAACTTGTAAGCGAATTCAAATATCTTGGGCTGACTTTCAATTTATCTCTGACTTTCAAATTCCATATCGACAAAACCATCTTAAAAGTTTATCAGTGTCTGGGCCATTTAAAACAGGTCAGACATTGTCAGTTTTGGATGGCAAACATATAGTTGCCCATGCTGTTCTTCCCATACTAGAGTGTGGTGACCTTGTTTACCACTATGCCAAAGTTTCAACTATTTTTCTAGTGAATACTGTCTATCATCAACTTTTATGGTTCATTCTAAAATCCAAATGGAATGAACACCATTGCACATTACTGTCTCAGCTAAATTAGTTATCACATTTCCAGATGGACTTGTCATTGTCTATCTCTAATTTATAAAGCTGTAAATAAAGACTCCAACTTATGTATCTGATAGGCTTATGGTTGCTACCTGTAAATATAGTCTTAGCAGGGCTAGAAATTCATTTTTTTTTTTAAATTTAAGTTTATTGAGTTTTCAACTACAAAAATACAAAAAAACACAACCAACAAAACAGACCCGGTCAATATAACAGGAAAATACACTGGTGCAGTCCAACTAACCCAACCCCCCAACCCCCAAGAAAGAAAAAAAAACCCTACCCCCAACCCAGACCCCAGCTTACCCTCACGACCCACGTAAATTGTAATACAAGCCAGAAGTTCCTAAAATACCCACCCACCTCCCTCAACCACCCCTATAAAGGTGTGCTTTCTCAGTGATAGTAATAATCTGGATATACCTAGTATCTATCATTGGCGATATAATTCATCCATATTAATAAGGATATTAGATACAGCATTTGAGCTGCAAAAACTATGCGGACTACCGGGATCAAGTCAAAGCTTAGCTAGTGGAAACATAATGCTTGTAGTTTACCCCACTTCTTCTGAAACGGGTCCACACGACAATGCAGACTGGCAATTAAGCTTTCCGACTGAAGAAAGGCGTTGAGCTCAATTAGCCACTCTGCATAGGTCAGGGCCAACTGGTCGGTCCAATGTCTGAGGACCAGCTTCTTGACCGCCATAGACACCAAAACCATATGGAAACGACGCTCCACACTATCAATGCGAGAGTATTCACCCAGGATGCAAATTTCAGGGGTGAAAAAACTCGACAAACCCAGAAGGGGGTCTAGATTGTCCTGGATGAGGGACCACAGGGGAGCAACCTTGGTACAGGCCCAAAACACATGAAGAAGGTTCCCTTCCTCCTGCAAACACCTAGAACAAGTAGGGTGGGGAAGTTTTTTAAGCTTACAGAGTTTAACAGGAGTGTAGTACAAGTTATTTAAAATATAGTACTGAATTAACTTTAATCTATCCTGAGAATAATACCTATGGAGGTCCTTCCATATACGGGGCCAACTTAGGGAAACATTCGGCAGTAGATAAGACCAAACATCAGAGCCCACAACAACCTCGGGAAACTTATAATTTAAAAGAAAGGAGTAAATTAAGGAGATAGCGTGTGACTGAGAGGCAAGGTTTCTGATTTGAAGGAGAAAGGATAGCCACAGAGTCCCTAACAGACGTACCAAATTTCCGGACAAGAAGATGTCTTAATTGATACACTTTGAAAATCTCCCTCCTAGGGATGTCAAATTTGGCAAGTATATCACCAGAAGAGAGAAGGGATTCCTGATTGTATAAATGTTCCAGTCTGACCTCCTAAGCTGTGGGAGCCAGTCAGGAGTAATCCATGAGTTACCCAACTTGAGATTGGGGTTAAGGAATACCGGCTGGCCAAGATCTGAGATGGCAGAGATGTTAAGAGACGATAAACACTGAGCCAACGATTTATAGGGATGGAGAATCGTGCTGTCAGTCACCAAGTGTTCAGCTGCTGCTGGAGAGATAAAAATACAGCACAAGTATCAAGTTTTGACCTCGAAAGAAATGGCGCTCTAGCTGGAGCCAGGATGGACACGATAGGCAGGGATCTGTAGAAAGCCACTTCCCAAGCTTAGAGAGGTGTGCTGCCCAGTGATAAAGTAGGAGATTAGGGAGCCAAAGTCCACCCTTTTCTTTGGGAAGAGATAACTTAACATAAGAACGTCTAACACCTTTCCCATGCCAGATAAAGCTGGAGAACATAGTATGGAATTGTTGGAGGTATGTGATGGGCAGCCATAAGTTTAATAAATTAAGGGGGTAAAAAATCCCGGGGAAGAATATTCATTTTAATGATGTTGATCTGGCCCCAAAGAGAGATGGGAAGGGAGGACCACCGTTGTAAATCCTGATAGACAAGATTTTTAATATTATCTAAATTGAGCTTCTTCAGAAGAGAGGGTTCCGTCGTAAAGTGAATCCCCAAATATTTGATAGATTTGGAGGCCCACCTCAGTCCAAAAGAGATGAACTCCTGTTTACTGGTATAAACATTTAACGGGAAGATTTCGGACTTCGAAATGTTCAGTTTGTACTGAGAGAAGGCTCCAAACTGCTTGATAATATCGATCGCAGCTTTTAGGGATTCAGCCGGGTGTTCTAAATGCAGAAGAATGTCATCTGCATAGGCAGAGAGCACCAGTTCCTGCTGTAGTAACCTGCAGCCTCTGACGTACGGGGAAGATTTGAGTTTAATAAGAAGCGGTTACAGGTATAGATTAAACAGTAAAGGCGAAAGAGGACAACCCTGCCTGGTACCAGTGTATAAGCGAAAAAGGGAGGAGAAGACCCTGTTACAATAAATTTTGGCTGAGGGAGTACTGTAGAAAACCTGAATCCATTTTAAGAATGGTCCTGGGAATCTCATTTTCTCCATCACGGCCCAAAGAAAGGTCCAGTCCACACGATCAAAAGTCTTCTCGGCATCCAGTGAAACCAGAGCCGCAGGGTAGAGAAGTGATTGAGCATATTGGGAAATGTGAGATAAGGTTCTTAAGTGGTCCGCGGAGGACCTACCAGATACAAAGCCTACTTGTTCGGGGCTAAGTAAACCAATCCAGACTTTCTTAATTCTTTCGGCTAGTATCTTGGCAAAGATTTTCATGTCATAATTCTGGAGGGAAATAGGCCGATAATTTGCCGGGTCCGTCAGAGTCTTGTCAGGTTTTGGAATCAAAACAATTGTGGCTTCAAATAGAGTGGGATCCACATCTATAGCAAAGGAGAGATAATCATATAATTTAAGGAGCACAGGTGCCAGCTCCTTAGAGAAAACCTTATAGAAGTTAGCAGGAAAGCCATCAGGCCCTGGTGCTTTATCTGGAGTCAGAGAAGTAATAATCCCCTCTATTTCTTCCAAAGTAATAGGAGCTGTCAGAATTTGGTGGTGAGACGCTGAGAGACAGGGGATATCCATGTCCCCTAAATATGTAATGATACTCGGAATGGAAGTAGACACTAGGGGCTTACTGTAAAGGTCTGTATAATAGTTTTCAAAGATACGGGCAATACCTCTGGGGGAAGTTTAGATAGAGCCGGTTGGGGAAACTAAGGATGGTATTATTCTGGAGGCTTCCATCGTCCGCAGACATAAAGCCAGGGAGCTTCCCAGCCTTTTCCCCTTGGTCTAGGTATTTAGCTTGAGTCCTCACGAAACAGTACTCCGTTTTTTCCTTCAGGAGGTCCATATAGTCACTCTTGGCCACCAGGAGGGCCTTAAGGGAGCTTAACGAGGAGGTTGAAGAGTAGTCTGCCTCCAACTCTCTAATTTTATTCAGCAGGGAAAGAGATTCTGCAAGCCTTTCCTTCTTCCTTGCGGAGGCCATCTTTATTAACTCACCCCTAAGATAGCATTTCAGTGCACACCAAATTATGTCAAATCTCGGGGTAGATTCGAGGTTATCGGCAAGGAAGAGAGAAATCAACGACTTAATACGCGACACCAAGTGGGGGTCTTTAAGCAGTTGGGTATTTAGCCTCCATGTGGTGTCCCGACAAAAATCCGGATCTAAGGAGAGTTTGATCCAAACTATGGCGTGGTCCGACAGAATGATTGGATCAATGCCAGATTGAAGGAGGCTTGGAAGGAAGAATTGACTAGTTAGTACGTAGTCTAATCTCGATTTGGAGCTATGGCGGTTGAGAAACAAAAGAAAAAGCTTGAAAGGAAGGATTTAAAAGTCTCCAGGGGTCACATAACCCCAACATGGACAAGAAATCCTGAAGTGCTCTTTGGGCCGGAGTAGGGGGACGCTTGTCACCAGGCTCCCTATCCAATGTAGATGAAAGGGGAAGGTTCCAGTCCCCGCCCAGTATAAGTTGGGAAGGGAGAAGAGTGCTAACTTTATCCGTAAGGGACATAAAAAATTCCGGGTTCCCCCCCACCAGTCCATATACCGAACCTAAGACGACTGTGTTTCCATTAAGAGAGCCCCTAACCAGGACAAACCTCCCTTCTGGGTCCGAAACAACCAGGTCCTTCATGAACAGAACGTGTTTTTTGATGAGAACAGCAACCCCTTTACTAAGGTTAGAGTTACCGGCTAAATAGACCTGAGAAAAACCAGAACGAGATAAGGATTTGGCGTCAGCATGCCTCAGATGGGTTTCTTGAAGGAAAAGAATATCCACTTGCAGCAGTGAACAGTGGTTAAAAACCTGAGACCGCTTGACCTGATCCCTGAGTCCGCGTACATTCCAGGAAGCTATTTTGATCGTATTGGTAGCTATTTTAAACACAGTATAAAGAGGGTATAGAACCAGGGAAATCCAGTAATGAAAAAAGAGAAACAGCACATCAAAATCAGATATAACCAGAGACCACAAGTCAGCCCGCTTGTACTAGAATAACACACCCAAAAGGTAAACACCAGTATGCCAATCAGAATATAACAGCACATCAATGTAAACTGGCTGACTTGACCCCCCCTCACCCAAACCACCCTCCACCCGAAACCCAGACTCCCCATACTAGCCAAAAGATCATACAAAACATGAGAAATGGCAGTCCCCAGTCCCCTCCCTCCCAACCACCCACCAAACAAAGACCATAATCCAGAGGACCCAGAACAAGACAGACGGTGACAGGAAGACCACCCTCCTCCCCTCCCAAAGTCCAGAGATCCCACATAACCTACGAAAAATCAAAGTAAGCCCCCCACCCACAAACACCCAATACCCCCAACGAACCATAAGATAACTATATACAGCGAGCGACCCGAGTGCAATAACCCTATAAAGTAATCGAGGACCTAAAAACCCGGACCACCCAGCCCCCATAGCGAACCTCTGACTCCCCAGCATAGGGTACAGGAACCAGCACATGAATTGGTTGCGGGAAAAACCAATAACAGCAGGCACCAACCAAGGAACCATGGCACACCCTAACAAGCCCATAACCAGGGAGAGGTTGGCAAACCCCCCAACATATGGCTCGCGATTCCACACCCAGCGAGCAGCCATTCTTAGGCCAGAGCCCCCCAAACCCACCCCATGCACCTTTAACCAGTGGGGTAATGAGACCAGGTAAAAAGGGGGTCTAAAGATCCGAAGAATCCTACCTTCAATAAGACCCCATCTATCTATCTCAATCCGTCCCCACTCCACAAACCAGGAACGAAGCCCAGAAAATCAGGGACGAAGACACTAAGCCGAGAGCAGCCCCCCAGAATAGGAGGCATTACCCCATGAAAGTACTGGCACAGGAGGCAGACCGCCCAATGCAATCTTAGGGCAAAGCAGATCTGCATCCTCGAGGCTCAGCACCATCCTGCACCCGTCATTCCCAGGGCACTACCACAAAACCATATTTAACGTGAGGAGAGATTACCACCTTAGGGCAGATCTGGAGCCGAGGCAGAGACTAGAGGACACAGAACGGCACTCATCCAGTCCCCATATAGCCACACAATCCCCCCACGTCTACCTCAGAGGAAGAAAAACATATAGCGATTCACAATTCACCCACTTACTGGCCGCTCCACTAAAGCAAGTCCAGGAATACAAAAAGCTCAGTAGGGCGCTGAGACCCAGGAGGACAACAGCTCGGGACCACTGTTTCCAGAGGGACCAGAGAGGTAGAGGAACCAAAACGGTCCGACCTCCAGGAAGTTCCCCCCCGGAAACAGCGATCCAGCAGCAGAGGTTCCATTGCGGGGAGGCCTAAATAGGAGCAGCAAGGAGGTCCCCAGCCCATCAAAAAAAGGAGCCCTCCCGCAGCCCGAACCCGATCAAGCAGCCCAAAGAAAAGAGACAGAAGAACAGGAAAGCGAGGGAAAGCAAAAGGGAACCAGGAACAGAAAAGAGAAGGCCGTCATAAAAGGAAGGGAAAAAAGGTAAGACCAAGAACTACCCCCAAACAGCAAGCACAATCAGACAGTGAAACTTAACCAAATAAGCCAAAATACTAATGTTTAAGAACAAAGGAGGTCGCAGCCCCCAAAAGTCAGCAGTATCTTATATTAAAGTAAAAGGAATGCCTTTTCAGCCGGACGATTTAAACAGGTCCGGTAGTCTATTTGCCAGGTCTCTAGCGGCCGCTTCGGGGGAGTTAAAACTCATAACCGTGCCTCCAACAGTGACCTTCAAAACCGCGGGATAAGTCATCCTGAAAGGGATGGAGGCAGCGATGAGCTTCTGGACAACTGAATGGTAAGCCGCCCTCCTTTCTCGAGTCTCTTTCGGTAGATCCTGCATGATCCTGATTCTGGATGTGCCCCAAAGAATCTCCTTGAGCTCACGCGACTTCGTATAGATGTGCTGTCTTTCAAGATAGCTTAAAAATTTGGCAATAATAGGACGTGGGGGGGATCCGGACAAGGGTCTAGGTCTTAAAGAGCGGTGGGCCCGTTCAATATGGTACGAGGAACTGATAGGGGATGGGCCGACGATCTTACACAAAAACTTCTGCAGGAAGGCCAGCAAGTCCGGTCCCTCTTCCATCTCAGGTAGGCCCAAGATTATCAAGTTATTCCGGCGATTACATCCTTCTAAATCTTCCGTTTTGGCTTGCAATTTTTTAATCTGTTGTTTATGTTCAGCGACTTCACTTTCGTTTTTCATCTTCCATTGTTCTGTTGAGAAAACTCGGGCCTCCACATCAGCAACTCTGGTAGCGATGGAGGATAGATCGCAACGCAGGGACTTAAGTTCCCCGGTCATTTCTTTCAAAATATCCTTCAAAGGAGTGAGCTCTTGAAGGAACTTATCCTCCGTTAAGGGAATGGTTTGCTGCACTTTGTCCCCAGTTCGTTCCGATTTAACAGTGCCCTGGTTACGCTGTTTTTGTGCAGCTTTCTCCGGAGATGTAGGAGGTGTGTGCCTGACTGGGGCCTGCTTCCCATCCACCTCCATCCCAAAGCAATAAATCGCTATTTCTTCTACCCAGATTCGTTTTGTGATAGTAGGCAAGTTAATCAGGCATTCCTTGATGAAATTTCTCATTTAAATGCCAAGATGAGTCAAAAAAGAGGCAGGAAAGGTGGTTAGAGGGGAGAGCTCAGAAATCCAGCTGCTGCCTAGCTAGATGCCATCACGTGACCTAGGGCTAGAAATTCATATTAAAATGTAGTGTTCCACATGGATTGCCAGTTCCCAAGATTTACTAGTCCATCCTGAAAACTGGTATGCAACCCATTTTTGTATATACTGCTATCAAAATGCACAACCTACACGCATGTCATTTTTTAGTAAAATAAAGGCAAGCACAACTAAAATATCCTTCTTGGCATTTAATTTCCTTTGTTTTGTTTTTTCTTTACCATAGATAAGGTGTTACACATGAACAGCTCTGTGCATGTACAGAAAAAGACAAACCAAAAAAAAAAAAAATGCACAGAAATGACTGCATGCAAATGTTACAAAGTGATTTTGCAGCACTGGCAACAAATGGACACTGTTTCACACCATTATTGACACAGGCAATGAAGTCAGAAAGTCTCTCTGAATCCATGCAGGTTAAGACCTTGTGGTGTATACAGTGGTGATTATCAGAGAGTTTGCTGGTACTGTGGTGCACCACTCAGTACCACTCCATACTGCTCAGTGTGGTGGTGAAGAGGAGGAGCCTTAATGTGGTGCATTATGATTGTTATTTGGATGCATTTCCTGGGTTACCCACAGGACAGCTGCCATGAGCCATATCAGTGTTACTGCCTGCCTGCAGTGCAATCGTGTTTTCTTTCTCTTTGTGTACCTTCAGGTGGTATTCTGTTGCACTGCACTTCATTGAGACAAAAAAAAACAACTAACTACTGTACACTATGGGCAGAAATTCAAAACTCTGCACCTGATACAAATCCGTAGCGCTGCAATAGCACTGGATTTGCACCAAGCTGCAATATTCAAAATCCCTATTAGCACTGGTGCTGTGTGGTAGTGCCAACACTAAAAGATAATGGTATGCAGGGGTGGAGTTAGTGGAGCACCCAGGAATGCCGGCAGCATGGCATATTCAAACATACAGTGCTGCGCTACAGGCATTAGTGCGACCTGTAGCGCAGTGCTAAATATCGCTGACAGAAAGCTGGTGGTATTGTGGCAGTGCCCCCCCATTGCGATTCCCGACCCCCATAGCAGTGCTACAGCAACAGTATCCCTGCTAGTCTAGTGGTCCCCCCACCCCAGCATGATTCCTGACCCCCATAGCAGTGCTACATATATAGTATCCCTGGAAGTCTAGTGCACCCCCATCACAATTACTGACCCCAGTAGCAATGCTACAGCAACAGTATCCCTGGTAGTCTAGTGGTCTACCACAACCCCCCAGCATGATTCCTGATCCCAGTAGCTGCTCGAATAAATATATTCCCTGGTAGTCTAGTGGTCTCCCCCCCCCACAGCATGAGTCCCGACCCCAAATCACAGAATGCCCTGGAAGTCTAGCGTCCCCCATCCGGCGGTGATGAGCCCGCTCCTCCCAAAAAACACCCATGAACGGAGCCGGCGACTGGCTTAGCCCTCCTTTCACCACCATGGCCGGCTGCCGACTGAGGAATGAATGAGCTGTACTGCATCCTAAACATTGTGTTTCTGTGACCAAACAATGGGGGTTGTAAGCATACAGTGATGTCAGACATTAATGTTACTGATGTATTCTTCCATAGAAAATGCATTTTACACTAAATCACTTATTCCATCAGCTTTCTGCATGGATATCATCAATTTTCAAGGTGTATCCCTGATTTGAAACCTTTGTCCTTATTTGTTTTAAGCCATGTCCCAGATTTATGTGGCAGGAGGTTGATAGGTGTGTGCCCTGTAGGGCGTAAATAAATGTACAATAGTGCCACTGGAGCAGTGATTCTGGAAAGTGGGAGGAGATGCTTTCCTCCCCTGCCTCCTCCACTTCCCGCTGACTCCTTTTACTCCTCTTCTCCCACTCACATGGAGTAGGCCACAGCCTAAACTCCATATGGGCTGGGATTTTACAGTGCCCAACCTTCACTTTAAGTGTGGTCATGCTAGTGGATGCTCCCCCACCTGCCGACATTGTGGGTGCTCAATCCCCATGTCAGCATGTATCCCCTTCCCTTATTAATGTGGCATGCTGTGAGCTCACCCTGGTGTGCCAAAAACTTACCTCTGATGTTTCTGATGCCAGGATGCCCATTCCCAGTGTCAGATGCACTGCCCCCACCCCATGCCCCTGTATTCTTTTCCAACCTTGTGGAACCCAACCCCAGCATGCCAAAATCTGTTTTATTAATATTTCTCCTGTAAAAAAGAAAACAGTCCCACTTGGTCTTTTTTTTTTTAAACCTTAAAAAAAATGAAAATGGTCCCTGTCATTCCTGCCAGCCTACCTCCCCCAACCCATACTCTCTTTCTGTGCACCATACCTCCCTGCATCCCTCTCTCACCCATACTTACCTCTGGCGGTCGGTAACAGTGACCTTCTGTGGAACACGTCTGCACTCTCTAGAGATCAACCGGAAACTGGATGAAATGACAATAAGCCCTATAATGGCAGTCATTGAGGGGTTCAACTTAGGTTGATATCTTAGCCAATGTTAGGAGTTTTGGTCCCAAATTTTCAACATGGCGTTCATGGGACTTCACCTCATGAACACTGTCATTGCGTACCTTGGTCCCGAAAGGTGATTTTGTGGCTGCTGTGCAGAATCATCTTTTGGGACCAATTAATGAAATGACAGTGCCGCTGTTCATGAGGTGGGGTCCCAAAAAGTCCTTGGAAATTTGGTGAAAAAACTCCAAAAAATGACTGCGTTATGTGCATCAATTGCGCAGTTTCTATGCATGCTAGTATCTTCATCAATTTTTATATTTCCACTCCAGATTTCTAGCATTGCCATTTTATCATTCCCCCTTATGAACAGTATGGCTGTAATTTTTTACATCCTTCCCAAAATGTGTTTTTGCACCTGTGTAGCAGAATGGCATGGTTGCTGTGCGAAATTAACTTTTGGTACAGATTAATGAAATCCCAGTGCCACTGTTCATGAGGGGAGGTCCCAAAAAGGCCATGCTAAAAATCTGGTGAAAACATTCCAAAAAAGACTGCTTTACGAGCTTACGTTGCATGGTTTTTATGCACTCTCATAACTTTGCATTTCTGTATCTTCAACAGTGTTTTATATTTTCACTACAGATTTTCAACATTGTCATTTCTCCACACCTCCTTATGAACAGTATAGCTAAAATTTTTCACATCCTGCCTGAAATGTGTTTTCATACCTATGGTGCCAAATGGCACATACGCTGTGAAAAAGCACCTTTTTATATTGAGTAAGACAGCTTTCTTGTGGATTCAAATCCTGATGGGTATTTACTCATCTAGGTGTCCACATACGCCAAAGGCTGTTTGTGTGCTTTCATGAGTTTTGGTTGCAAACAAAGTTTTTTGATCCACAGACAGCTAACGGTTTCTTATCATAAGACATGACTAAATATATCAGTACTGAGTTGAGGTTGGATGCCTTAACAAGACAAACTGCTAACAGTAGTTGGCTTGATTTTCTTAAAGTAGCAAAATCCAATGATAGTCCATTAAGGGATATCATAAAAGCCCATTGTGGGGAATTGAAAAAAGGTACCAATGATCCTGAAGGATTATTAATTGCAACATTGTTTAATTGTTTTGATGCTGTTCTAAATAATATATATGTTTTGGAAACTGAGTATGTTTGCAAAATGGAGAATTCTGCCTGCAAGCAGGAGATTAGTCTGAAAAGGGCTTCTCATACAGAAAAAAATAGCTGGACTACTGTCTGAGCTACAATATGTTTGTCTAGAAAATTAGTCTTTATTTAATGAGACACAGCAACAGCCTCTATGCCTTAAGAGATAACACTGAAATAGCAAAACTTAGAAAAAAAGGTTTTCAAACAAACAGTGTTCTGGCTAGTGGCACTAATTCCTTATGTTTTGAAAACTAGGAACTTAGAGATGATAAGTCTGAAGTAATTACTGAAAAAGTTAACGAGCTAGTATTTCAACACCAGACCTTGATGGTACAGCATGATTCAGTATGTTTTAATTACAGCAGACTTGAAATGAAAGTTTTGACTCTAAATCATGATGCAGTTTCTGTTGATAAAAAGCAAGTTTTGCAAGATGTGATTGTCTTGAAATCTGAAAATGAAGCACTTAATAGCATGCTAACTCCTGTATCTGAGGTACAATGTAGGAGTAAAAAGTCAGATATGGTGAACTTGTGCCATCAGCCAGAGGTATTGGCAGAGCATACTAACTTAATGTTGAAAGACCTGGCCTCTTCTGATGTTGAAGAGTTTGATTCTGAACACTCACAGTATGCTGTGGGGTGGACTAGTGCAGGGGTTCTCAAATGGTGAGGTCAACCTCCTTGGGGAGGCCCCAACCTGTTCCAAGGGAGGCTCAAGCAAGTCTGAAAAAGTACTGTATTTAAATTTTGAGTTTTATATATTTTGTGTGACGAGATAATGCAAACTGAAAGAGGATAATAGTAGGTGAATTTAATGCATTTATTTTACTACTAGATGACAAGGCAAGGTGAATGAGTCAAGGCTCATTTCAGGTGTACCCAGGAAAGGGTAGGGAGTGAATACATTTCAAAAGGTAACTGCAGAACAATCAAGAAATACACAATGAACAATAGTTCAAACAAATATGAACAATAAACTAATAATGAGTGATGGTAATTGATCAATTTGTAGCCTGATGGCAGAACAGCCCAAATACAAGGACTGAGCATAGAAGTGCTAAGAGCAATAGCAGGAAGGAGCAAAGTAATCCCAGGGAAGGAGAGGAAAAGGCAAGTATGTAGGAAAGTAATTTCATATAGAGAAGAAACAGAAAAAGTAGTCTGACCCATGAAGGTACCACAACAAGGGGTAACAATGGTTCAAGAATAAAAATAGCATAGTATGTAGGTTGGCTGGGGGGGAGGGGTTACAATAAAGCTGAATAATAATATTTGTCAATTTTATTTATTTGTTATTCAGATAACACCTTTGAGCACAGGAGCTCTTTTTCAAAGGTTCCACATCAGTATAAGACAAAGAATGTGAGTCAAGTACTCAAAGGGTTTTCAATTTATTTATGGTGTATTGAGCAAAGTACAGTATGTTATTTTTCTTTGGGGAGGCCCCAGATTGTTTCAATTTTTGGGGGAGGCTCAAAATCTTTTCCATGGATTTGGAGAGGCTCACTATGACAAAGTCTGAGAACTATTGGACTAGAGCAAAGGCTAGCCACTTGTTTTTCTGTGATTCACAAAATGGAGAATTGTTAGAGTCTCAAAATGGTGGACACACATGTGATCTGGTTGCATCCCTATACTATCCCCAAGATGGCCGCTCATGGTCATGTGATGATGATCATGACGCAGTAACCCATGTTGCCCATGAAGTAATCCAAAATGGCCAACCACCATCTCACAGAGATTCGATCCTGCAGTCACGGACCTGTGATTGCTGCCATAACCAAACAAAACAAACCGGAATTGTTTGGCATGATTAATATTGTTATCAGTAACAGTAGTGTTTCTGAGGGACAGAAAATTCTCATTAAAAATAATGTTGATGTACTTTTGAATAAAGTTGATACGCAATCTGTCATGAAGTTAGAGTCTGATGCTAAAGAAACAGCAGATGCTGTTTACAATGTTTACTTGATTTGCAATGTTTATGGTGTTCAAGTGTCCATGGATGAAAAACACATTGAAGTTAATTACATGAAAAGTTGTTTTCATTTCCTGTGCAATGTAACATCAGCCAAGAAGACTGAGCGTACTGCTTTTCCTATGCAGTGCATTAATACTTTAAGCTGTAACATTAAAAACAATGTTGCAACCCTCCAGCAACATTCTGGTGGGGAAACCCACTTTACATTTGATGGGGGAAGGGACAACCCTGATTCTGAAAGCCCTGTGGCTGTGATATTTTCAGCATCACAGGCCACATTGGGGGGGAGGGTTACAGGTGTGATTTCTGAACCTGAGCTGACAGCTGTCTCAGCACTATTTTCTCCACCCCTGATGGCTACTGAACCACAACCCATAGCTGGATAACTACATGCAGCTTGCACAACACTTTTCTCCACTGTGCAGGAACCCTTGATAGTGCCAGCATTCCCTGCACATGATGCAGAACCCCCTCCATCAGTGACACCTGGATCATCCCATACTATGGCTGCAATGGCAGGCACTACAGGTAAGAAGGTGCAAGGTATCCTAATACTGATATCATTATCTTTTCTTTTGGGATCGCTGACCATGGCCCCAGCATTGGTTAATCCTAACACAGTTTTAGGACATTACTTTGAAACTGTTACATCAGATAAAGCCATCTCAGCAGTTTTAGCCCAAACATATAATGGACACATCAGACCCATTGCTTATACATCACAGATGCTTGCCCCAGTGGAGCTGAAATACAAGCTTTGTGAAAGGAATCTTTTGGCTACATACTGGGCAATGAGATACTTTATGTACATCATTAGATATGCACCCATTGTACTGCATTCCAATCATTTGCCAACTAACTTTCTGTTGTCAGACAGAGTAAAAGATGACTCTGTATCCAATGCCAAACTTACACACTGGTCTCTCATTTTACAGGATTATGACATCACTGTCCTTCCTATTAAAACTTCATCCTTGTTGGCCCATAGCCTACAATTTGCAGGAGAGACCCATGATTGTTCGCTCCAACCCACTGACCTACTTGCCCCAGTGCCCTTTCTGACAGAACCTCAAAAAAGTGTTCAAAGACACCACTGTGTGTCATGTTTTGAGTGATGACTCATCCACACATACCAATGAGGGTCAGATAGGAGGGTTTGAAATTATCTTATATTCTGGTGATGACAGAGTGTGCATGGCTAGTAATTACATCATCGTATATGTACGATTCATAGGCAATGATAAAACACACCTGTCAAATAAAATGAAAATCAAGGAGGTGAGGAGTCTGCTAAGTACCACAAATATTTGTGAATGGCTTAGAGAGCAGGAAAGTCCTTGAGAAAGAGACAGATTGTGTTAAGAAAGGAATAAAAAGATTTTTCCTTGTGTAAAATAATACCAGCACTCCTCGTGAGGGTTAAATTCTGCCCGCTTCAAGAAATGTCCTTGAGATAATAACAGAAAGCACTGCAGATACTATGTTTTTATTATAGTTTCTAATTGGGACTGTTTCTCTCTAAACTGAATTTCTTTGCCAGAAGATGAACTTCTGTTCCAGTACTCTGCAGTATCGCTGTGAAATTCAGTGAGTTGTTTGTGTACAATACAAACCTAACCAGTTTAAATACTGTATATTCATAAGGTTTGAGCATGTTGTATGTATATTCTGTATGCTCTGTAAGAAGGACCCTCATTTGAGGGCAGTGCATAGGTTCCTTAATGAAGGAACTGAGGAATAACTTCCAGAAATAACTCTTATAGAAAGTGAAAATGACATTCACCTATCCAGTGATTGTCTACTTATTTGGAACATCACTACTGTAACACTCATGAAAAGTTACGTGTATTTAACAAACACTTGAGAGTAGATTTTATCAATTATACCCAATACATAGTATTCCAACTGGCGGACACCAGTGAGTCAGTAAAAACACCAGACAGACTGAAATCCTCCATCTTGTGGCCACACATGATAAATGATGTAGAACACTGCATCAGTAACTGTTTGATCTGTGCACAGAACTATCCTATACCAGCTAGGACAAATGTATTGTTTTCCCAGAGGCAAAAGGCCCCTGGAACAACATGCAGCTTGACTACTTGGCTTTATGCCAACCACTAAGAACAACTAGTTTGCAATAGTGATCACCAATCTATTTTCCAAATAGTTTAAAGCTATCCCAAAACAGAACAACACAGTCAAAGTGATTGCAAATGTCTTGGTAAGCCAGCTATTTACCAGGTAGGGCTTTACCCCTACAAGTAAATTCTGATTTCAGGGATACGGCTTTATAGCCAAAGTAATGTAGGAAATTCTGGATTTGCTATGGGTAAAACAAAAGTTTCATATCCCTTACCATCCACAGTCATCAGGACTGGTGGAACTGGATAACAGGCAGATCAAATTTATGTTATTCAAACTTGTTCAGAAAATCCTAAAAAGACTGAAATTCATTATTGCCTTTACTCCTTATGGCAATAGGAGGGACATTCTCTGCAGGTACACAGCATACCCATTTTTGAAGTCATGACCAGATGGTCCATGAGACTCCTAGAACATTTACTTCTGGACCTGTGTACTGCCAGTAGATAAATATGTTAAATATCTCAAACCAGACATCCAAAAGGTACACTTGTTTGCTTCACAATGTATGGGCAAGACCCAAAAACATGCCCTATCCCACTGTAAAAAAATGCAATCCAGCAGTCATTGATAAATGGCTGTATGCCAATCAAATGAACCTGTTTAAAAGAGATTAAATTACTTTTCCATACCCCAATGGGTGGAATAGTACTAAACTATGTTTTTCTTTTTCTCTTTTCTTTTAGTTTCCAGAGAGAGAGAGAGAGAGAGAGAGAGAGAGATGCTTGCTTTTATGTTTAGTACTCTTTTTAGAAGTATGGGTCTTCTTATAAGCCCACACTGCACACTGTATTGCAGGTAACAACCAGTGACCTACTGCTAAACAGATTGCTGAGGCAAAATACCTCTGAAGACCACATGATATTATTGCATCCTGTGGAATTTACAATAAGGTCCTTAAAGTCATGTGCATTGTCCAGAAGGGTAGTGTGGCCCTAATGAATGTTATAATCATCGCTTTGGATCAATTTTAGCAGCTAGACTTGATCTGGCTCCTGTTTACATTTTATTGATAATCAGGAAATTTTGCATCCAAAATTATATGGCAATAAAAGCCATTACACCTTAAGGTTTTTAACCCTATGATGCTTCATAATTTGTGACACTTAATACTGAGTGCCCAAAACAGAACCCTGGCCCACCCAGTGGTCTAACAGCCACTTCCAAACCAGGTACCCTAGTTAATAATGTGCAGTTCATGCACATCACAGTGATTTTTAAATATCACCCTTTAGAACTTGGAATGATTTGTTTTGTTTCACAACAAACATTTCACACTTTTTTTTCTTTCTTTCCATTATGATGTGATGGGATACCCAGGCAGCATACCAGGTACTCATTAATGACTCCCTATACAGGGACTGATAGCACCACACCTACACATACACAGGATTTTCACATCCTGACTGCTAGTGGTACATCTTATGACAGTAAACCTATCCATTTAGCTGTCTGCAACCTATTGTAGCTCTCTCAAGACACTACTGTAACTTCTCTAGAAGGGCAGAGAGCTGGAACACGGGGGAGATAGAACAAGATCTTTGAGAACCTAAGATCTGCAATTCTGGAGATTATGTACATTCTTCAGGAGTAGTGAGAAACACATCTCCCTTGTGATTTTCTTTGTCAAATGCTTGGCGTAAGTAGCATAATAAACTTTATTTGTACTCCTTGCTTGTTTACGAATGTTTCTTGGCAGACTCCAAGACACGAGAATCTGTAATATTATTATTTTTATTGTTTACCCTACACACCAAGAGTGTTTAGACAACACTGTGTCTATTGTGTTTTACTCTGTCCACATTGAAAAACACAGATTGAGCTATAATATGTTGTGGTATGCAAGAGAGTGAATTTCATATACCTTATCAATATGGGTGATCGGAGGAATCACTAAACACCAGTCACTATGTGCACTATGTCCACTTCATAGACAATTAGCAGTTTCTATCAGAGCATGCTGATTGTCTGAATATTGCACAGGGCCAGCTGTGCACTACTTGCTGTACAATGCTACCAGCTGTGTGGTGCTGTCTGCCAGCACTGAAGATCAGTGCATGAATCAATTTCCAAATAATCAGATCTCAGTAAAAAAAATACTGTACATAAAATGGAACTTAGAGTGTAGCTCTGCCATACTTCCTGCTTTAATAGTATCTGGCTGCTGAGGAAACCATTAAAGAGCAGGTATTTACTTCAAACAAATAGACAACTAATTATTTTTTTTTTTTTAGTTGTTTAACCAGGTGTAGCATGTGACCTGGGAGCACAAGGATGTTAAGTAACTTGCTTAGGGTCACACAGTATGCAAGTGGAAGCTGTGAGATTCAAACCCAGGTCTGGCTTGCTAGATGTCACCAAATTTGTAGCTTAGAACCTTAGACCACTGCGCTATACCGCCTCTTAATGTTGGTGTGTTTGTAGTTACTTTATACTTTTAAAATAAAATATTTGTTCTTGCAGTGAAACTAGTGTGTTTTGCCTTTTATTTTCTCACTGCTAGTAAAAAAGAATTCAGTGGAATCTTGGTATTGTGATGTCAGAAACTGCCAGCTACTTTGGAGCCCAATGAATTTCAGTGAGAAACTAAATAGAGGATAATGGATGGGCAAACAACACTGTTGTTCTTTTCTTCACGTTGGAGGCAGTATAGCACAGTGGTCTAAGGCTCTACACTGCAACTCTGGTGATATCCAGCAGACTAGACCTGGGTTTGAATCCCACAGTTTCCACTTATATACTGTGTGACCCTGAGTAAATCACTTAACTTCCTTGTGCTCCCAGGTTGCACCTGAAAACAAGATCTGGCTTAGTGTGCCTTTCCTGGTTAAACAATTTTCCCTTTCCCTTCTAAAGGTTGTTATGACAACCTAGTAAACCTGGTTGTCATACAACCTCAAGAAGTGAAGACAGTGTTGTAGTTGTTTACTGATGTGCATCCATTGTCTTTTATAGTGTACGGGCATCAGTAAATCAGCAGTGGAACAATTTTTTTTGCCGTATGATGTGATTTTCATCTTTGCGTGACCGCCCTACCCAAGAACAATCCTCACTCATACCCCAGTTCCACGATGTCACAAACTACTTTTTAAAAAACTGAGCTCTGAAGTACTGATGTTGCCTACTAAAGGTAAATGCAAAGTAATCTCTTAATTTGTGTTCTTTGGATTGTCACTGCTTACTTCATTTCCTCAGCAGAACAATGCGGCTGTTTCCCTGAAGTGCAGTGCATATGTCTGGTGCATGCACAGACAAATTCACTGCTGTTGTATCATCGATGTGACATACCTAAGATGGCACAACAGCAAGTTGATGTCACATCGATGGTACAACAGTGTTAGCTTTTGATGGAATTCCACCCACAATAATGCTCTCCCATACACAATATATCTTTTTTGAAAGAAGCAAATACTTCTTTCAGACGCAAACTTTGACATTTATATATTGGCACTACTGAGGTCCAGTTGTATAATTTTACAACTTTTAAAACAGTAATTGGCTTCTCTTTTTTTGCTCCCCAAGTAAAATCTGGTTATTAAGAAAATGTCACCGGCTATATTATAACAAAAACTCACAGGTTATCAAAAATCACATATTACTGTTAAATATGTAATATTTTGTGGTAGAAAGTGTTATTTTTCTATAAAAAAGGAAAAAAAAGCAGGTCTGCTGTTTCCCATTGAACTACTCTGCCCTCCTTGCCTTTAAAGATTTTCTGACATCACAATACAAGAATTCCATTGCATTCTGTTTTGCTAGTAGTTGGCAAAATGAAAATTAAATGATGAGAAAGTAATTAAAGAAACAAATAAAAGCAAACAAAAAGGATTACAGAGATAGCTAAAGGCCCCAAACCTTCATTCTTTAAGATATACTTCCTTACTAAACACATGGGCCCAGATATTCAAAAGGGTAGCGCCATGTGCAATAGGGTTGCTCCAGCACAAGTCTGAAAATGCGCCATTCTGCAATATTCAGTGGGAGGCAGATGCACCCCCCAAATCATGCTGAGCAAGAGTGCAATGATAATGAATGCATGCGCAACTGAAGGGGGAGGAACCATGTATAAATGGTGCAGTGCGATATTCAACAACATGCGCCATGCACAATAGGGGAGCAAGCGGAAGTTGTGCCATAGCAGAAATGAGCCAAAATAAAAAGGAACAAGGGAGATGTGCAAGAATGCTACAGGGAAGGCACATGTGGCTGTACCCTAGCCAGACAAACAGGGTAAGAGGGACACACAGGGCAGGACAGGGAAAGGGTACCCTGAACACACAGGCACAGGGAAGGTGTGGAGAGCCACAACCAGTGCAGAAGGGGGAAGTGCCCCACAGCACTGAGGCCACCACAGAAAGGTGTTCCTGGTGCAGGGGAAATAGCCAGGACAGCGGGGGGGGACACAGAAACAGCTGCCGGGGGGGGAACACAAGCTGGGGACATGGCCAGCGCCACCATCCAGATGGAGGCAGTAATGAGGAGGGTGAGAAGGCATGCAGCAGAGGGGTGTGGCCGTGGAAGGGCCCGTCGGCTGTATGCCCCCAACAGGCAGTACCGAATCTGCACCTGCTTTGAGCTGTACTGCAATACTGAGATTGTGGGCCAGTACCACCTGAATTGGGCAATTCTGAGGTGGCTCTGTGAGCTGTGCAGTGATGTGATGCAGGCACCCACACGGCGGAGCCATGCTCTGTCAGTGGAGACTAAAGTGACAGCTTGCATGTGCTTGCTCACCACGGGTACCTTCCAGAGACCAACAGGGGATACCACAGGCATAACCCAGTCAGCTGCATCATGCCACCTCACCCAATTCCTCAGCACACTGCTGCCACATGCTGCGGAGTACATCCATTTCCTCAGCACACCGGCGGAGTGTACAGCAAACATACAGGAGTTCCACAGGGTAGCACGAATGCCTGGCATGCTATTGGCAATAGACTGCATCCATGTGACCATCTGCACACCACCTGGCCCAGAGGGGACCGCATATATCAATCGGAAGGGCTATGCAAGCATCAACTGCCAGGTGGTGTATGATGCCAGGGGGCACACAATCAATGTCTGTGCCATGCACCCTGGGGGAGCACATGATGCCTTCATCTGGCACCAGTCGACACTGTGCCACAGATTCAGAGAGAGTGGGGACATCCCCACTGGCTACTTAGTGGGTGAGTATGCAAACCACATGGACAAACATAAAGCTTAGGAGGGGCATGGTCAGAGGTGACATTGGTAGTGGCCTACATGGCCCAAGGCAGGGCGTGGCTGATCACCAAACTAACCTCCACCCTCTACACACAGGTGACAGTAGATATTCATTCCGTCCCTGGCTGCTCACACCCTACCGGCGGCCCGCAACCCCATCGCAGCAACACAACAGTGAGGCACATGCCACCACATGCAATGTCATCGAGTGGGTGTTTGGGATGCTGAAGGCATGTTTATGTTGCCTGGTCACCTCTGGCAGTGCTCTACAGTACAGCCCCTCAAAGGCCTGTGGACCATTCCTGGCCTGTTGCATCCTGCACAACATGGCCAACGACTGTGGGATAGCCATACAGGTTGAAGAGGGGGACAGCGATGGGGTCGATGAGGACACCGGTGACGATAGTGATGGGCAGCCCCCCCTTGGGCAACAGGACCCCCGACTGCTCCGGCTTGCTCAGCTGCACTGGGGCACCATCGCAGAGGAGCACTTCAGCCGACCCAGGTAAGTCATGGGGCCATGTGCAACCACCAGTGGCAAAGGCACAATGCACAAACATGCATGGACACACACCAGGGGTGCATGCCATCAAGGGAAGTGGCCGAGCATGGAACAGCACACACTTCCAGGGATGGGCGATGTCTAACATGGCACGTGGTCATATACACACACACACACACACACACACACCTCACAAGACATGCACAAAGGGTGGGAGGCACGCTGACCCAGACCACCACCCCTAGCCACACACATATCCACTGACCACCACGTCTACTGCCTGTTATTGTGCATGTGTCAGATGCTGGGCACCATTGCACACTGGCATACAGTGCAATGCAGGCATCATCATGTATATGCAACAGCAGACAACAGCCGGGAGGTTGTGCAGATGGAACACGTGTATGCATGCAGGGCTGGGTACCCCACCCGTGCACTGCCCGCTGAATGGCACAATGCACACAGGGCAGCATCAGACAATAGCTGTGCTGGGAGACAGGTCAGTCATGCACCACAGTGCCACGGCTGCAAAGGATGCGTGGGTGGCTACACCGAGACCTGCCAGCAGTGACAGGTTGACCACTGGCCTCATGGGGTGGCAACGACAGTCCCCCAGGGGTTCCACTGCATGAACATGACTGTGCTCGTGCAGGGGTCTGCAGCACTCGAAATGTGACTGTGCCAGGTGTGCTCAGGATGCCCACAGCTGAACCTGGTGTCAACAAGGATTGTGTCGCACGACACCAGGAACGGGAGATGGACATTGCACTACGTGGTGTCTGTGATGCATGGGCAAATAACTGTGTGCCCATTGTGGCCATGACAGCTGTGAATGCCTGTGTCCGCCTGTCAATGACAGTGGTCACATCCTCCCACAACCAGTCCATCTCTGCCAGGAGCAGAGCGGTGTCTCTGCTGCGCTGCTCCTCTGCCTGGTGTAAGAGCCGCACTCAGTGCATCCACCATCATCACAAGCTGCATCTGCTGATTGACTGATGCTTGCAGTATGCAGGTGTGCTCATCTAAGATGTCATCTGCCAGATCAGCATGCTGTCCCTCAGGGTGTTCGCGGCCCTGATGCTCATCACCACTTGAGGGTGGGCACTGCACACCAGGGCCAGGCCTGGGCATGTCCACAGGTGGTGCACTGACGCCGCCCCCGACACTGTACCCCCATGGCCATTGGCCAACTGCTGCCCCTCTGGCTGCCACTCTCCAGGGCTCAATGGTGCCACCGCAGTGGCCACAACAGTCCCACTGTCCTGGATACACACCAGTGCTGCCCCACTGGTGCAGACAGGCACAGGCTGGGACTGTAATGACTCGCAGGCATCCACGGTGACACCACCCACAGCCATGGCCACGATGTCACCTGCTGTGCAGTCATCCTGTGGCACACACATGTCACTGCCCATGACATTAGCTCCATCATCATCAGTGATGGATCTGGCACCAGTCCAAGTCTCAGCATGCTGGCATCCATGGACGCTGGCAAGCTGGGACACAGGTAGGGCCTCCTCCACACCTGCTCCACCAACATCAGTCCTGATGTCCAGGTGGGCCCACTGTCACCCTGACCCCCGTATTCCTGTGGAGTTGGATGGGCCCTCCTCCATCTCCATGTTACTGGCCTCAGTGGAGAAGCCCACCACCGCTGACCCATGCAGACACTCAGGAGCTGTAAGGGAAAAAAGTAGCTTTACTACATGTGACCTACTCTATCTCCCCCTGCAATAGACAGACCATGACCTACCATGCAGTGATGGGCTGCCACCCGTTTGGAATCCACCACCCGGAACACCCTCAGTGGTGCAAAGCTGCATGCTGCCAACAACCCGCTTTTCCTGTGGGGTCAGGTGTTGCACCTCCAGCTGTCCTCCACCAATCGCAGACCATGCTGCCCTGATGGAAGCCACCTTCTCTTTGATCCTCTGCCTGTCCATGCCCATCTTCTTTTTTCACTCCTGCATGGAGTGCTGGTGGCTGCCATGCAGGTTCACAGCATACGCCACCTCCTCCCATGCAACAGCACGGGCCTGTGGTGTTCCCTGGCATCCACTGAGAAGAAGCTCCTGGTCGAGGTAGACCTCAAACAGGGCATCTGTCTCAGTCTTTGTAAAGTTTGGCCTCCTCTTCCTCCCACGTCTCTGTTCCTCTTCCTCCAACACATGCTCAGTCATGATTCTTCCTGTGAGAATGTCAGGTGTTACCTGTGACCGTGCAGTCCCATGCTTGTCCCAAACACCACAGTCCACACTCCCAAATAGCATGCAACTCACAGCAATAGACTGCAGTAACCGACTATGGCCAGTGCAGCCCAATGTCACATTTTTTATAGCACAACCCATGCAAATGAGGCAAGGCACATCTTTAAGTGGATGCAAATCCAGTGACTGCGCCATTGAATGGCTGATTAGATGATTTGCATATGCCAGCTGAATATCGTGCTGTTGCGCTTTGCGCAATTGTGTTGAATGTGCTGAGCCAAGGGTGCAGTTCTGTGTCATGTGCAGTACACACCTAACTCCGCATGCCTGGGTTGATGACACAGGTGCCTGCCGTGCTGCTGATGTGTTGTGTGGGAGGCAATGCAGGGCACAGCCACCATTGTGCCAGTGGTGCTACAGCACTGTTCACCTGTATGGCGCTGTGGCACTGGGGTGTCATAGGCACACTGGGGCAACAGCGCTGTAGGCCACTACAGGAGGTGGCACACAGGCGCCCAGTCATGCTACTTGCATTGGGTACCAATAGCACTGTGGCTGTCCACGCGCCAGAGACCCTTGACCCTGTTCCCGACCTTTGCTGCCTAGGAGCCATGCGTCAGGCGTGGGTGCACCACTATTGTGCTGTTCGGTGACAGCGCAATAGGGAATGGCATTGCTGTACCATGCAGCATCTGCACATGGCAGGACCATGCTGCAGAGTGCCATTTTGCTTGAACCAGGCAGCAGAGTTGGTGCGGAGGCATGCTGTGGTTTGGAACCAGGTAGAGCTCTCCAACCTAGTGGCGATAATTGAGCCCCATGCTGGGGCTTTTTTGTAGAGGCACCCCTGGACAGGGCCAGGAGTGCAGTCTGGCAGGAGGTGGCCAACGTCCTAAAGGAGGCCACTGGTATGGGATGGACGGCGGAGCAGTGCCGTCACCATTATAGGGACCTGAGGTGCAGGGACCCAGACCTGCTTGCCTGCCTGCAGGCATGTGCCAGGAGGGGCACAGTGCCACAGCCAGGTAGGTGTAACATCCATACACTTTAATCACCCATACGGGTATCACAGTTGCATGTGTCCAGCACGTGGGGGGGCGCCGTCCAGTGTTGGCCGTGGTGGTGGTATCGGTGTGTGGGGTGGATAGGTATGGCTGTGTGGGATTGCACACACATGGGGGAGGGGGGACTTTGCTACCAGATTGTACTGATGTCTCTCTCTCCATGTTTGCACCTTAGGGCCAGAAGAACAGCGGCACAACAGGGAGAGGAGGTGCCGCATGGAGGAGCAGAGCGACAGGATGGGTGATGGTGGTCTGTGGCGTGTGGACCAACCTGCTTATGGTGAGTGTCTTACATCCATGAATACTATTGCATGCTGTATATCTGGGCGGGCAGTGGGGCATGGCCACCTTCCATTGACACCACTGCCATGCATGCAACTTGTTACAGTCAGCACTGTCTAGTGGCACTGCATGTCTGGGAGTGCATCAATGGTGGTCCATGTGTGCACCAGGCACATGGCTGTGGCACTGCCTTCACACTGCATAGCTAAGTCACTGTACAGCCATGGTGGTGTTGTGCAGGACATGGGCGTTGGGTGTGTGCAGTGGTCCTCATGGCTGTGACTGCCTGGGTAGGCAGTTCTTGTGGACATGGTCACTGTGGGTGGCTGCACACCATCACAGGGGCGTGTCACATGGCTGTATGCCATGTACAATGGGTGGGCTGCAGGGGGATAGACACTCACACCTATTGACTCTGCTCCCTCATCCTAGGTGGCCAGTGACTCCTGCTGATACAGCAGGATATTCAAGAGCTGCTGCAGGTGGCGAGGAAGACATTGCAGCTCCTGTGGCACATACACCGCCACGGGGTCAGGAGGCGATGGCGAAGCTCACATTGATGCCAGGAAGAGGAGGACTGGGGTGGCCACTGATGTCCCCATGCCCCAACCACCACCTTCCCCCCTTTGACCCACCCTTACACCCCTTCTTCCCTCTTCCATATGTTCACCCCTGCCCCTTACCTGCCCCCACCTGTTATGTGGCCCTTCCCCCCTCTTGTAAATAATTGTAAATAGTTTTCCTTGACATCTTCTAAATATATGCATTTTGCTATGACAACTGTGGTGGTATCTGATTTGCTGTGGGCTACAGGTGCTCAGCTACAATGGTGTTCATGGCGTCAGGGGTGGTACATGCATGGGGGCGGCTGTGTGTGTGTGTGTGTGTGTGTGCAGAGGTGAATCGCCTATGGTGTGGGCAGGGAGATCAGTTACTGTCTGTGGTTTGTGTGTTGTACTCTGTGCACTGGATGCCTGTGTGCAGTGGTCCACGGAGCCTGCACTGTGTGCATGGCACCCCTGCCAGACCGTCCATGGCCTGTGCAGCTGACACCTTTGCATGTCTGTGATATACACAGTCTGCTGGCGTGTCAGTGGTCGCTGTCCATCCTGCATAACAACCATACCCGGCACAATGCCAGGTTGCCTGCCATCTCCATTATGGTGCACGTTTGCCTCCGGTGGCACTGTGGCCTCTGCTGTTGTTGTCACCCCTCCATGCTGTCACTCATGTCTGTTGCAGGGGATGTGCTCCAGTGTCTGTCACTTGTGCTCCGGCAGCATGCTGGTGGCATACAGCTTCATGGTGCCTGCGCATGGTGGCTGGCACACCTGCGTAATGTAGGGGTGCTGGCCGTGTGTACAAATCAGCCATGGCCACACACCAGTAGCTTGGTTGACCCGCTACTGTGTCCCTGTGTTGGTGTACCCTAGGGTATGGGTAGGTGTTTGTCCATGCACTGTGTTGCATCCTGTGTGGTGAATACCTCCATGCTACACTGTGCGTGTCTGTGCTGGCTGTTGTGGCCAGTGCTGGGATGGGATGTGTCCTTGGGAGGGTGTGCAGAGTGCTGTACCACTAGAGGTGGGGTCCGAGGCATGTCCTATCACATGTTGGGACCTTGTATGCTGACGCATGGTCGATCTCTCAGCTGTACCTCGAGGGGACGTGCAGGGAGGCACTGTGTATGCATCTGTTGCATCGCTGTCTGCTGCCGCCCACTGCAGGGTGCTCATGGTGGGGCTGCCTTGCATGGCTCCAAGGTGCATAGGGTTGCATTGTCACAGTGGGGGTGGTGGCATGCATGGGGTGTCCTTCATTGTTGGGTGCTACTCATGGACAGGGTGTATGGGGATCATGGTGTAGGGTGTGCTCTGCTTTGGTGGGAAGGTGTGGTATGGGGTGGTCGGCCCTCCTTGTGTGCTGGTCACAGCTTGCCAGGGGGTGTGCTGGGGAACCATGGCCCAGCTGTGGGTTGGTTGCTGGTATGCATGGGCCAGTGGTTATTCCAGCTCTCCTCCAGTTGTGCAGTGCATGAGGAGTGGGGGATGATGTTTGTTCTGCTGTGTGTTGCTCTGCCCATCTGTGGCATGGGTGCTGGGTACCTGTATCCTTAGTTGTGCTGTTGCATTGCTGCCCTACTGCAGGGGGCATCCCTGGTTGTGCTGTTGCATTGCTGCCCTGCTGCAGAGGGCATCCCTGGTTGTGCTATGGCACATCTGGACTGCTCAGCTGAACATCCCTTGTTGTGCTATGGCGCAGGTGGTGCGACATTCATTCATCAACCATAGGGGCATCTTGGCCTGCGCAGTTTTTGAATATCGTACTTCTTGCGCATGGGCACAGTGGACTTGTGCTTGCTCCTGCTGTTGCTCATTTTTTGGGCGCAGTTTGAATATCTGGGCCATGCTCTTCAACATCAGTCTGTACTGAAGCTTTCTTATACAGTATGTTTATTGTTTTGTGACATTTGATAGGGCAGTGAAGTAGCAGAAAGGTTGCTATGTATTGTATAACATCTGGCCTGACAAGTCATTGTATAGAAACTGTTGCTGATACAGTATCTACTGTTAGTTCAGCGAAATGTACAACACAAAAATAAGGGACATGTTTTGTAAAGTCTACAGAATTGATCACAATAAAGGATCTTACAATTTTCTCTTGAAATATTCAGATTAGTTTAGCACTCATCTGTCAATTTGAAAAGTGGTTAGCAACTCCTAATATGTTAATTTGCCTGAAGAGCACAATTTTCCAGGGCAAGAGGGCTACATTTTACCAATTGCAATAGTATTTTTTCTTTGCTTGTTTTTTTTATGACCAGGTATTTTGCAAGTTCTAAATGTTTATGTGTTGTACAGAATGTAGACACGAAGAGGGTCTGTTATATTGTAATTGGTGCTGTATAACTGAAGATTTAATGACATCAAATCGACCCATCAAAGAATTACCATTGGAATGAACCCTAATGAACTTGAAAGTTTACCCAGCCATGTCTGTGCCATTGGTGTGATAAAAAAAACAAACAAAAAAACAACCAAAGGATCTGCAAAGTATAACTCTAAATTTCTATCCTTATCAAACTTCCATTACATATTTAGGAGTTCGGGTAAGCTTTACTATAAGAATACCCAATGCCAGAACAAACTCATGGTAGCACTGTGATACAACATAAAATGTGCATTACGTTTTTTTTTTCCCCTCTCCTCTACCTCTTCTGCACTGCTAGCATTTCGCTTGTTTTAGTTCCAGTGTTGCTGAGGACTTTTTTTTTTTCAATAAAGCCCCAAATGCCTCAGTATCTTCTTTGCCCCAGTGACATTCTTATCAAAGAGACCTCCCTTGTGTTCTTAGTTCATAGGCTCATAGGTGTTTACAAGTTTGAGGGCATGACCATAGAGAACTCGTCGCCTAATGGCGATAGTGGAATTTTCTTTCTCCCATGTACTGATCAAGTTTAAACTTGAAATCTTCTATGTTGTCACTTGCTGCAGCATAGATTGGTAGTGAATTCCAGATAGATGGTAATCACTGGGTTATAAAATTGTCCCTTTTAGTTGTTTTACTGATACAAGCCTTTAATTTTAATTTATGTGACCCAGTGTCACAGCTGGATGTAGACAATTCAAGGCAATTTCACATAGAACAGGATCTTGTAAGGCCCTGAATGCCAGACATGGGTCTCCCCTAAGTGATCTGTATTCAAGTGAGTATAACCCTAAGGTCTGGAGTCTCTCACCATATTATATGTCCTTTTGTCCTGTGATCTTCCTAGGTATTCTTCTTTGTACCTTTTCCATGGTGGCTTTACCTCCCACAGAGGAGGGTGTACAGAAAAAGGCACAGAAATCTATATGAGACCTTATCAAACTTGTGTATAGCAACATAGAAACGTAAAATTTGATGGCAGATAAGGACCGCTTGGCCCACCTAGTCTGCCCATTTCCCTACCTATTGGATAAGCTGCAGATCCTAGTTGGTATAAGACCTCTGGTTCTCTTACTTTCTTGTGCTTAAGTATACATGATATTGTGCTGTGGCACTTTTTAACTATATTATTAGTATGAGTGGTGAATTTTAGGGTACCAGAACCATTTACATTTTGTTTACGGTCCTCATACTCTATGTGAGCACTTACAATCACTATTATCACAGTAACAGTGTTGTCAATAGACCTATTACAGGGGAACTTTCAGCAATCTGTGCATCTGCACTTGTCAGTTGTTCTCCCTAAATTCTGTGTATGTGAGATAGGTCATGGCAGGTACTCCAGAATACATTAGAAATGTGTTTCCATGTTCCTCCCAGCTCCTGTGTAATATCCCCCCCCCCACTATGACTAACAAGTCCCAAACAGTAAACGTAGAATTTCCAATGAAGATATTATTGTCCATTTAATTCCAAGTTCCTCTCTATGCCTGATAACTATGTACTGAATATTGTAATTTTATTTTGAAAGTATCAACTACAGTAGACATTTGTGACAGGCATCTGTTTCAGGAAATGACACTGTGAAATGAATGAAGGATAGGTACAGGAGAATAACCATCGCATCAGAGCCTCAACATTAGCAAACCGCTACAGAGACTCATTTTTATTTTCAGCCCTCACCCCCTCAATGGCAACACATTTCTGCTGTATTCTCAAGCACCTACCATGACCTGACTCATACACACAGAACAGACTGCCATTAACAATACACATTGTCAGTATACAATGAGGAGCCAGAATACATCTGAAAAGTTCAGATTGTTATAGTTTTTCATATATATAAGGAACAGTCAATTACCATACATTGAATATGTAATATGTAACCCACTCTAAGGTGTGCAATTGCACTCTGATATACACACATCTTGGTGTGTGTTGTTACACATGAGGCCATTGGCCGAGTGCATCAACCACCCAAGGCGTGCGTATATCAGAGCGTGACCACACACCCTGGAGTGGGTTATCTATCTTATAAAATGGCAACAGTATTTTGGAGGGGGTGAATGTGCAGGTGTGCAGTCGCGCTCTGATATATGCATGATATATGCATGGTCATGTGATGTGTTTCAACCAATCAGCAAACATAATTTTTATTACCTATTTTATAAATATATATATATATATATATATATATATATATAGTAATAGATATACCACTCTGAGGTGTGCGGTCACGCTCTGATATACATGCGCCTTGGTGTGTGTTGTATGCAGGCGCAAGGCCGGTGCATCTTCAGCCCAAGGCGTGCGTGTACAAGCCACCACCTCAAAGTGGATATCTATCTTATAAAATGTCAAAATTGTTTTTGGGGGTAAAAGTGCAGGTGTGCGGTCGGCTCTGATATACGCACAGTCATGTGATGCTCAGGATCCAATGGAGCAAGAACAATTTCCCTACCCATTTTATAAATATATATATATATATATATATATATATACTGTATATATACATATATATATATATTATACACACCTGGATGATTGAGTATACAGTACAGTATATGTTATATTCACCTTAGAAATGACCAGCTGTGAAAAGGAAATGTGCACATCAATATTTGAATCACATTTTTCCTTTTTACTTGTGGGAAGAGCGGTCAGTTGGGGGATGGTGCTAACCACCAGAGAATTATTTTTACATGGTGTGGGGGTGATCCAGTGGGGGATGGACTGTGAGCCACAAGAGATTTTTTTTTTACACCTCGGAGGGATGATTGGGTTGAGGTAGTAACCAGTAGCCACAGAAGAATTGTTTTGACAGGTTGGGAACTTAATCATGGGCTCACTGTGATTTTCAACATGCCAAAGAAGATATGAAAACCATCAATAAGTACCTGGGCAATATCAATTGGGATACACTGGGTGTGGATAAAACTGTTGAAAAAAAATGTCAAATCCTAAACCATACTATATTAACAGCCAGCTGCAAGTTCATTCCTACTGGAGAAGATAATGCACAAACTGATCAAACAAATTCTGGACCAGTACTGTGAAAGGCTAGGCATACAGTAAATTACAAACTTCAGCATGTTTTTAAAGTATGAAGGTCATGCATTAGAAATCTTCTCCTTACTTTTCACAAACCAATCAGTTAGCACCTGGACAACAGAAATTATGTACACAACAAAACTGATTATCTGAGTGTTCTTTCCTTGAAAGAGGAGATGTAAGTGCCATTTTCAATTTACTTGTTGGGCAGGTGATTGGATATGGGGAGGGACTGCTATCCACTGGGAAAGAACTTTGTTTTTTGCTAAGTGAAAAATCTCATGTTACTATCAGCTATGCACTTCACAGAGCTGTCAGTGGCTCGTTCAGGATGCTATGTCACTTTTGCAACATATCGAGGGCTGGAGCTCAGGATTACAGTGTGGTGAGAGAAATAAAATATAAAAACAAAAAGGACACATTTAAACATTAGGAACTCTTTGCAATTCTGCTAATCTTGATACTGCCTTCTGAATGGTGTTACTTTTGTCATATTCAGAATTACTGGTGCCATTCTTTAATAAACAAAATAAAACCACTAATTTAAACTTAATACATCTGAAAAACTACAAACATAAAATGGAACTCGAGCAGCACATGGCACTCCAGATATTGTAGTTTTGTGAGCAATTTTGTTTTAAATACTCTTGGTTCTAAGTGCCTTTAAAGGGTGTTTTTAATTGGAAAATCAGGGATAGACTTGACTCCAACTCTGTCTTCATAAGAGTGCACTGAAGACAGGCTACATATGGTATTTCAGTACCATGAGACCTCAAATCTCATGGTACATTGCAAATTTCACTTGTGCCCCCTTGCAAGTGAAGTTATCAACTCTGCTGGTGAATTTATCAACCCAGCTATTCATTAAGTTAGCCCTGTACTACGAATTGGAAATTCAGGGAATTGGAGATTCACAGAGCAGAATGAATTCACACATTTGGGCAATTTTTTTCTGCATGAAGTGAAATTGGCCAACTTTTCACACACCTATACAAGCCAAAGCAGGCTGTCATTTACAGTGCAGGTGTAGAGGTGGGACCACTGGAATTGACTAGCCTTTTAACAGGCAAGCAAAGCAAAAAGTGTTTCACAGGAGAAGAAATATAAGCAGAATCTCAAATAGAATTACAAGCTAGAAGCAAATTTAGTGAGCATATTACTCTTGCAGGTGAGGCACAAAACACATACAGTTCATCGGCAGGTGCCTTGGCACTTTGCTGTATTAGGCTTCATCAGGGGACAAGGTTCAGAGCTGCAGGCACATGTTTCATGGTTGGATGGTCATGACGTTAAAAAGGTAGTCATGATTGTTGTTTATGAAGGGAAGCTTGATAACCAAGATGACCACTGTGCCCCACAGTTTAATTTGCAGAGGTCATAACAGCACCTGTGGTGGAGTTGTTCAATATCTCCCTTCAAACAGGATATGTACCACTGGACTGGAGGATGGCATATATGGTGACCCTGCATAAGGGTGGACCCTGGTATAAACCCAGAACTTTCAGATTGGTCAGCCTTACGTCCATAGTGGGGAAATTACTGGAGACCTTCTTAAGGGAGAGGTTGGAGGAATTCCTGGAAATAAACAGCCTTCAGGATGTCTGGGAACATGGTTTCCAGAAGAGATCTTGTCAAACTAACCTGGTTGAATTTTTTAACTGGCTGACAAAAGCTCTAGATGGAGGTCGACCAGTTGATGTCCTGTATCTGGACTTCAGCAAGGCATTTGACTTGGTTCCACATGGGAGACAGATGGGCAAACTGAAGAACCTGAGGTGGGGTAAAGCTCATTAAGAGGATAGGGAACTGGCTGAGTAACAGACAGCACAGGGTGGTGGCGGTGGGAATTCTCAACACCCAGGAAGGTCACTAGTGGGGTCCCACAAGAATCGTTTCTGGGTCTACTGCAATTTAATGCTTTCATATTGGACATAGCAGAGGGAGTTAAGAGCAAGATGAGCCTGTTCACTGACAACTCCAAATTAGATGTAGTCGTGGACAGTGAGGAAGGAAGGAGGGTACTCCAGAAGGATCAGGAAAGACTTGGACAGTGGTCAAACACATGACAGCTGTGGATCAGTGCTAGAAAGTAAAGTGTACTACATTTCAGGGCCAGGAACCCAGATTACAGTTACCACGTGGGGGGAGCAGTTGTCCATCTGAGGAAGAAAAGGATTTGGCTGTGGTGATCACAGGGGATATGAATCACTCAGTACAGTGCAGAAAAGTAGTGGCAAAGGCAAACAGAATGCTGGGCCTCATTGCTAGAGGGATCACTTCTAGGAGGGAGGAGGTTATTCTGCCACTGTACAAATTGTTGGTGAGGCCACACTTGGAGTACTGTGTGCAGTTCTGGCATCCATACTTAAAGAGGTATGTCAGGCTCCTGGGGGGAGTCCAGAGAAGGGCATCTAAGATCATCCATGGAATGGGGAAGAAACCCAATGGGAAGAGACTAAGTGAGCTCAACATGTACTCCCTGGAGGATGGAGGAAACAGAGGAGATATGATAATAGGAGAGTTTTAAGCCCATGGTTCAATGGGCGGAGCAACAAACGTCACTCCCCCATTGAGCTTAAAGCATCATCACATCCTGGGCTTGCCAGGATTCTTTTCTCATTGCTGCAGCTGGAGGCGCTGTCGTCCTTTCCTCTTTCTGGACTCCTACATCATTTGCTGTTGCCCTAGTATCAGCTGCCAGTTCATTTCTATCTCCCCTCCCTTGCTCATCTAGTTGTGCCTCCCCTGCTCATTTCCATCCCTCCTGTCGTTCATTTCTCGCCTCTGTTTATTCCCCTCTCTTCTGTACTGCTTGTTTGCAGCTCTTCTTCCCCCCTCACTCCCCATTCTTCCTGCCGTTTTTTTTCTAGTATGCCCTGCCCCTGCCTGCCACTCTCACAGCCCTTTGACTTCCTCCCTGGCTCCTATGTCGGCCCCAGGTTGTGCTTTTTGTTTCCTACTTGCTTTATTAGCTCCCGCTTCTTGCAGCGCTGCGTTTCTTTTCCTGTGCTGCTTGCTGTTGCTCCCTGTATGTCTTTCTGCAGCTTCTTGTACCATTCACTTCCTTGTTCCATCTGCCGCTGCTCCCTTTCATTACCGATGCTCTGGGCATATTGCTCCCCGCCTGGTTCCTCTGTTCTCCCTCGCCATTGCTGCCCCTGGTGGGTGCTCAGTACCTGGCTCTGCACTTCTGCTGCTTGTATTTCTCATTCCAGCTCCTGTGCGGGTCACTCGCTTGCACCTGTCTGTGGGTCTGTTGTGTTGCCTGCACACCTGATGGCCATTTGGCAGCAGGATTCATCATCCGTTGCTGTTTGTGGGTTCCCTGAGTGTTTCATGTTTTATGTTGCCCCCCCCCATCTCTATTGGGGCCGTGCTGTCAGTTCTCTGGTTACCTGCAATTTCTCCACCACCTCTTCTGTCACCTATTTCCTCATTTTATGCATCATTCCTCTCCTCCTCTGGTGTTCCACCTCTTGGCTCTGACTCTCCAGCCTCACAGCTCTGGGCCGGTACATGTAGCTTTCTTGTTTTCCTGCACTGCCATGCCTTCATCGTGGGCCCCATTTGGCTATTGATTTGCCTATTACCATGATTGACCTATTTCTATCATCTTTGTTCCCTGCTTTCTTTCTTTCTTTTGTCCTGACTGGAGAGCCATCTCACTCCTTTGTCTGATTGCCACACATTATGAATACCGGGTTCCTCTACCAGCTATACCCAAGAATGGTACCACATTACCTTTTCCTCACCTACTGTAGTGCCCTATCCACTGTTCTCCTGCAGTTCTTGTATCAGCCAACTATTTTCTCCCTGGTTGCCTGCTGCCTCCGGAGCCTTGCTTCTCTCTTCTGGTCTGTGCTCATGGGTCATCGGGGCACTAGCCTTCCCTCTTCACCCAGCTCCAACTGGCTGTCCCTCATTCCTTGTACTGCCTCCATAATGGCTTCCCTATCTTTCCTCTGCATGCTACTCCTAGACTGCCATGACCATCTCTGGCCCATTACAAACCCGTTCTCATCATTCTCCGTTGCCTCTCTATCGTTCGTCCTCCTCCCGCCTCTGCTACCTTGACTCGAGACTGTCTCCACATACCACCTGGGTCCTATGCTACCCCATTGACCTCCCTACCATCATTTCATTCTTTCATGCCTCATTTTCCAGTACCTGCCTCAATGGCTTTCATCCTTCATTGTACCTCATCAGCTTCCTTGTTTTACCTTCCTCATCCTGGTGCCGTTTCTCATCCCCACCTGCTCCACCTGACCTGCATTTGATATTTCTTTTGGGCATACCGATCACACCTCCCATGCCACCTCATTGATTCACAGCCTCCTGCCCTTGTATCCGGTTCCTGACTCCGATCCTCATGAACCATTTCTTATCTCATCAAGCCTCCCTTCCTTGATACCTTCCGTCATCAGCTGTTAAGGATTTACTCCTGTCCTGGTCTTCTGCCATATCTCGCCTCAACCTGCTCATCTCTTTCCATCATACTGTTGATATGCCTTGGCTGCCTCCCTCTAGCCTGCAGTGTTGGTCAACTAGATTCGACTCTGTCTCCATTCCTGTCCATGCCTTCCTGTCCGCCCCTTGCTTTGGGCTGGCTGGAAGCCATTCACTATCATTTGAGTTTCTTTCAAATTCATTTCTGAATTTACCTAATTTCAAGGAGCCTACTTCATCACATCGCTCTATCCATTTCTGTCTCTACCTCCTTTCAAGAGGTCTTCTTGGTAACATTGCTCTATCATGCATAGCACCCTTCTAGTTCACATTCCCTCTGGTCCCAGACGTGCCTTCTTGGCCTTGTAGTATATCTCCTTTTGAGGGGCCTCTTTACTTGCATCACTTTATTGAATCCTCTGATCTCTCATCACCCACACATCCAGATATACTTGTTCAAATCGCATGTTCATGCCTTATCAGCCTCAGTGTCTACTTCCTCACCTTGTTCGATCAGGCATGCCTCTCAATTGATCTTCTACTCCCTGCCTTAGGTTTCATGCCACCCCACCTGGCGGTGGTGGTGTTCCCGGCTCCTCCGGCCGCTGCACGGCTCTGCAACCCCCCACGTGCCAGCATGCCTGAACGCGCAGCCTGCCAGCTTTTGGATGCTGCCCCTATTTCCTTCCCCTTTGGCTACCATCTCATCCTGCTACATTAGAGACTGAATACTACCAGCTGCATCCTTCTGTGTTCTTCTCAGTACTAGTCTCCCTTGGGAGTCTGTGTAATTGTGCTCTGCAGCTCTAATGCTTTGTAGTTTCCAGTTTCTCACCTAGTAGACTGCTCCACATGCTGATTATTGCCTTCTGCATATATTAGTGCTTTCTGATGTTTCCTCTTATCCCCCCCCAACACTGAGGATATGCCCTGTACTTCTGCTTGCATTCAGTGGCTTCTCCAGGTCTGTCTGCTTCCCTCTGTCTATTCCTTGTAGAATGCAGACTGTTTTGACTATGTTTCTCCTCACTCTTCTCTTTACTAGGTTTGATGATTTGTATGTCTCCAGTGTTTTGTATGGCTCTCATTCCCTCTGCAGCCAATCGGCTTGGTTGTCCCATGCTCAGCTACTTCCATTGCCTCTGAGCTTTGTTTTTCCTACCTCACTTTCCCCATCAACTACTCTTGCTTCAGCGTGCCCTCATTCTGCTCCCTCTCCTTGGATCTTTAAGCAAACTCAGCCGTCCTGGTTTCAATCCAGTCATGGCTTCTATCTCTTTGTACCACGATTTATGTGTTGGTTTGCTTTGCCATTCATATCCTCTGGCCTTCCCTGGCTGACTGCATTCGACCTTTCATTGACCTGGGCTTGCATGCCTCTTCATCCTGCTCACCCTCCTGCCCCCTTGCAGAGCCTTCAAACTTGATGGAGTCTCCTTGCTCCATGTCGTCCATTGTCGATCCCTTCGTCAGTGATTCTTCATCTCCTTAGCCCCTCATTTCTGCAATGCCTGGCCTCGACCTGCTCATCTCCTTCAAATCCCTCTCTAGGCATGCCTTAACATGGTTTGCTGCCAAGTCTGTGCTGTTCCCATGCTCTGTCTAGCCATGCCTATCCTGAATTAGATGCAGCCTACTCCAACTTGCCCCCGTGCAGTTCTCCTCCCACATCAGCTGGATCCTCTGCTACCCCATTGCCCTCCCTATCATCCTTCATCCTGTCCTACCTCACTCTCCAGTTTCTGCCTTCATGGCATCCATCTCTCATCCTACATCATCCATTCCTGTTCCTTTCCTCAGCCTAGTGCTTCTTCTCATCTTGACCATCATGGATTATTTCCACTCTTTGCTTCCCTCCTCATCGTATTTCATCCGATATGACTCCTCTTGATTGCTGCCCTGCACTTGCCCTC
This sequence comes from Neoceratodus forsteri, assembly GCA_016271365.2. NCBI lineage: Eukaryota > Metazoa > Chordata > Ceratodontiformes > Ceratodontidae > Neoceratodus > Neoceratodus forsteri. The sequence goes on from CM057458.1 coordinate 1,307,523,319, forward strand.
TGGTTCACAGACCTTCTGGTTCCTGTTGCACCTTCTTGGCCTTGGTGTCTGTCTTCTTTCGAGGAGCTTCATTGTTTGTATCGCTTCATAGAACCTGATATCTTCGTTCAAGTTCTTTTCCTGTCCATTCTCATCTCCTCTTCTTCCGGTTCTGTACCGGCTCTTCCGGATTCAGCCATCTTGGCTTCCCGCCACTCTTCGCTTCACTTGTTGTCATACTTCATCCACTTTTGCTTGCTCCTCCTTGCACCTCATCCAGTTTTGATCCTTGCTAGCTTCACCTGTATTGCCTCTCTGGTTTCATATTTCCCTTCTTGGCCTCAGAATCTATCTCCCTTCAAGGTGCCTAATTCCTTTCCTTTCTTCGTGCCAGTTCATTTTTTGGTTCTTTCCTGCCTCCTCCTCATCTGGTTCAGTTCTGGCTGTCCAGACTTCCCTCTGCTCTTGGCCTGCTCTTGATATTCTATTTGGGAGTACCTACCATAATTCCTATGCCACCTATCAAACGTGGCCATCCTTCCCCATGTATTGAGTTCATAACTTCATTCATATCGAGTTCATAAATCCAGTCATCATTCACTCAGCATTACCTCAATATCCATTTATATCGCTTACTGTAACATTTCTATCATTTAGTACCATACTGCCTTATCGACTACTACCTTAGGGTCTAATTATTCAGGGTCTAATCGTTTACATCACATAATCAGGCATGGCTCTTCAACTTCAGTGTCTGCTCACTTGCATCAATCTATCAAGCGCATTGCTCCATCAGGCCAGTTTGTAATATTGTTTGTCTCCCCATTAGCTCATCTGGAATATCCTCATGAGCACATCTGGATAACCCTTGCTGCTCTGACTCATATATGGATTTACTCCCTCCCATCCTTGCTTCCCGATCTACTATCTTTCATTGACTACTTCAGCATACCTTCCTTAATTCCAGCAAGGTTTATCTAGTTTCAGCATTCCCTCAAACATGCCATCATTGACTCTAATGCTACTCATTGACCAGAACAACAGGATCTAATTGTTCACATCACATAATCATGCCTTATCAACCTCAACTTCTACTTCTTCATCTCACTCAATTGATCATACCTATTATCGGATCTTATCCTACCTCATCAACCTGCCGACCTCCTGCAGTGATCATCACCATCAGTATGCATTCTGGATCATGTTTGCATTCAGTCTGCCTGCAGTCTCATGTTCCATCTTCAATCTGTGCTTTCTTTAAGGGATATTCCGTATTCCATCATCATCCTCCCTACTCGTATCCCTCCAGTTCCTGAATCCTTTCTTTTAAAGATATACATCCTCAACTCAAACATCCTCACCATGGAGGGAAGGTGACCTAGGCCTTGGATCCCCAGAGGTTTCCTCTTCAAAGGGTTTTTTTCCTCTCCACCATGCCAGTGGTCATAATATTAGTTAGAGTTAGTGATTTCTTCTCATTAGTTAGTTAGGTTCCGCTGTTGGATGGAGGTGGATGGTGACCCGGCTTTCTCCTATCTCCTCAGGAATTAGCCCTTCTTCTCACAGAATTCATTCATCATCCTCACCTCTTCAAAGCTTGACATCTTTGGGTATTCTTTTTGGACTTCTTCCTAACCTACCTTTAGTCAACTCATTCATTCCTGGCACCTGTAGGGGGGGGAACCCTGCTCTAAGGTTCCTTGCATTGTACCCCTACACGGTGGTATATCCCATGGATAGAGAGGCAGAATGCCACAAAGTAAATCAAGTTACACAAGTATAATCTCATATTATCTCATTCGGTTGCATAAGCACATCAAATGAGAGGGCTTTAATCCTGTGGTTCGATGGGCGGAGCAACAAACATCACTCCCCCACTGAGCTTAAAGCGTCGTCACATCCTGGGCTTGCCAGGATTCTTTTTTCATTGCCCACCATTCACCCCTCCTCCTCCAGTGGCTCATCTCTCTTCCCCATGGACTTCCTCCTAACCTACTTTTAGCCGACTCATTCATTCGCGGCACCTGTGGGGGGGCCCTCCTCTAGGGTTCCTTGCGTCATACTCCTACAGGGTGATATATCCCAAGGATAGAGAGGTGGAAAGCCACAAAGTAAATCAAGTTATACAAGCATAATCTCATATTATCTCATTCAGTTGTGTAAGCACATCGAAAGACATTTAAGTACGTGAAGGGCATAAACAAAGTAATTACTGAGGGTATGTTTAGACTGAAGGGGGAATGGGACCATGAGGAGACGTAGCCTGAAACTGATGGGGGATTCAGAAGGGAGCTGAGGAAGCATTATTTCATGAAAAGGGTGGTGGTGGCTTGGAATGTGCTGCCTGAGGAGTTGACCTCTCTAGATTCAGTGGGAAGTTTTAAGGAGGGATGGGATAGGTTCTTAGGCAAAGTACGAGTAGGGAGAGACTTGACCAGGGTGGCGAACTCAGGGAGGGAAAATTTAGCAAGCTAGAGGGAAAGGGGAGGGGGGTAGCAGCAGTTGTCTGAACTATGAGCTGCGCTTTTGAGTAGATGTGATAGACCGTGAGGCCTAAATCTGCTGGAACTGTTGTATGTTCGTATGTACCTTCCAGATGCTTAAAGATGTTGTTCAGGAGATCCGCCTTAGGCTGTCTAAGGCTGAGGATTTCATTGCTCTCCTTTTGTATTTTTAGACATGGTTTCATGACTGGAGCAGATATGTCGCAGTGGATGTTACGGCAATGCAGAATCTCTTTGCTGCAGATGCTGCATAGCCAGAGCAACTCAGTTCCTTAACCTCAGAACTCACACCTCTCTCACCACAGAGCCCAGGAGCACACAGCAGGGCTGCAGCTCTGGGGGACAGACAGCATTTGTTGAGGTGATGTCAGTGCATTGACAGTCCTGGTTGTGATAACACAGATTTAACTTTTATCTATGAACATACTGGATGACTGGACCGATGAGTACCACTCAACCTCACATGCACAAGAGCTATTTATCACAGTATGGATGCCTGACAAAACACCAGAGAAAGCAAAGTAGCTTAGCTTTGCATTCTGTAGTGGACAACCATCTGCACAGCTCTTTTATAGTAAAACCTGAGCAACCACCTCACTGGTAAATGTCCAAAATCCCTATTGTGAGGTCTTAAATGAGTTATGTTTCACACCTGCACGTACTGGCTAGCACTGTCAACAACAGTGTGGGCTATGTCTTTAAGTTCAACCCCCCCCCTGCAAAATCCAGTGTTCCAATTGACTGACACACTAAAGTTTCAAAAATAAGCTGTTCATCATGCAGTGTCTGGCAGAAGCAGCACTCTTCTTGGTGCTGCCTGCATTTGGCACCATCCTGACAGTTCTGAAACAATGATATATTTCTCGGATCTCTTGTCAAGCACACACAACCCACACAGCTGCTTGTCTGTCACTACATTACACCGATGCATCAATTCATATTAGCACAATAAATCTAGTGTCTCACTCATTCAAGGCAATTCAAACTCAAATCCTTTCTCCTTTTTCATCCTTGCATATCCATGCATTTCCTTGTGAAAACCTTACAAATCATTCTTAAAGGCCCTCAAACTACTGGATGGACTCCCATTTTACAAGCCCCCCCCCCACCGAGGTGCAGTGCATACCTGCATGACTGCCTAAGATTGGGGCAGGCAGGACCCAGTATACTCACATTTCTGGGGGTTAAATGGTATGCTCCTTGGGAGCTCCTTGCATTCTCACTTGGGTTGCTCTACTGTCTTTTGGAGGTGGGTGACTTGGGCACCTGTGGGTATGGATAGAATAACTACTTAACATGCCAGGACTTTGAGTTCTTGATTTTGAGGAACAGAAGTGACTACAATTCCTTTATACAGATTAAAAGTACTGGTCTAAGAATCTTAATTCATCAAGTAATAGACATCCATTACAACAAATCCCGCTCTTCAAACCACAAAGTAAAATATTTTTTTCGATCTTTGGACCCAGAAGTCTGTCAGCTGTGTAATTGCTTCCCAGTTTTGCAGATATCAGTTATTTTTGCACCCAGCAGTTCTAGCTTGGCACATAATACTTATACCTTCTATCCTTGAAGGGGCATCATAGTGCCTTGGGCGTTCTCTGTATGAACCTGTCTCCCCTACAGGAGTTGGCTTCCAAAGTAACTGTTAACCAATTTTCTTGGTACACTGGGGTGATTCCAGCCTTTTAGGGTGAACTCCTACTCTGTCCAATCCTCAGATTGGCATTCCTCTACCAGGCCTGAATGCCCAATTACTGGTGGACCAGTAGCCACACCTTCCTTAGGGCCCAGCTTGATCCCGCTCTCTGTGACCCACTTCTCAGAATACTAAGAGACACTGACCACAGGGTCTTCTGTATCTTATAAACTCATTTCTCCACTTTGTACTGGAGAGGATGTTTCCTACCTTATATCTACTGTCTCTCAGCAGTACATCTTTGACCAGTCTCTGGTATGCCAGCTGCCAATTTGCCCCACCTTCCAGATGCCTAAAGATGTTATTCAAAAGATCCTGTCTGAGGCTTGAAAGCTGCTGAGGAATACAAAACACCCCCATGGGTTCTTACACCCTCCTAGTGGTCCCTCCTTACTCCCCTTTGGCAAATGGGATGTAGATTGGAACATCCCAGCTGAGTTTTACTGTAGTGGTGTGACATCCCCAACATCGACATCCTCAACAGTGACAGACATAATGCCAAGTGTCAGCATTGTACTGTTGGGGATGTGCGAGTGTTTTCTGAGGGGGGGCTGTGCCTCCTGAACCCCCCATGTGGGTTGCTTCACACCCCACCTCCTCAGTCTCTAAAATATACAACTCCAAGTCAGAGTTGTATTGAGGAGGGGGTGCAACACTGGGAGACATAATGCCAGTGTCTGCTGAGACCAGCAGAGTGACCCGAAGATTTCAACCAAAATCTGTCACTGTGCTGGTCTTTGCAGCCACGGTGTTGGCATATCATTGGCATACCCCCAGTTGCAGCTTCAGCCAGGAGCAGAGACATCCTAGACTCCCTGTAGGGGGCATTTCTCAGGCAAACTGTTGGGGAGCCCACTCATGAGGGTGCAATTTTGGACCGTGTTCTGTTTAATGGGGGCAGTGTTGCAGAAATCATGGTGGGTGGCCACCTGGGGAACAGTGATCACTGTACAATGTACAATGTGGTTCAATGTAAGAACTGTGACAGAAGTGAATCACATTAAAAGCAAGCGTCCTGGACTTCAGGAGGGTCAATTTTACAAAGATACGAGACTGCATCAGGGATGTCCTGGCATGGGCGAAAACATAGGTGGAGTGGAGGAACAATATGTGAAACCAAGAGCTGGGATAGTGAAAGCAACAAACCTTTGTGTAAGTTAAGAAAACAGAAGAAAGAAGAAAAAAAGACCATTATGGTTCTCATAAGAGATGGCTATGAATGTAAAGGCAAAAAAGTTACCATTCAGGAGGTATAAGGAGACATAGAATGAGAAGGAGAGGAAGGAGCATCAAGAGAAGCAGAAGGAGACAGGGAAAGCAGTCAGGAGCACTAAGGAACAAATGGAGGAGAAAATAGCCCAGGTTTAAAGAATGAGGACAAGGCATTTTTCAGGTATGTAAGTGTGAAGGGCTGGTGCGTGAATGGAATTCTAGGTTTTATCTTATTTCCTGAGAGATGGATAGAATAACCAGGAATTGGTTTCACTACAGTCAACACACTACCAACACAAGTGTCACCCTTAGCAGGGAGTTGTGGTAAGGGGACACTAAAGGTCCTTTAGATGGGTGGATGGAAACACCTAGCAAGGAGAAGCAGGAGTTGTCCAAAGAGTTTTGATGTCAAAAGGTTTTGTTCAGACAACAGGTAGGATGACATAATTTCAAGGGAAGGGGGTAGCAATAATAAATGCAAACACTACTATATATATATATATATATATATATATGTGTGTACTATAAATCGCTCTAGCTAAACATCCACTAAGTAAGGATTGCTACAAATGAGTCTAAGAGGTGCACCTCGGCTTAAGGCCATTATACTTTCTGCTACCCTTAACACTCTAGAGTATTACAATGAGACAATTGCCAGCCCAGGGCACTCTTGCAGTATTGCAGAACACAGCAGGGTTGCAACAAATTCAGTAAGTAGGATCACATAAAAGTCCACTTCTGGTGATGGTCTTCGTGCACACAAGCTGGAGGTGAGGTGGAGAAGAAGAGAAATGGGAATGAAGACGGGTTCCTGGCTGAAGTACAAAACTGGCACTTCAGTGCAGGCCTAAGTGAGGCCATTGGAATTATGAGAGGTTTGGGAAACAGGCCATAAGTTCATCAGCATAAAACCCCCACTCTTGGGCTATGGGACAGAAGAGTGAATGGAACAAGGTTCCGGCACAAACTCGCTGGTGGTCTGCCAGAAACAGAACAACAAACAGAGCAGGGTTCCAGCACAAACCTGCTGGTGGGCTGCCAGGAATGGGATATCTGTAGGAGGTACTTTGGCACAAACCCTTGCAATGGGCTGCCTGGACAAGCTGAGTTAAAGATGATGTCTGTCACCAACCCGCTAATGGGCTGCCAGGGACAAGATGAGCTGCTGTACATTCTTTGGTACAAACCCTTCCAGTAGGCTGCCAGAACCAGATGAGTAGAAGAGGATGAATACTGCAAGCAGGAATGAGAATAAAACAAGGATGAAGCGGGGGATACCTAATGGAGAAGGAAAATAACAAACGGGGCATCAAAAGCTGAATGAAGAGAGAAGATCTTTAAGTATCCAGAACAGGAGCCAGGGAAAGCAAGTTGGCAGTCATGGATCACACTGGGCTTAGACAAAACTAGGGACCAGCAGCAAACAACAAACTGGAAATCAATGCAGTTCTTTCACAGAAACATAGAATTTGATGGCAGATAAGGACCGCTTGGCCCACCAAGTCTGCCCATTTCCCTACATGATGGATAAGCTGCAGATTCTAGTTAATCAACAGCTTACTTCCTCCTGCCCCCCACTAGAATTGCCTTATGCCTGTCCCATGCATTCTTGAATTCTCCCACTGTTCCTGACTCCCCAACCTCCTCAGGAAGGCTGTTCCATGCATCCACAACTCTCTCTCTGTGAAAAAATATTTTCTAACATTTCTTCTGAGCCGTCCCCCCTCTATCTTCAAATTGTGCCCCCTTGTTCTTGCACATCTCTTCCTCTGAAAGATACTACCCTCTTGTACCTTGTTAATTCTCTTGAGATACTTGAAAGTTTCTATCATGTCCCCCCTCTCCCTCCTTTCCTCAATGGTATACATATTAAGCTGCTTTAGTCTCTCCTCGTATGTCTTCTGGTGCAGACCTTGCACCATTTTGGTTGCCCTCCTCTGAACAGCCTCCACTCTGTCTATGTCTTTGCAGAGATGGGGTCTCCAGAATTGCACGCAGTACTCCAGATGGGGTCTCACTGTCTGTAGAGAGGGATAACAACTTCCTGTTTTCTACTGTTGATGCCTGTCCCTATGAATCCCAGTATCCCCCAGCCCTCCTTACTGCCTTGTCACATTGCTTGCCCACCTTTAGGTCATCTGATATAATTACTCCTAGGTCTCTTTCGATTTTTGTTGTTGTTATTAACTCACCCACCATTTTGTACTCTTCCCCTGGGTTTTTGTTTCCCAGATGCATTACCTTGCACTTCTTTGCATTGAATCTGAGCTGCCATGTATTTGACCATTCCTCCAACCTTGCCAAGTCCCTTTTCATTCTTTCCACCCCACCTTGTGTATCAACCCTGTTGCAGATCTTTGTGTCATCTGCAAAGAGGCATACCTTTCCTTCCAGGTGCTCTCCAATGTCACTTATAAAGATATTAAAGAGGACTGGTCCCAGTACCGAACCCTGCGGTACCCAGCTAGTTACCCTACTTTCTTCACTGTGGACTCTGTTTACTACTACCTTTTGCATCCTGTTGTCCAGCCAGTTTTTTATCCAGGCTACCACCTTGGGACCCACTCCAAGGCTGGCTAACTTGTATATTAATCTTTTGTGTGAGACTGTGTCGAATGCCTTGCTAAAATCTAGGTAGGCCATATCCATAGCCCCTCCCTGGTCTACTACTTTGGTCACCCAGTCAAAGAAACCTATTAGGTTCGTCTGACATGACCTTCCTGCTGTGAAACCATGCTGCCTTGGGTCCTGTGCCCCACTGGCCTCTAGGTACTCAACAGTTCTTTCCTTCAGAAGTGATTCCATAATTTTCCCTACCACTGAAGTCAAACTAACTAGTCTGTAGTTTCCTGCCTCTGCCCTGCTCCCACTTTTGTGAAGTGGAATCACATTTGCCCTCCTCCAGTCCTCAGGTACCACTCCATCCTCCCACGATTTGTTAAAGAGATTAGTCAGTGGTGTTACTAGTTCTACCCTTAGTTCTTTTAGTATTTTTGGGTGAATCCCATCAGGCCCCATTGCTTTGTCCACCCTCAGTTTCAAGAGTTCTTTCAAAACCCTTTCTTCTGTGACTGGACTGGTATCGACCCCCCCCCCCCATTCAGAGTCTCTCCCTTGTTTGGTTTAGGCACCTCCTCCCTCCTCATCTGTTGTGAATACTGAGCAGAAATATTCATTCAGTATCCCTGCTTTTCACTGTCACCTCTGCCCACATTCCCTCCTTTATTAAGTCTCATCCCTCCCTTGGTCTTTCTTCGCCTCCCTAATGTACCTATAAAGGTTTTATCCCCTTCTTAACAGAGTTGGCTATCTTTTCCTCAGTTTGTGCCTTTGCTATTCTGACTGCCTTCCTGCCTCCTTCTGCTTTAACTGATAAAGTTCTCTGTCCTGCTCCTTCTGTGTTTCCTTGTATTTCCTGAATGCTATCCTTTTCTCCTTAACCGTCCCTGCCACCTCTTTTGAGAACCATAGTGTTTTTTTCCTTCATTTTGTTTTATTGATTTGCTTCACACAAAAGCTTGTTGCCTCTGCAATGGCTGTTTTGATTATTCCCTTGTTCCTCCACCCTCCTTCTTGCCCATTTGCTAGTGCTTTTCTAAGGCACTCTCTCATTTCCCAAAGTCAGCCTTCCTAAAGTCCAGTACTCTTGTTTTTGTATAGCTTGACTCTATGGCTGTGTTTATTGTGAACCACACTGTTTGGTGGTCACTTATTCCCAGATGGCTACCCACTTCTAAATCTGAGATCCTTTCTCCTTCCCCATTTGAGAGTACCAGGTCTAAGATTTCTCCCTTCCTAGTGGGTTCCAACACTAGCTGTCTGAGGCATGCCCCCTGTAGGGCATCAAGAATGACCCTGCTGTTGGATGTGCCTGCAGCAAAGGTACTCCAGTTAACATCTGGCATATTCAGGTCCCCCATCAACAATATATCCCCTTTTTCTGCCATTTTAAAGATGCCGTCTGTCATTTCCTTGTCCATTTCCTCCCCCTGAGATGGGGGTCTGTACACAACCCCCAAGTGGATTGTGGTGCCATTTCCTGTCTCCAGAGTGACCCATAGTGATTCATCAGCTTCCTGTTTACTCTTTAGTTCTGTTGCTTTAATCCCTTCCCTTGTATAGAGAGCTACTCCTCCTCCTCTTTTACCCACCCTGTCCCTCCTGTAGACTGTGTATCCTGGTATGCTGACTTCCCATTCGTGGTTCTCTGTGTACCATGTTTCAGTGACTGCCACAATATCCAGGCATTCCTCTTTCATTAAGGCCACTAGTTCAGGGAGCTTGTTGCACAGACTATGGGCATTGGTACTCATCACCTTCCATTTATTTTTTTATGGCCTTACCCCTTTTAGCCCCATCCCTGTCCTTAACACCTTTTTCTGCATTTATCCCTGTGCTGCTCCCTACTGACTTCTCTGCCTTGGTGTTTACCTCTCTGACTACTGCACTTTGTGGGGGAGGCTGGGATTTCCCTGCTCCTTTTTAGTGCCTCCCCTTTGGCTAGTTTAAATGCTTGCCAATGAAGCATTTAAACCTGTCACCTAGGATCCTGGATTTCCCCCTAGACAGATGCAGAGCATCGTGCCAGTATAAGCCTGCATCCCTCCAGGTGGCTCCCCATTCCCCAATGAAGCCAAAACCCTGAGCTCCACACCAGTTTTTTAACCATTCATTGAATCCCATGGTGCAGAATACCCTAGCATCATCCTTGCCATAGACAGGCAGCACCTCCGAGAAGGTTACCATACATGCTACTTGTCTAAGGCCTCTCCCCAACTCCACAAACTCCTCTTGCACCACTCTGATCCCATTTACAGCCAGGTCATTTGTCCCTAGGTGGACAATGACATCCAGCTTCCTCCCTAGTGCAGCTGCTCCCGCAATCCTGAGAATGTGCTTCCTGTCCCTCCAAGCCATGGTGCCAGGCAGGCACCTTACCTCCCTATCCCCTTCCTCCCCCATGTCTTACTCCCTAATGATTGAGTCCCCCACCAGGAGTTGTTTCCTTCCCCTGTGGGGTCTCGTGCCACCCTCCTGTGGGTCTCCTTTGTGGAGGTTCCCAGCATTCTCCCTGGTCTCCACTGCAGGTCCCTCCATAGAGGAACCACTGTTTGCCAGAACAGCATATGAATTGTGGAGACCTACAACTGGAGGGATGCACCTCTGTTCCACCACTCTCTCCCTTCCTGAGCCCACCTTGGTCCAACTGCTCCTCTTTCTTGGCAACCTCTGAGGTAACGGTGGTATCCCTGGTGGTCCCTGGGTGGGGGAAGAGGTTTCACAAATCCTAGCCAGGTCAGCCTGGAGAGGGGGAAACCCTCCTCCCTCAGACCAGAGAGGTGCCTGCAAACAGGGCAGCATCGCATCCTCCAGAATGTCTCCCGGAACACTGCTGCTCCACAGCCTTTGCTCTACACCACTCCCATCTTGACTTATTTTGTGTCCCCTCTCCTGTTGCTTTGTATGCTTATTGTCTCCTCCATGTATTTTTACACTTAACTTTCCTACTGCCTATGTGCCCTTACAACTCTCATCCTTCCTGTTCTGGGACAGGAACTTCCTGTAGTCTTCAGTAGTCTCCTTCCTCCGTGCTTGGATTCAGACCTCCAGCAGCCAGGGGGGGATCAGGATGAGCATACTTGGGGTGAAGATGATTTCAACCTGGGCCAAAGATTCAGAAGCTGGAAGATGGTATTGAAGAATGAAGCTGTAGGATTTTTCTCTGTTGGATGGAGACTGATTCCAAATGAAATGCAATTGAAGTCACAGACATACAGTCTTAGGCAGTTCTGAGTTGGCATGCAATACTTTCAGTTCAGTACAGTGGCAAAAGACTGAATCCAGATGCATGGTTCTAAGGTAGTTAGATGTGATTGGTACTTACAGAACCAGTTAAGGGGCCATTGACTTGTTCCAGGGGGAAATTGCCAGTAGCAGGGGCAAATTATTTTGGGGCTGTTGACCAGTTCCAGGGGGCAATTGCCAGTAACAGAGGTAAATAATCAGTTTTGGGACAACTGACCAGTTCACAGAGGCGATTGCCAGTAGTTGAGGCAAATAACCAGTTTGGGGGCAATTGATCAATTCGAGGGGCAATTGCTAGTAGCAGAGGCAAATAACCAGTTTGGGGAAAATTGGCTAGTTCCAGGGGGCAATTGCCAGTAGCAGAGGCAAATATCCAGCTTCAGGACAATTGAACAGTTCCAGGGGGCAGTTGCCAATAGCAGGGGCAAATAACCAGTTTCGGGACAATTAGCCTGTTTCACGGGCAGTTGCCAGTAGCAGAGGCAAATAATCAGTTTTGGGGCAACTGGCCTGTTCCAGGGGGCAATTTCCAGTAGCAGGGGCAAATAAACAGTCTCAGAACACTTGTCAGTAATTGAGGACAATAACCAGTTACAGAGCAATTGGTCAGTTCTGATGGCAGTTGCCAGTAGTTGAGGCAAATAACCAGTTTCAATGCAATTTACCAGATCTGAGGGCAATAAACACAGTGCAGGCACTTATAGGCAATAAAACTCAGTTCAGGCAGTTGCAGGCAGTAAAATGCAGTTCAGGCAGTTGCAGGCAATAAACACAGTTCAGGTGGTTGCAGACTTATTGCCACTTTAACATGCCCCAAATGCCTTGTTGTCCCAATGGTAGCCTAATTAGGGAGCTGGTAGCCAGCTCCTTCCTCGGCCACATCTATGGGTTATACAAAGGTGGGAAATATTTAAAACCCCTTCCCCACCAATGCAACCACAGTCATTGTCCTGATGCTCCACAGTACAACCGGGGTGAGGATCAGGTACTCCATACCAAGAACTTCAACCAGTGGTTGAAGGATTGGTGTAGAGAGGAGGGTTTCAGCTGCATTGGGGACTGGGGTCCCACCTGGAGGAATGAAGGTCTTTACAGGGGAGATGTCCTTCATCTATCTGGGAGGGAATCCACAGTCCTCAGTGGATGGTTTAAATGAGACCTTGCTAAGCATTTAAACTAGATGAATGGAGTCACAGAAGGAAGAAAGGAGAAACATTAACTGTTCACCCCTGCAAGCTGAAGTAGTCAGTAGGGAAAACCCTAAGGGCCGGATCTCTCCAAGGGTTTCTAATAACAGGAAAAGAAGAAGGGTAGAAATGAAAAGGGATGGGAATGAGGACAGATGGGATAAGGTGAGTAGGCAAAAAGGAAAAAGAGGCACTGATAAAAGGGATGGTAAAAGAATTTGGAAGGCCAAGTGCACAAATGCTCGAAGTCTGGGAAACAAAATCCTGGACCTTATGGCCATCATGACAGAAGCTGATCTGGACATTGTTACCATTTCCAAGTCATGGTGTAATGAGAACCAAGACTAGGATATAGCCATACCAGGCGATACTCTATTCAGGAAGGACAGGGAAGGTATGGAAGGGGGAGGAGTGGTTCTTTATGTAAGGGATAAAAGAAAAGCTACAGAGACACAGGGAATACAGGGAGGGGTGGAGGCACTGTGTTTTACCCTAGAGACAGGGAATGGAATTGCTAATCGCAGTGGTGTAATATACAGACCTCCAATGCAGGCCAGGGAACTGGATAAGATACTGATGAATGCCATCCAAAAGATGGCAACTAGGGGGAAGGGCTGCTGGTGGGGGACGTCAGTCTGCTAGATGTGGATTGGAGGATCCCAGCTACAATGTCAGCTAGGAGCAGCGACATCCTGGACTCCCTGCAGGGGGCATTCCTCAGGCAACTAGTAAGAGAGCCAACTCATAAGGGAACAATATTGGACCTTGTGCTCACCAATGGGGTCATTGTCACATACATCACAGTAGGTGGCCACCTGGGGACCAGTGATCACTGTGCAGCGTGGTTCAGTATAAGTCCAGTGCCAGAACCAAACCACACAGAGGTGAGGGTCCTGAACTCAGGAGGGCTGACTTTACAAAGATGAGGGAATGACTCAAGGATACCCTGCTGGGGTGGAGAACAATGTTGGAGTGGAGGTACAGTGGGTGAGGTATAAGGAGACACAGAGGGAGGAGGATAAGAAGGTGTAGCATGAGAAGCAGAGGGAGACAGGGAAAGCAGTCTGGAGTGCCAAGGCACAAATGGAGAAGAAAATAGCCCATGCAGTAAGGAAAGGGGATAAGATTTTATTTCACGTATCTAAGTGAAAGGAAAGAAACCAGAGGAGGCATTGTAAGGCTAAGGAGGGAAGGGAAGGAGTGTGTGTGTGTGTGTGTGTGGGGGTAGAAAAAAGCAGACATCCAGAACAAATATTTTTGTTCTGTGTTCACACAGGAAAGGGAAGGGGAGGGACCACAAATAAGTTACAGCAGCATTGAAGGAAGGGAGGTGGACACTTGTCCATTCACAGATGAGTCCTGAAGGAACTCACAAATCTGAAAGTGGACAAGACAATGAAGCCAGATAGGATACATCCAAGGATACTGAAGGAGCTAAGAGAGGTGCTGACTGTACCTCTGGCAGTCCTGTTCAACCACTTACTGGAGACAGGAGTGGTTTCAGAGGATTGGAAGGGAGCAGATGTAGTCCCACTTCACAAAAGTGATAGTAGGGTGGAAGCTGGCAATTACAGGTCAGTCAACTTGACTTCAGTGATGGGAAAATTAATGGAATCACTGCTGAAGGAAAGGACTGTGGAATATCTTAAAACATGTGGCTTACATGATCCAAGGCAGCATGGATTCACTAGGAGGAGGTCATTCCAAACAAATATGATAGATTTCTTTGACTGGGTGACCAGGGATTGCACTAGGTCAGGGTGGAGTGATGGATGTGGCCAACCTAGATTTCCATAAGGCCTTTGACACAGTTCCACATAGGAGACTAGTAAACAAACTGGGAAGCTTGGGAGTGGGTCAAAAAGTGGTAAACTGGTTAAGAAATTGGTTGGAGGATAAGCATCGGAGGGTGGTGGTAAACGGAGTTCGCACCAAAGAAGGGGGGCTGACCAGTGGGGTGCTATAAGGATCAGTAGTCAGACAGGTCTTTTTTAATGTCTTTATTAGTAACATTGCAGAAAGACTGAAAGAGAAGGTATGCTTTTTTTCAGACAAAATTTGTAACATGGTAAACACACAAAGGGGAGTGGAAAAAATGAAAATGGATCTAAGAAAGCTATAGGAGTGGTCAAGAGTGGGACAAATAAATTTCAGTGCAAAGAAGTGCAACCATCATGCACTGGGGCACAGAAACAAAGGGACGGAGAATAAAATAGGATAGTGGTACTGGTAACCACCAATCAGGAAAGTGACCTGAGGTTAATCATATCTTATGATCTAAAGGTGTCCAAACATTGTGACAAGGCAGTGGGGAGAGCCAATGGGATGCTAAGGTGCATAAGGAGGGGTATCACCAGGCAGAAAGAGGAAGGTGCCTAATCAATCCCTCACCTATTCCTGAAGTTACCTGCCTGATCATGAGTAGTACCCAGGACCTGATGTTCCCTGCCACCATGATGCTAGGCAGGATCCAGACAGGACGTCTTGTTCCATGATGTAGATTTAAACTCATGCCTATTTTTCTGTGGCACCATGAGGGTACCCTGCTATGTACTGTTTAAGCTTCTTCCAGAGCCGCTCCTCTCATATAGAATAGTGCTAATTCAGAATTTCCACTATGGGTCACTTAAACTAAAACAAAAATACCTTTCCTGCTGTAAACAGGAGGTTGCCAAATGCTTTTACAACATTTTGGGTAAAGTGTATTTACTGTGGCCTTATCTTGAAAATTCTGCATGTGATAAAGGCTGGGGATAAAGTAATACAGCCTTATCTCACCATCTAGTGGCTAATGTAAAAACAACAAGACAGGAAGGAATTTCACACTTTTTCCAAAGGGGGCATGGAAAAATGTAAGCAGAAAGAAAAACAATATCTCAAAGTGCTATAAAATTCAGGATCCAGGGCTGCCCAATAGCCCAACATGTTGCAGTGCAGGCAACCTGGGTTTATGCTTGGACACCGGACACAGGCAGTAGGGTATCTAGCAGGAAAGACTGCTGCCTAAGGCAGCATGTCCAGTCTAGGAAGGGGTGACAGCCGACCCCTGATCACAGGGCAGAAACTTGCTCTCCCACTGTGGTTACACTTTATGCATATGAGCCATTATAAATCTGTGTTCCACTGTGGGGAGGGGGGAGAATGGGGAAGGGTCTCCATGGTATAAAATAGCAGTCCCTTCATTGATTAAATGTTGGTTGCTGGCACTCTGAGGCCTGAACTGTATCGATATTCCTTTTTAGACAGTGTGGTAGTAATCCAAGCAAAATCTGCACTCACCTCTGAAGTAACAAAAAAAAAGCTTTATTTCATACCAGAGTTTAAAATGTGCCACCATTTAAAAATAATATAATTAATCCTAACCATCACAGTCTCGCAGAGCCAAAAACAGATGGGATTGTCACCTTTAGATCTATCTACATTTTATACAGGGATTAAAGCAATTTTGCCATTTAGATCAGGTGGCTGTAGGGCCCCCAAGGTAAATATCCAAAATGACTCTCTTTCAGCCACTTTGGCATTCACATTTCCTCCTCTTGGCCCCAGTCTGACACTCTCAGTGCCACAGAATTTGAACACATGTGGTACAGTTCTAGTATCATGTTGGCCAACTCCAGTTCCCCCCACTGGTTCCTCTGAACCACTGCCCTAAACCTTCTTCTGGTGGCCATTTTTGAAATGTGTTCAGATAAGGTTATTATTTTAAATGGTGTCTGTAAATAGTGTTTACAAACATTAGACTGAGATTAGGAATGTAGTATGTGAACTAACATTGCATATAGTGTCACTACCTGAACCAATTCAGTCTTCTTGATGTATATTTTATGTTTGCTTGCACACATGCACTAGAAACATTATGGTGACAGCTTAGGAGAGAAGCGGAGTGTTGTAGGTGTGGCACTGGGGCGGCCAATGCCCCCACCGCATTTTGAGGCTTGGCCTTCTTTCCCCTATGCAGTGGCATACTGCTGCTGACACTAGTTCAGCAAGCTTGCCACCAAGTTGAAATGAATTCGCTGCTACAATGAGGCAGCAACCCATTATTGCAGAGTGGTGCCTTGCCTGTTGTAACATTTCAGTTAATATGGCGGTGGCTCTCACCACGGGCCACAGAGTCCCCATGAAAGCTGACGTCGGGGTGCCCAATCCCCGTCAGCATGCCCCCCCTCCTGAGTTCATTAGCCGATGTGGGAGCCCACTCCCCGTCAGCATAGTGTCCTGTACATTTTGTTTGCCTAGAGGGGTGCCCAATCCCCCTCAGCATTATGTCCCCCCCCAACACCGATCCTTTTTATGTGCCAGCAGGGGTGCCCAGTCTCCATTGGCTCCAGCCTTCTCCCCCAAGCAAATACCCAGTTAGCACACTGAGAGCCCACCCCAGCATGCTCATGCACCCCCCCACACTGTATGGTTGAAAGTGGTGCCCAGTCCCCGTCAGCTCCACTCCTCCCCAACAAACATCCAGGTGACACACTGGGAGCCCACCCCAGCATGCCAAAAGTCCTGCATCATCTTTTTTTTAAAAACCCTGTAGAAAAAAGAAAAAGGTCCCTCGTTGAGTCTCTTGCCCCCTCTCCCAACCTGCCACTATCCTCTGCACACACAACCTCCCCGCACCCCCCTCACCCCATACTTACCTCCGGAGCCTAGCATGACGATCTTCGGTGCGCCAGGAATACATCTGCACTCTTCAAAGCCAGCCACGAACTGAAGAAATGCCGGTAAGCTGTATAATAGCATACATGTTTTTTTTTCAACTTATGTGGATGTCTAGGCCATTTGTTTGACTTTTGGCATCAACTTTTCAAAATGGGGTTCTTGGGACCCCTCCTCATAAATTCAGTCACTGTCATGGCGCTATTCAGCCCCGAAGGGTGATTTCACAGTCACTGTGTGGAATCACCTTTTGGGACTGATTAACAAAATGACGGTGTCACTGTTCATGAGGTGGGCTCTCAAAAAGGCTATGTTGAAAATTTGGTGAAATAATTACAAACAAGCATTTGTCAATGCTGAATGTTGCTTGCTTGTATGTGCTGTTTAGGTATTTGGAAGTGATAGTTCCATGCCTTCCTCCCAAGACATCCACTGTGTCTTTCTGTTCAGTATTCAGAGAAGAGTGGGAGGGGCAAGGGCCACAGCAGTACAGCAGTTGCCAAGGGGGTGAAGAAGTGGACAATATGGACAATAGTCCATTCAAAGGCAAAAGAGTCCTGCAGGAGCTCACTAAATTGAAGGTGGACAAAGAAATGGAACCAGATGGCATACACCCAAGGACATTAACAGAACTGCGAAGGGAGATAGCAGTACCTCTGGCAGCCATGTTCACTGAATCATTCAACATGAGTGAATTGGAGGAGGGCACATGTGGTCCCTCTACACAAGTCCAGCAGCAGGGAGGAGGCAGGGAACATAAGGCCATTCAGCCTCACCTCAGTAGTGGGGAAGATCATGGAGACATTGCTTAAAAAAAGGGTAGTGGGGCATCTAGATGCCATTGGAGCCCAGGACCATAGACAACATGGATACACAGTGGGGACATCATGTCAGATAAATCTGGTTCATTTCTTTGACTGGGTGACAAAGGAAGTGAATCAGGGAAGGGCAGTGGACAACGCTTACCTTGATTTCAGTAAAGCCTTTGAAACCATCCCATATAGGAAGCTGATAAACTAGCTGGGTAGGCTGGGCATGGGGGAAAGGGTGGTAAACTGGGTTAGAAACTGGCTAACAGGAGGCAGAGAGTGGTGATAAATGGTGTGCAGTCTAGGGAGAGGGGGCGACCAGTGGGGTGCTGCAGGGATCGGTCCTGGGGCAAGTTCTGTTCAATGTCTTCATTATTAATATTGCAGAATGTCTGAAGGGAATTTTTTCACCAAATTTTCAACATAGCCATTTTAAGACCTCTGCTCATGAACAGTGTCACTGTGATTTTCTTAATCTGTCCTAAACATTGATTGAGCACACTGACTGCGCCATTGTACGCTACATGCACGGAAACACATTTTGGGCGACATGTGAAAAATGATGGCTGTACTGCTCATAAGGAGGTGTGGTAAAATGGCAATGTTGAAAATCTGGAGTGAAAATATTGAAAATTCACGAACTTACGAGCGTGCGTAGGAACTGCACAATGCACGCTCATAAAACAGTAATTCTTAGGAATTTTTTCACCAAATTTTCAACATAGACTTTTTGAGAGCCCACCTTATGAACACTGGCAGTGTTGTTTCATTAATCGGTCCCAAAAGATGATTTCACGCAGTGACCGCTAAATCACCCTTTGGGCCCAATTAATGCCATGACAGTGCAATAATTCACGAGGAGGGTTCCCAAAAACCCTATGTTGAAAATTTTGGCCAAAAATTCCCAAAAATGCCTGAGATATGCAACAAAGTTGAAAAAACCCTATCTATCCCATTATTCAGCTTACCGGCATTTCCTCGGTTCGCGGTCGGCTTTGAAGAGTGCAGACGTGTTCCCGGTCCACCGAAGATCATCGTGCCAAGCTCCGGAGGTAGGTATGGGGTGAGGGGGTGTGGGGAGGCAGGGTGCATAGTGGGTGGGTGCGGGTTGTGGGAGGAGGGCAGGGAGAAGCGCTGTGGGACAGTTTTTGTATTTACAGTTTTTTTTTTAAGACGACGAGGGACGTTTGCCATGCTGGGGTAGGCTCCTAGTATGGCAGCTAGAAGGCTGTTGGGGGGGCTGGAGCCGCAAGGGATTGAGCACCCCTGTTGACCATAACATCATTTTGCCATGCTGGGGTGGGCTCCCAGCATGGCAGCTGGATGCTTTGGGGGGTGTGTGCAGCCAAAGGGGGATTGGGCACCCCCGTTGGCCATAAAATATTTTGCCACGCTGGGGTGGGCTCCAGCGTGGCACTTGGATGCTTTGGGGGGGCCATGGAGCTGATGGGGGATTGGGCACCCCCATCGGCTAAACAGTGTGGAGGGGAAAGGCGTATGAGCATGCAGTGTGCGTGCGTGCACATGTGTGTTTGGAGGGGGGAGCTCTGCTCACTGAAGCGAAGCTCTCCCTTTCAACTGTATGACCACTGCATTTTCAACTGCTGTCATAGACACACTGCAGCAGTGATTAGGGAACTGGGGCCATGCCTGCAAACACACTGACTGCATTGGAAGACGGGTGCCACACCTCTGAAAACTTGGATGATGGCACTATGTTTCTTGCACGTGCGTGCAAGCAACATAAAAATGACTGCATTATGAGCATGTATTGTGCAGTTTCCACGCATACTCGTAACTTTACAAATTTGTAATATTTTCACTCCAGATTTTCAACATTGGCATTTTTTCACACCTTCTTATGAACAGTACAGTTGTCATTTTTCACATCCTGGCTGAATTGTGTTTTCGTGCTTCCGGCGCAGAATAGCGTGGTCGCCGTGGGAAATCAGTGTTAAGGACAGATTAACAAAATCACAGTGACACTGTTCATGAACAGAGATCCTAAAATGCCTATTATGAAAATTTGGTGAAAAAAGTCCATAAAATGACTGTGTTATGAGCGTGCATTGCACAGTTTCCACGCACCCTCGTAACTTCGCAAACGTGTAATATCTTCACTCCAGATTTTCAACATTGGCATTTTTTCACACCTCCTTGTGAACAGCATGGCTGTCATTTTCCACATCATGGCTGAAATGTGTTTTCATGCTTCCAGTGCAGAATAGCACATTCACTGTGGGAAACCAGTGTTTGGGACAGATTAAGAACATAACAGTGACACCATTCATGAGCAAAGGTCCTAAAATGCCACTGTTCATGAGCAGAGGACCCAAATGCTTTCATGGGGTGAGGGTCACAAAAAGGCCATGTTAAAGATTTTTAGCGCAAGTACCAACAAACGCCCGGGGCGTTAGGGTTTCTAACCATAACCTCCCCCCCGTATGGACTGACAGACATCAGGGTTGTGCCTTTGGATTACCGGCTGTAATGCTCAAGCCATTCCATCCCCATCCCCCTGAAGCCAGTGCCAGGTATCGTGGTGTGCCTTGGACTCTTCGGCCCCAGACTTCATCCCATTCTCCTATACTGCACCCATTTCAGCGTATGTCCTTATGAAATGGGGTGACTGTGAAGCCAAACACCCCAAGGCACACCTTAACACTTGTCGATGTCTACAGGATAGGGTGAAGTGAAATTCCATGAGCATTATGGGTGATGACCCAAAGGTACACCCCAATGCCTGTCCATCTCTGCAGGGTGGAGGTGGGTTTCACTGCTGTTCCTATTCTGCATCTGTCTGACTCCTGCACATCCAATGCTAATATCAGCAAGCAAACATTCTGCATTGACAAATGCTTGTTTCTAGGAATTATGAGGAATGGCCCCTGGATGCCTCATCCAGGAAATGTTGACAGGAATTACAGTTCATAGACTGAGATCAAATTGCTGTTTTTATATAATTGCATATAATTGACTTCAGTAAAAAAAAACTAGTAAATTTAGTACTGTCATTGTGTTTTATAATATTTGAATGTGATGTTGGTGTAGCATTAAGGGGTTCTAGTCACTTTACTTGATTTTAAATAGCACTGAGCACTTTTAGAATTCATCGTGTATGTACTGTACCTTTTTATTTATTTATTTAGCTTTTGTTAACTGGGTAGGTACACTAGACAAGACATTTGCCTACTTTCAGGTACGACCCAGGACGGTACAGGAAATACAAGTTTGAATACATTGGACGACACAGGTACAGATACAATCAGTATACAGTATACAGAGTCAGAGCACACATTACATGATTAAGTGGTTACTCATAGTAGGACTTATGCATTAAGAAACGAGCAGTGCAGTGCTTATAATTAGAGGCACAATAAATACTATTATATATACAACTATAGGACCCCCAGAAGGAGGGCCTCCCAGTACAGATTATGTACAACTATTGGACCCTAGAGAAGTGGAGCCATGGACAGGGCCATGCCTAAAGCTGAGTCAAGGGTGGAGGCAACACATACCAAGCCACACCCCAGAGCTGGGGCCAGGTTTAAATCATGGGGACTTGGAACAATCACACACAGAGGAAAGCTTCAGGTGGTTTTATAGGGAGGATCTGAGGCAACCACGTGAGGGAGAGGAGCGGATCAGGACAGGAAGCGAGTTGCTCTTCTCAAGAGATCACAGCTTACATGACAATACCTCCCCCGATGACATGTTAAGCACGAAACCTGTTGGGGTCTGTTACTCAGCTACCTGATGTGGTCTTGAACTATTGTATGACGGCA
The DNA here is from genome assembly GCA_016271365.2 of Neoceratodus forsteri. Classification (NCBI taxonomy): domain Eukaryota; kingdom Metazoa; phylum Chordata; order Ceratodontiformes; family Ceratodontidae; genus Neoceratodus; species Neoceratodus forsteri. Next base: position 1,307,544,958 of record CM057458.1, read on the forward strand.
CATTGTAAACCATAATATGAAAAAAAAGTATATTTTTTGTTACTTTAGAAGTGAGTATGGATTTTGATTGGTCTATGGGTTTCTGATCCTGCAGCCCTGGACAGTGGCCCTGATGTTGCTGGCACACTTAAAGTGTGGTACTACTCTGTGCTTGGAGATTACAAGAGCCCAGCCCAAAGACTGGAAGACCCAGTAAGGTATGGTAGGAGAGAAATATGTAAGAAGGAAAACATCAGGAGGTAGTGAGAGAAACAGTGTTGCTATTATGTGTACCAGGAGACTCAAACAGCACAGAAATTGATTAGTGACTGCAGAGAGGTTAAGGAAAGGAACATCAAGTGACTTGCTCTAGTTCATCCAGTAAGTGGCAAATATGAGAGACACCACCCTACATTCATAACTATTAGGCCACGCAGCCTCCCAGTACAATGTCTTTGTGACTGAACAACGTTTTGGACCACATTCTGAAGTGCTCTTCACAGTCACTAATCATTCCTTGGCACCTGCTTGTGGCATTGCTTGTTCTTAAGAATGGAGGGCAAGGGCTGCATGGCAACTGATCTGCAAGGCCCACAAAGCAAATGACCTGCAGGTCAAGCTGTGAATTGATTGTGTTTCTTGTCTTCCAGCTTGCAAGCTCCAATGGCCACCAGGCTGTGATGGTAACATACACTGAAGAATGAAAAGGGTATAGATGAGATGATGAATGGGAAAGGTGTTCAAGGGGACCACTTGACGATAGAGAGAATGACAGAAAGAGGCAGGTTGGGGGTGGGGCCTGGTAAGGCATGGGAAGGGAAAAGCATGATTTTGGAGAAATTGGTATCAATCAAGTGGGGTGGTCTTGCAGCACTAGAATGGCATATTTGAACAATAAACAGCACTCCCACAGCACTGTGGGAGAGGCAATGAAGAAAAAATGCCACTGCAGAAAGCAAGGTACAATACTTAGCACAAAGTGATTATCCGATTCTACAAAATGAAAATAGTTTAGTCTTCTCTCACCACCCAGTGGACAGAAAGTATAATCTAGCAGTACATGAACAACTGTGTGGAACTGGAGATGTTTGGAATCTGTAGTACAGTTGTATTAATGAGTTTAAAGAGTCTGTAATATCCCTCGGAAACCTTCAAAAAATATAATATTTTGCACACAGTGCCTGTTATTTCACATATTTTTTTTTAACTTACAATGTTATCCTTCTTGCTCTCTAGTTCTGTCTCCTTGCCCTGGTTGGGCTCAGCCAGTCCTCCAGCATCTCTGGTGCATACTTCTTCTACTCTCCCACAGCTCTCCACTCCCCCATGGCTGGTCCTGGCCTTAGCTAGGGAAGATTGTTTGCCCTTTTCTGAGTGAAGTGGCAGGAGTAGCCTGTAGTGGAAGAGTGACCAGTAGAAGGAGGCAATACTGGGTGTGCCAGTATCATCCTATACATACTAGGGCACTTTCTTTGTTTCATCTTTACCCCCTGGGATGCCAGCATGCATGGTGCCCTAAACACATACACGAGTGTGCCCTGTGCAGTATTCTGTTGAGTGTCCCCCCTCTCCGGTGCCTCTGCCGCACTGCCACGTGTTGTTACCAAGGTGGCAGTAGATCAGCAGAGGCAGTGATGTCTCACCTCAGGGGAGGAGAGCATATTCTGAGATACTCAGTCTTCCTCTCTCAGATTGCCTGTGATGTTCCAGGCTTGTTCCTAAACCCATGCTGCCAGCATGCAAGCAATAACCTTACCACTGCACTGTCATTCTAGCCCCCATAGTTTTTGTGCTCATCTTTCCTCTTTCTTGATTACAGTGTCTGCAATTTATGCATTAACTTGTAACAGACAGACTGACAGACCAGTGATATAGATCCTTGTCCCAGATTTAATTAGCACTCCAAATCTTGCTCCTTCCTCAGCCACAGGACTGAGGATCTTGCATTGGACTGAAAGATGGTGTTCTGTCCATGTTCCCATCCTTGCCTGACTATAAGGCATTCAAAATTAGCTGGAAGCACCATCACCTGTTGGGAGTGGGCTAAGAGCTCCAAATGAAATTTTGAGATTGTGCACATAATGCTGCACTTTCTCACTCTGTACCTCTCTGGGAGGTGAGTGGTCATGATGATATGGCTCAATGACAGACAGTTGCCTTTTGCAGAATGCATTTGGCAGTTGAATGGATGAGGGCATCTGGAGCTCTTCCACAGCCCTGTGCCAGAATGCTCTTCCAAATGTATTTGGGGGCAGGTGACGGTGCAGTACCCATTTCCATATTGCATAAACCCACTAGCTCTTTGATTGGCTCCTTCAGACGATCCCAATCCAGGGCTGACATCACCTTCAATGGATAATTCTGGACAGCAGCTCCCTCCTCTGATATCCCCTGCAGTGGGTCCAATAGCACTTTGCCTGTGTTGCTGGGTGAGTATTATCGGCTTTTGGACAGGTGCTGTTGTGCTTCCAGTAAAGGTCTGTCTGGGGTTGGGATTACATCCCTTTCCTGTCGTATCCTTAAACATGGCTCAAAGACGGGGGCACAGATGTCACTTTTTCTGTTACCATAGTGCAGGGTCTCCTTGCTGCAGGTGGTGCAAAGCCAAAGCAGCTCAGTTCCTCAGCCCCAGAACTCACATCTTCCTGTACCACAGGGCCCAGGAGCACATAGTAGGCCTACAACACTCTAGGCAGTCAACTTCTGTTGAGGTGACATCAATGCAGTGACAGTCCTGGTGGTGATAATTCACATGTAGCTTCTGTCTATGGACTTACTTGGTGACCTGACCAATGAATGCCACTCAGCCTCATATGCACAAGTGTTTATCACTGAAGTATGAATACCTTCCTCCCTCTACAAAACACCAGGGGAATGGAACTACTTATGTTTTCCATCTGTTGTGGATAACTGTTTGTGCTGCTCTTTTGTGGTAAAGTCTGAACAACCAACCCACTTGTAAATGTCCACGATACCTATGGAAATCTCTTAAATGAGTTGTTTCTCACCTGCATATGCTGGCTAGCACCTCCAGCACCAATGGGGGGGAGGTCTTTCATTATGTTCTGCCACTCCCCCTGCAAAATCCAATATCTTAATTGGCTGACCAACTGTTTCTAAAAAAAACAAGCTCACCATCATGCAGTGTCTGACAGAAGCATGCACTTTTCATGGTGCTCCCTACATTTATCATTCTGGCAGTTTTTAAGCAATGAGACTTTTTCCAGACCTCTTGTCAACCACACAGAACCTGTACTGCCACTTGTTTCCCATGCTATCACACCAATGTACAATTGCTGCTAGCCTCATAAATCTAATGTTTTGTTCTCATTGGGAAATTTCTTTTCTGTCCTTGCAAATCCATAAATGTCCTTTTAAAACCTTACCAATCCTTCCAAAAGATCTTCAAAGTATTTAAAATCCTGGCCAAGCCCCTATAATGCAACCCCAACTGCAGGTGGAGCAGGGACCGACCTATAGGACTGCCTTAGATTGGGCAGACATGCCCAGGGCACAGCCATTTCTATGGGTAAGATAGTATGCTTGCTGGAAACCCTTTGCACTCAAACTTGGGCTGCTTGACTGCACTGTGGAGGTAATAGACTTGGCACTTGAAGGTGAGGATGGAATAACTACTCAACACACCAAGACTGTGAGTTCTTGTTTTTTTTTTACTGGAGAGCAGAAGTTGCTAATGTTCCTTTATACAGAGTTAGTTATGATCCAAGACCCTTAGTTTATTCATGTATTGAAATGTTGGTAACTGGGTAGGCTAACTGAGACAATACAGTCCCTTTTTCAGGGGAGACCCAGGACAAATATCAGTTACATATATGATGCAGAGGAGTAGAAATACAAAAGCTAACATGTGAGTACTAACACAGGTACATTCAATAGGGTCAAAAAATTCAGTGTAACACCAGAACAGATTCAGAGCTAAAATGGTGTAAATAACATCAGGTCAACTAATACATACACAAATGTTTATCAAAAACATACACTGTTCATTACAGCAACTCACAACTCTTCAGACAAAAAAGTAACATTTCTTTCTTAACATTTTGAACCAGAAGTTTGCCAGTTGTGTGGAGGACAGTAATCTCTGATTATGGTTTGTTTTTTAACAGTGGAGAAAACAGGAGGAGGAGGAGGAGGAATTGCATTATACTGTATACAAAATCTGAACTAAAACCTATAAATATTACAAAACAATAAAAACATCTAATTGCACTGAAACCTTAAGGGTAAAACCATTGAATAAAAAAATGAAACTCTTTTAATAGGCTTATGTTACTGTCCACTGGATACCACCCACCTAATATCAAAAGAAATTATGAATGAATTGGAAAAAGCTGTAGACCAAGCAGAGACAGTGTTTTGGGGAGATTTAAATATGAGTGACATTGAATGGATCAAAGGTACTGCCCAATCAAGCATCTCCAAAGATTTTCTGAATTTGTGTGGTGAACTATCCTTAACACAGTCACTTACAACTCCAACAAGGGGTTCAAACATATTAGACATTGTGATAAATTCAGAAATTATAATAAAAATTGTATGGTACAAGCACCACTTGTGTATAGTGACCTCAGTATGATTTCATTTGACATAATTTCTGATGTTTCTGTGTCTAGGAATGTCTCTGAAATATTTCTTTATAAGAAAGCTAACTTAGATATGATAAATAAAACACTCACTACTATTGACTGGAATCGATTATTTAATAGTGCATCAGTGGAAAATATATGGACTATCCTAAAGACAAATACAGGTATCTTGAAAATAGCTAACACAAACATTCCCAAAATCAGGAAACACTGCTCTGGTAAGAATAACCCAAAATGGCTAACTATAAAACTTAAAAAATGGATTAAGAAAAACGTTGCCTTTATAATAAATATATATAAAAAAGAAAATTCCTTCTAGATTGGCAACATTAAAACAGATCCAAAATAAATGCAAACAAGAAATCAGGAAAGCAAAAAAGGAGCCGAGTTACAATTGGTGGCAGAAGCAAATAAAGGAAACAATTAAACAAATTTACAGTTATATAAACTTATTAAGAGAACAGTCATGTAACATTGGTCCATTATCATTTGAAGATAATGTGATATCAACACCAACAAAGATGTCCAATTTACTAAATGACCATTCTGGAAATCTTTTGATACCCCTTCATCCAACACCCATACCATGCAAGGTACATTCAATTTGATATTATTATTATTTCTGTGGAAGAAATTCTATCTAAAATTAAACTTATAAAATCTGGCTCTTCTCCAGGCCCAGACAGCATCTTTATGGAGATGACAAAATTATGCAAGCGTTTCTGACCAAATCATTACAAATGTTATTTGATCACAGCATTAAAACAGGAGAAGTACCAGCAGATTGGAACAAAGCACATGTTATACCAATATATAACAAACTCTAGCCAGAGTTGACAGAGCTGCAAAAAGCTAACAAATGACTAAAGTTATTTTCTTGTTGGTGCCATATATTGCTGTTTAGTCACAATCATCAAAAATTGCCATGCTGCTAAATCAGTCCTCTTGAATTTATTTCATCAGAATAAATGCTGCTGCTGCTGTGTGTGTGTCTGTGTGTGTGTGTGTGTGTGTGTGTGTGTGTGTGTGTGTGTGCTTGTGTGCAACCTGTCCTGCCCTAGGAATGAGATAGCTAGCTAACAGACTGCAATTGCACTGTCTGTAATATGATACTATAGCCTGACTTTCAGTTTCAGGAAATGCCAGACAACATATAATGAGTTATCCCCTAGGTTGCTGAAAGAAATAGAATAAATTTGTTAGACTGAGCTGGACAGATGATAGAAACAGCAGTTTATTTTTTTTTTATTTCATTAATATCCTGAGAAGTTCTGAGATACAATACAGTAGCACCCCCTCCATCAGATGCATTTAACATTGAGCAGCAAATCGCAAAAATCATAGTGGGAATGCACTATTTTGCAGGTGTGGAGGAATATTTTCAAATGTCCAAAAAGGGTGTTCCACAATCAGCTGTTTTAGAGCTACAATCTGATCGTCCCAAGAAGGAGATAGAGGGATACAGATAACTATAGGCCTATTAGCATTACCCCAACTCTCTGTAAAATTATGGAAAGCATATTTAAGGACAAAATAATAAACAACTTTTCAGAGATTGACTTAAAACAATATGTTTTTTTTTAAGATCAATCTTGTATTACAAACTTGTTATGCTTTTGTGAATCAGTGAGTAAATATCTTGATAGCACGACACCATGTGATGTGGCATGTTTGGACTTAAGAAAAGCATTTGACTCTGTCTCTCATTGGGCCTTACTAATAAAACTAAATCTCTATAACATACATACTAGCACTATATTATTAAATCAGTCTCAAAGAGTCCTAATAGATAGTAATGCCTCAGAATGGAGACCGGTTACCAGTGGGGTACACCAAGGATCAGTCTTCGTGCCCTTCATATTTCAACGGTTAATATCCAATTTATCTGATCATCTAGAAAAATTATATTATGAAATATGCAGAAGACTGAAAACTTGGAGGTCCTTCCAAGACACTGTCTGAATCAATTCCTATACAAAATGACTTCAATATATTGAGTGAGGGGTTCAAAAAATTGGGGCCTCAAATTTAACAATAATAAATGCAGCATCATGCACTTTGAAACTGAAAATTCTGTCACATCCTACTCACTCAATAATTTACCCTTAAAAGTGGCAGAGTCTTAAAATGACTTTGGAATAACAATACACAATACATTAACATTCAACATTCAGATAACTGAGAACATAAATAACGCATACTGCTTTTGGCGGAGTATAAGAAGGAATATAAAATCAAGAGACAAATCAGTTATTCTTCTTTAGTATAGATCATATATTCATCTCATATTTGATTATGCTTTTCAGTTATGGTGTCCATACAATAAGAAAGATGTCTTAAGAATTAAAAAAATTCAAAGAAAAATTACAAAATATATTGATGGTGCACAGTCCTTAAATTATGAACAAAGGCTGGACAACTTTAGATTAAGGGCTCTTGAAAAATGAAGACTTAGGGGTGACCTTATGCTCTCTAGAGATATTATAAATGATGAAAACTTAATGTTTGAAACTGGCATCAATTTCAAGCAGATAGACATTAACACAAGAGAACACCCACTTCAAATAAGAAGGCAATACTTCAATACAAAAAAAGAGGATATTTCTTTACTCAGAGAATTGTAAAACCATGGAATTCACTCCCTACAGATACTGTCATCACTAAAACCAAGAATTTATTCAAAGAACACCTAGGCAACTACTTATTACATGACCATTCCCTTGGGTATTATGAGTGATTGATAGCAGTGTTCATGGGCTTTGGTCTTATACTTGTTCCAACTTTTTTAGTGAATCTCAATGCTCTCAACCTTTGCAGATAAGTTTCCCTCATGCCTGACAGTTCTTGCTTGGCACATAGTACTGTACATCTTGCTTCACTGAAGTCTGAATACTCATTTTTGTCTTCATTTTGTCATCTTTACTAGCACTGAAATACTATAGTAATTTTATTGTCATTTTTGCATAATATTCAGTAGTAATAAAGTAGTCTGTCCATGAGCTGAAACATTTAAATGAGCTAAATATTTGGAGACCAACTTAGTAATAAATCAAGTATTCATTTAGTATTCAGCTAGTCTTTATGCAAATTGGGGCCATACATTCTGAAGATCAAATGATTACTTTTAAGTTGTACAACTGAATACCAATGAGACCAGTGATTACTAGTCGAATACTTTTAACAGTAATTAATTAGTATTAATTTAGTATTCATATAAGGACCTATGCAATATAGCAACACATTGCATTTTACATAGACAGCACTACGCAGCCTCAGGTAATGCTGTGTACTGGCCCTTGTGGGGTTGTTCAGGGCAGGGCTTGACTATACATTATGCACAATGCGCACAGTCAGTAGGCACCCTGCTGTAGTCACTGAGTGTCTCTTCCAACCAGAAGAAGGAAGACCAAGGGTTATGCAGGTCCCCCTATCCTTCAACTGCCATCCTTTCTGATGTACAGAGAGGACTGTGGCAACTGGATGGTGTCTGGATGGTATAGTGCCAGACTCCTGAGAAACTTGGGACCAATGATAAAACAGACAGGACACCAACAAAAGGGATCAGATCATGAATAAAGTATTTATTCTGATTAAAGATAAAAGCCCTGCATTGCCTTACCTTGACAGTGGGAGGCAGAGTATTCCCTATACCCTGGATCATATGATCAGACTCAGCGTGCAAATGGTATGGCATCTCTCTTATATTAAGATAAAAATATAGCAATGGCTAGTCTGTGCCTATATTGTAATTACTGCTAACAGACAAAACAGGCCCTATTGGCTAAATGTTAGGGGCTTCCAGTATCTAAAGATATACAAAGTATAGAAATATGGCAAGGCAAGGCAATTTTTATTTAAAAAGACACCCATCCTGGAAGCTCTGGGTGCTGAACATGTTTAAAATTACATACAAAACACAAACCGTTATCTATACAAAAAACACTACAATATACATAATAATCAGCCCTATAACTCAGAATAATGAAATTCATAAATGCTTTGGTCAACAATAACTACTAGCTAAATTACAGCCTGGAGCCAGATTAAACAAAGAATTCAGGGAGCAGAAGGGACTATAACGCAAAGTCTGTGAAGGCCTGATTATATAAGAAGGCCTTGAGGCACGCTTTGAACACCTCAGCAGAAGGAGCCTCCCTTATAGCTGGAGATACTGAATTCCACAGGATGGGTGCAGTGACACTAAATGCTCTCTCACCTGCTGTTTTTAGCCTCATCCTGGGAATCACAAGGAGGCCCCTAGAGGAGGAGAAGAGGGAGTGGACCGAGACCACAGGTATAAGAAGGTCCTTCAGGTAACCAGGGCCCAAGCTGTATAGGGCCTTAATGGTGAGCAAGCCCACCTTAAAGAGGACCCTCCACCTGAGAGGCAGCCAGTGCAACTCATGCAGCATTGGGGTGATATGACCGTACTGAGAATGTCCCATCAACAGCCTGGCTACTGTGTTTTGCACCAGCGTAGGGTACCTCCAGAGACCCTGAGATACAGCATGTTACAGTAGTTGAGCCTTGACGTCATGAAGGTGTGAACCAAGGTGGGGAGGTCCAGAGGTGAAACTAGGGACTTTATCCTGGTGATATTCCTCAGATGATAGAAACTGGCACAGACAACAGGTGATACCTGAAGCTCAAGCATCAATCTGCTGTCAAGAATAATGCCCAGATCATGTACCCTAGAGGAAGCCTTCAGTGGTACAGATCCAAGAAAAAGCCCTGTTTCTGCTCCAGAGGCCAACCTATCATGCCTTCTGTTCAACTCCATCACCAGTACCTCCATCTTATTGGGGTTCAAGTCACAACCAGCTGGAGGCCATCCAGTCATTGATCTCAGCAAGGCAGTTGTTAAGCACTTCCACTGCACTGGATGTTCCAGGGGCAAAGAAAAGCAACAGCTGGGTGTCATTGGCTCTCTACAAATATGCCGGCTGGCATTCTTATAGGAAGACGTCAGTCCACTAGGTGGTGCTGTTGTATAAGGTAAAATCATTATAACTTTAGATAAGAAATTTCCAAATACAGTCAGAAGTAGTTGTAACATAAGCCACCTGATGGTGATATAGACCACACTTGGTCATACAATAGTACTGTTGTAAGCGGTAGAGCATAAAACAATGCTTAGTTCTTTGTTAGAAATATACAGTAAAGATAATATTATATTTGTATCATTAGTCATAACATCACAATTAGCAGCAAACAATAATCAGTAATTGGTTCCTATAACCACTCTTGTACGGTGGGCATGGTGCCCTGCTTTGTTAGTCATGATCAGTATCATTATGGTTAGTAGTTACAGAACAGTGTTGTCCAAGATGCATTAGGGATAACCAATATGGAGTGGGGGCCCAGCCTAACAGTCCCCCCTTGTTGCCTTCCCACTAAGGCAACAAAGTCAGTAAGTAGGTGTGGGTATTACAAGCTGGATACATTGGCCTTGTAAAGAAAGTTAAGTTGTTCACACTATTGTTTTAGTGCGTGTCTTAGGCAACAAAGGGATGTCAGAAAGGCAAAACCTTTAAAGACAAATTCTAATCAGGTGTTACCAAGGGTGACACTTAAGTCTCCATCATGAAAGAGATCCTGAAGGGATTTTCCAGCTTTGCAGATATTATTGCTAATATGTATGAGGTGTGTTTCTTTCCTATTTAATAGTGACTTGAGCTTCAATGATAAGGGATCAGTCTTGACATTAAACATTTGTAAGTATCATAAAAGAGCATTTAAATAGTCAGAGTCACTGGAAATGTAATCTGCTTCCAGGACTGGGACCAGGGTGATAACCATATGACCAATGACAGTTGTTTCATGTGGAATAAAACAGAAATTAGATTCAGGAATTTCACAAGTTAATACTCCATGTGTAAATTGTTTATGATTAATGACAGCACAATACTGGCCATCAGCATTATAAGATACCTTTACTTGTTGAATTCACCATTTGGTGAGCTTGGTGGGACAGATGAATGATGAGTTCATGAGGTGGTTGGTATAGTGATGTATGTCTTCTTTGTAGTTGACATAGAGTGGAGGTGGTGTCCCCCTTGGCATAAGGGGTGATGAAGTCAAAGATGAGTTACCTGTGCTAGGGTTAGAATTTTTGTTCGATTGCAGGTCTATACTAAGAGAAAATGACCTGCCTATTGCATCAGTGGAATAACCACATACAGGTTTGGTTACAGCAAACATATCACAGCAACAGAGATAATGATAACCCTTTTTAGCACAATAGTGCATTGATGGCACCACCCAGGCATTGAGGATGTCATGGAATACCAGCAGTGGAGGCAGGCTGATCCATTCCCTGAAGATGTCTTCATGAAGATGTCCCACAGAATGGATGTTTGCAAGTTTATCAAAAATGGCAGTTTTAGGATCAAAATGTGGAAGAAAAACAGTAAATGTTACATACAGTACATGTTGCTGTATCTTAAGAAGAGCATTGTCTAGTTTCATAATGTGGGTCTTGCTTGGGGTGCCTAGTAACATACCCTAGATTTCCAGCAGTGGATAATGGAAACTGGAAACTAGTTCTTTCCATACATTTGGTAGTACAAGATACAAATCTACAATGTGACCAATACCATTTGGCCAAGCAGGAATCATGGATCAAATCTGTGATGCACCATGATTCGAGGTCCCGATAAAGATTGGTCATTGTAGTCATTACAAAAGAGCCATAAGATGAACAAAGTTGTTCTTTGGCTACAAAATGCTACTCTGCTTCTTTATTGTTCTGAAAAACTAGCTCATTAATCTTATTCTTAGTGTCATTACAGTGTGTAGCAAGTTGACGCATATTGTAGACCTCATGGGTAAAGCCATCTACACCCTGTAAAACATGAAAAATTACATCTTGTCTTACACCTGGTTGGAATTTCCAAGTCTGGCTACATATGGCAGCCAAGTCTGCTCGATTCCATATGGACATGCCAGTCTCTACTAGATCAGTAACATTATCTGTGACTCCTGCTATGCTAATGAAGCCACGTTTGCTGCAGAGTTTATCTTTAGCTCTCTTGGGTTTGGAATGGGATCAAAACACACCTCAATGTGGGGTAGTATGAAGCCCTGCTACAGGGTCCTAAGTGTGGGTTTCATATGCTGCTATGAGGTCAAGCAGAATTATACGGTGAAATTTAGAAGTATTAGTGGTGGAGCATCAACAAATTTAGCCATATTCCAGTTGGTGAGATTTAAAACAACAGGAACATGCATGAACTGCATGTTGTTGGCAGTAATACCTGGTAGAGCAGTGTCAACAAGTCCACTTGCCAGTCCTTGTTCCAAAATGGGGACTCAGTAATAAGTTTTACAATTGGGGGTACAGCAGTTACAGACATAGCCACCGTGCTGGCAATAGAATGTTGTGTACACAATTATTTACTAGATTCATTGTTATAAGTACTACAAAAGGCAGGGTTGATAAATGCAGTAAGGTTATGTAAACAAGTATGTTGGGGTTGGGCTTGTCATACTGGACAAATGCAGATATTGGGCCAGCCATGTAATGTGCCTTTAACCAGGAAGGCTACTGGAGTTTGTTTACCATGGCCATTAGTTTGCCATTCAATTTGTAGAGAGGATTGATCAGGAGAAATGACCATAGCATTGAGGTAGGCATCCTGGCCTTTCTGGACTGTGATTAGTCTAGATAGAACAGCAATACTGACTCCTTGTTTAAGAGTTGGGTGTTCTGATTCAGGGACAGGGGGGAAGCATTGTTTATCCAAAGGATGCAGAGCATGGAAAAGCCTCTTCAAATTGGGGTTCACATTTGCAGTCCTGTTTTGGGGCTTACTAAATACATCCTGTGGTATAACAGCAGTCAGGATTCCTGGGATAAGGAAAAAAAGCAAGACAACCATCTTGCAGGTAACCTGTAAGGAAGAAAGAAAATTAACACCAGTATTCACTGTTTCCTACCAAATGGGTAAGGATGGAGGGTACTACTTTCCATTATACAGCTTAAGCTGGTTGGCATGAAGCCATTTGTGTCTCTGCTTGTTTTCTGTGTTGATTCTTATCTGATAGACTGCAGGGCTGAGCTTGTTGATGATTGGGTAAGGTCCCTCCCATTTATTGGCAAAGAGATGTGTGGGTGTGCAAATTTGAGTACCTTTACCTGGTCTCCAACTTGCCAGTTGACTTCTTTAACTGTCTTATCAAAATACATTTTTGATTGCAATTGGGCTTTTCCAATGTTTTGAGCAACAAGCAGGTGGGTCATAATAATATTCTCTCTGAGTTGTGGAGCATAGGTGTCTACTGCCACCCTGTCCGCAGTGGGCATGTTCATGCCTATCACCAGTTGCTCTGGCAGTCTCATGGTTCAACCATTCAAAACCTTGAAAGGGGTGTGCTGGATAGAGGAAGCAGGAGTACCTCTAATTGCCATTAGAAGTAAGGACAATAAGGCATCCCATGTTTTGGGATTGTCATCATTAAATTTGGTGAGCATAGATTAGATTCATCTTTTAGTTCTCTTTATCTGTCTTGAGGACTGGAGGTGGTAGGGGATGTGAAACTTCTGTGTAAACCAAGAAGTTCAAGTGTCTCTTTCATTAACTCACCTGTGAAATTGTTTCCTTGTTCAGAGTCTACCTTGAATGGTAGGCCCCACCTAGTGAACAGTTGTTCTACCAGGATTTTTGCAGTTGACTTTGTTGTGCACGTTCGGGTGGGAAAGGACTTGACCAATTTTGAGAATGAGACAGTGACTACAAGTGCACATTTGTTATTTCTGCTAGTGCTTGTTAGTGGGTCAATGAATTCAATTTGGATTGCATGTTAAGGGCCTGATTGCCTCGGAGGTGTAATTTAGCATTTTTCTTTGTGGGGATTAGATTGTTTTGTGCACAAACAAAATAATTGTCAATGTAGTGTTGAATGTCAATGGTCATGCCAGGCCACCAGCTGGGGGTCCTGAGTTCCTGTAGTGTGTTTTCTGTCCCCTTGTATCCACCTATGGGAGAGTTGTGTACTTGGTGTATGAATTCAATGTGCAGTGATTTGGGAAGTACCCATAACTTTAGTTGTGAATCATCTTAAGGCTCATAATAGATCAGTCTTCCATCTCTGGAAAGATGGAGTTTGTTTGCATAACATATGTAGAGATTATGAGTTGGCAAGTCATTCTCAGTGGCTTTATTCAAGAAGGAAAAGACTTGTATAAGTTCTTTGTCAGATTTTTGTGCAACTTGCAATTCCAATGGGGCTATTAGTTTTTGTTACTGGATTGCAGCAATTCTGGCAAGGACAATATCTGTGTAATTCATTACCCAGATATCCCCCTACCCCAGGCACCTTCCTTAGAAAGGATGTCCGCTCTCTCATTGAAGACATGATGAGGCTCATTTTTGGAATGGGTCTTAACTTTGTGGATGTACAGTTTGAAGGCAAATTTCAGTACCAGAGCCCCAATATAGACAAAGCGATCTCTGTATTGGATGGGGGTGCCATCAGAAGAGGAGAAGAAATGGAGTTTCCAGAATGGTAGGAGCTCTGTAAGAGAGATACAGTCCCAGTTACACTTTAAAAATGATGGTGTCAGCTGGTCCCTCTTTTACAAGTTCCAAGGCTACAGCAGTAGCAGCAAGTTCTGCATACTGTGAGGATTTGATGTGACAGTCTTTTAAAGTGTTCACAACATGTCCATCGTGGTACTGAACTAAGCCTCCTATCCCAACCACCTGGACTCCTTTATGTTATGAGGCAGAACCATCGATAATGATGTGACACATGGTTGTATCTTCCAAGTGTTTGTCAATTGCTGGGAGAAATGGACCTGGGTCAGGCAGCACAGAATTTTGGAGGCCACACTCATGTGGTTCTCCAAGGTATTAGGAACCCATGGGCAAGAAGAGATGGCAGCTTGGCTGTATGTACTTGGATGTTTCTGTCTTGCAAAAGCAGTGGCAAGTGGGTTAGTAATATTGATGAAAGCATAACTAAGGCCAACACTCATCTGTTTGCAGATGACACAGTTCTTTATGTAAGCCACCCGTCATAACAATCTGCATGTTATGACCTTCAATCTGAGTTCAACGTGCTGCAACACCAACTCCTAAACAAAAAAAACTATTACTCAATGCCAAGAAAACAAAAGCAATGCTCTTTTCTCCCTATGCCTAAATGGTAAATTCAGCCATATCAGATCCTGTGCTACAGATTACTACAATTCTTGGTGAAAAGTTGGAGTTTGTCCCTAAATTCAAATACCTGGGAGTATGGCTGGACCATAGGCTCTCCTTTATAGTGCACATTGAAGAATTACTCAAAAAATTATGACAGAAACTTGGCCTGTTCTATAGGATAGCCCGCTTCTTAACTAGAGATGCCAAACTACAGCTGATACAATCAACCTTTCTATCCTTGATAGATTATGCTGACATCCTCTACAGTCACTGTCCCATTTCCTACCTCACCAAACCTGACACATTATATCATAGAGCTTTGAGGTTCATCACAGGCCTGCCTTATTCCACTCACCACTGCTCCCTATATCAATCAGTGGGGTGGAGTTCTCTTCAATTCAGGAGTGATAAAAATGCAGCCTTATAGACCATGAGAGCCTTCTCCAAAAAACTGCCCCAATACATTACAGACTGTCTTCCTATAGAACCAATGGGCAATTACACCCTGAGAAGTTGCAAATCTCTCCTACTGATGGTTCCCAAAGTTAACTCTTGCTTTGGCAGGGCTGCTATAAGCTTTACACTGTCCTCCTTGTGGCATAAACTGCAAAAAAAACTGAAACTGAGGTCACCCATCAGCATCTCATCTTTCAAACTCTTATATTCATATCTCAGAAATGATCAGTGCAATTGTTTCCCATGACCATGAATTGTCATCATGCTAACCTGTACCATTTAACCATTAAAGAATTACTTCTAGTGCTTGTCTCCTCCTTGGCCCTGGTCTGTCATCATGCTTTCTTGTAACACCTTGATGCCTTTGTCCTGCCTTTGATACTTGGTCTATCATCCCACTTTCTCCAGCCTCCTTTTCACAACTCAATACTGCACTCATCCACAATCTACATGCAATCATACTATAAAAGTCCTAACTCCCCTTTCCCTCTCCCCATAGGCCCCTACTGCTACATCAGTTCTACTGACCTATCCTTGGTACTTCACTTCTCACAATGTTTATCCTTCACTTACATATTACATACCCCTCCTGGTACCCCATCTGCCATTAGTTGGTGGTCCTCCAAACCATCTTCATGGCTAGCACTAGTGACTGCCCCTGGTAAATGAACTAACTGGTACTTCTATACAGAGAACATGGTTTATATACAGTTGCATGGTTCAATGGTGGACCTGCCCCCTTGTATTTGAATCCTCCTCTGTTTTGGCTTGCCTTGTCTTCCTTTTATCATTTGACTACCCTATTACTGCACCATTGTGTTTGTGTTTATATACTTATTTACATGTATTTATATGTTTTTATGATGGATGTTATCCAACCCTGTTCTAACCAGGTCCATCTTATAAAAGAGTTCTGCTCAATGATGTTCACCTGGATAAACAAAGATTTTGATTGATTAGTTGTTTGAAACTGTCCCATCCTTCACCCTGTCTGATAGTAAAAAGTTGGTAGGGGTGTGGTTAGTGTGTAGCACAATGGGTGAGAATCCAATAATATACAGAAAATGTTTGACAGTGAAGTAGGTAGCGGGGGGAAGGGCTTTTCTCACAGTGGGTGTATTTGAGTTCCACTGGAGTGAACATTTGGGATGCATAGGCAATGGATCTGAGTTCTCCATTTACCTTTTGGGCATGTACTTGAGGCATGGCAATGTCAGAAGTGGCTGTTTCCAAATGGAAAGGTAGATTAGGGTTTCAGTTGACCAATGCTGGAGCAGAAGCCAAAGCTTATTTTTAGTCTGTGACTGCTTTAGTGGGTACCAGTTCACATATCCGTGGGACATCCTTTTTCAGGAGCTCCTACAGAGGAGCTGCCTTTTGTGCAGAATTGCAGATCAAGTCTCTGGAGTAGTTCACCATCTCCAGAAAATGTCTGAGTGTTGCCACACTTGTGGGTAGTGGCAGATCTTGTAGGCCCAGACTCTTGTTCAGTGCTGGATGCCTCCCTTGGGAGTTAACGCGGAGGCCAAGGAAATAGCTTCCTTCTAGCAAAGTTGTATCTTTGATGGGTTGCACTTGAGGCCTGCCCAGGTGTTCAGTAGTTTGTTTAGGAGCTCCAGATGATCCTCTAAGTCTACAGTGGCTAAAAGTAAGTCATCCACATGCTGCAAAAGGCATTTTGGGGCACTAAAGCTTTTGATGGCTTTGTGCATGTGATCCATTTGCACCTCCACGGTGACTTTGGCATGGAAATCTGCTAGGACAGCTCCGGTGTTCAGGAAAGGAGACCCAAAAATCCTGTCTAATTATTGACCCATTGGACTTCTGCCTACGCTCAGCAAGAGTTTTGGGAAACTATTCCACTGCCAGATATTGGCTCACTTACTTCATTTCAGTTTCCAGTCCATTGTTCAGCATAGTTTCAGGGCTGGACATAGCAGCACCACTGGAAAAACCTTCTTACAGGTGCTGTGTTCATTGACTTGTCCAGATCCTTTGATTTGGTGTCTCACCCCTGGCTCTTGAATAAACTGGACAACCCTGGTGCCTCTGGATCCACACTGTCCTGGATCCACAGCTACCTCAACAATAGGTCACAATCTGTCTTCTTCAGCAAGGTTCTCTCGTCTCCTGCCCCTCTCACCTGTGGTGTCCCTCAAGGCTGCATTCTTGTGCCCTTGCTTTTCTCCATATTTGTTAATGATATTCCCACCTCCATCCCCCACTGTCTGTCCATTATGTATGCAGACAACTTGGTACTCTATGCTGCCTCTAGTTCCATTGATGACCTCAATCCTCACCTGTCATTGGCATTCTTACAACTCCAATCCTGGTTCTCCTCCAACTCCCTAATACTCAGTTTACCTAAGACCCAGGCCATGCTCTTTGAGTCCTCTAGGAAAGTCCCTGCTGTGTGCCCCAAGTCTTGTATGCTTTCCTATGATGAGTCAACAGTCTCTACCACTGACTCCTTTAAATACCTGGGGGTGAAGCTTGATCCCTTACTTGACTTCTCCTCTCACATAAGTGAGATATGTAAATCTGTTAACATTACGATTGGTGCTGCATATCACATGCATTACTCCTTACCCCCTGCTGCCAGGATCTCTGTAGCTAGGTGGATCCTGCTCCCCAGCCTACCATATGCTATCGCTCTCCTTTTCCAGGCCAATGTTGGTATTCCTCAAAAGTGGGACACCACTTAAGCAACATTTGCAGATTTTCCCTATCAGCCCTTTGCCTTACACGCCACTGTTTACTTTACTCTGCCTTGTACCAGCTGTCACCTAGTTCCCATTGGCCCTACTCTCTGGGATGTTTCATTGACTCCTTGACTAGATATCCCTGTCCTGACTCTCTAGGGGCTATGCTTTCCTCCATGGATCACCCCCGCACTCTGAGGCAGCGTTGGAATTCTACTTCCACAGCTTCCAGGGCCATAAAACGATTGGATCAGGGACTATCTGCGGTTGTTTTAAATCAGTATGTAACATATGTTAGAGTGTCAAATGATAGGCACACTGCACTAAACAGTACTCATTAGTTTGTGTACCCCATTTTTTCTTAGTAAAAGCAAGCATACAATGCAAAGCCTTGTGTTACTTTGCTTTTAATAGATTTTCTAAAAACTATATATTTGAGAATGCATGTTATTTTTTTGTAAATTACAGGTACCAGGGAAAAACACACCTGGCCAAAGTTTATTTCTAGGCATGACCCAGGAGAAACAAGGGGGGACGAAATTGAAAAGAAAAAAAGATAACAATGCATAACTAGTTATTCATTTATTTAGGGGAAGGCAGGTGGGGGAGAATCTAACAAGGTGCAATAAATACAAAACAATAACAACTGTTCAAAAAGCAAATACCAGATGCAGAGAAATACAGAACAAAAAGGTGCATGAAGTTAAGCACATTTGAAAATGTACAAAAGCAATAAGAGAAGCAGCATTACTGTAAATTAATGAGGGTGGATGGGGACAAGTATAATAGTGCAAATGTGGGGCAAGGGAGCGCCATGACTGGAGGGTGGTGGTCAGCAGCTTTTGACATGATAAATTATACTGAGATAAAACAATGAAAATGCAGTTACAAACTGAGTAAAATGTACTGCATAGCAGCACAGCCCTAGAGCAGATAAATCATACAGCTGAGCTTCATCATTTAAAATGCAGCTGCTGGCCACATTTACCACTTCTGGAATATACAAATGCTTCCCATGAACATATTGTATTCCTGACAATGAATTCTTGTATACTACACTTATATATAAGCTCTGTATGTATTGTACTTAAATGGCTGTATACCTCACTGAATACTTTGAAAATAGATACTTGCCAGAAGAATTTTAAGTAACTAAAAACAAAACTAAACTAAATGGCAGAAATACATATTTTCTCTCTCAATGTTGTATAAATAAATATGGCTAATAAAGACAGTCTCTTTAAGCTGAGTGGCAGCCATAACTCTAGGGGGCACAGTCTCAAGCTGGAGGGTGGGAGGTTTAGGAGGGAGGTCAGGAAGCACTTCTTCACAGAGAGGGTAGTAGAAACTTAGAATGCACTGCCGGAAGAGGTCATCCCATTGAAGACAGTGGACAGCTTTAAGAGATGCTGGGATAGGCATAGGGGGAAAGTAAGGATCATGGGTAGGGAGGATGGGAGGAGTGGGGAGGGAGGGCAGTGACATTAGCTCAAGCTGTGGACCCTGCAATATGAGCAGACTTGATAGGCCAAATGTCCTTCTTCTGCTGGCTTCTTCGTATGTTTATATGTTATGGTTTGAAAAGCAAAGTGGTTACTACTTTCTGAGCTTGACCAGTGCAAAAAAGTAGTTAAACAAGAATCTTGTTAAACCCCCACAAAATTCACAAATCTAGAATTAATTATACAAGGCCTATAAAATGGGTAGAACAATCCAAAGTACTGATTCCTTAAAACAGGATGATACCAGGCATTCATCTTAGCATCTGCATACCATAACGCCCATCTGAGTGAAATATACCAGTGTCTGCCTGCCTCTCGCTCATCAACTCAAATATCATTCTGCCAGTATAAAATCCACATTTTCAAAAAGATGTCATGTTCCCCTACCCAAACCTGTTAGCAAACCATGGTGAATAAAGTGTGTCTACTGCTTTACATTCACAAAGATTCAATAACATTTCTTATGGTATTACTAAATTTTTCTAGGGGTGTCTCCTGTTTGTGTGATGCAGTAACAAAACAAACATGATTCAGTGCCCCTTCCCAAAAAAAACTGCTCTATAGAACCTACCTATCACCCATTTTGCAAAAGCAGCAAGACACAACAGTGTGGCCCATGTGCTGAGATAACCATACATCCAAGGGATATGAAGCCCTCTGCCTTCAGTGTTGGGTCTTACAACTCCCCTAGGCAGCCAGTTAGCCAATTATCTCTGCATAAGTCCCACCACCACTCTGTCATGTATTATTACATGCTGGATCATGAAAACCCATTCCATACCAGCTCACCAAATCCTTTTCTTCTTATTTCATAAGATTTGAATCCTGTCCTACCACCCCATGTTTTAGACAGGTCTGGCAGTATAACCTAGTGGCTAGAGTAATGAGGTGTGAATCAGCTTGATAAATCTATCAGACCTGGGTTTGAGTCCCACAGCCTCCACCTGCATACTGAGCCAGTCAGAGAAAGTCAGTTATCCTTCCCAGTGATCCAAAGTTGCGCTTGAAATCAGGCACTTGTGCCTTGTGGGTCTTACCTAGTTACCAGAGACTAAAATCAAATAAAAAAAATCCAAAGTCAGGTGCACCACTTGCCATACTTTTTATATGCTTGAATGGTTTATAACTAGAGCCCCTGTGGTGTGTCTTATGGTACAAGACAAATACTGTGGCAAATAACACTGCAAACCTTTTTAATATTACCTACCCACCACCTGTACTGGGGCACTACCTACTGGTACCAGTTTAACTGTTAAACCTTAAAGGGAGCTCCCTGTAATTTGCTGGGTACCCAGTCATTGGAACATTGCAGGCCCAGTGACATTGCAACTGGTTGGCCAGTGGTGGTGCACTTTAAATGAAACAGAAAATCTACACCCCCAAAACACAGGCATGCAGTTGCATAACTGGGCAACCTCCAAATGAGGTATTTGCAGCTCCTGACCTATTGGCCAAATCTGTATACAGTATTTGGTGACAATATTTTGCACAAGCTTTCTCAATTACAGGGCAAGGCCTAAAAATACTCACAGCTCTGATTTACCAGTTCCTTTGTAAACTACGGTTCCTTTTGGTTTCCTTCCTGCAGCTGGAGATATTCTCAAGCCTAGGATTCAGTTGTGCAGTTGGGGGTGGGGGGCAGCTAAGATGCCGGTCTCATGTACCGCTGTGTGTGGTAGCTCTTCTCCCAGAATGTCTGCAGTAATGATGTAAGTATTTATCTTGCCCTTGTTGTTTTTATCTTGTTTTTGTTGACCGAGTGAGTGCACAAGACAAATTCTGCCTCTTTTCAGGTAGAACCCGAGTGAGGGGGATACAGATGAAAGCCAACTGGTCTTGAGACAGATTTAGCTATTGGTGGTATTTTTAGTGACTTTGAAGGGAGCTTTCTCATACAGCCTCTAGTACTCTGGTGTCTTGACACAATCAGAAAAACTTCTTCTGTACTTTCAAGGTTGCAGAATTCCTTTTCAGTCTTAAAGCAGTACCAAGGAGCATGATGTCATATTCTAATTGGATGGTACTGAAAATATGTCCTCCTAATTAAAAGCACCTGTGACCTTCCTCCTTCAAAATAATGAATTGTCTCTTGGTGTTATCAGAGGGAGTGTCTATTTTATTGCTGGTCTTGGTGTAGGCCAAAGAAGTGGGAACATAGATCTTTAACTTTACAGGACAAAAACATGTGTTTTTCATTTCACATGGTTAATGAGAAACCTTAACCCATTCATGTCTTGATTCTCACTGCAGCAAAAGCCTTACATAGATGTCTCAAAAGTTGCTGTTTTGCAGATATGAGGGGTTAGCCTATGAGAAGAGCTGCCGGGTCATTGCCCTGGCCCTACCACATAGATTTATTTTTCAGAGCTAAAGGGGCTCCCTGGAGATCTAACAGGTCTGAGCTCCTGCAGACCCTGGCATAATTCCAACAGTGCTCTGAGGTCCTTTGACACAACTACTTTTCTGCCCCGTACTGCTCAATTAAAATGGGGGAACAAGCTTTCTGTCATTGTGCTCCCAAATACTGGAATTCCCTGCCTTCCCACCTAAAGTGCTCCTTATCTCTCTGCTCCTTGAAAACTGCACTTTTTTCTCACCTCTATGGACTTAATACTTGTGATTGTAACTAACCTCACTTGACCTTCTGCCCTTGTTCTTCTTGCCTCGACTACTGCTTCTCAATACTCCATGAGTATCACTGGCTTGCCCATATTTGACTTTTCATCCCTGCATGGATGTTTTTTGCTTGTATGTATAATTTCCATCTATCTTTCCATGTATTCCTGTTGGATATTGTCATGTTCTGATTGTATGCTACCTGTGACTGGAAGATTGCATTTTGTACTCTCCCAGGTCATGCCTGAAAATAAGCATGCTCACTGCCTAATGTACTTACCCAGTCATCAAAAGCTAATAAATAAATAAATACATACAGAAGAGTGATGGGCTGTTATGGAATCCTTGGTGAAGGCACATCCAGGTATACTGGCATCTTTCAAATGTGTATGCTAATTTTTACTGGCAATCATGGTCAAAGGGTAATGACCAGAAACTGTTGGAGATGTCCAGAGCACTGAACTGGTTTTGCTCAGGTTTCAGTAGTTTGAGCACATCAGGTGCTGATGCTACTGTGGGTGAACAACTAGGGGTGACTTGGTTAAGTGTACTGTAATCAATGGTAAGTCTCCAGGAATGACTGGGCTTCTTCACGGCCAAATAGGGGAATAGGTGGTTGACACACACAGTGTCTGATGACCCTTGGTGTAATAGAGATCCAAAGGTGGTTCTCAGGGACGGTAAAGCTTCTTCAGGAAATAGATACTGCTTCAGTCTGATTGCTGCAGGTCTGAGTACAACAATACAGGTGTCTATCCATCTGCAGTCATGCTTATGCTTTGCAAAAGCATCCAGGTGTTGTTCCTTAATGGGCAACAGCCTGTCACAAAGTTGGTGATTTTGGAGTGACGCAATGATGTCATATTATGTGTTATTGTTAGCTATTGCAGCCACAACATGCAAGTCAGGGATGACATGCACATGATATTGTCCTTCAAGCTGAATAATCAGCAGATTAGCCAGATCTATGACACAGCCAAATCGTGCTAGGAAATCAATTCCTCGGATGCTAGGGTGATGATGTAAGACTATCAGGTTGAACACAAATGTAGTACCCAAAGCACCAATGATCACTGTCAGTGGATAGGATTGATGAGTGGCTAGCCTGGTTCTGTCCACAATGTGGGTGATGGTGCATTTGCCCTTGCCCTAGGCCAATGTCATTGGGTCTTCCTGGTGTAGCACTGACAGGGAGCCGATGGTTTTGGTGATTGGCCTAGGCTCTCGATCTCCATGAGAGGCAGGATGTTTTCAGCAGTGACTGCCTCAATGGTACATTTGGGAAAGGTTTCTGCTATGGACTGTAGCTTCCTAAGGATTCAGAGAAGCCTGGCATTCTCCTCCTTAATCCTGATGTTTTCATCCCATATCTCCCCACAGGAAGGGCCTTTGTTTGGGCCATTATATGAGGACTGCTGCTGATTTTGATGATTTTGGGCCACGTTTCACTTCTATTGTAGTTCTGGTTTTGGCCCCTCCTTGGGCCTTGCAGTGGCAGCCATGGCCTGAGGCTTGGGAATCTTGTGGTTGGACCTGTGGATTGTATGGTGGAGGCTAGTAGTAGTCTTGGCCCTGAGGCTGGGTAAAGGTGTACCATGGTACATTAAAGAGCCCTGCACTATGGACAGGTGCCATTGTTAGGCTGGACCCCACTCCATATTGGTTACCCCTAGTGCATCTTGGACAACACTGTTCTATAACTACTAATCATAATGATACTGATCGTGACTAACAAAGCAGGGCACTGCACTCACCATACAAGAGTGTTTACAGGAAACAGTTACTGATTATTGTTTGCTGCTAATTGTGATGTTATGACTACTGATACAGGGAGGGCCTTTGTTTGGGCCTATATAGGAGGACTGCTGCTGATTTTGCTGATTTTGGAACATGTTTTGGTTCTATTGTAGTTCTGGTTTTGCCCCCCCAGACCTTGCAGGGGCAGGCCTGGCCTGAGGCCTGGGAATCTTGTGGTTGGGCCTGTGGATTGTATGGAAGAGGCTGGTAGTAGCCTTGGCCCTGAGCCTGGTAGGCCTTCTGTTGAGTCTGGGATTTACCTTCCATGGCATAATGCATAGCTAGCTTGTTTGTCTTTTGGACCACAGCTACCTTATTCTTGCCGCTGGAAGTGAGGTCTCAGAGATGCATTGTAAACACTTGTTCCACTCTCTAGAGAACATCACAAAACTTATCTGTTCTTGGGAACACAATGGGTTCAACCTTGTGGCCGATAGCAGGGAGAAGATTTTTTATGAAAAGGGTCTTGTGCTGTACCTGGTCATCATCAGCTGCTTCCTCCACTAGGTTTTTACCTGCATGAAAGGCCAGCCATAAACGGTTGTGAAGAGCTGTGGGACTTTCCTTGGCAAACTGCTTAACCAGTTGGGCAAGCATCACGCCCACTATCCTGTGGTTGGCAGTAGTGATAAGCGCAATAGCTATATCATTTTACTTGATGTCAGTAGCATTGCTGACTTCCATGGGGAGTGTCCCCCATAGGGTCAGTCAATGATTTGGTGCAATACCTGTACTCAGCCCATTATGGGGACACTGAGCACTTTGCACCAGCTTTGGACTTTTTCCAGATGACAGCTGAGGTTGTCATTGGGGATCATGCGACAGATACTGTTGGCAATCTGTTGTACTGACTGAACAGCCTGCAAGGGGCTTGCCAGTACAACTGGCCAGCAGACCAAGCTGCTGCACTTGCCATGGCATTGGCCACAGTCTTTCATTTATTTATTTATTTGAATTTTAATGACCGGCTATGCCCACTAAGATAATCATATTGTTTTTTTCAAGGGTAACCCTGGGAAATTCAATTCCAGACAGTTTACAAAAATGAAATATGGATAAACAGTCACAAAGAATAATATACAGTACAAAGCTGTTTAGAATGAGCAAACGTGCCTCTCCTGTATGTGATAATTGTGGTAAAGAGAAGGGTTCCTTGTACCACAAATTATGGTGCTGTCTGTTGAATAAGAGTTTTTGGGATTTGGTTAAATCGAGGACCTCACAGTACATGGGGTTCTGCATTTTTTCACTGAGGATATTTGTTGTTTGGGTCAGTATTCCTCCATCCCTACTGTTAACCAAAAAAACTCAAATGATGACTATCTCCCTAGTTACAAAACTTCTGATACTTCATCATTGGAGAGGGGGTGGTCTCCTTCTTTTGAAGAATGGTGGACTGAATTTTTAACTGTTCTAAATGCTGAAAGGATGGTAGCTTATGCAACTCATTCTTGGAGGAATTTTCAGGACTGTTGATCCCCTTTTTATTCTGTATTGTGTTGCCATATTGGTTATTGAGGTGTGTACTACTTTCAGTGCCTTTCCCCAAGAAAATTCATTTAGCCTTTTTGTATTTCATTTTCCTTCATTCTGAGGGAGGGTAAATGTTCAGCACTCTACCCAGATGGTAGGACATGCGCAAAAGGGACAGGGGGTTAGTTGGGGGAGGGTAGGCATGGGTGGTTAGAAGGGGGTACTTAATTTGTTTTGATAGGTTTTGTTTATTAGTGCTGTTAATATTGTATGTCATTGCTGAATTGTTGATGCATTGTATTGTTATAAAATGTTAATAAAGTGTATTTAATTGCAAAAAATATATACAGAATAATTATTGCTAATACTTGGATTGAGAATATAGGAGTAGATACAGAGTGTATTTCACTGAGTAGAATGTGCTAACAATTCATCCTTATAGGTCTTGTTCAAAAATTAAATACAGACATTAAGATTATTGCCAACCAAAAACAGCCCAGAATTGCTGTGGTCAGTGAATTGCAGACATACAGTATCAAGAGTACAAGAGTAACACAGTAGCAAGGAAAGGAGATATGAAGGGCAAAAGAGGTGTAGAGAGGATGACGTGAGGGAGGAGGAGTAGAGTGTTAAGAGTTAGGTGGAGAGGCAAGAACTTAGAAACAGGTGCAGATTGGCAGGGGAAAGAAGAGTTATTTAAAGCATTTTTTGAACTGGGAGAGAGAGAGATGTACATGAAAGTAGACATTGTGGGAGGTTGTTCCATTTTTGGGATGCTAGAAAAGTGAAAGATCTCTTGCCTACTGTTAGGAGAGTATTGGGGATGCTCAGCTGGGGAGATGGGAGCAGGGAAGGGTCCTAGGGATAGGTTTCAGGGTGAGCATGTTTGCAAGAATAGGTGGGGATGAGGGGTTCCCTCTCGGTTTGTTCAATGAGAATTTCTTCATAGCAGTCTGCAAAGAAATCTGCTTGGGGGTTCAGGGTGGCATGAACCAATACATTTTTGATCTATTTCAGGATTTCACTCTTATCCTGCTTGGTAATCACAATGACAATACAGGGTAGGCCTGGCCCACCGCCTCAGTCATGGTGGCTGTCGTCTTTGATGACTGCATCATTGGGTTTGTCATCATCTCCTGATGACACTATGTTGATGGGTGGGGCTTGGTATCCACTCATTGCTTTGACATAGCCAGCCAACACCTCTCTTTGATGGTGCAGTTTCACTCTAAAGTTTCCTGGAGACTACGAGGCAGTGCGTATCGCTCTGCTACCAACAGCAGCAGTACACCAGGTCGGGCACCTGCTACTCCATCTTCCAAAGCTGACAGGCAGAGGGGAGCATGATCCTTGTCTTGCATGCATCAAGCTCAGTTTAGGACATTTCCTTGGAGTATACAGACTGGCAGGCTATCCCCAAACCAATCTGCTGATACCCTACTATCTTTATTGTCCTCATTTTTGCACTAGTCTTGCCGCAGTCACCATAATGTCTGGATGTTATAGGGCCAGACCCCTGAGGTACTTGGGACCAGTGATAAAACAGACAGCTTGCTGACAGAACAGATCAGATCATGAATAAAATATTTATTTTGATTACAGATATAAGCCCTCTTTTGCCTTACCTCGACACCAGGAGCCAGCGTATTCTCAATAGTCAGGAGCGTATGATCAGACTCAGGGTGCAAACGGTATGCAATCCCTCTTACGCTAAGACAAAAACCATAGCAAAGGCTAGTCCATGAGTATATTATAATTACAGCTAACAGACAAAACAGTCTGACTGGCTAAAAGTTAGGTGGCTACCAGCATCTACAGATGTACAAAGTATAGAAATATGCTGGCTAGTATTCCAACACTACAGCAATAAATTACTATTACAGGCAGACAACAGTCCACTAGGTGGTGCTGTTGTACAAGGTAAAATCATTATAACTTTGGATAAGGCAGCTCCAAATACAGTCAGAAGTAGTTGTAACATAATCTGCAAGATGGCGATACAGACCATACTTGGTCATACACTAGTACTGTGGCAAACAACAGAGCATAAATCAATGCTTAGTTCTTAGAAAAATATAGTAAAAATCACATTATATTTGTATCAGTAGTCATAACATCACAATTAACAGCAAACTATAATCAGTAATTGGTTCCTGTAACCACTCTTGTGTGGTGGGTACGGTGCTCTGCTTTGTTAGTTGTGATCAGTAAGTCTTTACCAACACTCTCCTGCTCCACATAGTGCAGAGGATCCAGTCTGCTGGCAGAATAGGAATCCAATTGGATGCCCACTGGTGTCTTCAACTCCACTTGCATCTGGCTTCTTGTCCCCACTGCACTCCTATGCACAAGTGGGGAGGGGCAACAGGTAAAGCTGATATACCATTTTAAGCCACATTAAAAAAACAGAGTTTATGCCAAAACCTATTAATGGGAGCACATGACCACAAGATATGAAGTAGATCCCTGTTGGCCAAATTACATCACCAGCAGTTATTATTATAGACTGATCAGGTAAATTATCAATAATGTCTTTGTAAATGGAGTTATTCAGTTTTGCGGATAAATTTGTCCAGTGTGCAATGCGTGGGTCTAGAAGAGTATGTTTGTACACAAAACTGGAAAGAGAGTTATTAGCTGCCTGAATCTGTAAAAACTTCCAGAAGTCCTGTTCAGGAAGTTTCCATGAGGCCTGCAAGTCTGAGAGTGATTTAAGAGTGAGAGAATTCTGGTCCAAGATATCTCTGAGGGAAAAAATACCTTTGTTCCACCACGTACTACAAAAAAATGGGTGATTTTCTAGGGTGATCAGTGGATTGCCCCATAAGGGGGCATATAACCAGGGTGTTCGATTAGATTTCTGGAATTTATGGGTTAGTTTCCAACAAAAAAACAGAGGATGATATAGTTGGGTGAGATTTCAGTTTAGAGGAAATGGGATTAAAGATGAAGGAAGTAAGAACTCCTCCAGGGCATAAATGCAGATTCCATTGCAACCCATAGTGGTGAGTGAGAGGAGGGGTTCTGAAACCATTTAATTGTTTGGGCCAATCGAAAAGCCCAGAGGTAGCCTTTGAACCAGGGGAGTCTGAATCCCCCTTTTTTCTATTGTGATCAAAGTTTGTTGTGGTTAAATCTTGGTGGTTTCCCATCCCAGATAAAGTTGCCTATTAATTTATCAATTTTAGTGAAAAATGAGGATGGTAAGATTAAAGAGATATTGGCAAAGAGGTAAAGAATGTTGGGTGATATGGACATCTTGATGGCTGTGATTTTCCCCATGAAGGAAAGATAAAGTTTTCACCTGTCCAGAACTGTGCTGATGTCATCTAATAAGGGGTTAAAGTTAATGTCCCATATCTTCCCTGTTACTAGTTATTTTGATTCCTAGATATGTTATACCCTGTGGTGACTAGTGGAACCCAATAGATAGGTTCATAAAGGCTTTACAGTGGTTATTAAGGGGCAGAATTTATGATTTACCATAATTCAAAGCAAGGCCAGATATGTTAGTGAAATTATTAAGCAAATCAACCAACAGGGGTCCAGCTTCATTACAGTACAATTCTTGAAATAAACATTGATAAGGAAAATATACAGACACACTTACAGTACTGTGAACAGACTGCACCATCAATAGAAACCAGTAAACTCCAACAGCAGCATCCAGGCAGTGCCCACATTTCAAAATAAGCACAAATGGATGTTTAACCCATAGAGGCATTCACATAGCCTAATAAGATTAATGCAGAGGACAATAATAAGGTTAATATCTACAAGGAACCAGCAGACAAAGTCAAGAAAGAGCAAAATGAAAATGACAGCACACCACAGACCCTCTCAATGGTGGTATTATTTTTTTTTGTAATAGCTGTTTGTCCTCAAACAGTGACACCCTCTTCCAAGGCTTACACTGCCCACCCAGAATGTGTGTCACTTCACACACCACTACCACCCAACTAAGCCCCAGCTTGGTCACACAACTTCCTCCCACTGCAGCACTTCCCACCTGCCTCAAAAAACTGGAAATTATGACCTCTCCCTAATTTGTGCAGTCCCTGGTGCCCAAGAGCATCCCCAATCATTCTACTTGACTGACAATGAGCAGACACTGGTGTCCATTAGTCCATTCTTCCTGTCCTTGACCCAAACCAAGCAGTCCCTTGTGTCAAGTGGTACTCCTGTCTGACTGATACAGTTAACACCACCTATATCATCCTCTGATTATTCGGGAAGCCGGTTTTATCAGCTGAATTTCTTAAACCATTTGCCACATGCATTGAAGCCCATGGAAAAAAAAATACTGATATTGCAATCATTGTGCCCTGTCTATTTTGCCCATGTTTTAGCATCACTGATGACATCAAACCCTTAATTAGCTTTATTTTTTAATAAATAATAACTTTAACGACCTGTTCCTATTACTGTAATTAGATACAGCGCACACAAAATGCATTTAAGCCCGATGCAGGTCCCCCATTCATCTTGCTCAGTTACAGTATTGCTGTGCAGTGATGGCTACTGGAGGGAGAAAATGTAGGGCTCTTTCACTTTCACAGAAGATGGACCTTCTTAACAAAATCAAAGCACTGACACGGATGAGTCAGCATGATTTGGCACAGCACCTGTCAATGCCCAAATCAAGCATAGCTGACTTGCTGCACCTGAAGGAACAGATCCCCTTGGAATGGCATTCTAATGCAAATCTCAACAAGAAGAGAAAATAAGATGAAAAAGATGGGGAGGTTGAAGAGCACTGGTGGAGTTTGTAGTAGCATCTATGTGACCAAAGCAGGAGGAAGAGGAACCTGAGGAGCAGGGAGATGAAGGAGACAAGGAGGAGATCCTTGTGACATCACATGATATCCATGCAGCTTTGCTAACCCTGCATCGTGCTGTAGAGCAGAGTCAAACTGTCATGCCAAACTGGGATTTAATCACAGAAACCAAGAAAATGTAGAAGCCCTACTGCAGTAAAAACACAATTCAATGTCGAATCACCAACTTTTTTGGAGAGGAGAGGAGAGGAAAGACAGTGAGCCGAAACACATGCAGATAGCTATGACACTATTTGTTTTTTTCTTTGTTTGCTACGGTAAAGGGTACTGTATCTAGTGTGGTGAATTATATCACAACAGTAAAGGATAAAGGTATCACATGTGCTTACATTTTAGTGTACCAGCCTACAAGCTTAAATAAAGCATACACTGTACTGTAATGGCATTCGTTGTTGTATTTTTTTTAAACAAAATGAGTTTTTGGTTATTTTGGCACTCTGTAGTGCAGGCAGAGTGGTAGAACATGAATGCACCTGCAATAAGCAGTTTTAACTATATAAATGACATTTATCACACTCTAGTGATGTCATCAGCATTTATCACACTCTAGTGGAAGAAGCTATATTTACCACACTCATTTATCACTCATCCTTATTGTAGAACTATATCTCTATATATGTGTGTATATATATATATATATATATATATATATATATAAAATAGTGGCACAGTAGTGCCACTATAGTTAGGGTTGAGTACCCCATTTAAGGTTAAAGTGCAAAATTTTGCAGCTTAATATTTTTGCCACCATATAACAGATTTGACCGAAATTTAGCAGGCATGGAGTGGTACCATAGATCTCATGATCTGCCAAGTTTCATAATGATCAGATATATGGTTGCGGAGTTATAAAGCAACATTCTGTAGCGCATTTACGCTTTTTTGTGCATTCTTTTCTCATGCCTACAGGTCACACAGTTTGTGCGAATGGTCTGAAAATGTCAGGGAACGTGCAGCCAGGGTCCCTGATGGGCCTTTCAAAGATTCAGTGAAAAAATATTAAATGATTCAAAAGTTATTCAAAAAAGAAGTTTCCCATTATAGGCAATGGGAAAAGTTAACAAAAAGTTTGAAAGTGTCGCAAATGCAGTTTTTAGTGTCGGAAACGACCCCTGTAGTGTCGTGAGTCAGCCATTTTTTTTCAGTTACTGGTCACAGAAATGCTTGGCATTTAAATTTGGGACCCTCTAGGGAGACAATTATTTTTGTGTTCACCTAGTCGAGCCCTGAGGATGCTAACCATGTCTTTTTGGGGGGAGGGGGGTTAAACACCCTAGAAATATGTTTTTGAAATTTTTGTAATCTGTGGTGTTGCAAAGTAGTGTCACATTTGTGACACTTTTGTGATTTTTTTGCAAAAGTGTTGTGATTTGCAACACTAGTTTGCGACACTATGGCCAAAATAACAGGAATTATTTGCCACCCTGCTGCAAAAGAACAGTTTGGTCTTTTGGGC
The DNA here is from genome assembly GCA_016271365.2 of Neoceratodus forsteri. NCBI lineage: Eukaryota > Metazoa > Chordata > Ceratodontiformes > Ceratodontidae > Neoceratodus > Neoceratodus forsteri. Next base: position 1,307,576,532 of record CM057458.1, read on the forward strand.
TGAAATTTGAAGAGAAGAAAGCCAACATCCCACAGGTTTGCTTTTTGGTGGTTTGGTGACAAAATATTAAAATGATGCAATTTTATGGTACTCCAAATTTGACACTTTTTCCCATAGACTAACATTACATCATCTGTTGTGCCTTTTGGGGCCTGTATCTAGGAAATGCTTCAAGATACAGACTTTTCGTTGGAAAAATGCTTAGCCCCCCCACTAAGGGGCTAAGTGCAAAACTAGCCAGGAAAGTCATATTTATATGACATTTTTATTTTTTTCTACATTGTACAATTCCTGAGATATAAGCAATTTAGTATTTCAAGTGCTCATTTTCTGATCTGAAGTCCATTATGCATACATTCTTTGTACTCACTGTATTTCTTTACATAGCTGTTGGTGAAAAAAAGGGTGTGCATCTTCATTACTGTCGCATTTACTGTTCTCACTTGCATTTGCATTAGCATTTCCCCATCTATGCCACCATGTGCATTACCCATTGCGTTTTTGTTTGTGCTTATGTTTGTGTTACTGTTACCATTTGCGTTTCCATTACTGTTTCTGTTTGCATTTCATTTTGCATCACTATGTGTATTACCATTTGTGTTTGCTTATGTACTTCCTTTTGCATTTGCATTGCCTTGGTATCATCGTTGCTGTTACTGTTAGCATTTGCGTTTCCTATTGCGGTACCATGACTGTACACATTACCATTTGCGTACACACTTGTGTTTGTGTTTCTTTTTGCGGTACCATTTCTGTGTACACCACCATGTGCATTACTCTTTGCGTTTTCGTTTGCGCTTGAGTTTGCTTTACTGTTAATATTTGCATTTCCATTACTGTTTTTGTTTGTGTTTCATTTTGCATCACCGTGTGCATTACCATTTGCATTTGCATACGCACTTCCTTTTGCATTTCCTTTGGCATCATCATTGTTGTTACTGTTAGCATTTGTGTTTTCTATTGTGGTACCATGACCGTGTGTGTTACCAGTTGCATTTCCTTATGCGCTTGTGTTTGCATTTCCGTTTGCATTACTGTTTCCGTCTATGCCACTGTGTGCATTATCCTTTGCATTTTACTTTGCGCTTGCATTTGCGTTACTGTTAACATTTGTATTTCCATTACTGGTTTTGTTTGCATTTCATTTTGCATTACCATGTGCATTACCATTTGCATTTTCATATTCGCTTCCATTTGCATTTCGTTTGGCATCGTTGTTCCTGTTACCATTAGCATTTACATTTCCTATTGTGGTACTGTGACTGTGCGTATTACCATTTGCATTTCCATACATGCTTGTGTTTGCTTTTCCGTTTGTGTTACCATTCCCCTTTATGCCACCATGTGCGTTACCCTTTGCGCTTATGTTTCTCTTAATGGTTGCATTACCATTTACATTTGCATCACCATGTGTGTTACTGTTTGCACTTGGTTTCCATTACTGTTACTATCTGACAAAAAATTACATGGTGGGAGTGAGGGGCCGCTACCACATTCCATTCACTATTTATAGTGCTAATTCTCAAAAAAGAAGGGAAATTCAAGGCAGAAAACTCAGTTTAATGCATCAGTTAGGGTTGTTTCACGGCGACAAAAGTGAGGAAATTCAATGTTAGGGTTGTCACCCCTTGCACCCCACCCCCACCAACAAGCATTGGGGTGTGCGTTTTGGTCATCGGTCCAACTCTCACCCCATTCTCCTATAGTGCATTACCTTAGCTTGTTTACACATGGGATGGGGTGATAGTTAGGACCAATGACCACGACGCACACCCTGATGCCTGTTGGTGGGGGGTTGGGGGCAAGGGGTGGGAACCCTAACATTGAATTTCCTCGCTTTTGTTGCTGTGGAACAACCCTAACTGATGCATTAAATGTTTTTTTTTGCCATGAATATATTTATATATATATATTATAGTGGCATGATAGTGCCATTATAGTTAGGGTTGAGTACCCCATTTATGGATAAATCTGAAATTTGGCAGATTAATAAATTTGCCCCATATGATGGATTTGGCTGAAATTTGGAATGTGTGGTCTGGTACCATAGATCTGTGGACCTACCAAGTTGCTTTATGATCAGATGGATGATTACGGCGCTACAGAGTACCACAAAATGTAGAAATTATATTTTTTGCACGTTTCTTTGCTCGCACCTATAGCTCACATGTTTTGTATGACCAGTCCGTAACCTTCAGCGAACATGCAGCCAAGGTCCTCAATGTGTCTTTTGAAGATTTCATGAAAAAATATTAAATGGTTTGAAAGTTATTCAAAAAACAATTTTTCCATATTTATAGTCAATGGGAAAAGTTAACAAAATATGTGAAAGTGCAGTTTTTAGTGTCGCAAATGACCCTAGTAATGTCGCTAATGAGACATCTCATTTTCAGTTGATGGTCACAGAAATTAATGGCATTTATATTTGGGACTCTCTAGGGACACCATTCTTGTTGTGTTCACCTGTCAAGCCCTGAGGATGCTAGCCATGTCTTTTTTGGGGGGGTAAAACAACCCAGAAACATGTTTTTTAATTTTTTGTAAAAAGTAGTGTCGTAACGTAGTGTCACATATGCGACTCATTCGTGATTTCATTTGCAAAAGTCATGTGATTTGCTACACTACTTTGGGACACTATGCCCAAAACAATAGGAAATCTTTGCCACCCTGCTGCAAAGAATTGTTTGGTCTTTGGGGCTGAAATTTGAAGGGAAGAAAGCCAAAATCCCACAGATGTGCCTACATGGAGATATAAGGAATGCAGTATTCCAAGTGCTCATTTTCTGCTCCGAGGGCCATTATTATGCATACATTCTTTGTATTCACTGTGTTTCTGAATGCACCTTTTTGGGAAACAAAAGGGTCTGTGTTTGTGTTACTGTTACCATTAATGTTTCTGCTTGCTTTTCCATAACTGCTTGCGTTAGAGTTTCCATTTATGTCACCGTGTGCATTACCCTTTGCATTTGCATTTGTATTTGCATTACTGTTACCATTTGCATTTCCATTACTGTTTTTGTTTGCGTTTACTTTTGCGTCACCATGTGCATTACCATTTGCATTTGCATATGTGCTTGTATTTGCATTTCCATATGTGTTTGTGTTTCCTTTAGCATCATCATTGGTGTTACTGTAAGCATTTGTGGTTTCAATAGTGCTACCATGACTGTGTGCATTACCATTTATGTTTGCATACGCATTTAAATTTGCATTTTCATTTGTGTTAGTGTTTCCTTTGGTGTCATCGTTGGTGTTACTGTAAGTGTTTACATTTCCAATTGCATTATTTTGACTGTGTGCTTTACCATTTTCCACACTTGCATTTGCGTTTCTGTTTGCAGTAGTGTTTACTTTGGCATCATCGTTGGTGTTACCGTAACCATTTGTGTTTTCAGTTGCGTTACCATTACCATTTGTGTGTTCGTTACCTGTTGCATTTGCATTTCTGTTGGCCTTAACGTTTGCATTTTCAGAAGCGTTCACATTATCGGGTGCATTACTGTTTCGTTCTGCATCACCATTGCCACTACCATTTGCATTTCTGTTTGCACTTGTGTTAGTATTTGCATTTCTGTTACCATTTTTGTTGCTGCTTGCATTTACGTTTCTGTTGCCATTAGCATCTGCATTGCCATTTGCGTTGCCATTCCTGTTTTTATTTACATTTGCACTTGCGTCTCTCTTACAGTTTGCTTTATCATTTCTGTTTATCGTTTGATCTTGCATTTACGTTAGTGTTACTGTTTTCTTTTACCTCACTGTTTCCATCATCGTTTGTGTTAACGTTACCATTTGTGTTTTTGCGTTTGAGTAGTGCATTGCTAAACATTATGTTTCTGCTATTTTTCTGCACTGTCTTCCATGATGCATAGCGTAGCCAGTGTATGTTTGATTGATCTGACAATTGGCATGTAGAAAGACCTTTATTCAAGGAACATGCCAGTTTTTGTTTGGTGAACAAATTTTGTTCCATTCCAGAGTTATTGTCATTTGAGGTTGCCCTGTTTTACAGGTACTGATTTTTCAGCCACCAGTTCCAACATTTTAGCACATATTTGGCCACGATTTCTGCCATTTTGTGGTGGAAGACTTGTTAAAGGTGCAGAAACTTAAAAACTGAATATCTCTGGAATGGTTTGGCCTTTTCACATGAAATTTGGAGGGTTTTGAGTGGATGTCCAGTGGTTGTGAATGGTGTTGTTCACATGTTGGAAAATTAGTTCACGACATAGATACTGCATGACACAGCTAACGTTTTGCGCATAGCATTCTGCATGGTGCTACTGCTAGAAATTTATAGAACAGGTAGCCCGAGTGGTATGGAAGTGCCTTGCAGTGGTTTGGTGTGTTAAAGATTAACAGGTGTAGATTTATGCCACCCCGACGAATAAACATTTGGTTCATTACACTTCAATAACTTCTGAAATGTGTGTCCGATATGCCCGGCATTTGGAATGTAGAAAGATTTATAATACAGGTCTGATTGTGACAATATTTGGATCATTGGCACTTGTGCTTGCTGAATTGTGCATGTTATGTTGTTTGCTGATGGTGCTGTGCATCCATTGAATGGATGTACATACAATTCTGGACACACGGTGTGCTATGGTTCATGTCTACTTTTAACCATTTTTGGTTCCATCAGATATATGTTTCTTGTGTAGCCAAGTGGAAAAAAATATTTGTGGCACTCCTGCACAGTTTCATAGTGCAGCTAGTGTGTGATTGATTGATCTGAAATTGCCATGTAGAAAGACCTGGGGTCAAGGAACATGCCAGTTTTTGTTCAGTGAAAAAATTTAGTTCCATTCCAGAGTTATTGCCATTTGAATTTACCCTGCTTCACAGGTACTGATTTTTCATCCACAGGTTCTGCCATTTTAGTGCATTTTTGGCAGGAATTTCTGCCATTTTGTGATGGGAAACTTCTTAATGGTGTGGAAACTTAAAAATTGAATATCTCTGGAATGGTTTGGTCTTTTCATGTGAAATTTGGAGGTGGTTGCTGGCTGTCCTGCGGATGTGAATAATGCTGTTTACATTTTGGAAATATTCTTCACTGCAGAGATAGTGCATGATGCAGTTAATGTTTTGCACATACCATGGTACTTTTGGCTTGAAATTGATAGTGTAGGTTACCCTAGTCGTATGGAGGTGCCTTGCTGTGGTTTGGTGTGTAAAACATTTACAGGTGTGTAATTATTCCACCCTGATGAATTAAAAAATTGGCACATTACGGTTCAATAACTTCTGAACCATGTATCTGATTTGCCTAGCATTTGTAAAGTACAAAGATTAATAATATGTCTTTGACTGTGATCATTTTCAGGTCACTGGCTCCCATGATTGCGGAATTGTGCATGTTACGTTTTTTGTTCATGGTGCTGAGCGACCATTGAATGGATGTACACACAATTCTGGACACATGGTGTGCTATGGTACATGTCTTTATTTACCAATTTTCATTTCAGTCAGTCATACAGTTTTTGCACAGCAAAGTGACCAAAATTCTTATGGTGGGAGATTCCATTCACTATTTACAGTGCACATTCTCAAAAAGAAGAGAAATTCAGGGTAAAAAAAAAAAAAACTCTGTTTAATGCATCAGTTAGTGTTATTCCACAGTGACAAAAGCTCATTCACTGCTCCAAGGGCCATTATTATGCATACATTCTTTGTATTTACTGTGATTCTGAATGCACCTTTTTGGGAAAAATGGGTTTGCATTTGCATTACTGTTACCATTAGCATTTCTGCTTGTATTTCTATTACCGTTTGTGTTAGCATTTTCATTTTTGTTTGCATCACCATGTGCGTTACCCTTTTCACTTGCGCTTGCGTTTGCGTTGCTGTTTTTGTTTGCATTTACTTTTGTATCACCCTGTGCATTACCAGTTGCATTTGAATATACACTTGCATTTGTGTTACTGTTTCCTTTGGTGTCATCATTGATGTTACTGTAACCATTTGCATTTCAATTTTGAGTTACCATTACCATTTGCATGTTTGTTACCATTTGCATCTGCATTTCCATTGGCCTTAGCATTTGCATTTTCAGTAGCATTTCTGTTGTCAAGTGCATTATTGTTTCCTTCTGCATCACCGCTGCCATTACTGTTTGCATTTCTGTTTGTGTTTCTGTTACCGTTAACATTATAGTTACTGTTTGCGTTTCTGTTAGAAACATAGAAACATAGAATTTGATGGCAGATAAGGACCGCTTGACCCACCCAGTCTGCCCATTTCCCTACCTAATGGATAAGCTGCAGATCCTAGTTAACCAGCAGCCTACTTCTTCCTACCCCCTCCCCCTAGAATTGCCTTATGACTGTCCCATGCAAGCTTGAATTCCACCACTGTTTTTGACTCCACAACCTCCTCCGGAAGGCCATTCCATGCATCCACAACCCTCTCTGTGAAAAAATACTTTCTTAAATTACCTCTGAGCCACCCCCCCATCTTCAAATTATGCTCTCTTGTTCTTGCACACCTCTTTTTTTGATAGATGCTACCCTCATGGACTTTGTTGATTCCCTTGAGGTACTTCAATGTTTCTATCATATCCCCCCTCTCCCTCCTTTCCTCAAGGCTATACATATTAAGCTCCTTAAGTCTCTCTTCATATGTCTTCTGGTACAGACCCTGCACCATTTTAGTTGCCCTCCTCTGGAGAGCTTCCATGCTATCTATGTCTTTGTGGAGATTGGGTCTCCAGAACTGCATGCAGTACTCCAGATGGGGTCTGACCAGCTGTCTGTACAGAGGTATAATAACTTTCTGTTTTCTACTGGTGATGCCTCTCCCTATGCATCCCAGTATCCCCCCAGCCCTCCTTGTTGCCCTCTGACATTGCTTGCCCACCTTTAGGTCATCTGGTATGACTACGCCCAGGTCCCTTTCCATTTTTGTTGTTGTTGTTGCCGTTAGTGTTTGTGTTACCGTTTGTGTTACCATTTCTGTTGTCATTTATGCTTGCATTTGAATTTCTCTTACCATTTGCGTTATCTTTTCCATTTGCATCACCGTGTGCTTTACCATTTGCACTTGCATTTGTGACCCCAGTGCACACCCTGATGCCTGTTCGTGGGGGTGGGGTGGATGTGGGGTGCAAGGGGTGGCAATACTAATACTGAATTACCTCACTTTTGTCGCTGTGGAACAAGCCTAACTGATGCATTAAACTGAAATTTTTGCCATGACTATATATATATATATATATATATATATATACAGTATGTATGTAAGGAATGAGACATGATGAGATATACATGCCCCAAGTGCATAATGAGGCATGGGGTGCTTGCCATAAACCACATCTCAGAGTGTCTTATTCCACTTATAAAATGAGTCCCATAAGTAATTTATTTTAAAAAGTAACGAAAATGATGTGTATAAATGTTTAAAACATTATGTTTTATTTGTTATTCATAGCAACATAGTTCACCTATTAATGGACTGTATCGTAGTGTAGTACATTGTTCAGTTTTCACTAGATGGACTAGAGGGTGCCTGCATTCAGAGTCCTTAGGTGAATGCTGGCATTACTGTGAACTTTGTCTCCCCTTCCTTCAGCACATACGCAATGAATGGTAAAGCCTCATCTATTCATTTATCTATCTGGCAGTGACTGTAAACTGGAGCCCCCCTATACACCCATCTGTCTGGAAGTGACTGTAAACTGTAGCATCCCGACACACACACACACATGCACTTTTTTTTTTGTTAGTCTTTGGTAACCAGGTAAGGCCCACTAGGCGCAAGTGCCTGTTTTCAGGGGTGACTTGGGAGCACTGGGTGGTTATGTGACTTGCTCAGAGTCACACAGTATGCAAGTGGAGGTTATGAGAATCAAACTCAGGTCTGGTCTGTTGGATGTATCAAGCTCATTCACACCTTATTCCTCTAACCTCTAGGCTATACTGCCAGCCAGCACATACACACAATGTATGGAAAAACTTCAACTATAATATTCATTTATATGTCTGAAAAAATAAAAAAATAGCACTGGGGTAAATGCAGCGGTGCCCTCTGTAAGAATGCACAAGAAAAGATAGAAAATATTACTCACTGTTCGGGCAAAATAACACACAGGGAAGCAGTCACCTAAAATAGTGGAGTCAGTATTTTTAAACAGCCAAATGGACAAAACAGTGTCATGAGCCCACAGTGGGCAGAAAAGTAGTGCAAAAACCTTATGTTTTGCCTAGTCCTCTGCTAGGCTTGGTCATTTATATGTCTGGTGATGTTGCCAGTTTTGTCTGTTTTCATACAGGGAAAGAACTTTCTGAATCGACCGCTTGGGGAGATTGTGGGCACTTGTGTGTTTTGGTGATTGCTTTACCCATGTCTGTGTTCTCAAATAGTAGCCCTGCTGCTTGATATTGAAGGCGGTAGTGCAGATTCCAGTAGTTCACTCAGGGTTTCCTAAAACACACATAAATTTGATTTAGGTCATTAAAAAAAATAAACTGGGTTTGAAAGAAGTGGTGGAGCCACAGGTGTTTGATGTATTCTGAAACCCATTTTTCAGCAGGATGTGAGAGGATGCTCAGTGGATCGTGGGTGGTTCATTTGTAATTATCATTTCATTGGCAGCTTTTCAGCTGGAGCCAGCAGAGGTCAGCCTTTTTTTGTAAAGTGATTAAGCGTATGTAACTGGGTAGGCTAATGCTGTGCACTTAGGTAGTGTTCCAAAGCACTGAGAATGGGAAGGGGCAATGATGGGAGTAGGGGTGAGGTTCCCAACTCAGACCCTGCTGAACAGAGGTTGGCATAGCGATCTGCATTTGTGCTTCATTGTGACTGGCCGAAGAGGTGCTGGTTGGCACAGTATGCTCTGATGAGGACATGGCCAGAGGTACCTCTTAGCCAGACAGGATGCAGAAAACTCCCTACCCATTTTATAAATTATACTGGTGCAACAACACCAACATAGTTAGGGTTAGTGAGAGTATGTAATGTTAAAGGCCAGTTTTTGCAATGGAATGGAACTTTAGAATAGTTTAACAGAGCTGCATGAAATTTGGTGTGCACCATCCTTAGGGGAAGGTCTCTTGATGTGGGGTGGTATGGCTGGATCGGTGGGGTGTTAGGGTCTCATTACCCAAAATTTGGTATGTGCTGTCCTGTGGGTAGATCTGTTGGTTTGCCAAGTGTTGTTTTGATCAGATGCACATTTTTTGTGTAGAGCATAGTGAAAAAGTGTGTTTCTCACCTTTTTTCACCAGTTTTTTCAGATTCTTGCCCATCATGCTGTGGCCACACTATTTAGAATTTTGGTCTTAAATTTTCAGGGTAGAAAGATGATGCCCCAAAGAACAAGGCAGCATTGGTTTTGTGAAAAAAAAATATTACTACATTTCAAAGTTAGTACATTTTGAAATTTTGGGTTCTGAGCATGCTCAGTTCAGTCTGTTGGATAGATGTATAAATTTTGAACTAGAATTTACTTCATGAACAGGGATTTTGACAACTCTTGAACAGTGATTCATAAAATTTCTTTTGATGAGAAAAAGTCTCTGATTGTGAGCTGTCATCTTGTTTTCACTTTTCCTCATCAAACAAAACATTATAAATTGACTCACGGAAGTGTACTGTGGTACACCAAGCATGGGTTTGTTCAGGGCAATTTCCACTGCAAACACATGCCTTTGATTTACTTTAGTTCAGCCCGAAATTTGTTTGCTAAAGTTAAAAAATCCTTGTTCGCAACTCACTTTCAATCCTTGTTTGTGAGGTTCCAAAATCCTTGTTCGCAAGCCAGGCTTTGATTGTGAGCTGTCAAAATTCCTGTTCATCAGATGGCCCTCTCTCACGAACAAAGATTTCTCACCAACAAGAATTTTGACACCTCACAAACCAGGATTCAGCTGATGTACAGTGAGTTTGACATCTGACAAACAGGGATTCTAAAAAGGAATCCCTTTTCAAGATGTGTCAAAATCCCTATTGGTAAACTGTCAAAATCCTTGTTCATGAGCTGTCAAAATCCTTCTTCATGAGAGGACAACCAGATGGCCCTGAAATCCCTGTTCATGAGCTGTCAAAATCCTTGTTTGTGAGGTGTCAAATCCTTGTTTGCGGGCTGATTCTTGTTTGAAAGCTCTCAAAATCCATGTTTATGAGATGACAACTAGATGGCCCTGTCTCACAAACAGGGATTTCTGACGAACAGGGATTTTGCCAGCTCATGAACAGGGATTTTTAAAGGTTACTGTTTCTTTGCCACTTCAGTGCAAAGAAATGGTTAGGACTTTTGGTTTGAAATTTGCAAGGCAGAAAGGGGATGTCCTAGAGATGTGACATGTTGGTTTGGTGTAAATATTTGCATCAGTTTTATAGTTATGACATTCCAAAGTTAAGAAATGACCCATAGGATAGCCTATATCTCAAAAATGGTGCAGCTTAGTACTAAGCATATGTACAGGTTACCAGTCCATGATTGCAACTGCAGTGGAATTTTTCCCAAGCTTGCTATAGTTATTGACATATTGCACCATTTGCAGCACAAGGGTTACTTGGAATGTGTCTAGGGCTGTGATGAGTCTCTACAATTATAGGTAGGTAGGGTTCCCACATATGGACACCATTATGCACTATTGAGACAGCTGGGTCATCCATTATGCAATACTGGGAATGCAGGGCCCAGAGGACCTTGTGCTCCTACAAGGAGATGACAGTTCATTATAATGTCTGTTAACTTATGGACAGATGGGGACCCTACACCAAAAACCATATAAGGGTAAGATTACACTTTCTCAAAAAGTAAGGAAATTAATTGTAAAATATTTTGTTATTGCTTCAGTTAGGGTTGAGCATAAAAGTAGGGAAATGTGGCACTAGGGTTTTCAACCTTAACACCCCCACCCAACCCCACCTTTCACAGACAAAGAGGCATCATTGGGGCAGCACTGGGGTTGTCAGCCCTAATGCTTACCCCATTCCATTAGAAAATGAGCTGGTTGGGTGCAGCATAGGAGAACTGGGTAAACATTAGGATTGAAGACTTCAGTGCCATCCTTGATGATGCTGCCTCATCTGCGAAGGGTGGGGATGGGGTGTTACAGTTGGAAACCCTAATGCCATATTTCCCTGCTTTTGTCACTTTAGTGCTATCTGACACAGTAACAATGTTTTTTGCAGTTCGTATACAATATATATCCACTAGTGACATTGGGGATGGGGGGGCACTACACCACCAGGGAATTATAGATATATATTTTATGTGGGACATCAGGGATCAGGGAGGGAAGTCCACTATATCACCAGGGAATTATAATATTTGTTCACTGAGGACATCAGGGATGGGGGGGATTCTGGTAGTCCACCAAGGCCATGTCATTTACATGATGGGGGTTGGCGTGTTGGAGGGGGAGACCATGGCACATAGGTGCACTGTGCTAAGTTCTCCCAAAGGTATATTTCTAAGTACTCCTACACCAGTCAGGGATGGTGTAAGAATACGTAGAAATTCTTCCTCTGGGAGTGTTTTGAGAATCCAACATTCAGGGATGTAGCAGCTTGCATCTGCCTTATGTCCCCTTGCACCATGCTGTAGCCCATTTTGTGGTGCTCGGGTGGCGCAAGCCCCATTTAAGGCAGGCAGCCTGCAGTTGATGCTGGCTGTCTTTGAGAAGTGTTCCTGGTGTATTGCTTGACACAAAAGGCACTTTGCACCATTCATTATGGTGCAAGCCCCTTTCAGTGTGCTGGGATCTTTGAGAATCAGGCCCTCTGCTTCTTATTCTTCAGTCAGTTTGATACCCAATTTATCATTTTGTCCCCTACTCCACTAGCCTCCTGTGCAGCATTGTATTGAAAGCCTTACTGAAATGCAAATAGGTCACATCCACTGCTTTTCCCTGGTCCACCTCCCTAGTCATCCAGTGAAAGAAATCTGTGAGATTTGTTTAACATGACCTCTCCACTGTGAAGCCATGCTGCCAGTGGTACTGCAACCCTTCTGACTCCAGGCACTCCCTCAGTGTCTCTGTCACTATGGTCTCCATCAGTTTCCTGACCACTTAAGTGTGAGTAACTGGCATGTAGTTGCTAGCCTCCTCCTTGCTTCCACTCTTCAACTGAGGGACCACATTGGCCCTCATTCAGTCCTCTGGAACTACCCGTCTCTAAGAGGCACCGAATAGCCTTGCCAGAGGAGCAGTTAATGCCTTGCTCAAATGCTTTAGGATCCCTGGGCAAATCTTGTTCATTATTCAGGAGAACCTGCCTGAGGCTTGAAAACATGGGGGAATATACAATACCCCCAGGGTTCTTGCAACCTACAGAAGGTACCTCTACAATTCCCTCAACATGCACAAACCTTCTGCCTTTTCCCAGTGTGTGATACCAGTGGGGAAATATCCCAGATACCCAGTGTCTCTTCTGGCAGCTGCTGGGCTCCATCAGTGTTCCTCGACACCTTCTCCACTGCTAGGTGTCCCAGACCTCATGCCACCACCCCCTAGCTGTGAGGGCAACAAGGTATCTGTTCTCCTAGATGAGAATTGACAGCTGGATCCCCTTGCATTTCTGGTGAGTCCTGCTGCTAGCCATCTGGTTACACTTAGCCTGTGCCCACCCCCTTTCAGACACACTTAACCAGGGTGCCTGGTGCCCAGCACCTTGCCAGCAATGCTTGTAACTTTCCATGGTGGTACCCATACTTAGGGTGCCTGATTGATCCAACATTTCTACTTAAGGTCATTTGGCTGGTGTGGGTGCCTAGAACCTGATGTCCTCTTCTACCTTGATGCCAGGCAAGACACAGACTGAACTTCTTGTCCCACAATTTAGTTTAGAACTCCCTTCTATTTTTATCTCTGGTGCCATGAGGGTACCCTGGTATATACTATCTAAGCTTCTCCCACACCAGCTCAACCTAAAGAGGATATTGTCAACTCATTCTTCCCTTTACAGATCGCATACACTAACAACCACCTTCCCTATTGTAAGGACATTGTTGCCAAATGTATTTACAACAGTGTTATCTTAAAATTCTGCATGAGAAATACTGTATGGGCTGGAGATAAATTAATACAGTATTCTGTCACCATCTAGTGGCTAATGTAAAAACAACAAGAAAGACAGAATTTCATATAGCAGTAACAGCATTATGAAGGGGAAATGAAAAAAAAAATGTAAGTAGAAAGAAAAACAATATTTCTGAGCACAAAATGTCCAGAAGCCAGGGCTGTCCAGTAGTCCAGCATACTGCTGTGTGGATGACCTGGGTTCTGGAGTGGATACTGGACACAGGCAATAGGGCAGCTACCTGGAAAGAGTGCTGCCTAAGGCAACATGTCTAATCTAAGAAGGGGCAGCAGCATGCTAGCTTGACCCCTGACCACAGGCCAGAACCTTGCTGTCCTGCTGGGGTTACACTGCATATGAGTGAGCCATCATGGATCTGTGCTCCACTGTGGAGATTAGGGAAGATTATAAAGGGGCACTGGGGTATTTATTTATTGAACACTTCAGAGAATACTCTGATCACAGGTGCTCATTTTCAAAGGTTCCACCTCAAATACACAGTCACAAAAAATATTACATGTACAATAATCAGTTCTAGAGAAAAAACAGTCAAGTTAGGCTCAAAGCACTTAAAATTGAACAATTACATTCAGTTTTGAAAAAAATCCATACATATCGCTGTATAACAAGCATTTGTCAATGCTGAATGTTGTCTTGCTGGCATTGGTAGTGCAGGAGTTAGAGAGATGCATAATAGGAATGGCAGTGAAGTATTGAACTGATGCCAACCCAACCCCACCCTGCAGAGACTGACAGGCATTGGGGTGTCCCTTTGGATGTTTGGTAGTAAAGTGCGGGAAAGCATTTTGGGCAGCATGTGAAAAATGACAGCTGTACAGTTCATAAGGAGGTGTAAAAAAATGTCAGTGTTGAAAATGTGGCATATAAATATAGCAAATTTGCGTGGTTACAAGGATGCTTGGGAAATATGCAACATACACTTGCAACACTGCCATTTTATGGTTGTTTGGCACCAAATTTTCAACACTGGCATTTTAGCACCTCTGCTCATGTACAGTGTCACTGTTATTTCCTCAAAGTGTCCCAAGAAGTGATTTCGCACAGTGACCATGGTATTCTGCGCCGTAAGTTTGGGCAGGATATGTGAAATGATGGCTGTACTGTTCATCAAGAGATGTGGAAAAATGGCAATGGTGAAAATCCAGAGTGAAAATATCACAAATGCACGATGGTACAAGCATGCATGCAATCTGCCAATGCACGCTCATAACACAGTTATTTTATGGAGTATCATCACTTAATTTTCAACATAGGCATTTTAGGACCTCTGCTCATGAACTGTGTCACTGTCATTTTCATAATCTGGCCAAAACACTGATTTCCCACAGCGACTGTGCTATTGTGTGCTGGAAGTGCAGAAACACATTTCAGGCAGGATGTGGAAAATGACAGCTATACTGTTCACAAGGAGGTGTACAAAAATGGCAATGCTGAAAATCTGGCTTTAAAATATTGCAGATTCGTGAAGTTACAAGCCTGTGTAGCAACTGCACAATGCACGCTGGTAAAACAGGCATTTGTTGGATTCTTTTCACCAAATTTGGAACATAGGGTTTTTGAGAGGCCACCTCATGAACACTGGCACTGTCATTTCATTAATGGGTCCCGAAAGGTGATTTTGCACAGTGACTGCAAAATCATCTTTCGAGGCTGATTAATGCCATGACAGTGATAGAATTCATGAGGAGGGGCTAAAAACCCTATGTTAAGTAGTGCCAAAATCAACAAATGCCGAGATATGCAGCAAAGTTGAAAAAACCCTATTCATTCCATTATACAGCTTACCAGCATTTCCTCAGTTCACAGTCAGCTTTGAAGAGTGCAGACGTGTTCCCGGTCCACCGAAGATCATTGTGCCGGACTCCGGAGGTACTGTAAGTATGGGGGTGAGGGGTGTGTGGGGAGGCAGGGTGTGCAGTGGGTGGGTGTGGGTGAGGGACAGGAGACTACAAGGGACCGTTTTTGTGTTACAGGGGAGAAAAAAATAAACTAACGTGGTGGGACAGCTTTTTTGGGGGGGGACTTGGCACACTGGGGTGGGCTCCCAGCATGCCACCCAACTGTTTTGGGGGCAGTTGCTGCAGCCAATGTGTGATTGGGCACCCTCATCAGCAGACAATGGGGGGTTAATTTATGCCGATGGGGACTGGGCACCCCCGTCAGCACACAATGACAGCTGGGGGGAGGCAAGAGCCGAGAGGATTGAAACACCCCCTTGGCATATAATAAATGTGGGGGGCTGATTTATGCCGATGGGAGTGGGCTTCCTCATCAGCACACAATGAAAGTGGGGGCAGGCAAGAACTGGAGAGTTGGGCACCTCCCTCAGCATATAGGAAATGGGGGCTACTGTATGCCGACAGAGTGGGCTCCCCAGCGGCAAATGTGTGCAGCCACAGTAAGCCGGCTGGGGGATTGGGAAACCTTGAAGTCAGCCGATGGGTGGCCACCCACCATGCTGCTAATGTGACGAGCATGCAGGAAGGATCTGCTGCGTCTGACAAGCTTTGCTCAGATTGCAATGGACCTTTCTTTAGATGTGCTCACCACATTTGCATACATGGTGTGGCTGCCAGCATGCAGGCTGATTGGGGAATGAAGGACTCACCTACTGATGCGTGCCCTGCATTTGCCCAACAGCAGCTGCGCCTCCAAAGCTCCACTACCAGAAGATGTTGACTTGCACGCAGGCATGTCAAGTCAACATAAAAATACTTCAGATGGTGAGAATGGCTTCATTGCCAGGATTGGAGAGTGCAGGATTTTTATTTCTCTATGATTTACTGTAATCTCTTGCACCCCCTTCCAAGTGCAAGCCTCTTTATCTTGTCTACTGTGTCTAATTGTTGAGGCATTTTGCACTGGTTACCACTGCATACTTGTGGTGTAAATCCCCATTTTTTATATGGCTTGAACTTACCTTGGAAGTGCTTGCTGTAAGTCTACAGCATGGTGCAATAAGGATCTAATCAACTCAGGATCCCTTGAAAGAATGCCAGAAATGGCATTTCAGCAACAGCAGATGGAACGGGTGCTAGTTGGGAGAGTGTTCTCATTCTACAACAATTTGTTGGCAGATGCAGAACAGCTCAATCCTTTTTTTTAATTTTATTTCCCTCTAATCATGGCCTGTGGAACCTGTCTTGGGCATCCAGTCTGTACCCTGCCCACCTGAGGTCCTCTCTGACTGTACCTCCTCTCTCCCCCATCCCTGCAGCCAGCACTCCTGGTTTAACCCATCTGGAGTGGGTCTCCCTCTTCTCTTGGGCACTCTTCTAGGTCAGTCTCTGGCTGCAGGATGGGGCCCCGAGCAGGAACTCGAAGACCAGTTGAGATGAACCTGGCAGAGGGCATGGAGGACAGGTGACGTTGCCTGTCCCACGGAGTCAGTGTTTTCCTTGCTCTGGTGGTGACCTCCCCCCTTGTGCGTGCACGCCTGAGCAATGGTACATGTTAACTTTACCTGCATCAGCCATGCGTACAATGTGTCACTCAAGCGCTGCAGCACTTTTGATCACCACTAGGAGCCGCTGGTGCACCAGGCTATCCCCCCACCCTTCCCTCAGGGAGGAGAGCCACCCTGTGGGCACTCAATCCTCAACCCACCCCAGCCAACCCCCAGCACCTGAGCTAGTTCCTGAACTTGGGTCGCCAGCATGGCACAAGGTGTGGCATCCAACACCTCAACCCTCAGTACCACCAGGCCAGAACTCAATCCTTTTTCACTTGAAACAGAGCATCAGAGAGGAGCAACTAATGGTACAGTCAGCTCCTTCTAGGAAACCTTTAGGTCACTGGAAAAAACACTAATGAAAGCTTGCCACATCCAGTGAAACATAACAAATCTTGAGGCCTGCCTCAAGGTAAAATGCATACTGTGTGATCTGTGAATATTAAAGGAGCCAGTTTTGGGTTTGGACATTGAGCACTTTATGAAGCAATGGCGGAGGAGTTTTGATGAAGCATCAGCTAAACCTATGCAGCTCATCATTCAGTTTAGCAGAGAGGTGTGTGAAAGCCTTAAAAGTGAAATTAAGGAGCTAGAAAATAATCTGTTAACTTTTAAACAGCACTCAGACTTTGATAGATGCAATAGGAAGCTATAGAAAACAATTGAAAAAATGGATTTTGACTTAAAGAAAAAGAAACTTATTAAGTTTAAAAGAAATTTAGAAGACATGAAGAATAAAACGGTTTATACTTAGAAAGATAAATCATTACAGAGGGGCATTTTAAGAAATGAAAGGAGAGTACCTTTTAGTTTAAATTCAGACAACAGTGGTAATGAGACAGGAACGTCAGGGAAAGATTTAACCTGGACACACACTTAACATGTCACGACCTCCAATTGAGAAAAAGTACAAGAAACAATTGATATCAGGGTTTTCAAAAACCAATACAGAATGGCCCAGGCAGAGGGAAAGCCAGAGGGGGCAGAGGAAGAGGAGGAGGACAAGGCGAAGCAAGAGAAGGAGGGGGAGAAGCAGGGGCAAAGTCCTGGGCAGAGAACCAGCAAGAGAAAAATCCACAGGAGAAACAGTGACAGATTTATACACACCCCACTGCCAGATACCAGCAGCCTCAGGAGACATACCCCCACCCTCACCCCCATCCTCAGACACACCAGTACCCCTGCACCTACCAACAGACATCACAGCAGGGCTTCCAGGATTAATACTCAGAGGACCAGCAGAACCAATATTCCAGGAGAAGATAATGGAGGAGGAATAACAGAAGATAATTAACCTTCCCATAACTACCCATCCCCAACAAAATTGCTGCCATTTTCAAATCTTATTTTGAAGATTTATACTCCACCCCTACAGAAGATGTTGTTACTCAGAAATACATAAAGAATTATATAGACCTAACTGATCTCCCGAAACTTTCTCCTGATATGACAACTCCCTTGGGTATACCAATTCAACCACAGAAGAGGAGCACGCAATCCACCAACTTCCCTTAGATAGATCCCCAGGACCTGATGGTCTTACCAAAAACTTGTTTAAGTCTTGCTCTGAAGATCTAGCCCCTTTTCTGACTGAAGTATATAACTGTCGGTTTATTGATGGATTCTCAGAGCAACATTTTCTAGATGCTATTATTACCCTTATACCTAAACCTGGTAGAGACCTTCAACACCCAGAAAATTATCGTCCTATATCACTTTTAAATACTGATGTGAACATATTGGCAAAAGTCCTCGCCAATAGATTAGGTCCCCTTATGAGCATCTTAATTGGCCCTGAACAAATTGGATTTATGGCTGGTAGATTTTCCTATGATCATATTCATCGTTTGCTATACTTACTCTCCCTGTCTAACCATTTAGATGCCCCTACTGCTTTGATTTCATTAGATGCCGAAAAGGCCTTTGACTGAGTCTCCAGGGATTTCTTCTTCACAGTCTTTGACAAATTCGGTCTCCCTAATAGTTTTATTTGTTGGGTCCAACTTCTTTACAATGCACTTACAGCTTGTGTCTGGTGTAATGGTCTATTATCTGAGTTTCTCCCATTACGACGTGGCACCAGGCAAGGTTGTCTCATATCCCCAGTACTGTTCAATTTATATTTAGAACCCTTCATCAGGAAATTAATTTCTTCCCTGAACCTTCAAGATATATAGGTTGGTACCTTTCATCATCTTATTTCCACTTATTCAGATGACTTATTACTACATTTAGAAAATCCAGCCTATGGTATCCCTGCCCTGCTTAGTGAGATTGACCTATTTTCTAGAGTTTCTTTTTACAAGCTGAATCCTTACAAAACAAAAGTTTTCCCTGTGAACAGGAAACTTTACCCACTAATATTGAGGGAACAAATCTAGTGTGGGAATCAAAGTCCTTAACATACTTATGCATGAATATTTTCAGAGAAATTCCGCATATAATAAAGGAAAATTACTCTGTGTTAATGGCGACAATTAAGACAGATTTGACAAGGTGGAGCTCTATGCCTGTCTCATTATGGGACAGAATAGCTACCATTAAAATGAATGTTCTACCTCATATTCTTTACCCTCTGAATATGTTGGGCATATTCCTTCCAACGTGCTGGATTGTCAGCTTACAAACTCTAATTATTCAATACTTATGGAAGGCAAAGATGGTTAGACGAGCATATTTTAAGCTTACTGCACCAAAGCTACAAGGAGGCCTTTCTCTCCTATCATTTTTCACATACTATTGTGCCACACATATAAGCAAGCTTATACATTGGATTCTGACACCTGCCCAAAGGATTTCTGGTTCTCTCAATCCCATTTGGCTGGGCATTGAGACAGTTTCAGCAAATACCTATCACTGCTCTCTGACCGCGTTT
Organism: Neoceratodus forsteri; assembly: GCA_016271365.2. NCBI lineage: Eukaryota > Metazoa > Chordata > Ceratodontiformes > Ceratodontidae > Neoceratodus > Neoceratodus forsteri. Next base: position 1,307,595,911 of record CM057458.1, read on the forward strand.
GTAATATTCCCCCCCTTGGTTATTATCTAAGGCTCTGAGAAACACACCAATTGCTTGGTCCCTTAAGGTGTTATTCCAGATGCAAAAACATTGGAATGTTAGCTGGTATAAATCATCAGAACAGCCCCTAATTGGTACTCCAAATTTTCAAATTGCTCAGGCTTCATTCTCCTCTCTTCCTTTGGCCCCTCTGCAGAATTTGAAATTGGGTAACTTGGCACCTGGAGGTGAAATCCTCTCCCTCTTACAATTTTGTCATGATTTTAAAATTAAGGATATAAATCCTTTTAAATACTAGCAAATTTGACAGTTCATCCTGTCTTACTTTGTAAAAAAATGCTCATATTCCTTCCTCTACTACTGAGCTATACCCAGTATTATTGGTGGCAAATCAACCACACACAATATCTATGATATACAAGGAACTGCAAACCCTTGATCATCATTTACCTATAGGTTTCTGCTATTACTGGGTGAATAAGTTATCTTTATCAGCGGAAGTACCATTCTGATGCTGTCTCTGGTGCAACATATATAAATTCATCAAACAAGATAGACTTCTGTTGGTGCAATACAATGTGATGCATAATCTATATTTTTCTTCTGATAGGTTGTATAAAATGGGAAGGCTTCCATCTCCTCTGTGTCAAAGATGCACTGAATCTCCAAGTGACCTTTATCATATGTTAAGGTCCAGCTCTAAAGTTTCAACTTTTTGGCAGAGTATTCAAAATACATTAGATCAATTGCTTGACTTGCACTCTTTATTTACTCCTCAAATTTGTCTTCGTAACAGCTTCCCCCCAGGGACCATTAAACACAGAAAAGCCCACATAGCTCTTATTTCAGCAGTGGCTAAACTAATTATTATGAGACACTGGAAAGACAACACATCACCGTCAGTGTTAGAGTGGCATAGAGAGGTGTTATTAGCTTTACAACTTGTAAAACACATAGTCATGTTGGCCATTAGAGATCAGGTCTATCAAGACAGATGGAGTCCATTGGAAGCCTTACTCACAGCTTGGAAACCATAGATCACCCAAAACTTACTATGAGTGCATATACAGCTTCAGATGTAACTAAAATTTACCTACTTTGGCACGGGGTTGATTTTAGTGGGACGGATGATTGTTAGGGTGGGTTATGGAGTAGTATTGTAATAATTTTGTCCTAGTGTAATTAGTTTGAGGATTGGACCCAACAAACATTGTTATTATTTATTTGTACCATTTCCTCAGTCATTGCAAGATACTCATGGATGTACTGTATTATGACTAAACTTGAACAAAGTATATTAAATGAAAAAGAAAAGAATAAAATAATTAACCTATCCAGCAGACATCTCAGTGCACTCAAGAGGTTATTCTGAATCAAGGTTTATTCGTTGCACCTACTGCATCAATTGATAAATCTGGGACATACTTATATTTACAAAAATGTTGTTGCAATTTGAGGCTCAAGTCATTTTTTAACAAGAAACAGGGACAGGCTGCTGCTGCTGCAGGGACTGATGGCCTGGGTGTGACCAGCTCAGCACCAGGTGAGACATTTACCACATATAATGATACTAAACACTTTACGGGACATCCACTTTTTACCCAATACCAAGTTCAGTGATTCACACATTTCAAAATACATTGTATGTGAGAATGAACTTGAGCACCTCTTATCCAATCTTCTGCTTACTAAATATGATAATCTGTCCAGAATGGAGAGACTGGCCCTGGAAGATCTTAAAAAGGACCAATCAATAGTGTTTGAACAAGCAGCCAAGGGTGGTGCTGTCATGATTCAGGACACTGAAGATTATATTTTTGAAGTTAATAGGCAGTTATCAAATGTAGCTGTGTGCTAGAGACTTGAACCATACCCCACCACTTTCTTCAAACAAAGGGTTGATGAATATTTGTTGTAGGTGTTGGAAAGAGGTTGGATTGATGACAGTGTTAAAAAATTCCTTACCGCGGATTTCCCAGTGAAGGCAACCATCTACATACTTCCAAAGGTGCATAAAGAATTTGCAGCCCCCCCTTCCCAGGAGAGGCCTGTTGTGAGTGGAGTTGGATCCCTCACAGAACCCCTAGCCCAGCATATTGACCACCACCTGAAACCATTTGTGGCTGGGTTGGGGTTACATGTTAAAGATACAGGTGATATTTTAAAAACCTTGGGAGAGGTGGAGGTTAGTGAGGAAGCATGCTTAATTATGATGGATGTGGAGTCTTTATACTCCAGCATTCCACAGGAAGATGCAGTTAATGTCTTAGCAGCCTACTTGAATTCTAGAATGGAGGGCACTGAACATTGTACTGAATTACCTTTGAAACTATTTAAATTTGTCCTGAAATGTAATGCTTTCCCATTTCTAGGCAAATACTACCTTCAGGTAAAGGGAATGGCTATGGGGCTACTTTTGCCCCCAGCCTAGCAAACCTGTACATGGGACACTGGAAATACACCTTTATTAGGGACCCTGGCAACAACCCCTTTTTTCTAGCACATTGATCCTCATTGTCATTTTATCAACAATATATTTATTATCTGGAAGGGGGCGATCACTGAGTTTGATGATTTTGTAACCTATCTACATGGTACTAACCTCAGTCTTCAGTTTTCATATAGTGCTAGTAGAGAAAGTGTGCAGTTTCTTGACATATCCATTAGCAAAGGTGAAAATGGCACCATACACAAACTGAGATATATAGAAAACATTGTGAAAGGAATAATTTACTTCTTGCATCCAGTTGCCATCCTAGGCACATTATACAGAATATTCCAAAGAGTCAGTTTTTAAGAATGAGAAGAAACTGCAATGATTTGTAGAAATATAAACAGGCTACTAATGATTTAGAGAAGAGACTTACAGATAGGGGGTATCCGAGAAATGCTGTAAGAACCTCCCATCTAGAGGTGGCCAATACCCCGCTACAGAGGACACACTTATGGAAAAACCTGCTAAAAATGTGGGGAATATGGATCTGAACTTTGTCACAACTTATTCTATCCATGCAAATAAGGTAGCAGAGATAATTAAAAATAATTGGAATATAATAAAAGGTGAACCCTACCTAAGAATGTATAATGAAAATCCCCTTAAAATGTCCTATAGGTTAGCTGTCACACTTAAGGACATGCTGGTCCACAGCAGACAAGCCCTACCCACTACCCAGACATGCCTGAAACCTAGAAATGGATGTTTTAAATGCCATAGGTGTACAGTTTGCCCACATATTCAAACTGGCAAAGAATTCACAAACATTGTATCCAACAGAGTCTTCCAAATTTGGGATCTCATTTTTTGTGACACCTGTTTTGTTTTTCATTTGGCCACATGTACATGTGGAGCCTTTTATGTGGGGAAAACCAAAATAAGTCTTAACCTGAGGGTAGGTGAACATGAGAGAGCTGTATGTAACAATGATGGCACTTATGCTACAGCTCTCCATGTCTTTCAGTCTGCTAATAGTCAGGATCATGTTTTCTCATTTTTGAATTGGTTGTGGTGCACAGGCGCAGACTAACTCATTGTCATGAGAGGTGCTATACAGGGTTGTGGGGGGGGGGGTAGCCCAATGGAGAGTTCATTTCCAAGGGGCAGGTGAGCAGAAGGTGAATCATTTGGTAGGCTGGTGATGACTCACTTTTTGTTGTTGGGGCAGAGTTGTCCAACTTTTCAAAGGACAAAGCTGCACCAATAGTGGTGCGGCTTGGCTCAGTCCTTTGATGGTGAAAAACCCTGCATTGTTGACTTCCTGGTTGTGTGTTCACACTGCCATAGTGCTTACAGTGTGAATGCGCTGAGCTCAGTTGGCATGACCCCTCCCAAGTTCATTTGTTGACAGGGGAGCTCAGTCCCTGTAGGCATAATGTTCCATCTGTTTTAAACAAACTGTGGTGGCCGTCACAGTTCGCCTCCCACAGTCTCCATGAAAGCTGACAGGGGTGCCCAATCCCACTGTTAGCATGCCCCCTCCTCAGTTCAGTTACCAATGGGGGAGCCCAATCCCCATTGGCATAATGTCTCCCCTATTTGTTGTGTGCTGATGGTGGTGCCCAATCCCCCACAGCTCATGTGACCCCTCCCAAACACTCTGTATGTGCCAACGGGATGCCCAGTCCCTGTCAGCTGTAGATCTCCCCCAACAAACACTCCTGTTGCATGCAGGGAGCTCATCCCAGCATGCCAAACCACCTGTAAAAAAAGAAAACTTTCCCCCATTGTTTTGTTTTTAAACCTGCCCCCTCTCTCCCTTCTTTCCTCAAGAGTATACATATTATGCTCCTTTAGTCTTTCTTCGTATGTCTTCTGGTGCAGACCCTGCACCATTTTGGTTGCCATCCTCTGGACAGCCTCCAATCTGTCTATGTCTTTGCGGAGATGGGGTCTCCAGAACTGCACACAGTACTCCAGATGGGGTCTCATCAACTGTCTGTACAGAGGGATAACAACTTCCTGTTTTCTACTATTGATGCCTCTTCCTATGCATCCCAGTATCCCCCCAGCCCTCCTTACTGCCTTCTCACATTGCTTGCCCACCTTTAGGTCATTTGAAATAATTACCCCCAGGTTCCTTTCTATTTTTACTGTTGTCAGTATCTCACCCCCCATTGTGTACACTTCCCCTGGGTTTTTGTTTCCCATGTGTATTACCTTGCACTTCTTTGCATTGAATCTGAGCTGCCATACATTTGGCCATTCCTCCAACTTTGCCAAGTCCCTTCTCATCCTTTCCACTCCATCTTATGTATCAACCCTGTTGCAGATCTTTGTGTCATCTGCAAAGAGACATACTTTTCCTTCCAGTTCCTCTGCAATGTCACTTATAAAGACATTAAAAAGGACTGGTCCCAGTACTGAACCCTGTGGTACCCTGCTAGTAACCCTCCTTTCTTCACTGTGTACTCCATTTACTACTACCCTTTGCGTCCTGTTGTCTAGCCCATTTTTTATCCAGGCTACCACTTTGGGACCCATTCCAAGGCTAGCTATCTTGTGTATTAATTTTTTGTGTGGGACTGTATCAAATGCCTTGCCAAAATCTTGGTAGACCATGTCCACAGCCCCTCCCTGGTCTACTACTTTGGTCACCCAGTCAAAGAAGTCTATTAGATTCATCTGACATAACCTTCCCATCGTGAATCCATGCTGCCTTGGGTCCTGTGCCCCACTGGCCTCTAGGTACTCAACAATTCTTTCCTTCAGAAGTGATTCCATCATTTTCCCTACCACTGAGGTCAAACTAACTGGTCTGTAGTTTCCTGCCTCTGTCCTGCTCCCACTTTTGTGAAGAGGAATCACATCTGCCTCCTCCAGTCCTCCGGTACCACCCATCCTCCCATGATTTGTTAAAGATGGTAGTCAGCGATGTCACTGGTTCTACCCTTAGTTCTTTTAGAATTCGTGGGTCAATCCCATCAGACCCCATTGCTTTGTCCACCTTCAATTTTATTAGTTCTTTCAGAACCCTTTCTTCTGTAAATGGACTGGTATTGACCCCCGTCTTCAGAGTGTTTTTCTTGTTTGGTTTAGGTAACTCCCCCTCCTCTTCCTTTGTGAATACTGAGCAGAAATATTCATTCAGTATCCCTGCTTTTTCACTGTCACCCTCTACTCACATTCCCTCCTCTTTATTAAGCTTCAGTATCCCTCCTTTGTTCTTTCTTCGCTCCCTAATGTACCTATAAAAGGTCTTACCCCCCTTCTTAACAGAATTGGCTATCCTTTCCTCAGTTTGGGCCTTTGCTATTCTGACTGCCTTCCCAGCCTCTTTCTGCTTTAACTGATAAAGTTCTCTGTCCTGCTCCTTCTGTGTTTCCTTATATTTTCTGAATGCTGTCCTTTTCTCCTTAATCTTCCCTGTCACCTCTTTTGTGAACCATAGCGTTGTGTTTTATTGATTTTTTTTCCACAAAGGCTTGTTGGCTCTGTGATGGTTGTTTTGATCACTCTCCATTGTTCCTTCACCCCTCCTTCTTGCCTGTTTGCTAGTGCTTTTCTGAGGCACTCTCTCATTTTCCCAAAGTCAGCCCTCCTGAAGTATAGTACTCTTGCTTTTGTATGGTTTGATTGTATGGCTGTGTTTATCGTGAACCACACTGTTTGGTGGTCGCTTGTTCCCAGATGGCAACCCACTTCTAAATCTGAGATTCTTTCTCCATCCCCATTTGAAAGTACCAGGTATAAGATTGCTCCCTCCTGAGTGGGTTCCGATACTAGCTGTCTGAGACATGCCCCCTGTAGGGCATCAAGAATGACCCTGCTCTTAGATGTGCCTGCAGCAAAGGTGCTCCAGTTAACATCTGGCATATTCAGGTCCCCCATCAACAATATCTCTCCTTTTTCTGCCATTCTAAGAAAACCTTCTATCATTTCCTTGTCCATTCTCTCCCCCTGAGATGGGAGTCTGTATACAACCCACATGCGGATTGTGGTGTCATTTCCTGTCTCCAGGGTGACCCAAAGTGCTTCATCTGCTCTATATTCATTCTTTAGTTCTGTTGCTTTGATTCCTTCCTTTACATAGAGAGCTACTCCTCCTCCTCTTTTACACTCCCTCTCACTCCCGTAGATTGTGTATCCTGGTATGTTGACATCCCAGTCATGGTTCTCTGCATACCATGTTTCTGTGACTGCCACAATATCCAGGCAACCCTCTTCCATCAAGGTCACTAGTTCAGGGAGCTTGTTACACAGACTACGGGCATTGGTACTCATCATCCTCCACTTCTTTGCAGCCTTACCCCTTTTAGCCCCATTTCTGTCCTTACTGCCTTTCCCTTTTTTTACATTTAAATCTGTTCTGCTCCCTAATAACTTCTGTGCCTTGGTGTTTACCTCACTAATCACCATGTTTTGTGGGGTGAGGCTCGGATTTCCTTGCTTCTTTTCAGTGCCACCCCCCTTGGCTAGTTTAAATGCTTGCCAATGAAGCATTTAAACCTCTCACCTAGGATCTTGATTTCCCCGGACAGATGCAGACCATCGCACCAGTATAGGCCTGCATTCCTCAGGTGCTCCCCAGTCCCCAATGAAGCCAAAACCCTGAGCTCCACTCCAGTTTTTCAACCACTCATTGAATTCTCTGGTGAGAAGTGCCCTAGCATCTCCCTTGCCATAGACAGGCAGCAGCTCTGAGAAGGTTACCGTATGCACTACCAGAAGGCATAAATGTTTTGTTTTTTTTACTTATGTGGATATCTCGGCCATTTTTGGGAATTCTGGCACCATATTTTCAATATGGGTTCTTGGGACCCAATCTCATGAATTCAATGACTGTCATCTGGTTATTCTGTCTTGAAAGATGATTTTACAGTCACTGTGTGGCATCACCTTTCAGGACCAATTAATACAAACAAAGGAATGTGCCAGCAGAAACAGACAACCCAGTGTATCTAAGTCTGCTTGAGTGTGCAGCTAGCACCCCTAGTTTGCAGCTGCCCCATCCTGCCTTCCCTTGTCATCTTACTGCCTCCCCCACCCTCACTCTCCCCTGTTCCCTGTCCCATGCCCTTTTAAAGCTGTTCACAGATTTACATGATACCACCTCTTCTGGTAGTGCATTCCATTTTGCTACCACCCTCTTTGTGAAATAGTGTCTCCTCATTTCCCTCTAAATCTCCCCATTCTTAGCCCATTAATGAAATGACAGTGTCACTTATCATGAGGTAGGCACCCAAAAAAGCCTATGTTGCAAATTTGGTGAAAAAATTCCAAAAAATGACTGTGTTAAGAGTGTGCATTATACAGTTTCCACGCACACTCAGCACTTTGTGAATTTGCAATATTTTCACTTCAGATTTTCAACATTGGTATTTTTTTACATCTTCATATGAATAGCATAGCTGTCATTTTTTCACATCCTGGCTAAAATGGGTTTCGCACTTCTGGCACAGAATAGCACGGTCGCTGTAGGAAATCAGTGTTCGGGACAGAGTAAGAAAATCATAGCAACACGGTTCATGAGTGGAGGTCCCAAAATGCCTATGTTAAAAATTTGGTGACAGAAGTCCATAAAATGACTATTTTATGAGTGTACATTGCGCAGTTTCCATGCAATATTTTCACTCAAGATTTTCAGCATTGTCAATTTTGCACACCTCCTTATGAACAGTTCAGCTGTCATTTTTCACATCCTGCAAGAAATGTGTTTTCACACATCTGGCACAGAATGGCATGGTTGCTGTGGGGGAATGAACATTTGGGACAGATTAAGAAAATCATTGTGACATTGTTCATGAGCAGAGGTTACAAAATGTCTGCACTGAAATTTTGGTGAAATAATTCCATAAATGACTGCTATGAGTGTGCATTGCACAGTTTTCATGTACGCATGTACTTTCAAGCATTTTTAATATTTTCACTCCAGATTTTCAACACTGCCATCTCTTCACACCTTCCTGTGAATCGAACAGCTGTAATTTTTCACACCCTGCCAGAACTGTATTTTTCACATCTAGTGCAGAATGGCACGGTCGCTATGAGAAATCAATGTTCAGGACAGATTAACAAAATCAGAGTCCACTGTTCATGAGCAGAGATCCCAAATGCTTTCATGAGGTGGGGTCACAAAGAGGCCGTGCTGAAAATTAGTACAAGTACCAACAAACGCCCGGGGTGTTAGGGTTTCTAACCATAATGACCCACCCTGTACAGACTGACAGGCATCAGGGGTGTGCCTTTTAATTGCCAGCTACAATGCTCAGGCCATGCCACCCCCCACTCCCACCCCAAAGCTAGTAACAGGCATCAAGGTGGACCTTGGACTTTTTAGCCCCAAAGTTCACCCCATTCTCCTATACTACACCCATTTCAGGGTATGTCCTTATGAAATGGGGTGACTGTAAGGCTGAAAACCCCAAGGCACACCTCTTTCCTTATCATTGTCTGCAGGACAGGGTGAGGTGAAATGCCATGAGCATTATGGGTGGTGACACAAAGGCACACCCCAATGCCTGTCCGTCTCTGCAGGGTGGAGGTGGGGTTGTCATGAGTTCAGTACTTCACTGTCATTCCTGTTCTGCATCTGTCTAACTCCTGCATGTCCAATGCTAATATCAGCAAGCAAACATTCAGCATAGACAATTGCTTGTTCTTCGTAATATTGCAATTTTACAGCAATGCATGCACAATGTTGTATATTAACCTGACAACACACCATGCCTTATACAGATCAGTCCCTATTCTTCTTTTGCCCCATTGCTGCTGTACACCTGAGGTTGTAGTCCTCTGCAGATGTGTCATTGGCCCCAGAAATGTGGAACTCCGGCATTCAAAATGTGGGGCAAACTGTGGGACACTTCATTAAATCTTTGAGAGATAACCACAAAATGCATGGAATTATGTGCCACCATGTTTACAAAGATTTCAGTTACTGAGCAACACATTCTCAACATGCATTGTTTTGTTTTTGCTTTAAAATGTAAATGTAAAATGCAGGACTGTACACTTTTATCTATATTTGTACAGATAGGTTTCACAGAACTAACCGAGGCACTGGGGCAGCAGAGCAGTGCTCATATCAGTATAGGCTCAGGCTGGCTAACTTGGCTTGCTTCTGAGACTGTTAGCTGTCTGTGGTCTCCAAAGTCACTTGCAGTATTATTCTTTGCCTCAGTTGCTGGAGATTTGTTTAGGGAAAAAGGCAAGCTTGTATAATAATAATAATAATAATAGGTTTATTTCTTTGGCAGCTTTCAAAAGAACAGAGGCGCCTTACAATTTTTTTAACAAAGCATAACAAACAATTCAGTTCTTAAAATATATAAAACAACTGTTACATTTAGAAATTAAAATCAGTCACCAAAAGTCTGAATGTTTAAATATGTTTTCAGGGCCTTTTTAAATCTCTCCATGGACATGCACTCCTGTAACTGTTCACTGCCCTCCATTTCAGTCTTGAAAGCTATCTCTCCCCTCCTTGCCTCCTTTTATCTGCCTACCCCCTTGCCCCCTCTCCCTTTCATCCCCCGGGGCATTTCCTGACTTCTATCCCTCCTCTCTCTCCCCTTTGGAGCTCTTGCCCTCACCCTCTACCCTCCGACAATGTCCTTCCTGCCTGCATACCCCCTTCCCTCTCACCTGCAGTGCTTATTTCTAAGATTGCCCTTGGCTGGTATGTCATGCTACCTAACATTTGGCACATTTTGAATTACTGGAATTTCCTAAGCCTCAGTCTCTTACTTCTTGTTATTGTGTAACTATTTATTATTATGTAGACCTTTGTACGTATGTTTACCCCCCATTCCTTCGACGTGGAACCTTTGAAAAAGAGCAGTTCCTGCTCAAAGGTATTTGTAATCCTAGATTTCAATAAAATAAATAAAAAATAAAACTGATGAGGTAGAGAATTCCAGAGGGTAGGGGCCACATGCATGAATGCATGAGCCGCTGAGGATTTCAGTCACACCCTCAGAATCTCTAGCAATCCCTTGTCAGCTGAGTGGAGCAATCACCCAGGGCAGTAAGGGACCAGGAGCTCTTTAAGGGAGTCCAGACCTAGTCCATGTATGGCTTTAAAAGTCAGAAGACTGACTTTAAAGGTAATCTGCCACTGAACTGGCAGCCAGCACAGTCTGTGCAGAAGCAACAAAATATGACTGGACCAAGAGGTACCAGTCAAAAGCTGAGCCACTATATTCTGCACCAGCTGCAGGCAGCAGATTTCCACCCCAGGGAGCCCTAGGTAAAGGGAATAGCAATAATCCAACCATGAGGGCACAAAGGCGTGGACCAGCATAGGAAGATCACCAGATGGAATAAGGTGCCTAATCCTAGAAATATTCTTCAGATGGTAAAATGAGGACTTGACAATGGCCAACACCTGCACGTGCAGGGTCAGCCTTTCATCAAAGATTACCCCCCAGTTATGCACCTGTTCAGAGGTCAGGAGTGGAACACCCCCCCCAAAAAAGCCTGGAGGGTGAACCAACCCCTGACCCCCCCTATCCGATGCACCGGATCCACAACCAGCACCTCTGTCTTATCTAAGTTCAACTTCAGCCAACTCAAATCCATCCACTCCTGGATTTCTTTGAGGTAGTTATTAAACACTGAGAGAGCTCCAACCTGGTTAGGTGCAAAAGAAAAGTTAGAGCTGGGTATCATCGGCATAGCAGTGAACCCTCAGCCCATTCCTTTTTACAGTATCTCCGAGGAGCAGCAAGTACACTGCAAACAACATGGGGGGCAACACCAAGCCCCTGAGGAACCCCACAAAACAGGGGAAACTGGGTCTGAGGAATAAACCCTGGAAACCACTCTCTGTGTTCTTCCAGTGAGGTAAGATGTGAACCACATGAGGACTACACCTAAAAGTCCACAGATGAACCTCAAGTGCTCGAGTAAGACCCCATGGTACACAGTGTCAAAAGCTAATGAGAGATCGAGAAGACCCAAGATGGAGCAGTTCTTCCAGTCCCTAGCCATCAGGGAAATCACTGAACCCCTGAACCAGTGAACTCAGAACTGTGCCTCTTTCATAAACCAGACTGGAGGGATTCATAGATATCATGGATGGTCAAATGGTTCTCCAGCTGCATGGCCACTACCTTCTCAATCATCTTCCCTAGAAAGGGAAGGTTAGAGATTGGTCTGTAGTTTTCATGGCAGTCGGGGTCCAAAGAAGCTTTCTTCAGGAGGGGTGTTACCACCACCTCCTTCAGGGAGCTAGGAAACTCACCTGTTTCCAAGGAGCACCAGACTATCCTTGCTAGGACCAGACTGATGGAATCAATACAACCTAAAATCAGGGGAGTAGATCAAGGATCCAAACTATAGCATGTAGGGTGTGCACCCCGGACAATCTGCATGATATCCATGAACTCCGGTTGGTCAAAGGTACTCCAGGAAAGCTGAAGTGCTGTGGCCACTTGCTGACCCAAAGCAACACCCTTAGAGTGTGCTGATTGGAGTGGCTCACTAATGTCAGACACCTTAGTTGCAAAGAATCGAGCAAATTCATTGCACTCTATTTGCGAAAAAGCCTTTTGAACCTGTACACAGGCTGGGTTGCACAGTCTGTCCACGGTGCGAAACAGCTGAGCTGGTCAGTGCTGAGCAACCACAATCTCCTGAGACAGGAACTCTGCCTTCTTATGCATCATTGCAGATTAATAGGCTTGATAATGCTCCATCAATCTAAGGTGGTCGGTGTCAAGGGAGGATTTCCGCCAGCAATGCTCTAACATTTGTCCTAGTCACCGCATCTCCCTCAAGGTCAAATTAAACAATGGGGACCAAGCATGAAGAGAGAGAGAGGGCAAACACAAACAGGAGCAATGACATCCAGGGCCACCGAGATAGCCATATTATAGGTTACCTTGTGGGCTTCTGGTTCTCTGTTTCCCACTGAAAGGGACGATAAGTCAAGTACCACTGCCAAGCCTTCAGAGCTAGCATCTCATAAAGGGTGATACCTGATCATCTCCACAGGGGTAGGCCTATGAAGGGGTACTAAAACTAAACCCCACGGTGTAGTGGTCAGACCATCCAACTGGTTCCACCCCCAGATCAGAGGCCTTGATCCCCAGCATTTCCTAGATGAGCTCTTATATATGTGGTTATTACTGGTTAGGGCTAAGCAAAAAAATTTTTTTATTTATGCACAATGAACCAATGACTGGTAAGGTAACAGATTTTGCCAGGTATTCAACATGGTTGCTGAATGGCAGTGTGCTGTCCAAGTATAATACCACCAAGTGCCAGGTACTTAAATTCAGCTACTTCAGCTCTACAATGTGGCTAGAAATGGTCTTGATTTCCAATGTTAAGGTTTTTTGGAATTATGTCCCAAACTGTCACAATTCCAACTATCAAAGACCACATTATTTGTCTTTTTGCATTTTTGACTAGCTTATTTCATTGGAAAACAAGCATTTGTCAATGCCGAATGTTTGCTTGCTGGTTTTGACATTGTTAGTGCGAATGAGTATAGAGTTATGTGGGTGTAATTATTTGTGTGGATCTATCAGAATCAATGGCAGGTTTTCCTGCATTTCTGTCTCCTCTTCAAAGCGTAATATTTTACATCTTTCAAAAATTAGTCTGACAGGGAGCAGTTAGCAGTTGTTTAATTACAGGAAATCCAACTACATGCAGATGGGACTGTGTACAGTGCAGCACAATTGTTAATGGAGATTTGCTGTGATTGCATTCCTGTCCCAGAAAAGAAACAGAACAATGAAAATTCATTCAGCACTCACACATCCAGTATACTTAATGAGAAGCTTGGTTTCTGACTGAAATAATATGTTATGCTAAGTACCAAAAGCTGCAAGAAATTTGCTAAGTATGTTACTGTGTTGCACATTGTTTCTGTAAGGATCTGATAAAAGGTAGACAGATTGTTTACAGTAGCAACAAAGTTGCAACTATCTTTGCGTAACAACAGAGGGAAGTTACAGAGATTGTTTTTAAGTACTGACTTTGATGTGCTGATGTATCACTGCAAAAAGCTTTCATGGGTTCCTGTTGAGTTGTCAGTTTTCTATTTTCTTACTCGTGTTACATCCAGATTAACAAAACAAGCAAGCAGAGCAAGGGTATGTGTTTTATTACTCAAAAAAGTGTAATTGCTGAAACTTTTACTGATTTTTTTTTCTTTTCCTTACCCCTGTCCCCCCACATTAAGGACAGGGTATACATATCATGGTACACTTCAAGGTTAATACATGATTAAGTGCCAATAATAATACTTGAGTGCCAGTCGCAGGACTTGAGCTGAAGCGAGATGCCAAGTTGACAGTAGGAGTTGGAGGAGAAGATGGGGGTGATAAAGGTGGGGAGGTGGGTGGGAGGAGGCGAGCAGTAGCAGTGCATGAGGTTGAGAGCGTGGGTTACTTAGGAGGGAGGTAAGGAGAGGAGGAGGAGAATTAGAGGGGTGAGTGGTGAAGTGAGTGAAGTGTAGGGCAGTGTAAGCCAGGCAATTAGGTGAAGGCCGAGCCGCTGGTCAGGCACTAAGGGGGGATGGTAGAAGAGAGCTATCGTGGGGGTCAGAGGCAGTTGTATTTGCTGCAAGGAAGTCAGTGAGGGCAAAGGACAGGGAGTGTTTAGATGATGAATGGCAGATCTGAGCTGGCAGGCAGTTCCAGAGTTTAGAGAAGAAGTAAGAGAAGGCTGATTGGCTGGCCGTGGTCCTACGTGAGGGATGACAAGTAGCCTAGCATCAGAAGACCTAAGGGAGTGGGTGGGGGTGGGAGGGGAAGATAGGGAAGATGCGAGTTGGGGAGGAAGGGAGCAGAGCCAGAAATTGGTAGTGAATTTGGCACTATGAATTAGGCGTGGTTGCTCAGGGATGGCAGGGCCAGTGAGCGGTAGAGTTCGCAGTGATGTAAGCAGGGAGGAGCATCAAGGGCAAAGTTGCAGAAAGCATTAAAGAGGGGGTCAAGTCTGGTTAGGGTGGTCTTGGCAGCAGAGCTATAAATGACATTGCAGTAGTCGAAGGAGGGTAGAATCATCAAGGGAAGGTAAATGAGCCAAGGCTCATTTCAGGTGTACCTGAGGAAGGGTAGGGAGTGAATACATTTCAGAAGGTAACTGCAAAACAACCAAGAAATACACAGTGAACAATAGTGCAAATGAATATGAACAATAAACTAATAATGAGTGGTGGTAATTGATCAATTTGTAAACTGAAGGCAGAACAGCCCAAATACAAGGGTTGAGCATAGAAGTGCTAAGAGCAATAGCAGGAAGCAGCAAAGTAATCCCAGAGATGTTGCTTAGGAGCAGAGAAGCAGGGGGAGAGGCTAAGTATGCAGGAAGGTTATTTCATATAGAGAGGAAACAGAGGAAGTAGACTGACCCATGAAGGTGCTGCAACAAGGGTTAACAATGGTTCAAGAATGAAAATAGCAGAGCAAGTAGGCTGGCCTGTGTATGGGGAGCTACAATAAGCTGAATAATAATAATATTTGTTTATTTTATTTATCTGTTATTCAGATAACACCTATGAGCACAGGAGCGCTTTTTCAAAAGTTCCAAGTCAGAATAAGACAAAGAACTGAATGTGAGCCAAGTACTCATAGAGGTTTCAATTTATTCATGGTGTACTGTGCAAAGTACAGTATGTTATTTTTCTTTTGGGAGACCCAAGATTATTTCAATTTTTGGGGGAGGTTCAAAATCTTTTCCATGGATTTGGAGAGGCTCTCTGTGACAAAGTATGAGAGCCATTATGCTAAAGCATTAGTCTGGCTATGTGTGTAAATGGTGAAGGGCAGGGTGAAATACATTGGAACACATTTTATGGCAACCGTCTTAACTTACATGACCCAGACAAAGAGCAAAAGACTGCAGATCTGTGTATCCTCACATCTGTGAGTGTTCACTTCTGTGATGTATTCAAGTTGTGATGGTTATGGTGGATGGGGGGCTGAGGGTATGTAATGGGGTGTGTAGAGTGGCTTCCCAAAATCCCCCACTTGTACACTGTGTAACTATGAGCAAGGAGCAAGGAGGTGCTACTTCACTGAGAGGGTGGTGGAGCCCTGGAATATGCTGCCCAGGGAGTTGGTGGCTGCTACTACTGTGGAGGGGTTCAAGAAAGGCTAATATAGGTATAGAGGGAGGGTGCATCCCAGAGCCTCATTGGGAAATGGGAGACTTTGTAGGAAGGGAGGGAGGGGGGATACCAACAGTGCCCTGGGAAGGCACTGACCATTCAGCAGACTCAATAAACCATAGGGCCAAATCTGCTGTCTTCATAGTATGTTAGTAAGTCATTTAACCTCTCCAGTGCTCTCAGGTTGCCCATACAAACAGGCAACAATGACTAGTGGAGCTTACCTGGTTAACAAAGAATTACATAAATAAGGAAAATAAAGACAGACTGTTTAGAAGTTATACAAGATCAGGAAATGACTTTTATGCCTTGGTCAATTGCAGGGTAGTTTGAAAAGAAACCAACTTGAATTGGAGTTCAGCTCCACTGTGGAGTTGTGCTCTACACATGGGCACTGCAGTGTTGTCACAATGCTGTGTAAGTGTAAAGACTGTTCAAAGTAATTGCACTATGACTCACCCCCCAAGAAAGCTGTCCACACACATTGGGAAAGTGTACCCATTACTTGTTATTAACTCCACTGTTCAATTTGCACACTATTGAGAATTTGATTTCATTTTCCATGCTTCAGTGTGTGTGTGTGTGTATGTGTGTACAATGACCTAGGGACCACTGGTAAAATAAATAGTATAAATGTGTTATCTAGATTGGAGGGGGGTATAGAGAGAGAGACTACGTGAGGGCTGAAGTCAAATTACATACACACCAACAGCTTTACTGTCTTTTCCAAACCTCAGTATGTATGTGTGTCTAGTACAGTGCAATGGCAGGCTGCAACCCATTCACCCCCTCTCCAAAAAGAAGAAAGTTGAAAGAGACCGACAGTGGGGGGAAGGGTCCCAGAACCAGGCTAGATAGAAGGAGGCAATAGGTGTCCCTAGAAAGACATCTGGTATAATATATATGTAATTTTTTTTTTTTGGCATCAGTGTGATGCTGAATGTAAATGGAGAAGGACATGCTGGCAAAACATATACTTGGAGTCACAGATATCATAATTAAAAGTTTAGCTATAAATGAGCATGGAACATCCATCAGACAGACTTGGGTTTGAATCCTACAATTTGCTATTTGCATACCTGGGTATGCAAGTGTCAGATTGCCTCTGAGGAGGTCACTTAGCTGTTTTGCCTCTGAACAAGTCACTTAAGCTCCCTAGTGCTCCCAGGTCACTCCTGAAAACAAGAACATATGCCTAGTGGGCCCTATCTGGTTAACACATGATTATTTCAATAAAATAAATACAAAATGTGTGGAGTAATTGCATAGAGACAGACAGACACTATAATAGTTTATTTTCTTTTACTGGCATTACTGTGGCAGTGTGTGTAAATGGTGAAGGACAGGCAGGCAAAATACATCCTTGTAGTCACAACTAAATGTTTAGCTGTGAATGAGCACGGTACATTCAGCATTCAGATCTGGGTTTGATTCCCACAATTTCCTACTTGCATACTGTGTGCTTCTGAACAAGCCACTTAACCTCAGCCCCAAGCGGTGCCCTCAGACACAGCGGCACCTGTCAGCTGTTTTTTCTGGCCGCCACAACTATTGACCGAAACCAAGGACTTGAAGCCACCTTCCTGGTCCTGCTCTGTGGACCCTGAACCAAGATCGGACTGGCGCCATGCCCCGAGTGGCACCCTTGGACTCGGCAGTGCCCTTTGGCCATTTTTCCTGGCTGCCACCACTACTGACTGAAACCAAGGACTTGAAGCCACCCTCCTGGTCCTGCTCCATGGACCCTGACCCAAGATTGGACTGGCCCCGAGCGGTGCCCTCGGACATGGCAGCACCTTTCAGACATTTTTCCTGGCTGCCACCACTACCGACCGAAACCAAGGACTTGAAGCCACCCTCCTAGTCCTGCTCCATGGACACTGACCCAAGGTACTACCGCTGAAACTTTCTTCTCCAGTCTGAGCAACTGCATCACCTCTGATTGGAGCGCCTTTTTCCTGGTGACTGCCGATTGGCCCTCAGGACAGTGCATGGCTTCCGATCGGTGCACCTCTCTGCACTGTCTTTCCCAGGCTAAAACCCTGGCTGTTGGACTCACTTTACCTCTGTTTTTTCTTCCCTTCCCACCATCCCCGCCCAGGCCTCCTATTAAATACTCTACTTGTCCCTGCCTACTTTCTATCACTCCACTCCACTGGCTGTCTCACTGCCCTCTTCCCTACATGTTACTCTGTGGCATGCTCTGAACATTATAATTACACTAATCTCATTTTAGTTTAACCCTGAATCATTCCAGTACTACCCATTCCTAATTTGCTTGTCTTATACTCTACTAGCCTTTCTACTGCTAATAATGCAGCCTCTAAATTAACTCTAATTATGGAGCATTTCAAGAAATGATGTACTCTGCCCACAGTACTAATTCCTCCCTTCATCTCCTAGGCCTCCATCCTCTGCCTCTTGCTGACAACCTCTCTCTAACCCACTCTACCACACCCTGTAAACTATAGACCACCCTGTTATATGTCTTCCCTCTCTGTTCACGATTACTCTCCTTTACTTCTATACCCCCGTTCCTGCCCTAACTGTCCTCTACTCTGCCACTCCACCTGGCCTGATAGTTTTGGGTCCTAAAATGAATAATCAGTGCCTGACATTTTTCCTCATTGGTACTCTGCCACTGCTACATCTGTCCTTCAAATAAGTCCCTACTATAGAATCCATTCTCCCCCACTACAAACACTTTGACTTTGTATTCTCAAATATTCTTGTGGTACCTGCCTTATATTGTGATCCCACCCCATTACTGCCTAGTAAGACATGGGTCCACCTGGTTGCCTATGCAGGCAAGCTCAGCTCCCAACAAGCTTGTGCCTTGTCATTTTTCTCTTACCATAAGCTCTGATACCTCTTTTTATTAGCCATTCTGCTATCTGGAGATATACAACCAAATCCAGGGTCTATTACTCCAGCAGCAGCCTCTATTCCAGATGTTAAAGGTCTACTCCTTATGCACCATAATATTAGGAGCCTTGTGCGGAATTTTGCTGAACTCAAATCGTGAACCACGCTCTATAAGCCAGATATAATATGCCTCACTGAAACCTGGCTTAAGCTATCCACCCCTGACTGTTTATGCTTACTTCCTTCCTATAATCTCCTGAGAAAAGACAGGCCCACTTCGAAACGGGTGATGGAACAGCTTTATATTACAAGTCTCACCTCCAGCTCTCTATAATTAACTCATCTCCCTTACATCACTGTGAAGCCCTTCATGCCCTCCTCACCCTTGGCACAAAGAAGCTACACATTGTCTATGCTTACAATCCCCCTACACATGGCCTAAATGGACTAGATGAGCTCCTTGATCAAACCACTTCTCTCTCAGGAAATAGTGAAGTTGTTTTACTAGGAAATTTTACCATTAACTGACTAGGAGGCTCACAAGTGACAGCCCTGTCTAAACTTTAAGGTTTCAACCTCCATCAGCTTATTTCCTTACCTACAAAAACTGCTCCTCAATCTAATACTAGCACATTACTGAACTGGATTGTGACAAACCGCCCTGAGATCATAGTGGATGTAGGCATCCTTCCTGATGCCATCTCTGACCACCCCCACCTTCTGCATCTGGGGCAAAAGTAGGCCTGAACTCATGAAGCTCCATTTCATTACCTTCTGAAATCATGTGAATTTTGACCCCCAGGCCTTCCTGGCTGATGTTGCTTGTACTGACTGGTCCTCTCTCTATAGCTCTTCAGATGTACAGTCTGCCCTAGATATCTTCCTGTCCACTTTCTTGACACTACAAGAAAACCATGGTCATCTAGTAGAAACATAGAAACATAGAAGTTGACGACAGATAAGGACCGCAAGGCCCATCCAGTCTGCCCATTTCTTTTTCTACCTTATAAATGTGCCATCGGCCTTTGCTCTGTCAGTGACCTATCAATTCATAGTCATTTGTATTGCTCCCTTATGCCTATCCCATGCCTGTTTGAAGACCTGCACTGTATTCATAGCCACCACTTCTTGTGGTAAGCTATTCCGTGCATCTACCACCCTTTCTGTGAAAAAGAATTTCCTCGCATTCCCCCTTAATCGGCCTCCCTCTAATCTCATGCTGTGTTCTCTTGTCCTGCTATTTTTCTTATATTTAAACATGTTAGACTCTTTCACCTTGTTTATGCCCTTAAGGTGTTTAAATGTCTCGATCATCACCTCTCTCCCTCCTTTGCTCAAGGGTATACATATTGAGCTCTGTTAATCTGTCCTCATATGTCTTCTGATGCAGTCCCTGCACCATTTTGGTTGCCCTTCTCTGGACTGCCTCAATTTGGTTAATGTCCTTGTGAAGGTGTGGCCTCCAATACTGCCGCAGTACTCCAGATGGGGCCTAACCAATGTCTTGTACAGAGGATTATTACCTCCCTCTTACGACTTGTGATACCCTACTAATACACTAACCCCCTAGCCTTACCTACTGCTTTGAGGTCTGCTTGGATGATTTTAGGTCATCAGTGATGATGATGCCCAAGTCTTTTCTTCCTTTGTGACTGCTAGCAACTCCCCTCCCAGCCTATAAGTGGCTTCAGGGTTTCTCTTCCCTATGTGCATGATTTTGCACTTCTTTGCATTAAATCCCAGTTGCCACTCTTCTGACCATTTTGCTAGTTTATCCAGATCTCTTCTCATTCTGCCCACCCCATCTGGATCATCTACTCTGTTGCAGATCTTGGTGTCATCTGCAAACAGACAAGCCTTACCCTCTAGTCCATCTGCGAGGTCACTAATGAAGATGTTGAATAGGACTGGCCCCAGGACTGATCCCTGAGTACCCACTTGTGACTTGCATCTCTTCTGACTGTATACCATTTACCACCACTCTCTGTTTTCTGCCAGTCAACCAGTTTGCCACCCAGTTGACCAACTTCAGCCACCCCGAGCCTACCTAGCTTATTTATCAATCTTCTATGTGGAACAGTGTCAAAAGCTTTGCTGAAGTCAAGGTAGGCGACATCAACTGCTCCCCTTGGTCCACCACTCTGGTTACCCAGTCAAAGAAATCTATGAATTAGTTTGACAGGACCTTCCTTTGTAAACCCATGCTGTCTTGGATCCTGTGCCCTATGGATTCCAGGTGTTGCACTATCCTTTCCTTAAGGGTGCCTCCATAATCTTGCCCACTACTGAGGTAAGACTGACTGGTCTGTAGTTCCCGCCTCCTCCCTGCTACCACTCTTGTGGAGGCGGGATCACATAAACCCTTCTCCAGTCTTCTGGGACCTCTCCTGTGCTCAGAGACTCACTAAACAATTCTGTTAATGGCTCTGCTAGTTCCTACTTTAGCTCCTTAAGTACCCTGGGATGTATGCCATCAGGTCCCATTGCCTTATCCACCCTGAGCTTAGCAAGCTCTTGTAGGACCCTTTCTTTTGTGAAGGGAGTAGTGCTCACCTCCCTCCCCCCTGTGTCCATGATGCTGAGCTGTGGGCCCTGCCCTACCTTCTCTTCAGTAAATACTGAGCAAAAGTATCTATTTAGGATAGATGCCTTTACAGGGTCCTCCTCCTCACATGCTCCCTTTTCTCCATTAAACTTAGCAATACCCCTCTGGACTTTCTCCTTTCACTAATGTATCTATAGAAAGTCTTGTCACCTTCTTTACTATTCGTGCTAGTGTTTTCCTCAGTTTGGGACTTTGCCTGCCTTACTGCCTTACCTGCTTCCCTTAGGGCAGTTTGGTATGCCTCCCTATCTTCATCCCGCTGTGTTCCCTTATATTTCCTGAAGGCCAGCCTTTTGGCTCTGACCTTTTCTGTTACTGTATTTGAGAACCAAAGTGGTTTCCTTCTTCTTTTGCACTTCCTTTTCTGTCTAACACAATGGGATGTTGCTTCAAGTATTGTATCCTTAATGCTTGCCCACTTTGCCTGTACCTCATCACCTGTGTTTCTTTTTGCCAGGGCTAGCTTAACTCTGTTGGCCATCTTATCAAAGTCAGCTCCTCTGAAGTCCCATATTTTTGCCTTGGAATGGGATGATTTAGATGTAGTAGCCAAATTGAACCATACCATGTGATGGTCACTGGCCCCAGATGACCTTCTACCTGGAGATCTGTGATCCTCTTTGTTAGTCAGTACTAGATCTAGGATAGCCCTGTCTCTTGTGGGTTTGCTGTACCAGTTGTTTGAGGCCCTCCCCTGCAGGGAATCCACTATGAGTCTAGTTCTGGCAGATGTTCCTGCTGGTATTGACCAATCTGTAACTGGCATGTTGAAGTCTCCCATTATCAGAACCTCCCCTTTAGCTGTCATGTTTTGTATATCTTCTAACAGTAATGTGTCTATGTCCTCCCTCTGGTCTGGGGGCCTATAGACAACCCCAGTTCTTATGGCTGTCCCATTTCCTGTTTCCAGGGTGACCCACAGTTCTTCTGGCTCCTTATGTGTATTCTGAATTTCTGTAGCTTTGATATTTTCATTAACATACAGGGCCACTCCTCCCCCTTTTGCACCTCGGTCTCTTCTAAACAATACATAGCCAGGTACTGAAGTCTCCCAAGTGTGGTTACTGGTAAACCACGTCTCATTAATTGCTACTATGTCCAGTTTAGCCTCTGACATTATTGCCTGCAGGTCTGGGATCTTATTTCCCAGGCTGTGAGCATTTGTGTACATGATTTTCCATTGGCCAGATTTTGGTGTGTTAGTTGGGTGAAGTTTGGCATTACCCTGTGCATCGTGTGGGAGACAAACCTTTTTCTTACCTGGTGATGCAAATGAGCGGCAAACACGCCTAATCCTGTTTGACCACTAGCTGAGGGGAGGGTGTTCTTCCCATTCGACGTGTGGGTGCTGCACCCTCTCCCCATTGCTAGTTTAAATATTCTGCAAAGGCGTCAAACTTCTGCCCCAATGCACTGACTCCTCTTTAGTCAGATGCAGTCCATCAAATTTAAGAACTTTCGCTCCCAGAACTGTTGCCAGTTCCTACAAATCTGTGTCCTTTTCCTGGCACCAGTCCTTGAGCCCACGTGTTTAGCTCCCCTATCTCCCCTTCTCTGACCTTCCGTCCATCTGCCCCTTCTCCCAGACTGGCAGGATCTCAGAAAGGAGATGCAGACGAAATAGATGATAGTTTGTCACCCAGCTTAGTCAGGTGTTCCTTGGTCTCCACAACTGACCCGGCTGGTGAGATCGATAGTCCCTATGTGTACTAGGACATCAATGTTTTCTCCTGCTTTGTGAACAATTTTAGCAATGCGGTCAGTGTCTCTCCATGCTGATGTACCTGGGAGACATCTGACCATCACCCTGCTGGAGATGGGTATCAACTCCCGAATCATGGAGTCTCCTATGATCAGAGTTTTTGGATTCCTTTGTGCTTGTTTAGTTTTGGTTCCTGATTTGGGTGAGTATTGTTGTGCTAGCTCCTGTGCCGCGGTGTTCTGCTCTGCAGTGTCTTCTGCCTCTTTATTTGATTTCAGAGATAGAGGCAGATACCTGTTGTAGTGTTTATATGGTTTTGGAGGTAATGTGTTGGAGGCAGAGAGTGATGGGGCACCTGATTGCTCCTCCTAACCACCTGCCAACCTCCTGGACCAACTACCCTCTGCGGTCGAGGTTTTTCTGTTGGATGCTGGGGAAATGGCGGGTGGTTCTTATAATGTATTTCCTCTTCAATATGAAATTTGAGGCATGCAATCTCTGCCCATGCTGCCCGGAGCTGAGACCTAAGATCTCCAAAGGCCCAGCATGTGGGACAGTGTCCTAAATCCTGTAAGACTGTCCTTCTGAAAATTGTTCCACAGTACCTGCAGTTAATGAAATCCATTCCAAATAAGTTGCTGGGTTTGTAACCTAGTCAGAGTAATTAGAAGGAAAAAAAAGGAAAAATGCAAGTAATGGTTTAATTGTGCTTTGTTTAACTTGTTATAACAAGTTAAATTACTAGTGCCCTTAAATTAGATCACCTTGTGGAGCCCCACTGATCGCCCCTTCCTGCTTTGCCCAGGAAATGTCACAACTATGGTACCCTATAAAAGGAGTGTAGCATGGGGTGGTTGGGGATGGGGTGGGTGGCTGGGCCCTTCCCTGCCTAAAAGAAGAACCACGGACAAAGAACAAGGAGGTAGAGCAGAAACAATCAGTTAACAACAAATGCAGTAACCCTGAAGCTTATCCTAATGTTAGATAAAACTGTAAAACCTGTAAAAGCACCACCTGTAATAATTTCAGAGAAGATATACCCTGTAAGAAACACTTTGCTCAGAGAAAAATAAAGCAGTAACAGAAGATATACCTTGCAAAAGACAATTTGAATCAGAAGATTAAGCAGTAATCTGTTAGCACACCTGTAGGCACACCTTGTAATAATGCAGAAGAAGGTATGCCAGCAACAACAATTTGAATCAGAGAAAAATAAAGCAATGAAATGTTAGCAACAAACAGTAGCAATCCCTGTGAGTAAAAAATTAAAACACCACCACACAGTAAATCTGCTTAGCCAAACTAAGTCTTAATCCTTCTCCCTTGCTCTGGTAAGTTTCTCTACTCTGCCTTTCAAGCAGTCTTAAAAGGAAAGAGCTCAGGTGAAGCTAGGTGCCTTGGCCAGCAAACCAAGTCTTCTTAGTGACCAGAAGAGTAAGAAATAGACAATCCCACTGGCTGAAATCTGATCTTCTCTCTAAATTAAATCTGAGGGACAAAAGCTGGTATCAGTTTAAGAAATCTGGTCTACCAGCAGATCTACTTACCTACAGGGAACTTAGAAATGCCTGTTAGAAAGACATTAAGCAAGCAAAAAGCTCCTACTGTAAGGCTCTACTAACTGACTCCCAGGGTGACCTCAAAACATTCTGGGTCCATATTAAGCAATTCATAGGCTCAACTCAGTCCACCAAGCCTTATAACATGGCTCTTAATGGCATCCACTGTAACAATCCCCTCACTATTGCAAATTTCTTTAACATGCAGTTTGCTGACCTCACTCAATAGACCTCCACTTTCCTTCCCCTCTCAAATCTGGTCCTACACGCAAACACTGCTAGGCCCACTTTCCACTTCAAATCGGTACATAGGCATGAAGTTCTCAGACTTCTACGGAACATCTCTGAGTACGTAGCCATGGGGTCTGATAACTTGAAGCCTAAGCTCCTAAAATTAGCTGCCCCATACATAGCAGTCCCCCTAGCAAAGATTTTCACTCTCTCTTTGTGTTAGGGCTCTGTCCCAGACATCTAGAAAATAGCCAGAGTTACTCCTGTACTCAAAAAGGCTGATCCACTTAACCCTTTTAACTACAGACCTATTGCCATACTATCCGCACTCAGCAAAATTCTAGAGAAACAGATTGCCCTCCAAACTACTGACTTCCTTCTGAAAAATTACCCCCTAACTGATGCTCAACATGGTTTTCGGAAGGGACACAGTACCACTACTGCCCTGCTCAAATTCATGTCTGACACCCCAGTGGCCATGGATTCTTGCTGGCACACAGGTGCCATTTTCAAAGATATGACCAAGGCATTTGATCTTGTAGACCACTCCATCCTCATTGCCACTCTCATCTCTCTAGATTTCTTATCAAATGTTGTGAACTATTATAATAGCTACCTGACTGATAGGTCTCATTATGTGAAATTCAGCTCTGCCCTCTCTGACAAGGTCACCATCAATATTGGTGTACCTCAAGGGTCCATCTTGGGTCCACTACTTTTCTCAATTTTTATAAACAATATTACATCCAATCTCCAAAAGACCTCCTCTCTATTATATGCAGATGACATTATATTGTATACCAGTTCAAACAGTATAGAGTACATAAACTCTCAACTTTCCATTGATTTTCAGCTTATCCAACAGTGGCTAGCAAATCACAAACTTATCCTAAATAACCCCTGTCTGTATTCTCTAAAGAAATGCTTATAGGAAAGCCTTGATTTACCCAAAATGTTTCTGCTTATTGTGTATATCCATGTATTGTAATTATGGGTCTCGGCCCCCAGGTCACATCTGGAATCAAGCGTTTAGTTCAGTATGCTTTCCTGGTAAATCTTGTAAATAAATAAATAAATACATAAATAAATAAGACCCAAGCTATGCTATTTGGGTCCAAGCTCAAACTCAGACACTCCCATGATCATTTCAATGTCTTCTCCTTGGATGGCTCCTTAGTTGGGGTGGTAAACTCCTTCAAATATTTAGGGGTCACCCTTGACCCATCACTGAGTTTTGAACTCCACATTCAATTTACCTGTAAGCAGGGTTAATTCTAAACTAGGCATCACCTACCAAAGAAGCTATGCACTTACCCCTTCAGCCAGACTGGCTATTGCCCATGGGATATTACTCCCCTCACTTACCTATGAGTTGCCGCTTACGTCTCTGCCTGCAACTCAAGTCTACAAAAGTGGGATATTACCTATAATAATATCTGTTGCTTTCCTTCCTTCTCCCCCCCAGCTCAAACATTACTGTCTCCTCTACTCAGATCTGGTCTGGCTCCCCCCCCCCAAAGATCTTAGGTATTATGCTTACGGATCCATTACTGATAACATCATCAGATCCAGTACACCTAAACCCCTCACCAGCCTCTTTCTCCACCAGAAAGCCAACTATGCCTTGTGCTCTGCTGACCAGGCTAATTGCAAGACACCATACTTCCAAAGGTGGTCATGCCTTTGCCTGTCATGATCCCCTTTTCTGGAATACACTCCCAATAACCTTATGTCAATCCACGTCCCATATCTCCTTCAAAAGAGAACTACGTCACTATCTCTTCTCCTCCTATGTCTGCTCCTGTTTTAAACCACCCTAGCCCTCACTTTACCTCTTCTGACCCCTCTCCTCTGTTTGTCCATTGCCCCTGGAGTCCACTCCAACAGGGAGAACTTTTTTCTTTTTTTCTTCCATTTTCCCACTACCAACCTGTCTCCTACTTAATTACTACCTGCTCTCCTTCCGCTCTATTCCTTGTCCCTTGTATACTGCTCAGTCACTCTAAATGACCTGATTGTATTTTGTAACATGCTTAACCTAAATGATGTATTGTTTTTGTCAGTTTGCCACTGTTAATTTACTCAAACATTTACTTGTCACTTATAGTATTGTACTAAAATGTTTTTCCTGTAGTTTGTCTCTGTGCCTTCCTGGGTCGTGCCTGAGAATAGTCTTGTTGGCTAGTGCACCTACCCGGTAAACAAAAACTAAATAAAATAAACCTCCCCAGTGCCACCAGGCTGCCCTTGAAAACAGGCCATTTGTCTGTTGGGCCTATCTGGTTAAAAACAACATAAATAAAGGAAATAAATACAAAATGTTAAGTAATTACACATGATCAGGAAATGATGTTTATGCCTCAGTCAGTTGCAGGGTAGTTAGGAAAGAAACCAACTTGCATTGCAGAATAATGCGAAAGAAATTGGTAGATATAGACAGCCAGAGAAGATGACATTTTCTGATGTCTTCCACCACATAGTTCAATTGTACTAAAGCTGACTAAAGATGTGAAGGGGGGCAGTGCTTGTTATCTCCTGTTCTGTATTGAATTATTTTTGAGCAGAACTGTTTCTGTGTTCTGAAATGTTGGCTGCTGACATCTGCCAACTTCTTTCACAGCTGAACTGTTATGTGAAAGAAGTCAGCAAATGCCTGCTCTGTCAGGATCTACCAACTTTTTCACATCATAGTTCAACTGTGCTCATGCAGCTTCTATTTTATGTCTTATTACTGCTCTTTTGTTTTACTTCTAACAAAAGAGAAATTATAAGATTCCCAGGGTAAAGGGAATTGTTTCCTCCACGTGTATGTATCTTAACAAGATATTCACAAAGGGAGGAAGCAATCTCTTGGCCACAACAGAGTTCAAAGGGCTGATCAGCTGCTGAAGGATCGACTTCATTCAGAAACCAAGATGTGCACACTGAACATTGCATTCTGAAGTGCAGTCACATCAGTCATTTCTGGTACCAGGGGGACTGTCTCCTGGAGCTGTAATGAGGTTGGAAACAACAAATGTAAATCTAGGTTGTTTGAGGAAGTAGAGCAGCCAATGGCTTGTCAAACATCTTTTACAGCGCATGAAAATCACATGAAAACATTTGATGTTTCCCGTGTGTGTCAGTCATATTTTTGTTAAAATTAAAGTTGCTGTAGCTCTTAGCAAAAGCAGCAAGTCAAGCATCTTTTACAGCAAGTGAAAATCACTTGTTGTTAGGCTAGTGACTTTTCTCATATTCCAGTCCCCCCCCAAAAAAACAAAAGTGGTACCAGCACTTTTTCCTTAAAGTTACTTGATGTGGACAATAACTGTTTTTTGTTAAAGTAAACACATTTAACATTACTCCCAACATTATAATGCATTTCCAGAAGACAAAATGGGAATCTTGAATGTGGTGTATGGTTTGGTAGGGATCAGACATGGTGTCTGTGTGTATGTGGGGGTGGGGGTTGGGGCATGGAGGCTATGTCATTAGCAGTTTTTTTGGTTTTGTAACAAAACCACTACAGAGCCAGGGCGAAAGAAAGAGGATGCAAGATGTGTTTATGCTTGAGCATGTGGGGGCAAGTAAGAGACTTTCACAAGAAACAAGCTGAGGAAAAGTTGATTCACTGGCTAACTGAGGCCTATATATCATAATTGGTTTACTTTCTGGCTCCTTTTTATGTTTGCTTGCACGCATGTGCAAGAAACATAGTGCCATCATCTGAGTTTTTCAGAGGTGTGTCAGCATCTTCCAATTCAGTCAGTGTGTTTGCAAGCGTGGTCACAGTTCTCCAAACACTGCTGAAGCTGTCTATGACAGCAGTTGAAAATGCAGTGGCATACAGTTGAAAGAGGGAGCTACGCTTTGGTGAGCAGCTCCCCCCCCCCCACACACACACACACAGATCAACTGTGTCGGTTGCCTGATAGGATGGTGTAGTCTTGTCTAGCTTAAAGAGACAAGCCACACATCATTACTTTAATAAACTGTTCCCTGCCAAAGCAGGACCACCAAAATGTGCGGGTGCCTAACAGTAATTACACACGCCAGCTCTCCAAAGCACACCTTCATGGACTCCATTGGTTCTAATCCTCCAGAAAAGAAATACCTCAGCATCTGATGTGAAAACTCAGACTAATAAGTTTAAGCACATTCTCAGGACATTGTTTCACTTGCCCCCTCTCCCCACTACGATCCTGGTCACCTGAAATAAACCTGACATTTTAGTATCTGTTTTACATCTTGGCTCAGTTAGACAATCAGCACTGTAAGAACATAAATGGACATATAAATGGGGACTATAAGAACATGCCGTGGGTGCTTGTGCCTTAGTCCAGCTGTGCAACATCAGTCTGAAGCTCAGGTAGGACTTACTGTCTATCACTTTGTTCACCTCCCCATGTACCTGCACCATTTCACATCCTCCCTTGCCTTAGTCCAGCTGTGCTACATCAGCCTGAAGCTCAGGTAGGGCTTACTGTCTACCACTTTGTCCCCCCCCCCATATATTGCTGTGCTACATCAGCCTGAAGCTCTGGTAGGGCTTACTGTCTACCACTTGTTCACCCCACCATGTACCTGCACCATTTCACATCCTCCCTTGATCTACAGTGAGTGGATCCCTCATTCATACGTCACATATGCACGCACAAAAAAAAAAGGTCTTCAAAAATTAAGATCGTTTGTTATGTTTGCTTGCACGTGCAAGAAACATAATGCCATCATCCAAGATTTGATGTGTCACCCGCTCCTCCAATTCAATCAGTGTGCTGTGAAACATTACCTTAGCCAATGCATGATGGAGCTGTCTATGACAAGCTCCAAAATACAGTGGCATACAGTTCAAAGGGTGAGCTACACTTCAGTGAGCAGCGATAAGATGATCCTTCTAGCTCATGCGCAGCTCCCCCACACACACATGCACACACACGGTGCTCCCCGCATGCACTGCGACACACTGTATAACCGACGGGTGCCCAATCCACCGCTGGCTGCCACCCTCCCCCCCCAAAGCCTTCCAAATGCCATGCTGGGTGCCCACCCCAGCGTGGCAACTCATGATATAGCTAGGGGGTGCCCAATCCCCAATCGGCTCCACTGTCCTCATCCATCCTGAGTACTGGGTGCCACGCTGGGAGCCCACCCCAGCATGGCAATCGATGCTTTGGGTGATGGGGGTGCCCAATCCCTCATCGGCTGAATGCTCCCAACCATCCTTGTGCCATGCTGGGAGCCCACCCCAGCATGGCAAATGTCCTGTGTCGTCATTGGAAACAGAAAGAACACCTGTAAAGAAAAAACGGTCCCACGTAGTCTCCCTGGCCCCCTTCCCACAACCCACACCCACCACTCGCACCTGCCTCCCACCCCTCACCCCATACTTACCTTTGGACCTCAAAAGGATGACCTTTGGTGGATCGGAAACACGTCTTTCTTTTCAAAGCCAACCGCAAACTGAGGAAATGCTGGTAAGCTGTATAATGGGCTAGATAGGGGGTTTAAACTTTGTTGCATATCTCAGGCATTTTTGGGATATTTTGCACCAAATTTTCAACATGGGGTTTTTAGGACCCCTTCTCGTGAATGATGTCACTGTCATGGCGTTATTCTGGCCCGAAGGGTGATTTCGCAGTCTCTGCGCGAAATCACCTTTCAGGTCCGACTAATGAAATGACACTGCCAGTGTTCACAAGGTGGGCTCTCAAGAAGCCTATTTTGAAAATTTGGTGGAAAAATTTCAAACAACGACTGTTTTACGAGTGTGCATTGCGCAGTTCCTATGCACGCTCGTAAGTTCGCAAATTTTCAGTATTTTCACTCTAGATTTTCAACATTGCCATTTTACCACACCTTCTTATAAGTAGTACAGCTGTCATTTTTCACATATCACCCAAAACGTGTTTCCACCCATGTAGTGCACAATGGCGCAGTCAGTGTGCTAAATCAATGTATGGGACAAATTAAGAAAATCACAGTGACACTGTTCATGAGCAGAGGTCTTAAAATGGCTATGTTGAAAATTTGGTGAAAAAATTCCTAAAAATGACTGTTTTAATGAGTCGTGCTGTGCAGTGTTCCTACGTGCTCGTGAAAGTTCAATGAATTTTCAATATTTACACTCCAGATTTTCAACATTTTACCACACCTCCTTATAAGCAGTACAGCTGTCATTTTCACATCTTGACCAAAATGTGTTTCCGCCCATGTAGTGCACAATGGCGCGATCGATGTCTGAAATCAATGTATGGGACACATTAAGAAAATCACAGTGACACTGTTCATGAGCAGAGGTCTTAAAATGGCTATGTTGAAAATTTGGTGAAAACATTCAAAATGACTGCTTTACGAGCGTGCATTGCGCAGTTCCTATGCATGCTCATAAGTTTGCAAATTTAATATTTTCACTCCAGATTTTCAACATTGCCATTTTATTTCACTTCCTTATGAACAGTACAGCTGCCATTTTTCATATGCTGCCCAAAATGTGTTTTCGCACATGTAGCGCACAATGGTGCTGTTGGTGTGTGAAAGCAATGTTTGGGACAGATTAAGAAAATCACAATTACACTGTTTATGAGCAGAGGTCTTAAAATGGCTATGTTGAAAATTTAGTGACAAAAGTCCATAAAATGACTGTGTTACTAGTGAGCATTGCGCAGTTTCCATGCACCCTCATAAGTTCATGACTTAGTAATATTTTAAGTCCAGATTTTCACCACTGGCATTTTTCCACACTGCCTTATTTACAGTACAGCTGTCATTTTTCACAACATGGCTGAAGTGTGTTTTCACACTTTCAGCGCAGAGATGCGTGGTTGCTGTGGGAAATCATTGTTCGGGACAGATAAAGAAAATCACAGTGACACTGTTCATGATTGGAGGCACCAAAATGCCTGAGTTGGCAATCTGCTGTAAAAAATTCCCAACCTAATTATATTAGGGGTGTGCATTGCACAGTTTCTATGTACACTCATGACTTCACCATTTTTTTAAATATTTTTACTGCAGATTTACAACATTGCCATTTTTTACACCTCCCCATGAACAGTGCAGCTGTCATTTTTTACATCCTGTTCGGAATGTTTTTGCACCTGTGGTGCTAAATGCCATAGTCGCTGTGTATAAGCAGCTTTCGGCTAAGAAACTGATATTCCCCCTGTTCATGAGGTGGGGTCACAAAAAAAACATGTTGAACATTTGGAGTGAAAGTACCAACGAATGCCTGAGGTATTAGGGTTTCCAACCATAACGCCCAACCCTGTAGAGAATGACAGGCATCAGGGGTGTGACTTGGGATTCTTGCCTGTAATGCTCATACCATTCCACACCCTGCAGCCAGTGAGAAGCATTGAGGTACGCCTTGGACTCTTCGGCCCCAAAGTTCACCCCATTCTCCTGTATCACACCCATCCCACTGTATTTCCTAATGAAATTGGGTGCGCATAAGGACACCGTGACACTTGCCAGTGTCTGCAAGGTGGGGTGTACTGAAATGGTGTGGCCGTTATGCCTGACTACCCAAAGGCACACCCTAATGCCTGTCACTCTCTGCAGGGTGGTGGTGGGGTTGGCTTCAGTTTAATACTTCACTGCCATTACTATTACGCAGCTTTGTAACTTCTACACTACCACTGCCAATGCCAGCAAGCAAACATTCGGCATTGACAAATGCTTGTTCCACACAGTCTGCAGTGCTACACTTTCCACCCTTCAAATTTCTGGTAAAAACATTTGCTGTATGTGTGGTAACCCAGTACCATGCAGATCTCTTCTTCCCCACTCTTGTCAAACGCCAACAGTGAAATTTACTTCTAAAGGCTAGTGAACTGAGACCTTTTCAAGTAAGGTAGTAGAAGGTGGATTTCCATGTGGTAAAGTTAATGTTTCTCATAGCAAAAGCAGCAAGTCTAACATATTTCCCACCAAGGAAAATCACTTGTTTTAAGGTTGGTAGCTTATTCCATATTTGAGACCTTTCATAAAAAATTCTTCCTCTGCATGTTTTCCTTCAAGTTGCTAGATGTCGACAGAAGCTGTTTTTGGGAAGAAAAAATAATCAATATTACATTGGAAATCTTACATGTTGGGCACAGATTGCTGGGGGCCAGACATGGGGGTGGGGCATGAAGGTCAAACTGTTACAGATCTGTAATCAAAAGCTGGTTTTACATCTGGCACCAGCTTAAATTATAAAGTCAAAACTGCTGCAGATAACACAAGTGCATTAGTAATAGTTCAGATGGATAGATGGGCAACTTTAGTATCAGCTCCTCATTTTCATTATGGGCTCATATACAACCAGCTATGCAAATAAAGGCATGCAAATTAACCCACTGCATACCTCGCTCTTCCTTGTTGGCGTGCAATGTAAGTGGGCAGTTGATGGTAGACATTTGACAGTACATTCTAGATCTACTGTTCATAACTCAAGAATGCATTTGATACTGCTGATAATAGTTTGTATCGTCTTCAGTAACAGTAAGTTTGTTTTGGAATTACATTGTGAAATGTGTATTGATTGCTAGGAAGAATCTAATAGTCTGCTGATGGACTGTGCCTATTACCTATCACTGTTAAGTCAATTAATAAGGATTTACTGTTGTAACTGGTTCTGTTTGCCTTGGTAGGTGTTCGTTCTGATGTCCTTCTGGTAGAGTCTGGAGGAGGTGTTAAAATGGCATGACAGTCTCTCAGACTAGCATGTAAAGTATCCTGCTTTTCTCTTAGCAGCACCTATTGTGTGGATTGGATCTGACAATCCACTGAAAAAGGGCGGGAACGGCTAATGATTATCTGTTACGATGATAGCACTGCTTACTCCCCATCATTTAAGGGCTGCTTCACGGTCTCCAAATATAATTCCCAAAGTGAAGTCTACTTACAAATGAGCTGTCTGTGAGAGCAGTTCATATGCAGTGCTGATGTGTAGGCAGTTTGCATACTGCTCATGCAGTATGCAAATTGCCTGCAGACGGCAGTATGCAAATTGCCTGCATGTTACCACTGCTGATTGTAGCTATGGTTTTCTGTGAACTGTACACCACTGCATCTGAACTGCTGTCATAGATAGCTCAGACATTCACTGGTGCAGTGTGGCCATGCCTGCAAAAAGGAGCAGGACATTGGAAGCGGGGGTGGCACACCTACGAAAACTTGTATGGTGGCACTATATTTCTTGCACATGTGTGCAAGCAAACAAAGATACAAATATTTGATGTTAAAAGCTTCTTGCAGATTCTCCAAGTATTATCAGAATATAGAATTCACTGTGAAAACTGACATGCAGCTTGAAGCTGGTTAACATAGAGGATGGGTCTGGGACCCAATCTGTGTGTGTGTGTGGGGGTGAGCACACACCTGTACATTTTGTTTCAACAGCCCTATATCACATTGGGGCTTGGGGGAAATACCTTATTACCATTTAGAATTATTTAATCATATATTGGACAGAACTGGCAAAGCTGACAAAGTTTATTTGTTTACATTTTTATGATGCATGCAGGGAATATCTCAGTACCACACAGTGAGTTTGTAGTGCTGGGCTTCACACGGGTTCTCATGGAGGACAGTAACTCACCACCTTTTACCTTAGCTGGCTTAGTAAGGGGATCCACTGTCACAACTGATACCATGTGGCATATTTGTTGGCAGTCTCATGTGAGAGGCCAACAACTGAATGGATATGGAATCCAAACTCATGAAATTCACTGAAATTCCAACTTAAAGCAGCAGTATTTGTTAATAACCATATTGTTTTTCCCCAGCAATAATGTTCATCCGGCAAAAAAATGCACATTGTTTGAGTTTGTTGTGGTGCGCAGATGCAGTCAAACTCATTGTCAAGAGAGATGCTATACAGGGGTGTGGGGGGTGTCCAATGGAGAGCTCAGTTCCAAGGGGCAGGTCAGCGGCAGGCAGATGAGTTGGCAGGCTGGCGATGACTCACTTTCTATTGTTGGGGTGGAGTTGGCCAACTTTTCAAAGGACAGAGTCACACCAGTAGTGGCACAGCTCAGTCCTTTGATGTGTAAAGCCGAGCATTACATTGACTTCCTGGTTGCACGTTCACACTGCCGTAGCACTTACAGTATGAATGCACTGAGCCTGCCCACTGCTCCTATCTTCCTTGAGCTCCTGTTCAATTTCCCCGCATCCAATCTCTTCCTCCCGCTTCCTCCCACTGCTGATATCCTCCCCACGGCTACATTCTATTGGTGGACAGCTCACCAGTAAACAACTCCCTCCTGCTTCTTCCCATTGCCATTGTCCTCCCCACACCCATGTTCTGTTTGAGCCAACACACACAGCAAATTACTCCCTCTCCCTCCCACTGCTCCTGTCCTTCTTGCACCCTCCATTCCCCATCCCCCAGACACTGGGAGCACACTGTCAGTGTCCTGAAACGTTCACATCCTTTCCCTATATAAAAAAAGTATACCATCTGGTGCCTTTATCTCTTTAAACCTGAAATAAAAAAAAGTCCATCACTGTCTTTCCTGTCCCCTTCCCCATCCCAACCCTCCCACTGCACACCTACCTCCCCACATACCCCCTTACACATACTGTACTTACCTCTTGAGGTCGGGAGCAAAGGCCTTCTGTGAACCAGGAACATGTCTGCACTCTCCAAAGCTGATCAGCAAAATGAAGATTTCAAGGTGAGCCATATAATGGGAATCATTGGGGGGGGGGGCAACTTAGATTGATATTGCAACCATTTTTATGAATTTTGGCCCAAGTTTTCAACACGGTGTTCTTGGGAACACTGTCACTGTCATTTCATTATTTGGTCCTGAAAGGTGATTTCACGGTCGCTGTGCAGAATCACCTTTCTGAACTGATTAATGAAAGGACAGTGCCACTGGTCATGAGTTAGAATCCCAAAAAGCCCAGGTTACAACTTTGATGAAAAATTACAAAAAATGACTGCATTACAATTGTGGGTTTCGCAATTTCTACGCACTCTCCTAACTTTGCCAGTTTTTAATATTTTCACTTCAGATTTTGAACATTGCCATTATTTCACACCTCCTTATGAACAGTATAGATGTCATTTTTCATATCCTGCTTGAAACATGTTTTCTTACCTGTGGTGCAAAATAGCATGGTGACTCTGCAAAATCACCTTTTGGGATGAGTAAACGAAATGACACTGGCACTTTTCATGAGGCGGGGTCATAAGAATGCTACACTGAAGATTTGATGTGAAAATATTAACAAACAACAAAGTTACATGCATGCACTTAAATTAACAAATGCAGTCTTGTACCTTTGGTACTTTTCAATATTTTGACCCCAAATTTTCATCATAGCCATCTCTTCACTGCACCTCATGAACGTGAAAGCTGTCATTTTCCAGATCCTAGGCAAAATGTTTATTTTGCATCACAAAAGTTGATTTTGCAGCCACTGTGTACCTTTTGACCTTTTGTACATTTTGAACAGGAGTTGAAATTGTACTTTTCCTTTCTTCATGAGGTGGCCTAATAAGATGACTATGTTGTAAATGTGGTGTAAACATATTAAAAATCAATGAAGTTATGAACCTGTGTTGAAATTTGGCAACACCAGCTCATAACCCCCCCCCCCCATGGCACAGTACACATGGCAAATGTTCAGCATTGACAAATACTTGTATTTGTTAACTGCACTTTTCCCTTGAGCACAGTGTAGACACAATCCCCATCTACTGCACACTTAACCATCCTAGTGGGAACCTTAAGGGGGTTTCCTAGCAATATAACAAAATTGCTCCACATGCAAAAATGCAGTCCTTTTATTTCATTATTACCATTTAATTTTTATTAAAGTAATATTAGAGCAACCTGTTATTATTTATTTTTTTGTACTGTTTTTTGTACTTTGTTATCTTGACAGCCATGGACCAGGGCAAACTCTCTGGTACAATATTTATCGACCTGTCCAAAGCCTTTGACCTCATTGACCACAAACTGCTTGGTGCACAGTTGTGGTCACTTGACCTTCCCCCCATGCCATGAAATGGCTAATGGGTTATCTGCATGGCAGAAAGCAGCGTACCTGCTTCAATAAAGTCCTCTCCGAGCCCCTACCAGTGACCTCCGGAGTGCCTCAAGGCTCGTTACTGGGTCCCCTCCTCTTCTCCCTCTTCATCAACTACCCATGGTTACTACCAGCTGTAGCGCCACCATTTATGCAGATGATCTGGTAATCCTGGCTCACTCCCAGAATGCCACTACCCTAAACCAGAACCTGACCGATGACTTTAACTGGGTATTGTCATGGGTTACTAGTCACAAGCTGGTCCTGAACCTGAAAAAGACACAGGCTATGCTCTTTGGCTCAGTGGATAAAATCAAAGCCTCATTGGCCTGCTTGCATGTCACCAGCACAGATCGATCCTCACTACCCATAGTGAGCTCCATCAAATATCTGGGGGTAACACTTGACCCCCCAACTTGACATGGGTAATCATATCCTTAACATCTGCAGGGCAGCAAACTGCAAACTGGGTCTGGCCTATAGGGCCAAGTATAACCTTTCACTAGCAGCCAGCCTTGCTCTAGCAAAGGGTGTGCTCCTTTCCTCCCTCAGCTATGGGCTGCACCTATTTGCCCACTCTCTAAAGATGTATCTCACCTGGTGGTACACTGCTTACAGTAACATTTGTCATTTTGCCTTGGCTGCCCCCCTGACTCACCCACCGTTATGAGCTATATGAGAAACTCTGCTGGCTCTCACTAGCTAGATACCTTGATTTTGGTTTGGGATCCCTCTCTAGGAAAATGATCAGAACTAGCACCCCCTAGGGGCTGGCCCAGCTTCTGCCTAAACTGAATGCCACCCCCTACCAACTTGGGTCTCTCACATCAGGGATGCCCAAAGTCCCTCCTACCAGGACCCTCATGGGGGATCGGGACTTTGCCATAAGAGTGCCCAGACTCTGGAATTCACTGCCTGTGGATATCCAAGCTGCCCCCTCCTATCTGAGTTTTCAAAATTCCCTGTGGGATTTCCTAAAAGTAGCATCAGAATGTGACTGCCCCAAACCTCCCTAGAGTAAAGTGTCAAATTGTTTTGTCTGAACCTCCCCAAGGTGTCTCTCCTGAATTCCTGGAGATATTTTCCCCATTGTATCAATGACTTCTGACTACTCCTGTCTAAAAAGACTTGGGCATTTTTACACCCATTATTGCTCCACGGTCTTTGGCTAACCATGACATATTGCACCTTGGTCACTTGGTAGAAACTTGTACTACCAAGTGTTTCTGTTTCTGTCTAACATGTGCATATTTAGAAAAATGTGATGAGCTGTATATACCTGTCCGAGATCCAACTAGCCTAGTGGGTGTATACAACAATGTTATAAGTTATATTATGACCAATCCAGTCCTTGAGCTATGCTCCACTCCTATGTATGATGACCTGTATATATCTGTCAGTTGAACTAGCTAGTCTAGAGTGTATAATCTGAAATGTGCTTACTACTGTATGTTTCCCCCAGCGTCAAATGATGTATTTCCCACGTTTGTTTACTGTGACAAAAAACTGTACTCTCTTTGCCATGTCTCCTTGACTGTTGTTCCTCATGTTGTACTCTCCCAAGTTGTTCCTGAAAATATACATAATACTTGTCTAGTGTACTTACCTGGTAAACAAAAGCTAAATAAATAAATAAAAGTGTTTGTAGAACAACTGCTTTGTTTATTTTACTAACTGGGGCTCACAGACTGTAATGGCAAAGAAATAATGTGAACATGGATAATTTTTACTTTTGTACATTCTTTTTATCCTCCTACACACTGGACCTCCAGACTTTTTTCAGTGGGGCACTCAATCAACCTGATCCTGTCCACCTGAGATCCCCAGCCCTAAATACTGGATGGGGAAGACCTCCCTCGCTCACTCCTGGTCCACTAACTCCATGGATTTAAGCCCCTCAGGGCAGGACCATCAACTCCTTACTGGTGACTCTTCCATAAAGCTAATATATGGTCAGGACTTACAAAGGGAACATCTGGGGCTGGCCAGAGGATCCAGTGCTGGGCGTGGTGATTGGACCCCGGTCCCACCTTCACCTACTGCTTGCTCATGGGTTTTCCCTTCCTTCTATGCTTCCCCGAGCAAGGACATGCAATGATACCCTGCATGTGGGTGGGAGTGTTCCCACCCCCATGCATAAGGTGTCCGCCGATGCTCCCCCATGTTAGCATGCTACATGGTGTGGCAACTCCCAGCCACTGCCAGGAGCTGCTCAAGCAGCAGTAAGTGACCCAACCCTTCCCAGGAAAGGAGAATATCCTCTGGATGCTTGTTCCTTTCCAATCTCCTGCCAACCCTCGATGGCCCAGTCTCATTCCCAAACCCGGGTCACCTGCATGGCACAAAGTGTGGCATCCAGTGCCTCAACCCTCAGTGCCACTAGGCTAGCTGAACAGGGATCATTTAATGTTAATTTCAGTGAAAGTCAGAAAGATCAAAAGATCCACATCTGGAAGTCAGTCCAGATTTTTGAACCCCCAAATATTACTCCCACATCCCATCAAGTCCCCCATTTCAGAAGTCATTATTTTGAGAATCCACTGTTTTAAACAGTAAAAATTACATATTATGGATATAGTGCCCTTGGATTCAGAAATATGTTGCTGACTTTATCTGTAGCCAGATTGGATGTCACTCAATATTCTTTTTTCTCTTATAGGAGGCCAGTACTTCAGTTCCCCTTTCTTCCTTTATTTTGCAATGTTTTTATCTTATTTTTGAAACTAATCAATTTGCAAAATGGAGTTTAGTATAGCACAAAATGTGACTTGAGCTCAAAATACAGTTAAAGCCTTTCAGGGGTCAGTCTTTGTTCTCTAGGACCTGGAATTCCTTATGAAGTTGGGGGAAGGGAGATAATGAGGGAAGTGTCTTACTCTTTTTCTTCCCTTTATGGGTGTGGGGGGGTAATTGCTACCAGATGTTCATTGTAAAACATGTGACTTCCTTCAGATTAGACCCGCATTCAGTAAGAACTTGTTTCCATTCAGTCATCTTAATGGTTTTGTTTTTATTTAAATCATAAATGTGTAAGTTTTTAATACAAAAAAATGCAAAGTACCAGTAAAGAATCAGGGAGCTCTTCCCAGCTGCAGTTCATGAAACTGCACTGTATGATGTTTCAATCAATCAATCAATGTTTATTTGAAGTCAAATTGAGAGCAAGGCCTCTCTTTTTCAGAGATATCAACAGTACACAACACTGGATGAGGCAGGTGGTCCAAGACAAGCTGACTGCAGGGAGAGCACCAGAGGTGTAGAGGAAAGATAGATATGGGGGGGGGGGCAATCAAGGGAACCATTCCTGTGGCAGAAAAGTCATACACAAGAATTGTTAAAAAGTGAAGCAGGTATAAGGATCAACAGGGTTCTCAGAAGGTGTCAGAGAAGCAGTGAGGACCATGAAAAATAATTTCTCCAAGTACAAGGAAAAGCAGGGGAGGAGGACGAAGGGGGAGAGCAAAGAGGAGTGTCAGGGAGGCAAAGTCAAGCACGGAGCTGTGTTACAGAGGGTGTCAGTGGCTGGGAAAAACAATTCTTCAGATATATATTAAGGAAAAAAGGAACACATGAGTGCTCATTGTTAGAGATGCACAAAACTTAAATTCCGCTGGCGAAGTGACCACAAAGTGGGCACTTTGTGTTTTCACTCCACTACGTGAAGTGGCCAATGCAAATGGCTCACTTCACCTTGTAATTATTACTTTACATTTTCATTCCACCTTAACACGAAGTAAGGCAAAGTGAAAACAATACTGGCAGCCCTTCACACACGGTCCCCAAAATTAATGTGCATCCTAAGCATGCTCCTGTCTTGTGTCCAAAAAACTCCCCAGTGCTGACTAAGTGTAATGAGAGCACAAGAAATGCAAAGTCTCCCAAAATTAATGGTGCACTCAGATGTCATGCGTGCAGTAGTCACAAAACAGTCACCAGAAATAATGCTCATCCCCAAAATGCTACTGTCTTGTGTCCTGAAAATTCCCCAGTGCTGACAAAGTGAAATGACAGCATAACAAGAAATGCGAAGTCTCCCAGAATTAATGGCACACTCTGTCACATGTGCAGGTGTCACACACTGTCACCAGAATTAATTTGCATCACCAAAATGCTACTGTATTGTGTACAGAAAATTCCCCAGTGCTGACAAAGTGAAATGAAAGGGTAACAAAAAATGTGAAGTCTCCCAGAGTTAATGGTGCACTCCGTCATGTGTGCAGTGGTCACACACGGGCACCAGAATTAATGAGCATCCCAAAAATGCTACTGTCTTATGTCCAGAAAATTTCCCAGTGCTGACAAAGTGAAATGAGAGTGTAACAAGAAATGCAAAGTCTCACAGCATTAATGCTGTACTACAAAAGCACAGATAGATTAAGATTGCACTGCGCACTCAAGAGATGCAGACGCAAAGGTACAACAAGTCCTCACCAGCCTAATTGTTCTCTCTCTTATTCCCCTGCCTTATCAACACTAGGCCCATCCATCCCCTTGTTCTTCCTTTCCCAACCATGGATAGGAGATCACTACCCTGGGTTGTGACATCCTACCATGCCCCGCACTTTAAAGCATTCAATCCCAGGGCTCACATATACTCCTTTTCTCCATCCACCTTCTCTACATTCCGTTTAACCAGCTCCTCTCGGTGCACCGTGCCCTCC
Organism: Neoceratodus forsteri; assembly: GCA_016271365.2. Lineage (NCBI taxonomy): Eukaryota > Metazoa > Chordata > Ceratodontiformes > Ceratodontidae > Neoceratodus > Neoceratodus forsteri. The sequence goes on from CM057458.1 coordinate 1,307,637,106, forward strand.
TAGCCTTTCTTCCCCTACCTCCCTCCCCCCCTACCTTCACCTCTACCTGGTGTATATTTTTATTTTTATTTTTTTTCTTCTGTTACTTCCACCTGCAACCTTAGATAACCTGCTTTATCTTCCTATAGACACTTCTATGTATGTAAATACCGTGTAATCTGTTCAATAGCGATATCATTCTATGTACATACAACCTTCTTTTTCTTCCTGTATGTAAAGAGTATTATCTGTATTGCCTTGTAAATACCTGTGTTGACCTGTATATACAATTGTTCATGCTCCACCCAGGTCCATTTTGCAAATGAGCTTCTGCTCAATGATGAACGCCTGGTTAAATAAAGACTTGATTGATTGACACCTAACCAGTGCTCACAAGTGACAAATCCAAATCTGGAAAAGAATACCTTTTGCCAATTTGGGGGGGGGGGGGGGAGTGCATGGCAGTAGCAGTCCACTACCAGTAAATATACCACAAAGCAGTATAAAAAATTTCATGCAGGTGCGATGGATAGTAGGTTCACACTGCTACAGTTACTCTGTAACACTATAAAAGGTATCTGATTTAATGGCACGCATCGTGCACACAGTCACAGACATTACAAGTAATGCATAGCAAATTGAAACCTTTAGTAATATAATCAAATGTTTTAAACAAACTGAAATTATGCACTGCTGCACCACAACAATCAGCAAAAAAATGCCATGAATTACTGAAAATATTACTGTGTACATTAACACATTTAAACAAGAAAAATATAACCAAAACAGAAAGACTGCCTTTTTCTCCCGGTTAATCTACCTACACCACAGTTACACCCCTCTCCAAAGTACACTTCACAGTACACAGACTGACTGTTCTAAATTAACATTCAAAATCCACACCCAAACAATAAACAACCGATGATATGAGCACAGGAGGGTTTCCTATAATCGATGTACTAAATTGAGAGCAAAAAATGAATTGCTCATGAAGATTTTTTTAACAGCTCTTAGTGGATACACACACACTACGCATAACTGAGGCTATGCAGAACAATCTAGAACTCATGTGACCTGCACTACCATAAAGCACTGCAAAATGTGCCTTTGGAGCATAAAAACAAGGCAAAGTGAAGTAAAGTACATTGATTTCAATGTACTTTGTCTTAAAATTGGTGGAGAAGTGATTTGGGGAAGGTGGAATAACGCAATGTCATTGTTTCCAATGGACTTTGCGTTCCCCATTATGATGCGAAGTACTCCACTTTGCGCTGTGGAGTATTTCACGGATTCTGCATTACTCCGCGAATCACTTCACAGAGTGAATTTCAGCCACTTCACCCACCACTACTTATTGTTAGGCTGTAAGTGAGGGAGGAATAAAAAGGAGCCATCATGAAATATTAATTTTGCTCTTCCGTCACAACAGAAGACTGACTGCCCCTGCCTGAAAGTGGCATCAAAGCAGCTATCAGGAGCATTCCTGAAATGAAGCAACCAGTGTTTATCAGAGCAAGGATCCAGAAGGGGCTCAAAACCTGAAAGGTAGAAAAAGTAACGGGGCAGTATGGCACTTACTCAAGTGTGCTCAAAGAATTGGCTGCAGAAGTGGCTTAACCACTATTAGTATATTTTTTGCTTCCCTCCCTCTTAGCAACCCGCCACCCACAAAAAAATAATTACAGTGACACTGGGGGTTCCCAATCATCCAGTGTCAAAAACAAATCCTTGATTAATTTTTCTTTTTTTTATTTCCTGTAAAAATAAAACTGTCCATTGATGTCTTTTGTACCATTTTTGCCCGCCTCCCAACTCACGGTGGGGGTCAAGTGCCCTCATCTTCTCTGAACTGCAGACACATCTTCACACTTCAAAGCCAGATCATGAATTGAGGAAACAGGTATGCACTTCAATGTATTTCAACGGGAATTTGAACTTGGTGGCATAACTTGTTCTTTCTTCTGGGAACTATAGTCCTGCCAATCAATGCGTACCAACAGCAATTCCAACAATTAATTTCGGCATTGACAAATGCATGTTAGGCATTGAAAAGGCGCTTAAGAATCCGAGAGGTGGTGACTATAATAATTTTATTTTAGAAAGGGAGTGTTTCGGGCTATGTACACTCAAGGCCATTAGAAATCCAGGTCTAAATGAAAGATTTAATATAGTCCCTTACCTTAGGAAAAGGAAATAAATGAGTTGTCCACTGAATTCTGTTGGACTTTATTGTAACCATTTTCCTAGAAAAAATAGGACACACCAACATGGGACACAATCTGTTTGAATATCTGTGAATGAGTTTAAAACTGAAATATGAAACTCATTACATTGTTGTCATTTTATTATGAATAGTTCCTAACTGCCTCTAACTTATTTTGTATATATGAACTTTCTCTCTAGATATAACTAAGCACTGAAATTGATGGCAGTTATCAGGACTTGCTTTCTGGACCTTCATGTTAATTTTTCTGCTTCAAATATTCTAATTGGTGGAAGGGGTAATATAATCTAACCATCTATTTATTTATTCCATGTATTTATGCTGCAGTGGTTATGTATAAATGTTTTTAAGCTTTTATTTGCCTGCACTTTTGTTTTTTGCACTTTGTACTTTGGACACTTCTTGATGATGTCATTGATTTGTATAAATGTGTGCCATTCATGCTGTGTACTAGATCCTTTGAAAATGGAACTGTGTGTAACCCCTTTGCAAATGGGGGTTCCTAATATGACTTATGCCTGGTTGGTGATCGGCATGAAGCCGCTTAAATGGGGAACCGTGGAGTGCTCCTAAAGGCCTCCGTAAGCTGTACCTTTAAGGGCTGCCTGTTGCAGCCGAAAATAACTAAAATGGGGGTGTTTGAGTGTTGCTATGCTCGAATCCCGCCCGGGCTGCAGAGTAAACACTCCCTTTCTGCCGATGCTAGTGGTGCTAAGGGAGCTCTGAAAGAGGATGTAAATGTTTGCTTAAAAGATCTTTAAATAATAATGGCAGTGTAGTTCTTCTAACCTGTTTTCTCTTGCAGTAAAAACTGTTTCGATTGCCTCCTCCATTTTGGTCCAGAACTATTGAATTGGACCAATCAGTACCTTGGGACCCCCCCAGAGTTGGTTGACCAATAGGGGAACTGTTTGTATTTGAGAGAGGTATTATGGGCTATGGTGCTTTTTCGCACCACTGAGAGCTAAAGGAAGTGACTGGCATGTTCAGCCAGCCAATCGAATTGGGTAGCGCCCAAAGTGAAAGGAGTGCCCCAGACTGTCAGGGTCAGATGCGTTCTGGCTGAGGTGAGAAGAGGAGCTGTGTGCTTCTGTGCTGTGGAAGTGTTCACGCGGGAAGTGCGTGAAGGCCTGAAGTGGCCATTTTTGCCCGAGAGAGGAGTCGGATTAAACCCGCCAGCGTGCAGTCAGAGGAGGCTGTGTCCTGCACAGCTACCCACCAGGCTCAATCTGTTTGGAGGACTGAAGAATCTGCTAAATCACGCTCAGTCCGCAGGAGGAGTGAATAAAGCTGCCATTTGCAGTGCTTCAGTGACTGTGAAATCTGGAGAGCCTAGCAGCAGCTGCCTGGTGTGGTACCCCTCTGCTATTGCTGTGGAGCTTGTCATATAAATGTGTGAGGAGGCTCATGGAGTTCAGGCTCAGCCCTGCTGGTGTTGAAGGACTCTGTCTGGTCTGGAGGTTGTGAGTACTGAATCAGGGTAGCTCCCTGTTAAATGTGCAACAGAGGTTCCAAATGGCATTGCTATACTGCTGACTGCTTAAGTAAACTTTTCTTTCTTCTCTGTGTGAAGGGCCCTACCAGCTGCCACGTTTTGGACTAGCCATTAGGGCTTGGGTACCCAGGGACAGTAAATCATAGGGTTAGGCCTGTGCACAGAGCCCTAGGTATATAGAAATAGTGAAAGCCAATCAACCTGATTTTCCCCCTTTCCATTGTTATCTGCCCTTTTAATAAATCAGATTGCTGTGTTGTAACTACACCCTGGCTGGTTTGTACTCTTTTGGTGAGTTGCTGTATGGTGGTTGTAATATAACTGTACCTTACTTTACAGGGGGTCCCCGGAATGAGTTGGAATATATTATCCTTGGGGTAAGTGTACTGGTGGAACAAATTGTTGGCACCCAGTGTGAGTCACTAGTGGGACAGAAGGGGGGTTGCAGTTGCCCAGAGGGCTGTAACCGAGGTAGTCTTAAGTGTACTAACCCCAACCTCTGGGTGGAGGCATCCGACAACGTATCTGGGCCCCTCACCCTGCCTCCGTGGGGGCAGACAGGGATAGTAGCCCTAAGGATAGCGCCCCCTGGGGGTTACAAAGTGGAGGCACCACTGGGATTTGCGTCTCCTAGTGGCTCAGAGAGGAAATACCTCAGAAATGGAAAAAATGGAAGGGGATATGCTGGAAAAAATTAAACTGCGGCCCATTAAAACCATGGTACACAGATTGATGGGTTGTGGTGAAGCCGAAGAGCTAGACTCCCAGAAGACTGTATTATTGATAGATGTGCCCCTGGGTACCTCAACTGTTGATATTGTCTCTGTTGCTGAGCAAGTAAAGTGTTTGGGCAAGGTTGAAGTGAAAGGGCGTGTGGCTGATCTGCTTGACCAGACACTGCAGGTGTTACTCCTATGCAGTGTGGCCATCGACCCTGAGAAGGTACCTCCTGTGATTTACCCAGAGGGTGCATCCCAGGGGTGGAGGTTAATTCATGTCCGAAGTGGGTCAGTCACCCCTGGTGGGGTCTCCCCAGATGAACAGTTTTAAACACAACAGCTTAAATTGTTAGCTGTGGAGGGGAGGACTACCCAGGAGTTGTTGCAAGCCTTGAATTTGTCCAGTGATACTACCCCTTGGGGTTCCCCGGGCACCTCCCTTTGCCCGTCCAAAAGTTCAGTGCTGGCTTCTTTGCCCCTGGCGGTCCCATCCATACAGCTCGATTCCTACCGTAAGTTAAAACTTTTCTCTGGCACGATACCAGTGCCTTCCGGGGAGGATGACCTGGAGGCTTTGGATGGACTATGCCACCCCTTTAGTCCAGGAGTGGCAATGCTCTGAGGGGGAGAAAAGGAAGAGGCTGATGGAAAGTTTGCGGGGTCCTGCCTTAGAAGCCATTAGATTCTTCCGGGCCACCCATCTGGAAGCCACTGCTGCAGAGTATCTCTCTGCTTTAGAAGAGGTTTTTGGGAGTACAGAGACTGGTGAAGATGTACTATGGAAATTCAGATCCACTAAGCAGTGGAAAAATGAAAAACTGTCTTCTTTTGTTACTAGAGTGGAGCGGGCATTGCAGAAGGCTTGTAGAAAAGGGGGAATCACTGCTACAGCCCTGAATCAGGTTTGGTTAGAACATATTTTAAAGTCTGCCAGATTCTCTAGTGTAACGCTGCTGAAACTCAAGTTGCATGATCGGTGGGCCATCCAGCCTGAATATTGTCAATTGATGAGGGAAATTCGAGAAATGGAGACTGATGAACAGGGGTGGGAACCCTGTGTGGGGGCAGTGAACCCTAGTGGGACCCCTGAGTCTAACACCCCTGAGGAGACTGGCTCACCTGGAGGGTCCGAGGAGTCCCCAGATTTTCCAGGTACTGTGGGGATGCGAGCTGTTTCCTCTGACCCCTACATGGAGGGTGAGTCGAGGGCTGAGATCAGGAATTTACGGGAATTGGTGAGGGACTTAAAGCAGTCTACTGTGTACCCTACTCAGCCCGGCACCCCTGAGCCATGTAGAGCCCCGAACCCTAGCCCTAGAGAGCTTTCTCACTCCCCTCAGGGCCCTCCACAGAATAGTGACCCCCGTGACCCCGGGTTTTGTTATCACTGTGGGGAAAATGGGCATTTTCAGTCTGAGTGCCAGAGACCAGAGAATTTAAGGAAAGTTAACAGCAGACTGATCGCCCGACACTGCCAGGCTCAGTCTTGGGTCCCTAAGAAAAGTTTTGTGACTCAGGCCCATGCCCACCGGGCTACCAATGCTGCTACCCCCAACTGGTCTGATGTGGGCGAGCCGTCTATGGAGACCCAGGTGCAGGTGAATGGAATTCCTACTTGAGCTGTACTGGACAGTGGCTCCCAGGTGACCATCATGTTTCAGGACTGGTATCAAGCACACTTATCTGAGGTACCCCTGCAGCCTCTAACTGGTCTACATGTATGGGGGTTGAGCGACAAATCCTATCCATATTTGGGGTATATCCATGTCTGGTTATCTTTCCCTGCAACCGCGAATGGAATAGATGAGTAAGTGTAAACCTTAGCTTTAGTTTGCCCACCCACTGGACTGTACGATGGGGTGCCTTTGTTGATTGGGACAAATGCACATATGTTTGGATGACTGGCCCAGTTGTGCTCAGAGAAATGAGCATTCCAGACTGGGTGAGCTTTGAGCATATCTACTGTGATTCAAAAAGCTAGGGCCACCCAGAAGAAGGGTAGCTGGAGAAACCCGAAGGCCCTGTGGGGGTGAAGTGGAAAAAGGATCCGGCCCCCGTGGTACTTGCCCCAAATGCACAATGTGTTCTGCATGGAGAGGTATGACTAAAAGCAGATGTCAAGAATAAGTTGTTGATGTTGGATGCGCCTGTGGAGGGAGGATTACCTGAGGGGTTGTTGCTAAAACCCAGCATTCTGCCGGCTAGAGCCCATGCTTACGTTAAGAGGGTGATGGTTCAAGTGCAAAATGTGTCTGATAAAGAAATTCAAATAAGAAGAGGGTGTATCTTGGCTAGCGTTTCATTGTGCAGATACTGCTGTACTACCAAATAGAAAGAGTTCCCGGATGGGTGATAGACTTACTCCTGATCTATTTGACTTCGGTGACTCCTCGCTCGCTGCCCACTGACTGGAAACGAAGGGTCAGTGAGAGGCATGCCCAGAGGGACCAGATTTTTTCCCTGAAGGAGTGGGATGTAGGATGTGTACAAGGGGCTAAGCATCACATTCAACTGCACAACGAAAGACCTTTCCAAGAGAGATCCTGACGGCTGGCACCCGCTGACATAGATGATGTAAGGTGGCATCTGCAGGAAATGTTGGCTGCTGGCATAATTCAAGAGTCTGGGAGCCCCTATGCCTCCCCCATCTTAGTGGTAAGAAAAAAAAATGGGACAGTTCGGATGTGTGTGGATTATCGCACTTTGAATAGGTGGACCATTCCGGATCAATATACCATGCCACGCATACAAGACGCCTTGGACTGTTTGAATGGTAGTAAGTGGTTCTCTGTGTTGGATCTTTGGAGCGGATATTACCAAATCCCGATGGCCCCAGATGACTGGGAGAAGACTGCTTTCATTTGCCCCTTAGGCGTCTATGAGTTTGTTCGGATGCCTCAAGGAATTTCGGGTGCCCCAGCCACTTTTCAGTGCTTGATGGAACGAGCTGTGTGGGACATGAACCTACTCAAGTGTTTGGTTTACTTGGATGATGTTATAGTGTTTGACTGATCATTGGAAGAACACGAGCAACGATTATTCAAAGTCTTGGATCGGTTGGAGGATTTCGGCCTAAAGTTGTCTATCGACAAGTGTCAATTCTTCCAGACTTCTGTGAAATATGTGGGCCATATAGTGTCCACTGAGGGCATAGAGACTGACCCTGGCAAGGTGGAGGCATTGACCACTTGGCCTCAACCCAGGAATCTAAAAGAGCTGCAATGATTCTTGGGGTTTTGTGGATACTATAGGCGGTTTGTCAGAGACTATTCACGAGTGATTCGCCCCCTCCTTAATCTCACTCAGGGGTATCCGCCTACTCACAAAAAGTATAAAAAGGGTGTGCACACTGATATAGAAAAGAAGTATTTTCAGCCAAACGATATATTCAGGGATCGATGGACTGCTGAGTGTGAGGAAGCTTTTCACGACATCATATATCAACTTACCCACGCTCCAGTACTGGCCTATGCTGATCCAGCCAAGCCCTACACTCTTCATACTGATGACAGTCTACAAGGGTTGGGCGCTGTGTTATACCAGGAGCACTCGAATGGGCTGAGACCTGTAGCATTTGCCAGTAGAAGTCTGACGCCTTCAGAGAAAAATTACCCCATGCACAAACTAGAGTTTTTGGATTTAAAGTGGGCCATTGTTGATCAGTTTCATGACTATTTGTATGGTGCCAAGATATTAGTAAAGACTGATAACAACCCTCTGACCTATGTACAGATCTCTGCCAAATTGGATGCTACTGGGCATAGGTGGCTCTCTGCCTTGGCCATCTACGATTATGCTGTAGAGTACCGGGTGGGCTTAAACCATATAGATGCGGATGCTCTCTCTCAGAGGCCTGTGCCCCAGACTGAATGGGTCCGGTTGTCTGAACCTGACATAAGAGCCCTCTGCCAGAAATTTGATAAAGAAGAACAGGTGTCTCCTGACATGGTGGACTGTGTGGTAGATTGTTTGGGGCTGCTGGAAAACTGTATACCTGCCGCTTACTGTCATTTCTCTGCTTTGGACACCAGTTCTCTGCCGCAACTCAACAATGATGATCTCCAACAGGCTCAATCCTGTGATCCTATGATAAGAACGGCTGTAGAGGTTTTGCGGACTGGAAGGGATGTATCCAAACTCCACTCCACTGACTTACGGACTACCTTGTTGTATAAAGAAGGGCCCAAATTAAAGCTGATCAACCAACTACTATATAGAGAGACTGTGGATAAGGAGGGCTGGGTACACCGACAACAACTGGTGCTGCCCTCAGCTTTCAGAGAACTTATCCTAAGGTCATTGCATAAACAAATGGGGCACCTGGGCATAGATCGCACACTTGACCTGGTACAGGCTCAATTCTATTGGCCGAAGATGAGTGCGGATGTGGAACAGTATGTCAAGACCTGCGGTCGTTGTTTGCAAAGAAAGGTTTTATCTCAGGAACAGTATCAAAAGCTTTGCTGAAGTCAAGGTAGGTGACATCAATTGCTCCCCCTTGGTCCACCACTCTGATTACCCAGTCAAAGAAATCTATGAGATTAGTTTGACAGGACCTTCCTTTTGTAAACCCATGTTGTCTTGGATCCTGTGCTTCTATGGATTCCAGGTGTTGCACTATCCTTTCCTTAAGGAGTGCCTCCATAATCTTGCCCACTATTGAGGAAAGACTGACTGGTGTGTAGTTCCCTAGGCCCTTGTGGAGCAGGATCACATGAGCCCATCTCCAGTCTTCTGGAATCTCTCCTGTGCTCAGACACTCACTAAACAGTTCTGATAACGGCTGTGCTAGTTCCACCCTTAGCTCCTTTAGTACCCTGGGATGTATGCCATCAGGTCCCATTGCCTTGTCCACCCTGAGCTTATCAAGCTCTTGTAGGACCCTTCCTTTTGTGAAGAGACTATTGCTTACCTCCCTCCCCCCTGTGTCAATGTTGTAGAACTGTGGGCCCTGCCCTATCTTCTCTTCATTAAATACTGAGCAGAAGTATCTATTTAGGATAGATGCTTTTACATGGTCCTCCTCCTCACATGCTCCCTTATCTACTTTGATCTTAGCAATACCCCCTCTGGACTTTCTTCTTTCATGGATGTATTTATAATAAGTCTTGTCACGTTCTTTTACCATTTGTGCTAGTGTTTCCTCAGTCTGAGTCGTTGCCTGTCTAACTGCCCTACCTGCTTCCCTTAAGGAAGTTTGGTATGCCTCTCTACCTTCATCATATTGCATTCCCTTCTATTTCCTGAAGGTCAGCCTTTTGGTTCTGACCTTTTCTCCAACTGTTTTTGAGAACCAAAGTGGTTTCCTTCTTCTTTTGCACTTCCTTTTCTCTATAACACAATGGATTATTGCTTCAAGTATTGCATCCTTAATGCTTGCCTACTTTGCCTGTACCCCCTCACCTGCATTTCTTTTTGCCAGGGCTAGATTGACTCTTTTGGCCATCTTATCGTAGTCAGCTCCTCTAAAGTCCCATATTTTTGCCTTGGAATGGGATGATTTAGTTGTAGTGGCCAAATTGAACCATACCATGTGATGTTCACTGGCCCCCAGGTGAGCTTCCACATGGAGATGTGTGATCATTTCCCTGTTAGTAAGTACTAGATCTAGGATAGCCCTAGTTCTAAGTAACTCTACTTTCACTATTAACTAGGGTTGCTATCTCTCTGGTTTTGAACTGGATTATTTGGTTATTAAGGGTTTTTTATCCAGTTGCACATTTTTTGCAAGAGATTGACTAGTTTATGACTGAGCTCTTAAAACAGATGCAGTGCAACCCTATGTGCTAGACACTGCGTGCCACCACAGGATGCAGGTTACTGTATATCTCTGAAACTTTTCTGTGGTTCAAAATGTGCAACATTGTGATAACCATGATGAAAGTTGTGAGGGCATACAAAAATGCCATGAAATGGAAAATATTCTCTATAAGTCAGCCTCCAATTGTTGGGACCCTTTCTCTTGCCCAGTGCCCCAAGTCATAGAGTACTTCTTGCATTTTTCAGATCTCGGCCGCAGCTATCCTTCTTTGAAAGTCTATCTATTTGCCATTTCAGTCTACCACCTCCCAGTGGATGGCAAAACCATAGCTCATTTCCAAAACCTTCCTGAAAGATATTTTCCATGTGAAATCACTGCTTCATAATCCAGCTCTCCCTCCCCACCCATGGGACTTGAATTTTGCTTTGGAAAAATGTACTTTGCCTCCTTTTGAACAATCGACAAGTTGTGCTGTGCACTATTTGTCTTGGAAAGTGCTTTTTGTAGTTGCTATTTCTTCAGCTCAAAGAATTTCAGAGTTTCAGGACCTGGTGTGTAAGGAGCTTTACTTAATTTTCCACAGAGACTTGGTGGCTCTGTGTACAAGCACTAAGTTTTTATGTAATGTTTTTTTCTGAATTTACATTGAATCAGACAATCCAGCAGCCGGTATTCTTCCCTGAGTACTCTAATTGGGGGAGGATCTTCTGCTCACTATGGATGTGTACAGAATTCTGTGTTACCACACTAACCAGAATGACTGGATTAAAGATGTTCATAAGTCTGATCAGTTGTTCGTTTCATTTGTGCCCAAAAGACAGGACACAGAAGTTTCAAAACATTGCCTGTCTAAATGGTTGGCAAACTACATTGTTTTTTGTTACCAGAAGTACAATTAACCTTTTCCAGGGGAAGTGAAAAGGAATTCACCCAGAGGCATGACTGCTTCTACTGCTTGTTTCAGAAACATCTCAACCACAGACATTTGTGTGGCTATGAATCTGCTCTGCAGTGTGCTGTATATTAATTAATTTTTTTTCATTACCATATGTTATGTTATTTTTGCCTGTGCACCCACCTGAGATGCAGAGCAATTGAGTACATTACCTGCTGCCATGGAATAGCTCTGTATTTTCCCCCTCCCCCATTATATAGCTACTTCTCTTCCATTCTACTTTGTTTCATTTTTATTAACTTAATTCCTTTTACTTAAATTATGTGTTATGTGGAATAACTTCCATTGCTATTATCTTTTTACAAAAATTGTCAACTGTGCAGACGCATTTGGAAAAAATGAATTATAATATTGAGACTTCTTGAAATGTTATTTGACTTACCATACTCATGCTCGTCTATCCACTTACTCAGTCTCCTACTTGTTTCCATCCTTGTACTAAATAATTTATGTTGCTTCATATCAAGGGATTGTTGATGTTTATATTGTGTGTGCCTGGGGTGGAGCAGCAATAAAAAATTAACTATGCAATACCCTCAATAACACACCTACCCCAGTTTACTTTTACCTGACACCCATTTTTAGGCCTTGTACAGTAAGATCTTCCTTCAAGAGAACAACTTGTAATAAAATGTGTGAGATTTACATTGATATTTGAGTATATGCACTTTCATATTACACTAATTATGTGTGTGTTTAAAAAAATCAATTAAATCAATTAAACACATCAAATGTCTTCCTAAACGTGTCTTAATATTGTGTTTATCTTCCACATTGTCACAACATATAGTGTTTGCAGTTAAGGTACAGTACCTTCATCTATATGATGGCCCACTTTTGTTCAGTTGATTGCTTTATCAGTACACGGAAGAAAATGTGAACTGTATAGCTATCAGTAATATAGATGGTGGTATTATTTTTATATCTGCCATTTCCCAATGTACCATACTTAGATTCAGTTAGTGTAAGCAATGGTAATTCATGTTTATGTTTAAGCTCATGAAACACCCATATCTTGTTAATGTCTTTACAGGTGTAGTGGCTCTGCCAGAGCTTATTGTTTAGGATCTGGCTGTCTGTGATCCAGGTGTGGGATGTCCTTGTCTGTTTAACTGCTCATAGACAGTGAACCAGGGAGTGGTCACTTAGGGTATCTTACATATGAACATACGTAGGTGCCAGCAGACTAGAGCTAGTGGTCTATCAAAGTCTGTTCGATTGTGCAGCAAGCTCCCCTAGCAGGCAGCTGCCCTTCCCAAACCCCTAACCTCCCATTGTTGTCCTTCTCACCCACCCTTACCCACCCCTGTACCCTGTCGCAAGCGTTCTTAAAGCCAAACACATTTTTGCATGATATCACCCCTTCTGGTAGTGTGTTCCACCTTGTAATTACTCTCTTTGTGAAGTAATACCTCCTCATCTCCCTCCTGAATCTCCCCCCTCTATTCTTAGCCCATGCCCCTAGTCTCCCTCCTGCTCCTTAGTTTCAACACTCCATCTGCCCCACCCGTGTTGACACCCTTCAGGTACTTGAATGTCTCAATCATGTCCCCCCTTTCCTGCCTCTCTTCCAGTGTGTACATTTTCAGTTCCTTTAGCCTCATCTCATAAGCCATTCCCTCCATACCCTGAATCATCCTCGTCACCCTTCGCTGCACTTCTTCCAGCAGCTTGATGTCACAGATCAGGTATGGCCTCCAGAACTGCTTACAGTACTCCAAGTGAGGCCTAACCAGTGCCCTGTAGAGGGGAAAAATCACCTCCCTGTGCCTGGATGTGGATCCATGTGCTATGCACCCTAGCATCCTGTTTGCTTTCACCGCCACCCTCCTGCATTGGACAGTATTGTTCATGTTTGCTGTTATCAATACTCCCAGGTCCTTTTCCTCCTCTGTGCTCCTGAGCTTGACTCCCCCAGCCAGTATTCTCTCCTTGGGTTCCATGCCCCAAAATGCAACACCTTGCATTTTTTTGCACTGAACCACAGCTGCAACTTCCCTAACCATTCCTCCAACTTTGTCAAGTCCCTCTGTAGCTGCACCCATCCCTCTTCATTGTCTACTACTGCACCCATTTTGTTGACATCAGCGAACAGGCTACTACTGCTCACCACCCCCTTTGCAATGTCTGAGGTGAATAACCCAAACAACACCTGGCCCAGCACCGAGCCCCATGGCATTCTGCTTATCACAGATCTAGGCTCTGAGACTCCCCCACCACCACCCTCTGCTGCCTACCCCTTAGCCAGTTTAAGATCCAACATGCTATCTTTGTCCCCACTCACACCCCAGATAACATCACCCCAAGTCTCCAGTTGGGCACTGAATCAAATGCCTTGCTGAAAATCAAGTATAGCACATTCACAGCATGGCCCTTATCCAACTCTTTCATCATCCAGTCATAGTACTGTATATGATTGGTCTGACAGGACCTCCCTGAAATGATCCCATGCTGCCTCCCATCCTGCAAGTTGTTGCCCTCCAGAAATGCCACCAGTATGTCCTTTAGTATTGTCTCCATGAGCTTTCCCACTATTGACATCAGACTGACCGGCCTATAGTTCTCTGGCCTGTCCCTTTCACTACTCTTATGTAATGGTACCACATGGGCCATCCTCAAGTCCTGAGGCACCTACCCATTTGCAGGAAGGTGCTGAACAGGTCCACCAGTGGTTTTGCTAGAACCTCTGCCATCTCTCACAGCATTCTAGAGTGGATACCATCTGGCCCCAGTGCTTTATTCACCTTCAGTGCCCTCAGCCCTTACAAGACTCTGCTACCCTCTATCCTACTGTCCATTAACTCACACCCCCAGCCCCTGTCCCCAACCAGGATGGTAATAGACCCCCCTCCTTCCTTGTGAGAACTCTGAGTAGAGGTACTCATTCAGTGCTTCTGCTTGCTCCTTCCCATTTTCTACCAACTCTTCCCCCATTTTTATCCTCACTATACTGTCTCTGCACTTCCTTTTCTCCCTGACATATCTAAAAAAGTAATCTAAAAAAAAGCCTTTCTCCCCTCCTTTAATTCCCTGTGCTAATCTGAGTTCCCTAGTAACTTTCACATCCCTTGCCCTCTTGGTCACCTCCTTGGACCATTTGGTGTACTTCTCCCTGTCCTCCCCTTCCCCATCCTTCCAAACCTCTGGTACAATGCTCTTTTTGCTGTCACCCCCTCTATCACCTCCCTGTTCAGCCAGTATGGTCTCTTTGCCCTGTTGTTCTTACTCTGTAGCCTGATGCCTGTTTCCATTGCCTCTGTGATTTCTTGCTTTATTATGTCCTACTTCTGCATTGTCCCCATCCCCCTCTTTATTCTTTTGAGTCTCCTGTTCAGCATTTCCTCCATTTTCCCAGATTCTGCCTTTCTGAAATCCACCGCCTTTCTTGTGAATCCCTCCAGCTCCCTGCTCATTGAGATGTTAAACCATACCATTTGATGAGCACTGTCAGATGACAGATCCTCCACCCTTATGTCCCTTACTGCCTCACTATTAGATAGCACCAGGTCCAGTGTGTTCCCCATCTTATGGGTTCAGCAACCAGATGTGTCAGGAACCCCTCATGGAATGCATCCAAGAAGGCACTCTCCCTGGCACTGGAAGTGACTGGCATGGTCCAGTCCACCCCTGGCATGTTGACATCCCCAAGTATGACCACCTTCCTCCTCCTACATACCCTACTGATTTGTTCTTCCTGCTCCCTGTCCCTTTCCATTGTCTGGGATGGTGAGCGGTACACCTCCCCAAACCTCAGCTTTCTTCCCTTGGAGTCCATGAGTTGTAATCACATTGCTGCCATATCTGTCTCCTCCTTTTCATCCCTTGTGCATCTGATCCTCTCCTGCGCATAGACAGTCACCCCCTTCCCCGTGGTCCTTTCTGTACCATCTAAATCCTGGGATTGCCAGGTCCCTGTCCCAGTACTCTGTGGCCCACATTTCAGTGATGGCTGCAATGTCCACTCTCCCTACAGCCAAGAGTGCCTGAAGCTCTGCTGCCTTATTGCCAAGGCTTCTCGCATTCACCGAGACCACCCTTCACCCTGTCATCCTTCCTTCTTTTCCAGATCTCCCTGACCACCCTGCCCCTTCTGTACTAAATCCACAAGTACCTTCTTACTAGCTTTGGGGGGTAGGCTCATCCAGTCCCTGGGAACCTCACCTATAGTATGACAGCCACCACCCCCCCAGCTAGTTTAAATTCTCTTTTGTTGCTGTATACTCCTGTAACTTCTGCTTTAATACCCCCTATCCCTCCTGAATTAGGTGCAGCCTACCTCCTGCAGATAGTTCATTATTGTTCCAGGTCTGCCCCCTTTCTTCTACCCACCCATACCCTTTTGAGCTACACCAGTCTTCTAGCCACACATTGAATTTCCTAATCCTCTCCTTCCTCACTGTACTCACTCAGGATACTGTGAGCATCTCTGAAAAGGCAACCGTCTCCCCTACTTCCTCCCACAGCTTTCTCAAGTCTTCTAACCTTCCCTTCACCCCCTCCACAGTCTCCCCTGCCAGGTCATTAGTCCCCACATGCACCACTATGTGTGGTCTCCCCCTTCCCCGCCTCACACATCTTAGAGTTGCTTGCCCTGCCTTGTCTGCCCTTAGACCTGGTACGGCTTCCATCAATATGCGACTATGCTGTTCCCATCTACTACCCCATCTGATCCCTTTAAGTATGGAGTCTCACACCACAAACACACCCCCTTCCTTGGCTGAATTACTTAAGCCCCCAGATCATGTGCAGAATGTGTGCAGAATGTTGACAACTGTAACCCTATCAGGGTGTTTAGTATTCAGTCAAATAGCATCATAGTGCCTGTTTTTTACGTTCGCTTGCACGCATGCACAAGGAACGTCTTGGGAGAATAGGACATTTTGGAGGTGTGACTGTCTTGTGCAATCCACTGCTCCGTTGAGCAGGCGTGGCAGTCCTGCACCAATGGATGCAGGTGCTGTGTATGACAGCAGTGGTCTTCACTTCAAAGAAAACCACCACTGCGATCAGTGCAGGCAGCCCCTCTGTATGAGCTGCTGAAACTGTTATAGCCGACGGGGGTGCCCAATCCCCCGTTGGCTTCAAGTCTGCACGTCCCCCCCAAAGCTTTGGTGCCACGCTGGGAGCCCACCCCAGCTTGGCAAATCTTGTTTTGGCTGACAGAGGTGCCCAGTCCCCCATCAGCTCTACGTTCCCCCAAACAGCTTTCCCTACTGCCATGCTGGGAGCCCACCCCAGCATGGCAAACGTCCTGCATCGTCTGAATAAAAAAAAAAAACCTGTAAATAAGAAAATGTTCCATCGCAGTCTCCCCACCCCACTCCCAAAACCTGCACCCACCAACTGCACACCCTGCCTCCCCACACCCCCCTCTCACCTCATACTTACCTCCGGAGCTCGGCGCGATGATCATCGGTGGACCGGGAACACGTCTGCACTCTTCAAAGCCGACCGCGAACTGAGGAAATGCCGGTAAGCTGTATAATGAGATAGATATGGGGTTTTCAACTTTATTGCATATCTCAGGCATTTTTTGGAATTTTTGCACTAAATTTTATACATGGGGTTTTTGGGACCCCTTCTCATGAATGCTGTCACTGTCATGGCATTATTCAGGCCCGAAGGGTGATTTCACAGTCACTGTGTGAAATCACCTTTCCAGAATGATTAACGAAATGACACTGCCAGTGTTCATAAGGTGGGCTCTCAAAAAGCCTATTTTGAAAATTTGGTGGAAAAATTCCTAAAAATGACTATTTTACGATCATGCATTATGCAGTTCCTACGCACACTCGTAAGTTCACGAATTTTCAATATTTTCACTCCAGATTTTCAACATTGCCATTTTACCATACCTCCTTAGGAGCAGTACAGCTGTCATTTTTCACATTCTGCCCAAAACGTGTTTCCGCCCATGTAGCACACAATGGCACAGTCGGTGTGCAAAATCAATGTATGGGACACATTAAGAAAATCACAGTGACACTGTTCATTAGCAGAGATCTTAAAATGGCTATGTTGAATATTTGGTTAACAAAATACTAAAAATGACTGTTTTACGTGCGTGCATTGCACAGTTCTTACGCATGCTTGTAAGTTTGTGAATTTTCAATATTTTCACTCCAGATTTTCAACATTGCCATTTTACCACACCTCTTCATGAGCAGTACAGCTGTCATTTTTCACATCCTGCCCAAAACATGTTTCCGCCCATGTAGCGCACAATGACGCAGTCAGTGTGTGAACTCAATGTATGGGACACATTAAGAAAATCACGGTGACAATGTTCATGAGCAGAGACCTTAAAATGACTGTGTTGAATATTTGGTGAAAATATTCCTAAAAATGACTGTTTTACGACCGTGCGTTGCACAGTTGCTGTGCACGCTCGTAAGTTCGCGAATTTTCAATATTTGCACTCCAATGACTTCCAAGTACCTAGGGAGAGAGGGGGAGAGGGGGTGAGGAGGAGATATATATATGTATATTCAGGGATGTCCAAGACTTTGCCTTAGCATGTCTCTGTCCCTCCTACAATTTGTTTCTATGACTGAACAGTGAGTAACAGAGTTACAGACTTGCTCTTCTGCAGACAAAGTCTTTTACACCAATACTGTTATGCTGTCTGCTTCAGGCAATAGAACCACTTGTGAAGCTGTCTTCCTCATTTTACTTCTTTGTCACTGATTTTTTAAGCCATGTCCAAGTGCCAAATACCACTGAAAATACCTGCAAGTGAACATTTAGCATTGACAAATGCTTGTTTTAATTGGTGCAAAAAAGGCAAACAGTCCCTTTGCTGTTTTGGTTTTGGTTGTGACACTCTTAGGCCTGAGCTGCATAGACATTTCTGTCTGGACAGACTATAGTAGTGGTAGGCTGTGTTTAGAGAGAACCGGAACCCAGATCAAGGATGGACAAAGACCTGGCAAAATAGGCAAAAAAGCTGTATGAAGGAAAAGAAGAGGTGGAGGTGTTAGTGTTGCCATTATGTGCACCAGGAGATTCAAAAAGCAGAGATGGATTAGTGACTGCAGAGAGGTTAAGGAATGGGGCATTCAGTGACTTGCTCTTGTACACCCAGTTAATGTTAAACATGGTGTTCACAACCCTATGTTCATGACATTAGGTAAAACTGCCCCCCAGTGCAATGTCTCTGTGACTGATCAAAATTTTTGACTTCATTCTGTAGTGCTCTACAGAACTATAAACCATTCCTTGGTACCTGCAGGAGGCATTATACATTTATAGGAATGGATGCATGGACTGTATGGTCAATTACCAGTAGAGCCCACAGTGCATATGACCTGAAACCCATGCTGAGTGCATTGTGTTCCTTGCATTCCAGCTTGAATGCAGGCAACGTGCACCATGCTGTGCTGGTCACACACGTGCACACAGGTAAGGGGTATAGATGAGATAAAGGATGGGATAGGATTGTAAGGGGGACCAATTGTCACCAGAGAGAATGTCAGAAACTGACAGGGAGTGCTGGCAGCTGTTAACAATGGAAGGAGAAAGCATCATTTTGGGGGAATTAATATCAATATTAGTCCAGTGGGGTGGTCATGCAGCACTACTACATAACACTTGAAAGATAATTGGGATTGTGAGAGGGATAGTGTAGGAAAATACCGCTGCAGAAATATATGTGCTATACTTGATACAAAATGAATATGTCTGAGGATACAAAATAAAAATAATTTAGTCATCTCTCACCACCCAGTGGACAAAAGGTATAATCTAGCAGTGCAAGAAACAAATGTCTAGAACTGAAGATATTTGAAATCAGAAGTAGAAACATGGAAACAGAAAATGACAGCAGAAAAAGACCAGTGGTCCACCCAGTCTGCCCGAGTTTGCTAGATTCCCTCATCGCTATCCACCCTCCCACAGAGCTTAGTGTCCTCTGCAAAGAGACCCCACCTGCCCAAGATTCCTTCAATACAAACATAGAAAAAGATAGCAGAAAAAGACCCCGGTCCATGGTACAACTGTATTAATGAATTTAAAGAATCTGTGACATCTCTGGGAAACCGTTAACAAATATAATATTTTACTCACAGTTCCTGTCATATTTCACATTTGTTCTGTATATTTTGCTTTACAATTTACAGTTTTATCCTCCTTGCTCTCCTGTGCAGTCTCCATCCCCTGGTTAAGCCAAGCCCTGTCTTCCTGCATCTGTGCTGCATTCTTCCTCATTTCCCTCCCCCCGGAGCTTCCCCCTCAGTGGCAGGACGAGACCATAGTCAGGCAAGCTTGTCTGGCCCCTCCACAGTGCAGAATATGGAGAATTCTCTGGTAGATGAGCAACCAGTGGAAGGAGGTAGTTACTGGGTGTGCCAGTATCATCCGGCATGCATCAGGGTGCTTTTCTTGTTTTGGCCTTGCCCACTGGGATACCAGAATGCAAGGTGCTCTAAGCTTCTGTACGTTAGCATGCCCTGTGCAGAACTTGATTGAGCATTCTCTCTCCCTGTAGTATGTCTGCTGCACATCACCTGTTGTTACCCAGCTGGTAGTAGGGCAGTAGAGGCAGTGGCCTCCCACACTAGAAGAGGCGAGCATCCCCTGAGATTCTCAACCTTTCCTTCCCTAGATGTCCCATGATGATTCAGACTTGTTCCTATACCCATTTACGTGATAAGCTCTACTACAGTTATGATTTCCCAGCCCTCATATGTTCTGTGCTTACCTTTCCACTGTTATTATTACTAGAGACCATTGCTTGAAGATAGCATTCTTTTTTTAAAGCTTTGTTTATTTGCCTGCCTGCCACATACCAGGACCACTGCCAAGGCTCACTTCCACCCACAGAGCTCACATTAGCCTGCTTCCCTGGCTTCCCAGCCTACACACGGCTCACTGCTGTGTTGCCCCAGCTTACCCAACAGGACTGGGTATGCCATTGGTTCCTCCGCATTTCTACTCTTCTGTCCATCTGGCTACCATTTTCAGAGACAAAGATTGTCTATTCCTGGGGGATGGTGACTGGAGCCTAATGTGGACCTTAGCAGCCAATGTGAATTCCTCTTCCCAGCCTGGACCATTTTCCTATTTCTGGTTTCCCAAGGAGTGTGTGGATGTCTTCAGGTGCTAGTATACCTGATGCACCTGGATGGCACCACCAACTGCTGTTACCCAGCTGATGGTAGAGTACGAGGCTACAGAATTCCCCCATCCCAGTTGAAGAGAGTGTCTGGTGGGATGCTCAGTGCCACTTCCCTTTGCTGACCCTGTGAAAGCCATGGATCTGTCTCAAACTCAGATTATTGACATTATGGGAGGTTCCTCAGCCACTGCACCAGTGGGCCAGCTAAAAATGGTATCCTTGCATCACAGGCTTGAGATATCCCTTCTGCCTAGTTACATGTAATGCCATAATTCTCTGTTTATGAATCAAAGTTGGTTGCCAGAGAAATTGTTATGATGTCACAAGCATTCAATTATGACATCTTACGATGACAAGAAGTAGGAACAGAAGAAGTCCAAAGGACAAAGATCTTGTTTTTATGAAAATTTCCTTAGTAATTAAGAACAAGGTGAATATAAAAATAGGAAAAATGTAAATCAACTATATTTGAGATTTATGAAGTTTTCCAGTGGTATAATCAGCTTTTTAGTGTAGTATAGATAAAGTACAGATAAATACATAACTAAGGTCTGTGCCTTCTTTATGTTATCTTGCAAAGTTTAAAATAATTACACATATATCTATTTATTTAGTTTAATTATAGTGTAATAATGATGTATCTACAGTTGGATATGCTAAAGAAAGTCTGGGAGGGAGGATGCTAGGGTTCAAGATACTGGAACCTGTGCACACCTAACACACTACCATAACTGAGGCATGTACACTATTCTACCTATGGAGGGCAGGGGAACACATCTGCAAACAACACCTACTATTTGACATTCTTAAGATGAAAATTACCAGCACTGAGTGGCAGATGGAGGTATCATGTGGGCACAGGGATGTGAGAAAGAAGTTAAGGAGGAGGATGGGGAGAGGAAGCTTTGTTTATGAGCAGTAGGCCAGTGGGGTTTGTTGATTTTGTTCACTTGGACAGGTTAACAGTGGCAGGGACTGTGCTGTCCAGTGGCAAAAATGTGGGCTAGATCCAAAGGGCAAAGGGAGTAAAAATAATTGCCATAAAGGAGCACTACCGGCATTACCCACCAGCATGAGGTATAACTGTTTCAATTTGATTTGATTAAAAGTAGTGGCAATAATAACAGAAGACATGTTATGAACTTTACAAAACATTTCTATTCAGTAGCAAAAGTTACAGAGTTAACAGATCCAGAAGCAAACAGTCTGATATCATTTATTGGACCAACATTGATGTTATATAAATAAGAAAGTGCCTAAGCTTTCGGACCAAATAAGTCCTTCCTCGGAAGCTTATGCAGTTATTTAGAAAATTACATACTATTAAAACCTAAATCATACATAAAAAACCCCAGAAAGTATTCTCATTGGTTTAAATACTCTTTTAAACCATAACTGAAGTTTAAATAAGAACTAGATTTCACCAGTTTACTATTATCTGAGAAGCCTTCCAAGGTCAACTTTCCATACAATAAGATGAGAATCCTTCTAGCAGAATGTTCCACTAGCTTCAAAACTGAATGTCTAAGTGTGTTATGTGAATATAGTCTGTTAAAATGTGATATTTACTTGGTTTGGTTTACTTGGTTTACAGGACAAAAGAAGGCAGTTGCCATCGAGATTGTCCTCCACAAAGAGGGATAATATAACCATATTTTGTTAGTTAAGAAGCCATTTATCCAAATTTGTTTTAAAGATTCCTATATTACAACTGTCTACAAGCTGTTGAGGTAGTTTATTCCACAATATGGGTGCTCTAATGGAAAAAAACTTTAAACTTCTGTTAGTTCTGGCCTTTTGAATATGAAGCTGTTTATTGTGTAGTCTAGGAACAAGTTTCCTATTATCATATGTAATACCACATTGGGACATTAAAACTGGAGATTGTAATAATTTGAATAACTGTAAGAGATCTCCTCTGGCCCTTCTCATCTCAAGGGAAAAAAGGCCCATAAAGTTAAGTCTGGTATTATAATCAAATTGCGACAAATAAGGAACAGTTTTTGTGATCCTGTGTTGTATTTGTTCAATTCTATTAATATCCAAAATAAGATAAGGGCTCAAAAAGGGTGACCCATAGTCAGTATAAGGTTGGATGTAAGTTTTATATATAGTTAGTATGCACTTTTCCGTTTTGGATATAAAAATGTGGTTAATCCATTTGATTAAAGCATTCGATGAATTAGCAATTTTATTAGAATGATCAACTGATGAATGTTTAAAGTTAACCATAATACCTAGATCCTTTTCACAGTAAGATGTCTTAATATTGACACCATTTAATGTGTAGGTCTGGGTTGGATTATTAATACCCAGATTAATTACTGAGCACTTGTCAACATTGAAGGCCATTCCATTTAGTGATGCCAATTGTTCTATATAACCTAGATCGAGTGTGAGAGATTTCATGTTACTTGGGTCATCAACTCTTCCCTCCAGTTTGGTGTCATCTGCAAACTTAGTGAAAAATATTGCAGGAATTAATTTTCATATCACTAATAAAGATGTTGAACAAGGTTGGACACAAAACCAAACCCTAGTCACCTGTCCCAATGGAGAAAGAGCTCTGTTTACCCTGACCATCTGGGTCCTGTCAGTAAGTCAAGCATGAACCCACTTTATGATAAGTGGTGAAAACCCTAGCGTCATAAGTTTGTTCATTAGAATTACATGTGATACCTTATCAAAGGCTTTACTATAGTCCAGTAAAATGACTTCAATGGGGATATTACAATCTAAATGTTTACTGATATATTCATAAAAGGTCAATAAGTTTGTGGTACACAAATACCCTTGCTTGAATCCATGTTGTGTCAGATCTACATATTTTAAGGACACCATATTATGGTATGTTAAAAAATGATATAGCAGAAATGTTCTATATATGGCATTAGGTGGGTTTAAAGTAAAGCTTACCTAGTGTGATAAATTGTTTCACACATTTACACGGTATAACATCTATCTGGAGACATTTTTCCCAACTATACACTCAACCAGCTACTATATTCCATAAACACTGAGACCTTCAGTGCTATAACAAGATGTTATACAAGATAATATCAATTGTCAGTGTAACTGCCAAACGAAAACAAGTTCTAGCCAGAGCTGATAGGGCTGTGAAGAGCTACCAAATGACCAAAGTCATTTTCTTGTTGGTGCCATATAGTGCTGTTTAGTCACAATCATCACAACAGCATGTCTCAGTTGGTAGCACATCCACCTCTGGACCAGAAGGTCATAGATTCTCGTCCCACACTGGGATTGGATTTGCACCTAAAAATTGCTGGCATCCGAGTGCAATATTGGGGGTTGCTGTACTTCTGGGGTGTGCCGTCCTTTGGATGAGATGTTAAAACTGAGGTCCCTTCTCCAATCCTGGTGTTTTCCTGGTGGGTGTCCAGGTGGAAGTAAAAGAACCCAGGCACTCTTCGCAAAGAGCTGGGAGCATTCCCGGTGTCCTGTCCAACATTCTCCTTCCCATAAACTGGTTCATGCAATTATCCAGGCTGTGTGTGGGTGATGATATGCGATATGACTGCCACCACACATTCATTCACTTTGCTACCAGTCTAACATTGCTTGTAAAGCACTTTGGGATACTGTGTATGAAAGGCACTATATAATTGCTGATTCTTCTTCTTCATCACAGTGCTCCCTGATCCAAATAACCATTTTCCTCTAACAAGCCCTCATTTTTCCTGTATTTTCCCTATAGAATCAACATCAAACCCTGTATAAATCCCTGTAGATTTTTCCATAAGCCACCAGTTCCTTATTTGTGACTTTGTTGTTTATTTAACTGTAATATATTGGCAACCTTTTATCAGGAAAAGGACACTGATTTGCCATTAAATATTACAATTATATGTCCAGCTGGCCTTGGAATGATTTTGATTTATATGGAATCCATAAAGTGTAATGGAGGAATTTATTTATTTGTAGAATTTTGTTGATCGGGTAGGCCCACTAAGACTAGAAGTCCCTTTTTAAGGTGTGATGGGGGGGGGGGGAGTACAGATGGTAACCAACTGAAATTGTAACATGGCATAATTCCTTACTTGAATCAGATTAAGCTATTTGTATTTTTAGTGAATGGGGGAAATTTGGCCAAGACACCATGGAAATTCCCCTACTCTTTTTGAGAAGTGCCTTTGGATCTTTAACATCCACTTGAACAGGCATACAGAAAAAACAGTAGAACGCCCACCCCCCCATGCTGCACTACAGTGTCAGTACTGAGATTTAAAGAGCTAGTGGAGCCAAACCAGGCAAACAGGAAAATAATATAAATTTTAAGAAGTAGTCACTTATAAAATGTTATTTCTGAAGTACCTTTCTTTTACCTTTTGCCCAATCAGAGAGTCTTCTATGTCATAATGTAGTGGTGGATGTGTGGAACAGCTCTTAGCATAGCAGCTGACATATCTAGCTCTACTGCCCCCCACTACATCATCAGCATTGTAATTTCACTGACAGTGAAATCACAGGTGAATGACCTGGCAGTCACTGAACTGCTTTTCCTAAGTAGCAGTGATGTCACAGTCAGTGATGTCACAATGCTGGTGATGTAGTGGGGACAGAATGGCTAGCTATGTCAGCTGCCATACAGAGTGCTGTTCCACATCATACATATTAACCCTTACACTGACAAGGTTTTTCTGTAAATTGCATATCCCTGCTGCCAGAGTTTTTTTCACTGGGTTTGTACACCTATCGGTTATGACGTTATTACATAATTTTTCTTAATTCCCTGGAAAACTTTTTTGTCAGAGTAGTAGGAACCTAACACAACTATAATTTAAAGTGGAATTATAAGCTTTCCAACTAAGCAGTTTGGAGATATATATGTTTATTTAGTGAAATTTCAATTGTTTTTGCCAATTTGAATTCACAAAAAATATTGAAGTTTGAAAAAACATTAAAATCAGTTGCATCACTAATAAAAAAATTTGTCCAAAATGTAACTAATTTTCACTTTCAGGTTACAGATTCTTTATATAAACACAAATTTCACATTGGTTTCTGATCTACAGATTATGAGCGTGACCAGAACGGAACATCTACGGTACGGCCATGCTGGTCTATGGAGGGGTATCTATTGGATTATGGGGTACACGTCACTAAATCCATTAAGAAAAAGTAAGAAGTAGCCTGTTTCACATGACAGGGAAGTGAAATAGTAAATGAAGTTCCGGATTGTACCGATAGCTACATCCCATGGGTCACATGACCAAAAACAAGATGGCTGACATTGTTCAGTCATTTTCTGTGTCAAACTGCTTGTGACTCATTTATTGAGATAACTAGATTATAAAAGTGGTAAATGCCAATGGATTACACCCTTTCTATGGTAGTAGTGGCTTGAATGAAATTTCTGATCCCTAATTTCACATTACAGACCCATCTGCACATAACCGGGGTGCTGTACCCAACCACCCATGGTATGCCAATGCTGGTCAATGGGGTAACCACCTATTGCATTATGGGGTGCATGCCAATAAATTTAAATAAAGAAAAGTAAGAAGTAGCCTGTTTTACATGACAGGGAAGAGAATGAGTAAATCAAGACCCAAACTGTACCCATAGCTACATCCCCTGGGTCACATGACCAAAAACAAGAAGGCTGACACCGTTCAGTCATTCTGAATGTCAAACTGTTTCTCTTACACATTTATTGGGATTACTAGATTATAAAAGAGGTAAATGTCAATGGATTACACATTTTCATACAGCAGCAGGGGCTTGGATGAAATTTCTGAGCACTAATTTCACATTATAGGCCAGCCTGCAGATAGCTAGGGTGCCATACCCAATCACCCATGGTAGGGTCATGCTGGTCCATGGGGGGAACCACCTATTCCATTCTGGGGTAGATACCATAAATTAAGAAAGAAAAAGTAAGACGTAGCCTGTTTTCCATGACAGGGAAGCAACTGAGTAAATCAAGTCCTAGATTGTACCCATACCTACATCCACTGGGTCACATGACCAAAAATAAGATAGCAGCTACCGTTCAATCATTTTCTGTGTCAAACTACTTCTGTTACACATTCATAGGGATAATTACATTATAAAAGTGGTAAATGTCAGTGGATTATACCTTTTCTTACATCTGCAGGGGTTTGGATGAAATATCTGATCCCTAATTTCACGTTACAGACCCACCTGTAGATAGCCGAGGTGTCATACCCAACCACCCATGGTATGCCCATGCTGACAAATGGGGTGACCACCTATTGCCTTATAGAGTACTTGTCAATAAATCCATAAAGAACAAGTAATAAGTAGCCTGGTTTACATGACAGGGAAGTGAATGAGTAAATCAAGGCCCAGATTGTACCATAACTACATCCCCTGGGTCACATGACCAAAAACAAGATGGCTGACACTGTTCAGTCATTTTCTGAGTCAAACTGCTTCTGCTACACTTTTATTATGATAACTAGATCATAAAAGTGGTAAATGACAATGTATTACACCTTTTTTTACAGCAGCAGTGGCTTGGATGAAATTTCTGATCACTAATTTCACATTATAGACCCACCTGCAAATAGCTGCTTTGCCATACCCAACTACCCATGGTATGCCCATGCTGGCCCATGTGGTGTCCACCTATTGCATTGCGGGGTGCACACCAATAAATTCAAAAAGGAAAAGTAAGAAGTAGCCTGTTTCACATGACAGGGAAGTAAACAAGTAAATAGAGGCCCCAGACTCTACCCATATCAACATCCCCATGGTCACATGATCACAAAAAATGATGGCAACTACTGTTTGATCAATTTCTGTATCAAACAGCAACTGTTACAAGTTTGTAGGGATAACTACATTATAAAAGAGGTAAATGTCAATGGATTACACCTTTTCTTACATCTGCTTGGGCTTGTATAAAAGTTTTGATCACTAATTTTACATTATACACCCACCAGCAGATAGTCGGGTAGCCATACCCAACCACCCATTGTATGCTCATGCTGGCCTATGGGGTGTCCCCCTATTGCATTATGGGGTGCATGACAATAAATTCAAAAAGGAAAAGTAAGAAGTAGTCTGTTTTACATGACAAGAAAGGTAATGAGTAAATCAAGGCCCAGGCTGTACACATATCTACATTCCCTGGGTCACATGACCAAAAATAAGATGGTGGTTACCGTTCAATTATTTTCTGTATCAAACTGCTTCTGTTACATATTTGTAGGGATAACATACTAACATACTATTTGCCAGCAGATTAGACCTTACGGTCTATCGAGTCTGCTTGAACCTTAGATCCTTAGTTGGGTGCCAAGACCCTCCCATCCCTTGTGCTCCAGAAACCCGTATCATCCATCCCTATCCCCCTGGGACAGGCCATCATCTGATACATCCACTTTCTGTGTCTGTCCCACCCTCTCTTGAAGCCCTCCACTGTAGATCTCTGAACCAGCTCACCAGGCAGTGCATTCCAAGGGTCCACCACCCTCTCAGTGAAAAACCTCCTCTTTCCCCCCTCACCCTTCCACCTTCCAACTTCAAACCATGCCCTCTGGTGATACCTCCCTGCTTTAGTCTAAAGATCCCTTCCATGTTTACCCTATTTATTCCCTTGAGGTACTTGAAGACCTCAATCATGTCCCCACTGTCTCTCCTCCTCCAATGAAAACAGGCAGAGCTCCTTAAGTCTGTCCTCATCGTCAAATCCCTAGCCTCATATCATCTTTGTTGCCCTCCTCTGTACCCTCTCCAGGAGCTGTATGTCCCTCTTCAAGGTGGTCTCCAGTACTGTACACAGTACTCAGGTGTGGTCTAACCAGTCCATTGTACAGCGGCAGAATCACTTCTTTGCTCCTAGAGGTGATCCCCAAGATGCATCCCAACATCCTGTTTGCCTTGCTAGCCGCCTCCTGCACTGCTCAGAGATATTCATACATGCATCCACCATGACCCCTAGGTCTTTTCCCCTATTGAGGCCTCCCAGCCCCTCCCAGGGGTGTACCTGTGTTTAGGGTTTCCCCGACCAAGATGCAACACCTTGCACTTGGTGATATTGAAATTTAATTTCCATGTGTGAGCCCAGCTTTCCAGGGTGTCCAGGTCCCCTTGCAGGGCCAACCTCTCCTCTCCTCCCTCAACTACTGCTCCCATCTTGGAGTCATCCGCAAAGAGACTAATTTCACACCCTATACCCTCCCTGATGTCCGATATGTATGCATTAAACAGGATCGGACCCAGGACCGAGCCCTGCGGTACCCCACTACCAACCTCTCTAGGGTTCGAGAGCTCCCCACAGACCACTACTCTCTGAGTATGTCCAGCTAGCCAGTTTTCAATCCATCTGACCATCAAAGGGCCTACTCCTAACCCCATCAGTTTCTCCACCAGACCATTGTGGGGGACAGAGTCAAATGTCTTGCTGAAGTCCAAGAATAATACATCCACAGGCTTACCCCTGTCCAGTTCTGATGTTACCCATTCATAGAACTCCACAAGGTTGGTTTGACATGATCTACCAGGCACAAACCCATGTTGCCGACTATCCAGACCTCCCACCTCCTCCAAGTACACCCCCAATCGTTCCTTTAGTATACTCTCTAGTAATTTTTCCACCACCGAGGTCAAACTGATGGGTCTATAGTTACCTGGTACTTCCCTTGACCCCCCCTTTATGGATTGGTACCTTATGTGCCTCTCGCCAATCCCTAGGTACCCTCCCTGTCTCAAGTGACCTGCTGAAAAGCTCCGCCAGGGGTGCAGCCAGTATGTCCGCCAATTCCCATAGTACTCTCGGATGAATGCCATCCGGCCCAGGAGATTTGTCTTTCTTTAGGGCCTTGAGGGCTAACCACACCCTTTTGGTGGAGACAACAACATCCGTCCCATCCACCTTACTGGCCTTTTTATCCTTAGCCAGATGTGACACCCCTGGGATACCGCTCCCTCCCTCTTGCTCCATTTCTGTTGCTCCCCTGATCCCACTTACTGACGTTTCTATCCCCTTCGTGCCTTGCTTTGTAGATATCCCATCCCCCTTACTAGTGAACACAGAGGCAAAGTACTCGTTAAATACCTCTGCCTGGCCCTCGCCTCTTCCACCCACCCTCCTTCTGATCTCAATCTGCTGAGATGGTCTTTAGTTTTTCTCCGATCCCCAATGTACCAGAAGAACCCCTTTTCCCCTCCATGTATCGCCTGTGCCAGCCGCTGCTCTTTACTGGACTTTACTCCCCTCACCATACGGTAACTTTTCTAGATGCAAGCTGGTACATTTCCTTATCCCTATCCCCTCTTGTTGTTTTATATTTTTTGTAGGCCACCTTCTTTTCTCTGACTGCTACCTGTACCTCACTGGACCACCAGCATGGTTTATGTGACCTTGCTCCTTACGTTTCAACTTAGCGTAGATCCTGACTGCCCTCATGAAGTCCCCGTTTATGACCTCCCATCTCCTTTCCACACTTGTCATTGAGGTAATCCCTTCAAGTGATCCTTGAGAATATTCCCATGCCCATAAAGTCTGCCCACTGAAGTCCACTGCCAGTGTCCTAGATCTCCCCCTCCCCCATGCTTATTTGAAACCAGACAGTATTGTGGTCGCCTCCCAGTCAGGGGTCTTGTACAACCATGTCCCTTACCAGATCCTCATCTGCAGAACCACATCCAGGACATGCCCTCCCTTGTGGGCTCCATCACATGCTGTGTTAGAACACATCCTGGAAGCCATCCAGCAGCCTCTGCTCCTTGGCCACATTAGAGGACATGGTTCCCCAATTTGTACCTGGCATATAAGGTCCCCATCACACCACTCCTTCCCTTTTGGTCCACACTGGCAATGATGTTGTCCAGCAAACCATCCTCTAGAACATCACTCATCCCAGGGGCCTATATGCTACACCCAGCTTGACCTTATCTCCTGCTGGGGATCGGAGTGACCCATAAGGCCTCCACGTTCCTCTGCCTCTTCTATCCTAGCAATTTCTATGTCATCGCTAATGAACACTAGCCACCCACCCTCTGCTCTCCTTTCTATCCTTCCTAGCATAGTACCCCCATACATTTAGGTCCCAGTCATGGTTTTGTTGGCTCAATGCTTCTGTGACCACCGCCACATCCACCCCCGAACAGCATGGCCTGGAACTCTGGCAACTTGTTTCCAAGCTCCTGGCATTTACTAACACCAACTCCCACCCCTTATCCTGATCCTCTTTGTCGAACCCCACCCAGATTCCTTATACTTCCATCCTCCTCTGCTCCTCCTGAAACCTCCACCCCCAATCTGTTTCCCCCTCCCCTTGGAAGCAATTCTCCCCTCATCTGGAGGAGAGGGCTAGTCAGCTCCTCCCTTATCCCTTCCCCTCACAAGTTTAAACCCCACCTTCTTGTATGTAGTCAGCCATCCCTGTTTAAGGATTTCCTCCCTAATGGGGCAAGATGAAACCTGTCCTTGGCATATAGTCCCTTATCCTCCCAAACCCATTCCAGTTCCCCAACACCCCAACCCACTCTCTTCACCCCACTTCCTGAGCCAGCCATTAACCTCTCTGAGCTTCACTTTTTTCTCCACTGAGGCCTTTGGTACTGGTAACACTCGAAAGGAAATGTTGCATCCATTATCCCGACAGACTCTGTAAGTTCTTGAACCTTGCTTGGATTTCCAAAGTGCTATTTCCTCCAGATCATTGGTTCCCAAATGCACAAATCCGGTTTCCCTCCGCAATCCTAACTATTTCATACACATGTACTTTGCCTGTGTACTGTCAGCCCAGAGATACTCACTACCTTCACCTGACTATGGCATCCACCTCCCTGTCCTTCCACTGGATACCTAATCATCGAGTCTCCCAACAACAGAACCTTAACAGCGCCATCATCCTTATGGTTACCACCACTATGCCCTCTCACCCCCCTTCCCCCTTTATTCATGATCTCAATTTTGTGGGAGTCTTCCTGCCTTATTAGAAACCCCCTGTCACCTCCCCTTTCTGCCTCCCTTGCTATTTTGCCCACTTAACTCAAACCCCCTCTGAATAGGTGTCCCCTTTAACCCTCTCTTATCCGAACCATTTATCCTGGCCCTGATGGTTTCCCCTTCCCCCACACCACCATCCTCCCCCCTTGTAATCGTACCCCTGCCTCCAGAGACTCTCTGTGGGTCCCCTTTAGCTAGGGCCCCATCCTTGGTACTGACCCCCCTGCTGAAGGGGGGCTAGTCTCCCACCTCCTTGTCTCCCAGTTTCTCTCCAATCATGCTCTCCTCCTCATGTCTGGAATATGTTGCATCTCCCCATTTGCTTAACATATATTTCTCCCTCTGGGACTATTTATATCCTTTCCATATGGCAGTCAGTGATGCTCTATGGGTCAACTCCCTCCCCAGCCTCTGTATAAGTTTTCCCCATTTCCACCAACCCCTTCCTCACCCCTAGGTTGCTTAGTAGCTCAAATTTATTGTGACACTCTATGTCAGCCTCCCATCAAGTAACCCGAGTTTCCTGACTGCACCTCTAAACTGCCCCTCTTCTTCCCCTCTTGCTCTGTTCACCTTAGAGCCCTTCCTACAGTCTGCTGTTTTAGACTTCCACAACAGCCCCTCCTGACTCTTCCCCTCCACTCTCTTTGTATTCAGAATTGTTCACCTCGACGCTTTTCCCCTTAGCATCAACTTCCCTATCTAAGGGTCCTCTGTCCCTAATATCCCCCCTCCTGCTTGCTGTAACATAACATCCTGTAATTTCAGAGTGTTGCCCCAGCCTCCCCTCAGCCCCACCCATCTGCTGCCCATATCCACACACCTTATCCTTGGACACCCCCCTAGCTCCTCCAGCTTACTCCTTAACCAATATACCTCATTCCTGATACAAGATAGTTGTCTTCAGAGTGGGCAGCCTCCCTCTCTCCAGGCCCAATTTAGAATCATTGCCATCCCACAGCCTGTGCAGTCTACAACCCTTCCAAAGATGCCTGCCATGGTGGAATATGGCCACCCTGTTTATCCCCCTCTGTTTATAATGGCACACCCCCTTTTCTCAGTCCCTTTCCCCTGGAATACAGTTTCTCTCTATACTGACTGTAGTTATTTACAAACCCAATTTCAACCCCACCAATAAAGTTCCCAAGTCTCACAAACACATACAGTCCAGTGTGTGTTGGGTCCCATTAACATTGTGTGCAAGCAGACATCAGGTACCGTATGATGTCACAGGCCCACCTGCTCCTGTTGCTTCAAATTTCAGTCCCGAAACAGAAATACTCAGCCCTTCAATCCCAACTCCCAGTGGCTTTTCAGTGTTTAAGAAAGCCTACAAACAGGGTGGGTGGAGGGCTCTACCAAACACCAGGCAAACAACACATTTAAATTTCCCTATAATTAACCCTGACAAACAACAGTCCCCAAGCCTCCAAAGTTACAATATCACAGCCCAAGTAACAGATCTAATTCAAGGTAATAATTTTTAACACATAGAGCTAATTTCACTTACAAACTATTCAAATATTTCAGTTAAAACATAATATAACCCCAGACCTCTGTCCTACCAGCCTGTGCTTGAGTTTCCAAGTGAACAATGGAGGCCAGGGTAATTCCTGTTTAAAGACAAGGTAATTGCAGCTAATGTCCCCTCCCCTAACACCAGGCAAGCAACACATTTAAATTTACCTCTAATTAACCCCGACAAACAACAGTCCCTAAGCCTCCAAAGTTACAATATCACAGCCCAAGTAACAGTTCTAATTCAAGGTAATAATTTTTAACACATAGAGCTAATTTCACTTACAAACTATTCAAATATTTCAGTTAAAACAGAATATAACCCCAGACCTCTGTCCTACCAGCCTGCTGCTTGAGTCCCCAAGTGAACAAATAACTTCATTATAAAAGTGGTAAATGTCAATGGATTACAGCTTTTCTTACATCTGCTGGGGCTTGGATGAAAGTTTTGATCACTAATTTTGCTTTATACACCCACCAGCAGATACCAGGGGGCCATACCCAACCACCCATGGTATGCCCATGCTGGCCAATGGGGTGTCCACCTAGTGCATTATGGGGTGCATGCCAATAAATTAAAAACAGAAAAGTAAGAAGTAGCCTGTTTCACATGATAGTGAAGTGAATGAGTAAATCAAGGCCCAGACTGTACCCATATCTACATCCCCCTGGGTCACATGACCAAAAATAGGATGGCTGACACTGTTCGATCATGTTCTGTATCAAACTGCTTCTGTTACATGTTTGTAGGGATAACTATATTATAAAAGTGGCAAATGTCAATGGATTACACCTTTTCTTACATATGAAGGGGCTTAGATGACATTTCTGATCACTAATTTCACATTTTAGACCCACCAGCAGATAGCTGGTGTGCCATACCCAACCTCCCAAGATAGGACCATGCTTGCCCATGAGGAGCCCAACTATTGCATTATGGAATTCATCCTAATAAATTGAGAAAAGAAAAGTAAGAAGTAACCTGTTTTATATGACAGTGAAGTGAATGAGTAAATCAAGTCCCAGATTGTACCCATAGCTACATCCTGTGGGTCACACGACGAAAAACAAGACGGCTACCTCAGTTTGGTAATTTTCTGTGTCAAGCTGCTTGTGTTACATGTTTATTATGATAACTAGATTATAAAAGTGCTGAATGTCAGTGGATTATACCTTTTATTATGGCAGCAGTGACTTGGATGACATTTCTGATCCCTAATTTCACATTACAGACCCATCTGCAGTTAGCTGGGGAGCTATACCCAACCACCCATGGCATGCCCATGCTGGCCAAAGGGGTGACCACTTATTGCATTATGGGGTTCTTGCCAATAAATTCAAAATGGAGTAGTAAGAAGTAAACTGTTTTACATGACAGGGAAGTGATTGAGTAAATGAAGGCTCAGATTGTACTAATAGCTACATCCCCTGGGTCACATGACCAAAATCAGAATGGCTGACACCGTTCAGTTATTTTCTGTGTCAAACTATTTCTCTTACACATTTCTTGGGATAACTAGATTATACAAGAGGTAAATGTCAATGGATTACACATTTTCTTTCAGCAGCTTGGGCTTGGATGACATTTCTGATCACTAATTTCACATCATAGACCCACCTGCAGATAGCTGGCATGCCATACCCAACTACCCATGGTATGCCCATGCTGCCCCATGGGGTGACCAGCTATTGTATTATGGGGTGCCTGCTAATAAATTAAAAAAGGAAAAGTAAGAAGTAGCCTGTTTTCCATGACAGGGAAGTGAATGAGTAAATAAAGCCCCAGACTGTACCCTTGTCTACATCCCCTGGGTCACAAGACCAAAAACAAGATAGTGGCTAACATTTGATCATTTTCTATGTCAAATTGCTTCTGTTACACATTTGAAGGGATAATTACATTATAAAAGAGGTAAATGTCAATGGATTACACTTCTTCTTACATCTGCAGGGGCTTGAATAACATTTCTGATCACTAATTTAACATTATACACCCACCAGCAGATAGCTGGGGTGCCTTACCCAACCACCCAAGATAAGGCCATGCTGGCCCATTGGGAGCCCTCCTATTGTATTATGCGGTACATACCAATAAATCAGGAAAGGAGAAGTAAGCTGTAGCCTGTTTTACATGATGGGGAAGAGAATGAGTAAATCAAGGCCCAGGCTGCACCCATAGCTACATCCCCTGGATCACATGACCAAAAACAATATGGCTACCTCTGTTTGGTCATTTTCTGTGTCAAACTGCTTCTGTTACACGTTTGTAGGGATAACTACATTATAAAAGTGGGAAATGTTAGTGGAGTAAGCCTTTTCTTAAATCTTCAGGGGCTTGGATGAAATTTCTGATCACTAATGTCACATTATAGACCCACCAGCAGATAGCTGGGGTGCCACACCCAAACACCCATGGTAGGGCCATGATGGTCCATGGGCTCCCACCTGTTGCATTATGGGGTACATCCCAATAAACTGAGAAAGGAAAAGTAAGAAGTAGCCTGTTTTATATGACAGGGAAGAGAATGAGTAAATCAAGTCCCAGATTGTACCCATAGATACATATCCTGGGTCACATGACCAAATCCAATATGACTGCCACTGTTAGGTCATTTTCTGTGTCAAACTGCTTGTGTTACACGCTAATTATGATAACTAGATCTCAAAAGTGGTAAATGTCAATGGATTACAGCTTTTCTTACAGTAGCAGGGGTTTGGATGAAATTTCTCATCACTAATTTCACATTACAGACCCACCTGCAGATAGCTAGGGTGCAGTATCCAACAACCCATGGTCTGCTCATGCTGGTCAATGGGGTGACAACCTATTGCATTATGGGGTGCATGCCAATAAATTCAAAAAGGAAAAGTAAGAAGTAGCCTGTTTAGCATGACAGGGAAGTGAACGAGTTAAGCAAGGCCCAGATTGTACCAATAACTACATCCCCTGTGTCACATGAACAAAAACAAGGTGGCTGGCACCATTCAGTCATTTTCTGTATCAGACTGTTTCTCTTACACATTTATTAGGATAACTAGATTATAAAAGAGGTAAATGTCAATGGATTACACCTTTTCTTATGGTAGCAGAGGCTTGGATGAAATTTCTGATACCTAATTTCACACTAAAGACCCACCTGCAGATAGCTGGGGAGCTATTCCCAACTACCCATGGTATGCCCAAGCTGGCTCTTGTGGTGTCCACCTATAGCATTATGTGTTTCATGCCAATAAATTCAAAAAGGAAAAGTAAGAAGTAGCCTGTTTTACATAACAAGGAAGTGAATGAGTAAATCAAGGCCCAGACAGTACCCATATCTACATCCCTTGGGTCACATGACCAAAAACAAGATGGCAGCTACCATGCAATCATTTTCTGCATCAAACTTCTTCTGTTACACATTTGTAGGGATAACTACATTATAAAAGTGGTAAATATCAATGGATTACACCTTTTCTTTCATTTGCAGGGGCTTGGATGAAATTTTTGATCACTAATTTTACATTATAGACTCACCAGCAGCTTGCTGGGGTGCCATTTACAATCACCCAAGGTAGGGCCATGGTGGTATATGGGGGCCCACCTATTGCATTATGGGGTACATCCCAATAAACTGAGAAAGGAAAAGGAAGAAGTAGCCTGTTTTACATGATGGGGAAGAAAATGAGTAAATCAAGTCCCAGTTTGTACCCATAGCTACATCCCCTGGGCCATATGACCAAAAATAAGATGGCTATTTCTGTTTGGTCATTTTCTGTGTCAAGCTACTTGTGTTACATGTTTATTGTGATAACTAGATGATAAGAGTGGTAAATGTCAATGGATTGCACCTTTTCTTATGACAGCAGTGGCTTGGATGTAATGTCTGATCCATAATTTCACATTACAGACCCACCTGCAGATACCTGGGGTGCCATAGCCAACCACCCATGGTATGCCTAGGCTGGCCAATGGGGTGTCCACCTATTGCATTATGGGGTGCATGCCAATAAAGTCAAAAATGAAAAGTAAGAAGTAGCCTGTTTTACATGACAGGGAAGGGAATGAGTACATCAAGGCCCGGATTGTACTCATATCTACATCCCCTTGGTCACTTGACTAAAAACAATATGGCTGAAACTGTTCAGTCATTGTCTGTGTCAAACTGCTTCTCTTATACATTTGTTGGAATAACTAGATTATAAAAGTTAAAAATGTCAATGGAGTAAACATTTGTTTTTACAGCAGCAGGGGCTTGGATGAAATTTACTATCACTAATTTCACATTAAAGACCCGCCTGCAGATAGCCGGGGTGGCATACCCAGCCACCCATGGTATGTCCGTACTGGCCCATGGGGTGTCCACCTGTTGCATTATGGAGTTCATGCCAATAAATTCAAAAAGAAACAGTAAGAAGTAGCCTGTTTTACATTACAGGAAAGGAAATGAGTAAATGAAAGCCCAGAATGTACCCTTATCTACATTCCCTGGGTCACAGGAACAACAACAAGATGGCTGACACCATTTAATCATTTTCTGTGTCAGACTGCTTCTCTTACAGGTTTATTGGGATAATTAGATTATCAAGTAGGTAAATGTCAAAGGAATACACCTTTTCATACAGCAGCTGGGGCTTGGATGAAATTTCTGATCACTAATTTCACATTACAGACCTACCTGCAGATATCTGGGTGCTATACCCAACCACCCAAGGAATGCCCATGCTCACCTATGCTGTGTCCACCTATTGCATTATGGGGTACATGCCAATTCATTCAGAAAGAAAAAGTAGGAAGTAGATGGTTTTACATGATAGGGAAGTGAATGAGTAAATAAAGGCCCAGAATGTACCCATATCTACATCCCCTGTGTCACATGACCAAAAACAAAATGGGTGCTACTGTTCAGTCCTTTTCTGAATCAGACTCATTCTGTTACACTTTTATTGTTATAACTAGATCATAAAAGTGGTAAATGACAATGTATTACACCTTTTTTTACAGCAGCAGGTTCTTGGATGAAATTTTGGATCATTAATTTCACATTACAAACCCACCTGCAGATAGCCAGTGTGCCACACTCAACCATCCATTCTGGTCCATGGGGTGTCCACCTACTTAACTATGGGGTACATGCAATACATTCATATAGGAAAAGTAATAAGTAGCCTGTTTTACATGACAAGGAAGTGAATGAGTAAATCAAGGCCCAGACAGTACCCATATCTATATCCCCTGTGTCAGATGACTTAAAACAAGATGGATGAGACAGTTTAGTCATTTTCTGTGTCAAAACTGTTTCTGTTACAGATTTATTGTGATAAGTAGATTATAAAAGTGGTATATGTTAATGGATTACACATTTTCTAACAACAGCAAGGGATTGGATGCAATTTCTGATCCCTAATTTCACATTACAGAGCCACCTGCAGATAACCAGGGTGCCATATCCAGCCACCCATGATACGTCCTTCCTGGCCCTTGGTGTGTCCACCTATTGCATTATGGGGTGCATGCCAATACATTCAGAAAGAAAAAGCAAGGAGTAGCCTGTTTTGCATGACAGGGAAGGGAATGAGTACATCAAGGCCCGGATTGTACTCATATCTACATCCCCTGGGTCACTTGACTAAAAACAAGATGGCTGACACTGTTCAGTCATTTTCTGTGTCAAACTGTTTCTCTTACACATTTATTGGTATAACTAGATTATAAAAGAGGTAAATGTCAATGGATTACACATTGTCTTACAGCACAGGGACTTGGATGACATTTGTCATCACTAATTTCACATTATAGATGCACTTGAAGATAGCCAGGGTGCCATACCCAACCACCTATGGTGTGCCCTTGCTGACCCATGGGGTGTCCACTTATTGCATTATGGGGCACATGTCAATAAATCCATAATGGACAGGTATGAAGTAGCCTGTTTTACATGACAGGGAAGAAAATGAATAAATCAAGACCCAGACTGTACCCGTATCTACATCCCCTGGGTCATATTACCAAAAACATTGTTTGGTCATTTTCTGTCAAACTACTTCTGTTACCTGTTTGTTGGGATAACTAGATTATAAAAGTGGTAAATGTCAATGGATTATACCTTTTCTTACAGCTGCAGGGGCTTGGATGAAATTTCTGATAATTAATTTCACATTACAGACCACCTGCATATAGTCGGGGTGCCATACCCAACCACCCATGGTAAGCCCATGCTGGCCCATGGGTTGTCCACCTATTGCATTGTGGCGTACATCAATAAATCCATAAAGGACAACTAAGATGTAGCCTGTTTTACACGACAGGGAAGAAAATCAGTAAATCAAGGCCCAGATGGTATCTATGTCTACATCCCCTGGGTCACTTGACCAAAAACTAGATGTCTGCTACTGTTTAGTCATTTTCTGCATCAAACTTATTCTATGACGTATTTATTGGGATAACTAGATTATAAAAGTGGTAAATATTAATGGATTACACCCTTTCTTAGAGCAGCAGGGACTTGGATGAAATTTCTGATCACTAATTTCACATTACAGACCCACCTGCAGATAACTGGGGTGTCATACCCAGCCAACTATGGTATGCCCATGCTGGTGCATTGGGTGACCACCTATAGCATTACAGGGTATATGTTAATAAATTCATAAAAGGCAACTAAGAAGTAGCCTGTTTTACATGACAGGGAAGTGAATGAGTAAATCAAGGCCCACACTGTACACATACTCTGATTCACCCCCCTTTTGTTGGGTTCATCCATGCATTTCATCTACCACAGTGTCTCCAGTGCTGTTCCTATGGGTGTCTTTGGCTATACTTCCACCTGTACATGGATCCACACCTGGCAGGTGTGCTGGTTTGTTGGCTGTCATTTTGCATCCCACAGGTGTTCAACTGCACATCACATGTGCCTGTCAGCTCATGTCATAGCCATTCTTATCCATTGTTGTTAGGATAGTCCCTGTCATTCAGGTTAATGCCCTGCTGCTTTGCTCACTAGGGCATCCACTATCTCTGACCTGTCCATTGTTGGGTCCATGTGGACATCACTGCCTTTCATTTCCTGTGTTCTGTGCAGTCGAACATTTTGTGTGCTATCACCTGCCCCATGCCATTGTTTCCTAAGTCCTACCCCATGTGCTGGGCTGCTGTGGCTGTCAGCACTGCTCCTTTACTCTATTCAGGGCTATGTTCTATGCTGGGCAGGCATTGCACTGTGCTCTGAGCTATGCTTTGCACACTTATATTTGCACCAAATATTCAGATGTGTTTGCAAGGTGGAGTGAACTATGCCTTTGAACATTGCATGCATGAGGCTATGGGCTAGCACAATCAGCCAGACAGTGCAAACTTTGCCCATGGGCAATATTTTGAATATTGGGCCCCAGATGTTTTATGAGTGAAACAAGTGAAATCAAACACGGAGCATGGCTAATTAATTATAAAAAATACCGCAGAGTTTAACAAAACAATGCTATTGCAATCATACTTTTTTTATAAAACAGGAACCAGAAACTTGATTTTTGTTTTAGAAACAGATAACAGAAACTTGATCCAGAATAGAAAGGTGTTCACTCATGTTGGTATGTTGATGCGTATCATTTTTAATGACAGTTTCTTACAGTATTGCTTTATGTCACTTGTTCAGGGTCCCAAAGTATGCAAAGAAAGCTACAGGAATCAAATTCAGTTCTGCTATATACTGAGCTCATTCACAACACATCTCTCTAACCTCTAGACTATAACTACTAGCCCAAAATTCTAACTGAAGTGGAACACTTAGTGTATGGGTCAGCTATAGTAAGGTCTCAGTAGGGAGATGGCCAGTAAAATTTAGTCCCTGTTGAAGAGATTGCTTGTACAGCCCCACTCCCTGAAAGATTACCATACTTATGATGCTTTGTAGTTGTTTCTCCTATAGAATACACACATGTGCATGTGAGTCTGTAGAGGCCTGGGTTCAGTTCCCTGTAGGCCACATTAGTTCTCGCTCTTTACAGTGTGTGCTTTAAATTCTGTAGGAGTGGCTAATATTGCACCTAAAAAAACATTTCATTGTCATCTTAATTATTCCTATTTTCAGGATCTGCAATATCAGAGAAAGGAAGTGTGTCCCAGAACCCACGGTCCAACCTTGTGAACCTGTCACTCAGTGGTTAGAGCACTGGGATAGTATTCTGGACCCCAGGGTTTAATTCCCAGTAGGTACATTTTTTTTTTCTTTTTCACTACAATTTGTGATTTAAATTGATTAATAGTGACTAATACAGCACCCAAAAAAAATTTACTTTTCTTCTTGATTATTTCTAGTAGCAGGATATGCAGTACCAGAGAAAGGATGTGTGTCCCGGAATCCCTGGCCCAAGCATTTGAGCCTGTAGCTCAGTGGTTAGAGCACTGGAACAGTACTCAGGGTCCTTGGTTTCAATTCCTATTAGGTCACATGATTTCACTCTAACCATATTGTGTGCTTTACTTGCTTTGCAGTGGCTAATACTGCACCAAAAAATGTTTATCGTCTTAGTTGCAAAAAACAAACAGCAGAAATTATCTGTATTCTCTTATTGTTTGTGCATTCTTTTTACTGCCTTTTTCATAACTGCCTTTTCTCTTATACATGCCATGCCAGCTATAATGGGTCTGTAATCAACAAGCACGGGAGGTGTATACTAAGTGGATACCATATTAAATGCTTCCTTTGTTGCTAGTAGTGGTTATATAAGCTGATCGGTTGATGCTGTCCATTTTGGCTGATTAAACAAAATAACTCTCAGCATGACCCTTATGATTCAAAAGAATCAGAAGAGGCATGGGAGAGATTGAAGTAATAAGGCAAAGAGAGAAGGGTAGCTTAGCACCTCAGTATTAGAGATGGGCGAACTGGCCACAATTTAGTCCATGAAGTGATTTGCTGAGTGAAGGCGAATTTGCGGAGTGCTCCACAACACGAAGTGAAGTACTTCGCATTATAATGGGTAATGAGAAGTCCATTGAAAACAATGACTTCACATTACTCCACCGTCCCAAACCACTACTCCACCAATTCTTAAAGCGAAGTACATTGAAAACAATGTACTTTGCCTCACTTTGCCTTGTTTTTAAGCTCCAGAGGTGAATTTTGCAATGATTCATGGGATTTCAGGTCACATGGACTCTAGATTGTTTTGCACAGCCTCAGTTCAGGGTATTGTGTGTGTAGGATGCTATAGGAGACAGTCTGCTCTGAGAGCTCTCTGTGATTCAGACTTTCTAAAAGCTGCTAAAAAAGCCTTTTTTAGTCTTTTTTTTTGCAGAAACTTTAGTTCATCGATTCTAGGAAACCCTCCTGTGCTTATATCATCGAGCGTTTATTGTTTGTGTGTGGATTTTGAATGTTAATGTACAACATTCAGTCTGTGTACTGAGAGACAGTAGAAGTGTGTTTTGGGGAAGGGGTGTATCTGTGGTGTAGGTAGATTAACTTGGAGAAAAAGACAGTTCTTTCTGTTTTGGTGATTTTTTTTATAACAGTGTTAATATACACACAGTAATATTTTCAATAATTCTTGCCATTTTTTGTTGATCGTTGTGGTGCATCAATGCATAATTTTAGTTTGTTTAAAATATGTGGTTACATTACTGAAGTTTTCAATTTGCTACACATTACTTGGTGTGTGTGTGTGTGTGTGTGTGTGTGTGTGTGAGTATGTTTGTGACACGTGTCATCAAATCAGACACCTTTTATTGTGCCCCACAGTAATTTCAGCAACTTGAACCTGCTTTCCACTATAGCTGTGTGATTTTTTTACTTCTTTTGGTATCTTTACTAGTACTAATACTAGTGACTGTTACTGCAGTTGTGCAGTACACTGCCCCCCGCCCACCCCAACCAGGAAAGGTTATTCTTTTCCAGATTTGAATTTCTGATGGTGAGCACTGGTTAGGTGTTGTGCCTTTGTGTCTGTATCTCTTCAGTGCGCAGAACAATCTTAATCTGTCTGTGCATTTGCATCTCTTTTGGGCCCAATCTCCATCTGTAACTTAAGTCACAGTTGTTTCTTTGGCTTCCCTTCAGAGTACTGAACAGGTGTGGTGCATAATTCTGCATGAACATTGTACTCATTAACATACATTTTTAAGTCAGGACCATCATCAAGAGTCACTTGTGATACAAATCACATTCTTCATCATCATGGTCACAAATGCAGTCACAAATCACTATTCACAATCACGTCATGAATCACAACATTAATTTTTTCACTAGTTACTTGGATGTATTGTAAGCCTGTTTTGTACTATCTCTCCAGGTTTCACCACCCCACCATTGTACTCATTAATACATGTTTTTAAGTTGGGGTTCCTGGGAGTTTTGTGCTGCAGCTCATCAGGGAAGTACAGCCAAAGGCATTTGCGTTCCTTCCTGTACAGCTTGTGAGTTACAATAATATAAGTAGTGGTGGGCTAAGTGGCTCCAATTTGCTACATGAAGTGATTCATGGAGTGACGTGGAACCCGCAGAGTACTCCACAATGTGAAGTGGAGTACTTTGCTTCACAATGAGGAACGCAAACTCCATTGAAACCAATGACTTTGCATTATTCCGCATTCCCCAAACCACTTCTCCACCAATTCTAAGGTGAGATACATTGAAATCAATGTAATTCACCTCACTTCTCCTTGTAATTGAGCTCTAAATGAAATTCTGCAGTGATTCATGGGATTGCAGGTCACATGGGCTCTAGATTGTTCTGCACAGCGTCAGTTCTGGCCTGGGTAGTATGTGTGTAGTGGTAGCTTGAGACAGTTTGCTTTCAGAGCTCTGCAATTCAAAACCTCTAAAAGCTGTTTAAAGTATCTTTTTGAGGTTTTTTTTTTGCTCAAAGTTTACTACTTTGATTGTAGGAAACCCTTCTGTGCTCATATCATTGAGTGATTATTGTTGTGTGTGGATTTTGAACGTTAATTTAGAACAGTCAGTCTGTGTACTTTGAAGAGTGCTTTGGGGGAAGGGTGTATTTGTGGTGTAAGTACATTAACTGGGGAAAAAATGCAGTCTTTCTGTTTTGGTTGTATTTTTCTTGTATAACTGTGTTAATGTACACACAGTAATATTTTCGGTAATTCTTGACTTTTTTTGCTGATTGTTGTGATGCAGCAGTGTATAATTTGTCTGTTTAAAACATTTGGTTATATTACTAAAGGTTTTCAATTTGCTACAAATTACTTGGTGTGTGTGTGTGTGTGTGAGTGTGTGTGTGATGCGTGCCATTAAATCAGACACCTTTTATTGTGCCATAGAGTAATTGCAGCAGTGTGAACCTGCTATCCACTGCACCTGCATGAATTTTTTATACTGCTTTGTGGTATCTCTACTGGTAGTGGGCTGTTACTGCCGTGCACTAATCCCTCAACTGGCAGAATGTATTCCTTTCCAGATTTGGATTTGTGACTTGTGTGCACTAGTTAGGTGTTGTTATGCCTTTTCGGATGCATCCTTGAGTGCGCAGCACAATCTTAATCTGTCTGTGCATTTGCAGTACACCATTAATTCTGGGAGACTGCATTTCTTGTTACGCTCTCATTTCACTT
The DNA here is from genome assembly GCA_016271365.2 of Neoceratodus forsteri. NCBI lineage: Eukaryota > Metazoa > Chordata > Ceratodontiformes > Ceratodontidae > Neoceratodus > Neoceratodus forsteri. The sequence goes on from CM057458.1 coordinate 1,307,681,368, forward strand.
CATCAGCACTGGGGAATTTTCTGGACACAAGACAGTAGCATTTCATCAGCACTGGGGAATTTTCTGGACACAAGACAGTAGCATTTTGGGGATGCACATTAATTCTCGTGACTCTGTGTGTGACCACTGCATGCATGACTGTGTGTGCTGTTAATTCTGGGAGACTTTGCATGTCTTGTTATGCTCTCATTTCACTTTGTCAGAACTGGGGAATTTTCTGGACACAAGACAGTAGCATTTCACCAGCACTGGGGAATTTTCTGGACACAAAACAGTAGCATTTTGGGGATGCACATTAATTCTGGTGACTCTGTGTGTGACCACTGCATGCATGACTAAGTGTGCTATTAATTCTGGGAGACTTTGCATGTCTTGTTATGCTCTCATTTCACTTCGCCAGCACTGGGGAGTTTTCTGGACACAAGACAGTAGCACTTTGGGGATGCACATTAATTCTGGTGACTGTAAGGGTGGGGCACTGCCAATATTGTTGTTACTCTACCTTACTCCGCGTTTAAAGTGGAATGATAATGCAAAGTAATAATAACAATTCGAAATGAGCCTTTCCTATGGGGCACTCGGCGTAGCAAAGTGCCAACGTGTAGTGGCCACTTCTTGTTCACTTCGCAGGCGGATTTTAAATTCACTGCATCTCCACTCAGTATGGTTGGTTGTTAAGTCAAACACTTGCAGTGTGTGTAACCTGTGGAATAGTATACAATTGATATAGTGGTTTCAAGGCAGACAATAGCGTCAGGAGAATGATTATCAGTGACTGCTAATCAAAAAAATGTTGATTAGCAATGACTTGGAATTGAGAAGCAATTAACATTTTTTTTTTCAAATTGAGCATATTGATATAAATGTTTCCTTACCTCAGTTTCCAAAACTGACACAACAAGACACAACTATCTTACACATTTATTAACTGGGCCTGTAAAGTTTCAAAAAATCCCAGTTCCTAAGCCATCAACTTTTTTTAGCCCTTATCTTGAGGCCGGATGATTTTCAGCTTTACACAGTTTTTTTCCATGGTACCGTAAGCATATAATTTGTCTGGGCATCACGGCTGGCTTTTCCTTAATAGGGCAGCGGAGATCACAGTTGTTTAACATACCCTCTCAGCTGGGTACACAGATCAGTGCAAAACTTTTGGCTGCATTTTTCAGTGTCGCACCATGCACTGCTCTATCCACCACAGAATTTGCTACCCACCCACCTCTGCATTTCTGTGCTGTTATGTGTTCTACTGCCTGAGCATGTCCGAGACCTGTGACTGTCACTTTGAAGTCAGGAACAGAAAATGGAACTAGTCAATGGTTGTGCCTAACAAGAAATGGGACAGAAATGCTAATGCTCTTCCTGCCACTACTAAGTGAGAAAAAGGAAAAAAAAAAAAGAAAAACTTTAGTCTACACACTGATTAGCAATTGCTGATAATCAAATCTAAAATTGATTAGCAAATGGCTTTTTTGGGGATGCAGATTTTGATACAAACCTGCTTATTTTATGCCTTTTGCTTTTCATATACTGTATCTTAAAGTGCTCTTGACAAGCAATTTATTGACATAGGCTAACTTAGCTGAGGTGACTGTCTAATTTCCTGTGGGGCACGTCTTCTGCTTGGAACAACTTCAAGGTGTCCAATTGGCTGGAAACATAGGATGGTGGCTGTGCTGATCAAGACCAAAGGTGTGTTACTCCCTATACCTCCACTATGCACTGTGCATGTGTATAAGAGGTTCTTAAGTAAGGTATAGCACACTGGTATCAAAATGAGTAGTAGTAGTAGTACAATAAAGGATGGCGGTAAAAGACAGTTTTGGAGGAATGTCTAAAGATATCAGGGGGTGACCCTCCAATGCTAAATTAATGAATGGGGAACACTGAGCATGCCACCACTTAGTATCATTGGTAATTGTGCTCAACCCAACAAACATTGCTTTGTTTTTGTTACTGAATCATTCATACCAGTTTGTTCGCTCTAAACCAGTTTTTCATTGCAGTGAATTCATCCCCTAGTGTTTATTTTTGCAGATAATATTGGTGCCAGTCTTATGAAACAAAGTGAAATCAGCATACACTAGAACATTTTCACTCCCACAGTATCTAGCCATTAACAAACATATAGTCCTATGCACTAAATATGCATGGTCCACACATTGCTTTCATACAGTGGTCCAAGATGGTATGCCGCTCTGCTTACACAGGTGAGCCAGCAGCATGCATTAAGCATAGATACAGTGGTGTCCCCAAGGATAAAACACACTTTTACTGCATGCTGCAGTATGCTGGAGACCTACTGAAAATGTAATTTCAATGGCAATTAGTCCCGTTTGTCATGCAGGAAACTGTGGCATTCACTTCATCCTGGCAGTGTCACATTTTTTGTGAATGACAAAGGAGACTAATTGCTATTGAAGTTACATTGCTTTATTCAATAGGTCTTCTGCCGTATTCTGCAGAGTGCTGCAAAATGCTGCAGAATTATGTTTCATCCTGGGGGATGCCACTGTATGTCATTACACCAGCATGGAGCTCTGCAATGGGGAGTAACTGGAGGTGTGGTATGGCCAGGCACCAGATGTCCAGGCGGTCACTCAGGAGATCCTGGGATTTGGTTGACAAGGAAGTGTATGCTAGATCCCCTTCATGATGGCTACTAGGTTGTTTTCTTCACCAGGCCACCATGTCATAGTGCAAGAGATTAACAGAGATGGGTAGGTATGGGCACATGCCACCCTGTTAGGGCTGTCCACTCTGGAGGTGTGCAGATGGCAGTGGCTGAGGAGCAACATACCATTGATGTCTTTAAAGCTGTAGTACACACTCTTCACTGCCTCACTCCACCACACATGGATGACTTCATGCATTCTGCATTGTGCAGGCACTCCCCGCACCATAACCACATCTGGTACATGCTCAGTGCTGTGCATGTTTTGAACCTTTGACCTGCACATATGGGCACATAGGCATAGTGCATAGGCCCAGTGAAAACAGTGAAGGAGGTCATTATGGAAAGTTTAGAAGACATTGGGAGCAGAATGGATCCCAGAAGGGCATCAGCTCAGATGGGGAGGGGAGAGAATAGGGCGTTCGCAACCTGAACCATCTGGTGCAAGTCAGCAAGGTAGGAGCTAATCGAGCTACCAACAAGGTCCAACTGTCCAGTTTCTCAAAGCTTATTCAAGTTATGCTTTCTCCCCCAGGGCATGGAACACTGGAATGACATGGTATAGGGAGTAGAGAGTCGGGCTGCCTAAGGGGGGAAAAGTATGAACAGTGCATTGGAGGACTAGGTCCAGATCTGTCCTTGCTCCAGAGTTCTGCATCACTTTTATGACTCCCTGTATGATTTCCTTGACCCTGAGGAGGTTGATAGTGTATGTCCAACTATGAAGACAAGATTGTAAGGGTTACCATTGTGAAGTGGGTCAGAGGACCTGCACATGTGTATTGTTGGAGTAGGACTTGGTACAGCCCTTGGTACAGATTGTAGTGCAATCTCAGTGGGGGTTAAAATAAGCAAGAGAATGCCCATCCACAGTGACACAAATGAAGGCTCCAATTTTTTTTGAGCTTCCCCTACTCCCCAACCTCCCACTCCTTCTTGCTGCTCAACATCCCTGTCTGCCCACCAGTCTCCCTCTTCCCTGCTGCTTCCTGCCACCTAGATCCCCAAGGCTGTCCCAACATCTTCAGAGGGTCTGTCTTATCCCTGCCAGGGGCTAACCTTCCCTGTGGGGAAAGGTGGGGAGTAGTGTACCTGGGGTCTTCTGAGGTATGCATGCTGGGGGATGCAACAGCGGTGCACTTGGGGATACTGTGGCATGGGGGGACTAGGCAGCCTTCAACTGGTAGACCAAGAAGAATGATGTTTTCATTCCATTTCTGGGCTCCTCCCCACTCCCCTTTGGCTTGCATTGTGGTGACTGGTGGCTGAGTAATCTGACATGGTCACCTGTCCAACAAGGCTCCACATGCCACCAGTTGTCACTCCTTCAGCTGTACTCTGTAGCACCCTTCCCCAAATGAAGAGCAGCTGCATGGATGCTCTTTTACTCATCATGTTTTCCACCACTCCTGATGTCCCTGGCTCTGGGCTGGAGCTTGGATCATCTAGATGCCAAGTGGGTGCCCCGCCACTCAGCATCACAGAGCAGGCCATTGTTTTTCTTTTCTTTTTTGTTAACCAAACCTGAAAGTACAGGCACTGATATTTCCTGGGGGTTATAGTACCTTTATGAGTAGTCCCAGGATCACTTTGAAATCTGCTTTTGGCCTCTCATCACAAGTGAGAGAGAGAGAGAGACAGAGTGAGATCATGTTTTGTTGTCAACAGTTTCAGTAACTGTGCATAGAAAGTTTGTGCAGTTAAAGTGCAATCCAAAACAAAATAATGATTATTTCCCCTGATAGTTATATATCTGTCCTTTAGGTATTTACAGTATCTAGTCATTAGCTCTGTCTTTGGGTTTAATGATGGTATATTAGTCTTGCCTGGTGTTTCAGTCTCTATAAATACTAGTCACTGGACTCCGTTCATTCTCCTTTGAGTTTGGTCAGGCAGCGCTTAACACTTTCATTTGAGGAGGTGTCAACACGGATATTGAAATTTACTCCTGGTAAGGTGGTATACCATAGTGAATTTTCAGTTATGGTGTTTGTATTTTTAAAGTACCTGAAGCAAATCATTTATAAATACAGTATGCTATTATCTGTAACTGATTTGCAGGGTGGAAATAATCAGAAAATGAAGCTACAAAATTAAAGCTCACTGTGAAAATGGAAATGCAAAAAATGCAGAATGCTGCGTCCTGAATGTGCTTTGGCCCACTGATTAAATGTATTGCAATAGTATTGTTTGCTTTAAAATGATTAAGAATAACTGATATACCATGATTGTTGGTTTTCAGGACTTTAAAGAAATTACTTACATTTTTAGTGATAGCCCAATTGAGTAACAACAGCGCAGTACTCTGTGATGCAGAATGCCTTGGTCTGATCAAACACAGGAACATAGGAATGGGAGGTGGAAGCAAGCTGTTGTCCATTGAGTCCATCCCCTTCAGCAATGCACTTCAGTTCTGCATCCGTACCTCCCTCCATTACAGCACAGTATCTATCTTATTCTGCTTTAAATGAATTCATGGATTCTGAGCCTTCAACTTCTTCCTAAGGCTTGGAGAGCATCACTGAAGTGGCAGTGTCTGTTTCTTTTTCAGTGCAGAGATTGTTTTCTGTTGCAACACTGGCCAATTCGTGACAGCATGTACAGTACATAATACTGCAGAGCTATGCCAACATTTGATTTAGGAGTCTGGGTGACATGCAGCATGAAGGTGAGGTAGGAAATGGATAACAAAAACAAGGAAATGTGCACAGGATAAGGGGAAAGGCAGCTGGGGTCTCCTGATGATGAGTAACTTCCATGAGTTCCCCCACACTGAGTTAGATGTGTTTCAGGAGGTGTGAGGCAAAGCTAGGTGGCAAATTCTGTCCTGCTGCTCATGTACCATTACAAATAGAATTAAACATGTCCACTCTTGTCTAGTCATAACACATGGAGCCTGAAACAGAATGTTCTTTAGAATTGTTTGATTCAAGCAAAGCAACTTGATTAAATTAACACTACAATTTCCATTAAACAGTCATACCAGTGAGTAGGTTTTGCATTTTTTAAGCTGGCAATGTATTGACTAGTCACATTGTGTTATTTTTCAACACAAACAGCTTAAGAAAAACTTTTTTAAAATGTGTTTGATGCTCCAGTGTGATGCATCAGCAGTTCCATCCTGGTGAAATGCAAAACTGAGTCTTAGGTCTTAGGCTGCAGTTTTTGCAATGATTTATTTAGAATGCAGAAAGCATTTGCAATTCTTAGAGAAATGCAGAAGCAACTCATTAGCATTACAGATTATTGTAAATTTTAATGTAGTTCAAGATATTCCTGTATTTTTAGGAACTGGTTTAAGACAACTATTCAGAGATTTAAAAAAAATAATGTGGTTTTACATAATGATGCAGTTCAGAATTCTAATGGCAGTTTATGTAAAATAACAATAACCGCCAATAGAATTCTGACCTGCGTCAAGCGCTCATTTGTAAATAGTAGTGAAGCATGTATCATGTTGCTATATAGGCCATGTATCAGACCTTTCTTAGACACTGGGTCTCCCTTTTGGTGCCCTTATCTGAGACAAGATAATAATCTAGCTGAGCGGGTCCAACATAAAGTCACAAAAATGATACCAAATTAAAAAAAAAACTTAGCTATAGGGAAATACTAATTGCAAGAGGGTTGGTAAGTTTAACAGAAAGGAGAAACAGGGGCAATCTTCGGCTGCTCTGTAAAATCTTACAAGACCCAGAGCTACATGTACAGTGCTCTTTCAGATATAACCAATGCACTCCTTTTCTTAGTTCTCACAACAAGCAATTAATAATACCCAGGGCATCCACTAATAAAAGAGATGGTTATTTCACAGTGAGAGTCACTAAGGCATGGAACAAAGTCCACCAGTGGGTCATAGATTCAGATAACTTCCATATCTTTAAATGGAGATTAGACAAACATTTCTGCTGGTTTCCAAACAAGGGATGATTCACCCACTCTGTGTGGGAGAAATTCTAGATGGGCAATTGCCTGCTTATGTCTATACCCAACTGAGTAAACAGAGTAATAATGCATTTCCTATGCATTGTCTCGCAAAACTCTTTATAAGCCATAGCTATTTATTACTGTATTCAGAAACATAGAAACTAACAGCAAATAAAGGCCTAGCAGTCAACCTAGACTACCCGACACCAGTCTATTCACTTTAAAATAGTACCAGTCAATTAAGACCTGTGCAGCCTTATCAATTTAAAATGATTGCCCCACCAGATAGCTCCATGAGAGGCAGCATCTTGGTTTCATTGAGGTCCTACGGAAACAGAACACAGATGGTATGCAAAGAGCTGTCAACACATGAGGCAAATCAACAAACAATACATGGAGGTTAAGCAAAAAGTGAAAGCTGTTCGGTAAGGTGACTTTTAGGGGTCTGACATAGGGAGTAGATAGTAATGCTGCTAGGATTCAAACCTGGCTCTTCTGGTTCACAGCTCTGCAGCCTAATCACTAGGCTACACTGCCACATGTTTTTGATGCATTATCACCTTCATGAAAAGCCCACAGTTCTGCTTCTCAATAAGGAAATCATATATGCAATGCTAGGATAGCTTTTGGTGTGAGATTACCAGTTAAAGAGTTTTGTTTGCTGTGCAGTTCTCAATAACCTGTCAAAGCAACAAGTTTGTTTGTGTTGTTTTTTTAAAGATGGCTCTAGAGATGGGTGAAGCACCAGAACCTTTCTGTGTAAATTTATTTTGAAGTTCTGGTACTTTACAAAGTACTTCACCACTATGCTTAGTACAGAAGCAAAGTCATTTTTCACCATGCAGAGCGGCAACATAAAATAGAAACATAGAAATTGTCAGCAGAAAAGGATCTTTTGGTCCACCCCATCTTCCCTAAGATCCTTACCTACTCTGCTATTCCCTCTTCACACCAAGCCCTGTTATTTATTTATTAATTTATTTAGTTTTTGTTGACCAGGTAAGTGCACTAGCCAAAAAATGGCTATTTTCAAGCATGACCCAGGAGAGTACAAGGGATTACATGCAAGAAACATTTCAGAAGTGCATTACAATAATACATACCGCTTAGTTTATAACCATTTAAACAAGGATACAACAGAAGATCAATAACAGAAACAACAGCGAGCTGTACATGCAAACTATAACAAAAGCATATACTACATAATATAGGAGATACAGCCAACAAACACATATTAGAATGGGTCGCAGCATCAGCAATCAAAGTGCATGTGCATGTGTCAATACATATAGGATACGACTTAGCTCAGTGCAACACCTAAGAATTTCAAAAGAGGAAATAGCAGGAGGAGGGCAACTGTGAAATAAAGTAGAGTAAAAGGTGGGATTATTGAGGATAAGTATATGAGATGGGGTGGATGGAGGCTAAGGCAAAGTCAAAAAGAGGACAAGGGCAGGGGTAGGATAAGAGGAAAGTGGAGAAGGGAAGGGGGTGAGAGGGTAGTTATAAGAAGCAGGAGACTTTTGAGAATTATGGATATCAGGGCAATGGTATGGTGGACCCCCAGACAAGTCAAGTTGGGTCAAAGCAAGTACAGGGTTCAGCCATTGATAGGTATCATTCGACCTCACTTTTGAAGTGACAGTGAGATGCAGATAGCCTTAGATCTAAGGGAAGAACATTCCAAAGCAGAGGAGCAGCATATTTAAAAGCCCCAGTGCCTTTAGAGTTATGATACCTAGGTACCCTTAGTAATGATTTTTCATCTGATCACAGTCCACAGGAGGAGGGGAGAGGGAATTAGCAGTGTCACAAGTGAGGTAGGGGTTTGAAGCCTGATAATGGAGTCAGGCAGAAAGCCAAGATATTATTGTCTGGATACAGAGGGAGAGAGCCAACCAAGGTCCCTATAGAGTTGACAGGAATGCTTAAGTCGAGGGGACGATGATGCATAGCGACAGACATCATTGTAAATGATGTCCCATTTCTGAAGTGATGATTTTTGGGCAGTCGCAAGGACAGGGGCACAATATATTAGGGTGGGGGGCAGGATTCCCCCTGGCAATGGCCAGCTTAGCAGATGGTGTTAGGCTGTAGCTAGTTTTGTAGGCAACACCCAGCCTACTATTAACTGTTTTGCAGGTTGACTGAACGTGGAGACTGAGATCAAGTGATTGGTCAAGCATGACACCAAGATAATTAAAGGACGTGACAGACTCTAGTTTAGTCCCCTCAAGGCCATAGACCATCAGGGGTGATCAACATGCCTTTAGTTTAGGGGCAGAACCTAGGAGCATAGTTTTTGGTTTTTTTGGCATTTCGAACCAAATTATGGTTGAGCAGCCAGTTTTGAATGTTCCTGAAATCAGTGGAAAGTGATAGGTTGAGGCGATCAACATTTGCAGCACTGGTGTAGATGACAAGCTCATCAGCATAGAGAAGAGATGAACAGGTTGTAATGGCATCTGGAATATTGTTGATAAAGAATGAAAATAAAAGTGGCCCCAGAATGGACCCCTGGGGAACACTAATGTTGATTGTAGTACTGATAGATATTGTGAAGTTTAATTTCACTGTTTCAGGTTCCAATGTGTCTATTCCATGGATGTTTGAAACCTGTTACCATTTCAGTACCCACCACTTCTGCTGGGAGGAGTTTTAAATTTGTCAAAAACATTAATGCATTCCCCCCACCTAAATATTATTCACCCTGTCTTACACATGGATTGCGTATTTATAGTAATTTTGCAAACTGTCTTTCATTCAATGGCTAACTGAGTTGGAGAAAGGAGGGCAGTGCCCATTGTCGATGAAAGGATTTTAAATGGGTTCCTTGGGAGACAGAGTGTGGGATGGGGTGCATGAGAGTAGTGAAAAGGGAAATACTTTTTGTGGGGGGAAGGAGGGTGAGATGGATGCCTCAAGGGTTGGGGGAAGGGAAATGAACAATTGGTGCATTTTTTTTTGTTTAAACACTATACACATATACTTTTACAGTGGCTGGGGAAGGAGGAAGCACACCCTCCTTGAAGATATTTGCAATGCTCTCTCTTCCATATCATTGAAATCCCTCCTCTTAGACTTCACTACTCACTCTTGCAGTTGTCATATGCCCATGGCTAATGTAACTGCTCTTCCCTCCATACACTCGCTCCCCCTACTGCCCAGGATTATTTCTCCACTTTTCCTTTTAACAAGTTCCCTGCTGTACTCAAAATCCCCCTTTCCTCCCTCATTTTGCTGTCACTTGTACTTTGCAGAACTGTTGCTATTGGTCTGTGATTGCTATGCTATGATTTGCACTACTTACTTTGTGTATCTACTGTGTACTTTTTATAATTATCATTAATGTTACTTTCTAATTATAAAATTACTGATGTAACATATCACAGCCCTCTTCAAACCCCCTTCCTCCAGAACCATAGAAAGATACATAGAAACTTAGAAGCTGTCAACAGAAAAGAATCTCCTGGCCCTCCTAGTCTGCCCTAAAATCCCTGTCTTTTCTTTTACCATAGACACTGTTTGATCTTCAGCCACTTCCCACATCCCAGTCCTGTTAGTAAAGTCCCCTTGTGTCTATCCTATGTATTTTTGATACCTGTTACCACTTCAGCACCTGTCACCTCTGCTGGGAGGTTCTTCCAGGCATCCACCACCCTTTCTGTGAAGAAATATTTCCTCACATCCCCTCTAAGTCTCCCCACTTACAGCTTCATATCATGCCCATTTGTCCTTGAGCATCTTTTTCTGCACAGTATGTTACCCTCCTGTACCTTATTGATACCCCTGAGGTATTTGAATGTCTCTGTCATGTGTCCACTTTCTCTCCTTTCCTCCAGTGAGTATATATTTCATTACCTAAGTCTTTCCTCATAGGGTTTCTGATGCAGGAGATGCATCATTTTGGTTGCCCTTCTCTGTATTGCCTCCTCCCAATCTATGTACTCCCTGAGGTGGGACCTCCAGAAGCGGACAAATACTCCAGGTGTCACCTCACCATTGATTTATATGGGGGTGACACTACCTCCCTTTTTCTGCTGGTAATTCCCCTCCCTATGCACCGCAGCATCCTTTCAGCCTTTCCCACTACCTTATTGCATTGCTTTCTTACATTCAGTTCATCAGATCTGATGATCCCCAGATCCCTTTCCTGTTGTGCGGTTGTTAACACACTCCCAACTGATACGTTGCCCTTGGATTTCTCTGCCCCGTATGTGTAATTTAACTTTTTTTGGTGTTGCAGCTCAGTTGCTAAACCCTCTGACCTGTCTTCCAACTTTTTTAGATCTTCCTTCATTTTTTCTACCCTCACTGATGTATCCATTCTGTTGCAGATTTTAGCTTCATCTGCAAACAAGTATAACTTTCCTTCCAGCCCCTCTGCTATGTTGCTAATAAAGACACTGAAGAGGACTGGTCACAGTACTGATGCCTGTATCACCTCTACTGGTTACCTTACCCTCCGCTAAGTGAATTCCATTTACCACCACTCTCTGAGTTCTGTTGCTTAGCCAACTTCATATCCATTTTACTGTCTTTGGAGCCACTCCTTGGCTGCCTAGCTTGTTTACCAGTCTTCTGTGTAGAACAATGTTGAAGGCATTACTGAAATCCAGGTAGGCCACATCCACTGTTTCTCCCTGATCCACTTCCCTGGTAATGCAATCAAAACATTCTATCAGGTTTTCAGGTTTCATTGACAAGATCTTCCCCCTGTGAACCCAGGCTGCCTCAGGTACTACAATCCATTGATGTTTAGGTATTCCCCAGTCCTTTCTTTAAGTAATTTTTCCATAGTGCAAGAAAGCAGCAGCAAAGGCAAACAAGACACTGGGATGCATATCTAAGGGAATTAGTAGTAGGAGAGAGGAGTTTATATTGCCCTTGTATAGGTCACTGATAAGGCTGTATCTAGAGTATGGAGTTCAGTACAGGTGCCCACACCACAAAAATGAATTTAACCTGCTGGAAAAGGTCCAGAGGAGGGTTACAAAAATGATAGCTGGTCAGCAGGGTAAGGCATATGAGGAGAGGTGGAGGGCACTGAACATGTATTCCCTGGATAACAGGAGAGAGAGAGAGAGAGAGAGGGGACATGATTGGGACCTTCAAGTACTTGACAAGAATGAATAAGGTTGATAAGGAGAGTCTCTTTAAGCTGAGTGGCAACAATAACCCAAGAGGGCACAGTCTTAAGCTGGAGAGTCGGAAGTTTAGGAGGGCAGTCAGGAAACACCTTTTCACAGAGAGGATGGTAGACACTTGGAATGAGCTGCCAGAAGTGGTAATCTCATTGAAGACAATAGGAAGCTTTAAGAGAGGCTAGAACAGGCATGGGGGAAGGTAAGGGTCATGGGTAAGGAGGATGGGAGGTGTGGGGGAGAGGGGGCAGGGACAGTAGTTCAAGCTATGAACCCTGCAACATAAGCAGATTTGATAGACCAAATAGCCTTCTTCTGCTGGCTTCTTCATATGTTCATATAACATTCCCCATGATCAAAGTCATCTTATAGGTTGGTAGTTTACTGCATCCTCCCTATTCCCGCATTTGTGTAGTGACCAAACCATATGCAGCTTCCTCCAGTTCCCTGGAACGTTTAATGTATCTTGTAAATGATTGATCAGGGCCATCAGAGGTGCAAAGAGTTTCTCCCTTTTTTCCTTCATTAGCCTGGGGTGAACCCCATCCAGCTCTATTGGCTTGTCTACTTTTAGTTTTGCTAGTTCCCTGAGGACTTTATCCTATGTAGAAGGGCTAGTGGCCACCTCCCTTCCCCTAATGCCTTTTCCACTGTCTATGGCCCATCACCTGCCTCTTCCTTTGCGAATAATGAAAAGTTCTTATTTCGTATGTCAGCTTTCTTTTGGTCCTCTTCCACACTTACACCCTCGTCCTCTTTTAATCTTGTTATCCTTGTGATTTTCTTCTTTTTGCTTATGTACTGTACCTAACAAATGTTTCATCCTCCTTTTTTTTTCACTTATTTAGCAATATTTTACTCCATTTGTGCTTAAGTTCTCTTAACTGCATTCCCTGCCTCCCTTTGTTTCTCCTAATAACTCAGTTCTCCTGCAGTCTGGAAATGAGATGTCCTAGCAAAACTCTTAAAATACATAAACAAGTAGGATGGGCGGAAGGTTGTACTTTGCTATTGGAGCTGGGGGAGAAGAGGGGGGATGATATTCTTTGGTAGAGGTAAAACTTTTTTTAAACAAATGTAAAGAAACACTACAGTACTTGTGACTTGCTATGTATAGTTCAAGGTTTGGCACTTTACCAACAATATTCTGATGAAGTGTTACCCTGCATCATTTGAATTTATTTTTTTATTTATTGGTAACCAAGTACAGTAAATGCACTAGGCAAATAATGTGCTCATTTCCCTGAATGACCCAGGTATTGCAGAGATGGCCAGCAGGTAAACAAATGACATTAAAAAACTGGTGAAATAATCATGACATATCCAATATAATACCTAATTTGAGCACCGTAATTAGCAATGCGTTTGGAGCCCAACTCATACTGTAATGTTTTGCAACAATTAGTCAGCTCAACAGCAGCTTTTAATAAATGCACATACAACTCAGCTTTAATGTATTTACAGCTCTTTCACAATACAGTACAAATCTGAGTTGTAACTCTTATGCAGCAGTGTTCCTAAGGCTCTTTGCTGGATCCAGTAACACTCACAGTGTGCAACTCATTGAGAAATGTAAATGAAAAGCTTTATTGGCGTGAACGTTTAATGTGACTTATACTGTAATAGTAAATGATTTAGCACCATAAATCATTACTAACTCAATCTTTTTGGATTTACAGAGTTCTAAACACAGGATACTGTACAGTTGGATTACGCTGCAATGCAGCTGAGCAATGAAAGCAACTGGAGTGCTTCGGATTTTACTCTTGTTGGTTTTCCAGGAATTCAGGACTGTCAGCACTGGCTTGCAATTCCTTTCTTTATTTTGTTTATATCTTCTGTGTTTGGTAACCTAATCATACTGCTGATTATCCGAAGAGAGCAAAGTCTCCATGAACCTATGTACATCTTTCTTTTCATCTTAGCAGTTGTAGATCTGCTTCCAGGGGTTTCACTTTTTCCTAAACTACTAGCAATTGTACTGTTTGATTCCAAAACTATAGCATTTGAAGCCTGCTTTTTACAGATGTTTTTTATTCATTTTTATACAGTTATGGAAACATCCATGTTGTTGCTCATGTCTTATGATCGCTACATTGCCATATGCAATCCACTGAGATATTCTTCTGTCATAACAAATACATTTGTATTAAAGACAAGTGTCCTAGCTGTCATTAGAAGTATATCCTTAGTTCTGCCAATACCTCTTCTTACAGCAGTGCTGCCATATTGTGGCAGAAGGATTATATTTTATTCCTATTGCGAGCTCTTTGCATTAGTTAACACCGCATGTGCCCACTCAACAATATGTGATATATATTCATTTATAGTCCTTCTGATGTTGGCTCCCGATGTTGTTCTGATTACAATATCATACTATAAGATTCTCAGAGCCATAATGAAGCTGCGATCACGACAAGCTCGCCAGAAGACATTCAGTACATGCAGTTCCCATTTCTTTGTCATCCTTGTTTTCATTTTAGTTGGGCTGTTGTCGGCTTTTGCATTTATATTTGAAGGTATACCTGTTTATATTCGCAGCTTATTCTCAGTCTTGTACATTTGTATTCCAGCAGCATTAAACCCAATAGTATATAGTATAAAAACAAAAGCGATACGACAGGGGGTTCTCAAACTTTTTAGAAACTCATGAGCCATTCCAGTGGATGGTGGCTAAATGTTATAGAGTCAGATGATGTAAAGCTTGCATCAAGCAGTTGCAATAGTTTACCCAATTTATTGCAGCTTGCACCAAGTGTTTGCCACAAGCACCATAAAAAGGATCCCAAGGATTGCTACAAGCTAGACACAAAACGTTGGTCTAACTTGTGACACTTGTTCCACAGGATGTAACATCCCATTATATTGCCACAAGACTGGTGTTCCATATCTTTGGTACAGCAAGGGCTTGCGGCATTCAAACCACTTTTAAAATGCAGCCATGTGTTTTGCAAACAGAAGCTTAAGTGCCTTCTAAACATTTTTAGATTATCAGAAAGTCCACACTTGCATATTATCGTATGGAACAAATGTTGTGATACCTATTATTTTGAGGCATGAAGAAAATAAGCAAATTTCACCTATGCAGAATTTTTGCAGAATTTTTTTAAATTTTGTGAAGTTTTTTTTATTTGGTCACCATGAAGCAGCTGTCTGACATGTTATGTTTTTTGTTTATGAATTTATTTGAAAATATTTCTCTGCGTAAAACACAACCTCCTTCAAAGCTAGATACTTAACAATTGAAATGCATAACCAGCTTGGAAGGGTGCTGGAAACTGTTATGTATGGAGAGATTTGGTTCTGTACAGTTTATGTTTCAAGGGTTCATAACTTCATAGTTTATTTGTGAATCAGTTCCAAAAATGTGAATGTTTTTGGCTCCACTGCTATTGTAGGTATATGCCTGGATTTTCACATGCATAAGCAATGTCAATCAGTCCAGAAATCTCACCAAAATGAAGACTTTCTGTTTAGTACTGTAGTATACTTGTCACATTGATTTCCTCTTTGTTTTTCATAGTCACCCTCCTTGAAAATGGATTTATTTAAAAACAGCACTTCCTGTCTGATATAGCCCTATTAAATAGCTAGAATTGCTCCTTCTTGGTACCTGGGTTCTTTTTCCCATCAGGTCTCTTTGAGTGCCTCTAAGTCATGGACTTCTAAGTGCGTCAGGCTCTCTGACTGATCAATTTTGCTAAATGCTATTCTCATCTGACTTTATTTCAACTGAGAATTGTTACTCTGTGGTTCCTTGGTGTGACACAAGATCTTTTTAAGCTATACAGCTCTGCTGCCTTTACTTTTGCAACCTCATACATCTTATTTCTTTCACTGTTGATCTCTGCACTACCTGATTTCCCAACCCTTTAGTTTAAATCCCAGTCAACAAAAAAATAAATATATACATGACTGAATAAATAAATAAATAAAATCCAAGTGACTACCCTTTACAGTGACATGACTGTACCCCCTTTGTATTGGCAGAATTGCCATCTATCTTGGCTTCAAGCCAATTAACTTGATTGTGGACTTAAAAGTTATAGCTTATAGAATAATACAAGGGGAAGTGCATAATAAGAATTTGCCACATGCTTTAAGTGTGGTATAACTAAAAACCCCAAGAGCAAAGCATGAGTGGTTTATGTACTGAAGGCATCCCACACCAAGGGTGTTTGAAAAAAAAAACTACATTATCACACCTCTCCATGTTTAGTTTTTAAATTAACTGGTATCAGGTTAAGTGACAGTATCTTTGACAGCCATAAGGTGAATTAGTAAGTGTTTTCACTCATTCAAGCAGGAACCAGTACTGTGTTTTTATTTTAAACTAAAATGAGGTGTGACAGTGGGACAGTGTTGGTGGCTAAAGACAGTGCAATTTGTGTACAGCATAAAATAGTTTAAATAACTGCTGCAGTTGGCATGATTGACAGCTGTTAAGTGCACTTTGTCTGTTTTCTCATCCTATTACAACCATGTATAACTGATAAAGTCAGCAGTGAGTTTCAGTGTACAATTATTTCTTAACAGTTAAAATAATCTGTTAATTATGTACAAAAATTACTTAAAAGTGATGAACAGAGTTTTTAATTATAATGCAAAATACAGAGTTACCTAAGCAGCTTCAGTTAGGTACAATGTACAGGATTACTTTTTACAATATAATGTAAGGTGCATTAGAACACATTTTAAGGGAAAAGGGAGAAAGAGCCTAACATGCAATACTTTTTCTTACTTATACTGAGCATTCTCTTCACATAAGCTACAGAGATTGGAAGTTCCATGCTATAAGAATTGAGAATAGTCCATAGAAGAGTTATAACAATCTGCAACAATGTTCTCTATCTTCCTCTTATGTTCATCTACCACTTTTTACAACAGAATGTAGAGTGGTAGTGTTGAATTAGTCAATGGATTTTTAAGGATTTTCAGAAATCCCTATTGAGAATTTGTGTAACCTTTTGTTATGCAATTTTTGTTTGATAGTGTGGTCATTGCTAACCAGATGAGGGTGTTTCCATCTGATAGTCCAGTTGAAAATCCACTGGATGGTGCTTGAATACTACAATAGGAAATGGTCACTTTCTGTAGGCATAGCAAAAATACTTTTGGAGTATTTTTCCCTAAATGTTTTGAAGGATAAACATAGAAGCTGACAAAATTACTTGATAAATCTGGTGCTACTGCTGCATTTTTATTAAGTCCTGAATATCCTGAGTTAAAGCTCCACATTAAAGGATCATCAGCAGTGTGATATTTTGTGATTTTATTTCCCCAAGGTATACTTTTAAAGTTTGCAAACAAAAATAAAATTCCTATTTACTTTGAGTTTCTAAGCTGTTTTAAATACAGTGTGGTTCACATCAATGCACCAGCATAATTCAAGAATAGAATATAGTGGAATGAACATATTATTTATAATTATGGACATGTCACTCTATGTGGCTATGTCAATGAGACTTTGTTTTGTTAAAGACATTTATTTAATGCTTTAAAGTATATTCTGTTCCAAACAGACCTTCCAAAAGCTCAGCCTAAACAGAAACCAGAAAAAAACAAATTTATTCCTGAGCAAGACAACCACTAGTATCTTCTGGCCATTTCCAAAAATAAAATGTTATTATCTTTTACAATGTCTGAAGCAAAATGTCTGAAAGCAGTACCAGCTTAAGTGTTAGTATTGTTAGTGGGTTTGACAAGGGTCTGATGACTGATGCATTGTTTGTGGACCTGACCAAGGCATTTGACATGATTGATCACGGTGGGCTTACTTATAGTAAACTTACTGAATTAGGCTTTTCCTGTTCCTCTGCAGCTTGGATGGGGGATTATTTGTCCATGAGATCTCAGGTTGTCAAGACTGACTTTATCGATTTCCCAAGGGCTCCCATAGAATGTGATATTCCTCAGGCATCCATTGTGGACCCCTTATTGGTTTTTTTATATACATTAATCAATTATCCTCTGTTAGTTCTGATTGCACAATTTTACTTTATGCAGATTATTTAATTTTGTTTCATCAGGGAAATTCTATTTCTACTAAAATCCAGTCAGATTTTCATAGAATTTGTGTATGGCTTAACAATAATTTGTTGGTTCTCATTTCAAAGAAGGTCTAATCAATGGTTTTTGGAACCAATGCTATGTTAAAGCCTTGACCCCACTTAGAAATGTATGCTTTGGATGGCATTATAATTGAACAAGTACAGCAATTTAAGTACCTTGGGGTTTTGTTGGATTCTACACTTAATTTTTCATTACAGGTTGCTACTGTTAGAAAGAAAGTCAATCAGAAATTAGGTATACTATTCAAATGTAAGTCCTTTTTTAGTTTGGAAACCAGGAAGGCCATAGCAGTTGGCACTCTTCTTCCTCACTTGGATCATGTTGCTGGTACTTGTTGTGACTGATATTCTCAACTAGGCTGGCTTCCCTTTAACCTCCATATTGAATATTTTTTTGGTTTGCTAACCTTTAAAGCTATTTATGAGAGCTCCTATTTCCCTTTGTCTGATTTGATATCAGTGCATTCTGTTCCCTCAATGCTGAGGACAGCAAATAGAGTGTTGCTTGAAACTATGGTGTGTAAGCTCAAATATGGTTCCCAAACCTTCAGTAAATCTACCCCATTTTACTGGAATGCTTTGCCTGCTTCTATTCATATGATTACTTGTAAATGTTGTTTTAAAGTTTTATATAAATCTTTTCAATTTAATAAGTCACATTGTACTGTATCTGTAACAAATAAAATGTTGTATGTTGATATATGTTATTGTTTGTTGTTACTTGTTTTTTGTAATCCAGGTTGGACCTGAAAAAGGGCTTTAGTCCAGTTATCTTACCCGGTTAACAAATGAAAAAAAAATCAATAAATAAAAAGTATGAGAAATTTGGGTTTGTATTTTTTAAATGAAAAGTTTGGAGTCTGATCAATATGTAGAGATCCTGATTATACAGTTCTGTGTTTCTACCTGCCTATGCGCATCAATATAATATAGAATCATAAAAATTGTCACCAGATAAGGACCACCAGGCCCATCCAGTCTGCCTGTAAGTCCTACACTTGTTTGTGGCCTATGACCCTATCTGATCACCAGATTTTCCTCACTCCTTCCTACCTCTAAAGTCCCCTTATGCCTGTCCCAGGCATGTTTAAATCCTTTCACTGTGCTCACTCCCACCACCTCCTGTAGCAGACAAGTCCATGTGTTCACCACTTTCTACATGAAGAGAAACTTCCTCACATTTCCCCTCAACCTGCCACCTTCCAATTTTGTATCATATTCCCTTGATGTTGTACTCCCCCTGTATTGGAAAAGGGCTCCCCCGTACCTTGTTAATGCCCTTAAAGTATTGAATGTTTCTATCATGTTCCCTTCATCCCTTCTGTCCTCCAGCAAGTACATATTGAGTTCCTTTAATCTTTCCTCATATGTTTTCTAGTGCAAGCCCTGTACCATCTTAGTTGCCTGCATCTGGACCACCTCCACCCTATTAATGTCCTTATGAAGGTGCAGCCACCAGAAGAGCACACAGTACTCCAGGTGAGGCCTCACCAGTGTTTTATACAATGGCATTACTACCTCCTGCCTTCTGCTTGTGATACCGCTACCTATGCACCCCAGCATGCCACTGGCCCTTCCCATAGCCTTTGTACTCTGTTTAGACACCTTTAGGTCATCTGAAATGGTAACCCCCAGATGCCTTTCTTCCTTGGTGATTGTCAGCAACTCCCCCCCATCCTGTAGCTCTCCCCAGGGCTCCACCTTCCCAGGTACATTATTTTGCACTTCTTGAATTGAACCTCAGTTGCCTTGCCTTGGACCAACTTTCGAGCTTCTCTAGGTCCCTCTTCATTTTATCCACCCAATTGGGATCATCAGCACTGTTGCAGATCTTGTCACCTGCAAACAAGCAAACTGTTCCCTTCAGCCCCTCTAAAATGTTACATATGGAGATATTAAACAGGACTGGCCCAAGGACTGATCTCTGAGGCTCTCCGCTCATCATCCCACTCTCCCCTGATTGGATCCCATTTACCACCACTCTTTACTTCCTGTCTGTTAGTCAGTTCCTAACCCAGTTTACTACCTTGTGCCTCATGCCCAGACCACCTATGTTGTTTACTATACTTTTATGTGGATGGTGTCAAAGGCCTTGTTGAAAATGAGGTAGGGGACATCCACTGCACCCCCTGATTTTCTTCCTTCATCACTCAGCCAAAAAAAATCTATCAGTCATCTCACATGATCTAGCTGCTGTGAATCCATGTTGTCTCAGATCCTGGGCACTGCTGGATTATAAGTGTGCCACTATTCTTTCTTTAAGCAGTGCCTCCATGATCTTACCCACTATTGAGATTAGGCTGATCAGCTTGTAGTTCCCTGCCTCCTCCCTACTACCCCTTTTGTGTAGAGAGACCACATGTGCATATGTTAAAAATAAGAGGACATTAAACATTTTGTGAATAATTCTGTTTTTATATCACTTGATTGTTACTGTAGCAACTTTTTTTATCAGTATATCAACTTTGCTGACTCAAACCATTAATTGAAAAGAACATTTCTATCTCTAATAGTTTCCAAGATAACTCATTTTAAGGAAATTATCTTTGAAAGGTCTTTTTTAAAATGATTGGAACTAGAAATATTACTTGTTTTTTTTTTAATGAAAGTTTGGAGTCCAGCCATTAAAAATTACCTATTCTGATACTGTTTTACTGTATGTCTCAATACTATTCTATATGTATTGATGTTATTTAAACCTCCTTTTTGCATTTGCAGCCCTTGCACACCAAACATCTTAGGATGAGTATGTTGGCACTTGGGAGGTGTGTTACTGCTGAGTTCATTACCTTTGCAACTGCAAGGGGCTCGACAGTCTGCACTAATAATCACACACTGTGTTCCTGACATCACTCAGGCTTCAGCTTACGTACATACAAACATAAGAACATACAAAATTGCCAGCAGACATAGGATATTTGATCTATCTAGTCTGCTCCAGTGTGCAGCACTTAAGTCCATTACACTGCAGCTGCCCCTCCCTCATTTGCCCTCCCCCTTCTTGCACCCCCTCACAGTTTGTGCTTCCCCTTGAATCTGTCCCACCTCCTTTTGAAGCCCTCAACACTCTGCAGTGATACAATTTCCTCTGGCAGAGTGTTCCACCCTGCCACCACCCTTTCTGTGAAATAGTGCCTCCTCAGTTCCCTCTTGAACCTGCCCACTCCCAACTTCATAGAGTGTTCCCTGATTTCCCTTCCGCCATTCAGATTGAACATACATCTGGTGTCATCTCTGTTCAAATGTTTCAGGTACTTGAAGTTCTCAATCATATCCCCTCTCTCCCTTCTTTCCTCCAGGATATACATATTGAGCTCTCTCTCAGGCTCTCTTCATATGGTCTGTCAACTCATGGATCAATTTTGTTGCCCTGCACTATACCCCCTCCAGTAGTTTGATGTCCCTTTTCAATTAGGAGCACCAGAATTGTATGCAGTACTCTAGGTGTGGTCTCACCAGAGACTTGTACAGGGGCAAGATGACCTCCCCACTCCTAGAAGTAATCCCCCTTGCTATGTACCCTAGGATCCTGTTTGCATTCACTGTTGCCTTCCTGCACTGAGCAGAGTGGTTCATCTTCCTGGTTACTAGCACTCCCAGATCCTTCTCCTCCTTGGATTTTGTTAATGGGACACCCTCCAGCCAGTAATTATGTCCTGGGTTCTTGCCTCCTAAAGGCATCATTTTGCACTTCTTGGTATTGAAACCAAGCAGCCAAGTGTTAGACCATTCCTCCAGTTTTGCCAAATCTTCCTGAAGAATTTTTGATTCCTCCTCCCCATCTCCCTCAGCACAAATCTTTGTGTGATCTGCAAAGAGACTGATCTTGCTCTTAATCCCTACTGCAATGTCGGCTTTGAAAATGTTAAACAGAACTGATCCCAGGACCAAGCACTGTGGTACACCATTTATTACTGCCTTGGGTTCAGATGCCTCCCTCCCACTAATACCCTCTACTGTCTACCATGCAGCCAGTTCTCGACCCATCTAACCAGTTTTCTCCCTGCTCCCAGATTCTTCAACTTGCAGGTCAGTCTACCGTGTGACACTGAGTCATCAACCACATGTCCCTTGTCCAGTACCCTCGTAACCCAGTCATTAAAATCAGCAACGTTCATCTGGCAGGATCTGCTTGAGACAAACCCTTGCTGCCTGCTGTCCTGAAGGTTGTTATCCTCTACAAATTGCACAATCCTTTCCATGAGGATTGCCTCCACCAGTTTTCCCACAGTTGCAGTAATGCTCACCAGTCTGTAGTACCTCGGTTTGTTCTTGGGCACACTGTTATGGAGAGGAACCACAGGTGCTTCCCTCCAGTCTCTGGGCACACACCCCAAGTTCAGCGAGCTATTGAACAGGATCACCAATGGCCCTGCCAGGACCTCTACTAAGACTTTCAGCACCGTTGGGTAGACTTCATCTGGGCCAGGTGCCTTGTCCACCTTCAAGGACTTAAGGCCCTCCCTCACCCTTTCCACTGTGATTTCCCCATCTGTGGTTGCTTCTTCCCCACCCTCTCCCACTTCACCATTCCTCTCAGGAATGGGTCCATCACTCTTCTTGGTGAAGACTGAACAAAAGTATTCATTAAGTACTTCTGCCTGCTCAGACCCCTTTTCTACCCACCCATTTCCCCTCCTGATCCTAACAATTTCATCATTGCTCTTCCTCTTCTCTCTGAAATAGCTGAATAAATTATTTTCTCCTCCTTTGATCTCCTGTGCTACCCTTCGTTCCCTAACTGCCTTTGCTGCCCATACCACTCTGCTCACTTTTCTAGATTTCTTCACATAGTCTTCTTTGTCTTCTGCCCCATTTGATCGCTTGTAGGTTCAAAATGCATTCCTTTTTTCACTCACCTTCTCCACTACCTCTCTACTCATCCAACCAGGTTTCTTGGTTCTGGCTTCCTGGCTCTGGCTTTTGATGCAAGTTTTAGTGGCTTCAGTCAATCCTGTCTTGATTACTGCTCATTTTTGTTCTGTGTCCATTTCTAGGTTGATGCTTGCCATATGACTTTCCAGTATGTTTCCCATCCTGCCAAAGTCCAATGTTTTGAAGTCCAGGACCTTAGTTTTTGTAGTGGCTACTTCCCTACTCAGTTTGCTTGAGAACCACATTATACAGTGGTCACTGCTTGCCAGCGTTTCCTCCACCCTTACATCCCTGACCTGTTCCCCATCTTCCAGGACCAAGTATAGTATATTCCCCTCCCTTGTTGGCTCCATTACCCTCTGGGTAAGGAAGCCATCCTTGAATACATAGAAACATAGACTTTGACAGCAGATAAGGACCACTTGGTCCACCCAGTCTGCCCATTTCCCTAACTACTGGTTAAGCTGCAGATTCTAGTTAACCAACAGCCTACTTCCTGTAACCCCCAACTATAATTGCCATGTGTCTGTCCCATGCATGTTTGAATTCCCCCACTGTTTTAGACGCAACAACCTCCTCAGGAAGGCTGTTCCATGTATCCACCACTCTCTCTGTGAAAAAAAGTTTCCTCACATTACCCCTGAGCCGTCCCCCCTCTATCTTTAAATTGTGCCCCCTTGTTCTTACACATCTCTTTTTCTGAAAGATGCTACCCTCCTGGACTTTGTTGATTCCCTTGAGGTGCTTGAACATTTCTATCATGTCCCCCCATCCCTCCTTTCATCAAGAGAATACATATTAAACTCTCTCAGTCTCTCTTCATATGGCTTCTGCTGTAGACCCTGCACCATTTTAGTTGCCCTCCTCTGGACTACTTCCATCCTGTCTATGTCCTTGCATAGATGAGGTCTCCAAAACTGCATGCAGTACTTCAGATGGGGTCTCACCAGCTGTCTGTACAGAGGATAACAACTTCCATTTTCTACTTGATGCCCTTCCTATGCATCCCAGTATCCCCTGGCTCTCCTTACCAACTTTTCACATTGCTTACCCACCTTTAGGTCATCTGATATGACCACCCAGGTCCCTTCCATTTTTGTTGTTGTTAGTACCTCCCTACTATTGTGTACTCTTCTCCTGGGTTTTGTTTCCCAGGTGCATAACTTTGCACTTCTTTGTATTGAATCTAAGTTGCCACATGTCTGACCATTCCTCCAACCATGCCAAGTCCCTTCTCATCTTTTCTACTCCCCCCGTGTATCAACTCTGTTACAGATCTTTGTGTCATCTGCAAAGAGGCATACCTTTCCCTCCAGACCCTCTGCAATGTCACCTATAAAGATGTTAAAGAGGACTGGACCCAGTACTGAGCCCTGAGGTACTCCACTAGTAAACCCCATTTCTTTGGAATGTGTTCCATTCACTATTACCTTCTGTGTCCTGTTGTGTAGCCAGTTTTCTACCCAGGCTACTACCCTGGGACCCACTCCCAGTCTGGCTAACTTGATTATTAATCTTTTTTTGCTGGACTGTGTCAAATACCTTGCTAAAGTCTAGGTAGGCCATATCTACAGCACCTCCCTGTTCTATTACTTTGGTCACCCAGTCAAAGAAATCAATTAGATTCATCTGACATAACTTTTGTGCTGTGAATCCATGCTGCTTTGGGTCCTGTGCCCCTCTGGCCTCTAGGTACTCAACAATTCTTTCTTTCAGAAGAGATTCCATCATTTCTCCTACCACTGGGGCCAAACTTACAGGTCTGTAGTTTCCTGCTTCTGCCTTGCTCTCACTTTTGTGAAGGGGAATCACATCTGCCCTCCTCCAGTCCTCAGGCACCACCCCATCCTGCCATGATCTGTTTAAAAGCGTGGTCAGTGGTGTCACTAGGTCCTCCCCTTAGTTATTTTAGGATTCTGTGGTGAATCCCGTCAGGCCCCATTGTTTTGTCCACCTTGAGTTTTAGGAGTTCTTTCAGGAATCTTTCTTCTGTGAATGGACTGGTGTCAACCCCCCTACCCAGAGTGCTTCTATTGTCTGGTTTAGGTAACTCCTCCTCATCTTCTTTTGTGAATACTGAGCAAAAGTATTCATTCAGAATCTCTGCCTTTTCACTGTCTCCCTCTGCCCACCTCCCCTCTCCTTTATTAATCTTCACTATCCCTCCCATAACCTTTCTATGCTCCCTAATGTACCTATAAAAGGTTTTATACCCCTTCTTAACTGAGTTGGCTATTTTTTCTTCGGTTTGGGCCCTTACTAGTCTGACTGCCTTCCCCACTTCTTTCTGATTTAATTGATACAATTTCCTGTTATGCTCTTTCTGTGATTCCTTATACTTTATGAATGCAGCCTTTTTCTCCTTAACCTTCCCTGCCACCTCGTTTGAAAACCATAGTGGTTTTTTACTCCGCTTTGTTTTCTTTGTTTGCTTCACACAAAGGTTTGTTGCCTCTATGATGGCAGTTTTGATTTTTCTCCATCATTCTTCTGCCCCTCCTTTTTGGTCATTTGCTAGTGCATTTTTCAGGTATTCACCCATTTTGCCAAAGTCAGCTCTTCTAAAGTCCAGTATCCTTGTTTTTGTATGGCTTATCTCCATGGTTGTGCTCATTGTGAAGCACACTGTGCAGTGGTTGCTTGTTCCCAGATGTCTACTGACTTCTAAATTTGTGATCCTCTCTCCATTTGAGAGTACCAGGTCTAATATTGCCCTCCTGAGTGGGTTCCAACACAAGCTGTCTAGTTGCTCACTGCAGGGCATCGAGAATGACCTGTTCTTGATCGGCTGCAGTACCTGTTATCCAGTTAACATCTGGCATATTCAGGTCCCCCATCAACAGTATCTTCCCTTTTTCAGCCATTTTGAGAATGTCCTCTATCATTTTGTTGTCCATTTCCTCCCCTTGAGACGGGGGTCTGTATACAACCCCTGTGCGGATTGTGATGCCATTCCCTGTCTCCAAAGTGACCCAGAGTGCCTCTTGTCCTCCCACTTTACTTTTTAGTTCTGTAGCTTTGATCCCTTCCCTTATGAATAGAGCAACTCCACCTCCTCTTTTACCTTCCCTGTCCCTTCTGTAGATTGTGTACCCTGGTATGTTGACATCCCAGTCATGGTTCTCGGTGTACCATGTTTCCGTGACTGCCACAATATCCAACTCCATTTAATGTCGGCTTTATCCTTTTTTCCCCCATCCCTGCTCTTACTGACCTTGTCTATTTTTCTATTTAGCACTGTCCTACCCTGTGTTGAGCTCTGTACCTCAGTGTTTACCTTACTACCTGCCATGTTTTGTGGGGGAGGCTTGAAATTTCCTTCCTTTTATCAGTGCCTCCCCCCTTGGCTAGTTTAAAAACTTGCCAAGGAAGCATTTAAACCTATCACCTAGGAGCTTGGTTCTCTTCATGGACAGATGCAGACCATCATGCCAATATAGACCTTTATCTCTCCAGGTGGCCCCCAGTCCCCAATGAAGCCAAAGCCCTGTGCTCTGCACCAGTTTTGCAACCAATCATTAAACTGCATGGTGTGCAGTACCCTAGCCTCACTCCTGCCGTGGACTGGTAGCACCTCTGAGAAGGTTACTGTGCTTGCTACCTATCTGAGGTCCCTCCCCAACTCCACAAATTCATTCTGCACTGCACTGATCCCATGTCTAGCTAGGTCATTTGTCCCAAGGTGGACTATGATATCTAGTTCCCTCTCCTGTGATGCTGCTTCTGGTGACTGATAGAAACAATCAAATACACAACTGTTCCACCACCCTGCTGAGTACTGCCCTTTATAGTACTTCAACTAACACCACAATTTACTAGACCACGTCTCCTGCATAAATCACTCTACTGAGTCCAGGGATAAAAATTTACTCACTGCTCAGCCAGCAAGACACTTTTAAAATGTTGCAAAAATATCCTTCCAAATCCTAGGTCTCAACCCCAACAATCAAGCAAATTCAGTTGTATCTCACTCCCTCTGGTTATAAAATTACTACACTTTTAATGGAATCCTGCAATTCTCTACTTAATGCCAATAAGGAAAAAAATGAAACTTTTTGTAGAAAGCGTAGCTCCCTTTCTGTGCAAGTATTATGCCTCACCAGGTTTCCAGGTCCTAAATGGAGTTATAGTTTGTTCTTTGCAGTGTAGCAAGGTTTTCAGCTTCCACAGACAAATCAAGGTCATACTTCCAAAAGGATCTGTTCCATAATGCAGTTGATTGCTGGGATGCTCCAATCCACCCCTGGTAGATTACAGTCCCCCACCACCACTGTGCTCCCTTTGCCACTATGCCTCCTTATCTGCTCCCTCAATTCCCAGTCAATGTCCTCCTTCTGGGCTGGAGGTCTATAAACAACCCCAGACAGAGCTTGACCCCTTTCTGGCTGTGTAGGTACAGCTAGATTACTTCCAAACTAACTGTCCTCCTGCCCTTCCTCCCAATTACATCTGATCTCTTCCCTTACGTAAGTGACAACCCCCCTCAGCCTTCCCTTTATCTCTTGCCCTCTAGAGTAGTTTTTATCCTCAGATGGTTAGGTTCCAGTAACAGTGCCTGGTT
This sequence comes from Neoceratodus forsteri, assembly GCA_016271365.2. NCBI lineage: Eukaryota > Metazoa > Chordata > Ceratodontiformes > Ceratodontidae > Neoceratodus > Neoceratodus forsteri. The sequence goes on from CM057458.1 coordinate 1,307,708,620, forward strand.
GCCCATGTCTCAGTAATGGCAGCTATGTCCACCTCTCCCTCTGCCATCAATGCCTGCAACTCTGCTTACTTGTTCCCCAGGCTCCTAGCCTTTAGAGAAACCATTCTCTATGCTGCACCTATTCTTACCCATCACTCCAACCCCTATTTCACTTAAGGTCATAACTATCCCTGCGGTACTTCTTGTACTTCAGCAGACTGAAGCAACTCAAATCAGAGAGGTCTATAGTCATTTGATGTAAAAGAAGGTGCATCAGCAAACAGCAGATGGGTGTTTAACTAGAGAACATGAGATCTCTCTCAAACCACCACCCCCTGTAAACTGTTTCAACTAAAGCATGAAGCCACATCAGTAAACAGCTTATCGGCTTTCAAGAGTTGCACCTGTGCATTGGATGTTTGTTAAGGACTGTAACAGTGTGCTGCTGCTATTTCAAGCCATGCAACAACATCTGTTGCTGGCACGTCTGTAACTCTCTCCCCACCTGATCCTCCCTCTCCGCACCCCCCACCAAACATAACACTGACACTTGGGGTACCCAATCCCCCAGTGTCAAAACCTTAAATAAAGAAAACCTTCCCTCTGTGTTTTTTTTGCATGCCCATCCATCAATGTCTATTGTGCCACCATTTATACCACTGACACTGGGAGTGTCCAATCCCCCAGTGTCCACTGCTGGCACTCCTGTAACTGTCACCCTCACCTAACCTTCCCGCTCATCACCCCTCAAGAATAAAACTGACACTTGGGGTACCCAATCTCTCAGTGTCCAAACCTGAAATAAAGAAAACCTTCCTTCTGTGTTTTTTTTTACCCTGTAAAGAAGACAATGGTCCACTGATGTCTGTTGCACCCTTAGTTCCTCACCCTTACCCAATCCTCCCATTTAGCAACCCCCTCAGACCACTACTTACCCACCAGGGGTCCAAAACTGTAATCTTCCCTGGACTGGAGACACATTTCCACTCCTCAATGGCAGATCATGAAACTGAGGAAATCAGGTATACCATTCGATGTATTTTAATTGGGATTTGAACTTAGGTGCATAACTTGGCAATTTTTTTATATTTTTGTCCTAAATTTTTGACGTACCTTTTTTAGGGACATCACTTCATGAACAATGTGACATTAGGTAAATCTGTCTCCAAAGGTGATTTTGTAGTATCTACTTGAAATCATCTTTCTTGCAGGAGTTTAACATTTTGTGTCCTTGTTTGTGAGGTGGGATCATATGAAGGCTATGCTGAAAATGTGATGTAAAATATTAAATAGCAACAAAGTTATGAGCCTTCATTGACATTTGTGAATGCAGATTCATAACCTTGGTATTTTTAAATACGTTGACCCCAAATTTTCAAAATGTGTTTTTATCAGGAGAGACACACTAAGCTGAACGCTTGTTTACAGGTGTGACCTAGAAGCACAAGGAAGTTAAACGCTTGATTTTGGTTACACAGTTTGCAAGTAGGGGCAGTGGGATTTAAACCCAGGACTCCAGGTTTGCAGTTCAGAGTCTTAACCCACTGGGCTACACTGCCTCCTGACATAGCCATTTCTTAATAGCACCTCATGAATGTGACACCTGTCGTTTTTGATTTCCTGGCCATAATGTGTTTTCATGCCTGAAAGGTGATTTTGTAGTCATTTCATGAAATCACCTTTCAGGCAGGAGTCAAATATTTTCTTTGCACTTGTGTATGAGGTGGGACCAAAAGAAGGTTATGTTAAAATGTGGGCCAAAAATGTTAAAAAGCAACAAAGATATGAGCCTGCATTGAAATTTACAACAGCACAAAAAATGAAGCAGCACCAAGTGTGTTTCTGCAGGGCATCTATTCTGTTGTTTGTATTACTGATGTGTGTTTATTTCTGCTTGTATTCTTCATTTGTTGCCAGTAAAAAGAGATTTTGCAGAAACACTCTTAGTGCTGCTTCATTTTTTTGCTACAGTATGTGATTGGCTGGTTGCCTTTTTTAGCTAGCACCAGACCTTTTTGAGCTGTGTCACTTAAATTCATTATTGAAGTTGAAATTTACAATACAGGCTTGCAACTTTGGTAATTCTGTGGTGCAGAATGACATCTCAGTGGCATGGAATGATGTTTAGGTGACGATCTGAAAATCTTCACCTGCTAGGTCCATTAAGAATGGTAATAGGAAAGCTGTGCTAAAAATCGGGTATACAATTATGGTAAACTGCCCAGGTTATGACTGAATGTTACACTATTTCAGCCTTCACTCATACCTTTGCTGATTTTGAATTTTTTAGAAACATAGCAATTGATGGCAGATAAGGATCTCTAGGTCCATCCAGTCTGCCCATTTTCCCTGCCTACTCTAAAAGTTGCAGACCCTACTTAATCTCTTGCTTTACTTCCTCGTTCCAATTGCTAGGGTTCTCCTATGCCTGTCCCATGCATGATTGAATTCCCCCACTGTGTTTGTCACCAACACCTCTGCTGGGAGTCTATTCCATGCACCACCACCCTTTCTGTGAAGAAATACTTCTTCACACTACCCATTAGTCTACCCTCTTCCAGCCTCATGTCATGTCACCTCATTCAAGAACATGTCCTTTTCTGAAAGATGCTACCCCACCCGGTACCATATTTGTGCTTTTTAGATATTTGTAGGTTTTTATCATATCTCCGCTGTCTCTCCTTTTCTCCAGTTTTGACTCTAAATATTCAACATATCCATTTTTTCACAAAGCCTCATAAATGTGACGTATCATTTTTGCATATGCTGCATTTGTGCAAAATCATTTTAGGATGAGTACTTCAGGATTTGGGAGGTGTGTCACTGCCAAACCAATTATAGTTGCAACTGCAAGAGGCTTGCCAGTCCAGACTAATGACCATGCATTGTGGTCGTCATGCAATTCTCAGCTTAGTGGGCTGAAACTTCATGTACTTCAAAGGACCGATGCTGCTCCATTTGGAGAGGGCTTTGGTCCTTTGATGTGCATGAAGCTGCGTCAACAAGCAGCTGATCAGCTTTCAGAACAGTTGCAGCTTAACACTGGAAGCTTGCTACGAATCTTACTAGTGTGCAGCTGCTATTTCAAGTCCTGTAATAACAACAAAAATCCATCGATGTCTGTTGCCGGTGCCCTAGTAACTCTTTCCCAATCCGACCATCCCTCTCAGCACCCCTCCACCAAACACAACACAGACAGCTGATCCCAACCATACCCTCCCACTCAGCAGCCACCCCCCAAATGTAACACTGACGCTTGGGGTACCCAATCCCTCAGTGTTAACACCTAAAATAAAGAAAACCTTCACTCTGCATTTTTTGCATGCCTGTCCATTGATGTCTATTGTGCCATCATTAATAACATTGACACTGGGGGTGTCTAATCCCCCAGTGTCCACTGCTGGTGCCAGAGTAACTGTCACCGTCACTCAAACCTCCCACTGAGCATCCACCACCCCCTAACATAACACTGACACAGGGAGTGACCGATTCCCCAGAGTTGAAACCTACAATATGGAAAATATTCCCTCTGCACTGTTTCAATACACTGTAAAAAAGAAAACAGTCTATCAATGTCTGTCACAGCCATCATCATAACTGCAAACTCCCTGCCTCCTATATTTTTTTTTAAAAACTTTGTAAAACTAGAAAGTGGTTCATCAATGTGTTTTGCAGCCATAACTGCACCCCACCCCCTTCATTTAATAACACAGATTCTGAGGGTGCCCAGTCCCTGGTGTCCTCTGCTGGCTTCCCTGTAACTGTCACCCTCACCTGACCCTCCCACTCATCACCCCTGCCTCAAACATACACTGACACCTCGGGTGCCCAATCCCCCAGTGTCCAAACCTGAAACAAAAAGTCCTTGCCTCTGCGTTTTTTTTTGTACCCTGTAAAAAAACAACAACAGTCCACTGATGTCTGTTGCACTATTAGTTCCCCACCCTCTTATATAGCACCCCCATACCATTACTTATCCACCAGGGGTCCAACGCCATAATCTTCTCTGGATTGTAGACACATTTCCAGTCTTCAGCAGTGGACTGTGAACTGAGAAATTCAGGTGTGCCATTCAATGTATTTCAATAGGGGTTTGAACTTAGGTGCATAACTTGGCCATTTTTTGATGTTTTTGCCACACATTTTCAACGTACCTTTTTTGGGAAGCTATTTCATGAACAATGTAGGTAGGTAAATCTGTCCCCAAAGGTGATTTTGTGGTCACTGCGTGAAATTACCTTTCTTGCAGGAGCTGAAAATTTTCCCTGTCCTTGTTTATGAGGTGGGTCCATATGAAGGCTATGCTGAAAATGTGGTGTAAAATATATATAAACAAGCATTTGTCAATGCCGAATGTTTGCTTGCTGGGATTGGCAGTGGTAGTGTAGAAGTTACAGAGCTGAGTAATAGGAATGGCAGTGAAATATTGAACTGAAGCCAACCCCACCACCACCCTGCACAGAGTGACAGGCATTGGGGTGTAGTTTGGGTCGTCAGGCATAACGGCCACGCCATTTCACCACACCCCACCCTGCAGACACTGACAAGTGTCACGGTGTTCCTTGGGGTCTTTGGCACTTATGTGCACCCCATTTCATTAGGAAATACAATGAGATGGGTGTAATATAAGAGAATGGGGTGAACTTTGGGGCTGAAGAGTCCAAGGCATACCTCGATGCCTCTCACTGGCTGCAGGTTGTGGAACGGTATGAGCATTACAGGCAAGAATCCCAAGTCACACCCCTGATGCCTGTCATTCTCTACAGGGTTGGGCATTATGGTTGGAAACCCTAATACCTCAGGCATTCATTGGTATTTTCCCTCCAAATTTTCAACATTTTTTTGTGACCCCACCTCATGAACAGGGGGAATATCAGTTTGTTAGCCGAAAGCTGCTTATGCACAGCGACTACAGCATTTAGCACCACAGGTGCAAAAACATTCCAAACAGGATGTAAAAAATGACAGCTGTACTGTTCATGGGGAGGTGTAAAAAATGGCAATGTTGCAAATCTGCAATAAAAATATTTAAAAAATGGTGAAGTCACGAGTGTACATAGAAACTGTGCAATGCACACCCGTAATATAATTAGGTTGGGGATTTTTTATAGCAGATTGTCAACTCAGGCATTTTGGTGCCTCCGATTATGAACAGTGTCACTGTGATTTTCTTTATCTGTGCTCAACAATGATTTCCCACAGCGACCACGCATCTCTGCGCTGAAAGTGTGAAAACACACTTCAGCCATGTTGTGAAAAATGACAGCTGCACTGTTCATAAGGAAGTGTGGAAAAATGCCACTGGTGAAAATCTGGACTGAAAATATTACAAAGTCATGAACTTACGAGGGTGCACGGAAACTGTGCAATGCTCACTTGTAACACAGTCATTTTATGGACTTTTGTCACCAAATTTTCAACATAGCCATTTTAGACCTCTGCTCAAGAACAGTGTAACTGTGATTTTCTTAATCTGTCCTAAACATTGCTTCCACACACCAACAACACCATTGTGTGCTACATGTGCGAAAACACATTTTGGGTGACATATTAAAAATGGCAGCTGTACTGTTCATAAGGATGTGTTATAAAATGGCAATGTTGAAAATCTGGAGTGAAAATATTAAATTTGCAAACTTACAAGTATGCATAGGAACTGCGCAGCGCACGCTCGTAAAACAGTCATTTTTGGAATTTTTCACCAAATTTTCAACATAGTCATTTTAAGACCTTTGCTTATGAACAGTGTCACTGTGATTTTCTTAATTTGTCCCTTTACATTGATTTCACACACCAACTCGCGCCATTGTGCTCTATATAGGTGGGAAACATCGTTTTGACAGGATTTGAAAAATGACAGCTGTACTGCTCATAAGGAGGTATGGTAAAATGACAATGTTGAAAATCTGGAGTGAAAATATTGAAAATTCGCAAACTTACAAGCGTGCTTAGGAACTGCGCAATGCACGCTCGTAAAACAGTTATTTTTAGGAATTTGTTCACCAAATTTTCAACATAGCCATTTTAAGATCTCTGCTCATGAACAGTGACACTGTGATTTTCTTAATGTGTCCCATACACTGAGTTCACAGCGACTGTGCCATTGTGCGCTACATGGGCGTAAACACGTTTTGGGCAAGATGCGAAAAATGACAGCTGTACTGCTCATAAGGAGGTGTAGTAAAATGGCAATGTTGAAAATCTGGAGTGAAAATATTGAAAATTCACAAACTTACAAGCGTGCATAGGAACTGCGCAATGCACGCTAAAACTGTAATTTTTGGAATTTTTCACCAAATTTTCAACATAGTCATTTTAAGACCTTTGCTTATAAACAGTGTCACTGTGATTTTCTTAATTTGTCCCATACATTGATTTCACACACCAACTGCGCCATTGTGCTCTACATGGGTGGAAACACGTTTTGGAGAGGATTTGAAAAATGACAGCTGTACTGCTCATAAGGAGGTATGGTAAAATAGCAATGTTGAAAATCTGGAGTGAAAATATTGAAAATTGCGAACTTACTAGCAAAAGCGAGGAACTTCACAATGCACGCTCATAAAACAGTTATTTTTAGAATTTGTTCACCAAATTTTCAACATAGCCATTTTAAGATCTCTGCTCTGAACAGTGACACTGTGATTTTCTTGATGTGTCCCATACCACTGAGTTAGCACAGCGACTGTGTCATTATAGCTACATGAAGCGGAAACACGTTTTGGGCAAGATGTGAAAAATGACAGCTGTACTGCTCATAAGGAGGTGTAGTAAAATGGCAATGTTGAAAATCTGGAGTGAAAATATTGAAAATTCACAAACTTACAAGCGTGCATAGCAACTGCGCAATGAACACTCGTAAAACAGTCATTTGTAGGAATTTTTTCCCAAAATTTTCAACATAGCCATTTTAAGACTTCTGCTCATGAACAGTGTTACTGTGATTTTCTTAATGTGTCCCATACATTGATTACGCACACCGACTGCACCATTGTGCGCTACATGGGCGGAAACACATTTTGGGTGAGATGTGAAAAATGACAGCTGTACTACTCATAAGAAGGTGTGGTAAAATGGCAATGTTGAAAATCTGGAGTGGAAAAATAGAAAATTCACAAACCTACAAACGTGCGTAGCAACTGCGCAACGCACGCTCGTAAAACAGTTATTTTTAGGAATTTTTTCACCAAATTTTCAACGTAGCCATTTTAAGACCTCTGCTAATGAACAGTGTCACCGTGATTTTCTTAATGCATCCAATACATTGATTTCACACACCGACTGTGCCATTGTGCGCTACATGGGAGGAAACACGTTTTGAGCAGGATGTGAAAAATGACAGCTGTACTGCTCATAAGGAGGTGTGGTAAAATGGCAATGTTGAAAATCTGGAGTGAAAATATTGAAAATTTGTGAACTTACGAGCCTGCGTAGGAACTGCGCAATGCACGCTCATAAAACAGTCATTTTTTTGGGATTTGTCCACCAAATTTTCAACATGGGATTTTTGGGACCCCTTCTCATAAATGATGTCACTGTCATGGTGTTATTCAGGCCCGAAGGGTGATTTCATGTAATGACTGCGCACTGACTGTGAAATCACCCTTCAGACCACAATAATGCCATGACAGTGACATCACTCATGAGAAGGGGTCCCAAAAACCCCATGTGGAAAATTTGGTGCAAAAATTCCAAAAAATGCCTGAGATATGCAATAAAGTTGAAACCCCCCTATCTAGCCCATTATATAGCTTACCAGCATTTCCTCAGTTCGTGGTCAGCCTTGAAGAGTGCAGACGTGTTCCCGGTCACCAGATCATCGCTGAGCTCCAAGTAAGTATGGAATTGAGGGGTGTGGGAAGAACAGGGTGCCCAGTTGGTGGGTGTGGGTTGTGGGAGGGGGGGGAGACTGCGTGGGACCGTTTACTTTACAGGTTTTTTTTTTCTGACTGATGTGGACGCTTGCCATGCTTAGGTGGGCCTCAGCTGCAGCACATGGATAGCTGGGGCCAGGGAGTCAATCGGGGATTTAGCCCCTCGTTGGCAAACAATGGGGACATTTGCCATGGGGTGGGCTTCAACGTGGCAGAAGATGTCTGGGGGCGAGAGCCGGCGGGGACTGGGCACCCCGTTGGCTGATAAGCGGGATGTTTGCATGCTAGGGGTGGACTCCCAGCATGGCAGAAGATGGCTGGGAGCCGAGGAGCCAACGGGATTGGGCACCCCGTCGGCAAACAACACGGAACCTTTGCCATGCTGGGGTGGGCTCCCAGCATGGCACCAAAGCTTTGGAAGGGCGGCATGACACGGGGGGGGCGGTGTGATGCGGGGGGGCAGGGGGACATGCTCTGTATGACAGACGTGATTTTCTTTGAAGTGAAGACCACCACTGTCATACACAGCTCCCACAACCATTGGTGCAGGACCGCCACGCCTGCTCAACAGAGCAGTGGATTGCAAGGGAGAGGCACACCTCCAAAGTGTGCTACTCTCCCAAAACATTTCTTGTGCATGCACGCAAGTAAACGTAAAAAGGTTTCTGCATATGGCCGGACCTGGGTCTGCTTGCATTGCAAGCGGTAGAGTACAACACTACACTATGCAAGCAGCTTGGTGGGAATCGGCCACAAAGGATGATTGCACCACTCACTCTCTGGCAGATTTGCTATTATTGAGTTGCTCAAAAGTGCAGCACTCAATAATCAGCACTCTACATGAGTGCTACCATTTCTTTTTCCTCGGTCCAAAAAGGGGGAGTACGAGTGTACACACAAACCCCTGTCTCTTGCTGGTTTGCTTATATACCTCCTTTTGTATTTTCTTTATTTTGGTCCCCCCTTTTTCTGTCCTTCTCAAACCCTTATTTCCATTAGTCCACCTCCAGCTTGCAATGGACTTCGCCAATTTTTATCCCCCCCTCCTCTTCCCTACCACCGTCTCTGCTGCATCCAGGCTTCAATGGTGTTGGCCATTTCCTCATTAAACAATGCCAAACCCAAACCTGACAAATGTACACCATCCCCACTGTAAAACTCATCCGCTTGTTCCACTATTTCTTGGTGGATGCTTAAACCCCCCATGTCCTCAAACAGCATGCCCACCCTTGCACTCATGTGCTTCCATGACCTGTCCATTGCCTTGTGACATGTTGCATGTTGCTATACCCTCCTTAACATCATATCAGACCAAGCAAAAGAAACTTCTGGCCACCAACCTTTTGTTGTTTCTAGATCCCCCTTGATTTGATAAAATATGTCCACCACAGCCGTGTCCCCAAATCATTCACTCTAAGATTGATCACAATCAAGTCTGTCTGGCTTTGGTCCTTCCTTGTCTCTCTCTCTCTCTGTAATAGTAGTGACTGTGGCCACCTCATACCACTCCGGCCTTTCCATGTCACTCGTTTGGCATGGATGTTCAAGATCAACTGCTTTCCCCCATGCTGTTTGCTTGCCCATTTCTCCACCCAATGTATGAAGGCATGCCCAGATATCCATGCTTCTAGCTTCCTGGATGTCCTTGAGGACTGGGACCTGTTGGGGTTTAAAGTGGGGGACAGATACTATTTCAACAAAGCCATGCCAATGGGCTGTTTAAACCTTCCATAAACCATAACCCTGAGAGTGAAGTTCATGGGGTTTATTTAAGCATCCGAAACTGAGATATGTGTGAAAAATCTCAAGTTAAATGCACCATCCCAGGTTTTATTTTGTATAGTTGCTGTGGATCATTTTTTCATCAGCAGCTGTATAAAATAGAACACATCTTTCTGCTGCTTTTTCCAACTCCGCTTTCAGCACTGTCAGTTGTCAGAAGCATCAGCACTGCATGCCTCCCTCCATGCTACAAACAACTCCAAATCACTCCCACCAAAAAATCTAATTGCTGAAGCATCACTTGCTCATCCCTCTCACCTGACTCTCTCTTTTTTTGACAGCATTATTTTGCAACATACTGCCATCTCTGAGTGGTGGCAATTAGCATCTGTGAATGCCAACTGGTGGACAAGCAGAACTGAGTGGCAGTTAGCACATGAGCACAATGGAAATCAGGTGTATGCTAGCTGTTACAACGCTCGGGTTATAACAGCAAATTATGACCCAGTTTCCCTTAGGGAAAAAAAAAAACAATCCCCAGTTATTATTAGTTAATTAGTAACCATAGTTGTCAATTAATTTTGATTCACCTTATGACCTTAATCACATTTCAGACATCTCAGTCTCCCCTCTAGCAGTAACAATGTTATCTTCCTTTTGCAGGCTTGGCCTGTGAAAGTATCAGAAGATAATAATATAGTAGGTCTTTCAGTTTTAGTATCCAGACAATAAGGCATCCAATTTCCAAAAGAATGATCCTATCTGTTAAGCACAAGGTGAACAGTTTTGTCCCATGCTTTGCAGTTTCCTCCAATAAGTGACAGTACTTAAATTTGCTTTTGAAATAATGTCAATGGCAACTAGTCCTGCTCTAAGCTTGCCAATGTTGACACTGGCTGGTTCAAGAACGCCTTGTAGACATAATTTAGGCCCTTGTTAAGGCTAGGTAAAGCCCAAAACGTTAGCAGCATAGACAACAATACTATTTGATTTGTGTAGCCAGCTGTTGTTGGCCACCAAATTTATTATTACATTTTTTTTTTACTTTTACAGTGATACCTGTCACATGTTACCTTCATTTCCCATTATGGTAGCACAACTTATCATTGAATATAATTACAGCATGTCAAATACTGCACAGTGAAAGTCACAAAAGGTGTATGAGTGAGGGTGAGGGTGAGGTTATAGCACTGGTGTGGTAGCTGTTGGTCAATTAATTATGTGGAAGTCAATTTGTCTTGGTATGATGATGTGTTAGTTTGCAGTGATATTTATAATAAAAAAAGGGTGTTTGGGGGTGAAACCCACTGCAGGAAATTTTTTAAAGAAAGATTTCAGCTCTCGTCCTGCATCGCAACTTAATTTTGAGCTGAATACTCTAAGATGCTGTGTGCAGGTTCAGCATGTAGATAGCTCAGTTAAGAGGTTAGGGTGACAAGTTGTGAATGCCATAAGTTCAGGTGATCTGTCAGTGAATCTTTGCTATCCTTCCCTGTTTTCATTTTTTTTATTTTGTTGGCTGGTGTGCCCCCAATCTCTCCCCAATTTTGCTTCCCCAGATTTGGAATACTAAATCCTGCCCTGTCCTGCGCCCGCCAAGTTCCAGTCCTCCCAGAGTTCTTTTCCTTTATCTGCCTTCCCACTCAAATTTCTCTTATCCCTAGTTGTCTTCCACTTGGACTTGTTCCTTAAATATGCCCCCCCAACTCGCCCCCCCAAGTTGCATCCCCCTAACGTCCCCGTTAATAACTTTGTGCACTCCCCCAATGTTTCACCATCTTGTCACTTTTGCAGCAATTAAATGTTTTGCTGCATTTTAGCAGCACAGTGTTTTTTGTGCACTGTTTTAACTGTTCATTTCATCTCACATTTTTTCTTTACTTAAAATATGGATTGACATGAGAGCACCTGACGCTAGGCCCACTGTACTTTTACTAAGGACACTACTATGAAATCTTCCTTATTACTATTCTACCCAACATCTTCATTCCTTCTTTGTAGTAAGTTGTGTATAGCTTGGCAAGATGTATTTATATGGCTTCCTTAAAATTATCACAAAATTCCACAGTTTGTTCAAAAGCTTATAAAATTCAACTTTTTATAATTTTGCTATTTTAAAATATTTGGGTGGTCATACTTTGCTCATTCTTGAAGCAAGAGATTAGAAAGCTGATGCACACTGCCTTCCTTTTAGACTCTATGACCATACTGTATCAAAATTAGTGAAATTGTCTTCACTAGCTTTAAAGTTATACAAGCTTAAATTTGTGGTTTCGATACTTGTGAAAATTCATGAAAAATTATCTGAATGTTTGCTTATGAATCCTTTATCTTTAACAATCCAGATTTGAAACTTAGCACAAATGTCAATGATGTTGACTTCAACATTCAACATTTGATACATTTAGAACAAGTAGTTTTTAATTAAACAGAAATAACAGAAATGCAAATACTGACAGAAAGTTGGGCCATCTCCCAAAAGAATAATAATAATTTAACCTGAATTCTTCTGATAGAAGTTATATATTCACTAGGGATGGGCAAAATGAACAAATTCTGATTGTGCAGAATTGTCTAGAAATTCCACAAAACTTCTCCAAATTCAACAAAATGCTGTGGAATTTTCTAAATATTTCAAATTGAGCTGTTCTATAGTTAGATGTCTGAAATGTGGAATACATATTGCATTGATGAGGCCATAAAATAGTTCCAAGTTTCATGACATTTTGATGAGGGACAGGGAAGTTATAAGGGCTCAAAATCTGATGTTATTATTCATGTGAACATTTCTGAAAATATTTCTGTGCTTGCAGAATAGCCACCTGTGTAGCTAGATGATGGAAAATTTATATGCATACTTTCTTGGAAGAGTCATAGAAACTGCTAAATAGAGAGGCACTGGTTTGTGCAAATTGTAAGTTATAGTTCTTTAAAATGCCACAGTTTCATTACTTGTTAAACTGTGTGAGCATTATCAGAATATTAGGATGTTTATAGCTCCACTGCTATTGCAAGTATACATTAACGGTTTGAAATGCCTGCCAAAGTAAATATGTCCCATAATTTAATTAAGCTGGATAGATGTGGTTTAGTAGGTTAAAAGTTATTGTGGATATTCTAGAAATTACTAATTGGAAAAATTTGTTTAAAAATTCAGGGACGCATAACAGGAAATACCACTAAAATTCTAATTGTGGAATGCAATGTTCACGCAGTACTTATCACCACTGAATCACCTTACCTGCTCTAGTGTAATGGCCCTACAGTACCCCTCAAACACTCCTGTGACAGAGATGCCCCAAATTATGCTCCATTATTACTAAACATATGCAGATACTTTTGCCACAAAGGCCAAAGTCACAGATAGTTAGAGGGCCTGGGATCACTTGGTATCACTGTTTTCAAACAGTAAACAATTGCATAGTTATCTACAGGGTTGTTAAATAATCAGCAAGTGGCATTGTACAGAAACTATGCTGCATGTGCATTTGAATCAACAAGTCATTAAGTCAGTACACTGTAGTGGTTATCTGGCATATTGCAAGAATTCAGGCTAGTGCACAGTGATGTCCATGCCTATTCTTCATGGTCTGTCACTCAAGATAGTGACCTTACACTTGGTATTACTATACTTTTACTGTAGAGCCTACTACTCTATGGAGGTACATCATTGCCACTTTACACAGCCTTTAGCTTCCACTACAGTGACAACTCAGGTGTATGACTGGGCAAAATGTATGGCCATGTGTTGACAAAAGTGTCACAACATTCCACAATTTCATAAAAGCTCATGAAGGCAACCTTAATTACTGCTGTTATTTTGGCATCTTTGACTGCTTATAACTTGGCTAGTTTAGCATCTTTAACTGCTTATAACTTGGCAAACCTTTGAGCAAGAGATTAGAAAGCTGACACACAGACTCTTTTTTCCCCATATTAGTTTTAGTCCTAGTCTGCAGATTATCTCTCAATGATATATCCAGTTCACAGGGATATACCCTGATCAGGCTGAACCCAGCCATCATTCAGTTTACTACCAAGTTTTTCTACAATGTGTTTTTCTCTCCCATCTTCCCTGGTGGTGGTTGTGCCTCTGTTAGCTTTGTATAGCTACAGTTTTCCTTGTGGCAGAAGTAAGCTCACTGGACCAGCTGCAGGGGTCACTGTCTTGTTGAAAATCATCACCAGCACTCTCTGATCCAGTAGCACTTTAGAGCAGCAGCTGTCTAAGCCATGGCCTGCTTCCTGACATGACTTCTCAGGCTCATTTCCAAACTGAGGTCAACAGCACGGTAGTGTGATGCTCTGTGGATGGCCATGGGGGATATCAAAGCCTTATATTTATGGTCAGTGAACCTAACAAAACTGGTGATATTCTGTTCACTAGTTTTAAAGTTACAGGGGTTTAAACTCATGCAGTTTTTGTAATTACAATTATTGTTTAATTTCCAAACGTTTGGAGGCTTATAACTCAGTTACATTTAACCCTTGCTGTGCCACAGACTGATATATCAGTCCAGAATTCCTGTACATTCTAATTTTGTTGACAGCCTGAAACAGAGATCCAAAATGAATACACTACTATAGGGACTTTGGAATACATATTCATTACACTAAAGTTTGTGCAGTTTGGACAAATGCTTTTTAAATCAGCAGAAATAACTGAAATCACAATTTCTCTGAAATGTGATTTTTTATGTGGAATTTTCACAAAATTTCACAGATGTTAAATAGTAATGTTGCCAGAATTCCACTGGCGGAAGATAAATGTTGCCCAGCCAGAATGTTCTCCCAGCCCTAATTGTTTCATTGAACAATAATTTCCAATACTACTGCTAGATAATTGCTATTTGAAAATGGTTATTTTGTTCACTCTGAGGTTCTATATAATTTGTATAACTAAAGTTGTTCTCAGGGGGGAAAGAGTGAGCATTCCAGAGGATACTCTCTTCCTACAGAATTGGTGGGCCACCTATGTGTCTTACAACTGCCACATATAATGCAGGCTGAAGCAATCAGGGAGCAAGGATGTCAGCTAACTCTGTGTGCTGGCTTACATCTTCAAGCATGCATATGCCCTGGTGGCCTAGACACAAATGTTCAGGGATGGGAGAGCAAGGAAAAACAACTAGGCTTAAGACGACACAAGTAGTGCACTCAGACCCCACACTACCAGCTGTGCCCCCAAGGGCTTTGTTGTGAGAGGTAAGTTGTAAGGGCAGTATTTTTCATGGCTAGTTTGGCCGTTAGGATTGGGTGGTGATTGCAGGCTGAATGTGTGGACTTGAGAGAGAGCTTAAAGAATAAATAAAATTGTACATGGCAATAAATGTTACTAGAAATCAACAGTTATCATTGGTTAAAGGGCAATATGTGACATCAAATTAGCAGCTATTAATTCCCTAGCAATGCCCACTGTAGTAGTACTGTTTTCATCCATCTGGAAGTCTGTTTCATAGCTTAGTAATGGCCTGTTCATATCATGATCATGCTTAGTGAAACAGAGAGAGAAACTGAAAGTAATCACTGCCTCTTCTGCATCTCTTTCTGCCATTCTTCCTTTGTTTCGGTGTCTTCCTATATATGGCGCTACTCCATCTAGTCATCAAGACAGAGAGGAATACGTCCTGAAGGAGACAGAGGCAGCATGATGTGGAGCAACAGGTCTGAAGTGCTGTTTGTGCTCCTTCATAGTCACCAACCCCACAGAGCTTGTTTTACAGAGCACACCCCAGTAGTCAACACACAATTATCAATACAGTCTGTCCATCAACAGTAGTAGTAAAATCCCATAGTTGTTTCCTACTCACCCACCCTGTGGACCTCAGAATACACACTAAGCAGTGGTTCAAGTGTGTTCCCATCGAACAGAACATCTGCAGTATAAACGGCAGGAAGAAGAGAAAGCTCAAGACAGATAGTAGCGCGGTGGTAGTATTTCAGGAAAACAGATTCCCCTCTTTCAGTTGAAGTTGCTATACATTAGAAATGCAAATAGCCCCATTTTTCCCATAATGCAGCTTGTCTCATGCATAAATTGCAACAGTGAATGGAGCTGATCAGCTTATGAAGGTGCATTTCTATCACGATTACTACATGTTTTAATGGTTTACCTGTGTAACTGTGTACAATTTATATCTACAAAGTGTGTAAGCAATTCATTCACATGCACAGCTTGTACTGTATGTAGTGAGTAAAAAGTGCAGACTTGAACATTATGAAATATTTTATTAAGCAATATCAGTTGATCTTAAGGTGTCGGTTTTCGTAGCACATCTCTTTAATATGGCAATATTTCCTAACCAGCACTTGACATGTTGCAAGCGCATTAAGCCACTCAAAAGGAGGCTTCTACTAGGAAATTAACGCATGGTTAGGTGGTTGGGGCACTCAGCCCAAGGCCTTGTGTTCCAACCCCCCCCCCAACATTATAAAAATGTACCAAAATGCATTAACTGATTGTATAGTGATTCTTCTAAACCCAATAAACATTCTGGACCAGATATTCAAAAGGGTTATGCCATGTGCAATAGGGTTGCGCCTGCGTAAGTCCGAACTTGCTCCATTCTGGGATATTCAGCTGGAAGCAGTTGCACCACAGAAAACATGCTGAGCAACAGTGCAATGCAAATGAATGCATGCTGAACTGGAAGGGGAGGAACCATGCATAAACTGCACAGCCCGATATTCAGCCAGGCTGTGCAGAGTTGTGCAGGAGCAACCCCCAACCTGCGCCTGCACAACTTTGAGCCAAAAAAAAAGGCTCAAGTCGAAGGCCACCTACAGGTGAGCTGCTGCATTGCAGGGCGTAACACAGCAGCTGCCAGCTGTGGCTGGCCCCAACCCACTCCCTGTGCCCCTGCAGCCCGATTGCCAAAAAGAGTGAAATCCCCACCGCCACCCCCCCCATCATTTCGCATCGCTGGGCAACAGCAGAAATGTCCCCCTCACTCACCACCAGCCCGATCACGGGCTGTACTCAGTTTAAAAACAACCCCTCCTCCCAATACATCCCTGGTGGTCCAGTGGACCGAAAAGCCCAATAGTGGGCTGTATCAGTTTAAAAACAACCCCCCCGAACATAGCCCTGGTGGTCCAGTGGACAGAAACTCCCGATCGCGGGATGTAAGCAGTAAACACCCCCCCAACACATCCCTGGTGCCTAGTTTCCCCCAAGGGCTTGCTCCACAAAATAGTGCAGTTTGAATATCTGGCCCACAGTGTGTAGTAAAGTTTTTTTTTTTTGGTAAGATGATGTGAAACTGTTGGAAAGTCTTTTTATAAGTGGTACTATCGCATATCACAGATACAAATTACCTAAGATATGCTGCTATTTGACTGTATATCAGTGCACATTTCCATTTTATTTATTTGAAGTTATTTGTGTGGTAATTTATGTGGTGTAATTATGTTACATATGTCTATCAATGTATTATCTTTTATATACAAAAAAAAAATATTTTAAAATACTGTAATGACCAGTAGTCAAGCAAATAAAAAGATTGAACTTGAAAGACATTGTGGCTTATATACATTAATAAATATTATGTTAAGTGAAATATGGGATTTGTTTATGCTATTGAAACCATAAAGATATAATGGCGACACAAGGAAACAACATTCAAACTGCATTTTTTGGCAGATTATAAGATAGCACTGAAAAATAATTCCGATTGGCTGAAAACTATCCCATGCCTGGGCAATAATTTCACAATGAGGCACAGTCACATTTTGGATCCTCATTTTATAATCAACAGTAATTTTTTTTTTGTACTCTCTATTTTTGCTTCTGAGGAACCAGGGCATCTCTCTGGAGTACCCACATGGCCTCTGTCTCTACTCCCAGCCTGAAGCCACCCTCCTACCTGTCTCCTTTCCAGGTCCCACAGACTCGTCCAGCCCCCTCCCGGATTATCCTCATCATCCTCCAGGGGATGGCCCACCTGACCTACCTGGTGGCATTTCTGAAATTAGAGAGACAGTCCTGGGCTGAGTTCAGGGGCCAGGAGATCCAGTGAAGGGTTTACAAGGCAGTGAGACATGGGCATTGGTCCCTGGGGTCTTCTTCACCTCTTCTGGTCCACCAAGGATTTTACTTGATGTTGCTCCCCTTGGAGCACAGATGTGCAATGAAGTTCAAGCACCAATGTGCTGACCTTCGCCTCTGTTCCTCCCCTTAATTTCAGCAATGCTCATGAAGGACTCCCGATCTCCATCGGCTGCCGCTTGTGAGAGATGCAAGCCCCAGTACCCACACAAAGAGGGCAAAGCAGTCCTCCAGATGCTCAATCCCCTCCCTCCACTGCCAACCCCTGATGGCCCGAGTCCATCTCCAAACCCAGGCCACCAGCATGGTGTGAGATGTGGCATCCAGTGCCTCAACCTTTAGTGCCACCAGGCCAGCCCATCAACAGTCATTTTACTATACAAGAATGAGAGCCTTGATTACAGCTATTTTATTTCTAGGAGAGGGTGAAAAGTGCAGCATTGGGTATACCAAGATGTGAGGGTAGAATCCAGTGAGGAGGGGAGGGGGGGGACCACTAGAGCAGGAAGGGAAGTGGAGAAACAAGGTTAAGTTGGGCAGTCACAGGAGCTGTTGGTAGTGAGATAGTCCCAGAGCCTAGTTTTAAACATACCAATTGTTGGGGCAGAGGAGATGGTTGGGCTGAGGCCATTGAACCAGAGTGGCGCTCAATAAGCAAAAGAGCGTTGTCCCTGTGAAGTGTGACAGTGGGGGACATCCAGTAGCTGTAGCGTGGATCTCCTAAGGCACCATTTGTTAATTTGGTGTTGTAACAGCGTTGAGACCCCAGAAGGTGCAAGGCCAAGGTAGATTTTTTTCACCATGGAGCAGGTGAGAAACTTTATGCGGTTTGATAGTTGGAGCCAGACTGCCTGAGTGAACAGGTCACATGTGGGGGTGAGATGGTGAGCACCAGTGATGAGCCAACATGCCTTATTTAAGGCAGTTGAGAGTCGTCTAAGGGTTGTGGTTGTGGCCGAGCCATAAATGATGAGACCGTAGTCTATTACAGAGGTCACAGAGCTCAGGACTGCAACCTTCAAAGCTTCTGGTGTGAGGTGTGGTCTGTGTTTGTAGAGGAGACCAAGCTGTGTATTAGCAGCTCTAGCTACATTATCTACATGAAGTCCATTGGAGAGATTAGGGTCAAGCTGTATCCCTAAGTATTTGAAGGACCCCACCTGATCTAGAGTGTTCCCCTGGGTGGTGGAGATAGCCAAGTGGTGTAGTTTGTGTAGGTTATGACAGCTGCAGAAGAGCATAGATTTGGTTTTCTTGTCATTTAGGACCAGTTTATGATTAAGAAACCATGTCTCTACAGAACTGAAACCAAGTTGAAGGTTGTGTTGAAGAGTTGCAGGATCTTTGTGAGTGGAGAATTCAACAGCATCATCGGCATATAGTATGATCTGCTCAGAGCAGTGGTAAGGGAGGGAGTTTTAAGAAAAGGCTAAAAAGGAGGGGGCCCAGTATGGATCCCTGTGGGACACCTGATCGAACAGGCAGGGTGTCAGAAAGAGCATCCACAATTTTTACTCTCTGCAACCAGTTTTCTAAGTAGCTTTTAAACCAGAGAGAAGAGTCCGATGATAGCCCGGCATTCAGTAGTTGGTGTATTAGTAGTCCACGGTGTACTGTATCGAAGGCCTTGGAGAGGTCGACGAAAATGGCCTCTGTTAGAAGGCCGTTGTCAAGGGATTTGTGCAAAGCTCCAGTGAACTCAAGAAGGGCTGTGGTGGTGCTGTGACCTTTCTGGAAGCCGTGTTGTTGTGAACAAGGTAGATTGTATTTATCCAAGTGGTTGGTAAGTTGATCAGCCACGATGCACTCGAGTGCCTTAGAGAGTGGGGGCAGTATGGAGATAGGGCGATAATTTGAGTGATTCGTCTTATCCCCACTTTTATGGATGGGTGTCATGGTGGCTGTTTTCCATAGGTCCAGGAATTTTTCACAGCTGGAGAGTGGTTTAGGATTTTTGTTAATGGATGAATTACCTCATCGAGGGTGAGCAACAAAAGCTTAAGATCCAGGGTGTCACTACTAGATCTAGATTTAGAAATAGCTGCAGTAATATAGCGGTGAGCTTCATTCAGCCTTACCTCCTTGAAGTAGAAGAGGGGATGGTTAGACTGAGGGGCTGAGGTGTTTGGGGAGTAGGCCCTGTTTGACTGAAGGGCTGAGGTATTTGGGGAGTAGGCCCTGTTTTTGAAAAAGACAAGGGGTAGAACAGCACTAAGGTCTGAAAAAGCCGTGTTAAAGATGTTTGCGATCACCTTGGGGTTGAGGGTTGAGGATCCATCAACCATTAACATAGCCGGGGAGGTTTTTGGCTGCTTCCTTGTGACATCCTTGATATTGCCCCAGAAAGCACGACCATTTCCCCATGTACTGGTGTAATAGGTGGATTTCATTAGCTGTATGGCTTTTGTGTAGGCATTTTGTGCTTGTTTGTAATTTTGCATGTCCAGTTGTTTGCCAGTGGCCCTGGCAACTGCCCAGAGGTGATCCCTTAGTTTCAGCTGTGAGAGAAGAGCAGCGGTGACCCATGGGATAGAAAGAGATTTTGGTTTGCACCTTTTAGCAGGGGCAAAGAGGTCACAGGCTTTGTTGAAAATTGAGATGAAGTGATCAAGAGCCTGTTGCTTCATAGATGGGTAGCCAGCCTTATAGAAGCAGGTGTTGTTTGAGATGTGGAAGTTTTCCATGAGGAAGGACTCTGCTAGTGATAATTTTGGAAGGGGGCTTAAGGAACTTGTTAGACCATGCACACATGACTGTGGAGTGGTCACTGAGAGAGTCTGGGAGAATGGTCGTATGAGAAATCCTTGTGGGGTGATTGGTGAGGACCCAATCCAAGAGAGTACTGGTGTCAGTCGTGTAGTTAATCCTAGTAGGAGAGTTTACCATTTGCGTGAGGTTAGCAGCTGAGATGGAGTCTTTATAGGCACTGACACTCGATGCTAACCAGTTTATGTTGAAATCCCTTAGTAGAATAAGTTCAGCTTCAGGAGGATGAGAGTTTATAAAGTTTAGGACATCTTTGAATCCATGTTTAGGGTCCCTGGGCAGGATGTATATGGAGACAATAGTCAGGGCTTTATGGTTAAGACCTAGGATGATTTTTATTGGCAGAATCTGGGCCGAGGCAGAAAGTGATGGAGTTGCTACAGTGTGCCAAGACAGGGAGTCTTTGATATAGATTGCGCAACCACCGCCTTTTTTGGATATCCAGTCCAGCCTGTGGACATTGTAGCCCTGTATTGTTACTGCTGAGTCAGGAAGTTTAGGTGTCAGCCAAGTTTCCACCACTGCAAGGATGTCAGGGTTGTGTTGGCATATGAAGGCTTGGAGTGCATCCAGCTTTGGTAGTAGGCTGCAGATATTAATGGTTGCAAAGATAAGGGCACCTGGAGTTTGTGTGTGGCCCAAGCTTCTAGGGCCAGGATTGGGATGGATGCTGCCTGAGATGAGAAGAAGGAGGAGTAGGAGTTTTAAGGAGCAGAGTCGCAGCTCTTTGAGAGATAGCTTTGATCGTTGTTTCCAGGAGTAGAGGTTGCAAGGTTCCAGGCGGTATCCCATATGGACAGCAAGGCGGTGCAGTGTACAGAGGTGACCACACTTGTTGAGAGTAGAGGTCGAGTTAAGTAACCAGGAATATCCAAACAGTGCACCAAGCACAAGTCTCGAGTGGAAGTGGAGAGTTCCTTGGAGTAGCAGTGGAAACCAGAGTAGTGGGTGGGGTGGGGTGGGGTGGGGTGGCTAGGACCAGGGAAAGAGAGAAGAGGGGGGCAAGGCAAGGAGGAGGAGGAGGAGGAGAGGTGAGAGAAAGGCAGAGAGAACCCACATGGCTTATGTACTAGATAGAGATAGAGATAGAGATATAGCCCTCTAGTCATGAGAGGATATAATCTGCTAATTGAAAAATCAACAAAAATAAACACAAAATTCACTTCTAATATCAACTCATAACTTAAAATGACTGTAAGTATTAAACAAATTATTAAACCATGGCACATAAATTCAACTAGAGACACAGAGGGAGATACAGTAGTTAGAGATGTGTTCAGCAGGAGATAGTGTGGGCCACTTGGAAATCAACTTCCGCTAGTACCAAATCCAAAAGTCAGGGCTAGTACCTTGCAGTACAGAGGATTTCTGAAAAACTGTTTAGGTTCCAGAAATTGAGGGGTCCGTGGCCTGATCAAGGCACACTGGATCCCTGAAATAAAGTAGAAAAACAGGATTTTTAAAGGCTGGAGGAGTAGGCTTGTTACATCAGAACAAAAAGAATGATAGAAGTGGGCAGGGTCAGAGAGCAAAGATGACAGTTTGGGGGTTGGGGAGGAGAGAAGTTGCAGGGCAGTGAGCAAAAGAAGGATTTAGATAATCAAGGCTCAAAATGCACTTCTAATATCAACTCAGAACTTAAAATGACTGTAAGGATTAAATAAATTATTAAATCCTGGCACATAAATTCAACTAGAGACACAGAGGGAGATACAGTAGTTAGAGATGTGTTAAGCAGGAGATAGTGTGAGCCACTTGGAAATCAGCTTCCACTGGTACCAAATCCAAAAGTCAGGGCTAGTACCTTGCAGTACAGAGGATTTCTGAAAAACTGTTTAGGTTCCAGAAATTGAGGGGTCCATGGCCTGGTCAAGGCATGCTGGATCCCTTGCAGTACAGAGGATTTCTGAAAAACTGTTTAGGTTCCAGAAATTGAGGGGTCCGTGGCCTGGTCAAGGCACACTGGATCCCTTGCAATACAGAGGATTTCTGAGAAACTGTTTAGGTTCCAGAAATTGAGGGGTCTGTGGCCTGGTCAATGCATGCTGGATCCCTTGCAGTACAGAGGATTTCTGAAAAACTGTTTAGGTTCCAGAAATTGTGGGGTCCGTGGCCTGGTCAAGGCACACTGGATCCCTTGCAGTACCTCAGGGATCAATCCTGGGGCCAGTCCACTTCAATATCTTCATTAGTGACATTGCAGATGGACTAGAGGGTAAGACTTGTCTGTTTGCAAATGACACCAAGATCTGCAACAGAGTAGATGATCCAGATGGGGTGGGCAGAATGAGAACCGATCTGGATAAACTAGCAAAATGGTCAGAAGAGTGGCAACTGGAATTTAATACAAAGAAGTGCAATATCATGCGCATAGGGAAGAGAAACCCTGAAGCCACCTATAGGCTGGGGGGATTGTTGATGGCAGTCACAAAGGAAGAAAGAGACTTGAGCCTCATCATCATCGATGACCTGAAATCATCCAAGCAGACCCCTAAAGCATTAGGTAAGGCTAGGGGATGTTAGGGTGTATTAGTAGGGGTATCACAAGTCATAAGAGGGAGGTAATAATCCCTCTTTACAAGACACTGGTTAGGCCCCATCTGGAGTACTGTGTGCAGGACTGGAGGTCACACCTTCACAAGAACATTAACCAAATTGAGGCAGTCCAGAGAAGGGCAACCAAAATTGTGTAGGGACTGCATCAGAAGACATATGAGGACAGATTAACAGAGCTCAATATGTATACCCTTGAGCAAAGGAGGGAGAGAGGTGATATGATCGAAACATTCAAACACCTTAAGGGCATTAATAAGGTGAAAGAATCTAACATGTCTAAATATAAGAAAAATAGCAGGACAAGAGGACACAGCTCGAGACTAGAGGGGGGTCGATTAAGGGGGAATTTGAGGAAATTCTTTTTCACAGAAAAGGTGGTGGATTCATGGAACGGCCTACCTCAGGAAGTGGTGGCTATGAATACAGTGCAGGGCTTCAAACAGGCATGGGATAGGCACAAGGGAGCAATACAGATGAGTATGAATAGATGGGCCACTGACAGAGCAAAGGCCAATGGCACATTTATAAGGTAGAAAAAGAAATGGGCAGACTGGATGGGTCTTGCGGTCCTTATCTGCCGTCAACTTCTATGTTTCTATGTTTCTATAATTTGCCGTTCTAACCCATAGGTTATAACAGCGAACATGTGCTGGGTTTCCCTCACTGAGCACATGCTTATAGCCCTCTTGTGCTGACTACTAGTGGCCATTTTCTTAGTATGGCACTGGACCAGCAAAGACCACAGTCAGCCACTTTAATCTCCACATTTGCCAAAACAGTTGGTCTTCTTCTTTCCTGTTTTTTTGTTTTTTCTTCTGTGTAAATTGAAAACAAAACTTTGTTTGTGGCTTCCACTAACAAAACTCAACCCGACTGTAACTACCATCACCGCTTGGCTGTTTAATGCATTGCCTTTGCTCATTCCAGCTACTACAACCCACATTTAAATAAATTACCACAAGAACAACAACAACAAAAAAACTTGAAACAAACTGGAAAGACTTGAATAATTGAAAGACCATTCCACAAATAAGGACAATGCACAGCAGTGAACAGCAGCACCATCTAGTGGTCAGTGAAAACTGCTATTCCAGTAACAGAAAATAAAAAAAAAAAAAAAAAAAAAAACTGATGCCAGCAATTACATAAAACAATGCACAGAGTTTATGTAGCATCCCACACCTTGGGTGCCCATTATTTCTCATTATACACTCACCCCATACATTATTGTATGTTATATTTTTTTATAGCTTAACCTCACTTTCTGCTAGGTGTTTCCTCCATCCCAGATCCTGCCTAAATCCAGGGAGGTATAGTTGGCCAGCACCTAGAAACAGGGGACAAGGAAATGGAGAGGCACACCAGAGAGAACAGGTAAGCATGAGGCCTACAACAAAAGTTAAACAAAAACAAACAAAAAATACCCACAGCCGCAGTGTCCTGATACAAGTTACTATCAGCCTGCCAACTTCCTCTCCCGGTCGCATGCCTACAATACTAACTGCCTATGGTGACCTCTATCTCTTATTGTTACCGCAGCCAGCTGCCTACTCAAGCTGCTCATTTTATGAATATTATCTCAAAGTATGTTATAACTGAGTATCTTTATTTTTTCTTTTAGTTGTTTTGATTGTTTATTGTGCATTCTTTTACTACCTTTGTATGTATGTTGACCCTCATCCTTTGACGTGGAACCCTTATAAACAAGCAGTTTCTGCTCAAAGGTATTTGTAATCCAAGAATTTAATAAATAAAATAAGTGAATAAACTATGCATTTGTTTAGCATATAGCAGTACTGCTGTTGAACATTTGTCTTATTTTTGTGTTTGCTTGTTCACATGGGCAAGAAACATTATGTGGCAGCTTAGGAGAGAAGCAGGTTGTGGAGGTGCGGTACTGTGGCAGCCAATGCCGGCACTGCATTTTTGGGCTTGGCACTGTTCACCCAATGCAGGCCCAATGACCTGATGATGCTGGTTCTGCAGAAGTGCCACCAACTTGAAATGATTTGGCTGCTGCAATGAGGGGCCGCCTCGTCACTGCAGCATCAGCCATTCCACTGCAATGAGGGAGTGACCCGTCAATGCAGGGCTGTACCTTGCCTGGTGTAACATGTCCCTAAACATGGCCGTGGCAAAGCCACTGACTCCAAGCTCCATGAAAGTTGAATGACTGGGGTGCCCAATCTCCCTGTTGGCATGCCCCCAGCCCAGGTAATTTGCCAACGAGGGAGCCCACTCCCCATTGGCATAATGCCCACCTTTGTTGTGTGCCGAGGGGGGGTGCCCAATCCCCCTCGGCATCATGCCCTCCATAACAGTTGTTCTTTGCTGATGGTGGGGACCAGTCCCCATCGACTTAAGTCCCTCCACCCCAAAAAGGCAGGTGGTACACTGAGAGCCCACTCCAGTGTGCGGAAAGCAAGCCTGCGGAAAGAAAAAACTTCCCACAATGTCTTTCTTTTTTGTCCCAGAAAGAAAGGAAACAGCCCCACGCCAGTCGGTTCCCCCACCCAACCCGTACCCACCCACTGTGCACCCTATCTCCCACCCCACCTCATCCCATACTTACCTCCAGAGCTCAGCACAATGATCTTCATTGGGCAGGGAACATGTCTGCACTCTTCAAAGCCAACTGCGAACTGAAAAAACGCCAGTAAGCTGTATAATGGCATAAATAAGGGGTTTTCAACTTTGGTGCATATCTCAGGCATTTGGGGGAATTTTGGCAGCACATTTTCAGCATGGTGTTACTGAAACACTTCCTTATGAATTCAGTCACTGTCATGGCATTATTCCATCCAGAAAGGTGATTTTGCAGTCATTGTGTCGAATCACCTTTTTGGACTGATTAACAGAATGACAGTGCCACTGTTCATGAAATGGGCTCTCAAAAAGCCTATATTGCAAATTTGGCCAAAAAAATCCCAAAAATGACTGTTTTATGAGCGTGTGTTGTGCAGTTTCTATGCATGCTTGTAACTTCACGAATTTATAATATTTTCACTCCAGATTTTCAACATTGGCATTTTCCACAGCTGCTTATGAACAGTACAGCTGTCATTTTTCACATCCTGGCTGAAATGTGTTTCCACACTTTTGGCACAGAATAGCATGGCCGCTGGGGGAAATCAGTGTTTGGGACACATTAAGAAAATCACAGTGACACTGTTCATGAGCAGAGGTCCTAAAATGCCTATGTTGAGAATTTGGTGATGAAAGTCCTTAAAATGACTGTGTTACGAGCGTGCATTGCGCAGTTTCCACGCACCCTTGTAGTTTCACAAATTAGTAATATTTTCACTCCAAATCTTCAACACTGGCATTTTTTCAGACCTCCTTATGAACAATACAGCTGTCATTTTTCACATCCTGGCCAAAATGCGTTTTTGCACTTCCAGCACAAAATAGCGCAGTTGCTGTGGGAAGTCAGTGTTCAGGACAGATTAAAAAAAATCACAAAGATGCTGTTCATGAGCAGAGGTGCTAAAATGGCTGTGTTGAAAATTTAGTGACAAAAGACCATAAAACGACTGTGTTATGAGTGTACACTGTGCAATTTCTATGCACCCTCATAAATTCACGCATTTGTAATATTTTCACTCCAGATTTTCAACACTGGCATTTTTTTCACACCTCTTTATGAACAGTACAGCTGTCATTTTTCATATCCTGCCTGAAATATCCATTTACATTTAACCCCCCTGTTACCCGGGGTTACTAGAATCCCAGTAAGACCTAGTGATAGGCAGGGAAGGCAGTTTGTGAAACTCCAGTTAAATGGATTTCACACTATCTCACTCTGTTCTCAGTCTCAGCTGAGACTGAAGGATGACATCACCACAGAACTCTCACAGCTGCATGAGCCACACTGGAGTGCTGCAGTTGGAAGTTAGGATAGAATGTTGGAGATTTTGAACAGAGTCTGTGTGCAATCTTGAAGAGAGGAGCAGCACAGCAGTCTGTGTGCAGGGTCTCAGAGCCTTAAGCTCTGTTTTAGAGCTACTGTTAAGAATGTGTGTGTGTGTGTTTCCACCATAAGAGAGACACAGAACTTTATTGCTGAAGTGGTGGAGACCGCTGTCACTGGTCCAAGTGCTCCCTCCCTGGGGGGGGGGCCTGTCTTCCAGGGGCAACCCTCCTGGTTCCAACTAAGGGAAGAAGCTGCCTATTTCAATTTGTGCTGCAGCAACAGAAGCTCTGAGAGAGAAATTCCTGTGGAGGAATCGCCTGTGGGGCACTTGCAGCCAAAGGGTGAGTTCGCTCTGACAGCGGGCCAATGTTTTTCACCTGAACTGTTGGAATGTGGGGATTGGACTACTTAATCTGTAGGAGGTCTAGTTTAATAGACATTGCTGGTTAACTCAAGTAAGTTCAAGTCCAGCACCAAAGATTGAAGTAAAGTGGGGACTGGACTGCTTAATCAGTGGGGGGCCTAGAGCAATGGGCTATGCCAAGTAAAACTATGCTCAAGTCCAGTACAAAGAGAAAGCAAGACAAGTAGAGGAAATGTGACATACATTTATCCTTATTCTACGTTGCCAAGCTTTACAGTAGGAGGTGTTCACTGTCCAGAGACATGGCTGGGTATGAATTGTGGAAGCGAGAGGTGGGGAGACCCCCCTCCATCAGTAGTAACCAAATTCACCTCGACGGATTTGCTCTGTGGCACCTTTACTTTTTCTCAGGTACTTGGCCAGTGCCTGAGGAAAGTACCCAGATGTGGGATTAAAAGGACGTTTCCCTGATAGAGCTGAGGTGCTCTTTGGTGGTTTAGGGAGCCACCAGCAAATGTTTCCATGACATATGGAAGGTGTCCGAGTGGCCGGCAAGGGAAGCCGAGCCTGGGAATCTCAGATCAGTGTACAAGTTTGGGCTGTGTACCCAAAGCAGCGTGCAAATCTGAGCTGTGTACCTGGTGCGGTCAGAGCCTGAGGGCTGAAGTGTTGAAGAAGTGTTCTTGATTATTTTAATCTGCATTACCAGGAATGTAGCTCTGTGAGGGTCCATCTATGCTTTGTTTATTCTGTTTGGATGTGAATAAAAGCCACACTTTAGAATCCCATTCTTGATATTGGACATTACAGTTATTGCTTCCTGTGTTTGGAGTTACTTGGGTGCCCCTGTGCAGAGTAGCCAAACCTAACCCTTGTGCAGAGTAACCTATTCCTCCCCAAACTCAGTCCCCACCTGGTACTGCTGTCAGATTTAAACAGCATACCACCTGTAGTTTGCAAAATGATAGGGGTGGGGGTTCCAAAATGGAGGCACCGCTTTGGATTTAAATTCAGGGAGGAAAGGTGCTTGGGCAAAGGGCTAGCATTTTGGTTATCTGGCAGTGGGTAGCCCAAAAAGCTGAAGCAAGGTTAACTAATGTGTCGCTGTGTGCTGTTGTCCATGTGCTGCTGTTAAATGCCAACTGTTTACCAAGGAGCAGTAAAGCCTGAGAGAGTATGCCCTTGTCCTGCATCAAAAATTACATAATTTTGACAGCTTTTAAAAACTGCTGTGACAAAGAAAAGTGTGGAAGACTAGGGGTAGCAAAAGGAAAAATTGTGCCCTTGACATTGGAAATGCTTTCTAATGAATGGAGAGACTTGCTGTGTTAATGGCCATGACAAATAGCTAAAATGGGCTCCTGCTGTGGAGTCAGTTCAGAAAAAAAAAAGTGGTTTTGCAGTTTAAATTTGCTTGCTCGACGATCGCTGTGAGGAGAAAAGCACTCGTGAGGGAAAGAGGCTCATTTGTATGGCAGTGTGTGATTGTTGAGACTGAAATCAGTCCCGCCCCCAAGCCAGCTTTACAGCGACTGCCCAGCATTCGAGAGGGATTGTGAGTGGAGTGTGTGTACTGGCTTACCAGAGGAGCATCTCAGTGACTGAAAGCGCTGTTAAAGTTTAAAAAATAGACTTTTCTGTCTAAATTTGGGCTCAGCTCACATCTTGATCGACTGGATTGTGAGTGTGGTGTTCGGAGGGATGATCATCAGGACTGACAACCCGCTTCTGTCCATAGTCCTCCCAAGACTGGCTGCAGGCCGTTTTCCATCGGAACAGTTACTGATAACAGTGAGTACCAACAGAAACAATTGCTCAAACCAGTGATTTTTGCCAAAAGCCTGCTGAATCTGTATGCAGCAGTGTAGTCGTTTTGTAAACAAAGACTGTGTTAAGTTTTTACTAGCAAAAGCAAGCTCGTTAAGCCATAGACTGTGAGCATAGTTATGGGTTCGGCATCAGAGTAAAGTTTCAAAGCCATGAGAGAAACTGTTAGTTGTATCAAGTTGTGCAGCTAGAGTTACAGGCAATTCTGTGCTTGAAATACTGAGGCTTTAAGGGACTGTGAGCTAGAGCAATGTCTTCAGCAAGTGAAAAGTCCATGGTAAATCATATAAATGTGCTAGGAACAAGAACAGTGCAAGTTTGTGCAGTTTGAGCAAAGTTATCAGTAGAGTGTGTAAATTGGATGTGCAGTGGCTTGACCCAATTTCAGAATGTTGATGCACAGAAGTGCTGCTGCCACCATTACAGGGTGGAGTTGTAATGTAAACACAGCAGAAGAGGAGACATTTTGGAAGAAAGAGAAAGTTTTCAGTGATATGGGACTTGAGACAACAGTGAGCGTTTGTTTGTTTTTCTCTGCAGTCGTGGCCTCAGGACCAGCCAGCTACCCAGATCATGCCCGGGCTGTGGTAGCAGCAGAAGTAAACAAGTTAAGGGACATTGGGAGGCGTTACTATGGAGGACAACTGCCTCCTCATGTGGCGATTCCTGGATACCCAGTGCAAGTGTGCTTAATATGCTTAAATGCTGGAAGGGACATCTTCATGATACCGCACTGTTCTGGGTGCCTCTAGAAAAACGGTTTATTTAAAGCGCCCAAAATTCATTTGGCTCCCAGATGGACAAATGTTCAAGAATTTGCATTTGGCAGCACACAGCACCAGGTGGAGCCTGTTGGAGGAGGCCCCTCGAAGGAGTGTGGCACAAACCTAGAGGGTGCAGATTTGCAGGCAGAACAATGTGCTGATGTTTCAGATTCTGTATCACAGAGAGTCAATTCAGGAAGAGCATCAGTAGACCCTTGGAGAGGGGGGCCTAGCCCAAGTCTCATAGGAGAAGACGAGATGAGGGAGGCCTTTGAATGGGAGGTTTCAACCTCAGCGCCCAGTGAAGAGTGGATAGTCTCAGGGTGACGATGACTGCTCACTCCTGGGCACAGATTCTCAGTGAGGAAGAAGAAGAGGGGGAACCTATGTGGCCTTGTGAAAAAGAAACTGGTACACAGCCTCAAGCTCTTGCCTCAGAGGAATGCATGGAAGATAATGCTGATGCCACAGTCCTGACTGTGCAAGAAGAAGTCAGGGATCCATTTATTGTGTCATTGAGAATGCGTAGTTGGCAGTACCAGGACTGTCCGGCCCCAAGCCAGGCCAGAGGTCTCAAGCTGACCAGAGCTAATAAAGAGGAGAGACTGGTTCGTAGGAAGGCTAATGAAATCTATGGGATGTCCTTTCCTACCTTTCCTTGGGGAGTCTGGGAGGAAATTGAGAACAGCAGGAAATCCTGGATTTGGGCCAAAGCAATGAAATGTGTGTATCCTGGTGCAAACAAGCATGTCAGGGACACAATGTTTCATGAAAAATACAGCCAGTGGAAACGAGGCAGGACACTGTTAATGGACACTGTTCGAATAGTGGATGGAGAGGGACATGAAACCTTTCACAGTGTGAATTATGTGCACTCAGACGGGGTAATAATTCAAGTGCCTGACCCGTTGTGCTATTGGCCACAATTCAAAGACCTCCCTGCAAATGTGCCCATGCCTACCAAATGGAAAACAGAGCAGTGGTAATCAGTGCTGCCACTCCAGCCATTCCAGTGCCTTTGTTGTTCCACTAGTTTGGACATCCAGGACGCAGATGCCCCACATTCATCAGTTCTACAATGTGCTTACTTTCCAGAATCCATTGACTGGCCCACCAGATGACTTCAGATCCAGTGAGGACACCAGCCCAACTGTATCCTGATTCATCGCCTGGTAACCGGATGACGTCAGACCAGCTGTTTTCCTTTTTGTTCCTGTTCCAAGGTTCCATCTCCAGAGATGACATCAGTCCAGCAGTTTCCAGATCTGCCCTCCTGTCATTCCTGGAAGATGTCCCCCCAGCTGTATCGGAAGAATGCTGCCAGGGAGAGACTTCGGCTGAGGATCAGGTCGGTGTTTTGTTCGTTCTACAAGGGACTGGAAGTCCAAACTTTCTATTCTTATGACATTGCAGTACATACCCTACACTAGCAGACTCCGGATGTGTGAACTGTCCTCAAAGACTCTCCTCTTTGGGACTTTGGCCTGCTAGAACTGTTCTTCACTGGGCTCCGGCCCAGAAGAGATTCTTTAATGGACTAGCCTTCAGGCACTGTGGTCACTAGATGGGACTTTTAGGGCACTCCATCCATCTAACCATAATGTCCCACCCTGTGCAGACTGACAGGCATCAGAGGTGTGCCTTTGAATTGCTGACTGTAATGCTCATGCCATCCCACCCCCACTCCACCAGCCAGTGACAGGCATCAAGGTGTGCCTTGGACTCTTCGACCCCAGAGTTCACCCCATTCTCCTATACTGCACACATTTCAGCATATGTCCTTATGGAATGGGGTGACTGTAAAGCCAAACACCCCAAGGCACACCTCAACACATGTCAGTGTTTGCATGATAGGGTGAGGTGACATGGCATGAACACTATGGGCCATGACCCAAACGCATACCCCAGTGTCTGTCTGTCTCTGCAGGATGGAGGTGGGGTTGGTGTGAAGTTCAATACTTCACTGCCATTCCTATTCTGCATCTGTCTAACTCCTGCATTTCCAATGCTAATATCAGCAAGCAAACATTCGGCATTGACAAATGCTTGTTAAAAAAGAGGTAGCTCAAAATGAAATGTTCTGGTACATGAGGGTAACAAGAAAGGGGGAAGAGAGAGGGAGAGAGTAAGTGTTACAATGCCTCACGGCAACACACTGCTGTTTCAAACACGGCTTCACAAGCAGAGAAGGAAGGAGAAGAAAAATATGTGCAGGAATCTGTTCAGCCTCAACGGTAACCCAGCCTAGGGCAATTACTAGATTTCTCTGTGCTAATGCTTTATTCTGCAGCTTTAAAACAGGTAGGAAAACATGGCAACCTTTTACTTTCCAGCTTCCTGCCAGCAGGGTTCCACAGCATAATATGCTGCTCTAAATGACAGCGCTACAGTACAGCAGTTTAGAAACATTTCTTTGCATGTGGTTCAACAAGAGATAAGGCTCAAACCAGGCACCAAATAACACTCAGATAAAGGTATGCAGAGCTGAGCTATTCAGTTCATTGCACTTAGTGAAAAACTTCACTCAAAGAGAAACAAGCAAGGAAAGGGCATAATAGAGAAAAGATGAAGAAAACCCCCACACATGGGACCAACAAGGAATAGAAAAATACAACTGTAGAGGTTCTTAAAGAAAAAAAAAGGAAAGAAAAGAAAAGAAAAGAAAACGGGGGTATTTGAGCTTCTAAAGTAGTAATGCTCTTTTAGAGCCTGCAGGTCCACCTCCCATCAATATAGTGATGCAGCTATAGGTAATATTTCACAGAAATGAAAAAAATACTGCATCTCAGTTATGTAGGTACAAATAGAAACCTCCAGGCGAGTGGAAAATAGATTTTCTACAGTGTGAATGCAGATAGGGAGGGACCAGAAATAGACTCGGACTAGGAATAATAAATAAAATAAAGAATATAGATACACTTACCTAAAATCTGCCTCACTAAACATCCCTAGCTACTACTAAACCCTGCACTAATCAAAGTTAAAATTAAATAAAACTGAGACATAGGGCTCAGGAGGAGAACTGAAAGAACATTTACTTGAGAACTTACCATAACAGTAGATCTTTAAGAGTATCCTCCTTTATACCATATTTTTGGAACTATAAGTTGTCATTGTTAGGACCACATGGAAACTTTGTCTTTGACAAGTATTCGATCAGTGGTCTTTGCAGACCTGCTGCCTCCCTACGATGGGTACAAGAGAGGGAACTCCAGATCAGAATCTTCAGTTCATGGCTGAAGGAACGGTGCAGGGAGGAATAGTATGGCTACATTTGGGACTGGGGACCAACCTGGGAGGATAAGGGCCTATACAAGGGTGATGACCCCGCAACCATCCAGGAGGGGAACCACAGTCCTCAGTGGACAGTTTAAATATTACATCGATGAACATTTAAAGTTGCCAAAGGGTGTGACAGAAGGAATTTGGAAGTTGGAGACTGCCCCCCCACAGGCTAAAGTAGAGAGTAAGGAGAACCTGAGGGGAGAGGACTCTCCCCATGGTGCAAATTAATAAAGGGAGCAGAGTGGTGGAGACAACCAGGGGAAGGAACAAAATCATTAAAAAAAAGAGGTGGGAAAGAGAGAGGGCAAAAAGAGAAAAAGGGGGCATCAAGCAGAGTGGAAACAAAATCAAGAAGACCATGTGTGTGCAGATGCTAGAAGTCTAAGAAACAAGATACCAGACATAGAGACCATCATGGCAGAGGCTGACCTGCATACTGTGGCCATTACAGAGTCATAGTGCACTGAAAAACATGAGTGGGACATGAACATACCAGGTTATACTCTGCTCAGTAATGATCAGGTGGAAAGAGAAGATGGGGGGTGTGGTGCTTTATGTGAGGGAAAGCATAAATGAAATGGAGATACAGGGAATACAGGGAAAGGCAGAGTTACTGTGGGTCACCCTAGAGATTGGCAATGGAGCCACTATTCACATTGAAGTGATCTACAGACCTTCAGCACAGGGGGAGGAATTAGATAAGGTACTGGTGGAAGCTGGCAGAAAAGGGGGAAGTGCTGCTGGTGGGGGGGCTTCAACCTGCCAGATGTGTATTGGAATCTTCCAGCAGCAGCTTTAGTTAGATGAAGAGACATTCTGGACTCTCTGCATTAGGCATTGCTCAAGCAGCTAGTCAGTGAACCCACCTGTGATGGGGCAGTTCTGGACCTGCTACTAATTAACGGTGCCAGTGTTATGGACGTCAAGGTGAGGACCACTTGGGGACCAGTAATTACCATGCAGTGTGGTTCAATATAAAAACAACTGCAGAATCAAACCATACAAGGGTTAGGGTCCTTGACTTCAGGAGGACAGATTTTAAAAAGGTGGATGAATGCCTCAGGGATGACCTAGCAGGGATCGGTGATGAGGGTAAGGTGGAGGAACAATGGAAAAAGATGAAAAGGAGCTTAGTAAAGGCAATAAACCTCTGTTTCAAACAAGGAAAAAGAGACCACTGGGGTTGTCAAAGGAGGTAGTGGAAAAGGAAAAGCTAAAAAGGTAGCATTCTGAAGTTATGTGGAGAAGCATAGAGAGGATGATAGGGAGGTGTATGGAGGGGAGCAGGCAAAGCAGTAAGGAGAGCAAAGGTGCAAACCAAACAGAGAATAGCCCAGGAGGTAACAAAAGGGAACAAGGCATTTTTAAGGAATATAAGTGAAAAGAGGAAGTCCAGAGGTGGGATTGTAAGGTTAAAAAGGAAAGGAGGGACTGTGCAGAGGTGGGCCAGGAAAACGCACACTTCCTGAACAAATATTTTTGTTCAGTGTTCACAGAGGAATGAGAAGGGGAAGGGGACACAGAAATGTATCAAAAGCTTTGGAGGAAGGGAAGTCGGCAGTAGTCCTTTTGTGGAGGCCACAGTCCTGAAGGCACCTTAAGGTGAAATGAAGCTGGGCACACACATCAAATGTTTTTGAGGAAGAATTAATTTATTTTAAAGAGTTTTACCAAGCTAAATTAATACAAATTTGCATCACATATTTTGATGCCTTACCTCTGCAAAATGCTGTTGTTGTACACTTTGCAAAATATTTCATAGTAGTTTAGATGTTGGAGGGATCATAAATTTTCCCCCTACTGAATTACTCAAAGTTTCTGTTTTTTAGAGCAGCCCATGACCCACCCCCACAATCAAGCATGCAATGATGTGAACCTAGGGAGAGTGCAAGGGTGTGCTCCTTTAAAGTCTAATCAGGCTGGGGAAGAGGCAAGGTCTGGAAAAAGTATAATTTCTTAGGGAAGACTGTCATACGTATAGTTTGTATCCTGGAAGAGAATGGTAGTAAAAGGTGTGACCAGGTTCCCATCAGATTTTCTATCTCTAGGAACAGTGGTTTCAAGTTAAGGAGCTCCACATACTCCAAGTTATTATGAATATTTGCCCCCAGGTATTTTGTTTTATTATTTCTCCACCTGACTGGCAGGAGTTGTTTCAAAGTTTGGGTGGGGGAGAAATTCAAATCTAATATCCCCATTTTCTGTGTATTTATTTTATAGCCAGAATGCAGAAAATACATTAATTGCCTCCAATGTGGCTTGAATAGAATTTTCTGGCTCTAGCAATGTCAGCAATATATCATCAACATACAAGGAAAGGGTAAAGTTTCTCCCCTCAAGTGGTATGCCTTGAATCTGTTGATATTGGCGTATGAATTCGGCTAGGGGTTCTATATAGAGGACAAAGAGAAGTGGTGATAAGGGGCACCCCTGTCTTGTGCCCCTACTAAGTGGAATTAAAGTTGACAACTGACTGTTTTTATATAAGCCTTGGGGAGGAATATATTTGTTGCAGTAAGTTTATAAACTCCACTGGGAGTCTGAATACAGACAACGTATTCGATAAAAAGGGCCACCTAACCCATGACTGCTGGAATCTTCCTCTGGTTTATGTGGTCCAGAAGATGTATTGTCCTATGTATGTTGTCTGTGGTCTGATGGGACTGGGTAAAGCCTGCTTGGTCGGGGTTTATAAGATGAGGCATCATCTCATCTATTCTGAAAGCAAAAATAGACATAAAGAACTTATAATCCATATTTAAAATGAATATTGGCCAATAAGAGGTGGGTAGATTGGGTGGTTTTTGGGTTTTAAATTTGGTGAAATGTTAGTATATAGCTAAGGGGGGAGGATCCACCCTCCTGAATCTCTTGAAAGGCTGCCAACAAGGCAGGAGCCAATTGTTTAAAAAATGATTTGTACCATTTAGAAGGCAGGCCATCTGGGCCTGGTGTTTTCAGGGTTTTTCTGTGTGAAATTCCCTTTTTAAGTTCCTCTGCCCTAACAGGTGTTTTTAATCTCTTGGCCATATCCTGCATAACTTTGGGGAGAGAGACGTGGTTTAAAAAATCCTCATATGCAAGATGGCTTGATTGTGTGGGTGTCCCATATAAGTGAGCGTAGTAGTTCCGGAATATTTCCATTATCTGTGCAGTGTTCCGGGCATAAACTTTTTGTTGTAGGTCCTTAAGGTGGGTTATATATGTAGCTGTTCTATGGCTCCTAAGTCTATGGGCTAAATTTCTAGCACCTCTGGGCCCTCCTTCAAACCTATATGACTTAAGATAAAATAATGCTTGCTGTGTGTTTTTTATCTAGGATCTTTTGCAAAGCTTCCTTCTTCTGATTGAGCTGGTCTCTCATTTCTGCAGCAGCTAGATTAGTATTATGCTGTAAATCCTGTAGTTCTGCATGAAGTTTAGCATAGTTACTTTCCCATTGTCTTTTCCTGTATACTGTATAAGCAGTAATCCCCCCACCTTATAACTGCCTTTAGTGTGTCCATATAATGGGAGCAGCTATTTCAGGGGTAGAATTCTCTGAGAATGTCTGATTAATCTTGTCTCTGAAACTAGTCTTAAAAGTTTCATCTCTGAGTAATGAAGTATTAAGGCACCACCCAGTGGTCTTTTTTGGTATTTTAAAATCTAGTTTCAAGAATAAGGGAGAAAGATCAGATAGAAATCTAGGGCCAACCATTAAGTCTTGTAGCCAGTCTAGGTGTTCTTTAGATATATAAAAAAATAGTATAGCCTCAAATAGGTATTATATCTTGAGGAATAAAAGGTATATGCTCCTCAATGTAGGGAAGAAATGTCTCCAAAAATCAATTATCCCTAGAGAGTTCTTTTGAGCCAGAAACTGTTTCTGGGATAGTGAAAGACAATATTATGAGGGGGCTGAGGAGTCAAGGTGAGGCATCAATGTTAAATTTATGTCTATCCCATTATCAAAAAACCTTGCAAGTGGTCCAACAGTTTGGTAAAAAAAAATCGTTGGAGCTTCTTAGGTGTATGTTGTGGAAGAAAATAGACATTTACTAAGGTAACTTGTTTTCCATACATGAGACCCCTAAGGATCACAAAACAGCCCAGTGGGACTTCCGGTTCCACCATGGACAGCTAGACAGTGCAGCAAAGGAGCTCCCTTCCTCGCTACAGCAAACAAAAATTTATTAAATCTCATCAAGAGTTTCAAAACCTGCAATACTGCCCAGAATGTCTAAGGATACCAGAAAGAGAGAAAAGGGAGGCACCCCGAAGAACAGACATATACTCAAAGTGAGAGATGCAGACAGATTAGAGACAGAGCATAGGCCCCAAAGCCGCAGTCACTTGCCAAGCAGCACCCGTGGCTCTGACTATGACATGGAGGGAGAACAAGATAAGCTATCGAGGACGTGTTTCGAGATGATTTTGAGGGACATCCGTAGTTCAAGACTGGAAACAAAAAAAGACCTGCAAGGGCTCTCACAGCAGATTGCGAAACATGATAACAGGATAGAGGAGGCTGAGACTAGGATTTCAGCGGTAGAGGACACCTCGACCTACCTCAACCAAGCAGTATGGTCTCTGATCCGGCAAACGATCCATTTGCAGGAGAGAAGCGTAGATCTTGAAAGCAGATCACGTCAAAATAATTTGCGACTGTATGGGCTGGCAGAGAGTGCAGAGACAGCTCCAACGTTGGCATTTGTAGAAAATCTGCTCACAGACATACTAGAGCTCCCAACGAATTATAATTTAAAAATAGAATGTGCCCACCGGCCAATTGGACAGAAACCACAAGACCCAAAGGTGCGCCCTCGCTCGATAATATTTTTGGTCTCAAGTTATCAGACCAAAAAGGACTTACTTCGCAGAGCATGGGTGAAAAAAGAAATGACTTACTTAACATCCCAAATTATGATGGACCATGACTACCCAGCAGAAATCCAGCAGGCACGACAGCGGTACTCCCCGATCCTGAGGACACTGAAAGAAAGGGGAATTACGTTCCAGACATTGTTCCTGGTGAAGTTGAGGATTCTCTGGCCGGAGGGTGCACAACTGTACTGGTCACCAAGCAAAGCAATGGAAGCACTAATACAAAAAGGAATATCCCTACTTATGGAGGAACTGGAACGGATTGCCAGAAGCCAGATGTTCCCATCGGATGTTTTTCAGATGGCAACTCAACATAAGGGAACGTCGCCAATGAGGGTACTCAGGGAAGCACTCGAGAAGTTGAAAAAGGTGGAGAAGAGCAACGCACAGAGAGAAGTTCGAGCAGGGTCTGAGATTGAAGGCTGTAATGTGGGCAAGGGTGAAAGTGCTCACAGGTACTCTTAATTGACTTGTTTCTATGGAGACTGAGAGCTTTGATCGTGAATGAAACACCTGTAGATACTCCGAGCAGTTGGGAACTCATGAACTGCCCTCTGAAGAGAATGAAATGTGCGCCTAGAAACCTGCAGTGTATACAGAACTTGAATTAGGGGAAAAAAACTGGGACAGAATTTAAGTAATAAAATAACCTGTGCATAATGGTGAAACAGAATTTGGGGTATAGGGGATATGATATTCCCGTACTATTGACACAAGTGGTTTGGGGCGATTTAAGGGGTGAGTTTAAACAAATTGGAAGATGTGTGTGAAAGGCTCACTTGCTGAAAAGTTGTCAAATTATCAATTGAAGTGGGCATGAGGCAGATCCATGGGGAAATCCGACATGCAATAAATAAATAAGGAAGTCCAGCTGAAGAGTGTCCAAACTGAAGCAGTAATATACGGGAAGTTCACGTAGAGCGAAAGGGGGAAGGTCCATGAAAGATGTTTAGGACCAAATACAAGACTGTAGGTGTAGTATCTTGTCCAGAGCCTCCTCCTTATTGGAGAGATGGGGGAGGGAAAAGGCAAGTTTTTTTTTTTTTACTAGAGGAAGCTTCTCAAACTTAAGACTCCCTGGGCTTATGATTGGAGCCATGATTAATTGAAAGAAAGGCAAGAGACAGACTTAGCTAAGATCTATATGCATGGGCTTTGGTTGCTTCCTGTGGCAAGAAACAAAAACCAAGTGAAGTAATCCAGATACAAGGGGAAGGGATACCTAGACAAAAACAAGGTAACAGCTGGGGCATGGGGGGCTTGTGAAGGGCTATTGTATGGTAAGATTCCTTGCTTCCAAATAAGTGGAAATAATAAAACAAATAAAGAGAAGAAATATAGCATAGAGGGGAAAAGAAGGAGACATGGTGAACTCACCCCATTGTGGGGGTTCCTTGCATACAAAGTTGATGAATAGGAAATAGGGGGTTTTACATATCAAATACTATATGACATGGGGGAAAGAGATAAATATAAAAGAAGCTGGTGAGGGCGGGATGTCTGGAAACAGGAGCTAATTACAACATAACATCATAACTGTGCTGCTAAGCAGTCCGAAGGTGATAATTGAGCTAAAAGCTACTCTGCAAAGAGTGCTTTCTCGAGGGGATACCCCATGAATACGGGACTATTTCCACTTAAGTCTGTCCTCTACACCATTTCTGGAGGGCAGAGAAAGGGAACCACTGAGTTGGGATCCCCCACCTTGGAAGTAACCACTTTTTTTTTTTAAAGTTGTGTTCAACTAGTTGATTTTTAATGTTACCATTTTATATGTTTATAGAAATACTTGTTGGATTACTAAAGTGTTGGGAGATTGGGATGTTAAGATCTCCTGATAGGTTTGGAAGCAGTTCATTGTGTTTACAGAATTTTAATAAGCCTAAATTGCATGAAAAGGAGAGGAGAATGAATGCATATTACTGAAGCTGCCTAAGATCCATCACTTCCGGGATGATTGATATGAAAGAGTGGAGGGGTGTTGGTAGGAAATGGAGGGACAAGAGGGAATGTGAAAATGGATAAAACAACATTAATTTGTTCATTTAACGTTAAAGGATTGACAAACTCCATTAAGAGAAGCAAGATACTAGCAGCAATGAAAAAGGAGGGCCCTGATTTTATTTTGTTGCAAGAGACACACCTTACCCCTATAGAACATAATAAATTAGGGAAAATGGGCTTTAATTACGAAGTCAGTGCCTCTTATGGATGGGGAAGAAGGCGAGGGATTTCTATATTAATACTAAATAAAACAGTACTTGAAATAAAAGATAAATGCATTGATAAAGAGGGGAGATATGTATTTCTTAAAGGCAAATTTCAAGGGAGTCTGTTAATGCTAGCATCGGTATATATACCCCCTGGTTCAAACTATCAGGTATGTAGAACAATATTGCTGAAACTACAGGAATGGGCCAAAGGACAAGTTATACTTAGAGGAGATTTGAATAAAACAATAGACCCTCACATGGACAGTATGGCTTTGGGTGGGTGTAAGGAGAGGGGGACTTCGAAGAAGTTGGTGAAGCTGTTTTGGGGAGATAGGATATGTGGATGCATGGAGAGTGGGCCACCCTAAACAATGAAATTTCACATTATTTTCCCCATCATATAAAAGCTATTCGAGATTGGATTATTTCCTCTTACCAAAAGAAACAATGATGGAGGTGAAAGATAGCTGGATAAGCAACACGGTATTGTCAGATCATGCCCCGATATTCCTTCAATTAAATTTAGGGGATTTCCAGAAGAGAACATTCTGGAGACTGAACGTCTCATTGTTACAGGACAAAGAAGTCAAACAACAAGTGATAGATACCATTAAACAGGCTATAGAGGAAAATACAACACCAGATGTAACACCATCCATAATATTGGAACACGTTAAAAGCTATATTGAGAGAAAAACTGATATCTATAGCAACATACAGGAAGAAGCAAAGAGAAAAGAAAATAGAAGCTTTAAGGGGAGAAATAGATAATTTAGAAACTCAACTTAAAAAGAAATACAACAAAGAAACCTTCAAAAAGTTAAATAAAATTAAACAAGAACTAAATGAAGAATTGGATTATTACATTGAACAAAAATTATTATTTATTAAGCAGAGATATTACGAAGGAGGGCCGAGAGCCACCAAGTTATTAGCAGCTAGATTATGTATCCAAAGGGCGTAAGCCCACATAGCTAAGATAATACATCCGCAGAACAAAGGAATTTTACAAAACATGCCAGAGATTGTAGAGGCTTTTAGAACATATTAGAAAGAATTATATACAGCCCTCCCAACCCAAAATGAGATAGATGTGGAACAATATTTACAAGGTATTTCACTACCCAAAGTTCCTGAACTGGCAAAAAGGCAGCTTGTGAAGCCTGTGACTAGAGTGGAACTGGTAGAAGAGATATCTAGACTTAAAACAAATAAATGTTCTGGAACGGATGGATATCCAGCCAAACTGTATAAACATTTTCAGAAACAGTTTGTCCCCCTATTATTAAAAGTCTTCAATGAAACCCTTACAACAGAGGGATGTCCCCCAGAATCATGGTCTCAGGCAATTATCTCAGTAATTCCCAAGGGAGGTAAAGATCCAAAACTGTCCCTCTTACCAACCAATCTCCCTCCTTAATACAGATTACAAACTATTTATGGCAGTGTTGTCCCATAGATTACAACAAATACTCCCACTGTTAATACAAGGGGATCAAACTGGATTTACCCAAGGAGACAGGCGCAGGATAACCTAAGGTGAACCATAGATATAATAGATAATTTAAACTGTACCAAGCAACCTGCAGTCCTTCTTAGCCTAGATGCCGAGAAGGCTTTTGATAAAGTCTCTTGGGCATTTTTAAGAGCAGTATTGGGGAGGTTTGGGTTCCCTGAACAATTTATTAACCTTATTAGGAAAATCTATGGGGCCCCCAAAGCCTACGTAAGAGCAAATGGACATCACTCAAATCCATTCGGTTTGGAGAGGAGAACAAGACAGGGTTGTCCACTTTCGCCACTGTTGTTTTCCCTATATTTGGAACCCCTGGCCCAAGGAATTAGGGATAATTATGAAATTAAAGGTGTACAACTTGGGAGAATGCAACAAAAACTAGCCTTATATGCAGATGATATTTTACTCTATTTAACTAATCCAGAAGAATCTATACCAAGCCTATTCAAGCACTTAAAAATATTTTCAAACTACTTGGGATATATACTAAATGATTCTAAGACAGAGGTACTGAATCTAAATTATACCCCTACCCTGCAGTTGAAAAATCTGTATCCAATGAGATGGGAACTTCCCTGTTTTAAATATTTAGGGATAAAATTAGATACTACAGTTATCCGACTATCCCAGATAAACAACCCTACATTGGTAGAACAGATACAAGAGGGTATACAAAGGTGGAGACTTCTACCAATGTCTTTATTTACAAAGATACAGGCAGTTAAAATTAATATCTTACTACATTTTCTAATTTTATTTCAATGCGTCCCTGCCCCACTATCCCTTAAACAGTTAGGGACGTGGCAAAAAGTAATATCAAGCTTTATCTGGTAGAATAAAAGGCCTAAAGTTAAAAAAACAAACCTTATATCTCCCCAAGAAAATGGAAGGACTTGCAGTTCTCCTACTGATCAGATATTGGATAGCATCCCAGACTAGAATAATACTATTATTGCAACATATGGACTATACGGCAAGATGGAAGGAGACTGACCTAGAGGCTGTTTCATCTCCCTCAACATTAGCACAAAGTACAACATCAAATCCCAGAGAGGAATGGATGAATACACCCTATTTGGAGACAGAAACAGCAATACAGGGATATACACAGTGACTGTCTAATGGCACTACCGGAGTATACCTTTGGAAGTATTTATGGTGGACCATGAATACAGAGAGTAACCCAGCAGCTACTGACCCCTGGTATAAAAGGCAGGAAAGACAAGGTTGTAGAGCCCCCTGGCAGTTCCTTAAAGGGGATCATGTAATTTCATTTGAGGAAGCACAAATCAAGTTTGGTTGGACAGGGAAAGAACTCATCCATTATTATCAGATTAGAGATTTCATAGTGGAGCAGATGAACAACTCAATTCAAAGAGTTAGAGGCTATTCATCTTCTAATATATTTGAGACAATCTGGAACTTGAGCAGAGAGGAAGGGGCTATTTCAATTCTATATCAGAATTATATTGAAGACCTGCAGTATACAACATATTATATAAAAGTAAAATGGGGACAAGAATTACAGATTAAGTTAAATAATGGAATGGGCGGCAGTTTGCCAAAACACCTGGAGTACCACATCATCCCCAGAATGGAGGGCATTTATGTGAAAATAAGATCTAGGTATTTTAGGGTGCCAATACAGATGGCTAAATGGCATAAAGCAATATCTGGTAGCTGTTGGAGAAGTTGTGGAGCACAGACAGCCAACCAAGCACATGTTTTTTGGGAATGCCCAGACCTAAAGGAATTCTGGGAAGGGATACAGAGAGACATGAAGGCAAGATTTAACATAATGACACCATTAGGACCAGAGCACATGATATTAAGGTTATGTCCAACAGAGCTCAGAGGGAGAGAAGCCAGATACTGCTGGAATATATTGATAGCCGCAGCTGGTAAAGCAATTACCAGAAGATGTCTCTCACCAAATGCCCCCACAGTGGAGGATTGGAAGGAGGTGATAGAAAATATACAAATATTTGAAAGAATCACCTATTCCCTGAGACAAAATCTAACGCAGTATCAAAATAGATGGACAAGATGGGAATCATTTGGGATAGGAGAGTAGGAGGGGAGAAGAATTTTTAACAGTTCTTAAAAAACAAAACCTGAATATAAAGAACAGAACACAATGATTGATTTAGTGACGGTAAGAAGGAAATTGGGGAAATTGGGTAGAGAAAGATGAGAAACTGGGAAAAGAAGTGGGGTGAAGGCGGGCAAGATGGGGGGATGAAATGTTTTCTTCTTTTCCATTTTCACCAGTTCTTCTTGGTTTTTGTTTTTCCTTTTTTCAATAGAGGTAATAATGCCTACAAAAAGGAGAGGAATGGTGAGTTAGAGGCAGCAGAGTATAAAGGAAATTAGCATGTCATAGATAGAAGCATAATGCACATGGCTATTAAAGATGAATAAATATACGCAAGATAGGAAAGATGAATAAGTAAATAGAATTTAGACTATAGTTCATTATATAGAAAAGGTTGATGTGTACAATAAATTAATGTCCGCGTATTGGAAATGTGAAAATAAGGATATGTCTTTATTTGATGGCGATGGAATGTAAGATTTATCTACAGCTGAAGAAAATAAAGCTGAAGTATAAAAAAAAAAACAACAGCCCAGTGGGTCTGTATACTGCAACTCATGGTGGAACAAGGTAGTAGAGGGGATTAAAATGGCTATCCCTTGCCATTTTCCCTTGGAATATGAGGAAGCAAAAACTGAGAACTGTCCCCCCAAGTTAATTTCTGGTGTTATTTTTCTGACAAGTGTGTCTCCCACAAGTAAATTATATCACTAGACTGTTTTTTTTCTGCTCACTGGATAGCCTAGCACAGAAAATTCACTGGGCAGAAGAAAATGGAACTTATGACAATAGGCTTCAACTGCAATTTCACAATAAAGATAACAAATTAGAGGTTAGTAAAATTGTATTTGGCCTTATGGGAAAATGGGAAGTTGAAAAATTAGGTTTTTTTTTAAATTCTAGGAGATTACATTTCTGTTTGTATTGCTTAATAATAAAAAGATTACAGGAATCAGGGGATGTGGAAGAAAATCGAGGACCTCTAGAACATTTAGAGCTAAAATGGACAAAAGCATGAGGGGCTAAAATGATACATTTAACCAGTGTTGGGTAAGTTACTTTTTCTATTACTTTCTATTATGTTTGGAAACTTGTTCCAGGAAGCTCTGCGCAGTCACTAGCAAGGATGGAGAAGTACTAGTTACTTATTTCTTTTTATACAAAAACAACAATAAAATAATAAATAACTATAACAGATT
Source organism: Neoceratodus forsteri (assembly GCA_016271365.2). Classification (NCBI taxonomy): domain Eukaryota; kingdom Metazoa; phylum Chordata; order Ceratodontiformes; family Ceratodontidae; genus Neoceratodus; species Neoceratodus forsteri. The sequence goes on from CM057458.1 coordinate 1,307,753,606, forward strand.
ACATTTTTTGACATTAATAGGTTAGTTCCTAGTTACTTTCAAATAAATGTAATCAGTTACAGTTACATATTTCTTTTGTATAAAAAGACATAAGTAACTATAATTGTAAGGTGTATTACTTTTTCCAGTACTTCTCCATCCTTGCTAGTGACTACTTAGAGCTTTCTGGAACAAGTTTTCAAAAGTAATAGAAAGTAATAGAAAAAGTAACTTACCCAACAGTGCATTTAAATATTTGCAGTCTTGTCCCAAAAACAAAACAAAACAAAAAAAAATTGGAAGCCTGGATTGAGGTATATAAACCAGCTTTAATACTGATAACTGAATCCTGGTTGAAACCTAAAATAGATAACAATTTAATAGACATTCTGTGTTATAACCATTTAAGAAAGGACATGCTAGGCAAATGGGGGGTAGTAATGTTTTATAAAATGCATTTAGAGGTAAAAGAAATACCCACCCCGGTATTAAATTCAGGATGTGAGTGTCTTTTTGTAGAAACAGTATTGGGCAAAGCAAAGAAATTAAACATAGGATGCAGGTATAATCCTCCAAATTCCAAAATTCAAGGATTGCAGGAATTAATTAAAATAATGGAAGGGTATAGCAAAAAGGAGTTAATTGTAATGGGGGATTTTAATCTAAGTTGGTGGGGATCTGAGGTAAATAAATATAGGAAGTTGTTGCAGGAAATGAATCTTGAACAAATAGTAACAGATGGAACAAGATTAAACAATAAAACAAATCAATTTAGCTTAATTGACTGGGTACTGGTAGATAATATAAAGAACAATGGCTTTTCAGGGGTATTAGCTGATGTAATTAGTGATCATCATCCAATTTACTGTGTTTGGGGGAATGGAAGACCTAAGGGTAAATATCATGTAGTTGAGTGTCGAACTTTAAATGAGGAGAATTTGCTAGCTATTAAATAAGATTTATCATTGGTTAATTGGACCCTATTAAATAGTATTAAATATGTTACTAAAGCAGTAAGTTTATTCATAGAACTTTAAATTAAATAATCTATAAATGAGCCCCAATAAAGAAGAGAAGGGTGGGGACACTCAAAATAAATAGTTAAGTCCTAAATTATTTAAACTAATGAAGGAAAGGGATGCAGCTAACCAATTATACCGAAAAACTAGGTTAGAATCAGATTGGAACCACTGTAGGCAGTTGAGAAATGGGTGTAAAAAATAATTAAACATATCTAAGGTTGAGTTTTACAGAAATGAACAGGTTGCTACTTTTCATGATAAAAAACATTTTTTGGAAAAAATAAGAATAATTTGCTGGTACCTAAGAAGAAGAATAATATAACTGGTTTAGTTAAAAAACAGCAGGTAATCACAGGCAACATGGAAATGGCAGATTACTTGAATGAAAAATTCACTGATTTAGATGAGTAACCTTCGGATTTAGGGGAAAGGGTTACATTCAGAATGCCTGATCAAAGTAATAATTTACCAAAGTTTTACTTTAAGAAAATTACATGGCATGAAGTTTACCAGGAACTATCAAAATTGGATGAAACAAAAGGAATTGGATTTGATCAGCTTGAGTCAAGAGTTTTAAAAATAATAGCAAATGAGATTGCAAAATCATTGCAGCTGATTTTTATTATATCACTTGAAACAAAAATTGTGCTGACTATGTGGAAGAAAGCGATAGTGATATCAATTTTTAAGGGGGGGTCAGGCAGCTCTTGCAGTAAATTACAGACCAATTTCTCTGCTGTCTATAGTGGGAAAAATCCAGGAAAAGTTGCTGCACCTCCAAATTGTGGAACATCTAAATAAATATCAGGTGCTTAAGGATGCATAGTACGGCTTCCGTAAGGGTTGTGGTACGGTGACGGCCTTGGTCAGGTTCACAAATGACCTGCAAGAAAACACGGATCAGAGGAAGTACATGGATGTGATGTTCATGGACCTGACCAAGGCCTTCGACCTGGTGGACCACCAGATATTGATTTTTAAACTGAAAGTGTTGTGGTTTGGAGGTTCAGTGATTGAATGGCTAAATGATTATCTGATTATGAGAGAACAACGGGTTAGAATAAATGATACTGTGTCTGACTTTAGAAAAGTCAATTATGGGGTACCACAGGGATCGATATTGGGGCCCTTGTTGTTCTCTCTATACATAAATGAATTACTCACAATATATAAAGATTCCTCCTTGATTTTGTATGCAGATGAGCAGCTTTATATGTGGCTGCAAAAAATATCGATACAATCAGAACAAAGTTAGAAAATGATTACAGTAAAATGACAGAATGGTTAAAAGTAAATAGATTAGTTTTGAATAAAAAAAAGCAAAACATGTTCTGCACACCTGCAAAATCAAGGAGGATGAGGGAAGACTTTAAAGTAATAGACAATGAAGGACTTTCCCTTGATGTGGTCACCGAGTTTCGTTATTTGGGAGTGATACTTGAAAACCATCTTTCTTGTGTTCTTCATTTGACTAATGTGACTAAACAGATACATAGTAGAATTGATGCCTAATATACAGTAAGGGATTTTTAACATATGATACTAGGAAGACTATAGTAGTAACATGTCTGTTGCCTGTATTAGATTATGGAGGGTTGATTTGGGGGAAGGGGTCAGAAAAGGTAAAACAGCAGAGACACAGTATTTGCAATTCTATTTGTAGATTTGTATTGAGGATTAGACATAGGGAACATCATTGTAATTTGTACAACAGGTTTGATTGGCTACCCCTGGAGCAAAAATACACTATACAGGAGCTATGCTTTGTGCATAGATCACTATATAGGGTTGTATATACCACATGAACAACTTTTTCACTTGAAGAACAAATCCTAGGCAGCTAAGATCTAGTTCCTCTGTTTTGTTAGAAATTCCTCTTTGTAAAACAACAAAGAATCAAAAATCTTTTAAATACTGTATTGTGCTACGGATAGTTGGAATACATTGCCCAATAACATAAGAAATGTAGAAAGTTTAGCTTCTTCTAAAGTATCTTTAAAAGAAACTTGTACTTAGGAGTAGGATGTAATGGTACTTAAGGGTTTATTTTGGGTGTTACACTTTTGTAATATAATCTGTTGTAGGATTATATGTAAGGAATGATATGTGTGTATACTTACAATGTTATGTGCTGTTTTATTATGTCTGTCTGATTGTGATGTAATCTTGTTCTGTACCCGGGTCAGGCCTGTAAAAGGGCAAAGTGGCCCAGTGCCTTTTTACCCAGTTAACAAAGTTTCAAATAAAACAATAAATAAATAAATAAACGTTTTTAATATACTGGAATACACGGGATATCTTAATCAGATTGTTAAATCCATTTATATTAAGAGATAGAAATTGTATTGGATTAATCGCCATCTTTAATTGTATAAAAAGAATAAGCTGCTTTTGGAAAACCTGGACCAAACATAAATCCTCAGAGACGTGGCACACATCCTGCTCTGCTTTCCCATATTCTCTCTGTTTACTATTGCTCTAAATGTCCCCTGAAAATATTTTCCATCACTCCCTGCCTTGTCTAAGTCATCTAATTCAACACTTTGAATTGCCCTGCAATGAAGTCAATGTAATTTCGCTGTATCCTGCTACAAAATGTAGTAAAGGTATAACCAAACCATCTTCTTAAGTAATAAAAACATATCAACTCACATAACTGAGCCAACAAGGCTAACAGGAAAATGTTGGGGTCATGGTATTGCAAAAGACACCCCAAGTTAAAATTAGATATCTTGTACTGTCTAGTCTGGTGAAACTTATGACAAACAAACATAAACTGTACTTCCAATGTAGGGGGATCTCATATGTTCTCCCTGTGTGTGTCACCTTCAAAAAAGGAGGGTACAATGGAGGAAATCAGGAGATAATGATCTCCCAGGCCCCCTGGGGGTAAAGTTTCCCCTTAAACAACAAATGAAGAGCAGGCCATAAAAAGAACATCCATAAAAAGGAAAATAATAAAAAGATTATCAGCCCTGGCAAATAATATAAATATGAGCTGTCCATCTCGGACATGTGTCCACCCATTTCCTTAAACAATACAGAATATTTGGGTTGTTTTACATTTGTATGTAAATGATATAATAGTACTCTTTATTAGGCAGGAGCATTTTATATCTAAGTCCATGTCCCAGACCAAGTAAATTTCCTGTTAATATTTTAACCCAATGGGGTCTGGGGCACATAAAAACAAACAGCTTAGCAAAGTATCTGAAACCTCAAACATCTCCAGGCAGCATGAAAATGTCTTTAACAACATTAGCGTGGTATTCTAGTCCAGGATTCCATATATAAGACGGAGATGTTGAACAATTCCCAAAGCTGAGTAAAGGTAAAGCACCTCAAAGGGCGATTCTGCAACTGGTATGGAAGTCCTTGGTCTCTAGGTCATAAAAGGCTGAATATTAAGTCCTATATCTAGCCTATTGTGCAGCGATGCCAAAGTTCCTACTGCTCTGGTACTTCCATGAACTGGGCGACAAAATTCAGCCAAGCAATTGGAGTTAGATGCTAATTTCTGGGAGGACCCCCCTCGCAGATTTTGTATGTTTGTCGCTGTCGGCCATTCAGGTGGATCCTGTGGCTGCATTTTCTGTCCTGGCCTCGTCTTGAATTACAGCCAGTGTTTCAAGAGTTCCTCTTTGACCTGTTTTGCTAAATGATATTCCTGTCATCCCGAGGGGCGCTGCACCACCAAACATGCTGTGGGAAATGTAATTGATGCCTCTTTCAGTGCTGGTAGTATGTCTGAATATGCCAGACGATTTTTCATAGTTTGTGGGGCAGAGTCGTTTGATATGCTGTTTTTGTTGCTAACATCATAACCTTGTGCCTGCCAGGGTTAATAAAGTCCCCACCTTTTGGGAAAGGAATGGCAGTAGAGTGTTTCTGCTTTGATGGGACTGCGGCTAGAGAGAAAGATAGGTTGAGCAGAGCGGCCAGGGGGTGCAAATAGCATGGGCAGAGAGGTGCAGGAGCCTGAAGTCCAGACCATCAGGACACTTACCCTTGCAAGGATTTAGTTCAAGGAGGGCTGTAAGGGTATCATTTTGGGAGATGGGTGTGAAGGATAAAGGGATGATTAGACTGGGGTTTGAGGGTGGAGGACAGTGGGAGTGGTGGAAGTGGTGTAAGATAGGGAGGCAAGGAGTAAGGAAGTGCAAGAAGTGAAGAAGGTGTTCAAGGTTGCTGCTATGGGTGGTCAGATAGGGTTGAATTTCTATCCTTGAGTAGTGTTATAGAGGGTTGGGTGGGGGGAGAGAATAGGGATTTGACCACTTTTCAAAATTTGAATGGGTGATTTGTGTTGTGGCTAAAGGAGATGGAGAAATAGGGAGGCAGTATAGCACAGTGGTTTAAGGCTTTGAACTGAAAATCTGGAGACCTGGGTTTGAATCCCACAGCCCCTTCTTGCATACTGTGTGACTCTGAGCAAGTCACTTAATTTCCCTGTGCTTCCAGATCGCAGCGGTAAACAAGCTTTCAGCTTAGTATGCCTCTCCTGGTTAAACAACTGAAAAAATATTCTGCTTTTGCATATCTGATTGCTTTGGTACACGTTTTTATAAGGTAACAGTAATTTAATAGATATGTTTGGGAGCTAGAAACAAAGAAACATAGACTTTGACAGCAGATAAGGACTGCTTGGCCCACTTAGTCTGCCCATTTCCCTACCTACAGGATAAGCTGCAGATCCCAGTTAACCAACAGCCTATTTCTTCCTACCCCCACAAGAATTGCCTTATGTCTGTCCCATGCATTCTTAAATTCTTCCACAGTTTTAGACCCCACAACCTCCTCAAGAAGGCTGTTCCATGCATCCACCACCCTCTCTGTGAAAAAATACTTCCTCACATTGCCACTGAGCTGTCCCCCCACTATCTTCAAATTGTGTCCCCTTGTTCTTGCACATCTCTTTTTCTGAAAGCTGCTACCCTCTTGGACTTTGTTGATTCCACTGAGGTACTTAAAAGTTTTTATCATGTCCCCCATCTCCCTCCTTTCCTCAAGGGTATACATATTAAGCTCCTTTAGTCTCTCCTTATATGTCTTCTCTTGCAAACCCTGCACCATTTTAGTTGCCCTCCTCTGGACAGCCTCCATCTTGTCTACTGAATGTCCTTACGGAGACAGGGTCTCCAGAACTGGACACAGTACTCCAGATGGGGTCTCACCAACTGTCTGTACAGAGGAATAGCAACTTCCTGTTTTCCACTGGTGATGTCTCTTCCTATATATTCCACTATCCCCCCCTGCCCTCCCTACTGCCTTCTCACATTGCTTGCTAAACTTAAGGTCATTTGATATGGTTACCCCTAAGTCCCTTTCCATTTTTGTTGTTGTTACTACACCCCCCACCATTGTATAATCTTCCCCTGGGTTTTTGTTTCCCAGGTGCACTATTTTGCACTTCTTTGCATTGAATCCTAGCTGCCATACTTCTGACCATTCCTCCAACCTTGCCAAGTCCCTTCTCATCCTTTCCACACCTCATTGTGTATCAACCCTGTTGCAGGTCTTTGTATCATCTGCAAATCGGTATACTTTTCCTTCCAGTCCCTCTGCAATGTCACTTATAAAGACATTAAAAATGACTGGACCCAGTACTGAACACTGCAGTACCCCACTAGTAACCCCTCTTTCCTCAGAGTGAACTCCATTTACAATTACATTCTGTGTCCTGTTGTCCAGCCAATGTTTTACCCAGATTACCACCCTGGGGCCCACTCTCAGGTTGGTTAATTTGATTATTAATCTTGTGTGGGACTGTGTCAAATGCCTTGCTAAAGTCAAGGCAGGCCATGTCGACAGGCTCTCCCTGGTCTACTACTTTGGTCACCCAGCCAAAGAAATCAATTAGATTTGTCTGCCATGACCTTCCAGCTGTGAACCCATGCTGATTGGGTCCTGTGCCCCATTGGCCTCTAGGTACTCAACAATTCTTTCCTTCAGAAGTGATTCCATCACTTTTCCTACCACAGAGGACAAACTGACAGGTCTGAAGTTTCCTGCCTCTGTCTTGCTCCTACTTTTGTGAAGCGAAATCACATCCACCTTCCTCCAGTCCTCACATACCACACTATCCTCCCATGATTTGTTAAAAAGGGCAATCAGTGGTGTCACTAGTTCTTCCCTTAATTCTTTTAGAATTTTGTGGTGAATTCCATCAGGCCCCATTGCTTTGTCCACCTTCAGTTTTAGGAGTTCTTTCAGAACCCTTTCTTCTTTGAAAGGACCGGAATCAACCCCACTATCCAGAGTGCTTCTGTAAATTGGATTAGGCACCTCCCCCTCCTTCTCTTTTGTGAATAATGAGTAGAAGTATTTGTTCAGTATCCCTGCTTTTTCACTGTCCCTCTCTGCTGGCCCACAGTCCTTTCTATTCAGCCTCACTATCCCTCCCTTTGTCTTTCTATGCTCCCTGATGCTCCTAGAAGCCTTATGGGCTTTCCAAGCTTGGTATCATGCCCGCATGCAGGCTAGCAGTTCATGAGTAACCCAAGGTAGGTGTGTCCCTCTTACCCTGGTTTGTTTGAGAAGAGCATACTGGTTCCAGATACTCAAAAATGTGTTACAGAAGTAGTTGCAGTCTTCATCTACAGATAATGCAGAGGAGATGGGAGACCAGTATGTGTTGGTAAGATTCAATAAGAGAGGGGCAAGTTTCAGTGAAAAAATCAATGTGGCATTATTGATTTAGGGGGAGCTTTATTACAATGCATCTTGCGGACACAGTAAATTATATGATGATCACTGAGCAAGTCAGTGAGAATGTCATAATCAATTATGTGCTGAGGGTGTTAGGTAAAGGCCCAATTTAAGAGTGTGTGTTTGTGGGATTTTAGATTGATTTGGGTATGTTCTGCAATTAGTTTGGTTAGATGAAGAGATTTAATAGCAGAACAAATTTTACTATGGGTTGGAGACAGCCAGTCTAGGTTAATGTCACCTAAGATGTATAGATCACCTGAGATAGCACATGTGGATATGGTGGAGATATGTTCTGAGACTGCTGAGTTGGGAAGACTGGGATGGCAATAGGTGCTAGCTATACATATGGGAAGTGTATGAGGGAAGGAGAGTTTTATAATGGGAAGTTTAAAAGTGGATGGAGAAGAGATACAGAGTGCTGTGGAAAACTGGTGATTTGATGAAAATACATTTTATACCCCTGTCGAGAAGACCCTATCCTGGTGTATAATGGTGTGTGGAATACGCGGAAGTGGGGAATTGAGGTGCTGGGACTAACTCAGTCAAGTCTGTCTACATCCATTGTGTGTGGACAAGAGGTCATTGTATACCCCTGTGTGTTGGTTTCATGGCTTGCGAGAAGGGGAAGGGTGATGCCCATGGTGATAGAGTCACCCTGGACTGTGCGCAGCCATGCAAGGTGCTGGATGCAGGGATGTATACATTGTGCCCCAGTATGCGTGGAGTGATACTGGCTCTGGGGGTTATAGGCATGCTGCCAGAGCCTAATCTGCCACTACAGTATGTGGTGTTGGTGTTCACAGTGGTGACCCTACAGAACCAAGGATGCAAACACTGAGGGGGCAGGTCTCCAACCTGGCCACACAGTGCCATGCACTGCAGTTGCGAGTTCACACACCACCTCAGTGAGGTTTCCAAATGTGTTTTGGAGGGTGTCAATGAAGTGAGCCTCATGGCTCTCTGCCCACTGTTCAGTCCACTGGATGTCAGCATGCAGGAGGTCGCAGAGGCTGATGATATCCTAATGCATGGCATGCCTGTATAGTGCAAGCTGATGGTGCCAGCAGTCTGTGACTCCAGAGCAGATCTCAGCAGCTGCCTGGAGTCCAACACAGCCAGGACTGAACAAACTGTATGTGCACCATGACGGGGTTGGTGGGGGAGGAGGCAGGACCACAGTTGTTGTGAGTGTCTGCACAAGCTGACTGTGAGATTGCAGGGGTGCTGCAAGGTTGCACAATCCCTCCCGGGTCACTTGGTGGGTGTCATGGGTAGTAGTGGTGGTGACAGGTCTGGCCAATTGTGTGTCAGATACAGTAGTGCTGTGGACGTGGGTGTGGGGTGCACCCATGGCATGAAGACTACTGCACACCAGTGGCTGTACATTACGGGGGGTTGGGGGCTTGGTGTCAGTGACTGTTCCTCTAGCTGTGCAACCAGTGACATGTATTCCAGATATGTGTAATCATTACTGTCCTCAGAGGTTTCCACCATGTCATCCAAAGGGACATGGGGCTGGCTCGGTGTCAGATGCTGCACTCCATTGGATAACCCAGCAGTCTCATTACCCTCAGATGCTATGTCCTGTGCTGTGAAGAGAGGAGCAAACTATGACTGCTGCACAGAATATGCGATACAAAATGCATGGTGCTGGTGGCATATGCATGCCCTAGCAGATGCTGCCACATGTTGCCCAGTATCAGCATGCAACTGGTGACAACAGGTCAGCCCACACTGAACCCGTAGTAGTCACACAGCTACCTGTGGAGGGTTGATCATGCAAGCATGTCAGTGCTCTCTGACCATGTATCCTACACATGCACACAGTGCAGGCCACAACCCCAAACACAGACCCACACACCAACCACACGTGTCCGTGTGCCCCAGCACCCATGGCCAGCAATTGGTAAAACAGAATGCACACATCCTATGTGCATTGGCACACTGCAGTGGAGCTGGGTGCACAGTCTCTACCCACTGAGATGTCAGTGCATGATGATGCAGACAGGGCCACATAGTGCCATACAGTAGCACAACATATCACAGAATGCCCATGGTACAGACTGCACAGTTTATGTGTGCCACATGCAAGACTTGCAGTGTGCCCCACCAGTGGTGAGACCCACACGTGTACACACGCACACAAGAAGTGGACCAGCTGTGTACTTACATGGCTGGCTGGATGCAACCTGTGTCTCATATCCATTTCCAGGCACCACTGTAACCTCTATTGTCTGAAGTATGAATGCCCCACCTCCTCAGCTGGATCCACATCACTGGCCACCACTGAGGACTGTGTCCCACCACCAGTGGCCTACAGCTCCCAGTGCTGGGCAGCGGTGGCGTCTTTTGCTCAGTGCTGTAGATCCTGAAATCATTTACAGACAGCCTGCACTGTCCAACCCCAGCCACTAACAGCATTCACCCCCCCCCATTATCTCCTCCCAGGCCTGCCTGATGGCAGAGTCTGTGCTACAGCTTTGGAATAGGACACATTCCTTTCCCTGTATGCCTGGGCCAATGCATGTAGCTCGTTCTTTGAAAAATGGTGCGCATGCATCCTCTCACCATCACCTATGGGACCTGTTGGAGGAAGTGGAAAGACAGTGTCAGTGCTGTGTGCGGGTGAGATGTGTGTGTACACATTCCTAATGTGCCCCACCAGTGCTGTGTACAGGATACCAGTGCTGTTCAGAGTAGCCTATGCACAATGCCAACCTGTTGCAGGCCTTCCCTGAGTCTGCACATGGCCAACGTGCTGCCACACAACACTGCAGGGGTGTAGGCACCTAGACCACCTTTCTGTTCTTCCCAGATTGGCATGGTCATGGAGAACAACCACCACTGGTGCACATGTGAGGGTAACATAGGTGTGGACTACAGGCCTTTGGTGTAGATGGCCTGTAGCAGCCTGCAACTTGGGAGTGGGTGCTGCACAAGGCGGGGTTTGTGAAGGCAGTGCACATGTAGGTCCCCCGCACACACTCCTGGGCGGGGCACAGCACTCAGTGGCACATGCTGTGTAACACAGCTGCACTGTGTGGGACATACCAACACACCATGGCATACAGGAGTGGTGCACTTTGACAAACTGATTTTGATGAGCCCATCCATATTCTGCCAATGTGACAGACACAGTCCGCTGGCTTGATCAGCTATTTGCTGAACCTGGCATTCAGACCGTGTGCTTTGTGCCATGTCACAGATAGGAACAGGCTACAGGCACTGTGCTACTGAGTCCAGACATGCACTAGTGTGGTGTGAAGCAACATGTTGGAGGAACTGTTGCTGGTAGAGCTGTCAGGACTACTTTCCACATATATGGTAAATCACCCATTGACAACCTCTGGTGTCAGGGAGAGTGTAACAGTCCCACCTTGTACTGGACATCTGGCATGTAAAGGCCACTAGGCATGCTGGCATAGGGAAATGTACAGACAGGGGCTAGTGGTATGCTGTGATGGACAGGTTGTACTTCCAGGGACTGGAGCCTGGAAAGTAGTCATCTGACAGACAACGTGCAAAACACAGGGACACACCCAGACATATGGGAGCATGTGATGTGGTGGGCAGGCCTTGCAGTGACACCCTTCAGGTCCATGTGGCCCCCCTCATGCATGCCCAAATACGGCAGACCTGTACATTGACCTGGCTATCCAAGGCAGGCCTTGTGTGTGGTGTTAGGTTGACCCCTGTCCCCATGCACCACATGTATCTGTGGGGGAGCCATGTGAGGTATTTGCACACTGTTGGGACACACCTGATAAGTGTTGTTTTGTGATACTCTGAAGACTACATCCCACAGCACATATGTTATGTTTTATTAATATATTTAAAGAACAAATGCTGTGCACAGGTGCTCCATTACAAAGGTTCCACAGCAAAGCATAGTTACAAAAAGAACAGAAGCCAATTACAGCAATGTCAGTGGAATATGGACAATACAAACACATGTAATATAATGTTAAAAAGTTCAAAGTTCAAGAAGGGTTTTATTGGTTGGCATAAACCATTACAAACCATTTAAAAATGTACACAGTATAGGTATCACAATTTCGTATACATTCTAAAAAATGTCAGAATTTCGAAGTTTTAGTTAGACCGCACCTGGAGTACTGCATGCAGTACTGGCACCCATATCTGAAGAGGGACATTAAGTTACTGGAAGGGGTGCAGCGCAGGGTGACAAAGATAGTCAAGGGGGTGGGGGACTTATCATACTAGAAGAGGCTGAGGGAGTTGAACATGCACTCGCTGGAGCAAAGGGGGGACGGGGGACATGATTGAAACCTTTAAGTACTTGAAAAGGATAAACAAGACAGGTTCAGGGGTGCTGTTCAAAGTAAGGGAGGGGTTGGACACCAGGGGCCATGATATGAGACTGGAGGGAGGAAGGTTCAGGAGGGAAATGATGAGACACATTTTTACTGAGAGAGTGATAGCTGGTTGGAATGCGTTACCTGCAGAAGTGGTATCTAGTAGAATAGTGGCCTGCTTCTAAAGGGGATGGGACAGGACAAGGGGGAGGGTCAATGGAGGGGAAGAGTGGAAGGAAGGGGCTGTTGCAGAATAAGGGGTGCTAGCTGCACATTCTAGCAGACTTGATAGACATCTAGGCCTTTATCTGCTGGCAAATTTCATATGTTCGTATGTTCGTAAGTCCTAGGGTTACCACCTTTTAAGAAGCCCAAAGTGGGACATTTCTTACTGAAACATGATTTTTTGCAGGACAGTACGTATCCTCGACCAATGCAACAGACTTGTTTTCTCTATGTAATAAGAAAAAAGGCTGAGTCTTGTAGTTTCTTAGTTGCTTCTACTGTTTCTTATCATTTTAAGGTATTTTATTGTAGTTATACAGTTAGATATTGTAGTTTTCTAGAACATTTAGTGGAATGTTAGAAAATATTTTTTCTACTATAAATTCAGGACATTCAGTATTTTTCATGTTTTTTTTGCAGGACACAGCTGCCCAAATCAAGACTGTCCTGCAGAAATCAGAACAGGTGGTAACCCTAGTAAGTCCACATAAATTGCATACAAATAATTAGATATCTACATATCTTCTCAAGATCTCTATATCTTAAATTACAAACCATAGTTTAATTAATGTCTCAATTACAAATATAACTGTGATAAAAATATCACTAGTTTTTCCAAGATCGATGGATTCGTATCATTGAACAAATAAACAATTAGTAAGTCAGGAGGGAAGTAAGTGTCAGAAAGAATCTTCCGGAGCCATTTGCCTCTATAGATCTCATACCTAGGACACAACAGGATAACATGCTTCAAGTCATATTTAGCTGAATATCCACATCCCCAAAGAGGGCTAGTAACACCTTTTCTTTTTTGCCTAAATAATATATAATTTGCTTGATAGAGTTCCATTCGATATCTTGTGATGAGTCTCCTGTGAGTTTTTTTTTTCTTTTCCAATTGTTTAACCTAGTGAGACACACTAAGCTGAAAGCTTGTTTACTGTTGCAGCCTGGGAGCACAGGGAAGTTAAGTGACTTGCTCAGGGTCACACAGTATGCAAGTGGGGGCTGTGGGATTCAAACCCAGGTCTCCACATTTGCACCTCAGAGCCTTAAACCACTGTGCTATACTGCCTCTGTGCTATACTGAGTGGGCTTGGTTAATTTAATTAAGTAAGGCTCTAACCGATGTGTTTGTTTTTATTCCATGAACCAGCAATAATTTTTCAGCTCTGATAGTCTTGCTAAATCATTTGTCATTGCAGCATCCTTTATCCTGTTTTTAACCTAAAGAATTATACCCGACAGAGGTCTTAAAGATAATTCTGATAGTAAATAACTTAGACCCCTGGGAAAAAGCTCCATTTGAATGAGATGAATGTTCGGCGAGACAAATACACATAAAATATACAAAATGTCCTCCTCCAAACACCATCTAGACAGTGTGGTCTCTGGCAGAAGAAAAAGACTCATCAGAAAATGTATACATATCTTTAATATTAATGTTTCAAGAGAAAACTGTCCCAATTCTGTTCACAAGACTTCTGTGGGGGCTGACTGAGGTATCGTGAAAATACTACGATATAGTTTATTAATTATACATTCCAGGTCCCTTGTGTTAGTATCACCCCAAACCTCTGAGGCATATAAAATCCTTTTAATTTTAAATTTTGCATTTAAAACTTTTAGAATGCTCTGAACTGATGCTTTCCCTAATTTTGAATTAAACATTCTCAGTGTGTTTAATGCTGATTTCATTTTAGATGTTAATAATGTACCATAAACTCTCCAGTTTGTATTTTGAGAAAAATGTATACGAAGATAATCATAATGTTTGTCCATTCATATTTTTTCTTTATTGATTGTGTGTAATATATTGAGTAGGGTATGATTAAGCCAATGGTTACTCTACTGTGTTGGGTTTTAAGACCTTCAAAGCATGATTATAGACAGAGACCTGTGTTTTTTCTTAAATAAGAAATAACAAGAAATCCAAGGTATAAAAATAAATAAAATGAAAACAAACACATTAAAAAAAGTTTAAAAAAATTGCTTTTTTTAAAAAAAAACTAAATAAATGCTTGCAGCAGTGGTTTAGGCTCCATTATTACCACAGAGATGGTCCGCAAGGAAGCGACACCAGAACTGTTTGATTCACAAAACCTTTCAAGACCATAGCATAATGCTGTTTAATACAATGCAGTATACTAGGAATGTGATTTCCAGTGTGTAGAACATCATTTTGAGGTATTTTATGAATCTAAATGTGATAACAAGAAACAAAGCTACATTTTCAATAAATAAAAAGAAATAACAAGAAATTCCAGAAAAATAAAAAGAACAAGCATTTGTCAATGCCGAATGTTTGCTTGCTGGCATTGGCAGTGGTAGTGTAGAAGTTACAGAGCTGTGTAATAGGAATGGCAGTGAAGTACTGAAGTGAAGCCAACCCCACCACCACCCTGCAGAGAGTGACAGGCATTGGGGTGTGCGTTTGGGTCATCAGGCATAACGGCCACACCATTTCACCACACCCCACCCTGCAGACACTGACAAGTGTCACGGTGTTCCTTGGGGTCTTTGGCCCTTATGCGCACCCCATTTCATTAGGAAATATGGTGAGATGGGTGCAATATAGGAGAATGGGATGAAGTTTGAGGCCGAAGAGTCCAAGGCATACCTCGATGCCTCTCACTGACTGCAGGGTGTGGAATGGTATGAGCATCACAGGCAAGAATCCCAAGTCACATCCCTGATGCCTGTCATTCTCTACAGGGTTGGGCGTTATAGTTGGAAACCCTAATACCTCAGGCTTTCATTGGTATTTTCACTCCAAATCTTCAACATGTTTTTTTTGTGACCCCACTTCATGAACAGGAGGAATATCAGTTTGTTAGCCGAAAGGTGCTTATGCACAGTGACTACAGCATTTAGCACCACAGGTGCAAAAACATTCCTAACAGGATGCAAAAAATGACAGCTGTACTGTTCATGGGGAGGTGTAAAAAATGGCAATGTTGCAAATCTGTAATAAAAATATTTAAAAAAATGGTGAAGTCACGAGCGTACATAGAAACTGTGCAATGCACACCCGTAATATAATTAGGTTGGGGATTTTTTACAGCAGATTGTCAACTCAGGCATTTTGGTGCCTCCGATCATGAAGAGTGTCACTGCGTTTTTCTTTATCTGTGCCGAACAATGATTTCCCACAGCGACTACGCATCTCTGCGCTGAAAGTATGAAAATACACTTCAGCCATGTTGTGAAAAATGACAGCTGTACTGTTCATAGGGAAGTGTGGAAAAATGTCACTGGTGAAAATCTGGACTGAAAATATTACAAAGTTATGAAGTAATGAGGGTGCGTGGAAACTGCGCAATGCTCACTCGTATTACAGTCATTTTATGGACTTTTGTCACCAAATTTTCAACATAGCCATTTTAAGACCTCTGCTCATGAACAGTGTAACTGTGATTTTCTTAATCTGTCCTAAACATTGCTTTCACACACCAACAGCACCATTGTGCGCTACATGTGCGAAAACACATTTTGGGTGACGTATGAAAAATTGCAGCTGTACTGTTCATAAGGAAGTGTAATAAAATGGCAATGTTGAAAATCTGGAGTGAAAATATTAAATTTGCAAACTTACGAGCATGCATAGGAACTGTGCAACGCGCGCTCGTAAAAGTCATTTTTAGGAATTTTTTCACCAAATTTTCAACATAGCCATTTTAACACCTCACCTCATGAACAGTGTCACTGTGATTTTCTTAATTTGTCCCGTACATTGATCTCGCACACCGACTGCGCCATTGTGCGCTACATGGGCGGAAACACGTTTTGGGTGAGATGTGAAAAATGACAGCTGTACTACTCATATGAAGGTGTGGTAAAATGGCAATGTTGAAAATCTGGAGTGAAAATATTGAAAATTCGTGAACTTACGAGCCTGCATAGGAACTGCGCAATGCACGCTCGTAAAGCAGTCATTTTGGAATGTTGGCACCACATTTTCAACATGGGGTTTTGGGACCCTTCTCATGAATGATGTCACTGTCATGGCGTTATTCAGGCCCGAAGGGTGATTTCACACAGTGACCCTGAAATTACCACGCCGGCCCGGATAACACCATGACAGTGATATCATTCATGAGAAGGGGTCCCAAAAACCCCATGTTGAAAATTTGGTGCAAAAATTCCAAAAAATGCCTGAGATATGCAACAAAGTTGAAAAACCCCTATCTAGCCCATTATACAGCTTACCGGCATTTCCTCAGTTCGCGGTCAGCTTTGAAGAGTGCAGACGTGTTCCCGGTCCACTGAAGATCATCGCGCTGAGGTCCAGAGGTAAGTATGGGGTGAGGGGGTGTGGGGAGGCAGGGTGCACAGTGGGTGGAGTGCGGGTTGTGGGAGGGGCCAGGGAGACTATGTGGGACTGTTTTCTTTACAGGTAAAAATAAAAAGCGGACGACGTGGGGCGTTTGCCAGCTGGGGTGGGCTCCCAGCATAGCACAAGATGATTAGGGGACGTTCAGCTGATGGGGTAGTAGCACCCCGTCGGCCTAAGGATTTACTTGCCATGCTGGGGTGAGTTCTCAGTGTGGCACTGCGGGGGGGGGTTATGCCAGTGGAGCTGAAGGGGATTGGGCACCCCGTCGGCTGTATCATTAGTTGCCACGCTGGGATGAGCACCCAACGTGGCATTTCGGAGGGCTTTGGAGGGGAGGCAGGGGAACGCAGCACAGCCGACAGGGATTGGGCACCCCCGTTGGCTATACACTGCATGTGGGCGGGGGGGCGCGAGCACCTGCGTGGGCATGTGTGTGTGTGTGGGGGGGAGCTGTGCATGAGCAGCCGATATCTTATCGCTGCTCACTCAAGTGTAGCTCCCCCTTTCAGCTGTATGCCACTGCATTCTGGAGCTTGTCATAGACAGCTCCAGCATGCATTGGCTTACAGGGGCCACGCCTGCCAACACACTGACTGAATTGGAGGAGGAGGTGACACACCTCCGAAATCTCTGATGATGGCACTATGTTTCTTGCACATGCGTGCAAGCAAACATAAAAATGATAAAATATAGAACAAATTTCACGGGGCTCTAATTATCGATTTCTGGTCACAACCAGTGATGCATTGTGAGTGCTTCTGCAATACTTCCCACCCATGCCTCCACGATAGGGTGTATCCCCATTCAGCAACATGTCTGTGTTGGATAGTGGCATGTAAGAAAGCTTCCAGGGGCTACAGAGACATTATCCTGGTATGCCATGGATCAGTCAGGGTCTCTGCGGCCTGCTTGTACATCAGTTCAGCTCTGTTGTAGTTGCAGTTCCAATATGCAGTGTAGAAGGTGCTACAGCCCCCTTAAATAGCCCAGGCACAATTATGCATGTTAATGTATCAGAAAGGTCTGTAATTTCATGCTTATGGGGTCATTTACACACTGACTGCCCAATGAGGCTATTTGTATAGCTTGACTGAATATTGTGCTTTTGTGCAATGCTATGGTAGTTAGCACTTGCAAATCATGCAATGCATCGAGAGATGACATCTACGCATGTGTGCCATGCAGGACCTGCACATCTTACATCAATGGCATCACTGTGAATGCGCAGCACTGTGAAACTCTATCCACATGAGTGACATTGCGCTGGTCATATGTGGATTGTGCATCCACAATGTCACTGTACGCATGTTGACTGCACAGCCAAACATATGAATCATATTGTATGCTGAATGGTCTGTAATGATATGCTAATGTGGTCATTTGCCCACTGACTGCCTAATGAGGCTATTAGCATAGACTAGCTAAATATTGCGTTATTGTGCAATGCACTATAGTAGTTAGCTCTTGCTCAGCACACAATGCACTGGGAGATGACGTCTGTGGATGTGTTCCATTAGGGACCTGCACATCTGACATCGATGGCATCACTGCACATGTACAGCTCTGCGCACCTCTATCCACATGAGTGACATTGCACAGGCCATGCGCGCATTGCACATCCACAGTGTCATCACACGCACATTGTTTGCACAGCGCAGACCTACATTGTGCAGTGCAGCTTATGTTTAACATAGCACAAATGCTGCGCCCTGCCACATGTCCATATCGTGTACAGCTTGTGTCCATAAGGCAGCCTCAACTCAATAGTATGTTGGCAAAATGTCACACAGATAAAGTCCAGCAGAGGGACCAGAGGTGGGAGGATGTACAGCTGGCAACCTGGTAGAGTTGGAGGGCATCGAGTGACAGCTCTTTGGGGTGGTGTAGCACCCATGGCATTGCATGTTTTACTTATTGTGCTAGGATGTATGGTCTTCCCCGCTTCAGCATCATATACTCCTGTTGCATGACACCACGAGCATTCAGCAGGTGACCTGTGTTTGAGCTGTGTCACAGCTGCACCCATGTCACCATGCATTGCTGCCTGTGCTGGTGTCTCTGTGTGGATGGATGCATGCACTCTGGGTCCTCACGGTTACATGGCCATGGCACTACCCACTGAGGTGGCGTGAAATGATGGCCACAGTCTGTCTGCCATGTTGTTCACAGTGATCAACTGGTGTACTGTCCCTCTGTACCATGGGCAAGAGATATCAGTGATGGATGTGGATGGCAGTGTCCACTCACCACCATCACATACTGTATGGTGGTGTACCACGTCTGTCCTGTGCACTTCTGTCTGCATCATACTATGGCACCAATGCACACAGGGCAGAGGGTCCTAGCCAGGTGAGGCATTACCGTGGTTCACCTGTTGTGCACCACCACCCATGACTGGCTGTCTGCAGCTAGCATTATCGGCAGCCCAACTTGTTTACTAGCCTCCTACTGTATGTGGAAGGGTGTCAAAGGCTTTCCTGAAATTCAGGAAGGCCACACCCACCGCCCCTCCCTGACCTACTTTCCTGGTCACCCAGTCAAAGAAATATATAAGATTTGTTTGACAAGACTTTCCTGCTGTGAAGCCATGCTGCCTTGGGTCCTGTGTTCTGCTGGCTTCAAGATCTGTCACAGTGCTTTCTTTTAGCAATGATTTTAACCCTTTCACCACCATTGATGTCAGGCTGACTGGCCTGTAGTTGTCAGCCTCCGCCCTGCTCCCACCTTTATGGTGAGGGTCTATATTCACCCCCCTCCTCCTCCTTCTCTGTATCCTCCTGTTTCCATCAATTTGTATAAACCATCAGTATCATCTATACCACATGGAGTAAGTATGGGTTAATGTGCTCTGTTCCCTACTGCTGTTAATTTTCCATACAAGATTGACTGTGTTAATGACAAAGTCGGTTTCTCAACAACTTGCATCTTGGCAATTACAAGCTCCTTAGCCAGACCTTTATAGCTACTTAATTGTATAGACCTCACCCTCCTTTTTAATTGTACTGTACATTGACAGTCACAAGCTCCTTAGATGGACTTGTATAGCTACTCAATTGTATTGGCTCCATCCTCATTATTGTATGTACTGTTCATACCCTGTATTTCCTTTTACCTCTTTGTATTATTGTATACTGCTTGCTTATTGATCTGTTTTGTACTCTGACGAGGAGCATTTGTAAATGAGTCTTTGACTCAAAGGTTGTAAATCTGATTTACTCAATAAATAAATAAATAGGGTTGTCAGTGGTGTTGCCAGGTCCCTTTTAAGTCATTTTAATATTATGGGATGTATACCATCTGACCCCATTGCCTTGTCTACTTTCAGCTTTGCTAGCTCCCTTAGGATTCTTTCTTCCATAAAAGGACTGGTGTCTATCTCTCTTCCCTTGTTGCTTTTATCTCCTAACTGTGGTCCATTCCTTCCCCTTTTTCTGTGAATACTGAAAAAAATATTTCTTCAGGATTTCTACTTTTTCTAAGTCGACTTCTGCGCAACCCCTTTCGCAGTCCCTCTCTGGACTTTTCTCATTCACTAATATACCTAAGAATTGACGTCCCCTTTCTTTATTGCTTGAGATATTCTTTCTTCTGGTTGTGCTTTTGCACTTCTAACAGCTCACTTCCCTCTGCTTTTCCAGATATTGCCTCCTGTCTTCCTTCCACTGTTTATCCTTATATCTCCTTAATGCCAAACGTTACTCTCTTACCTTTCCGGCCACTTCCCTTGAGAACCGTAGTGTTTTTTTCTTCCTTTTTGATTTTCATACTTGCCTGATGCAAAGGCTTGTTGCTTCTGCTATGGCTCCTTTAAGATATGCCCACTATTGCTGTACAGCCCCTCCCCTTCCCTCTATTCTTTCTTCGCTGCCAGGGCTGTCCTGAGACATTCCCCTGACCTTGCAAAGTTGGCCCTTCTGAAATCCAGGACCCTTGCTTTTATGTGATTTGCCTCTTCCAATGTTTTCACATTGAACCACACCATGCGGTGATCACTGGACCCCAGGTGACTACCCACCTCTATATGTGTAACTCTGTCCCCATTGGTGAGCACTAGATCCAATAACACGCCCTCCTGGTTGGGCTGTACTACTAGCAGTCTGAGGCATGCCCCCTGAGGAGCTTTCAGGATGTCCCTACTCTTTGCTGTGGCTGCAGCATGCATGCTCAAATTGACATCTAGCAAACTGAAATCTCCTACATGCAATACTTCCACCTTAGATGTCATTTTGTGGATTGCTTCCACCTAGTACTCTGTCCAGCTCTTCCACTTGTCCTGGAGGTCTGTCAATTATGCTGGTATGGATGGTGGTGCCATATCCTGTATCCAGTGTGACCCACCGTGCCTCCACCCCTCCCTGCATTCCCTGTATCTCAGTAGCTTAAATTCTTTCCCTAACATAGATAGCTTCTACTCCTCCCTTTTGTCCTACCCTATCTTTCCGTAAAAGAGTGTACTCTGGTATGTCCATTTCACAGTCATGTTTTCCTGTGCACCATTTCTTGGCAGCAGTGACAATGTCCAGGTCTGCCTCTGCCATTAAGGCCACTAAGTGTGGGATTTTATTCCCCAGGCTGCTGGCTGTCATGTACAGAACATGATTTTCCAAGTCTTGCTACTTCCCTTCTTTACATTTCACCTCCTGTCCCAATTCCCTTCCTCTTTACCCTTCCTGCCCATGCTCCCAGCACTCGTATTCTCCTTCTCTACCTCAGATTGCTGATTTATCATAGTCTGGCTTCCTCTTCTACCCTTATTACTCTTTTTTCCATTTCTTTGTCTATTTCCTATTTGTGGGGGAGTGATGGCTACATTCCTATCTTTCAGTGTGTCTTTGATAGGTTTGTTTCCCTCCAACTCCCCCACCCCCAGTTTAAATGTCCAATGCTGACATCAAACTTCTGTCCCAGTGCTCTTATTCCTTCCTTAGTCAGGTTTATACCATTGTATTTGAAGAACTTCCTCTCCCAAAAGTCTCCCAAACCCACCTATGAAGTGATGCCCTTTTCCTTGACACCAGCTCTGTAACTATGCATTGAAGTTTTCAGTCTCTTTGCCTCTGATACTCAAAATTAGTAAATAAATGCTAAAACAGCATTTTATTGTTGCCAAAAATGTAAACAGGAAACATTTTTGGCAACAATAAAGTTATTTAGCTGTTTATTCTCTGGAAGTGCTTTCTTTATTGAGTGTATTTGAGGTTAGTAACCTCTGGTAGGAGCACCCCTTTGTAAACTGAGTGCCGCTCTAAAAACTGTGTTTGGTTTTTGCCTCTAATCCTGTTTGTGCTTCCACCTTTGCCCCATACTGGGAGGTCAACTCAGCATCCAATCATTCACCTAGTTTTGTTCTGTTCTGATTGGCTTCCTCTATGGACTGATTAGCCTAGTTATTCATCCCCATGTGTACCAAGATATGAAGGTCATCCTGCTCTCTCTCCACCACATTTCCAGTACAATCAGCATCATGCTTTGCCGAGGTACCCAGGAGACATCTGACTAGCTCCTTTGTTTGATCATAGTCACTCATTTGGGTTTCCACTCCCCTTATCATGGAGTCAATGAGTACTTTCTTATTCTTTTTCTTATTGCATTTTACTTTGCTGCCACTGTTTGTCCTATCAACTGCAGTCTTGGATCCTCAACTGATTTGCTATCCTCCTCCTTGTGGCCATGATCCTTTTCTTCTGCCAGTTGTGCAAAATGGTTTGCAGTTGGGATGGCATGAATAGGATTTGACTGGTTGACTCCACTGTCCCCCTTCACCACCATCCAACCCCCTGGACCAGACTGTCTCTGTGGTAGTGGACTTTTAGTGGGGGATCTGAGTGTGTGGGAGTTGCAGGGTGAATCCCAGTTCCTGTTCCAATGAATTAGGTGATGGACGTGAGGTGTCTTTCACCATGCTTCATTCAACAGCACCCTCAGTCTGTTTAGAGTTCTACATATGGGACACTGACCCACTATCCATTGAAGTCCTCTAGGAAACAGTGCCCCATACCCATCGCACCTGCTAATATCCATACTATCTTGTAGGATATTATTGTTTCTCCTGGGTTTAAAAGAGGATGCTGGGGTGTGAGTGCACCTCTAGTGTACTATGTAGTATTTGTCCAGTTCCCTTCTGTTAGGCTTTCTCATGAGGACTTTGTTCCTCCCTCTGCTGCAGTTTAGCCACTGCCTGTAGGTGGTGTTTACCTACATGTCAAACATGGCTACCAAGGCCACAACCCGTGTAGGGCGTCTATGATATATGCTCCATCTTACCCCCACTGGCCTGGCCTAGGCCCCATGTGTGGCTCTACGAGGCATGTGTGGCACCTGCCTATGTTCAACTGTCTGCATATGTAGGTGTGTCACCAGTCATTCAGACAGCAGTGCCAGCCAAATCTCACATGTGCCATGGTGGTGGCCTAGGCTGGAGGACATGACTATGTGTGCTTGCTTTGCCTATATGGTCCACAGCATCTGCTTGCCTGACTAAAATGTCTTTCTCCACATAGCTGACCAGGACTGCAGTGAGTACCCATCACCCAGAGATGTCCGAGGGCAAGGATGATCTGCTCCACCAGTTGGTGCGGTAGCATTGCATGCTGTTGGAGTGGGTAGTAGGCCTGGAGATGTTGGCTGGGAGGATGGTGGTGGCCATGGAGGTGGTGGCATGTCATGCGGAGAGGATGGCAGGCCTGCAGACATTGACTGGGAGGATGGTGATGGTCATCTAAGAGGTGGCACACAATATCAGGTCACAATTACCAACAGCACCATGAGGGTGCCATCATGAACTTTGCATCTCCGATACCTACCTTTCCATTGCTTGGTCCCCTACCCCCCCCTTCATGCTCCTATATTTTTACTGTAAATAGTTTGCTTTGTGTGTTCATTTACCCGTTTCTGTTGCTGTTTGTTATTAAAGTACATTTCTATTTATTTATTTATTGATTGATTTATTTATGTCTAATAACTGGGTAGGTGCACTTATCCTATGAACCATTTTCAGGCATGACCTGGACCACTAGCATGGCACAGCTGGTAAGGCATAAACAGTTAGCGTGAACAGTACAACAGTCAACAGGGTTAAGTACAGGAAGCATGGCACAGAGGGCAATATATAAAATGAGGTTACTGTAAGGTGCCAGATACAGCAGCAATTCAGTAGAATGGTAAATACATGGTTACACAGTTACAAATGTTATAATATCCTTTGCTCCTGTGTCTTGCATCCGTTGTTGGGCTGTTTTGCCATTTTCTTGTGGTTTACTGGGTAGCCTCACTGCCCTACTACATCCCCCCCCTTTGTGTGGTACATCCTTGCCTTTGACTTTCCTCTTCCACAGGGTCTCCGCTACAGTTCCTATGGGTGTCTGTACATGGATCCATGCCTGGTAGGTGTGCTGGCCTGTTGGCTGTTGCATTGCATCCCACAGGTGTCCCCCTGCACATCACATGTGTGGGACAACCCATGTCATAGCCATTCCTATCAGTTGTCATCAGGACAGTCCCTGTTATTCAGGCTTCTGCCCTCCTGCTTTGCTCACCAGGGCAGCCGCTATCTGTGACCTGTCCAATGATGTGTCCATGTGGGCATCGATGCCTTCCATCCCGTGTCCCTGTGCAGTCACCCATTTTGTGTGTTATCACCTCCCCCATACGAACATATGAACATAAGAAATTTGCCAGCAGATAAAAGCCTAGAGATCTATCAAGTCTGCTCGAATGTGCAGCTAGCACCCCTTATTCTGCAGCTGCCCCTCCCTTCCACCCTTCCCCTTCATTAA
Organism: Neoceratodus forsteri; assembly: GCA_016271365.2. Lineage (NCBI taxonomy): Eukaryota > Metazoa > Chordata > Ceratodontiformes > Ceratodontidae > Neoceratodus > Neoceratodus forsteri. The sequence goes on from CM057458.1 coordinate 1,307,777,970, forward strand.
CCCTCCCCCTTGTCCTGTCCCATCCTCATTTGAAGCAGTCCACTGTTCTACTGCATACCACTTCAGCAGGTAACACATTCCACCCAGCCACCACCCTCTCTGTAAAAAAAGTGTCTCCTCATCTCCCTCCTGAACCTTCCTCGCTCCAGTCTCATATCATGGCCCCTGGTGGCCCTCCTTGCCCTTACTTTGAACAGCCCCTCTGTACCCGTCTTGTTTATTCCTTTCATGTATTTAAAGGTTTCAATCATGTCACCCCTGTCTCTCCTCTCCTCCAGTGAGTACATATTCAACTCCTTCAACCTCCTCTCGTATGATAAGTCCCCCAGCCTCTTGATCATCTTTGTCGCTCTGTGCTGCACCCCCTCCAGTAACTTAATGTCCTTCTTCAGATACGGATGCCAGTACTGCATGCAGTACTCCAGGTGTGGTCTAACTAATGACCTATACAGTTGCAGAATCACCTCCTCCCTCCTCGAGGATACACCCCTTGCAATACAACCCAACATTTTGTTGACCTTTGCAGCTGCCTTCCTACATTGTGCCGAGTTGTTCATTGACCTTATAATGAGCACACCCAGATCCTTCTCCTCCTCTGTCTGGGCTAGCTGCACTCCCCCTATCTGGTAACTCCTCATTGGGTTCTTCATCCCAAAATGCAGCACCTTGCACTTTTTGGCATTAAAGCCCAGTTGCCAGGTGTCTGACCCAGTTTCAAGCTTTGCCAAATCCTCCTGCAACCTCTGCCATCCCCCTAGGTCATCCACCGCGCCTACCTTGGTATCATCAGAAAACAGACTGATCTTGCTCCTGATGTCCCATGATATGTCTGCAATGAATATCCCAAACAACACTGGTCCCAACACCGTGCCCTGTGGAACACTGCTCATAACTGCCCTTGGGTGTGAGAGCACCCCAATCACCACCACCCTCTGTTGCCTTCCCTGCAGCCAGTTTCCTACCCATCTCACCAGCTTTGCACCCACCCTTGTGCCTACTAACTTTCTTCCCAGTCTTCCATGTGGCACTAAAGTCCAAATACAGGACATCCACTGCATGGCCCCTGTCCAGTTGCCTAGTTACCCAGTCATAGAACTTGACCAGGTTGGTTTGGCAGGATCTGCCACATATGAAGCCATGCTGTCTGCTGACCTGTAGTCCTTTGGCCTCTAGGAGGGCCACCAGTCTCTCCTTCAGGATAGTCTCCATTAGCTTACCCACGATGGATGTGAGGCTCACTGTTCTGTAGTTTCCCGGTTCATCCTTGGAGCCACTCTTGTGGAGAATGAGCCATGTTGGTGTTCGCTATCTCCTACCCCTGTGTGCTGGGCTGCTGTGGCTTTTGGCACTGCCCCTTTGCTCTATCCAGTGCTATATTGTTTGCTGGCAGGCATTACACTCCGCTCTTGGGCTGTGCTTTGCACACTTGCATTTGCGCCATATATTCAGATGTGCTTGCACGGGGGGGCTGTGCCTTTGAATATTGCATGCACTGGGCCATGGGCTAGCACAATCAACTTGACAGTGCATACTTTGCCCATTGGCAATTTTGTGAATGCTGAGCCCCAGATGTTTTATGAGAGAAACAATTGAAATCAAACATGGAGAGTGGCTAATTAATTTGTGCAAAATATTTCAAAGTTTAATAAAACAATACTATTGCAATCATACTTTTTTATAAAACATAAACCAGAAACCTGATATTTGTTATAAAACAGATAACAGAAACCTGAACCAGAATACAAAGGTGGTCATCTATGTTGGTAGATATCATTTTGAAGGACAGTTTGTTGCACTGTTGCTTTATGTCATTTTTTCAGGGTCACATGGTATGTGAAGGCTGTAGGAATCAAACTCAAGTCTGCTAGCTGTACTAGACTCTTTCACAGCACGTCTGTTTAACCTCTAGATGATACTACAAGCCCAAAATTCTTATTTGAGCTGGAACATTTGGTGTGTGTCAGCTGTGATAAGGTCTGAGTGGGAAGATGGCTGGCAAAATGCAGTTCCTGTTGAAGAGATTTCTTGTAAAGCCCACTTCCCTGAAAAATTGCCATACTTATGATGCTTTGCTCTTGTCCGTTCCATAGAATAAACATATATGCATGTGAGCCTGTGGAGGCCTGGGTTTGATTCCCAGTAGGTCACATTATTTCTTTCTTACTACAGTTTGTGCTTTAAATTGCATAACAGTGTCCAATACTGCACCAAAAAACATCTAATTGTCATTTTAATTATCCCTAGTTGCAGGATATGGAATACCAGAGAAAGGAAGTGTGTCCGGGAACCCAATCTTGTAAGCCTGTTGCTCAGTGGTTAGGGCACTGGGACAGTAAGTTACCATTCCCTCCCGCTGCAATTTATCTTCATCTGTATGTGCACTGATTCAGTGCTAGCTCTGCAAACTTCCCTTGATTTTTCATTCCACCCCCCTTCCCTCCCAAGGCTCCTTTAAATGCACGCAGTCTCCACCCACTCCTATCTGATGTTTCAATTTATTTGGTTACTTACTGTCAACAACTGCAATTCCTCCCATCCCCTTTTTGCAACTAAGCCTTCTAGCAGCCTTATCTCATTCTGTCTTGCTGAGGCATACTATTTTGGTACTTTAGATTTGCTTATTGCTGACTAGCATATACTGTCCTGCTGACTAGCATATTCTGTCTTGCCAAGGCACTGTTTTACTTGAAACATCCCTTTTACTGAAAAAAACAAATTACTGAACTGTAACTGATTTGCCAAAAAACTGTGTTTATTGTCTAAAAATGTTCCCAGAAACCAAGTGTTACAGCCCCTTTGTGACTTTGTAGCTCTCCCAGACAGCAAGGTGCCAAGGAAATTGCAGGCCTTTCAGTTGCTAATTGAGCTGTTTTCACTTGGACTGCTAGCCTTTGTGTTGCCCCACTATTAATTTGAGCTACTCTCTCCTTTCTCTAGCCTAGGGCGGTATACATTTATCTTCTGTAACTCCATTTTTCAACTTCCCCAAACAAGTCGCATATGGAACAATGACCCCTGCGACCTATATAATCTTCCATTGGCCCACTCCACTCTGCACAGGCACCTCTGTCAGCCCACACTGTAGAAATATATCTCTTGCAATCCAGACATTTTCCATCCTCCTGTCCATTCTCCTTCCCTTAACGAGGAACCCACATCAAATAAATTTTGTTCAGAGACATGCCACTGTCAGGGCTACTCTTCGATCCCCTTTTTAGTGCATACTGACCCCTATCATACCACAGCAGTAACTACCCATACAACAAATTTGGGGACCTAAAGACTCTGGCTAGCAGCTCCTGTAATAGTACACTCCACTTTTCAAATAAGTTACCATTGCAGGTCTTGGCTGGCTTTACTTACTAGCCTGCTTTTCCATGATACCTAATATTAGTGGACCCCCTGACAGATCTGACTCTAATAAAGGGAAATGCCCTATGCCACTAGGGCATCCACATAATAAGACTATGTATTCGTTTTGCTGCCCCTGGTTGGCCCTGATTCAGTCAAATTTTGTTGAATCCAATTGAAGGGGACTGCAAACTACTCAGCTATGCATGGCCAGAAAACCCCAGCCACCCATACGCTGCATAGTCGGGTATTACTCTGCATGGACCTCAATCTATGTACTGGCAGGGCAACACAAGAGGTCAACTCGGTCCCTGGATCCCTGCAATCTAACCTACACAAAACGCAACAAGGTCCATGCTTTTAAACATCTCCTTGCCAATCAGAGAAGTATTGTGCTGCTCCTACTACAGTGCTCAGGAGACGTCGCGCTCAATCCTGGTCCCACAAAGTTGATTTAATCTCTAACCAAAATTACTACCCTAAAATGAATCAGTTTTCTGCATGCCAATGTCTGCAGCCTTCTAAAGAAGTTGGATTTTGTCCAGGCCTGGATTATCCACACTGCCCCAGACATACCTGAGGTCTTGGAATCCTGGCTTCAGGCATTCACACCACACAGTGAGGTTAATTTCCCCAACTACCTCCTCTTCAGAGCAGATAGAAAGACTGAGGTGAAGGAGTAGCAATTTATGTTAAAAACAAATTTACAGTATCTATATTAGATGCTACTTCCATTGCAGGGGGGCTTTGAATGCCTGTATCTCAGGGTTGAACCATCCCAATCTGTGGCACTCCACATAATAAGTTGCTATAGACCCCCAGCAGCAGGACCACAGCTCCTGGCTCATCTGTCTACACAAAAATGACATGACACCTCTGGAAACAATTATATTAGGTGACCTTAACTATGACTGGATATCAAATGGATCACTACCTCTAAAACAATTCTGCGACTCCCACGAGTTCACCCAAATGCTTACAGAACCAATGCGCATCAACAAGAAAAATCCAATGAAAAGCACACTTCTGGACATCCTTCTTGTCAACAAACTACACTACTTTTCCCATGCCTGTATCCTTCCAGCAGATGTCAGTGACAACCACAGAGTAACTTGGCAGAAGACACCAGGAGAAAGGACTGCTGTGTGACTGGACTTCTCTGCTGGGACTAAAGAAGTAGAACTCTTGTACTTGGACCATTAATTTAGAGTTAAAAACCTAACAAACAAAACAAAAAAAAAAGTGTGTGTTTGTCTGAGTTAACTGAAATGAATGGTTATCTGAACAGTTATCTAGGTGTAAATCTCAGGTGACTGAAAGGACTTGATAGCAGTGAGGTTTAAATTACTTGTAGAAAGATCTAGTAAGTGGGGGAAGTGGCTTAGCTAGAAGGAAGCTACATTTAAAGATTGCCTAGAAAGATTCTGCTAGTAGCTTGGCAGAAGACACCAGGAGAAAGGACTGCTGTGTGACTGGACTTCTCTACTGGGACTATATTGCATCTGTAAGTAGGAGGGCTAGTGTTCTGCACCATGGGATTCAATCAGTGGTTGAAAAACTGGTGTGGAGCTCAGGATTTGGCTTCATTGGGGACTGGGAGTCCACCTGGAGATGCAAGCCTATACTGGCATGATGGGCTGCATCTGTCCAGGAGGGGTACCAGGATCCTAGGTGATAGGTTTAAATGCTTCATTGGCAAAGCATTTAAACTAGCCAAGGGGTGAGGCACTGAAAAGAAGCAGGAAAATCCTAGCACCCCCAAAAAAATCACGGTAGTAAGTGTGGTAAACACCAACATAGAGGTGTCGATAGGGAGAAGGGCAGGGGTAAATGGAGAATGTGACAAAGGCAAGAAGGACAGGGATGGGGCAAAAAGGAGTAAGGCCATCAGGAAATGGAGGGTAATGAGTACCAATGCCCGTAGTCTGGGCAACAAGCTCCCTGACCTGGTGGCCTTGATGGAAGAGGGATGCCTGGATATTGTAGCAGTCACAGAAACATGGTACACAGAGAACCATGACTGGGATGTTAACATACCAGGTACATAACCTACAGGGAGACAGGCAGGGAGAAGGAGGGGGAGGAGTAGCTCTCTATGTAAAGAGAGGGATAAAAGCAACTGAACAAAAGAGTAAACAGGGAGGAGAGGAGGCACTGTGGGTCACCTTGGAGACTGGAAAGGGCACCACAATCTGCACAGGGGTTGTATACAGACCCCCATGTCTGGGGGAGGGAATGGACAAGGATATGATAGAAGGCATTCTTAGAATGGCAGAGAAAGGGGAGATACTGTTGATGGGAGACCTGAATATGCCAGATGTTAACTGGAGCACATTTGTTGCAGCCACATCCAAGAGCATGGCCATTCTTGATGCCCTACAGGTGGCAGGCCTCAGACAGCTAGTTTTGGAACCCACTCGTGAGGGAGCAATCTTAGACCTCGTACTCTCAAATGGGGGCAGTGAGAAGATCTCAGATCTAGAAGTGGGTTGCCATCTGGGAACAAGTGACCATCAAACAGTGTGGTTCACGTTAAACTCAGCTACAGAGTCAAGCCATACAAAAGTGAGGGTACTGGACTTCAGGAGGGCTGACTTTGGCAAGATGAGAGAGTGCCTCAGAAAAGCACTAGCAAACAGGATAGAAGGAGGTGTGGAGCAACAATGGGGAATCATCAAAACTGCCATTACAGAGGCAACAAGCCTTTGTGTGAAGCAAATTAACAAATCAAAATGAAAGAAAAAGCCACTATGGTCTCAAAAGAGGTGGCTGGGAAAGTCAGGAAAAAAAGATAGCATTCTGGAATTATAAGGAAACACAGAAGCAGCAGGACAGAGAGCTGTACCAGTTGAAGCAGAAGGAAGCATTGAGGGAAGTCAGAATAGCAAAGGCCCAAACTCAGGAAAAGATAGCCAACTCAGTTAAGAAGGGGGATAAAACCTTTTATAGGTACATCAGCGAGCGTAGAAAGACAAAGGGAGGGATAGTGAGGCTGAATAGAATGAACGGTGGGTGGGCAGAGGGGGACAGTGAAAAAGCAGGGATACTGAACGGATATTTCTGCTCAGTATTCACAAAAGAGGAGAGGGAAGTGCCTAATCCAATTAACAGAAGCACTCTTGATAGGGGGTCGATCCCAGTCCTTTCACAGAAGAAAGGGTTCTGCAAGAACTCCTAAAACTGAAGGTGGACAAAGCAATGGGGCCTGATGGAATTCACCCCAGAATTCTAAAAGAATTAAGGGGGGAACTAGTGAAACCACTGACTACTCTTTTTAATAAATCATGGGAGGATGGTGTGGTACCCGAGGACTGGAGGAAGGCGGATGTGATTCCCCTTCACAAAAGTGGGACCAAGACAGAGGCAGGAAACTACAGACCTGTCAGTTTGACCTCTGTGGTAGGGAAAGTGATGGAGTCACTTCTGAAGGAAAGAATAGTTGAGTACCTAGAGGCCAGTGGGGCACAGGACCCAAGGCAGCATGGGTTCACAGCTGGAAGGTCATGTCAAATGAATCTAATGATTACTTTGGCTAGGTGACCAAAGTAGTAGACCAGGGAGGGGCTGTGGACATGGCCTACCTAGGCTTTGGCAAGGCATTTGACACTGTCCCACACAAAAGACTAATAGTCAAATTAACTAGCCTGGGAGTGGGTCCCAGGGTGGTAGCCTGGGTAAAACATTGGCTGGACAACAGGACACAAAAATAATTGAAAATGGAGTCCACTCTGAAGAAAGAGGGGTTACTAGTGGGGTACTGCAGGGTCCAGTATTGGGTCCAGTCCTTTTAATGTCTTTATAAGTGACATTGCTGAGGGACTGAAGGAAGTGTGCCTCTTGTAGATGACACAAAGATCTGCAACGGGGTTGATACACAAGAGGCATGGAAAGGATGAGAAGGACTTGGCAAGGTTGGAGGAATGGTCAGAAGTATGGCAGCTAGGATTCAATGCAAAGAAGTGCAAAATAATGCACCTGGGAAACAAGAACCCAGAAGAAGAATACACAGTGGGGGAGGTAGTAACAACAACAAAAAAGGAAAGGAACTTGGGGGTAATCATATCAGATGACCTTAAGGTTAGCAAGCAATGTGAGAAGGCAGTAGGAAGGGATTGGGGCATACTGGGATGCATAGGGAGAGGCATCAGCTGCAGAAAACAGGAAGTTGTTATCCCTCTGTACAGACAGTTGATGAGACCCTATCTAGAGTACTGCGTCCAGTTCTGGAGACCCCATCTCTGCAAGGACATAGACAGGATAGAGGCAGTCCAAAGGAGGGCAACTAAAATGGTGCAGGGTCTGCAAAAGAAGCTGTATGAGGAGAGACTAAAGGAGCTTAATATGTATACCCTTGAGGAAAGAAGGGGGGGGTATGACAGAAATGTTTAAGTACCTCAGTGGAATCAACAAAGTCCAAGAGGGTAGCATCTTTCAGAAAATGAGACATGCAAGAACAAGGGGACACAATTTAAAGATGAGGGGTGGTTCAGGGGCAATGTGAGGAAGTATTATTTCACAGAGAGGGTAGTGGATGCATGGAACAGCCTTCCTGAGGAGGTTGTGGGATCTAAAACTGTGGGAGAATTCAAGAATGCATGGGACAGACATAAGGCAATTCTTTTGGGGGGTAGGAAGAAATAGGCTGTTGGTTAACTAGGATCTACGGCCTATCTTGTAGGTAGGGAAATGGACAGACTAGATGGGCCAAGTGGTCCTTATCTGCCATCAAAGTCTATGTTTCTATAGCTGGCATAAGAACCATCTTGAACCCACTATCTACATCAATTTTTCTACTAAAAGATCCAGATGGAACTTTGACCCTCTGGCCTATATACAAGAACTAAAAAAACTCCTTGCTCTGGCAGACTTTCTACCTGGCTAAATCAGTGGGTGATGCCTATAACGTTCTCTATGAAATCATAGCCAGTGCCCTAAATAACCATGCTCCTGTATTTAAAGCATGAATAAAAACCAGAACCTGCCATTGGTTTTCACCAGATCTGAAGAATGCTTTACTCAAGGAGACCAGCTATGGAAAAAGACCCGGAAATCACAGGCCAATGCAGACTGTTGTCTCTTTAGGACAGCTTGAAATGCCTGCACAAAAATGGTCAGAGAGGCTAAGGCCAATTATTATCAAAACCAATTACTATCCGCATCCAACAGCCCAACCAAATTCTGGTCCATCATAAAGGAACTGTCTGGACACTCCCCAGGTAGTGCACTGCCCTCCAAAATCACCATTGACAATGCCACTATCAGTGATAAATCTGAAATTCTTCAAGCCTTCAACAACAACTTCACACTGCAGGCATGGCATTCGATAATGCACCAGCAAGTAGTCTCCACTCACAGCTCACTGCCCACCCTCCAGACCAAAGTAACAAAGATATGATCTTCTCCTTTTCCCCAACCACCATAAAAGAAGTTGAAGACCTTATGCTATGGCTAGATACTAGAAAAAGTGCAGGAGTCAACTCCTTCGACCCATACTTTCTGAAAATAGCATACCACATACTTGTCCCACCTATATCACAATTATTCAACCTGTCCCTAGACCAGGGCTCTATCCCCGTGGAATGGAAAACCACTCATGTTATCCCCCTGTTTAAAGCAGGGGACCCATGTGACCTGAACAATTATAGGCCAATCTCTCTTCTACCTATACTCTCAAAAATGCTGGAAAAAGTTGTGGATTTACAGCTGAGATTGTTTCTAGACAACTCTACATCACTTAACCCCATGCAGTCTGGCTTTAGAGCAAAGCATAGCACTGTTACGGCACTGGCCAAAGTCACTAATGGGACCTTGACAACAAAAAATTTGTTTGTGCTGTGCTTTTAGACCTTAGCAAGGTCTTCGATTCTGTTGACCACTGCCTATTTTTCTCCACTTTAAAAACCATAGGTATGGATTCAACCTCACTGGACTGGTTCCAGGATTATCTCTCTGATAGGCAGCAACAAATTAAGGCTGAATGTGAGCTCTCTCCTCTCAAACCAATAAAAGAGGACTCCCACAGGGTTCCACGCTGGGCCCTCTACTGTTCGCCATCTACATTAACAACTTGGACCTAGGCATTACAAAAGCCAGTATCCTCTTGTTTGATGATGATACGGTGCTCTATCTAAGCCGTGACTCCCCTGTAGCCGCATGCACAGATCTACAAACTGAATTCAGTATGCTGCAGTATCAGCTTCTCAGCAAAAAGCTACTGCTAAATGCTAAAAAACTAAGGAGATGCTCTTTACCCCATCTAGCACTAGGGCCTACTCTGCTGCTGCTGGTACTCTTCCTCCTATAACTACCCTTCTAGGTGAAGATCTTGAGTTCGTGCCTAAATTCAAATATTTGGGTATATGGCTGGACAATAAACTCTCCTTTGTGGACACACAGAAGAATTAATGAAAAAGCTTAGGCAGAGGCTTAGCCTCTTCCTCAGAATTTAACACTTTCTGACCCCAGATGCTAGAAGACAGCTTGTTCAATCAACTTTCCTCTCATTAATTGACTACGCCGATATTATCTAGGGCCAATGCTTTGTCTCATACCTTGCAAAACTGGATGTCCTGTACCACAAAGCTCTAAGATTTATAACTGATCTCCCATCCTCCACAAATTAATGCTCTTTATATGCAGCCATAGGGTGGCCTTCCGTTCAATATAGGCGGTGTAGAAATGCAGCACTCTGGACATTCCGAGCCCTTACCAACAAACTCCCAGATTACATTGTTGCCTGCCTCCCCCTGAGCCTAATCAGTAGTAACGTACTATGAAGCCACTCACTTATTTCTCTGAAAATCCCCAGGATCAGTACCCACTTTGGCAGGGCTCCCATAAGCCATGCTTTGCCTATGCTCTGGAATAGGGTACAAAGATCCTTGAGATTCAGCTCTCCTGTTAGTGTTGCCCTGTTTAGGATCATTTATGACAAAATGTTCACCGAAATCTGTAAGTGTTTCCATAGTTCCTAGCTGTCCTGCTGACAGTTCACTCCATATCCTTACCACATCCAGCCACAAACCTAGTTCCTTCCCTCCCTATTTTAATCAAGTCCACTAGTCAGCTGTCATAGTGGCCCTCGGCACCCAAGGCACCACTTCTCCCATATTACCCTCCTCTCACCATTTAAGCGGAACATCAGTCCTCATTAGGGGCCTCTATGCAGCCCAGGACCCTCACCCAAGTATGGTAAATGGTCACTGAGGGCTGAAATGCAAAGAATTGTACCCTCTGATGGAGGTTTGACTAAGAATGACTGAACATACCACCTCAACTTCTGCATACATGGAGTCTGTATATACCACAGCAAGGTTGAGTGATGCATATATGTTCCTACAAGAATGCTTGGAATGTATGTCGTGCACCTGCCACTTTTCTGTAAATTTGTTTGTAACTCTTTGCACATGTTGTACTTTGTATTCTCAATCTATGTATGCATAACTGTCTTGGACAACAGCAGGTCCATCTTGTAAATGAGTTTGTTCAATGATGATCACCTGGATAAATAAAGATTTGATTTGATTTGTTTCTGGGGCCCAGGGTTTTATTCCCAGTAGGTCACATTATTTCTTTCTCATTACAATTTGTTATTTAAATTGATTAATAGTGGCTAATATAGCACCAAAAAATCTAGTTGTCTGCTTGATTATTCCTAGTTGCAGGATATGCAATGCCAGAGAAAGAAAGTGAGTTCTGAAATCCCAGGTCCAACCATGTGAGACTATAACTCAGTGGTTAGAGCACTGGGCAGTACTCTGAGGGCTTGGGTTCAATTCCCAACAGGTCACATGATTTCATTCTCACTACAATGTGTGCTTTAAATTGCTTTGCAGTGGCTAATATCACACTAAAAAACATCAAATTGTCATTTTAGTTGCAAAAAACAAACATAGTGAAAATTATTTGTCTTCTCTCATTGTGCCTGCTACATGTTGCCTTATTTTCCTACTGCTTTTGGTTTTTATACATGTCATGCCAACTGTAACAGGTCTATAATCAACAAGCATGGGGGTGTATAACAAGAGGATACAATATTAAATGCTTCCATTGTTGCTAGTAGTGGTTATATAAGCTTATTTATTTTTTTATTTATTTAAAAATATCGGATTTACAGACCTTTGAGTCAGGGACTTATTTACAAAGGCACCTCATCAACAGTAAGAAAAGGCAATACAGTTAACAGGTCATAAAATTCAATAGCTCAGAAAGCAGACTGTTATAACAATCATTCACTGGAGATACATTGGTAGCAGTACTTATACAATACATAGTTTAGGCACACAGGCACCACATCAGGAGAGGCCAAGGCAGTTCAACATTATACAATAGATAAAAACAATAGACAACAGGAGTCACATGGTAACCCAGAAAATTCACATGAGGGCTACAAGTGGTGAGAGGACCATGTCAGGACAGTGGATGACTGTCTGGGGGGGGGGGATTATGTACATTTGCAGCAGAGGGAGTCAAGCAGGTGGCCTCTGAGGGCAACCTTGAAAGTACCTAGCTTAGTGGAGTCAGCTATGTAGACTTAGAGGGGAGTTGAACCAGGTGGGTGCTCTGTAGCTGAAGGATCTCTGGGCTAGACATGTCCTGTCCCTGGGGACTAGAAGTGAGGTCTTGACAGTGCTGTGGGAAGATACTGAGGGGCAGGCCACGTACAGGGAGGCAGAAACACCGAGGGGGGGGGAAGCCCGAGCAGAGTCTTTTTTACTAGGAGGCAGGTTTGGAAGCAAAGTGTTTCCTCAAGATTGAGCAATTGGTGGTAGAATACAACAGACAGGTGTGAGTGCTCCTCAGGGTGCCAGTCAGGAGCCTGCAGACCTTGTTTATGGAGAGCTGGATTTTAGCAATGGCAGTATTGTCAGCAGCAGCATAGATGGGCAGACCATAGTCTACTAGAGACTGGACAGAGGAGGTGATTGCTAACCTGAGAGCCTCAGGGGGGACGCAATCAGTATGGCGGTATAGAAGTCTGATCCTGACATTGGTGGCAACAGAAAGGGTGCTGATGTGGGAGTAGAAGGTAAGGGCTGAGTCAATTGTGACACCTAGGTACTTGTAGGAGGAAACCTGCTTGATGGACTGTGGTTTGTTGTGTAGTATCATGAGGGAGGCACCACTGGCTTTGCTTTGGCGATGTGAGAAGTGCATAGCCTTGGTCTTTTTTAGGCTCAGGACCAGTCTATGGGCAGTAAATCAATGTTCAGCTTGATGAAATGTGCATTGGAGAGTGGTCTGCAATGTGGAGGGGTTGGGATCTGAGGCGAAAAACACTGTGTCATCCACATAGAGGAGGATCCAGGAAAAGGGGAGAGTGTTACAATAGATGCTGATAAAGAGGGTGATCAGGAGAGAGCCCCGGAAGACACCAGAGTGGACAGGATGGGTGTCAGATAAGGTGCCATTGATTTTAATGCACTGTGCTCTGGCAGAGAGGTAGCTGGTGAACCAAGTGAGGATCCCAGGGTAGAAACCAAGGCATCTGAGGGAGTCAAGCAGGAGGGGATGGCAGACCATGCCAAAAGCCTTGAAGAGGTCAATGAACATGGCCCCGGTGGGGTTGTCAGCGTGAAGGGCAGAGTGCAGGAAGTTAGAGAATTGGAGTAGTGCAGTTGAGGTGCTGTGACCAGCATGAAACCCATGCTGCTTCGAGCACAGAATATCATGCCTGGCCAGGTGTTCCATGAGTTACATAGAAACACAGAAACATAGACTTTGATGCAGATAAGGACCACTTGGCCCACCCAGTCTGCCCATTTCCCTACCTATTGGATAAGCTGCAGATTCTAGTTGACCAACAGCCTACTTCCTGCAACCCCTCGCTATAATTGCCTTATGTTTGTCCCATGCACGTTTGAATTCCCCCACTGTTTTAGACCCCACAACCTCTCCAGGAAGGCGGTTCCATGCAACCACCACTCTCTCCATGAAAAATAATTTCCTCACATTACCCCTGAGACGTCCCCCCTCTAACTTTAAATTGTGCCCCCTTGTTCTTACACACCTCTTTTTCTAAAAGATGCTACCCTCCTGGACTTTGTTGATTCCCTTGAGGTACTTAACAGTTTCAATCATGTCCCCCCGTTCCTCCTTTCATCAAGGGTATACATATTAAGCTCTCTCAGTCTCTCTTCAGATGGTTTCTGATGTAGATGCTGCATCATTTTAGTTGCCCTCCTCTGGACTGCTTCTACCCTGTCTATGTCCTTGCATAGATGAGGTCTCCAAAACTGCACACAGTACTCCAGATGGGGTCTCACAAACTGTCTGTATAGAGGGATAACCACTTCCCTTTTTCTACTTGTGATGCCCTCCTATGCATCCCAGTATCCCCCTGGCTCTCCTTACTGACTTCTCACATTGCTTACCCACCTTTAGGTCATCTGATATGACTACACCCAGATCCCTTTCCATTATTGTTGTTTACTACCTCCCCTGCTATTGTGTACTCTTCTCCTGGATTTTTATTTCCATGTGCATTACTTTGCACCTTTTATTAAATCTAGTTGCCGTATGTCTGACCATTCCTCCAACCTTGCCAAGTCCCTTCTCATCCTTTCTACCCCCCCCTTGTGCATCAACTCTGTTACAGATCTTTGTGTCATCTGCAAAGAGGCATACCTTTCTTTCCAGACCCTCTGCAATGTCACCTATAAAGACGTTAAAGAGGACTGGACCCAATACTGAGCCCTGAGGTACTCCACTAGTAACTCCACGTTCTTCAGAATGTTTTCCATACACTATTACCTTCTGTGTCCTGTTATGCAGCCAGTTTGCTACCCAGGCTACCATCCTGGGACCCACTCCCAGGCTTCCTGGCTTGATTATTAATCTTTTGTGCGAGACTGTGTCAAATGCCTTGATAAAGTCTAGGCAAGCCATATCCACAGCCCCTCCCTGGTCTATTACTTTGGTTGCCCAGTCAAAGAAATCAATTATATTCATCTGACATGACCTTCCTGCTGTGAATCCATGCTGCTTTGGGTCCTGTGCCCCACTGGCCTCTAGGTACTCAACAATTCTTTCTTTCAGAAGTGATTCCATTATTTTCCCCACAACTGAGGTCAAACTAACAGGTCTGTAGTTTCCTGCTTCTGCCTTGCTCCCACTTTTGTGAAGGGAAATCACATCTGCCATTCTCCAGTCCTCAGGTACCACCCCATCTTCTCATGATTTGTTAAAAAGTGTGTGGTTAGTAATGTCACTGGGTCCTCCCTTAGCTCTTTTAGGATTCTAGGGTGAATCCCGTCAGGCCCCATTGCTTTGTCCACCTTGAGTGTTAGGAGTTCTTTCAGTAATCTTTCTTCTGTAAATGGACTGGCATCAACCCCACTATCCAGAGTGTGTCTACTTTTTGGTTTAGGTAACTCTTCCTCTTCTTCTTTTGTGAATACTGAGCAAAAGTATTCTTTCAGTATCTCTGCCTTTTCACTGTCTCCCTCTGCCCACCTCCCCTCTCCTTTATTAATCTTCACTATCCCTCCCTTAACCTTTCTATGCTCCCTGATGTACCTATAAAAGGTTTTATCCCCCCTTCTTAACTGAGTTGGCTATCTTTTCCTCGGTTTGGGCCTTTGCTTTTCTGACTGCCTTCCACATTTCTTTCTGCTTTAATTGATACAGTTCCCTGTCATGCTCTGTCTGTGATTCCTTATACTTTTTGAATGCAGCCTTTTTCTCCATAACCTTCCCTGACACCTCTTTTGAGAACAATAGTGGTTTTTTATTCCGCTTTGTTTTCTTTATTTGTTTCACACAAAGGCTTGTTGCCTCCATGATGGCAATTTTGATTTGTCTCCATTGTTCTTCCACCCCTCCTTTCTGACCATTTGCTAATGCATTCCTCAGGTATTCACCCATTATGCCAAAGTCAGCCCTTCTAAAGTCCAGTATCCTTGTCTTTGTATGGCTTGTCTCCATGGTTGTGTTTATTATGGTACACACTGTGCAGTGGTCGCTTGTTCCCAGATGTCTACTGACTTCTAAATTTTTGATCCTCTCTCCATTTGAGAGTATCAGGTCTAATATTGCTCCCTCCTGAGTGGGTTCCATCACTAGCTGTCTAAGGCATGCCCCCTGTAGGGCATTGAGAATGACCCTGCTCTTGGATGTGGCTGCAGTCCATGTCGCCCAGTTAACATCTGGCACATTCAGGTCCCCCATCAACAGTATCTCCCCTTTTTCAGCCATTTTGAGAATGCCTTCTATCATTTTCTTGTCCATTTTCTCCCCTTGAGGTGGGGGTCTGTATACAACCCCTGTGTGGATAATGATACCATTCCCTGTCTCCAAGATGACCCAGAGTTCCTCTTGTCATCTCCCTTTATTTTTTAGTTCTGTAGCTTTGATCCCTTCCCTTATGTACAAAGCTACTCCACCTCCTCTTTTACCCTCCCTTGTCCTTTCTGTAGATTGTGTACCCTGGTATATTGACATCCCAGTCATGGTTCTCTGTGTACCATGTTTCTGTGACTGCCACAATATCCAAGTATTCCTCTTCAATCAGGGCTACTAACTCTGGAAGCTTGTTTCCCAGACTATGGGCATTGGTACTCATTGCCCTCCATTTAATGTTGGCTTTATCCTTTTTTACCCCATCCCTGCTCTTATTGCCCTTGTCCATTTTTCAATTTGCCCCTGTCCGGCCTTCTGTCAAGCTCTGTACATCAGTGTTTACCCTACTACCTGCCATGTTTTGTGGGGGGAGGCTTGAACTTTCCTATTTACTATCAGCACCTCCCCCCTTGGCTAGTTTAAAAGCTTGCCAAGGAAGCCTTTAAACCTGTCACCTAGGAGCGCGTTTCCCTTCCTGGACAGATGCAGACCATCAGGCCAATATAGACCTTCATCTCTCCAGGTGGAACCCCAGTCCCCAATGAAGCCAAAGCCCTGTGCTCTGCACCAGTTTTGTGACCATTCATTAAACTGCATGGTGTGCAGTACCCTAGCCTCACCACAGACATAGACTGGCAGCACCTCTGAGAAGGTTACTGTGCTTGCTACCTGTCTGAGGCCCCTCCCCAACTCCACAAATTCATCTTGCACTGCACTGATCTCCTGCCTAGCTAGGTCATTTGTCCTGAGGTGGACATTGATATCTAGTTACCTCTCCTATGATGCTGCTTCTGCAATGCTGAGGATTTGCTTCCTGTCCCTCCAAGCCATGGCACCAGGCAGGCACCTTACTTCCCTCTCCTCTCCCTTCCCCAGGTCTACCCCCCAACAATTGAGTCCCCTGTCAGAAGCTGTTTCTTTCCCCTGTGGTGTCCCTTGCCACTCTTTTGTGGGTCTCCCTTGTGGATGTTCCCAGCATTCTTCTTGGTCTCCAATGAGGGTGTCGTCATAAAGAAACCTTGATTTGCCAGACTGACATATGATTTGTGTAGAGATGCAACTTGGGGGGCTATGCCTCTGTTCCACCACCCTTACCCTCTCAGAACCTACTGTGTTCTATCTGCTCTTCACACATTGCAACCTCGGAGGCAGTGGTTGTGGAACTGGTGCTCTTTGGGTGGGAGAGGCCTCCTTAGTCCTTGCCAGTTAAGCCTGGAGGTGGGCAACCTTCTCCCTCAGAGCTGACAGTTGCCTGCAAATAGAGCAGCAATACAGGTTCCAAAATGTCTCCAGGAAAATTGCTGCCCCACAGCCAGTGCATTGCACCACTCCTCACATATCCCTCTTCCTTATAATATACGATGAGTAATTAATATTTTTTTGTGTGTGTACTTACCCTTTATGCACTCTGCTGGGTAATTAAGAATATGACAGTTCTGCCTCAAGACCTGTTGAGGATGTGATGTCAGAACCTTGGCTATAAAGGAAATGCCATGCCTAGGGTGGGTAGGGTGAGGGAAAGGGTGGGTGGGTAGGCCACAACCACTGGTGACTGTTAGAAACAATCAAATATTCCACTGCTTCACCACCCTGGTGAGTACTGCTCTTTATAACAAGTCAACCAACACCACAATTTACTAGACCACCGCTCCTACACAAACCACTCTACTGAGTCCAGGGATGAAAATGAACTCACCGTTCAGCCAGCAGGACACTTCTAAAATATTGCACAAATATCCTTCCAAATCCTATGTGTCTGGCACAGAAATCAAGAAACTTCAGTTGTATTTCACCCCCTCTGGTTATAAAATTACTACACTTTAATGGAATCCTGCAATTCTTAATGCCAATAAGAAAATAATGAAACTTTCTGTAGAAAGCATAGCTTACCTTCTTAACTAGTCCCCTACATTATTATGTTTTACCAGGTTCCCAGTTCCTCAAATGCATTCTAGTTTGTTCTCTGCAGTATAGCAAGTTTCTCAGCTTCCTACAGGAGCAGGCAAGTCTTTTCTGAGTTGGTTAGCTATTACGTTTTCCAGAGCCTTAGAGAGTGGGAGGAGAATGGAGCTCAGCGGGTACTTACCAGGAAGGGACCGATCCCCACTTTTATGGATGGGTGTGATGATGGCAATTTTCCAAGTATTGGGGAACTGACCCAGGCACAGAGAGCAGTTTAGTAAGTCAGTAAGGGGGACCAGAATAACATCCAGGACCAGGCGTAGGAGCCTAGCATCCAAAGGGTCAATACTGGGGCTATTACTATTGATGGCTTTTAGGAGATAGGGTCTGGCTTTCAGCAGGGAGATGGTGTGAAGGTAGAATGGTTGGTGATGGAGAGTGGGCAGCTGTGAGGCTGGGACCAGGTAGAAGAAATTACTGGGTAGAATGCAACTTAGGCTGGAGAAGGTGGCATTTACATAGTCTACAATGCCAAGGGGATCGGAACAGACAGTGCCATTTATGGAAAGTTGGGAGGGAAGGGGGAGTGGGATTTCCTGTTCAGCTCTTTGACGTTGTTCCAGACATTTCTAGCTGACCCCCATAAGGAGGCAAGGGTGAAAGGGTAATATTGATCTTTAGCCTGCTGGATGACCCAGGTGCACTTATTGCACTCTGCATTATACACTTGCCTGTCAGCTAGCTTGCCGAATTCCACAGTGATGTGCCAGAAGTTGACCCTCATTTTAAGTTTCAGGAGGAGGGAAGGGGTGACCCAAGGTGCATTTAGTTTTTTGGTGCACGTTCTAGTGAAGCGGGCAAAGAGGTTGCAGGCTTTACTAAAGGAGTGTGTAATGAAGTCAAGGGCCTTGTCTATGGTGGGTGCATGTCTGATGGGGACCCAGTCCAGTTGGGCAAGGTACAGTTTAAGGTTACGAAGGCTGACAAGGAGGAGACGCTGGTGCTTGATGGTTCATGGGGCTGGCTTACTGTTGGTAGAGGACCAGGAGAATATGACTGAGGAGTGGTCACTTAGCAAATTTGGTAGGGTGTTGATATCCATTACTTTTTGGGGGAAGTTGGTAATAATGATGTCCAGGAGGGTGCTGGTACTGGTGGAGGGGTTGTGCCTAGTGGGGTGGGAGACTAGCTGGGTCATGTTGAGGGTGGCAAAAGAGTCTCTGGTTTGGGAAGCAGATTCTGAGAGCCAGTTGATGTTAAGATCTCTAGTAATTAGCTGCCCTGCTTTGGGCAGTAGGCCTGAAAGGTAATCAGCAAGTGACTGGATAGTGGGGTCTTGCTTTCTAGGAGGAGTGTTAATTGGATCCATTTATACAGTTTATACAGCTTCCTGGTTGGTAATTCTCAGTAATTCAATAAAGCCAACACGCTATTTCTTCTGCCAAATTAGTGGTACTTTATTAATGAGATTAGCTAGAAAAATGCTCTTGTGCTAGTTTACAAAAGAGAATACATGCTAACGTTATTTTTAAACATCGGGTAGCCCACCACTACCTAAATGTTTCTACTGCAATTTCATTTTAAACAGCCAAAGGGGCAATCCCAATGGGGTGTTTCTAACATACAGTCTTAGACAGCTAGTAGTATTTGCATTACAGGGCTACAACATTTCAGAGAGACACGTAACCATATGTCTCTGGATCCCCTGAGCAATCTATGGATAGTCTCAGACTGCATCTTGTCTGAGACTGCTTCTTCTCAAAGGGATGCTGGACATAACCATAGGTCCCATATTTATATGAAGCAAGCTTAGAAAAAAATGCAAGGCTGGGATTTCCCAAAAACTACCTCAGCAGTTTTAAACACAGACAATATGTCATTCAACAAGTCATAAGACTCAGGTTCAAAAATACGCTGGCCATTAGATACCTCAGTCACAAGATACTTTTTTGATACTTTGCTGAGACATGCAGTCATTCTTGAATGGAAAAACAGGTAATCAGGGTTTTTTTATTTGTCAAAAATAACTCTCTTTAGGATACAGAAAACTTGCAAGGGGATGTGACTGTTTTAAAAATACTCAGTTTACAGATAACATCCAGATGGTGGCCAAATTGAGGAACTGTGTATCTAAGCTGCAGCTATGACCTTGGGTTGAAGGAAGGTTTTGTACAAATATCTCTGCTGAGCAAAGCAAAGCTAATTTTCTTTAAAACATTTATTTTTAAACATGGTTTATGCTCTTCACTTATTTTATAGTTATTTAAAGGGCCCCAACACCTTTTGAACCTAGGCATCTACACAAGCATCAATTTGCATAGTGGTATCATTATTTGCATGGTTTTAACAGTTACTCTTCAAACACCTCTGCATTTACAAGGCACATCAATCTACATGCTGGTATCATGTAGTCATCTACTAGTCATCTTTCACCTTTTAATAGCCCTTCAGCAATCTACACTAGCCATTTTACACATTTCTAGCTCCTCAACCTTTTGGTTAACCAATTATATACTGTTGATAAAAGTTTTGTCACTGGTCACTAAAATCTTGGCCACTGGTCACTAAACTTTGGCCATTGGCCACTTCCAACAGGAGTATAGGCAACAGTGAAGAAGAGCAGGCCCTTTGCAGGATCTGGGGAGACTTTTAGTGTAAGGGCTTGTGCCCTTACACTGTGGTGGCAGCGCATGTCCAAGAAGGGTTCGCGTATGTAAACCGCACAACCACCCCCATGCTTGCCCACCAGGTCTTCCATGAAGAGGGTATACTCTGGGAGGAAGACAAAGGAATCGGGGTGGATTTGGATAATCAGGTTTTCTTGAGGGCGATAATGTCTGGCTTGAGTTGAATAACCCAGCATTGGAATGCCACAGCCTTTTTGAGGAGGCTGCAAATATTCAAGGAGGCAATGCGGAGACCTTGAGCCGGGGCAGGCTTTTATAGATTGGTGGACCTAAGACCTGGGTTAGGATGAATGTTTCCAGATAATAGCAATAGGAGGATGATTAGTTGGATTAGGGGATGGTAGTGACTGAGGCACCGCACAGGACATCTGTACAGGGGGCCAGATGCAGACATGCAGGGGTGAGTAAGGTATGGAGGGTGGGAAAGGTGCAGAAAAGCAGAGTCCAGGGTGGGCAAAGAACAGAGGCGGTGGCAGAGGCAGTGGTAGAAGGGGGGTGTCGGGGGAAGGGAGGGTGACAAGCATGGAGGGAGTCGGGAGGAGGTGATGCAGATAAGTGGGGGGTACTGTGTGTGGTGTGTGAGTGCCCTAGCTGTAGTGGGGCTGGTAAAAGGAGAATAAAGATGGCCATAGGTAGTACCAGTGCATAAGATGCATTCAACACTGATGAGGATAGGAGTTGCATTATGCTGGACTAGAGTGTGACTGTCACTATGGAGTAGTGGTACTGCTCTGGATTTTGGCAGCAAAGGTACCAGGTTCAAATCCCAGTGATGGATGGGCAGAAATTAGCCTGATGGTGGAGACCTAGGGGTGGGTGGAGGCCTGAGCGGGGTGTTGTTTGTCAGCAGAACAGAGGGTATGATCGTGACTCTTATTGGACAGCAGGGGCTGGTACAGGTCAGAGGGGTGGGGAGCAGCTGAGGGAGGGATGCTTGAGCTGGGGCAATGGGGGGAGGTTAACTAGAATGGAGATGTAGGAACTTGGGCAGTAGAGATGAGATACAAAGAGAAAGTCTATATGGCGGTAGAGATCAGAGAGGGGAAAGAGTGGCAGGTGCAGGTAGAAAATTGGGTGTGCCCCCTCTGGTGGGTGTTAGGTATAAGCTGCAAATGGAGAAGTGGGGACTTAGAAAAAGGACAGGCAGGAAGTCACGTGACAGGGGAAGGTCTATAAATTAAAGGTCAGGCTTGGGTGGGTGGGAGAGTGGGGCTGTCAATGCAATATGTTGATGGGCTAACACCCCCAACAAACAGCCTGAAAGGAAGACAGCCTTTACCTCTTGAGCCCACAGAGATGAGTCCTGCTTCTGGGAGAGAGAGCGATGCTGTGTCTGGCTTGTTAGCAACTGGGTAGGGGGGACTCTCTGAGGCCTATAAGGGGAACAGAGAACAAAGGACTAACATTAGTATGCAGCGGGAGTCTGTTTGTATGTAAACCCGTACTGTGCATGCGCAGGCTGGTGTGCTGTAGTGGGATCATAGTGCTCATGCGTTAACCCATAGATCAAGATGGCCAGAGGACACCTAGAACAGTGAGCAAACAGGTAGGAACACTTTGTAAGACTTTGCTAATACAGGCAATCACTCTAAAATACACAATAATGGACTAAGGGCAGTAGCAGTAGCATGCAGCAGGAATCACGTTGTACAATCAGCTAGCACAGTACCTAGTGGTCCTTAATGTACCCCCTGAGAAACCCACAAAAGCAGCAGAAACAATACTCAATTCAGCAGTCCAAAAACAGTCAGTACATGTATGGGGGCATTAAAGCAGTTTCAGGATCCTACCACCCCCAAACAAACAGTTGATTGCTTGTTGCTGTTCATTTTTGTTGATTAAACAAATTAACTCTTTGTATGACCCACACAGTTTAAAAGAATTAAAGTGTGGGAGACATTGAAGTAATTAGGCAATGAAAGAATGGTAGCTTACCACCCGAATATGATTGGTGCTTAAGTCAAATACGTGTAGAATGCGTGACCTGTGGAATAGTATAGAATTTCAATAGTGCTTTCAAAGCATAAATTAGTGTCAGTATCTTGATTAACGGTGATTGCTAATCAAAAAAGTTTGATCAGCAATAACTTGGTTTTGAGGAACAATTTTTTTGAAAATGTTTTTAATTGAGCATATTAATATAAATGTTTCCTTTTCTCAGTCTTCAAAACTGGCATAGCATGATGCAACTATTTTTACCCACTTATTACTTGAGTCTGTTAAGTTTACACAAAACAACCCAATATCGAAGCCACCAACTTTTTGTCCCTTACCTCAAAACTAGATGATTTTCAGCCTCACATCATTTTTTCCATGGCACTGTAAGCATATCATTTGTCTGGGCATCAGGGCTGACGTTTCCTTAACAGGGCAGCAGTGATCAAGATTGTTTCACATACCCTCTTAGCTAGGCACACAGATCAATTCTAGACTCTTGGTTGCATTTTTGTCCATTGTGCCATGCACTGCTTTATCCACCACAGAACTTGCTACCCACCATCTTCTCCTGTGTTGCTGCACTGTTTTATGCTGCATGCTAAGCTGTGAGACAGCTGTAGTAGGGAGTTTGAAGGTGTTTTATCCTTTTATGTAAGGTATTCCATCGTTGCCTCTGCATTTGTAGCTTTTTTGCTACCTACAGAGTATTTCCAACTCCTTACCAGACTTTCTTGTGTTGCACGGAATTTTAAACTCTTTTGCTCATTGTCAGTTTTCTTTTGCAAGCAGAGTGTGGAATCTGGTGGCTGAGGCAGAAAGTGGGAGAAGTAGACAGTAAGCCCCGTGGGGGTGAAGTCAGGAGCAGAAGAACAAACTTTCAGCATGGCGGGTTAACGGACTTTGCAGAAAATAGAAGAGACAGAGTCAGTGGTACAGTGGAAAGCTGAGAGCTGAGAGCAGGCCTATTACATGAGGACTTTAGGAACTTCTGGAGCGGCAAGCAATTTCAGGATACCTGACCACAGCTAAGGAACTTTTTCCTCCTTATTTTTTGTATCAGAGGCAACCATTTAAGCAAAGCTCATTATTTCTTTGAACTATATTTAAAGTGAATTTTAACTGCAGAGTTTTATTCTCTTTGTATAGCATAGCACTAATTCATTTAATCCTCTTGTTAGTTTCCGAGGTAACAAGGTATAACATTGTATAATGGGATAATTTGAGCACAGATTAACATACTGCTTACTTAGATCTCCATAGTGATGATAGTGGCCCTTTATATATAACGATTTGTAAAACTTAGTTTAATGATTGCGAAGTTTTAGCATCATTTTTAGATTCATTGAATAATTAAATGTGACATGATGTAGAGTCCCCGAAGTCACTTATGGAAGTGCTGTCAAGTTAAAGTGCATGTGCTGGCGATTTAAAATCAGATCCAACTTTGCTGCGGTGCCAGTAACACATATGGAGAGTAAGCAGCATTCCTGAACAAGCCCAAGTAAAACATAGAGGGGATAGTTGGTGGAAAATTGGAATGGCTTACCTGGAATTTAATTGAATTTGTATATTTTTATGATTGACAAACCTGGCCTGAGTGGCAGGAGACCTAGAGAGATTGAAATGTGATAAAAAGAAAAACACAACTAAAAAGTAAGTGATTATATGTTTTTGAGTTTTCTCTGTTTTTTATCTTTTTATTTTATCTAAGCATTCCAGCTAAATACTAGTGTTGTCTATTTTTAAGTGTACTTCTAGCATTAGAGTTATATTGTGAGTTTTTAAATGCCCAGACCTGTTCAGTGTTTAGTGACCTGTTTTTAGCTATATGAGTGGCAGCCTTGTTATTCAGCTGAAAGTGTTTGTTTGTATGGAGTTAGTTATTTATGGTTATCATTCTCTTTTTTTAATTTTAAGTGGAACTGACTTGTGTAGGGATTACAAGAAGGCTTGTAGAATGAACATCTCTAGTTCTGGCAGATCCAGGGAGGGAGGAGCAAGTACGAAGTTACTAAGCTGATAAAGGGCTGATACACCTGATACATCTGACCTCTGGATAGAAAAAATTTTAAGCTAGAAGGAACAGGACCAATAATAATTTGAAGCAACCACTGCAGGAAAGATTTGAAGTACTCTAAGTTCAGATGACTTTTTGTTGCCATCTGTGGTAATTCCATTAATGCTGCTAATACCTTGAACCTTGAGCTTAATGACCTTTATGGTAACTTTATTTCATTTTGGTTGCATGTTTTGTTGACCATAACTAAACTATCCAGAAACCAATATAACCCAGAAGCTAATTAGAGCAGTATGATTACATCCCCATTGTTTGGGGCAAATATTGTGGCTATGTTTGTGGGTTATTGGGTCTAACTTTATGCTTGTGTTCATAACATTATGAAGGCTAAATACCTTATTATTTTTATTCTGAATTTTATTCACAGTTTTTTTTAAATAGATCTTGCTAGTCAAAGTTTGTTTGATTTAATACATTCTGCTTAGCTGATTCATGGATCCCTAGAAAAAAGTGACTCCAAAGATCCAAAGAAAGAAAGGGAAATCAAATATAACAAAAACTGAGATCTCCAAAACCTCCAAAAAATAACACATTATTTTGTTACACCAGGATCTCAGTTAGAGCTTATTGGTTCAGACAATATTGTAAGAGTTAAAGGCTCTCTATTACACAAAAGAACATGCTCACCAATTAGGGACAGGCATTCACTTTCTCTGTCTTTAGAACACCCACTTCTAGTGGAGATACACAAGTTGGAAGAAAGGGGGATTGAAAAGGAGTTACAAAGGGAGTGGAAAATAAGTTGAGACCTGAGGGAGAAGTCACTCCAATAGACCAAGTGGTTGCATACCTTCTAAATAAGGGAGGAAGAAATCAAGACATTGGCTTGGATATGCTGAATAATTCCAGTAACACCACAACCAGAGAAGCTTTTTGGGGGATTTTGAGAATTTTATCTCACCTTACATTGAGAAAATGAAATTGGATCCCCTCACTTCTTCCCCCCAAACATCTCACATATATGAGATAATGAATTCTCAGAGGGAGATGATTGTAGAAGGTTAGAAACATAGATGATAGTGGAGAGGAGAGGAGATGAGATTTAAAGTACAAATGGAAAACAATTATGAATCCAAATTCATTGGGGTAGCCAATTTACAAGTAATCTGTGAAGAAATGACAATAATTTGAACAATGATCAGTATGCAAAATAATATCTTTGCACACATTTTAGTGGTGTTAAGAGATAATCAGATATTGAACACTGATAAAGACATCATAATGGAGAATGTGAAAGAAAGTTAAGAAAGGATAACAATGATAAAATTAATAAAGTAGGTAAAAATAAAGAACAAATTTGAGTTATAACAGACAAAACAGCCAAGCAAGAAGAAAAAGAAATTCAAAAATTGGTGATAGACATTAGAAGAATAGGAAAGAGAAATATAAAAAGTAAGGAGGAGGTTCAAGATCAATACCGTTCCTCAGGAACCCAAACTAAGAATAGGCACTGTGGAAAAAAGGTTGACATGGATATAATGCTAGGAAGGAATGGAACTGAAACAAAATGGAAAACATGATAGTAGAGGTCAACATACTAATTTTGACGCCACAACCAAACAAAAGAGATTAAACCAGATTGTGGGAAAGGAAAGAGTAACAAGGAAGAAACAGTCTGGGATGGAGAGAGAGAGCAAGTTGATAGCTTTGTGATACTTGTAGATAAGGAAACTGAAATAAATCATGGGCTTGCCCACAGCCTTTTTTGATTGGATTCCAAAGAATAAGAAAGAAAATCAAGTTACACTAAAAATGTTAATTTACAATATGTGTAAAGGAATACTAGGTGAGAGATTCATGTGGAATGACATAAGTTCCATTTATAGGTATAAAACAGGACCAATAAGAGGTATTGTTTGCCTGGTTCTGAAATCAGTTAAAATTAGGAAATTCATTTTGAGTTAAAAGAGGGATTACAGAGTGCTGGGAACAAAGCTGGATACTACAACACTTAAGTTAGAATTGGAAATAAATAAAAAGAAGGATAGCCAAAAAGAGTTTAGGAACAGTATGGATTCCACAGATTTAAATACTACAGAACTGAGCACCCAAACACAATACCCCCCTAAGTTACAAACCAGGATTACAGACTATATGAGACCTGTAGACCTTACAAAATTTACGGAATGTACTCATGTACTAAGAGGCAGTGGAGATTCCTCACAAGAAGTAAAGTATTGTAGGGGTAGAAAAGCTCAAGGTAAAATAATTATCTCTAAGGTGGAAATGGAGGTGTCATGTGAAACAGAGGACTCAATTTTGATGCAAGAGGAAAGTGAACTAGAAATGACTAGTACTAATACAATAATATGTCACTTCAGACTGACAAAAAAAAGCTTTGTCAATTATCAGCTGGAATATTGCTGGCTTGGCGAATAAGGCCAGAGATTATGGATGGGTACAGAAACTTAAAAAGCATGATATAATTCTCTTGCAAGAAACTTGGACAGAGGGCAATTACTATTTTAATGACATGTTATACTTGATGGGCCAGGGGAGCTACCAAAATATATAAATTCGGGAGGCCAAGAGGTGGCTTAATTACTGTGGTGGCAACTATTAAGGTCATAGACTACTTCTTGAATGCCCAGTATGTTTGGCAGTTAAAGTCACACTAACAGAAGATGACACTCTTATCATTATCAACACTTATATCCCTCCCATTACATTTATAGAAAGTAAAGAGATGTTTGACAGTCTCCAGGAATCAGTTATGCATATTCAAAATAATTACCCAGCGTCAACTATCTTAATAATGAGTGACTTTAATGCCTGTGTTGGCACATCCATTGAAACTTATGTACAAGTTTGGCATTTGGATGACATATTCAGGGTACCATTAAGAAACTCAAAAGATAAGATAATAAATCCAAAAGGGAAAAAATTGTTAAGTATAACAGCAGAGAATAATTTATGATTGCAGAATGGAAGAACTAGGGGGGATAGGCTAGGTGATTATACATGGGATTGGACCTAGCTTTAATTGATAATTTTTCATTCACTGGAGTCAAGAGATTTTCTATTATCCCCTTATGGGAAAGTGATCATTTTCCAGTAGTTATGGAACTGTGTTACTTATGTAAAGCCCCAGTCTATCATATAAGGGATCCAAGGGATACTGAAGAAAACTTAATGATAAGGAATAAGAAGCTAATTAAATGGACACCATATTCTGAACTTTATATTAAAGAGATTATTGCTAACTGGGAAATAAAGGAAGACAGTTTTAAGGACGGTATAATGATTAAGTCCAATCCACTTTCAGATTATGAAGAGGTAGTGGCCTACATTCTAGATCTCCTGAGGGGAAATAGTAAGAAAAATAATGTTATCAAAAAGAAGGTGTGGAGAAAACAAGAAGCCTGGTTCAATAGAGAATGCAAACAGAAAAGGAAATTATTAAATACAATTGGTAGATACTCTAGAAAAACAGTAGAATGGATATCAAACATTATCCTGAAATTGTTAAAAAAGGAGAATAAAATACTTATAAATGACAAGAAAAAGAAATATATGAAGGATTCATGGCAGAGACCTCAGGAGAGTATAGCAAATAAAGATACCAAGAGTTTCTGGGAATTGGTAGCCTTAGGGACCAAGAATTTTGAGTTCAACACACAATCACTTATTATACCACTAGTTTGGTTAGAGTTTCTTTTAGCAAAAATATGAAGATTTAAGATCATTCAACAGGATAAATCAGGAGAAACTGCATCACATCTGACAAAATAATGAAGTATTTGCAATAACAGAAATAGAGATCAAACAGACTATTTTGGCACAGAAGGAAAATAAGGCAGCTGGAATCGATTGACTACGTGCAGAGATTTTCCAGGCCTGCCCAGATTGGTGGGCTAAGTTATGCCTTTTATAAAACATCATCTTAGAAAATAAGATTGTAAAAAAAGAATGACTCGTGAGCTTAATTGTCCCCTTATATAAAAAAAGGTGCAATAAATGATCCTGGTAGCTACAGGCCGATTAGCTTTATATGTATCCCAGGGAAAATTTTTACAAGACTTATCCTGGAAAGAATGGAAAACTGGGTTAGCTTACATAATCTAATTTTGGAAGAGCAAGCAGGTTTTCGAAAAAAAGAGAGGGACAATGGATAGTATCTTCATAGTGAATTACTTAATTGAAAAATACTGTTCAATCAATAAGAGGGTTAAATTTATGGCATTTTTAGACTTCAAATCTACCTTTGATAATGTTAACAGAGCCACCTAATGGGAAATTTTGCAATAATATGGTATAAATTCAAAACTTCTTGATGTCTTGTGATGCTTACACAATAACAATAAAACTCACATTAGAATTACTAGAGACAGACTCATCTCTCAGGCAGTTCATGTTGAAAAAGGTGTTAAACAAGATTGCCTATTGGCATCAATCTTGTTTAACCTGTTTATGGAACAACTTATTAGAGAGGTAAATGTTTTGGAGTATGCTGTCCCATGTATTCAAATGGAAAAAGTGTGTATATTAATGTATGCCAATGATACAGTCTTGTGTTCACCAACCCTGGTCAGATTAAAACAGGCAATCGGTTGTTGCATAGACATGTTGAATAAACTGGAATTGGCAATAAATTCACAAAAATCAGCAATATTAATGTTTTGGTAAAAAAAAAAAGTACAGAAAAAGGAATGTCACAATTGGGTGGTTGATAATATGTCATTTTAGATTAAAATGGAATATACCTATTTAGGTGTGTTTCTCAACACTAATATGTCTTGGATACATCAGTTCTCCAAGGTAAGAAATCAAGCATAAAGTGCCTCTAAAGTTATCCTAAGATTCAGCAAAAGATTTGTGGATAATTCTTATACTGAACTTAAAGGAGCATTTGAAGCAAAAGTAATAAACACCTTATTGAATGTAGCAGAAGTCTGGACTTTTATTAAACAGCCCAAAGAGTTGTACAAAATATGTTCTTCAAAAAGATTTTGGGATTACATCAGCGTACTTCCACAGCTTTATTGAGAATTTAATTAAATATGAAGTCTATAGCATTTAATGCTCAAATTAGAGCGTTAGGCCTTTTTCAAAGACATGTCCTGTTTTTCAGACTGACCAACAATTTGGTCAAGTTATGCCTTTTGTTCAGATTTGGGATAAACAAGTATCTGATAACATCAACTGCTATGTTGAGACAGTTAAATAAAGATTGATAGATATTTTTTTCCAAGGTGAGATGAGCAAGCATAGAGAACTGTCGTTTTGTAAGCTCAGAGAATAAACAAATACGTCAAGAAGAAAAATATTAGATTTGCTGTGAAAACTGTACACAAAGGAATGCACTGTGTAAATTTAGGTTAGGTCTGTAAAAGTTTGGATATGAAAGAGAATCAATTTTCATTTTGTTGAATTGTACTTGCATTTATGATTCAAGGTTTATTGTCACGGGTAGGTATTTGATTTTTGAATGTCTGCAGTTGGCCAAAATGAGAGAAAAATAGCTACACCCGATTTGGAGGAACTTAAGAACTAATAGGAGGACAATTATATCAAATGTATGATGTTCTGTGATAAGGCAAGTCATATTTTTGCCATTTAAATTTCTCTAAACTAGCACTTTATAAAATTACTGGATGTCAGGTCTAATAGTAGTACTTGTAACAAATCTGATTTTACTAATTACTTGTATTAATTTTTATTAAATCTACAGTTTTTAACTATATGCTGTTCTTATTGTGTGGTTATGTAAATGTATGGTATGTGATAATGTAATCACATACCATACATTGGAATAAAGAATTATACATATGGAATAAAGAATTTAATTTGATTTTGTTTTGCACTGCCTGTGCATGTCTGAGAGTTGGGGGTGGTCACTTTGGAATAAGGGACAGAAGATGGAATCAGTCAGTGGTTGCACATAGGGAGAAACAGGACAGGACTGCTAACACTCTTCCTGCCACTACTAAGTAGGGGAAAAAGAAAAAAAAAACGTTAGTCTAAAAACTGATTACCAATTGCTGCAAATCAAATCTTAAATTGATTAGTGAATGGCATTTTTTTGGTTGCAAACTGTGATCCGAACCTGCTTATTTTATGCCTTGTGGTTTTCTTATACTGTATCCTAAGGTATGGTTTATAAGCAATTGATTGACACAGGCTAACCCAGCTGAGGTGCCAGATCTCATTTCCTGTGGAGTACTTCTTTTGCTTGGAACAGCTTCAGGGTTTCACATTGGCTGGGAATATAGGGTGGTGGTTGTCATGATCAAGGTGAATGGCACATTACTCCTTGTACCTCCATTTTGCACAGTGCATACGACGTTCTTAAGTAAGGTATAGAGCACTGGTATCAAAATGGGCAGTTATACAATAAAGGATGGTGGTAAAAGACAGTTTTGGAGGATTTTCTTAAACATTTAAGAGGGTGGGCCTCCATGCTAAATTAATGAATGGGGAACACCGAGCATGTCATCACTTAGTACCATTGGTAATTGTGCTGGACCCAACAAATATTGCTTTAGCTTTGTTACATTTTGCACCAGCTTCTTTGCTCTAAACCAGTTTTTCATTGCAGCGAATTCATCCCCAGGTGTTTATTTCTGCAGATAATTTTGGAGACAGTCCTGTGAAACAAAGTGAAATCAAAATACAGTAGGACATTTGCACCCCTACGGTATCCATGCATTAACAAACATATGGCCCTATACAATAGACATGCATGGTCCACACATTGATTTCATACTGTGGTCTAAGACGGTATGCCACTCTGCTTGCACAGGTAAGCAAGCAGCATGTGTTAATCACAGGCATGTCCTCACACCATTATGGAGCTCTTCAATGGGGAATACCTGGAATTGTGGTGTGACCAAGCCCCAGGTGTCCAGTCTGTCACTTAGGGTATCCTGGAATGTGCTTGACAGGGCAGAGGTTGCTGTATCTCCTTCATGATGGGGAATAGGTTGTTTTGTCCACCAGGCCCATGTCATATTGCAATAGATTAACAGAGATGGGTAGGCATGGACCCATGCCACCCTGTTAGGGCTGTCCACTCTGTAGGTGTGTAGGTGGCAAGTGCTGTGGAGAAACATCCCTCTGATGTCTTTAAACCATAATATACACCCTTCACTGCCTCACTCCACCACATGCTGGTGGAGTCATGCTTTTCACATTGTGCAAGCACATTTCTTGATGGACAAGTATGTAAGATTCCTTTTTATGAAATTTAGATTAGAATTACTGTAAATCCATCAAAATTTGGATAACATCTGTTTGTCAAAGAAAAAAAATGAAATACAAGACATAAACTGAGACTGTGGTGCAAAACAACCAGATATATTAGAACATGTTATCCTCCACTGCCAAAATATGCAAAATTACATTGAACAATTGTGCCTCCATATTTCCAAACAAATACACTACCTGAAAAAGAAGTGTTGAGAATCTTGATGAATCCACCTTTGGAGTATATAGCTAGAGATACGGCTGACTACATAAACTGGATATTTAAAAAAAATCCAGTCATACAATACAATGCTCATATATTCAAACTCATACTGGAAAATGTACAATTTGAGCTGGCAAATCTGTTTGATTGAAAACAATGATATTTTTTCTTTATTTGAAAACTATTTTAACCATGTATTATTTTTTATTATTGCATTTAACTTAAATGTGTCTTTCTTAAATATGTAACTTTATGTAGTTTTACATTTTGTATTGACTGAAACTATACAAAAAAAAGATTACTACTAGTACTACACTGTGCAGGCACACCCTACACCATAACCCTATTTGGTACATGCTCAGTGCTATGCATGTCTTGAACCTTTGCATTGCACAT
Organism: Neoceratodus forsteri; assembly: GCA_016271365.2. Lineage (NCBI taxonomy): Eukaryota > Metazoa > Chordata > Ceratodontiformes > Ceratodontidae > Neoceratodus > Neoceratodus forsteri. The sequence goes on from CM057458.1 coordinate 1,307,810,068, forward strand.
AGGGGTGCATAGGCATAGTGTATAGGGCCCACTGTGAACAGTGAAAGAGGTCATTATAGAAAATGAAAAGTGGTTTGGGCCCTGAAAGGAGCAAAGAAGGGTATCAGGTCCCATTGGAAAGGGAGAGAATAGGGCTCAGCCAGCCTAAAGCATTTGGTGCCAGTCAACAAGATAGGAAGTTAAACAAGTTACCCACAAGGTCCAACTATCCATCCTCCCCAAGCTTATCCATGTTATGCTCACTCCCACCAAGGCATGGTGCACTGGAATGACATGGTGTAGGGAGTAGAGGGTGAGGCTACCTACAGGAGGGAAGTATGATATGGGTATGGGAGGACTAGGCTTAGATCTGTCCCTGCTCTAGTGTTCTACATCACTTATATGACTCCATGCATGATTTGCTTGATCCTGGGGAGGTTGATAATGTGTGTCTAACTATGAAGACGAGGTTGCAGCAGTGACCATGGCAAACTGGGTGAGAGAACATACATGTGTGAATTGCTGGAAAAGTAGTTGGTGCAGCCCTTGGTACAGACTGCACTGCAATATCAGGGGTTAAAATAAACTATAGAATTCTCATCGACAGTAACACAAATGAAGGCCCCAATTTGTTTGTGTGTCTTCCACTACACCTTCTGACCTTCCACTCCTTTTGGCTGATCAAAGTCCTTGTCTGTCCATGAATCTCCCTCTTCTCTGCTGCTTCCTGTCACCTAGATTCCCAGGATGTCCCCACATCTTTAGAGAGTCTGGCTGGGGGCTCCATTCTCTAGAGGAAAGGTGGAGAGTAGTGTACCTTGGGTCTTTTGAACTATGCCAGGCTAGAGGAGGGGCAGGAGTGGTGCAGTAGGGCATTGTGGCATGAGGGTGGACAAGACAGTCTTCAACTTGCAGACTGAGAAGAATGCTATTTTTTTTCATTTCTGGGCCCCTCCTCACTCCCTTTTGGCATGCACTGTGTTGACAATCTGGAGGCAGAGCCAGCTAGTGAGTGGTCACCTGTCCTGGCAAGGCTCCACATACCATCAGTTGTCACTCTCCAAGCAGTACTCTTCAGCACCCTCCCTTAAGAAGAGGGCAGCTGCATGGACACTCTATCACATTCCCTGTTAGCCTCCATTCCTGATGTCCCTGGCTTGAACATGGGTCACCTGGATGCCAAGTGGGTGCCCCATTGCTCAGTACCACGCAACATGCCATTTTTTTGATAGCCAATCCTGAAAGTACAGTCACTGATTTTTCCTGGAGGTCATTGTACCTTTAGGAGAAGTTCCTGGACCACTTAAAAAATTGGTTTTGGCCATGCATTATGAGTAAGATAGAGACAGTGAGATCATGTTTCATTGTCAACAGTTACAGTAATTAAAGTTTGTGCAGTTTAAGTGCAATCCAAAACAAAATAATGATTATTTCCCCTGATAGTGATGTGTTTTTTTCCCTTGTGTAGTTACAGTATCTAGTCATCAGCTCTGGCTTTGGTTTAATAATGGCATATTAGTCCCTCCTGGTGTTTCTGTGTCTATAAATGCATACCAGTCACTGGTCACTGTGCATACTTATTTCAGTTTGGTCAGGCAGCACTTAACATTATCATTCTAGAGCCTCTCAACCCAGATATAGCAATTCAGTCCTGGTAAAGTGGTACACCTTGGTGAATTTTCAGTTATTGCTTTTGCATTTTTAAAGTATCTTTTTTTTTTATTTAGTTGTTTAACCAGGATTAGCTGAAAGTTTTTTTACAGGAGCAACCTGGGATCACAGGGAAGTTAAGTGACTTGCTCAGGGTCACACAATATACAAGTGGAAGTTGTGGGATTCAAACCCAGGTCTGGCCAGCTGGATGACACCAGATTTGTAGCTCAGAGCCTTAAACCACTGCGCTATACTGCCTCTGCCATCTGAAGCAAATCATTTATAAATGCAGTAAGTTATCTGTTATTGCTTTGCAGGATGAAAATATTCAGAAAATTTAGTTGCAAAATTAAAGCTCACTGTGAAAATGGAAATGCAGAAGTGTACAATGCATCATCATAAATGTGCTTTGCCTCGCTGATTAAATGTATTGCAATAATATTGTTTGCTTAAAAATGGCTTTTGAATAACTTATTTACCATGATTGTTGGTTTTTGGGACCTTAAAATAATGAATTGCATTTTTAGTGATAGACCAATGCAGCAACAACATTGCAATACTCTATAATGCAGAATGCCTTGGTTTTATCTTACACAGGAAAATAGGAATGGGAGATAGATGCAAGCTATCGTTGCCAATTGTGTCCATCCCCTGCTGCTCTGCACTTCAGTTCTGCATTCGTACCTCCCTCAAGTAGAGTACAGTATCTGTATTTTTCTGATTTAAATGAATTAAAGAATCCTAAGCCTTCAACTTCTTCCTAAGGCTGGGGAGGTTTGGATAGCATCACAAAAGTGGCATTGCCTGTTTCCTTTGCAGTGCAGATATTGCTTCCTACTGCAACATCCACTTCTGGCCAATTCATGACACCGTGTCCAGTATCTAATACTGTAGAGCTATGCCAACATTTGACCTAGGAGTCTAAGTGACATGAAACATGGAGGTGAGTATGGAAATGGATAATAAAGCAAGGCAACGTGCACAGGGTAAAAGGAAAAGCAACTGGGGCCTCCTGAAATGTTTACTACAGTTTCCATTAAACAGTCATGCCAGTGAGTTGGTTTTGCATTTTGTTTTAAGTTGGCAATGTATTGGCTAGTTACATTATGTTGTTCTTCAACACAAACAGTTTAAGAAAATCTTTTATGATGGGCTTGAAATATAAGAAAAGATTAGATACCTTGGCCCAGATATTCAAACTGCACCAGTCTGAGGCGCAAGCCCCTGCGCCGCTCAAAATAGTTGCGCAGGGGTGTGGCCCGGGTGATATTCAAAGGAGTTGCGCTGTTGAGCAACTCCTTTGAATATCACCCCCGAACCCCAGCACTTGCGCATGGCGCAGTGGAACTTGCGCCACCGCAAGTTGCCAGAGTTGAGCATTAAACTTGCGGTGGCGCAAGTACCATTGCGCCATGCGCAAATTTCCGATATTCAAAAGGTGACATGCAAATGGGGCCATAATTTATGCAAGGTGCAGGGGGGGCCATTTGCATCTATTTATGGCCCCATTTGCATGCCATTTGCATGTAGGTGCGCCGATCCCCGAGGACTTGCTCCTGGCCACCCTGCCAGGCAGCAGCCGTCGGGGACCCACGCACAATGCAGCCCGATCGCGGGCATCACAGTTACATGACACCCCCCCACACACATCTCCCACAGCCCGATCGTGGGCAGAACACGCATGTCGCCCACACACATCTCCCACAGCCCGATCGCTGGCAGAATGACGTATACGTCGCCTCCCACACACATCTCCCACAGCCTGATCGCTGGCAGAACCTGTATGACCTCCAGTGCCCGATCGCTGGCAGAATGTAACCCTCCCCAACCCGAATAACCCCTGGTGGTCCAGTGGACCGCAGCCCGATCGCGGCAGAATGTCAGCACACCCCCAAACATCTCCTGGGCGTCTAGTGTCCCCACCCACCCACGGCCTCCACCCCGCCTCCCGCAGCCGTGGCGTGGCGACAGCATCCCACTCGCCTGCCGCCCCCGCCGATCGTCGACTGACTGTCCGGTAGGGCTGCACGCCCGCTGGCAGAGCTACAGCCACGGGCGGCAGCCCTACCGTACAGATGTCAGTCAATGATCATTCACAAATGATCATTCACAAATCTGGACTGTCATACGGCATGGGCTGCATGCCCATTGGCTGTAGCTCTGCACCACGGGCGTGCAGCCCTACCGACAGTCCGTCGGCGGGCGGGCGGGGCGCAGGCGGGTGGATGTCATCGCTGCCGCTGCGGGGGGAGCGGGTGAGGGGGCTTGCGGGTGGGTGGGGGACACTAGACACCAGGAGATGTTTGGGGGTTGTGCTAGACATTCTGCCCGCGACTGGGCTTTTACGGTCCACTGGACCACCAGGAGTTATTCGAGTTGGGGGAGGGTTACATTCTGCCCGCGATCGGGCACTGGGGTTCATACAGGTTCTGCCCTGGATCGGCTGTGGGAGATGTGTGTGTGTGGGGGGTTCATGGCGTGTACTGCCCGCGATCGGGCTGTGGGAGATGTGTGGGGGTTTCATGTAACTGTGATGCCCGCGATCGGGCTGGTGGGGGGGCACAGGGACCGAGTTGGGGGCCAGCCAGAGGTGGCAGCTGCTGTGTTGCGCCCTGCAATACAGCAGCTCACCTGTGGGTGGCCCTCAACTTGATCCTTTTTTTTTTGGCTCAAGGTTGTGCAGGCGCAGGTTGGGGGTTGCGATGCACAACTCTGCACAACCCGACTGAATATCAGGGTTGCGCAGGTTGGCTATGGTTCCTCCCCTCCTGTTGAGCATGCATTCATTTGCATTAATCTTTGGCAACCTGTTGCCAGTGGAGCAACTGCCTCCTGCTGAATATCGCAGAATGGCGCAATGTAGGACTTGCGCATGCGCAACCCTGTTGCGCATGGAGCAACCCTTTTGAATATCTGGGCCCTTGGTGATATTCCCTCTGGAATATTATAAATTGTGGGGAGACTTGTGCTTAGATATAGTGCCCTAGCTAATCATGACCTTTGGGATTGTCTAGGTTCTTATTTAAAAAATGAGCATTACAATATAAGACCCCAATTTTACAACCAAAAGGGTATCTATGCCATACAAGCAAGAGAACATTTTAGTACAATCAAATGGTAATGTCATAGTAGAATCCACTCCCATTGGAGACAGTAGTTGGCAAGACAGTGAATTAATTTAAGGCTACATTTGGTGATTTTTGTATTAACAGCAGAATAACAGGGTATTTTCAATGATAAAGGGTGAGTGTATAGGACATCTTGTCTCCACTGCTTGGTACTAACGTATGAAACTGATGCTTTTGCAACTCCACTGTCATGCATCAGCAGTTCTGTTGCAGTGAAATGCAAATCTGAGTTTCAAGTCTCAGGTTGCAGCTTTTGCAAAGATTTATGTTCGATGCAGAAAGCATTTGCAACTCATAGAGGAATGCAAAATGAATTCATTATCATGATAGTTTAGTGTGAATTGTACTGCAGTTCAAGACATTCCTGTATTTTAGGAACTGTTTTAAGGCAACTATTTAGAGATAGCAGAGAAAAGTAATTTGGTATTACAGGGTGTATTTCATACTCACTGTCTCTCAGAACACTTTTTAAGTCATAGCTAGTTATTACTCTATTCAGAAACATAGAAAACAATGTCAAATAAAGAACTAGCAGCCAACCTAGACTACCCAACAGTACACCTTATCATTTTAAATTTGCATCAATCAGTTAGGGTCTTTACACCCTAATCAACTGAAAATGGTACCAATCAATTAGGATCCGTGCACTGTAAATAATTTAAAATTGTACCAATCAGCAAAAATCTGTGCACCCTAATCAATTCAAAACCATACCAATCAAATAATGTGTGCGCACCCTAATTAATTTAACATTGTATGAATCAGTTATGGTCCATGCAGTCTAGTCAAATTAGAAATGTACCAATCAGTAAAGGTCTGTGCAGCCTAATCAATTTAAAATTGTATCAATCAGTTAAGGTCTGTGCACCCTAATCAATTTAAAATTGCACCAATCAATTAAGGTCTGTGTAGCCTAGTCAAATTAAAATTGCACTTATCAATTAAGGCTTGTGCAGCCTAATCAATTTAAAATTGCACCAATCAATTAAGGTCTGTGCAGCCTAATCAGTTTAAAGCTGTACCAAGCAATTAATGTCTGTGCACTATAATCAATTTAACATTGTACCAATCATTTAAGGTTTGTGCACTCTAATCAATTTAAAAATACACCAATCAATTAAGGTATGTACACCCTAATCAATTTAAATTTGTTTGAATTAGTGAAGGTCTGTGAACTCTGTTCAATTTAAAATTGTACCGATCAGTTAATGTTTGTGCACCCTAATTAATTTAAAATTATAACTATCAGTTAAGGTTTGTGCATGCACTCTAAGCACTTTAAAATTGTACCAATCAATTAAGGCCTGTGCACCCTTATCAATTTAAAATGATTGCCCACCAGATAGCTCCATGAGATGCAGCATCTTAGTTTCACTGATGTCCCAGGGACACAGAACACAAATGGTATGCAAATATTTGTCAACACATAAGTCAACTCAACAAACTACTGTAGGAAATAACAATAGAGAGATGTTAAGCAGAAAGAGAAAGCTGTTAGGTAATGTGATGTTTTAGGAGTTACACATGGAGTAGATACTAGTGCTGCTAGGATTCAAACCTGGGTCTTCTGGTTCACAGTTCTGCAGCCTAATCACTAGGATACACTGCTACATGTTTCTGATGCATTATCACCTTCATGAAAAGTACACAGTTCTGCTTCTCAATATGGAAATCATACACACAATGTTAGGACAGCTGTAGGTGTGAGATTGCAGTTATAGGGGTTTGTCTGCTGTACAGTTTTCAATCTGTCACAGCAATGACTTTGTTTTGTGTTGTTTTTTAAAGTTGGCACTAGAGACGTGTGAAGTGCCAAAACCTTTCTATGTGAAATTATTTGTGAAGTTCTGGCACTTTGCAAAGTGCTTCACCACTATGCATAGGCTGAAACCAATTCATGTTACGCTATGCAGAGTGGCAAAGTGAAATTCACCAAAAAAAATTTATGCTAAAAAAGAAAACCCACCTAGGTCTCATTCATCCTGTCTTACACAGGGGTTGCTTTTGTTCAGCTGCCACCTGAGTTGGAGAAAGGAGTGCTGTGCCAATGAAGGGAATTTAAGTGACTGCCTTGGGGCCAGAGTGTGGGATGGGGTGCAAGAGAGCTGTGAAAAGGAGAATACTTTTTGTGTGGGGAAGGAGGGTGGGATGGATGCTTCAAAGGTGGGGGAAGGGAAATGAACAATTGCTGCATTTCTTTTTGTATAAACACAATTCGTATATATTTTTAAGTGGCTGGGGAAGGAGGAAGCGCAACCTCCCTGTAGGTTTTCACAGTGCTCCCTCTTCCACATCACTGAAATCCCTTCTCTGTGACTTCATTACTCACTCCTGCATTTATTGCAGATCCTAGGCTTATCTAACTGCTCCTCCCTCCATACACTCCCTCTTTCTACTTCCCTGGCTCATTGATCCACAGATCCCTTTGTCTAGTCCCTAATTGTACTCAAAATCTCCCTTGCTCCCTCATTTTGCTGTCACTTGTACTTTGCAAGACTGTTGCTATCGATTTGTGATTGCTTTGTTATGATTTGCAATATTTGCTTTGAGCTTACTCTCAGCTCCCTACTGTGTACTTTTCTAAATTTTTATTACTGTTGTTTCATAATTGTAATATTACTGATATAACTTATTACAGTCCTCTCCACATTACTTCCCCCCCAGGACATGTCTGGAATTGAACTGTTAACCCAGTAAGCTTGTCCTGGTGAAATAAATAAACTAGTGGGCTGGGGAGATGGTGGTACTTTGCTGTTGGGACTGGGATAGAAGAGAGAGGATGATACTATTTGGGTAGAGGTGGAACTTTTTAAAATAAATTTTAAAAAGCAGTTTGGTATTTCTGAATTGCTAAACACAGTGCAAGGTTCAGCACTTTGCCAGCAATTTGCTGGTGAAGTTTTACCCTGCATCGTTTGTATTTATTTATTGATTGATTGATTGGTGACCAAGTACAGAAGGTGCACTAGGCAAATAATGTGCTTATTTTCATGAATGACCCAGGTGGTACAGAGAAAACCAACAGGTAAACAAATTACGTTAAAAAAAACAGTGACATAATCTATACATATCCAATATAATACTGAATGTGAGCATTGTACTTAGCAATGCATTTGGAGCCCCAATCACATTGTAATGTTTTGTAACAACTAGCCAGCTAAACAGCAGCTTCTAATATATTTGCTTGCAACTCAACATGGGGTTAGAAAAAAAAGACATCTAGTTGGTCAAGCAACATCAGGTGACCATGTATTAAGCATTGTTAAATGTACAGTTAATGAGAAATGTCCCCAACACAAGATTCCTCATCATAATCAGGACTTGATGGCTGCTGAAGCAAAGCAACTCAACTCGGCAGCCATTTAAATTGCCATAGACAGGCAGCACTGTATATCTCGAAGTGCAGCAGGGACATACTCACTGTATGTTTTCCCCCTCCCATTCAAGACATGCAGTGAAGCTTGCACTGTTTCTCTTCACCCTTCTGTTCCATCTACATGTCTGTGCACAGTTAAAAGGGCAACTAGAGCACAACAGAAACAGTGCACTGCCCACCCTAACAATGGCTACTCTCCGTCTTTCTCTCACTGAGAGTGGACCATGAATGTCAGCATTGTCCACTGCAGCATTTCTCCTCAGCAAAGTGTTGCCATACTTGTGTCTCCCATGTTTTGAAAGTTGTGGCAATCTCCAACCTGTGTCTCTCTTTTGCTCTACAGTCATTGAAAACCACATTTGTGGTGCAGTTTCTTGTGTAACAGGGAGTGGGCAAGCAAAAAAGAGACACACCAGGATGAGGGTGTTGGTGCAATCCTTTCTCTCTCACTCTCTCTATCTCTGTCTCTGTGTATTGAGGCATACAACTGGACATTTCCCTGTCTTTGGTCTACTTTGTTGCATGACAGGGAGTGAGACAGACACACTGTACAGTGATCAAAAGCCAGAGAGACACACAGGAATGAGAGAGAGAGCGAGAGAGACAACAACACACAGCCACCCTATCACGGCTTGCTTAACTGTGTGGGAAGGGACAGTGCACGAGAGAGAGAGAGAGATGTGAGAGAGATGTGATGTAGTCACAGAGCAAGAGACAATGAGGAGCAGCACAGTAAATGGTGCTCACAGATGCAATAACGTAGAAGCAATCTTGCAGTCCAGTCGGATTACAGTACTTGTTTTGCAGCTGGTTGGTAGTTGCATACAGAGGCAATTTAATGTTTCAGCAGGTAAGAAATGGGAACTACTTTCTGAGGTGGCAGGACACGCTGTCAAAAATCTAAATTCCAGCCTTAACAACAGCATTTCTGTCTATCATTCACCTAAAAATTATGTCTCCTGTTATAAACGCAATAACCCACCCCATGGTATGGGGTTATTGGGTATTAATCAACACCCCAGGTGTTGTGAGGGCACTGGGCCTATGGCCTCATGCCTCACAATGCACAATGGGAGTTGATTAATCCCCAATGACCCCATAATCTGTCGTGGATTTTTGCTTACTTGCAACTCAACCAGAATGCATCTGCAGCTCTTTCACAATACAATACAAACCAGAGCTGTAACTCTTAACACACCATTTTTTCTAAGGCTTTTTGCTGGCTCCAGTAACACTTATGGTGTGCAACACATTGAGAAATGTAGAAGAACTGATTTGCACTGTAATGGTAAATGATTTGACATGTAAATCATAACTAACTTAACATTTTTGGATTTACAGAGTTCTAAACACAGAGTACTGCACAGCTGGATTACTCTACTATGCTGCTGAACAATGAAAGCTACTGGAGTGCTTCTGAATTTATTCTTATTGGTTTTCCAGGAATTCAGGACTGTCAGCACTGGCTTTCGATTCCCTTCCTTATTTTGTTTATATCATCTGTGTTTGGTAACCTAATCATACTGCTGATTATCCGAAGAGAGCAAAGTCTCCATGAACCCATGTACATCCTTCTTTTCATCTTAGCAGTTGTAAATCTGCTTCCAGGGGTTTCACTTTTTCCTAAACTACTAGTGGTTCTACTATTTGATTCAAAAGCTATAGCATTTGAAGCCTGCTTTATACAAATGTTTTTTATTCATTTTTTTACAGCTATGGAATTATCCATTTTGCTGATTATGTCTTATGATCACTACATTGCTATATGCAGTCCGCTGAGGTATTCTTCTGTCATAACAAATGCATTTATATTAAAGATAAGTGTCCTAGCTGGCATTAGAAGTATATACTTAGTTCTGCCACTACCTATTCTTACTGCAATGTTGCCATACTGCGGTACAAGGATGATATTTTATTCCTATTATGAATACTTTGTTCTAATTAATACTGCTTGTACCAACTCAGCAATGTGTGATATTTAAGCAATAAGGCATGACAAGGTGTGTGTTATCGTGTAATAACGTCACTCCTGGGGTGGGTTGAAGCATGAGGCGAAGCCAAGTGCTTCCACCACCCCAGGAGTGACGTTATTACACAAGATAACACACACCTTGGAGTGCCTTATTGTAATTATACAATGGCTCGATGTTATACAAAACAAAAAAAAAATAAAAATGTTTTTAGTAGATTTTTAGTGAAAGAGAAGAGGGAAAAAAAAGGTGGTGGTGGTGCTGAGCAGCAAGCAGACCTAATGCTAATCAATGACAGTGATGTTATACTGTAATATCATCACTGTCTCAGGCACACACTGACCAATCAGAATTCAGGAAATTTCCTTGCCATTGTATAATTACATTTATACAGTCCTTCTGATGTTGGCTCCTGATCCTGTCCTGATTACAATATCATACTATATGATTCTCAGAGCCATAATGAAGCTGCCATCACAAGATGCTCGCCAGAAAGCATTCAGTACATGCAGTTCCCATTTCTTTGTAATCCTAGTTTTCCTCATAGTTGGGCTGTGGACAGCTTTTGCGTACATGTTTAAAGGTATACCTGTTCATATTCGCAGTTTGTTCTCAGTCTTGTACATTAGTATCCCACCAGCATTAAACCCAATAGTATATGGTATTAAAACAAAAGAGATATGACATGGGGTTCTCAAACTTTTCAGAAGCTCATGAGCCATTCCCAAGTATGACTACTAAATATTATAGGGCCAGATTTTCAATGGATGGTGTAGGACTTGCATCAAGCCTTGTGACACCACAATTTGTTTGTGACAATGCGCGCCTAATAGGTTTGCCACAACTGTGTCCAATTTTAACTGATGTGATGCTTGTGCACTAGTTTACCCAATTTAAAGCAGCTTGCACCAAGTATTTGCTGCAAGCATCATAAAAAGGGCCCTTGGGATTACTGCAAGCTACCATAAAAAGTTGGTGCAACTTGTGGCAGTTGCCCCATGGGTTGTAAAATCCCAGAATATTGCTGCAAGCCTGGTGTTCCATGTCTTTGGCACAGCCAGGACTTGTGGCAGTTAAGCCGCTTTAAATATCCGGGCCTATGTTTTGTAAACAGGAGCTTAAGTACCTTATAAACAGTTTTAGATTATATTTAGTGACACATACTGTTCCTAGGCATGAGTGAAATAAGCAAATTTCATTTATGCAGAGGTTTTGCAAAAGTCTGCAGATTTTGTGTATTTTTGCAGAATTTTGTGAAATGTTGTGAAGGTATTTATTTGGTCATAATAAAGCAGTTATATAACAATTTATTTATTTTTTTTCATTTATTATGTTTCTTGGTGCTGACACCTCCCAAAGCTTATTAATTTATTTATGTATTTAGTTGTTGTTGACCAGGTAAGTGCAGTAGACAAATCCTGCCTATTTTCGGGCACGACCTGGTGGAGGGGGATACAGATGAATGCCAACTGACCTTGAACCAGATTAAGCTGTTGGTGGTATTTTTAGTGAATGAGGGAAATTTTGGCCAGGACACCGGGGAAATTCCCCTACTCTTTTCGATAAGTGCCATGGAATCTTTAAAATCCACCTGCACTATCACCAGTCCAGGCAGATGGGACCTTGGTTTAATGTCTCATCTGAAAGATGGCACCTCAGAAGTGCAGCACCCCTCTCATACTGCACAACAGTGTCAGTACTGGGATATTAACCCAAGCGCCAGATGTGGGAACTGAACCCACAGCCCTCTGACCTCCTGGCCTCTGAGGCAAGTGTGCAACCTACTGAGCCACTGACTAAGCTGCTTATCACTCTCCTCACTAGGACAGCATCCCCCTCGTCACTTACCTGGAAAAACAATCCACCGAGTATTACCCCCTCTGGGCATACTGCTAAGCTGTCATATTTCCACAGAAACCTGTAATGGTCCCAGTGGGGAAGCCACTGGGGGTCATCTATAGCTTACCCCCAAGGGCAAGACCACAAATTGGGCTGATCATAGAAACATAGAAACATAGAAGTTGATGGCAGATAAGGACCGCAAGGCCCATCCAGTCTGCCCATTTCTTTTTCTACCTTATAAATGTGCCATCGGCCTTTGTTCTGTCAGTGACCTATCTATTCATAGTCATTTGTATTGCTCCCTTATGCCTATCCCATGCCTGTTTGAAGCCCTGCACTGTATTCATAGCCACCACTTCTTGTGGTAAGCCATTCCATGCATCTACCACCCTTTCTGTGAAAAAGAATTTCCTCACATTCCCCCTTAATCGGCCTCCCTCTAATCTCATGCTGTGTCCTCTGTCATGACAGAGACTGTATTCAGACATCATGAAGGGTGGAGCAGAGCTGGAGAAGGGGGTCATCATACAGAAAGATAGAGGCATTTTCCAAGTGCTGGCTCCTGGGAGGCATTGTGTGCAATGAAGAAGTGCACTGAGGCATGTGCCCTCCCTACAGCTAGGCTTTAGAAGCTGCATTCTACTATGGCCTCCACCAGGGGTCATTCCAGCACCAGGTGCACCCTCACTCCCTCTGGAGGATGAAAGCACCCAGGGATGCTTGAGCCTCCTACCCCCCCAGCTGTCCATTTGACTCCCCGGGTCTGTTCCCAAACTCAGGGCATTGGTGTCATGAGCAGAAACCCAACCACTGTGCCAGCAGGACAGCCACACAATTTATTTTTTGGTGAATGTATTTAAAAATATTTCTCTGCTTAAAACTCAGCCTCCTTTAGAGCTAGATACCTAACAATTGGAATGCTTAACTAGCTTGGAAGGGTCTTAGAAGCTGCCAAATATGGCTAGATTTGGTTAATTAAATATTATGTTTCAAGGATTCAAAACTTCACACGTTATTTGTGAAGCAATTCCAGAAATGTGAATGTTTGTAGCTCGATTGCTGTTGTAGGTATATGCCTGGATTTTGGCATGCAGAAATAATGTCAGTCAGTCCAGAAATCTCACCAATGTAAAGAAATTTTGTTTAGTACTGTAGTTTGTCACCCTGATTTCCTCTTTGTTTTGCACAGACATCCTCCCTGAAATGAGATTAACCTACAACACTTCCTACCAGACCTATCCCATTAAAACAGCTAGAATTTCTCATTCTTGGTACCCCACCAATGGTCTCTTTGAGTGCTTGCAAGTCCTGGACTTCTAATTGCATCCTGCTCTTGGACTGGTCAAGTTTGCTTATTGTTATTGTCACATGGCTTTCTTTCAAGTGATAATTGTCACCCTATGTTTCCTTGCTCCAAAACATGATGTATTATTATTATTATGCTATACAGCTCTGCAGCCCTGCTCCTGGTGACCCCATGCATCTTATTCCTGCCACTGTACTCTTCACTACCTGCTGTCACAACCCTTTACTTTAAATCCAAGTGACTACCATTTCTATTGACATGACTGTACCCCCTCCCTGTCTACAGAACTGCCATCTATCTTGGCTTCAATCCAATTAGCTTGATTGTGGACTAAACAATATAGAGGATAGAATAATGCAAGGGGAAGTGTGTAATAAGAATTCATCACACAGTCTAAATGTGGTGTACCCAAGAAACCCAAAGATCAAAGCATAAGTGGTTTATACACTGTGGACATTACACACCAAGGGTGTCTGAATAGCTCATCTCCTCATGTTTTATTTTTTAAAGTAACTGTTATCAGGTTATTTTACAGAATGTCTGGCAGTCATGAGGTGAAACAGCAAGTGTTTTCTTTGATTCAACCAGAAACCAGTACTGTGTTCTTTTGTTTCTAAATCAAAATGGCACACAATAGGTTTACCTAGAAGCGGTCTGACAGTGTAACAATGTCAGTCGATAAAGACAGACATTGCAATTTGTATACAGAATGAAGTGGGTTAAATAACTGCTGCAGCTGGCATTGATTGACTGCTGTTAAGTGCATGGTCTCTGTCTTGCACACCCTGTTATAACCCATTATGTATAATGGATAAAGTGAGCAGTGGGTTTCAGTGCATTATTATTACTTACCAGTTAATATAATCTGTTACCTACATAGAAAAAAAATAGTAAAAGGGGATGAACATGGTTTTTTAATTATACAGCATAATGCAGAGATTCTTAAACAGCTTCAGTTAGGTGCAACATACAGGAATACTTTCTACAATATCATTTAGAGTGCATTAGAACACATATGAAGGGAAAAGAGAGGAAGAGCCTAACATGTAGTACTTTTTCTTACTTACACTGAGCATTTCCTTCAGATAAGCTACAAAGATTGGACGTTCCATGTTATAAGTATCCAAGTAAGTCCATCGGAGAGTAATACACATCTGCAATAATGTTCTCTTTCTCTTAAATTGGTGTGCCATTTTTTACAAGAGAATATATTATTAAGTCCTGATTATCCCAGAGTTACAGCCTCAAATTAAAGGATCATCAGCAGTGTGATCTTTTGTGATTTTATTTTCCCAAAGTATACTTTTAAAAGTTTGAAAACAGAAATAACATTCTTATGTACATTAAGTTTCTTAGCTGGGTTAAATATATTATGGTTCATAGTAATGCATCAGATTAATTCTAGATTAGAACAGAATGGAATGAACATATTATTTATAGTTATTGACGTCACTCTGTGTGGCTATGTCAATGAGCCTTTGTTTTGTTAAATACCTTTATTTGTTACTTAAAAGTAAATTCTATTCCAAATACACCCTCATAAAGCTCATTCCAAACAGAAACCAGAAACAATGGCATTATTCCTGAAAAGGACCACCACCAGTATCTTCAAACCATTTCCAAAAATAATCTTATATATTCTATAATGTTTGAAACAAAATTTTTGAAAGCAGTAACAATTGAACTGTTCATATTAGAAACTTACTTTTTTTAATGAAAGTTTGGAGTCTGATTACTTTGCAGACATCCTAATGATACAGTTCTCCTGTGTTGCTACATGTCTAGACATGTTAATATAATACAGTATGTTAAAAATAATAGGGCTTTAAAAATTTAGCAAACTATTTTATTTTTATATCATTATATTGTGGCAGTAGCAATATTTTTATCAATACATCAACTTAGCTGACTCAAACCTTTAATTAAAAAGAAAGTTTCTAACCCTAACAGTTCCAGAATTATGCCATTTTAAAGAAATTATCTTTGAAAGGTCCACTTAAAAACCTTTTGTGTTAGAAATGTAGTTTGTTTTTTTAAATGAAAGCTTTAAGTCCTGTTATTAAAAGTTAGCTCTGTTGATACTGTTTTGCTGTATGTATCAATACTATTCTATATGTATTGATGCTATTTGAACATGCTTTTTTTTGTATCTGGTTGATATACAATATGCTTTTTAGTTGTGATCACCAAAAAAAAGAAAATGCATAGTGTTGATACTATTTTTTTCATTTTATTTATTCATTTCAAAGTTCGGAAATACACCTTTGAGCAGAAATGCTCATTTACAAAAGTTTCTCATCAGAATAACATTTGTTTACACCATGTCAAAGACATTATTACAAACTGATTAACAAAGGCTGGATAATATTGATTCTGTGACATAATAGAACAGAATGAGTAACATAAGTACTGTTTCAGCAATACAGAGTGAACAAAAGTTAACATTCAACAGGTCAAATAATACAAAGCATAACATAAGCACTAGGAGCTGTACAAAGGTAGAAGTCCATCTGGGCATTGTCAGAGGATAAGTATGTGTGCTTTTATGGCATACTTGAACAGAGGAGAGGGACATGCATGAGGAGGCTGTGTGGTGGGTAAGGTGCTGGCATCATGTGCACATGCAAGAGGGGACCTTGGGGGCAGAAGCTCCATGATCAGATGGTAAAAGGGTTGGGTAGGAGTGCAGTTGGCAAGTGATAGTGCATGGGATGGGGTTTCAGGAGAAACAGCCACATTTGGAGCCAGGTAGGAATAAATTGTTTTGTATCACTAGACTATATTGATACCTAAAATTACACTGCAATTTAAAAAATGTATACAAAATGTATTTGTACTTTTTCTGTATTTTGGCATTACTATACATTAATTAATAACCATAGTTGTCAATTAATTTTGATTCATCTTATGACCTTGATCACATTTCAAACATTTCACTATCCCCTCTAGCAGTAATTATTTTATCTCTCTTCTGCAGGCTTTGCCTTTGAAAGTATCTGAAGATAATAATAGAGTAGGTCTTTCAGTTTCAGTATCCAGACAGTAAGGCATCCACGGTCCAAAAGAATGATTTTGTCTGTTAAGCAAAAGGTAAACAGTTGTGTCCCATACTTTGCAGTTCATCCAATAATTGACAGTACATAAATTTGCTAATGAAATGTTATCAGTGGCATCTAGTCCTGCCCTAAACTTGTCAATGTTGACATTGGCTAGTTCAACAAAACCTTATAAAAATAATTTAAGAGCAATAACATCTGATTTTGCATGGTCAGCTGCTTGAGGCACTCTCACAGCACTGGCACCAAATTTAAATATTAAATTTCCAAAATTCTAGGGCTTTTCTTTTTACTTTTACAGTGATACCTGCCACGTGCTACCTCCATTTCACATTATGGTAGCATGACTTGTCATTGAGTGTAATTACAGGATGTCAACTACTCTGCAGTGAACATTTTTGAATAAAGATTTCAGTACTCGTCCTGCATTGCAGTTACATTTTGTGCTGAATACACTATGCTGCTGAATGTGTGCTGGTTCATTATGTTGATGGTGTGGTTTAAAGGTCGGGGTAACACGTTGTGAATGCTGTATGTCCAGGTGACCCGGATTCATATCTCAAGCTGTCCTTTATTTCTTTTTTTTGTTTGCTTTTGTGCCCCCAATCTCCCCTCCAGATTTTCCTCTCCAGAGTTGGAACTCTAAATCCAGCCCCATCCTGACTCCCCTTCCAAGTTCCATCCCTCCTGGAGTTCTTTTCCTTTATTTGCCCATGCACTACATTTCTCCTCACCCCCTGTTACATCCCCTGCAGACTTACTCTCTTAAATGTGCCCACCCTCCAACTTTCTCCCTCCCAAGTTGCATCACCTCAAGGTTCCTTTAGTAACTTTACATGCTCCCCCAAAGTTTCACCATCTTGTAACTTTTGAGGAGTTTTTATTTTTAGCTGCATTTTAGCAGTTCAGTGTTTTCTGTGTGCTGTTTTTACTGCCCAGTTTGTTACCTTGCTGTTTTTTTTAATTTTCCAGTGACTTGTTGTGGGAACCTCTTTACTACTGAACTCCTAGATAGACAATATTAATTGACAGCTTGAAGTGTGGTGTTGTTTATTTCTATGTAAATTTAACTTTCTCATATCAATGATTAATATTTGGTATTAATTAATAGCTTTTTATAGATTTGGTAAAAAATGTCTAGTTTATTTTATAATTCCATAGTTATAAGACCCATGATAGCCAAGTTATCAGCATATGTTAGGACAGGGCAATATTTTTTAAGAATGTTTGAAAAATATATGTTATCCACATCTGTTTTCTTCAAAATGCTGTTGACATGAATATTAAAAGCATTGAGGCTAGATTTATTTCCTCTTAACTCTTTTTTTGGAATGAAAACTTGTAGTGTTGTGTCCCTCTGCTTGTCAGTACAGACCTTAGTCCACGAACCTGATAAATTTCTTTCACTGGGTGATGTTGTTGAGTCATAAGTCAGGAAGCATAGACAAACCAGAAGTTGTAAAACTCACTTGAGACATAGGCCAAGAAGCATAGTCAAACCAGAAGTTGTAAAATTTACATGTAGCTTTTTATTATTATCAATAACAATAAAATAAATAAAGATGTACAGGATAGCTCTTCACAAAAACAGTACAAACAAATCTCCTTCCTCTGAATCTCTCCCTAAATCTCAATCTCTATGTTTAAGAAAAAGATTGCTCTCTTTTTATGAGATGTATTTCCCTGGCAATTAAATTCTGCATCCTTTTCTTGTAAATTACACCACCTATGTCCACAAAATGTACTAAGACTCTGTAATGTATTTTCTGAGACCAGCCTGAAGAGTACATTAGGCTACTTAAAAGGTGCAGAACACATATGGCTTTATAAAAGGTGCATCCAATCAAGTGCTGTCCTAGGTGTAGTTTCCTGTTAATAATTCTGCAATCAAGCTTGGGGGGGGATACAGTTCAAGATTAACACTTTGTATTACAGATTGTCATTTTTAAAAGAAACCCAAATAGCTTTCTGCATTAATTTCAACAGTATAATTATGTATGTTTGCAAACCAAGAGATATCAGTTTTACATACAGACACATATATATATATATATATATATATATATATATATATATTTATATATATTATGGTAGCACGGTAGTGCTACCATAGTTATGATTGAGGAGCCATTTACATGCTAAACCCAAAATTATGCACCATAATAACTTTGCAACTGTTCAGTGGATTTGCCTGAAATTTGGAAATACATGATCAAGACCCATATGCCTTGGGATCTGCCCAGTTTCATACCGGCCAGATATACGGCTGCGGAGTTATTAAGCATTATCTGTGCTTGCGTTTATGCCTTTTTTTTAAATTCTACAGTCTCGCCTACAGGTCGCACAGTTTGGGTGACTGGTCTGAAATCTTCAGGGAATGTGCATCCGAGGTCCCCTATGTGCCTTTCGAAGATTTCATGAAAAAATATTAAACGGTTCAAAAGTTATTCAAAAAACAAGTTCCCATTATAAGTCAATGGGAAAAATTAACAAAAAGTTCGACAGTGTTGCAAATGCAGTTTTTACTTTCCCAAATGACCCTTTTACTGTCGTAAATCCACCATTTTGTTTTCAATTGGTGATCAGAAAAATGCTTGGCATTTAAATTTGGGACCCTCTAGCAACCTAATTATTTTTGTATTCACCTAGTCGAACCCTGAGGATGCTAGCCATGTCTTTACTTTAGGGTAAAACACCCCAGAAATATGTTTTTCACATTTCTGGAAAAAGTACTTCAAGTACTTTCAATGCATGACACTGTTGAATGAATTTATGAAGCTTTGCAAATTGCAACAGTACTTTATAAGGCTGTGGGAAAATGACATCAATCTTTTGTCACCCTGCTGCAAAAGAACGGTTTGGAGTTTTGGGCTGAAATTTGGAGGGAACACAGCTGACATCTCACAGGTGTGTCTTCCAGTGTTTTGTTGAAAAAATATTACACATTGGCAAAGTTACAGTACTCCAAATTGACACTTTTTCCCATAGGATAACATTACGGCATCCAGCACATTGCAGCAATCGTTTGGCACCCTGCTGCAAAATAATGGTTTAGTATTTTGGGCTGAAATTTGCAGGGAACATAGCCAACATCCCACAGATGTGACTTTCAGTAGTTTGGTGAAAAAATATTACAGGGAGGCAAAGTTATGGAACTCCAAACTTCTGTTTTTTTCATTCCATTGGATAACATTATGGCGTTCGCTGCACCTTTCATGGACCGTATCTCGGAAACAGTGCGAGATACGGACTTTTCATTGTAAAAACACCTAGTCCCCTCCTGGGGTAAGAAAAAAACTAGCCAGGAAAGTGATAATTCATATAACTTTTACATTTTTTTCGATGTTGTACGGTTCCTGAGATATAAGCAATTTACTATTCCAAGTTCTTATTTTCTGTTCCGAGAGTCATTATTTTGCATACATTCTTTGTATTCACTGTCTTTCTCTATGCAACTTTTGGGGAAAACCAGCCTGTGTGCTTACATTACTGCTACCATTACCATTTCCGCTTGCAGTTCCATACCCGTTTCACTTTCTGTTCACGTTTATGCCACCATGTGCGTTACCCTTTGAGTATTCATTTGCGGTTGCTTTTGGTTTGTTTTTAACATTTCTGTCTACAGTACTGTTTCTCTTTCTGTTTTGCTTTGCATCACCATGCACATAATGATTTGCATTTGCATGCACAATGTTGCTATGTGACAAGACATCATGTGGCGGGGGCGCAGGGCCCCGCATTACATTCACTATTTCTCATTATCATTCTCAAAAAGAAGGGAAATTAGAGGCAAAAAACTCAGTTTAATGCATCAGTTAGTGTTGTTGCACAGCAACAAAAAGTAAGGAAATTCGATGTTAGGGTTGAAACCTCCTTTGCACCCCTACAGCCCACCCCCCCAACTGGAATCAGGGTATGCATTGGGATCATCGGTCCTAACTCTCACCCCATTCTCCTATTCCTCAGCTTCTTTCCACATGTGATGGTGTGAGAGTTAGGGCTGATGACCCCAACACACACCCCAGTTCCAGTTGGGGGGTGGGCTGGAGGGGTGCAAAGGGGGTTTCAACCCTAACATCGAATGTCCTCACTTTTGTCACTGTGCAACAACCCTAACTGATGCATTAAATATAGTTTTTTGCCTCTAATATATACTGTATATATATATATATATATATATATATATATATATATGTATAAATATATTAGCCACAGAGTAACATGGGGAAAAAGAAGGAATAGAAACAGCAAGTGAAAGAAGGTAGATAATAGGAGGAAACTGTGGTACTGTCAGAGTAGCCAATTCCTAGGTTCCACAAGGAAAATTTGCACTATCAGACTGGCAAGATATAAGCAAGTGACAGAACAGGAGAGGACTGAATAGATCCTTGTTTTTAACTCTCTCTGCCTAACAAATGTGACAGGGTCTTACTCAACCCTGTCACAGGTGACCAGGGAAATAGATCACTGTTGGATGGTGGACAAGGCCTACTCAGAATTCCGCAAAGCCTTCATCAACATTCCACATAGGAGGCTTATAAGGAAACTGCACAGTTTGTGGGTTGGACTCAAGGTGGTAAACTGGGTATGGAACTGGTTGATGAATATGAGACAGAGGGTAGTGGCAAATGGCACTTACTATAATAAGGGGAAATACTGGGACTAGTCTTCTTCAGGGTCTTTATAAGAGACACTGCAGAAAAGCTGGAAGGGACGGTGTGCCTCTTTGTGGATAACCCCAAAATCTGTGAAAGCAGGCCCACCTGTACAGTGGTAGGGCTTTTGCTTGTTACGCCTCAGGTTCAGAAATTGATCTGAGGATCAGAGGGCCAGCTTGGAGGAGGAGGAGGAGAACTGAGCATCCAATGGACTGCTTTTCTCCTCTTGGGGGAGGGTGGGAGTGTATTTGGTCCAACCTGACCTCTGCAGAGGCAAGGGTGAGCAGCTGCCAGAACCTACAGTGTTGGGAGGCATGCTAAATGTTGGTACTTTGTTACTGTTATGTCATTGCATGCCATGCCTCCCGTATGGGGATTGTAGCACCTGAAAATTACCAGCTTCAGAGAATGATACTCTCCCAGACCCACCCCACACTGTATGCAGCTCTCAGCTGAGGACTGAGTCTATTGTTCCATTGGGTGACCCAACCCTGTAGCCACACCCTGGGGGTCAGCCAGGGAGGCATCCTGGTAATGGGAGTAATACTCGGTTCAGTTGTCCATTGGGTGTCACACCTGCTCAGTGGCCCCGCCCAGGGGGAAGCCTGAGAGGATCACCACGTGAGGTAAGTCCCTGGTGGACTACGTGGAGGGTCAGGAGATGCAGAGGCCAACAAGGAGAAGGGGTCTGGTGCAGTAAAAAAAAAAATAAATAAAAATCTGTAATAGGATAGATACTCTGAAGGTACTGGACAGAATGAGTAGTGAACTGAAGAAACTCAAGGAGTTGTCAAGGGACTTCAGTGCAAAAAAAAAGCAAAATCATGGGGGTGTACAAAATGGGGGAAGAGGTGTTGATGGTTACTAAACAGAAAATTGACCTTGGGGTAATCATATCTGATGACCCCATGATGGTAGAGCAGTGTGATAAAGCACTAAGAAGAGCCATTGAGATGCTGGGGTGTATACAGCAGAAGGAGAGAGGTGGTGTTACCACTGTATCCAACTTGGGTGAGACTCCACCTGGAGTACTATGTCCAGTTATGGAGCCCACATCTCAGAAAGGACATAGACAGCGAAGAGGCTTTTCAAAGAAGGGCAACTAAAATGGTGCAGGGACTGCATAATAAGCCCCATGAGGAAAGACTGAGGGATCTCAATAATATGTACATCCTGTAAGAGGAGGGCATGAGAGAGAACTATAAGTACTTTACAGAGGTCAATAATGTACAGAAGGGGAGTGTTTTTCAGAAGAAAATGTGCATGAGAACAAGGGGCATGCAATAAAGCTGGAAGGGGAATATTTAGGAGGAATGTGAGGAAGTACAGATACTTCTTCACTGCAAGTGCGATGGGCATCTGGAAAAGTGTTCAAGTGGAGGTGGGGGCCAAAACAGTAGTGGTTTCAAGCATTCATGGGACAGACACAAAGGAATCTTGGTAGAAAAGTGGGGGGCAGTAGCTGGGGCTCAGGAATGGTCTGCAATGAGAGTAAAGGCAGGAACAGAATGGGCAGACTGGGTGGACCAAGCAGTCCTTATCTTCAGACAAATTCTATATTTCCATAAGAATGCAGTCTTATTCTCATTATAGTTTAATTTTTGCCCATAGCTAAGTCTGTCATTATTTCCCAGAGGATATCTAGATAGAGAGGCAAATGCAGCTCTTAAATCTACACATGAAGAAACATGCTTTCTGTTTTTAAATTTGACATATTTTTTATGGCCACGATACAGTGTATAACAAAAATATACTGAGATATACCCATGTCTAAATCCTTTTTGAAATTCAGTAAGGGGACAATAGTTGTTTACGCAATGCTCTAAATGTACTAATACCATTTTTGATAACATTTGTGAGTTATGATCAATGCAGTAAATATGTCTGCACATCACTGGATCAATCTTTGCTCAGCAATGGACTATATTTACATGATACATACTGCAGGCATGCAGATTGCCTTACCTGCACTAGTATTATGGTCCTATCATTGCCCTCTAACATTGCTGCTACGGTGGTGCACCGCATCACATTCCATCATAATAAATGATATACGGATACTTTTGTCACAACGGCTTCAGCCTTAACTAGTTATAATGCTAGGTGTCACTGTTTTCAAGTGCTAAAAAATGTGCATTGTCATCTGCAGGGTTATTAAAGAGTCAGCAGGTGGCATTGTACACAAACAATGCTGCAAATGCGTGTGCTTCCACAAGCCATTTAGTCAGTGAGCTCTAGTGGTTATCTGACAAATTTATTTATTTTTTTATTTAAGTGTTTCACCTAGAAGGCACGCTGAGCAGACTACAGCTCAATTCCAGATGCATCCTGGCAAGGAGGGTAGTGGAGAAGTGCAGCACAGCAAATTACAGAACTAGAATCAGACAGTACATATTTAGGACATGAGTACATGCAGGTACAGTAGCATAATTCTGGTATGTAGACAAATACTGTATAAGTGACAGCAATACACAGACAAATGCAACTGAGCAAATAACATAGATGACACTAAAATACAAGTGAGAAAACTCCCTAGAAAGATACTGCTGTGATGGAAATGACTAGCTGTCTTGTGAGATCAGAGGTTAGTTGCTTGAGCAGAGGGTGGGGCAAGCCTAATGCTCACAGTGGGTTTATTCCATAATTTAGGCAAACTGTACCTGAAAGCTGCCTGGCCAGCATGGTAGACATGTGAGGAATGGCCAAAATGTGGGAGTCGTCATTTTTGAGTGAGTACATAAGGAGATTGGGGGCTGTTAGGGCAGAGGTGATGTAAGGGAGCAGGGATTGAGTCCAAGATTTGGTCACCATTCTTGCAGAGTGGCACTGTCTGCAGCCATTTAGACAGGAAAGATTTAAGGCCTGGTAGAGGGCACAATAGTGGGTGGAGAAGGCGCAGTCAAGGGCAAAGTGACAGAAGCATGGGAGATGGAGTCCAGTATAGCTAAGGTGGACTTGGGAGTGGCACTGTAGACTATGTCCCCTTAGTCAAAGATGGGTAGAATCATTTTCTGCACGATTTCCCTGTGAGCCAGCAGTGGTATGCATCCACATTTGCAGTAATGGGCACCAAGCCTGGGGTGCAGTTTCTTATGGGTGGAATCAATATGCACAGAAAAGTTGAGGAACTGGTTAAGCCAGACCCAGAGGTATCTAAAGGAGGAGCAGGCCTCCAGAGTTATCCCATCCAGGGTATGAAAGGTAGGGGTGAAGGTCAGCTGAGAAAGTCTCTACCTAGTACCAAAGATCACAGAGACAGTTTTCTTGTCATTTAGACATAGCTGATTTGCACAAAACCATTCTGGACATTGTCAAAGTCCTGCTGGAGTCTGGTCTCCACATCACAGGGGGTGGGGCCTGATGTATACAGGATGGTGTCATCTGCATACATATGCATGGATGTGTGTGTGCAAGTGGAGGGCAGATTGTTGAGGAAAAGGGACAACAGGAACGGGCCCAGGACTGAATCTTGGGGTACACCAGTTGCTACTGGGAGGGGGACTGCGAAGAATGTGCTAATTTTGACAGATTGTGAACTACCTACTAGGAAGGAGTGGAACCAACTGGTGGCCAAGCTGGAGAGCCCTTTGCACACCAGCTTGGATAGGAGGAGTGAGTGGGAGATGGTGTTGAATGCCTTCAATAGGTCAATGAAAATAGCTGAGGTGAGGTGCCATACATCTATACCAGATAGGATGGAGTCAGTGAGCCTTAGGAGGGAAGCGGTGGTGGAATGGATTTTCCTAAAGCCAGATTGGAAGGGAGTGAGGAAAGAGGAGGAGTCAAGAATGGTGCAAACCTAAGAGAGAACTAGGCATTCTGTGCAAGCAGACAGACACATGTAAAGTGATGACCTTGATTATTCTTGATGGTTCTTTACTCAAAATATGGGTTGATATGAGAGCATCTGATGCTGGGCACCATTGTACTTTTACTATGGAGACCCCTTATGAATGCATCCTTATTACTATTCTACCCAGCATGTTCATTCCTTCTCTGTGGTAGGTTGTGTATGGCTGGGCAAAATGTATGTATATGGCTTCCACAAAATTATTATGAAATTCCACAATTTTTGCAAAAGCTCATGAAATTCAACTTTAATTATCATCATAGTATTTTGCAATAGTTGGATGATTATAGCATGCCTATTCTTGAAGCAATGGGTTAGAAAGCTGAAGCACACTAGCTTCTTTTTATGTTTGCTTGTGCGCATGCACAAGAAACATTATATGACAGGTTAGGACAGAAGCAGGGTTTTAGAGGTGTGGCACTGTGGTGGCCAATGTCCCCACTGCATTCTAAGGCTTGGCCTTGTTTCCCCAATGTGGTGGCACACTGCTGCTGATGCTAGTTCAGCAAGCATGTCACCAAGTTGAAAAGAATTGGCCGCTGCAATGAAGGAGTGGCCCGTCATTGCAGGGTGTACCTTGCCTGGTGTAACATTTCAATAAACATGGTGGGCAGCAGCTCACAGTCCCTAGGAAGCTGACTTTGGGGGTGCCCAATCCCCCTGTTGGCACAAGTGCTCCCTTTATTGCTGTGGTCTGCCAATGGGGTGCCCAATCCACATCAACATGTTAACCCCCCCATTTACCTGGCACTGCCCCACCCGATAGTGTGCCACACTGGAAGCCCACCCCCGTGTGGCTAACATGACCCCCCAAACAAATGTGCCACACTCAGAGCCCACTCCAGTGTGGCCAAAAACTGTAAAAATGTGAAAAATGGTCTGCAGTGAATTTTTGAACTTTTCTTTACCTGAAACAAAGGAAACGTGTCCCTCCCCCAGCCTGCACCCACACTCTGCACACCCTGAATCACCACACACCCCCTCACCCCATACTTACCTCTGGAGCCCAGTGCAACGATCTTCAGAGGATCAGGAACATGTTTGTACTCTTCAAAGCTGACCGCAAACTGAAAAAATGCCAGTAAGCTGTATAGTGGCATAAATGTTTTTTTTTTCAACTTAGGTGGATATCTCAGACATTTTTTTTATTTTTGCTCCTAATTTTAAACATGGGGTTCTTAGGACCCCACCCCATGAATCCAGTCACAGTATTTTCATTATTTGCAAGGCCACTGATTTACGATGATTAAAATAATGAAATTCCATTTTCAAGACTTCAGATTCCGGAATTACACCGGTGATTGTTACTCTAATTTCCTGATTTTACCGGGATTCTGCTATCATTCTTTTAGTATGTGCATAAGTAATCAGGATTAAAGAAGGCTTAATATACAGAGTATTAAATAAAGCAAATTGAAAATAGTACAGGAAGGAATTAAAAGAAAAACACAAGTTTTGTAGATCTACTGATCTGATATAAAATGCCAGATTCCATGAAATCTTTGCTTTTACCGGTCTTCAGGCAGTCCTAATTCCGGAATTTTACCGGATTTTCCGTTAAAAACCGAAAAACAGTGGCCTTGATTATTTGGTCCCAAAAGGTGATTTTGTGGTCACTGCATGGAATCACCTTTTGGGATGGATTAACAAAATGACAGTGTCAGTGTTCATGAGGTGGGATCCCAAAAAGCCTAGGCTGCAAATGTGGTGGAAAAATTCCAAAAAATGACTGTTACGAGTGTGCATTGAACAGTTTCCATGCATGCTCTTAACTTCAGGAATTTGTAATTTTTTCCCTCCAGATTTTCAATATTGGCATTTTTTGACACTGCCTTATGAGCAGTACAGCTGTCATTTTTCACATCCTGGCCAAAATGTGTTTTCACACTTCAGGAACAGATTAGCATGGTCTCTGTGGGAAATCAGTGTTCAGGACAAATTAAGAAAATCACAGTGACACTGTTCATGAGCAGAGGTCCTAAAATGCCTATGTTGAAAATTTGGTGACAAAAGTCCATAAAATGACTGTGTTTTGAGCGTGCATTGCGCAGTTTCCACGTACCCTTGTAACTTTGCAAGTTTGTAATATTTTCACTCCAGATTTTCAACATTGGCATTTTTTCACACCTCCTTATAAACAACACAGCAGTCATTTTTCACATCCTCCCAAAATGTGTATTTGCACATCTGGCGCAGAATGGCATGGTCACTGTAGGAAATCAATGTTCAGGACAGATTACAAAAATCATAGTGACAGTGTTCATGAATAGAGGTCACAAAATGCCTATGTTAAAAATTTAGTGAGAACATTCCACAAAATGACTGTATTACGAGTGTCCATTGAGCAGTTTCCATGCACACTCATACCTTTGATAATTTTTAATTTATTCACTCCAGATTTCCAGCATTGCCTTTTTTTCCTCCTCCTTATGAACAGTATAGCTGTCATTTTTCACATCCTGCCCGAAATGTAGTTTCGTACATGTGGCGCACAATGGTGTGGTTGTGTGGGAAATCAGCATTCAGGGCAGATTAACAAAATCATAGTGACACCATCCAAGAGTGGAAGTCCCAAAATGCCTATGTTAAAAATTTGTTGAGAACATTTCACAAAATGGCTGTATTACGAGCATGTGTTGTGCAGTTTCCACGCTCGCTAGTAACTTCAAGACTTTTTAATATTTTCACTCCAGATTTTCAACATTGGCATTTTTTCACACCTCCTTATGAACATGATAGCTGCCATTTTTGGCATCCTGCCCAAACTGAGTTTTTGCACATCTGGTTCAGAATGGTGAGGTCACTGTAGCAAATCAGAATTCAAGGCAGAGTAACAAAATTGCAGTATCACTGTTCATGAGCAGATGTACCAAATGCTTTCATAAGGTGGAGGTCACAAAAAGGCCATGTTGAAAATTTGTAGTGCAAATACCAACAAATGCCTGGGGCATTATGGTTTCTAACCATAACATCCCATCCTGTACAGACTGAAAGGCATCAGGGGTGTGCCTTAGGATTACTGGCTGTAATGCTCATGCCATTCCACCCTCATCTTGCATTCAGTAACAGGCATCGAGGTTGCCTTGGACTCTTTGGCCCCAGAGTTCACCCCATTCTCCTATTCTGCACACATTTCAGCGTATGTCCTTATGGAATGGGGTGACTGTAAAGCTGAACAGCCCAAGGCACGCCTCAACACTTGTTGGTGTCTGCAGAATAGGGTGAGATGAAATGGTATGATTGTTATGCTTGATGATCCAAAAGGCATACCCCAATGCCTGTCCATCTCTGCAGGGTGGAGGTGGGATTTGCGTGAAGTTCAATACTTCACTGTCATTCCTATTCTGCATCTGTCTAACTCTTGCACTTTCAATGCTAATACCAACAAGCAAACATTCAGCATTAACAAATGCTTCTTAGACTCTGTGACCATACCAAAATTGATGCAATTGTCTTCACTAGTTTAAAGTTATAGAGGCTTAAGTTTGTGGTTTAGGTGCTTGCAAAATTTCATTAAAAATATCTGAATGTTTGTCTGCTAATAAATCAGCCACCCTTTACTCTAGATATTTGAAAATCAGAGCATATTTCTAAGATGGTTACTTCAAACATTCCACATTTGGTACAGTTATAACATGTAGTTGTAAAATTAAACAGATATTTAAATGTTGACAAAATGTTGGGAACTTTTTAAAAGAAGAATAATAATTTTACCTGAATTCTGGTGACAAAAGTTAAATTTTCACTAGGGCTGGGTAGAAGTACTGTAGCAAATTCTGATTTTGCAGAATTTCTTAGAAATTCCATCAAATCTTGTGAAATTCAGCAAAATTTTGCGGATTTTTCTGATTGTTTTAAATTGGTCACATCTTGGTCCATATTTTAGGTAGTGACCTGAAATGTGGCATGCGTATTGCATGGATGAGGCCATAAAACATTCCCAAGTTTCATGCAATTTGAATGAGGGACAGGGAACTTATTAGGACTCAAACTCTGGTCATTTATTATTCATGTGAAAATGTCTGAAAATATTTCTATGCTTGCTACTGGCCGCCTCTGGAGCTAGATAACGGATATTTATATGCATATTTTCTTGAAAGAGTCATAGAAACTGCTAAATGAAGAGGCAATTGGTTGTGTAAATTATAAGTTACAGGACTTCAAAATTCCACAATTTAATTATTTGTTAAATTGTGTAAAAATGTTCAAAATATTAGGATGCTTATAGCTACACTGCTATTGCTGGTAGACACTCAAGATTTGAAATGTATATCAAAATAAATATGTTCTATAGTCTACTTAAGCTGGATAGATGTTGTTTAGTAGGTTAAAATTTATTGTGAATACTCTACAAATTACTAATTAGCAAAATTTGCTCAAAAATTTATGGATGCATAATAGGTAATGCCACTAAAATTCTACTTGTGGAATTAAACATTCACAAAGTACTTATCACCACTGAATCACCTTATCTGTAGTGTAATGCCCCTCCAGTACCCTCCAACACCCCTGCAGCAGTGATGTTCAACATCATGCTCCATCATTACTAAAGATATGCAGATAGTTATGTCCTATGAATGCTACCTTATTGCCACTTTACATATTCTTTACTTTCCTCTATGATGGCAACTCAATTGTATGACTGGACAAAATGTATGGACATGATGTTGACAAATGTATCAAACATTTCACAATTTCCATGAAAGCCTGTGAAATTCAACTCTAATTACTGATGTTATTTTGGAATATTTGGCTGGTTATAATGCGGCTAGCCTTTGAGCCAAAGATCAGAGAGTTGACACACAGCCCTTTTTTTTCCCATATTAGCTTTACTCCTAGCCTGCAGCTCATCTCTCAGGGATATACCAATTTCACATGGATATATCTTGATCAGGCTGAACCCAGTCATCATTCAGTTGGCTATCGGGTTTTTCACCAACATTTTCTTCTCTCCCATCTTCCCTGGTGGTGGTGCCTCTTTCAGCCTCAGACAGCCACACATTCCTCCACAGCAGGAGCAAGCTCCCTGGACCAGCTGCAAGCATCACTGCATTGTTGTAACCCACTACTAGCACTCTCTGACCCACTTGCACTTCCAAGCAGCAGCTGTCTCGGCCATGACCTGCCTCCTTGCATGACTTCCTGGGCTCGCTTCTGAACCTGGGTCATCAGCATGGTAGCGTGATGCTCTGCAGCAAGGCCATGGGGTAGTGTCAAAGCCTAATATTTAGGGTCAGTCAGCCTAACAAAATGGGTGATATTACTGTATGTTCTTTAGTTTTAAAGTTATAGGTGCTTACAGCTCTGCAGCTTACATACTATAATTGCAAAATGTAATTTTAAAATGTCCAAATATTTGGAGGTTTAAAACTCAGTTACCTTTGAAGAGAAAGATCCAGAATATATACCCTTCTGTAGGGACCTAGGAAAAGTCATTGTACTAAATGTTATTCAATTTGGACAAATGCTTTTGAAATGAGGGAGAAATAACTGAAATCACAATTTTGGTGAACTTTTGTGAATTTCTCATGGAAATTTCACAGAAGTGAAGTTGTAATTTTGCCAGAATTCCACTGGCAGAAGATGAATTTTGCCAACCGTAATGTTCACCCAGCCCTAATTGTTTCACTGAACAATCATTCCCAATACATCAGGCTATGCTGTTAGATAACTGCTATTTGAAAATGGTTATTTTGAGCCCTCTGAGTTTTTATATAATTTTGTAAAACTAAATGCTTTCTCAGGGGAGGAAGAGACACCCATCCCAGAGGATTCTCTCTTCCTACATGAATGCTGGTCACCCTATGTGTCATACTAGGCAAGGCAAGGCAAGTTTTATGGAAGAGACACCCATCCCAGAGGATACTCTCTTCCTACGTGAATGCTGGTCACCCTATGTGTCATACTAGGCAAGGCAAGGCAAGTTTTATGGAAGAGACACCCATCCCAGAGGATACTCTCTTCCTACGTGAATGCTGGTCACCCTATGTGTCATACTAGGCAAGGCAAGGCAAGTTTTATGGAAGAGACACCCATCCCAGAGGATTCTCTCTTCCTACGTGAATGCTGGTCACCCTATGTGTCATACTAGGCAAGGCAAGGCAAGTTTTATGGAAGAGACACCCATCCCAGAGGATACTCTCTTCCTACATGAATGCTGGTCACCCTATGTGTCATACTAGGCAAGGCAAGGCAAGTTTTATGGAAGAGACACCCATCCCAGAGGATTCTCTCTTCCTACGTGAATGCTGGTCACCCTATGTGTCATACTAGGCAAGGCAAGGCAAGTTTTATGGAAGAGACACCTATCCCAGAGGATTCTCTCTTCCTACGTGAATGCTGGTCACCCTATGTGTCATACTAGGCAAGGCAAGGCAAGGCAAGTTTTATGGAAGAGACACCCATCCCAGAGGATACTCTCTTCCTACGTGAATGCTGGTCACCCATGTGTCATACTTAAGGCAAGGCAAGGCAAGTTTATGGAAGAGACACCCATCAGAGGATACTCTCTTCCCTCGTGAATGCTGGTCACCCTATGTCATACTAGACAAGGCAAGGCAAGTTTTATGGAAGAGACACCTATCCCAGAGGATTCTCTCTTCCTACGTGAATGCTGGTCACCCTATGTGTCATACTAGGCAAGGCAAGGCAAGGCAAGTTTTATGGAAGAGACACCCATCCCAGAGGATACTCTCTTCCTACATGAATGCTGGTCACCCATGTGTCATACTAGGCAAGGCAAGCAGAGTTTTATGGAAGAGACACCCATCCCAGAGGATGCTCTCTTCCTACGGAATGCTGGTCACCCTATGTGTCATACTAGGCAAGGCAAGCAAGTTTTATGGAAGAGACACCCATCCCAGAAGATGCTCTCTTCCTACGTGAATGCTGGTCACCCTATGTGTCATGCTAGGCAAGGCAAGGCAAGTTTTATGGAAGAGACACCCATCCCAGAGGATTCTCTCTTCCTACGTGAATGCTGGTCACCCTATGTGTCATACTAGGCAAGGCAAGACAAGTTTTATGGAAGAGACACCCATCCCAGAGGCTCTGGGTGCCATACAGCAATCAAAATAAATACGGAACAACATAATAATAAACATTTGTATACAACATTCCAAACAGTTAAAACGGAATACATTACCCTCAACAACAGCTAAATTCAGAGTCGTTAAAAACTAAATTAAGCCCCTAGAGGAGGATTGGAGGGAGCAGACTGAGACAGCAGGTGCAAGGAGGTCCTTCAGGTAGCCAGGACCCAGGCCATGTAAGGCCTTAAAGGTGAGCAAACCCAACTTAAAGAGGACCCTCCACCTAACCAGCAGCCAGTGCAGTTGAAGCAGCACCGGAGTGATGTGACAATATTTAGACTGTCCTGTCAACAGCCTGGCTGCCACATTTTGCACCAGCTGCAGACAGCGCAGGGTACCCCCAGAGACACTGAGATAGATTGCACTACAGTAGTCAAGCCTAGACATCACAAAGGCATGCACCACAGTGGGGAGGTCCAGTGGAGGAACTAGGGGCTTTATCCTGGCAATATTCCTCAGATGATAAAAGCTGGTATGGACAACAGACGCCACCTGAAACTCAAGTGTCAATCCACTGTCAAGGATAATGCCCAGATTACGCACCCTAGATGAGGACTTCAATGGTACAGAGTCAAGACAAAGCCCTGTCTCTGCACCATAGGCCAACCTACTACTGCCGCATGTTTGACCACAGGTGGTAATGCAGGTTGAAGCAGTTAGGGAGAGAGGATGTCAGCTGACTCTGTGTACTGGCTCACATCTGCAAGCAGGCATATACACTGGTGCCTTAGGTACAAGTGTCCAGGGATGGGATAACAGGGAAAAACAACTGGGCTTAAGATAACACAAGTAGTGCACTCATACCCCACACCACCAATGGTGCCCCCAAGGCCTTGTTGTGAGAAGTCAGTTGTGGGGGCAGTGCTTTTCATGGCCAGTTGGGGTGTAAGGGTTGGGTAGTGATTGCATGCTGGGTGCATAGGCTTGAGAGGGAGCTTAAAGAATAAATGAAAACAACGTTTTCTATAGAAAAGATATTTATGAATCCTGTAGAAGGACCTCATTTTCGGACATTATAAAAATGTACCAAAATGCGTTATCTGGTTGTATGTTGATCCTTCTAAACCCTAAGGCCATACTGTAGAGTGTACAAGAAAGTTTTTTTTTCTCAGAGGATGTGAAAATGTTGGATTGCCTTCTTATGAGTTGTACTACAGTGTATCACAGATACAGATTATCTAAGATCTGTTGCTTTTTGACTGCACATAAGTGCACTTTCACATTTTATTTATTTGAGGCATGTGTGATAATGTATGTGGTGTAACTGTGTTATATATGTCTATAGATGTATTATCTTTTATAAAAAAATGTTTTTTAATACTGTAATTACCAATTGTCAAAACAATAAAAGATTGAATTTTTAAGACATTTTGGCTTGCTTACTGCATACATTGATGGGATTTCTTTACGCTATTGAAACCAATAAGACATAATGGCAACACAAGTAAACAACATTAGAAATGTAGTTTTTTTTTGTCGGATTATGAGATGGCACTGAACAATAATTCTGATTGGCTGAGACCTATCCCATGCCTGGATAACAATTTCACGGTGAAGCAGTCACATTTTGGATCTTCATTTATAATCAGTACTTTTCCTAAACAACAATGAGCACCACCATTACAGCTACTTTATTTCTAAGAGATGTCATTACACAGAACTGCCCTAAGGGGAGGGGCTGATTCAGTCAGACCATTGGCCACCTGCTGACCAGAAAACTCAGAGGCTCAGGGAATAGGAATCAGGCAGGGAGAACCCATCTCCTGTCAAAGTGTACTCCCCAGGTGCCTCTTAGTTACCACACTTCTGATTTTGCCCCCCCATCTACCCATGGAGCAGGTCTAAATTTTGAGCAGCACCCACTGAAGGCCGTCAACCCCCTGCAGTGGTTGAACATGGCTGCTGGCAGGGTACAAGAGAGCTCTCCAAAGAGGTGCTACTCTTGCAGTTGCTCTTAAGATTAGACTAAATGGGGCCTGGCTACTATAAAGCACATAATAACTGGCCCTCCAAACAAAAATCGAACATTCCACCCACTCAAAAGTAACAGATATCCCTCCTGTCACAAAGTGAAAGGGAAGACTCTGAAGCTAGTGTCAGGTTCTTCAATTTCCAATACATTTTATTAAGCCAAAATAAATGAAAAAAAAGCAAAACTAGAATTCAAGCAGAAGGAGTCCATACAAGGTATTCAGGCAGGTAATAAAACAGTCAGCATCACCTGGAGTTAACATAATGCCTGGATCCAAACACCAGCATAGAGCTCTGTGTTGGCTGCAGCTCTGCCATGAATGAACTGATGAGACTCAGGAGATAATAACTTTATATACAGCCAGGTGTTACATGATAGGGTTAAGGTCTGTCAGTAATGACATAATTTGATTGAAAGAACTAAATAATAATATTTTAAATTCAGAGTGTTGAAGCCATTTACAAATTATTTTAACACCTTTATATGGATAAGACAAGTATACAATAGGGGTCCCATATTTAGAGCTGGCCAGATGCATGTGCATAATAGAGCATCACGCAAAACAAATGTGCTGGCCTGCTCTGTTGTGATATGCAGTCAGAATGCATGATAGGAACAGATCATGCATTAAGTTTGAATATCAGACCCTGGATGTGCAGTGCATAGTAAACAGCCTCTAGGTATGGCATGGTGCATCCAGCTTATGGGGCTG
Source organism: Neoceratodus forsteri (assembly GCA_016271365.2). NCBI lineage: Eukaryota > Metazoa > Chordata > Ceratodontiformes > Ceratodontidae > Neoceratodus > Neoceratodus forsteri. Next base: position 1,307,844,661 of record CM057458.1, read on the forward strand.
AAGATCACCCATAGAGAATGCGTGGTGCATACCTGTATGTAACACAGCCACCACGGGTGATATTCAGCCAAAACATGCAAATGAGCTCATTGGGTATGCATGATGCAAAGGGTCCATTTGCATGCCATTTATGGGTCATTTGCAGGGTTTTATTTAACTCCAAAAATTGATTAGCGTTTTTTTCTCATAAAAGTACTAAAACTTTGTGAAAATGCATAGCACTTACCTCACTGTGTTTAACAAACATAACATTTCTACAAAACCTATATAAATACTTTGGGCTGGATATTCAAACTGCACTATTCTTAGGCGCAAGCCCTTGTGTTGCGCAAAATAGTTGCGCAGGGGTAACTGCGGATAGTCAAAGGAGTTATGCTTATTGAGCAACTCCTTTGAATATCACCCCCAGCCACAGCCACACTGTTCATGGCGCAGTGGAACTTGTGCCACTGCCAGTTGACAGAGTGGAGCATTCAACTTGCAGTGGTGCAAGTACCATTGCGCCATGCGCAAAATCCCGATATTCAAAAGGTGACATGCAAATGGGGCTATAATTCATGCAAGGCACAGGGAGGGCCATTTGCATCTGATTATGGCCCCATTTGCATGCCATTAGCATGCAGGTGCACGATCCCGAGGACTTGCACCTGGCGCCCTGCCAGGCAGCAGCCATTGGGGACCGACGCCCCTGCAGCCGATCATGGGCAGAACAGTGTAGAATCCCCCCACCACCCCACTGGCCCGATCGCGGGCATAGTTAACCCCCACCAGCCTGATCGCAGGTAGCAATGTGTTCCCCCCAACACATCCCTGGTGGTCCAGTGGACATAAATCCCACCCTGCCTGTTGCCCTTCGCCGCCGACAGACTGCCCTGTAGGCTGTGCGCCCATTGGTGCAGAGCAAGAGCCAATGGGCATGCAGCCTATACTATAAAGACAGTCCAGTTTTCTGAATGAACTCATTCACAAATCTGACTGTCTTGTACGGTATGGGCTGCACGCCCATTGGCTCTTGCTCTGCACCTATGGCTGCAGCCCTACCGGCAGTCAGTCGGTGGGCGGCAGGATGGCAGGTGGGTGGATGCCGCCGCCGCCATCTGCCGGGGAGCAGGGTGGGGACGCTTTTATGGTGGGTGGGTGGGGACACTAGGCACCAGGGATTTTTGGGGGTTTGCACACTCCATCCCGCATCGAGATCTTCGGTCCACTGGACCACCAGGGATATAATCGGGAGGTGGGGGTTAATACTCAATCCCTGCGATCGAATGTTCAGTCCACTGGACCACCAGGGATATGGATATGTTGGGGGGACACTTTGCTGCCTGCAATCGGGCTGGTGGGGGGGGGAATTAAAGCTATGCCTGGGTCTGGGCCAGTGGGGGTGCTGGTGGGGATATTACTCTCTTTTGCCCGCGATCGGGCTGCAGGGGGGGCACAGGGTGTGGGTTGAGGGCCAGCCACAGGTGGCAGCTGCTGTGTTGCGCCCTGCAATGCAGCAGCTCACCTGTGGGTGGCCCTTGACTTAAGCCTTTTTTTTTTGGCTCAAAGTTGTGCAGGCGCAGGTTGGGGGTTGCGCCTGCACAACTCTGCACAGCCCGGCTGAATATCGGGCTGTGCAGTTCATGCATGGTTCCTCCCCCTCCAGTTCAGCATGCATTCATTTGCATTGCACTGTTGCTCAGCCTGTTTTCAGTGGTGCAACTGCCTCCTGCTGAATATCGCAGGATGGCGCAATTTCGGACTTGAGCATGTGCAACCCTATTGCGCATGGCGCAACCCTTTTGAATATCCGCCCCTTTATGTACATTTAGCATTGTCCCAAGAAAATAAAACTGCTAATCAATTATTTAAAACCCTGATTTGCATGACTACACCTGGTGGAATGAGCAGGGCCAGCCCCAATCCTGGTTGAAATGAAAAAAAAAGGAGCTCGGATCCATCTCTTTCCATAATGTAGTGTCCCTTCATCCCAGCTCTCTCATAATGAAGTATATCCCCCTGAGTCCTTTTTTCCTTAGTGTAGGGACCCCTTCCACTGCCCTGAGCCCTGTCATAAAGCAGAAGAGCCCTGTGACCCTATTTTCATAGTGTAGGGACCTCCACCCCAATAGGCATTAACCCACCACCCCACACTCCCCATTGCACCTCATGCCAGAGACTGGCAAAACCTTCCTCACCCTGCCATGGCCATTACCGCTCACATACAGTAACTAGTATGTGCTCATTGACAACCAATGAGTGTGTACTATTTATTGTATGTGAGCTGGTAATGATCAGTTAGCAACTGGCCAAGGCAGGGTGAGGAGGGCTACTGCCAGTTGCCAGCACGGGAAGGGATGGGGTGGGATGGGTGGGTTACTGCCTACCATGGTGGGGGGTCCCTACACTATGGAAATAGAGTCTCGGGAAGATTCTGCATTATGACAGGGCTTGAGGCGGGGGGGGGGCCTACACTATGGAAAAAGGGACTCAGGGATATATTTCATTATGACACAGCTCGAGGGAGGGGGACACTACACTATGAAAAGAGAGGGATTGGAGTTCCATTTTTTATTTCAGTTTGGATTGGAGCTGGGGAGGGGCACACTACACTGTGGAAACACAGGGATCGGAAATTCTTTTATTATTTCAACTGGGGTAGGAGCTGAGCAGAAGAGACACTGCCCTACAGAAACATGGATCAGGGAGGTTGTATATTTCGGACTGTGTTCAGGGCTTGGAGGGTGAGCTTTGTACCTGGCCCTTGATTGTGTATGGGGAAACAACTGTCCCTGCGCATAGTTAAAGTAGGGTCTGGAAAGCTTATTTATATGCCAATGCAGCTGGCCATAGTTACACTTGGGTGGGGGTGAATTTTGCGATGCAGTGAATATGCTTGAGGGACCCTTCATTTGCAGTCTCACACTGCAATATTCTGTGTGGCAGCACAGTTGAGTTTGCAGGATGCATTGGGGGATTCTTAATATTGCCACACCCCCGATGGCCAGCGCAAGTCTGGAAATGCATGGGCACATCTTTGTATGTGCTGCACATTTCTTCTGAATATGCGGGCCTAGGTGCATATAATTCAGGTAAGTATATTTACAATTTTACATTATTTTATAGCTTAACCTGACCTTCTACCAGGAGTTTCCTCCATCACAGATTCTGCCTAAATTGAGGGGAGATGTAACCAACTGGTCCCTAGAAACAGGGGATAAGGCAATGGAGAGACACACCAGGGAGAGCAGGTAAGCATGGGACTTCAACAAAAGTTAAACAAACAAAAAAAAACATACCCACAGCCACAGCAGCCTAACAAAAGTTACTATGCATTTGTTTAGCAGTTATCAGTACTGCTGTTGAACATTTGTCTTATTTTAAATGAGGGGGCTAAAAAGAAAACTTTCTGGTATATGAGGGTAACAGGTAAGGGGAAAGAGGGAGAGAGAGTGAGTGTTATAATGCCTCACAGCAAAAAATTGCTGTTTCAAATGCTGCCTCACAAGCAGAGAAGGAAGGAAACGGAAAATATGTGCAGGAATGTTTTCAGCCTCAGCGGTAGCCCAGCCTAGGGCAACTACTAGTTTTCTCTGTGCTTCTGCTTTATTCTGTAGCTATGAACAGGCAGGAAAACATGGCAACCTTTTACTTTCCTGTTCCTTGCCAGCAGGGCTCTGGTAACATTACATGCTGCTCCAAATGAAAGCACTACTGTACTGTAGTTTAGTGATGTTTTTCTGCATGTGGTTCAGCAAGACTTAAGGCTCAAACCAGGCACCAGCTCACACTCAGTTAAAGGTACAGTACGCAGAGCTGAATTGTTCAGTTCACTGCACTTAGAGAAAAACAGCACTTAAAGAGAAACAAACAGGAAAGTGCAAGGTAGAGACAAGATAAAGAAAGCTCCCACACACAGAACAAAAAAGGGACAAAAAATGTGATTGTAGAAATTCTTAAAAAAAAAAAAAGAAAAGGAAAAGAGTGGCATTTGAGCTTTTAAAACGTTAATGCTCTTTTAATGCCTGCAGGTCCACCTCCCCTCTATATACTGATACAGCTACAAGCAATATTTCACAGTAAGGAAAAATGCTGAATCTCAGTTATCTGATTCTTTCTTTTAGCATGCAGCAAAAACATGTAAAATACTTTATTTAACACCTCTTTAGCTATAACAGGTTTGGCAAACCTAAAGTGCTGACCCCCAAATCCTAAAGAGATCGCCTACATGGGAGGAGGTCACAAAACAGGAAGGAGGCCACAGACCTGGAAGGATCCCCTCCTCACACCTCCCCAAAAAAACACACTAATAACCACCCTTTATATTATAAAATCACTAAATTAATTCCCAACAATCACACACCATTTGTACCACCTACATAGACATTAAACAAAAGCCATACACACCTCCATGCAATCCAACTTAAAACTTCAAATGAAAAATGTACAAAATAAATCTTTAAACCAAATCCACTGGTTCCAGAAATGTAATACTGTTATGACAATGCAGATTGTAAAGTGCAAAATTATGAAAAGTGTAATACAAGATACAGTACCACTCCTGATGCCACCAGGTAACCTAAGGCCAAGTGCAAACAGTATGTTATCAGAAGTCCAAATGTTTATGAAAGCTGGGGAATAACCAAACCTAGCCAGCTCGGAACAGGGAATAAGTCTACTCTAGAAAGTAAAGGGGGGAGGTGCACTTTTACTGTGGCTCCACTCCTCAAAGCTGACCCCAAAAGTAACAAATTAATCACTCTCTCACAGTGAACCCCAAAAAGACTGAAATCACTAAACAAAGACAGGCACTCTTGCTGTTGTCTGAAATGCAGATGTTGATAGATCTTGGCAGATGGAACAGTTCAGCATGAGGGTTAACAGTCCAGGCCCCAGACCGCAATGCTCAGCACCCTCTAGTGTGGTTGTAAAAAGAAACAGATCCATGCTGGAAGGCCAAAGGTCTGACAGTGCTAGAACCCAACCCCAATTCCTAGGATCAAAACCAGCAGGGCTCACACAATCCAGTCCTGCCACACAATGTACTTCCCTGGCCAGACGTCCAAGTCAACCCACTCCGGCAAAGTTTGTAGAAAAACAACAGTGGACAGTCCAGCTCCATGTCTGCTGGATGTAAACGAAGATGGGCATCTTACTTCACAGCAATCGAGAGTAAACACAAACAGAAAACCACGAGGTGAGATGAAAATGGATTTTCTGCTGAATGAAGGTCAAATAGGGAGGTACCAGAAACAGATTCAGACTCAGAATATTAAATGAAGTAAATAAAAAAGCTACACTTACCTAAAAGCTGCCTCACTAAACGTCCCTAGCTAACACTAAATCCTGTACTAATCAAGGTCAAAACTAAGACGTAGGGCTGAGGAAGAGAACAGAAAAGAACAGTTACATAACTTACCATAAAAGTAGATCTTCAAGAGTATCCTCCTTCAGGCCCTGCCTTTGGAACTATAAGCTGTCAGCGTTAGGACCACATAGGAACTTTATTTGTCTTTAACAGGTACCCGTTAAGTGGCTTTTGCTGAGGTGCTGCCTGCCTATGACAGGGGACAGGAGAGGGAACTTCACACTAGGAGTTTTTATTCATGACTAAATAAATGGTGCAGAGAGGAGTTTGATTACATTTGGGACTGGGGACCCACCACGGAGGATAAGGGCCTATTCAAGGGTGATGGCCTGCATCCATACAGGAGGGGAGCCACAGTCCTCAGTGGATAGTTTAATTGTTACTTCAATGAACATTTGAACTAGCCAGGGGGAGTGGGGTGACAGAAGGAATCAGGGAGTCAGAAACAGCACCCTCCACAGGATGAAGCAGAGAGTAGGGATAAGTGAACCAGTCTGTCAAAAAAGACAAGCCAACCCGAACATGCCGAAGTGTTCATAAATGAACAGCTTCTGGGGAAATGCAGTGCAAAAAGTGCTAGAGGAGGAGGAACCCACAGGAGGGACCAAAGACAAAACTCAGCTTCCTCACTGGATGACTGAACTGTCCGTCTTCCTAAGGTGACACCTGATTGGGTTTGCTCAAGCAACCCACGTGGTCCACCTTAGGAGCTACACAGATGAATACAGGATGGAGAAAGATCAGCAGTGTCCACAGGCTGCTCTGTGATTCTGTGCTTGTGCGTACAGCTTGCGTTTGCCCATTGTGCAAGAAAGAAGTCGACTAGCAGACTCAAAGAAAAACCCAACAACCAAAGAAGTACATTTTTTGATATTTACTTAAAAAAAAGAACTAAAAGAAAACTTGGGGGTGGGAAGTCAGGGACTCGGGGTTGGAAGGGGATTAAAGCTGAGGACCGGGTTGTGTGTGGCTGTGGGAGTCGGGGATTGGAAAGTTGGAAGAGAAGACTCTGGAAAGAGAGTAGGAACTTGGAGACTGAGGGCAAGTGAATGTGTCAAGAATGACAAGAAGAGAAAAGACTGACGTGCCAGAGCCAGATTACCAGTTTTTTTTGTGAGCAGCAGAGGGGGTGAACTATGCAACCCATACCACACCACTCCAAGTTAGCCTTCTTGCTGTTTGCCCAATTGCCCCCCATCAACAAGTCAGCTCTAAATTCTCCTGCCTGTGCTCATGGCTCAGTCACTTCAGTGGGGATTTATTACTTTTATTGTTTTATTTTTTTATTGTATCTTTGGCTCAGTGGGCATTCTGTCACATCATGTGGAATAAATAAAAATCCTTGAAGGGAAAGTACTCTGTCAGAGAGGGTTAGGTCAGGCAGGGTGCTTGATTGCATACTGTCTGTGTAACTCCCCCCCCAAGAAGCCAGTGATCTGTCTTCTTCCTCCCTGTGCTCACTCGGTGAGGTATAAGCTTTGGCTCAGTGGGCAGGGCATTGTGTCACATCACGTGGAATTAGTACCAAACTAAAATAAAATCCTTGAAGGGAAAGTACTGTGTCAGAGAGGGTTAGACTAGTCAGGGCCCCTGATTCTCTTTTGGCAGCAGTAGTGCCTGCAGTATCAGCCCATAGCCTAGGTGATGTGTGCAATAAATTCTGTGTGTGTGAAAGAAATCTGCCAGCCAGTCACCAGTGCTACTTCTTGCAGTCTGTCTGTGTGACCCCCCCCAACCCAAAGAAGCCAGTGATCTGTACAAACATTTGATCTGGATTACCTCTACCTCTCTACCCCTGCCTTCATTTTACCCTGTGCACAACCCCCCACAAATTTCTAGCTCTCCTTCCCTTCCCCCAAATTGCTCCCCCTTACTAGCCTCCCCACATCTCTCACAGAATGTAAGGGCCCCTGAATGCTCTCCATGGGTCTCTCTCCTACCACTCCAAGGAGCTTGTATCTTTCATTTACTTCCTTCCCCTACCATCCTGAAGGGGTCTGTCTGGGAAACTTCTTTATCCCCTTCTCTCTGGTCCCACCAGTCCCCTTTCAGGGTTTTTCGCATCGTGAAGGGGTCTTCAGGGACCAGACTCTGCCCCCCCACCTCACCCCTTACCTCTCTTCCCCCCTTTTTTTTAACTAAGCACTTGTTTACTTAGTAACCCAGCACTTAATTATTGTCCACTCTTTCTACCTATCAAGCACAACACTATTGTAACACTGTTTGTAACACCTACCTTACAACTGTATGCTAATGTTGAACATATAACTTAATTGTTTAATGTCTCATTCCTATTGTACCCCTTCCCCTCAGGTCACAAAGGGAGATGAGCCACTTATTGCTCAGTGTGCCTTCCTGGTGAAATATTCCAGTAAATAAATAAATAAATCTGTCATCTTCCTCCCTGTGCTCGCTCGGTGGGGTATAAGCTTTGGCTCAGTGGGCAGGGCACTCCATTACATCACATGGAATAAATAAAAATATAAAATAATAAAATCCTTGAATGGAAAGTACTGAGTCAGAGACAGTAAGGCCACACAGGGTCACTGATTCTCTGTTGGCAGCAGCAGTGCCTGCAGCATCAGCCCTTAGCCTAGGTGATGTGTGAAATAAATTCTGTGTGTGTGAAATAAAATCTGCCAGCCAGTCACCAGTGCCAATTCTTGCATACTGTCTGTGTGACCCCCCCCAACCCCAAGAAGATAGTGATCTGTCATCTTCCTCCTTGTGCTCACTCAGTGTGGTATAAGCGAAACATCCCCCAGCACCAGAGTGGGCTGAGCAGTTGACAAGGAAATCGATAACTTTAGAGCAGTCCTCCAGCACCTGCTGCCAAAAGCCCTGAACTGCTGGGCATGTCCATAAATTATGGAGTAGGTGAGCTGGGGAGGCATCACACCTCCAGCACTTGTCATGTTTCATAATGTTCAATTTATGAAGCACTACTGGTATCTTATACCACCTGAGAAGGATTTTCAACAGGATCAGTTGGTTTTTGGCATCCTCATATGCCAGATGGGCAGTTTTCAAGCAATCCTCCCAGTGCTGCTGGGAGAGGGGGCATCCAAGTTCGACTTCCCAGACTGCATGGCTGGTCAGCGTATTGTCAGGTTCAGCATCCATTATTACACTATAAAAGGTTCCTACTAAGCCTCTACTCTTGCCGGGTTTGTGAAGGGTGGTCAAACATTTCCACCTCCCAGTGCTGGCAGGCACCACCAAAAGAGAGGCAGTTGCACTCCAAATTTGAAGATACCTCCAGAAATCCTGAGTTTTAATTCTGTATTTCTCTCGCATCTGTTCAAAGGGCATAACCATCACCCCGTCAGGGAGGAATAGATCCCCCACCACCCGTATACCTCTAGAGGCCCAGTGTTTCCAGTGTATCATTCTGTGGTCTATCTTTATGAGTTGGTTATTCCACAGAGGGGCATACGCAATCAGAGGGAGGTATGCTTCTCTTGGGGTACCTGTAAGAGCCATTGCCCATCACCATGCCCTGCAAGTCTCTGTCATGATGGGCGTAAGCATGCCTCCTGACGTTCTCCTGTCAGTGATCAGAGAGAAAAATACATTATCGGGTAGGAGGGCTGCTTCTAATCACACCCATTGAGGAGGAGAGGACAAGGGGCAGCGAACCAGCTGGTAGCCCGCGCCATACGAAAGGGCAGGTGATATCCCATAAACCATGGGAGTCCTAGCCCTCACCTGGTCCGATGCGGCCATAGCTTAGCTTGGCTCCAGCATGTCATTTTGCCTTCCCATAAGAAGGAGGAGATAAATTCATCCAGTTGCTAGAAGGGTCTATGGCTTAGGGGGACGGGGATGTTACTAAGGAGGTACGCAACCCTAGAAAAAATGAACATACGAATAGCCTCTATCTTACCCTTCAGGAAGAGCTGCAACCTTCTCCATCTCTGAACCTTAGCCATGATGGCTGCCATCAGTGGGGAAAAGTTGGCCTTCTCTAGGTCCCACCAGGTGAAGGGAATATAAATCCTAAAGTATGAAAATCCCTGAGGTGCCCAGGTAATGTCCGTATTACGCAGACACTCCCTACTGCACCTTGCCTACAGGGGGGATAAAATTGTCTTCTTTAGGTTAATTACCAGTCCCAACAGGGAGGCAAACTCCTGCAACACCTGAAGAATTAACGGAATGGAATATTCTGGATTAGACAGGATAAGCAGCATATCGTCCGCAGAGACATTAACCAAGAAACAGTACTCCTTTACTGGGATTCCGTTAATATCAGGGGTGCTCAGAAGCTTCCATATTAGGGGGTCCAGTGCCAAAATAACAAGAAGAGGGGAGAGAGGGCAGCATAGTCTATTGCCTCTCTGTAAAGAGAAGGGCTGAGATACATCTCGGTTGGTTACAAATTTTCACTGTGGGCAGATGGTATAAAGTGGAGGCCCAGGGACAGAACCCCAGCCCAAACCCATAGAGAGGTAACACTGCATGCAAATATCCCCACTCTAGTGAGTCAAAAGCCTTGGCAAAATCTATAGCCAAGGCTGCAATAGGTGTGTTTGAGTGCAAGGCTAGTCACTTTAAGTTAAGGACTAGTCGGAGGTTGTCTGCCCCCAACTTCCCCTTAGGAAAATCTGCCTGTGAGGAATGTATCACCGTTGGTAGCAAAGGGGAAAGCCTGTTCACCAGGACTTTGGCTAACAGTTTGGTATCTACCAACAGCAAAGAAATAGTCCGAAAATTGTCACAATCCAGTGCATCAGAGGATCTTTTAGGAATTAAGCTGACCAGAGCCTCCCGCATGGTGGGAGGTAGAATTGTGGATGCCTGAGCTTCTTGAAGGGCCTGCATGAGTGGAACAGTAATTTTTCTTCGTAATAGTTGGTATAACTCCACTGTCATACCTTCTGGGCCTGAAGCCTTTCCTTTGGCCATCTGGGACAATGAGGAGCGCAATTCCTCCGCAGTGACCGGAATATCTAGAGCTACCCTCTGCTCCAGAGAAAGTCTAGGGAGAGAGACCTGATCAAACAGCTTGTACAGCCAGGCGCCAAGTTCCTCGTCTGACAGCTAGGCCTTGGAGCAGTAGAGCTCTTGGTAAAAATTCTCCATTACCTCATTAATGGCCTTGGGTGTAGACACTACTCTGCCCTGCTGGCTTCTCAGAGCTAGGATTCTGGAAGCTGCTTGCTGCTTGCGAACGTAGTATGCAAGGAGCTTGCCCCCCTTTTCCCCTCCCTCCCAGGATTTATGCTTAGCATGGATTAACTGCCAAGCAGCCTTCTCATTTAACAGGTTATTGAGTTGGTATTTTATACCAGTGATGGCGGGTAGGAGAGGGGAATTAAGTGGATCTTGAGAGTTTACTTTAAATTGCCTCTCCAGAGCCACAAGCTCTGTCTGCAGTGAGGAGATGGTCTTTGTTCTGGCCTTGTTCTTGGTGGCTGTGAGAGATCTAATTCTTCCTCGCAGTACAGCTTTAAATGCCTCCCATACTACAGAAGCCATGGTCTCTCCCAGGGTATTAAGAGTAAAATAATTTTCGGCTTCCTTCCTAATATAGGCTTGAAAAGTTTTGTCTTGCAGCAGTGTGGGATTGCATTGTCATCTTGTGGAAGCAGTACCCTGGCCCAGAGGAGAATACAAGATGGAGACTGGCGCATGGTCTGAAATCAACATGCTATCTATTGAAACATTAACAACCCCTGGCTCTGAAGCATAATTTGTGAGCCAAAAATCCAATCTGCATGCGCAGGATGTACTCAAGAATAAAAAGAGTAGTCTCGCCCCATGGGTTGGCCCTTCTCCAGGTGTCACAGAGACTCTATTCTGTCATCAAGTCAGTAAGACTGGCTAGAGCCTTGGGATGTGCTTGTGGGGTGGGCAAGGATTTTTCAAGGAAGATGTCCAAGACTAAATTGTGATCCCCTCTGAGTAAGATGGGGATGTCTGAAAAGCTACTCGTCAAGTCTGAGAAAGCTTGACTGAGGTCAGAATATATTTCTCCATCATCCGTGTTGTGGCCATAAACATTGGCCATCAATAGCCGACCTCCAGGATATGATATCCGAGCTGCTATCCAGCGCCCCTGTGAGTCCGAGGGCTTGTCCTCTACCACCCATGGTAGAGATTTTCTTATTAAAATGGCCACTCCCCTGGATTTAGTTGCAGCACAGCTGGCGATCACCATTCCCACCCAGAGCTTCTTCAGCCACTGCACAGTCCAGTTGGTAAGGTGCATCTCCTGGAGAAGGGCCACATCCACCCCCTTAGAGTTCAGGAATTGTAAGACTTTGGTTATTTAGCCAGATGGCTAAGCCCCTTCACATTCCAGGAGATGCACCTCCAGCCGTGACCAGACATAGGTTTCGCAGTTGCTGTCATACCTCCGGGGAGTAGTGATAGTGAAGACTAGGTTGGTACTCACCCTAGTGCCACCCTGTGGGTATCAGGCATAACGGCCAGAACTTGGGGTAAGTGATAATACCTGTCTGACAGCTGAGCCTCACTGATAGCAGCAGTGATAACAAAGCAGCAGGAGTTCAGAATATGCATAAGTATGAGTCCACCTGAGTCCCACCTGGATGGAGATAGATTAAAGAGAGAAACACACAAACAGTTTCTTATCAAGTTATATATCAATCTTAAGGTTGCAAATTTTGAGAATTAAAGCAATAAATCTTTGCTCTAAATAAAGTTCCCTAAACCGCAACAGTTACTGATGTTGAAATAGACGTGTGAAAGAAACCACCCAGAAAGAGAGTGCCTCACACCACACTGCTTCAAACACCAGAGGTATCAAAGGAGAGGTTACACCAAAATAAATGTAACCTGTCCCAACCTGGCCCCATGGATCTCTGTGACTGAATGTGATCCGGAGGCACCAGGTGAAAGAAAAACAAAGACTGCCCTAATAATAGGGCAGCCACCAACTGCCTATCCACTGGGGAAGGGGGGAAGGAGGAGAGGGGTGGGGGGTGAGGCTAGCACTAGCTTGTCAGTGCCTTAAGAGTTTGGAGGGGAGACTAACAAAGAGAAATGCTGCTGGGGAGGACACAAGCCAAGTGCCTGTCACTCTGTTCAGCCATTCGGCCGGGGCTTTTCTATCGGGTCAGAGGATTGCCTGCCCGGGTCTTCATGCCCCTACACATTAGACCTGCAATTATCCAGGGCCTGAGGGATATTAAAAAGAAAAAAGAAGGGGTAAGAGAAAGGCATAAGAGGAGTTAGGAGAATGTAAGGAAGTGCCCATGGAGGGGGGCAGGGGTGCCTACTTCACACTACCCCCAAATTCCCTACCTAACATCATTCTGAAAGGGTGGGGGAGCTTGGAATGTGACAGCGAGATAAAGATATCTACGCATGCTGCTCCACTCCCTCTTAACCTGCTCATAGGAAGTAACAAGAAAAAGTCCCAAATTAGTGCAGCCAAAGTGTCCAAAGGTCCGTTCAGCCTTCTGCTCCTGATGTCAAGGATTGCTCTTTAAGCCTGGAGGTGGAGCCACAATAAGGTGAGTTAAGCGCCTCCGCATATGATTTAGTCCCAGGCTTCAGGAGGTCCGCTTCTATGACGGCATCTTCCTCATTATCCTCAGCTTCCACAGCCCAGTCCAACACCTCCATACCCTCCATGGACTTCTTACATTCCTCCATCCATGAATTTGGCACTGCATTCATTGCTGAGACCTCGGCTTCCACTTTGGGGAGTTTGGCAGGGGGAGAGGCCTCCACATTGCTTGCTATGGGCTGACGAGGGCTCCTGGCCCGTTGTTGTTGATGACGTGGGGAGGGTTGCTCAATCACCTTGCCCCCATTATCATTTCTTTTGTCTAGGTACATACCACAATCTGGGGGGGGGTTCAGGACCTTTGTCTGCCAGTTGCGATCCCGTGGGAAAAAGCAATGGGTCTCATTCTCGACTGGGCCTGGACGATCGGCATTATCGTCTTTCTGGGGTTTATTACCCTTCTTTCCAAGCCCTTTGTTAGGCATTCTTTCGACGTCCAGAGGGTTCTGGGGAGAGAGGACCTTGGCAGTAGACCTGGCTATTGGCTGTTTACCCAGGCCTCAGCTTCTCTAAGGGATTCAGCCAGGAATGACCTGCCATCCTTAGACAGCTGCAGGGCAGTCAGTCTCCTGAACCTATACTGAAAAGAGTTGGTGGCTAGAGTTTTCTTCAGTGGGCCATATGCCTTCCTCCTCATTGCCACCTCCTGCAAAAAGTCCCAGTAAAATGAAATTATGTTGCCCTTCCAAGTGATCTCCCTTAGCTCCCTGGTGGCCCTCAGAAGCTTTTCCTTCACCGAGTACTTCAGCAAATACGCAATAATTGTTCTGGGCCCATTTGCACCATCAGGCCTGCCCGCTACCTGATGTGTTCTCTCCGTCCCCACAAGTTCCTTCCACTTCTCACTGAGGAGCCACGGTAACCAATCGTTCAAGAATTTCTCTAATTTTGCCCTTCAGCCCCCTCTGGCAACCCTAGGATCTGAATATTGTTCCTTCTGCTCCAGTTTTCTTGATCCTCTGCCCTTTGCCACAGCCTAGCGAGCTTGTCTTCATGGTCTTTAAGCCTTTTCAGCACCGTAAGGTGCTGCCTCTCCAACTCCTCTGTACGCTGATCAAGAACGTTCTGTTGGTCTACCAGTTTCTGTACATCAGCCACATTCCCAGCCACGGTTGCCCCTATGTTGTCCACTCTCACTAGGAGCACATATAGCATCTTAGTAATGCTGGCTAGTGACTCTCTGACTGGAGTTTGCTCTTGACAGGGCAGTGGGAGTTGGGTAGTCTGTCCCATTACAGTGTCTCTTACGACTTCCATCCTTAGAGCTGTGTCCTCCGTCTGTCCAAAAGCTAGAACACTCCTTATCAGTAGCTTCTCCTGCCTGGAGCACTCCTCCAACACTCCCAAGCCCTGCCTCACTCGCTCCAACTGGCACTAGAGTCAAATGGGTCTGCCGCTTCCCCACGCTTGAGCCTATCCGGCCTACCACCTCACATCCCTCAGTAGTACTCACAGTCAGTTTTTAGACTGCAAACATAGCTCCCCGCAAATTAACAGCTGCGCAAGCCCCTGTAAAGGTAAGTCTTGAATCCCCAGTGGATATTTATGTAAATCAGTCCAGCATTCTGGCAGATTGACTACAAAATAGTGCCAGGTCGGTACAGAGCAAAAAGCTTACACAGCCATCACTTCAGGGTCCAAGCCACACCCCTAAAATAATAAAATCCTTGAAGGGAAAGTACTGTGTTAGACAGGGTTAGGCCAGGCAGGGTCCCTTATTCTCTGTTGGCAGCAGCAGTGCCTGCATCGTCCGCCCATAGCCTAGGTGAAACATAGAAACATAGACTTTGATGGCAGATAAGGACTGCTTGTCCCATCCAGCCTGCCAATTTCCCTACCTATTTCATAAGCTGCAGATTCTAGTTAACCAACAGCCTACTTATTCCTACCCCCCGCCTTATGTCTGTTCCATGCATTTTTGAATTCACCAATGTGTTTTTGGCCCCATGACTTCCTCAGGAAGGCTGCTCCATATGTCCACCACCCTTTCTGTGAAAAAAATACTCCCTCACTTTGCCCCTGAACTGTTCCCCCATCTATCTTCAAATTGTGCCCCCTTTTTCTTACACATTTCTTTTTCTGAAAGATGCTACCCTCTTGGACTTTGTTGATTCTCTTGAGGTACTTGAAAGTTTCTGTCATGTCCCATCTCTCCCTCCTTTCCTTGAGGATACACATATTATGCTCCTTTAGTCTTTCTTTGTATGGCTTCTGGTGCAAACTCTGGACCATTTTAGTTGCCCTCCTCAGGACTGCCTCTATCCTGTCTACGTCCTTGCAGAGATGGGGTCTCCAGAACTGCACACAGTACTCCAGATGGGGTATCAATAACTGTCTGTACAGAGGGACTACAACTTCCAGTTTTCTACCAGTGTTGCCTCTTCTTAGGCATCCCAGTATCCACCCAGTCCTCCTTACTGCCCTCTCTCATTGCTTGCATACATTTAGGTAATCTGATATGACTACCTCCAGGTCCCTCTTTATTTTTGTTGTTGTTTGCACCCCCCCCCCCACTGTGTGCTCTTCTCCTGGGTTTCTGTTTCCCAGTTGCATTACTTTGCATTTCTTTGCATTGTATCTAAGCTGCCATACTTTTGACCATTCCTCCAACCTTGCAAAGTCCCTTCTCATCCTTTTCACCCCTCCCTCCGTGTATCAATTCTGTTGCAGATCTTTGTGTCATCTGCAAAGAGGCATACTTTTCCTTCAGTCTCTCCATAATGTCACTTATAAAGACATTAAATAGGACTGGTCCCAGTACTGAACCCTGCAGTACCCCACTAGTAACCCCCCCATCTTCAGAGTATACTCCATTTACTATTACCCTCTGTGTCCTGTTGTCCAGCCAGTTTGGTGGTGTGTGAAATAAATCGTGTGTGTATGAAATAAAATCTGCCAGCCAGACACCAGTGCCACTTCTTGCATACTGTCTTTGTGACCCCCCAAGAAGTCAGTCATCTGTCATCTTCCTACCTGTGCTTGCTCAGCGGGGTATAGGCTTTGTCTCAGTGGTCAGGGCATTCTATCACATCACATGGAATAAATAAAAAAATAAATAAATAATAAATCATGTTCACAGTCATCACAATTACGAATTTCACATTTG
This sequence comes from Neoceratodus forsteri, assembly GCA_016271365.2. Lineage (NCBI taxonomy): Eukaryota > Metazoa > Chordata > Ceratodontiformes > Ceratodontidae > Neoceratodus > Neoceratodus forsteri. Next base: position 1,307,860,654 of record CM057458.1, read on the forward strand.
GCATCTATTTCTGGAAGCTCTGTTCCATTCAGTGTCTGAAGCTCCGGGAAGCGCTGCCACTGTTACAGGTACATGATTTCTCATTCTCATGATGAATCACTTTCACAGTCAGTCATCACGGTCACAAAGAAGTTCTGTTCCAGTCAGTGTAAGGAGCTCTGGGAAGCACTCTCACTGTTAAGCAATTCCTCATACTCACGACGAATCATGTTTGCAGTCATCACTATCGTGTTCACATTCATGGTCACGATTTTCACACTTGAAAACTATTTCTGGGAGCCTGTTTTAGTACAATACCACAGCAGTAGCAAATTCTTCCAGTAGGGACAGTATCCTTGGCTCTGAGATAAAACACACTTAAATTGTGTCTTCTTCAGAAAAAGAAAACATGCATCATTACAACTGTTGAGTTTTTGTTGTCCCATTTGGGTCATTACAATGAAACTATCCATTCTTTAAACATATACTATGTTTTGTTCTGTTCTCATAAAGAAACATTACTTAGAAAGTATCTAAAGGCTGCATAACAAAGTTTATCTCTGACTGTACTGACATAAATCCTACAAAAATACAGCTACAGTACCTGTTCCACACTTCGTGATTACAAAAGAAACACTTTTTTTTGGGTGCAACCTGTTTTTTTTTTTTTAATCTTCAGTTTCATCATGAATCAGGACACCCAGTTATCATGTCATGTCACTCATGAGCCTTGGTCCAGTACAAAGCTTCTGTTCATGTTCACGTTCTGCAGGATGCCCTGCCTGTTGTGTTCCACACCAAGAGCTTTTGCCGAACATAATTAGTGACATACATTACAAACACATTGTCCCCTTGTACAAAAAGTCAGACACAATGAGACAGGTTTAAAAAAATTGAGATCTGGGACTTGACTGCCTTTGGATCATATCATCATCATCCTCCAGTAGGCACATCCGCTCACTCCTCATCTCATTTCACTACTCATGCATTTTAGTACTACTGAACAGTGGTGCAATTGTGTTTTTCTATAGATATGCTGATTAAAAGCTGTCCTAATTTTTTTTTAACATGTAGTTACCATAAAATAATAAAGGTTATAAAAGGTTCGGATAAGGTTCAGAAAAGCATCCAAACCTTTTAATTTTTGCTTATCAGAACCGTATAGAAGCTCAGAGCCTTTTGAGGTTCTCCCAGCCCTAGTAAAGAGTAAGGAGAACCTGAGGGGAGAGGAATTCCTCCATGGTGCAAATTGTAAAAGAGAGCAGGGTGGTAGAGATAAAGGGGGAGAAGGAACTGGAACATTAAAAAGAGAGGTGGGAAGGAGGGAGGACAAAAAGGAATAAAGGGAGGCAATGAGAAGAATGGAAACAAAATTTAGAAAACCACGTGTACAAATGCTAAAAATCCAGGCACTAAGATTCTAGACCTAGAGGCAATCATGGCAGAGGCACACCTGCATATGGTGGCCATTACTGAGTCTGAAAACCAAGAGTGGGACATGGCCATACTGGGCTATACTGTGTTTAGGAAGGACCAGGTGGGAAGGGCAGGAGGGAGTGAGGTGCTTTTTGTGAGGGAAAGCATAAAAGACATAGAGATAGAGGGAATACAGGGGGAGGCAGAGGTACTGTAGGTCACCCTGGAGGTGGGGAATGGAGTCACTATTCTCACTGGAGTGCTCTACACACCTCCAGTACAGGAGGAAGAATTAGATAAGGTACTGGTGGAAGCCATTGGCATATGGCAGAAAATGAGAAGGTACTGCTTGTGGAGGACTTCAACTGCCAGATGTAAATTGGAGCCTCCCAGCAGCAGCTTTAGATGGAATCAGGGAAATCCTGGACTCTCTGCAGGAGGCATTATTTAGGCAGCTAGTCAGTGAACCCACTTGTTATGGAGCAATACTGGACCTGCTACTCACTAACAGGGACAGTGTTGCAGATATCAAGGTGGGAGACCACTTGGGGACCAATGATTACTATGCAGTGTGGTTCAATAAAAGGACAGCTGTGGAATCAAACCATACAAGGCCAAGGGTCCTGGACTTTAGGAGGACAAATTTTAAAATGATGGGTGAATGCCCTACGGATGACCTAGCAGGTGTGGGTGACCAGGGTGGTGCAGAGGAACAGTGGGCAAACATAAAAGGCAGCATAGTAAAGGGAACAAACTTCTGTGTCAAACAAGTGAGCAAAAGCAAGCGGAAAAGGAGACCACTATGGTTCTTAAAGGAGGTGGCCAAAAAGGTAAATGCTAAAAAGGTAGCATTCAGAAGGCATAGGGAGATGCAGAAGGAGGATAGGGAGGTGTATCAGGGGAAACAGAGGGAAGTAGGGAAGGCAGTAAAGAGGGCAAAGGTGCAAACTGAAGAGACAATAGCTCATGAAGTAACAAAAGGGGACAAGACTTTTGTTAAGTACATAAGTGAATAGAGCAAAACCAGGGGTGGGATTGTACGGTTAAAAAGAGAAGAAGGACTGTGCCAAGGTGGGCCAGGAAAAGGCAGACATCCTGAACAAATACTTTTGTTCAGTGTTCACAGAAGAAAGACAAGGGGAGGGGCCACAAAAAACATAACACAAGCTTTGGTGGGAGGTAGACACTAGTCCTTTTTTGGAGGCAAGGGTCTTGAAGGGACTTGCTAATCTGATAGTGGACAAAGCAATGGGACCAGATGTGATGCATCCAAGGGTATTGAGGGAACTCAGTGAAATAGTGCCTGCCCCTCTGACAGTTCCATGTAACAGTTCACTGGAAACAGGAGTGGTTCCGGAGGACTGAAGAAGGGGGAATGTAATCCCACTACACAAAAGTGATAGCAGGGAGGAGGCTGGCAACTGTAAGCCAGTCGAAATGATATCAGTAGTGGGAAAGTTAATGGAATCACTGGTGAAGGAAATAATTGTGGAATATCTTCAGTCTAGTGGGTTACAAGACCCAAGGCAGCAAGGTTTCTCTTGGGGTGGTCATGTCAAATGAATCTGATAGATTTATTTGACTGAGTGACAAAGCAACCAGAACAGGGTGGAGCGGTGGATGTGGTCTACCACAGAATGGCAACTGAACTTTAATGCAAAGAAATGCAAGGTGATGTACTTGGACAAAAATAACCCCCAAACTGAATATTGGTTAAATGGAGTCAATCTCATCACCTCATCTGATGAAAAGGACCTAGGGGTGTTAATTTCAGAAACCCAGAAAATAGCCAATCAGTGTAACTGCATATAGCAAGGCCAGCAGAATGTTGGAATGCATAAGCAGAAGCTTTGACAGCAGGAACAGAAATGTCATCCTACCTCTTTATAGATCACTGGTGAGACCTCATATGGAGTACTGTGTCCAGTTTTGGGGACCTCACTTTAGGAAGGACATCAGTAAACAGGAGACAGTCCAGAGAAGGGCCAGAAATATGATATCAGGTTTACATGACCTGACATACAACAAATGACTGAAGGAGCTAAATCTGTTCTCGCTCGAGTCTAGAAGGGAGAGGGGGAACATGAGTGAAACATTCAAGTACCTGAAAGACATTAACAAAGTTCCCTACTTTGAATTGTTTACTAGGTCCAATAACACTTGTATGAGAGGACACAGCTAGAACAGTAGTGGGACCTCCTTAGCCCTGATTGGGTGCTACAAGCTACGCCACGATGTGGCTTAATGGATTCAGCCGCCATCACCACCTGCTCCTTGGCTATCCATCAGCAAGCTCCTCTCCCCAGCTACCTCCTAAGCACTGATCAGGTGCCACAAGTTATGACGCAGTGCAGCTTAATGCATTCCGCTGCCATTGCCCACTCCTCAGCTACCCCCAAGCAAGCTCCTCTCCCTGACTACCTCCTAATCCCTGATTGGGCACCACAAGCTATGACACAGTGTTTTACCAATTCAGCCTCTACCAACACCTGCTCCTCGGCTACCTGCCTGCAAGCTCCTCTCCCCATCTACCTCCTAAATCCTTATCAGGCTTCACAAGCTATGGTGTGGTGCAGCTTAATGGTTTCAGCCACCACCACCGCCCACTCCTTGGCTACCTGCCAGCAAGCTTCTCTCCCCGGCTACCTCTTAAGACCTAATCAGGCACCACAAGCTACAACACGGTGCTGCTTAATGGATTCAGACACTGCCCACTCCTCAGTTACCTGCCAGCAAGCGCCTCTCCCCAGCTACCTCCTAAGTCCTGATTGGGTGCCACAAGCTATGACACAGTGCGGTTTAACAGATTCAGCTGCCACCACCATCCGCTCCTCAGCTACCCACCAGCAAGCTCCTCTCCCCAGCTACCTCCTAAGCCCTGATTGGGTGTCATAAGTTATGGCATGGTGTGGCTTAATGAACTCATCCACCACCACTGCTCACTCCTTAGCTACCCGGCAGCAAGTTCCTCTCCCCGGTTACCTCCTAAGCCCTGAATGGGCGCCTCAAGCTATGGTGCGATGCGGCTTAACAGATTCAGCCACTGTCTCCACCCACTCCTCAGCTACCCACCAGCAAGTTTCTCTCCCTGGCTATAAGTTTTCCTTAGAGTGCCTCAGGCTTGAACTTTGAGCATTTTTACTCCTGTCTGCTGATTGGTTGCTCCACTTCTTTGGATGCTCCTGACTGGCTACTTCTCTAGCTGCTCTAAGTTTCCTGATACTGAATGATTTTAATTTTCCTGATTGGTTTTATAATTGCTGACTCCATTGTAAAAGTGTATTTTTACTGTATTTGCCACAGGAACTGTTTTGCTGCAATCTACTATTCTACCTTGCTCTACACTCTCTGATTCTTCCATTTCTCTCCACACCCACTCTGAAACCTTTCCAATGGCATACCATCATTGCTCTGTTCCTCTCCCATGCACTTGGCCTAAGCTACCTATTCAAACCCCCTGCCTTTGTCTCTATATGCCTCTGGCTCCTGCCCCACTCTAAGCCTTTTTGTCCTTCCTCTGCTAATCTCCCGCTGGTGCTTCACGATGGCTCCCCACTCACCCTGTCTGGGCCCTTACTTATATAGTGTCCCTAGGTCACTTGCCTAGGGATAAAGATTTCCAAGTATTAAGTTTTCCACTTGCAGGCCATACCAGCTAGCCACTAGAGGGCTAACCACTCGCAGTTAAGACTTGATCAAGCTGCATTGTCCATCTCAACTAAGGACCTAACTCCTTACCTAAATACACAATGGCTAAGATTCACCCAGTGCCATGTCTGCTCATCCTGTTCACTTTGATTGATTTAACTGGCATGGTTTCTAGTGCAGTTGCCATACTGTGCTCCTTATCGTACAGACACATACCCCCTCTGTAGCTACTGAACCATAACCACCACCCAAGCTCTGGTTAAGTCTGAGTTCAGATCCCATGAGGAGCCACTCACACCGACATACTTGTGGCCTTGGTTAAGCTTCCCTACATCTTTCTGCCCACTGTTTTTCCTACCAAGTTTCCCCACAGCCCAGCATATAATTGATAAAGTGCTGTTCCATTGCATAAAATGCTTGCTTCAGATCAAGCACCTAAAGAAACTTGTGAGATGGCTGATTCTACTGTTGCTACTAATCTCTGGCTACATACACCAAAACTCAAGCCCACCACAACATAGTTCCATTGTCATGAGGAGGGCAGGGCTACTCTCACTAGAAAGCATTAACATCTGCAGTCTGCTCTCAAAATGTGATGCCCTTAATGCATGGGTCACACAGCACACTCGGATGTTCTATCAGTTGTGGAAACATGGCTCTCACCCAAAATCCCTGATATCGCCATAGCTATACCTGGATGCACTATCTTTAGACAAGATAGGTTATCTAAAAAAGGTGGTGCTGTGCTTTATATCTAAAAAGATCATTAATGTGCATGCCCTGTCTTTACCCTGTACTGAGAGCCTTATAAGGGTACTAGCCATCAAGACACTGCTCGGTGCCCACAACAAAGTGCTTACCATGACTTTGGTATATATATCCAACCCAAGCAGATTATCCCAGGCCTAAACTCTATCCTTGACTGTATCCACAGCTTGGGACATAGCTTTGAAATCATAATGTTAGGTGACTTTAATGTTAACTGGCTCTCCCCCAATTGCAGGTACCTACAAGGATGCCTTGACTGCTGTCAATTTCACACAGCTAGTTGAGTCCCCAATTAGAATGAATTATAGGACAGGGACCTGTACGCTTTTAGACTGGGTCCTTACCAACTGCCCTGATCATATCACAAACACAAAAGTCATCCCTGATTCTATCAGTGATCATTTCCCTATCCTGTGTAACTGGTCAAATAAATTTGTCAAACCCCCAGCTAAACAGTTACTAGTAGAGTGCTGATCCATGGATACCTTGGGCTGCTAAAATTGCTCCTGTGTAAGCAAAACTGGTTGCTAATTGACACTGCTAATCATGTGGACACTGCACTTGATCACTTCATTAATAGATTCAGTGCTGCTTGTGACAGCCATGCTCCCTATAAATAACATAAAATCAGGGGCTCCTGTAATCCTTGGATTACACCAGGCCTCACTGATCGCATGAAATCTAGAGATCATGCACGGGCCACAGGTAGACAAGCAGATATTCAGTCCTGCAAAAAAGCTAAGAATGAGTGTACCAGGGAAATCTGTCATGAAAAGAATCAGTACTACAGAGACATATTCACCAACACTTGGAGTGATAGAAGAAAATTCTAGAGTAACCTCAAGAAAATTATGGGGAAGGACCCCAAAGTGGCACCTTCCATGCTTAACACTGATGGCACTCCCTTAACCAACGCTAATACATTTAACTCTACCTTCATGAACCTTACTATTGTACCCCACTCAATTTCCTTGATGCCCTCACAGACACTAATCATAAAACAAAACTGGCACAACAACAGACTTATCCTCCTTTCTACTTCAACGCGGTAACTGAAGGTGAAGCAAAAAAATACATTCCAAAGGTGCTCGGGAAATCCAGATTTAGCAGGGACACGCTGGACCTTAAACTCATAGCTCTTACTCTGAATGAAATTCTGTCTCCCTTGACCAAGATTATTAACCGCTCCCTCATGCTATCTCAATTCCCTCAATAGTGGAAATCAGCCTTGGTCAACCCAGTCTACAAAAGCGGCTATGGGGTGCAACAAGGTAACTACGGGCCAATCTCCATCCTTCACCTTTTCTCCAAAGCATTCAAAAGAACTGTGGTTGACCAACTTGTAGATTATCTGGAAAAATACCAGTTACAATGCCCCCAACAATATGGATTCAGGAAAGGGCACTTTACCACCAATGCCCTGCTTGAATTCTTGAGCTACATCCACAAGGCACTTGATGAAGGCCAACTCGTTGGTGCAACTTATATTGACTTAACCAAAGCCTTTGATATGGTCAACCATTCCTTGCTAGTTGATCAACTAGCCAGCACAGGACTATTAAAAGACACCATGGACTGGTTTAAAAGTTACCTCAGTGACCGATCACAAGTGAAGATTGGAAGTGTCCTCTCAGATAAGCTAGCGGTTCATTCAGAAGTTCCCCAGGGATCCATCCTGGGGCCCCTCCTCTTCAGCATCTTTCTAAACAGTCTCCCTAATTCTTGCCATGACCAGATATTTCTCTGTGCGGATGACGCTGTTCTCTACACCAGCAATCCTGACCCCATACTGCTCAAGAACAGCTACAGAGCAGCTTTGTGAACATTGAGGCCTGGTTTAATAGTCATAAGCTCATTTTAAATTATTAAAAAACTAAACAAAAGTAATGCTTTTCAAGTAGTACACACAGCAAACATAAATCCTACCAACTAACAATCAGAAACAATTCAGGCACTGCCCTGGAACAGATCCAACAGTTCAAATATCTCAAGGTGACCTTAGATAACACTCTGTCCTGTACCCATCACATAGATAATGTCACTAAGGCTGTCAATGCTCATATCTGCTATACAGACACAAGCATAGTCTGACTACTGAAGCTCTCAACCTTGCCATCCAAAGCTCTATTGTCTCAGTCATCGACTACAGACTTGTGATCTGTGGGTCTGTCACTGACACGGCTCTGTGTTGTATCTCTATAGCACTAAAAAAGGCCTTCCAGCTCCTCACTGGAGCACTGCGTCTCTCACATGCCTGTGGCGTCTATGCTCAGACAAACTGGCTCCAGTTAAAAAGTAGAGTCACCTATCAAACCTGTCTGTTTGCAAAGAAAATCTCTGTTGATCTTGTGCTCCCAGGGGTTCAGAGGATCCTCAGTCCATACTTCAACCCTTGATGAACAAGAAGCTTGGACAACCTGACCTTTCAGGTTCTCCACTGTTGCTCTTCCCTAGGGCAGCATTCGTTTGCTGTTAGAGCCTCCACATTGTTCAACTCCCTTCACTGTGATGTCTCTTCAGATGATATGCTGGGTTCCTTAAAATGTAAGCTTCAGAAACACCTTATAGCAAATGCCATGTGACTGTTCAATTAAAGTTGTTCTCTACTCCCTTCAGCCACCAATCTTAGCACTTTATAACCTCCTCATACCCTCCCCACTTCTCTCTTGTTCCCATCCCCTTGACGTCTGTTACTCTGTGCCTATAGATTCTTCCTCTCTCCAAATCTTCTCCCCTTTATCTCCCCCTCCAACCCCCACTTGCCTCTTTACTCAAACTCCTACACCTTTTTCCTCTCCACCAATTTTCCTAACCTCCTCCCTCTGATCGCTGCACCTGTGCTAAATAACGCCCACACTCACATACTTCTTGCTACCCTTTAATCTCCATCTTTCTAGGACAAGGCCCACCAGGCTGCTCTACTATGATTGTATGGTATCTAGTTTTGTTCTGATTAGCTTAAAGTCCAGGCATGTATTGTACAATGGCTGATCAATCTCCTGTTCATGTAATCTTATCTTTACTGCCATTTGAACCAATGTTGTATGTGTCTTCTATCTGTTCTATAGTTTTGTACTCTGTTTATGTTGACTGACGTGGAACCTATGTAAAAGAGTGCCTTGCTCAAAGGTGTTAATCCAAGATTTAAATAAATAAATAAATTAAAAAAAAGCTGAATGCTTGGTGTGGGGATTTCTAACACAATATAAGGAAACACTTTTTCTCAGAGGAAGTGAAAATACCATGGAATGGTTTGCCCTCAAAATGGTCACTTCATTCAAACTAGGATGGGACAGGACTTACATACAACATTTTTTTACCTAGATTTTAGTAAGTGTTCAACACTGTTCACCATAGAAGACTAGTAAGCACGCTGGGTAGCTTAGGAGTGGATCCAGAGGTGGTAAACTGGATAAGAAATTGGTTCAGGGATAGGTGAGAGAGGGTGGTGGTAAATGGAGTTCATGCCAAGGAAAGGAGGGTGACCAGCGGGGTGCTTCAGAGATCAGTACTGGGATCAGTCCTAGTTAATGTCTTCATAAGTGACATTGCAAAGGAGCTGGACAGGGAGGTCTGGCTTTTTGTGGATGACACCAAAATCTGCAATATGATGGACACTCTGAGGGGCTGGAAAAGATAAGCAGATACCTGAGAAAGCTAGAGGAGTGGTTAGGGGTATGGCTGCTGGGTTTCAGTGAAAAATTGCAAAATAATGCACATAGGGCACAGAAACTCAGGCGTGGAGTACAAAATTGGCAGAGTGGTATAGGCAACCACTACCATGAAGATCATCCAGTGTATGTGGCCGTCCTACCGTAGTTTGGACCAGGGCCCAACTTGCTTCCTTGTGGGATATGTTGAGGTTATGAGTCCAGTCCTGGCTGAGATAGTCTGGTGCTCATTAGAGACAGGTGTGTTTCCTGACACCCTGAAGGAGGTGGTGGTGACACCTGTCCATAAGAAGTCTTCTCTCGACCCTGATTGTCTTGCAAACTACAGACCTGTCTCTAACCTTTGCTTTGTGGGTAATGTTATTGAGAAGGTGGTCATGCTACAACTGGAGGATCACCTTTGTGCCTGAACAAGGTGGAGCTGTCATGACTTTTAACAACTGCCTTGCTGAGATCTAAGACTGGATGTGTGCCAACTGGTTGAGGTTGAACCCTGACAAAACTGAGGTATTGGTTGTGGACCCTGGTCATAAGGTAGAGGGGCCATCTTCCGGGCAGCCTTTCAGGCTTTGGCTTGAAGACAACCAGCTGGTGACCTCTGACCAGGTGCAAAATCTGGACGTTATGCTTGATGAGGGGCTGACACTTAAATCTCAGGTGTTGTCCATCATCAAGACCTCATTCTATCATCTGAAGAATATCACCAAGATGAAACACCCTGTCCCGCCTGATGACCTTCCAACCTTGGTCCATGTCTGTGTGACCTCCTGCCATGACTACTGTAATACCCTGTATCTAGGCTTATCGGGGATTGATAGCTGCCACTTGCAGCTGGTGCAGAATGTGACTGAAAGGCTGTTGACTGGTTTATCTAGATCATGCCATGTCATGCCTGTGCTCCGCAGCCTGCACTGGCTGCTTATTCAGTGGTGGATCACCTTCAGGGTTGGTTAACTGACCTATAAGACCCCACATGGACTGGGACCATGTTATCTGCAAGATCGTCTTCACCCCTACTGCCCCCTCTGCTCTACCAACACGGGATTTCCAGAGATTCCTAGGGGTTTATATAACGACCTCGGGAGCCCGTGCATTTGCATTCGTGGCCCCTACCCTTTGGAACTCTCTACCTCCTCAGATAAGAGAGTGCCCGACCACAGAGTTTTAAATCTGCACTAAAGACCCACTTATTTAAGCCTGCCATCCCTAAGTCTTGATTAGTTTTAGTTTACGCTGATATGTATTTCAATATTTATTAGATATTTTAAGCTCAAGTTTTTTTATTGTTTAAGCACAAGTTCTTTGATCATGTGCGAACTGCACTTCCTACAAATAAAACATTGATTGACAGATTGATTGATTGAAGCAGGAAAGAGACCTCGGCGGGGTGGTGATCATAGCAGATGACCTTACACCAGGCACTTGGGTTAACCCCAGTTCTGGCACTGTGGTGCAGCATGGTGGGGGTTGCTGCACTCCTGAGGTGCCGTCTTTCAGATGAGGCATTAAACCAAGGTCCCATCTCCCTGTTCTGGTGGTAGTTCAGTTGGATGTTAAAGATCCAATTGCACTTCTCAAAAAGAGCAGGGGAATTTTATTAAACAAATAACTTCAAAACATATAGTATGAAAACAGTGTTACATCACACTTAATAAAGGAGAAGAGAAAAAAATCCCTCATTACATGATATATATATATCTAAATTTTTACCTCAAACCAATAGTTCCCTTTACTATCACTCCCCTCTGTCTAAACCAATAATTCATTATGTAATACTTCAAAGGGAGTAAAGAAAAAAGAAAATAACAGTGTTACTTCACACATTAATCATAATTAACATAAAGCAAAGAAATAGCTTCCTGGTTTTCTGAAAAATAACACAGTAACCATGTTACTAAGACAATTCTATTCCAAATTCCATAAAAGAAAAGAAAATTGTCAGCTACATCTGGACAATTCATTTGAAATCATTCTATTTTTGTACCAAACTTCTATTCTACCCTTCCCTTTATCCCCTTCCGAAAGAAACAGAGAGAAAAAGTAATACCAAATATGACCCCTCAAAAATTACCCTATTATTATTCCCTTATTACATACCTAAAAAAATATTATTAGTTCACCTCCTATGTTCTCCAGTTTCTTCAAATAGCTTGTCATTGTTTTGTGTTTAACCATATTTCTGAAAACATGGAAAAACCTCTCCAGCATGCTTGTACTTTCAATCTAAGGTGTAAGCAAATGTCTGTTTCACACACTTCTTTCAAGGCTGTTTCACACAATCTTCTAAATGTTAAATAAGGCATTCTTTTTTATTGAAAGATTAATTGGCTTTTAGCTTGCCACAGGTAAAAGTTTAGAATTGAAAAACAACATTTAATGTTGAATCCACCCCACTTGACAAAAGACTAGAATAATTCCCAAGAGCTATATGATCATACATAATTTTTCTTAACCATGACAATTTCTATTTTCTCGCTAAATATTGCCATAATCCACATGCAAATGAACAATGCAATAAAAAATGTTCCATAGTTTCTGTTTGTTGGAGACATTCTGGATATGGACAGTTCCTTTCCTCCAAACTTTTGTGTTTGAGGTTCCCTTTAACCCTCAATCTCCCATGTGAGACTAGCCACATTATATTCCACATTATAGTAGGGATCCTTTTGTTCATTAATAAATTTATTACAAATCCTGTTTTATTTGAGTGCATCCTTTAAAAACAGTCTTAGCTTGACCAGTGTAAAGGAAGTGCAAAAGAAGAAGGAAACCACTTCGGTTCTCTAAAACAGTAGCAGAAAAGGTCAGAGCCAAAAGGCTGGCCTTCAGGAAATATAAGGGAACACAGCAGGATGAAGATAAGGAGGCATACCAAACTTTCCTAAGGGAAGCAGGGAAGGAAGTAAGGCAGGCAAAGGCCCAAACCGAGGAAACACTAGCACAAATAGTAAAAGAAGGTGACAAGACTTTCTATAGATATATTAGTGAAAGGAGAAAGTCCAGAGGGGGTATTGCTAAGATCAAAGGGGATAAGGAGGCATGTGAGGAGGAGGACCATGTAAAAGTATCTATCCTATATAGATACTTCTGCTCAGTATTTACTGAAGAGAAGGTAGGGCAGGGCCCACAGCTCAACACCATGGACACAGGAGGGAGGGAGGGAGGTGTGCACTAGCCCATTCACAAAAGAAAGTGTCCTACAAGAGCTCAATAAGCTCATGGTGGACTAGGCAACGGGACCTGATGGCATACATCCCTGGGTACTAAGGGAGCTAAGGGTGGAAGTAGCAGAGCCATTAGCAGAACTGTTTAGTGAGTCTCTGAGCACAGGAGAGGTCCCAGAAGACTAGAGAAGTTCTCATGTGATCCTGCTCCACAAGAGTGGTAGCAGGGAGAAGGCTGGGAACTACAGACAACTCAGTCTTACCTCAGAAGTGGGCAAGATTATTGAGGCACTCCTTAAGGAAAGGATAGTGCAACACCTGGAATCCATAGGAGCATAGGATCCAAGACAGCATGGGTTTACAAAAGGAAGATCCTGTCAAACTAATCTCATAGATTTCATTGACTGGGTAACCAGAGTGGTGGACCAAGGGGGGGCTGTTGATGTCGCCTACCTTGAGTTCAATAAAGCTTTCGATACTGTTCCACATAGAAGATTGATTAACAAGCTGGGTAGGCTCGGGATGGGTCAGAAGTTGGTCAACTGGGCGGTAAACTGGTTGATGGGCAGAAAGCAGATTGTGATGGTAAACGGTATACAGTCAGAAGAGATGCAAGTCACAAGTGGGGTACCTCAGGGATCAGTCCTGGGGCTAGTCTTCTTCAATATCTTCATCAGTGACATTGCAGAAGGACTGGAGGGTAAGGTTTGTCTGTTTGCAGATGACACCACAATCTGCATCAGAGTATATGATTCAGATGGGGTGTGCAGAATGAGAAGAGATCTGGATAAACTAGCAAAATGGTTGGAAGAGTGGCAACTGGAGTTCATTGCAAAGAAGTGCAAGATCATGCACATAGGGAAAAGAAACCCTGAAGCCACCTATAGGCTGGGAGGGAATTGTTGGCAGTCACAAGGGAAGAAAGAGACTTGGGTGTCATCATCACCGATGACCTGAAATCATCCAAGCAGACCACTTAAACAGTAGATAAGGCTAGGGGGATGTTGGAGTGTATTAGTAGGGGTATCACAAGTAGGAAGAGGGAGTTAATAATCTCTCTTTACAAGACACTGGTTAAGTTTGCATCCATCCTACCTGTACCAGCTTGTTTGTATCTATGTCTTAATTTACTGTTATACTTATGTGTTGTACTGCTATACTGTGTATTTTGGTTTGTCTTACTGTGACAAGGTACCTTTGTAAATGAGCCTATGGCTCAAAGGTTTTCCAAACCGCTGTTTAAATAAAATAAAAATAAAATAAAAAGTGCCATCTGGAGTACTGCGCGCAGTACTGGAGGCCACACCTTCACAAGGACATTAACCAAATTGAAGCAGTCCAGAGAAGGGCAACCAAAATGGTGCAGGGACTGCATTAGAAAACATATGAGGACAGATTAATGGAGCTCAATATGTATACCCTCTAGAGCAAAGGAGGGAGAGAAGTAATATGGTTGAAACATTCAAACACCTTAAGGGCATTAACAAAGTAAAAGAGTCTAACATGTTTCAGTATGAGAAAAATAGCAGGACAAGAGGACACAGCATGATATTAGAGGGAGGCCAATTAAGGGGTAATGTGAGGAAGTTATTTTTCATAGAAAGGGTGATAGATGCATGGAACAGCCTACCTCAGGATGTGGTGGATATGAATACAGGTGCAGGGTTTCAAACAGGCATGGGATAGGCACATTGGAGGTCACACCTTTATACAAGCTGTGTCCTCTCCCCCCAAAATACCTCTAAAATTTAATTTGAAATACTAATTTCACCAAGGATTGTAATTCTGATTCTATTCAATAAACAAGTAAACAATAAACAAATAAGGGAACAATACAGATGAGTATAAATAGATAGGCCATTGAGAAGGAAAGGCCGATGGCACATTCATAAGGCAGAAAAAGAAATGAGCAGACTGGATGGCCCTTGTGGTCCTTATCTGCCATCAACTTCTATGTTTCTGTGTATTCTATTGCTTGATTATATAAGACTTTCATTGGTGTTTCTCTTAAATGGGACCTACATACCCTCCATTTAAAAAAACTTTTGTAAAGTAGATCTAAAACATGCCACAATACTCCATCTATAATTGAATGGTTCTTCAATCCAAATGTCAGGAACTGGGCTCAGATTGTTAGACAGCCATGTTTTAATCAGTGAGTCAGTATCTCTTACCGCAACCTGGAGTGACCCTGACCAGAACATTGTGTGAAAGAAAATAACTGTGTTTAACATATTTAAACCACCTCAGTTTTTAGGTAAGTATGTGATTTCTCGTTTCACAGAGTTTAACCGTGATCCTCAAAAGATCTGAAAAAATATTTTCTAAAGTCTAGTTTCTAGTTTGACAGGTAACAGAAACACTAAACGTACATATACTAAACATGGCACCAAGAACAATTTTATAATAAATACCCTTTTTTCTTTTGAAAATTTCTAGTGTTTCCATCTGGTTACCTTATTTTCACAAATCTGGAGACTGCGTTCCCAATTTATACAAGCTGTGTCCTCTCCCCCCAAAAATACCCCTAAAATTTCATTTGAAGTACTAATTTCACCAGTATTCTTGGGTCTGTCTTCTATTAACCCAACCCTTAAGCCCCTAAATTTCAGTAAGTTTAAAGTTACGCCTGATTGTTTGCTATAGACATTCACTTCTAATAGCATTTCCATAATACTCTCCTAATGTTTAAGAAAGAAGCATAAATCATCAGCATATGCTACCAGTTTTATCTCCTGAGGCATATGAGTCCCCAAAATCCCTTGTTTTCCCGTGTTTCCCAAAATATATCTAACGGATTATGAATAAAAGTATATAATAATGGGCGTAGGGGGCACCCTTGTCTCACCCCCAGTTTTACTTGAATCCAGGATCCCTCCTGTCCTGCTATTAAAGGCGTAACTTCAGCATGTTTATATAAGAGTTCCAACCATGCTATAAACATTCTTGGAATCCCATAATATTTCAAAACTGAATCCAAAATGATTCACCCTTTATGTTGATCTAATGATATTATGTATCCAGGTTGCTTCCTTCTGTGACTGAAATCAACCAACTCCCTAATGATTGTTACATTTTCTTTAATATTCCTCTCAGGGATAGCACATGTTTGTACAGGGTGTATCAAAGTTTAAGATATTCTCCTAAGACACTTCTGTAAAGTGTTTGAAAAAGTCTTAAAATCAGTATCAAGGAGATAAATCGGTCTCCAGTTATCCAACTCTCTTTCATCCCTTCTTTTGTATAGAAAAATTACTAATCCCTTTGCAAATTCTGGATGCATAGTGTTTTGTGTTAACCAATGTTGAAAAACATTAATCAAACATGGTGCTATAATATCCTTATATACTTTATAAAAGGAGTTTGGAATTCCATCCCTCCAGAGGGAAGTACCCTCTTCCAGAGTGCTTATCATCTCCATAAGTTCCTGTGAGGTTATGTCACCTACTTGGAGTTCTTGTTCATTCGGCCCCAAAGATGGGACCATAGTCCCTGCCAAGTAATGCTCGACTAACTCCTGATCCGAGTCCCAAGAACTGTACAGGGTAGTTAAATACTGTTCAACCTCTAATTTTAAATACCCTGTGGAAGAAATAATTTTCCCTTGTGATGTCTTTAGTTCTGATATGTAAGAGTTCACTCTTCTCTCTTGCAAGCCTCGCATGGATCGCTATAAGGTTTTTTTGTGTCCCATATGCTAGCTCTGCATATTGGGATTTTGCCCTGTCATACTGTATCCATTCCATTTGCTGTTTTATTTCTGAAATCTGCTCAGAGTAATCCTGTCTCGTAGTGCATGTGAGTGACAATAATTGTAATAACTGTGTTCATAAAGTAATGTATTTATAACATCTCTCCCGTGAACTTTGTTTACCAAAATTCTGAAACCATGTTGTTAAATCCTGCTTTGTCTCTAGCCACCAAACCCCTAAATCCTCATAAAGTCCCATTACTGATATTCTTGCCAATAGAATGGAAATGACATTTAATGTATCTGTTCCTCCAGAAGAGAGGTATTCAGATGCCACCTGGTAGTGATAGGTGTCAACTTCCCATTTTCTCTCAATACAGTTTTTATCGTAAGGTGATCAGATAATTCTGTTGGTAACACTACCATGGTCCTGTGCAGCCATTGTTTAGATATTAAAATGTAATCAATTTTCATTGATAACATATTTTTGATGAAAGTGTGAGTTATCAAGAGAACAGCATTTCTGGAACAATCACTTAAATCAGTTGTTTTACCCAGATTTTGAAAAAGAAGTGAATCACAATAGACTTTTTTCTGTTTCTGTGTCCTGGCAGAGGTGTCTAATGTACTGCACAATTGAAATCTCCCCCTATAACCACTGCTTTTGCTGTTAGCAGGTATGGTTGCAAAAGATGAAATAGTGCTGCCATTTCTGCTTTTGTCTGCGGTTCATATACTGAAATAAACCTACATGACCTGGTCATCCAAATCCCATCTACCTATAAAGCCCTCCCTGGGGAAATATCAACCAATTTTTGTAATTTGAACTTATACCCAGAAAACAAAATTCCCACACCGTCAGCCTGATCTTCTCTGAAGGACCAGTATGACGGGCCCCATACCCAATTATTCCTGGCCCCTAGCATTTCATTATATGAATTCATCCAAGTTTATTGTAGCAAAATGACATTGAACCTAAACTCATTTAAAAGGGGAAAAAACCTTTTTGCTTCCTATTGTTCTGTATGCTATGTACGTTGCACATGACAGCAGTAAATGAAGACATAGATTAAAAACTGTCAACACAAACTTTCCCTTCCCTCATCAATCATTTTTCTTTCTTGTTTTTTCTTTTTCTTTTTGTCATTGTCTGGTTTATGAGTTCCAGCCAGCATTTCTTGTGACGCAGATATTGATGATCCACCTGATACTTCCTCCTCTTGGTCTGAGTCCCCCAAGGTTTTGGGTGCCAACACCAAAAAGGCATTCTCTCTTTCACTAGTTCTTCTCCTATTGTTCCAGTTTTTGCAAGGCTCATGCTTCTTCTCCTTGTCTCAGGCACATATACTATTTCCTGTGTGGGGGGGGCATCTTGCATGTTTCTAGGTCATCTTGTGATCTAGAGTTTGTCAGTGTCCTGTCTTCCTGTGGAATGGGAAGTTCCTCAATAGACATTTCTTATGGGTCTTGGACAGTGGTGGGGAGGATACACCTTTCTCATTTCTCCCTTCTTTGCCTTGCAAGTCCACATTAGAACTTGGGGCAGGGCATCCTTGTTCCTCATATGGCTGGGGTGCTAGGCCAGGCACCTTGGTTTCTAGTACAGGTGAATCTTTTGAGGTTTTTTGGATTAATTCATCTGGATCCACCGTTGTCATTTTATTCAGTGCTGCCCTGGGATATTCTTGAGAAATATGACCAGTTTCTTTGAACAGATTGCATTTGGAATGATTACTGCATTGGGAGCTGGTGTGATTAAACTTCCAGCAGATCCCATGTCTCAGCTTATCACACACATTGGAGAGGTGTGTTCTGGCTCCGCACTTGTAACAAGCTTTGGGCTGGCCAGAATAAAAACACACCCCTCAGTCTTTGCCCAGAAAAAAAAACTATTTGGCATGTGTGAAATCCCTTCAGTTGTTTGCTGTAGTTTGATTTTAAAATGCCACCCTCCCATCCAGAAAGCTTCTGAGTCTAAACTAGCTTCAGGGACACTTAGCACTTCACACTTCTGCTGAAACCAATGGTGACTATCACATTTATGAACACTCTCATTGCTAAACATCACTGTTAACATTTTAATCAGGAGTTTCATGAGAGGTATAGCATAAAAGAGTGTCCATAAAGGGGCAAACCTACACTGGTTATATATTTGCCAGAACCTTTCCAAGCCCACGGGGTCCGAAAGGTAATATCAAACTTGTCCTCGCCAGACACGTGTATTAATGCATCTACATCATGTTCAGTAAATCTCATAGCATTTTTTAATAAGATTTATCCCACATAGTGTTGATCAGGATGCATTTCTGACCCCCATTTGCAATGCAGCCAAACTGTTTCTTCTAGGTGTAGGGTCTGATCAAGAAAATAACTCTGAAAACTTTTGTCTTGGGGGAGGGGGTTTAGGGGGCTCTTATTCTGCATTGTACCTGTCTTTCTGAGGGGTAGACTCCTCATTTGGAATTTCATGTCCAGCAGCCCCTGCCAGATTTACATTTATTTGTGGACCAGGAGTATGCAAACTGTTTTTCCCCCAGCGAGTGTCTCTCCCACTGGAATACCCTCCTTGTGCAATCCCCTGCTGACTGTGCCTCTCTTGGACTTATTGCAATGTGCACTGACCTGTTCCTGTTGTCCAGGAGCTCCGTTTTGAGCTTTAGCTTCTTCCTTCACCCTGCTCTTGCGTTCATGCAGTTGAGGCAAAATTCCCGTTACTGTATTCAGATTCCGGGCCTCCTGATGGTGTTCTTCACTTATCAGGTCCCCGATGCTTTCAGAATCTGATTTCTCCATTTCAGGCCTGGTTTTGACCTTGGAACCCTACAATGCAACATCTTCTGACAGCTCTCTCAAAACCTTTGTCTGTCCTGGTGATTCATGTTCCAAATGTATCTGTCCTGTATCTGGATCAGATAATACCCCATCCACATCATCCGTCTCCCATTTTTGTATACTGTGTACCCGATCCCCTTCTTGATGTAGCCTTTGTTTATTTAACCTCACTATCTTAGCTTCTCGGTCTATTCCAATTAGTTCTGCTACAACTTGAGAGTTTTTGTCATATGGGTCAAGGACCCAAGACCCATTTCCCATCTGTGTCCAACCTGCATCTTCCAGTGCACCCTCAGGAGACCAGGCAGCAGTTGGGGCAAGTGTCTCTGGTAAACCAAAGTGTTCTGCAATTAATTTCCCAGTGGTTTTAACAGTAGTTATTTTATCAGAAATCCCAGGAATATTTTCAGTTGCAGAGTCTGGCCTGGGACATTGTGTGGACAGTTCCAAACATGTAATTTCTCTCATTCTATGTCTTAAAAATATGTTTCCTACCTTTCTTCATCCTTAGCTAGCATTGTCAGCAGTACTTTTCATCTCTCGTCAATGTCCTTCTCCAGTTGTGCAGCAGCAGCTGCAATATCAGTTTTCCTGAGATGTTATCTGTTTCTTCCAAAAGTAATAGTGTAGCAGATTTTGACTCATCCTCATCTTCCATCGAGGTATCAGAGTCTTCTCCTTCTAGAAACCACTCCCGGTTTTCGAGAGGGCAAGGTAATCCACCAGCCTCCATTCTCACTGCCTCCTCCTCTCCTTCCTCCAGGTCCATCATCTTGGAAGTGAAAGCCAACACAACCCCCTTCCAAGAGCAGGGGAATTTCCGCAGTGTCCTGGCTAAATTTCCCCCATTCATTAAAATACCACCAACAGCTCAATCTGATTCAATGTCAATTGGCATCCATCTGTATCCTCCCTCCCCTGGATGAGGCTTAAAATAGGCAGAATTCTCTAGTCCTCCTTTTCCAGTCAACAAAAACTAAATAAATAAATAAAGGTGGCCAGGCAGTGTGACAAGACAGTAGGAAGGGCAAGTGGGATACTGGGGTGCATAGATAGGGTTATCACCAACAGAAAGATGGAGGGGAGTTGCCTCTGTATAGATCTCTAGTAAAACACCATGAAGACTATTGTGTCCAGTTTTGGAGACCACATCTCTGGAAGGACAAAGACAGATTGACAGAGTGGAGGCAGTCCAGATGAAGGCAACTAAAATGGTTCAGAATCTGCATCAAAAGGCCTATGAGGAGACACTAAAGGACCTCAATATGTACACCCTCAAAGAGAGGAGGGAGAGGGGAGATATGATAGAGACCTTTAAATACCTCCCTGGGTTAAATAATGTGCAGGGGTAAAGTATTTTTCAGGAAGAAAAGGTGCTCAAGAAGAAGTGGACATGCTGTGAAACTGGAGGGGAGTAGATTCAGGAGACATTTGAGGAAGTACTTCACAGAAAGAGTGGTGGATCCCTGGCACAACCTTCCAGTGGAGATGGTGGGGGTGAAAACAGTGGTGTGGTTCAAGAATGTGTGGGATAAGCACAAGGGAATCATAGTGGAAAGAAAGGTGATGAGGGAAAAAGAGCTGTAGAATGAGCACAGTCTGCGGTAATAGGGTAGGTACGTAGGAATAAATGGGAAGACTTGATTGGCCAAGCAGCCCTTAGCTGCCATCAAATTCTTTGTTTCTATGTAATAAAATAAAATACAGCTATTTAGATCATCTGCAAACTACGAACTACAGAGTTCACAGATGGCCACCCATCATGGTGGCCATCTTGCCAGGCCTCATTGAAGTCCAGATAGGCCACATTCACTTCCTTCCCCAATCCACCTCTGTAGTCACCAAGTCAAAGAAATCCATGAGATTTATCTGATGCTGTCAGTGGTCCTGCAGCCCATTTGCCTACAGGTACTCCATCAGTCTCTCTTTCAGCAGAGTTTCTATTAATTTCCTCACCACTGATGTGAGACTGACTGTCCAGTAATAACTAGCCTCTACCTTGCTGCCACTCTTGTGCAGAGAGACCACAAAGGCCCTCCTCCAGTCCTCTGTAAGTACCTCTGTCTCCAATGATGTACTGACTAGTGTTGTCAGAAGGGTGACTAGCACTATGCTAGTTCATTTAGTATGCATAGGTGGAATCTGTCTGGCCCCATTGACTTGTTTTCTTTTAGGGCTTTCAATCCCCTTCAAACTATCTCTTCCAAAAATGGACTCATGTCCACTCCCCCCTCCACTCTCTCACTTCCTGCTGATACCTGTTGGTCCATCTCATCCCCCCCCCACACTGTGAATACTGAGCAGAAGTACTCATTTAATATGTTAGCTTTTTTTTTTTTTGGTCTTACTCTGCACAGCCCCACCCCCTCCTGATCTTCAGTATCCCACCTCTTGCTTTCCTCTTTTCATACACGTACCTGAAGAAAGTCTTTTTCTCTTTTTTGATCTCTTTGGCTAGCCTCTCCTTGTCTGCACCTTAGCTGCCTCACCCTTCTTCCTGCCTTACTTAGTTTATCTAGATTTACTGCCCTATCACTCACTGTCCATATCTTGAACTTCCTAAAACCTGTGTTTTCTCTCTTACTGCCTTAGCCACCGCCTTTGACAACCGCAGTGGGCTCTTCCCCCTTCCTACCATTGCTTATTCTCTCAAACAGCTTGCCATTGCCTTAATTATTTATTCCTTTCTCCTTTTCCATTTTGCCCCTACTCCTCCCAGCCATTCCCACCTTCAAGGTAGTAAGTAAAGCAGTCTCCCATTTTTTAAATCTGCCCTCCTAAAATCCAAGATGTTTGCCGTAGTGTGGTTTTTCACATGTTCAATCTATATACCAAACCGTAGTTCTATCAGTGATATTCGGCTCACATCCACACCTAAGCAGTCTCTCTCTGTAGACAGCTGAGTCATTGGCATATCTACACTCTTAGCTCCTCCCACCACTTATCTAGTATATACTTTGACCCCACCCTGTGACATCAGATTGTTGCATGCTGGAAGCAGGGATCTGGGTGGTGCTTGGCAGGGGAGGTCAGGTGGATGGTGTGGATGTAAGCTGAATACCACTAATAGAACTATGGTTACAGGAAAGTACCATACATTTCTATTTGTGCAGATGCAGTTCATTGTCCTCACATGGACAGACTCCTAGCAGTTCTCTGGGAGGAGGGTGCAAGTCTCACTCTGCTAACGGGTGACAAGAGATTGGAGGACTGAGGCCATAAAATCAATTACTCATTACATTGATGCTGTAATGGGACAAGAAGGTGTGCTCTTTTGCGCAGGTTGCAGCTCTGCATATCTCTACAATGGGGATATTCCTGGAAGCAGCCACTGATGCAGTGGTTTGCCTGGTGGAATTAGCCTTAAACCCCTTGAGTGACTTCCTACCAGCCAACCTGTAGCAGAGATCAATACAGGATGTAATCCACCATTCAGCATAGATGACAAACAGCTGGCAAGCCTCTCAATGAACTTTCATTATGCACTACTTACAATAAGAGAAAACCCTCCACAGGTCCAATGAATAAAGCCTGCAACTGGCATCTGAGATCAGATTTGAGAAATATACCAGAATGTTAATCATCTGATTCAGGTGAAGCTCCAACACGAACTTCAAAAGGAATTTCACATTTGGGTGAATGAACATCTTGTCCTTATGGAAGGCCACACAGAGAGGCTCCACTGAGAGCACCTGGGCTCACTGATCCTTATGGTTGATGTAATGGCCACCAAGAACACTGTCTTCCATGACAGATGTAATGTGTCACACTTGTGAATCAGCTCAAATGGCTTAAACATGAGTATAGACAGTACTAGCAGTAGGTTCCACATAGGCAGTGGTTAATGCACTGGTGGGAACAGGTGATCTAAGTCTTTGAAAAAGCACCCAACCACTTTCTCCTGTGCCACCTTTGGCATTCCAGCTTGCACCTGGTGTGCAGGGATTGCTGCCAGGTGCACCTACAGGGTCATGGCTTGAAGTCTTATTTGAGAGAGGGACCAGAGGCAGTCGAGAATACTTACGACTGAGCAGGCAAGGGGATCAAGCTCCTCCCCCTGGTACTAGGTTGAGTACCTCTTCCACTTAAACACATAGCATTTGTGAGTTGATTCCTTTTGGTATGCCTCTACTACATGAAGGATGTCTTCCCAGTGGTCCAAAGCCTGGAACTCTAGATGCTCAGGAACCAGGCTGAGAGATGCAGGGACTGAAGATTTAAGTGCAGGACCATACCTTTTAGCTGATCAGTAGGTCAGGGTGGAGAGGCTGAGGAGATCTGGGTGACAGAACTGGGTGTGCCAGTCTAGAGCTATCAGGATCATCTGTACCTTGTCCTTCTGGGCCTTGATCACTACTGTGTGAACCAAGGGGAAGGGAGGAAGGACATATAGAATGGTCAGTGTCCAGGGTCTTGGCAAGGCATCCCCTGAAGCATCTCAGACTGAGTTGTGTGAGCACAGAAGAGCCTCAGTTTTATGTTTTCCCACAAGGCAAACAGATCCACCAGAGGGGTGCCCCATTTATAGAACCATTGCTCTACCATCTCCTGATTCATTGACCACTCTTGCAACATCTTTCCAACACAGCTGAAAGTGTCTGCTAGCTGGTTGTTTTCTATGATCACCAAGAGACTGGCCTGAAGGCTGTGCATGAAGGTCTTGATGTGAAAAGCCTCTTGACATGAAAAACAGGATTATGCCTTGCATAGCCTGTTCAGGTAGAGTATAGTGGTTGTATTCTGTCTGAACCTGAATAACCTGACCCTGAATCAAAGGAGTAAATTCTATCAGATCCAGGTGCACTGCAGGGAGTTCCAGCAGGTTGATGTGGTATCTGGACTCCAGGGGTGACAAGAACCCATGGGCACTGTGGTCTCCTAGGTGATCTTCCCATCCCACCAGAGATGCCTCTACTGTGAACATGAAGGATGGTTCTGGCAGACAAATAGGATTCCATCCTCTGGATTCTATTGTCACAACCAGTACTGGATGGCATCCCACATTGGCTGGGTTACCAAGACTGGTTGATCCTGGAAAGCTAGCTGTTGTGACCCCTGTTGACCCAACTCCCACTGCATGGGCATAGTTCATCAGCAGACCCACTGGACCACTCTGGCAGAAGCTGCCATAAGCCCCAGGATCCAAAGGAAATCCAGGGACTGAGCAGCCAACATGAAATGATTGGGAAAAGGAGGTAAAGATCTGATGCCCAGTCTACAGGGAGGTGGATCTTGGCCTGCAGGGAGTTGTGTTCTGCCCTGATGAACTTGATCACCCTTGAGGGGCTTAGTTCTGACTTGGCTGACCAGAATGCCCAAATCCCAACAGATCTGGAGTGCTAGATGCTTGGACTAATCCACAGTCACCTAGGATGTACCAGCAAGCAACCAGTTGCACAGGTAGGGATATGTTTATCACTCTTACCTTCCAAAGTTTAACCAGCACATGAAAACTCATGAAGGAAGGTTATCAGTTTGTTGAATTTTTACTTGCTTAGCATTAGAGTCAGTAGCATGCTGAAAGCAATATTGTGACTTACATTGATACTGAATTTCAGCAGCTGAACTGTGACAGGTAACAAACACTGTTTTCAGTAAACTTGCCATGATGGCTTCACATTTTAACTTACAAGTGCACAACTTTTTAACTGCGGTAGAATCAGTATAACCAATGTAAAACTACCAGCTTCAGCAGTTTAGAAACAGACAAAAGTACAGATCGAGGCGATGGTGCACATAGGAAGACACAGTGTTTCGATCCCAAATGGAGCTTCTGAGTGACTGATTCAGTGGGTTTTGAGTAATGTTTAAAAGTGATCACCAACTAATTTAAGTGATCACCTGAATCCTATTGCTGGAGTATCTGCCCACTGACTGCACATTTGGAGACTGAATTTCATAAGAGTTGAATCCTTTTGGAGGATTTTGGCTGATCCGTATTTTAGCAGGATTTCAAAAGTGGAATGAACACAGAATATCGGGTTGGTTTCCCCCATAGAATGTGCAATAAGTGGACATTTACCCAGTGAATATTTTCATTTTGGGTCTTCAGATAAAGTGTTCCAAGTTATGCAAGTTATTTTAACTATGTTATAAGAAAAACAATTATATTCTGTGACAAAAATGATCTGTTGTGAATTTTTAATATGGGTTTTTCTTATCAGTTGCCAGCACTTGTACAAAACAGTCTTTTAAATCTTGTAAATTATAGCCCCTTTGTTGGAACCGAACAACAAGATCCATTGCTTCTTTTCTACATGATACAGGTAGGGATATACCCTGATGCACGTATTGCTCAGGAAGACCGCCACCACTGCCATGCAATTGGTGATGACCTTTGGCATGAATGAGAGGGCAAAAGCCATTACCTGGTTCTGATAGAACACCCCTTCTGTGCCAGACTAAGATGTGGAAGAATGCATCCTGCAGGTCCAGGGAGCAAAACAACATCTCCCTTCCAAGGATGGTATGATCTGATTCAGTGTGACCATACAGAAATTGTACTTCTACATAAACCTGTCAGATTTGGAACTCCAGTATGGGGTGCCAGCAACTGTCTGTTTCAAAACCAGGAAGCATCTGGACACATATCCCTGATGGCCATGGCACCTGGGACATGAGCTTTTGCCCCACACTCAATGAACTGATCTGTGTCAGCCCTTAACTTAGACAATGTGTCATCCAGCACCCTAGAATCCTGATGAGCTTGATGTGGATTAGGCAGGAGAGCCTCAAAATCCAAAGGCAACCTTTTGCCCGCCACTTCTAGGACCCACTTGTCCAAGGCAATAGTGAATCATTATGAAAATAAGTGGTACATCCAAACCCTGACTGGGTTCTGGGGCAGGGACTGGATGGGAGGGGGAATGACACCCCCATAGTCTATCACTTAGCAGACTTGGAGGGGGCCTTGGTAGATGGGGCCCAAGGGGCACTTCCTTCTTTACATCCCCCACTTTTTTGCACCTGCATGCTTAACATTGGCTGCAGATGTCAGTGCTGGTATTGCCTCAGCTGTGGCTGCTGCTGAGTCTACAATGGCAGGAAGGTCCAAAACTGAAAAGTCTTACTCGTGGGCTTGAAGAGTTTCAGGTCCTTCAGGGATAAACCCACAAAATATAAGATGGCATTGAACTTCTCAATGTGGGTGAGATGCCATTCCACCCCAGTGGCAAAATATTTGTGCCAGGAATGGGGGGCATCAGTCAGCTTGTTTTGTGTGGCTGCAGTGAAAGTGGGCAGCCTCAGTCAACCCCTACATTGTATACCGATGACACTGGCACAAGAGTCACACACATCCAAGATCATCTGTAGCTGGTGTTTAGCAGGCAATTGACTCTAATCTCCGTGAATCTGGGCTGCCTTCTGCACATCAGTGGAGAGGCAATGCAAGGCTAAAGCAAGGCAAATTTTATTTTTAGGGCACCCAATCCCTGAGGCTTTGGGTGCCTAACAAGCATAACCATAGAGTACAGATTCAAACACAATAAAGTTTCAAAACAATAAAATCAGAAGGACTGCTATCAAAACTAGTAACTTCTGACAAAAATGGTTTGTCTGGGAGATCACTCAATGAAAGCCAAGCTAAAGAAGTGGGCTTTCAGCCTCAGCTTGAAAGCACTAACCAAGAGACCTTCCCAGACTGCAGATGGAACTGAGTTCCACAGGGTTTGCCCAGAGACACTAAAAGCACAGTCACACGATGTCTAGAGCTGAACCCTGGGGATATTCAGGAATCCCTGTGAAGAGGAGAGGAGGGAGTGAGCAAAGGTTAGAGGTAGCAGGATCTCTGACAGGTAGCCAGGACCTAGTCCATATAAGGCCTTATAGGTGAGCAAGTCCACCTTGAAAATGATCTTCCACCTGACCAACAGCCAGTGCAAAGCATACAGGACTGGGATCACATGGCAGGACCTGGCTTGGTCAGTCAGCAACTGAGTGGCTGCATTCTGCACCAGCTGCAGCCTGCAGAGGGTTCCTTCTGTGACTGTGAAGTATAGAGAGTTACAGTAGTCGAGCCTAGAGGTCACAAAGGCATTTACCAGGGTTGGCAGATCCTCAGGTGGAATGAGGGGCTTAATCCTGGTGACGTTCCATAGGTGATAAAAAACAGTCTTCAATACAGATGATACCTGATCTTCAATGGTCAGCCTGCAGTTCAGGATCACACCAAGATTATACACCCTCGGGGACGTCACCAATGAAACAGACTCCAGGAAAAGTCCTGTGTTCACTCCAGATGACAACCTGTCAGACCCATGACCCAGCATGCTCACCAGCACCTCTGTCTTATCTAGGTTAAGTCTCAGCCAGCTGGAAGCCATCCAGTCATTTATTTTAGCCAGACAGCTGTTAAGCTCATTAATAGCATTGGATGTTCCAGATGCAAATGACAAGTACATCTGGGTGTCATCCACATTGCAGTGAAACTTTACACTGTATTGCCAAATGATTTCACTCAGGTTAAGCATGTACACTGCAAACAGCATCAGAAACAAGATTGAGCCCTGTGGTACTCCACATGACAGGGGCATTGGAGAGGAGGAGAAATTCCACATCACTACCTGCTGAACCCTATCAGAGAGATAGGACTCAAACCATCATGAGACAACACTGGTGAGTCCACAGAACTCACAGAGCCAGTCAAGAAGCATGACGTGGTTTACCATGTCAAATGCTGATGAGAAATCAAGGAGAGCAGGGGAAGTGAATGCCAATGATCCCAAAAAAGGAATGCCCCAAATTAGCCAGTATGACCAAGTTGCTGGCCTGCTAAAAACCCAAGAAGGTGGCTGTCTACACCTTTTTTGCAGCATAGTCAATCTTCATGGACTTCTCGTCAGGATATTTTTCCACACCTCCCCCTGGCATTTCTACTTACGGAAGGTCAAATCTGAAACCAGGCCATCAGCAGATGAGTGGTCACAAAGACCTGAGAGGGTGCCTGTGAGGATGGCATACTTGTGGACTATATGGCAGGATGATAGATACTGCCAGAGCTCCAGGGCTAGTCCCAAAATGACCTCACTCAAAGGGTAGGTGGTCCCCATAGACTATCCCTATCAAGAATATTGGTAAATGAGTGTTTAGGCTGTTTCTGCACTGGTCCAAGAGAACATTCATGGACTGCAACATAAGTTGGAGCACAGCTCCAAAAGACATTGGCTGTGATGTTGCAGATTGATCCTCCAAGGATTTCTGGTTGAAGTGATGAATCCTTGAAAAGACCATCGACTGAGCTTCTCAGTATAAAGATTCTTCAAAATCTGTCTTAAAAATATTTACACTGTGCTCCAACTGAAGACCATATTCCTGGGTGATCTTCACAGCCAGCCAGCCAGCCTGATAAGCTGGAAACAGAGCAAGAATCCTTGGCAGGAGCCCCAGACAGTGGCTGTGGTAGAAGGACCTCCACCTAAAGTGAAAGAGAAGTGGACACCGTGGTCTTCTGAGTCTAGTGAACTGGCCGGGGAGTGGCTAAGGGACCAATGGATCATGGGGGAGAAGCCTACTCCTCCCGGTAATGGTTGATTACTGCTAAATGAGTGCCTCCTACCATTAACGCAAACACCATTGATGCCTCTCCTCACTTGAAGATGAGGCGGTTAGGGAGTGAAGATGGCGATGCCTCCCAGTCAAGCAAGACTGAACAGATGTTCAGTGCCTCAACCTAGACCGTTGGCCTGAGGAACAACATAAACATATGTCCTCCAGAGGGTCCAAATATATAGTCTACTGGGGCAGCATAACCAAAATTTGTCTAGCACACGCAACTATGGGTGGAGGCAGCTTCTGAGGCAATGCAGCCAGGGGTACTGACTGGTAGTTTTCTCATCAACCTCCCCCAGCAGCTGGTCAACTGGCTTAAGAAAGCTCTCAACCACTCAATCAAACTTGAATATTCAGGTGGGTTTCCACAGGAATCTTGATCAGGTCCTTGAGCTGAGGTAGCTTGACCAAAATTGAGGAGTTCTGGAGTAAAAGGAGTGGAAAGAGCGGTATTATTCCCTATCCCATGACCAGCAGTAATGATGCTTCTTGTGCTTATTTCTGCATTGGGAAGGCTCTCCATAAATGCTTAAAGGGAGATACTCATCTTTTATAATACATCTGAGAACCATTGAATGCTAGCCCCAGCTGGGAACAGCAGCAAGACTTACGAGACCCCTACCAAAACCACCACCTCTTCTTTGAGGACCACTGACTGAGCAGCTGACCCTGCAGCTGCCATGGTTGACTTATGATCCTTTGACCTACCTATGGTCAGCCTGGCCTTCTATTCCTCAGTGGATGCTGGTAGCATGGCACTGCATTTGGTGCAGTTGTTGATGTTGTGCTGTTTGCCTAAGCAGCAGACAAAAAATGCGAATCAGTGGCTGCCACTTTTTTTTTTTTATTTAGTTGTTTAACCAGGTATAGCACACTAAGCTGAAAGCTTTTTTACAGGAGCGACCTGGGAGCACAAGGAGGTTATGTGACTTGCTCAGGGTCACACAGTATGCAAGTGGAAGCTGTGGGATTCAAACCGAGGTCTGGTCTGCTGGATGTCACCAGATTTGCAGCTCAGAGTGTTAGACCACTGCGCTATACTGCCATTTGATGCCTACAGTGAGTGTAGATATTAAAATTCAGTTTATGTCTTTCCATCGCAATCACTGGTCAATGGGGCAAAATCAGAAGTTACAGGAGCTACTATGAAATCAAAACCCAACTGAATCAAAGTTTGTCAAAGAAAAGCACTTGTAAATATGAAATCCTACTACTCATGCAAGGCAGCGAAGGAAGAGACCTCTCCATTCCAAAAGAAGAAGATCTGACTTCACAGGGCAGAAGAGGAATTTAGCTTGTAGACATTTCAGTGACCCAGCTGTCTCCAGGAATACTGCTTATGTGTGACTAGTGAACTGAATCCACGCCTCTAGAAATTCAGTGCTCCCAGATCTATGGGGATCTCCATATTTTGCAGGATTTATGGTTTGAAAACTGGATATGGGAAGAAAAACTGTATTTATTGATATTTACAGGGAAACGCTGCCCAAAGGTCATTAGATAAAATGTTTTCAGGCTTAGTGGTGTAGCTTTCTTCAGAAGGCATCAATTTCTTTTTGACAGCAAGGGCAGCGCCTACTTTCCAAACATAAAAGATAAGAGCCTGTAAGGTACCGGGGTCTCTTACAAGACACTTAGGAAAACTGTTATAAAATGCAATTGTTCATAGTTCAGGAAAAAAAAAGCAGCCTAATACTACTCCACTTAGCATACTTAGTTAAAACAAATTTATTACATTAGCTCTTTTTTAAGTGAGAGTTTTTTTGAAGATCTGTGACATAATTGGAATATGTTGGCAAACTTCTATTATGCTTTTTGAAATGTAAACTTGTGATTTATTAATCTAGTCGTGTGTGTGTGTGTGTGTGTGTGTGTGTGTGTGTGTGTGTGTGTGTATCTATATGTCTGTGAGTGTGTGTGTGTGTGTGTGTGTGTGAGTTGGGGCGGAGAAATAAACTCCTGGCAAGGGAGACCTCATTTAATGAATTAACTACTGACGAACCCGAACCATGAGATTGAGAAATTAATCTGAATAATTATCTGATTCCTTATGTTCCCATATGGAGTTATAAAAAAAAAGTCAAAACAACTGAGAAATACATTTTTATGGGAACAGCAGTTGAGTTTTTCTTTTGTTTTGGACCTCTAACTCTAGGCTGTGGAACATAAATCTATTGTTTGTGGTTGGGATGAGCAACTTAAACAGTAAGAAGGTATGAACAGCAATATTTTAATTTACTAGTAATGTAATCTTAATAGACTGCCCTCCCAGTCAAAGGAGCTGAACAGGTAACTAGACAAACAGATCAGGAAGACATGTGGAAAGAGGGGTGCAGTGTTTGTGGGGGATGTCATCCTGTCAGGTGTAGATTGGGGTACCCCAGCCAACAACAATAGGTGGGAGCAGATACTGGTGAATGCATTCCATGACCGCTTCCTGATACAAATGGTCAGTGAGTCAAATGGGGAAGGAGTACCCTTGATCTAGTACTGACTAACTCAGAATATGTGAGGGATCTGGGGATGGAAGAACCACTGATGGGAAATGACTGCCAGTCAGCATGGTTCACACTGGATATGGGTAAGGAGGGAGCAGTATCCAATATGAAGGTACTGGACTTCAGATGGGCTGACTTTGAGAGGATGGGGGAAGTAGTAAGGGGGTACCTGGCTCAAATTCAACCTGAGATGCACATGAACCAGAGATGGAAGCTCATTAAGAAGGGGTCAAAAGAAGCAACCAAATCCTGTAACAGGGTGCAGAGTAAGAAGGATAGAGTATAAAAAAAACAAGTTGGATGATCAGGGGTGTCTTGGAAAAGGTGAGGAAAAAAGGGCTGCCTTTAGGAGATACAAAAAATCAGTGAGGGAGGCAGATGGGTGAGTAACTGAAAGAAGCAAGGGAGGTGACACAGGCAGTAAGAGCAGTTAATGCATCTAAGGAACTCAGGTTGCACAAGGCATTAAAGATAGGGAGAAGGGCTTTTCCATGCACATCAGGGAGAAAAGAGGATGTAATGAACAAATAGTTAGAATTAAGAAGGAAGGGGGATGGGTGGAAAAGGGTGTGTGAAAGGCAGAAGCTCCTAATGACTACTTCTGCTCGGTATTTATTAAAGAAAAAGGGGGTATACCCATGGGGGTGGAGGTCACAAAAGGAGGGGGATGGTGTGACAGATGGGGCTATAATGGAAAGTAGGGTGCTGGAGGGCTTAAGGGCTCTGAGGGTGGACAAGGAGCCTCGGCTGTATGGCATCCATCCCAGGGTACTGAAGGAACTGGTGGGGGTCCTAGTGGGGTCCTTGGCAGACCTGTTCAGTGCTTCTTTGAAATCAGGGTATGTAGCTCAAGATAGAAACATAGAAACATAGAAGTTGACAGCAGATAAGGACCACAAGGACCATCCGGTCTGCCCATTTTTTCTACCTTATGAATGTGCAATATGTCTTTACTCTGTCAAAGGTCTATCTGTTCATGCTCATCTGTATTGCTCCTTTATGCCTATCCCATGCCTATTTGAAGCCTGCGCTGCATTCATATCCACCATTTCCTGAGGTAGGCCGTTCCATGCATACACCACTCTTTCTGTGAAAAACAACTTCCTCACATTACCCCTTAATTGAGCTCCCTCTAATCTCATGCTGTATCCTCTTGTCCTGCTATTTTTCTTATATTGAAACATGTTAGACTTTTTCACCTTGTTAATGCCCTGAAGATGTTTGAATGTTTCCATCACATCACCCCTCTCCCTCCTTTGTTCTAGGGTATACATATTGAGCTCCATTAATCTGTCCTCATATGTTTTCTAATGGAGTCCTTGCACAATTTTGGTTGCCCTTCTCTGAAATGCCTCCATTTTGTTAATGTCCTTGTGCAGGTGTGGCCTCCAGTACACCATGCTGTGCTCCAGAAGAGGTCTAACCAATGTCTTGTAAAGAAGGATTACTACCTCCCTCTTATGACTTGTGATACCCCTACTAATACACCCCAACATCCCTCTATCTATCTGTGGTTATACAGTGTTTGTACCTGCGGAGCAGGCCAATCAGTATGTTAGCGACCTTTGCAACATTGTCAATGTGCTGAGCGTAAGAGATGGAACAGTCCAGAGTAATGCCAAGGTATTTAAACTGAGGAGGCTGGTCCAGTGTAACCCCAGAATGGTTAGTGATGATGAAGGGTAGAGAGTTTTGTTTTCTCCTTGCATTGCAGAAAGTCATAACGTTTGTCTTGCTGTAGTTCATGACAAGTTTGTGCAAGCTGAACCATTCCTCAACGCATTTGAAGTCACACTGTAGCTGCCCTTCTAGATGCTTCGTGTTACGATGGCTAGAAAATGGGACTGTATCATCCTTGTAGAGAAGTATTTTCTGATGACAGATGCTAGGGTGACCATTCAGAAAAAGATTAATGAGTAGGTGTCCAAGGATGGACTCCTGCGTTACTCCTGAGTGGACCAGTTTCTTATCAGAGGTGACATCAGCAATCTTAACTCGCTGGACCCTTCCCTCAAGGTAGCTTGTTATCCAGAGCAGGGCATCCTTGGAGAGCCCAATAGTTCACAGTTGCCTGAGTAGGCGTGGATGATTGACATTAGCTAATGCCTTCATAAGGTCAATGAATAGTGCACTCTCACAGTTTCCTTGGGCAAGGGTGGTGTGGATGAATCCCATAAATTCCAGTAGTGCAGTGGTAGTGCTGTGCCCATTTCTAAATCCAAGTTGTTCAGGGCACTGGATATGATATTTTACCAGATACTCTGTTAGCTAGTCCAATACGATTCATTCCAGGGATTTAGATAAGTGGCGAGGATGGAGATGGGTCTGTAGTTGGTATGCAACCTAATAACTTTGCCACTGTATCACAGATTTGCCTGAAATGTTGCATACATGGATCTGCCAAGTTTCGTAACAGTCGGATATACAGTTGCGGAGTTACATAGCGCTGTAGAATGTGGTATTTATGCTTTTTTGAGCATTCTTTGCTCTCACCTACAGGTCACATGGTCCGCGCGACCAGTCTGAATCCTTCAGGGAACATGCAGCTGGGTCCCTGATGTGCCTTTCAAAGATTTCATGAAAAAATATTAAACAGTTCAAAAGTTATTCAAAAAACAAGTTTCCCATTATAGTCAATGGGAAAGTTAACAAAAAGTTTGACAGTGTCGCAAAAGCAATTTTTAGTGTTGCAAATGACCCCTGTAGTGTTGCAAATCTGCCATCTTGTTTTCAGTTGGTGGTCACAGAAATGCTTGTCATTTAAATTTGGGACCCTCTAGGGACACAGTTCTTGCTGCGTTCACCTAGTTGAGCCCTGAGGATGCAAGCCTTGTCTTTTTTTTGGGGGGGGGTTAAACACCCCAGAAATAAGTTTTTGAAATTTTTTTAAACAGTTGTCTCGCAAAGTAGTGTTGCACATCTGACACTTTCGTGATTTCTTTTGTGAAAGTGTCGCAAATCACGACACTACTTTCCAACACTATGGCCAAAAGAATAGGAAATCTTTGCCACCCTGCTGCAAAAGAATGGTTTGGTCTTTTGGGCAGAAATCTGGAAGGAAGAAAGCCAAGATCTCTCAGATGTGCCTTTTGGTGGCTTGGTGACAAAATATTAGAGGGCTGCAAAGTTATGGTACTCCATATTTTACAATTTTTCCCCTAGGCTAACATTACTGCATCTGCCATGCTTTTCGGAGCCCGTATCCTGGACACGTTTGAGATACTGACTTTTCATCAGAAAAATGCTTAGCCCCCCACTAGAGGGCTTAGTACAAAACTAGCCAGGAAAGTAATTAATTATATGAAATTTAAATTTTTTTTCTACATCATACGGTTCCTGTGATATAAGCAATTTAGTATTCCAAGTGTTCATTTTCTGCTCTGAGGCCCATTATTATGCATACATTCTTTGTATTCACTGTGTTTCTCAATGCAGCTTTTGGGGGGAAAAAAAGGGTGTGCATTTTCATTACTGTTACAGTTAGCATTTCCACTTGTGTTTCCATTAACGCTTGCATTAGCGTTCCCGTCTACGCCCCGTGTGCGTTACCCTCTGCATTTTTGTTTGCGCTTGCGTTTGCATTACTGTTAACATTTGCATTTCCATTACTGTTTTTGTTTGCATTTCCTTTTGTGTCACTGCATACATTTCCATTTGTGTTTGCATATATACTTCCATTTGCGTTTCCGTTTGTATTTGTGTTTACTGTGGCGTCATCGTTGCTGTTCCCATAAGTTTCCAATTGCATCACCGTCAGCATCTGCATTACAATTTGTATCTCCGTACGTGCTTGCATTTGCGTTTCTGTTTTCGTTAACATTTCACTTGCATTTCTATTACCATTTGCATTATCGTTTACATTTGCATCACCATGTGCATCACCGTTTGTGCTTGCATTCATGTTACTTCACTATTTATAGTGCACATTCTCAAAATGAAGGAAAATTCATGGCAAAAAAATCTGTTTAATAAAACCCTAACTGTGCATTCCTCCCCCACCCCACCACCACACACACACATATATACATGCAAGTAGAGGAATGACCAAGGCGATACAACCAATCACACACGACCAGCAGCCGGTTATAGGAATAACACACAACTATCTAAACCACAAAACCACACACCCATGCTCCCATCGGGCAGTGGCATAGGGTTATCACTGCTAACTGTCATCCCGGACATTCCATGCACCACTAAACACATATTATGCTATGATACCTTCGTGTTTGTGAAAGTAGTTTGTGAAAGTATGCTGCTAATGACTGCACTTCTTTGCCATCATACTGCAAGCAAATGGTTGGGTCCTTTGGTCTGACATTTGCAGGGTGGTAGGACCTGGTCCCACAGATGTACTTTTTCCTGCTGTTGCGCTAAAATATGTAAGGATTACAAAGTTACACTATTCCAAAATTGAGCAATTTGTCAAAGAGAAACATTGTGGTGCCCATGATGCCTTTTGCCACCCATATGTTGAAAATGAAGTGAGGTACTCCATTTTCACTACTGCCAGCTTTGTTCACCTTTATGTGAACTAAGCTCGAGAACAACTTTGTAAATAATGCATGATATCTGAAGTGGGAGTTCTCCATGTCCTACAGTAACACAGGCATACACCTCCTGCTGGATTTGTGTGATTGGTTGTGTTGCCTTGGTCCTTCCCCTACTTGCATGTATGTGTGTGTGTGGTGGTGGGGGAATGCGCCCTACCACTGAATTTCCTCACTTTTGTCACTGTGGAACAACCCTAACTGGTGCACAAAACAGAGTTTTTTGCCATGAATATATATGTATATATATATATATATAATTTTTTTGCAAAACACTTCATTAATGCATCCGTGAGGGTAGATACCACAGTGACAAAAGCATCCCTGAGGTTCCCACCACTATCATCCCATCCCACCCCATCCCCCACCCTCCACACACTAACAGGCATCAGGTGTGCCAAGGGCCATGAGACCCAACTCTCACCCCATTGTCCTATGCTATAGTGTGTAAACATGTTTACATGAAAATTTAAAAAACTGAAAAACTTATGAGCATGCATAGAAAATGCATAAAGCATGCCCGTAACACAGTCATTTTGGTGAATGTTTTCACCAAATGTTTAACATGGGCTTTATGGGTAGAGATGCAGCAAATTTAAATTTTACCAGCGAAGTGCCCCTGAAGTGAGCACTTCGCATTGTCACTCTTCTATGCAGAGTGGAAAATGCAAAAAGCCCACTTCACCCTCTAATTATTACTTTGTATTGACAATCTGCCTTAACAGAAAGTAAGGCGAAGTGACACCAATATTGGCAGCCCTTCCCACACAGAGTCACCAGAATTAATGCGAATCACCAAAAATGCTCATGTCTTGTGTCCAGAAAACTCCCCAGTGCTGACAGAGATGAAGTGAAATGAGAGCACAAGAAAAGCAAAATCTCTCAGATTTAATGGTGCATCACGCTTGCAGTAGTCACACACAATCATCAGAATTAATGTGCTTCCCCAAAAGGCTAATGTCCTGTGTCCAGAAAATTCTCCAGTGCTGACAAAGTGAAATGAGAGCATAACAAGAAATGCACAGTCTCCCAGAATTAATGGCACACTCAGTCATGCGTGTAGTGGTCACACACAGTCACCGGCATTAATTTGCATCCCCAAAATGCTGCTATCTTGTGCCCAGAAAGTCCCTCAATGCTAATGAAATAAAATGGGAGTGTAACAAGAAATGCAAAGTCTCCCAGAATTAATGGCACACTCAGTCATGTGCGCAGTGGCCACACACAGCCACCAGAATTAATTTGCATCCCCAAAATGCTACTGTCTTGTGTCCAGAAAATTCCCCAGTGCTGATGAAATGAAATGAAATGAAATGATAGCATAACAAGCAATGCAAAGTCTCCCAGAATTAATGGTGCACTCTGTCAAGCCTGCAGTGGTCAAACACAGTCACCAGAATTTATGTGCATCCCCAAAATGCTACTGTCTTGGGTCCAGAAAATTCCCTTGTGCTGACAAAGTAAAATAATAGTATAACAAGACATGCAAAGTCTCCCAGAATTAATAGTGAACTCAGACGTCATGTATACAGTAGTCACACACAGTCACCCAAATTAATGCACATCCCCAAAATGCTACTGTCTTTGTCCAGAAAATTCCCCAGTGCTGACAAAATGAAATGAGAGCATAACAAGAAATGTGAAGTCTCCCAGAATTGATGGTGCACTCAGTCATTAGTGTAGTGGTCACACACAGTCACCAGAATTAATGTGCAACCCCACAATGCTACTGTCTTGTGTCCCAAAAATTCCCCAGTGCTGATGAAGGGAAATGAGTGTGTAACAAGAAATGCAAAGTCTTCCATAATTAATGGTGCACTCTGTCATGCATTGAGTGGTCACACACAGTCACCAGAATTAATGTGCATCCCCAAAAAGCTACTATATTGTGTCCAAAAAAGTCCCCAGTGCTGACAAAGTGAAATAATAGGGTAACAAAAAATGCAAAGTCTCCTAGAATTAATGGTGTACTACAAACACATGGACAGATTAAGATTGTGCTGTGCACTCATGAGATGCAGACACAAAGGTACAACAACACCTAAAGTCACAAATCCAAATCTGGAAAAGAAAACCTTTTGCCAGTTGGGGGGGGGGTAGTGCATGGCAGTAACAGTCCACTACCAATAAAGATACCCCAAAGGAATATATAAAATTCATGTAGGAATGGTGGATAGCAGGTTCACACTGCTGCAATTACTCTGTGGCACAATAAAAGGTGTTTGATTTAATGGTATGCATCGCACCCACACCCACCCACACACACTACAAGTAAAGCATAGCAAATTGAAAACCTTTAGTAATATAACCAAATGTTTTAAACAAACTGAAATTATACACTGCTGCACCACAACAATCAGAAAAAAAAGTCAAGAATTACTGAAAATATTACTGTGTGTACATTGACACAGTTATACAAGAAAAATTTAACCGAAACAGAAAAACTGCATTTTTCTCCCAGTTAATCTACTACACCACAGTTACACCCCTCCCCCCCAAATCACACTTCATAGTACATAGACTGACTGTTCTAAATTAACATTCAAAATCCATACATAAACAATAAACACTCAATGATATGAGCACAGGAGGGTTTCTTATAATCGATGTACTAAATTGTGAGCAAAATAAATCACTCAAAAAGGCTTTTTTAACAGGTTTTAGAGGATTTGAATCACAGAGGTCTGAGAGGAAACTGTCTCCATCTTCCACTACACACACACACTACACAAAACTGAGGCTGTACAGAACAATCTAGAGCCCATACAAAGGTTCATACTAAGGTAATTTGGTGCAATGGGGGCTGAAAGGCCCATAACTGTGCCATAATCGATTATAATACCCCAAATTTGCTTTATTAAGGATACATTTTTCTAGGTGATTTTTGAAGGTTATTTTGTTATTACTAGTAACAATTTCAGAGGGTAGATTATTCCAGGAATTATTAATTATTTGTGTAAAGTAATATTTCCTTGACACATGAAAGAATTTAGCCCTGTTTATTTGTAGTGGGTGACCTCTGGTGTTATGCATGTTGTTTTTAAACTTGAAACCCTTTTGAACAAACAGGTATGGATCATTTACAATATTGACCATATAAATTAAGTCTCCCCAAAGGCGTCTAAGTGATAAGGGCATCACATTTTAATTTTCCAGATGCAGTTCACATGGAACATTAGAGTCCTTTTATATTTTTTGTAAACTTCCTCTGGATTTTTTCAAGGGATACAATCCCACCCTTTTTATATGGATTCCATAGCTGTGATGAGTATTCTAAATGTGGTCTAGCATAGGCTCTATATAGTGGCAATATAATTCCTGGGTCCCTTGATTTTATGTTTCTTTTAATAGACCATAGTATCCAATTTGTTTTATTTATAGCCTTGTTAATTTGTTTGTTGTATCCAAGATCATTTGTTATGTAAATACCTAAATCTTTTTCACTGGTTGTAGTTTCTAATGGAAACCCATTTAACATATATATGGCCAAAGAGTTATTTGGACCCAACGTGCATCACCTTACATTTTGATGGATTTAGATGCATACCCCAAGTGTTAACCCAATCAGATATGCTATTAAGGTCCTGTTGAATTGTGGATATCATTTCTGCACTATCGCAGGGCCCACCAAATTTGACATCATCTGCATATTTTATGGAAGTGGGCAAACATGTTTTTGTTAAATCAGCAATAAATATCAAAAATAAGCAGGGGCCTAATACAGACCCCCTTGGGAACTCCACTACTAAAAAATTGAGAATCGGACAAATGACCATTGATTAATACCTTCTGAGTTCTATGATCTAACTAATTTTTAATCAATGCAATAATATATTTATTAATATTGGTATCTGATAATCTAATTATTAAGGAATTATGAGCCATCACATCAAATGCCTTGCTAAAGTCGAGATCAATTATATCCCAAGGGGTGCCATAATCAATGTTTCTACTGCGTTTTCATAGAAACACATCAAATTACTAAGGCACCCTCTACCCTTTTTACACCCATGTTGTTCAATATTAACAGTGTTCAATGTATCACTAATGAGATCTTTAATTAGACTCTCAAGTACTTTACAAATAGATGATGTCAAACTAATAGGTTGATAATTTTCCCAATTTGAACATTACATGGGCAGACTTCCATTCTTTAGGTACAAAATGATGCATCAAACAATGTTCAGAAAGTAAATGTAGGGGATGAGAAATGTAATCAGTGAGTAAGTATAGTAGGTGTCCATTAATATTATCTCGACCTGGGGGATATTTATTATTTAATGGTTTAAGTTTAGCCAGTACCATTCAGTCTGATAGTTCAATCACAGATTCATTTTTTACATTTACATTAACGTCATTTTGAATGGATGTATGACTAAATACACCACAAAAGCTATGATTTAAGATATTGGACATATCTAAAGGATTATGACAAAGCTTTGAGTTATCCAAAAGGGGTCCAACCTGACAAGTAGGTTTTTTAAGAGAGTTAACATAAGAGTAGAACATCTTGCCATTATCTTTACTGGCATTCTTAGCAAGATTCAATTCCCAACCCTTTTTTGCCTTTCTTATCATATATTTACATTTCTTTTGAATTTTAACATACGTAGACAAATGATCTATTGTCTTGGATTTTAAATATATAGCATATTTATTTTTTTGTCTTAATATTTGTTGAATATTTTTTGATAACCATTTCGGTCTTTTTTTCCCCCATGCTTAACAATGGATGGAATCAGTTTATCTCTTAACTGTAATAATATATGTTTGAAGAAATCCCAACAGCTTTCGGGATTGGATGAAGACATAATGTAATCCCAATTGATGCCATTAAGTACAGTTGCAATACTTGATAAATCAACTTTATTATAAAGATAAATTATAGTTTAATTGCAATTAATAATGACTGTCCATTCTAGGGAAAACTTAATAGAACTGTGGTCACTATTACAGATGGGAGATGAAATATTAACACCTTGTATGTTTAGAGGACTACTGTAAAACACAAGATCTAAAATATTGTTCCCCCAGTTGGTGCTGAAATACATTGTTGGAGGTAAAGTTGTTTAGAACAGGCTAAACGTTTTTTGCCTGCACTGGTAAGTGCAATTCCTTTCTCCCAAAATATGTCACTCAAATTAAAATCCCCCATACATAACATGGAACCATGTTCACAAACATTTTCAAATTCTGTAATGATACCCTCTGTATAAATAATATCTGCACTCAGAGGTCTGTAACAGACTCTCAGTATAATATTTTCTAGGCCAGTTAGAATTTTCACCCATGCTGATTCAATATTTACATCAGGGTCTTTGATTTCATCTGATATTTCCACAGAATCAAAGTTATCTTTGATAAGTAAGGTGACGCTGTCACCTATCCTATTGGGTCTATTCCATTTATAATATTTAAACCCTGGAATAATACAGTCCCGGGCTATATTTTCATCCCCCCCCCAAGTTTCAGTAATTGCAATAATATGAACTTTGTCTTCAAGGACACATATTTTAAGCTCATCAGTTTTGCTTTTTAAACCTCTAACATTAAAATAAAGAAATTCAATATGTCATGCAATACCTTGGTTGGGAACTGTATGATCATAATTAACGTTAAGAGAGGCTGGAGAAGCACACATCTCCCCCTAAGGATCTAGTTTGAATGTTGATTAATACGTTTTAGGAACTGTTTCCTCAGGAGAGATGCACCACGTTTGCTAAGGTGCAGTCCACCCCTGCTATATATTTCAAAATGACCAGAAAATTCTTCCCAATGAGTAACACAGGATAATTGTTGATACAAACATCACTTCCTAAGCCATTCCTTAAATTGGTATATTTTCAAATTCACTGATGGGGGGGCTTTAGGTATTGGGAGAATTTCAGACAGAATGATATCATACTTCATCTCAGTTAGAATATTGGTTAAAGCTACTGCATGCTGTTTAACAGTGAGCAAATCCTCTTTACCTATATTATTAGCCCAAACATGAATAACTACTACAGGATTATCCCCTCTAGCAGAGAGTATATTTATAATCATGTGTGTAATATCTTGTATTTTAGCCCGTGAAAAGGAAGATCAAGTCTGATTCTCTTTGTCAGGATTACAAATAGCTCTATCCAGATGTTTCATCATAGAGTCACCTATAACAAAAGTTTGCCTTATATTATTATTTGTTGAAGTGTGAATAGTTGAGCTAGTCTGGACCATCGTAGTTTCCATTAAATCTATAAAATCACCAGAATTGGCAGAAGGGCCTACAGTAAGTGACATGGGGTGTGCTTGGTCAAAACAAAAGGAGCAGTAGTGGGTAAACTGGGATCATCCTCCACTGAGTTTAATAAAGGGTTGTATCCATTTTATGTACTTAAAATAAAGGCCTCAGCTTTTCTGTGTTTTTTTAATGGTTGCCTGTTTTGAATCTCATACCATCTGTCATCAGATTCAACATTAGCCTCTTCCTCTTGCATTCTTTTTTTGTTGCCTGTATCCCAAATTAAAAGCCCAACCAAAGGTGTATCAATGGGTGAAACAGACTGAGATATGCTGTCAGTATTAAGAGAAACTACTGTTTCAGATTCTGTATTATTGATACTAGTGGGGGGAATCAGATTGCTGGGGTGAGCTAGGTTCAGGCGTAGAGCCATATTAACCTGACTTTTTTCCATTTCTACCAGACCGGCTTTAAAGAAAGATATATCTTGTAGCAAATCTTTATTTTGTACACATTTGTTACAGGTAAATTAAATAACACCTTATTTGTACTATTTAATTCATACATAAAGCGTGTATCACATTGTACCCCCATTTTCCCTTTGGAAATAATAATGGTAAGGGACATAGTAGTTGGGACAATAGTTTAATCTTAGGTATTACCTAAACTGTTAATGTTTTGAACTTACAAACCTCTGTTTATTAAACAGATTGACATCAAACCGTAGACTATTTCTGTAATGAGTTCTAGCCACCTTCACCGCCCACACCGCCTAACATGCCAAACACATGCTGATGCGCATGTCTTTGTGTGCACCAATGCACGCATGCCCACTGAGCTTGCCCAGCTGGCAGCAAGCTCTCCTAATGTAGCGAGTGATGACCCAGAACTGCAATTCCTGAGGTCACACACTCGTACACAGCCCCTTACAAAATAGTGCAAACTGCCCCTTTTAATGCTCTGAACAGTGCTGGGCTAAGGAACACCCCAAGTTTATAGTGTTCCTGTGGAATGAAATAAAATATCTGCCAAGATTTAGGGCAAAGTAACACTGCCCTCTCTCACTGAGTGGTTCATCTCACCCCTCTACCTGTTCCAAAACATGAAACAGAGCTCCAGTAGACAGTATACACCAGTACTCACATAAAAACTTGTATAAATGAGACACAAATTAAATAAGGCAAATGCCTTATAGCAGTACCAAATGCAGAGTAAATGGGTGTGTCTGATCGACCTTACACCTCAGGGCTTAGAGTACAACTAATTTAGACCACCCCGCTTACAGCAGATTCTCCTAACGTAGTCAGCAATGACCTGGAACTGCAATTCCTGAGGTCACACACTCATACACAGAACCCCTTACAAAACAGTGCAAACTGTGCCTTTTAATTCTCTGAACAGTGCTGGGCTAAGGAACACCCTAAGTTTATAATGTTCCTGTGGTGTGAAATAAATTTTTCCCCAGAGTTAGGGCAAAGTAATGCTGTCCTCTTTCAATGAGCTGTTCATCTCGCCCCTCTACCTGTTCCAAAATATGGCACAAGGCTCCAGTAGACAGTATACACAAGCACTCACACAAAAACCCGTATAAATGAGACACAAATAAAATAAGGCAAATGCCTTATAGCAGTATCAGATGCAGAGTAAATGGGTGTGTCTGATCACCATAACCCTCAGGGCTTAGAGTACAACCATGTGACCTGCAATCCCAAGAAGCACTGCAAAATTTGCCTTTGGAGCTCAAAAACAAGGCAAAGTGAGATGAAGTACATAGATTTCAATGTACTTCACCTCAAAATTGGTGGAGAAGTGGTTTGGGGAAGGTGGAATAATGCAAAGTC
Organism: Neoceratodus forsteri; assembly: GCA_016271365.2. Lineage (NCBI taxonomy): Eukaryota > Metazoa > Chordata > Ceratodontiformes > Ceratodontidae > Neoceratodus > Neoceratodus forsteri. The sequence continues at coordinate 1,307,904,481 of CM057458.1, forward strand.
ATTGTTTTCAATGGACTTTACGTTCCTCATTATAATGCAAAGTACTCTGCTTCGCGTTGCGGGTATTTCACGGATTCCACGTTACTCTGCGAATCACTTTGAGGAGCGAATTTCAGCTACTTTGCCCAGTACTGTTTATGGGTCCTCCTTTCATGAACTGTGGCAATGTCATTTTGTTAATCTGTTCCAAAAGTTGGTTTCATGCAGCAAACGAGCCATTCTGCACCACAGGTGTGAAAACACATTTTGGCAGAATGTGAAAAATGACAGCTGTACTGTTCATAAGGAGGTGTTCAAAAATGCCAATGTTGAAAATATGAAGAGAAAATATAAAAAAGTTTGGCTAAGTTACAAGCGTGTGCTGAAACTGCGCAATGCATGCTTGCAACGCAATCATTTTTGGGATCTATTTCACCAAAATTGCAACATGGGCTTTTTAGGATCCCACCTCATGAACAGTGGTACAGTTGTTTTGTGGTTTGGTCTAGAAAGGTGATTTCACATAGCAACTGTGAAATCACCTTTTGGGACTGAGAAACAAAACAACAGTGACATGTTCACAAGGAGAGGTCCCAAGAACCCCATGTTTAAAATCTGGGACCACAATTCCTAAAACTAATTGAGAGATCAACCTAAGTTGAACCTCTTATTTGACTCCCATTATGAGGCTTACCTCAACTTCTTCAGTTTGCAGTTGGACTGTGAAGAATGTAGACGTGTTCCCAGTCCACGGAAAATTGCTGATCCTGGCCTCTGAATGGTTAGTATGTGTCAGGGTGGGAGCCAGGAGGTGGATGCACAAGGGAGGTGGGGATGGGGGAGGGATGGAGGACTGGGAGACTATGAAGGATGGTTTTCTTTATTACAGGTACTAAAAAATAATTGGGACAGTTTTCTTTTTGTTTTACAGGTTTTATTAAGGGTACTGGGCACACTGGGATGGGTTCCCAGTGTGCCATATATCATCATGCTGACAGGAGGATTGGGCACCCTGCTGCAAAATTTGGTGTTAGGGTTGAAACCCCACTTGGACCACTCCAGCCCACCCCCAACCAGTATCGGGGTGCACATTGGGGTTGTCGGTCCTAACTCTCACCCCATTCTCCTATTCCCCAGCTTCTTTACACATGTGATGGGGTGAGAGTTAGGACCGATGACCCTAATGCGCACCCTGATGCCAGTTGGAGGGGTAGGCTGGAGGGGCCCAACTGGAGTTTCAACCCTAACACCGAATTTCCTCACTTTTGTTGCTGTGTAACAACCCTAACTGATGCATTAAAATGAGTTTTTGGTATATATATATATATATATATATATAGTATATGGAAATTTCTTTAATCTGTTTGCAATAAATGTGTTAAATTTGTTTACAGGTATTTCTAGTATCTTTTTAAAGATTTGGTAACTTGTGATTACTAATTTTGAGTATAGTTCATGAAATAATGAGTATGATATTTGTCATTTCATATATTACCCCATTATGCCTTATGCATAACTTGTAAATCCAAATCATTCTAAGGCCATCTTGACATATAATATTAATACAAACATCAAATCAGAGTTGATAGAGCTTTTCAGAGCATCAAACATCAAACATCAAATCAGAGCTTTTCCTGATAAAAGTCTGCTGACACATTAAATAAAGAACAAAGCCAGACATAAGGAACCAGTGGTTTATGGAAAAATATACAGGGTTTTATATACAGGAATTTGATTCTGTCTCTATGGGGAGATACAGAAAAATGAGAGCTTGTTACAGGAAAATGGTTATTTGGATCTTGGAGCACTGGAAATGGAGTATTCCAACATGACAATTATATACACAAGAGGAGCATACTATAATCCCCCCCCCAAAAAAAAAACTTGTCATACTTCATATAACAGATTACAGTACAACAGTTGGGATACATTGCTAATGCTGTTATAATTTTTTTCTTAACATAGATTCTAACCCCTTTGAATCAGACTAAGAATGTATAACAATTAAGCAGGTACTTGGAACCTACTCAGGGATATACCATCAGTGGTTCTCTCTCTTTGCTGGAAATGCAGACAAAGGAAGTTGTGGTTACCCTCTCTTGCAACATGAGGTCAGTATATATTGTTACATTACAGATTAAATGGGTTTAAGTGCCTCAGAATTTTGCTATTGTGCTAGATTAGGTGAAACCTCACAAGCATATTTATTTTTATCCATGTCACGCTGCCTTCTGCTGTTGGCTGATGGAGGAGAAAACCGCTGGATCTTTGAATCCATAGCTTGGCCCTAAAATCCTGTCCTAGTTCCTGATTTCACTTGGAGGGGGCAGATTATTTTACTGTGGCCTTGTGAGTACACTCTCCCCCTCACTATGGTTTTGTCTCCTGCTGGGCAGTGAGATGTGACTGTTGGGTGCAGAAATGGTGTTTCCCCAAGTCCCAATAGCCTTGGATTCTGTTTTGGGGCTTAGTGGTATAACTATGAAGATTTCAGGATATGAAGTGGTGCATAGTGAGATTGCAGGTGGATTCAACATCAAAGTATTAAGGCAGAGGGAAAGGTATGTTCTTGGTGTGGAGGGTGTGTGTGTGTGTGTGTGTGTGTGTGTTAATGAGCACATCTGCATGTATATATCTATGTGCATATCTATATACTGTATTGTATACTATGGCTGTGTGCAAGTGTTAGGGAGTGCAAGTAAGGAACAGTATTTCCCAAATACTGTACCATGAATAATAGGCTGTTTATTACTTGGGAAGAAAAATGAATAATCTGTGCTATTCAAGGCTATTCAGCATTTTGCTATTCAGAGGGAGTTCAGGGTCTCCCGAGATTTTGTATCCAACCAGATGCCATGCTGGAAGCTCACTGAAGGCAGGTCATGTGTCCCAGCACACACATGGAAGCTACAGGCAGGAGATGCAGACAACTGAGTCTGAGAAAGAATCTACTTTCATCCACTTGTTAAAATGAGACAAGAATCAAAAATCATGACTTTTTCCCCTCTCTAAAGCCCAAGCTTAAAAGGGTAATTTTTTTACACTGTAAGGTGAAAATAACACTTTTGAGAAAGGGAAAATAGAAGGACTGTCTGCTGAGAGAGAGAGAGAGAGAGAGAGAGAGAGACAGGGCCTCAGCACATGTGTGGGTGCAGACACATATACTGTGTGTTTGTGTGTGTGTGTGCCTGTGTGTGTGCCTGCATACGTGCATGTGTACAGGAATCCGTGTGTGTGTGTGTGTGTGTGTGTACTAAAAACCAGATTTAAAGTAGCAGTGTAGTGTTTTAACACTAAACAACTTAACACCTTTAGTGCCTCTACTTTAGTGTCCCGAACTTTATTTTTATATTTCTGACTCATTTTGGCACCTTTTAATGCAAAATCATTTACTGAGCATCCATATGACATCATATAAAATGAATATAGTAAAATACCATAAGCTGTGGGGAACAGAAGCAAATAAAAGGATATGGGCCCAATTCTAGAAAGCATACCCCAAAGTGCAATGCAGATGCGCCAGTGTAAATGGTGTAAGTCACAAATACATCCAGCAAATGCACCAAATGCAATTCTACTTTGTGAGATGGGCATTGACACAATGCAGTATGCCAATCGCGACTTACGCCGCAGTTGCGACAAACCCGCAGGTACGCCAATGCACAACTGAAGATATGCCAAGAAAAGGGAAGAGATACACCAGGGTGAGATTCTAGAAGCAACAGTGCCACAACTTATACCAAGACCAGCCGGCGCAACATACACTAGGTGGGAGCAGGTGTAACTCACACAGCACAGAAAGGAGCAGAGACAGACAGGCTAAAGACTCAGCAGCACAGTACTGTGACAGAGTGAAGAGAGACAACATAGATGGACCAGTAGCAATGCTAGGTAAGCTACACTGGAGCATTGGAACAGGCACAGGAGACAACCCAATGCCCGGAACCAGAGGCACAAGCAGCAACCAGCATGGCATAGACCAGGCAGACGCAATGCACCATGGCTGGACAGGGTGAGGAAGACATAACAGGGTCAGGTGAAGGAACAATGTAACACATGCTACTGACTACCCCAGGCCATCATAGACATGATATGCGATGACCACCATGCAGACCTGCGCAGTGTCATCCACAGGGGGCAGCCAGTCCCTGTGGAGGTGAAGGTAACAGCAGCGCTATGCTTCCTGGCAACAGGGACATTCTAGATGCCAACAGGTGACACTGTGGGAATATCACAGCTGGCCATGTCCAGGTGCCCACACCAGTTCCTGAATGCCATGGTAGCCTGCATGGACCAGTACATCACCGTCCCCCAGGAAGCATGGCAGCAGCAGGCATTGATGCAGGGCATCTACACCATTGCCCAGTTCCCACATGTCATGGGTGCAATATACTGCACCCATGTTGCCATACATGCACCATCAGTCAATGGTGATGTGTACATGAATCGGAAGGGCCACCACCCCATGAACATGCAGGTGGAGTGTGACAGTCAAGGTCACAGACTAGATGTGGTTGCACAGTACCCTGGTTCCATGCATGACACCTACATCCTGCGAAACAGTAGTCTACATGAGGGCTACTAGAGGGGCCAGCTCATGAGAGGATGGTTATTAGGTAAGTGAACACATCACAGAGCACTGCAAACCTGCACGCCTGCACACCATGCAGACATAGGTCCATATGCCACACAGAGTGATGATGTACCATCCATCCAAAAGGGGACAGCGGATATCCACAGCTGCCATGGGTGATGACACCACTGCACCTCACACACACAGCAGCACACACAGCAGCACAATGAGATACACATCCAGACTAGGTGCGTTATAGAGTGCACCTTTGGGGTCCCAAAGGCATGATTCAGGTGCATTGATAGATCAGTAGGGTTATTACAGGACAGTCCAGAGACAGCCTGCAAGATAGTTATCATCTGCTGCGTACTGCACAACATCACAGTGCAACATTGTGTGCCACTGCCTGACCAGCTGGAGGACAAGGATGCGGAAGACCAGGAATGGAATGGTGGGGCACACAGACATGGGAGGCACCTCAAGACAGATGCTGCACAGGCACAGGCTGGCCAACATGCACGTTGTGACCTGATAGAGAGGAAGTTCACCTGAGAGATGCCACAGAACAACAGTGACAGCCACCAAATGCCAGGCAGCGTTCCCCAATGAAACATCACATGGGCATGCCGCCTGGTTCAGTGCACAGGAGACAGTGACACTTGATGCTGGCAACAGGTCCCTTGGACTGTGACCACATTGGGTGGTGCACACAGAGCTGTGGACATGAAACAGTGTGGGAACTGTGAGACGGCATGGGGCACTGTATTATGACCAGCACAACTGGTAGGTGGTGATAGGCACTGCACTGTCAAATGGGAGGTGGATATGGCCATGCAGAAGGCAGCACAGAACACACTTGGCACCACACAACAAGGGACACAGTAGGGAAGCTCAGTGGGCAGAGGCAGGCAGTGTACCATGGGGGCATACACCCGTGAGGCCTGCAGACACTTGGAACAACCTGTAGACACTGACACACATGAACAGGGCACAACCACTGCCATGCAGTGGCCCATGCAAGCAGCACACAGCAGCACACCATGGGAGATATGACAGACAGATTGTGCGAGCAAGGCAGGCACACAGGGGCAGTGTGATACAGGATATAAAGGGTGCAGAGAGGCCACAGGCACAATGCTGGGATGGTGGCACCACCAGGCACTTGTCAATTTTCTGCATACAAATAGGATGCAGTTTGGGCCTGCAGAAAAACTCTGGGAATCTGTGCCACCACTGCATGCATGACTGAGTGCGCCATTAATTCTGGGGGATTTTGTATGTGCTGAAACACTCTCATTCCACTGTGTTATCACTTGTCAATTTTCTGCACAAAAGCAGGATGCATTTTGGGTGTGCAGAAAAAATCTGGGACTCTGTGCCACCACTGCACGCATAACTGAGTGCGCCATTAATTATGAGGGACTTTGTATGTGCTGAAACACTCTGATTGCACTGTGTTAACACTTGTCAATTTACTGCACACAAGCAGGATGCATTTTGGGCCTGCAGAAAAAATCTGGGGATTGCGTGCCACTTTTGTGTGTTCTGTGATTGTTGCTGTGAGCTCATTTTGTCATACTGACATTTTTACAAATAAAGCAGCATTGCAAGAATGTCCTGACAGTTTTGAACTGTACTTTTTTACACTACTTTACATTGCCACAGCCACCACTAGTTACCTCCGAGTCGTGACTTGAATAATATGCTTCTTTTCCCAATTTATGTCTGCTTTACTTATTGACTACTTTTTTTCACATATGAAAAAAAAATAGCACGCCTTCCAATATTGTTCGGACCAGGTTTGAATTTATTTGCAGCTGCTTTTCAATAACTATTGTTCCGTGGTGTCATAAAACACTGCCTGTTGCATAACTGTTAATTAACAACAGAAGTGATATATAACAACTTACTGATGTGATGGAGAAAAGCAGAGGTAAACAATGACAAAGACCTGGTCAGCACCAATTTAAAAGGAATGCTCCTTTCATTATTTCATACATGAAAAAAGGTTGTACAGCAGACTCAGCTACTGCAAATTTGCGTATCATTCCAGTCAGTCAGGATGTAAGTAAAGGAAGTTGTAACATAGCATTAAAAAATATAGGTCAGAATTCTCAACAGATTGTTGCGCTGCTGCTTTACAGAGATTCACTACATAACATAGTTATGGTGATGGACATAAATTAGTATGTGGGGGCATTACTCCCACTGGAATATTTCTCGCTCCACAGAGTGCAATATATTTCAGTGAAAACCACCCATAATTTCACTACAGTGTGTTATGTGATGGAGGAATTACTGATCAGAAAAGCCACCCACATTCTGCCCCCCTTTCTCAGCAATGTTAGGACGTGATGCTAGGGGGAACGCAGGTGCATGCTCAACTACAGTGACTGTCTGGCAGCTACTCCAATGTTTCCTTATGTTATAAGGTTGACTTTCTTGTGAAATGTGGGAATGTTTCCATGAACAAGGCTCTTCTTACTGGAAACGTGCCCACACGTTTCACCACAAACTGACCATTCTAACATAAAGAAACATTAGGAAAGCTGCTGAACAATCGAATATTCACTGTAAGGAGCATGCACACGCGCTCTCCCTGCCATCATGTCCTAATGTTTCAGAGGAGGGAGGCAGAATGTGGGCAGATTTTCAGAATGGGAATTCCTCCATCACATGACACACTGTAATGAAATTCCGAGTGGTTTCCACACAAATGTATTGCACTATGTGGCGCAAGAAAGATTCCCTTGGAAAGGAAAATGTATAAGATTAAAAAACAACAACAAAGAAAAAACACACAAAAACAGTACAACACAATAGTCGGGTGGGTGGGGCAGAAAACAATTCCCTAACTTACTGTGGCCATGGGAAGCCATGATGGTCCAGCAGCAGGTGCAGCATTGAAACTGGTTGCTGCTGCTGTTGTTCTATTCTGTTCACCTCCTGCTGAAAAGTACCAAACCGCTTATTGTTTTCTTTAAGAGGGGCCCACACCAGGCCGATGTCAGACTGTGTTGCAGGGACTATGGCTGCGTCCACTGCAGCATGGAATCCAGCTAGTGGGGGTGGTGGTGGAGAGGGAGGTGCTGGTGGCTGTGGTGGCAGTGATGGTGGTGGTGGAGCAGCTGCTGTAGTAGCCCTTCTCCTGCTGTGGCGGTGACAAGGCACAACTCCCACCCCAGCAGCACCCTCGGCCACTATCACAGAAGGGTCAGCAGGTGGATGCCTGGCCCTTCCATGGCAGCCTGCCACTCTGCCCTGTGGTGGTTCAGCATGTAGGTGCGCTGGCCACCGGTCCCCAAATGTGTCCCATGGGGGCATGACGCACCACCACACCACACAGATGGCACACCACCACTGTGCTGTCTCCCCCCACAGAGTTAAAAAAAACCCACACTGGGGAGCTGCGGGGGGGGGCAAACACAGTCCTTGCATGAATCCCACCACCTACATTTTCCTGGGCCACCTCCTGTGGCTGTGGAGATGGTGGAGGGGGTGCTGCTGGAGCCCCTACAGCTGCTGATTCCAGTGGTTGTGGTGGTAGTGGTGGAGAAGGTGGATGCACAGCAGCCACCGGTGATGTTGGTGCTGCTGCTGCTCCTGTTGCTTGAACATGGGGAGAAGCAACACCCAGGAGTCAGGAGTGGTCCATCATGACATGACCACCCCACCCCCCACAGATTCACACTCCCCTCTGACTGCACCCACGGGCCAGTGACTTGCCTTCTCCAGGGTCCATCCTGACACACACAATTCCCCGGGCTGACACACACACACACACACACACACACACACACACACACACACAGAGTTACTGACACACACAGTCAGTCGCACACTCAAAACAAAACAAAACTTATAAAAAAAATCACTACTAAAAAAAAAACAACAAATACAATACAAAAACTAAATAAAAATATAGTTTAAAAAAAGCTGTTGATTTTCTTCAGAAATGCAAGTGGCAAGGCAATCAAACATTGCAACTCCTAGTCTCCTCTCACAATGCTTTCTCCCTCTACAAATGCAAAGGAGAAAGTGAAACTGCTTCTATGACTCACTTCCTTCCTGCCCAGCTAAAGCACGTGACTTACAGTACTGTAAGCAATGTGATGTGTGTGGGACTGTCTATTCTCATCTCACTTCACCTTACTTTGCGTTAATGTATAATGGCAACGCGAAGTGGTAATGATAATGATGTGAAGTGAGCACCTTGTAGTGTCCACTTCGTGTAGTGCTCCACTAACGCGAAGTGGCCACTTCGTGTCCCCTTCACTGGCAGATTAAAAATTCTCTGCATCTCTAGTCTTGTGCAACTGTGAGCAAGGAAGCTCCAGAGTTGGGAGTTGCGGTATTTAAAAAATGCCATTAAGGATTTATGAGCAGGGATTCCCTTGCCTTACCAGGGGAGTGTGGCTGCTTAGCTTTTGCCAAGATGGGCAGGAAACACTGGCTTGTGGTCTTCTGGAAGGCGGGCAGGGGCTCATTTGGTTCCTAAGTGGCCTCAGGGTCAGCTAGTGGGCTGGCTTAGCCTGGGAGCTGTAGTCGTGGGCTAGGTGGGTGAGGAGATGGCTACCTCCTGGGTCTATGCTGGGGGGACTTTGGCATGATTAAATCCTAATTGGCACTCCGGCTACTGTTCGTGCCTACCCTGATAGCTGTGGAGGCAGCTGTAGGGGATTAGATACCTGATCTGTGCTTTGCAGAACCTGATCTTCGATTGGAAGTCTTGAAGAAGATCTGTATAATGGATTTGGATTTGATGCTGGATGTGTATAGGACCCTCTTTGGAGTGGTGTGCAGGGCTGGGTGAGAGCCAGTGGTAAGATTGTCTGTGGTCATAGTGGTACACAGACGCTGAAGTGCATTGCTGATGTGAAGAAAGGTGTTTCTCCTGCAATGTTTTTTACAGTCCAATCAGGATCTTCACTCATGGTTGGAGGAGATGATGGTGTCCCAGCAAGTGGTATTAGTGCAGTTGGTGGTGGTGGTATGGGTATTGCTGCCTCAAGTTCCACTTCCAATCAGTTTACTGTGTTCAAAATTATAGTGGAGTGTGAATCAATGCAAGTGAGTGGCAGCTTAGATGATGTCATACTTCCCAGTAACATCCCAGTAACTGAACATGAGGATTCTGATCATCATGTCAATGACAGCATACAATGTAACATTCCACCCTGGTTCAGGTCACGCATTTGCCATGCAGTGATTCTCAGTGTGGTGAAAAAATATTGGGTGATGGTGGTGTTGATGATGATGTTGCTGTGGTTGCAACATGCAGTCCACATGCCAGCATCCAAGCAGAAGATGTGGATGAGGGTGATGTTGATAAATATGATGATGATGTAAGTGACCCCAGTTGGGAACCCAAGAAAATGAAATTCAAGGTGGCTTTGTTTGGGTCAGTTTGCATTAATCCCCCCCATGTAAAAAGTGTGATTTACCAGTTTCAGTTGATGGTGATGATGATGACCCAGTAATAATGATAGGTAGTCGTGGTGGTCAGTTGCAGTGCAAGTGTGTCCTGCCTGAAAAAATCACATAGCACACACCCAACTTCATGACTTAAAAAAACAGGGTCCAATAAGCAGCATCAGGGACATGTTAAAATTAGAGCATCACAATCTCTTGTCTGGGATTTTTTTGTGCAAGATTGAAATGATGAGTCAGTTGCAATCTGCCAGGTTTGCCATGCTTGTGTGAGTCAAGGTAAAAAGGGGAGCCATCTGGACACAGGAGGACAGCATATGCATCTTAAGAACAGGCACATGGCACTGTGGACCCAACACAGGATGGCAGCTAATACCACAGTGGGGCATTCACCCTCATCATCAACCTTAATGAGCATGCTATCCCCTTCCATGACTGTTAAATCAAGTAGGAACTTAAATGTGTGCAGTAGTGATGAAATAAAAGCAGAGAATTACTACAGGCATGATGAGGTGGAGGCGCATAATAATTTTGAAATATTGTCCAGTGCTGGTGAGAGTAACAGTTTTGGTGCTGGTGGTGGTGGTGAATGCAGTGTGTCTAGTGCAAGTGGTACATCAACCATTGTTGGTAAATCTGACAAAATAACTGCATTTGTGGGTTTGTCATCATCACCTGTGCAAACATCTTCATCAAACATCCACACTCCACCCCCTGCAATTCTCAGAGCAGAACCATTTGTCATCACACACTGTGTAAAACCTTTAAGTCAGCCCACGTTACAGAGTGATTTTGCTCATAAGCTGAAGTACACACTCAATTATACAGTGTCATGTGAACATATTACTGCTGTAGCAGAAATACCGGCAATTGATCTTTGCCTTTCTCCTTTGTGGAGAATTCTGGGTTCCAGCGGTTTGTTGCATGTACCTGTCCAAAATGGAAAGTCCCATCCAGGACATACTTTTCAACCCATGCTGTCACTGAGTTGTACTGTACTGTGTCCAACTCTGTAAGATGGGGAGTTCATATTTGTGTATAACTGCACATTGTGCGCAGGTGCTGAGTGTCGTTTGTGCTGTTGGTAGTGTGAATAATCAGTGCAGTAAGGTGGAGTGTCATGGTAGCAGTCTTCCTGGAATTCAACATCATGCAACGATTGCTATGCACAATGTAACCTGTTCACACACTGGTGAAAACATGCTGGACTTGGTTCTGATGGAAACTGACAAGTGGCTGAACCACCTGTCCCTGAGAGCTGGGTTCATAGCAAGTGACAATGGGTCAAATGTGGTGAAATGCATCACAAATGGTGGCTTTGTTCATGTTCCATGCATAGCCCACTGTTTAAATCTTGTGCTGCAGGAGTTTCTGCAGCACCCTGATGTAAAGGAAATGCTGACAGCTGCACGCCCTATCTGTTCTCGCTTTTCACGATCTGCAAAGGATCGTGACCAGCTTCCGCAGTTGCAGATCTGAAACAGCCTCCATCAGCACCGCTTGAAGCTGGAGGTTGTCACCTGGTGGAACTCCACTTTATACATGACAAAGAGGTTGTATGAGCAATACAAATCCATCTCAGAATATCTTGGCTTGCACACTAGCTGTGACAGTTCCAGGACCTCCATATCTATGACAACTGAACAGTGACCCCTCATGAACTCTGTAATAAAAATTTTGTGGCATTTGGAACATGCCACACAGGCAGTGAGTGGTGAGTCTGCTCCATTAGCCAATCAATTTCACTGCTGTGGGTGCTGAGGCAGACATTGGTGAATGTACAGCTTAGCCTTCATGTTGCTGGAGACAGTGTTAGCAGTATGTTGCTGAAACACATGCTGACAGTATTCAACCAGAATCGTCACATCTTGAGCATTCAGCGTAGTGACAACTTTGCAATAGCAACAATGCTGGACCCATGATACAAATGTGGAATTGCCTCTGTACTGGAGGGAGGGCCTGAACAGGTAAAAAATATCAGTAGGCAACTGGTGCGCATGGTCAGCAAACCTCAGCAGCATAATCAGGCTGAAGGTGAACCTGGAGGACTATCAAGCATATCCTGTAAAGGGAAGGGGACTGCAGTTCCAGGTGGTCTGTCATCCAAAGCGGTTAGCATCAACCCACTTTGGGAAGCTTTGTCCCGAGTGGGGATTTGTGACATAAATGATTCCGGAGAACAGGATGATGCATCAACCACTGGACTTAATGTAGCACAGAGAATGGTTGAGTCATATTTGTCTAAAAACAGGCATCTGTCAATAACTGATGATCCTCTTTTATACAGGAGTGGAAAGGTCAGTGGATGGCCAGAGCTGACTGCAGTGGCACTGACGTACCTGACATGCCTACTGTCCAGCGTAAGTGTCAAGAGGGTATTCAGCTCGGCAGGTGCAATAGTTCGGAATCATCATACAAACCTCTCTCCTGCAAATGTCAGTTCACTACCATTCACAAAAATGAATAAGAGGCACATACCAGCTCAGACTGCAACCTCTGTATTTGTTCCCTGGCCTAGTCATGGTTTTGGTGACGTAGAAATGGACCGTCTTGGTGGCACTGGCAGTGGCAGCATGAAACAGCCTACCACTGATGTGGATGATGACACAGTGGAGAAAGAATTTCCCAGTGGTCAGACTTCAGACATAGATGACTGTGAGACAGCTTTCTTTATGAGGATGATGATGAAGTAAATGTTGGCAGGTTTTAACTTAAGTTGTTAAAAGGCTGTCACATTTGTTGTATGATACGTTTTCTTTTCCATAAGGTTAAATGAGTGTCCCTCTTAGAGTGACTCAAATTCCATATGTCACGTCACATTTGTAACAGAGAGCACAATATATCCTGGCCCCTCTACCACCACCATAAGACTGCTATTAGCCACTGCCACCACAGGGAATGACTTTCTGTGCCCCTCTAGACCACCACCATAAGACCACTGTTAGCCATTTCCACCACAGGGAATGACTTTCTGTGCCCCCCAGACCACCACCATAAGACCACTGTTAGCCACTGCCACCAGAGGGAATGACATTCTGAGCCCCACTGGATCACAACCATAAGACTGCTGTTAGCCACTGGCACCAGAGGGAATGACTTTCTGTGCCCCCCTTGACCACCACCATAAGACTGCCATTAGCCACTGCCACTACCACCAGATGCAGGAAGATGTCAGTGGGAGTGTCATCATGTGCCGCAGCTATGACCACCAGCACCCACCACCAGTGTCATTCTGACAATGTTTTTCCATTACATTGACTATGCCAAGGCAGAGGGAGATGAACAAGAGACCAAATCCATCAGTCACAGGCACAAGGCTTCTTACTATTAAAACTATAAAGTGAATATGTGTACTAATATTTTTTTAATCATGCTATTCAACTTCCTTTAGCTGTGTGTTTTGTTTTCTGTTGCTTTTCTGAGCTGCAATGGTCACACATATACGGAAAAACTTATTTTGTTTTTTACAGGTTTTTACAGGTTAACACCAAATGACTCTCCTTCACTGAAAGTCAGTATCAATGGTACAGCAGTAATACTACTGCCAGAAACCTATGGAATATCCATTTCCAATCCATACTGGTAAGTATATATATTTTATTTCATCTGTTACTTTTTTCTTCATAAGAGTGCAACAAATCCGACTGAGGATTCATGAACTAGGTGACGTGAGTATGTCACAAAAGATATTGCTGCAACATATAATGGAATGTATTCCAAATTTGCAACTGTGCAGCCATGACAGTGTTGAAAAAGCTAGGCACTGGTTGTGTTACTTGACAAGATGTGGTTTTGAAATGTAACTTGAGTTGAGATGCAGTGACACTGACACAGTGTATTTGTTACACAGCCTGCTACTACATTAAGTTGTGATCTGCTGACTGTAGTGGGACAGCTTGCTATCTGTGTTAATCCAGGTACCCATGAAACAGCCACGGCTTAAACATAATGTGTTACTGCTGCAAACAAGTTGTAATAAGTACTTCATTTCTTTTCTTAGGAAACTTCCAGATGCTTTGTTGTGTCATAGTTGCCTTATTCAAAGAAGTTATTCAACATCAGGCCCCCCCCCCCCAGGCTGGGGCAGACATGCAACACACAGAAGTTGTTTCAATCGATGTCCATAACCATCACCAACCAGACTCGAGAAGGATGCAGATGAGATCTGTGAAGAAGTAACCAAATAAGAAACCATTAGTGAGACCTGCCTGCAAATATGCCCCCACAAAAATAAAATACTTATCTTAATTGGCTTGAAAGTATTCCATTTCCAATTTCAACGTAAAAATTTCTCTTGAAGCACTGGAATGTGCACATCAACAGTATTTGTGACCTGTGATACAATACAATGAGTACATGGTACATGCCTATATATGTCAACCCCCCACCTAGAAAATACAAATATATATATAAACTCACCGAGGCTACTATTAGTGTGCAAACAAAGGGCACCCTTCCATCTGGTTGAGGTGATTGCATTGCATTTGCGGGAATCATACCACACTTTGAACCAGCAACAGTTCTCTCACGGTCATTATTTCTGACGCAACACTGAATGGATTCATGTCATGGTATCCCTCCTTCACATAGTTTGGCAAGGCACTATGCATCATGAGTACATCATCATCATTACAGAGTATGTAAGCTTTCTGGACACAAGACAGATGCATTCTGGGGTTGCAGAAACATTATGGGGACTCTGTGTGGCCACTGTATGCATGAGTGACTGTGCAATAAATTCTGGGGGACTTTGCCTGTGGTGTAATGCTCCCATTTCACTTTCTCAGCACTTGGCAATTTTCTGGACACAAGACAGATGCATTTTGTGTGTTGTGATTGTGAGCACATATTGTCATACCTAAATTATAAATTAAAGCATCTGTGCAACAATGTGATGACAATTTTGACCTATAATTTTTTTATGGTATTTTACAATGCCAACCATAGTTACCTCCCTACTGGTATGATACCCTTCTTTTCACAATTTGTGTCTGCTTTACTACTTTTTCTCATGTCTGAAAAGAAAAGGAGCACGCCTTTTAATATGGCTCTGACCAGGTCTTCATCACTATTTGCAGCTGTTTTTGAATAAATATTGTTCTGTGAGGTCATAAAACACTGCTTGCTGCATAATTGTTAATTTTACAACAGGAGTAATATATAACAACTGATGGAAAAACACAGCAGAAAATACTGATGAAGACCTAGGGCAGGATTCTCAAAGAAAGCCGAAATTCCTGCAGCTATGGGAAAAAGGCTTGCTGCAGTGCAGAAATGCAGCTGTGCTATATTCTCAAAAAAAACAGTGCAGCTGCAGATTTCCATAAAATGTGCCACTAATGTGGCAATTTAGCTGCCACAGGACTTGTGCGAGTGCTGCGAATCTGCAGCTGCGGAGGCTGTGAAGACACAGCAATAGGGAACCACCAGCTGAAGCAGCAAACTGTAACAGTGCTGCTATAATATGAGGCTGACAGCACACACAGAAACCAGCAACCAGTCTCCAACTGGGACCACAGCAGCACCGCAGGTACCTGTGAAACCCTGGCACCACAGTGGCTGACTGTCCCTGCTGGTCGTCCCTCCCTGGGGTGTTCCTGTAGCCTGGAGGGCTAGCACTCACTGCTGGGTGGTCAGACTCTACTGCTTGTGGGGCTCTGTCATGGGCTGCACTGGGTCTAGTGGTTGATGCCTGTTGCCATAGCATGGCAATGTGTGCTTTCAGTGCTGTAACATCAGCCACTACTATACTGTCTAAGATGCTATTACCTGTGGTACACCTCCACCTTAATTGATACCAATTGCTGGGGTACTACTGCAGTGTGCTGAGGGAGAGTTATGGCTCTTTCCACTGTGTGTAACATTTTTTCCTCAGCTGCGGGAAAAACCTGGCTGGGAATAGCCTTTCAGGGGCTGTGCTCCACTGATCTCACACCTTTTTGTCCTGAGGGATTTCCACAGCAGCACTTTTTTCCACAGTCCATAGTGGGTTTTCCAGTAGCTGCAGGGGTTTTTGTGAATAGCACTTGGAGCAAACTCCCCTTTTTTCTGTAGCTGAGGGAGTTTCGGGGACTTAGGAAAGATTCTGCACCTTCTGAGAGCTTTGAGAATCCTGCCCCTGGTCCACACCGTATTAAAAGTGGTGCTCCTTTTATTATTTCAGACATGAAAAGAAGTACTAAAGCAGACTCAAATGCTAGAAAGAATAGTATCATACAAATCAGGATGTAAGTAAAGTGGCAATGTAAAAAAAAGCATGAAAAAGTATAGGTCAAAATTGTCAACAGATTGCTGCACTGCTGCTTTAAAGAGATTCACTAAGTTACGTAGTTATAGTATTGCATCCAATATATGGGTGCCCAACCTCAAGGAGAATCTTTGTTGCTCCACATGCCCTTACATAGTGCAATACTCTTCTGCCAAAAATGTTCATAATTTCAGTACACTGGGTCCCAGAGGACTTCCCATTCTGAACAGCCTTCCAAGTTCTGTCCCCACACTCAGCAATGTTATGACGTGATGCCAGGGAGAGCACTGGGGTGTGCTCCATTATATTGAATGGCTGGCAGCTTTCATAATGTTTCTTTATGCAATAATGGTCAGTTTGTGGTGAAATGGGGTCACATTTCCACTAACAAGAGCCTTGTTAGTGGAAATGTGCCTATGTTTCACCACAAACTGACCATTATAACATAAAGAAACAGTCCAAAAGCTGCCGGCCATTTACTATAATGAAGTGCACCCCCATGCTTTCCCTGGCATCATGTCATAATGTTGTTGAGTGTGGGGGCAGACCTTGGGTGGCTCTTCAGAATGGGAAATCCTCTGGGACCTGGTTTACCAAAATTACGAGCATTTTTGCCAGAAAAGTATTGCACTATGTAAGGACATGTGGAACAAGAAAGATTCCCCTTGAGGATAGGCACCCATATATTGGGTGCAATACCATAACTATGAAACTTGGTGAATCTCTTTAATGTCTAGTTCAAAAAAGAAATATTTCTGGAGCCTCAGTAATGTTTACTTTGTGTTGGGACTTGTGATTTGAAGTGCTTTTCAAAAAGCATGATTGATCAGTGCAAGTATGTTGTGCTAAACTGCATGTGTGCCATCAGCGTTCCTTCCTGTGTATGCAGACAATGTCCAGCTTCATGCAAACATATATGTGGTGTGACTTGTTGTAGTATCTCAAGAATAAAGATAAGAAACAATATATGACGTATATTTTATTTGTACCATCAGCACCAGCAGAGTAAGTGATATGATATTTTTTCAGAGGTAACAGGTCAGTGTGCACCTCAGTCACTCACAGTGCACACATGACTTTGCAGAGATCATAGCATAAAAAAATACATGCTCTCCTAAACGTCATGTGTGCACTATGTGACTAAGGTGCACTCTGGCCAGACACCTCTGAAAAAGTATCGTATCATTTAGTCCACTGATGATGATGGTGACAGCAAAATGTAAGTTTTTCTGCTCGCTATTCTTTATACTATATACACTGCAACAAGTCAGCAATATATGCTTGCAAGAAGCTGAACAATGTCTGATTTCACACACACACACACACACACACACACACACACACACACGCACACACATGAACCAAAGCACATCATGCTTGCACTGCTCACACCAGCTTTTCCACAACCACTCCACAACAGAAAGTAAACCTTACTGAGGCACTGGATTACAATAACAGGGCAATAAGAAGCATGTATGACTGTATATGTATGTATATATTTAAAGGGAAAGATTCAGCAACAGAAGCTCCTGCCCCCTGCAAGGCTTACCCTCCGGATAAGCCTTTTAAGTATGTCGCGGTGTTTTTCTTGAGCCGCAACATGCTTTATTTTAATAAAGAAAAGTCAGTGACCCCCAAAGGATGGCAGACGCTATGGGGACTCCATTATGTATAAAGGAAAGGTGCGGCTGAGAGGCACCATGCACTTCAATACTTTTGTATTGAAGCACATAGTGCATCGCCATTGCATCTTTACACATAATGGAGCCCCCATAGCATCTGCCATACTTTCAGGTCACTGACTTTTCTTTATTAAAGTATGTTGCGGTGTGAGAAAAAGACCGCAACATACTTAAAAGGCTTAACCAGAGGGTAAGCCTTGCAGGGGGTGGGATCTCCTGTTGCTGACTGCTTCCCTTTAAACTAATACTGTGTTGCCTTCACTCTGTCTGTTATTAAACATAAACAAAACAGTACACCAGTGGGGGGGAGGTGTGCAGAAAAAAAAAGCTAATAGGGGATCCCAAGATGTTCCAGCAGCAGATGGAGCATCAGCACTATCTGTAGCTGGTGTTGCTCGATCTGCTCCACCTGCTGCTGGACAGCACCCACCCTCTCGTTACTTTCCTCCACCACAGCCCACAAAAATGCTATGTTTGCCTGCATTGCAGGCATTGTGATGGGGTCCACTGGTGAGGGGGGAATCAGATAGTGGTGGTGGTGAGGGTGGTGCTGGTGGCAATGGTGGTGGTAGTGGTGGAGCAGCTGCTGCTTTGGCCCTCATCCTGCTGCAGCAATGCACAACAGCAGAAACTTCTGACACTGCCACAGAAGGACTAGCAGGTGGAGGCCTGGCTCGTTTGGTGGCAGTCTGCCACTCTACTTTGTGGTGGTTCAGCATATGTGTGCACTGGCCCCCAGTCCCCAGATGTGTCCCCTGGGAGCCATGGCCACCTGCACACCACAAAGCAGACACACTACAATGATGCTGCCCCCCTCAACACAGTTGAAAAACTGCCAAACGGTGGAGCTTCAGGGGGGACAAGGCACAGGAGGGGCATATGTAGTGCCAACAGCACTGTTACACACCTCGGGCTCTACCTGCTGCTATGGAGGTGGTGCTGCTGCTGTAGCTCCTGCAGCTGCTACTGGTGGTGGTGGTGGTGGGCTTGGTGGATGTGGCGGTGGCACTGGTGGTGCTGCTGCTTCTGGAGAACAGGAGACAGAACCAAACGGTCTGGAGCAGACCAATGACACCCGGCTATGACCCCCACGTGTGTGCACTCCCCTCTGACCATGGGCCACAGACTGTCCCTGGTCCATTACACAAAACACTCCTTCCCTCTCCGATGCATCACATGACAAGTGACTTCACACACACTCACAGTCACACGCATACACACACAAAAACACACACAAAATACAAAACTTATAAAACAAAGAAATTGGTCACCAAAAAGAACTGACAAAACAGTACAAAAAAGAACTATAGAATTAGCTTTTAAAAAAGCTTTTGAGTTTTCTGAAATTTGCTCAAGAAAGAACCTAATAACAAACTCTCCTCTCTTACACAAAATGCTTCCTCCTTCTACCTTTCCAAAGGAGAAAGTGAAAGTATCTGCTCGTGTGACTCACTTCTTCCTGCCAGGCTAAAGCATTTGACTTACAGTACTGTAAGCCATGTGATATGTGTGTGGGAGGGCTGCCTAAAGTGCCTATATTGTTGTCATTTTGCCTTACTTCACATTAAGGTGGAATAACAATGCAAAGTCATAATACCAAGGCAAAGTGAGCACTTTCCAATGTTCACTTCACGTAGTGTTATGACAATGAGAAGCGGCCACTTCGTGTTCTCTTCGCTGGTGAATTTTAAATTCACTGCATCTCTGAAGAAGAGTAAACATTTACTGTATAAATCACTTTTGATAAATATACTCTGTCTTGAAGCACTTTACAGGCAATGAGAAACAGGTAGCATAATGACTGTAAATGTGTAGTAGCAGCCAGTTCACACATCAACACCTGTACACAGCTTTAGACAGTTGCATGAGACAGTTTTATGGGAACAGCAATGCATGCCAGAACACGGTGACAAATCCCCTACTTTTAAGCAGTTAGCTCATAAGCAGCAGCTACTTCAGACACTTGAGAGAGAGCAATCTTCACAACCTAATGTTGCTCATCCACAAGCTCCCTCAGATAAGGATGAAGAACCTTTGGAAGCTATTTCTGATGGTGAATCTATCCCTACAGACCCAGATGTAGCCCTACTTCAACCAGAACAGGAACGCTCTTCTGAGGAAGAAGTTATACCTGATACTACAATGCCAAAGTTAGTGGAATCCACCACAAGTGCTGATTAACGAGTTGTGGTTGATAACCATGAAAACCAAGCTATTCCTGAAAACCTCAAGAATCAGAAATAATGCACCTCGCTCAAAAATGATTATGGTGGCTAGATAGCACACTATGAGTAAGCAAACCCCCTAAATCTAAGATGCCATGTCCAGACTTGGAATCTTCAGAAGTGCCCACTGAAAAAAAAAAGACATTTTAGCTAGCCAAAAAGACTGGGGAGACTTGAATGGAGCTGAAGATTCAGATGCTTCCTCCAATAGATCCCATCAGATGGGATCCTCTGAAAATGAAGACATTTTGCCACCTAGTACCACAAAGAAAAGGAAAAATAGGACATTGTCCATGAAAAAGTGAAGAAACATTAATTTAGTTACCAGTTTCCCTCTCCTTCTTCTGATACTATGGCCTCTCCTGTACAATTAAAATTAGCATCTATTAATGTTAATAGCATAAGCACTCCCAAGAGATGACTTTTGGCTTTTTCTGTATTAAAAGATCAAGAGTTTGATACATATTCCTTGCAGGAAACCAGATCAGGATCCAGTGCTGAGCTTAATAGTCCTAAAAGGGCCTGGTGTTAGAGTGCATCCTTTTGGTCTTTTGGGAGGGACAAATGCGATAGGGTGGGAATTCTTTTTTCTACATCTAATATTCATGTGACCAGATTACTAGATATTTGTCCAGGTAGAACTTTACTTCTTGATACTGAGTTTGAGAAACAGAAATTTAGATTATTTACTGTTTATGCTCCTTTTACTAAACGAGCCAGAGCAGAATTTTTTACACAAATTAGACCATATATTTTATTAGTATTTCTGTGATTTAAGGTGGTGATTTCAATTGTGCACATTCCACAGCTGATAGGGATTTAAAAACTAATAAGAGTTTCTGTAACTCTAATTGTTTGCCAAAATGAATTGCTAATGTGGATTGACAGGATGCTTACTAGGTTAAGTATTAAACAATAATATATACTTACCATAGAAATACTTTAGCTACCAGAACTGATTTCATATTTCTTTAAAAAATATCTTAGCCCAGTCTGGTAGTTAGTTGCCCTTGGAAAATTCAGACCACATAGGACTTCAGTCACCTACTGATTCATCTAAACATTTTTGAAGACTGAATAATTTTCCTAATGGAAGGCAGTGCTATCAGACATTTCCTTTTAGACTTGTTTACTGCATGAGAATCTGTGACTTGCATAAATGAGGATTCTTCTTCTTGGTGGGAAGAGACTAAAAGGGTTATGAAATCCTTTTTTCTCCAGGTGTGGTTCGTGAAAGAAGGGAACATATAAATATCTGGATTTGAGGCACCATTTATCCCTTTAGTTAACTTAAGTGAGATCATGCCGACATACATCACAGCAACACATTTCTCAGATAAAAAATGAGAAGAGAACCCTGCAATAAGAAAGAGCAGCATCTATGTTACTAGAAGATAATATGAAACATAAGGCTGCACACAGAAGGTGATATTTTTGAAAGCTGTAAAACTTGAGTACAGAAAGTTTTTTTTTTTTTTACTGGAATACTGAACACAGAGTGAAATTGAGTTTCTGACCCAAAACAGATGTTAGAAACTTCAGTCTCTTGTTTATCTGATGTGCTTGGGATTCCTACTGAGATACAAGGTGACCCACCTCCATATTATCTCATTTGGTAAAGACAGATTTGATGCAGTCCATTACATCTGCTGAAGTACAGGTGGATATTTTGAAGTTAAGAAACAAACCTGCTCTTGGGATAGATGGGCTGATGTCAGAATTGTTAAAATCTCAAATTTATTATTTTTTAGCAGTATTGACTACAATATACAATGACATACTGCAAAATGATACCATCTCAAAGCAGTTCTGCACAGCAATACAAATTTTCTTTTTTTAAAAAAGGAAATATTCATGCCCTCAGGAATTGTCATCCTCTATGTCTCTTAAATGCTGACTTTAAAATATTAACAAAAATATTATGTAAAAGACTATCTATCCCTACACAGACAGTGGTCTCGGACTTTCAAACCTGTTCTATTTCTCAACAAAATATGTATAAAAACGTAATTCTTCTGTGTGAAATAGTGACTCAGAGTGAGCAGAGGAACTTGCAGGGATTTCTGCTCACCATTAAACAGGAAAAAACTTTTGATAAAGTTAGTCCTAAGTATTTGTTTTCCATTTTGCATCATTATGGCATTATACAGACGGTTCGCTGAGGGAAGTGTATACCTCCACGGCTCTTATATTAAATGATTACAGTTACTTTACAATCATGTAAATCTTCTTCTCAGCATTAATAGTTTGCTTGGATAAGAGATAGCTGTAGCAAGAGGGCTAAGACAAGATTTCCCCTTTAGCCGGCTTTTTTATATGTATTCTGCCTGGACTCTGAATCGTGGAAAATCTCTTCTAGTCCAAATATTTGAGTGTTAGCACCTACTGGTTTTCATTACCCAGTGAAGAATGCTACTTATGTAGATTATATTGTAATAATGGGAGACAGTGCACTCTCTGGGCAACAATCCTTACAAATTTTGGATGATTACTCTGCTGTGTCAGTCTCAAGTGTAAACAAAGCCAAAAGTAGGGGTTATTATTTAAACCAGGTATCATTGACTATTTATAAAATGGCAGAGAACAATGGAGAAAACTGATTGGTTATTTATAGTGCAATATAGGACAATGTTGCACTATAAATCACTAGTCCCACTAAAAGTGCCTGATCACATAATTTGATGGTTCTGTTATTCCTGTTTAGGCATTCTATTTAGAATGTTATAGTACTTTCAAGTCGCCATGTTTTTAGTCCACTAAACTGTTCTCTTTTCTATTGTTCTCTGCCATTTCACCCCCCATGCTATGGCAAAACTAAGAAAACCAACTTTAAAAATGTTCTGAAAATACTTACAACTTTCCTCCATCAACCATTTCAGTCCTATTAACAGTGTGTCTACTGCAGATTGTGCTGCTCGGTATCTCGGCAATGCAGCTGTCCATTTCCTCACCCGCCACAGAGAGAAGCAGTATTTTTCTCAATAACACTACTGCAGATGGTAGTGTGCAAGTGGTGACATTATCGGGCAAGTTCCAGGGCAAGACATGGGCCCTTTGTCACACACACTACCACACCCTATTGTAAGTAAATCAGAAGACAGATGGAGTGAGGGAAGGTAGAGCGAGTGAGCAAACAGTGAGTGGTACAAAAATAAGAGAAATGGAGGAGCAATGTCTGGAAATGAGCTGTGTTAAACTTAGTATGTCTTTCCAGGTGAATCTTTCAAAATAAATAAATGTGTTGAGCTGTACAACCATCCCTTACCTCACACAGACTCATTCTCCTGTTCTGCCCAGTCTGACTCAATACCGACACCGATCTGCAGAGGCTAGCTGAATGAAGTAAAAAAAATAAAAGAGACAAGCAAGCACAGTTTTAAGAGCCACAGCACTTGTAAACAATCTGTTGGGGCATGTGAGGGTGGGGGGTTGGGAGTGTGCAGGGAAACTGCAAAACTAAGGCATTTAATATAGGTCAAATGACTTAACAAAGCAGTAAATTAAATGTGAAACAACCTGCAGGATACCCTGGATATAGGAATGTGTTTATTGCAAAATTAAAAAAATGGAAGCTGTTACCTACTCATTTTGCTAAGTGCACTGGGCAGAGTACAGTATATATAATGTCGTACAAAGCCACGGTTATGCAGCTCAAACTGATTTTGGAGGTAGCCTAGATAGATTTCACTCTAAGGTATTGTTGCAACTCACAGATCCTCAAATACTGGTACTTGGGATGTGACTTGACATTCTAGCCATGGCAAACTGGGAGTGAGAGATAACCACAAAAACAAACATTTGGCTGAGCAATTTTATCCATGGACTTGCTGCATAGCATATTTTCAAACCCAAGAACATTTATTTATGGATTGCTCCTATATTAAACATCTTTAGCCTACCGTAGCAGTCAGATGGAGGTCAAATGTATGGAAGAAGGTTACTTATGACAATCTTATTACAGGTTCATTTTTGCAATTATCGCATAGGTATCATGAAAATACTGTTTGAATGATTTTTACCTGTATAAAGTCCGATATTTGGTGAGCTTGATGTAAATTGCTGTTTGAACAAAAACAAATTTCATTGCAATGCTTGACTGAAGTTATTGAAAGTGATATGCAGTACAGTCTTCGTTCTCTTATGAAAGTAATTCTTCTGAAGTATCAATTGTAAAAGCTAGATGGCATCATATCACATGTATAAACGTGCATGATGCTAGAATCTTTAAATTGCTTATTGCATTGCTATAATTTTTTTCCTTTTTCTTTCTTCTTTGACTTAATTCTTTTTATTTCTTCTGTCTAATTTCTTTCATTGTTTCATGATATATTCTTGATGTTTTAAAAACAAAATAGATGGATTGTCATGCTAAATGAGTTTTGTGTATATTAGAAATTGGTTATTTGTTTATTTCTGTACATCTTTCATGCTATAAAAACCTTTTGTTTTCATTGTTTTATGTTTGTTTGATTATTCCTTTAATAAAACAAAAAATCCCCCAACCCTTGTAAAGGTGCCTTTGGTTCTTTTACTTTCACATGGACAGTTGTAGAGGTGGGAGGACAGGACCAGAGTTTAATGCCTCAATCGAAGGATGCCATATCCCAACAGTACATCATCTCTCTAATACTGCATTCAGGTGCCAGCAAGTATGGTATGACTCCAAATCCCAGTGCAGGACTAGAACCTATGACTTTCTGGTCCAGAGGTTGATATGCTACCAACTGAACCACGCTGATACCCTGACAGTGTGGTTCAGTTGGGGAGGTTAGTGTACTGGATCCCTGAAACTGAAGATATCATTTTGTGGCTACTAACATTATCACCACTATTGTTTCCCATTCACAATCAGGTGAATTATTCATTATGGGTGATTTCAACCTTAACTCGTTGTCTCCTTCTCAAAATGCAACACGAAACAACCTAGCTTCTCTTGATGTAACACAACTTATTCCAAGAACATACCCATTTCAACAATAAATCCCCAACTCACTCCTTGCTTGATTGGGCCTTCACCTCCCACCTGCACTGTGTCATCAAAGTATGAATACTACCAGATGCTCTAAGCGAACATTATATGATCTATTTGGTACGGAAAGTCCATAGGCATAAACCTCCACATAAAATACTATTAACTCACTCTTATAAATCCCTTGACATAGCCCTCTCCTTCATAATTTTGCAAACTCTGATTGGACCCCGTTATCCTTTGCTCCCCATGTGAATGGTGCCTTAGCCTATTTCAAAGAAATATTTTTTGCCATCTGTAATCTCCATGCGCCTATCAAGCACAGTAGAGTTTGTGGTAACCATGTCCGTTAGGTTTCTCCTTAACCTTTAGCCTGTCTCAGAGTGCTAGATAAAGCATGGAAGGAAACACAAGGTAAAAAAAAACAACCAAATGACTATATTAAGTACCGTAAACTCAGCAACACATGCACCAAGGTTAGCCAAGGCCGAATATTTCAACTCCTCTTTCCACTGAAACCTAAACTATCCATCCTAGTTTTGGAAAGTGGTCCACGCCCTCTTCTCACCTCTCCCATCACCCCTCGACAGTCCTTAAAATAAATAACTCTCTAATAGTAGATCACACTTCAGTGGCAAATGAATTCAATTCATACTTCACATAGTGTGCCTCAGCTCTGCTTGCCTCTCTCTCCACCCACCGAACTACACCATCCCCTCCAACTCTGACAATTGTAACACTCCCATAACTCATGATTGCCCTCCTTTGTCATAGTCCTTTGTCTCACCAGCCAACACCCTCACTGGTCTGCTATTAACCCATCTAAAGGAAGCTATCCCAATGAACTTGACCCTAAGCTCCTCTACCACTTTACCTCAGCTATTGCCTATCCTCTTTCTGATATCTTAAACCTATCCTTTATGACATCAGATGTCTCCACACCTTAGAAGCATGCTATTGTCCTCCCCCTCCCCAAAGATGGTGACTCCACTTCTCCAAGTAGCTATCACCCTATCTCCTTGCTCCCCACTCTCAATAAACTCCAGGAACATCTAGTTCTCTCCCAAATCTCCTCCTTTCTCTCCAACTCCAATTTCTTCATCCCTTTCCAATCTGGATTTTGGAAAAATCATTCTATCACTACCTTCCTACTCAGACTTACTGATTCAGTCCTTACAGGAATGGATAATGGCCTGATCACCTCCACCATTTTTGTCAGCCTTGCCAAGGCTTTCGACATGGTTTCCCACACCCTGCTTCTACAGTCACTCTCCTCAGCTGGGCTCTCACTTTCTACTACCAAATGGTTTAGGTTTGTATCTCACTGGGCATACGCAATCAGTCAGAATTGCAGAATCCAGCTCCCCTCCTCACCAAATCCATACTGGAGTACCTCAGGGCTCTGTGCTGGGCCCTCTACTCTTCTCCATCTTTTTAAATAACTTACCATCAGGCTGTTCCTCCTCATCCATACATATGTATACTGACAATACCATCTTGTTCACCTCTGGCCAATCAATCGCTGATGTAGAATCCATAAAACAGCTTGACTTTAATAAGATCCAGCACTGTCTTGCATCACATGAACTCTTTCTAAATGGAAAAAAAGCAGTCTCCGTGACTTTGGTACTAGGCAGAGACTTGCTAGGCTCCCGGTTCTACCCACCTTCCACATCCTGGATGGGACACTGCTCAAGGACACCTCCTCTTTTAGATACCTTGGAGTTTGGCCAGAGCAACACCTCACCTTTTCTGGGCACCTCGATGCCATTCTGAAAAAGCTGCACCCCAAGCTTGGTGCATTATACGGGAACTGTAATTGCATTCCACTTACGGCCAGGTGCGAGATTGTCCAAAAGATGATTCTCCCCATTTTTGACTACTGTGATGTAGTCTTCAGTGCCACTCCCAAATCCTCTGTATCCAGATTCGACCCCCGTTTCAACTCCTTCTGCTGCTTTGCCTTGGACTTCTCTGTAAGTACTCACCACTGCGATCTCTGTCACTCTTAATCTTTCCCTTCTCTTGCTAACAGGCACCTCTCACACTGTGCTAAACACATCTCTAAATACTAGCAAGGCTATCTACCACCATACTTATCTTCCGCTATCTCTACCACTCCTACTCACTTCTTAAGGTTCTCTGACTCGCACATTTTTGTGATCCCCTGCTGTTTCACACTTGCTGGTCAGTCTGCTTTCATACATCACTTCCCAAAAATCTGGAATGCCCTTTCCCAACAAATTTGACTCTCCTCCACCTTTCGTTCCCTCTCCTCTGCACTTCACAACTTTCTTTTCTCCAATTTCACTTGCTATCCTCAACCATGAATACCGCTTTCTTCTGCTGTAGCACCTCTCCCCTACTGGAGCTGTAACTTTATCTTTTCAATAGCACTTATGAACAATGTATTTGCACTTCATTGTTAAATCTCATTTTCTTATCTTTCTTACCCTGCTGTATGTGTAAATCCTGTATCTCCAGCCATTGCTATATTTTGTGTATTGTTTGCATGTACTGTTTGATTCCAAATGTTACGATGGCATTGTGTAGTCAATCAATATACCATGACAGACAGTGGGTATATTGGTGGATTTACCATGCCTGGAGTGGGTCAATCATGAGTGCAGCTGAGTGACTTAACCACACCAGAAGTGGTAAATCCAACCATGTCCCTACTCCCTGTCATGGTATATTGCTATTATACAATGTTCAATTTTTTTTATAGTGATATAAAACCTTTACAGTGGGTATACTGGAGGATTTATCACAGTCATGTGATGTGTTTTGACCAGGGAATCTACTTTTCTGCAGCACAGTGGGACCAAGTTATGCGGCAAGACTACCATTTGCCGCAGAACTTCTGCGGCGGTGGTTTGTAATTTCTGTGGAAGTTCTGCAGCACTAACAAACTATCACATCACAGTGTCAGCTTGTCATCCTGACTTCACTTTCATGGCAGTGGTTATAGCAATCAGGATGGTGGAAAGCACAGTAACACTAGTTCAAAAAATAGCAGACTTATAAAAATAATTTTATGCCTAAAAAAGCAAAACAAATATCTCTCCCTTAAGGTCCTAGCCTGTTGCATAAATGACATATGCAGAGGGGATCTTATGTGATAAATAAGATATTTCTATATGCATGCTATCTATCCCACTAATGAGGTTTCCACTGCCTATCACTTATATTTGTATGTGCTTTCTACACCAGTCATCAGGTTCTCACTGTGTATCACTTATATATTTATATGCAATCTGTAACATACATACAAATACGTGTGTGTGTGTGTGTTATATATATATATATATATATATATATATATATTTTTTTTTTTAAATTTCCATGAACTTGCATCCTCATTCATACAGGTCCCATTGGAAATGGAATAGAGGAGTTATTGCAAAACTCATTTTTCATGTCAACCTGCTTTCCCTGACACACTGCGTAACACCATCAGGCCATGACATGCATGTGAACCAATTCTGAGATACAGCTCTCCGGCCCATCACAATGTGTCCACCATGTGACAGAACACTGCACCATACCTTCCCAGGCTCTGAGCAGTGATGTATTCCACCAATCCTTGTGCTGCCCAGCCAGCTCCCAGAGCTAATCTCTGAACCTGAGTTGCCAACACGGAAACACAGCATGCTACCCTCTGGCCCAACAGTGGTCCCTGCACACAACATTTCTCAATAACTTTTAGGTGATTCTATCAACCAATGACAATATGTAATCGATAACCCTGGCAAAAATGCGTAAAGTGCAATTATTTATATAACAGGTCTATTCTTTCAGCAGGTCTACACATTATTATATTTCACTTTTCTGAGCATAATTACTTTATTTTTCTTAAAAATTTAGACAGTTAAATTAATTTTACCAGTTATTCATTTCAGATAGCACCTCTATACCTTAAAGGCGCAAGTAGGTTTGTACAAAGTGTGGTATGGACTTAACAGGTCTGTGCTATTGACAAGGTTTTATTTAAGTTGGCCCTAGTGCAACAATGTAAGACTGAAAATTGTATTAGACTGTAGCGCAGGTTGAGCAAATATCACCATGCATGATGTGCTGTGCCACCGTCTCTGGTAGCGGGAGCTGTGGTAGATAAGTGACTGTTCATTTCTGTTGCAGAATGCAGCCATTTCATTAGCTAATGTATGATGTTATAGCAATGATAACATCACATTCGGAACATATAGGGGGGTTTTGGATGTACAAAGAGGGGAAGGGAACCAGATTCTATGTATAAACAGAAATATTAATAAAAAATCACCAAGAAGAGTGAATTCTGCGGCACCGCAGAAGTTCTGCGGTATATTGCAAGTTCTGCACAAAATTCTATGGCCACAGAATTCTAGGGGGCCTTGGTTTTGACCAATGAGGTTACAGGATTTTCATACTTCATATTCTACCTATGTACTCCTCCTGTTCCCTTCTCCCCAGGTAGCACTGGGAGACAAGCAACTTGTTGTTAAGTGTGCCTTCCTGTTGAAATATTTTAATAAATAAATGAATAATGCTGTTACTTGTGTAAGTGAAAAGGTGTGTGTGTGCTCCAGATTAAATATATTTTTTCAGTTAAAAGTTTTTTATTATTTTTTAAAAAACACAAAAGTAGAAAACACAACAGCAACATTTGA
Organism: Neoceratodus forsteri; assembly: GCA_016271365.2. Taxonomy (NCBI): domain Eukaryota; kingdom Metazoa; phylum Chordata; order Ceratodontiformes; family Ceratodontidae; genus Neoceratodus; species Neoceratodus forsteri. The sequence goes on from CM057458.1 coordinate 1,307,934,235, forward strand.
TTTACGACATCATACAGTACAGATTCATACAATGGCTTATAGGGTTAATACAGATAGTAGTTAAGTCATAATACTTAAGGAAAGTTATTAAAACCTGTCTTGGACCATATAGAGTGATGGTATGCGAGGTATGAAAACTAACAATTATACTTTATAATAAAGACACCTACCTACCTTAGATCTTGCCAAAAATCCGAAACCATAAGGAGGTACTATTGCTTATTAGACAAGGCTGCATGTGTTTCGGTAGATGTACCTTCCAATGGCCGAATCTGATGGAACACCTGAAAGAGAGGTGGATAGGGTGCCACGGAGTAACTACGGGTAAGTGGTAGTAATTCTAGCAGTAAGAGGTGCTGATGTACATCTATGAACTGTACCTTCTGTAAACAGAACCAAGTAAAAGAAATACCATAAACATAACAATAACACTGTGTAGTATCAGTAACTATTTACATTTCTGTCATCTTAAAATGGGGTAGAAATAAAAGAGCAGCACACACTTATTAGGGTTTTGATTTAGTAGTCTAGCTATGCAGTACATTCACTGGAGGAAAGACCATAAGAGTATTTTAGGGTAAGTCAACCGACACCAGCTCTGGAGGCCAGATATGTCATGAAGGGGGCCCAACATAGATAAAAAAGTTGCAGTTGTCCTTTCATCAAGTAAGAACATCTATCTAATTCAGATATACTGTATGAGTAAGTGCTAACATTATCTCTGTTATATTGGAAATAGTGGTGTTTCTCCAATTTTTAAGGATAGAACGTTTCACTTGCATACTTAACAACATTAACCATCTGAATTCATGGAGACTGAGATTTGTGGCTTCGGATTTAAGTCCAGATAGCATAAGGGGAGCACTGGGGGGGGGGCAGTACATTGCAAGATTGTATTTGCAGCTTTGAGAACAGACTCCCAGATGTCCATAATCAGAAGGCAAAGCCATAGGACATGATAGAGGTCTCTGCCAGGTCGATGACTTCTCCAGCATTTGTCATGTGGGAGCACTTGCATTTTCTTTAGCATTGTGGGGGTTCTGTACCATGAATGCATTATTTTGTTATGGATAAGTCTGCTCCTAGCATCTGTGTAGACATTATGTCCCACTTGCCAGCATTGCATCCATTGATGGTCAGTAAGCAATATTTGTAGAGCTTTTTCCCATTTAGCCTTCGTGGAATGGTTAGGGGTGGGCAAGGTATCTCTGATTAGGGCATAAATAGCCTCTGCTGTCCCTTTCTGTACAGCAAGCCACTTGTGTATTGGGGGGGTGAGGTCAGTTGATATATTCCCTTGGTGAAGCAAGTGTTTTAAGGCATCTCTGATTTGAAGAAATTTCCAGAAATCAGTGCTATGTAAGTTCCTCTTATTCTGTAATTGTTGGAAAGTATCCACCAGTAAACAGCCCTTGACCAGAAGGTCTTTTATGAATAAAATATCTTTTTTTTTTGCCATGTAGGCCAGGACACTGGCAGACCACCTATGGTGATATTGGGGTTATTCCATAGAGGAGTGTATAAAAGGGGGAGAGCAGACATATTTAGTTTTTTGTGAAGGATTCACCAATACTTTATCGAAGGACCTATAGTAGGGTGTGATAGGAGATTCTGAGGAGCCCAAGGCCATAGTAAAGTAGCTGTAATAGGAGAACCACTTAGAGTTTACTCTGTTATTAACCATTGAGGAGAGTCCTCAGATTGTGGATGATACCATTTAACAATCTTTGAACACGGGTATGCTATTTTGTAGCTTTCCATCCAAGGGAGACCCCATCCTGCAAGTCTCCAATGTGCTTGAAGTGTATTTTTACCAAATTGAGGTTTAACTTTACCCCATAGAAAAGAGATGACAATCTTATTGATTTTTTGGATCCGTATCATAGGAAGAAATAAGGGGATGTGGGACAATAACAGGAAGAATCTGGGTGCGATAAACATCTTATAGACAGCTATTTTACCAGCTAGTGTGAGATTGAGGCAAGACCAACGGTCCAGCTCGGTTTTGCAGGTAGATATTAGGGGGCCAAAGTTGTCCCACCATTTCCCAACATTGGCTTCTACTTTGATTCCCAGATATGTAATGGTATGTTGAGACCATTTAAGACCATGGTGAGACATGGTGTGGGGGAGACACTTGGAGTTGAGTGGAAGGATCTCAGTTTTGGCTTAATTTATTTTGATTCCAGAAATGTGGGAGAAATGGTCTAACAAAGTAAGAAGAGGTGGAATAGATTGTGGGGCATCTCCTAGGATAACCTATAGGTCATCAGCATACATAAGGTTTGAGGGTTGTGGATGTAATGTAGCAATACCTGATATGAGGGGGTATTGTCTGATTGCGGCAGCCATGGGTTAAACTGTTAGGAGAAACAGAAGGGGGGATAAGGGACAACCCTGTCTGGTACCTCTGTGTAGTTGGAATGGGTTTGATATTATAGAGTTGGTGAGTACCTTAGCAAGGGGGGGGATGTGTAGAGAGTTGTTATAGCAGCACAAAAGTGGGGTCCAAATCCAAAGTATAGGAGAACAGTATGAAGGTAGTCCCATTTCACAGAGTTGAAAGCCTTCTCAAAATCAATCACCAGTGTGGCCACAGGTGTAGGAGCAGATTTTGCTATGTGAATGAGATTGAGAAAGGTCCATAGGTGGTCTGAGTTATACCTACTTTTCACAGATCCCACTTGGGAAGGGTGTATCAGGGATGGGAGTATAGGGTTTAGTCTGTTAGCCAATACCCTAGCGTACTCCTTGCTGTCGGCATTAATCAGGGAGATGGGACAGTAGCTGGCCAGTTCTTCGAGGGCTTTTCCTTTTTTTGGGATGACAGTAATAGTGACCTCTTGTAGAGTTTGGAGTAAAATACCCTTAGCCTCAGCTTCTATATAGAATGGCATAACGGGGTGGTGATCATAGGGACATTGCCTGGAAATATTCCACAGGATATCAGTGTCCTCCAAGTGCCCTCCCTGTTTTGAGAGCCATCAAGGCTATAGAGACTTCCTGTGGTGTGAGGGGGGCTTCTAGGGTAGCAATGTAGGGAAGAGAGAGTTTAGGTTAATTAATAGAGTGAAGAAAGGCCTGTATTTGGAAATAATTTCAGGTCTGGAAGAAGCAAGTAAATGAGAATAAAAAGCTACTATGATGTCATTCACACTTTGGGGGTTAGTTTGAACAATTCCAGTGATTTAATTTTTCAGCCCAGCTATATTTTGATGAGATTGATGTTTATGGAGTTGGTATGCTAGGACCTTCCCATTTTTATCCCCCGCCAGTGCATACGACAGAGTTTGAGAAGGGCTAGGTCTGCTTTTCTAGATAGTAATTCATTAAGTTTAATACATAGTTGTAGGACATTTCTGCCAGACATGGAGTGCGGGGAGTGGTGGGGTAAAGCCTTATGTTCTTGCTCTGCAGTAGCAAGCTAATTTTCAAGCAGAGTGAGTTATTTTTCTTTGCATTTCCTTCTGTGTCAGCATAACCAATAATTTTGCCTCGCATAATGACCTTGTATGCCTCCCAGGTAATTTGGGCTGAAGTCTCAGATATGGGTTGTCTTTTAGGAAAACCTGGTTTTGAGATTTAGCCCAGTCAATGAATTTTGAGTTGTGCATAAGTAGGGGATCTAGTCTCCAGAATGTGGACCGTGGGGTTGGTGGTCCCCAGAGCAGAGTCAGAAGCACTGCGGCATGATCTGATATAACCGTGGAAAGAATGTGAGTTCCTAGGACATATTGCATAATAGATTGGGATATTAACCAGAAATCAAGTCTGCTAAGGGATCCATGTACCCCTGTTTGAAAAGTATAATCCTTGTCAGAGGGGTGAACTAGGCACCAGATATCAACCAGCTAATATTCAGAGCTGAGATTCAGTGTGGCCTGTACTCCTCGAATATGGTATTTTTTCACTTGGTCACTTCTGTCCAGGGTAGGGACAAGAGTGGTAATTATAGGGGACTTCAACCTGCCCAAGGTGGACTGGAGTATACCATCCACAACGTGTGCTAAGAGTCAGATGATCCTGGAAGGACTGCAGAGTGGGTTCCTGACACAGGGCATCACTGAACCAACAAGAGTTGAGGCAATTTCCTGATCTGATACTCACAGATGGGGAGCATGTACAGGAAATAATGGTCAGGGAGCCACTGGGGAGAAGTAGCCATTGCACAGTGTGGTTCCATTTGAATATGGGCAGGAAAAGCATCCTGACTAAGACCAAAATCTTGGATTTCAGGAGGGCAGACTTCAGGAAAATGGGTGCGGTTCTAAGGAGCTAGCTGGTGGGCATCAGGGCAGATATAGGGCTGGACCTAAAGTGGTCCATCATTAAGGAAGAAATATTGGTTGACACAGATGAGTGTGTTAGGCTCAAGGGGAAGAATACAAGGGCCAAAGCACCCAACTGGTTCAGTTCTGGGGTTGCCAAGGCAGTAAGGGAAAAGAGGTTGGCCTATAGAAAATTCAGGAAGGCCAAGAGAGAGGTGGATAGAAAAATTACCCAAGGTTGGCTAGTGAGGCAAGAAAGGTAGTCCAGTGAGCAAAAGCACAGAAGGAGCTTCGAATAGCTGAAGGAATTAAGGAGAGGGAGAAGGCTTTCTTTCACCATAAGTGAGAAAAGGGACAAGAAGGAAGGGATTGTTAGGCTTAAGAAAGGTGTGGAGTGGGTGGAGGATAATGGAGGAAAAGCAGAGATACTAAATGAATACTTCTGTTCTGTCTTCACCAGGGAGAAGAATGGACCAGTGCCTTCAGGAGGGAAAAGAGGAGCGGGGGGAAGGGGACACCGACATAGTGATAGAGGAGGATAGAGTGAGGAAGGGTCTGCTGGCATTGAAAGTAGACAAATCACCAGGTCCAGAGTACATCCAAGGGTACTAAAGGAACTGGCTGAGGAGCTGGCATGGCCCCTAGCAGACCTATTTAATAGTTCACTAGAATCAGGCATGGTACCACAGGACTGGAGATTAGCACATGTAGTGCCCCTTCACAAAAGTGGTCCCAAGGATGATCCAGGGAATTACAGACCAGTCAGTCTGACCTCCATTGTGGGCAAGCTGATGGTGACCATACTAAAGGAAAGGTTGGTAGACTATCTAGAGGAACATGGTCTCCAGGATGAGAGGCAACATGGGTTCATGGGGGGGATCATGTCAAACAAATGTGATTGACTTCTTTGACTGTGTCACTAAGATTGTAGACAGGGGCCAAACAGTAGACATCCTCTAGTTTGATTTCAGCAAGGCCTTTGACTCTGTGCCCCACAAAAGGTTGATCAGGAAGTTGGTGGATCTTGGAGCTGGGGAAAAGATGGTCAGATTGGTGGAAAACTGTCTGAGGGACAGAACCCAGAGGGTGGTTGTTGGGGGAGAGTTGTCTGGCACCAGAGAGGTAACCAGTGGGGTCCCACAGGGCTCTGTGCTGGTGCCGGTGTTGTTCAATGTCTTCATCAATGACATTGGGGATAGCATTAAAGGCAAACTGTGCCTATTCACAGATGACACCAAGCTCTGTGGGAGAGTGGACACAGCTAAAGGGATAGGAGACCTACAGGAAGATCTGGATAAGCTGGGGAGGTGGTCCAGGATCTGGCAGCTTGGCTTCAATGCCAAGAAATGCAAAGTTATGCATATTGAAGCCAAGAATCCCAGGGCAGAGTATTACCTGGATGGAGTCCGAGTACCTGCATCAGAGGAGGAGAAGGACCTGGGAGTGATAATCACTAGTGACCTGAAGCATTCAGTGCAGTGCAAGAAAGCAGCAGCAAAGGCAAACAAGATGCTGGGATGCATAGCTAGGGGGATCAGTAGTAGGAGAGAGGAGGTTATACTGCCCTTGTACAGGTCACTTGTAAGGCCGCATCTGGAATATGGAGCTCAGTACTGGTGCCCACACCTCAAAAAGGACATTAACCTGCTGGAGAAGGTACATGGGGGGCTACAAAGATGATAGCTGGTCAGCAGGGCAAGGCATATGAGGAGAGGCTGAGGGCACTGAACATGTACTCCCTGGAAGATGGGAGAGAAACAGTGGACATGACTGGGACATTCAAGTACTTGAAAGGCATAACGAAGGTTGATAAGGAGATTCTCTTTAAGCTGAGTGGCAACCATATCACAAGAGGGCACAGTTTTAAGCTGTAGGGTGGAAGGTTTAGGAAGGAGGTGAGGAAGCACTGCTTCACAGAGAGGGTGGTGGACACTTGGAATGCGCTGCCAGAAGAGGCCATCTCATTGAAGATGGTAGGCAGCTTTAACAGAGGCTGGGATAGGCATGGGGGAAGGTAAGAATCATAGGTAGGGAGGATGGGACTCATGGGAAGGTAGGGCAGGGACTTTAGCTCAAGCTGTGGACCTCAATACAAGCAGCCTTGATAGACCAAATGGCCTTCTTCTGCTGGCTTCTTTGTATGTTTGCATGTTCCATTTAAAATTGGCTGCTAAGATTCAATTTTCCTGTAGGTATCTCCATAGTATCTGTGTCTATCAGCTTATCATATGATTATATTCCTGCTTTCAAAGTACATTTAAAGTACAATAAAAGTGCATCCCAAACCAAAAGGATACATTGTGTGTTTGCCTTTTGTCTTCTGCTGGAACCTGTATTAATGCGCTTACTAATTCAATATACCCGGAGCACTGATCCTCCGCCTGATCACCTGCCCGAAATGTAAAAAAAAAAAAAATTAAATTGTGGCTAGTGATCCCTCCCCCCACCTAATCATCTACCCTATATGTAAAAATAATTCCCTGTTGGCTAGCGGACCCTCCTCCCACCCGATCACCTGTCCAACATGTAAAAAATGTCCCTGTTGGCTAGCAAACCCTCCCCCCACCTGATCACCTAACCCCATATGTAAGTAATAATTCCCTGGTGGCTAGTGGTCCCTTCCTCCACCTGATCACCAGCCTGACATGTTCAAAAAAATTCCCTGGTAGCTAGCAGTCATCCCTCCTCTCACATGATCACCGTTCCATATCTAAAAAAAAAATTCAGTGATGATGCATATCTTGAACCGAGAAAAAAATGTATGTGAATGTGAAACAGCAGTAGCCAACATATTGTTTTTTCACATTTTGGATAGGTGTGGAGCAAGAGTTACAATTCCTGTTCTAGGAGTGGCTGTTGTGGGAATCTAGACATATACCTCAAAGAAATCTCAAAATGCACTTGCAGCTCATGTTACTGTGTATAAAAGCCATTCCTACTAATATGCTCTTTGTATTAGGGAGCCACTTCAATCTCAAACATCTTAAATTTAGAAGGCAGTCCCATAGTTTGTCATCTGCTGGAACTCTCTCACTTTTGAGTTGGCTGATAATTTATTAACATTGATTGCATAGTAACTCTAAAATAGATATTTTCCACAGTCTTATCAGTGTTTGAACAAAATATCAAGGCTGGTATCCTCACATGTTTTGCAGTGAGGGGTTAAGTGACTTTCCTAGGATCAGACTTTGAGTATTTGGCTTGAGCGGGATTTGAACTTGTGATCTCAGACCTCTCTTCATGACGTATGAATGAGCACAAAAAAATACAAATCAAATATGTAATACGCTGGTGAAAAAATAGAACACACATATAAAAAGACTGTGGCTCTAAACTTATCATATGATAATAGTCCTGCTTTCAAAGTACACTTAAATTAAATTTAAAGTACATCCCACACCAAGATAAAAAATAAAGGATACTGTGAGACTGTAAATGTTTTCTGGTTACATTGTTGCCAATTCTTGAACATGGATTCCAAGATAGCCGCCTGTGGGCATGGATGTGTGGAAGCATGCTCCGTTCCTCTCCAGCCTAAATGAAATTTCTTGATCATGCAAGCAGCTCTCTTTCTTAAGAGATGCTGACATGTTGAAAATATCAAGAAGGGGTAAACTGCTAACTGAACCACCCAAAAAAAGAGAAGGCTAAGACTGTGCCCCCAAAAAATTCAAAACAACCCTAACCAAGGTATAGAACCTTGTCAGATTGCGACTTGGCATCAGGCTCATCAGGTTCTAATACATCTTCCTGGGGGAGAATGAGGTTTCAGCAAAAAATGCTTCAATTTCTACCAGCTTCAGATCAAGGACTGTTAAAAATTATGAGTTGGCTGTCTCCACTAGATACAACCCCGTTGCACTCCTGGTTTAATATGCTTAAGGAAAAGGTGAACCCCAGGGATAGTCAATGAGATATTACAATTTTGTTTAATGCAGTAGAAAGGTTTTCTCAACCGGTAGCTCCCGGGACATCTGCAACACAGGATGCTGGATCTTCTTCTACGGTGACCACTAACATACCAGCTTACTCTGAAGCTGAAGTGGTAAAACAACTTATTTTCCTAACTAATGCCACACCTGTCCAACAATGTTGTGGCAATAATAGTAACAATTTGCTAAATATGGCTAGTGTCCCTGCTGTAACGGGAAACAGTACAGGCAAGGAAGAGTCACTTTTACAACAGAACCTATCAATTTCAACGAAGGGAAAAGTGACAATAAAAGAGGTTCGCAAAATCTATAGCAAACACAACTGAAGCCCTGCAGAATCCCCTAGAATGTGAGGCTTTCGTTAAATTTAAAGAAGAAATTAAAGCTGACATCAAAACAGGGTTTGATCAGATAACTGCAGCATTATCAGTGCTTACTTTATCAATTAAAGACATCAGCACAAAAATGGATTCTTCATCTAAATGTATGACTGAAACCAAAAATAGAATCAGTTTATTGGAAGATACAGTGCCCCCATTGCAACAACAATTAATAGACTGTAAATCTCAGTTAGAATCTCTTCAACAAAAAATTGTAAATCAAGAAAACAGGTCTAGACAAAATAACCTTAGACTAATTAACATCACGGAAGGGGCTGAAGGCAAGGGGACCCTACTCGATTTTTTTTTGGAAAACTCTTAACTAATGCCCCTGGACTTAAATATCCAGAGGAGAAAATTACACTAGATAGGGACTATGGAGTGGGCTCCAACCCCTAAGACTTCAAAATGGCTCATCTCAGCGACGCATGGCAAGGCCTATCTATGTTAGAATTCATAACTACCAGGATCGAGAGAGACTACTTCAAAAAGCAAGAGTGGATAAGGGCTTAGTGGCAGAGGATATAAACTTCTCTGCCTTTCTGGATTTTAGCTCTGAAACTGTCTCTTCAAGAAAAAGTTTTGATAAAGTAAACATAATTCTGAAAGAAAAAGGGATCCGGTTTTCGATTTTACCACCAGCTAAATTGAGATTCTTCTGGCATGGGAAAATGCACTATTTTACTGATCATAAAACAGCAGAACATTTTCTGAATTCCCATATGGTTAATAATGTCAATGCAGCCACACTCCTTGGGGGTAGAAATGTCTAATGGCTAAATTTCTAAGTTTTAAAGTGGTTTGCAAAATATGTCATCGAAGAAAAATGATGTGATTATGTGAAATGTATAAATTAGATTTTCTTCTGTAGGCTCTCATATTTCTCCTAACTCCCCCTGCCCCTCCTTTTTTTTCTTTTTTCAGGGGAGTTAGGGACATCTATGAACATACAGTGTAAATTTATTGATGGGGCTAGGTTCTAGTAGAGGTCTGATTATGCTCACATGATTAAAAAGTTCTTTTTACTATAATCAGGAAAAGGAGGAGCTGAGTACTCTCACTTTTTTACACACACCGATACGTCTCATTCATGGCTATCAAGATAGGTGCACGTCGGGGTACCAAGATCTTTCTTGTTTTTGTATATTATTATAAAAATAAGGTATATTTTATAGCTTAGACCAATGGTAAGGTACAGGGGGAGGGATGGGGGGGCATGGTATACACAGGGTGGTGGAGGGCAAAAATAAAAAAAATATAAAATCATCTGAATAAATAGGATATAGTACTAAGGGTAACAGAATGGATGGCAGCTAGGCTATTGGTACAGATTAAGATGATTATTAAACATGTAGTTACATTGGTTAGCTAAAGGGCTTTTATGTTTGAATTTTCATGACAAATCAACTAAAAATAATAACATGGAATGTCAAGGGGATGAGGGAAAGAGTGAAAGGTAGAAAAATATTTAACTGTATTAATAATATGTCAACCAATGTTTTAATGGTGCAAGAATCACACCTCTTACCAGCGGATTTTCAGTATTACGCTAATAAATGGGGATCAGGACTTAATGCCCCATACCAGGCAAACACTAGAGGGGTGGCCATTTTCTTTAGAAAGGAATCAGGCATCTCGATTTTAAAGGAAAATATCAGTCCTAATGGTCAATTTATATTTTGTGAAGTTCTGGTGAAAGGTGTGACTTTCACGTTATTTAATGTTTATGGACCTAATGAAAATGTACCCGATTTTTTCACTCAGCTATTTTTAACGGCAGCAACATTCAATTCGCCACTTATTATGGGGGGAGATTTCAATCTGGTTCTTAACCCAGCTTTAGATATATCTAATATGATGGTCCCCCCAATATAATCGGCTGCCCAAAAATTCCTGCAATTTATGGATGATCTTAAATTACTGGACCCCTGGCGACATACATTTCCCTCATTAAAACAATATTTATTCTTTTCCTCAATGTATCAGTCTTACTCTAGAATAGATTTTTTCTTAATTTCAGAAAGCATATTCTATTTTGTTACAAAAACTGAATACAGAAATATTCATATTTCGGACCATGCTCCAGTAATCTTAACACTGCAGCTTAAAGTACCTAAACAATACAACTGTTTTAGATTTAACAGCCTTCTTCTTAAGGATTCACAATTTGTTGCAAACATAACACAAGAGATAGATGTTTTTTCCTCTTTGAATACATATGAAGAGAAGTAGCAGCAACAACAATATGGAATTCATTTAAGGCTTTTATTAGAGGAATAACTATTTTGTATAATGCTAGAAAACATAAGGATAAAAAACAAAAGCTCTTATCATTAGAAGAAAATATATCTCAAAAAGAAAACTTATTCAATATTAATAAGAATCCATTAATGTTACAAGAAATTTTGGAACTAAAAAATCAATATAATAAGATAGCAACTTCTGAAGCCGAACAACAATTATTAAGCACTAGAACAAAATATTACGCTCTCGGTGACAAAGCAGATAAAGTTTTAAGCTGGCAATTAAAAAAAGAGAAAGCAAATAATATAATAACTAAAATAAGGGCTAACAATAGGACATTAATATCGGATCCTGAGCAAATTAATTAAATATTTGAACTCTACTATAAGAAGCTCTGTACTTCCGAACTCTCCTCAGAGAGCATCAATACTGAACAATACTTATTAAATATTGATATACCTCCTATTAGTGACACTCACCATGATATACTTGATCAACATATAACCATTGTAGAAACTGAGGCAGCAATTAAATCATTATCCCCAGGTAAATCACCCGGCCCAGACAGAATACCAATTGATTTTTATAAATCATTTTGCAATCTAATTAGCCATCATTTAAAAATTCTGTATGATCACATGATTATTCATCAAACAATAAACCCTTTGGCATGCAAGGCAATGATATTCTTATTTAGAAAGAAGGATAAAGATCCTACTCATACAGCCTCATATCATCCCATCTCACTAATTAATACAGATGCTAAGGTATTAACTAAAATCTTTGCAAACAGACTAAATAAAATATTGTTTCAAATCATACATACTGATCAAAATGGCTTTATGCAAAATAGACAACTTAAAACAAATGTTAGAAGAACTCTTAATTTATTTGACAAATTCAAAGAAATAGATTTTTCAATATTATCCCTAGATGCTGAAAAAGCATTTGATCAGGTTGAATGGAGTTATATTAAAATTTGTATTAAAATTATGAATTTCAGACCAATATTTCAGTCATGGATAGAAATATTCTATAATAATATTTCAGCTAAAGTCAAAATTAATAATGATGTCTCAAATCATTTTCACTTACAGAGGGGAGTTAGACGAGGATGACCGCTTTCTCCTTTGATATTTGCATTAGCTATAGAACCATTAGTAAAATTAATTAGGAAAAATGAAAAAATTAAAGGATTACAAGTGGGCCAAGTAGGCCATAAGATTAGTCTGTATGCAGATGATGCTTTGATTTATTTAGATAACTTAAACAATACATGTGAAGAGCTTAACTATGTGTTACATACATTTGGTAAACACTCAGGCATGGATATTCAAACTGTGCCAGGCTATGGCAGAAGCCTGGGAGCAGCGCAACTTGGCTGCACAGGGGTGTTGACTGGGCGATATTCAACAGAGCTGCACCATGGCACAACATCGTTGAATATCGCACGCTGGCCACCCACAGCGTGCATGGTGCAGTGGCACTGTGCCAGTGCAAGTGGCCAGAGTGGAACAGGGGATGCGCTAGGGCAAGTTCCATTGTGCTATGTGCAGCAACCATGATATTCAAAAGTGCACGTGCAAATTGGGCCACAATGTATGCAAAAGTCGCAAATGGGTCGTGTATTTCATTGCATGCAGTGTACCGATCCTGCGACTTGCACCTGGTGCCCTGCCAGGCAGCAGCCGTGGGGACCGACGCCTCTGCACAGTGTGGTATGTGCCCTACAGCCCGATCATGGGCTTCAGTAAATGTAAATAGCCTAAATCCCTGGTGGTCCAGTGGACCGCTGTCAGCACAATCGCGGGCATTTGTAAAATAGAATAATGTCCAATATCCCCTGGTGATCCAGTGGTCCGCTGTCAGCCTGATTGCGAGCATTTGTAAAATAGAATAATGTCCAATATCCCTGGTGGTCCAGTGGATCACTGTCAGCCCAATCACGGGCATGTGTATAAAATGACTTCCAATATCCCTGGTGGTTCAGCCGATCCCCTCCCACCCACCCACTGATGTCCACTGCCTGCCCCCAGTCAGCGGCAGTGGCAGCACCCCACCTGCCCACCCAGCCGCCCGCCGACTGACACCAGGTAGCTGCACGCCCATTGGGTCCACAGCATGAGCCAATGGGCATGCAGCCTGTACCGTACTACACATTCCAGATATGTGACCATTGGCTCACGCTGTGGACCAATGAGCGTACAGCCCTACCCACAGTGTCAGTCGGCGGGCAGTGGGGCAGCAGGCTGGTGGGGTGCTCCCATCCACTGCTAACCTGGGGGGGAGCAGGGCAGTGGGGATCAGTGGGCATCCTGTATGCCCATAAGTCCTATGGCAATGTTCAGCCTGTGAACCTGACTTTCCACCAGCATCACACCCCTCCTTCCTACCTCTTGGGTTCCCTCATTCTTGTCCCAGGCATGTTTGCCTGCATCCAGTATGCTTTCTCCTACCACCTCCTGTGGCAGACTGTTCCAGGTGTCCACCAACCACTCTATCATGTATGTTGTCCCACACATTTCCCTTAGGCAGCCACTTTCCACTGTCACATCAAGCCCCCCTCTTTCTATACCCCTCCTGTGCTGGGGGATAAGGCCACCCTGCATTTTGTCAATGCCCTTAAGGTACTAATATTACTCATCATGTTCCCCCTATCATTCCTCTCCCTCCATGTGAACATATTGCGTATTGTCCAACACACTTCATATGTTTACTCGTGCAAGCCCTGTACTGTCCTGGTCTCCGTTCTCTGGACCACCACCCTGTCAATGTCCTCACAATGGTGTGGCCTCCTGTGTTGCACACAGCACTCCACAAGGGTCATTGCCTGTGTTCTATAACTGTAGCACCATCAATTCCCACCTCCTACTTGTGATACTTCTGCCTGTGCATCCTAGCATGCCACTGCCACTCTCAGCAGCCTATATCCTGTTTGCATGCCTTTCACTCATCTGCCATGTTAACCCCATTGTCCCTGCCTCCATGGTAAACATCAGCAACCCTTCCCTCATTCCCTAGCTGTCCCCATGGTTTCCTCATCCCTACTGCATTGTTGTGCACCTATGTTACTTGGCCCTCAGCTGCACCTCCTCCAACCAATTGTCAGGCTTCCCCAGGTACTGCCTCATGCACTCCACCCATCTGGGGTATCCACCCTGTTGCAGATCCTAGTGATGGCTGCACAGAGGCAGACCTTCCCCTCCAGACCTATGGCACTGCCACTGCTGTTGACATTACACAGGACCAGCCACAGACTGATCCCTGTGGCACACCACTGCTCACACCACTCTCCCAGGTGTGGTTAATATTTTTCCACACCCTCTGTGTTCTGTCCATTAGCCTGTTCCTAACCCAGTTTAACCCATGCCCAGACTAGCCATCTTATCGACAACCTTTACTGAGGGACAGCACCAACTGCCTTGCAGGGCTCGGGGTTGGCAACATCCACTGACACCCACCTGTTTCTTTTCTTTGTCACTCGGGCATACAATTACATCCCATTCATCTGACATGACCATACTGATGTGGATCCATGTTGCCTCGGATAACATCCATCACTTTCCAAGTGTGACACTGTTCTGTCATTCAGTAGTGTTTCAATGCTCCACCCCACTGCCAAAGTGAGGAAGAGCACCCTACAGTTTCCTTCATCCTCCCTATTACCACTGTTTTGTTGTGTAACTACATGCGCCCTTCCCCAGCCTTCTGCACACACTTCTGTGCTGTGTACCTCGTTAGACAAGGCTGCCAAGGGTGCCGCTGGATCCCCTCACAGCTCCCTAACATTCCATGGATGTCTGCCATGTGGCCACTTTGATTTGTGCACCTTCGGGTTTGTGTGGTCCTCTGGGAATCTTTCCACTATGTGTGGAGTCATGTATACCACTTCCCATCCATTGCGTCTGCTGGTTCCAAATTTTATTAAATTTCATAAAGTTTTCTTGTAGGCAATAATGTATTTTTTCAATCTTATAAACATCAACTATAAGGTTAAACCACATCTGATGATCTGGTTGGAGAGAATCTTCCCACTTCATTAGTAAGTATTTATGAGCATTAATGATAGCCAGCATTATTAGGCTTTGTTGACAGTCATTCTTTTGTTCAGATAAGTAACCTAATGTCAAAAAACAAACATTCAATATTCTTGTTGACTTTCACGGCTGTGATTTTGAAAATAAGCTCCAAAATGTTTTCCCAAAAGGAATTTAAAATTACACAATCAATAAGCATGTGCTTCAGGGTAGCATTTGGATTTTACATCGAGGGCAGTGATTTGGATATTGAGGGTTCATCAGATTTAACCTATGAGGTGTGTAATAAATCATATGTATGATGTTAAAATAGATTTGAATCAATCTTGTAGATAGCATTCTTAAATTTTTGAGATTTATAATACCTGCCCATTTAGTATCTATTATTTGAGACCTAAGTTTGCCTTCCCATTTTTGTTTTAATGCATTCAACGGGTTTCCCATATTGTTTAAAAACATGGAATACATCTTTGATATTCAGGATGGGCCTAGTGGTCCATATCCCCTGACAACATTCCATGTTAATATTGCCATGTTTCCATGTCATTTGGGGGGGCCCAGGACAAAGACTCAAAAGGCACACCATGCCACACAGCACACCTGCCGCTGGTATCCCCAGAAACCACAACAACAAGCCAAAATGTGTTTCACAATGACTGGGATGCAATCACAAAGGTCGGGAGTAGCATGGTCAAAGTTCACGCAGGAGGGAACTCAAGAAACAAACACCGCTACCATGCCAAGTACTGTACTGTGATATGTAACATAAAATTGGGGGTTGGAGGTATAGGCAATGTTGTCATGTGGCCCAAAAGTTGGTGGCTGTGCCCTGCACCTGTCACATAAGGACATATGCTACAGGTCACAGTGACAGTTGGAGGGCAACACTGAAGACGAACAAATGCCATAGTTACAGGTGTGACTATGTGACTATGTGACAGGAACAACACTGCTAGCTGCCCATGTGGCCATTACAAGCCACAGTCCCTAGCACATGGCAATTATGTAACAACCATGACTGAGTGCCGGTCACTGGGGCACGTATGCAGGCACTTGATGGGCAGTGGGGACCATGGCTACAGCATGCAGTTGTACACCACCCATGTGTGCATAACTATACCAAGCCCAAAGGGGAGGGAAAAGGCTGGTGCCCAAAGGTTGCTACTTGTTAGGATAGAATACCATAGTTGGGGTGCCCCCTGTTGCAACACATGTCTGAATTAAATATGTAGTATTCCCAACTGGAATTACATGAAATGTCCATAGGACATGCATTCCATAGGTGTGCCACATGTACTGTATGGGTAGTTTCGCTAACATGTTCTGAATATACAGGGTAATGGTTGATATGGATGGCCTGAAACACCCACATGGGTGTTGTCATATGCAAAATATAATGCAGCCATCAGTAGAAACTCATTGAGGATTTCGTAGCTAAGTACCATAGTAAGTTTGGAAGCAGTATAGCATAGTGGTTTAAGGCTCTGAGCTGCAAACTGGAGACCTGGGTTTGAATTCCAGAGCCCCCACTTGCATACTGTGTGACCTTGAGCAAGTCACGTAATTTCCTTGTGCTCCCAGGTTGCACCTGTAAACAAGCTTTCAGCTTAATGTGTCTCTTATGGTTAAAAAAAATACCATATCCCCCTTTGCCATCTCAAACCAAACCTATTTAAGATGTACATGTTCAGTCTGTCATTGGGAGCCTGCTGTACACGTGTAGTAATATAATGGGTATAACGCTGCTGGAATGTGTCCCATGTCTGTTTTAGTGTGGGGTCACCATAACTGGCTACTGCCTGCCACTATTGGCTGGATGCATGACAAATACATAGGGAGACACACTGCTGTAGTACTGTGGTCTCAGTTGCTCTGTCTCATAAGTACTGTGGCAGAGTACAGTGACAGCAATTGCAATGGAAACACCTGTCATGGGCCAAGAGGAGGTTGTAGGGTGCACAGAAAGGAGTGACATCACAGTACCACCTGCAGCAATACAAACAGGTAAAGGCCTGCAATGCACATGTGCTTGTGTAGTGGACTAACATCCCATCACAGATATGGCACACAGAGCAACACTCTATGCAAGGGGTGATGGATATATGGAACACAAACATGCCTGGTGTATGCCACAGGTGTATGCATAGCACATCAGCCTAACTCCCAGTCTGTACAGGCTGCCCATGAGGAAGCAGTAGTTTGGAACAATATGCCAAGTGAATATGTATGGTACGTGGCGTATGACCTGGCATGTGCTGTCAACACATGCAGGGGAGCCTGACTGTGTACCACTAGCACCGTGTGCAGGGACGCAAGGTGAAATAAGTCAACATGCACCAAAGGCAATAACACCCCCAGGCCCATTACAGGTGCAGGTGACACTAGCAATGGTGTGGACTGTACACCAGGGTGTGTGGTGGCAGCCATCATACACACAGGGTGCTGTGATGTGTTAGGGTACCTTACAGAGCATCAAAGCCATGACACGAGTGGGGATGGTCAAGGGTCATATGGGCAAGGCCTGACAGTTGCAATGACTGGCTAGCGTAACAGCCTGTACTGAACCCTGTGTCTGGAGTGGGTACATACATGGGAAGCAGCTCTTAGTCATGGCACTCATACTTGCACAGTGACAATGTTCAGGTCATAGGCCACATAGGTAGGGTTGTGTATGACATGTTAAGATGTTCATGTGACTTGTATATCGTCCAGCAGGTCACACGGCTGATGAACCAGATGAGGATGGACCAGGGGCCAGTGGCACGCAGCCAGGGCGTCGGAGGCAGAGGGTGCAGTAGACTGTGGGGGATTGTGGGGGATGACAACACCAGCAGCGTAGCAGCAGCAGTGGCAGCAGTAGCAGCAGCTGCAGCCAGCACAGGCAGTCTCCTGAGCCTGGCCGAGGAGCTGGATGAGTGTGTTCTACAGATGCAAGCGGATGACCTGGAAGACACTTCTGGAGAGGAGAACATTGTAACACCCAGTGGGGAGGGCCAGACACAGACTAAGGAGGATGTACAGTATGAGGTGGACAGCATGCAGGCCAATGTGGCTAACAAACTTAGCCTGTCCATTGTCCATGACCTGGAAGCTGCACTGGGGGAGGCTGAACAGGCCCATTCACAGCAGGGCTCCCCAGTAATACCATTCAAGATGTATTGCCAGACTTTGTACCAAGGTCAGGATGCCAAGGTTTCTGAGCTGCACAACATCAGAAAGCCCACTGCAGTGCAGCAACATACCCTGGAGAACATGGGCATAGCCATAGCAGATGCAATACTGGGGGCTAGCAGGGACAAAGCAGTGGTAATGGTGGATGTTGTGATGGCACTGCATGAGGTATGTGCAGCCATCCAAGGGCAGGCAGAGGCATTTGATAGTCACAGTGCAGCCATGGAAAAGTCATGCATAGGCCAGCAGCACCACACTGACGTGATGGGAGCTGCACTGCAGGACATAGCTGCAGACCTTCGACATAGGGTCCCTAGCCAAGAACACGTGTGCCAGGCCAACACAAAGGATACACAGCAAGGTAAAACATCACATGGCGTACAGACAGACAATGTTGATGTGCAGCATCCACCACATGTCATCAGGCTAGGTACAAGTGCCTCAGGCAGCAGGCCCAACAGACCCAACAGTTGACACCCACATGTCCATGAGACCACCTATATCCAGGGCCACAAAACACTGTGGCAGCAGTCACGTGCCATGGGGGACACATCACACAAGCCACTGTTCCCACAACCACAGCCAGCAAAAGGGGATGGAGACTGCAGCAGGCACACAGTGACGAGCACATGACAGCAGCAGCTGTCCCACACACTGGGGGGGTTTGGCACCACAGGTAGCAACCAGCATGAGGCTGGGCAACAGCAGCAGGACAGTAGGAACCAGCCACACCGTCCTGGTCATCCACGCAAGCAGAAGGACTCCCAACATAAATAGACACAGACTCAAAGCCAACACACTGCTACGATTGTTGTGGGGTGAAGCTCCAAATGTGTAGCGGGTTCAGGTCTGACATTAGCAGATGTGCCATGTGTTGGGTGCCCTGGGTAGTGATGGTGGAAAACAGGGACATGGGCAGGTGATAGCAGAACTCCTGTAACATAGGCTGTGAGGGAACAGCCCATGTATGATTTAGGTATTCACTGTACTGGAGTATCATATCATGTTTGTATACATTTCTGTTTGAGGCATAATAGCAGTTTATTTATTTATTTATTTACTGGAATCTCGGATAACACCTTTGAGCTAAAAGCTCATTTACAAAGGTTCCACGTCTTAAGCTAATAGACAAGGTACATAGACATTACAAAACAGCAGGCAAGTACATTTCGGTACATACAGATACAGATTTAAGCAAGTACAGTTAAAATACAACAGGTAGGAGATATGTACACATACACACACACACACATATATATATGTATATATATATATATATATATATGTATATATATTTATTTATTAGATCATCGGTTTACAGACCTTTGAGTCAAAGACTCATTTACCAAGGCACCTTGTCAAGAGAGCAATACATCACAGCAAACAAAACAGTACAGTACATAACGCTTAGATTAAAAAACCAACCAGTTTTACAGGAATTCACAGGTGGTACAAGCTTGGTAATAGGTAGATCACAGTAGTCATATTATAGGTACACGAGTAACACGTCAGATAGCAACCAGCGATATTTTATTACATTAGTCAGCAGATGTTGCCTGAGATCCCAGGCATGTGCAGCAAAAGTAGACAGGGCAAACCCAGCCTAAGGGTGAGGGTAAGGGGCAGGTGGGGGATTATTTTATTTATTTATTTAGTTTTTATTGACCGGGTAAGTGCACTAGACAAGTTCTGCCTATTTTCAGGCACGACACGGAGGAGGAGGATACAGAAGGATGCCAAGTGACCTTGAACCAGATTAAGCTGTTGGTGGTATTTTTAGTGAATGAGGGAAATTTGGCCAGGACACCGGGGAAATTCCCCTACTGGCTGCTGGTCAGTGGCTGGTGGGGACTCTCGCTGACGTCAGTGCCCGGCATGGCAGACGTTCCTGAGGTCGGGATGGAGGAAGAGGTGGAAGAGCACAGCAGGGAGAGTGCTATTGCTCTCAAGGAGTCTTTGCTGATATTGATGGGAGTTCATCTGTTATGGTCGCTACTTCACCCCAGCTACCAGTTGCTGCTAAATGTGAGACTGCATTACTTACTGCGGCGCCTTCGATTCCGGAGCCTTTGCCTGGTCCTGCTCTACTCAGCGACGGAGATACTGAAAAGGGGAATCTTCATACGCCGCTACCTTCGGAAAAGGACCTGTTGTTTCGAGATATGGTTTCCGGGAGGGCTGCAAATAATGCCGGACCGCGTACGACGCTTCTGGTGCAACAGCAATTTGGGCTACAGGAAGGAGGAAGTCGTGAGGTTTCTACAGACTGGTCGGAAGAGATGGCGTTTCTGAAGGCAGGATGGCGGAGAAGTGAGTCGGGAGCTTGGGTGCCTGATCTAGATTGGACTCCGCTCTCAGGTACCCTGAACAGCAACGTTCCCCTCAACCATCCACTTTGAGGGAGGGTAGGGGTGGTCCTGGGTCTGAACTTTCCACTGTACCCCCAGATTCTATTTTGACTGGTTCTTCGGGTGTTACAACCCCTTTCTCAGGTGGACCTTCTAAACCCACAATGTCAGATTTATTTAAAGCGAAGTTGGAGCAAGCCCCTCGTCGTAATGCTGTGTGTTTAAAATACAGAGGTGGCTTAAAGGAACACCTCGATAGATATTATGTTTTCAAGCAACTTTTAAAATCCAAAATTGGGTTTTGTGCTAAGGACATATATGCCCTCATTCATGTTTCTGGAGAGGATTCTTTTGACATCAACTTTCAATCTGTTGCTCTTATGGACAAATTTTGGGACAAATATGCTCATCAGAAAAATCACCCGGTGTGGCTGCCTTTTTTTGCTATCCCTTTAACCAAGCCATTAATTAGGTTTGTTACCATTATGTTTCAAACGAGGGTGAATGTTAGTGATATTTATAGATGGCTGCAATCCAAATGTGAAGTGTTGGGGTCACCTGAAGCTCTCTTAGATATAGAGGGCATTTGGACAGGGGTGGAAATTTAAAGTGAAATTGTTACAAGTTAATTCGAGGTTGTACATCTGCTCGAACAGTTTTTCCTAGGAAAAGACAGAGGGGTATGCTTTTATGTGGGACAGCCTAAAGCTTGTTATAAATGTGGGGATAGAACGCATATTAGTAGTGTATGTGATATGATGAAGTGGCCTTTATGCGGGGGTTTCGGGCATTCTGTGGACAGGTGTACCAATATTTTTCGATGTAACCTTTGTGAGGAGAAGGGTCATGCCTTCCATCAGTGTCCGTGGGCGAGACATAATTGCTCTGAAGGTCTGGACCAAGATGGTTTACTGAAAAGCTCAGGCTAAACTGCAAATCCCAGGTGAAAGAGTTAACCTCCCCAAGACAAGACCATGTACCCACCCCTTCATTCCCGAGTACTACTAAACCAGTACAAACGGTGGCTAATGAACCTCAGAATACTATGCCTCGGCTCCTCCTCCATCAGGAGACAGTCAGAGTCAGGTCTCCATTATGCCCCCCTTTCGAAACTGTTAAAAGTAGGAGGTTTACCAGAGCATCCTCACGAACAGACCCAGATCAGTCCGTTGTGACTGAAAATTTTTTCTCCCCTTCAGGATGAGGTTAGAGACTCAGATATGGAATCTGAGACCTCATCTCTCTGAAATTATGACAAACAGAAGACAGCAAATCTACTGAGCTAGCTAAAGATAGGAAAGGGAAAAAGGAAAGAAAAGAAAAGTGAGTCAAAAGCATAACTCATAAGTATTTTCATGGCTGCTTTAAAGTTTGCTTCCTTGAATGTATGCAGTTTAAAGACGTTTCATAGGCAGATATCCATATTTTCATATCTTACATCTTTAAAGTTGGATATTATTTTTTTACAAGAAACCAGGGTGTCTTCCATCTCGGAAGAAAAAAGATTAAAAAGACTATGGACTTGTGGCCCTTCTTTTTGGTCTTACAGTTCTGAAATTGCTGATGGAGTGGCTATATTGTTTGGTAACACTTCTTTTAAAATTACAAAGGTGACAGATTTGTTACCAGGCAGAGTTCTTATATTGGACTGTTCGTGGGGTGAATATTTTTTTCGCTTTATTAATGTTTATGGCCCACAGACTAAAACAGGCCGTATTTCTTTATTTATAGACCTTAAACCTTTTTTATTTACAAGTAAACATTTAGTTTGGGGAGGGGATTTTAACTGCTCCCTTGATATCCAGTTCCGTAGAATACAAGGGAAAAAGGTTTATTGTGATTCCCATGCACTATTAGAGGTGGTAATAGATGCTGGGCTTATGGATGTCTTCCGTAGTTTACATGCTACAGGTGGGAACACCTATCATAGGCACACCTTTGCCACTAGGATTGATATGTTCTTTATTTCACGCTATCTTCAGGTTGTGTCTTGTGTTGCTGTTCTGGTGGAATTTTCTGATCATCACATTTTATTTTGTACCTTATCTTTACGACATCTTCCTCCTAGATTATGTACAGGTATATCACGTTGGGAGATTAAATACTTCCTTTCTCTCAGACCCAGTTCATTTCTCCAAACTTGAATTTTTTTAGCTGCAAAATCCTCCACTTTGGACCTATTTCCCTCCCCATATGAATTTATTTCAGTCCTGGGGTACAGCAAAGGTACAGGATGAATATAGGAAATATTTGGTTCTAAGGAACCAGTTATATAGGCTTATGTCACTCCCTCCGAAAGATCATGTTCATTTTTCTCTCTCAAATTAAGAATATTAAACAACAAATGAAAACTTACCAATATAACAGAGCTAAATCCTTGGATTTGAAATTCCGCTTTACCTGCAAAGATTCCCCATGGCCCTTCCATGCATGTAAAAACATATTAAAAGATATCCCTCATGTTTAGCTCTTAATACAGATAATGAACTAATTACCACTGATGTAGGTATGTCACAGGTAGTGCAACATTACATTCAGAATTATTTTTCATCCCCGCAAGTGTTACCTACAGATTCTCTTCAAAGCATGTTTTTTTCTTCTCTTCCTCAACTACCTCATGACTCGATTCAGTGCTTACGATTACCAATCACCTCTTCTGAAGTGATTGACGTAGTTAAACAACTGAAGCTCGGATCCTCCCCTGGTATAGATGGGATACCTAATGAGTTTTACAAAAGTGTATAGAATTTATGGGTTTTTTCTTCCATTGTATTTAATTATTACCTATCATCAGGAATCCCTGTCAAGATTTTTGATATCCTTGATGACTTTCATTTACAAAAAAGGGGATAAAACATCACTTTCAAATTGGAGACCAATTTGTCTACTAAACAGTGATTACAAGATTTTATCTAAAATCTTGAACACTCGGTTAGAAAAATTAGCCTGGCTTTTGATTCACCCTACACAAACATGTGCGATAAAACATAGGAAGATACAACACAATCTCTTTTTACTTAGGGATCTTTTTGCTTGTCAAGCTAATTTCTTTTCCTCAGAACTAATAGCAGCTTTGGATCAATCCAAAGCATTTGATGCAGTCAGCCATTCCTATTTGTATTTTGTTCTTTCTTCTTATGGAGTTCCTGATACTTTTCTTCAGTGGATTTCACAGTTGTACACATCCGCAGTTTCAGTTCCAATAGTGAATGGCCTATTAGGAGAAAAGTTATGATTTCCGAGGTGTCCGCAGGGATGCCCTTTAAGCCCTTTATTATACACTTTGTTTTGGACCCAGTAATTAGAAGCATTATTGGTGGCGCCTCCATTTCCAGGCATTGCTCCTTCTGTGGGTCTGGAGAGGTTAAAATTACTGCCTTTGCAGATGACGTTACTCTTCTTTAGCTGACTCTCTCTTTATGGAGAGCTTTAGAGTTTTTCTTTTCTTTGGTAGATACTCTGGTGCCTCTCTTAACATTACAAAAAGTTTTGTGATGCAACTGGGTCAGTTAGCTCCAGATTTATCATATTGTTTTGATATCCCCTTGTAACGGGCCTCAGAAAATTCTGGGTGTCTGGTTTGGGATAAATAACGGGCGTCCATAATTGGGAAAACAGTTAGCAGTGGGGAGACCAAAGTTAATCAGTGGAAACACTGGAAATTTGGGAAGAAGAAAAGAGTTTTGATCATAAAAAAAATTCGTTCTGCCCATTTTTCTTTATTTAAGTCACCTTTTTCCACCTCCGCTTTCGTTGGAAACAAGAATTTACAGTATTTTTTTTTCAGATGTTGTGGGGTAATAGATCAAACCCTGTGAAGTGAGAATATACGTACCTTAGAATCCAAGAGGGAGGATTACATATGATTAATCCTATAATTTTTTTTCATTCCGTCTTTCTTTTTTCTTCCTTTTCTTTCATTTGGCAGGCACCGTCTCTTCCTTGGCAATTTTGGAACAAATCCATGTGGCATAAATATTTTTTTAAATGGTCTCTTGTTCCTCCAAGAATATTGTTATCAGATGATATTCCACAATATGGTATCTCAGCATTGAAGAAACTGCATCAATGGAAGTTTCCTTTACAAAAATTATAATCTTTGCACAGGAAATCTTTTTATGAATACATTGTATATGATGTGCAGAAAATAATATTACTTTTTCCATCTTGCTCCCCATCTAATATGAAGTATGTGCTCAGTAAATTAATGACAAAGAATTTCCTTTAAAGTTTGGGACATTATATGGATATCTGCTCATGGTAGGTTAGGAGTCCGAGGTAATTTGAAGTATAAGCCAGTAACTGAAAGATATTGTTTAAGGCAAGATTGTACTAATACGAAGAAAGTCAGTTGCATTTTTTATTAAATGTCCTCATAGTCAGAAGTTTGGGACTTTGCAGCTCGACATTGAATATACCTCACTTCGGTCCCTTTCTTACTGTACTCTGGTATTAGGTGATTATTTTGGTGATTGGGACAGATATCATAAAAGTACTTTTAATGTTTTTTTTGCGCTCTTGCAATATTACTTATGGCAAGCTCGTTGTTCTTTTGTGTTGCAACAGTTTCATACAGATTTTGAGGTTATTCTTTCTGCTGTTGTTACTGATTTACAAACTGTTCGTTGTCTGGATGGAAAAAAATATTCTAAATCTTATGTTAATTATCTATGGAAAAATTTTTCCTTTTGTTAATTTAGTTTATTTGTTTTCTTTGCCACTGTCAGATCTGTATTTGTAACATTTCGACTGTTCTGTTTTTGCTTCCTTTTTTGTGTGATGTTGTGTATCTTGCCTAATAAAGTACCCCTACTCTTTTCGATAACTGCCATGGGATCTTTAACATCCACCTGAACTACCACCAATCCAGGCAGATGGGACCTCAGTTTAACGTCTCATCCGAAAGACGGCACTTCAGAAGTGCAGCACCCCTCTCATGCTGCACTACAGTGTCAGTACTGGGATATTAACCCAAGTGCCAGATGTGGGAACTGAACACACAGCCCTCTGATCTCCCGGCCTTAGAGGTGAGTGTACTACCTACTGAGCCACTGACACTGCTGTCAGTTATGTGCAGTTGCAACAGCGAGTGCTTGTCAGATTGCTTCTGAGGGAGACCTTAAAAGGACCAAGCTTAGTGGAGTCAGCTGTGTTGACTGGGAGGGAATTGAACCAAGCGGAAGCCCGATAGCAAAAGGATATCTGGATCATAGCGGTCCTTACCCTGGAGACAATAAGGGAGGTTTTGACAGTGCTGCGGGTGGAGACTAAGGGAGAGGCATGCTGCAGGGAGGTGGAAACCCCAGGGGGGACAGCCCTAGCAGGGTCTTTTTTACAAGAAGGCAGGTTTGGAAGCGGACTCTTTCTTCAAAATTGAGCAAGTTAGTAGTGGAGTACAGCAGGCACGTATGGGTGCACCTAGGGGCTCCCAGCATTAGCCTGTAGGCCTTGTTTATAGCGAGCTGCATTCTTGCAAGTGCAGTGTTGTCAGCTGCAGCATAGATGGGCAGACCATAGTCGATTAGTGACAGGACAGAGGAGGAGTTTGAGTTTTACCTGTGTAAAGGGTTATACCTGTATATAGTATGTAAATAAATAGCAATGATACAATGATTTTGTCACAGTTACTGTCTAACAGCTACAGTGTTGAATAGAAACATATTCTCAAGGGGTACCTGGCTGGGGGCAAACAGCAGGGATGACTGTAATGTCTAAGTGTATGCCACGGAATACACAGGCCACCCCACAGTGGTCACCAGGACAGCAATGCCCATATACAGCAGAATGTGGCAGCATGGTGGACAGGAACCACATGTGGTCACAGCCCCATACAGGCTAGTGCCTTTTGTCCCACCATGTCTTCAACCACACTACATGCTATACATGTAGTGTGTGGCAGGAGCTAGTGGCTGGGCATGCCACACACTGTACTAGTGATCCATCTGCACAGCATTAATTTCACTGTGGGTGATAACAGGACTATATGGTATGTGGCAGGTGTCCTGGTGTCGGCACATGGACAGGCACCAGGACACATCCACGGGGACACTGTGGTGTGCAGGCAGTGACAGGTGCAATGTCATGGCATTTCCAGACACCACCCCTGATAGAACCATGCTCACCACCACCCACGCCTGCCATGAACCCTGTACTGTGACCGTCATCACATTCATGGATCCCTGTATGGCCAACCCATGTATGCCCAACGTACAACCAAAGTGCCTGCACACAACACCAAATGAAGCCCATGGGAGGCAGTCATCACCAGGCCACTGATGCAGGGCAGCACCATGTCCATCCCCACCTGGTACACCCCCACAACCATGACATGCCCAACTGTAACTGTACAGCTGCCACCAAACTGCCAACACTGCTGTGTATGTTCTGGCCTCAACCCTCACCCCATTCATCACCAGGGGTACACATGTGTCACTATCAGGACACAACTCTCCCATCTGTACCTGCTGGGCAGTACAAGGGTGCTTACGGTCATGGGTGCAACCCGATATAATGGTATGGTTGACATTGTGCAGTCGTATGGGTGTACTTGCCACTGGTACATGGGAGCTCACACAAAAGGGTCTTAACAATGACTGGTGATGAACAGTACAGGCCCACTGTCACACGTGGCCATGTCATGGTCATGGTGCTTGAGCACTGGTACATATCACCTGTACTGGTAGGGTGTCCTACAACAACCACCACCTTCCATAGCTCTGACACCCTGGTGTTGACTGTCAAAAAAAAAATACACATGCCCTGTACCCTCCAGGACCATTTCTGTACACTGACAATGTCATGCATCCATGCAGGGCATGTTCCGGCACAACAGCGACAGTTGTACTGTGCCTGACAGCCTTGTGCGTATGGGCAGTGCCAGCCATGTGTGCTTCAAGCCAGTATCATGAACCACAGACATCAGTGCACACCCTAGCATGGACTGTCAAGTTTTACATGGGCCCCTCTATGGGTAGGGACACTGCATGCCCCATATGTGGGCGGTGCACACAGTGAGACATTGTGTGCTACCACATGGCTTGATACATGACAATCAAGCACACAACTAGCCATAATGTCCAATGGTAGCACCTGCATGGCAGGCATCTGGGGCCCCGACGACACTGTCCGACACTGTCAACCGAAACAGTGCTACCAAACTGCACAGCATGAATAACTGCAGTATTAGTGAAGACACATTCACACTTACAGAGTCTACAACAAAGCAGGTTTATTCAGGGGGATAAGTGTAATATAAACAAGGGTGCAACTGTAGCATGGGGAAGCATGAACAACATTGTAGCAGCATAAAACATCAGCAACTGAACTCAAATCTAAATACTACAACACTGCCAATGGTACACATCACAATGCAGCTACCACAGTGGCACACACTGCGCATATTGGCATGGCCATGTCTTGCCATTGTTGCCACTGCCACCACAGTACAGAGAGCACAGGTTGTGCATGGCAGCGAGCAGTGCCCTATGGAGGCCCTCCACATGGTGGATGCACTCTACTAGGTGCCCCTCAAGGATGTTGAGGCCTTCACTATGTGTTGTCAGGCATCCAGAGGTCTGTTGACCCTTGACCCCCTCCCCTTGCTGCAAAGTAGGGCCTGCAGGCTGCACAGACTGGTTCTGACAGAACCCTCCTGTTCCCTAGCACACAGTGGACTGCCATGTCCTCTGTTCTGTTGGTTCTCCACACCCACCCTCCTGAATCAAACACAGGTCAGCGGGAACCTCTGTGCTGCCATGCCCTGCATGCTCTTGGACCTCGACCCAACTAGGCTCATTAATTCAGCAGTCTCCTTGGCAGAGTAATTGGGTGCCCAGCCATTGAGGTTGTCCATGTTGCTTACTTTCCTTCCTGGCAAGGAGTGTCAGCAGCCTATGGCCTATTTCACAACCTGACAGGGTGTGTGGCTCACAGTCTTTGCAGGATGATGTGATGTTCTCCCTCCCAAGCAGCCTGTCATGTCACACACAACAGTGCACATTTCCTGCATCATGATGTTGCATGTTCACACATGCCATGGTTCATGTGTAAAATTACAAGCATATCGTGATATGCGTTTCTTTTCACAGCATGTTGCGATTTACATTACCGCTCACTGTATAATGTGATTTGTGGGATGTTTGTCATGCAGGGACTGCTGTTTTCCTGTTTAGTGGGCTGGGATGGGGGTTATCATCATGGTGGCTGTGGCACTATGCGGGGACACCAAAGGGTGCATCACTGTGCCCTACAAGGGTGCTCTTCGGATACTGGGGGTTGGGGTTACACAGGGTGTGTTGCTGGCTCAGTGGGGTGTCTAGCAGGATGACTGTGTGGTTTGGTTGCTGGGGTTGGGTGCTTGCTGTGGTTCAGTATTGGGCGGTACTTTTCATGGTCTGCCATTGGTCAGACTGTTCTCTGGCATCCACGGGTACATGCTGGGCATCACTGGCACAATGTCACCCTGGTCATGTGTGTTCACCTGCTGCACACTCCTGTCACTGGCATGCGCACATCGCCCCCATACATACCTCTGGTGGCCATGTCCATATCTGCCTATAGGTGTCTTCCAGTGGTTTGTGTGGTCTCCCTGTGT
The DNA here is from genome assembly GCA_016271365.2 of Neoceratodus forsteri. Classification (NCBI taxonomy): domain Eukaryota; kingdom Metazoa; phylum Chordata; order Ceratodontiformes; family Ceratodontidae; genus Neoceratodus; species Neoceratodus forsteri. Next base: position 1,307,963,208 of record CM057458.1, read on the forward strand.
GTGTGTGTGTGTGTGTGTGTGTGTGTGTGTGTGTGGTCCACCAACGTATTTCTGCAAGGACCACCAGGGGAACCACTCCATCCATGGCCACTGATCATGACACAGTGTGACCATTTGTTGCGTGTTGCAGTGCACTGGGCAGATGTGCAGGTGTGCTGGGTTGTGTTGCTCTGGTGTGCAACCATGGAAGTTATCCTGTCTGGGTGGTCATCAGGGCTGCTGTTCACATCTGTCAGTGCCACCTGAAACAATGTTGTTCCTCAGTTGAAGTGGCTTCTGATGAGTTCTGCCCACACCTGCTGGCCTGTGGGTGCATTGCCTGCTGTACGTTGTTGGTGGTCTGCATCTACTTCACCCTGTGCTCCTCTGAATCCATGTCTTCATTGTCCATGGTCTCATTGGCAGTGCTACCCTCTCACTGATTGCTATGTTGTGGAGGATGCAGCACGCCGTTATGATCTTGCATGACATCTCTGGTATATTTTGCATTGCATCACCAGATTTGTCTAGGCATCTAAATTGTGACTTCAGGAGGCCGAAGGTTCTCTCAATCACTGCCCGTGTTTGTACCTGTGCCTCATTATAGGCCTCTTCCCCTGTGTTGTGTGTGTGCCGCACAGGCATCATCAACCATGACAGTTGTGGGTATCCACTGTCACCTGTCAGGTGTTCAAAACAGTGGTTTGGTTAACCATGACATGCTGGTGTGTGTCATCCATGTGTCCCTGTGCACTTCCCATAACCCTACAACACTGCTGTTTATTTACACGTTCACACACCTATCAGCCAGCTTCCTTCAATGTCTCCAGTCTGGAATGCCTGATTTAGACCACTGTTCCTGAGTATGTAGGAATCATGGCATGATCCAGGGTACTTGGCCACAACATCCAGTATCCGACAATGGCTGACACACACCACCTGTGTGTTCAGTGAGTGGAAGCCCTCGTGGTTTATATAGGCATCCCCCTCTTCTGGTGGTGCTTTGATGGCTACGAGTGCAATCACTGACACCCAGTACATTTGGGAACTGTGCCAGTGTGTAAAAGTCCTGCTTGATGGCCTGCTGCTGCTATGCTGTCTGAGGGAAGCAGATGTACCTATCACCGCATTGCACTAGTGCATCCACGAACTGTCTGAGACACCGGGACATGGCAGACTGGGATATTCACACTGCATCTCTGCTGGGTGTTTGGAATGTCCCAGTATCAAGACAGCACAATACAGTGTTCACCTTCATGGCAACAGGTTTTGCATGCCTCCTCTGTGTTGCACTGCACAGGTCCTCGTGCAGCTCCTGGCACAGCCTTCTGATGGCAGCCTTGTTCAGTCTGTATCAGGCTATGCGCTGCTTCTCTGTTTCGTCCATTGAAGGATATTCTATGGCATATCACTTGGGGTGCATATCATCTGGCTGCCTGCTGCTGGGGTGGTGGACCATTCCCCTGCATCATGCCATTCTGGTGCGTGCTGCACCTCCGACTACTCCTCCAACCTTCTGCTGCCAATATGATGGCCAGTAGGGCGATTGGTGCTGGCATTGTTTTCCTTCTCTGGTGTCACACTCCTGGCTTGCAGTGTGCTAGCTCTGGTGTGCCTGACTTGCACTGTCCTCAACACCCTTTACATAGTGGAGTGCACTTACACCACCTTTTCCATGGTCTATGTGGTGTGGTTTTGGATTGACGCAATCTCCCTGCCTGAGCCTTCCTGAATCCCAGATGTCACTAGCTTTATGAATACTGTGCATGTTCTGGATGCACCTGGCATTGCTCCATGTCATATGTGTTTTATTGTCACAAATCTGGATGCAACGCACTTTGCTGCAGCGGGACATGGCTTTGCCGTAGGATGCATTTCTAAATCCCGCATGTCACATCATTGGATGTATCCTGCGATTTGCATCACTGTTTTTTGACGCATGTCACATGCATTCGTCTTGGTCCTTTGAAAATCCAGCCCTGTGTGTCTAGCTGCTATCTTCTGTTATGTTCTTTTGGAACCTGTATTAATGAGCTTACTAATTAAACATACTCTGTGCACCGATCCCCCTCTTGAACTCCTGACCGACGTGTAAAAAATAAATTCCCTGGTGTCTAGAGGTACCTCCCCCACCTGATCACCTACCCGATGTGTAAAAAAAATTCCCTGGTGGCTAGCGGTCCCACCCACCACCCAATCATACCTCCTTATGTAAAAAAAAAGTTCACTGATGGCTAGCAGTCCCTCCTCCCACCCAATCAGCTGCCCAACCTGGACATCATGCCCTGATGTCCAGTGTTACTCCCCTATTCCAATCCCCCAAATAGTCAAAATAAACATGTCCCTGGTGGTCTATTGACCCTCCCATCCACCATCCCTAGTGCATGAATTCAGATATTCCCTGGTGATCTAGTGCACCCCCAACCCCTCCACCCTGGCAGGTAGTGTCCCACCATCCTACTCCTCCCATCCCAAACCCAGCAAGCAACAGCACTGCCCTCCTCTCTCCACCAGAGCCCACTGCCCACTGAGCTGTTAATGAATGAGCACGTACTTGTACAAGTATGCGCTTATTCAGTGACAGTTCCAGTTATTTTTTTCTAAAATTTTTTTATTAATTTTCAATATCATACACCAAACAAGGTAATCTACTTTAAACATATTTCCATACTAAAGCATCAAACATATATTTTCTAGTAAACCTAACGATAGGGTAACAAAATAAAAATAGGAAAAATAAAACAGAATTTCAATTATTTTTAAATGAAAGGTTAACAATTAGCATAGGGCAAGTCCATTTATTATGAGAAGATTCCAGACAGATTATGTCCTTATTTAAGCATAAGAAATCAATGTCAATTACGTCAACCTCGGAGCACAAACATTTGGTTACCACTACACTGTACAGAAAGAAAAAAATAATATTTAAGGATGTCTGCCTGGATTAAGCAGTAGTTTTCTTTTGTGCAGTATATTTACATAATTGAGCATGGTGTAACAAACACAGTTAATAAATAGCTCAGTATCATGTAAGTTAATTATTTTTTTCAGTGTCCCAACCCCCCTCTCTAAGAGTTTATTAACGGTGAAATTCCTTATGATAAATTTCATCAATGTTGCCGTTAGCCTATGTTAGCCAATATTAAAGAGATCTAAACATTTAATTCATATTTATGTTCCAATATTAAGTGTATCAAACCAAAAAGAAAAAAAAAGATGCATATCGTAAGAGCTCTTAATAAATTACACAGAACCAATAGCATAAAATAGCATTAATTCAAATTTTGAATGTCCATATCTTAGAGATTCAGTATTTATAGTCTCTCAGTATGTCTCTGCTATCTTTGCACTTCCTCCAGTGCTAAAATGACAATCAGAAACTTGGGCTCATGGACCGGGGGAGATCAGGTACTCTAGGTAAAAGGGAATACTGCTTGACAGTATTATGGTTTGGATAACAAAATTCTGGCTAACATCAAAAGAACAAAAGCAGCACACACATGGGAAGTGAGTGACTATATTTATGGGTTACAGAACACAACAGTTAAGATGTATTGAGTCAATGTGTGATCAGCATTGACATGGGGTTACGGCTACTGCAACATGGTTTTATCAGCAGAGAGGCTGCCAGTGTATATGGCAGCACAAAAAGGCAGTTTCTGTGGCAATGCTGACAGGTTATGGGACAATTCAACATGGCTGAACTGGCACTGATGCTACAGGGGTATGAGGCACCACAACATACTTGCATCACAGAGAACCTGTCTGAGTAAGGGGTGCCAAACACAAGTGAATCTGCACAGATGCAGCCAGGGTATGGGATAAGACACCACACTATGGCTATAGCTGTCCTGATGCCACCAGGGTACTGGGCCACACACCATGGTTGTTTCGGTGGAGAAGCTTGCAGGTTAAGGGGCACTAGAACACATGACAATCTGAGCTTATGCAGTCAGGGTATGGGGCAGCACACCATACCATGGCTATATTTTACCTGCTGCTGCCAGAGTATGGTGCAACACACAACAGATTAATGAGTACTGATGCTGCCAGGGTATGGTGCCCCACATCATGGTTGTATTGGCAGACAGGCTGTCCACATCATGGCTGTATCATAAGTAGGGGTTACGAGTCCATAGCTTTCACCAGTCTGGACTCTGGTCTAAATCAGCTTATCTATCACCCATATAATTGTCCAGTTTCAGTTCAAAATTATTGATGTTATCACTAGTTATTATATCAACTGGAAGTGAATTCAAAATTCATACCATCCTTTGGTTAAACCATGATCCTCTTTTGTTTGTCCTGTAGTGTTCCCCTTTCAATTATAACATGTGTGCTCAAGTACTGATTATTGTCTCTTTCTTTACCAACCCTGCACATTCCCAGAGATCTTAATTTTTGAATGCCGCATATACCATACAAGGTCTCCTCTTTTTTTTTTATAATTCAAACTTCATTAAGTTTTTAACAAACTGTAACACACAATAAAGACAAGAAAAACTTGCAGGAGAGAAAAAAACAAAATATAAAACTCAGCTAACAACCCACTTAACTCACCTCCCCCCAACCCCCCCTTGTTACAACAGACCCAAACCCTCCCAACTCCCCTCTCCATCCCAGAGCACCAAAGGAAATCCAGATGAATCATAGAATAATAACAGAGAAATATCAAGTAAGTTACTTGGAACCAGGTTGCTCTCATGCAGATCAGTTCTTTAATGAAAGAAGCATATGAAGCAGTTCCCATCTCTGGGAGAAGAGGTCAGACTGGTGTTGAAGCAAGGCAATTTCTTTTTCCACCAATAAGGCTTGCAGAATGTCATTATGCCACTCCCTAAAGGGAGGTAAGGAGTCATCCTGGCAATGTCATAGAATAACCACTTTGGCCACCATAGACATCATGGCAATGTGAGCCCTATGATAGCTAAGTAAAGTAGATGGGTAATTGTTCAGAAGATGTATCACAGGCATAAAAATATCATCAAGACTCAACAACGGATCCAGTGAGGATTACATTTTTTGCCAGAAAAAGACTACTTTAGGACACTCCCATAACATATGCAGGAGGTGCCCAACCATCAGGCCACAATGGGAGCAAGCTGGAGAAACAGACCTTCCCATAGTATAAAATTTGAGAGAGGTATAATACATATTGTGCAATACCTGGAACTGGGTCCATCTATACCAGTTCCTTTTTATGTATTTGTGGAGATTGCACCAAATAGTTTGCCAGCGTTTTGATTCATATTGTAAGTCAAGTATGCTTTGCCTTCAGTAACAGACCCCAGCAAGGGCAGCAGGGTCTGCAGTTTGCAGCTTGGTGTATAAACCAGCCACAGGGTGGGACTGGGCTCCCCGAGAAATAAGCTGGGGAAGAACACCATTACCATCCTTTTCCCATGGTCCATGACTGAAATAGAATGTTAGGGCGTTGGCCAGTTGTAGATATTTAAAAGGGTGAAGTAGGGGTCTCAGGAAAAGGTATTGCAAATGCCCATGGGAGGCAAGCTTACCCTGCTCTATGAAAAAAGCCACATTAGCTGAGCACAAATAGGGATAAAAGGAGACAGGAACTGGGCTGCCCCCGATGTGAATGTTGGGGTTAGACAAAACTGGTTGAACCAGGGATCGGGACCAGTCCACCTGAAAAAAACCCTCCAGTTGCTTTCTGACGTTGAGAGACCACATGAGGGGTAGATGGCACAGTGCTGCTGATAAACTAGATGGTATTACAATCAAAAGACTAGCCAAGGAAATGCCCACCCTACAACAAAAGGAATTCTCAATTTTCAACCGAAGAGGCTGGTAACCATCCCCCTCAAGCATAACCTCAGAAAGTCTCCATCATAAAAATTTCACCCACAGCTCTTCTCTTAACCTGTTGCATTCTAGGCTGAATAATCCTAGTTGATTTCTTCTTTCTTTATAAGTCAGATTATGGAGGTCTTTGATTGTTTTGATTATGTTCCTTTGTACACCCTCTAATTGCTTAACAACCGTAACATGATAAGGGCTCCAGAACTGTACTCTGTACTCGATCAGGGGTCTTACTAGGGATTCATACACAGGCATTATTATAGTTATGTCCCTGCTTTTGATGTTTCTTAATATACAGTTAGTAATTTTACTGGCTTTTTTAACAACATTCGATGTATGGCTTGAAAAGGTCAGATCGTTTGAGACCAGAACACCCAGAACAAATTTAGGGGTTGCATTTGTTAGTTCTTTCCCTTTTAAAATGTAATTTGCTTGTAGATTTTTTTTTCCAAAGTGTAAAATGCAACACTTCTCTACGTTAAATACCATCTTGTGTTCTGTTGCCCAGTTGTTGACTTTATCTAGTTTGTGTTGGAAGTTAACAGTATCTCTGTGGGTGCTTACTATCGATACTATTTTGCTGTCATCTGCAAACTTGGCGATCCAGCAGTGTTGTGATGTTTTTAATGATAATACATAGATATTGAGATGAGTGGCCCCCAAAATGGAGCCCTGGGAATGTCACTGGAGACCTCTTCCCTAATCTAACATATAACCCCTAATATGTACTTGTTGCTTCATTTCTATAAGTGATGCTTTAATCCATCTAATAATGTACTAATCAGTATTCAGATTTCCATGGGCCCAATTCCAAGACGTCATACGCCTGGCGCAAGGCGATTTATGCCAAACACCATGGTGTGAATCGCACCTTGCACCATGAGATATGCAAGTCCTAATTCCAAGATGTGGCTTGTGCCATGCTGGATGTGGGTTGCGCCAAAGGTGGGCTACGCCATCCACTTTGCCCACAACCTGTTGTGGCATGGTGCAAGGGTGGGTTATGGCAGCACCTGTGCCTTATTCCAAAAGGGCGGCTGCCTAAAACCAAGTTCGCAATTACAAGATTTGTAATGGTGCTGCAGGTTAGGCCAGCATGGAGGTGGTCTAAGGGGCATCTGTTCTGGCAAAATAATGGATGCCCCCCCCACAGCACTGTGGAAGACACATTGCATAGCCCATGCATCCCCAAACACAGTGCTGCCCCCACCCCAGATTTTCAGGAAGCCCCAGGACAGTTTTGTGATGTGCCCCATGTACCTATGCCACCTGGCGAGCCCCCCCAGGACCCCAGGGGATTGTGAAAGTGTTACGGAGCGGGGGCTCTGGGAGGGCAGTTAAATGTGCCATGACTTGTGGCACCCAGGTCCATTGCGCCATTTCCATGGAGCAAGCCTGCAGCTGCCGCAAGTCATGGGTCATAGGTGCCAGGGACCCTGCCTGTCTTGGAATAGTACACAGGGTCCCCGGCATAGTGCTACATGGTGCAAATCACATACCCCAATGAGTTGCACTGCGCGACTTGGAATCAAGCCCCATGCATTTAATCAGTTCTTCATGTGGAACTTTGTTGAAGGCCTTGGAGAAATCTAAATATACAACATCAACTGGGAGTCCCTGGTCTAGAGTGCTACTAACTTGTTCAAAGAAATATAATAAATTTGTTTGACATGATCTTTTATTTGTAAACCCATGTTGTGTGTGGTCAATATGTCCTATTTTCTGCATATGATCCTCTAAATGTTCTTTTATATATTCCTCCATGACCTTGCTCAATATGAATGTTAAACATATGGGGCAATAGTTTTCAACACTAATTTTTGCTCTTTTTACTGCTGTTGGCGAAGCCTACAGCCCTATTGGGATTGGATCATAGCTTTAAAAATGGCTGATCATGGAATCCTCCACTGGACATTTGGCAGTATCCTTCCAAATGCCTAACCGAGCTTGAAACCCTCCAACATGATCAGCTGTTATGGAATAACAGCTGCATTATTTTGGCTATTACTTCCGCATTCCGGTGCATGAACTGCACATGTGAGACTCTCGCGCATGCGTAGTTCCGCTGGCACCATAATGTTGTGAATGGCAATATGCCATTCACAGCAACTGCACATCTGCAAGTACAATACATGCACAGTTGTGTTGCCACCACCAGCTCCGCAGCATTCTGTGGCCCCCACAACTCATGTGGCACACTGGGAGCACAGCCCAGTGTGCCCAAAGATTTTTAATTTTACCTGCCAACATTGGGGTGCCCAATCCCTGTGTCAGCATTATGTGCACCCCCCTGAACCATGTGGCACACTGGAAGCTCAGCCCAGTGTGCCCAATGATTTTTAATTTTACCCGCTGACATTTGGGTGCCCAATCCCCATGTCAGAATTACGTACACCCCCCCCCCATGTGGCACACTGGGAGCCCACCCCAGTGTAACAGTTTTTTTTTCTTCCCCCTGCCAGCATCATGGTGCCCAATCCCTATGTCAGCATCATGTACAACCCCCCTCAGTCATGTGGCACACTGGGAGCCTGCCCCAATGTGCCCAAATGTTTTCTTTTTTTTTCCTGTAGAAAAGGAAACAGTCCTTCATCGTCACTCCAGTCTCCCTCCCCCATCCTCACCCTCCCACTTAGCACCCACCTCCCCACACATCCCCTTACCCCATACTTACCTCTGGAGGTTGGCACTGTCTTCTTCTCTGAACTGGGGCACATCTGCAATCTTCAAAGCTGAACTGCAAACTGAAGAATCAAAGGTAAGTGTGCCATAATGTCATTCAATGGGGTTTTCAACATATGCTGATAAATCAGCCATTTTTTGGAATTTTTGGCCCACATTTTCAACATGGGGTTCTTGGGACTCCACCTCATGAAAACTGTCACTGTCATTTTGTTACTCTGTCCAAAAAGGTGATTTCACTGTCACTGCATGCAGGGGAACAGATAATCAAGTCAAAGTCTTTAGTCTTTATTTATTTATTTAACCAGGCGATCACCATTGAGCAAGCTCATTTTCGAGGTGGACCTGGATTTGCTAACAAGGAACAAGGGACAATATACATGGGATGCAACACACACAAGAAAATAGTAATAATACAAAGAAAGTGAGATACAATAATACTGGGGGGGAATAAGGGGAGTAAAGGAATATTGTGCTACCATTTTTGACAGAAATACTCCCGCTTTCTGATTTTAAGAAGTTTTTTCCCACCCTGCAAATTTCCAATATGTGGTACACATGTACAAAGTTTGCAGTACCATGAGATGCTAACAGCCATGGCACTACACAGGAACCCGTATGGGTGGGGACAATAGTTGCTCACTGGCTGGTTAGAAGGACTGTTGCAACATGATAGTGTTAAAAGTAAGGCTGCAGTATGACTCCACAGCAGTATTAGACAGTCAGTGACTGCAGACATCCAGTGGGATTGAGACTTGGTTTAGATGTGGGGGGTACAAGATGGGTCAGTGGATGGCAGTACTACCATTTGGATAAAAATACTACAAGGTGTAAAAGGGAGCAGTAAATACTTCTGAGTCCTAAAACTTATCTGGACCACTGACTGCATGGAATCACCATTCGGGACTGATTCACTAAATGAAAGTGCCACTGTTCATGAGATGGGGTCCCAGAGAGCCCATGTTGCAAATTTGGTGAAAAAGTTCAAAAAATGATTGTGTTACGAGCGTGCACCGTGCAGTTTCTACGCAAGCTCCTAACTCCGTCAATTTTTAATATTTTCACTCCACATTTTCTACATTGCCATTTTTGCACACCTCCTTCAAAACAATACAGCTGTCATTTTCCACAACTTGCCCAAAACATGTTTTTGCACCTGTGGCACTGAATCTCACATTCGCACTGTGAAATCACCTTTCAGGACAAGTGCACAAAATGACACTGGCAATTTTCATGAGGAGGGGTCCCAAAAAGGCCATGTTGAAAATTTTGTGTAACACCTCCAAAAGAATGACCAAGTTACACCCAGGCATTGAATAATTTCTATGCACATGTGTAACTTTGGCCATTTGGTAGCTCTTCACAGCCCTATCAGCTCTGGGCCTGCAAGTTCTTCAGCTAGTTCCTGTAGCATTCGAGAGTGTATTTCATCTGGTCCGGGTGATTTGATCCTATTTAATTTTTTTAGCTTATTACGGCTGTGGGCAGAGCCTACAGCTGTTTTGTGATCTTGGCCTTCAAACAGTCGATCATGGCACCTTCCATTGGACTTTTGGAAGTATCCTTCTGAAAGTTCAATGGAGCTTGTAACACTCTGCCTCGATCAGCCACTACGGAGTAACAGCTGCATTATTTCAACTGTTACTTCCATATTCCAGGACAAGAACTGCACATAAGTGCCTCACACACATGCGCAGTTCTGCTGGCACTGCCATCTTGTGAATGGCAGAATGGCAGTCACCGCCACTATGCATGCCCAAATGCTGCCCATGTGCAGTTGCAACACCACCACCATCTTGCGGATGGCACTTCTCCCACACCTTCCCACTGCTCCTGTCATTCCTGCTTCCTCCGTTCCCTTCCAGCACTGGCAGCAAATAAAGCCTTCCCACTCCCTCCCACTGCTGCAGTCCTCCCGCTCCCTCCATTCCCAGTCCCCACACCAACATCGGGGTGCCCACTCCCTGTCTTGGCATCATGTAACCCCACAACTCATGTGGTGCACTGGGAGCCCACCCCAGCATGCCCAAATTAATGTTTTTATCTTTTTTTTCACCCCACACTGACATCGAGGTGCCTAATCCCTGTGTTGGCATAATGTAACCCCCCCCAACTCATGTGGCACACTGGACACCCACCCAGTGAGCCCGAATTTATGTTTTTTTCTCCCCTGCACCGACATCAGGTGCCAACTCGTGGTCGGCATCGTTACCCTCCATCCAATGTAGCACACCGGGATCCCACCCCAGCATGCCCAAATTTAATTTTTTTCCTTTTTTTTCCTGTAAATAAAAAAAAAATCTCCTGACATGTTTTTTACCTGTAAAAAAGTACCAACAGTCCCTCATAATTGCCCCAGTCCCCTCTCCCCATCACCACCTTCCCACTAAGCACTGACCTCCTCACCCCCCCTTAACCCATACCTAACTCCAGAGGGTGTGCTGTCATCTTCTCTTGACCGGGACATGTCTGCACTCTTCAAAGCAGAACCACAAATTGAAGAATTAAAAGTAAGTGTGGTATAATGGCAGTCAATAGGGTTTTCAACTTATGTTGATATATCAGCCATTTTTAGGAATTTTGGCCCCAAATTTTCAACATGGGGTTCTTGGGATCCCACCTCATGAACTCTGTTACTGTCAGTTCATTACTCAGTCCCAAAAAGATGATTTCACAGTCACTGTGCCACTCACAGTCAAGTGGTCTCTGGCCATTCACAGGCCCAAATTATTCTCCCTGGTGGCTAGTGGCCCCCCCATCGATCATTATGTAAAACTGTCCCTGGTGTCTAGTGGTCCTCCCCGTTATGACTGGTGATCAGCCAGGGGGACCACTAGACACCAGGGAGAATAATTTGTGCTGGTGAGTGACTGGGGGGCCACTAGACACCAGGGAGAACTTTAGAAACCTTATAATTTGCCCTTGGGTGGCAAAATTTCACCCGCGGGTGGAAAATGTCACCCATAAGTGGCAAATTTTGCCAGTTTGTAGGTGAAATTTCGTTCACTCCGGGGGTGAAATTTCCCATTTTGCCCCGTCAAATATTTTGCGTAATGCACAAATTACGAGAAATATTTCACTGGGAGAAATTGTTCAGTTTCACACAACACTGTTCATGAGGTTGTGTCCCAAAAAGCCCATGTTGCAAATTTGGTGAAAAAATTCCAAAAAATGACTGCGTTTCAAGCGTGCATTGCACAGTTTCTATGCATACTTCCTAACTTCACCAATTTGTAATATTTTCACTCCAGATTTTCAACATTGCCATTTTTGCTCACCTCCTTATTAACAGTGCAGCTGTCATTTTTCACATCCTGCCTAAAATGTGTTTTCGCACCATTGGCACAGAATGGCATGGTTGCCCTGCAAAATCACCTTTTGGGACAAGTGAACAAAATAACAGTGGCACTCTTCAAGAGGTGTGATCCCAAAAAGTCCATTTTGAAAATTTGGAGAAACAACTCTTAAAAAATGTTGAATGCACATGTGTAACTTTGGTCATTTGGCAGCTCTCCACAACTGTATCTGCTCTGGCTAGATCTTATTTGATATAGTGGTTGATTAATGGGATCAAATTATCAGGAAACTCATCTATGATTGTTTTGGAGATCTGAGAGTTGGTTTTGTTCTGAAAAACACTAGTTAAGTAGTTGTTGAAGGAATTAGCCATGTTTTGTTCATCCACAACCTCTTCACTGTTCACTTTCAATTGTCCTATTTTATTTGTGTCCTGCCTCTGGCTGTTGAAGTAATTAAACAAATATTTTTTTATTGTCCATGGTTTTACATGCTGTTCTATTTTTCTAATTTTGTTTGCCATTTTTTTTATCAGTGACTTACATTTCTTTGCTGTTTCTTTGAATTGTTTTAACCTATCTAATGTTAGATTTTTTTTATACACTCTTTTTTTTTCTTTTTATGTGTCTTTCAATCTTCCTATTGAACCTGGTGGGAATTCTTCCTTTATTGTTGTACTTTAGTTTATCAGGGATATCGTTTTGGAGCAATATTCCAGCTTTTTTTGATAATGTTCCATATTTCTTGCATACTTTTGCCCCTAAGTTCCAATTCCCAATGACAATTTTTCATGTAGGTCTTCATTCCTTTGTAATCTGCTTTGATCCAACATTTCAGTATGGTTACACACTTTTCTTTCTCTATAATGTTTGTTATACAAAGTTCAACCAAATTATGGTCACTTTGTCCAAGAGGTTCTCTAATCTTGCAGTTTTTGACATTGCTCATATTACTGAGTACAATATCTAGTATATTGTCACCTCTGGTACATTCATGTACATATTCAAAATCATTATGTACCATGGTGTCTACCAATTGTTTCTCAAAGTCTGTGGACCCTGTGTAGTCATCTCAATTTATGTTAGAGCAGTTGAACTTGTCTAACAGGAGTACTCTGCTACTTAAATCTATACTTTTTATGGTGTTTAAGAAGTTGTTCTCTTTCCCCCGGTGGTTAGGCCAGGTGCCCTATAGCATACTCCTATAGTGATTTTTTTGTCACTGGGTTGCAATAAATTGGTCCAAATCTGTTCAACTGGTTCACTCATTTGTTCATTTGGCTTTATCCTATGTGCATCTAATGCTTTTTTAACTAGTAGGGTGATGCCTCCCCCTTTTCTTTCTATCCTGTTAGAGCAGAATTTATTAAAACCTGCATCCCCCCCCCCAACTGTCATCTTTTCAGCAGGTCTCTGTAATGGTACAGAGATGTATATCTCCATGTTGTAGTAGGTAACTGAGCTCATCCATCTTATTTGTAAGACTTTGAGCATTGATTAGTATAACCTTTATATCTTGAGGCATGTGTACAGTAATAGCCACAGACATGGCCAGATATTTCCAGATATAAAGGACCAGATTATCCCAGAAGCCAGAGTTGCCATTGCAACTAGCGTACTTCTCCCCAAGCTCACTTTTGCGGCACCTGTTCTCCAAGGCGTGGCCGCCACGGAACTTGGCAGGCTCCAGACCCTATACAATAAGATTGTCCGATTTGCAACATTATCTCACCCCAGGACACACCACTGTGAGGCTCAAGCCAAGCTCAGCTGGCCATCATTGGAAGCCCGCCTCATCTACCCCACTCTATGTCTCGCTTTTAAGCTTCTGGGGCCTTTACCTCCCTAGTCTCAAAGGACTAGTTAGTGTTAAACCAACCTGAGGAGCCTCCGCCTCAGGACAAAACCTCTTAGTAGTCCCCAAAACAAAGACAAAAGCTGGGTCCAGGTCCTTTGCTTTTACTGCACCCTGCCACTGGAACAAACTCCCACTGGAGGTACGGGAGGCAGGGTCTATCACCCTGCTTCCGGTCTAGCTCAAAGCTCACCTGTTCACAAGGAGCACTTGCCAATGACTGGGAACTGACCTTACGTCTCGGCCCCTCCTCTCTCCACCTTCTGTATGGTAAAGGCTATTAGTCTTTCACAGTTATACAGTATGGAATTTGCCTTATGTGTGTTATCACTGTTTAAACCATTTGTAATTTATGCAAGCTTGCAGCCCTGCTTACCTACTTGTACTGTCTGTTAACCTGTATGTTAATTTTACAGCTCTTACCTGCTTTTACTGTTTCTATGTACCTGTACTGTAGTGTTTCCACCCGGGTCGCCCCTGAAAAAGGGACCTCCGGGGCCCAGTGGGACTACCCGGTCAACAAAATTCAATAAATAAATAAATAAATAATTTTGCAAAATTTCTAAAGAGTTTGTCTCTGCTGCCTCTACTGTGGAAATAAAGAAAGCAGGAGATTTCTCTAGAAATATCACATAAATTTCAGGAAATATCTGCCCATGTCATTGGCTGTGACTGCATCTTGTTTTGTTCAGTATCTGTAACATTTTAGTACCTCTATTTTATAGTATTTCTTGCAAGTTTATTTCCTTTCTCCCCTGTATGATTAGTTTAAAGGGACAGTAAACATTGCAGCGGTGACTCAAATTGTGAAAGCCCATGAAGAGATATTTCAAACAAGGCACTGGACTTCCTTGTAAATGTCAGGAGTCCTGAGATATGACTATCTAATTAATCTGTAAATCAAATCAAGACAGCAGCCATTTTAAAACAGGAAATGGTATCATTGAGGGGTGAACTGCATGTTGTTGATTACAGCTTGCCATTCGGTGACATCACTGTTGGTCTCATGATTCAATGAAATGGCTGCTGCCGTTTTTGATTTATAGATTATTTAGATATTCATAACTCAGGACTCCTGACACCTACAGGTAAGCCCAATACCTCACTTGAAAGACCATTTTATGGGCTTTCACAATCTGAGTGACCCATGCAATGTTTACTGTCCCTTTAGATTCCTGCTGTTGATTTCATTTTGGAACATCTGTCCTAGTATTCTGCTCCCTTTTCTACTTAAATGCAACCCATCATATGCATAAAGTTTGTAATTTCCATCAAACCTTTCCCATGTTTTGATGCATGTAATATTATTTTGTAGGCACCATTGCCACTGCTGACTGTTTAAATAGTCAAACTTTTTTGTCCATTTGTAATTTGCTTGTGGAACTGGCATATTTCTAATATAATAAGCTCTGCATTTCAATGATTTATAAATTGTTTAAAGTTTTTGTACTCTTTATGTATCTGCTCCACTGTCTGGCTTTTGGAGTTATTCATTCCTGAATGTAGTAGAACTAATGGTTTAGCTCCTGCTGGTTTTAGAAAGTTGGGTAACACTTTACTTTTATCTCCTATTGTTGCCCCAGAAAAGCTACAACTAGTTACATTTTCTTTATTTCTTCTAGCTGCGTATTGATCAACATATTTGACCATTGACCCCCCCAATATGAATATTTGTCTATGCTCAGTGTGATTTATGCCATTATCTTGAGTTGTTTCCATCTCTTGCTCCTGGCTGATATTATTTCCCTCCTTTATTTCATTCTGTTTAGTTGCGTTGTTTATGCCCTCAATTTCCCCCAGTGTCGGCACATGTTCTTCTGCTAGTGTGACTAGGTCTCCAATCTGCTGTTCAATTTGATTGGTTGCATCCTTGTTTCCCTCCATATCCCCCTTGTACAGGCACTTGTTCTTCTGCTAATATGAGTAGGTCATTAGTCTGACTTTCAGTTTGATTCATTAAGCTTGTTAGTGACGAAAATGTATTATATAATGTAGGAGTAAGATCTTGTTCTCTTCTGTCCCTTCTCTTTTTTTAAAATGTTTTATTTCCATCTATCTTACACCAGTCCTCTAATTAATCATCTTCCCCTGTACGTTTGCCTATGTCATTCTTATCTTCTGCCCCTGAGGTATCCTTGGCAAGGTTTATATTTACATCTACAAACTGTTTCAGGCTTTTTTTTTTCTAGTTCAAGCCCAAAGATTTTTGCTTTTAACACCTTAATTTACTTGCCTTGCTGACGGGAATAGGGACCAAGCTCCTCACTAGACTCCATGCTGATTTTGCTATAAATTGTATATTTTATACCCATTGTACCCTCATTCAGTGTTGGTATTATATTTGCCTTTATGTTCTTATTTGTGTCCTTGATTAGTATTCAAGCAGTATGGTAATCCATATACACTATTTTAGGCTGACTTCCATTATGAAGGAATTAATCACCTGAGGTCAATAGGTGCAATATTTTTCACCCAAAGTGAGGTTATTACCCTTGAGGCAGATGACAGTCCTAGCTTAGTTGCTATCTTATAAATTTGATATCCCCCTGATGTAGTATGTTGCCCTTTTCTACACAATCTCCTTTTATAAGTGTACTCACGGTATTTTGTTCCCTCTTGTCCTCCTTGTCTGCCTGACACACCAGACATGCACCAACACAGGTCTTGGTGCATGTCTCCATGCACAGTGACGCGTGCACCCACTTGGCTCACCCCACTGAGAGGGACTGGATTTTATACAGTGTGTAACCCAGAAGTGCTCCCGATGTCACAGCCCTTCCTAACACACTCATTGCACAGAATGTAGGAAGTATTAAAAATCCTTCTCCTAACTCCTGTGTGAGAATAGGAATACAAAACACAGAGCTCCTAATCCTCTGTACTTAAAGATTGGTCCCCTGTGCACAGTTGCAGTTCATGGCAAAACTGTCCATGAACTACCACTGTTCCACCCCTTCCTGTCTCCTGCCTACATGCAGCTAGCAGGGACTTTCCCATTTCGTATGTCTGCTGACACTAGTCGCAAGTTCATAAATTCAAAATACAGTAGATAGCCTGTTGGCACCTGTCTCACAGCAGAACACTGTCTCACAGGTCAGCAAGTATTATTTAGACTGTTCAGCTCACAGAGGGGCTGGATTTTATGCAGTGTGTGACCTGGAAGTGCTCCCAAGGTCACGACCCTTCTTAACACACACCCGCTGCACATACTGAAAAAAAGTATTAAAAATCCTCCTCTTAACCCCTGCATGAGCATAGGAATATAAAACATAGAGCTCCTTATGCTCTGTACTTAAAAAATTGGTCTCCTGTGCAGGGTTGTAGTTCATGGGACAACTCTCCATGAACTACCACTGTTCCACACCTTCCTGTCTCCTGCCTATGTGCAGTTGGCAGGGATGTTTCCATTTCATATGCCTGCTGGCACTAGCCACAAGTTCATAAATTCAAAATATAATAGACAGCTTGCTCGTGCCTGTGTCACAGCAGAATGCTGTCTCACAGGTCAGTAAGTTTGTTTAGAATGCCCTGCTCACGAATGGGCTGGAGTTTATACAGTATGCAACCATGAAGTACTCCCAAGGTTGCGACCCTATATGTTATATGATGCTGCCAGGTCATTATGCACCACACCATGGTTGTATTGAGGGGCATCATTTGGGGGTCTGAAATTCTGGTGCAACATTGTCAGATGAAGAGAGAACAATGGGCTGTCTCAAGAGGTCAAGTCATGGCTTGTATCTGGTAATTTATTGTTTTGTGCTCCAGGCTGAAATTCTCATCATCCCACCAAAGGACTGCTGAAACAGATCTGTGGGGAGGATGGTGAGAATGCCTCCTCCTTCAGCCTTCTGTGGAGGAGCAGGGGATCAACTTTTAACCCAGAAACTGCTCCTAATAAAACTAAACAAAAACCCCAAACAGCCCCGTAGCTACATCATAAGAAGGACACATCAAATAATCACCAATAGCCCTAATATAAAATGTAAGTACTGTAAATGTGCAAAATCCCTGTCCCTGCTCCATGCTTAATAAAGCAGTCACTGTAATATATAGGTGAACTGTATTGTGTCTTACCAATGGTGGAAACTGGGTGTGGAGGAGTTCCATTCCACAAGTATAATTACTCGAAAATAAATAAATAAATAAATAAGAGCTGGAGTCAGTTCAGGAGTAAAATGGAAAATGACTGCTCCTGACACATTATCTCCCACCCCCAAAGCCATGCAACTGAATACACAACTTATTAAAATGCTATGAATTATAAGAAAATGTGTCCCTAGACCTATGCCAGAAATGTTTGCTCTTACATGAAAGATGGAGGATCCCCCAGTGAATTTTGTCCATTTCCAGCACTGCCTACTTTCAAGGTTGTAATGTTGCTACTTTGAAATATGATGCTTCTTTGCATGAAATAAAATGCATGTCTTTCTTGTTCAGTTTTCTCAATCCAGGATGGCTCAGCAGAGATGCAATACCATGTTTACAGCTGGGTCGCATTACTACACAGTTTCACAGCCACAAACACTGAAATCAATCAATTAATTTGCACAACAGCTATAGGGGGATTAAAACCAACGTCTCCTGGTTCCCAAAATCTGTTCGGTAATAATTAAACTACCATAGCCTACCCATGCACTCAGTAGATAAATGTTGTTTCCTGGTCAGACCAGAAAGGTCAAACTTGAAGATTTACTTGTGGAAACCATTATTGTTTTCATTTTTATAAATGACACATCTTCAATAATTAAGCACACTTAATCACATATACGGTACACTTATTAATCTGTAATAAAATGCAACACAATCTATGTAAAGTAATAAAATTCACTACATAGAAACATAGAATGTGTTAGCAGATGAGGTCCATGTGGACCATCTATTCTTCCCATGTATACTACCCCCTCTCCATAATCAGGCTGCTGTGTTACATTTTCCACACTTTCTGTCCCATGCCAGCTTGAATTTTCTGACCATATTTGACACCACCACCTGTAGGGGGAGGCCATTCCAAAGCTCCACCACCCATTCTGAAAAAAATAACTTCCTTATGTTGCTCCTGAACCTGCCCCCTTTTGGTGCATGTCATGACCTCTGGTCTGGGTGCACTTGTTTACCTGAAGGAGATTCTGTGCCTGTACCTTGTTGATACTCTTGAGGTATTTAAACATCTCTGTCATGCCCCCTCTATCCCTTCTTTGTTCTAGTGAGTACACGTTATGCTGTTTCAGCCCTGCATCATATGACTCATGATGCAGACCTTGCACCATCTTTGTTGCCCTTCTTTGTACAGTCTCTAGTATTTTTATGTCTTTCCTAAGGTGAGGCCTCCAGAATTGGACATGGTTCTCCAGGTGAGGCCTCACCAGGGACCTGTTCAGTGACATAATCATCTCCCTTTTTCTACTGGTTATGCCCCTTCCTCTGCAACCCAAGATTCCGCTAGCCTTTTGTGCCACCTTGTCACATTGCTTGCTAACCTTTAGGTCATCTACTGTACGATGATCACCCCAATATCATGCTTGTGTTTTGTTACTGCCAGTTGTTCTCCATTTAGAAAGTATTTTCTCCCTTGGTTGCATTTTGCTAGGTGCTTAACCTTACATTTTTTTGGTGTTGAACTTCAACTGGCAATTCCCTGACTATTTTTCTAATTTCCTAATGTCTGACTCCATTTTTTGAGTCCCTTTAGGAGAGTCCACCCTATTGCAGAGCTTTGTGTCATCTGAAAATAGGCACACTCTCCCATTTAGGTAATTGGCTACAGTGGTGATCATACAAATGTTTATCAGTACTGAGGTACACCTCGAGGTACCACTGAAGCACTCAAGTTCAATTTGCATTTACTGTAATGTGATCCTGCCTCAGTACCACTAAGGTATAGTATACCTCGAGGTGTACCTCAGTACTGATAAACTTTTGTACAATCACCACTGTATGTTGCTGATGAATACATTGAAACGTATTGATCCCAGCACTAAACCCTGTGGAACACCACTTCTAACTCTACCCTCCTCTGATAATGTGCCATTTACCAATACCTTCTGGGTCCTCCCACTGAGTCAGATTTGGATCCAGTTTACAATTTTTTGCCCAATGCCTGTGTGTTCCAGCTTGTTTATTTGCCTCCTGTATGGAATGGAGTCAAAAGCCTTGCTGAAGTACATCACATCTACTGCACCCCCACTGTTCACATTTTTGTGGCCCAATCAAAGCATTTGATTAGGTTAGTTTGGCAGGTCCTTCCTGCCATAAAGCTATGTTGCTTTGGGTTCAGCTGTCCACTATCTTCAAAGACTGTCACCATCCTCTCTTTTAATAGGGATTCCATCAGCTTCCCTACCAATGAGGTGAGGCTAACTGGGCGATAGTTTCCTGCTTCTTTCCTACTGCCACTTTAGTGTAGAGGTACTGCTGTAGCCCTTTTCCAGTCTTCAGGGACCTCACCACTTTTCAGAAATTTGTTGAAGACCTCCGCCAGTAGGGTTGCTAGTTCCTCCCCAAGCTCCCGTAGTATTCTTGGGTGTATTTTGTCTGGCTCCATTGCTTTGTCAATTTTCAATTTCTTTAATTCCTCCAGGACTCTTGCCTCCATGAAAGGACTTGTGTCAGTTCCCTTAAGGTGGTGTGCAGTGAGATGGTCCTTTCCCTGCTTCCTCCTGTGTAAAAATCGAGAAGTATTTGTTCAGAACTCTGCTTTCTCCTCATTGTCTTCTGTTTGCTGGTCATTGTTCTTTGCCAATCTATGCTGGCAGTATAGTCTAGAAGTTAGAGGAACAAGGTGTGAACAAGCTTGGTACATGCAGCAAACCAGACCTAAGTTTGCTTCTCACAATCTCCACTTGCATACTGTGTGACTCTGAGCAAGTCACTTAACCACCCAGTGCTCCCAGGTCACCCCTTAAAACAGGCACTTTTGCCTAGTGGGCCTTACCCAGTTACCAAAGACTAAAATTAAAAAATTAAAAAATCTAAATATTCCCCCTTTGCTCTTTCTTTTCTCCCCCATATAATGTTTTGTCACCATATTGGACTCCCTTTGCTATCCTTTCCTCTGTTTGAGCTTTTGCAGTCTGAATTGCCTTCCTGGCATCTTTAGGTAATTCCCTATATACTGTTCCTCCTTGTCACTGTCCTTTTTAGTTTTCTTGTATCTCCTGAATGCTTTCTTCTTCTCCTTGATTTTGGGTACTATAGACAACTTCGGTGACACTACCTTTTGGAAGTCTCTTTTGGATACTATATCCTTTGTGAACCAGAGTGGTGTTCTTCTCCGTTTGGATTTGCTCACTAGCCTGGTGCACTGTGATGTAAGTAGTGTAACAACACCCTTCAGTATCATACAGTGCTCCTCCACTCCCCCCCTTCTAGCCAGCAACCCAGATTCTGTTTCAGACAGCTTTTCATTTTGATGAAGTCCACCTTTCTGAAGTGAGTTTTCAATAATGTACACAACTGGTTTCACGCTAACATACTCCTAAGTAGAATAATCACATGAACTGTGATTTTAAAGTGTAAGGAATGAAGATGTACTGTATTATTAAAATATCTTTATCAACAGGAAACATGTTGGACAAGGTATATGAGTTCATTTACATTGGACATTGGCTAGATTCCAGACTAGAAACTTAAAAAAGAGCCATTAATTAGATCAACAACATGAAAAAAGCTAGGAATTTTGTATCCTAGCAAACACTGTTTTAGAGCCAAGATTCAAAAATACTGTAGGTGTTATAAACAATTTGCTTTACTAACTGACAATATTGACAAACTGTATAGATGTGTTAAAACATGTATTGATAAATTCAATATAGTTTAAAATAAGCCTCTCAGATGCTTGAAGGTCTATCATTGAAATCTTACAAAGACATGAAATGATGTCTCTGAAAGGATTGAGAGTTTCAGGTACTGTACAGGTTCTTGCAGCAAGAGCTCATGGGAAGGACACAACATATTTAACTGACTTTCCCCTGTGGAATGAAAGCTATCATTATTAGATATGGGGTCAAAGATTTGTTTGTCATACCCCACCTGAGGCAACAAACAAGGCAGTGGAAACATAATTATGTACAGAAGTCAAGTTGTACACATTGCCAGTTTATGTAGACTATATCCACACCAAAGATCCCTGCACATTTTCTTATGTATCACAAAATATATTTAGTGTGAATCCAGCACAGAGAAATAGCATTACCACCTATCCTGATTTTCGCAGGACAGTCCTGATTTGGGCAACTGTGTCCTTCAAAAAAAAACATGAAAAATACTTCATGTCCTGACTTTATAGTAGAAAGAAATATTTTCTATCTTTCCACCAAATGTTACAGAAAACTATAATACCTTACCTAAAATACCTTAAAATTACAAGAAATGAAACAACTAAGAAACTACAATACTTAACCTTAATTATGATTATATAGAGAAAGCAAGTCTGTTCTATTGGTCAAGGTTATGCACTGTCCTGCGAAAAATCATGTTTCAGTAAGAAATGTCCCACTTTGGGCTTCTTAAAAGGTGGCAACCCTACAGGGAAATCAGCTAGAGATAACCTATTTACTAGACTGTGATGTACATGGAGCTTCAGTGTGGCTGCAGTCTGTATAGACTGGCAATGTGTAAAACTAGACCGCCACTATTAATTCTAGTTAACATTTTTAATTTGTGTGAAATTAGCACAGGGAAATCAGCTGTTTACTAAGCCCTCCCTTCCCTATAGATTTAAATTTAAGTGTCAAATGTGTTATTTATTCAAAATTACTGGCTGGTCCTTCCCTTACCAAGAATGAACTCCTCCATAGAAAAAAATGTTTTTTTTTGTTTGTGTAGCTGACTGGCCTCCATTGACATTAGAGCGTGTGTGAGAAAGAGGCAATCAGTCACCATGACAACAGACAGCATGTGGGTGGACTGGGGCTTCTGCTTAATGGCAGTACTGATATGTCTGATTGAAGTTAGTTGTGGAAGGGGTTGATTACAGTTGTGCCCAAGCCCCTTCCAACTCAGTGTTCGAAAGATGCCATCAAGAAAGTTGGGGGAAGGGTGGGTTCCTTGAGTTCATAATCATTTAAAAGGAACAATAAAAAAAGGACTTGCAACATTCAACAGCAGTCAGAGATTCATCAGTCTCTGTATTCCAGTGTCAGTGGCTCAGTAGGTAGCACACTCGCCTCTGAGGCTGGGAGATCAGAGGGCTGTGGCTTCAGTTCCCACATCTGGCACTTGGGTTAATATCTCAGTACTGACACTGTAGTGCAGCATGAGGGGGTGCTGCACTTCTGAGGTGCCGTCTTTCAGATGAGACGTTAAACCGAGTCCCATCTGCCTGGATTGGTGGTAGCTCAGGTGGATGTTAAAGATCCCATGGCACTTATCGAAAAGAGTAGGGAATTTTTATTAAGACTGAAAAGCAAACTAAATACACAAGGTGTTACAGCACACCAAATCATAATACAAAATTAAACAAGTAATATAAAAGGTAATACAGCATCCAAATGAACAAAAACAAATATTAAAATTTTTAAAGTCCATAAAAAAAAGGAAGAAGAAATAACCAAAGCTAAACAAAACTCCCCTAAAACAAAAATATGAGAAAATTATATATACAGTAGTATTACTACATACTAAATTATAATACAAATAATAAACAGAAATATGTATTTCATCATACATGCAATGGAAAAAAGAAAAACTCTGTCATTAGAGTCCTAAAACCCAAGTAGTAAATGCTGAAAGTCCTCCCCCCTTACTTAAAGAAGCCAGGGATTCTATGAGAGAACCAAAATACCAAAAATTGTATGACAACATACAAAATAAAAAAACAAAGAAAAATAAGTATACAGCATACTTTTTGTCCCTTGTAAACCTAAAGGGAGAAAAACAAATTGTGAAAATAAAATGAAAAACATAAACACAACATTATCCCATACATAGTAAGCTGAAATAAGCCCTCCCCCGCACATGCATACCACTATATGGCAGTATGTTTTCCCAACTCAAAGCACCTCATATAAAATTAACTAGTATCCACAACATACACTTCCATAATATAGGGATTCTTCATGTTCCTATATATGTGTATATATATATATATTTATACAACGTACGTTGTCAGATAAATGAGAGTATAAATCATCATATCTGACATGGGCCGTGAAAGATAACATTGTTATCTCACGTTCCTATCGTCATATCGAAACTTATCTGGTTGATCCTGCCACTCAGAGCACTTTCACTTTCACTAGAATGTAGCTTGACCGAAGTCTGGTGTCGTGGTGATTTGTAGTTTAGGCAATATTTTGTTGAATGTGCTCCAGACTTCAGTAAATTGATTTGTTTCAGAGTTTTGTTCTCATCTGTGTTAAGCACACAGCGTAGTATGGCGAAGTTGGCTGCTTTCTCGGAGCAAATGAAGCGAAGTGATCGTTGCCAGGCAACAGATGCCGCATGTTCACTCTTATTTTGAAAGTCGCCGGCTCGGTCAAGGCTGCACCTGTGTGCAGTTTGAAGCTTTTAACAAGGAACACACAAAAATACAGACAAATTTTAATTTATTGAAGTCTGGGCACATTCTAAAACATATTTACTAAACTACAAATCGCTAGTCTTCATAGCTCGGGTCACGCTTATACTTCTAGTGAAAGTGAAAGTGCTCTGAGTGGCAGGATCAACCAGATAACCATATAAACGTCACTTTTTCCCCAAATAAAAGCAGGATAAACCAGATATTTTACTAACTTTAAACTGACAGGATCAACCAGATATTTAAAACCCTATATAATCTATTATGTTGGGGAAGCATGTGGAGCCCTGTGTGTGGGGGAGGGCATGGCATGATAAACCAGATAATGCTTCTTAAAACTAACCATAAATAGCATAATCCACTAAATATTTCTTAAGCAATAAATGACATCTGCTGTTTTGGCAGCGTTTCTGTAAGGGGGTTGTATTGCTAGGGCCATCACCTCTATGTCACCATTGCATTGAGAGGGACACACGTGATGGTTGTGCTGGGGGCAGGGGCCAAAGCCTCACGTTGTATAAACCGAACATGACATGGCCCAACTGGAAGATATCATATTTATCTTCACTCGAGGCCAGTGACATCAAGATATCTCTACTCTAGGCTTCGCCACTGTGAGATATCATGATATGACTGGCCTCTCGTGAAGATAAATATGATATCTTCAGTCGGCCATGTCATATCCATATATATATATATATATATATATATATATATATATTAAATTAAACCATACTCAAAATCAAGAATACTCTCACCAGAAAATAATTCATTTCACCAGAAACTGCCACTTCTCATTAATTAAGACCAGAAGAAAATAACAGTGAAATTACAAAGAAAAACACTCAGTACCACATATTACTAGTCATAAGCAAAAGTGGAATTATGCAATGACTGAAATGTATCTCAAAATATACCCTACCAACTCATAGCCAATCTATACTGTACCACCAAGACTGGAAGATTTCATATGGCACTGACTTCCTTTCAGTATTTCTTCAGTATGACTAAGAATTGTAGTAGTAATCATATGAAATAATTGTTCCTCTGTATATTCTAATTGTTGCAGTGTTAGCCTACACTGCACATGCCATACATAGAATTTAAAACACACCAAAAATAACCAAAGTGTAACCCTATCATGTTTAGTCCATTTGA
This sequence comes from Neoceratodus forsteri, assembly GCA_016271365.2. NCBI lineage: Eukaryota > Metazoa > Chordata > Ceratodontiformes > Ceratodontidae > Neoceratodus > Neoceratodus forsteri. The sequence goes on from CM057458.1 coordinate 1,307,988,517, forward strand.
ATGGAATAATTCCCAAGTATAAAATCTCAGGGGTTAAATCACAAAAGGGTGATGTAGGCCATTTACCCCATAAAAAATTCCCAAACCGTTTTACAAAAGGACAGAGAAAGAACAAATGGTCCATGGATTCCACCACCTCAACACAAGTCTCCCTAGGGCAGTAACGATGTTCTACACTTTTATGTTTTAGGTTTCCTTTGACATTGAGTTTCCCATGTATGGAAAGCCACATAACATCCCACATATAAACCGGTATATGGGTAGATGTCAACATTTTCCCAATCAATATTTTATCTGAAATAGGTTTAAAGTCAAAACAGGCTGTATCATGAAAAAAAAAGTAGATAGAAGATGTGCATATAGTGTTTTCTGGTCCTGTTGTGAAAAATGTTCTGGTACTAAACACCAAAGTTTTATTTTCCCAAAACATACTCTTAAAGTTTCTGGAGTATTATACAAAGAACGCTGTTTTGGGATGCATGAATGAGGAAGCCAGAAGGGGAGTATCCCGGCCAAGGCATCCAAAACCCATGGGATCCAAATACCCTCAGATTTCAATAATAATGGTCTCAAGTTTACATTAGCAAAAATTGTAAAAAAGAAAACAATGGGATTAATCATTTTAATACCCCCCATTTTTTTCTCTCTAAACAGTAAACACCATTTCATTGGATTCAGTCTACTACCCCAAATGCCTGAATTAAAACAACCATACATCCGGGTCTCCAGCTTGGGGGGTAGACTAAAAACTGCAGCTAAATGCAAAAAAATTGGGAGTAAGAAGGTCTTAATCATATATACCCTTTTTAATTTGGACAATCTCCACTTATTCCACAGTAAAATTTTCCCATTTGCAATGTACAATTTGGAGGACCAATTTAAAAAGGCCAAATCCCTGGTACCAAAAAGAAGTCCAAGAATTGTACAGGTCCCTGTCACAACAGGGATCCCAATTACCGTAGATTCTAAAAAACGTTCTAATCCAAAGGGAAGGCATTTACTTTTCCTATAGTTAACTCTGGCTCCCGTGAATTCGGAAAATTCCCAAAGTATTTGTCCCACTAAACAGGTCGAAGGTAAATCCCCCACAAGAAAGCAGATGTCATCTGCATATGCAATACTTTTAATTTCTTCTGAGGTACTAGAAAAAGAAACCCCCTGAATAGCAATATTATCATTAACGCGACAAATTAAAGGGTCCAGTGTAAAAAGATAGAGAAGGGGACTCAGGGGACATCCCTGTCTAACTCCCCGGGTAACCATGCATGCCTTCCCCATCCATCCATTACAGTATGCTAAAGCTTTAGCATTAGAATAACAAGATTTTATCCAAAAAATAAAAGTACCTGGAATCCCATAACTAGCCATAACTAGCCAAACAGTCCCAAAGATATTCATGGTTTACCCTGTCGAAGGTCTTTTCCTGATCTAAACTAAGAATGAAACCAGTTAATTCTCCAGTCTCCCCCCGGGACAAAATTTCTCTTAATAAGATTAACCCATCCATTATACTCCGGTCAGGAATAATACAAGTCTGAGAAGAATGTATCAGAGTAGATGCACAAAGCAACAACCTGTTATTCAACAATTTGGTATACAATTTAAAATCAGTATTTAATAATGTGATGGGGTGCCAGTTTGAAAGGTCAGTCCTGTCCCCAGATTTATACATAAAAACCACCAACCCATTACCCATTGAATCAGGCAAATTCCCTGAAACCATCATATCCTGAAATAACTCTAGGATTTCAGGTAACAAAACTTGCAGAATCACACTGTACAATTCATATGGAATTCCATCTGTTCCAGGTGCAGAATTTTTTTTAACCATTGCAAAAGTGGTCATTATTTCAGATTGAGTAAGTGGTGACATCAGTACCCGTTGATCGGATGACAAAACTTGTGGTAAAACACATTTTTCCAACCAAACCTTATGACCATCCTGGGAGGATTCCTGATGACTAAATAAAGACTGCACATGCTCCTCTATGGCTGTCATAATTTCATACCTTTTGGAACAAAGACACCCCTTAGCATCCTGAATTAAAGACATCAGCTTTTGATATTGTAGCTGAGCACAGAATTGAAATGGATTCATAAAATCCTGTGAACCCTGGGTTCCAAATTTCCGTTCCTGTTCTAAAGATCTAAGTCTATTATATTGTAGATCATTCATTTTTCTCTGGTTTGCTAATTCTGCAATAATCATTTTATCTCCTTGGAAGCTTGAAACACTAAATTCTGAAACTGTGTTTTGTAAATACAATATTGGTCCCTCTTAAATTTCCCATTTAATCTTCCTATGTGTTGAAAGTATCTTTTAATATCTAGCTTTGTATCCTCCCACCATTCCTGTGAAGTATCATATAAAATTTTTACCGATTTACGTGCTTCTAATAAGGAAATAAAATCATCCTTAACAGTTGGAAGAGACAACAGTTCCAAGTTCAACCTCCAATACCCAGGCCCTTGTTGCATACCATCATAATTAGAGACCGTCAGTTCTATGATGGCGTGGTCAGATGGAGCAACAGGACGGGTCCTTGTATTTTTAATCTCCAAGGCAGGAGATATAAACCAGAAATTGATCCTAGTAGCTAGGTTACCTCTGAAATAGGTCTTATCTGGCCGGCCAAAAAAACCACAAGCATCAACCAAACCAGTTTGTGAAATCAAAGCAGCCAGGCAATTGGTATCACAATATAATTTTTGGGTTTGAGGACCCCATCCTTTAAATACAACCCACAATTGAAATCTCCTCCCAAGAAAACATAACGAGATGTAAACAAATAAGGCTGTATAGTGTTAAAAAGCTCAATTCTAGCTGTTTTTGTTTGTGGGGCATATACATTAATAAACCGACAGTGCAATTTATTTAACGTGACATCTAATAACAAAGCACGTCCGGGGCTATGTCCACTACCTGTATGGATTAGCCAAAGGGAATTTAAACAAATTCCAACCCCACAACAAAGATCCTCCAATAGACCAATAAGTCACTCCCATTTCCATCCCACAGAGGCTCTGTCCATCTCTTGTCTGCTGTGCAATCGAGTGTCTTGAAAGAATACCACATCATAAAAGGAATCAAATAAAGTATATACCAAAAGTTGTTTTCTATCTGACTGAATACTGTTAGTATTTAAAGAGGCCACAGTAATACTAAATAACATATCCATTATGATAAAACAAAAACAAAACCCATTAAGTGTTTAACTAAAGGAGAACTAATTAATCCTGAAAAAAAAAATTGAAAAACATTAGGATTTCTTCCTGACTCATTTACGGGAACCCATCCTAGATTTATTTTTTGGAGGGATAGTCAAATCTTCTGTAGAACGCTCAGTGTCTGATCCTCCATCCGCTGGAGAGGAGTGAACCAAAACTGAGTATGATTCTGTACCTACATCAGGTTCTTCAACCTGCAAGGTAGAAAAGGTGTTTTGCACTGGGAGATGGAAGACTTCTGAAACAGATGCTGCAGTTTTCTTCTGTAAACTCCTTCTTCGATTATTAATGACTGTGAAGGCACCTTCTGGTGGAAGGGGGGGAGGCATAGAACCTGCATCACCAGATACCTCTAGTACTAACGGTTCTGCCTCAGATGGAGGCATGTGAGAAACCAAAACAGAAGTGGATAAGGCCTCTGAAGGGGGATTAATAGGCCTTTCAGGAGGTGCTGTCTTAGGTGGGGAGGGGCCCATATTGTTTCAAAGCCGATTTTAATGCAATATTCAAATAAAAATCCTGAGTGGTATAATCCTCGTCTGCAGTATTATGGGCTGCCCAAAGACAATCCATAAAAGAATGTTGTTCCTCACAAAGACTACACTTGGGAGGATGATGACAATCAGTCATAATATGCCCCACTTCCCCACATTGAGCACATTTCATTGTATCACAGGTTCGACTCAAATGTCTACTGGAACCACATTTATAACAATGGCGTGGCTGTCCAGGATAAAAAATAAAACCCTTGTCACGACCCAGGTAAAAACAACTTGGTAGATGTTGAAGTCCATCCTCTGTTTGTAGTAAAGTCACCTTATACCTCCACTGTCCATTCCAAAAACCTTCAGAATCTAAAATTGGTTCCGGATTCCCTTGTATTTGACAACGTTTCTCCAGCCAGTATGAAATATCCATAATATTCACCCCTTCATTTCTGAATAAGACAGTGATCACTTTAAAAGTTTGTTTTGTTAAAGGTATAGCTTGAAAGTGGGTCCAAGCTGGGTTCGTTTTAAACAGGGCATACTTCATCCAGAAACAATTCAGGATGTCAGGGGAACGAAAACTTATGTCATATGTAGATTCTCCCGGTGTATGAATCAAAGCATACACTTCTGAGGGAGAAAACCCCAGCATCTGCGTCAATAGAACTTTCCCCACATAAAAGCGGTCTGGCATCGTATCCGCTGGTCCTAAAAACCGCAGCTGAACTGCATTCCTGCGTTTAGCTAAAGAAACAGGTTTTTGAAATAAACTAGCAAAAGTGGGAGCTGTCAGGGCTGGGGTTACTGACTCATTGTCAGGAGGTACTATAGGAATAGATCCCAGTGCTTCTTCCGACTGGGGGGAATCACTAGCCACAATAATGTTTTCCATAGGCCCCTGCTGTGCTGGAGACTGTATAGGGAAAGGAATGGAATCTGCTTGTGAAATGGGCAAGTCCATCATAACCATCTCTGCATCTGTATTAGCAGATAAAGTGTGCCCTGAAACAGGGTCTAAGGCTAGCACATATGGTTTAGTAAACAGGACTGTATCAGGCCTGTGCATATTAGTATGGAGGCCATCCACAGTTCCCCCAGTACCCCCGTGACACTCCCCAAACCCGGAAGTGGAATATCGGGATCCGCAACCCGCTGACCTGTTTCTGTTTGTATCCAACCAGCTCGTTCCAGTGCCCATTCCGGAGACCATGCCGAATCATGCTGTGAGTGATTTTCCAATCCTGTGTCTTTGCCTGATGTAGTATCCTCTATTAGAGGGCCCGCTGCAAAAACCTTTTCTGTAGATGCTGTAGAAGGTGATGGTGAACCTTGAATCGAGCGTTTCCTTTTTTTTCTTCGGCATGCAGTTTAGCTGCTCTGTAATCAGCCTCAGCCTGTAATAAGAGGTCCTGTTTCACATGGACCACTGCGTCTATATCTTCATTGCCCTCCACAGGTATGGGGCCTGCTCCAGGACTTCCTGTAACACCTAGTGTCACCATCGTAGTGGAGTGTAGCAAAACTCCATTTTCGGTGGATCCTCCACCCGTTGCTATCACAGCAAGCAGCGGGGGCTGAGGTACGATATGCTGGCCACCCTGAGAGTGCACTCCAGCTGTACCATGTTCCCCACTGAGCCTTGCTAACTCACCAGCTACAGCATGTCCTCCTCCACTGTCCTCCTCCTCCGCCATCTTGGTCCCACCAGAAAATGGGTCCCCCCTGCTCACAGGAAGCAGGAACTAGGGGAACTTCCCCGGTGTCCTGGCCAAATTTTCCTCATTCACTAAAAAATACCACCAACAGCTTAATCTGGTTCAAGGTCAGTTGACATTCATCTGTATCCCCCTCCCCTGGGTCGTGCCTGAAAATAGGCAGGATTTGTCTAGTGCACTTACCCGGTTAACAAAAGCTAAATAAATAAATAAATAAATAAATAAATAAAATAAATTGCAGCACTTATATTAGCTGTTGTAAGTTTCCCCCATTTATTACTTCCAGTTTATGGTATACACGGTGCTTAATGTAACAATTAGTGTCTACTGAGGATTGTAGTGCAAAAATGAAGTATAGTGTCCACTCACAAGAGCCAGCATTTATATTGACATCTTGTAAGTCAGGATAATTAACTTGAATTTTGTGTATGCGTGTGAGTCTGTGTGTGTGCTGGGGGGGCTTTGTGAGCTTCAGACATTATGAAAATGAATGACATACTGCGTCTAACTTCTATCTGGTTGGAAAGGGGTGAGACTGAGAATACTGAAGATTTTATTACATAATAATTAGCACAGGTCCCTGATGCTTTTTATGAATGGGATTCATATTGTCTGATGCTCATGTAGCCACCCCACCCATGACATTCAGCACATACAGAAATTGAATTTAATTTTGTGACCAACCCTTCGGTCACTCCCAGTCTCTGATACAGTAGATATTTAAAACAAAAGTGAAATCTTACTAAAATAAGGGCAGTATCAGTTGGTTTGTTACCCCCCCCACACACACATACATTGTTTTTAACTAGCTTAGTTTGCATACAGTACATGGACAAAGTTTTCATGAACTAGTGAAGTGATTTAATAACAACAATAAAAAAACAGTCAGACACGAGGAACATATTTTGGGTGCTGTAATTTATCTTTTTTTTTCATTTTTTAGTTCAGCTCTTGATTGAAAACAGGGAAAAATGAAAATAGCATGAGCTGGCTTGGTTGGGCATAGCATAGACCCTCGCACAAACATACTATACATATACTTACAAATGTTGAGCACTAGAAGCATGCTTAACAATTGATTCATAGTATCATGGCACTGTAACAGGACACATTGATTAATGGGGGTATTTCCAAGTAGTTTACAACATGTTAAATCGGAAGATTATTAGCATATTTAAAGTGGATATATCTAAACAAATAGAACAATGTTAGAAGACTAAGGCTCAGATATTCAAAGCATTTTGCGATGCACAAACCATTTGTACGGGTTCACCATGGGAATAACACAGGCCTGCTATATTCAAAAGGCCAAATAGCACACGTAAACTGCATTAGAGCAGGGAAACCATAATTATATACAAGGGGCGAGCTGAACATGAATACAGGTGCTGTGAGATATTCAGGGACTAGAGCCATGCTAAGGTGTTTACAGCGACTTAGCGAGACCCTTTTGCACAGTATAAATTACAGCCCAGGAAAAGCTGGTCTTAACTCTGGGCAAACAGCTTTGCTTGACATGGTGGCTTTGAGCAGCATTAGTGTGGCTTTAGCATGGCCTAACATATGACTATGAGACTGAGAAAATGTCAGACATGGAGGAAACATGCTGCACACGGATGGCATCACAGTGATGCCAACTGCTGCCACCAGTCCCAGCCATGCCAGGCAGTATGTGGTGACTCAACCCCTTGGGGCCACCATGGTAGTGTGACCATCTAGCACACACCTGCAGACCATAAGTCTGTGGTGACCAACAGATGCCAGCAGCACACACATGCAGCACTGTGGACAAGGTGGGTGCTGAGAGGAGGGTGTATGGGTGGCCAGGCCTCACCACAGACTGGGTGCAGCCACAAGGCTGGGACACAGCATGCAGTGCACATGGGCCAGTATTGGGAATACCCTAATACCAGTGTGCCTGTCTGATCATACATGCCCCCCCAGCCACATACTGCACAGCTGTACATACACCACAGCACACACAGCTGGCCATGTCTATGTCACTATAAGCATCCCATTCCAGAAGTGCAGCATTTGTGGATCACAAAACAGTGTGTCAGTAATGTCCACTGGCAGTACATACCTGCAAGGTAGACTTGTCCTTGTGTACAGTGCAGTGGTCGTCACTACCGTACGCACCATAGGCACTGCTGTGTCCCTCACACTACTGGCCCCCTTTGCTGCTTTGGGGTCTGCTGTGCACTGTAGCATGCTCTACAGTGTGACAGTTGCATGCATCACCACCACCGCCTGTGCCTATGCTTTGTTGTCACCTGGGGTACACAATGCTATGCTGTACTGCATACATGTAGCCTGCAGCAACCATCATGCACTGTCAGACTAACCTACAGGTGGAGCTGCGGCCAGACCTGGCCAGCCCCTGTACTTCCAGACTGACCTACAGGTGGAGCTGTGGGACCCTGCAGTAATGCTGGGCAACCTGCATGCAAATCAGGGCATAATGAGATGCTAATCTGGATGTTTGTCCCAAGACTACCTAAGTGGGCTCATTTGCATGTCACTTTTAAATACGGCAAATCTTAGTGCCAGGCAAATGTGTTTGCATCGGGCTAACAGCTTACCTCTGTGCTAAAGCTGCACAAATGTGTGAGTGTGGTGCTAACATTTTGGGGAATATTTAAGCTGTTCTTTCACATCTGCTGCTGCCTGTAGCTGTACTGGGTCCACACATTTGCTGGCACACACATTGGCCACATAGTTCACCTTTACTTACCTTCACGTCGCTGTGCACTGTGTTGCTATTGTGGTTTGCACTTCCTGGTTGCTATATTCAGAGCTGTCTTATTCCAGGGCTACGTTTGCCCTGCACTCCCAGCCCTGTTTACATGGCCTCATTCCCATGCTATATTCAGAAGCTGTTTGCCCCGGGCTATTCCTTTTGAATATAGCTTGCTTTGTGCTCCGGGCTATGTTTGTCCACCATGCAGTGCTAAGTTAGCCCCGGGTCAGAGTTTTGAATATCTGGCCCTCAATCTATATAGTACAGATTTTATTCTGTATGTTTATATGTTGTGTGTTTTTTCTGAACAGCAAAATGTCTACCTCAGCTAAAGTTCTTGGGTGTTGGACGCACTCTGCCTGCAGCCTCGTAATCAACCACCAGAGGTGTGACATTATCCCAGCGTGACACACACCCTGGATTATTGCTTAATTGCAAATAAACTGCCTGTAAAAAAGTTGTAAAGATGTGTTACCTTTAACTTAAAAAAAAAAAAACTAATCAATATTAGAAAAAAATTTCCCTGATTTTGTTTTAAATAACACTGTTTACTTATCACCTTTATCTTTAGCAGATTAACTCTAAATGTTGAGAAATGTAAAATAATGCACCTGGGTGAAAAAAAAACAACATGCAACATATCTTCTGTATGGAAAAGAAATACCAGTAACAAACATGAAAAATGAGTTGGGTATCCTAATAACAAATGATCTCTCCCATTCAGAGCAATGTAAATCTGCAACTTTTAAAGGAAACAGGATCCTGGGTTGCATCAGAGGGTAATCTCAGGAATAGAGATAGACAGGTATTGCTCCCACTGTATACATCCCTTGTGCAGCTGCACCTGGAGTATTACATGCAGTTCTGGGTGCCTCATTGTAAGAAGGATTTTAGAATGTTGGAGAGGACACAGAGACGGGCCACCAAGAAAATCAGACAAATAAAGCACATTCCTTATGATGGAAGGTTAAAGGAGCTTAGCCTGTACACCTTGGAGTACAGGAGACTTAGCGGTGATGTGTGTCTGACATATAAAGCCCAAAGTGACGGAGACTTATGGGAATGTATGGGTTTCACAGGAAGTGACACAATAAGAAGGAATGCATTCCATCAATTTCAATTAAAGGGTGTATTTTATAGGACTAACATTCGTGGCCATTGGCTAAGTCAAAGAGTGGTGAATGTGCAGAACAAGCTATTGAATGAGGTCATGTCAAGTACTACACTTGATGCCTTCAAGTTACCCTTGGATAGACATATGGGAGATACTAAATTTTACTATTCAGATTGAGCTGTCAAGTCCAAAAGGCCATTGGCTCTAGACTCGTACATCCTATGAACATGCTACCAAATGAGGTTGTGTCAAGTACGGCACTTGATGCCTTCAAGTCATCCTTGGATAGACATATGGGGAATAGTAAGTTTTACTATTCAGATTGAGTGGTTGAGTCCAATGAACCTGTTGAAATTATTCTAATATTTCTTAAATGTTTTATTATGACCTGCCAAATTGCTTTTGTTATTATACCATATATCAGTGGGTTTAATGTTGGAGGGATTCTAATATACAAGACTGAAAACAAAACACGAGTGTATGCTGGTATCTTGTTTTCAAAAAGAGATATTAAGAATGACAATGTTCCTGATAGATAAAAAGTTGTAATCACAAAAACATGTGAGCTACAAGTGCTGATTGCCTTTTGGTGAGCTTCTCTTGATCTAAGTTTTAATGCAGCTCTAACAATCATGTAATATGACACTCCAATCAAAGTTACATCAGGTGCTCCTATTAGAAAAAGTAAAATGTACAGATAAATATTACCCATGCCTGCATGGGCACATGCTGCATCAATGACAGCAAGGTATTCACAATATGCATTTTGAACAGTACTTGTACCACAGTATGGTAACATCCTAGCAAGTATAGGTACAGGTAGTATAATACAAAAACTTCTAATTGTAATAAGTAAACTCCCTTTTAATATAAATGTATTTGTTACAATCGATGAATATCTCAAAGGCTTGCACACAGCAATGTAGCGATCATAAGCCATTAATACTAACATTGATGATTCCATGGCTATAGGAAAGCAAATAAGAAACATCTGCACAAAGCAAGCATCAAAATATATAACTTGTGAGCCAAACCATAATATTACCAACAACTCTGGCAGAAGAATGACACCTGTGAGCAGATCTGTAGCTGATAAGATGGAAATGAAGTAGTACATGGGTTCATGGAGACTTTGTTCTGTTGCGATAATTAACAGTACTGTTAGATTGCCAAAGAATGCCAATAGGAACATAATGAAGAAAGGAATAGAAAGCCAGTGTTGCAAGTCATGAAGTCCAGGAAAACCAATCAGGAGAAATTCCAAATTTTGACTGCTACTGTGATTGGTTGATGACATACTGTAGCTGAATAAGCAGATTGAACATTAACAGTCTTCAGTGCTCTGAAAGTGAATATATATAATTTGTCAATGCATATTGTGAACATTATTTTTTATAATCAACATCAATTGTGATATCCATTATCCAGTATCTGATTTTGCTACAGTAGACAGCAAACTATTATGGTGATATACTGAACCATAATAAAAACTATCACTATTATTGGAAATAAGCACAGTTCGGGCTTTCATTACAGGACTAGGTAGATTGTTATGTACATTACTGTATGTTGTACAATACAGCAAGGTTGCAAACATTTAGTTGGCCTCTGGATTTTTTGGCAAAGTGCCAGTCATCGTGCTACCTGTTGGATTAGTGAAGTTGGTACTTCAGTGGTAAGATATTTTTATTTCCTTTTCTTTAAAAATAATATTCTCTTCCAACCCAGTGACCCTGTCAAACCATCCCATACCACACTCCTCCCACCACCCAGCCCATTTTCAGTACATAACTCTCCCCCCATCCACTAAGTAGCACCCACACAACCACCATCCTGCTGCTCAGCCTTGGCAAGAAATTTTGAGAATCCTTCCCCCCACCCACTCACAATAGCTGCCCCAATCCTAACCCATTCCCCCCCAAGCTATTGACAACTTACACAGTTTACAGTGCCCCCACCACACCCACTCAGCAGCACCATTCAACACTGTGAGCCACCCACCATACCACATCAAGAAAAAGGATTCCTCCATATTAAAGAGACAGTGACTGGTAGATACCCTCCTCTCACTTCCTTGGCTGACTACTGTTTGAATGAATGGAATGACCTGCTCATGATAAAAACTGCTGATTTTTTTGAGGTTGGGCTCTCATTCATTTAGGTAGCAGCTGGATGTGTTGGTGAGATGAATCCTTTTTCTTGCTATGACATTGTGGGATGGAGGGTAGATGGGTGCAGTTGGGTGGATGGGGTAGGAGGAGCACTGCAATTTGTCCATGGATGGGGGAGAGGCTGGGATCTGGACAGATGCTGCACACAGGTGGGGAAATTTTCTATTAACTTCTTCTTGCCAGGGCTGTGAGGGGGACAAGGGTGTTTGTCAGGTGGTTGCTGCACTGTGGGTGGGGAAAAGGAGGTGATGTATTGAAGCCAGGCATTGTGGAGGTGAGGAGGGTGGTATAGAGGGCTCAGGAGGTTGGAGTAGGGAAATCATATTATTTTTAATACAGAAAAAGACTGGAAGCACTCAGTAAAGTTACACATTGCAGCAGAAGTGCCATTTCACAGAGTATTAGCCAGGCAAAGCACCATGTGAACTGTCACTTCATATAGTCTTCACCTGTGAACTTGGAACTTTGATACATTCAGTGCAATTAAATGAACTGTGTGAAGCAGTAGCACTTTGCATAGCATAGTTAAATCTCTTCAAATGCACCTGGTCCTTTCTACTACCATAGTCCAATTGTACTGTGCACAAAGACTTCTGAAATATCTTTAATATCCACTATGCAACTGTCTATTGCTTTGTAAATTCTGGATTAATAAAGAGACAGCACTGAATAGGTTAAACACGATTTTCGTCACCTTTTTTTCTGCAGGAATTGTGGTGCTGTGTGAAACTGTGTTTAGACTGGTTCTATCTAACTCCAAGCTCATAGTTACTGTATTACTTTATCATTGGCATGACCATATTCTTTTTTGTGGTTCCACAACCTTCCTATTCTTTCCTTACTTTTGGGGACCCTGCACAGATTTTTTACAGTAAAAATCTATAGAGTCTCATGGAAAACAGCTTGTGGCAGAGGTTATAATTATTCACCAAGTACAAAGATACTGCACATGTGGAATGAATGTAGAATATGCAAGCAGCCATCCCCCTGTCATTAATTGATTTGGTTGTCTCACACTAAAATAGAAGTCTGATTGTTTGGAGTTTTTAATAGAAATATAGAAACATAGAAATTTATGTCAGATAAGGATGGCTAGGCCCATCCAGTCTGCCCATTTTCCCTGCCTACTGTAAAAGCTGCTGACCTTACTTGATCTCCAGCTTTACCTCCTTGTTCCTATTGCTAGGGTTCCCCTATGTCTGTCGCATGCATGTTTGAATTCTCCCACTGTGTTTGCCCCCATCACCCCTACTAGGAGTGTATTCCATGCCTTCATCACCCTTTCTGTGAAGTAATATTTCAAAATGCTACCCTTTCGTCTACCCCTTTCCAATATCATGTCATGTCCTCTCATTCCTGGACATTTTCTTTTCTGAAAGATGCTATGATACTGAAACACTCAATGATCAGTTTGAAGAAGTCGCTTTACAAACTTGGTAACTGTTTTGGGAAAAGATCTCTTTTTAAAGCATATTTAGAGGTAAACAGGTTGCTTGGGCAGGCCTGACAATTAAAACACACACACACACACATATGCACACACACACAAGCATACACTTCTGATTATGAAAGGAAACACTTTCTTGCAATATGAAGAGAGATCTCATTAAATGCTACAGGACAATATGAAACTGCACACTGGATCAACAATTCCTGGAGTACATGAAACTAGCAAGGGTGCAATTCAGGGCAAACGGGAAGGGTGACAAATTTGAAAGTCTCTGGAACCCCCTTATAAGTGCTCCAGAAGAGGGGTTGATGTCAGGATGGAACAAATGAGTCTGTTCTGGCAAAGTCAAAAAGGGTAAAATCAATACATTTAAATGTGCTCAGACTTAGACTTGTTATAAGGTTGTCAGAAATCAGTGAAACTGCTTAGTGGTATTACATGAACTGTTAGCACACAGAAATCCAGTTTGATTACTAAATGTATATGTATCAGATTTGTCTAAATTTGTATCATATTATTCTATAATTCATGATTGCTGCATATCCATAAGCCTGTCTGCAAATCTAAAATAAAGTTTACAAAAGACAATATATGCAACTGATATTGACAGAAAATGAACTTATACAAAAGGAAGTGGAATCTGAATTAAAGCAAAGAGAAGAAGCATTTGAACAGTCTGAGAGCACACCTGACTTTAAAATGCTCACTAAGACTTTCAAATCCAATTCAACTTGATACATTAACAGAAAAAGGCAACTAAAAAGTCTAAATTTCAAAGGGATACAACAGATTACAGAAAGGGAAGAGTATTTAATTGGAAGAAAAAAATTGAGGGAAAAGATGAACAACCTAGGCCAAGGTCATTCTTATTTATTTATTTTGGTATGCTCGTGTCTCATGTCTCTCTGTAGTCTTTCTCTCCTCAGGGACTCCCATGGTGGGGGCCAGCCTTAGCCCCAGACCTGGTCTTCAGCCCCCATCCTGCCGCAGATAACCCCAGCCAGCAGGGAAGTGGGAGTTTTAACTGCCCTCCAGCTTACTCCATATGTGTCAAGCCTCTGACTGAGCCAGGACCGTGCCACACCCACACCAGAGCCCAACACCAGGAGGAACTGTGGGGCCATTTTCCATTTTCTTCTGGTATCCCTCAGGAAGTTGGAGACCAAGGAGGTCCATGGAGGCATGCACACACTGAGATGTGATGCTGCTCCAGACCGCAGCCAATGTCCTCCCCTCCCACATGTTACACTCCACTGCATCTCCACCCATGTGCACCCAGGTGATGGCATCACAGCAGAAGTGGCATCCCTCCCTCTCCAGAGAAGGAGGAGAGTTCCCCTCAGGTGCACAATCCTCCTCCCCCTGCCTGGCCAACCTTCTAGCTCCCAGGGCTCGTTCTCTAACCTGGGTCACCAGCATCACAAGCAGTAGTGCTACTGCTGCACTGGTGACCAAGGTCCATTCTTAAGAGAAATCAACAACCACTGGACTATAGTACGGGGAATAGTGAACTGGATAGCATAGCATCTGAGGATTCAAATTCTGTTTTGGTATCAGGAATCAAGAAGACATCCATACCCAAGGCCCATGGAGACACAACAACAGGATGAACTGATTTCAGGGTTCACAGGAAAAGCACAAGGAGGTGGGGGAGGAAGAAGAAGAAGAAAAGGCATATGTAGCCAGAAGATACTTTACAACAGGAGTCACCACTGAGTTTGGTGAATGTTATTAACATTTGTAATTATGCACTGAATGAAACAGAAATTGCACTTTGAAATTGGGGACTATCTTTTACAACAGCAAAACAACCTTTTTAATAAAGTTGTGGATTTAAACAAATTTGTCCAAAATTTAAGACTGAAATCCTTTCATGGGAAACAAAAAACCATTGATAGAAATGGCCCAACACAAAATAAGAGGGTAAGCAAGAATATGATCCCTGAGACACAAAGTATAGTCCCTGACATGAAGGAGGATCTATTAAACAATTTCAGGCCAAAAATGGAGTTTTGCTCACCATTACCAGCAACACTGTTTACCAAAGGTGCTGAGAAGAAGAACTAGAGAAAATGGACAAGAAAAAGTGCACTTTTTTCATAATATATCTAAAGTTGATTTGAAACCTTCAGAGCTTTAGGGAAAATGAAAGCTTAACAATCAAGTTAGCAGATGGGGGGTTAGAGAGATCTACTGTGGTACTTAATAGTAATGATTATGACATAAGAGAACAAAGGCAGCTCATCATGGACATAAAATGCTAAGAAGTACTGAGAAATTACCCTACACTGAGATTCAAAGAGGTCATTGATAAATACTTTAACTTAGGCTGCCAACAGAATTAGATAGTAAAGGAATTCTGGACTGATATATCAGTCCATGGATCTGCAAGGGTTAAGTTCAGTAATATGAAAAAATGGTTCCCAATGAAAATTATCTGGCATCTAACAGTGACATTTCTGTTCAGGGCATTTTTTTATTGCCAGTCCAAAATTCATAAAAATTTGTTCAACCCACTGGGGAGACCAATAGTGTCAGACAATGACTCCTTCACCAAACCTGAGGCTAAAGATGTTGATGTGTATCTTCTTACATAAAAGACACTGGCAACATATTAATGCCCTGTACACACTAAGGTACGTAAAATGGTGTAAGTGCCTTCAACTGTTGTAAGTCTCTCAAGCACAGTTGTTCTAAAACCATGCTAAAACCCTTCTAGTGAGGTAGTCTTTAACATGGTTTTAGATAAACATGGTTGTGTTAACCCCTTGTTAACAGCAGTGTGGACATGATCCATGCTGTAACACAGGTTAAGACAATTGTGTTTAAACATAACTTAAGATTTTAGCCTGCACTGTACAAAAAAAATTATCACATACACGGCTGGGCTCCCACTGCAGTCCCAGTTGTAAAGATATCATTTTCCCCCTTATCCATTAGGGCACCCTGAATGTTAGCATCCCATCATGCATTGCAGCACCTGCAATGCTTTGTGCTGGTGCTACAATCATGCCAGGAATTTGCTCAGGCAACCATGGCTGTTGGAATGCAAAGTGGATGCTCTGACAACCAAGCCAGGGACCAGTTTCTAAAACATTATTAAAAACATTTTAAAATCTCTCCCTAATGTGGACAGGGACTAAGGGTGTTAAAAGATTTAGCAGGACAGGAAAATACATTACTGCTAACCTTGGATGTGGCTTTATACTCCAACATCTTTCATGAGGAGGGATTATCTGCTGTGAAGGAATTCCTTGGCACTACAGTGGTACAAAATCCACTCACTGATATTTTGATACAGTTTCTAGATTTGTTCTTGAATTTAATTCTTTCTTTTACAAGGATACATTCTATTTGCAGAAGAGTGGGGGTGGCAATGGAGGCAAGTTGTGCTTCCTGTTATACTGATCTCTTCAAGGTAAAATGGGAGAATGAAACCATCAGAGACAGAAGGAGGAATCCATTCATTTATAAAATTTACCTTTGGAGACACTTTATCAATAATGTTTTTTAGTGTAAAAAGGGACAGAACAGGAACTGTTTGAGTTTGTAAAATATCTGGAAGGAAGCTATGAAACCTCAAGATTCAGTATTTCTTTCAGTACCGGGGCAATACAGTACATTTCCTGGATTTGACCATTAAAAAAGATGGACAAGGGGGACAGAAACACACTCCTGCTAGCAATCAGCTGGCTGCCATCCTAGACATATGATAGAGGGTATCTCAAAAGATTATTTTTCTAAGAATAAAATGTAATTGTAGTGAGGGTGACAGTTACAAATAGAGAGCTGATGAACCTGAAAACACATTACTTCAAAGGGGTTACAAAAGGGATAACTTATTGAAAGCAATGCAGGAGGATGAGCAAACACCCAGAGATGTCCGTCTAACTGAAAGACTGAGGGAGGAGAATGGTGAACAAACATGTTATGTTCTATCCACATATAACCCCCACTCTAAAGAAGTAGGACAGATTATTGGAAAATATTGTCACATAGTTGGTACCAATCGATACCTTAAAAAGAATGCAAAAAGGACACCACAACTTTATAGAAGAAGCAAGAATATGAGGGGTTTTGTTATGCACTCTGTACAGCTATGGGATGATAGGTTATGGATGTGGCTACCTGCAAAGAGAGATGAGCATTCAAAATAAGTCAATTGCTCTTTTGTGAAAATGTGAAAAATATGCATGAGAATTCACAAATCCTAAAACAAGAGGTAACCTCAACATAAAGGAATTTATAATGTGTGCAACAGAAGGAGTCATATATCTGGAAAGACCAAAACACAGTTTTGTTTGGGAGCACATGAAAGCTATCAGGAATGAAGATGAAAGCAATGATTTGGCTGTACATAGGCAGTCTAGATATAATTAGGGGGTGTACAGATTTGAGTTCATAACAATAGGGAGGCCAGTCAAATACAGAAGACTACAGAAATGGATTAGAGATTTACATTTTAGCTTATAAAAAGTGGTCTGGGACAGTCTGGACTGTTGAATGCCATGTGGATCCCAGAATGTTGCATATTACATCCAGTTCAAGAACTGTCCATATAAAGGCTATATGGGTGAAACCAAGGAATCCGTTTGAACTTGAATGAAGTCACCTAGGTACACGTAAAAGATAAAAAGACTGAGGGGAATTTTCAAAGCCTCATGTCAGTTTTTCAGATGTTTGTGCCAAAATCCATCCTAGGAGTTAGACCACAAAAAGTTGATCTAACTCTCAGAATGGAATTCTGTACTTGCATCCAGAAAATGGGTGCAGTCCCCATAGTTGCAGCAGAAATTGCCCTAAACTGTGGGATTATTGCAAATGTATCTAGATGTTTGTAGGTACGTTGTACGCTCCCTGATGCATGTGCCTGCATGCAGCACACATCCGACACATGGACGAGCATGCTGTGTCCAGTGCATTAAAATCCCAACCCAAAACCCCAGTGACACAATATTTCTATTAGTTTCATCACTCCATCTCTGACCTCTCTGTCCTGGTTCTCAAAGGACACTTTAAAAATACACAAGAATGGGGAGCTTTTCAGCTCAAACATATTAATTTCCTAGACACTAAATATAATGGATTTATTATAGACGCCTGTTTCCTGATGCATTACAAATTTTAGCTGCCAACTGCATTTTGTTTTGGTTGAGGTGCATGTGTATAGCAAATGGGGGTAGGTGGATTTTCAAAGAGATCTGCCCAAGATGCGTTTTCAGCTGTTTTCAAAGCAGAAATGTGTTCAATTCCGTTAGACCATATATTAGATGGCCTAACAGCATCCAAAGCTTGCATCCAAACATGGACATAGTTGCATCCAAAAATGGATGCAATTGCACTTACATCCAGCTTGGACACATTTGCCTCTGTTTTGCCACAAGTTGTTACTTTTTGTCATAAACAGATGTAAATGAAAATAGCAGCAGGGTTGCCTAGATGCAAGAAAATGGACACATACATAACATGCACTTGCATCCACATCCAGACCTTTTAAAAATTCCACCTCATAGAGGATAATGGCTGGGGATCAGGTGATAACCACGTTGTAATCACCTTGAGTGGTTGCTAGGGCAACATGGTAAACCTCGGGGAGCGCAGCTCGAGAGAGGTTTACTGTAGCCCTAGCAACCACGAGATAGATTTCAGCGTGGTTGTCACCCGATCCCCAGCCATCATCTTTTATAGTGTATGGTCAAAAAAACACTGTTTGCATTCTATGTGTGAGAATTATGGAACTCTGTTGCATTCTTTTTTGTTATGCCATTGTTTGGAAGTTCCGCAGTGTGGTTAACAACTTTTAAAATTCTAAACAGTGCATAACAAAGCTGTGTGACTGCTGATTATGGTGGTTAATAGGCACTTACCATACATTATATATGTATTATCTCTCACATTTGTTAGTTTTTATAGTGCCATATACTTTATAACAGTTTCTTTTACTGCATAGTTAACCAGGATGCCACACAGTACCTTGCTGTAAATGACATGTCACAAAACCCTGCATGACAAAAGGGCTTAATTGCCATGTAATAACCAGGGAGCATTTTATTCCATTGGGAAAAACAGTTATAATTCATTGTTATAACCTGCGGGTTATAATGATGAACACATGCCGGGTTTCCATTGTTCCACTCATGCGCCTGCCTCTGCTCTCTTCTCTCCACTCATTGGGTGCTGGACACTTCACCACTATTGACTGGACACCACCAGTATCACTCAGTGGTTAGTGAACAAAAAACAAGAAAATTGTCTCACAGCTGTTTACTTTGCCCCAGTAATCCTTGCTTGGCAAACCTGGAAAAAAAAAGAAAAGAAAAAAGGTTTCGGCAGCCGGTCGGCCACTGACTGTATACTGTGCATCATCCACACTGGACCACAACTGTTTTATTTTATACAGTTACTGTTGCGAGAGAAAATGCTCCCCAGCAATTATATATAATAAAACATGGGGTGGTGTGTTTAACTCTAGATTTTACACACACCCCTTGGTGTTGGATGCTTAAATAAACTCCTCAAGATTCACTCCTGGGGTTTATGTAGCATCCAACACCTCAGGGTGTGTGTAAAATCTCACTAAACATGCCACCCAATGCATTATTGTATATTATACAGTGGCAAGAAAAAATCCTGGACTCTGATTGGTCAGTCTTGGGCTGGATCCATGATGTTATCCTAGTACAACATCACAGGTCTAGTCTTAGCCTCACTGTGAACCTGCACCTGACCTTGAGCACCTTGAGCATTTGCTTAATTGTTTCATCTGCTCTTAAAACACAGAAATATTTTTCCACACAAAAACATCTTTAAAATGACTTTTTTTTATTCTGTATAATAATGGGCCATTGTATAATAGCAATAATGCCCTCCAGGGTGTGTGTCGTTTGGGATAACGTCAAGCCTCAGTTGTTGGATGCACTCGGCCTGCAGCCCCATGCCCAACCACCTGAGGTGTGACATTATCCCAGCACAACACACACCCTGTCAGGCATTATTGCTTAATTTAACTGCATTGTCCCTTGCAGCATACTGGAGAACTCTGCAGTAATACAGCAGTGTACTGGGCAGCATTCTGGCTGGCACTGTTTTATATTTTTGTAAGTACTATTTTATCTACATATACTGTATTCTACTATGAATGTACATTTATGCAGCATGCAAAGGTAGCATGTGGTAGATATACTGAATTAACTTTTTTATTTTATTTTCTGTCAATCTCTCTCTTTCACTTGTTTTCCTCTTCCCATCCCCCCTTCCAATGACTCTTGATCTTGGATACATTTAAACTGAGGTTCTTTTAACTTATCACCTACTTTGTTATTCTTCTCCCACATTTCCTCTTCAATTGTTTGTGTCTTATGTTGCATTTCTAGACAAAAGAACAAGGACCCTCATGTTTCTAAAACTGAAAGTTTTAGACAGGAACCTGAACTACTATTTGTTCTGAGTCACCATGCCCATGATTAATAGACCCATTTATGTATGAAATCTATTTATTTAGTTTTCTGCCTAGGAACATTAGACAGTTGTCTGCTTTTAGGCATAACATGGGATGTTACAACAGGGAGAAAAGCACAATAATTGACAACAGTATTACATACATACATACTGTACTTCAGGCATATACAATGCCTGTGTATGATACAACATGGATATTGGTATAAAAGTAAAGGAAAGAAAAAACAAAACAAGGTACTGTATAACTGCTGTAACAGATGTCCAGAATAACAAGTGTAAAGAACATAGGGGGACATAAATATGATATTCCATGAGTTTTTCAAAGGATACAGTCAATTCACTAGTTAATCAATAGATGTACTGGGCTAGATATTCAAAGGAGTTGTACCTTGTGCAATTGAGTTGCGCCAGCACAACCCCAGAAATGCACCCCAGGGCGATATTCAAAAGGGGGAAATGTGCTGTGCAATTCCCGCTGCACAAAGATAATGTATGGGGTGCATTTCCAGGTGGCGTACCCGTGCATATGCATCACAACATGATATTCAGCCGAGATGTGCCATGCATCTGCCAGCACATCTCGGCGTTGTGCTGCATACATGGGCACAAAGTTATGCCAGTAAAAAACAGGCCTAACTGGTAGCCACCCACAGGTGGGCTGCTGTATTGCAAGGCACAACACAGCATCCACCAGCCCCTGGGTGACTTTCTCCCCAAGCGCCATGTCTAATCCCCATACAGTGCATACAAAGCACTGGTGGTTTAGTGGTATCCCCTCCCACTCTGTACCCCATATCTCCATATTATAACCCTTTTATCATCCGTGGTAGTCTAGTGGTACCCTCCTCACCACATGATACTCTGATCATTGTTATGACTTGAAAATCCCCATCAATGGTGATCTAGTGATACCCCAACCCCCACCCATACAGGACCCAGATCTCACCCACTCCCCAGGTCATCGGAAGGTAGCAAACCCACTAGCTCATTTCTACTATTGCCCGCTGAATGACAGCTTACAGTAACACCTGCAAACCCACTGGTCCACACTGTCAACCAATGGGCTTGCAGTGTGTACTGTAATAGTCATTTACAACTTTGTGAATGAACATTCACAATGTTGTGAATGGCTATTACACACACTGCAAGCCCATTGGTCTACAGTGTGGACCAATGGGCTTGCAGGTATTACTGTAAGCTGCGATTTGACGAGCAGCCATGGAAGTGAGTAGGTGGGTTTGCTGCCTGCCGATGAACTGGGGGGCAGCAGGGTGGGATTGGGGTCCTGTATGGGTGGAGGGTTGGGGGGTACCAATAGACCACTGTGGATGGGGATTTTCAAGTCATAACAGCGATCAGAGTTTTGTGGGGTAGGAGGGTACCACTAGACTACCAGGGATGATAAAAGGGTTATAATATGGAGATCATGGGGACAGAGTGGGAGGGGGTACCACTGGCAACCAGGGACAATAAAAGGGTTATAATACAGAACTCAGGGGTATGGAGTGGGAGGGGGGGTACCATTGGACTACCAGGGATGATAAAAGGGTTATAATATTGAAATCGGGGTATGGAGCAGGAAGGGGATACTACTGGACTACCAGGGACATCATACATGCTGTGCAGAGCATCCGGTACATTTCACCCGGCCAGCCCTTCACAACTCATGCAAATGGAGACATAATGACATGCAAATGGCCCTATTTCTACCTTGCATGCATAATGGCTACATTTGCATATTTGGTTCTGAATATCTGGAAACTGCACCTGTCTCATCTCCAGATATGCTTGTGCATTCCCATTCCCTTTCCAGGTATTCCAACCTGTCTGTGGGATGTGCCTGTGCATCATATTTATGCAGCATGCATATTTTGATATATTCAAAAGAGATGCACCATTGCTCATCTCTTTTGAATATATCCCTTTGTTGTTCCAGTGCAACTCAGATGCGTGGTGCAACCACTTGCATCATTGCCAGGTGCATTTTTCAATATCGGAGCCGTACTGTACATACATGACATATAATTTAAAAGTGAAACAGTTAAAGGTTTTTACTGATAACATGCAAGATATCAGAACAGAAACAAACTATTTTGAATATAGACTAGACAGAGTATTTAATCTGGTGGTAATTTAAATATAAATCTGATACTTTGGTCTCTTCTGACTTCATAGCTAAAGAGGAGGCTGGTTTCCATGCTTATAAGCTCTCATTCTCTGATATGGATATCCCTTGTGACCCATTTAAAGCAACTAAGAAGAAAATTGGTAAAATTAGAGGAAAAAGATAAAGATTATGGTCAGGATTCACAAAAGAGATGCACCGGGTGCAAGTGAGATGCACTGGCACATCTCCACAATGCGCCATGTAATGATTCACAGACAGGGTGGATGTGCAGGCTCATCACAGATGTGTTGTGCTGAATGGGATGCACCGTAGATGCATTATAATGATATGCAGCACATACAGAGGGGGCGTATACATGCATATACAGCACAAAGTAATTCACAGTGCAAAATGAAGGAGCTAAGACAGAGCACATCGGGGGCAAGTACCAAATGCGCCATGAAAAGATAAGTATAAAAGAACCAGACTTAAGTGCAAGCCACCAGCAGGACAGTGTCAGTACAGCAGCACCTGCACCACATTACAGAGTGGAAGAACATAGAGAGCATCCACAGCATGGAAGCAGCACCTCTCATCATGACCAGAATGATAATGAGGATGAGGAGACAGGGAGGTGGAAGGCACCGTAGGCGGCTGGCCCCACGGCAGTACCATGCCAGGTTGTCTTTTGAACAGCTCACTGATATGGAGACAGTAGGCTGGTACTGCTTGAACAGGGCCATTCTGAGGCAGCTCTGTGAGATGTGCTGTGATGAAATGCAGGCACCCACTGGACATGGTCATGCCATATCTGTGGAGACCAGGGTGACAACAGTAATGTATTTGTTTGCCACAGGAGCCTTCCAGAGTCCTAGTGGGGACCTCACTGGCATTTTGCAGGCGTCCACTGCCTTCTTCTCACACAATTCCTCACCACACTGCTACCACATGCTGTGGAATTTATCCAATTCCCCAGCACACAGGCAGAGTGGACAGAAGCCATGCAGGAGTTCCACAGGGTGGCACACATGCCAGGTGTCATAGGAGCCATTGACTGCACGCATGTGGCCATCCGTGCACCACCTGGTGATGACACCATTATCTACGTCAACAGAATGGGATATCACTGTCAACTGCCAGGTGGTGTGCAATGCCACAGGGTGCATCAGCAATATCTGCACCACACACCCTGGGAGCATACTTGATGCCTTCATTTGGCACCAGTCATCCCTCTGCCACAGGTTTGAGGAAGGGGACATACCGAGTAGCCATTTACTAGGTGTGTGGACTATGGTGGCCAACTGCACAACAGGGCACAATGGCACAGGATAGGATGGTGGGCTGAGAGGGCAGGTAGCACAATGCATAAACTGCAGAGGGTGCATCAGATGTAGAACAGCAGAGGGGTGCATAGGGATATGGTCAGACACCATCCGTAACAGGGCAGCACACAGGAACGGACTGGATGGTGGGGAACAGTGCCATGGGGGGCATGGGCAGCAAGGACAGGCACAACACATGCAGTCAATGGGCTGTGCTGCACTGCATACTGGGCAGGACAATGGCATGGGTGACACCATTGGCATAGGTGGCCTGGGGCCAACCACAGCAACAGGCACAGACAGAAAAAGGAGGATGGTGGGGGCAGGATGGCAGGGTAGGGCCAGACACAGGCAGTGGTGGATGCACAACACACACAGCAGTGCAGCATGGAGCCAGGAAGGCCAGGCCATGCTGCACATGTGACCAGTGTACTAACAGCCACCCCCCCACAGGTAATGCAGCATATCCACTGAGGCCCTGGCTCCTCACCCCCATCTGCCGACCCAGAACAGAGGCTGAGGAGCACTACAATGAGGCACACACCGCTATGCACACCATCATAGAGCACATCTCCAGCATGTTGAAGATGCGCTTTTGGTGCCTAGATTGGTCAGGTTGGGCCCTACAATATAGCCCTGAGGAGATCTGTAGCATATTTCTGACCTGTTGTATGCTAAACAACATGGCCATTGACCATGGAATAGCTGTTGAGGCCAGTGAGGGTGACTGTTCCTGGGAGGAGGAGGAGGGCGGGGAGAACAAAGCAGTGTCACAGGGTCACACCACAAGTCTGCCCATGGATCAGTGTGATCCATGGCTGGTTGCCAGGTCCAGGGAGTACAGACATGTGCTGGTGGAGGAGCATTTTGGGATCTGAAGGTGAGTATCACATGTATGTATAGGGGTGGTGCACAATGGTGACATCAGGTGGATACATAACCAAGCATTGCATGGCGGACACAGCACAGCACACAAACAGCCCAACAGTGGCACACACACACAACACACACACACACACACACACACACACACACACACACACACACACACCATACACCACACAAATGTGCCACTATGACAGTGGCAGGGGTGACATGTATCAGTGTGCACTTCTGCCGGTACACAGGCGCAGAAGACACTGTACTTCACTCATGATGCCAATGCCACATGCACAACAGTGGTACACACAGACATGCAGGGGGCACTGCACAGGGAACCCATGATGGCAGTACACTGGGCAGGTGCCTGCCACATGTGCCACCCCAGGCAATGTTGGCCAGGTGTGTGGGACGCAGTGGTGGAATGTGCAGCCGACATTGGTACAGGGACTGGGATGTCACTAGACTATACCGCGGCCACCACAGACACATGGGTGTCCCCTGCCATGACTGGTTGATGAGACTGCGGCACCACCAGTCACAGGGGTGTACCCAACACCCCTGTAGGGGTACTGCAATGAGACTGTGAATGGGTGCTCATTGGTGTTAATGCCTAGCAAGCCATGTCTGTGCCGGGGACACTGGCCAGTGCAACATGAGATGATGGCATCTACAGCAATGGTTCCACCTGATGCCACTGCCTGGGTGTGTGGGAGGTGCTTCTGGGTGTCCAGCTGGATGCTCGATAGCCACAACATGTACCGGATGCACACGCTGTCTCTGCAGCGTCTGCAATCTGCTCCAATGCTGTGGTCATGTCCACCCACAGCAGGCGTGCCTCTGTCAACATCTGTGCATGCCAGGCAACTGTGAACTCATGCTCCAGGACTACTGCCATCTGTAGGCTCCTGAACTCCGCATGTTGGGCCTAATACCCTCTATGGTGTCACACAGGAGGCAGACATACGCCTCAAAACCATCATCATGGGAGGGCTCACGGTGGCATCTATAATGTGGGGGGGGCAGCCTGTCATGGGACATCCATGGGTGGTGGGTGCACCACAGCAGGCTGCGGCATGGGCGGGTGTCCAACATCACCTGATCGGGATGCCCATGATGGTGCTGCCAACGCACCTGGACTAGATGCGGGGAGCACAGCACCCACCGCTGTGGGTGACTGTGTGGTCCCTGCATCCACCCCTCATGCATCGAGGCCATCACTGGCATCAGGGGCCACCTACTCGGGAATCTGCGTGCTGTGCTCCCCATTCTCTGCCATGTTCCCCTCTATTTGGGTGGTGTCATCATCTGCAGGGACATCGCTGCATGCCAGATGCCAGCACAATGAGGGCATCAGTGATGTCCACTGCATCTTCAGGGTCATCATCAGACAGACCCAGCAGACCCTCCAGCTATGTGGCGGCATTGCCATTTACAGTGGCGGCAGTGGCAGAAGGGCCTGACGGGCCCGCCAGCACTGGGGCTGGGACAGGTGGTGCTGGTGCAGTGAACAGACCAGGGATGGCATCATCCACTGCAGTGCCCGCAGCACTGTGTGATGGGCCTGCATCATAGCTCACAAGGGCATTCTGAGCAGCCGTGCCCATGCCTGCACCTGTGAGGTGTGAAGGAGCTGTGAACAGAAGAGGGAGAACAAAGTTTGTGCGCAGGATGATACATTGGCATACAGAATGACATACAGATGTGTACAGTGTACCACAGTGTTGTGACATAGCTGCACATGACAGTCCCTTGCATGGCTGTGCAATGCCTATACCACAATGCCATCAATGTGCATGCTGTGACAGGTACTGTGTGGTGACAAGCCATTGTCTCCTCGACCCCGTGTGGCACTGGTACAGCAAGCCCATCTGACAACGTGAGTGTCCCAGCAGCATGACTGGCACTGGCCCACCACATGTGCACCCACTTGCATGGAATGTCAGGCAATGCATGGGGCAGCAGGCTCCATGCATGCACAGCCTCCACCCATGGTACATCCCCTGTTACCACAGTCCCAAGGCACAACACTGGGACTGTCATGGTGGCCAAGGCACACACATGGCCAGACATGCATCCTGTGCATGTATGCTCACAGTGCTGTGATGGGCTGCCACCTATCTGGAACCCCCCACCAAGGACACCTTGCACAGTGGCTCTGGATATGGTGGCTGTCAGTAGCTCTTTGTTGGGGCTCAGGCTGACATCATTCTGTGGCCTATCCCCATTCTGCTGCTGGGATGCCTCAATGTGAGACACCTTCTCTTTTGCCCTGTGATTTCCATCGTTCAAAGGTTTCAGCACTCCAGGGGGGTTCTGTTGTATCTGCCAATGGTGTTCATGTACTGGGCTACCGCCTCTCAGCCCTCCTCCTGTGCCGTATGGCTGCAGCCCTTGCCCACCATCATGTCCAATCTATTTTTGTAGGCCCACTCCTTGTCCTTGGTGAAGTTTGGCCACCACCTGCTGATAGCACTGTCTCCTCCAGACATTGTGGTATCTGTGAGAGGGTTCAGACAGCCATTAGTCATGCATATGTTGACCCTCGTGTGCCCATGATGACAAACAGTGGATGCAGGTGGGCATACCAGTACCTGGTTGACAGGGCCTGCAGGCATTACACCTGTGTGAGGGTGCACTGCGTGTCGTGGCTGTCTCTGCTGCATCCGGCTTGTGTGGCGGACACACCATGTCCAGCGGCATGACCATGGACTTGCTATCTGTGACGCATGACCATGTGCACTTTCAGCCAGATGCACATCACTGCCACTATGCACACTGCACTGTATGTGCAGGCACTATTGCTGACAGTGCCCCCCCCATGACAGCCTGTGGGACAGTGTGCTGCACAGCATGTTGTGTTGCAGGTGTCCCTGAACATGTGACAGTACTCATGGACATTAATACACACAGCCGGGTCTGTGTGACAGTCAAGTGGCTATAATTTCACCAATCACCCCTAGAATATACCTGACTCC
Organism: Neoceratodus forsteri; assembly: GCA_016271365.2. Classification (NCBI taxonomy): domain Eukaryota; kingdom Metazoa; phylum Chordata; order Ceratodontiformes; family Ceratodontidae; genus Neoceratodus; species Neoceratodus forsteri. The sequence continues at coordinate 1,308,016,167 of CM057458.1, forward strand.
ATGCAGCATTTGCCCAGTGCACCTACACAGTCCACAAAACATGTTAAGAGACATACAAATATATAGTACTCACCTTCAAGGCCATTCTACCTCTCAGTCACCTGTTCTTTGTGTGTTCTGAGTTGGGAGCATTTATGGCTCTGGGCATGCAAATGAGGTCTGGGGCAGTGATAATGAGAAGCTAAGCAGCTGATATTCCCCTGAATTCATTAATAGGCTGATTTGGGTGTATTGTCTGTGAATTGCATAATTGCCCTCAGCTCATCTCAATCAACATGGCGCATCGGCTGTGTTGGGTGCATCTCAACATGATGCATATCCCACGCATGCGCAGTGTATTCGGTGCATATCTCTGAGTTGGGCACAAGTTGTTCGGAGCATTCCTCGTGCATGGGACCCATGGCACATCTATGCAGTTACACTGTTGGTCCTGCACTCGCAATAGGGGCATGCATATAGTGCACGCTGCGCAGTGTGGTCTGTCCACGCATGCATGTCCTTCTGCCCGGTGCAACTGTTGTCCATTCTTGGATCATGCATTATGAGCCAATGCGCTACAGTGTGATATAGCACATCTCTGGCACCATGCACGATAGTGCATGCCACATGGAACATAGTGGACAGCACCGTACTGCACATGCGCGACCAGGTCATGTCCCTTGACCCCGCATTCCTGCTATTGGATTGCACATCCTGCATACACCTGTGGGGCCTGACTGACCAATCGTACAGCACATCAGTGTGTGCAGGGGGCATGCAAATGGCCTAGCCATGCATGTGGCACCATTTGCAATCCTTACATGCACTGAGTCTGCAGCACATTTTGTTTGCACTGCATTTACAATGCCCAGGGCAGGAAGGCAGGGACAGAGGGTGCTCAACTGGAGTGAGATGGAGCTTCTCCACCTGGTTGCGCTTGTCCTCAGGGTGGAGTGACAATTGTTTGGCCAGGAAGAACTATGGGTTTCTAGGGCCACGGTTTGGGCATCCATCACCAGGTGCCTTGTGCGCCACACCGGTGTGCCATGCACTGGGGAACAGTGCCACCACAGGTACGGGGACCTTGGGCAGAGGGACTGTGCCAGATTGGACAGGCTGTGGGAGCGTGCACGCAGGTGTGCACTGCCAATGCCAGGTAGGTCTCTCACGGATGTGTGTGTCATACGCTGTTGCAGGGTGGTGATGAGGCACAGCACATCTGATCATGCACATGGGCAGTCCCACACATGCACACATGGGTGTGACCATACCTGCCCTGTGGGGCTCTGCCATGCCTGTCACATGGACATGTCCTGTATGCAGTGGGGGGTGTGTGTGTCTGTGGGACCGGGTACACTGTGTTGCGCATGGGGTGTTGCCACCGTGTGCAGTGCATGGCCATGGCTGGCCACTTTGGGGGGTTGGGCATGGCCGCGTGTGTGGCTATACATTGCATGGACTGTCACTAGTGTTGCACTGGCTGGGTACACATGCACTATATGATCACACTGGTGTTGGGGTGTGGTTGGGGCACCAATGTGTCTACTCATGGTGATCTCTGTCTGTTGTGTATTGCAGGGCTGGAGGCCAGGTGGCAAGCCACAGTGGCTGCTGAGTTCCAGGGTCTTGTGGCAGCGGATGCATCTGCACATGCTGGAGGTTCAGGAGCAGGTAGGTGGCATGCTTGTGTGTGCATTGTCCATGTGCTGGGGTGGGATATTGCTCAGTGGGGGTTATGTGTCTGCCATGGGACTTAGACCATGTTCTCATTGTTGTTGTTCTAGGCCCTAGGGCTTGTCATGCAGTGGCCTAAGGTTTGGCGGAGTGCAGAGGAGGGGTATGTTTCAACAGGAGATTGGGAGGGCAGTACAGAGGTCCCTGAGACCTATCATCCTGCTTCAGGGATGACTGCTGAGACAGCTGCAGGCCATGGTCCATCTACTTTGTGCATGCGGCTGTGGGGAGACGAGGCACAGGGGTGCACATCCACACCACTAGCAATGCTCCCATGCATGCTTGTACATATTGTATATAGAACTGTGCTACACTCCTCCACCATATTGTTACAGACCCGCCACACTTCCATCTCATATCCCTGTACATAGTCCATCACTCCCCATCCTTTTAATACTTATTACTGTATATAGATGTACTTTGTACATAGCTACTGTTTAGGTTTGTTTTTGTATTTGTTACTGTCTGAATGTATTTTCCTTCTAATACAATGTTTTCTACTCTAACATAGTGTCTATGGTCATTCACTGTTTGCTGAGCCTGTTAATGTGTACTATCATGGGCTGCTACATTGTCCCCATGCTGCCCTGGCCCTGTGCACCCCCGGCTTTGTGTGGCCTGTTTCCCCCCTGCACCCTCCTCCTCTATGTGGCCCCACTGTTGCCTGCAGCATGTGTGTGGGCCACATGTCCTGATGCACATCTCCCTACCCACTGTCTGTGTGTGCCACCTGTGGCCTGCGTTCATTGCATGGCTGCACTATTGTTCTGTGGCCATGTGTGTTTTGTCCTGTGGGTGGGAATCTGGCATGGCTGTGTGGCACTATGGTGGCATGATGGGCTGCCCCCTGTTTGGCACATTGTTGCCTTGTGTGTCCCCCACACACAGACACAGTCCTGGCTGTTGATGGTGTTGGCACTATCCAATGGCTACCACCTTGTTTCTTGCATCTGCATGCTGTTGTGTGGCACCATGCCGGCTACAGTGTGCCTTTCATGTGTGCCTGACATGGGCCAGTGTGGGTTATAGCCTGGGCCTCTAGGTGTTGTTCTGGTTGCCCTTTGTCATTGTTGTGCCTGTTTGTGCCACTGTTGTGTCCATGGCCTCTCTGCATTGTCCCATTGGTCTTGTGTGCCTCCCTACTCTGTCCACTGCATTGTCCCCTGTTGCTCCATCTTGCCTTGCTGGTTTGCTCCCTAGTCACTGTTTTTCTCCCCTGGGTGATTGTGCACATCCCAGATGTGCTGGTGCATCTCCACATGTGCCAAATCCTTTTTGCGCAATTCACAATTTTTCAGTGGGTTTGCGAATGGTGCATCCCATGGAGTATCCTTTTGTGAATCGTCTGGCAGTTGGTGGGTGCATCATGTTTGCGCTGGTGCATCTCTTTTGTGAATCCTGCCCAGTGTGGGAAGACTAAAAAGGGGAAACGATCAAGACTCTAGTACATTACTATGAGTAAAGAGAGGAGGTATCAGGTTATAAAGGTAAAGGCTCAGAAAATTGAGATAGTAGATAAGGTAGCCTTAACTGAAAACAAATAAGAAATCAGATGGAGAAGTCTTTCATAATGTAAAATCAATTAGGAAAGGAACCTCAAAATTCTTATGAGACCAGAAATCTCTAACATAGAGGGTGAACATCTTTCTCACTAGAGAGTTGCAAGTCCAAAAGTTAAGTGTTAAAATGTAGAGAAAAACTTTTGAACCACACAGGGACATAGTTCTAAATATAATGGAGCAATGATGTTTTCTTACAGCTTTTGAATAGAACTGACTTACAGCACAGGAGTGTCATCCAAGATGACTGAAATATGATGCGGTATTACTGCATCATGCTACAGTATGCTCCGGGGAACAGTGCAATTCAATGTCAAGTAGGTAATTTTGCCATGCAGCATTTTGTGGCATGTCAGGTACTACAAGGTACTGCATTGCATACAGGCTGGCTCTGCTGTACAGAAGGTTGGAAAAATAGAGGTTTTTATCACCCATTGACTTTTAAATCTGTCCTCGGAGACCACTTGCTCCACAGGTATTTGGTCAGATGCCCTAGGGACCGGTTGCCTCCTTTGCACCAGGTCCTGCTCTGCCAGGGCTTCTATGAGTCCATCTTTTGTCAGGCCATCATAGACAATCCCCCTGTCTTTGTACAGCTCACGGAACTGAGACACTTTACATCTGCCGTATGTTGAAGACACACTCGCTAGCTACACTGTACTAAGCTGTGCTTCTAGAAATAAAAAGAACAATAATAAATGATATAATCTGTTTTGTATATCCTGTTTTGTGACTGTTAAGGTAACTGTCTACTGGCACTCTTTGTTTCCCTGTGTGCTAGGTAAGGCTCTAACCTCTCTCACAGTGATCCCATCCTGTTTTGTGACTGTTTAGGTAACTCTCTACTGGCACTTTCTGTTTCCCTGTGTGCTGGGTAAGGCTCTTGACTCTCTCTCATAGAGATCCCAGTCCCCTGGAAAAGCACACTGCACACACATTTTGGCTTTAAATTTGTGAGCCGATCCACATCGCTGCCACCAGTTTGTGACACTGATCCACACCAGCGCTACAAGTTTATGACAACCTGTCCCTTGGGCCATATCAGCTTCAGGGCAGTTGTCTGGATATAATGGTTCCTTAGCCATCACCAACTGACTGTATGAGGAAACTTCCATTCTGCTCATGGCTAGGTAGGTCAATCACAATAATATTTGGTGTTGTGTACTTTGGACCGAAAACTGTAAAAACAAAAGTCTTTGTGCCAGCAGAAATATCAAAATTACCTTCTCAGTAATGAACAGCCCCTGATTCTATAAAAAATAGATTAATTTTCTACTAATTACTACAGGTATTAATAAATGAATAGGATATATTTAGGTGTATATGTTTACTGGGAATGGAAAATAATTTCAAGTATAAGTCAATGAAGAACCGGCTCATGGAACATGGTGCAACTTGAAATTAGTACACAAGCTACAAAGAAAAGCAAGTGCACACACACCTCCTCATAGACGACACGAACACTGCTGTTTTCTTAATAAATATACATTTATTCAGCAGCACCAGCCCATGCTTAATGCAGCTCCTGGTAGATTCTTATGTTTCGCACCCTTCAGTGCCTCCACACTTCAAGTACACTGACACATGATTGTTAAACGAATCTCAAAATCTAGTTTCTTCTCGAGTCTGTCTTTACCTGCCAGCTAACCTGAAAGGTCTTTCACTACATCTTTCCTTCCCTGACACAGATAGGTTAGCTGTCTTAGCAGGGCTCCCACCTTCTTCACTCAGTATAAAAGGTGTGTTTGTGTGTCAGAGAGAGAGAGAGAGAGAGAGAGAGAGAGAGAGAGAGAGAGAGAGAGGTAGGGAGGAGGGGGGGAGAGAGAGAGAGAGAGAGAGAGAGAGAGGAGAGAGAGAGAGAGAGAGAGAGAGAGAGAGAGAGAGATGGCTCAGCTCTCTATTGTATGTACTCAGGGCTGTAGGGATGTGATCTCTGCCTTGAGTAACAGTTCTGTACAGTGTTCTCCACCCACATGTTTGTGTGTATGTGTCTTCTTGGGGGGGGGTGAGTGTGTGTATATGTGTGTGTGTGTGTGTGTGTGTGTGTGTATGTGCATGTGTGTATATGTGTGTGACATCATCCAGGCCAACTGGTATCCTTCACACGTCCTTACTCACAGCTGTACGACCCTGTTTTGCAGGATGTCTTTGAGTTGGGACTAGTACCCTCACATCTGCCAGAGTCTGAAGCTAGATGAGTTAATGGGAGACTCAACACTTAGCAGTTGGCCAGTATTTGTTCTGACAACTGCCTGAACATGTGACCTGGAGCCATGCTTGTATCCATTCCAAACAACAGAACTTATAAAAGAGAAAATAATTACATGAAGAAAACAAACACACAAATTAATTTGCTCACATTTCCCATCACAAGCTTATTAACTGATACTGTTTGTTTTGAGTCACTAGGTTTACTCAGCTGTCCCTCTACCCATCACAATAAGGTCCTGATATTGTCTCAGGGCAGACAAATATCTAAATCTGTGTGGGACATTAAAACACAGAGTGCAAGGCTCTGTCTTTCAATTCTTCTCATTACTTACATTCCCTCTGTGTCTGCCTGCAGTACGGCACAGAAGAAGGCAAGCACCTTACTGCCTCTTGTCTTACTTATATGTTCCTTATACAGTGCTTGGGAAAAGGGGGAATGGGAGAGACTGCAAGACTGAAACTGGCCAATTTTCACCCTGTAGCTAGAAAAATTGACTTACAAGAACAGGACAGTGTAAAAGAAAATGCTGCACAAATTCAAACAGGGGCTCTGACTCTGTCACATCCCCCCTCTTTAAAAGGAAACCAGTCTTCATTACTTTTTTTTCTTGCTCTGTGAGACTGGTTTCCAACCTTTTTACTTATTTCTATGAAAACCATACCTGACTGTTACAGTACTATGTTTAAATTTCAACTGACATACTTTTTCAGATTTTCTTTTAACTCACATCCCCAAATCTTTCAGGAGTATTCACATATTTCAATAAGCACACAGACTTAACATTACAACATTTCTCCATTTCATTGTCATTACAGACATTACTAACATTTTTCTGTTTCAAACCCATATTCTCTACCTTAGGTGGAAGGTCAATTCTATTTGACCTCAACCAAGGCCTCTTCTTTAGGTCAGGTTCCCCCCCAGGTCAGTACCCTTTCCACCTCTTTGGAATGTTTTCCAACTTCCCTTGGAAACTATTCTAGCTTCTACCCAGCAGTGGCCACTAACTTGTGACAAACAGGGCAGGTTTTGCAATACCGTGCCACCTGTTTATACACACCAGACCAATAGTATTGAGTCAGCAACTTTTCCATTGTCCTTTGACACTTTAGATTACCTCTACCAGGGTCAAAATGTGCCATTTGTATAACTTGCATGTGGTACAGATCTGGCATAATCAACTGTTTCTACCTTATTTTGGTCTTGGAGTAAAGATGCCCCTATACCTAACTCACTTTTCTATAGCATATATAGGTCTAGAATAGTCTACTTTCCCTTTACAAACAAGAACATTATCAATTGTTTGGACATAGGCATACAGTTTCCTGATTTTCATATCATTAGTTTTCATCTTACCCAAGTCCTCCTCATCACAAGGAATCACCCCATGAGACAATGATTTAGTCCCTTCTGGTCTTAAGCAGACCTCTTCAATGCTGCCTCCTGTAGAGCTTCCATGGCCCTTCTGGACACCTGGACCCAAGTCCTGAAAAAGTACACATGGCAGGATCTGTTCCACTTTTCCTGTCTGTTCCAACTCTATTAGCTTAGGCAGTATTACCTCTATCTTTTAATGCTCTTTCAGCTCAGGTAACAGTACCTCTGCTCTCTCCAGCTGTGCTAGTTCAAGCAATAACAACTCCACTTTCTCACATTCCACCAATTCAAAGTGTGCAGCACCTGTACTCAAAGTCTTTTCACCCTCCAACACATAGTTCTCTACCTTCAGGCAAAGTCACTTTGCCTCTAACCACCTTCAGATCAGCCATGTCATCAAGGACTCTATCACCTGGAACACCGCAATCAGACCATCGGTCTGTTTCACTGGACGCTTATCACTGGTACTTGCAGATTGCAACAGGCTTGTCAACATAGCTGGCAACTGTTCCACAGAGGCCCCTTCAGGCTTCATCTTGGACAGAACCACTGGCTCTAGACCAGGAAATAATGGCACACACAGTTTTTCTGCTTGATTCTTTTTAAGACCCTGCTCTCAGCAGATGGTGACCTTCATCTTACAACAGCACTTCTGCCTTGCTGCTATTGTACTTCCTGTGACATCTGTCAGGATATCAGGGTGGTATCCCTGGTAACATCTCTCTCCCAGCCTAGACACACCAGCATCCCACTTCTGATACCAATATGAAGGTTAGTGGGTGAGACAGCTGCACAAACTTAGGTAAAAGATGTAGTATGCACTTTGTAGTATTTATTTTCCCAAGAAAAAAATAACAAACATATAGAAAGGAAATAGGTGATTAGTCCTTTAGTTTTGCAAAAGCAGTGCACAATTCCCTCAATGCATAACTTCCAGGCTTCATATCAGCCAAATAGATTCCTAGCACATGAAAACTTGCATGTACTCTGAGATGCTCCCTCCACGACAGTCAGGTCTCCATTGACTGACTCATCTGTCTCATCTGTTTGCATCTCAGCAGGTAGGCTTTTATCCTTGCCAACTAATGATGTCAGCACCATGTGAGCTGGCTGCCTAACCATTCTCTAAGTAAACAAAGGCAGGCTAACTCATCCTAAATAAACACAGGTTGACTCATCTGACATGAGATCATGATATTTCTTGAGAAATGTTGGTATAGCATGTGTACACACCTCTGCTTCAACTAGGAAAGAATGTTTTGTATTTGGCTTCTTGCAACCCTAAAGCAGTTTACACAGAATAAAACTTGGAGTACAAGGCTCTGTGTTTCTGTTCTTTTTCATTACTTACATTCCCTCTGTGTCTGCCTGCAATAGCAGCACAGAAGAAGACAAGCACATTACTGCCTCTTGTCCTACTTGTATGTTCCTTATACGGTACTTGGGAGAAGGGGTGTGTGAGAGACAGAGGGAGAGACTACAAGACTGAAAGTGGCCAGATTTTAGCCTGTAGCTAGAACAATGAATTTACAAGAACAGGACAGTGTAAAAGAAAATGCAGCAGAAGTTCAGACATGGGCTCTGACCCTTTCACAGTCTTAGGACACTCCAGGTTCCAGTTGCCTTGGTGGAGCAGCTGGTAATGTAACCATTTCATGTCCCTTACTAAGCACTTATTTCTTCTGTTTCTATTTTATGCATTCCATAAATATGCTCACAACACTCTTATGATTGTAAATGTAATTATCTGTGCAGCAAAAGGTTATGCATTACAGAAAGAGTAAGGTGCATCAGGACACTGCAGATTCTAATTGCCTTGATGGTGGTGCTACTAGTAGAGTATCTGGAACAACTGGAAAGGTATTCCAGGTGGCTTGGGTACAAGTCCCAGCTAAGTACTTATTTCTTTCTCTCTTCTCTTTGTGTGAATTACATAAATATGTACACCCCACTCTTGTGATTGTATATATAGTTATTTGTGCAACATGACATTGTGCATTAGAGAAAGAACAAGGTGCCTCATGATACTCCAGGTTCCAGTTGCCTTGGTGGTGCTGCTTGTAGCATAATTAGAATGGTATTTTGGGTGGTGTTACACGAGGTCCCTGCACGCTTAGTGGTACCCCCAGAGGTACACCATAGACAGCTAGTGCTTAGGCATATGTTATACTAACATATAGGGTTAAGGACACCTATTGTACAAGAGTAGATGTCAGGATATGTAAGCATATTATTGTAATACACTTTGCTTACTAATACATATATTCTTTCTATGTATTTTCTGTGTATTTCTTGCTAATAAGATGTTAGAACATCTGTGTCCTTGGAATGATTATGATATATAAGTCGGCATTGCCATCTTTTGGTGATTTGTACTACTACACAGAGTTATGTAAGACTCTGTATACTATACTCTTTTGTTTTAAAAACTGGTGATTACTACAAAATTGTATAATGTTATCTTGGACCATGGAGCCACCTCTAATTTAGCCAATAGGGCTCATCTCTGTAACTAGAAATGTTTCTATCTTACAGTAACCATAGTAATTATCATAGGTATATAATGAGAGACACTGAGTCTTATACCTCAGAGACCCCAAGTGACATGAAGAAACCTTGAGGTATAGAGAATGCTTAGCATTGGCTCCCGGGTTCGTATTGGTAAGAACTGCTTAGGGTAACTGTGATTTATCCTTTTGATAGTAATAAACAAGTTTATTACTCTTATGCAACGTGTTTGTGATTCCTTGCATTCCCAATATTGCCAAAGACCTGAGAGTGAGGTTTAGACCTTACAATGCCCAGTCACACCCCTACTATGGCCCACAGGCCCCTCCCAGCCATCCACAACATGGTGGTCGCTACACCGCCTGCACCATGTCATATGTCATCGATGTCATAACGCACATCATGGGAGACGCCTACATGGCAGCCCCTATAATGGGGGAGAACAGGCCCCAAGCCTGGTCCCGATGGCACCACTGATAGCTGTTATTAATGTGGAACACAGGTAGGAGATAGAAATGATGATTAAAAATGCAATAGGTAATGTACCTATTCCTGAGAGAAGCAAACGGGCCATTAAAACCCAAATTAGGCAGCTTTTACATGAGGCTGGCACTCAGGAAGGCATAGTTCATACTGCCACAGAAGCTGCAGCCTGGGCAGCCCTGGATGGCATCCTAGGTAACCTACCTCTGCCTGATCCTCCCACTAATCCCCTGCAAATGGCCTACTCTGTACAGCAAATAGCTGACAGTTTCAGTCGGATGAGCCCATCCGACAACCTCAGCTGCCACTTGAAAAAGGTGCATTCTAAATGCGAGATGCTTAGCCTCGACGCAGTTTTTCAGGTTCAGATCCTATGCCAGACCATCGACCCTGGTTTGTGGACCAAACTCCCCAATGCCATCCTCCAGGCCGGCAACACCACCTTTGATGAAGTGGCAACTGAACTCATTTCTGCACACAGCCCAGGTGTTGTAGGAGTGATGCTTGCATCCCCTGTGAAACAGAATGCAAAGGAAAGTCCAGCGACTTACCACCAAAGACTTTGGATGGCCTGTCAAGCAGGAAAACAACTCGCACAAGAAGCTGCGGATGTAGATCTTATTGAATACAAGACCTTGTTCCTTAAGAACATGATCCCTGCAGTAAGAGAAAATGTAGAGCCAACCACTTATCCCACCATGGAAAGGTTTGCCCACATCCTTCAGAAAATGAGAGAGTTTATCAACTCTTCATCTGTGATCTGAGCTCCGGTTCCAAGAAAATAGCCGCTGTGGAGCCTACCCAAGAGGCCATGATGCACTACACAGTGGAAGGGCAGGCCCAACACAAATCGCCCCTCCTTGCAGACAACCAATGCCCCCAACAGGCCCAACAACAACAGCAACAAGGGGGTGGGAATCAGAAATATCATAAAAATAAAAAGCACCACAAGAACAAGGGCAAGCAACAACAAAGACCAGCCCCTTCATATAGGGAGATAGCTGAAGAAAATCAGAAATTCAGAGAGCTCCTGGGGCAAATGCATTCTGTAGCAGATGCTGTTCCTGCTCAGTCCCTTGCAGCCATACAACCCGGGTACCCAGGCCACACCAGGCCTTGGTGACAATGGAAGTACAAGCCCTCAGGTCCATACAGGCCTGAACCCAGAAGCACCTCCCTATATTGCATCAGTGCAGCATGGTGAAGTGGTTCAAAGAAGCCAGGCCCAACCTCTCCATGCTTCCAGCAATACAGATTGACAATTACAGGCCCCAGTCTAAATTGTAAACAAGCTGGTCTTGGATACAAACAGAAGGCCCTGCACTGAGGCCAAGGTTGGGGGCCGCCTACTTACAGTACTACTGGATACAGGCATGGCTGTGTCAGTATTACATGATGACCACCCAGACACATCTCCTTGGTCCACCGGATGGAGGATCAACATGTCAGAAGTAGATGGTACTAGGCTACCTGAATACTGCTCTCTGCCTTTACTGGTAGAGTTAGGTCACTTGAAGGCCTCACACACCTTCCAGCTAATGGTTGTATGATCACCCTAGTTTCATTGGGGTTGACTTTCTTGCCACACACGGCTGTGTGGTGGACCTAGCAAACATGCTTCTAATACAGATTCAGGGCCAATATCACACCATTTTGATCCCTGATTCCCATGTTGTGGCAACAATATCTGCCAACAATAAAGAATATAATGTCATAGATTTGTTCAAGAACCATGAGCTTTTTCCCAAGCTCCTTCCCATTTTGCAAAGGCATTTGGAGGCATTTGCTATCAACAAGCATGACTGTGGAAGAATGCACACCGTCATCGAGGTGTCAGGCCCAGCCCATGATAGGCAAAGGCAATATCTTTTCCCAACTGAGGCCTTGCCTTCCCTCCGAGAAACAATAAAATCACTCCTCAATCAAGGGGTAATCAGAACATGTGTTTCTACTACCAACTCCTCAGTGTGGCCCATGAAAAAACCCATGGGTGCCTGGAGACTTACTATTGACTACAGAAAACTGAACCAGGTCACCCCCAGTTGTGCTCCAACTGTGGCATCTGCACCTGATGTGCTACGACTCTTGACCCCAGACCTCAAATGGTTCAGTGCCCTGGATATTTTCAATGGTTTCTGGTCACTGCCATTGGGCCCTGAAAGTCAATATAAGTTCACCTTCACCTTTGAAGGTAGATAGTACACATGGACCTGATTACCACAAGGAGTCCATAACAGCCCGTCCCTGTACCATCTGTGCATGATGGACACCCGTGAGGGTTTATCCACTCCCCAGTGTCTCTTGCAGTATGTGGATGACCCATTACTGGCAACTGCCACACAGGCGCAACACCTGGATCTCTTGAATGAACTACTGACTCTCATCCAGAGAGGAGGCCTTAAATGTAACCCAACGAAAGGACATCTATGTCAGAAAGAGGTACTCTTTCTAGGCCTAAACATTACTGATCAAGACCACAGCCCTACCTGGAAGAAGACATAAGGTTGCAAGACCTGCCATTACCTACCAGTGTGGCTACTCTTAGAATGTTTCTAGGTATGGTTAATTATTCTAGAGATTTTATCTGTGATTTTGCTCAAAAGGCTGCTCCTCTGTATGAGTTACTAAAAAAGGACATTCCATGGAATTGGGGTCCCATACATACCCAGGCTGTGATGTCACTGAAGCAGGCCTTGGCCTCCACCCCAGCTCTGGTCAGCCCCAATCCAACACTACCATTCCATCTGGAGTGTGCCACCTCTGACATCGCCATGTCAGCAGTGCTGGCCTAAAAGGTCCATGATACACTGATACCCACTGCATATGCATCACAGCTCTTGACCCCAGTTGAACAGCCTTTGTGAAAGGAACCTTCTGGTCACCTACTGGGCTGTCAAGCACTTTCTGTATATCATTGCGTACTCTCCACTGATTATCAACACCAACCACACCCCTACTACCTTCCTGCTATCAGATAGAGTGAAAGAATGGGTTGGTCTCTAACACCAGGCTGACACACTGGTCACTTCTTCTCCAGGATAGAGACATACAGGTACACCCAACCAAAATTCCATCCATGCTGGCACATGGACTCCTTTTCTAAGGAGAACCCCATGACTGTACACTGCAAACCCTTGATCTTCCAGATCCAGGTCCTTTCTTTCCTGCCACGCCACAAATACTTGAGAGTACCTCTTTGTGTCATGTCTTTACAGATGGTTCAGCTTCCTATTACCAGGGAGAACAAATTGCAGGGATGGGTATTGTAGTGATTTACCCCTTTTGGTAACACTGTTAACATTTGTAAGCGTTGCAGTGTAGCATCATCACAGTATGCAGAGATGGCAGCAGTGGCCTGTGCCCTCAAGTTCATCCAGCATGGAACTGAGGATACCATCATCTTTACAGACTCTAACTGGGTTTGTTGTTCTCTTACAGAATTCCTCCCTTTCTGGCAGAAGACCTCCTTTCTCTCTTCTGATGGCAGCCCAGTGAAGTATAAAGATCTGGTAATATACATACATTCACTGGCACAAAGATTTGCACACAAACTCTATGCACATAAGGTTAAAGCTCATTCCCTACATGACCTCTACCATGCCTTCAATGACACAGCAGACACCCTTGCCAAGGAAGGGGCCGAGGGGGGCACACATGGATGATGGATCATCCAGAGGCCAATGCAGCCATACAAATCACAGCAGTCAGGAAAAAAACTGAACCTTTTTCCTCCTTGGACCTCTCAGCAGCCCAACATGTTGACACTGAACTCAAAGAAATGTTCAGATTCCTTGACAAAGGTACCAAAGAGAAAATTACCACACACAGTACTTACCGGAGGCATGAAGGTAAGTTACACTTGTCACCAGAAGACAAGCTCATTTGGTATCAACCAGATGACTCCACCACCAAATTGTGGGTGGTCCCTAGACACCTTAGGTCCTAATTCTTGCACCAAGTGCATGATACACCCACTGGTGGACACCATGGAGTGGAAAATACCCTCCAGCGTCTTAAGACCACCACCTGGTGGCCTGGTGTCACCAAAGATGTCAAACAGTACATAGATAACTGCCCTGTTTGTGCACAAAACAATCCCATTCCTACTAAACAAAATGCCAAACTACTACCACAAAGACACTCTGGTCCTTGGCATGCCATACAGATTATTTATTGGTCCCCTGACCAACACAAGCAGAAATAACAAGTATGCCCTTGTGGTAACTGATATCTTCTCAAAGTGGGTTGAAGCTTTCCCCACTAAAACATGCAATTTCGAAAACCACTGCCAAAATCCTGGTAGAACAAATCTTCTCCAGGTGGGGTCTACCTCTTAAAGTGGACTCAGACAAAGGAACCAGTTTTACAGGTGAGTTGATGAAAGAATCCCTTGAACTCCTTGGAGTTCAACAGAAGTTCCACATACCCCATCACCCCCAATCTTCAGGTCAAGTAGAGAGAGCCAACAGATGGATTAAACAAATACTTTCCAAATTCATTAAGGATAATCCCAAAACCTGGGATTCTCTATTGCCGTTAATCCTTATGGCAATAAGGGGCACACCCTCAGCCACCACCCAGTTGACATCTTTCAAGGTGATGACTAGAAGACAGATGAGACTACCTGAACCCTTGTTGTTTGACCTGCACACCCCCACTGCAGACCATGTGTCTGTAGACCAATATGTGGAAAAACTCAGAAAAGACATGATACACATGCACTTGTATACTGCCAATTGCATGGACAAAGCCCAGCAACAGTCCAAATACAGTTTGACAAGCACGCACAAAAAGTGGATTGGCAGTTTGGAGATCAGGTAATGGTTCTTCGATTGTCAACAAGCTCAGTCTGGCAGTCTATCAAGTTAGACTCCTCCAAAACAATAAACTGACTGGCAAATGGTTACATGCAAACAAATTGAAATTGTATAAGGGAGCTTAATTATTTTTTCTCACCCCATTGGGCAGAATAGTACTAACCTACTAATGTTTGATTTTGCTTTTCAGATACACTGACAAGATGGCAATCTTGTTCCATTTTCTCTTCATCTCAGGAGTAATCCCTTATATCCAAAGCATGGTAACAAACCTCCTACCCCACCTTGATCATCCTGCATCTGCTCCAGAGGGAGTATCCATCAAAATATCTGATAGTTTGATTACTGTCCAGGAAGGTTCCGATGCTTACCTCACTGCCTCGGTTGTTGCTCCTGATAAATCTATCCTACAGATCAAGTGGCAAACCACATCACAAGGACAAATTCTCCCTGTGGCCAAACTCTTCAAGGGAACTTTCCAGGGTTGGTCCAATGCTAAATTATCCCCAAATGGTTCTTTGTCCTTGCCACAAACTGCCCTTAGACATTCTGGTTTGTACAATATCACTGCTCTGATAGATCCCGCATATTGTAATTCTTTGTTCAAGGATTCTGCTTGAAAATTTTGTGCTGTACACAACATGGCCTTTGCAGCCATGTACCTCTCTGTGTTAACACCCACTGACAAGCAGCTTTTGGAATGTCCAAAACACACCCCTGGTTCCCGCAGTGGTTTAACAGCTACTGCCCTACCTGGTACACTGATTAACAACTTACAATTTATGCATATACCTGTGTTGTTTAACCTTACTTACTGGAATATGAAAGAATTTGGTATGTGTCATAATACTAACACTTCAGCATTTTACAGTATGTTATTGCTTGATAGTCTAGCAGCATTTCAAATTCATACTCAAGACCCTATCGCTGGGGTACATACCACCGAGCATAGAGGCAATTTTAGGAGAAAACCAAATCCTGATGATCAGAGTCATAAACGTAATACATGTGAAGATGACAGTTCTAGTGTCACTGTTGCAACAGGCACTGTCAGAGGTCTCTTTGGTACAGCTATGTCTATTTGAAATAAGGCAGACATTACTGCTATCAAATCTCATTCAGTGAAATTTCAAACTGGTTTAATCAATGATATAATACCCCCATTATTGCATGGTGTGGATGGCCTTAGTCAGGGAAAAAGATACACTGTATACAATATGCACGACATTGCTAAGGCATTTACAGATTCTAAAGAGAAGATTAACGCACTCATTGCACAAAAGAACAAAGAGGCAGATAAAAAATACATTGCTAGAGAAATTCTGTGCTCAGCCAATGGCTCATACATTATCACCACCATCAACAATCTCTTCCGTGATCTAGAATCTGGAAGAATCCCTGATATCATACATGACAGACGTATTTCTAAATGGTATTGTTCATGCTGTAAAACCCAGGGCTGTATTGCTATGTGTATGCAACAATCTCTAACTATTCCTCTTTCTACAGCTAGAAATTTGGGTTTTGTGACCAGACACCCTAATACTGATCCCTGTTTTACTGCTAAGAAATGTTCTACTAGATATACCATGTTTATCTCTTTTACTGTCTCTTTACCATGTTTTGATCCTACTACAGCTTTGTTCGACAAGCTAGACTCCATCCACTGTCTTGGGCACCTTGACAAAGACATCTACAGAGAATGCCTAGGCTTACCTCCTCTACTGGTTTTCCATCCTTTCCTGGATGCCTGGGTCACTCCGCACACCGACTGCTGTGCGAAGAAACAGTATATTTACTTGTGTCGATGTGATGTATTGGATGTTATTAAATCTGTATGCGGTTACTCTCCAGATAGCATTGACTGGTCTTTTTCCATGGATGATGACACCAGCACGAATGGCACAGATTCTTTGGACTCAACATTGGCTCCAGATAAACTTTACCAATCATATCAAGAGGAGGTTCATCGCCTGTCAACACGGATTTCCAAGACAACCTACACCTGCCCAGTACAGTTACAAAAGTGGAGGCTTCCTACTGTTAAAATGCAGTGCAATTCTAATGGACAGTACTGTGTAGTGACTAATCACAAGTCCTACACCTATGGAATGGTAACATGTGTTATTGATTTCCCCATTTTTTGTTTTTTCCCCATCAAAAGTCTGTCATCGGACACACTGTTATTACCCCGTCCCCCTTATGGATGCAGACATCATTGATAATAACCCCGATTATCTGCTAACTCTTTCAGAATATTTACCATATTTTAATGTACACATAGACCCACTGTCACTTACATTAAAATCACTTTTAAACAGGAAAGACACACACCTCATCCACATCAGCAATAATATCACTAAGGCTATCAAAGCTATCCTTTCATTAATTAATGATTGTGATATGAACAATACATTAACTAACACATGGTTAGAGATTACTTTTAAAGGCTTTGTTATTATACAAGCATTTTTAATATTTTTCTTGGTTATTATGCTATGCTGCCTACAGCGCACACTGCACCAACACCGTGAGCTGCTAAAGTTCCTTTACAAGGCTCACATGTCAGGTTTGTAAATGGCCCCTGCTCCCTGACCTTTCCCTAGATTTGTCTCTGTTGCCCTTTAATGCAAAAAGGGGGGAAATGTTACATGAGGTCCCTGCACCCTTATTGGTACCCCCAGAGGTATGCCATAGCCAGCTAGCTCTTAGGCATATGTTATACTAACATATAGGTCTAAGGGCACCTACCGTACAAGAGTAAATGTCAGAATATGTAAGCATATTATTGTAATACACTTTTCTTGCTAATACATTTATTCATTCTATGTATTTTCTGTGTATTTCTTGCTAATAAAATGTTAGGACATCTGTGTCGTTGGAATGATTATGATATATAAGTCGGCATTGTCACCTTTTGGTGATTTATACTACTACACAGAGTTATGTAAGACTTTGTATACTATACTCTTTTGTTTTACAAACTGATGGCTACTACACAATTGTATAATGTTATCTTGGACCATGGAGCCACCTCTAATTTAACCAATAGGGCTCATCTCTGTAACTAGAAATGTTTCTATCTTACAGTAAGCATAGTAATTATCATAGGTACATAATGTGAGACACTGAATCTTATACCTCGGAGACCCCAAGTGACATGAAGAAACCTTGAGGTATAGGGAATGCTTAGCATTGGCTCCCAGTTCGTATTGGTAAGAACTGCTTAGGGCAACTGTGATTTATCCTTTTGATAGTAATAAATAAATTTATTACTCTTATGCAATGTGTTTGTGATTCCTTGCATTCCCAATATTGCCAAGAACCTGAGAGTGAGGTTTAGACCTCCTGACAGTGGCCTGGGTTCAAGTCCCAGCCAAGCACTTATTTCTTTCTCTTTTCTGTTTGTATGAGTTCCATAAGTATTCACACAGCACTCTTGTGATTTCAAATGTAATCATCTTTTCAGAACCAGGTTGTGCATTACAGAAAAATTAAGGTGACTCAGGACATTCTAAGTTCTAGTTTCAGTGGTGGCATAGCTGGATATGTAACTGGAATAGTATTCCAGGCTGTTTGGGTTCAAATCCCAGATAAGCACCTATTTTTTTCTCTTTTCTGTTTGTATGAGTTCCGTAATGCTATTGCACCTGATAATTGGACCTGTGTGGCCCTGAATAATTATATACTGCACCATCTTGTAAAAGGCATATGTTGGTCCAGTAATACAGTAGGCAACAAACTATCCAGAAACTCCTGTTTTTCCAGGTCAAATATGGCTACAATGTCTTTTTACAACAGTTACAATGCAAAGAAAATTACTAACACAAGACAATATACTGCTATGTTTCAATCAAAATATATTGAGGGGTTTTTAATAACAAACCTTTAGCTATTATTGGAAATAATGGCTTTAATAAGTAGCAACTTGCACTAATGTGATTGTATTATCCCCCACTACTAAAAAAATGCAATTTCTGCCAGTGAATTTTCAGTTAAATTACCAATTACTCTTCTGTGACAATCTCATAGAATATTATGAGCATATATTATGAGCATTCTTCCAAAATTCAAATATAAATTAACTGTAGAATTAGTCAAAGTAAAGTGGAAACTAAGGATTTTCCTTATTTCAATGAAATATTGGACAATTATTTTCTGAGAATGTAAGTGGCTTGATGATTTTTGAGTGTGACAATTTTATGAACATTTATACATTAACTGCAGACCTTCTTCAAGTGGATGCATTGCTAATTTTCCTTCAGAAAAAGGTGATATTCTGAGAAATATGCAGATTCTATGTAAGGTAGTATTTTGTGAAATTTCTTAAAAAATAATAGTATTCCACAAAAGAATCCACAAATATTTTCCCATCTAATGTACATGAAAGAAAATACATTAGACATTCAGCCACAGCATTGCATATCTGCTGGTGTATTTTACTTTCTCAGACTAGAAAAATAAGTTATATTGAGACAGTGGTATGTGAGGGCCATCACCATATCTCTAACATCACCATTAGATGCAGAAGTAGCTACCTGGGTGAGTCTGAGTATCTGTATAAGAGGAGGAGGAGAAGAACTAGAGAGTTAAGATCAATGGAAGAAAAAGAAGAAGAAGAAGAAGAAGAAGAAGAAGAAGAAGAAAAATCAGCATTTATATAGCGCTTTTCATACACAGTGTGTCACAAAGTGCTTTACAAGCAATGCTAGACTGGTAGTAAAGTGACTGAATGTGTAGTGGCAGGCATAACACACATCAGTACCCACACACAGCCTGGACAATTGCATGAACTGGTTTATGGGAAGGGGAATGTTGCCCAGGACACTGGGAATGCCCCCTACTCTTTGTGAAGACTGCCCTGGGTTCTTTTACTTCCTCCTGGACACCCACCAAGACATCACCAGGATAGGTAGATTGGACCTTGGTTTAATGTCTCATGTGAAGGACAGCACACTCCAGCAGCACAGCACCCCCATAATACTGCAATTGGATGCTAGCATTTTAAGTGCAAGTCCAATCCCAGTGTGGGAAGAGAATCCACAAGTGTCTGGTCCGGAGGCAGATGTGCTGTCAACTGAGCCATGCTGACATGCTGTCAATAATGATCTGAAACACTCCATGCAGTGTAAGAAAGCAGCAGCAAAGGGAAACAAGATGCTGGGATGCATATCTAGGGGATTCAGTAGTAGAAGAGAGAAGGTTATACTGCCCTTGTACAGGTCACTGGTAAGGCCGCATCTAAAGTATGGAGTTCAGTACTGGTGCCCACACCTCAAAAAGGACATTAACCTGCTGGAGAAGGCCCAGAGGAGGGATATAAAGATGATAGCCAGTCAGCAGGGTAAGGCATATGGGGAGAGGTTGAGAGCACTGAACATGTACTCCCTGGAAGACAGGAGAGGGAGAGGGGACATGGTTGGAAACTTCTGGTACTTGAAAGGGATAAATAAGGCTGATAAGGAGAGTCTTTTTAAGCTGAGTGGCAACCATAACACATAGGGGCACAGTCTTAAGCTGCAGGGTGGGAGGTTTAGGAGGGAGGTCAGGATGCACTTCTTGACAAAGAGGGTGGTGGACACTTAGAATGTGCTGCCAGATGAGGTCATCTCATTGAAGACAGTGGATAGCTTTAAGAGATGCTGGGACAGGCATGGGGGAAAGTAAGGATTATTGGTAGGAAGGATGGGAGGAGTGGGGATGGAGGGCAGGGACATTAGCTCAAGCTGTGGACACTGCAATATGAGCAGACTTGATAGACCAAATGGCCGTCCGCTGCTGGCTTCTTTGTATGTTCGTATGTATGTTTGTATGTAACAGTATTGAGCTAAGATGGTGGAGAGCCACTATTTCTAACAGTGTGAAGAATTCTTATTCCATTCTGTTCTGTTCTGTTACCAAATGGTTTGTGACCAATTTGGCAATCCCCAGTAAAGAATAAACATGATAAACAATTAACCAAGACTTAAATCAGGAAACCATGTTCCAGCATTATGTCTGTATTTCACAATGCACCATCAACCCCATTAATGTGAACATTCTGGCATTTATTTCAATTTCTTAGTGCATTTCAAATATGTTTTATTATTGTGCGCTCTTACAAAAAAAATAATCTTGTACATTTAGTTAAGTAGGCTATAATGTTTGCAGTGACTCATAAACCTAAACCTCCTTGTTAAATATTTAAAATCAGTAAATAAATAAAATCAGGTGTCATGGTATTTCACCTGCTTTTCTACTTCAGTCCCAAGCTTCAGCTGCTTTTATAACCAATGAGCACAGTGCATTGCTTCTCCTTCAAGGCCATTTATTATGCCATTAAAGATTTTAAAAGTTATGGGATAGCCTTTTTATACTTGCAAATGCCCTCTCATTGTCCATTCTATGTCAGTCATAAATTCTGATATGATTTCACTAATATCTGATAAATCAGTTCTCTGGTTTAGTGCTGCCCTTAAATCTATACTGTGTTCCCCCCATCTCAGCAATTACTGATGCTTTTATTTTATATTTCCAACACATTCCACAACATCATTCATACCATTCCATGCAATTTACCAGAACTTCCTGGAATGATGTAACTAATGGAATGTACAGGTAGTATGAAAATCAAGAGCAATATCTGATAAGGACTAAGGAGAGAGATATTCAATGTGCAGTGGTAGCTACACAAAAGCTGACTAGTAGCACACTATAGTGCATTGTTCAGTGCAGCAGCAGCAGCAGCAGCCATTGAATAACATGTACATTATCGCACTGCCACAAATATTGTGCTCTACCATGCTACCAGTCAACCTTTGCATAACTACCACTGTGGTGACAAAGGCAATACATGTTGATTCTTACTTTTATAGAAAATGGTGAAAACATATCAGAACATAGGATGGATACAAGAAAAAAAAAACAATGGTATACAAACTGATTCCTATCACAACAGTAGAAGACCATATTTTAAATGTAGAGTGGAAAAGATTAGGTTAATTTATGGCTAATGGTTTTAATAGCCATACTTTACACCTCTCAGACTGAGTAGATTTGCAAAGGAATGCCTGACGTAAGAACTTGTCTGTAACCAGGACCGTAAACCAAAACAGTGAATGATTTTATAAAGTCTGTTTTAAGAGTGCATGACTGTTCAAAATTGCTCAAAAACTGGACAGTCTCTGAGTCAAACTGGATGAAGGGATATTTATTTATTTATTTATTTATTGAGAATTTGGTAACTGGGAGAGGCACACTGAGCTGAGGCTCATTTCTGAGTGTGACCCATGGGGATAAGGATATGGAGTACAGAAAAACACAATAAAGTAAGGTAGGACATGCTGGGTATACAAGGATGATTTAGCTCATTTTACAACAACAACAGGTGATGTGTAGGCAAAAATACAGCAACAAATGATGTAGGATATGCTCAAAAGTACAAAAATAAATATCTCAAAGATCATAGGAAACAGGTTAATTAATTCAGTAACACTGGAAAATGTGGTGCAAAGGCAGGAGGAAAATTTGCAAGTAGGTAAAAACAGGTTAAGGAGGTATATACAATTATTACAAAAATGTATAAAGAAGGAGGAACATCCATACCTTTTAGAAATCCATATAAAATTAAAAGGAGACTTCCATTGATTGTGGGCTGGGACTGGGGAGATAGGTCAATTGGGATTGCTAGGAAAAAGAGAGAAGGAAATCAGAGAGCCAAGAGTGTTATAGGGGGTGAAGGTGGAGTGAGGTACTAAGGGATAGGGGAGGAGGGAGAGACAGGTGAAGGGACAGCAATGTCAGGTGGAGGAAGGGAAGAGCCAACAGGAGAGAAGGATTAGGAAAGAAAGTGTTTAAGGCAGAAAAGAGGTGGAGATAGCTGAGAGGAGCTAAGATGAGAGTTCCTGAGGGGGGTGGTAAGAAAAGGTGGCCTGTCCCGAGCAGGAAAGAGGGTGGGGAAAAGAGAAGAGAAGATATGTGGGTCATTGGAGTGGAGCTGATAAGATGAGGAAGATGAGGGGGGAAGATGTCATGAGAGGTAAGGGGGGGCGAGAACCAAACCAGAATTTTGCAATAAGGGTTGAGGCATGAAGCTGGCAGTGCATTTTGAGCGATAGGAGTGAGAAGGAGGAGGAGTAAAGAGGACAATGGTGAGTGAGTGTAGGAGCGCCAGAAGCAAAATGGCAGAAAGCATTAAAAAAGGGTGTCTAACCCTGGAAGGAACAAGGGATATGGATGTTAAAAACAGATTATCCAGTAGAAAACCAGACATGTGTCAATTCTCAGAATACGGCCAACAACATGGGGCAGCCATCTTTAAAAATATGTATTCATCTTAAGTAATTACAAAGCAAAGAATAATACTATAACCTTTTAACTAATTACATCCTAAACAAGAATGCTTTAAAAATGCTTCAATAACAAAAAAATAACTAACAAAACAAACAACAAAAACACAAGTTCTTTCCTGAGGTGGACAGAAGCTTTGGTGACACCAGGCCACCAGGCGGTGGTCTTAAGACGCTGGAGGGTATTTTCCACTCCAAGGTGTCCACCAGTGGGTGTGTCATGCACTTGGTGCAAGAATTTGGACCTAAGGTGTCTAGGGACCACCCACAATTTGGTGGTGG
The DNA here is from genome assembly GCA_016271365.2 of Neoceratodus forsteri. Lineage (NCBI taxonomy): Eukaryota > Metazoa > Chordata > Ceratodontiformes > Ceratodontidae > Neoceratodus > Neoceratodus forsteri. The sequence continues at coordinate 1,308,039,445 of CM057458.1, forward strand.
AGTCATCTTCTTTACTATGCATGCAGATAATACATCAGTAATAATCTTATTCCAAAAATGATAAATTAATTATTTTTGGTTGCAAAAAAGGTACATTTGAATACATAACCTCTAAATCTCAGAAATATTTCCAGTCTGGGATATCGTTGACACTGCACTTTGCAATGAGAAATCTGAGATGAAAACATGTAACAAATTCCAACAAGTTTACTTCACAGTGAACTCTACATTCGGTGGGTAAAGAATACATAACACCCATAGTTACTCAAGTTTCAGCATTGTGACCAAGATGGCACTGGTGTTTGACTGCATGTGAGAGCTTAGAGCACTGAATGGTATCACCACCAATTAGTCCTGAGATGAAATAGAGAATAATAAATAGCTGCATATTCACTTCTCTCCTGTTATTGGTCTATTCACTGTTACTTTCAGCTGCCCTGCTCTTGCTAGACTACCGTCAAAGTCCATATCAGTAAAAAGCTGATATATTACTGACTGCAATAGAGTCTCAACAGCATCTCAGTCAAGTAATGTCAAAACCCTATAGCAGGGTTTATGAGAACGCTGAGCACTGCAGGGCCAAGAAGCAGCCCTAACAAGTGACTGATAGACACGTGCAAGGTAAGGAAAAGCAAGCTTTTACTTCTTTTGTACCACTGAAACTTTAGCACCACAGGGGGAACATTCTAGCAGGGTGTCAAGTGCCATGCCACAGGATCTGGCTAAAAGCTCCACAGAGAATGGTGTAAGTAGTAGTACCTTGCAGGAGTCACATCAAAAAGCAGCAAATGCTGTTTGGCTAACCCATCTTAACATCCAATTAGAAACTGGCACCAGCAATCACTATTCTAACATACCTAGCACTTCAGCATTTAGCACACCAAAATCACCAGAGTTTACAGGACAGTTTGTTAAATTCAATAGTCAGAGCCACAGCAGACTGTCTACAGGAGTACAGTCCGTACAACTACTGGAAACAAAAACAAAAGTTAGAAGGCCTGGAAGGGTGAGGCCAAAGCAAAAGTCACCACAGTCAAAAAACAGCAAATTCAGGAGATGATGAACTTCAGATCGAAATGAGACAGGGCTTTGCTACTGTAATATGACTGAGGTAATGGGCTCACTTTAAGAGGCCTTTGAAGGCTTAGCTGGAAAAATGGGTGCCCTGTCTCTAAGGACTGCTGAGCTGGAACAAAATGTTTCAAGTGTAGAAGATCAGTTAATCCCTCTACAGAAGAAGGAAGAAGGATACCATGAGGGTTCCATGTGATGATAGTGATCGAAAAACAGCTATCGCTATCATCAAAAGCATTTCGGCAATATATATTCCCCAGCGAACCAACATCTGGTGAAATAAAGTTTTGTTTGTGGGGGCAGGGCTTCGCCCCCTGCACTCCCTTACTTAGGATTATCAACTCCGGAGGGGGGGTGCATGTCGAGGAGGAGGTGAAATTCTGTCTGAAAAAAAAGAAATTGCACAGCCACAAGCAGCATCAAAATTATTTCCCCAGCAGGTCCCAAACCCAGTGCCTACTGTACCATAGCCAGCCACCCTCACCACCACATCACAGGGTTGACTCGGTTGCAGAAGGCTCACCTATCCTTCTGAAACCTCTCTCCTATCCCTCCCCTACGGCTCCCCATCCTTCCTCTACTGGTTGCTCTAGACAATATAGCATCGCTAGCCTTGCAGAGTAGTGGATCATGATAGCGCTATAAATTAATCACTGTTTCTGCAGTCACTCATTTATAAGCGTTATCATTATGGGCTACCTATGAGGATGACCTCGTAGGTTTGCAAAATTAGATTGAAGGTCTGGAAATGAGATCCAGTGAAGACAATATCAGACAAGAAAATATACCAGAGGGGTTTAAAAGTGAGTAACTCAGTGATGTTCTTTGAGGCACTGATTTCAGAAGTCCTCAGAAGTAAATGCACAGAAAATAAAATCAAACTGCATAGAGCCCACTGAGGGTTTGGGAGATGTAGGGAGGATTGTTACACACTAATGTTTATCAAAGTTTATGATGTTCTTTATCACCACTGACATTTGCCCTCTTTATTGAACCCATGATCATAGCAATTAGGAGAGCAGAAGCAATACATGGTATCAATTAATTGGACTTACTAAACCCAGCTCAGTCTGGCTTTTGAGCTTGCCATTATACCACCTCAGCGCTTGCTAAGGTCACGAATGACTGCTTGTGTGTCCTGAATGCCAGACGTTATGTGTACACACTGTTTCTTGACCATAGCAAAGACTTTGACATGGTGGACCATGCCTTGCTTTCGGATACTCTACGAAATATCGGCATTCATAACTTGGCCCTTGAGTAGTTTTCTAACTACCTTTCTGGTTGACACCAACAGATCAAGGTGGGGGGGGGGGATTTCTGCCCCTTCAAAACTCTTTCAAGAGGAGTTCCTGAAGGTTTTATCCTGGGCCCACTCTTATTTGCCATTTACATAAATGAGTTAAATGCTGGAATCAAGGCAGCAGATATCCACCTCTTCGCCGATGACACTATGTTGTATGTAGCCAGATCTACCCTCGAACTTACATGCAGTGACCTTCAATCAGAATTCAACCAACTGCAGAACAATCTTCTTTACTCTAAACCCCTGTTAAATGCCATGAAAATGAAGTCCAGGATCTTTCCTCCAGCAGTGAACTCACACAATCACATTGCGGGGACAGTCCCTCAAATTCTCACATTGCTCAGTGAACCATTGGACTATGTCGAGTCCTTCAAATATCTGGGGATGTGGATAAACCCCAAACTTTCTTTCAAAGTCCACATAGAAGAAATCTCCAAAAAGCTTAAGTAGAAGCTTGGGATTTTCTTCAGAATCAGGCACCTGCTGACACTAGAGAGAAAATTAAGGTTGGAACAAACTACATTTCTGTCCCTCCTTGACTATGCTGAATTTCTGTAGGGGCATAGTTCATCCACAACCCTCACCAAACTTGATATCCTGCACCATCAGGCACTTAGGTTCATCACTGGTGCCCCCTACTCTTCACATCATTGTAGCCTATGCAAGAGCGTAGGCTGGGGATCACTTAGCCTCAGGCAGCATAATAATGCTGTGCTCTGGACCTACAGGGTCATCTCTAATAAGCTACCTCAATATATCAAGGATTTCCTACCTGGCTGCAATCCTGGCAGCTACCTGCTAAGAATTCAGTCTCGGATCTCCCTTTACATCCCTAAAGTCAGGACACACTTTGGTGATGTGGCAATAAGCCATGCCCTTCCCATCCTCTGGAATACTGCTCAAAAAATACTACAACTCATCATACCATTGCCAATAACTGCTTTCAAAAACCTTGTTCAGTGATCCTGTCTGGAGTCCTATAACTGTTTCAGGCACTGACACCACCTAATTCTGTCTCTACCCTTTCCCTGCCTGCCTCCACCTTGCCTAATTTGTTTCTATACCCTCCCTAAACACCCATTAGACTTATGCACCACCTGCCTAATTTGTCTCTATACCCTTCCACCACACATCTTAGATCTATGCCCCTATTATGCCTTCCTGCAGGTTCCACGTCTCACCCCCTTGTGCCCCATGCACCACTTCCTTACCTTGCCTACCTTCCCTAACTATTGCACACCCTGTGCTTACACTGTCCTACTGCACAGACAACACAAATACTATGTAATGCTCTATTAGATTAAAATTCTTATACATTATGGAAATTGTAATCTTTTTTTTCTACATGTTCTTGCCTTGCATAGAGTTTGCATATAGCTGTTCATTGCCTACCTGAGCACCATGTCTGTATTGTATGCCGCTTTTGTGCTCCCTATTGTCTACCACGATGCTGCCATGTCATGCTATTTGTAAATACTGTATATTGTCTGCCAGTTTACCTACAGCATGTCTGTTCCAATCTATTGTTTTGTTACTCAATATTGTACATTTCTCCCAGGTCCATCTTGTAAATGAGCCCTGCTCAATGATGTTCCACCTGGCTAAATATATTGTTTGATTGATTGATTGATTGGTACACTGGCAAGTATTAAAAGTTCCATAGCTTTATGTTCTGGTGATGTCATCACATAGTTGAGCAACATCAGTTATTCAGTCCCCGAACTCTTAGACCTTATTACAAACTTTGGAAATGTATGAGGTTACAGAGCAAACTGGGCAAGGTTTGAAATTCTCTGGATTCATCAGTAACAAACAATACTAAAATACACCCTGATTAACTTCCAGTTAAGACATTAATAAAATACCTATGGATTAAAATGCTCAATTGTCTGTACCAGTCCAGGCTCTACTTGGGCTAGCACTGTTCCTGTCTTTTCTTTAAAAATGTACTGTAAACCAGACTCTACTTGAGCCAGTACTGTTTATGTTCCTTAAATATAATGTAACCATTTATTGATGTAAAACCTTTGGAAAACAGCACTTGTGCCCAAATGTGTTATCTGAATAGGAAAAAAAGAAAGAAAGAAAGAAAGAAAGAAAGAAAGAAAGAAAGAAAGATCTCAGCATACTCTATAATTTGAACCTCCTTACCCAGATGGAAAGCCTTGAATCCGATCTAGGGAGATGAGAAAACACACCAAGAACTCTTACTGGCTGAGAAAACATTCTTAAAATGAATATCCTCTTATAAATACTTTTCTTATTTACCACCATCCCAATCTGGATTCCAAAGATGGTTTTTACTGGATGGGATAACTTATTGAGGAGATTCCTCTGGCAGAAGAGGTATCCAAGGGTGTCAATAGAAAAACTATATCTACCATCATAATCTGTGGGTCTGGTAGTCCTAAACATGGGTCATTATGACATTGCAGCCCAGTTACAGGTAGTTAACAAATGTTTTCACCCAGTTATAGATAGACTACTGTCAGAAAATCTTGAGATACCACTATTACCATTCCCAGATATGAAACCAACTCTTAAAAGAAATTGAGATAGAAATACTACAGCTATTTTTGACATGACTATTAGGGTTACTGTAAAAGTCTGGCAAACAACTAAACATCCAGAAGGAAGGTGCTATATATATATATATATATATATATATATATACACATATTACGTACTACCATAGTTAGGGTTGAGGAGCCATTTCTATGTTAAACCCCAAAACTTTGCACCTTAATAACTTTGCAACCGTTTCACGGATTTGGCTGACATTTGGAATACATGATCAAGAACCATAGGCCTTGGGATCTGCCAAGTTTTGTACTGGTTGGATATACAGCTGTGGAGTTATTAAGCGTGATTTGTGCACACGTTTACGCTTTTTCTGGAATTCTACGGTCTCGCCTACAGGTCATACGGTTTGCGCAACCGGCCCAAAATCTTCAGGGAACATGTGGCCAGGGTCCCCAATGTGCCTTTTGAAGATTTTGTGAAAAAATATTAAACAGTTCAAAAGTTATTCAAAAAACAGTTTCCCATTATAAGTCAATGGGAAAAGTTAACAAAAAGTTCGACAGTGTTGCAAATGCACTTTTGCTTTCGCAAATGGGCCTGTTACTTTCGCAAATCGGCCATTTTGTTTTCAGTTGGTGATCAGGAAAATGGTTGGCATTTAAATTTGGGACCCTCTAGCAACCTAATTCTTTTTGTATTCACCTAGTCGGACCCTGAGGATGCTTGCCATGTCTTTATTTTGTGGTAAAACACCCCAGAAATATGTTTTTCAAATTTCTGGAAAAAGTGCTTTCGCAAATTACTTTCATGCTCACGAAAGTGTCGAACTTTTTTGCGAAAGCTTTTGCAAATTCCGACAGTAGTTTTACATCTGTGGGAAAGTGACAGCGATTCTTTGGCACTGCGCTGCAAAAGAACCGTTGAGAGTTTTGGGCTGAAATTTGGAGGGAACGGAGCCGACATCTCACAGATGTGCCTTTCAGTGTTGTATTGAAAAAATATTACATGGCGTAAAAGTTACGGCACTCCAAAGTTGATGTTTTTTTCCCATAGGATAACATTACGGCACCCGGCGCATTACAGAAATCCTTTGGATCCCTGCTGCAAAATAACGGTTTGGTCTTTTTTCCTGAAATTTGGAGGGAAGACAGCCAACAGCCCATGGATGTGCCTTTCAGTGGTTTGGTGAAAAAATATTACAGGGAGGCAAAGTTATGGCACTCCGAACTTCTCTTTTTTTCCCATAGGATAACATTACAGCGTTTGCCGCGCCTTTTAGGGCCTGTATCTCGGAAATGGTGTGAGATACAGACTTTTTGTTGGAAAAATTCTTAGCCCCTCAGTGGGGGCTAAGTACAAAACTAGCCAGGACAGTCATAAATCATACGACTTTTAAATTTTTTTTCCACGTCATACGGTTCCTGAGATATAACTTATTTAGTATTCCAAGTCCTCATTTTCTGCTCCGATACCATTATTATGCATACATTCTTTGTACTCACTGTCTTTCTCTATTCAGCTTTTGGGAAAACCAGCCTGTGTGCTTACATTACTGTTACCATTGCCCTTTCCTTCTGCTGTTCCATGCCCATTTCACTTACCGTTGACGTCTACGCCACCACGTGCGTCATCCTTTGCATTTTCATTTGCGCTTGCGTTTCTGTTACTTTTTTGCCATTTGTGTCTACCGTATTGTTTCTCTTTCTATTTCACTTTGCGTCACCATGCCCATTGACATTTCCATTTACAGGCACCATGTTACTATGTGACAATACATCACGTGGCACACCGTTCCCGTCTACGCCACTGTGTTCGTTACCCTTTCTGTTCTCATTCGCGCTTGCGTTACCTTGTGCGCCACTGTTAGCACTTCTGTTTGCGTTGCTGTTCCTGTTACTATGCCACAAGACATCATGTGGTGGGAGTGCAGGGCCCTTAGGGCCCCGTGCTCCCGCTGCTGCATTACGTGCCGGGAGCGCGGGGTCCTATGTGCATTATCCTTTACGTTTTCATTTGCGCTTGCATTTCTGTTATTTTTTGCCATTTGTGTCTACAGTACTGTTTCTCTTTCTGTTTCACTTTGCGTCACCATGCCCATTGACATTTCCACTTGCAGGCACCATGTTACTATGTGACAACACATCATGTGGCAGACTGTTCCCGTCTATGCCACGGTGTGCATTGCCCTTTCTGTTGTCATTTGCACTTGCGTTATCATGTGTGCCACTGTTAGCATTTCTGTTTGTGTTGCTGCTCCTGTTACTATGCCACAAGACATCATGTGGCAGGAGTGTAGGGCCCTCCCGCCACCGCATTACATTCACTATTTCTCATTATCATTCTCAAAACGGAGGGAAATTAGAGGCAAAAAACTCAGTTTAATGCATTAGTTAGGATTGTTCCATAGCGACAAAAGTGAGGAAATTCGCTGTTAGGGTTGAAAACCCTAACTCCGAATCCACCCCCCCAGCACCACACACACACAGACACACACACACACACACACACATTCAAGTATGGGGGAGGACCAAGTCAACACAACCAATGACAGACATCCAGCAGCAGGTGACAGAAATAACAAACAATTGTCTAAATGTACTACGAGACATCCCCCCACCTGACCAGGTACTGCATGCTCAGTGGAGATCAACAGCAAAACTGAGGCCATGTACACCAAATGTACACATCCCTGATTGCAGCTGCACACAGACGTACCACACTTAGTAGTTGCATGGCCTTACCTACCGATGCCCCACACCACACCACAACTGGTACTGTGCCGTTAGTCAATATAAATGCTGAAGGTGCATGATGACAGTTGTAGAAAGTTTAACTCTAGTGAGTATACATTAATTAAGAGAAGTACATAAATTAACTACAAGACACTAGCATGCTCAAGATAAAAGTAATGTTACATTTAGTAGGTGATTTACATAGTAGTACATTTACTGCAATGGTTTACTCAAGATAGAGAGGCTGATGTAAATGTATGGAAAAGCATTGCCTGTTCAACACTGCGAAATTCGTACTGCCAGTATCAGATGCATTCTTACTGATGAAGGTGTACTGCTGATGTACATACATAGACCTTCTGTGTGTTTCAATACTAAAGATGCAGTGAGTATTCTTTGTAAGAAACAATGTAATTGCATGGATCAAGCCAAGCAACTTCTAAATATCATAGCACTACTGAGCCAACAATGACGTACCTGTATCAGAGATGTATATAGGATAGATTTTCCTGTAGGCACTTACTGAGTATGTTGTACCTGATAAAGACAATCTCATTGCATCTGTGATGACTAACTTATTCAAATAGTAATACATTTACTATTGTTGCAATGAGTGATCTATGCCACTTATGGACACGGTGTAATTTTTTTAACAGTTGTTTCATACTCAGGCTGTATGCCTAGTGTTTTGGTTTGCCACACTTCTGTCACTGATGCTATCAAAGTGATAACTATGTTAATTGTGGTACAACAGGAATCAAGTAGGTATGGTGTAGATATAAACAGAATGTCTTTTAGTATTGATTTAACTCACAATGGGGTAAGTGTACTAGGACAGCAGGGGTTATTCTCTATCACTGACTCTGTCAGTTATAATCACACTAAGGTTTCGATGACTGTAATGATCAAGTTACACTGTTCATCTTCATGAGTTCATATTCACAGCCATTCTCCAGTAACTAGGCAGTGTATGGTGTAACTGGGTGGGACACTGTGTTGCAAAGCTGCTGCAGTGCCTAACAGAGGGAGAGTATCTACTCATAAAGACAACTAAACAATAAGGCATGACCAACAGTTATGTTAAATGGTCTGTTAATCACCCTGTAGGGGTTTAATGTTGAATGAGGCATAGCCGAGTGCCACATGTCACTAGACAGTGATAAACTGACCATTAACATAATACCTGGGAGTGGCTTATTGCTATCATAATAAAACTGTTTTTTAAACAACATTAAACCATGTTCATCATATGGTTAGGCTCTACATGTATGTTAATAAAACTAAACATAAGGCTGTTACAATGTTTACAGTCAATTAGAAAGCTGCATTTCTCAAACCCTTGTTATAATCAGAGATATTATACCTGTACAACTCCTTGGTTTTGCTGAACTCTGTTGCTCAGGTGGCCCACCACATGTGGTGTGGTCTGGTGTGGGGCATCGGTAGGTAAGGCCATGCAACTACTAAGTGTGGTATGTTGTGTGCAGCTGCAATCAGGAATGTGTACGTTTGGTGTACATGGCCTCAGTTTTGCTGTTGATCTCCACTGAGCATGCAGTACCTGGTCAGGTGGGTGGGGATGTCTGGTAGTACATTTAGACAATTGTTTGTTATTTCTGTCACCTGCTGCTGGATGTCTGTCATTGGTTGTGTTGACTTGGTCCTCCCCCATACTTGAAAGTGTGTGTGTGTGTGTGTGTGTGTCTGTGTGTGTGTGGTGCTGGGGGGGGTGAATTCGGAGTTAGGGGTTTCAACCCTAACAATGAATTTCCTCACTTTTGTCACTATGGAACAACCCTAACTAATGCATTAAACAGAGTTTTTTGCCTCTAATATATATATATATATATATATATATATATATATATACACACCTATATACAGCATAATGGCCTATACTTTCAACCATTCATGAAAGACCCAATATTCAAACACTGATGCTTGAATGGTCTGGATCAACTTTAAGACTTTTTTGTAGGTAATATGTTATCCTATGAGGAGTTAAAAAACAAGTACTAATTAACAATGGTTTAGTTTCTGTTTTCAATTACCATCAGGTTTGCAATTATATACAGACCAAGGTAAGTAGAAAAGGGATACAATAGCTCATAAGAATAGAAGCTATTTTCTTAGAATCTCTTAATGAAAAAGGAACAAAATCAAAAACCTATTCTCTTTTAAATTTATATAAGAACTCTACATTCAAAGAGATCAGAGCACAACAAGGAAAGAACATGAAATATTTTCTGAGACTCTGAAAGAAATTGAAAAACAAGGACTGTTTGAAAATACTGTTACAAGTACCAAATTAAAATAAATTCAGTTTAACTTAACACATAGAACTTATTATATTCCTTACAAATTTAATAAAAGTCAGTAAAGAAATCCCAGATAGGTCTCCACGATGGTCAGACAATAAAGGCTCCTTCTGACACACATTTGTTGACTGCCTAGCTTTAAATATAACCTAGAATCAGATATTTTCCACATTAGGAAAAATGAAAAATAATAGGCAAGGATATACAATTTTATCCAGGTACTACTGTTACAGGAACATTATTAAATAACAGGTTACACACAAATTACTTTGTATTTTAGCATTACTGTTATCAAAAAGGTTAGCTTAATGAACTGGAGGGATATAAACAATCCAGCCCATGAAGAATAGATTTATCTGCTAGCTGATAAGTATAAACTTAAAATGTTACACTATTATTCAGCAAACCAGGAACAGCATTTTGATAAGGTTTGGAATCAGTTCTATAAATTTCACAAGGAAGGTCAGGTAAGATAGCTGCACCAGTTATAACTCCCCCATGCAATGCAACAGGTTTGGTAAGGATGGTGTTGCAGGCTCTAAAATCTTATTCAGATAATACTTTTTTAAAGAAAGAATCAGTTCTCTGTCTGAACCTTAGAAAAGAAAAACAAACGTTTGAATGTTAATTTTAAGTGATTGACAACAATCCCACAATTACTGCACTAATGATTTTATGCAAAGTAGGGGCAATTGCTAAATGTAGCCATCTTAACAAAATATGAGGTTTTCAAGATTTGTATTTGCATTTTCAGAACTTAGAGGTTTAGTGCTGCAATGTTTCACTGTTCTGTTAATTATTAAGGTGTCTGTTATTGATATACAATCTGCATATTTAGGTATGCACATGCAATATTTATGTATCCTTAGCTATTATATACTAATATTTGCATCAACTATTTTACACTTTCAGTGAAACAGGTGATAATTATAACATATACTCACCAAAGGTTACTCACTTGCAAAGACAAATTCAAACTGTGTGATGTGAAACCCTATTAGTGGGCAACACGCATCCAAGCCTCTGAGCCAAATGAATAAATAAAAGACAGTGACTATTTATTATTACTGGAGCAATACCCAGTAGACTAATTAGTCTATGATGCTAAAATAATGCAAGAGTTAATTTGTTTTAGCTACTCATGCATCCAAGGGAGAAAATTATATTGTTGTTGTTGAAAAATATAATGATAAAGCAGCATTTGTTTTGAAAGGACAAGTCCAATTAAAGGTGTGCATTTTCTTTCCAGTATGTTCCTTCAGTGTCATTATGTTAACCTGTATTCATCATGATATTAGAGAAGTTGGGAAATAAAATTGCACCGGGTCATAATGTTGCATGCTTAATAGTGTACAGCATTATGGCGAACCCAGACCTCTGCACTTCCCAAGTTGGACCCCCCCGGAGTTGAGAATCTTTACTGGGGGGTCCGGGGGGCACAGCCCCCCATTATGGGTGGGTGTGAGGGGCAGAGCCCCCACAGGACAAAGACATATGCCTCATGGCATAAATCACGAAGTGCGATTGTGCCATGCGGCAATATGTCTTGCGACATAATGACCCCATGCCAAATAAAATTTCACCTGCAAAATTTCTTTGAAATCTGCACTTTTGCCATGTGAAATATTTTGCAAAATTCTGCTGTTCCACAAAATATTTCGTGGGATGCAAACTTTTGAAATTTTATCACAAAATGCAAAATTTCACCTGAAAATGTATTTATTTGTATTTATTTAGTTCTTGTAGACTGGGTAAGTGCACTAGACAAATTCTTCCCTATTTTCAGGCCCTACCTGGGGGGACCTACCGGGTCATAATGTCGTGCTTAATAGCATACGACATTATAGTTAAGCCAAAAGAGTGCTGTTCAGCACAGTGAATGATGCAATACCCTGTATACTGCTGTATGTGGTATTGCACCATTCACACACTTTCAGAGAGAGGATAAGACCTCTGCTGAGAATAGGTTCTGCCAAGCAGCTGCCATGGCTCACTGGACTGAGCCACAACAGCAGGAACCCAGGCACTTTGTCTGAGACTGGGTTTGATTCCTGATCCCAGACATTTTATTTTTTTACACAATTTGTGTGCTCCTGAGTTGGACTCCCCAGAGATGAAAATATTTGGTGGGGGTCTGGAGACACAGCCCCTATAATGGGGTGTGTGGAGTGGAGCCCCACAAAAAAGACATATGCTGCATGGCAATATCACACTGTATTGACAGTGTGGGATTTTGCCATGCAGCATAATGTCTTGTGACATTATGACCCCATGCCCCGGGGGAGGGGGATACAGGTGAATGTCAACCGACCTAGAACCAGATTAAGCTGTTGGTGGTATTTTTAGTGAATGGGGGAAACTTGGCCAGGGTACCAGGGAAATTCCCCTACTCTATTCGAGAAGTGCAAAATAGTGAAATATTGCCCACAAGTGGTGATTTTTGCTGTTCTGCAAAATGCAAAATGTTGCTATTTTTGGGGGCAAAATTTCACATTTCGCACCTGCGAAATATTTCACGGAATGCGTGAATTTTGCGAAATACAACACTATATCTCCTGACAATGCCCCCCGGGCAGCTCTCCACCCAACCATCCCCTACACCACTTCCATGTCCACCATGCCTAGGTTTAACCTGGCCAGTGCCAGTTGTTTCAATGTTTATCTACCAGAATTGCTCACTTGATACCAACTTGTTTAATACCTGCTATCGATTACATGTACCCTGTACCCAATTGTATCTGTCTGACCACAATGTGACGTGGCACCTCTGGTGAATGCCTACTGATTTTTGGCAAATCTTTGCTATGTAACTGAAACGCAATGTATGTCTTTATGTGACGAAGTACCTTTGTAAACGAGCCTCTGGCTCAAAGGTTGTAAACTGATTCTTAAATAAATAAATATGATGTTATTATTAGCTGATCTGGATTATTTCTAAACATCCCAGACACTCTTATAACCTTATTAGGGTCTCTCATGCTAGTATTTCTAAAATATTGAAGTTCTATGCATACCTCTCTGCCTTCTAAACACCAGCTATGTAGCTCTGACCTTTAAAAGGCTTCACAAATTATCAAAATGCTTTGCATCCAGTTTCTAGCACTGGGCGACAACATTATTTTATAAAACTCATGTACTTACTCCAGAAGTTCCATTTCTATGCAGTGTGTTAACAATGTTAGTTCCCAAAATGTTTTCAATGTTTTACTAAACTGCCTCAGAGATACCAAGTGGTGCAGTCATGTGATTTTTTTGAGTAATTTACTGACTTTCAGCATACAAACATCCTTCATGACATTACATTTTAAGGCATAAAAACAAGAAGACCACATAATTAAAAACCTTCGGTGTCTGAATAAAGCAACAGTAAATGCTTACTGGATCCTCTATCTACTGTACTGTTTAGCAAACAAATGTAAGACAACAGTTCCTGACCACCAAAACATAAGATACTTTTGTTGTCTGAGCAGATCCTTGCAAAGTCCAAATACTGTGCAAAGTAGGGGGTTGGACTGCTGTAGGCAAACACTAACACAATATATCATCTCTAGTATATAGCCTTCATTTTTACATCAAATGTGAAAGTAAATAAGGTTTACCATAAATATTATAGTATGCTGTCACTTGTTTACATAGAGAGATCAAACCCCCTACTTTGTATAGCAGACAAATGCCCCTTATTGTACATGATAGTTGCCTTTTTTGCTGAATCCAATACCGTGTTTAAATGGCCACTTTCTTTGTTGCTGTGGTTTGAGTCTGTGCTACCCCAACCTCTGGAAATGATAACCTGTTGAAGTCAAATGGCCCCTCTTTGCACCTATGCAATATGTACTGTAGAGGTGCCGAAAGCACTGAGAGGCACTGCAGGATACTGGGAGAATCTGTACACATATTGAAGGGAGCACTGCAGCCTGTCCAAATGGTGCATGTTCTGAAGATTGCTGTCACTTTTTGAGAAGCTTAGCAAGTGACTTACTGTGATTCAGTGAGTGTCCACATGGCCACTTTTGTACTGCAACAATCTAAGTGCTTGGGTTGCTGCAGTGCAAAAGTGGCCATGTAAACAGCCCTAAAGATCTCTTCTTCTTAGAAGCCATAAACAGTCACACTCATTGTTCATTTTTATTGCCACAAGGCCATTCAGAGTGGCTAAGCTCATATAACGGTGCTACCTGGTGGGCCAGACTCAGTCTGTAAAATACTATGATTCTCTCTCTGAATACAGACTAGTTACTTTTGGTGTCCCAAAGAGTCAATCCATGGTCCGCTTTTTTTTTGTTTATAAATTACCTTCCCTCAACCTCCCTAAGTCCACTAAAATCCTTCTATATGCTGATGATGCAGTAATCATTTCCACTGATAAGTGCCTGGGGAAACTCCAACAGATGCTACAGACTGACTTTTCCACTATCCAGGATTTGTTCACTTCCAGTCTACTTGTTATGAACACTAAGAAACCAAATCTCTGATCTTTGCCACCTGCAGCAAGTCCCCCTCTTCCCTATCATTAAACATCACCTCCTCCTCAAGACTCACTACAGAGCAGGTAGATACCTTTAAGTACCTAGGGATCACCCTTGACTCCTCTGGGTAAACCTATGCAGCACATGTTCACATCTTAGTCAAGACTGTCAACACCAGACCTGGGCTGTTCTATAGAGATAGAAATTGCTTCCTTCCTGACATAAAGAAGAGCCTAGTCAGAAGCTACATTATTGGTATAATTGACTATGGCCTAGTGGTCTACAGCACTTCTAATGATAGTGTGCTGGCCAAGGTCTCTGGTCTATCGAACCGAGCATATCGCTTTGCACTTGGCCTAAGACAAGACTCACACTCCTGCTCATTTTATAGTAACCTGGGTTGGCTAAACCTATTCTGGGGATTACACTACATCATCTTGTTCAATGGCAAGAAAGCCCTACTTGGTTTGCTTTCCCCCAGTGTGCAGGCTATGCTCCACCACAATGACCAAAAAAAAAATGCCGCAAGGGGTGTTGAACAAAACTTCCTGGTGTTATCCCACAAGAAAACTTCATTAGGCCTAGTCTGTTTCCCTTTCAGATTGCTTAAACTGTGGAATAGGCTGCCCCCTTTCTGAAATCATCAGGCTCTTTAAATTTGCTTAAATTCCAACTTCTTTCTTCACTCACTCCCCCCAGCCCCTGCAACTGCTGTCAATGATCTACTAATCTTGTCTCTACCTGTATGCTACAATAGCATGGGCACTTGCATTAATTAAACCACTGTTTTGTAACTGCTATATTGTGTCACCTGTTTTTATATTGTATGATTGTACTGCATCACTAGTCCTGCATTAACTGTCTGTATTGAATAAATGTACTGCACCATAAAGTTAATAGCTTACCACTGTATCTTCTCTGCTCTATTTTGGATTGTGCAGTGAATACATGTATACATTACATGCCTGCTAATTATCATCCTTTGTTGTATCTGATGCTAAACCCTTTGAAAATAGGCACTGCCTAATGGGCTTTATGTGAAATAAATAAAGACTCAATTCTGACCTGGCCTTTTTATGTTTGCTTGCACGCATGTGCAAGAAACATAATGCCATCATCCGAGTTTTTGGAGGTGTGTCACCCCCTCTTCCAATTCAGTCAGTGTGCTGGCAGGCACGGCCCCTGTAAGCCAATGCATGCTGGAGCTGTCTATGACAAGCTCCAAAATGCAGTGGCATACAGTTAAAGGGAGCTACGCTTCGAGAGGCAGCGATAAGATATTGCCTGCTCATCGCGCGGCTCCTCCTGCCACACATGCACACATACTCGTTGCTTCCCCCCCGCACACCTCTATAGCCAGCGGGGGTGCCCAATCCCCCGTCGGCTGTGCTGCCCTCCCCCCCAAAGCCTTCCAAATGCCATGCTGGGTGCCCACCCCAGCGTGGCAACTCCAATGGTATAGCCGACGGGGGTGCCCAATCCCCTGTTGGCTTCACTGTCTTCTTCCCCCCCAAGTACTGGGTGCCACGCTGAGAGCCCACTCCAGCATGGCAACTGATCCTATGGCCGATGGGGGTGCCCAATCCCCCGTTGGCTCCACGATCCCCCCCCAGCTATCCTTGTGCCATGCTGGGAGCCCACCCCAGCGTGGCAAATGTCCCGCGTCCTTTTTTTTTTTAACCTGCAAAATAAAATGGTCCCACGGCGCTTCTCCCAGCCCCTCTCCCCAACCCACACCCACCTACTGTGCACCCTGCCTCCCCACCCCACCCCACCCCCCCTACCTCCGAGCTCGGTAGACGATCTTCGCTGGACCGAGAACACATCTGCACTCTTCAAAGCCGACCGCGAACTGAGGAAATGCTGGTAAGCTGTATAATGGGCTAGATGGGTTTTTTTTCAACTTTGTTGCATATCTCAGGCATTTTTGGGAATTTTTGCACCAAATTTTCAACATGGGGTTTTTGGGACTCCTCCTCATGAATTCTTGCACTGTCATGGCATTACTCGGGCCCAAAGGGTGATTTCTCAGCCAATGCACAAAATCACCTTTCCAGAATGATTAATGAAATGACACTGCCAGTGTTCATAAGGTGGGCTTTCAAAAAGACTATTTTGAAAATTTGGTGGAAAAATTCCTAAAAATGACTGTTTTACGAGTGTGCGTTGCGCAGTTCCTATGCACGCTCGTAAGTTCGCGAAATTTCAATATTTTCACTCCAGATTTTCAACATTGCTATTTTATCACACCTTCTTATGAGCAGTACAGCTGTCATTTTTCACATCTCACCCAAAACGTGTTTCCGCCCATGTAGCGCACAATGGCGCAGTTGGTGTGCGAAATCAATATACAGGACACATTGAGAAAATCACAGTGACACTGTTCATGAGCAGAGGTCTTAAAATGGCTATGTTGAAAATTTGGTGAAAAAATTCCATAAAATGACTGTTTTACGAGCATGCGTTGTACAGTTCCTACGCACGCTCGTAAGTTCGCAAATTTTCAATATTTTCATTCCAGATTTTCAACATTGCTATTTTACCACACCTTCTTATGAGTAGTACAGCTGTCATTTTTCACATCTCACCAAAACGTGTTTCCGCCCATGTACTGCACAATGGTGCAGTCAGTGTGCAAAAATCAATGTACGGGACAAATTAAGAAAATCACAGTGACATAGTTCATGAGCAGAGGTCTTAAAATATCTATGTTGAAAATTTGGTGAAAAAATTCCTAAAAATGACTGTTTTACGAGCGTGCGTTGGGCAGTTCCTATGCACACTCGTAAGTTCGCGAATTTTCAATATTTTCATTCCAGATTTTCAACATTGCCATTTTACCACACCTCCTTATGAGCAGTACTGCTGTCATTTTCACATCTTGGCCAAAATGTGTTTCCCGCCCATATAGCGCATACAATGGCGCGATCGATGTTCGAAATCAGCGTATGGGACACATTAAGAAAATCACAGAGACACTGTTCATGAGCAGAGGTCTTAAAATGGCTATGTTGAAAATTTGGTGAAAAATTCCTAAAATGACTGTTTTGACGTATGCTATGTAGTTCCTATGCATGCTCGTAAGTTTGAGAATTTAATATTTTCACTCCAGATTTTCAACATTGCCATTTTATTACACTTCCTTATGAACAGTACAGCTGCCATTTTTCATATGTCACCCAAAATGTGTTTTCGCACATGTAGCGCACAATGGTGCTGTTGGTGTGCGAAAGCAATGTTTGGGACAGATTAAGAAAATCACAGTTACACTGTTCATGAGCAGAGGTCTTAAAATGGCTGTGTTGAAAATTTGGTGACAAAAGTCCATAAAATGACTGTTACAAATGAGCATTGCGCAGTTTCCACACACCCTCGTAAGTTCATGACTTTGTAATATTTTCAGTCCAGATTTTCACCAGTGGCATTTTTCCACACTTCCTTATGAACAGTACAGCTGTCATTTTTCACAGCATGGCCGAAGTGTGTTTTCACACTTTCAGTGCAGAGATGCGTGGTCGCTGTGGGAAATCATTGTTCGGGACAGATAAAGAAAATCACAGTGACACTGTTCATGATCGGAGGCACCAAAATGCCTGAGTTGACAATCTGCTGTAAAAAATCCCCAACCTAATTATATTACAGGTGTGCGTTGCACAGATTCTATGTGCGCTCGTCACTCCACCATTTTTTTAAATATTTTTACTGCAGATTTGCAACATTGCCATTTTTTACACCTCCCCATGAACAGTACAGCTGTCATTTTTTACATCCTGTTCGGAATGTTTTTGCACCTGTGGTGCTAAATGCCGTAGTCGCTGTGCATAAGCAGCTTTCCGCTAACAAAACTGATATTCCCCCTGTTCATGAGGTGGGATCACAAAAAAATCATGTTGAAAATTTGGAGTGAAAATACCAACGAATCCCTGAGGTATTAGGGTTTCCAACCATAACGCCCAACCCTGTAGTGAATGACAGGCATCAGGGGTGTGACTTGGGATTCTTGCCTGTAATGCTTATACCATTCCACACCCTGCAGCCAGTGAGAGGCATCGAGGTATGCCTTGGACTCTTTGGCCCCAAAATTCACCCCATTCTCCTATATCGCACCCATCTCACCATATTTTCTAATGGAATGGGGTTCGCATAAGGGCCAAAGACCCCAAGGAACACCGTGACACTTGTCAGTGTCTGCAGGGTGGGGTGTGGTGAAATGGCATGGCCGTTATGCCTGACAACTCAAAGGCACACCCCAATGCCTGTCACTCTCTGCAGGGTGGTGGTGGGGTTGGCTTCAGTTCAATACTTCACTGCCATTCCTATTACGCAGCTCTGTAACTTCTACACTACCACTGCCAATGCCAGCAAGCAAACATTCGACCTTGACAAATGCTTGTTAACTATACTAAAGGCCAACTCCAGTTCTGCATTGAATGTGATAAATCCAATACCATAAGCTACAGGAACAACTATTCCTCTTGATCATTGTTTTCATTACATTTAGAATGGGCCTTAATATTGCCTCAATATCTTTAAATATCTAAATATTTGTTGCATTTTGAAACCTTATTAATAACATCAGATAACTGATACAGTGAAAATTCATCCCTCAACTAACTACTGCCTGCATTTTTTTGCACTCAATTACAGCTGGCAAGAAAAATCCACCAACAACTTCCCAGTATTAGATAGGAGTTAGGGTGGAACAGTGTATATAAATATCATATCATGTTATTTCTCAGGGGAAAATTTTTTTTTGCATTTTTGTGAATAAACTCTTTGTACAATTTCACTGTTTTGCCATTAATGCAGCATTTAGTTTTATGGTAGTACCAAATGTTGCATCTTCATGTTCTATAAGCTATGGCACATCTGGCCTGATTTTAATTTTATTTTCTGGAAATATATTACTCTATGATTTCTCCAACAGATGCACATCACCAGATTTAAACAGATCTACTACATCCTTAGTTTTCAGCAGGCTGCCAGCATTAACTTGGACATTCTCGGTATTATCTTTAAGAAATGTCATCAGCTGAGTGGCGTCATCATGAAAGATCATCAGAAGACTCTCTTTGCTTTGCAGCTTCATATTGTATTGGCATAGTAGCTCTAAAGCATATTTAAGAAAAAGGAAAGAAAGCGTGATACTGTGGCATTGTAATAATCAGAAATTATTTCTACTTTGGTAGTATGGGTCTTACATAAAATGGAAGACAGTAAATTGGGCCACATACTCACAGTTGGTTTACAGCCTTGCCCAAACAACCAGTGAGTGGGACATGTTTTATGATTTTAAATTGCTCTCGTCTGTTAATAAATCAAATTATTTTCATTTTTGTTGCCTGTGGTAGAAAAGTGGCAGTAAATTTCTGATATAATTTCCTTCATGGGTTACAGCAATGTTTTCCCCTCAAAACTGGCTGCAAGGTCAGCTAAGTGCACAGACAACCTAGATTCACAATGTTTGGATTTTTTTTTTAGTCTAGATGAACCAGATTAATTTTTTCTAATCATTGAAGCTGCATTATTGCAGGAAAATGTCTCAAAATTGTCAGGTCACGGTGGGATATCAAATTATTAAGCAAGATACCATGACACGATGTGGCTTATGCTGGGATTTAACCACGCCTTTTGTGTTGTTTTTGGAGATGCAGCAAATTATAAATCTGACTGCGAAGTGTCCACTTTGCGTCTGTGGAGCACAACGCGAAGAGAACCCTGTAAAGTGCTCACTTTGCATTATCATTACCACTTTGCATTCTCATTATGCCTTAACGTGAAGTAAGGTGAAGTGAGAAGAAAATAGGCACATCACATGGCCTGCAGTACTGTAAGTCACATGCTTTAGCCAGGCAGGAAGGAAGGAAGGAAGTCAGAGAAGCAGTTTCACTTTCTCCTTTGCATTTGTACAGGGAGAAAGCAAAATTGTGAGAGGAGAGGAGTTTGCTTGGCTCTCAGAGTTGTTTCTTGTTACTGACATAACAATCAAACAGCTTTTTTAAAAGCTATTTTATTTAGCGTTTGTATTGTCTTAGTGTTTTTTTGGTTAGAGAATTTTTTGTATAAGTTTTTGTTTTGTTTTGTGTGTGTGACTGACTTTGTGTGTGTGTGTGTGTGTGTGTGTGTGTGTGTGTGTGTACGTGTGTGTGTCCACTGTCTGTGTGTGTGTGTGTGTGTGTCGTCCCATGGACCCAGGATGGAGGGTTACTTTGGAGTCAGAGAAGGCGAGTCACTGGCACGTGGGAGCATTAGGAGGGGAGGAGTGCAGACCCGTAGGGGGGCGGGGTGGTCGTGTTATGTTGGACCGCTCCAGACTCCAGGCCAGTGTTGCTTCCCCCATGGAAGCAACAGGAGCAGCAGCAGCACCAATGCCACCAGTGGCTGTTGCTCATCCACCTTCTCTGCCACCACCATTAGCAGAAGCTGTTGGGGCTCCAGCAGCAACCACTCTACCACCTCCACAGCCAAGTGCGTACTGTGTCTAGTCCCTTCCGCAGTTCTCCAGTGTGGGAGTTTTTTAATTGTGTGGGGAGGGAGACAGCACAGTGGTGCAGTGCCATGTGTGTGGTGTGCTAGTGCGCCATGGGCCCCCTGGGACACATCTGGGGACCGGTGGCCAGCACACCCACATGATGAATCACCACAGGGCAGAGTGGCAGGCTGCCACAGAAGGGGCCAGGTGTCCAACTGATGGTCCTTCCATGGTAGTGGCCGAGGGTGCTGCTGGGGTGGGAGATGTGCCTCACAGCAGTCACTGCCGCAGCAGGAGGAAGAGGGCTACATCAGGTGCACCACCACCACCACCACCACTGCCACCACAGCCACCAGCACCACCCTGTCAACCACCAGCCCCACTACCTGGATTACCCACTGCAGTAGACCCTGGCACAGTCCCTGTTAGCCAGTCTGACCTCTTCCTGGTGTGGTCAGCACTGGAGGAAAACAACAAGCGTTTCAGTGTTTTGGAGCAGCAGGTTACCAGAGTGGAAGCAGAGCAGCAGCAAATACTTTCAGTGCTGCACCTGCTGCTGGACCACCACAGCATCCCATGGCTATAGTAAGTCCGGGTATTGTTTTCTGCCCCCCACACCCACCCACCCACCCTGACCCGACCCTACTACTGTGTTGTACTTTTGTTGTGTATTTTGTTTGTTATTATTAAATCATACACATTTTCCCTTCCAGGGGAATATTTCTTGCACCACATAGTGCAATACATTTTTTTGAAAACCAGGCATAAATGCATTACAGTGAGTCATGTGATGGAGGCATTCCCATTCTGAAAATCTGCTCACATTCTGCCTCCCTTCTCAGCAACACTAGGACGTGATGGCAGGGAGAGCGCGTGTGCGTGCTTCTTACAGTGAATATCTGATTGTGCACGTTTGCAAATGTTTCTTTATGCTAATGGTCAGTTTGTTGTGAAATGTTTGGCCATGTTTCCAGTAAGAAGAGCCTTGTTAGTGGAAACATCCCACATTTCACCACAAAGTGAACCTTATAACATTAGGAAACATTGCTTGGGATAGCTGCTGGACATTCAGTATGGTGGAGCATGCACCTGCGCTCCCCCTGCCATCATGTCTTAACATTGCTGAGAAAGTGTGGCACAAATATGGGTTGCTTTTCAGACTGTTAATTCCTCTGTCATGTGACTCGCTGTAATGAAATTATGGGTGGTTTTCACAGACATATATTGCACTCTGCGGAGCAAGAAATATTCCAGTGGTAGTAATGCCCCCACATATTAGTTTATGTGCATCACCATAACTATGTAATGTGGTGACTGTCTGTAAAGCAGCAGCGCAACAATCTGTTGATAACTCTGACCTATATTTTTTAATGCTATGTTACAACTTCCTTTACTTACATCCCTGTCTGACTGGAATGATACGATAATTTGCAGCAGTTGAGTGTGCTGTACTACCTTTTTTTCATGTGTGAAATAATGAAAGGAGCATTCCTTTTAAATTGGTGCTGCTGACAGTGAATGTGGCCAGGTCTTTGTCATTGTTTTCCTCTGCTTTTCTCCATCACATCAAGTATTTCTCATATATCACTTCTGTTGTTAACTAACACTTATGAATCAGTCAGTGTTTTATATGACACCACGGAACAATAGTTATTGAAAAGCAGCTGCAAATAAATACAAAGCTGGTCAGAACAATATTGGAAGACGTACTCATTTTGTTTTCATACATGAAAAAAAAGTAGGAGTAAGAGAAGCAGACATAAATTGTGAGAAGAATCGTATCATTCAAGTCACTGACAACTCGGACGTAAGTAGTGGTTGCTGTGGCAATTTAAAGTAGCATAAAAAAGTACAGTTCAGAACTGTGAGGACATTCTTGCAATGCTGCTTTAATTGTAGAAATGTCACTATGACATCATAACTATGAGCTCACAGCAACAATCACAGAACACACAAAAGTGACACAGAATGCCCATATTTTTTCTGCAGGCCCACAATGCATCCTCCTTGTGTGCAGAAAATTGACATGTGGTAACGAAGTGAAATGAGACTGTTTCAGCACATACGAAGTCCCCCAGAATTAATGGCGCACTCAGTCATGCGTGCAGTGGTGGCACAGAGTCCCCAGATTTTTTCTGCAGGCCCACAATGTGTTCTGCTTGTGTGCACAAAATTGACAAGTGGTAATGAAGTGAAATGAGACTGTTTCAGCACATACAAAGTCCCCAGAAATAATGGCGTACTCAGTCATGTGCACAGTGGTGGCACAGAGTCCCAGGTTTTTTCCTGCAGGCCCACAATGCATCTTCCTTGTGTGCACAAAATTGACAAGTGGTAACGAAGTGTAAAGAGACTGTTTCAGCACATACCCCAGTATAAAATGATGACTGTGAGGGTTCGTGTTGCTGGTCTAATGTGTTGTGCGAGACGATTCCACCAACTGAAATGTGATCATCTCAACTGGATTGTAAGGTGTCCTTTGGCTGTACACTAATAGTAGCCTTGGTGAGTAGATATATATATATAGATATATGGTTGTGTATTTTGTAGGTGATGATAAGGGGGGTTGAACTTGACATAGACATGTACTCATGCTATTGTTCTGCATCACACAGGTGATTCATAAACTGTTGCTGTGCACATTCTAGTGCTCAATGAGAATTGTTTGCACTTAAATGGAAACGGATCACTCTCAAGCACATGAAGGTAAGTATTTCTTCTTTTTTGGGGGGGTGGGAATCACATTTTCAGTTTTGTCTGTAATGGTTTCTTATTTTTTTCACTTCTTCACAGATTTCATCGGCATCTTTCTGGAGACCGGTTGTTGTTAATGATGGTCATGGTCATCGAAGGAAATGACTTCTGAGTGTTGCATGTGTGCCCAAGCTCGGGGAAGGGGTGTGCCTGATGTTGAAGAACTTTCTTGGATAAGGCCACTTTGACAGAACAACAAAGTATCTCGAAGTTTCCTAAAAAAAGAAATGAATGACTTCTTACAAGTTACAACTTCATTGTTATGTTACCCTCCCTGGTTCTCAAATCTCAATCCCTATTGTCAAGTTACATTTCAGAGACACATCTTGTCAACTACTAAGACAACCTGCTGTGTGCAATATTTGCAGCAGTCTTTACAAAGCAATGAAATGGATGAAATAAAATCTTCATACTTACCAGAATGGATTTCACATGGACATTACATCGCTTCCTCTCTGTACGGTGTAGCTACAGCATCTTTCCCAACGAGTATTAGTGATGGAGCCTGTTTTTGTTCTCCTGTAAAAGAAACAAAAGAAGTGTACTGTATGTGTTTTGCCACTGCAGTTCTGAAAAGCTACAGAAAACAAAACATACAACTTAAGGAAGTGAGGTAGCATAACAAACATGAGTGCACATGCTCACTTTATGGTTTAAATATTAAGAAGTTGGTGGTGGTGGTGCACTGGTGGACTGGTGGTCCGTGGGGGGCAGACAGACTCATGGTGGCAGACTTGCATAGAAGAAGAAGAAGAATCAGCATTTATATAGTGCTTTTCATACATAGTATCCCAAAGCGCTTTACAAGCAATGCTAGACTGGTAGTGAAGTGACTGAATGTGTGGTGGTGGCCATATCGTACATTATCACCCACACACAGCCTGGATAATTGCATCAACTGGTTTATGGGAAGTTGAATGTTGGCCAGGACACCGGGAATGTTCCCTGCTCTTTGTGAAGAGTGCCCTGGGTTCTTTTACTTCCACCTGGACACCCACCAGGACAACACCAGGATGGGCAGAAGGGACCTCGGTTTAACGTCTCATCTGAAGGATGGCACACCCCAGCAGTACAGCACCCCCAATACTGCACTCGGATGCCAGCGATTATTAGGTGCAAGTTCAATCCCAGTGTGGGATGAGAACCCATGACCTTCTGGTCCAGAGGCAGATGTGCTACCAACTGAGCCACGCTGACATCAGTCCTGGTGGTGGTGGTGGTGGTCCGTGGGGGGCAGACAGACTCATGGTGGCAGACTTGCATAACATCAGTCCCGGTGGTGGTGGTGGTCCGTGGGGGGCAGACAGACTCATGGTGGCAGACTTGCATAGCATCAGTCTCGGTGGTGGTGGTGGTGGTCCATGGGGGGCAGACAGACTCATGTTGGCAGACTTGCATAACATCAGTCCCAGTGGTGGTGATGGTCCGAGGTAGGGGGGCACACCGCCATTTAAATTCTGCAGTTAAAACCTGCCAACATTAATCACATCATCATCCTCATAAAGAAAACTGCCCTCACAGTCATCGATGTCTGAAGTATGACCACTGGGAAATTCTTTCTCCATTGTGCCGTCATCTACATCAGTGGTGGGCTGTTTTAGGTAGCCACTGCCAGTGCCACCAGGATTCTCCATTTCCACATCAGCAAGACCACCATGACTAGACCAGGGTACAAATACCGAGGTTGCAGTCTGTGCTGGTATGTGCCTCTCATTTGTTTTAATGAATGTTAGCAAACTAACATTTGCAGGAGACAGGTTTGTCCAACGATCCCTGACTATTGCACCTGCTGAGCTGAATACTCTCTCAACACTTACACTGGAGGGTGGGCATGTGAGGTACTTCAGTGCCACTGCAGTCAGCTCTGTCCATTCACTGACCTTTCCACTCCAGTACAAAATAGGATCTTCACTTATTGTCAGATGCCTGTTTTCTGACAAATATGACTCAACCATTCTCTGTGCCGCACTAAGTCCAACTGTTGATGCATCAGCCTGTTCTCCAGAATCATTTATTTCACAAATACCCACTTGGGACAAAGCCTCCCAAAGCGGGTTGACACCACCCACTTTGGATGACAGACCACCTGGAACTACAGTCCCCTTACCCTTGCATGATATGCTTGCTGGTCCTCCAGCTACACCTTCAGCTGGATTATGCTGCTAAGGTTTGCAAACCTTGTCACGTGACTTCTGTGCCCCATGAATCAAGTGAACCAGTTGACCACTGATATTTTTTACCTGTTGAGGCCCTCCCTCCAGTACTGATGCAATTCCACATTTGTATTGTGGGTCCAGCATTGTTGCCATGGCAAAGTTGTCACTACGCTGAATGCTCACAATGTGACGATTCTGGTCGAATACTGTCAGCATGTGTTGCAGCAACATACTGCTACCACCATCTCCAGCAACATCAAGGCTATGCTGTACATTCACTAATATCTGCCTCAGCACCCACAGCAGTGGAATTGATTGGCTAATGGAGGCAGACTCACCACTCACTGCCTGTGTGGCATGTTCAAAAGGCCGCAAAATTGTTATCACAGAGTCCTTGAGGCGCCACTGTTCAGTCATCATAGACATGGCTAGTGTGCATAGCAAGATATTCTGAGATGGCTTTGCATTGTTCATACAGCCTGTCTGCCATGTATAACATGGAGTTCCATCGGGTGACAACTTCCAGCTTCAAGTGGTGCTTAGGCAGGCTGTTTTGTATGTGCAACTGCCGCAGCTGGTCATTGGCCTTTCCAGATCTTGAAAAGTGACAGCAGATACATCGTGCAATGGTCAGCATTTCCTTTATGTCAGGGTGCTGCAGAAACTCCTGAACCACAAGATTTAAACAGTGGGCCATGCATGGAACACGAAAAAAAAAACACCATCCGTGATGCATTTCACCACATTTGACCCATTGTCACTTGCTATGACCCCAGCTCTCAGGGACAGAGGGTTTAGCCATCTGTCAGTTTCAGTCAGTACCATGTCCAACATGTCCTCACCAGTGTGTGAACAGGTCACACTACACATAGCAATTGTTGCATGCTGGCGAATTCCAGGAAGATTGCTACTGTGACAATCCACCTTCCTGCACTGATTATTCACACTACCAGCATCAGAAAACAACCCCCGGCACCTGCGTCCAGTGTACAGTTATACACAGATATGAACTCTCCGCTGTTTTGCCACTTATCCACATATACATACTTAAATGGATGAATGGAGAGGAGGAATGTTGAAGGGCACCTCTTACTGAGTCTGAGACAGTGCTGAACAACTCGGGAACAGCACGGGTAGAAAAGTATGTCCTGAATGGGACTTTCCATTTTGTACAGGCACGGGCAGCAAACCACTGGAACCTAGAATTCTCCACAAAGGAGAAGGGTGAAAGATCCATTGCCAGCATTTCTGCTACAGCAGCATTAAGTTCACGTGACACTGTATGATTGGGGGGGTACTTCAGCTTATGCGCAAAAACGCTCTGTAACGTGCGCTGACTTAAACATTTTACATGGGGTGTGTTGTTAGTCACAAATGGTTATGCTCTGTGATGAATGACACTGGCAGGGGGTGGAATGTGGAAATTTGATGAAGACAGTTTCACAGATGATAATGACAAACCCAGAAATGATGCTATTTTTCCATATTTGCCAACGGGGTTGATGTACCACTTGCACTAGACATACTGCATTCACCACCACCACCACCACCACAAAAACTGCTACTCTCTCCAGCAATGGACAAAATTTCAAAGTCATTATGGTCCTCCGCCTTATCATGCCTGTAATAATCCTCTACTGTTATCACCGCACTACTGCACACATTTAATTTCCTACTGGGCTTAACAGTTATGGAAGGGGATAACATGCTGGCTATAGTTGCCGGTGATATGGGTGAATGCCCCAGTCTGGTATTAGCTGCCAGTTTGTGCTGGGTCCACAGAGCCAAGTGCCTATTCTTAAGATGCGTATGCTGTCCTCCTGTCCCAAGATGGCTCCCCTTTTTACCTCGACTCACATGCACATGGCAAACCTGGCAGATTGTAACTGAATCATCATTGAACAAAAAAATCCCAAACAAGAGAGTGTGCTGCTCTGTTTTTAACATGTCCATGATGATGTGGCTTATTTAGGTCTGTTATTTTAGGCACCGAAGTGGGGGGGGGCATGTGATGTTTCTGGCACTGCACACCTGGACTGCAACTGACCACCACGACTATTTATCATATTGATTACTGGGTCGTCATCAACATCATCATCAACTAAAACTGGTAAATCACAAGTTTTCACTGGGGGGGGATTCCTGCAAACAGCTTCGGACACAGCAACTTTTAATTTATTTTTTTACAGATCCCAACTGGGCTAAATTACATCATCATCATATTCATCGACGTCACTGTCACACACATCCACATCTTGTGCTTGGATGCTAACATGTGGACTGCATGTTGCAACAACAGCAACATCATCAGCAGCAGCAGCATCATCACATTCAACATCAGCATCTACACCACCATCTCCTGATAGTTTTTCACCACACTGTGAATCGCTGTTGCACGGAAAATGAGTGACGTTAAGTGCCACGGTGGATGGAATATCACATTGTATGCTATCGTTGACATGATCATCAGAATCAGGTTCAGTTAATGGGATGTTACTGGGAAGTATGACATCATCTATGCTGTCACTCACTTGCACTGCTTCACACTCAATATGTTTGGATACGGTACACTGGTCAGAATTAGAACTTGATGCAACAATGGTAATACTACCTCCACCACCACTAACACCAGTAACACTAACTCCACTGGCTGGGAAAACATCATCTGCTCCAACTATGAGTGAATGCTACTGATTGGGCTGTAAAAAACATTGCAGGAGAAATACCTTTCCTCACATTAACAATGCACTTCTCTGTCCGCGTACTACTACCACGCCCACGCCATGGCCAGAAACAGCTTTACTTGCAAGTCTCTGTGCAGGCATTTGGGGGGATCAACCACAAATATTATTACCAAATTCAGATTTTGATACATTCGCTTTCTGACTGGAGGGACGCTGGCTGGATGTGAAGCAAAATAAATAACTGTGGCTTCAGCAACAGATAACAGACTACTGTGTTGTGACACTGTCATGGAATTAAAACAACTTCAGTAACCAGTGATGCTGATGGGGTCACAAAAACAATCCAGTCTGGTAAAAAATACCTTTTCAACGTGAGGGTGGGGGGAACACTGAATGCAGACAGTGCTGATTTTTAGGGCACTACAAGCAGCAAAACTAAGAACAGAGAACACGATCACAGTACAAAATCAGGCAGCTGCAGTGGATAGCAGGTTCACACTGCTGCACTTAGTTGCACTTACACTAGTCTGTGTCACAAATTTTAAAGGGTGTATTATATTTGATGCACACAACACTGCACACACAACACAGAACAGTTTGTGTACAATGCTGAATGCGGAATGTGATGCAAATGCAAAAGTTCAGTGTACAGCCATGTAATGTAAATTTGTAATTTAAACAACTTGACCTTATGAAATGCTGCACCACATTCACACAACAAATAGCAAGAACATTTGTACTATTACTGATAATTTTACTATGTGTACAGTAACACAGTCAGTTATATAACAAAAATATAACCGAAACACAAAGAAATCACTAGTTCTCCAACTTAAATCTACCTGCACACAGATAAGCCCCTCCCCACACAGCACACTTCACTATCTTTCACCACACACACTCAATGTTGTAAATTAACATTCAAAATCCACACACAAACAAAAACGCTCGATGATGTGAGCACAGGAGGGTTTCTTACAATTGATGAACTACAGTTGGATCCCTCCCAGAAAAGCAAAAAATGCTTTTTGAACAGCTTTAAAAATATTCCTACAGACAGCTGTCAGAGCACACTGTCTTCTACTCCTTCCTACTCATACTACCCCAAACTGAGGCTGTGCAGGCCAATATAGTGCCCATGTGACCTGAACTCCCATGAATCACTGCAAAATCCGCCTTCAAAGCTCAAAAATAAGATGAAGTGAGGCGAAGTGAACTGCCACCAATGTACTTCACCTTAAAAATTGAAAGAGTAGTGACCAGTGGAGGCGGAGTAACGCGTAGTTGCTGTTTCTAATGCACTTCACGTACCTCATTATAACTCGAAGTACTCCACTTCACATTGCAGAGCACTCTGCGAATCCACCTGTGCTCCTCGAAATGCTTCCCAGAGTGTATTGAGCCCACTTCGCCCACCACTATTTGCTTGGTCACGAGGCCACAGGCCAGGTGAGCAAAACACATCAGGCATGGGTAAATCC
This sequence comes from Neoceratodus forsteri, assembly GCA_016271365.2. Taxonomy (NCBI): domain Eukaryota; kingdom Metazoa; phylum Chordata; order Ceratodontiformes; family Ceratodontidae; genus Neoceratodus; species Neoceratodus forsteri. The sequence continues at coordinate 1,308,069,411 of CM057458.1, forward strand.
AGATCTATGATGGCAGCTTGACAATTTTGTCGATCGTCGTTACAGTGACACCTTTATGTCAATCGCATTTGCAGTCAGCATAAAGGTATTCACTGCTTCCCATGTTTTCTTTGGGGGGCTTTGCCCTCCAACCCCCCCAAGCAGAAGAGCTGTGCCCCCTCACCACCTCATTTAAATTATCAACTCGAAGCTGACATGGGGAAGGGTATAAAACCCCAAAAAAACAGTGCCGGGGTCACACTACAGTGACCTGGTGCTGTTGCCACTGTAGTTTGGTCACTGTTGACTTGTTGCTGTGGGGGTGTATACAGGTAAACCCCACCACAACCCACACCCTGGAGTGGGATATTGCCATTATACAATGGTGTCTGCAACTGCTGTTAACAGAGATAGACTGATACTGCTTATTTATTTATTTATATATTTTTTTGTTAATGCTAACAGAAAGAAAAGTCACGTGTCTAGCTCACAGCCAATGCTGTCAAGATTGATAGAGAGCAACAGCAGCAGTGAGAGCCTGTCAAACCTGCTGAGGAGAAATAATGGAGTTTCTGAGAAAAAGGGTGTATGGGGAAGCCCTGCAAGGGGGTTTTGCTGGAGTCAGGAGAGAGAAATTAAGCTAGTCACCCAGGCTGTAGAGCAAAGGTGGGGGGGTATCAAGCTTGGACTTTAAACCTTCGGGATACCTGCCAGTGAACCTGAGGAGGGAGGAGCTGTCTGCCTGCCTGAGGTGTCTGCTCTCGGTGCCGCTCAATCCCGATCATCTTCCTCTGTGAGTAAAGTGAAGGAGCTGCTCACTCACCAAGTTCCAGGCTTTCCTGAATGCTGAAGAGGAAACTGTCCACTGAGGAAAAATGACAAGTAAAGGTTATACAAATCACAGTTGAAAAGCTATGCCATGATACTGGGCATGCACTTATGAACATGCATAGGCACATGCCAGGTTTAAATGCTCTGCTTTTTGATTGTGATTTATACAGATTTTAGTCGTAATTTTTTATTAAAAAAAGGCTGTCTGCAGTTCAGGATTATTCAAACTTATGTATCTGAACAAGGATGGTGGGAGGTGTACACAAGCTGGTACAGCGGTTTGGGTTGTATCTGTGGTTTAGGGGGGAAAAGAAGATGGCAGGTTGGAGCTTTTTGTTTTTGGGGGTCACGTTGATTTCTCTTTGTGATGTGGCTGACTGGCACCCTTTCTCATTGATATATCATAGGATTTACCATGGGTAAAAGGTGTCTGTCAGGTTTAGAAATTCTCATCCCCGCTGTATAATTTTAATGTTTCCATGTGAGAATCATATATTGACTCTCCAGTGCCTGAGCTGCATTTTGATATATCGAGGGATTTTACAACATTTCTTCCAATGAACTCATTAAAGTAGCTCGCTAATATAACTGGTAAACTAGACTTGATAATGAGGTACAGAGTTTTGTCAGGCAAGATGGGTACTGGTTTGCAAGGACTGGCGAGGATGATCTCTTCCAAACACATTTGTGTTTGCCAGCATTTTTAACAGGTGTCACCATTGCAACACTAATCAGACGGAGCTCTTTTAATATATTTTTCAGCTACAAGCCCTACTTGCCAGAAGTTTATGCTTTTGTTTTCTACATTTCTGGGCTGTGACTTGGAAGGAAAGATTCCCTGAACTGGGATCAAACCAATTATGGATGCCACAGGAGGAGAATGGGGGACAGAATTACAAAGCTCAGCAGATGCCTTGAAGGAGTAAGTGAGAAGATAGCCAAAACGACTGCCAAGGAGGAGGTGGGAAAGGGGCAACAGAATCATAGCTGAGAGAACAGAAGACAGGAAGGACTAAAGTTGGGCCCTTGACGGTGAACGTAGATAGAGATAGAAAAATACTACCATGCTGGAATTCAGATTACCCCTGATTGTCCTGGTTTTGTGGGTCCCTGACTCTTATCCATGTTTTAATGGTGAACTTAATGGGTGCACAGAAAATCAGTTGGCTGGGTCATTCTAGAGCTGACTTGGAGCTGATGTTAAGGAAGAGGCTTCTGTTCCTTGTTACAATATAAATCTTTTTGCCTGCAAGGCTGTTTATACAAATGCCAGCAAATTCTCCTAATGGGGACCATGCACAAATGTGAACTGGATACATGCGATTAGCATGTACCTGACCCAAGTAGCTATGTACCCATGGACAGGCTTATGGTGTTGATATGCACAATTCTGCACATACACATACACACACTGCCTGTCCAGGCCCCAATCCCCTGGCATTCAGCTGAACAAGGGTAGATCACAGAACACAGGTGGGCATCCAATCAGATGCCCATCCTGGGCTCTGAAGTGGATCTCCAGCTGTGCTTGAACAGGGGATCCTGGGAAGGTGAGGGATCCCACTTTTTTATACGATGGGCATGTGCCCAAATGGCTGACTCAATCCTCCGTCTGGGCTGGGGCAGCAGTGTTGACTGAGTTCCTGTTCCACCGCAGCTGGTGGGTGTCTGATGGGGGGGGCACATAAAAGTTATGGCAGAGTACTTCCTTTCGTAACTTGCACCCCAATGCCCAAAACTCTGTGCCATACTGAATGGTGCAGAGTGCAGGCACACACCCTGACATGCCCCCACCCCACCCATGGCACATAGCTACATGGCTGGCTTGGGGATTGTGTGTGCAAGGGGCTCATGGATCTGCTGTGAATGCTGTGAGGGGCCTTATTGACCTCCACTGCATGGTATTCCATCTTAGGGTTGCCTCCATGCCTCAGATACGCAGTGTGTGTAGGCAATCATTTGCTTAATATTAGGGCTCATTGTTATCTTTGCAGTGCCCTTGAGTTAGCAGACACTTATTTTATTTTTATTTGGCTTACTTTGATGATAGAGATTGTGATAGTTTCTTGTGGAACTAAAATGGCTAATTTTTTTACCTTTAAAACATAGGAGAAATAGTTTATGTGAAGGTACATCAGTGACTGCTTGAATTACTGAATACTTTGTGAAAATAAGTGTGCTGTATGAGGGGAACTGGGGAGAAAAACAAGATCAGAGGCTACCTGCAAGTTCTGATAGTCACTCCTTGATGCCCTTTGAGGCCACTAGATTTGGGGCTTGAGAAACTCTGGCTTAGTTAGTATTTTATCTTTTAGAAAGTCACTATTCACCTCTACTAGGATTTGGATTTTTAATTTTGTACCAGAAAAATATAGAAGAATCATCTGTTTTGAAGAATTGAAAGTGGTTTTGACTTATTGTGCTATCAATCAATCATATTTTATTTGTACAAATCACCTTTCCAAAAGTTCAAAGCACTTCTACATAACAAACCAGCCACATATAACAATCCTTTAAAACCATAATAAACAGCACAGGAATAAACCACCTGAATTTCATCCTATTAAAGTATCTAAATCAGTAATCTATGATTTAAAAACAATTTGGATAAGCTAGGCTAAATAAATAGGTTTTTAAAGCAATCTTAAATTTTTGGACAGTTAGACACTCTCTCACCCAGCAAGGTAGAGAATTCCACAGGGTGGGGGCTGCAAAATCAAAAGAGTGAGCCCCAAATGTTTTCAAACAAACCCTGGTAATCTCTAGCAATCTCTCATCGGTGGAGCAGAGTGAGCGGGGGGGGGGCAGTAGGGGCAAAGGAGATCTTGTAGGTAATGGGGTCCCTGCCTGTTTAGGGCTTTATAGATTGGTAACCTGGCCTTGAAGGTATCCGCCACTGTACTGGAAGCCAGTGCAGTCCATAGAGTACAGGTCTAATATGATTGGCCCTGAAAGAGCCTGTCAATAGACTGGCTGTTGTATTCTGCACCAGCTGCAAGTGTTGGATATCGACCCCCAGTAGACCCAGGTATAGGGCATTGCAGTAGTCAAGGTGGGAAGTCACGAAGGCATGGACCAAAGTTGGAAGATCATCAGGAAGGACCAGGTGCTTTACCTGGGTGATATTCCTCAGATGGCAAAAAGGTCTTGACAACAGCCGACACCTGAGATGTAAGTGTCAGGCCATCATCAAAAATAACACCCAGGTTCTGCGCTCGGTCTGAGATAGTCAGCTAAACACCCCTGAGCCATAGCCAGGATGACTGTCCAGCCAACAAACCTGCCTCCCGACAATCTGGGTCCACTACCAGGTTCAACCACAGCCAGCTGACACTCATCCAGTCCTGGATCTCAGAGAGGCAGTTGTTAAGGACTGAGAGAATTTCATCCTGTTTGGGCACTAATGACATGTACAGTTGAGTATCATCTGCATAGTAATGAAAACTCATACTGTACCACCTAGTAATGTCTCCTAACGGCAGCATATACACTGCAAACAACATGTGTGATAGAATGGAGCCCTGCAGTACCCAGCAGGATAGGGGAGAGGGTCTGAGGTATAAATCCCAGACACAACTCTCTGAGTCCTACCCTTGAGGAATGATCAAAACCAACTAAGGACTGTACCAGACAGTCCACAGAGAAACTGCAGGTGCTCCAACAACACTCCATGGTCCACAGTGTCAAACACTGCAGACAGATCTGATCTCTCGCTATTAGGAGATCATTAAGCACCCAAACAAGAGCTGTCTCGGTGCTATGCCTCTTCCTAAAACTGGACTGTAGTGAATCATAGACATTGTGGGTTGATAAATGATCATCCAGTTGCAGCGCAACCACCTTCTCAATAACGTTGCCTACAAAGGGTAGGATAAAGACAGGTCTGTAGTTTGCCAGACAGTCTGGGTCAAGGGAGAGCTTTTTAAAGAGTGGTCATGCAACTGCCTCCTTTAGGGGATTAGAAAAAAATCTCCTCTGCAGTGACCTCCAGACTATCTCGGCTAGGAATGGGCCTGTTTCCTCAATGCAACCTACCAGGAGTTGCATTAGGCCCAGGTCTAAACTACAGCAGGTTAGCCACAAAGTCTGGATGATCATTACAATGTCAGTGATTTCTGGCTGGCCGAAGTCAGACCAGGTAAACCGAGCATACACAACCTCCCGCCAACCTCCACAACACCCATTAGAGAGGCCCATGCAGATCCCAGACCTGATGGTGACAACCTTATCTGTGAAAAATTGAGTGAATTTATCACACTTCTTTTGTGAAAAAGTGCCTCCAGACTACAGACAGATTAGATTGCACAATCTGTCCATGGTCCAGAAGAGCTGAGCTGGCTGATTTTACACAGCATGGTGTAGTCAGTTTGGACTCTCTCCAAGTTTAATGGTTAAATATGGCCTTAGAAATAATACTTGTTTATCCAGGGTTTTTGCTTTGGACAGTAAAAATTTCAAGTGATATTGTGAATATGCTCATTGACATTCTCCTAAGGTTGCAGTAAAAAGTCAGCAACAGGGAAAGTTGGATTAAATAAGAATGCTAAAATTAATAAGAAGAAAGTTCAGGTAGGTACTGTGAAAAGAATGGGAAAAAGATGAAACAACCAAAATTTGGGGATAGTTTATTTGCCAAAAGGAAGCCTTCAAATATCAGTAAAGCCTCAACAGTGCAATTAGATCTCCTTTGTAGGAAGCATAGCCATGCAGAGGAGCCTCCCTTAGGAATCTGAACTATTTCTTCTTGTTACCTCCTCAACCATTACCTTTCTCCTCAACTAATCCCTTTATTATGCTATATTTTAGCCTGTCTACATCTCTGAATTAGCTTTATTTAACTGTGGAAATTTAGAATAATTTTCTCCTTACATTGCTTGGTTGAATTAATAACATAGTGACTGGAGCTGTGCAAAGGCTACATGAGGAGCAGGATTTGTTGGACCCAATTAATGAAATGGTACAGAATAATGATAATCACATTCATCCCAGACTGATCCTGCTAGTCCTACAATGCAATTACATGTCCCCCCACTGTGCAGGGCATCACTGTCTATGGTAGACATAGCAGTATAGTACCAATATCTGTAGGGGTGGCTCACATATGACCTGCATGCCATAGATGGCCCCTGTGTAGTAGGCTACACAGCAAGGCAAGTCATCTGACCGTGCAAACTGTGTGCTTTGTCTATATACCTGCATCCATGTGTGGGGGGGGGGAATATGACTGGGGGGTATGGAATAAGAAAGATGTTTATTATATCTAGTGTGGCCATTATCTGCTGCAGGGCACTCTCACCACTTCAGTCGGCCACCATATGGAAAGACAGGGAGTGCTCATACTGTCTACAGTATAAGGGCCATGTGCATGAACATTACATGAACATGTCAGGAGTATTGCCAGACACTAGTTATTACATGCTACTGTTACCACTGCCACTGCAACTGTCAATAGGTGATACTTGCTAAGAGTTTTAATACTCTTGCAAGAAACATAGATTTTGATGGCAGACAAGGACCACCTGGCCCACCCAGTCTGCCCATTTCCCTACCCACAGGATTGGCTGCAGATCCTACTTAACCAACAGCTTATTTCTTCCTACCCCCCCACAAGAATTGCCTTATGTCTGTCCCATGCATTCTTGAATTCTCCCACAGTTTTAGACCCCACAACCTCCTCAGAAAGGCTGTCCCATGCATTCACTACCCTCTCTGTGAAAAAATACTTCCTCACATTGCCCCAGAACCGCCCCCTCTGTCTTTAAATTGTGTCCCCTTGTTCTTGCACGTCTTTTTTTCTGAAAGATGCTACCCTCTTGGACTTTGTTGATTCCACTGAGGTACTTAAAAGTTTCTATCATGTCCCCCCCTCTCCCTTCTTTCCTCAAGGGTATACATATTAAGCTCCTTTAGTCTCTCCTCGTATGGCTTCTCTTGCAGACCCTGCACCACTTTAGTTGCCCTCTTCTGGACTGCCTCTATCCTGTCTATGTCCTTGCGGAGATGGGGTCTCCAGAACTGGACACAGTACTCCAGATGGGGTCTCATCAACTGTCAGTACAGAGGGATAACAACTTCCTGTTTTCTGCTGGTGATGCCTTTCCCTATGCATCCCAGTATACCCCCAGCCCTCCCTACTGCCTTCTCACATTGCTTGCTAACCTTAAGGTCATCTGATATGATTACCCCTAGGTCCCTTTCCTTTTGTTGCTGTTACTACCTCCCCCATTGTGTAATCTTCCTGGGTTCTTGTTTCCAGGTGCATTATTTGCCCTTCTTTGCCTTGAACCTAGCTGCCATACTTGACCATTCCTCCAACCTTGCAAGTCCCTTTTCATCCTTTCCACGCCTTCTTGTGTATCAACCCTGTTGCAGATCTTTGTGTCATCTGCAAAGAGGCATACTTTTCCTTCCAGTCCCTCTGCAATGTCACTTATAAAGACATTAAAGGACTGGACCCAGTCACTGAACCCTGCAGTACCCACTAGTAACCCCTCTTTCTTCAGAGTGGACTCCATTTACAGTTACCTTCTGTGTCCTGTTGTCCAGCCAGTGTTTTAGCCAGGCTACCACCCTGGGACCCACTCCCAGGCTCGCTAACTTGATTATTAATCTTTTGTGCGGGACTGTGTCAAATGACTTACTAAAGTCTTGGTAGGCCATGTCCACAGCCCCTCCCTGGTCTACTACTTTGGGCACCCAGACAAAGAAATCTATTAGATTTGTCTGACATGACCTTGCCACTGTGAACCCATGCTGCCTTGGGTCCTGTGCCCCACTGGCCTCTAGATACTCAACTATTCTTTCCTTCAGAAGTGACTCCACCACTTTCCCTACCACAGAGGTCAAACTGACAGGTCTGTAGTTTCCTGCCTCTGTCTTGGTCCCACTTTTGTGAAGGGGAATCACATCTGCCTTCCTCCAGTCCTTGGGTACCACACCATCCTCCCATGATTTATTAAAAAGAGTAGTCAGTGGTTTCACTAGTTACCCCCTTAATTCTTTTAGAATTCTGGGGTAAATTCCATCAGGCCCCATTGCTTTGTTCACCTTCAGCTTTAGGAGTTCTTGCAGAACCCTTTCTTCTGTGAAAGGGCTGGGATCGACCCCCCTATCAAGAGTACTTCTGTTAATTGGATTAGACACTTCCCACTCCTCTTTTGTAAATACTGAGCAGAAATATTCGTTCAGTATCCCAGCTTTTTCACTGTCCCCCTCTGCCCACCCACCATTCATTCTATTCAGCCTCACTATCCCTCCCTTTGTCTTTCTATGCTCTCTGATGTACCTGTAAAAGGTTTTAACCCCCTTCTTAGCCGAGTTGGCTATATTTTCCTCAGTTTGGGCCTTTGCTCTTCTGACTTCCCTCCCTGCTTGCTTCTGCCTTAACTGGTACAGCTCTCTGTCCTGCTCCTTCTGTGTTTCCTTATACTTCCTGAATGCTATTTATTTCTCCCTGACCTCTTTTGAGAACCATAGTGGCTTTTTCTTTCATTTTGATTTGTTATTTGCTTCACATAAAGGCTTGTTGCTTCTGTGATGGCAGTTTTGATGATTCCCCATTGTTGCTCCACCCCTCCTTCTAGCCTGTTTGCTAGTGCTTTTCTGAGGCACTCTCCCATCTTGCCAAAGTCAGCCCTCCTGAAGTCCAGTACCCTCACTTTTGTATGGCTTGACTATGTAGCTGAGTTTAATGTGAACCACACTGTTTGATGGTAACTTGTTCCCAGGTGACAACCCACTTCTAGATCTGAGATCCTCACACTGCCCCCATTTGAGAGTATGAGGTCTAAAATTGCTCCCTCATGAGTGGGTTCCGAAACTAGCTGTCTGAGGCCTGCCACCTGTAGGGCATCGAGAATAGCCCTGCCCTTGGATGTGGCTGCAGCAAATGTGCTCCAGTTAACATCTGGCATATTCAGGCCTCCCATCAACAGTATCTCCCCTTTCTCTGCCATCCTAAGTATACCTTCTATCATATCCTTGCCCATTCCCTCCCCCTGACATGGGGTCTGTACACAACCCCTGTGTGGATTGCGGTGCCCTTTCCAGTCTCCAAGGTGACCCACAGTGCCTCCTCTCCTCCTGTTTACTCTTTTGTTCAGTTGCTTTATCCCTTCCTTTCCGTAGAGAGCTACTCCTCCCCCTTTTCTCCCCTGCCTGTCTCTCCTGTAGGTTATGTACCCTGGTGTGTTAACATCCCAGTCATGGTTCTCTGGGTACCATGTTTCTGTGACTGCTACAATATCCAGGCATCCCTCTTCCATCAAGGCCACCAGCTCAGGGAGCTTGTTGCCCAGACTACGGGCATTGGCACTCATCACCCTCCATTTACTGATGGCCTTACTCCTTTTTGCCCCATTCCTGTCCTTCTTGCCTTTGTCACTTTTGCCATTTACCCCTGCCCTTCTCCCTATCGCCACCTCTATGTTGGTGTTTACCGCACTTACTACTGTGATTTTTTTTGGGGGGGGCTAGGATTTCACTGCTCCTTTCCAGTGCCTCCCCCCTTGGCTAGTTTAAATGCTTGCCAATGAAGCATTTAAACCTATCACCTAGGATCCTGGTTCCCCTCCTGGACAAATGCAGCCCATCATGCCAGTATAGGCCTGCATCCGTCCAGGTGGACCCCCAGTCCCCAATGAAGCCAAATCCCTGAGCTCTGCACCAGTTTTTCAACCACTGATTGAATCCCATGGTGTGGATCACCCTAGCCTCTTCTACACCATAGATGGGCAGCACCTCCGAGAAGGTTACCATGTGTGCTACTTGTCTAAGGCCCCTCTCCATTTCCACAAACTCTTCCTACACTGCTCCAATCCCTTTCTTAGCCAGGTCATTTGTCCCTAGGTGAACAATGACATCCAGCTCCCTCTCCTGTGCAGCTGCTCCAGCAATCCTGAGGATTCACTCCCTGTCCCTCCAAGCCATGGCACCAGGCAGGCACCTAACCTCCCTCTCCCCTTCCTCCCCCAGTTCTACCTTCCTAACAATGGAGTCCCCCACCAGGAGTTGAGCAGTGGAAAACATTATTAAAAAGAACTGACACATCCTATGTACAGATTTGAAGTTGGCCACATGGGTAGAACAATACCAATAGATGGATTATAAAAGACCATGAAGTCTAGCTAACAAACTTACACAAAGTCTGCAGCCAGTCACCTGTCCCATCACTTGGCTCCTCTTACTCCCATATGAATGGTTTCAATGTGATCAACATAAATTTTGTGAACATATCATGCCAACTGAACATTTTGTGAACCCAAGTACAGGTGAACAGGATAGTAATTGTGATACCATACGTGGTACATCTTGCCACATGCACCTGTTCTGTATTCTGTGTTTGGAGATCCCTGTTGGGCTATGGCCAGTGAAACTGTGATTACGATACAGTTGTCCAAAGTAAGGCTAGTAATGATCCCCATGCTCATAAATATTTTTGTGGATCTGAGAAGGCCTTTTCGGGTCCTGGGGCAGTGATCTGGTTAAAGTCCTTTCCAGACTGAACGGGTACTGGAACATCAAATTAGGGGCTGTCCTGGGTTGAGGTTTAAATCATAAAATTGCACTGACCCCATTACTGTGATCAGTTTTGTGAAAATACTGACTGTATTTACAAGATTACTGTATTTAATATGATGCCCTTTTGTCTCCATCTTCATAGGTACTTTGAATGCAAATGAAGCATTTATTTGGGCAAGATTCAGTGCACTAGCATATGGGGATATACTGTAGTACCTATAAATTGTTGTTTGAAAACTGGTTTTGACTTCTACAGTATTTGCAATTGTAATTGTTTTGTCCCTTTTTTCTCCCCTAATCACATGTCTTATCTGTTAAAGAACTGTGTAATACAACTTTTAAAGCACTGTATATAATATTTCTTACTAATGGGAGACCTTGGCTTTTGACAAAAGCATGCATGCATGAAATGTCAATGCTCCAGTGTGTGTTGATTGGTGTGCTGCTCTGCAGCCTTATGCATTAATAAATGTCTTCAAGAATTGAAAGTTGGCATTGTGTGTGAGTTTTTTTATTATTATTTTCTTTCCGATGTTGTTACAGGTCACAGTAGATGTCTTGCAAGCAGTAGAACCTATTTTAATGAGTTTCAGTAATAGAAACTTCTGCATTGCTCAGACCTACACCACCCACCACTGCAAAAATATATGGGTTCCAGGCTATCTCAGACCAGGATCAGGAAGGAAGTCCCCTCATAATGTCATTTATTTGGATTATTATAAGCCTCAAATAGAAAAGCAATTTTAGAGTCATTGGGCCCAATTCTAGAAGAATAGCACAAGTCGTTGCCAAAGGTGACTTGCGCCAAACGCAGTTGGTATATGGACCCTGCACCTGATTCTAGAAGGGGCAGGGTCCCCGCAGCTAAGTCCTGCAACTTGTGACATGCACAAAGCTAGACCAAATGAAGGGCGTAACTGAGGGATTTGTCACAAGTCACAGCCCCCTTGGCTGGCGAGCACATGTGCCCCCCTTGAAAGCCCCACAGGGCAGCTGTAGCCCCCCAGCCCCCAAAATCCCCAAACATTGGTATGCCCCACACTGCAGCCATGTTCCCCAGCCCCCTATCCCCGATACTGTAAGTGCCCACAGAGCATCACACATCCCAGGCCCCCAATCCCCAAACAGTCCAAGCCCTGCAGGCTGCCACATACCCCATGCCCCTGAACCACCACATTATTAAGAGCCCCACAGGCCAGCACTGTCCACTACAACCCATTCCCTGACCCCAAGAAACAGGTCCCTGCAGTGCCAATCTACAAATATGGTGACATCTAATTATCCCTGATAACTAATGGCCCCCAGCCCCCATCCAGCAGTGTCAGTCCACCCCGCACCCTCCAGACCTGTCCCCATCCGGCGACTAGCACAGCCCACCTCTCACCTCCACGGCCAGCTGCTGACTGAGCTTCATATGAGCGCTTACTGTATAAATGCACTCAATGAATGAATGTATTAATTGAGTGTGCTTATACAGTAAGCGCTCATAAGGAGCTCAATCGGCGGCTGGCCATGGAGATGAGAGGTGGGCTGTGCCAGTCACCAGCTGGGGATTGGTCAGGGGTGTGTGGGGTGGACTGGTACTGCTGGGTGAGGGGAGTGGGGTGCCACTAGACTACCAGGGATAATTATGTGTGCACCATGGGGTGTGTGGTCAGCCCTGTGGGGCCTGGACAGTTTGGGGGATTGGGGGGCTGGGCAAGCGAGATGCCCTGTGGGGCACTTACTGTGTGGGGAATCGAGGGCTGGGGGTGTGTGAGATGCCCTGTGGGGCACCTACTGTGGTGTTCTGGGCATGGGTGGGCACATGGATTGGGTGCCGTTCTGTTGGCAGGTCTACACAACCCCCAGAGGGAATACATACAGTTACACCAGCTAAATGCTGGTGTAACTTACGTTGATGGTTTCTCCTCCGGGGGTTGTTGTAGAATCCCGACATTGGGGACTTTGTTGCTGCCCTTCCAGGATAGGGTGCAACTGCTGCCATAAACCCCCTAGCACCATGTCACGGGGGTTTAGGGCATAAGTGCTGGCGTATGTGCACTTTGCCACAAGTGGCCTGCAGCATGTCGCAAGACACTTTGTAGAATACCGCATGTGACAACTGCTGGCGTAACTTGCTACTTGCGCCATTCTTTTTGGCACAAGTAAGGTTACACCAGTCGTAGCCTTTTGAGAATTGGGCCCAGCAACTTCAGTAAAAAAATAGGTGCTGGCAGTATAGTCTAGAGGTTAGAGTAATGAGCTGTGAATGAGCTTGGTTGATCCAGCAGAAAGACCTGGGCTTGATTCCTACAACCTCTACTAGAATACTGTATGATTCTAAGCAAGTCACTTCACCTCCCCAGTGCTCCCCGGTTGCCCCTGAAAACAGGCAACTGTGCCTAGTGGGCCTTACCCAATTACCAAATAATAAAGCAGAAAAAATAAAACAGAAAAATCACTGAAGAAAGATTTACCCTAGAGGGGATTTGGCAACCAAATCAAGGTTCAAAGAAATACTAAATCTAACATTCCTCATTAACACAAAGCATTCTGGAAAGTATATGCACTGTGATTTGGATATAGTTCCCTTGATCCTTTGCATAATTTAAGTATGTGAAATGTGGTGCACTATATAAGTCCTAATATGCAGTCTCTATGGGGATATCCTCAGGGCATGCAAGGTTGGACAGAGGCACACAGAAATGTAATCTACAACTTACTGGATATTTCCCTGCTTCCAGGCTGTAGATCTACTCTCAAAGAAGCATAGATGTTGATGGCAGAAAAAAAAGACTAACAGCCCATTAAGTCTGTGAACTACCTCACTGCATTAACACCTACTCTAATTTTGGACCATAGCTGGTGTACCAATAGCACTGACAGAATTTTGACACCCCCTCCAAGTCCACTCATCACCTTCCCTTGACTGACCACTCTGCCTCCTCTGTCTGGTTTCCTCTGTACTGATCTTCAACCTCCTCTTTCATTTGCGACTGCACCCGATGGGGTGGGCATGGTTCAGGGAACTACAGCATCTAAGGATATTTCAGACTGAATGATTTTCTCCAGGGGTCCCTTTCAAAAAATCACCAACGCAGTTCATACTTTATTTGGCAAGGACCCACCAAAGCAAGCGTCACTCTTTAATAGTAAATAACCACCTGAACTCAGCAGCTTTTTTTGGATCTCTGTTTATCGAGGCTTCATGGGTATTTAATTTCTGGCCCCAAATACCCCTCTCAGACCATTCACAATGGATTACACTACTCCAGTATGAGCAGTCAAGGTACTGACATACCCCAGCCACAGCTGAACCAGAAACTCTTTTTACTGGGCTCTCTCTGTCCCTACACCATCTATATAGTGATGTCAGTCTGAGTTACTGTATTTCATCTATTGAGTACTGCCTGCTTTATTGTATTGAACTACACAACCCCAATGGATTCCTGAAGCATGGCCAAACACTAATAATAAACTCATTAGAACTGGCATGACAGATATGGCACGCTAAAGTTATTTCAAGTAACTAGTGGCTGGATTTTCAAAGCCCTGGAAAATGCCACAAGCCCCTGGTACTATTATGATTAATGGTGATATTATGATGCATGCAACTTGCAACATTCCCCCAGCTGGTGATGGGGATTTTCCCTTCTGAGCGCCAAGTGCTGTGAGTTAGACTAGCTCCCTCAGGTCTTGCTTGCGCCAGACAGGGCCTGTTTTTACTGCACTTGCACCAAAGATTTGACACAAGCTGCCATAAAGTGCAGAATGTGTCACAGCTGAGCCTGAGAATGGAAAATCAGGTGTATTTGTGGTAAAGATGTTTGGTGTGGCTGTGCCAAAAAATAAGTGTGACAGAGGGCATGACACAAGCCTTGTGTCAGGCTTTGAAAATCCAGCCCAAGGCATCTGCTACCCTCTGGCTACCTAACACTGTACTGTACTAGCAGCTGCTTCTGATGCTAATGCACCCATGGTATCTGCGATATCAGCTGAAGCTTTACTCCCTGGCTGTGATTCATTGCTGGCCCGACCTATCGGGGATTTCCTCCTTTGGGGCCTCAATTGTCCAGTCAGACACATATCTTCTTGGGCAGTCCCCAACACAAATAAGAACTCTCCTACCTTTTCCTTTATGAAATCTTACCTAACCAACCATCTTGACCACTCCTACCCTTGGTCATTTTGGCCTGCTCCACCTGCCTTAATCAATTTCAGACTTCTTGTGCCCTTATTTTACCTAGCTCTCTATTTTATCACTCCTCGTCTTGTGCATCCCACTCAAGCCCCATAAGTTATTAGGTCACACACCCTGAGGGTGTACCATCCTTCTGGAATCCTCTTTCTGTGTCTCTAGGAGAGAACACAGCTCCATCAATCTCTTATTTTTTCTCATCTTAGATGGAGTAAGGCATCTGAGGATTCAGTTCTACTCCTGGCAATGACAGATGCCAGATATACCATGCAACCCCTGCAATGACTCCAGGGTGTAGACTAAATGCCCCACACATATGACAGTGGCCAACCCTCTGGTCTAAGATGGAAGTCCATACTGTGGCTAAAATACATGTCTCTCATGGAACATGACCAAGACAGTCAAACAGGCTGTTTCCTTGCTCACCCTCCCAGAAAGCATGTGCAAGCCTCCACATATCTTAGACATTAAGTGTGGATACTGTTGAGTCTCCCTCCAACCCTATCTCTATAGAGCGATGCAAGGATGGCTCCTGGCCACCAGGTGAAACTCCCAGGCCATGGTGCACTTCTTCTGATCCAGGGTTAGTATGCCATTATGGGCCTTGGTAGTCCCACCGAGTTAGAATTAGAATTGGACTCTGCTTGCTGCGCAAGCTCTCTGCCCTCCTCTGGCAGGAATCCCTTATTGGCATAGACATAGAACAGTGTTCCAGTCAATTAAATGAACCAGCAGTCTGCCGCAAATTACCGGGAGTCTACATGTCTTTGAGCCTTCAATATATAATTGTTTGCATTCAAGCTCGTACATGGATTGGACCCAAGCTACCTAAAAGATGTTCTGATGTCCTGCATACCTTTCCAATCCACCAATGTGGGCTTGTGTTATGTCCCTCATTCCCATCTCAAACAATCTGGGGGCAAGACATTTGAGCTTGCTGCCCCACTTCGCTGGAACTTTCTGCAAGAGATGGTACAATCTGCCTGTATGAAGGAAGACTTCAAAAATCAACTGAAGACTTATTTGTTGATACAGACCTACTCAAACTAATTTTATTATAATTGTTTACTGATTATTTGTTATATTTATATAATAACTGGGGAGCTTTTTCTTTCATAGGGAAACCCATTTATAATTTGCCATTATAAACTTCGGGTTATAACGGTGAACGCACATTGGGGTTCCCTCACTCCAGGCATGTGCAAGCCTTAGCCTCCACTCTCCTCTTCCTCAGTGCTCTCTCGTTAGCCACCAGTAGCACCCGGCGGTAAGTACAAAAACTAAAAAAAAAACTTACCTCTCACCACTAAAGGTCATGAATCCTTCCTTAAACAGGTTATCCTACATTAGACCTTTAAAAAAATGGAAAGTTTCCAGCAGCTGCAGATGGTGGACTGCTCTTCATTCAAACCAGACTGTGGCCGTGTTGTGTGATGTATTTGTATTTCATATAATTGCTGTGGCAATAAAATGCTCCCCAACAATTATATAAACTAAAACATGGGGTGGTGTATAAAACTTGAATTTTATGCACACCATTAGTATTGGATGCTTGAATAAACCCCTCGAGCTTTGCTCTCGGGGTTTATATAGCATCCAACACCTTGGGTTCCATACATTTGCCCGACTATTGCAAACTCAACATCCATAAGCCCTCATCCCATTGACTGACTCTCTCTCAAAATACCGCCAAGTGGTAGACCGAATGATGAAATCCAGACAATACTAGTTTTCCTTTAAAACTACGGCAGTATTACTAGAGTTGGGCAAATGTATGCACCAAGCACCCGTAAAAGCAATAATACCACATACAGGGAGAATATTGAAAAAAAAATTGCCATTTAAAAAAAAAAAATCAGCTGTCTGAATTTACCCATTTACCCCATTTTTCCTTACCAGAGTTTGAAGGATGACACAGAAAAGCAAACTGGAAGTTAATTACCTAAGTGGTGTATCAATTACAAAAAATTAATTATTGTAGCAGACCATGGGAGTTTTGTAGGAGAGCTAGCAAAATCATATGACTTTATGCCAGGCTTTCAAAATGGGATAAGGCAATTATTGAACGGCAAAGTATTACTGTCTATATTAGGTATGACTGAATTGACTCCATCAAAAGCCATTTTTTTCTTTTCAGAGTGTGTAATCGACTGCTTTCTTGGGGGAGGTGTTTTGTGTATTTTGTGTATGCCATGCATTGTTATGCACCATATGCGGAAGGAAGACTGGCTGTCACATCTTCACTGCATACTGTTTGTTTGTTCTGCTTGATCCAGCGAATGATCCATACAAAAATAATAACATAAAAATAATTACTTTGTTACTGCTTGTGCCTGGTGGAGGTATTGTAGCAATGAAAAAAAGCTTGTTTGGGACTGTTTTTTGTTCGGCTAGATCCCATTCCATTGTGGTCAGCTTAACTAATACGCTGTGCCTTTGTAGCATGTCTTTTCAGTGCTTCAACAGAGATGTAACAAATGCGTTAAAAATCAAGGTAAAGGCAAACTAGTAGCTTCACATCAAATTACATCAAAGTGAGTGGGTGTAGTGGGTAAATCCACTGAGATAATTTTCAGCAGCATATGCTAAAGTGCAACAACATTGCTAAACTGCTGGCCATCTGTGTTTCATAAGAATGGGAGAATCGGTATTTTAACCATCGGGATTTTTGTTGTCAGTGATACGTGCATTGGTGCTTTGACTCGGGAAATAGGACTCAGGATAATGAGCGTCGGGAATATGGGAGTCAGGCAAACATACCAGACACCAACACCTCGGGTGTGTGTAAAATTCTTGTTAAACACACCACCCATGTTTTATTCTGTATTTATATTATGTATTTGTTTTCAAGCTGTTTTTATTACTGTAAAGTGCTCTGAGCCTTTGGATAGGATGCCAAATAAATAACATTGCCTTCCCTTGCATTGCCTTCTTGGGGGAAAGGTGTTGTTATCCATCCCATCTATAGTAGGTTTGAAGCCCATGATAGACTCAATGTCACAGGTGTCCTCTTTATTAATACTGCATAGACAGAGGTTATATTGGTATTTCAACAGTGGTGGCGTTCTAATGGCATGACTACTACTATCAATAGGATGTGTCACATATCGGTAAGCAGCACCATGTACAATGATCAGAGATGCATTGTGCACAGAAACGTGACTGAATTATAAAATGGAGCTTGGTTGTAACTGCAACCACTGTGCTAGTACCTGAGCAGTCCTGCTGAAACAAACTAGGCTTGTACGTATTATAGTTATAACCTGTGTATGATACAGATACCAAATGCAGTGGCACACATGGCAAAAAAAAATAAACAAAACATAGTAAACAAATGACAGGCCATAATAGGTTTTCAAATTCCGTATATTACTCCCCTCCTCACACATATATCTCAATATGTATGGCAGGTGAAGTGATATGGCAATCATTTGTAAAATGTAAAAACACTGGCTCATTTGTAGTGATGCACAAGTCTTGTAGGGGTCTTGTAAAACATTGGGCACAATTCTCAAAGGGATACGACTGCTGCAAATGGCGCAAGTAGCAGTTTATACCAGGAGTTGTGACATTCAGGATTCTGCAAAGCAGCCTGCGAAATGTCACAGGCTGCTTGTGCCAAAGTGGACTTATGCCACCAGTTATGCCATAAACTCTCTGTGACATGGTGCTACGGGGTTTACAGCAGCAGTTGCACCCTATTCTGGAAGAGCAGCCTCCAAGTCCACAATTTTGCTATTCTACAATAAACCCCGGAGGACATCCGTCAAAGTACAGTTACACCAGCTAATAGCTGGATTAAGTGTACTTTCCATCCTCTGGGGGTTGCACCAGTGTGCTACCAGCCCCAATTCCCCAGTATATGCAACTTCCCCATCCCCCAAACAGTACAATAAGCCTCACAGGGCTATCCTACCCCCCTGCCCACAGTCCCTCAATGTGTAAAAGAAAGCCCCTTAGGACTATTAGACCCCCCCCAGTCCCCCCATGTGTAAAAAAACCCTCAGTCCCCTAATGTGTAAACAAAACAGCCCTTCAGGGCTATCAGACCACCCCCAAGCCCCGATCCTCAAACCCACATCCTGGCAGTTTCACAAACTGCACTAAAATGAAAAACATATTCCTGTTATCCCTGGTAGTCTAGTGGCCCCCCTTCCCTCCACCTAGCAGTGCCAGACCACCCCACCCCCCCCACCTCAGCCCCAGCAGGCGACTGGCACAGCCCACCTCTCACCATCATGGCCAGCCACCGGCTGAGCTCCGTATGAGCAAGTACTACAGTAAATAGTAGGCGTTCAATGAATGAGCTGTCATTCATTGAGTGAATAATATGTACAGTAGTATGGACTCATACAGAGCTCAGCTGGTGGCTGGACATGGTGGTGAAAAGTTGGCCATGCCAGTCGCTGGCTGGGTATGGGGTGGGGGAAGTGGGGTGGTCTGGGACTGCTGGGTGGATGGATGGGGAGCCACTAGACTACCAGGGATAACGGGGATATGTATTTCATATTACTACAGTTTGTGAAACCGCCAGGATGTGGGTTTGGGGCTCGTGACTGGGGCTTGGGGGGTGTCCAATAGCCCTGAGGGGCTTTTTATTTTACACATTGGGGGACTGGGGCTTGGTGGGCACTTGCGCCCTACAGGACTGTGGATGCAGCTTGCAACATGCCCCTCAGTTTTGCCCTTCATTTGGTGTACCTGTGGGAGTGTCACAAGTCACAGGACTTAGCCTTGGTGACCCTGCTCCTTACAGAATTGGGTGCAGGGTCCTTGGTGCAACTGCACTCATCAAATGTCACAACTTGCAACATGCATAAGGGTGCTTATAGAATTGGGCCCATTGTATTTAATTACTGGCTTCCGTATCTACTGCAGAACATTTCTCAACTGTCACACATTATGAGGTGCATCACTCATTTAACCTAACAGAAATCCTAAGTCTCACATGGAGAAGGGGGATATTCGGAAATTCAAGTTAATCAGCAAATAGTATAAATATTAGTGCACTGATTCCTACAGTTTTCTGAGCTTGCACTGTCATATTTCTATGATGTGTCACACATTTGGGTGATGGGTGGTTGATAATAGGTACTGTATGGTGCAGGCAGCAGCACCAAATGTTCAATTTAGTAGATAGCATAAGTGCTGCCCTGTATCACAGGGCTCTAGCACTCCAAAATCCAGACTGTTTGCTTTAAAAAAAAAAATAAATTACAGTCAGTGACAGGAATCAATGCCATATCTCTCTATTGTTTTATAGGGCACGTATCTTTATTCCACCTGGACAGACTGAGACAGATAATGACCTTTGAAGAAAATGACCACAGCCATGTATTTATTTATTAGCCAATTATTCAATTGGTAAATCAGACTCAGCATGATGTGTACAGCCAGGTAGTCTTGCATGGTCAATTCAATCAGCTTGATTTGATTCAGAAACATTGGCTGATCCCCCTCTTTACAGGGGGCAACCTGACAATCAGCAAACACCGCTAAGACAATGACTCAGGAGCATGAGGGATGGCTGTCTGGACTGGCTGCATATGTGTCCATCCCCATCAGAGGATTCCGCCATGCCATGAGCATATGCCCAAAGAGGCTGCCTTCCTGACTGTCCCCCCCCCTTTTAATGGGGAGAAATTCCAGCCATTCAGCACATCCTTCTGCAGCCTCAGGGGATCTGGCCACATGAGACTCATGATCCCCTGTTACCCCTTCTTCACAGACCTCCCAAGACTACCGAGCCACCACAGGGTGAGCTTCACTGTCATGCTCACCCCCCCCACAAGCTCATCAGACAATCACATTATCCACCACTCTGTATATCTTCCATAAAAATATCTAACCATGTCTCTGACAAGTTGACACCATCCTTACCATACAGTTCCACCCTTTTAATCCCAATCTGTGGTGCCTCACTATGAACCCCCTAATACAGGGGGAGTATTTTGTTTTAACGAAACTCGGTTTCCTAAGTTTCATTAGCCCAACACATTTTGCCCGCCACACAGCTGTCTGACAGTCACAAATTTCCCGCATTAGAGTTTGTTATAAAAAGTAAGGGGATGTGGAGGATGAAGCCCCCTGAAACATTTAAAAAACTCACCACGGGCAATTTCTGACTGTCGGGTAACTGTGTGTCAGGCAAGCAGTGCTGGCTAATGAAAGTCTGGAAACAGAGTTTCAGTCTTTTATAGTATATCCCAATACAGTCCATAAATCAACCAATCAATCAGTCAAGCAATCATTTATTTTAGCAGGCAAAACACCATTAAGTGAAATCATTTTCAAGGCGGACCTGGGAACTTCAGATAAGTAAAAGGTGCAATAAGAAAACAGTATACATAATGCACAATATGGGTACACAGGATGAATACATAATGATGTGAGCCTTATACAATAAAGAAATCTGGAGAACAATAGTCAGAGAAGGCAAAAAAGTCCATAAAACAATATGTACAAGTAACCTACAGTTTACAATATAAACAATGCCTGCAAGCAGTACTATAAGCGTATCCTTGAGGCAACATATAAATAAATACTAGGATACCCATTGAGCACCTCACATATGGGGAGGGAAGAGGAAGTGGGGACATTATGCATAGTAGGAGGGAGGAAGGAAAGAGCAGGATGTAAAGGAGACGGGAGGAAGGAAGAGATACAAAGCAATGGGAGGCACCAACTAATTAGCATGGATGGTGTCAAGTGCACCAAGGAAGGCAACTGCAGACAGGTAATATCAGGGCACAATCAGGGGAAGCATTTACATGCCTAATTGATAGATCATGAATAAAGTGTCTTGAATGAGGCCAGGGAGAGAGGATGGTCCACCTTAAGAGTTTTTTGCAATTTATTTCACAGTTGGGGTAGAGACAAACTTATAGAGGACCTACAAAATATTGATTTGACCTTAGTTATGGATAAGGTGATATAAATGGAGCTTCTTAATGCATATTTGCTTATTATACATAGGGGCAGACAGTCAGCTAAGTACACAGGCAACTTCTTTGTGATTACTCTATAAATCCAGAAGGCAGCATTTCTTTGCCTTCTGAAAGTGAGAGATGACCAGCCAACTAAGGTGTAGAGTGAGCAGTGATGTGTAGAATATGGCACACCAGGGATAAAACTTATGGCTCTTCGGTACAGCACATCAAGTTTGGCTAATGCAGATGCAGGAGCCTGGCCATAAAGGAAGTCACCATAGTCCAGAATCGATAGGAAGGTGGATTGGACCAGCCTTTTTTTAGCACCCTGAGTCAGCAGGTGTTTGATCCTATAAAATAAGCCAAGTCTCTGCTTAAGCTTTTTTATTATTTCTTCCTTGTGAGGAAGGAAGGAGAGATTATGGTCAATCCAGACCCCCAGAAACTTGAAGTTGGGTATGAAGTCGGATGATTCGCCTAGGAGAGTAGTAAGCTTTGGTATGAATCCTAAGGTAGCAGGATTGGGGTATAGATTAGGGTTGCATGGATGTGTTGTGGAGTCTTCACACCTTCTCAATTGCCCTGGGGTTGTGGGCATACCACCATTGCTACCACTGAATAATGTCAAACCAAATTATGTGTACTTGTGGTCAACTTTCCTTCAACCACGCCAAGTCCCTTTTAACACTCTGATGCAAAGTCCAGTAATTTTATGGTTCCAAGATCATTTCCCCACAGGTGAAACAGCAAAACCTTGAGAGGGGCATGCTGCTGGGCTTTGGGACATAATCTTGGCAGCAGCTCACAGCATCTCAACCCTCGTTGCCCCATCCAGTAATCCTCTGCTCGCCTGGGGTCAAGAAACAGGTTCTTGCCACCACAGTGCTGCCTCACCTGGATGGCTGCCCAGTATATAAACGGCCACATATCCAGATCTGTGACTTCCAAACGCCATCACCTCTCAAGATAAAAATAAGATGCTACAGCATATGGGGTCTGGCATAACTTACAAATTCCTGTGACCTCCACTGGCCTAGGGCCTGAATCTGCACATCAGTTAGCTCTTTTGCCCTTAATGTGATGATGCTGCAATCCTAAATGAGTGGGTATTTAATTGTTGCACATCCTGCCCCAGCTTCTGCAAAGCCTTCTGCAGAACATGATGGAATGGATACACCATTGCTGGAGTCCTGTCCTCATGGCTAAAATAGGGCACCATGTCTGTTGCTCACTTGGTAATATAGTCCTGTACCCATGACTGGACATCCCATTGCACCCTTAGGGGCACCCTTACACTGCACCAGCAACCGCTGAGCACTCCAATCAGTCTTGCTCTTCCTTAATTGAACAAAGATGCCAGCTGTGGTTACTGCATGTCCTCATCTCGCAGTGCCAGCAGCTGACACACAGCCTTGCTTGGCTGCACTAGCTCTGACACACTGAACACCCCACAGAAAGCCATCAAATAGGCTATCTTAAACAGGTGTGTCTCTGTCATGGACAAACAGACCTTTGGAAGCTCGGATCAGATTTGCTTGAACAGTATGGGGTTGATGGGTCATCGGCCATCCTATCACTTTGTGACTGGTCACACCCATTCTTGCAGCATCTTGAGAAGGGGAAAAGCCCTTGTGGCATCCATGTATCCCTGGTCTTCTGAAACCATGTTATACATAACAAGTGTTGCTCAACTAAGGCTGGAGTAGC
This sequence comes from Neoceratodus forsteri, assembly GCA_016271365.2. NCBI lineage: Eukaryota > Metazoa > Chordata > Ceratodontiformes > Ceratodontidae > Neoceratodus > Neoceratodus forsteri. Next base: position 1,308,092,556 of record CM057458.1, read on the forward strand.
ACCCCTCCCCTTTGTTATGCAGCACTTATGCACAAAACTGGTCCACTGGGAGGCCATGCTTTTAGCCACCCTTGTGCATTCTGCACCCCCAGAAAACTATCTAATCACCTCTGATACATAGCTTGCATATTGGGTGCTAGTGCATTCCTGATCACCTCCCAGGCTTCTGAGTTACCAGACCCCAAAGGCACTCTGGGACTTCCCTGGGATGTCCTTCTGCTCCTGGTGTCAATTCTCGAAGTTTCTGCCACTGTGACTGAGAAAGAGCATCAACAATATGATTATCAGCTCCTGGAACATGCACAGCTCTGAAATGGATATTCAACAAGAGACATTTCAGCACAAATACCCTCATGAGATTGCCCATAAAGCCCTTGCGCCTTAACTGCTTGTTTATGGCATAGACTACCCCGGTGTTGTCTGATTGAAATGTGATTGACTTGTCTTAAATGCTCACCCCACACCACCAAAGCTACCACTATTGGAAAGAATTCCAATACTGTGATGTGTTTTAGAACTACCAGTGCTTCCAGGCCTCTGGCCATTGGCCAGCACACCATTTTCCTTGGAAATATGACCTGAAACTCAATCCCATTGATGAATCCGTAAAGAGCTCCAGCTCTTGACTGGACCCTGGTCCAGTCAGTTGGCTATCCCATTGAAGCAATGCAAGAATGCTTGCCAAATACCAAAGTCATCCCTTATTGCTTCCCTTACCAGTGCACTGTGGTGTGGTTTGGAACATCCAGCACCTGAAGGCAGGAAAAATTAGATCAAATCTCTCTTGTGCAGCCTTTCTTATGGTCCATGCTCCTCCCCCGGGTCTCAAACCACCATCACCCTGGAAACCTCCCACCTGCCTGCCCCCCCTCCTCTAGTGGTTGGGTACTTCCCTCTACCTGCCCACCCAAGTGTCACTCAGTACCTGCTCTCAAACAAAGCCCCACCTCTTGTGATATCTTGTAGGCTCCTTTAGTACATTGATTAATTTATCACATACTGTACATGATGCAGACTGCACTCCAGGACAATTACTGTGGTTGTAAGCCTTTTGAGACATTTACATTTCATCTGAGCAGCTGACTGAGCTCTTTGTCTACAGACTCTGAGACTTAGTTGGTGCTGCTGTAGAAAAGTAAACACAATCTGATCATTTGCTGAATGAATCCCTCAATAGCCTGAATTGCTGATCTTTCTCACAAATAAAAGAATCTCTGAATGGACTGAATTGTTGCTATTTCCCTCCACTGGATGAATTACTGAATCCCTGAAAAGTGAAAATTTATGTTGAATTGCTACTATCTATCTCTCTCCACCAAATGAATTCTTGAACGGTCAGAACTGCTGCTGAATTGTTGCTATCTCCTTTTGTTAAGTAGCACAGGGCAGGTGGAGGGAGGCAGAGAGAGAGAGAGAGAGGGGGAGAGACAGAGAGAGCGAGAGAGAGACAGAGAGATAGTTCAGCAAGTTCTGCCCTGCTGGAGTGCTGCTGAATATCAATAAGTGCCCTGCTATGCTGAGATTATCTCTTCTCCATGTAGCAAGTGGGTTGTGGTGGCAGGGACAGGAGGAAGAAAACATAGCCTTCCAATCAATAGGAAACATAATTCTCAGTGGGACAACTCGGGGGGGGGGGTGGCAGTAGCATTCAACTACTGTTTAGGCAGACCTCACCCCTCTCACAAAAGAGATAAGCAGTGTGCATGTGCACTGCTTTGGGTGCAAAAACAAACAAAGGAAGTTAGGAGGGGGAGGGATCAAAGAACCGGTAACAGGAGGAAAGCTCCTGACTGTGGGAGTGGGAGGAGCAGGGCAACAAGGAGTCAGGCAATTGGTCGAAGCATGTATCTAGGGCAACTGGAACAGGAGTGGAGCCTCTTTGTTCCAGATCAAGACAGCCTACACCAGGAGAAAGGAAAACTCAAAGATGAAGGCAGAACAGTACATGGAGGCAACAGTGAGTGAGGCGAAAGCAGTAAGCTGCATTGGTGGTTCCACAACAAGCAGAAAGGAGTCATCACCACTGTACAGAAATATTTTCTTGCAAACCCACTTAGTGATGCAGAAGCTGAACCAGATGTTACAGACCATGATGGGAGAACTGACCAAAGAGGAGAAGAAGAGGAAAAACAAAGCCAAGAAGAAGTAGATGGAGAATAAAGAAATGAGTGCAAAAGAGGAACAGGCAGAAGCACCAGTGCAGGTAGAGAGGACATTTTGCAGACTGGGTGGAAGCAGCTTCTGGCTATTCCAGATAAGACTGATGTTTCTGTTCCTGCATCAAGCTTTAGTTTGTGTAAGGGTGGGCTTAGGTGGTCTTCAAATTATATTAGTGTGCCGTTATGGATGAGAAAGAAAGAAAGAAAGAAAGAAAGAAAGAAAGAAAGAAAGAAAGAAAGAAAGAAAGAAAGAAAGAAAGAAAAAGTTTGAGATTTTTGCACTTAATTTGTTGCATGTGCAGTCCCGATGGTATATTAATATACTGCTTGGTCCAGGCATTGTACTTTCTCTAGTTTTAGACCAAGAACTGTGCCTGGATCAAAAGCCAATGCAAGGATTTTTTATGTTTTGTAGTTTATTTTACCTGACCTGCACCTTAGTCTTGTATTTTACTACCACTCCTACTCTCTTTATGGAGTATAGGCTTTTTTGTATTCTGTATTTTGTAAATATGCTATGTTTTATTAAACAACATACCTGCAATTTATAACTTGTGTTTGTAATATCTTGCACTAATTTGTAACTTGTCTGTTCTTACTTTGTAACCCCTTGTTCCCCATTCCCTGAGTCACACCTGGAAACAAGCTCTGGCTCAGTTTCTCTTTCTCTGTTACCAAATTTAAACTAAATAAATGTGATAGAGTACAGTGGTGTGAAAAAGTATTTGCCCCCTTCCTGATTTTCTCTATTATTGCATATTTGTCACACTGGATGTTTTCAGGTCTTTAGACAAAATGTAATATTAGATAAAGGGAACCTGAGTGAACAAATAACACTTGCTTTTTTTTTTTATTTCACTTATTTAATGAAAAAAAGTTAACCAACACCAATTGGCACTGTGTGAAAAAGTAATTGCCTTACACTTAATAACTGGTTTACGCCTCATTTAGCTGCAATGACTGCAACCAAACACCTCCTATAATTCAATATCAGTCTTTCACATCGCTGTGGAGGAATTATAACCCACTCTTCCCATAGAACTGCTTTAATTCAGTAACATTTGGTAGGTTTCGAGCATGAACTGCTCGTTTCAGGTCCTGCCACAGCATCTCTATTGGGTTTAAGTCTGGACTTTGACTAGGCCACTCCAAAACTTTAATTTTACTTCTTTTCGCCATTCTGATGTGGACTTGCTTTTGTGTTTTGGATCATTGTCTTGCTGCATGCCCAACTACGCTTCAGCTTCAGCTGACGGAAGGATGACTGGACATTCTCCTTAAGAATTTTCTGGCACAGAGCAGAATTCATCGTTTCTTTAATTATGGCAAGTCATCCAGGTCCTTAGGCAGCAAAGCATCCCACACCATCACACTACCACCACCATGTTTGACTGTTGGTATGGTGTTCTTACTGTGGAATGCTGTGTTTGTTTGCTTACGCAGACATTATGGGATCCATGTTGTCCAAAAGTTCCACTTTGGACTCATCTGTCCATAGAACATTTTCCCAAAGGCTTGTGGATCATCCAGGTGCTTCTTGGCAAATGAGAGGCGAGCATTTATGTCCTTCTTGGTTAGCAGTGGTTTCCGCCTTCTACTCTCACATGAAGCCCATTTTGCCCAGTCTCTTTCTGATTGTGGAGTCATGAACACTGACCTTAGCTGAGGCAAGAGAAGCCTGCAGTTCTTTGGATGTTGTTTTAGGATCCTTTGAGACTTCTTGGATGATTTTACACTGCGTCCTTGGAGTAATTTTGGCAGGCCGCCCACTCCTGGGAAGGTTCACTACTGTTCCAAGTGTTCTCCATTTGGAGATTATGGCTCTCACTGCGGTTTGATGGAGTCCCAGAGCCTTAGAAATAGCTTTGTAACCCTTTCCAGACTGATAGAGGGCAACAAAATGTTTTTCTGATCTTTTCAGGAAATCCTTTGATCATGGCATAATGTGCTTGTTGAATCTTTGTCCTGGCAATGTGACTCTGATGGTAAGGGCCAAAATAAGTGAGGTTTATATTAAGCAGGGCTGGCTGTAATCAAGCCTGGCTGTGTTCAATCAACTGACTCTAAATATCCCTTTAATTGGGTTGATTTAACTAGGGGGCAATTACTTTTCACACAGTGCCAGTTGGTGTTGGTTAACTTTTTCATTAAATAAATGAAATAAGTAAAAAAAAAAAGTGTTATTTGTCCACTCAGGTTCCCTTTATCTAATATTATATTTTGTCTAAAGACCTGAAAACATCCAGTGTGACAAATATGCAATAATAGAGAAAATCAGGAAGGGGGCAAATACTTTTTCACGCCACTGTATATACAGTATATTTATATATATATATATATACACGAATACATTTCGTATTATTGGGTTTCATACATACTGTATAACAAAAATATAGTTTGGCTTGTTATAAGTGGGCCAATGTAAGTTGATATCTTTTCATAGATTTGTACAGCTAGACATGACATACAATGTCTTAAATGTAACTAATAAAATTCAATAATAATGAACAATGAAAGCCCATTAAGTTCAGCATGAGCCATCCAAGAAACAGCAAATAACAATCATCACATATTTTATTTGTTTTATTCAGTGAAAAGATGTTCCATATCACCTAAGTGCTTTCAAAGTTTTTGTTGCATTTCATTCAGCAAGTACTAAGAATCAAATGAGTAAGTTAGTCCATTCTCAGCATCCCATTCTAATCACGTTGCCTGCTGTAGAACCAGAGAATTAATATTGAAGCACCTCTGTCTTTCAAACTTTTTTGCCCTGTCTGTAAGTTCTTTGGTGAATCATTCAATGGATAACACCTTTAAAATCAAAGTGTGCCACATTTCTGCTCTAGGCTGCTGCCTGGACACCCATATATTCTTAACACTTTTCCTCACCACAATGATTACTATACTTATTCCCCTCAGTGATTGGTCCGAGTCTTTCCCATCTGTGTCTTCCATCTCCAGCAGCAGTGATACTACATCATCTCTGATGGGAATCTCCATGATTTGTGTAACCTTCCTGTCCACCTCTCTTCAGAAGGGCCCCAGAGTATGGCATGGCCAAAATTACTGTACATAGACCCCCTTCTCCTGGTACCATCTGCCACACACTGGTGATACTACTACATTGAATTTACTTACTGTATCAGGTGGCATGTACAGTCTGTTAATACATTGGTACTGAACTTTCTCATATAAACTGCACATTGTCAGTCCCATGTGGACTCGCTTATGGTGCCTCATTCTTTTTCTGGAATTATGCAATTGAGTGCTATCAAACCTTTATAGATCTCTCTTGGTTCTTATCTCTGAGGGTCAAATATAGGGTTGCTCTGATAATCCATTATAAAAACTGATATCTTAGATAGCAGCAACATTTTAGGATTAAAGATTTTCAGATAAAGCTGCTGAAAATCCAATATCCTTAACATTAAGCTATGAAATTAGATTTGGATAGGAAAATACAATCTGATTTGGCATCTTTTTCTCTATGACAACTTGCCATGTGAGTCCACCTCACACTTCAGTTCAACCCCCCTCATCTAAACCACCCTGTAAGCCCCACCCTCCCTCCTCCCACCCAGACCCTGTAAGCACATACTTCATTTAAATAAGCTGGGGTGTGTCTGTCTCTGATCTGCAGAAGCTCCTGCCTCATATGTATTAAACAATGGCATGCTCCCCTGTGCTAAGTAAATACCTTCTCTACCACCCTAGCACAAACCATCAACACACACCCCAGTTCAATTAAGCAACTCCACCCAACACACAGTAGCCCCCCACTCCTCCTTCCCTATTGCACCTGAGAAAATTATAAATACCACAGTCAGAGCTGGATCTAGGTCCTACATATTCAACAAAGGGTGGCTTCATAGAGGAGCAGCTTGCACCATTCTTTAGTCCAGGCAAGTGAATGCTCCACCATGGGACCACTATGAATTGGTTACTGTATGCAGGACCCCTTTATACCTAAATTATGTTATATTTGAGGTGATCCTTCTATAAGCTGAGGGCATCATTTTCTGTGGCTCTCACCTACCTGCATTAGCTCAGATTTTCCATTGTTCATTTTATACCATGAGAAATGGGAAAATCTCTCTGTAATGCTGGTTACTGCTGGAATTGACTGCTCAGGTATTTTTAAAAATAGGAGGATGTCATGCACATAAAATGTTATTTTATACTGTGGTTCCCAAGCTTCCTGAATGCCCCTCACATCCTCACAGGATCTTATTTTATCTACAAGTGGTTCTACAGGTGGGGCAAACAGCTGAGGTGATAATCAGCACCCTATCTGGGTGACCCTTCCCAGAGTAAACTCTCTAGAGACACTTCCATTAATCTGAATATTTGCCTTAGGGTCTACATAGAGTATCTTTACCAGGTTAACAAAGGCCTCCACCAATCCAAATTTGGCCAGGGAAATTCACCCATTCTGCTCTGTCAAAGACTTTCTCGGTTCCCCTCCTAACAGCATTCAAGAGTCTTCTAACGTAATGAATGGGTGACGGCATCTTCTGAAGTTGAACTGATCTGGCTTAATCAAATCCAGCAATAACCCCTCCAGCATTGCTGATAATATCTTTGCTAGGATTGTAACATCACAGTTAAGCAGAGATATCGAATGTTATGAGGCACACTCTATCTGGTCTTTCTCTGACTTATGTAGTACAGTGATTGTGACTCTGTTGCTTCTCTTGGGTAACTCCCTTATTTCTACAGCTTCTATAAACATCTGGGGCAGGCTGTTTCAGCATGGCTCACCTATGGTTTGATAGAACTCGATGGGCAATGCCTGTCCGCTGGTGCAGTTGTAGAATTACTACCCATGACACTGTCTAACTGGGTTTGAAAACTAGCCCAGGTCATGAAAAGGTAGGCTGGGGGGGAGGTGAATGGAGCCTCCAAATAGATGTTTTCCACCTCTGGGAGGGAGGCTGTATGGCCGCTGATGCACTACCGCCACCTGGATGACCACAAGTGGTGGTACATTTCATGCCATAGGATTAGGCTGGGAGGACACTGGCATTTCAATGGTGCATTCACACATCCCTGCATGCATTTCCATGCTATCCTGGGGCAGGGGAGAAAAAACAGAAAAACACCTTACCGCAGCAAGAAGAACATCTGCCCCATGTGACAGGCCATGCTCCGCCGACATTGGATCTTACTCCAGATGTATCAACTAAGTCTCCACCAGGGATAGGGGTTGACCCCAGTAGCCCTGCCCTGGGGGGGGGAATTCAGGTTATCTGGGGAATTGAGGTTAGTCCTGGAAAGCCGATAATAGGGCTGGGTATGAGGGTTTGAACTGGTGGGTGACAATCTATCCCCCCCAAAAAATAAAGGAACACAATGGGCAGCCCATTTGGGCCCACTGCCTCGCTCTGTGCAAAGCTTGGAACTACCACACTAACCGCAACTAAGGTAATGGGTCTCCCTGCATCTCTACTTCATTTTTGATTGATTTGGGCAGGCTCAATTGATCCAGAAAAAGGCCTATTTTTCCTGCTGTAAGGGAAACATCCCCTCTGTAAAGTTTATCATACAAGGCCACAAACTGTTTTTGTATACACTCTGATTGATTTACTAGCTGTCCTCTGCCAGACTTGATTGCAGCTATAAGATTATATTTCTTCTGTCACCTCTCCAGTTTGGTGAAATGCAGCCATGGTTTGTTCCCCTATTTGAAATATTTCTGTTCTGCGATTAACAGAAAGCAGTTGACCCCCCAAATTAGGAGGAAATTCACTGATTTCCTGGCACACCGAAGTAGTCCCTGGGTTTGAGCCGAAGCATCAGTGTATGATTTTTGCTCTAACTTTTTTAACTTGGTATCTGGCACACCTAGCTTTTCCCTTTTCTGTTTCTTCTTGGCTAACATATATAGTAGGAGATGGATGCCCCTCCTTAACAAGACTTTCCCTGCCTCCCAGAATATGGCCTTTGAGTGAGCCGATATTCTGTTAGTGCCCTCATATACAGTAGTTGTTTTTATTCTCTGAGGGATTACCTAAATGCATCTTGCACTAGGATAAACATTGGGAATCACCACATCCTAGTCTGTGGTGGAGTTAGTTGAGGTTTCAGTATGCAGATAATGTGTTCATGACCTGAGACTGCTATTGCACTGATGTTGGTTGTTGCTACCTTTTGATACCAAGCTCAAGGTTAAAACTGAGTAGAAGCAATATTCCTTACTGCTGGGGTCTGCTTCTTTCCATTCATCTACCAGATCCAGCACAATCAGCCCCCTGCTCCATCTAATCATGCTCAGTTCTAACTGCTTACCTGGATTTGAGCAATCCAGACCTGGGCTCAGTAAACAATTAAAATCTCTCCCACACCAACATTCAATTAGGAAATTACCCATTATGCAATAAAGCCAACAGATGTTAAAAAAAGCAACAAAAAATAGGATAATGTACTGCAGGAAGGAAATTGCTTTTTTTGCAATAAAGCCAAGAGCTGGTAAAAAAACCAAAAACAAAACAGGATAATGTACTGCAGAAGCATATGTATTACTGACTGTAACTTGTTCCCCTGTAACCTCCCAGTGACAAAAATATATTGGCCCTCCATCAAGTCCACAACAGATCTTTCCCTAACATTTTTTTTTTTTATGAACAAGGATGGTGACTCCATTTTGTGCTCATTGTATAAGGTGGCATGACATTGCATCACCCACTCTCTAACACGTTTTAGATGATCCAAGTGGGTCAGATGTATTTCTTGCAAGACAGCAATCTGTGTGTTGTGCAATTTTAGGAGGTTGAATACTTTTTTCCTCTTGAAGGGTGAGGAAAATCCTGGACATTCCAGAAGAATATCACTAAATTACTAATCATTAGTGTATGCACTGAAGAAAATACTGTGGTGGGGGGACTCCCACCACAAACAGACAAGGACTGGGTGGACTGTTCCCACTGGAGATCTGGACTCCTGGAAGAATCTGCATTCCACGGACCTGGATAAATATGGAGTTCACAGTAGAAGTCCGGTTCCAGGTCTGTGGAGATGTCATTTCTGCAATTTTGTTGTCTGTTCCCATGGGGATGCCATTGGCACGTACAGGTAGCTGGCAGCATCCAGTCAGACAACAGAAGCTCACATGATGCACTCACAGTATATAACCATGCTGAGTGTGCAATGTAGCCTCTGATGAATGAGGAGAAATGGAGGAGCAGGAACAGTGCTCAGCAGAGCCAGGCAGCCAGCAGAGAGAGTAGTCAGACAAAAGCACCCAACCCCCCCAAAACACACACAAAAAAACCCACCAGAAAAATATGAGCCAGATGGGAGGAAAGAGCAGAATTAGGGAGAGGGAGAGAAAGGAGGTGGAGTGAAACTGATCATCAGGGGTAAGTGAAGGCAGGTCGGGGAGTCTAAACTTGGGACAGGGGAGATAATGATAGCCTGGGTGGCTGCCAGGGGGATGCAAATTGCAAACTAAGGCAGTGTGGCAGTGCTGTGTGACTGTATGTATGAGCAAGGGTAGGCTAGCAAAATTGTTGACTTGTGCCATTCCAGATCCAGAGGAGAGAGGGTGAGATTACTGGGGACCCAAGAAAGATTTTACAGTTTCAAAAAATCCCAAATGGATGTTTTTTTTCTTTTCTTGGCCTCAGACAGTGTAGCTGTGTATACTTGAGAAAGGACTGGCTGACAAAATATTTGACTTGTGCCATTCCAGATCCAGAGGAAAGAGCGTGAGACTACTGGGGGCCCAAGAGAGATTTTACAGTTACAGAAAATCCCAAATTATTTTTTTTTCTTTTCTTGGTCTCAAACAGTGTAGCTGACTGTGTATATGAGAAAGGGCAGGGTGGCAAAATCTTTGACTTGTGCCATTCCTGATCCAGAGGAGAAAGGGACAGACTACTGGGGATCCAAGAGAAATTTAACAGTTACATAAAATCCCCATTTTTTCCCTGGCTTTGTTCAGTGTGGCTGTGTGTACAGAGCAAGGGCAGCAGGGTGGCACAATAAGTCTTTGACTTGTGCCATCCAATCATGAATCACAATCACTTGTTAACATTCATAGAGGCAAGAGGAGAGTGACTGTGGGGGCTGACAATAAATGTAACAGTCCCAGAAATCCCAAATAAAATTTATTTTCCTGATTTCAGTGTGGTTGTGTGCAAGGTAAAGGCAGCAAGGTGGCAAAATAAATATTTGACTTGTGATGTTCAGAAGAGGAAGAGAGAGAGAGAGAGAGAGAGAGAGAGAGAGAGACTGCAGGGTGACCCATGATAAATGTAACAGTCCCAGAAATCCCACATATTTTATTTTTCCTGGCTTCAGTATGGCTGTGTGTACAGGACAATGGCAGCAGGTTGGCAAAATAAATCTTTGACTTGTGCCATCTGGAGAGAGAAAGAGAGAGAGAGAGACTGCAGGGGGCCCATGATAAATGCAACAGTCCAAGAACTCCCACATTTTTTTCCTGGCTTCAGTGTGGCAGTGTGTACAGGGCAAGGGCAGCAGGGTGACAAAATATATCTTTGATTTGTGACATCCAGAGGGGAGTGAGAGAGTCTGCATGGGGCTCACAGTAAATGTAACAGACTTAGAAATCCCCAATACATTTTTTTTTCCTGGCTTCAGTGTGGCTGTGTGTACAGGGCAGGGTAGGGGCAGCAGGGTGGCAAAATAAATCTATGACTTGTGATGTCAAGAAGGGAAAAATACAGAGTCTGCAGGGGGCCCACGATAAATGTAACAGTCTCAGAAATCCCAAATAAAATGTATTTTCCTGGCTTCAGTGTGGCTGTGTTTACAGGCAAGGGCAGCAGGGTGGCAAAATAAATCTTTGACTTGTGATGTCCAGAGGGGGAGAGAGAGAGAGAGAGAGCGAGAGAATGCAGGGTGGCCCAAGATAAATGTAACACTCCCAGAAATCCCAAATAAAATTTATTTCCCTGGCTTCAGTATGCCTGTGTGTACAGAGCAAAGGCAGCAGGGTGGCAAAATAAATCTTTAACTTGTGCCATCCAATCAAGAATCACCATTACTTGTTAATGTTCAGTCACGATTTCATGTATTAAAAAATACTGTTCAAACAACATACAAGTTGATGCGCCTGTGCTGCTGGCTGTGGGTGGCCCAGGGGATAATCTGACTTTGTGAATTGTAGCAAGCTGTTTATAGTACAATACAAATAATTTACAAGTACTGTACACACAAGGGTCATCATCAACATCACTCATTCCCATTATTCCTTCTTATTATCATTAGTTTTATAGTATACTACTATACATTATGTATAAGCATTAACTAACTCCCAGTGTGGGACTGTGTTGCATGTGGCTATGCACCAGATGAGTCTGCATCTTCAGTTCAAATTCTGAGGCACACTTAACAGTTGCTGAATTTGGTCACTTAACATTAACTGTACTGTAGGAGTCAGTCAGGCAATCTTGGATGGAAGTGGTGGTGGACGGATGTGCTGACAGTGTGCTATGTACAGTCACGAGTCACAACAGTAAATTTGTCCCTGGCCTGTGTGTGTATGAGTGGGAGTCATCAGAAAGGCATCACATTAGTTAGAGGGATCTTAGTTTTTTTACAGGTTAGAATACAAATGATACAGGTATTGCATCTGTCTGTATCTCTCTCTCTCTCTCTCTCTCTCTCTCTGTCTTTCTCTGTCTCTCCCAGCACACTCATGTCATGGATCCAAGCAGGGTATGCCATCATTACAGGCCAGCCATGAAGGGGCTACTAGGGAGTGAGTGCTTTTTTCAGAAGTTTTACATTAATTATTATAGAAATAATTCATTAAATTATTTCCTTTAAGAGTCTGTGTCAACTGTGACCATCTTGGGTCACTTTTATGCATTTTCCTTTGCATTTTTTCAAATATTTGTCAATAAATCAGGACCTATCAGAACTAATTAGAATAATTCAGAACATCACCATTTCCCAGTTCTTATTTAATAAGGGTCAGAACTTCACCGAGTTCTCCCAGCCCTAACACAGACCCAGGATTCCTATGATGTGATCTCCTCCTCATACCCAGTCAGTGATACCATTTTCTATGTCCCTCATGGAGGACTTTTAAGGTGTACCAATAGCACCTTTCACCTACAGCGGTATTGACTGGGTGTGTGACGTAATCATAACTGCAAAGTGAAGGAGTTGTGGACAAGATGGAGGACTGGGGAGAGTAAGAACAAGGAAGAAAGAAAAATAGATGTAAAGAAGGCATGAAACAAAGACAGTAACAAGGGAAGAGGAAAGTCAAGGGTATTTACAGGAAGTAGCACAGTCAGTAAAGGGAGGAAAGGGGGTTGCAGGCAAGGTGACAAAAAGGTTTGGAGAGCCATGTGCACTAAGGCAAGGGCAAAGGAGTTTTGGAAATAGAATTCCAGACCTGATTAGCCAGCTCACCAGTGCAGCAGTTGGATTTCTGCTTGTGACGCTGGTGATCTGGGTTCAGGAATGGACCTGGGTCATCAGAGGGCCAGCCGGAGGAGAGGGATTGAGCATCCTCAGGACTGCTATCCTTCTCCAGTGGTGTGCGGAGTCACCAGTGCTTGGTGACCCCTGGCAGAGGCCAGGAGTCACCACAACAGCTGGAGACAGCAAGGCACCAAGAGGGCTGGACAGACATTGGTGTTGTTTCATGTTTCTGCCCCCCACTAATGGGGAAAAAAATCAGCCAGCCCACTGCCTCCATGATGCCCATCCCTTGGCTATGATCAGCTCCCCCAGGCCAACTCCTTTCCTATTCCGTTGACCATGGCACCTTTCAAAGGGGGGTTTGGGTGCCATGGCCCCACCCCGAGGGGTAAGCCAGGGGGTCCCAGGAGGGCGGTCGATATGGGGGAGCAGCAGCAAGGGGTTCATGACTGGGCAGATGTCTGACAGTGCAAGTGGGCACAAAAGATTAAATAAAAAAAAAGGAATTCCAGGCCAGGAGGCCATCATGGTGGAAGATGAGCTATATCTGGTGGCCATAACTAAGTTGTGGTGCACCAAACATCATGAATGGGACTTGGCCATACAAAGCTACTCTCAGTTCAGAAAAGAAATGGGGGGGGGTGATGAGGATTTGTTCTGTATATAAGGAAGGGCATCAGAGCTATGGAAGTGCAAGGGAATGCAGAGGTAAAGGAAGGGCTGGAGTTGCTGTGGCTCACTCAGAAGACAGGAAAATGTACTTATGAGATATACAGACCTCCAGCGCAAGGGGAAAAGTTGAATAAAGCACTTGTGGAAACCATTGGCAGAATGGTAAAAAAGGGGAGGTGCTGCTAGTTGAGGACTTCAATCTGCCAGATGTGAATAGGAGCATTCCAGCTGCAGCTTTGGCTAGAAACAGGCTTATTCTTGACTCCCTGCAGGGAGCATTTCTCAGGCAGCTAATCAGCAAATCCATGAGAGATGGTTCAATACTGGACTTGGTGCTTAGTAAGAGATACAGTACCAGAGACATCATAGCGGGCTGTCCTCTGGGGATCAGTGATCACCTTACATTGTGGTTTATTTACTTTATTTATTCTTTGTTAAATGGGTAAGGCCCACTAGGCACAAATGCCTATTTTCAGAGGAAGTTTATTGATATGGGTGCAGAGGCAATCCACACAAAGATAAGGACTTTAGTAGGGTGGATTGTAAATAAATGAAAGACTGCATCAGAGCAGCCTAGCAGGAGAGGATTGCCAAGGAGGGGTAGATGAACAGTGGAGAAAATTAGGGGAAGGCATAGTGAAGCAACTAACTTCTGCATGGAGGAAGTAAGAAAAAGTAGGAGGAAACAAATACCATTATGGTACTCTAGGGAAGTGGACATGAGGGTAGAGGAAAAAAAGGTGGCATTGAGGAAGTACAAAGATAGGCTGAGAGATGATAATAGTGAGGTGTACCAGTTAAAACAGAAAGAAGCAGATACAGCAGTGAGGGCAGCAAAGGCCCAAAGAGAGGAAAGGATGGCCAAAGGAGTAGCAAAATGAGACAAGACTTTCTTCAGGTATGTAAGCAAGAAGGGAAGGCAAGAGGAGGAATAGTGAGGATAAGGAGAATGGCAAAGGGTGACTGGAGAAGAGGATCAGGAAAAAGTAGACAGCCTGAATGAGGGAGAGGGGATGGACCACCAAGGAGCAGCAAGAACACTGGGGGGGGGTATAGAGAAGGATACAAGTCAATTTTCGGAGAAAAGATAATGGAAGGGTCTTACAAATCTAAAAATTGACAAGGCCATGGCAGAATACACCCAAGGGTTTTAATGGAGTTCAGGGAAGTGCTTGCTGCACCACTGATGGCCTTTTTCAACAACTAACTGGAAACAGGGAGGGAGCAGATGTGGTTCCTCTCCAAAAGAATAGCTACAGAGAGCAGGCCAGCAACTATAGGCCATAAGTCTCACATTAGTGGTGTTGAAATTAATGTAAACCTTGTTTATGGAAAGGCTAGAGAAGTATTTTGCATCCAAAGGGCTACTGGACCAAAGATAGCATGGATTCATGGAGGTGAGAAGTGGTGGGTCTTGCCAGATGAATCTGATTGATTTCTTCAGCTGCGTGACCAGGTAAATAGAGCAAGGAAAGGCAGTGAATATGGCCTACTTGCACTTCAGCAAGACCTTCAACTCTGTGTCTCATAGGAGACTGATAAAGAAGTTGGGCATTCTATGGATTGGATCCAAAGTGGCAAACTGGGTAAAAAATGGATTAATTGATAGGCGATTGAGGGTGGTGACAAATTACACTCAGTCTAATAAGAGAATAATGATCAGAGGGTGCTGCAGGGCTCAGTACTTTGACTGGTCCTCTTCAATGTCTTCATAAGTGACATTGCAGAATAACTGGAAGGGAAGCAATGTCTTTTTGTAGATGACACCAAAATCTGTAATAGGATGGATGCTCAGAAGAGGGTGGAGAGAATAAGTAGGGATCTTAGAAAACTTGAGGAGATGTTGAGGGCATGGCAGCTGGGGTTTCAATGCCAAAAACTGCACAATCATTCATCTTGGAAATATTAACCCAGGGCCCCAATATAAAATGAGAGGAAAGCTACTGACGGTCACTGAGCAAGAAATAGACCTTGAGGTTATCATATCTGAAGACCTCAAAGTGGTGGGGCAGTGTGACAAGGCAGTGGGCAGAGTCAATGGGATGCCGGGGTGCAATGAGTTCTTCACCACTTGTGCTGTCCCTTCCTTCATTGCTCTACCTCACATTCCCTCTCCCCTCCCCCTCCAAGGGTTTCCTCTTTTCCCTGTTACTACCTAGGAAACCCTGACTGTCCTATACTCCCTTAACCTGGGCAAATACAGCCCTGATGGTATGGATCCTAATTTACTCCATATCTTTGCTCCTGCCATAGCATGTCCTCTGACTTACCAACTCAACCTCTCCTTCTCCCTCCATGCTGTACCTCAGCCCTAGAAACTGGCCAAAGGTATTCCACTCCAAAATGGGGAGAATACTTCCTCCATGGGAACTTCTGACCAGTCTCCCTCCTCCCTTTGTTTGCTAAGCTACAAGAGAAGCTTGTCTACAGCAAACTCTCCAATTTCCTATCCTCCACTGATTTCATCTCCCTATTCCATGCTGATTTCCACAGGATCACTTCACTGTCAACTCCCTTTTGCGTGTAACTGACTCTTGTCTTCTCAGGGATGAATCTGGAGAATTACACAGCTGCCATTTTCATTGATCTTGTCAAGGCCTTTAACTTGGCGTCCCACCCACTCCTGGATTAGAAGAGATGAGTTCTGCTGGCCTCTCAGCTCCTGCCATCAATTTGTTCCATTCTTACCTTTTGGGCCATCTTCAGTCAGTACAGGTTGGTAGCACCCTGTCACCTCCACTTCCCATCCAGGTGGAGGCCCCACAGGGCTCCATTTTGGGGCCCATCCTGTTCTCCATCTTCCTTAATGACTTTCTCTCAGTTGCAGCAGCTTGCATATACACATTATGCAGATGACATAGTCATCTACACCTACAGTTCCTCTACTACAATTGTGGAAAGGCTGGTTCAGCACGATTTCCACAATGCCCTGCAATAGTTCCAATCAAACCAACTTTTGGTCACTACACATAAAACTGTGTCAATGACCTTTGGCTTCAGCAAGAAATTGGCTACACTCCCAACTCTGCCTATTTTCTCCACTCTGGATGGCACCCCCCTGAAATGTTTCAGTCCTTTAAGTACCTAGGTGTGTGGCTAGACAGCAACATTCTCTGCCCACATTGACACTATCCATTCCTAAACTTGGTGCCTTGTACCACAATAAAGACTGTTTGTCTCTGCAGGTCCTCCTTGAGCTTGTCAACAAAATGCTGCTCCTGATCTTTGACTATGTGAATATGGTCTATAGTACCACTCCTTCAACTACCATGGCCTCACTTAACACTCTGTGCAACTTCTGCCACTTGTTTAACCACCCCTCCTCTCATACTCATATTTGTGTACTTTTTTCTTCTTTAGCCATTCTCCCTCTACACTCACATTGACAGATCCACTAAGCCTGATTCATTTCCAAATACTGGTTTGGTTCACTTCCCTCTTGCCTCTAGTTGCTCCTCTTCTTTATCATTTCTACCTCTTGCTTCCTCTGCTCAAGGGACCCTTGTAGCTAAGCCATTTCTCATCCCCACTCCTCTGTTGGGCAGTCAGACTTTTCCTATTATCTCCCATTACTTTGGAACCATTGACCCTCATCCCTATGCTTCACCAGCTCCCCTGGATCCATCAGGTATCAGCTGAAACTCCTTCCCTCCCCTGCCTGCTTCTGTTTTCCCTCTACTTGACTTTTCCCCTTGCATTTGCCTCCTACCCCAGAATAGGGGTAGCTGAAACACCTTATTTTGTTATTTCTGCCATAATTGCTCATTTAGCACTTACTCTTGTAATTAATTAGTGTTCTTTGTTGTTAATTGTAACTGTAAATTGTGTCTGTGCTATGTATTTTGTACCCTTATTCCCTTCCTGTGGGTCTCATCTGAAATAAAATAAATAGGGAGAAGTTATCACTAGCAGGAGGAGAGAGGTAGCGCTACCACTGTATTTGTCACTGGTGAGACTTCACCTTGAGCACTGTGTCCAGTTCTGGAGGTTGCATCTATGAAAGGACATAAACAAGGTTGAGGCAGTCCACAGGAGGGCAAATAAAATGGTGTAGGGATTACATCAAAAGTCCTACTAGAAAAGACTTCAGGATCTAAACATGTACACCACAGTAGAGAGGAATGAGATTGGGAATATAATAAAGGTCAGCAAATACCTCACAGGGGTGAACAGGGTACAGGAGGGGAGTCTATTTCAAATGAAGAATTGCACTGGGACAAAAGAGCATGCAAAGAAGTTGGGAGGGGGTTCAGAGGGATGTAAGGAAGTACTAATAAACTGAAAGAGTGATGGATGCCTAGATCAGTCTGCCTGTAGAGGGGGTGCGAGAGAAAACAATGGGATACTTCAAAAATGCATAGGCTAGCATAATGGAATATTGGTAAATAGTTAGGGAGGAGGGATGGTCAATGGAATCCAGGCAGGGTCTGCAGAAGCAGAATAGGCAGGAAAATGTAGGCAAACAGGATGGGCCAAGGAGTCCTCTTCTGTCAACAATTTCAATGTTTCTCACATTATTATGCTTAAATATAAAATGGTTCTATTTATTTTATGTAACTGTGGATTCATGTTTTTTTTTTCTAACAGGTGCATGGTGACTCCCTGGGCTTTATTTTTACATAAGCAGAACTATTTAATAGTAAAAGATTATAGTTTCATACAGGCATATATCAGTACATTGACATCAGTAGGCCAACAGAGCCCTATTAAGGTGGCCCTGGTTCAGGTTACAATTTAAATGTTCACAAACAATATTGACTAATGAAACACTGGTTGCAGATAGAACATTTTTAAACAGTGTGAGTTTAAAATTTTCTCAAATAATATTGACAAATGAACACATAGTCAAAGACAGAAACATGTTTACAAAGAGCCAGCATTGCAAATATGTGAACAAAAAATGATGTGTAGGCTCATTTTCTGCTACTGTAGCTTGTCTACAATTTCATTAAGTGCTCAGCAAACAGAGTTTCTCATTATGCTTCCTGAGTTTACAAGGTTGATTTTAACTAAAATGGGGGGGGGGGAGTTAATTACTTGGACTTAAATTTTACTCATGTAAAACTGCATTTACACACGTACTCTCCAAATATCCACAGATATGTGTTTTACATATTTCTAATAAAAATGTTTTAGTACACACACACACACTTGCAACATCAGATGATTTACTAAATAGCAATCCATTCTTTGACATTTGACTTATTCACTGCTATAGTCTCAGGGATGCCTGCTTATCTCTGATTGTATTTCCTGATTGCTAATCTGTTACAATTATGTGTAAAATGTGTTTTCCCCACTGGACTTTAAATATGAGCTTTCTAAAAGATCTGCCACTTCTTTTGAAAAAGGACTCTGACTTCAAAAGTTTAAGTTTTTTTTTGGTATCTCTGTTGGTCCAATTAAAGGTATCAAATCGCCTGATGTGTGCATCTTGTTGTACAAGGACCAGTATGGCAATTAACATTTTTATGTTTCTGACCATATGGCAACAAACATTTTTATGTTTCTGACCATAACATCACCATTTTATAATAAACCAACAACACACAAAACAAAACAAAACAAAGAACACACTGGTCTCCCAATGAACAGCTATTACTCTGAGCTGCTCACAGCACCTCAGCCATTGTGCTGCTCTCAGGAGCTCTCTTATTTGCAAATGCTTTTTCTTTTGCTTCCACTCCCGATACATTGGATATCAGCTTCAGCATTGCACCTGTACTACTATTCCCTCCTGCACAAGATTAGAAATGATAGAAGAAAATGAGGTTGCAATTATCAGTGCAGCACCTATTAATTTGCAATTTTACTGTACTGCTCACTCCTCCAGATGCCTGCCCACTGGTAGTGTGAGGGTGATTTACCTTTCGAGCAGGAGCTCACAGCATTCCCATAACACATCCCCCAATTACAGCAGTGTCAGTGGCTCAGTAGGTAGCACACTCGCCTCTGAGGCCGGGAGATCAGAGGGCTGTGGGTTCAGTTCCCACATCTGGCACTTGGGTTAATATACCAGTACTGACACTGTAGTGCAGCATGAGAGGGGTGCTGCACTTCTGAGGTGCTGTCTTTCGGATGAGACATTAAACTGAGGTCCCATCTGCCTGGATTGGTGGTAGTTCAGGTGGATGTTAAAGATCTCATGGCACTTATCGAAAAGAGTAGGGGAATTTCCCCGGTGTCCTGGCCACATTTCCCTCATTCACTAAAAATACCACCAACAGCTTAATCTGGTTCAAGGTCAGTTGGCATTCATCTGTATCCCCCTTCCCCAGGTCGTGCCTGAAAATAGGCAGAATTTGTCTAGTGTACTTACCCGGTCAACAAAAGCTAAATAAAAATTATCTACAGCTCTGTCGGCAACCGAAGGTGCCTGTTGAGAACTGAAAAGCAAGTATGTGCTAGCAGTGTTCAGCTTTTTTTTTGTTTGTTTTAGTCTAACTGCAGGCATTATAAAACTCTTCTGCCTAGTACACAATATCATAGATGATCTCAACAGACAGTCCATCTGTCAGTTCAACATGGTGCCACATTTTAACAGGCACACGTTTTTTCAAGGATGGTCACCATATTTCTTACAGAATGTCATTAACTGCTGCTTTTAAGTAAAGTTGCTTAACACAGGGGTAAGAGAACACATTAAGATGTACTGTTCCAACTCCATATTGTTTGTGGCACTTTTCAACTGCAAAGTCTTGGCTGTGCCATCTTGTACTAAAGCAAATGTTAAGGTCCATGAAATGCAAACACAGAGCTACATATAATTAATCTCAGGTTGTACTTTATTCCCTAATTCTGGTTTGTGAGCAACTTCTTCTCCGCATAGACTTGTTTCACCATTTTAATGCCTCAGAAGGAGCATGGTTGCCCTTTCACCCTGATAGCAATGTGGGGTACAAAAACAGAACTCCACCTTTAGTGACTTTGGATCATTCATCAATGATATGAATGTCTTCCACTTCTGCTTCACCATTCTTGAAACATCTTGAAATATAAAAGCAGAATTTCCATCATGCTTCAGTGATTGTTTGTTTCTATAGGCACTGAGAATCTGTCGCTGGTCTGTGTAATTATGGACCCAAAATATACTCTGCCTGGGCAGGACCCATTTCGTAGCTTGAAGCTGAGTACTCTGTGTGCTCTGCGGAGCTGCACTAGATGCTCTCCTTGCTCTTAATCCTGCAGAAGGCAGTTCACCTGATGGTCTTGACCCTGAATTCCTATATCTTCCTGCCACCGATATCACTTTTGCCCTGTCTGATCTACTAAACCTTTTTTTCTCAACTGCTTCTGTTTCTACAACCTGGAAACATTTTATTGTCCTCCCCCTATCCAAGGGTGGCAATTTGTCTTCCCCTGGGATTTACCATCCTATATCTCTCCTTTTCTTCCTTGCCAAGCTACAAGAGCATTTGTTCTTCTCCCAAATCTCTTTCTGTCTCTCTGACACCAATGTTTTCACCCCTTTCCAGTCAGGTTTTTGGAAAAACACTCATTCACTAGCTCCTTCCTTAGGCTCACTGACTCGATCTTCTCAGGATGGACAGTGGCCTAATCGCATCCACTATTTTTGTCAACCTGGTTAAGGTTTTTGACATGGTTTCCCACTCCCTCCTCCTAAACAGCATCTCTGCAGCAGGTCTATCTGACTCTGCCACAAAATGGATCAGAGCCTACCTCACAGGTAGAATGCAATCAGTTAGCATTGCTGATTCTATATCCCCTCCACTCCACATTAACACCTGTATGCCACAGGGCTCAGTACTTAGCCCTCTTCTTTTTTCTGTTTTACTCAACCATTTTCATCTGTCTGCACGTCACCCTCTATTCACATGTACGAAGATGACATGGTCCTTTTCACCTCTGGGCCAATCTCTCTCTGATGTGACTGCTAGACTTCAGCATGACCTCAATAAGCTTCAACTCTGGTTCAGATCTCATGAACTTTTCATCAATGGCAAGAAACATAGAAACATAGAAGCTGGTGGCAGACAAGGACCGCAAGGCCCATCCAGTCTGCCCATTTCTTTTTCTACCTTATAAATGTGCCATCGGCCTTTGATCTACCAATGGCCTATCTATTCATACTCTTCTGTATTGCTCCCTTATGTCTATCCCATGCCTGTTTGAATCCCTGCACTGTATTCACATCCACCACTTCCTGAGGTAGGCCATTCCATGCAACCACCACCCTTTCTGTGAAAAATAACTTCCTCACATTACCCCTTAAATGACCTCCCTCTAATCTCATGATGTGTCCTCTTGTCCTGCTATTTTTCTTATATTGAAACATGTTAGACTCTTTCACCTTGTTAATGCCCTTAAGGTGATTGACTGTTTCAATCATATCACCTCTCTCCCTCCTTTGCTCTAGGATATACATATTGAGCTCCGTTAATCTGTCCTCATATGTCTTCTGATGCAGTCCCTGCACCATTTTGGTTGCAGTTCTCTTGACTGCCTCAATTTGGTTAATGTCCTTGTTAAGGTGTGGCCTCCAGTACTGCACGCAGTACTCCAGATGGGGCCTAACCAAGGTCTTGTAAAGAGGGATTATTACCTCCCTCTTCTGGCTTGTGATACCCCTACTAATACACCCTAACATCCCCCTAGTCTTACCTAAGAAGACTGTCTCCATGACCATTGGCACTAGGAAGAGAATATCTAAATCAAATCAGTATTTATTTGTGTTGCACTTTTCAAAATGCCAAAGCAGAGAACATAACCAAAAACAACATATATCGACAATAAATACAAATATAAAAACAGTTTAAAAAGCAGCAAAATGCTTAACCAAAAGCTAGTGCAAATAAGTGGCTCTTCAATAATGCTTTAAATGACTCTGTGGATGGGCACTCTCTAATCCGATGAGGTAGAGAATTCCACAGAGTTGGGGTCACAGAAGGTTTACTTCTAGGCCAACCTTCCACACCCTTGATGGTACAATTCTAAATAACACCTCCTCTTTTAGATACCTTGGGGTTTGGCTTAACCAGCACCTCTGCTTCTCTGGACACATTGACACCATCCTGAAAAAAATTGCACCCCAAACTTGCCGCCTTATACAGGAATCATAGTAGTATACCTATATTGGCTAGGCATAACATTGTCCAGAAGATGATACTCCCTATCTTTGACTACCGTGATGTAGTTTACAGTGCCACTCCCAAGTCTTCCTTAACCAAGCTGGACACCCTCTTCAACTCCTTCTGCTGCTTTGCGCTTGATTTTTCCTCCTGTACTCATCACTGTGACCTCTATCACACTCTGTCATTTACCTCACTAAACAACAGACGTATCACACACTGTGCTAAATTCATCTCTAAATTTTGTTTGGCTCACTATCCTCATATCTATCCTCCTCTGTTTCCACCCTCCCCCTCCTCCCACACACTCAGATTGAATGACTCACACATGTTGGCTGTCCCTCACTGTTCTTCCTTGGTAGGTCAAGCAGCATACTCAAACTGCTTTTCCAAACTCTGGAACTCACTGCCGTCTCAAATCCAGCACTCTTCTTATTCCCACTCCCTCTCTTCTTCCCTCCACAAATTCCTCTCACCTAACTGTACCTGCTCCTAACTTTTCTAACTCTTCTCCCTATCTACCCTCTATTACTGCCCTTATATTTTACCTCTTTATTTCCCCTTTCCTATATTGTTTTTTTCAATCAAATCATTTACTATGCTTTCACCGTGTTTCTAACCATTGACCTGTTCTCATTGCTTATTTTACCTGTCCTAACAAGCACTTCTATGAACCTTAATTTAGTGGCAGTGCTACTCTGCTTGGTCACTTCCTAAGTATTATATGTACCTGGTTATGATTCCTGCACAGGGTAATTTATATTGTTTTGATGTTGCTTATGCAATGCAAGTGAAATTGTATTGATTGTATCTTCCTTACTCCACTCCACCAGAATGCACCAGGAGACAAGAAACTTGTTGCTCAGTGTGCCATTCCTAGAGAAACATTTCAATAAATAAATAAATACATTTTGTCTTTATGCCAGTGCATGCTTATTGTATCTGGGAGCCATTTTTTCTAGAAATGAGACCTTATCTGTGTCTTCAATACATTCTGGCAGGCCCCTGGTGCACAGATTATTGTATCAGCGATTGCTCTGCATAGAATCCATAAGCTCTTTCAGGTACTCCAGCTCTTTTCAAGCTGAACCATGTGGTCCATGAATCTCACTGTGCTGTCCTCCACAACAGAGACCCTCAGCTCCACTTTAAGCTGTCTTTTGGCTTGCTCTTCATATCAGTGAGCAAGCATGTCTTTTTTGCAGCCACTTTAAATACTTTTTGGGTCTGGTTGCCATTGTTGCTTTGTCTGCCACTGGCACACAAGCCATGTCTGCTCCACAGTCTGCTGCATTCTTCAAATCTTTTGTTTTCTGGCCTTTAGTCTGCCTAGAGGTAACAGCCAGTAAAAAGTCACAGTCCTGCCCCGTTTCTTTTTACCTGTTCTTCTGACCACATGTAAGTGCTATTATATAGTTTAGTTAAATTCAGGGAGAGGGAGCATGCAGAAGCACATCTAGCAGCTTTACACATACATATGCAGTCGTGTGCTGCACATTTTAAAATATATATTTTTTTAGACAAATGGCTGTTGAGACTTGTAAGTGTAACCAACTGAATTAATATCACCTTAAAATTCTTGTGAAGTCCTATTCAACATCTTCATCAGTGACATTGCGCAGGACCTAGAAGGCAGAATTTCACCGTTCGCTGATGACACAAAGCTCTGCAACAGAGTAGACACACCAGAGGGTGTAGACAGAATGAGAAGGGACCTACAGAAACTTGAAGAATGGTCAGGAGTTTTGCAATTGAAATTCAATGCAAAGAAGTGCAAGATAATGCATATGGGGCACAAAAACCCTGGCACAATATATCAGTTGGGGGGGTGAGGATATAGCATGCACTAAGCAGGAAAGGGACCTTGGGGTTATCATCTCTGATGACCTCAAGGTAGGAAAACAGTGTGACAAGGCAGCAAGTAAAGCAAATATGATGCTGGGATACATAGGCAGGGGCATCACCAGCAGGAAAAGGGAGGTCATAATTCTACTATACAAGACACTAGTGAGGCCCCACCTGGAGTACACTGTACAGTTCTGGAGACCCTACCTATGTAAGGACATAGACAGGGTAGAGAAGATTCAGAGGAAGGCAACAAAGATGGTACATGGATTGCATCACAAGTCCTATGAAGACAGGTTGAAGGAACTGAATATGTACTCTCTGGAGGAGAGGAAGGAGAGAGGGGACATGATAGAGACATACAAGTATCTTACAGGGAGGAACAGGGTGCAAGAATACACTATTTTTAAGCGAAAAAGATGTTCCAGGACTAGAGGTCATGGAATGAAGTTGGAAGGAGGACGATTCAGAGGAAATGTGAGGAAGAATTTCTTCTCAGAACGAGTGGTGGACAAGTGGAACACCCTGCCAGAGGAAGTGGTGGGGGCTGAAACAATCACGGGATTTAAGAATGCATGGGATAGACATAAAGGAATTCTGGAGGTCAGGGGTAAGGGGCAACAGAGTTCAAGGAAAACGTAAACTGAAGTTATAAACTCAAATGGGCAGAGTAGGTGGGCCATAGGCCCTTATCTGCTGACACTGTCTATGTGTCTATGTATCTATGGCTCCTCCCATTAGTCATTTTCTGCTAATAAATAGTCTAAAATTTGCTTTAGCAAACACACAAACTGCAAATGCAAAATTTGTAAATATCTGTTACCTGTAATTAAAAAAAATTAAAAAAAACAACTTTTATTACCAAAAAAATATTTCATTTATTTTCTTAAAATGGCATTGTTTGCCCATCACCTGCTGAAATTATTCAGATCTTCCTTAATTGTTTTATTATGACTCGCCAAATCTCTTTTGTTTTTATACCATATATCAGTGGGTTTAATGTTGGAGGGATACTAATATACAGGACTGAAAACAAGACACGCATGTATGCTGGTATCTTGTTTTCAAAAAGAGATATTAATAACGACAACATTGCTGATAGATAAAAAGATGTAATCACCAAAACATGTGAGCTGCAGGTACTGAATGTCTTTTTGCGAGCTTCTCTTGATCTCAGTTTTAATGCAGCTCTAACAATCATGTAATATGACAGTCCAATCAAAGCTGCATCAGGTGCTCCTACTAGAACAAGTATAATGTGCAGATAAATATCACTGATGACTGTATGGGCACATGCCGCATTGATGACAGCAAGGTATTCGCAATAAGCATTATGAACAGTACTTGTACCACAATATGGTAACATCCTAGCAAGTATAGGTATAGGTAGTACAATACAAAAACTTCTAATTGTAATAAGTAAACTCCCTTTTAATATAAATGTATTTGTTACAATCGATGAATATCTCAGAGGCTTGCACACTGCAATGTAGCGATCATAAGCCATTAATACTAGCATTGATGATTCCGTGGCTGCAGGAAAGTAAATAAAAAACATTTGCACAAAGCAAGTATCAGACTGTATAGTTTGTGTTCCAAACCATAATATTAATAACAGCTTAGGCAGAAGCATAACACCTGTGAACAGATCTATAGCTGACAAAATGGAAATCAAATAATACATAGGTTCATGCAGGCTTTGTTCTGTTGCTATAATTAACAGTACTGTTAGATTGCCAAATAATACCAATAGGAGCATAATGAAGAAAGGAACAGAAAGCCAGTACTGCAAATCATGAAGTCCAGGAAAACCAATCAGGAGAAATTCCAGATCTTGACTGCTACTCTGATTGGTTGTTGTCATCACTGAATAAGCAGGCTGAACTTATACTTAATCAGTCTTCAGTGCTCTGAAAGTGAATAGATATAATTTGTCAATGCACATCATAAACATTAATTTTTATAATTGACTTCAGTGCTGACAGCCATTATCCAGTATCTGAATTTGTAACATTATCTACAGTAGACAGCAAAACATTATGGAGGAATCTTGAACAATATTAAAAGCCAGCATTGTTAGTGGAAATAAGAATGGTTCAGACTTTCATTACAGGACTAGCAGATTCCTAAGGAAAATAGCGCTTAGGATTACACAGCAAGAGCTGGGTAAAACAAATCTTGATATTTAGCTTGGATATACAGTACATTACTCTATGTTAGTACTCTATGCTGAAAATATTTACTGCAATGTTTCAAGAAAGGTGGACAAGTTAGCAAGATCGCAGACTTTTAGGTTAGCTTTGAAATAGAGGGCTTTAGCAGAGTGGATAGCCTTGGTGCAAGAATTTCTTAGTGACTTGTAGAATAGGAGGTCAGGTAGGGATTGAGAAGATTTAAAACAGGCTCTTGCTTGGACATAGGATTTGCACAAGGTAATCAGGCCAGGAGTGATCCGATGATTGTGGGAATGCTTGACCCTTGATTTTCTCAGATTGGCAGAAAAGTTCCAGGTGTGAATAAGTATGGCTTGGAAATGGGATAGGGCAGTATCAATGTCAGGGGCATGATAAATAGGTGACCAGTCGGGGTCAAGAAAGTTGTGTATTGGGTCATGAGTGTTACGAGACCTGGATCTAGACCATATGTATTTGGAGGTGGAGTGGATAAGTCTCACTATCCTGATACAGTAGATCATGTTGTGGTCACTGAAGTCATCTGGGATGTGACTGGTGGTATGATGCAGTGGGGGTGAGAGGCAAGTATCCAGTCTAGGAGAGAGTGATTGGGGGAGTGAAGGCTGAGTTGTGTGTGTTCAGAAATTAATTGATAAGGTTTAGGGACTCAGTCCTCTGAAATGTGAATCTGGAGGTGGGGAAAAGCCAATTTAAGTTGAAGTCTTCCAAGAGGATAAGTTCATTAGAGGCAGCATTTGAAATAAAGTAAGACACAGAGATGCACTGCCACTTTAACATGCATGCAGACAATAAATCAGTAATGATCTGATTCCAACGATTCAATTCTTATTTTTGGTTGTGGCAAAGATACTTTTGAACAGATAGCCATTACATCACAGAATGTTGCAAGTCTGGGATATATTTGTCAGTTTTCCACTTTGCAATGAGAAACTTGAGATGAAAGCATACTGAAAATTCCATAAGTTTACTTCTCAGTGTACTCTGTAATTGGCAGGTGAGGAATACACAACACCCATCATTATTGAAGTTTGAGCACTGTGGTAAAGATGGCACTGCTATTAGGCTGCATATGAGAGCTCAGAGCATTGTATGGTGATCACTACCAATTAGCCCTGACGTGAAATAGGGAATAAAACATGCATATTCCCTTCTTATTATTGGGCTACTCATGGTTACTTTTAGCTGCCCCAATATTACTAGAATGCCATCAAAGTCCATATCAGTAGACAGCTGACATCTTACCAGCTGCAACAGGGTCTCAACAAAGTCTTGATCAGATAATGGAAAAAAAAAGATAGCAGTGTTTGTGTGGTCTCTGACTACGTTAGAGCCAAGTAGCACTCCTAACAAGTGACTGACAAATGCATACAAGGGAAGGAAAAATCAGCTTTTCCTCCCTCATACTGCTGAAACTTCAGCACCACAGGGGGAGAATTCGAGGAGGGTTTCAACTGTTGTGACACAGGATCAGGCAAAAGGTTCCACAGAGAATGGGGGAAGTGGTTGTACCTTCTCAGAACCACATTAAAAGCAGCAAACACTGTTTGGTCGACCTGCTTTAACAACTAATTAAATGCTGGTGAAAGCAATCACTTCTAATATACCTAGCATTTCAGCATTAAGCAGAATCAGCAGAGTTTATAGGATGACCTGGTGAACTTGGCAGTTAGAACCCCAACAGACTGTCTACAGGAGTACAGTCTATATAACTATTGGAAGCAATAAGATTGAATGCCTGGAGGTGTGGGACCAAAGTAAAAACCACTACAGCCAAAACATAGCAACATTCAGGAGATGAATGAGCAACTTCTGACTGAAGTGAAACAGGGTTTTGCTAATATGACTGTGGTAATGGGCTCACTGTAAGAGGCTGTTGCAGGCTTAGTTGGAAAATGGATGTCTTGTCTTGAAGGACTGCTGAGCTGGAGCAGAAGGTTTTAAATGTAGAAGATCATTTGTACTCTTCTACAGAAGAAGGAGGAAGGATATGATGAGGAACTAGAAGGTTTGCAAAATAAGACTGATGATCTATAAATGAGGTCCAGAAGAGACAATATCAAACTGGAAAACATACCAGAAAAATTAGAAGGCAGTAACCTGGTGATGTTACTTGAGGAGATGCTTTCAGTTGCTCTCCGAAGGAAACACCCAGAAAATTAAATCAAACTGGACAGAGCCCACAAAAAGTTCAAGAGATTTAGGGAAGATTGTTAGACACTAGCGTTTATCAAAATTTATCATTATCAAGACCGAGAAAGTATTTTAAGAAAGACCAGGTTGGAGAAGAGGATCTACATCAGAGACCTAAGGCTACATGCCCTCCCTGATATACTGCTTCAAGTAACATCAAGAAAAAAAGCATTTGACCATATCCAAGACACCCTGAGAGGGTGCATTCCATACACTATCATATCCCTGGCAAGATGGAGGATACATATGGAAGAGAAAACACACATGCTTAATACTATGCAAGAAACAACCAAAAACAAACACATCATTTTTCTTTTAAGTCCTGTAAAGCCTGTTATGAGTTTTACTCCTAATTTTACACTTGGGAGTATGAATTGGATCTGAAAGAAGTGTACTTTTTTGGAATAAACCTGAAATGCCAAAAATCAAGATACAGGGATTAAATACCGTATACTGAGTGTATCCATAACCCTCAAGGAGATTACATAAGCCATAAACCTAAATGAAAAACACCTGAACCACATGGTTTTACCCCTGAGTTCTGTAGTGTCTTCAGTGACTCCAAAGTTTATGCCTATTGGGCATAATAAAAGAGGCTGATGTGGGACATCACCCCCCCCCCCTTCCCTCAGTGAAGTCATTATCAAACTAATACATAAAAAGGTAAACCTGAAGAAGCATGTGCGCTACAGAGACCCATATCCTTGCTAAATGTTGACTACAAAATACTTGACAAGATACTTTTAAACAATTTAAATAAGATTGTTAAAAAACATTGTACCTCATGATCAGTTTGGCTTAATCAATTTAAGGAGGGTGTTTCACAATGTTGGAAAGACTATAACTAATATCTATTATACTGTAGGTACAACCTCTTCACCACATTCAGCCCTTCTTGTGTTAGATGCTGAGTAGAGATGGACAAAGTGGCCCCAATCCACTCCACGAAGTGAATCGCGATGTGAAAGTGGATTTGCAGAGTGCCTAGCAATGTGAAGTAGAGTACTTATAATTGCCTCCGTTGTCTCCCTATAGCCTTCAGCACAGACTCCTTGCCCCAGACCTCAAGAATCAGCAGCAGGAATCCCCTCGAGAGATCCCTCCCGGAGAGTGGATCAAAGACGTAGAGGTAATAAACTCTCCAAATTAGCTGCCTTGTGAAGGGTGATAGCCCATCGACACACTATGCTCATCGACTGCTCCACCCACCCACCCACCCACCCTGGCTCAGCATTTCCTTTATAGGCTCCTCCTAGTGACATCACATCCTGTCACTTTTTTTAACTAAGTCCCCATTCCTCCATTTGCAGGTTATACCTACTAGCACTAGAGGGACCCTCGTCGCTCCTCTCCTCTACCCCATCTACCTGTATACCTCTCACTTGACTATCTCTCTACCTGCTCAGGCCACTTCTCTCCCCTCTCTAAACCCCTGCCTCCACCCACACCCCTCCTTTTGCCCAGCCATCTGGCTAACCCTATGCACCACCCTTGCCCTATTGCCCACACCTCACCCAGCCTGCTACTTACCCCAGTGACCACTAGGAGTCGCTATTTCAACCCCATTTTCTGGCCCAATCATAGCCCTGCACTCAGCTAGGTCTAAGCCCTGCTGCCCTACCAGAGTCTTGAACCCTGCACCCTGTCCACCAGAGGCCGTGACAGTACCACTACTCCAAAGTGGTATCTACACTATCTGAAGGGCAATTCAGACACTTGTAACTCCCAACCCGGCTTTAACAGGGTATTATGATTGGTCACCTCTTCCTCAAATCTGGCATAATGACACCTTCTATGACCCTGGTACTACTGTTCTCCTCCATTATACTATCCCTCCCGACACCTACTCCCCCTCTATGTCCCTACCCTTCACCACCCCCCCACTGTCATTTCTGCCATCCTTCTTTTGCCCCCTATATGTCCACTGCTTCCCCCAGCTATCTCCCTGGTCCCATGTACCCCCACTCCCTCCTCCTGGCCTATTCCTTGGTTGCCTCCTGCCTCTCTCTCCCCTCCTGCACCTACCCCTCTATCCAGCCCTCTACTACTGCCCCCACCCACCAAAAGGCTAAATCCTGGCCCCTCCACATGCTACACTGCCACCTTACCATTGCACTACTCCTTCTGGCGGCTGGGGATATACACCCTAACCCCAGCCCAGCCTTTACCCCTGGCCCTGCCCACCCCATATCAAATCCCTCAGCCAGTGCAAACTCCATCTCCCATCCTAGCTTCCTCCCCCGGGTCCTGCGTCTTCTCCACCTAAATATTCGTAGCCTAGCCCCTAAGCTCGATCAGCTCCAGGTCCTAGCTGTTCACCACTCCCCTGATGTAATCATCCTTTCTGAGACCTGGCTAAAAGCTAGCCTATCTGATAATAATTTCGCTATTCCAGGGTTCAATATCATACAGCAAGACCGGCCCTCCAGAGGCGGTGGGGTGGCTATCTACATCAGTTCAGCCCTCCACTTCACTGTCTCCATTACAAAAACTGTACCCAAAGCTTATGAGCTTCTGATAGTAAAACTGTCCCCCCCCTCCTCACTACCTATCTTTGTGGCTGGCATTTACTGCTGCCCAGGCACGCCAACCACAATAGTCACCGACCTTCTGGGCCAGCTGTCTTCCTTTGCCCAATTGGGTGAACTATATGCTATGGGTGATTTTAACCACAATTGGCTAGCACCCACTTTTAACAAAACCCAAACCAAGTTAACTGCTCTTAATCTCTGTCAAACCATTACTGAACCCACTCGCTCTAACCTTAAGTCTGGTAATCACTCACTCCTCGACTGGGCACTTACTTCCCAATCACACCGCGTCGTCAGCTCTGGTCTTCTCCCTGATTCCATTAGCAACCACCACCTAATCTACTTAGTCTGCAAAATCCACAGAGTTAAATCCCCTCCCAAATTTATATTCCAGCGTTCTTACAAATCCATCAGCCTCTCCCCCCTTCTGGATGATCTTCACCACTCAAATTGGGTCCCAAGCACAAACCGCTCTAATATGGATTCAGCCCTTATGCACTTTCAGAACACCTTCCTCTCCGCCTGGGACAAACACGCCCCCTTATGCCGGGCTAGAGTCTGTGGTTCCCACCTGGATCACTCCCGAGCTGATTGCTTGCCAACAAGCCCGTGATAAGGCCTGGCGAATCTACAAATCCTCACTCCTCCCCGGTGACTATACCTCCTATCGCATGCTCCGCAATAGGTGCACTAAAGCCATCCGCCTAGCTAAGTCTGAATATTTTAATAACACACTTAATGCAAACCTTGGAAGACCTTCCAAATTCTGGAAAGTCATTAGCTCCCTTTTTCCCCCCAAACAGTTAACCCTCCACCTCTTCTCCTTGCCCAAGGTACTCTCCTTTCTGATCCCCTGGAAGTCGCCACGAGTTTAATTCATATTTCACTACCTGTGCCCAGGCCCTCCTTGAAGCCCTTCCGCCTGCAAACACTCCATCTTCTCAGTCTCCTATCCCCCACCTATCCGGCATGAACCCCTTCTCATTTAGACACATTTCCCCCACTGAAACCTTAGATGCCCTTTGCACCCTAAACCCCTCCAAAGGCAAATCCCCTGATGGTCTTGACAACAAACTCCTCTTCTTATCTGCTCCTGCCATCGCTACCCCCCTTGCAGCCCTACTAAATCTTTCCTTCAGTACTGAGTCACTCCCCTCTGTATGGAAGCATGCCACTGTTCTACCCCTCCCCAAAGGAGGTGACTCTACCTCTGCATCCAACTACCGCCCCATCTCCCTCCTCCACACCCTCGCAAAACTCCAGCAACACCTTGTGCTATCCCAACTCTCCCACTTCCTTGCAGAAACTAACTTCTTCACCCCTTTCCAGTCCTGGTTCAGAAAACACCACTCCACTACCTCCTCCCTGCTCAGACTCACAGACCACATCCTCACTGGGATGGGCAAAGGGCTAATCACTGCTGCTATTTTTATCGACCTAGCAAAAGCCTTCGACACCGTATCCCATTCTCTCCTACTATCCTGCCTTTCCAGAGCTGGTTTAGCTGAATCCACCATAAACTGGTTCAGTGCCTACCTTCTAAATAGAACCCAATCCACTAAAATAGCTGACCACATCTCTCCCCCCACATCACCTCCGGCATTCCGCAAGGCTCAGTTCTCGGCCCCATCCTTTTCTCCATCCTCCTAAATGACCTGCCAAACTCCTGCTCCTCTTCTGCCATACACATGTATGCAGACGACATAGTCCTCTTATCCTCCAGCTGGACCCACGAAGAAGTCGCTTCCAAACTTCAAACTGACTTCAACAAAATCCAACTCTCGTGCAACAGCAACCAACTCTCCCTAAATGCTAAGAAAACCAACTCTATGACTTTTGGCACCAGACAGCACCTTTCCAAACTCCCCTTCCCTCTGAGATTCCACACCCTAAATAACATGGTCCTTGAAGAAGTACCCTCCTTCAGGTACCTCAGGGTTTGGCTTGACTGCCACCTCTCCTTTTCTACCCACATCGATGCCATCATTTCCAAACTGCTCCCAAAACTTGGTGCCCTCTATAGAAACTAGTCTCCCTCTTCCTGTCAGACGCAAAATTGTTCAGAAAATGATTCTACCCTCCTTCGACTACTATGATGTAGTTTACAGTTCCACTGCACAGACCACCCTAGCCAGGTTAGACCCTCTCTTCAATGCTTTTTGGCGCTTTGACCTCGATGCCCCCCTCATTCACATCACTGCACGGTTTATTGTTCCCTGTCCCTACCTTCTCTGAGTAACCGGTGCCTAATTCATTGTGCTAAATTCACTTCTAACTTCTGGCTTGGCTCCCTTCGTCCCTATCTCGCATCTGCCCTAACCTCCCCACCCACCCCTTCACACGCCCTCAGATCCACTGACCCTAGACTACTATTCATCCCTCTCCGTAGGACCACCACCGGCCAATCTGCATTCTCTTACCTATTCCCTAAACTCAGGAACGGCCTGCCCGACCAGGTCCGTCATTCTTCATTCAAGCTCTCCCTTTCCTATGCCCTCTCTAACATCCTTGCACCTAATTGCTGCTGCCCCTGACCACCCTCCTGTTTGGCTCCTCCACCCCACTTCCCCTGTGCCTGACCAGCAGCCTGGCCATGCCTAATTGTCTGGCTTATATACTACCCCCCGTGCACTTATACCCGCTCTATTACCTTCCCCACTCTCTCATTTTCTCCCTTCCCCCCTTCCTAATCAACCTAAGCTCCCCATCCCCACTCCCTTCCTCCTTACCTAGACCTCTCCCCTGCACACCTACATTTCCACACCCTCCATCTATTCCCCATCTTCTTTCCAAATCCTTCCTTTCTATTTGATGCATCTCCTGAAGCTCAACCTCCACTACTGACATTCAAATTCTGCTATTACTACCTTGTTCTGTAACTTGCACTTATGTATTTCATGTTTTGCCTCGCTGTGTACCCTTGTATTGTATCCATGCCTTACGATCAAGTTCTGTACTCTTCCTACCTCGATGAGTAACCACGATTTGTATAACCTGTACTTACTGTGACTGCGCTGTACTGAACTGCACTGCCTATGTATAAGTTCAAATGTAATCCCTCCCAACTATGTACATTTTCCATATTATGCTACTGCAAGTTCAACTATTGTATGTATATCTGCCTCCTCTGTAACCGCCCCCCCCAGGTCGCACCGTGAGACGAGCATCTTTTTGCTCAGTGTGCCTTTCCTGGTGAAACATTTTCAATAAATAAATAAATAAATAATGGGTAACGTGAAGTCCATTGAAAACAATGACTTTGTGTTACTCCGCCTTTCCAAACCACTACTCCACCAACTCTTAAGGTGAAGTACATTGAAAACAATGCACTCCGCCTCACTTCGCCTTGTTTTTAAGCTCCGAAAGCAAATTTTGCAGTGATTCATGGGATTTCAGGTCACATGGGCTCTAGATTGTTCTGCACAGCCTCAGTTCGGGGTAGTGTGTGTAGGAAGCTGACGGATAGAAGACAGTCTGCTCTGAGAGCTCTCTGTGATTCAAACATTCTAAAAGCTGTTGTATTGCTCAAACTTTAGTTCATCGATTGCAGGAAACTCTCCTGTGCTCATATCATTGAGCGTTTATTGTTTGTGTGTGGATTTTGAATGTTAATGCACAACATTGGGTCTGTGTAGTAAGAGACAGTGAAAGTGTGCTTTGGGAGAGGGGTGTATCTGTGGTGTAGGTAGATTAACTTGGAGAAAAAGACAGTTCTTTCTGTTTTTTGTGATATTTTTCTTGTATCACTGTGTTAATGTACACACAGTAATATTTTCAATAATTCTTGCTATTCTTTTGCTGATTGTTGTAGTGAAGCAGATCATAATTTTAGTTTGTTTAAAATACGTGGTTATATTACTGAAGTTTTCAATTTGCTTTGCATTACTTAGTGTGTGTGCAGTGAGTATGTGTGTGACTCATGTCATCAAATCAGGCACCTTTTATTTTGCCACATAGTTATTTCAGCAGTTATGTGAACATGCTATCCATTGCTGCTGTGTGATTTTTGTACTTCTTTATGGTATCTCTACTGGTACTGGTACTAGTACTAGTGACTGTTACTGCAGTAATGCAGTACACGCCCCCCCCACGGCCCACCCCAGTCGGTAAAGGTATTCTTTTCCAGATTTGAATTTCTGATGGTGAGCACTGGTTAGGTGTTGTGCCTTAGAAACATAGAAACATAGAAACATAGAATTTGATGGCAGAAAAGGACCGCTTGGCCCACCCAGTCTGGCCATTTCCCTACCTGATGGATAAGTTGCAGATCCTAGTTAACCAGCAGCCTACTTCTTCCTACCCCCACCCCCTAGAATTGCCTTATGACTGTCCCATGCATGCTTGAATTCCACCACTGTTTTTGACTCCACAACCTCCTCTGGAAGGCCATTCCATACATCCACAACCTCTCTGTGAAAAATACTTCCTTAAATTACCTCTGAGCCACCCCCTTCTATCTTCAAATTGTGCCCCCTTGTTCTTGCACACCTCATTTTTTGAAAGATGCTACCCTCTTGGACTTTGTTGATTCCCTTGAGGTACTTGAAAGTTTCTATCATGTCCCCCCCCCTTTCCTCCTTTGTGTCTGCATCTCTTCAGTGAGCAGCACAATCTTAATCTGTTTGTGCATTTGCATCTCTTTAGGGCCCAAGCTCCATCTGTAACTGAAGTCACAGTTGTTTCTTTGGCTTCCCTTCAGAGTACTGGACTGGAGTGGTGCATAATTCTGCATGAACATTGTACTCATTAGTAAGCATTTTTAAGTCAGGACCATCATCACTTTCACGAGTTACTAGTGATACAAATCACATTCTTCATCATCACGGTCACAAATGCAGTCACAAATCACAATTCATGATCATGTCACTCACGAATCACAACATTAAATTTTTTTGCTAGTTACTTGGATGTATTGTGAGCCTGTCTTGTAGTATCTCTCTCCATGCTTCACCACCCCACCATTGTACTCATTAATGAGTGTTTTTAAGTCGGGCAGTTTTGTGTTACAGCTCATTGGGGAAGTACAGCCATAGGCATTCGCATTTGCAATACAGTTCCATATTTATCTCAACCCGTCTACACCGAATCACATTCTTCATCATCACGGTCACAAATGCAGTCACAAATCACGATTCATGATCATGTCACTCACCAATCACAACATAAATTTCTTTACTAGTTACTTGGATGTATTGTAAGCCTGTTTTGTAGTATCTCTCCAGGCTACACCACCCAACCATTGTACTCATTAATAAGTGTTTTTAAGTTGGAAGTTGGACAGAGTCTGCAGTACATACACAGACAGGAAAGAAGACTGACTGCACACATGCAGTTTAGCACAGTATACTTGCACTGCTTAGTCTGCTTTTCCACAAACACTCGGCAACAGAAAGTAAACATTAATGAGGCACCTAAACAGCACACACACACACACTTAACAGAAGGAAGGGGGGCCAGAATACAAAGTGTCACGCATATGGAATTTTTATTTATTTTTTATTTATTTCAATCTAGGATTACAATACCTTTGAGCCGAGGCTGTTTTACAAAGGTTCCACATCAGTGTGTGCAACAGTCATCATTTTTAGTTACAAACATATAGTCATTGACTTACAGACATGTAATAACCAGTACAAAGACTTGAGCTATGAGCAAGACAAGGGAAGGGAGGGTGGGTGGTGGGGGAAGTGAGGGTAGGAGATCGGGGGGGAAGGAGGTGCAGGGGGTAAGGGGCAGTACAGGAAGTGGTTGGGGCAGGAGTGGAGATACAAGGGGAGGTGGGCAAGGATGGGAGACATTGCAGCCAGGGGACCTTGTTGAGGGAATATGACAGGTAAGGTGCTAGGGGTACAAAGAAGACAACAAAAAAGGGCAAAATTACATACAAGGGTCAGGGGTGGTAGAGGGATACATTTTATAACACAGCAAGGATGGTGTGGGGGGGCACATGGTGTGAGGAAAAAAACCTAATGTGGGATCCCATGGTGATCCAGCAGCAGTTCCAACATGGACATAATTTGCAACTTATGTCTCTCTATGTGATCCAGCCGCTGCTCGACAGCACTCACCCTCTCATTAAAAACATAGAAACATAGAATTTGATGGCAGATAAGGACCGCTTGGCCCACCCAGTCTGCCCATTTCCCTACCTGATGGATAAGCTGCAGATCCTAGTTAACCAGCAGCCTACTTCTTCCTACCCCACCCCCTAGAATTGCCTTATGACTGTCCCATGCATGCTTGAATTCCACCACTGTTTTTGACTCCACAACCTCCTCCGGAAGGTCATTCGATACATCCACAACCCTCTCTGTGAAAAAATACTTCCTTAAGTTACCTCTGAGCCACCCCCCTCTACCTTCAAATTGTGTCCCCTTGTTCTTGCACACCTCTTTTTTTGAAAGATGCTACCCTCTTGAACTTTGTTGATTCCCTTGAGGTACTTGAAAGTTTCTATCATGTCCCCCCTCTCCCTCCTTTCCTCGAGGCTATACATATTAAGCTCCTTAAGTCTCTCTTCATATGTCTTCCAGTGCAGACCTGCACCATTTTAGTTGCCCTCCTCTGGACAGCTTCCATCCTGTCTATGTCTTTATGGAGATTGGGTCTCCAGAACTGCACGCAGTACTCCAGATGGGGTCTCACCAGCTGTCTGTACAGAGGGATAATAACTTCCTGTTTTCTACTGGTGATGCCTCTCCTATGCATCCCGGTATCCCCCAGCCCTCCTTGCTGCCCTCTCACATTGCTTTCCACCTTTAGGTCATCTGATATGACTACCCCAGGTCCCTTTCCATTTTGTTGTTGTTAGTATCTCACCCCCATTGTGTACTCTTCTCCGGGTTTTTGTTTCCCAGGTGCATTACCTTGCACTTCTTAGCATTGAATCTAAGCTGCCATACATTTGACCATTCCTCTAACCTTGCCAAGTCCCTTCTCATCCTTTCCACCCCACCTTGTGCATCAACTCTGTTGCAGATCTTTGTGTCATCTGCAAAGAGACATACTTTTCCTTCCAGTCCCTCTGCAATGTCGCTTATAAAGACATTGAAGAGGACCAGTCCTAATACTGAACCCTGCGGTACCCCACTAGTAACCCCCCTTTTTTCAGAGTGGACTCCCCTGCCTGTGCCTGGTCCTCCCAGCACCTCCATTATTTGGCAGTTTTTTGACTGTGTCAGGGGGACAGCAGCATTGTTCTCCTCAACAGCACTCCAGAGAATTGCCAAGTCAGCCTGCATTAAACGCAGTTCTCTGGGGTCCAGATGTTCTACAGGCTGACCTGCTGGTGGTGCTGGTGGTTCAGGTGCTGCTGGAACAGCAGGTGCTGCTCTGGCCCTCCTCTTCTTAGGGCTGCTGCCATATACAGCTGCACCCTCTGCCCAAGAAGGGTCAGCAGGTGCAGGCATGGCCCATTTTGTGGCACCCTGCCACTCCATCTGGTGGTGATTGAGCATATGGGTGCACTGGCCCCCAGTCACCAGGTGTGTCCCCCAGAGGCCATGGCACACCTTCATCTCACATAGGCAGTACCTGACAATGCTGCTGTCCCCCTGACACAGTCAAAAAACTGCCAAACAATGGAGGTGCAGGGAGGACCAGGCACAGGCAGGGGAGGGCCAGATGAATGGGCAGCTGGCTGGTCACAGTGCTTAGCAGGGTTGGGATCCACACCTGGGCCTGGGGTCACAGGCACATCCTGCTCTACAGTACCAGGTGCTGGAGCTGGTGTTGTATGTGGTGGTGGTGGTAGTGGTTCAACTGCCTCAGAGTCAGGAGATGGTGCTGGTCCAGTCCTGCTTCTAGGGGGGGCACTCAGATTTTTTAATCAGTCCAACAGGAACCAGTGGTCATGCTCACCATACATGTGCATGGTATGATGTCTACCAGTATCATGCTCTCCCAGTGCTGCCCCCACCCCAGGCAATCCCTCACCCTGGTCCATCTCTCCTGCTGCACTCCCTCAGTCTGAGCAATGACTACTCACACTGTCACACAACACACACACAGTCACACAGACACAGACAAACAACTAACTACTTATAAAAATAAGAAAAATAAATTTACAGAAAGAACAAATTAAGTAAAAAAGAGTACAGAAAAGACAAAACAGTGTAGCTTTTCAAAAAGCTGTTGGGTCTAAATCAAAGTTTTAATCTCCTCCTCACTCTGATCTCCAAGTCTCAGCAGTGACAAAACAACACACTACTCTCTCTCTCTGTCTCTGTCTGCACAGGAGAAAGTGAAAGTGTCTGCTTGTATGACTCACTTCCTTCCTTTTCCTGCCTGGCTATGGCTAAAGAGCATGGTGAAGTGCATTTAAAACAACAACTTTGCCTTACTTTGTGTTGTCATTCCACCTTAACATGAAGTGGTAATGACAAGGCAGAGTGAGCACTTTGCATTGCCCGCTCTGCATAGCGGAGTGGCAATGCAAAGTGCCCACTTCGCGGACACTTTGCTGGTGAAATTTGCTGCATCTCTAATGCTGAGAAGACACTTGATAGGGTTACATGAATATATCTATTCACTACCTTACTATAAAAGCATTTGGAATTGGGAATTACTTTTTGAAATCGGTATAATGGCTCTACTTTTAACCATCATAATTTAAGACAAGGCAAACCCCATCAAAGTCAATAAAATTTCACTGGGCACCAGAGAGGGATGTATTGTATCACCACTGCTGTTTGCCCTCTTTATTGAACCCTTGGCTACAGCACAGGACTGCAAATGCAATACATGATATTACACTGGCAAGCATTAAGAATTCCATAGCTTTATGTGCTGCTGCTGTCATTATATAGTTGAGTAACATTAGGCATTCAATCCCTGAACTACTGGACTGTATTGCAAACTTTGGAAATATATCAGGTTACAGGGTGAATTGGGAAGGACTGAAATTCTCTTTCTGGATACATCCAAGTCAAATAACTCTAAAATACACCCTGATTAGCCTCCAACTAAGACATCAATAAAATATTTAAGGGTTAATATTCAGAAATATCTCAGTATACTCTATGATTTGAACTTCCTTCCCAGATGGAAAGTCTTACATCTGGTCTAGAGAGATGAGAAAATATGCTGAGAAAACAACTGTTACTGGCAGATCAAACATTCCTAAAAAGGATATCCCGTCACAATTACTTTTCTTAATTACTGCCCTCCCACTATGGATTCCAAAGACGATTTTTACAGGTTGGGAAAAAGTGTTCAGGAAATTCCTCTGGCAGAGGAAGAATCCAACAGTGTAAATAGAAAAACTATATTCACCATCAGAATCAATGGGTCTGGTAGTCCCAAATGGGGCTTATTACATTGTGGCCCAGCTCATGGTATGGATACACTACTTTCAGGAAATCTAAAGGTAGCACTATTACCATTCACAGATACTAAATCAGCTCTTACTATAAACTGTTATAGATATCCTATAGATATAGTTGCTATGACTATGATGGTTAAAGTAAAAGTGGGACAAACAGCTAAAAATCCTGAAGGAATTTGTTTGTTTACTATATATACACCTACTGTATATAAAATATAACAACCCATACAATCAACCTTTCATGAAAGATCTGGTATTCAAACATTGGCCCTCCAAAGACCCAGAACAACTTAAATACTTTTTTACGGTAATCTTTTTATTCTATGATGAGTTAAAAATGCCAGTACAAATTAACAGAAAGGGTCAATTTTGAATTATCATGAGGTTTGCAATTAAACACTGAAAAAGCTAGATAAAAAGGCAAACCATAGCTCGTAAGAATTGCAGCTCTTTTCTTAGAATCACTTAATAAAAAGGGAAACATCAAAAATCTGTTCTCTTTTAAATTTAGACAGGAGCTTTACTTTCAAATGAATTAGGAAGGAATGGGAAAAACATCAAAATTATCTTGTTTAGACTCTGAATGCAAGAATTTCAAACATATGGCCTACTTGGAAGTACTGTAACAAGAATCATATTTAAACAAATTTGACTTAACACATAGGACTTATACTCCATTGAAATTAAACAAATTCAGTAAAGAAATTTCACATCGGTTGATCAATGTATCACTCTCACAGGAACATTTTAAAACTACTGATTTCACACAAATTAGTTTATTTTTTATTTGTGTTACTGTTAGCAAAACAAGAATATTTTAATGCACTGGAAGGATATAAACCCTCCAACCCATGAAGATAAATCTGCTAACTGATGACTGTAAACTTGAAGGGACATACAATACTATTTTGTAGCAAATCAGCAACATAATTTTGATAAGGTTTGGAACTGATTCTATAGATTTCATAATGAAGGTTAGGCAAGATAGCTGTACCAATTATAACTGCCCCATCCAAGGCAATAGCTTTAGTAAGAATGATGGTGCAGGCACTAAAATCTGATTCAGATAATACTTTGTTTTAAGAAAGAATCAATTCTTTCTCTGAACCTTAGAGAAGGAAAACAAAAGTTTGAGTATTAATTATGAGTGACTGACAACAATCCCACAATTACCACACTAATGATAATATGCAAAATAGGGACAATTGCTAAAAGTGGTCATCTTGGCAAAAAATGGGATACTCAAGAATATTTTTATTGCTCTGTTTATCATTAAGAAGTCTATTATTGATATACAATCTGCATATTTAGGTATGTGCATGCAGTATTTATCCTTAGATATTGTTAACTCCTGCTGTATTTAATCAGCATTTTTTTAAGTGCTATCAAATTCAAGAATTCTTTATAGTCATTTCAGTTCTCTTAATTAAAGTATGCATCATAATCTAATACTGCCAAACAGGTACTTCTCTATTAAAATTGTACGGGATCATGGGCAGACTGGGTGGACCTTGGATTGTTTTCTGTTGTCATCTATTTTTCCTATATTATATAAACTTAATGTAGAAGTGCATACAATTCTGGATGAATTTTACCCTTTAAAAAGGTACATACTCATCTTACTGAATGTGTTGCCTTCTTTTTATAGACAAAGATCACTTCTAAGATGTGGATCATAACTTTCTTCTGTCAAGCAGGTACTGCTCATGAAGAAAATGCATCCAAATAGGTATTGTGCTTTTTTAAAATGTTTATTGTTTGCTGGAAATTGTTTCAGTTATGAATGTGCATGTGATGCATTATGTTTGTGTTTCTTTTTTAATGTATAGCTTTGCAATATCTAAAGTTTGTATTTAATATGTTATGTTGTTATACACTGATTTTACATGTGCAGTGCTCTGAACCCTTTTGAATGGGCACTTTATAAATAAACTGAATTGGTTTTCCAATACTCTCTAAAATTCAGTAGAGAAATACTGCAAATACTGTTCTGAAGGGATTTCACCCTTTAAAACTTCTGCATGCTCATAGTACTGAATGTGTTTTTATTTGTTGATATAACTACCTTTCCAGTCATATTTACTTGAATAACGATCCTCCCTGTACAAAACAACAAACAATAGATTGCGCCTGAACTGTACAGTAGTTATATATTAATATGTGCATCAAATATTTTACAGTTCCTGTGAAACAGGTCATAATTATAACAGATACTCACCAAACATTACTCACTTGCAAGTATCAAGTAAAATTGTGTTATGGGAAACCCTGTTAGTGGACACCACACATCTGCTTCAGAGCCAAATGAATAAATAAAAGACACTGACTATTTATTAGGACTGGTGCAATAC
The DNA here is from genome assembly GCA_016271365.2 of Neoceratodus forsteri. Classification (NCBI taxonomy): domain Eukaryota; kingdom Metazoa; phylum Chordata; order Ceratodontiformes; family Ceratodontidae; genus Neoceratodus; species Neoceratodus forsteri. Next base: position 1,308,135,314 of record CM057458.1, read on the forward strand.
CCAGTAGAATAATTATGCTATGATGATATAATAATGCAAGAGTTAATTTGTTCCAGCTACTCATGCACCCAAAGGAGACAATTATATTGTTGTTGTTTTTGTAAGATATAACTGAAAATCAGCATTTGTTTTGAAAGGGTAAATCCAATTAAAGGTGTGCATTTTTTCAAGTGCACTTTTTCACAGTCAGTGTGTTAAACATTATGCATCATAATATCATTATTAGCTAATTGTGATTAATTCTAAACATTTCAAACACTTATATAACCTTATTAGTGTCTCTCTCCCTAAAATATCTAAAATATTGAAGTCCTAAGCATACCTTTCAGCCTTCTAAACACCATGGGGATGATTCTCAAAATGATATGCATTGCTCAAAGTGACTTGCATTCAACAGGAATGATGCAAGTACAGTAGCACTTTGCACCAGTAGTTGTGCCAATGGTGATTTTTCAAAAGCAGCCTATGACAACACACAGGCTGCTTGCACCAAAGTGGATTTACACCATGGTTGCACCAAACCTGCAGCTGCAACATGGCATAAAGGGGAATTTTAGCAGCTGCTGTGCCCTATTCTGAAAGGGCAGCTGCCACATCTTCTAATTTGGGATTCTAAAACAACCCCTGGAGGATATCCATCAAAGTACACTTACACCAGCTATGAGCTGGTATAAGTATACTTTGCCATTCGCCAGGGGTTTCATTAATGAGCGGCAAGAGGAAGTAAGCCATATAGACCCCCAATGATCATGCATATGCCTCCCATTCCCGATCCCCCATATCATCAATAATTAAGCCTTTGTGGGCAATTGGCCTCCATACCCAATCCCTAATATAATAATAACTAAGCCCCACAGGCCTATCAGACCCCCCCAAACCCTGATGCCAAAATTATAAATATTTAAATGTCCCACAGAGCTATCGTCCCCCAGCCACGATCCTCAATCCCCAATTTTATTACACAGTTGCACAAAAATGCTACATGTGTGCTACACTGTGTTCTCTAATATAGCCCTGGTGGTCTAGTGCCCCCTACACCTAGCAGTACCCTACTACCCTGCTCCCCCACAACTCATACTCAGCTGATGACTGGTATAGCCCACCTCTCACCACCACTACCAGCTGCCAACTGAGCTCTATATAATCATGTACTGTAAATAGTACCTGCTCAGTGAATGACAGCAGCTGTCATTCATTGAGTGCGTACTATTTACAGTATGGACTCATGCAGAGCTCAGTCAGTGGCTTGTCATGGTGGTGAGAGGTGAGTTGTGCCAGTCAATGGTTCTGTACAGGTTGGGATGAGTGGGGTGCTAGGGCACTAATGGGTAGGGAGCCACTAGATCTCCAGGGCTATGTTAGGGAACACTGTGTGGCACAAAAATAACATTTTTGTGAAACTGTGTAATAAATCAGGGATTGTGGCTTGGAGGGTTAGATAGCTCTGCTGGGCATTAACTCATTCATTATTGGTTATCGGGGTTTGATGAGGTCAGATAGCCCTGCAGGGTTTATTTACTTTAACATACTGGGATCGGGCTGGGGTGGGCACTTGTGCCCATCTTCTGACTATGCCACATGATTGTGGCAGCCTGCTCAGGTGCGTCCTCCATTTTGCATACCATTTGGGATGGCGCAAGTCATGGGATTTATCCGCTGGGACCCTGCTCAATAGAAAATTGAGCACAAGGTTTCCGATGCAATGGCATTTGGTGCAAGTCACTTTTGTCAGGACTTGTGCCAGCCTAATGAGAATGGTCCCCAATATATGTAGCTCTGGCCTTTAAAAGGCATAACAAATGACCGACATACATAGCACCCAGTTTTTCAGCACTGCATAGCAACATTATTTCATAAAACACATATACTTACTCCAAGTTATAATTATTTATGTAGTGTGATAATGATGTTAGTTCTCATAAAGCTTTCAATGTGTCAGATTTATTAAACTGCCTCCTAGAGGTATCCAGTGATATGGGCAAGTCAAATTGAGTGACTCAATTTGAGTGACCCCAATCTGACGGCCTGTGAAGAAAGTGTTATACTGTAGAACAAAAATTGTGAGGAACAGATATAGTGATGGTATGAGGTAGTGGGTGGCCCCACTTGAGAGCAACACCCTGATAGCAAAACTCATAGACAGACCATTACAGTGACAGTCACTGTAATGGTCTGTTTTCAGCTATACTTGTTTTCTGGTGTCCTGCCCTCTCCCCGGAAAAACTGTGAATTGGAGTTGATTATTTTAGAATGTGTGGTTGCTTGTGGTGTATGTGGGGGCATAGTCCCCTGCAATAAACACAGTCTTTTGTGAGGGCACAATAGCGGTGTAAGTTTTGTGCCATTGCAGTGTGGGATATCAGGATTCTTTCTGTTACGCACACTTGGTGCTTCCTGAGGGAGCTGACTTTGAAAAGTATGTGGGAGGAAATGTGGCCAGGTGGTTTTGAGAAAGTCATCTGGTCTTGTGGAGGTGGTGGATTTTTTTTTTAAAGAGTTGTCTTTTTGCCACTGGGAGCACTGGCTGGTGGCTATGGCCTACCTGGTTGAGGGACTCACTCACCGGTCCAGCTGCTCCTGCCATCCCAGGAAATTCCCCCATGGCTTTCCCTCTGTGGTGGGGCTGGGGAGGTGGTTTCCAGCTCCCCCCTTGGAGACCCAATCCAGATGCCATGGATGGCCCTTGGGATGCAGTGAACCATCATGGAGCCTGCCAGGCTCTTTTCTACCATTTTCTCCCTTTCTCCCATCCCACACCCCATATCAACATAAGGATGTCGTTGCATGCCTCCTGGCCCACTCTGTCCTCCAGTTATCACCAGAGGGCAGTCAACAAACGGGATGACAAGTCTCCCTCCCTCCCTCTGATAGAGGAGAGCAGTCCTCCAGATTTTTGATTCTCTCTCTTTCTCCCCCTGCCAACCCCCGGCATCCTGGGCTCATTCTAAAACCTGGGTCACCAGTGTGATGTGAGGTGTAAGTTGGTGGATTTCTGTGGTCCAGCAGGTACTGAGTTCTGTGCTGGATAGGGGAAGGTAGACACTTGTTATATTTCTGTCTGTTTTGCTGCTATGTTTTTTGTTTGGTGACCCACTCCACAGAATTTTTCCTCCATGGTCCCCTGTCCCTCCATTTTGATTTCTTGAGTCATCCCTGAAAAGCCCCCTCCCAGGGTGTCTCCTGCACCCCAGTGTCAGGCCCCCCTCGGAGTTGATTACATTTTTGAATGGGGTTGTGGGGGGTGGATCCCCCTCATAAAAAAACTGTGTGCAGCTTATTGGGTCCCATTGGCCTATGATGTTTTTTTTTCATTCACCATTCTGACATGGAACCCCTCCTAGATACAACACAATAAACTAAAGTGCTGCTTTCCTGTGATTTTTTTGAGTAATTTATTGACTTTCAGGATACAAACATCTTTCATGACATTATGTTCTAATAAACACGACAAGCAAACCACATCATTAATAACCTTCAGTTTGTGAACACACCATCAATAACTGCTTACTGGATCCCCTATCGACTGTACTGTTTAGCAGATAGATGTATGAAACAATTCATGGTGGGTAATCACCAAATCATAAGTTCCTGTTGTTGTGGAGTTGGTCCTTGCAAAGTTCAAGTGCTGTACAAAGTAGGTGGTTGGACTGCTCCAGGCAAACAAATGCCAGCACACTATAGTGTTTCTGGTAAAATCTTTTTTTTTTTAACTGCAAATGTAAAAGTGAAGTGTAACACCCCAGTGTGGTAGAGCCTAAGGCATGTCACAGCTGTGCCACAGTAGGTAATTATTGAGCGAGAGGCGGCCCAGTAAGTTATGGCTTAACTCCGTGCCATGCTTTTTGACCTGCAGCTGGACAGGAGGTTGTCATGGGAGGGCGGGATATAAGCATCGGCATGCAGGGGGAAGAGAAAGGGGGGAAGAGAGAGAGAGAGAATGTGAGAGAGGACTGGAGTGGGGATAATTGCCAAATCTGGTTGGTTGGAGGTTTCTAGGCCATAGAGAGGAAAGACACAGAACCTGTGTGAGGACGTAGCAGTGGCTGAAGCTTAGAGCTCCTTGTGGGACCCCAGCAATGCAACCCCAGTGGGACTGGAATGAAAGGCCTCATTGGGACTGTAGCCAGAGAAGAGGGCCCAAGGCAGAGCCAAGGAACAAGATGACTGGGACTGGTTTCACGGGGTAGCCTGTGATGTGGACACATGGAGAAGGGTGCTGTCCATAACGGTGATGCTTTCAGAGTGAAATCCCGAATGGCAATGGGGAAGGTAGGGCAACTGGATGTGGGGGTGGGCGAATTGGGTGACAGGATGTCGCTATATATACACGTGCAGAGAGGGGGAGTGAGGACGGTGAGTGTGGGCTGGGAGGGGGTGGAGGGGATGTAGGGAGTTGTGCTGTGGTGGATTGCTGAGCAGTGCCGTGGCATCGGGGGTTGGCTTGTGGCTGGGGTGGGTGAGGTACCAGGTTCAGGTCAGGGCGCTGGTGCGATTTTATTGCACCCAGCCTAAACCTTTATTTTTAATGCTTTCACACCCCCCGACATACACACCTCTGGAGTTGAGAATCCTTTAATAGGGGGTGCCATAGACAAAGCCATTGTTTCATGCGCCAAGGGTGTCAGAGTGCCGAAAATATTTTCACCACTCTAACTCCGTGATAACGGCAATTGCCTTTAGGCAGTCACTGTTATCTCATAGAACTGCATCATGGGCTTCCAGTTGTCAAAGCATTTGGGTGTGAGATGGAGTAAGATGGGATGAGTAGGTGCTGGCTGCAAATTGGGGGCAGGTTGCCTGAAAATCAAGGGCACTGTTGCCCATAGGAAGCCACACAATTCTGAGATGGGAGTCAGGATTTACCTAGGGACCCTGATGTGAGAGGCCAGTCTGATCTGTGTGGAGATCCCGCAGTGAGTCAGTCGAGAGGGGATTCAGGATGCAGTTGTTAGCCCCGAGGTGCAAGGCCTGCCTGTTCCACTGGAAAAAGGTTTTGGTGAACTGTGAAGTTTAGAGCTGCCTGCATTTGGGGTTATCCGAATCATGCCCCATGGGAAATTATGTAAACTGTTTTCCAAAGTGAACTGTTTGCAAATGTGAACTGTTGCTAATGCGAATTGTGTGACTATATGAGTCCAAGATATGTGCTGCATACCTCAACCCAGTTTATTTTCTGCTCCATGGAGTTCAGCAAGGTTTTTTATTAAAAGGGATCCCTATCATGTGATTACCAAGTTGTCATCTCCAGGTATTTCTCAGAATTTTTATTCTGGCTAATATTGGTTGTCTTTCAACCCAGCACCCAAAGACCTTTGCACCCCAGCATGACTGTGAAGACCTAGTAAACACAAGTCATTTCTGGCGCAGTAACTGCTATGGCTGTCCTCTCCCCATGGACAGTTACCATCAGCATACCCCTAGGCACTAGGGAGGGGATGAGCTACAGAAGTGTAAAAATAAATAAAATTTGCCAGAAATAATATAATGTGCTGTTGTTTGTTTGCTTAGAGTTATCCAACCCCTTACTTTCTACAGCAGACAAATGTACCTTACTATACATGATGTTTGCCTTCCTTGCAGAATCCAAAGCTGTGTGTTCATGACCACTTTCATTATTGCTGTGATGTTAGTTTGTGCTGCTTCGACCTTGGAGATGACAGAATGTTGAATTCACATGGCTTCACTCAGTACTGATACAATATGCACTGAAGAGGGTCAGAGAGCACTGAGAGGCACTGCAGGATAGTGGAAGCATCCCTGTATATGTGAAAGGGAGTGTTACAGCTTGTTCACATGGTGTGTATTCTGAACATTGCCACAGCTCTTCAAGAGGCTCAGCGAGCAGCTTACTTTGATTCAGTATGTGTCCACATGGCCACTTTTGCACCGCTGTAATCTGAGCACTTGGGTTGCTGTAGTGCAAAAGTGCACAATAGTGGCCGTGTAAATAGCCCTCAAGATCTCTTAGGCTGAAATGTCTTAAACAGTCAACTCACAGTTTATGTTGATTGAGAAAAGGCCATTCAGATTAACTAAGCTATATAATGGCACAAATTTGGACATGACCTTTTTATTCATACTAAAGGCTCACTCTAGTTTTACATTTGAATGTGATAAACACAGTACTGTAAGCAGACTCCATGTCATAATGGAAAATGTAGAATAGCGATCGCCATTATGGTGAGTGTACATCACTGAAAATGGATTCGACAATGCACACTGCTGGCGCAAGGGTGAAAAATGGGTACCTGAGACCTACGGTTGTGTTGTTAATCCTCCGCACCCTATATACTTATGATTCTCAATTCCAGGAGGTGCATGTCGGAGGTTAAAAACTCAAAAATATTGAAAGCCACCAGCTGGTTAAAAAAAATGTGCCACACTGGACCTGAACCCTGCACTCTGCACCTCCCAGATGACCACCCTTCCCATCACCCAACCAGACCAGCTTGGTAGATGCCCGCCACACCCCCTCCCACATGCCATCCCTCCCCTGCCTCCCCCCATGAGTGCATTTATGTGCATACTTCCTGTCGCATATGTCACCCACCCTGGTAACTAGTCACCCCCCCACCAGCTAGCCATGAACACAGGTGCCATAAATGAGTTGCCCTTTTTGTAGGTGCCCAATTGTGATCGTCTTGTTCACCGGATGCCCTGTAAGCATAAGCCTCCTCAACAAAGATTCCTGTTGATTATCATTTTCATCATATTTGGACAGTGCCATGATATTGCCCTAGGGTCTTTAAATATCTGAATTTGTGCTGCATTATGGAATCTCAATAATAACATCAGACAACAGATGTACTGAATATTCTCTCACCTCTGACTACTGTCTGTACTCACTCCTAGTTGGTAAGAAAAATCCACCAACTTCTCAGTTTCTGATACGAGTTAGGGTTGGGCAGTGTATTAAAATATTTTATCATGCTATTTTGCAAAAGGAAATTTTTTTAGCATTTTGGTAAGAGCATTTTAGTACAATTTCATTGTTTTGCATTGATACATTAATTAGTTTTATGGTAGCACCTGAAACTATATCCTCATGTTCTACAACATATTTGTACACTTCTGACCCCGTTTGAGTTTCATTTGCTGTGAGTATATTGTTAAGATTTCTCCAACAAATGCACATCATCAGATTTAAACAGAACTACTGAAGCCTTAGCTTGCAGCAGTCTGCCAGCATTAAGATGGACATTTTCAGTGGTAGCTTTAAGATGGGTCATCTGCTGAGTGGTATCTACGTGACAGGCCATCAGGCTACTCTCTGTGCTTTGCAACTTCATGTTGAATTAGCATATTTGCTCAAGAGCATACTGAAGAAAAATAAAAGGATGCTAGAGATTGTGGCTTTGTACTCTGTCATACATTAGTTCTACCTTTTTAGTATGGGTCACACACACAACGTAAGACAGTAAATCAGGCCACCTATATAACAGTTATTTTTACAGCCTTACCCAGACAACCAGTGTTTAATACATATTTATGATTTTAAGGGGTTCATGTCTGTTAATAAATCATATTACTTACGTTTTTGTTACCTGTGTGCACTGGTAGGAAAGTGGCAGTAAATTTCTGGTATAAGTTCATCTGTGGGTGATGGCTATGTTTTTACCACAGACTTGGTAGCAAGATCAGTCAAGTAGCACAGACAACCTAGACTCACAATGTTTTGGATATTTGCTTTCAGCCTAGATAAACCAGATTTGTTCTTTCTAATCACTGAAGCTGCATTATTGCAGGAAAATGCTTCAAAATTGTCAGGTGGAATAGCAAATCATTTTAGAGTTTCCATGACAGAATTATACATTGACTCTCTGGTACCTTGAGTTTCATTTTGGCTTATCAAGGAATATTATAACATTTCATTCCATGAACTCATTAAAGTAGCCAACTAATATAACCAGTAAACTAGACTTAATAATAGAGGTTGCCCTATTAAAGGGCAGGCCAGATTGTCACTGGCCTCCCTGAAATTGGAAATTGAGCTGGAAAGTGAGGAGGGGTGGGAGAGTAGGAAGAGATAGCATAGGTGGGGGTTGGGGTAATGACATCACAGAGGGTGGGGAGGATGAGGTCATGTTAGGGCTGGGAGTGTTGAGGTAAAAGGGGATGAATAAAAGGACTGATTGGGTGGAGGGAGCTGAGAGAAGGGCTTGGTTGGGGTAGAAAAGGTGATGCAGAGAGAGAGAGAAAATACCTCTTTCCCTGCAACTGCATGTAAATTTAACATCTGCAGTTGCGCAAGCATTTCAAAGAGGCAGATTCTCCGAGGGAATAAGGTAAGATTGGGGGTGAACAAGGCCTGTTCTAGGTTTGGCTGCAGCAGGAGAACAGGGTGCCAGGTTTGGTCTTGAGAGCACTCTGTGAGAGTACTTGTACGAATATTTAATAACATGTATTTTGCTTATTGTATATCAGTTGCAGTGCATTACAATAATTTAAGTCCATTTACAGTTCTTCTGTGGCTGAGTGCATTAGTGGTATTCCTGGATGGGGCACTGCAGGTATGTGTTCCTCTTGGAAGCCAGGTTAAAAAAAATAATAATAATAACAGAGAACCAGCGCATTGAAGCGGATATGCTTTTGGGAATGGGCCTGCCGAGCAAGTGGTTCTTCTGCATTGGGATGGTGGTGCGTGGGACTAGGGCCAGGTCTGCTGAGGACCTGGGAGCATGGCAGCCACCATGTGGGATGCTACTTGGACTGGGCTCACTCAGGTGTGATTGCGGGTGCTAGAGGGTACCTCTCCTGTGGCGGGGGGAGATACCCGAGCTGGCTGTGGGTGATCAGAGAACTGGCAGCTCTAGGTGTGCCTGGGAGCAAGCTGCATCCTGTGCTAAGCTGTGAGGTTTGGGACAAAATGTTTCTGTTTGGAGCAGGGGTCCTATATGGGGCTAGAGGATGTGGTCAGGTGGGGTGATCTAAGGAGAATCGAGTGGTCGAGAGTTTTCTCCTGAATTGCAGAGACTCGCCAATTTCCTTGGTTTTTCCAGCTGGTGGATAGGGCCATGTGGTGGGGGGGCTTGGGCTCGACTGCCAGATGGAGCAGTGGTCTGAATAGCATACTAATGGGGATCAAAATGAGAGTGGGGAAGGGGGGTTGTGTCTTGCATCGTTGGACAGATTGTGACCTGTTTTGGCTGAGGGTGAGTGGGGGGACAATAGAGAACCAGAAGGGCCATGGGTTGCATGCGGCCTGCAGCTGGCAGCTACGTCAGTAGCAATCAATGTATTTTTAACTCCACTCGGGTGAACCAGGGAACACAGCAATGTGTGGAAGATGCTGGCAAAGGGCTTCTTTGGGGAGACAAAGCTATAACCCTAGACAGAATCGACTGGAGTTGGGGGGGCAATGAAATAAGGATATGAGAGAGGGTGAGTCCAAGGGTTTGCCTGGGAGGAATAGCTCTTGGGTTTGACTAGCAGGAATAGAGCTTTGCAGTGCATGGCTCCCTTCTATCACACCTGGGATTCAGTGACAATGCAATGGTGCTTATAATATCAAGGCACTGGATGTAGGCCTTTCCTGGATGAAATGGAGCCAGGGGAACAAGTGAATTTAAGGATTATTTTTGGGTAAGGTTGATTATCCTGCCACTACATATCCTTGTAGCCAAAAAGGACAATAAAATAAAATATATATAATGATGAAAGTAATAATAATAATAATGATAAATAAAATATGAGTATGTAGGGCACTGGGGGGTAGGTACACCACAGTATCAGGCGGTGGTAGAAGGGACATGGTCACATATCTGCTTATGGGCAATTCCCAGCCTTCAACATGTTATGTTTTGAGCTAGGTCCAAACCTTACTGGTGCACCTTGGATCTGGGGAGAGGTGGGCTAGAGGTGAAGGGGATTGCAGATTTACTCAGAAGGGTGGGCACTTGGCAGGCATGGGGGGCCAAAATGGTTCATGAAAGCGAGAGAGGAGGGAGGACGTATGCATAATGTAGTACCTAACTGTATCTAAATTTTACAGGATGACTCCAAAAAAGGCTCCCATTCAGAAGACAAGTGAGGTGCTTGCCCAGAAAGTGGGAGAGCTCATGGAACAGGTCCAGGTGATCATCAAGGAGTCCATGGCAGAGGAAGAGCAGGAGAGAAAGGAAGATAAGAGGAAGGAACCACCAGCCAGAAAAGAGAGGCCAAGCAGGAGGCCTATCCTACCAGGAGCAACCCGGAGGAGGGTGATGAGCCTCAACCAGACAAGGGTAAGGTACCAGTTCTAGACCTGTCAGTGGAAGGCAGTCTGAAAGGCTGCCTGGTGGGCATAATGGACAAGCATGGAGGGATTGGATAAGGCATAGAAAGAATTACAGGAGGAGAAGAAAAGGGAGAAGCAGAATGATAAATTTGGAGCAGGGGAGGGAGGCAGCAAGGCTAGCTACGGATGGCCCCCAGGGATGAATCTGGGGGATCACATCACACAGACCCTCAAAGAAAAGATATGGAAGGGTGAGTACATGGATATGTCTGCCTTGATCGATAAAGATACAGTAAAGAAATAGTAACAGGAGTTAGATGACAACTCCAAGGTGGCGGTGGCACTTACTACAGTACAGAAGACTAGTGAAGAAGTTACATTTAAGGGTAAGACATTCAGGGCTTGGATGGAGGACTCACATATTTTAGTGTGATTATGCTGCAGAAAAAGCCTGAGCTGGCCGTCCCACTCCTCACCTACTCAGCCATTATTAGGGATGCATATAGGGTCAAGTGTGGGTGTGGATGGTTGATCTATGATGAGAAGTTCTGGCAGAGGGTAGTATCTCATGGGGACATTAGGTGGGATGTTACTCTGTCCAAGCTTTGGATCAGGATGCTGTCAGCATGGGAGGGGTTGGGCAGCAAGGGAAAGTTGCTGGGGTGGCAGGATCAAAAGCTTACTGGGCATTTAATAAAGCCAGCTGCCAATGAACCAACTGAAAATACAAGTACGCTTGCTTAGGATGCATGGGTGTACACCCTGTGTTCAGCTGCAAGATGCTAGGGGATCAGAACAGAGGGGCCCGACATAGACAGCCCTTTCAGGGAAGCTACAGTGGTGGGAGGGGATGCTTCGATGGGCAAGGGAGGAGTTTCAAATGACAGAGTAGGAAGGATAGCTTTGGAAGCTGCTAGGTGGCTCCAGGCCAGGGCAAGGGCTGGGGGGGTTCCCATTGGCTCACTCACCAGTTAAGGTGCAAGTGGTGATTGCATGGACCGAGGAATACCTGTACTCAGGAGCAGCATCAATGCTGAGGGAGGATTTCACAGCAGGGTTTAATCTTTATTATATGGGGGTCAGGAGGGCTATGGGGCAAAAAATATGGCATCTATAAAGAGAAGGGAGGATACAGTGAGAAGGAAGATAAAAATGGAACTAGAGGCGGGTCCAGTGGAAGGGCCCTTTGAGGCCCCACCTTTTGAGAATTTTAGAATTTCCCCATTAGGCATAGTGCCCAAGAAGGCCCAGGGGGAGTTTAGGATAATACATCTCCTCTCATCCCCCAATGGAGAGTTGGATAACGATGACATTGCCCCAGGGAGAAGCTCTGTGTCATATGTGACACTGGACAATGCTGTGGACCTGATAAAGGCCAGGTCAGAGGTGTGGCTAACCAAGACAGACATTGAGTCAGCTTTCAGTCTCTTGCCAGTATGGGGGAAGTCTGGGTGCTGCTGGGTTTCAAATTCCAAGGGAAGTGCTACTTCAATAAGGTGATGCCAATGGGTTGTTCTGTGGCCTACACAACCTTTGAGGTGTTTAGTACATGGGTGCAATGGGTTTTCATGCAAAAGCACAGGAGTGGGGCAGTCATCCTCTACCTAGATGGTTTCCTATTAATAGGTGAGGGGAAAGGGTCAACTCTGACCATGCTTAGAAATTTTGAGGCAATTTGTAGTTAAATCAGGATACCTCTGGCTAAAGACAAGACCGAAGGTCAGAGTAGATGAATGGAGTTTTTAGGGATAGTATTGGATGTGGAGTGACAGTGCTACAGGCTACCGAGTGACAAGGTGGCTAGGTTGAGATCACTCATCCAAGGGATAAAAGGGCACAGGAGTGTGCAGTTTAAAAAAGTTTAGCAAGTGCTGGGACATATGAACTTTGCCTGCTGGGCAATTTCCCAGGCAGGGCGTTCAATAGGCGATTGGCCAGGGCATAGGTAAAAAATAAGCTTTCACACCACTAGATGGACATCAGTAAAGGGATTAAGGAGGATCTGAAGGCATGGGAGGTTTTCCTGGATGGATATAATGGAGTTACTTTATAGAGGGATTAGTGGGTGGATGGGGAATCTTTGGAACTCTTCACTGATGCAGCAGGTGGCTAGGCATGGGGGCATACTGCCAGGATAAGTGGATGTCAGAGGCCTGGCCTCATAGGTGGGTTGAGATGGGGCTGACCAGGGACATTACATTCTTGGAAGCTTCTCCCATCTGGGCAGCCATGGTAGTATGGGGACCACGTTTGTCCAATAAGAAGTTGGTAATCAGGTGTGACAACCTTGTGGTGGTGAATGTCATAAACAGACAGTCGGGTTCCATGGAAGTGGTGCTGAGGGTAGTGCACAGGATAGTGTGGGAAGGTTTGAGACTGAACCTGTCCTTTGTGGCTGAACACATAGAGGGTGTTAAAAATGACATAGCTGACAGCCTTTCACATTTACAGATGGACAGATTCCAGGCACTAGCTCTGAAGGTGGTGGCATGGAAAACACTGGTTCCATCACACCTGTGGAAGACTGACTGGAGCAAGCCTATCTGCTCTATCAGAGTGCATGGGCACCTAACACGCTGAGGACCTATGAAGTGGCTAGAAAGGGTTTCCAAGGATTTTGGGAGTGGGTTGGGTTGCAAGTAAGTGACCCAGTTACTGAGGCTCAGATTATGAGATATATGGTACTGTAGATAGGTGGGATGCAGGTATGTTGGGCTGCACCATATGGATAGACAAGGCAAGGAAAAGGGTGAACAGGAGGATGGCAAAATGGGCTAGACAAACAGTGGGGATATATGTTAGACATGAGCTTATCACCCATGACACACCTGGGATGTACAGGAAGGATGGTGTACATACTGTATGTCTGATGTGGGTAACACATACCTTATTGGAGCAATAAAGGGAAGTGATCAAAACATGGCAAGGTTTTGGGGGGGTGGCAGTGGACTGAAATATCAATCCAAAATTCCTATATGTTCTAATTCTGTCAGCAGCCTAAGGGTAAATCCTTTTTCTGGGCTCAGGTATCCCACCTGATTCCCCCAGCCCTGCCCCTTGAGGTGATTACTCCATAGGGAGCCCTCCCAAACCCTACCTTCTCACCCCCATCTGACTAGGCCCTCCACATTTTTCCCACCAGCCTATAGGCAGGCCTCCAAGACTGCCTCTGGGCTTTCCCCATTAAAAAATAGCTGCCAGCCCCCCAAAAACTTGCCATTTTTTGATCACTTCCATAATTGCTTATTAATGTGACCTGGAATTAAGGGCGATGGTGATATTGTAAGTTTATGAAACATGAAATATGATTAAATGTGTATGAGAATCTGTCATAAACTTCAAATGTGAACCATTAAATAGGTATGGCGTGGCTGATTTGAGGGGAGGGTCCAAGTGACAATAGAGGCTGCCCTATTAAAGGATCAGCCCAGGTTGTTACTAACCTCTCTGAGACCGGCAAAAGAGTGGGGAAGTGAGTAGGGGAGGGGAAGGAAGAGTAGGCAGAGATGGGATAGGGTGGGTGGGGTAATGACATTACATTTAGTGGGGAGGATGAGGTCACATTAGGGGTGGGAGCAGTGAGGTAAAAGGGGATGAAGACAAGGACTGATTGGGTGGAGGGAGCTGAGGGAAGGGCTTGGTTGGGGTAGAAAAGATGATGCAGAGAAAGAAAATATTTCTTAATCTGCAACTGCATGTAAATTTAACTTCCCACCACCATCCCTAAGAGAACAGGGCTTACATGGAATGTAATGGGTTGCCGGGTGAGGGCCACAGGGCACTTGGTGTGTCGGAACTGGGTTGCTGTTCGAAAGCAATAATAAAGGTTGTGAAATGAAAAAAATTGGAGGGCCTAGTCAGATGGGGGTTGGTAAGGCAGGGCTTGGAAGGGCTCCCAATGGGTTAATCACCTCGAGGGGGGCAGGAATGGGGGATCACATGGGACATCTGATCCCAAAATGAAGATTAAGGAAGGGAGGAACATCAGGTCCTTACACCAGGGCCCAAGAAGAAATACAAATATAACTGATGGCAGGATGGAAATTGTAAATAAAGAATGAACTCTGAGATTGTGTATTAATGTGACATGGAATTGAGGGCAATAGTGTTATTGTAAGTTTATGAGACATGAAATATGATTACATTTATATGAGAATCTGTCATAATAAACTTCAAATGTGAATCATTAAATAGGTGTGGTGTGGCTGATTTTAGGGTGGTCCAAGTGACAATGAGGTAGAGAGTTCTGTCAGGCAAGATTGCTACTGTTTGCAGGGGTTGGTGAGGATGATCTCTGCAAAACATATTTTTGCTTGCCAGTATTTTTAACAGGTATGTCACCATTGAAACTTTAATCAGATGGAGCTTTTTAAATATATTTTTTCAGCTTTAAGCTCTGCTGACTGGAAGTTTTTATTTTGCAGTTTTCAGGCTATGACTTGAAGGATGAGATTCCCTAAATTCCCCAATTCCAGAGACCTAAGTAGGTGCTGAACTGCCAGATCTGGGATCAGAGACAGTATGGCTGCCAGAGGAGAAGAATGAGGAATGAACTCATGAAGGTCAACAGATGGCTTGTAGGAGCAAGTGAGAAGATAGCTAGAAAGAAAAAGAAAGATTAGGTAGGAAAAGGCCACAGAACCATACCTGAAATAAGAGGAGACAGGAAGCAGTAAAGTTAGGCCCTTGAAGGTGAACATAGATGAAAAAAGAAGAGTACTACCTTGCTGGAATTCAGGTTATCCCTGGTTGTCCCGGTTTTCTGGGTCCTTGATGCTGATCCCATGTTTCTAGGTGAATTTCATTGGTGTCCAAAATTTAGTTGACTGAGGGATTCTGGACCTCACTTGGAGCTGACTTTAAGAATGATGCCTCTGTTCTCTGTTGCCACATAGTGGATATTTTTGCTAGTGAGGCTATTTTACATAAATGCCAAAAAATGATAATACTGTTAGCTTTGCAGTGTCTTTGAGTATGCAGAAACTTATTTTTATTTTGCTGGCTTTGATGAGAGAGGGAGTGATAGTTTCTTTTGGTACTGAAATTGCAAATTTCTTAACTTTAAACATATTTATTTATTTAGTTTTTGTTGCCCGGGTAAGTGCACTAGACAAATCCTGCCTATTTTCAGGCACGACCCGGGGGAGGGGGATACAGATGAATGTCAACTGACCTTGAACCAGATTAAGCTGTTGGTGGTATTTTTAGTGAATGAGGGAAATTTGGCCAGGACACCGGGGAAATTCCCCTACTCTTTTCGATAAGTGCCATGGGATCTTTAACATCCACCTGAACTACCACCAATTCAGGCAGATGGGACCTCGGTTTAATGTCTCATCTGAAAGACGGCACCTCAGAAGTGCAGCACCCCTCTCATGCTGCACTACAGTGTCAGTACTGGGATATTAACCCAAGTGCCGGGAAGATACACATTTTGTGAAACTGCACCAGGGACTGCTTGATTTAATTTATATTTTGTGAAAATAAGTTTGATATATATATGTCATCTGCTAGCACCCTTTGCAAATTGTGTGAGAGGCCTTTCGGCACCATGCAATTCTGCTTAAAGTTGAACCAGCATAACATTCTGTGGTGACCCATGATGCTCTGCATTGTGTGGGCATGTGTGATTTTGTATTTTCTTGAAACTTGGCTTCCCAGTCAAATGCTCTTTGGGATAACCCTTGCTTCAGTGTCTGTGCACAGAGGTTCTTTGTCTTTTAAATAGTTTTTTATTTTAATGGGTTCACCACAATATAACCCAGACAGACCGTCTTAGGGTAACTGGTTCATTCCACTGGGGTGTCAAACAGACGAGGCATACTGATGAGTCCTGGTAGGATGAAACACGTGTCTATGTCATCTGTTAGCACCCTTTGCAAATTGTGTGAGAGGCCTTTCGGCACCATGCAATTCTGCTTAAAGTTGAACCAGCATAACATTCTGTGGTGATTTGCATATGCAGCCCATGATGCTTTGCATTGTGTGGGCATGTGTGATTTTGTATTTTCTTGAAACTTGGCTTCACAGCCAACTGCCCTTAAGGTAACCCTTGCCTCAGTGTTTGCGCACAGAGGTTCTTTGTCTTTATATATATATATATATATATATATATATATATATATATATATATATGAAGGGTTGTTTTATATCAGAAATTGGAGAGAAAAAAACAAGAAGGGGGGGCCACTTGTGAGTTCTGATAGTCAGGCATTGATGCCCTTTGAGGCCACCAGATTTGGGACTTGAGAATCACTAGCATAGTTAGCATTTTATCTTTTAGAAAGCCACCATTTACCTCTAATGGGGTTTGTCTTTTTGTTCTTATAACAGGAAAATGCAAACAATCATCCATTTTGAAGAACTAAAATTGGTTTAGATTTACTGCATTATCAACATGGTGTAATCAGTTTGAACTCTTTCTGAGTCTTAATGTTAGAGTTGGTCTTTGAAATAGTACTTTTTTAGCAAGATATTTTGTCTTGGACAGTGTAAATTTCAAGGGATATTGTAAATTTGCTCATTAATTCATTATGCTATCAACAAGATGCACTCCTAAGGTTGAAATAGAAAATTAGCAATAGGGAATGTTGGAATTAAATGAAAGTGTTAAAATTAATAGGAAAAAAAGTTCTGCTGGATGCCATCAAAAGAAAGGGGTTAGATGAAACAACCAATGTTATTGGATAGTTTAGTTGGAGAAGGGAAGGCTTCAAAAATCAGAGAAGCCTCTACTCTGGAGACAGAGCTCCTTTGTATGGAGGATAACCATATAGAAGAGCCTCCTTTAAGAATCTGAACTATGCCTTCTCCTCTTTACCTCCTCAACCATTACCTTGCTCCTCAATAAATCCCTTAATTATGATATCATCAAGCCTGTCTACATCTCTGAATTTGCTTCATTTAATTGTGGGGCTTTAGAATAGAGTGGGGGCAATTGAATTGTATTCTTAAGTTGCTTGGTTTTATTTATAATTCAGGGACTGGAACTGTACAAAGTCTAAATCAGTAGCAGGATTTTTTGAACCCAAACATTTGAAATTTTACAGTGTAATGATAAAGATATTTAATCCAAAGTGAGTATGTAAGTCCTGTAATTCAAGTCTCAGTACTGGAATCTTTACAGAATACAACCCAGGGCCTAAAGTGTCTGACACCAGACTTTCAGGCATGGTCCCTCTCAGTGCACAATGAGGAGTTGTCAGAAACTGAAGTTATATTTTTTTTCATTAAGTAGAATTTCTTCTTCTTAAATTTTCAGAATATAGTAACATTAACTCAGTTAATAGAGAGCACACTTAGGGGGTGGGAAAGAAAACAGAGGTAGTAGACAATAAGAACAATACAGTATCATGGAATGTGCCAGGCTTAGGAAATACATTGTGTGATCCAGAATTTATAGAATATATAAACAAGTTTGACCTGATATGCTTCCAAGAGACTTGGTCAAAGGAGAATATAAATATCAATGGTTATACATCATATTTTATGTCTGCAAGTAAAATAAAACATTTTGGATGGAATTCAGGTGGAATAATAACATTGTGTAAGAACAAGAGAGGAGTGATAACTAAAAAAATAAAAATAGATGATGAGAACATATAAGGAGTAAGACTGTGGGAGGGGAATAATGAGATAGTACTTTTAAATGTTTACCTCTCACCAAAAACTAGGAAACAAAAAGAAGAGAACTTATTAAAGGGAATTAGACAATTCATAGAGGAAGAGATGGGCATAAACCCATTGTGTAAAGTAATAATAATAGGAGGTTTTAATGCAATGGTAGGACAAAAATTGACCCCCCCCCCCCCCCCCAATAAAAAAAAAATAGCTGAAATAATAATTGATAATAAAAATGTAAAATATCATAGGAAATCTGTGGATAATAAATCCAATGAAAGAGGAAATCATTTATGTAACATTATGACTGATTGGAATCTTTTCTTGTTAAATGGAAGACTACCAGATTATTACAAGGGAAATCTCAAATATATAGGTCATAATAGAACATCAATTATAGACCTGGTATGGGTCTTATATAATACAATCCCAATATGTAAGAATATTAAAATAGGAACAAAAGCAGAGAGTGTGTCTGCCCCAGTAGAAGTGAAAACTGATGTAGGCAAAAATCTGGAGAAGATGCAATGCAAAAAGTGATAGATAGGATTAGTAGAAAAAGCAACTGTATACAATGGGACACCATCAATAGGAAGGATTTTTTTTTAGAAAATCTAGAAATACATGGGATTATAGCTGATATTTGGAAAATCATAGAGAGTGAAGATGAGGATGCTCATTTTACAACAAAATAGAAAACATACTAGCTAGAATAGTTAAAGTAATAAATAAAGAAAAACTATTTAAAATAAGAAAAGGATCCTGCTGATATGATAACAAGTGTATAACTGCAAAAAGAAAATTGAATAAACAACTAAGGGCAACAAAACAGAGCTCTAATAAAGATAATGGCAAGATGCTTAATAAATTAAGGAAAGAATGTGATACTATAATCAAAGATAAGAAAACAAAACATAAAGATAAGATATGAAGAGAATTTGAACAAACTTTAATAGAAAATGACAACAATAAATTCTGGAAAATGGTCTCCAAAGGTAAAGACAATTACACAGAAGAAGTAGAGCATTACATAGAACCAGAGACATGGGTACAATATTATAAAAATCTGCTATGGGAAAATAATACAGACAATCATCTAGATAGAGTCAAGTGGGAATTAATGAAAGATATAACCATGCGAGAGGAAGTAGAAGAAGCTATAAAGGCATTTCCAAATAGGAATGCAAGAGGAAGTAGAAGAAGCTACAAAGGCATTTCCAAATAGGAAAGCACCAGGCCCTGATAGTGTTTCGATGGATGTATTTAAAAAAGGGATAGAAATGTGGTCAGAATGCTTACTAAAAACATACAAATACATAGTTAAAACAGGAAATGTTCCTAAATCATGGCAGGAAAACATCACAATACCATTAAATAAGAAGGAAGATAGAAGCAATCCCAGTTGCTACAGATCAATAATTTTACTAGATAATACTCAAAAGATTTTCACAAGGATTATTAACAACAGGATTACAAGCTGGGTTAACGAAAACAAATTAATTGATGAGTCTCAAGCTGGCTTTATGACATCATACTCCACAACAGATCAATGTTTTACACTAGCACATATATTTCACAAATACAATAAAATAAAAAAAAAATGAAAATATTTTGCATATTTGCAACCTTAATTCTGCCTTTGATAAGGTAAACAGGAGCAAACTATGGAAAGAATTAAAAACATATAAATTTGAAGATGCATTGACTAACATTATAAAAACACTGTATCAGAACAGCATGACTTGTGTAAGATACAGCAAGGATGGTAACAAAGTAACACATTCAGCACAAACAGAGATGTGAAACAAGGATGTGTACTATCCCCAATATTATTCAATTTATTTATTAACCAGATACTTAAGAAACTTTATAGCATAGAATTTCATATGCTGAGGGTGGGATCCAGGAGCTGCCCTTACCTCGCATGCACAGATATAGTGTACTTATATCAATTAGTTTTCTGGGAATAAAAATAAGTTTTAACGTTCTACAAAAAGAAATGGAAAGTATGGATTTAGAAATAAACTATGATAAGACAAAGTTATGCTTTCTGACAATATAGGGTGAAACATTTTAGGAAATTATAAAATAAAAATCAATAATAAACAGAGAGAGATAGTACCAAATTACTGCTATTTGGGAATAGAGTTCAATAATAGACAAAAATTGGGTAAACAGAAGAAAGAATTAGAGATGAAGGTTAGAAAATTCTCAGCTGCGGTGAGAGGTTTTGTAATTAAAATAGGGGAAAGATCAGTAAAAGGTTGTATTAAATTAATTTATATAAAAATAAGTAATCACGTATTATATGAGCAGAGATGTGAGGCTGGAAATTAAGAGAGGCATTTGAACCTGTGATAAACACATATTATAAAAAGATTTTGGGACTTCAAAAATGTGCACCAACTACCCTTGTAAGGATGGATATAAGACAGCTACCAATCCAATGTATTATGGAAGAGAGAATGATAAAGTATTGGTTGAAGGCATACAGCATGGAGGAGGACAGACTACCATGTAAATGCATAGAGGAGGCAACTAGCTATGCAAATCAGTTTGAAATATATCTGTGCATGCAAATAGTTGAGAATATTATAAAACCTTATAGTTTATTAAACTGCATTGTAGATATAAACTTAGAACTGCAGGAAGAAATATGCAGTATAATAAAAGAAAGGATAAGAGGTGCATACATATAGAGAGATATGGGACTAAGTAAAAATGATAAAATTAATAAGTGGCATGTAACCAATAAAAGGAATTTTGGATTGGCGAGGTACCTGAGTGTTATAAAAGATTCAGGAAGAAGGACAATATTTGTGAGATGTAGATTTGAATACCATGATGGCTAAAGACTGAGAACAGCTTATGGCCAGGCTGGGGGGGGGGAGAAGCTGTAGATGTCAAATGGGAGAAGATGATATAGTACACCTATTAATACTATGCCCACTTTATAAAAAATATAAATATAGGATAGTGGGTGAAGTTTTAGCTACTTTAGAAACAGAGCCAAAGCAGATGGCTTTGTACCTACTAAGCTTGAGTTCAGCAAATATACTGGAAAAGGTAATTACATTTTGTAAAATAATAGAACATAAAAAGATGCATACATTGAAAAGGCAAGTTAAAAGATTGGGGGCCAGATATTCAAAACTTTTCCCCGGGGCTAAATTAGCATTGCCTGGCAGGCAAACATAGCCCGGAGCACTAAGCAAGCTATATTCAAAAGGAATAGCCCAGGGCAAACAGCTTCTGAATATAGCATGGTAATGAGGCCATGCAAACTGGGCTGGGAGTGCAGGGCAAACATAGCCCTGGAATAAGACAGCACTGAATAAAGCAACCAGGAAGTGCAACCCACAACAACAACACAGTGCACAGCAACGTGAGGGCAGGTACAGACGAACTACGTGGCCAATGTGTGTGCCAGCAAATGCATGGACTCAGTACAGCTGCAGGAAGCAGCAGATGTGAAAGAACAGTGATCAAAACCGTATGATATTCCCCATACCGTTAGCGCCGCACTAACACATTAGTGCAGCATTAGCGCGGAGCTAAACAGTTAGCCCGGTGCAAATACGTTTGCCCGGAGCTAAAATGTGCCATATTCAAAAGTGCCATGCAAATGAGCCTACTTAGGTAGTCTCTGGGCAAACAACAGGATTAGTATCTCATTATGCCCTAATTTGCATGCAGTTTGCCTAGCGTTACTGCAGGGTCCCACAGAGCCACCTGTAGGTCAGTCTGGAAGTACAGGGGCTGACCAGGTCCAACCGCAGCTCCACCTGTAGGTCAGTCTGGCAGTGCATGATGATAGCTGCAGGCTACATGTAATCAGTACAGCATAGCATAGCATATTGTACCCCAGGGGACAAGACAGCATAGGCACAGGTGGCGGTGGTGCTGCATGCAACTGTGACACTGTAGGGCATGCTACAGTGCACAGCAGACACTACAGTAGCAAGGGGGCCAGTAGTGTGAGGGACACAGCACTGCCTATGATGTGTAGGGCAGTGATGCTGACTGCACTGTACACAGTGACAGGCCCAACATGCTGGTAATTACTGACAGTGGACAGTACTATCACGCAGATGCTGCACCTGTGGCATGGGATGCACACAGTGTCATGTACATGGCCGGCAGTGTGTGCTGTGACATCTGTACAGTTGTGTGGTAGGTGGCTGAGGGGGCATGTAGGATCCGACAGGCACACAGGTGGTGGCATAATCCCACTACTGGCCCATGTGCACTGAGCGATATATCCCAGCCTTGTGGCCACACCTGGGCTGTGGTGAGGTTTGGCCACCCATACACCCTCCCCTCACTGCCACCATACCCACAGTGCTGCATGTGTGTGCTGGCATCTGTTACACACCACAGACTTATGGTCTGCGGGTGTGTGCTATATGGCCACACTACCATGCTGTCCCCTGTGGGTCAGATCACCGCTCACTGTTTGTGCTTGGCTCGGACTGGTGGCAGCTGATGGCATCATTGTGGTGCCAGCAATGTGCAGCATGTGTCTTCCATGTCTGGCAGTTTCTAAGTGTCATACTCATATGTTAGGGCCGCGCAAGCCGCGCTAATGCTGAGATAGCACCGAGCAAAGCGTGCAAAGCTGTTTGCCCAGGGTTAAGACCAGCTTTTTCTGGGCAGTAAATTGTACCGCGCTATGGGTCGCGCTATGTCGCACTAAACACCTTAGCGTGGCGCTAGTCGCTGAATATCTCATTGCACCTGTATTCATGTTCACTTTGCCCCTTGCATATAATTATTGTTTGCCTGGCGCTGATGTTGTTTGCCTGCACTATTCAGCCTTTTGAATATAGCAGACCCGCGCTAATCCTGTGCTAAACCCGCGCAAACTTTTTTTGCCCTGCGCAAAGCTTTGAATATCTGCCCCCCGTGTCTTTAGGCTTAGTGAAACATAAGCACTTTAATAGAAATCTTAAATTGTGTATACTTTTATATTGTTATACTATTATATGTTCCATGTTTTGAAATGATGAAATGTGACATTTGTTAGATATTGAAATGACATACATTGCGATCAATAAATGGTTAAATGAATGATAGCACAATGTTTTTATAATGAATCTGGAAATCCTCAATTTACATCAGAAAATCCATATCGGAATACAGTTATACTAAGTTTAGCAACAGGGTGCTACTAGCAATAAATTAACAATATATAGTGCACTCCATTTTACATGAAGAGATGTTATTGATTAGGGAGGAGATAGAATGATTTAGAAAATTATTTAGTGGTTCAAGATCATATAGAATCCTTTAGAAATAAAATAGATATGGTGGAGCAACTAGATAATCATACTAAGTAGGTTCACAGAAATAAGGAGAAAGGACCTCTTGTTTTGAGAATTTTGCACAACCTAATTTCTTCTATGCCTTTGAACCTCATTTCAACTATTATTTCAAAAACAAAAACAAATGGAAACAAAATGGTAAGATTACAAACCAAAACAAGGTTAAACTAATGCAAACCTGTGAAATGACAACTTAGACTCAAGATCAGATAAATAAGAATCCCCCTCCAAGAACAAATGAAATTATTGTAATTCCATCTCAGAATGCAAGTGTTTGTAATGCTGCTATAGAAGAATTTGAGCTTCCTTCACAGGAAGTTTCTGAACATCAGTTAATGCATGTAGTTGAGGTTGTTTAAATTCGAGCAAGGGACAGCAGATTTATAATACCCTTTCTCCCCATAATAACCCAAGACTTATGGTAAAATTATTAACATCAGGCACAGAGACCAAGAATGAACTCAAACATGTTTTAAGATATATTTTTCATAGGAAACTGATGATCACTTTACATAAGCATGTCCTTATTTAGAGCTCAAGAATTATTGGCAAGGCTACTGATTTATGATGATTAAGGTAAAGAAATTCCATGTTCAAGACTTGTAATTCTGGGATTGCACTGGAGATTGTTAGCCTAGTTTCTGTGATTTTTTTTGAGGGGGGGATTATATTGTCATTCTTTTAGTTTGTATATAAATAATCAAAATAAAAGAAAGCTTAACATACAGAGCAATAAATGAACCAAACTGAAAATTGTACAAGAAGCAATTATAAGAAAAATACAAGTTCTGTAGATTTATGGATCTAGAATAAAATGTCACATTCCATGAAATTCTTTGTTTTTATCATCGTGCTGGCAGACCAAATTCAGGAATTTTACTGTGTTTTCGATAAAAGCTGAAAACCAATGTGGTGCCTCTTGGCACTGTGGAGGAACACGTGTGCTGTCCATGGATACCGAGAAGGGATTTGATCACATAGAATGGGAATATATTTTTGAGGTCTTACACATGTTTTGTCTGGGGATGGCTTTGTGTATGTGGTCCAGGCACTGTTATCAAGTCCCAGAGGCATGGGTATTGGTTGATGGGACCCTCTCAGACTGGTTTCCCCTATTTAAGGGGACACAGCAGTGGTGCCCTCTCTCCCCTTTGTTATTCATCCTCACTATTGAACCGCTTGTAGTGAGTATTTACAACAGTATGGATATCCTGGGGGTTGGGGGACATCCAGATGAATGCATAAAGATACACTTTGATATGCTCTTGTATGTTGCAGAACTGCAGAAATCGATGCCTGCCCTTCTTTGATTAATTTCAGAGTTCTCTGAGTTTTTGGGTTACAAGATTAATTTGTGGAAGTCGGAGATGATGTCCGTGGGTGGAATGGGTGAAGTCTTTTTGGGTGCCACCTGGGGTTTGACTGAGTTTTTCACCTCATTTAAGTACTTAGAAATCCAAATAGGGAAGGATTTTGGGGCATTGTACCAACTCAACTATATCCCTCTCTTTAAAATGCAGGGGAAGAATTGAAAAAATGGCATGCCCTGATTATCTCATGGTTAGGGAGGAAACATTTAATCATGCTGAATATCCCTCCATGGGTTTTATATTGCATGCAAATGATGCATATGGGCTCTACCAAGGTGGACTTAAAGAAATTAGAGAAAGGGTTCTCTGATTTCATTTGGCAGGGCAAATGCCTATGTTTGAGTTTGCAACACCTCAAGATGGATGTAAATAAAGGTGGATTAAACTTCCAGACCTCAGGCATTACTTCTTGGCAATTCAATTTAGCGATATTAAGAATTGGGTGTGTAGGCCTGAGGAAGCAGGGTGCATGGAGTTGAAGGAGAGGGATTGCCCAGCATGGGTTTTGGCCTATCTCTCAAGGCATGGGTACAAGGCATACTGTAGACTTAAGCAGGCCAACCCTTTGGACCCCTGACAAAGAGGTCTTTGTGGCCTCAAAGCGCTGAGCTGCTCACACTGACATGGTATGTGAATCTTGCACATTGTGTTTTATGAATTTTGATCACATATTTCACATATGTATTTATTAAAAATACTGCTTTTTTGTTATGAATATGTTATTTTCTAAATGTAAAGACAAATAATAAAATGAATGATTCTTAAAGATTTAAATCTGCCTGAGTGTCT
This sequence comes from Neoceratodus forsteri, assembly GCA_016271365.2. Classification (NCBI taxonomy): domain Eukaryota; kingdom Metazoa; phylum Chordata; order Ceratodontiformes; family Ceratodontidae; genus Neoceratodus; species Neoceratodus forsteri. The sequence goes on from CM057458.1 coordinate 1,308,160,633, forward strand.
TTTCTTGTATATAACAACCCTTTGGAGATAGTGGTACTTGATAGCTAGCAGCAAATTCATCATTTGGAAAAGGTGGGTGAAGGGGAAACAATGTTGATTCCAGTTGTAGGAAACGACTTTTCTTCCCGGGGCTATCAGATCCAGGGTACCGGGAATGGGAGGTTTGGGGAGTGAAGTCTCTGGGGAATATGTTCACCAGGGATGGGATACAGAATTCTGGGGGGCTGTAATAATGCATGAGGCTGTCTCAGGCACATTTCTTTCATTATTTACAAGTTTGTGAGTTGGAGTTAGAGGTGACTCAAGAACAGACAAGTGACTCCCCATTGAACAAAATGGAACAACTGGTACTGTATATACCACTGAACAGAATGCTAGGGGCCTTATTGGTAGGGAGAAATGGCAGGGCAGACAATTTTTCCCAGATGTCATGCAGAAAATGAAATCCCTATGGGAAAGGGATTTGGGAATACCTATTTTCAAAGAAAATTCGAAAATGATTTTGGGTCTGCACAGGGGTATTCCAATCTGTAATAAGTATAGAGAGTCCTACTATAAATTTATTCATTGACTGTATTGCCCACCCCTTATTGTTCTTAAGTTTAATCCTTATGTTTCCCCTTTCTGTGGGAGGTATGCCACAGACCTCAGTTCTTATTATCACTGTTTCTGAGACTGTCCTGTTTTACAGACTATTTGGAAGGAAATTGCACATGAGCTCTTGCCTATATCAGGGTGTCCAGTTACAATGACACCCCTGATGATGCTCTTTGGTGTAGAGGATCTGGAGGGATCCCTACTAATTCCCAACATGAGTAAGCACTACAAACACAATCCCGACACAAAAATCCTGACTCATTTAAAACCCCAACATTGCCAGCAAAAGTAGTGACTGCTGCACCTTGTGTTGTTGGAACATTCCCTTTATGCAGTCAAATGCTTCACGTCAAACCCGAGTACTATAAGCGAGGACAGGAAAGATACAGAGGACTGCATCTCCATACCTCAAATCTTGCTGTCTCCACTCTATGATTAATGTTCTGTCTTGGTCTCCCCACATCGGTGCAGATGACCATGAAGATGCATGGGAGGGAATGGTCCACCAGTACTCTCCTTGGAGTAAGTTGATAGGCCTCCTCAATTGCAAAGCCCCAGTCCTCTGATATAAGTCCTAAGATCTGCAGCAAAAAGGTGCAGGTGAAATTCTCCCCCTCAGCCTGCTCTGGCAAGTCCACTGTCTGGAGATTGTATTATCAGACCTGATTTTGCAAGCTGCTCAGGTCACTGCCTTAGTAGGCTGTTGTCTCTTTACACCCGAGATGGCATCTTGCTGAGAGCACTGTTCCACATAGTTAACGTAGTAACACACTAAATGTCAGGATTTTGGTGACTCGGGTTTTCATCTGTGTCAGTGTTTTGGATATCTGGAATAGAGTGTTGGTCAAATGTATATCAGGAAAGTCAGTATCGGGCAATCATACATAACCTGGATCTGGGGTGGGAGGAATGGGCTTTACTTCCATGGTGGATACAGGTGTTGTTAGTTTTAGCATGGCACTGCATCTTAAACACATAGGTATCTGGAGCCAGACCTACAGTCCTTCAATGGTGTAATTTAGCTAAGCAAGCTCTGGCACTGGAACAGTTCTTACATGTGCTTAGAAGAAAAGGTGAACAATTCTTTACAACTTGGGGTTCCTTCATTTCCTCTTTGACCCCTGTGGTGGCCCAAATACTGTATCAGGGATTTGAGTAGGAGGTCCACGGTACAGGATTAGGTGGACTAAGTGCTTGCTGTGTAGCCAGGAGGTGACTTTCTTCTTGAGTTATGAAAACCTCTGGACCTGGGCGTAGAACACTGGGCATACTTAGATCTTCTCTTTGCTACCTATTGTAATGTGTAGTTGAAATGAAACAGACCCAAATGCATATAGTTTTGATAAATGTATTATGTGTTTGTATTATGTTTGCATGGCTTGTTTGTGTGTAAAAAATTTTTTAAAGACAAAAACCTTTAAAAAAACCAAAACTGAAAACCATTAGCCTTGAATATTGGAGGCCCATAAAATGGGATTGTCCCATTATACTAACATACTAACATACTATTTGCCAGCAGATTAGGCCTTACAGTCTATCGAGTCTGCTCGAACCTCAGATCCCTAGTTGGGTGACGAGGCCCTCCCCTCCCTTGTGTTCCAGAAACCCCTATCATCCATCCCCACCCCCCGGGACAGGCCATCATCTGATACATCCACTTTCTGTGTCTGTCCCACCCTCTCTTGAAGCCCTCCACTGTGGATCTCTGAACCGGCTCACCAGGCAGTGCATTCCAAGGGTCCACCACCCTCTTGGTGAAAAACCTCCTCCTCTTTTCCCCCCTCACCCTTCCTCCTTCCAACTTCAAACCATGCCCTCTGGTAATACCTCCCTGCTTTAGTCTAAAGATCCCCTCCATGTTTACCCTATTTATTCCCTTGAGGTACCTGAAGACCTCAATCATGTCCCCCCTGTCTCTCCTCTCCTCCAATGAAAACAGGCAGAGCTCCTCAAGTCTGTCCTCATACGTCAAATCCCTAGCCCTCATATCATCTTAGTTGCCCTCCTCTGTACCCTCTCCAGGAGCTGTATGTCCTCTTCAAGTGTGGTCTCCAGTACCGTACACAGTACTCAAGGTGTGGTCTAACCAGTCCATTGTACAGCGGCAAAATCACTTCCTTGCTCCTAGAGGTGATCCCCCTCACGATGCATCCCAACATCCTGTTTGCCTTGCTAGCCACTCTCCTGCACTGCTCAGAGTTATATTTTCATCTGTCAGTTATCTGGGTGAAGATTAAGGGCTGGGGCAGCAAGATGGCTGTAAACTGTTCCATTCTTTTGTGCTCAGTTTGGTGAGCCTTTACTTTGAGTACACAGCCTCTTTATTTTTATAATACCTTTTGTCCATTTATATTATATGGGGACAGAAGGGCTCTTTTTAAATAAGATAAATGTTTTTATGCATACTTCAAGATTTAAAGTCTCTGTTAAATAAATACTTGCTTGGCATTCTTAAGCCGTGGGAGAGATGACTAGATTTAAAATTATATGTGGCAGCACTAAATGGACTTTACAAAGAGTGTCCTCTTGAGATCTGAATGTGGATGGCCTTAGAAAGAAAGAAGCAGAGAGGAGGAGGATTGAGAATATGGTGGCACTTCAAGTGCTGATAGGTTTGTTTAGCACCAACAAAAGGTATGCTACTGTTGCCTCGGGGTTGGAGTTGCCAGAGTTTGTTCAATGATGCAAAGCCTGAAATTACTGAACTCAGTGGTGCAACTCTTATTTTGTCTTAACAGGTGTTCATTGTCAGAGCTGAAAAGGGGAAACTGCTGGAGGAACACTTTGGATCATGGAAAAGTATTTTGAAATCTACAATGAACTCCCTGAGTAAGGAGATTGGGTAAATCTTCTGGAAAAGCTAGCAGAGACTTTACTGTGGGTAAGGCAATTATGAACGTGAATAGCCATTTGGAATTTATGGCTGTTCTTTTGTTGCTGGTGTTGTGACACAAGTGCACAGTGTTGGAAAGAAGATTATTAACTTCCCTTCTAAAGTTTGCCTGACTGCTGTCAATTTGAATTATTTCAGGTTGGACATATTATTTATATTGCCAGCTCCTGCAATATAGAAGATAGAGACTCCCACAAAGAAGCAGCATGCAGATTTCTTTTTAGTGTAACAAATAGCTTGCTTTTAAGTAGTGTTTTTTCTGATTAAGGCATTGCTCAGGTGAACTTGAGCTGTTCCCATTACTAAGTCTATTCACAAAAACTGATAATAGTTGCATCAATGAAATGTGATGGGAGATAAAGTAAACTTGTGACTTTTTTTTTCTAAAAGCCTTGCTCGCTTAAGAAGGGAAAACAAACTGGGAAATTGTGCAGCCTACAGATCTATTTTTGTTCCTGAGCCTGGTAAAGGTTCAATAAATTTTGTTTCTTTCTTGAAAGTCTCAAAATGGAAAGCTGTGAATTTTCAGAAAAACAAACTGGTGTGCTTAAGTTAAACCTATAAGTTCCTAACAGCTGAATGCGTATTTTTCCCTTGGGGACATGTATACTCTATCCCTCATTGTGAATAAATGACTCCCAAGGAGCACTCCTGTCTTTTACACTGCTTTGGTGTTTTTCAAACTCAGTTCTGGAAGCATTTAAAAAAGAAATAGCACCCTTATTATTTTACGATCATGACTTGGATTTGAACTGAGTTTAAACTCTGCTGATTACAGCTGTAACAGTTTCAACTACATGAATTATTCTGACTTATAAGGTCATTCATTACGTTCTGTGTTTATAGACATGATTATATTTATATTTTATTTAACTGTGTGTCTAATTGTATGATTTTTTTTTGTTTGCAGATAGCCTGTCTTAAGCTATGGATACCTAGGACAGATAACAGCTTTATGTAAATGAATAATATAAGGCTGTTTTTGTTCAAGGTTACTGTAAGGTTTTAAAGGACTGGCGTATGATCTGGATGAGAGTCCCTGGGATGGCCTGGAGAATGGCTATAGTTTCTTTAGTCAAGCCTGTTAAAGAAAGAGGGTATTCTGGGTAGGACCTGCCAAACATTGGACACTGATTTTTCAGTGTAGTTCTTCAAGGTGGATATGAGTACTTTGTGATACAGGTGCCCAGAAATACGACAGGACCAGTCATCTGCTGGCGTTCAGTAGTCAGGATGTCTCAGATGTAATTCCCCCTGGTAATTTACTGGTGATGAGAGTTTATTATGGACCCAGAAGGTCATTTTGGGTAAAGGAAAGCACATCCATTTAAAGGGTGGCAAGTACGAGGGCTCAGGCCCAGTTGTCACCATCAGGTTGATTTAGAATGGTATTCAAAGCATTACAATGGAGATTCCTCAAGGGAAACTGCAGATATGTTTTCTGTTGTCTAATGGAGACAGGAGGACCAGTAATTTCTTACCGAATAATGCCCTTTTTATTTGTGTCAAGCCATTTTTAGGTCTATCTTTGTGGCCTTAGTATTATATATTATTGGTACTGTTCTATTATACATTAATTGAATAATTGTGTACCCCTGAGTCAGAATGAAACTGTTATTTGTGATCCTGTTAGAAAACCCTCATACAAAGATAATACTAGAGGACCTGAGATGGTAAGTTGTGCATTACTTTTTTTCATTTTGATTGTTCTATAAACCCTTCCCAGTGAAAGTGTCACTACAACAAGCAAAATTTTGGCTAGTAAAATGAGGGGATCTGCAGCTATGCAGGCCCTTTTAAGGGCCTTAAGCCACCACCCCTTAACTCTAATTCTCCTTCTATCTCTCTCCCCCATGCAAACAATCAGCCTTCTTCCCTTTCCCTTGCCATTGCCCCCTTCTCTTATGTCATAACCCCTCCTTTCTCTTCCTACCCCCTACCTTATCCATCCCCCCACTTCTATATATCCTTTTTCTGAACTCACCTGCATTGTCTTAGGGCCTGGAGCAAAGGTGTCTGTCTTTTATTAAGACAACCCTTCTTATTTGAAAATATTAGCTGGATTTGGTATTACACATTTTGCAAAGTTGTGTTATTGTACATTCAGTTTACAAGGAATTTGGTAATATTGGAAATATGTATTTTAAACTAGGTTGTAATAATTTTAGTTGATTTATCATTATTAATTAATGTATTGTAATGATATGGTATTTTTGCCAAATGTTTGTGGTTTGTGGTTTGTTTCACTTCTTTACATTGTAAAGACTCTAAGTCAAACAATAAAAATCAAACTTGAACTTGAACTATCCAGATGAAACATTTTTGAATAAGATCTTTTTGAATTTGGATATAGTTATAGCCAGTCATCCTGTTTCTCCTATAACATAAAACTTCTAGACTACACCAAATAATGGTGAATCATTATCAAGTCTCCTAAAAAGACTTGCAGAGAATACAGCTGATGTGATTTTCATCAAAGATGCATGTCAGGATTATGCAACACTGTTGTTTTTTTCAAGATTTGGGAATGAAACAGAACTATCTTTGACAAGGCAGATGATTTCATTACCCTTTAAAAAACATTTAGGTAGTAAGGGCATCAAAGTGTTTGAGAAACTGGTTCTGATGAGGGCAGGTTCATAATTTGTTGAAGGATAAATGGTTGACAGTAGCAAATATGAAGAAAGCAAAAAAAACTTAACTCTGTTTGTATTAAATTCTGATTATCATGCCTAATGGAAGAATGTTACAGAACACCTCTTTTCTATTGGTACCCCTTCAAGACAGGTAAGCAATAAGACATGACGGGGTGTGCATTATGGCATGATAACAGCATTCCTAGGGGCATAGTTAGGCACGAATCTGAAGGCTGAGTGCCAGTCATCCCTAGGAGTGTGGTTAACACACTGTAATGCACAACCCCGGAGTGTCTTATTGCGCTTATAAAATGCCCTTTTATTTTTAGAAGCAGTTTTTTTTTAATTTTAAACACATTTTTAAATAAGTGAAAATGTAAGTGGATCTGTGCTTTTAACATAAAATAGTCCTTCTACGTATTGGTGCTAGATCAAAGTAATGTTATACAGTGTGTGCCTCCCTGCCCACTTAAGCTTCATATTCCCCTGCCAGCCACAACAATTCATAAATGCTGTTTTTCTCATTCTAAGTATGACACATAGCCCCCTTATTTTATTTCATTCTCCTCACTCTGTAGACAAAACTAAATGGAAGCCATAACAGAGGCTTCTCAGTTCTCCAGTACTCCAAGCATTAGTGTGGTTCAAAACTGCCACACTCACTGACAGCATCATGAACGGCTCGCTCTGTCCTAAAAGATAAACAGCAGGGTGAGTCATTTACCACTGTCTCTCTTTGTTTATATAGTATTATTGCTTACTTTCTTCATTCTGATTTTTTTTCCATCTGTGTTTCCCCACATTAAAGAAATGGAATGTTTACCATGGAATACAGGGATTCAAAATTCTGCTCAGTTCTACTAGCAGACTGTTCCTCTACTAACATAATGTACACACAGACAACAAAGGCCACTTTTAGAACCAGAGGCTCAATTATCTCACTTGTCTGGGAAAGCAGAAGAGATTTCCCTGATGAGCAGGTAAAGCAAGAAGGGGGATTTTTCACTGTTAGCAAAGAAACAGTTGTAATGAAAACTATAAACAATACTTAATGTTTCTAATTTGTTTATGTGTGTCAGGAGAGTGTGGTGATCTGCTAAACAATGTTTATTTTATTAGTTTTATTTTATATTTAAGATCATTTCAATTTTAGGGCCCAGTTGAAGGTTTCTACAGTGTAAAGGTAGCAGCCATGTTTGTGGTGGAAGATCAGTTCTGATTGTAGAGAGACTGATGGAAGATAGTTCTGATTGTAGGAGGACTGATCTGCTCATTGTGTAATGTGGTTTAGGACCAGGATGACTGTGCATATACAGAGAATTAATGTATAGTTAGCTGATCTGTCTTGGCCAATGAGATTTCTAGATTTTTTCTTGCCATTTTATAACTGCAAATATCTAACACCACACTAAATGGACAAAGAGTCCCTAGTGTGCCTAGTTTTGCAATTCCAGTAACAAATTTTCAGTTTTACAAGTTGATCATCAACAATTTGGTTGACAATAACTTCCATACTAATTATGCTTCTATTTATTTATTTTGCCCAGGCAATCTGGGCAGGCAAGGTTGGCCTGGCAGTTCTTTTCTGCCATCACATTCTATGTTTTTTTATTGAGATCTTGGATTAATACCATTGAGGTATAAGCTCATTTACAAAGGTTTCATGTCAATAGGAATCAACAACAAGACAGCAAATGATACAGAGAGAGAGGACCTCAAAATGACTTGATTACAGAGATGTTGTTCAACTGTTGTGTAACTGAAAATACATAATTCAATCACATAAAGCAATAAATACATTGTGAAGGGTGAATAAAGTGGAAAAGGTAGCATACATTGGAGAGAGAAACTAGTAGCAGTAGATGCTGGGGGATGAGAGAGTGCAGAGTAGGTGAGGAAGGTGAAAGTGAGAATGGCCAGTGAAACAGGAGCAGCCATTGGGCCTTGTCATTGGTTTGTGGGAAGGAAAAAATTCCAAGGGGTTGTAGGAGTGGGTGGAGGGAGAGGGGGAAGCAGATTAGTTGGGGGGGTGGGTAAGGATGACAAATTGATGGAGGATGAAGACAGTGTGGGACAGTAGAGGAGAGGGGAGAATAAAAAGGTAGTTGTAGAAGGAAGATTATAAGTGCTATAATGATCTGAAGGGGTTAAGTAATTTCCAATTTCTATAATGAGATAGTTCAGATTCATGTACAAAAAGCCATGATAAAGAGTTTATAACATTGACTGAAAAATATATATAGTTTGTTTTCAGGAAACCTGGTCATCAAGCTATGTTGACTCCCTATTTTTTGATTTCCTAATGCTTCAACTGTCTGCTAGGAAAGAGAAGTCAAAGGGCAGATTTACCATAGTGTTAACAATTCTTACAAAAAGTTTAAAATGTTGTCAAAGTTATACATTTTAGTAGTTGTAAACCATAGTATTGGGCATGCTAGTCTGAGCATCAGAAATTTTCATTCTGCAATATTGGATATCTACATTCCCCCATTCAATTCAGAATATTGTATTAGCTCAGTATGGGATGATCTTTCTAATTTGCTTAGATAAATCTCAGTCCTTGAACAGAGCTTTTAATTCTTCATGATATGAATGCATGTATTGGTCTGTATAATAATATGCAAGAACCTGATATTTATATATACTGTTATTTCCCATAATTATTATGAAAATTTTGAATTTAGGTTCCCTTCTGATAAAACGAGTTTCTTTTCTTATTTCTGAGATAATACTGCCTCACTTCTTGATTATGCAGTTGTGTTTTTTTTTTTTATCTCTTACTGTATGTGGATCTAGAGATTTTGCTATAACCCCAGAGGTGATCATTTTCCTCTTTGGGTATGGGTTTGGGTCCAAATGCAGATGGTTCTCAGTTTCATTTTACTCAAAAAAAGTACTATTATAAACAAAAGATTAATGGGTGATGGTGAGCTAAAGTCATCTGTTTAGAATGAACCAACGCGCTTCTATTCATTTACCTTTACTGAGTTACAGCTAAAGAACACTCTCAAATTAAATATTTTTTACTATTTTTTTTCTGAAAATTACTACTTCTTTACAAACCAGTTAAATGGTCTTATATGTCACATCTTTGGTTTAATAAAACCTATAGATAGAAAAAAAAGAAATATGAATGTTTGGATAAGGAGAATTAGGAGAAATACATCTAGAAAAAATCTTCTGAGTAGGACAAGGAAGTATTATTAGTTAATTCTTCATGTGCAAAAGAAGAAATACATAGAATATAACTGGCAGAAAATGTGCAAAGCTGTAAGGAGGGATTAACCCACAACAGGGTATAGGTTTACTGAGCATTAATCCACACCTGGGGGGGTTGGAATCATGAGACACAGCCAAGTGATTTCAGCCACCCAGGCATGGATTAATGCTAAGTAAACCCATACCTTGGAATGAGTTAATCCTCTTATAACATCAGCAATGTTTTTTATAGAGTTTTACCTAAAGAAATAGTGAAATAAAGCCATGTGAACATGCAACCGTGGGTATATCAGAGATTAATTAATGGTCAGGTGACCTGTTTGGACGAATCAGAAGACAGTATTTTAGTAACCCATGTTATAATGTTTAATAACAGTGCCTCATTTTGGACTTACATTGCCAGGGCACAAGTAAATATTTTAAAGGTCTTTAATCATATATCTTTCAGAAGCATTGGTGTAGTACTGGAAAAATATTTTCTTTGATATTGAGATATGTATAGAGTTTTCAGTGACAAATGTGAGCTTAGAAAAGTTGGAAATATTTACCCCTTTCTATAGCAACAATGAGTATTCAATTTGTTCTTTAAAACTAAGTAAAGCCCAATGAAAAGATAAAATTCTAGTGGAGGTTAATGCATCAAACTGCATTTATGGATCACATTATTAGTCGGTTTTAGGGAATATTGTTGTGACCAAGCCATCTCTTAGTCCCATTCACTCCTCATAGCACACGTGATCTTGCTGTCCCCAACTTTACCTGCTTCATTTGGTCTGCATCTGAGCCTCTTTATGCTTTCAATTCTCTGACACTGCAGCAGGTGGGGTATCAGAATTGAGACAGCTTTCTTGGGACTGGGTGACTGACTAGCAGGGATGAATTCTTCCCAAGCAAGCATCATGGGAAGGGGGTAGATTCTGGGTTTTGGTGGATTTGTCTTGTGTATTTTATTTCTGAGGACACATAGGGAGGTGTGGGTTAGGCAGGGGATGCTCTGCTACAGAACTACTGGTATAGTATGTAGGAGTCAACTTTGCTTCTTATTTAAACTATTGTACAACCTGGAGAAGGGGCGGAGGGTGAGAAAACAGTTTGATTTAGGCTATGTGGAAGAGGTGGTGCATGTAGAAAACCTGACCACCTGTGTTTCTTCCCTCCCTCCAAATGCTAATTTCTAAATAGAAATACAAAGCTGTTTATTATTCATTCTAACATATAATGGACTTGCACAACCCTATTTTGTAGGTACACTATCAATGTTCACCTTCACCACTACTATGGTATATCATTAAAAATCACAATTTCAAGTTTACTTGGTTTTAACAGGCAAAAGAAGACCATGTGGCTTATTTTGATTGCCTCACACACTTTGTTGGTGGATTAAGATAGCCAATAGTTTGCTATTTAATAGTCAACCAATCTTTGTTTAAAAACCAATAAATGATGGTTTTTTACTAACTTAATAGGAAGCTTATTCAATAAGGTGGCAGAACATACACAGAAAAATAATTTGTCACAAATTGGTATTTAACATTAGGATCATTAGTTATTTATCACGTGATCTTAGATTTGTATTCTGATTTTTAAATTGTAGGCCATACTGACTCATTATATCAGGAAATTTTTTTTTGTAACTCACTTTTATTCAAGAATAAAAGTTACAGCTAAAACAGTATATCACCTTAAATCACTACAGGCTCCTTTTTTAACATCAATTTATGTATTGTTTACCATTATACCACAATTTATTTCCAATTAGATCTTTGAAACAACATTCATTACCAACAAAAATGAAAATGGATTTCAACAGATTTCAACAAGCCTGGGTGTTATGAGAAGTCAACCTTGAGGAGACCAGTAAAGGGGTGAGGGGGAGGAAACCGGGGAATGGGGAGGGCCGAGGTGACTTGTTTTTCTTACTAGTAATAGTGAATGACAGGAGGGAAAGTCCTCATGGCCCAATTTATATTAGTTCTTGTCTCATTTCTTAATGAGATTCCATTTTTGGTAGAATCTTAATTACCCTGGGCATGTTGACCTTCTATGTTGTGCCAAGTGAGCCATATGGACCACACTTCTGAACATTTATCTTCCCATCAATATATCTTATCTGTCATTATTTCCATCTCACAAATTCATGAGACTCTGTTGTTCCACTCTTCAATAGTGGGGGTCTCAGGGTTTAGCCAGTGAGATGTAATACACTTTAAGGCTGCCACTAGGAGGGCCAGCAACAGTTTTCTTTGGGGGGGGGAGTCCAACTATCATAGGGGTTCCCATAACCTAGTCTGAGAACTCATTTGGGATGACTAATTGTGTAATCTGACTCACTGAGTCCCTCACTTTGTTCCAAAATCCCCTGATTTGCTGACATGCCCAGAAAACATGGCAGTGTGAGACATTTTCACCACATCGTTTCCAGCAGAGAGTAGAATATGTTAACTGGAAGTACTGTGTCACAGCTGGTGTCCAAAACTAGTGAATTGTGACTTTCCAGAAATATTCTTTCCATCCGTGGAGAATGTGACTTTCCAGCCCAGTGTCAACCTTTTTTCACAGTCTAGCGTTAAAACTGTCCCTTGATGATCTCTTTCCCATGCTTGTCAGACTTTCTTAAGGGGGCCCTAGGTCCATATCACACAGCAGGGAATATAATTCTGATGTGTGCCTTACTTTTCTCCATATGGTGACAATACCATATATAAAGTCCTCCCAAGGAGATCGTAGTTGGCCCAACAATTATCTATAATCTGTACTATTTATGAAATGTCTGATATGTAAAAATCTGAAATGTCTGCATTATTTAATTGAAATTTGTCCTTCACCTCCTGTAAAGACATAGATATGCCCTTCTCCATAAGATGTATGAAATGGGTTAGGCCCTTCCTGTCCCATGCAGCATACCCTTGGTCTAATCTGGGAGGGGAACTCCCTTTGGTATCTAATCAAGAATAGCGGGCCCAGTGAGGGTGAGGATGTCAGTCTGCACCTTATCTTGTTCAAGATTCTCAGGGAGTGTTTCACCCAGGGGTTGTTTACTGTGCCCTGAAGTGGGTCTGTCATGTCCGAGCAGGCTGGGGTATAAAGAGGTTGGAAAGACCTTCTTCATTTTCTATGTCATACCATCCTGACATTTGATGTTGTTTGGCACAGGTGCAAACTGCTCCCTTCTGACTTACAAGATAGTATTTTTGCAACTCTGGCATGCCAGACCATCCGGGACCTCAGTCTTTGTAAAATTCTTAGTGCAATACATGGTGTCCCCCCCCACCTCAGATGAACTTACTCTCTCCTTTGTTTATGCTGGACCAAAATGAAATTGGCATGAGAAATGGTAGAGTGGAAAAAAGAAAGAGGAATCGTGGGAGGAGATTCATTTTAATGGAATCCATTCTGCCCAACAGGGACAATGGTAGCAGGGTTCACCTGCCCATGTACTTCTGTATATCATTCCAGACCTTGTTATTGTTAATCTCAAATAATTTGGAGTATTTAGTCATTATCTGTACCCCCAAATAGCGGATTGGATTATTCTTTGCCCATGTAAAAGGAAATTCTGCCTTAAACCCCCCATAACAAATTTCACTTAACACTGAGGCCTCCGATTTATCAAAGTTGATCTTATAACCAGACACCTTACCAAAAGTCTCCAGCAGGTATAATAATCTAGAAAGGGAAGACTCCAGGTGTCTCAAGAAAAAGATTGAGTCATTGGCATACAAGGCCACTTTTTGTTGCATATCTCCTGCAGTCACCCCCTCTAATAGTTGATCCTGGCAGACTGCCGCAGCCAGCAGCTCCAAAAAGACTGCAAAATGCAGGGGAGGGAGCAGGCAATCCCACCTGGTCCCCCTTTCTATTGGGAATCTTCCAGAATTAATTCCATTCACTCTAACCTGATCTTGGGGTGATGTGTATAGGTTTAAAATTATTTCTAAGAATTTAGAGGCAAATTTCATTTTCTCCATGGACTTTTGTAGAAATTGCCAATTAACCCTGTCAAAAGCCTTCTCGGTGTCCATGGAGATAGCTAATTGGAGTTCTTTTTGTCCCCGATGGGCCAAAATTATATACAACAACCTCCTGAAGTTGTCCTGTATGAACTTGCATGATATAAAGCCTGTCTGGTTTGGTTGTATGAGTTTTGGGACCACCCCCTACAGCCAGTCCATCAGGATCTCTGTAAAGATTTCAGGTCTATATTTAGCAGGGAGATGGGGTTGACAAGAGCCACACTGCATTGAATCTTGCCCAACCTTATGCAATATGGAGATCTGAGAGTATCTCCAAGCATCTGGGACCTACCACCCCTTGTATGTGGTAGAAGCAGGCCTGTAATAAGTCTACCATTTCCCCATGTAAGGTCTTGTAAAGCTCTGATGGTAAACCATGAAGACCCAGAGACTTCCTCACCTTCAGTTGTTTAATGTTTTTTTTTTATTTCCTTTTTTGAGGATGGATTTATTTTCTGGGAAGTCCCTGTCCTCTTGAGTCAAATGTGGCAGGGTTACTAAAGATAAAAAACCCTCAGTCAAAGTACAGTCAGTGTCAGTATTTTCTTGCTTATACAATTGTGTGTAATATTTAGCAAATACTTGAGAGATGGTTAGGGGGTTTGACATTAATTTATCCCTTTGTTCCCAGTCCTTTATTCCCAGCACTGCTCTGCTATTAATCTGTTTTCACAGGACAAATGCCAATAACTTCCCGGCTTGGTTCTCTTGTTTGTAAAATTGTTGGCCTGTCCTCCTTATGGCCCCTTCCACTTGAGCCACTAGTAATCTTTCTAAATCTGCTTTTTTGGATAGCCATGCTTTTTTGTCTATGGGGTCTAAAGTTAATTTATGCCTAAAGTCTACCTCTCTCAACTCCTCCTCCAGATGTCTCTGGATGGTCAGTTTCTCTCTTTTTAGTTTGGCACTATAAGCTATTATGTGGCCCCTTAACCAAGCTTTAAGGGCATCCCATTTTACTGCTGGTGAAACTGAGGCTTGGTTATTTACCTGAAGATATTCTTTTATCTTTTCAGTCATTTCCATTTTAAACTCCCCTGAATTTAATAAGCCCACATTTGGTCTCCAGTTTGAATTTCTAACTATGGGGATACAATTAAGATGTAGATACACTGTGGCATGGTCATACTATGTCATAGGGAGGACAGAACATTCCTTGAAATTAGACTGCTGTTCTTTTGGGAGGAGGAACAGGTCGATGCATGGGTAACTTATGTGTCAGTGGGAATAGAAGAAGTAATCTGTCTGCCCTGGGTGTACCTCTCTCCACACATCCACCAGTCCAGTCTCATCCATAAGTTCTTTAAAAATTCCCCTCTTGGACAGTCCTGATTTGGTATGTTTCTTCCCTTTCTATCCCAGAGGGCTGAAACTGCCCTATTAATGCCTTCCCCCCATGAAGTACATTGCTTTGGGGTCATCCATCATTCCCAACAACATTTGTCTAAGGAAGGTTTTATTAGCTTTCTCTTCATTTGGAGCATATAAGCACAGTAATATACTGTACATTTTGTATTAAAAAACAGTGATTGCACTTTCACAAAATGCCCACCGGGGTCTTCTGTGATTGTGATGATCCTGAGGGGTGCATTTTTCTTTACTAGAATTACTGTCCCTCTTCTGCAGGGGTGGAACAACCATTCAGATGACTATATCTCCCCACTCAACCTATTTTTATTTTTTTACGTTCACTTTCCCCTACATGGGTCTCCTGCAAGAACACCAGGTCTACTTTATATCTGCCCAATTCCTATCAGATCCACAATCTTTTTACTGGGCTGTTCAGCCCATTGACATTATATGTAATTACTTCTAGTTCAGCCATAATTATTCTAGCTGAATAAGGTATCTACATTTAATTTCCCCCCCCCAACAGTCTTCTCTCAATAATCTCTCAGGAACAAACTTTGAACAAGAACTGTAATTGAACCAAAATGTTAAAATAACTACTCTGAAAACTTTTCAGGGAAAACCCTCTGTAACTAGGTCAGCCTCCAAAAGTGCCACCTGTGCCCATCCTCTGTGGATCCAATATGCGAGGAATATATCCGTTATTGGAAGTACCAAGCTACAGTGCTTTCCCTTGCTGCATCATGAAGTGGAATGCCAGCATCTCACTACAGACTGAAACAGATCCATCCCATCGCATCCCCTGGTTGAGCCCCCCAACCCTTATATTATCAACCAGCATAAAGTAACACCAAAAACCCCATTTCTATATCTGTATCTTTGTAATAATCAATCTTTTGCAGTATCTTTCCCTACCCCATAGAGGAGAGTGATTTTCCTATACCTGTTTGGCATATTGCGCACATCAAAATCCAATCTTCTCCCCCACTTCATTCTCTGATTTTCCCCCAATGAACCAAAAAAAGGAAAAAATAAAGGGAATGTTTGTCCAGTTCAACTTAAGCTAAATGCCCCCAGTGAAAAAATCTCTTCTTGCAGACCTTATTCTTCATGGGGAAAACAGGGGAAGGGTCATGTGAGTCTATCCATTCTGATGCCATATGCTGCTTGGAATAGTAGTTCTGGGTAAGAAAGGAAGGTAACATTAATGGCAAGGCAAGGCAAGTTTTATTTAAAAGATGCCCATCCTGAAGGCTCTGGGTGCCATACATCAAGCAAAATAAATATAGAACAACACAATAATAAACATTTGTATACAATATTCTAAACAGTTAAAACATAATTTATTACCCTCAACAGCAACTATATTCAGAATTGTTAAAAACTAAATTAAACATTGATTTCTAAAAGACAGGTAGGGACTATAAAAAACAGTCCAGGAAGGCCTGATTATACTAGAAGGCCTTAAATACCTCCAGAGAAGGGGCCTCCCTGATGGCTAAAGGAAGTGAATTTCACAGGATGGGGGCGGCGACATTAAATGCTCTGTCACCAGCAGTTTTTAACCTCATCCTGGGAATCATGAGGAGGCCCCTAGAGGAGGAGGAGCAGAGGAAGCGGACCGAGACAGCAGGTGCAAGAAGGACTTTCAGGTAGCCAGAGCCCAGGCCATGTAAGGCCTTAAAAGTGAGCAAACCCACTTTAAAGAGGACCCTCCACCAAACCAGCAGCCAGTGTAGTTGACGCATCGGAGTGATGTGACAATACTTAGGCTGTCCTGTCAACAGCCTCGCTGCTACATTCTGCACCACCTGCAACTGGTACAGGGTACCCCCAGAGACCCAGTTTTGTATCATCAGCAATTTTGAGCAACACATTAGACATGTTTTTGTTTATGTCATTCATGAATAATCCAAACAAGGAAGGGCCGAAAACTAAACCCCGAGGAACCCCTCTTCCTGCAAGGCCAATCCTGGAGACCTCAACCTTTATTTTTACTATTTGAGTGCAATTGGACAGCCATCCAGAAATATACCTACCAATGTCTTTATTGAATCTTATCTGACATAACTTAACAATTAAAAGATCATGAGTTACTGAGTCAAATGCTTTTTCCAAATCCAACAGGATCATGTCTACTGGTATCCCTGAGTCCAGACGTACACTGATTTGATTGTAAAAGGCAAATGTGTAGTACTGTGTTGTGTATAATCCTGTATACCTAAATCTTCAATTTCCACATCTAGAATAGCTTTTATTAACCTCTCTATAGCCTTACTACAAAGAGAGGTTAGACTAATATGTATATCATTTGAATAATGCTTTTTGTACCCTTCTTGTGGAGATGTATCACCACTGCCTTCCTCCAATCCAGTGGGACCACACCACTCTCCAAAAATGTATTGAAAAATATCATAAAAGGGTAGGCCAATTCATCAGCCAGGTTTTACAAGAATCATGTGTGGACTTTATCTTGTCCTGATGATGTATCACCCTAGATGTGTTTTAATACTACCAAGACTTCTAACTCAGAACAATGTTCAGTATTATCACTATGAACATTTATTGGTTTAGATTTGGATAAATTAAATAAAGAACAAAAATATGTACAGTACTTGAATGGTTTGCCATTTCTTTGTCATCAGAAATGGTTTCACCATCCAATACTATTGGCCCTACCATTCTTTTATTATTCTTGTTATTTATATATGAATAAAATGATTTATTATTATCATTTGTATGAGGTAGTCTAAATTCTAAGTTGTATTTCTTCTTTCTTATTGTGCTCTTTAATAACCTTTGTTTAGATTTATATTTGTTTAAGGTATCTTCAGAGGGCTTGTTTTGTATCTAGAGTAAGCTTTTTCTTTATGCTTTATTTGTCTCCTTATTTGGTAAATAAGCCTCAATGGACTTGTTCCTTTCTTTATTGTACAGTACTTTGTTTTCATGTGGTCATGGCTAGCTTCTCATTCCAAAAGGATATTTTAGATTTTATAACAAGTTTTCAGTATCCAAATTTAATAACATGGAATCCCATTTTATAGAATTGAAGAACTTTTCATTGCACCTACGTTAGCATGGTTACAGTCAGAAAAGGTGCTAAAATTCTTCAGGATAAAATTATATGAAGAAACTCTGCATGTCACCATTTGGTACTTGTTTAAACCCAGTGGACCCATAACCACAGGATCAGATATACCATTTTAGGTATTTGTGAAAACTAGATCCAACATTTATTTGTCCCTTGTGGACACTTTTATGAATTGTGCCATTGAATTTGCATTTAAGCTGTCCAAAAGGTCTCTTTCAAACTCAAAATACCCCACCTGGGTGTTTTAACAAGTTCCTGGTGCCTCAGTGTCACCAAATATCATGCAGTCACCCATACCCCAGGCTAAGCTAATTTCTTGTAACAAGGTAGTATTATAGTCCTTCCTACAAGAAGGGGGTCTGTAACAGTTATCAAGTATAACCTTAGGCTGGTTACTAAACTGAAACTGTAACCAAACAGATTATGTCTGTATTGTGAGAGTTTGAAGGAGTATTATTTTTGTATATTTAATTTCATTTTTTTAAATACAAACTCCATCTCCCTTCCATTCAATCTCTTCTTGGTGGGTGACCTAATATCAATTATTTGTAATTCCTCATAACTAAGTGAAGTACTGTAGTATCATTTATTACTTATGCCACAAACATCCACCTCCACCACTAGAATATCATTATAATCTCAGTGGGAGACCTAATTTGAATTTTCTGTAACCTCTCACCCCCCAAAAAATACAAAAGTAGAAGATCTTTGGGTATACCATAAAATGTCCAGCTGCACCACAACCAAAATTATTTTATTCATGTTTCTTTTGAAAGATATACTATGGATTTTATGCAACCTTCTCCACTAAAAATAAATAAGTAGTATCATATTTAACATACACAAAAGAAGTTAAATGCCTCCAGCACAACTCATGTAAACTCACAGTCACTTGCCCATGGGAATTATATGTTTACCATCTTGTCCCCTAACCTGCCCCCAACAAACCACAGCAGGCACATTACTAAAATACCATTTTTTTCTGCCATATTAAACATGCATATAACCCTTGAGGGTACAGTAACATAAAAGCCCCACATTCAAATACCTCTCTCTATTGATGCAATAAAATACAACTACTTTCTCCTCACCCATTCTCCTTTATCTGCAGGGTTCTCTGGATGCTACCTAGCAGCATTTGTGAGTCTGAGATAGTCCTCCAAAAAAGAAGGCATCCTTCTCTTCTAGTTGCTTGAAGAACACTCAGGGGGACTTTCTTTGCTGACTTTATACTATTGTACAGCAGGCAGGCGATAACACCAGAAATGGTGAATATTATAAAACAAAACAAGGCATGAATTTTTCAAAACAAATAGTGCTCAAAACAATAGATAACAATGTGTAGATTTACAGGGGTGGGATATTCCAAGCATGTTGCTGGAGACTGTCTTGACTGGTTGTGTGCTGCTTTGCGCTCAACTTTCATGCAACCTTTCATGCAACCTGGCTGGCTCCCAGAAAGTCAGTGCTACTGTACATCAGTCACAGCCAGAGAACTAACTGAGGCACAAGACAGCATGCTACAGTACCAAGGGCAGGTCAGAGTAGCTGTGGTGAAACTTATCAAAATACACCCATGAGGCACACAAAAATGTTATGCTGAACTGCAACAGAGATAAAAGTTAATAGACAAAAAAGCATAACATTTTTACTGAGCAGTAGACAGCATAAAAATGTAGCACTTCATGCCACACTGCTCCTTCTTCAGGAAGCTATGCTTGAAGCCTGGCATCAAACATGCCCATAATATAGGGCCCATGCCATCATATAACACCCATTCACCAATACAGTTCACGTAAATTGATTGAAAACCATACTTATTTAGTACTCTGACTTAAATAAATCCTAAAAATATTGTAGCATTTCAAATGACAAATTTTGTAGGCACATATGCTGGGTTAATAATGGGAAAGGAGGATCCACTTTTTAAATGTGATCTACACTTATCCCAAATAAATATTGAAAAAGAAACTTACACTTTTCTTTCCAACTAGCCAAATGCTCACATAATCAAAGTTCTTTAACTGCAACATACAAAATAATAGTACATTTCAATTAATCATACACTCTGACATGTGTCCATACACATAAGAGACTAAAAATATAACAAGAATATGGTGTCCACAACGTGTACCTATTCACTTCTTAATGTTTCTTAGAGTTCAATATAAACAATCACTGGAACATGTTGAAATACTAAAAGTCAGGGGTTATACTGAATTGGAATTGGTTCAGTGCTTTGAGAAGGCCAGTGTTATGGATCAAGAAATCTTGTTAGTACCCCTAACTAGACCTGCGTGTAGACAATGATTAATCTTTGTTTTGGCACCAAAAGTCAGGAATATTTTACTGAAAAAATGGAAAATACTCCAAAACTGTGAAAAGAGAGGTGTGTTTCAAGAGAAACCATGAGTTGCTTAAAGCAGGACTCAAACTTTGAAGAAAATCTTAGCACCCAGTGACTTCTGGCCATTGAAATAACAAAAACTGACCTACTGGCTTCAGGCTAAACCAAGGCACTTGTTTCACTGCAGACACATTTCTATCTTTCAGTTTGCTGGATCAGAGAAACATTATGTTCATCCCACATTAAAGATCAGTGTTGAACATTAATTTGCTTCAAATTTTGAGTTGTATTGTTTAACATGTGACTTCCCCAAGATCTATGTTGGGAAGACAATCTGGGCTTGTAAGAAGCAACTGCTAGAGCATGTACAAAATATACATAATGGCAAGAAAGGCATTTTGGAGGGTGCACACATTTTTAAATGTCATGACAAAGAAAACAAATTGTCATGAATGTACAGTAACTGAGCATGTTCCACCACACATTAGAGGTGGTGATCAAACCCAGCTGCTACTAAGGGGGGAATACTTTAGGATTCTTAAATTAAAGGCAATGAGTCTGGAGGGACTAAGGATTGGGATCTCTTTGTATTTTTACAACCTTTGATTTTTGCTATAGCATACCAGAAAACAAGTTCTGGTCAGAGCCAATATGGCTATGAAGAGCTTTTAGGAGCAGCAAGAGCACTTAGCCCTGCCTGAATTGATTACTTATGTGCAGCTGTTTGAAATGCTTCTATATTGATAAATTATATTCATACCTCTAAAAGATCCCCATTTTAACTGTGCCTGAATAAAAGCTGAAGCTGTCAGTTGTGCCTTGTTTTGGTTTTAGATTTATAAAATTTTTATTTAATACAACAGCAGATTAGGTACATATGGGCACATGTTGATACATGGACATTTTAGGATAACAGTATCTCAGTTACAATGGGGTTTGTGTCAGATTTGGGTTTTGAATGTACACATACACTAGTCACTTGTTACAGAATTGAAGATTTATCATGTTTAAGATAGTATAAGTTTGACTATTCATGAGTAATATGGACTTATTGTACACCAAGTTTAAGAAAAATGTATCCGAACAGTACACTGTGTACAATTTGATTGACATCACTGTGTGAAACAGCTGGTGAATGCTTAACATACAGTAGCACAGGTTGTCTTCTAACATATTTTTTACTTAACACATATGTGTGTTCATATTTATAAGACTTTTAACATTATTTAGTATGTATTGCTGAAACTTAGTTTTCCTTGCGGTTTTTACTCATTGCCATTTACTAATGCTAGGCACAGACACACAGATGGCTGTAAAATGAAGCTTCACTTGGTGTATAGCTTTTGTCAGGGAGTGAACTTTCAAGTCAGTGAAATTTGACCTTGGGATAGCTTTGTTTTGATGGAACTAATCCTGTCTTGGCAAAGTAATTTGCAAAGCTGAGGCTGTTTAGAAGTACAATAGGAGTTATGCTAAACAAATGTAAATATCTCTAAAAGTATACAACATACAGATAATACACCTGAATGAAAGTTGTTCAGGACAGCAAGATTGTTCAAATAAACCTATTCATTAAGCTGCACAAATTATATTTTTTTTAAACTATGGCCATCTGATTACCTCAATTTTCCTTTTTCATAGGAGTTATGCCAAACAAATGTAAATACCTCTAAAAGTATATGAGTTATGTGTAAACCACTAGTATGAAAGTTGTTCAGGACACAGCCTTTTAAATGAGCCTATTCATTAAAAAGTACTAATTATATTTTTAAAACAATGGCCATCTGATTACATTCATTTTTTTAATCACAATGTTCACCTTTCGGATGGTTATAGTTTAAAAAAATCTAATGAATTCAGATTAGTGACTAACCTCATTTGAAAGGTCATTTTGTCCCAAACAAGTTTCATGTTGGTTGTATATGGGTTAGTTGTATACTTTCTGAGATATTTACATTTGTTTGGCATGACTCCTACTGTGTTCGCTAGGAGAGAAAAAAATATGAGGTTGTTTCGAAGACCATGTTTTACAAAATATAAAGAATTCAGGTTAGTGACTACCCCATGACAAAGGTATGTTTTACCTGAACAACTTTCACACTGGTTGTTTTTGTGCACCTTGAATAGTTTTAAAGATATTTAGATTTGTTTGGAAGGTGTGCACATTTGCTCTCAGAGAAAAGCAGCTTGGAGTCCTGTGTCCATCATTCTAATGAAACAGAAAGAAGGGAATATTCTCTAAATGCTATCAAGATTTGCAGATGGGGAGGATACACTGAAAACTCCTAAAAGATGTGTTCACACAGAAACACATCTTTTCAAGTGAAAGCAGGATGACTTTAGGCTCTGCCAACAGCTGTAATGATTATCATATGTACATTGTTTACATGTTTTATTTTCAGGTTCATCTTTATGTTCTTTGATGTATCAGAAATTCTAATCATTCACATTTACACGTGCTGACTTTGGAATCTATGGGATTTGTTTTGAACAAAGGCACATAAAGAACAGAACTGAAACTCTAAGACATAAAGAAATGAACTTGGACAAACTGTGCCTTTATGGATACTATTTTCTTTTTTTTTTGTACACTTAGGTTTATGGTTACATGTCAGTTTGCATGGTTAATTGAAATTAATTATTATTTTTATGTTTTTTCTCATGTTTCCAGTCATTTGTCAAATTTTGGTATACCTCCATATTTAGGGGAAAAAAGTGTTTTATTATGTTTCTTGTTCACTGTCTTTATACTGTTTATTATTTTTCATCAATATTCAGAGATACAGATGTAGTTGATCGCCATTGTCATGCTGATCCTTAAGTACCTTCCATTCCATGAATATTGCCAATTATTATTTAATCCAAAAAATATATTACCTATGTTATACATCTTTCATAGCTATACAGTTTAAGCAGTTTACTTGGTGTATAACTGAGCTAATTGAAAAATAAAGTACAAGTTTTCTTAATTTTTTTCAGAATTTGTGTAGATCACTTTTAAATGGCAGACTCACCTTTCCCATTAGCCCTGCATATGTGTATGCAAAATCTGTTGCTTTAAATTCTACAATATTGGGTATAATTTAAGCCAGAATACTGAATAGATGTGCTTTTAAATCAGTTTGTATGGGTTGTATTGATGACTGGGTATCACATGATGATATAGGTTCTATAAAATAGGAGTGTCTGATACTAGACTTTAAGCATAGCTTCCTGAAGAAGTGCAAAGCTTTTTATACTGTCTAGTGCTAATAAAAACATTTTGCATTTTTGCTAATTGTCTTTTGCCTCAGCTGCAGTTTAGCTTGGTGTTTTTGTGTGCCTCACAACAGTTGGAGAAATAACTTGCCTACTGCATCCCCTACAGTTCTATCTTGCAACCTGATTGTTGTAGTCAAAAGCTTGCATGGAGCTGGCCCAGTGGTGCGGAGGGCTGAGGTGCTAGATACCTCACCTGGGTCATTGGGTGTTGGAGGGGTGGGAAGGTATTGAGCATCTGATGGACATTTCTCCCTTCCTGGGGAGGGTGTAGGGTTATGCATCGCTCTGGAGTGGCTCCTGGTGGCAGTCAGGGGTAGCCAAGAATTGCATCACTGCTGTATGGCACCAGGGGGTGGAGCTCGGTGGACACTGGCTGTCAATGCATGACTGAGCTCCATAGAGCAGGAACAAGAAAAACAAAACAAACCCTGGCACCCGATAGGCAAAGGCCGGAACCAGTGGCTGGCCCCCACACCCAATGTTGGGCTTCTCAGCTCCATCCCAGGTACTTCCTCTCCCTCCTAGTCACTCAACTAGACTATAGATAGAGCACCAGAGGAGTCAGCGGTCCCACCTTGGGGTGCTCAGAGCCAGGAGGTCAACGGCTGGGAGGTGTGGTAGGGAGATGGGCCCTTACCTAGAGGTGGAACCTGTGAGAAGCTTCAGGTGGGTGGGAACAGGCCGACCAAGTGTCCCGACTGGAGAGAGTTCAGATGCCGGTGCAGCGGGGGCATAAAGAAAAAAAATGTAATTAAAATTTTGTATCAAAGCCCATACCCTGTCACCAAACCAGTACTGGCAAATGAAGCCCACTGAGGCTTCTGGGGGTTGGGATAAAATGAAGCTCATTCCTGCAATCATTTGGCATCCAATTCCTGGGCACTATTGTAGGTTATAATATCCTCATCCCTTCTCCCATTGCCAAACATGTCTCCCTGGTCCAACCATCCTCCCTACATTCCACTTGACTTCAAGGGATAGGGACATGCCCAATATGCATATCCTCAGCCGAAGGGCAAATTGCTGGGATGGCATCTGCACTTCAAAATCATAGCATAACCAGGTATCCTTGCAAAAAAACAAGCAGAGGAAGTACAAAATGTGATGGAGCAGAAACATATTTTTTTTTTTTACCAAAAGTGTGAACTCCACTGAATGCAGAGCAGTTGAGAGGTATGGTTATAAGTCCATTAGCATAGTCCCTTTCCCACACAGGTGTTTCTCTAATTTACTATAAAGTACCTTGCTTCAATTTCCCAACACAATTTATGTTTTAGCTGGTACTTTAATGTGAGGATAGGCCACCATGATAATTTGGATAGTCTTGGAGAAATATTCCCACTATGAAATATACAGTATAAAAGCACCTCAGATCAGATAATAAATGAAAATGGGAAAAGGCTTACACAATTACTTTCCCCAGCCAACATGATGGCAATAAATGGCATGTTACCCAATGATTTGACAAGGAAGTCAGTTTATTTTGTACTGCATGGTAAGAGCATAATAGATTATTATATATTATTTTTTCTTTCTCCTGAGAACTTTGACATTCATGCTAGTTTGATAACCAAATGAGATAAGAAAGTGATCATGCCCCTCTTGCCTTAACATTAAATATACCCCTAGAAGCCTTACAGAAATGTATAGCATGTTATTCTGCAAGATTAGAACTCAATAATAATAGAAAACAAATGCAGTTTCACAAAATTGATGATATCACTGAACTAATGTTTAGCCAAGAAATTATAAAAAAGCTTTTTGTATATTTTGAAAGAGACTTCACCTGAAATCACATATAATAAACTAAATAAGGTATTTTTTCAAATTAAACAGCTCATATATAAAGAATTTATACTTACTCCCCATCATCAGCATACATGGTTTAATAAAGGTTGCCACGTAGGAAATAAAACTTAAGAAACGTTAACAAAATTAGTCAGGTGAACCAACAAGAACCCATCTAGGACAAATATTGAGAACCTGAATAAAGAAAGGAAAAAAGTGTAATTATTTCCTCCAAGTGGAAATCAAGTGCTTTCAAGAAAAATGTTGGAAAAGGATGATGCATACACTGGAGTGTGGGGATGGAATTCAGTTCTTGAGGCTGGTAGACAAGGGTGTCAATAATTTTGCTGGCCCTATCCCAGTACATACCAGAACACAGGTGGATAACTCACTTCCAGAAGAACTTTTTCAATGAACAACTCACATGTACCATAGAGGTGGAAAATCTTGATCTGTCTACCTCACCCTTGGTTGTATATTTTTGGGAAGTTGAGGATGCCACTATGATTGGTGTAAGGAGTAAAGCTCCTGGTCCAGATGGGGTTGCAAATGTTTATTTATTTATTTTTACTTATTCAAGTCTTTGGTAACCAGGTAAGTACACTGAAATGTAATCTATAAACCCCATCTTAACATTTGGGTTCCGATTTTTACTAACTTGTTTAATGAATATCTAAAATACAAGTATATTTCAGAATCTTGGGCCAGAAATATTTTTGTACCTATTTATATGAGACGGAATGTATCTAATCCCAAAAGTATTGCCCTATCAGTCTCATGGACAGAATTTCTAAGCTGTTCTCTAGGATAATGCTGAGAAAAACTCTTGGTGTGGATTGACAATAGCAACATATTATCAACATTTCAGGTGGATTTTAGAAAAAATATTTTCCTTGGTGGATCATATTTATGTTATGCAGCATCTGTTTGAGAAATATGTTACCAAACCAATGTTCTTGGATTCTAATAGACCCTATTCTTGTTTTTTTTTTAAAACAAAAATAAAATAGAACAGGTCAAACAATATACACTATATCTATCTCTCTAGGGAATCTCTTATACCATATGGGGAATTGATCTCACCATATTATTCTCAAGCTGCCAAAGTAAGAATTAATGCCATGGGGCTTCTGAAATTGAATTTTAAATATAGAGGCTTGTCAATAACTCCTGCTCTAAGGGTAGCTGACATGAAATTAAACCCAATTAGTTTATATGGTGCCAAATTAGGAAGGGTATCTATTAAAACACTAACCAGTCTGAGAGCAGTGATCTATTGGTTATAAGTTGTGTCTGTCTGCTCCTTGTCTGCAGTTCCTTATAAATACATTGTATGATATTCTTTATGACTCTCTTTGGTAACATTACTTAAATAAGGTAATACTTTCACAAGATTTTAAAAAAGAATTAAAGAGAAACTTTTTTTAATCAACATATGAAGATCTGGAAATAATAGAGAATTTAGAGTAGCTGCTTAGCTTTCTTCTACCAAAAAAATCCCATACTTTAGAAATCTATTTAGCTATCCCCATTTCTCTGGAATGTACAAGACTTTTAATTATGGCTGGCTTTGAACTTTTGTCCATAAAACACTTAGGGTGGGATATTCAAAAGGATTGCGCCATGCACAACCCACCAATGCACCCTGGCACAATATTGAAAGGGGCATGTTGTGCTGCGCAACTCCCAATGCATTCATCCACTTTTTGGGCCTGTGTAGTACAGTATCATCTGCATGCCCATTGGTCCACACAGTGGACCAATAGGAGTACAGATTCTACTGTATGCTGTCAGTCGGCAGGTGGCCAGGCATCTTGTGGGTGGGGTGTTGTCACCTGCCGCTGACTGGGGTGCTGGGTGGCAGGGGCTTCAGTGGGTGGGTGGGAGGGGTACCACTGGACCACCAGGGTGTCCTTCATTCATTCCGTCCTGATCACTTAAGCCCATGATCAGGCATTGGAAAGCAGTCCACTGGACCACCAGGGATTTAAATAACTTATGCCCATGATTGGGCATTGGATAGCGGTCCACTGGATCAGGGACTTAAATAACTAATGCCTACAATCAGGCATTGGATAGTGGTCCACTGGACCACCAGGGATTTAAAGAACTCATGCCCACAATCAGGCGTATGGGTGCAGAGACCACCTAGGGTCAACAGGGCATCAGTCCCTGATGGCTGCAGCCTGGCAGGGCACCAGGCACAAGTCACCGGGGATTGGTGCACCACATGCAAATGGGGCCATAATGACATGCAAATGGCCCCATTTGCACCTTGCATGCATAATGGCCTCATTTGCATGCCCAGTGCTGAATATTGCAGTTGATGTGCCTAGCACAACCACACTTGTGCTGACGCATCCCCCTGCTCCTCTACTGGCACTTGCACTAGCACAGTGCCACTGCACCATGCGCTGTGCATGTGCTCTCAGTTCCATATTCAATGGTGCTGAGCCATGGCTATTTTGCATGGTGGATGGAGGCTGTCAAACCTGGTGGGGATAGACCAAGGAGAGGTTTTTTTGTTATGATACAGGTATGATATCTAAGGTGTTCATCTAGGTCAAGCAGCATGGCCTTTGCATATAGCTGGCAAGTGTGCATTAACCTAGGGACCCCTGAAATTAGCCTACAGGCCTTGTTTAGTGTGATGCGAATTTTGTTGAGGGTGGTCTGATCAGCAGCTCCATACACCGGCAACCCATAATCCACAAGGGACAGTATGGATGATGTGACCGCGAGTCAGAGGGCCTCAGAGGGGAGACAGTTTTTATATCAGTATAAGATGTCTAGCTGAATATTTGCAGCTGAGGCAAGGGCTGAGATGTGATCATGGAAGGAGAGAGCGGGGTCAAAAGAGATCCCAAGGTACTTATAGGAGTAGACTCGTTTGAGTGGGAACTTGGTGCTAGAGAGTATGTGGAGTTTGAAGTTACTGGACTTGTTTTGTGGGTGGGCAAAGATCATGGTTTTTGTTTTTTTGAGATTTATCACCAGTCTATGCTCCTTGAACCAACCTTCAGCTTCATTATATGATCTTTGCAAGGATTCCTGGAGGGCGATAGGGTTATGATCAGAGGCAAAGATGACGGCATAATCTACATAAAGTAAGATATTTCCAGTACAGGAACCTGGTAGGGTGTTAAGGTATAGTGAGAAGAGTAAGGATCCTAGAATGGAGCCCTGGGGAACACTAGAACGGATGGGACAGATGTCGGAGTGAGTCCTGCTAATTTTAACACGTTGTGAGCGGGCTGACAGATAGCTGGCGCACCAGGAGACAGGCCCAGTGGCAAATCCAGAGTGACTGAGAGCATCCAGAAGGAGGGGATGGGAGACGGTATCGAATGCTTTTTAAAGGTCTACAAGCACTGCGCCAGCCAGAGAGCCCGAGTCCAGGGAGGTGTGGAGAAAATTTGAGAACTCTAGGAGGGCAATACTGGTGCTATGACCAGCATGAAAACTGTGCTGTTCAGTGCAGAGAATGTTGTAGTTGGTAAGGTAATCTGTGATTTGAGAGGCCACCACTTTTTCCAGGGCTTTGGAGAGCGGAGAGAATGGAGATAGGCCGGTAGTTTCCGGCCAGGTACCTGTCTTCACCTTCATGAATGGGTGTGACTGTGGCAATTTTCCAAGCCAACGGAAATTGCCCCAGGCAGAGGGATATTTTAAGGAGGCTGGTGATTGGGGCGAGGACCAGATCTAATACCCGTCGAAGGATACAGGGATCCAGGGTGTCATTGCCAGTACTATTGCTCTTAAGGGCATTGATTAGGTGAGGTCTGAGCTCTTGGGCAGAGACTCAGCGTAGGTAAAAGTAAGGGCATGTAAGGACTGGGGCAGGTGGGGGGGAGGGTCAAAAAAATCTTTAGGGAGGACTGGGCTAAGATCCATGAAGGAAGTATTGAGGCAGTTAGCTATATGAGCTGGGTCAGTGGAGATAGTGCCATTGATATTGATCTGGGAGGGTGGGGGGGAGCGTGTGCTCCCATTTAACTGTTTGATATTGTCCCAGAAGGTTCTTGCATTCACCCAGGAGGAGGTGAGTGAGGACTGATAGTGATCAGTCTTGGCCTTTCTGATGGCCCAGGTGCACTTGTTTCTAGCAGCAGCATACACCTGTCTATCACTGGGCTGGCCAGTTTCAGTACCCCAGTGCCATAAGTTATCCCTATGCTTAAGTTGTTGGAGCAGGGTGGGGGTCACCCAGGGAGCATTCTGCACTTTGGAATGGAGGGTTGTCAGTGGTGCGAAGATGTCACAGGCTTTATTGAAGGTTTTTCAGACCACCAGGTTTCAGGCGCCGCCGAAGTTTGGACTGCACTATGGGTTTGGATACTGTGGTAGTCCAGCGAAAAAGTATAGGGGAGTGATCGCTAATTGAGTCAGGAAGGACTTGGATATCGAAGATCCATTTCGGGCGATTGGAGAAGACCACATCGAGTAGAGTACTAGTGCCTCTCTTTGGATTAGACCTAGTGGGATGGGTAACGAGTTGAGTCATATCGAATGCTGCAAAGGAGTCACGGGTAGAGGAGGAAGAGGGGCTAAGCCAATTAATGTTTAGATTGCCCACTAGTATTTGGTCAGAGGAGTGGTGTAGCGAAGAAAGGTATTCCGTTAGTGAGGCCAGAGCCAGTGTTTGATTTTTAGGGCGTAAGTAGGCTGTAGTTAGATAAAGTGGGTCCCTTGAGGGGTCCAGAGTCAGTTTCAGGGTTAGTGCCTGTGCCCCAAAATCAAGAGCAGGTGCTGGGAGGGCAAGTCCAGTGAAGGAGTCTTTAGTGTAGATAGCACAGCCACCACCCTGTCTTCCAGCTAGGTCTTCCTGGTAAAGGGAGTATCC
The DNA here is from genome assembly GCA_016271365.2 of Neoceratodus forsteri. Lineage (NCBI taxonomy): Eukaryota > Metazoa > Chordata > Ceratodontiformes > Ceratodontidae > Neoceratodus > Neoceratodus forsteri. The sequence goes on from CM057458.1 coordinate 1,308,190,674, forward strand.
TGGGAGGAAGATAAAAGAGTCTGGGGTGGATTTTGATAGCCAGGTCTCAACCAGGGTGATGACATCTGGCTTATGAGATGTGACCCAGCATTGGAGTGAGTCAAAGTCCAGGAGAGCCTGTAGCTGAGCTGTTGTGAACCAGGCCAGGGTTGGGATGTATGTTACCTGACAGGAGGAGTAGCATAACTACCGTTCTGGCCAGGTGGTGGTGAAAAGTATTTTTGTGACAGACATGAGTGGAGGGGGAAGGGAGTTTCAATACAAATGGGGTAGGCAGTGTCGCACAGGCCGGGAATGCAAGAATGATAAGCCTCCCATGGGAGTTGGAGGTGGGAGCTTGGAGGAAGCTGGGGGGTGGGTAGGGTGAGCAGAAGCACCCAGTGGGGGCAAGGTGTGCAAGTGCTGGCTCAGATACATAGGAGGGGTGTAGTACCAGAGCACAAGGGGGGGCAACAGATTGGCATGTCTGTAATAGCACTGAGATAGATGGGTAAGACAGTAGCATCAGACAGAGGATGAGAACGAGTATGTCAATAGGCGAAGGGCATGCATAATGCTAAGGAGCTAAGAAAGTAATGGAAAAAAGAAGTGGAAAGAAGCTTGCCTGTAACTGTTAGTGCCACTTTGGTTAAGTGGTATCGACACCACCTCTGGTGTACAGGGTACCAGGTTAAAGACTCTCCCAAGGTATTAGGAGAATGGACCAGGGTAGGAGTCAGAATCCAGGGTCTGGGAGCCAGAACAGGCAGTGGCTGGGCCTGAAAATAGGGTGCTCAGTAGTGACTCCTAGTGGTCAGCAGTTGCGGGCTGGAAGGGAGGGTATGGGATCCGGGTAGATGGTAGTTACAGATTAGAAGAGCAGGCAGAGAAAGGCAGGATAGTTGAGGCCAGGGGGAAGGTGAGGAGAGTTGCTGCAGATAGGTAAAGGTGAACCAGCGAGTGGGGAAACGAAAGGGCTATCTGGGCAAGGAAATATATAGAGGGAGCACTGAGTCCCTCTAGTAGCCGGCAGTTATAATCTGCAAATGGGAAAGTGGGGAGATAGAATTTTGGCAGCAGGAAATTATGTCATAGAGGTGGGTCTATAAATTGAAAGCCACCCCTGGGTGGGTGGGTGGTTGGGGCGGACGGGGCAGATGACGCGAAGCGTAGTCGGGCTAGCACCCCACAACAGGAGTCCAGCAGGTGAGTGAGAGAGGTGCTCTGTACCTCTTCAGCTGTAACTTGTGGCAAATGGTGTTTTTCAGCTCCTCAGCAGGAGCGCTGCTGTCCCTGGGCCTGCCGCGGTCGGCAGTGAGCTTGTTGGGGGGTTCAGCCTAAAAAGGAGAGAACAAAGAATGGAATTACTATGCAGCGGGAAAGGGAGAGTGAAAAAAGCAAGCCCTGTACTGCGCATGCGTGGGCTATATCCCGATACAGGCCACTGCGCATGCACGGCTTTCCAGTGTGGAGACACTGTGAGCCAGTTAGGTAATATCACCATACAAACAGTACTATCTCAGCAAAACTGATATATATATTGAGAAATAGCAGTACACAGACAGTGAGGCAGGCAGTTGCTCTAACTATGACTAAACAAGAAATTTGTGCTAAACAAGTGAAATCTAGATAGTACTATGCTGAATGCATCCAGTCCTTTGGGTCCTAGGCAGTTTTCTCACATACTAAGGCAATATGCAGTAAGAAAATGGCCGTAAAAAACAATCAGAACTCCTGCGGGGACAAAAATAAGTTCTTAAAGCTACCATGCAGGTAACACCCCACAACAGGAGTCCAGCAGGTGAGTGAGAGAGGTGCTCTTTACCTCTTCAGCTGTAACTTGTGGCAAACGGCATTTTTCAGCTCCTCAGCAGGCGTGCTGCTGTCCCTGGGCCTGCCGCGGTCAGCAGTGAGCTTGGGGGGTTCAGGCTCTTTTCATTTGTAGGATGTAGGAGGATGCTGCCTGCCCTCAAAGAGAACTGCTGTTTCCCACTCTTCAATTAAGTGAGATCAGAACTATTGGATCACAGTAGCAGCTGCCACCCAGCCCTGCCCACTGTGATAGCTGCACCAGAACTTTTCTGGTGGTAAAGAGGAAAAAGAAAGAGAAGACAAAAATGTAAAGACGTTGCTCTGAACTGATAAATGAATTTGGACAACACCCAATGTGTACTGCAGCAGGCAGAAGGGAGTAATATACTGCTGAAAGCATTGATTTTGACTGAGGCAGTTTTCCACATTAGGACCAGCAAGATGGGAAGTGGAGGTGTACTGCCTGTAGAAGCTGCAGTTCCAAAGCAGGGACAATGTAAGCAATAAGAGATGACAAACAGTGCATTGTGCTAAACTAGGTTTGCAGGCAAAGGCACCTAGCTTCACCTAAGCTCTTTTCTTATAGGTTTGCTTGTAAGGGCAGAGCAAGGAAAAAGATTATCAGAGCAAGGAAAAGATTAAGGCTTCTTTTGGTGAGGTAGATTTACTGTGTTACTATTTTCTTTTGTGCTCACAGGGTTTGTTACTGTTTTTACTTACATTGTACTGCTGTAATCTTCTCTGACTCAAATTGCTGTTGTAGGCTATACTTTCTGCTGCATTACTACAGGGTGTGCCTACAGATTTGTTATTGTTTTGTGCTTACAGATTACTGCTGTAATCTTCTCTGATTCAAATTGTTTTTTTGCAAGGTATATCTTCTGTTGCTACTTTATTTTTCTCTGTAGCAAAGTGTTTTTTGCAAGGTATATCTTCTGTGAAATTGTTACAGGTGGTGCTTACATTTTTGTGACATCTTTTTATCTATCATTAGGCTAAGCTTTCAGGGCTACTACATGTGTTGTTGGTTGATTGTTTCTGCTCTTTTCTCCTTGTTTATTTCATCTGTGGTTCTTTTTCAGCAGGGGAAGGGCCCAGCCACCCACCGCCACCCCCAACTACCCGAATGGTACACTCCTTTTATAGAGTAGCACAGTCACGACATTTCCTGTAGCAAAGCAGGAATGGGAGGATCAGAGGGGTATCCACACAGTGACTTCACTTACAGGGGCACAAGTAAATTAACTTGTTATAAAAAGTTATACAAAAACAAAAAAGAAACAAAATACAAACAAACAGAAAAAAAATTGCTTTCATTTTCCTCCTTTTGATTATTTGGGCCAGGTTATAAACTCGGCAACTCAACTGAAATGGATATTATTAACTGCAGGTACTGCGGGACACTTTTCAAAAGGGCAGTTATACGGGATTTAGGATGCTGTCCTACATGGCGTACCATTGGAGATCTAAGGGCTCAGCTCCAGTCAGCATGGGCAGAGATTGCACACCTCAAATCATGTATTCAGGAGGACATATATTATAAGAACCGCCTGCCATTTCCCCAACACCCAAATCAAGTAAATCAACTGCAGAGTGTAGTAGTTCCGGGAGGCTGGCAGGTGGTTAGGAGGGGCAAATAGGGTGCCCCATCACTCAATGTTCTCTAACGTATCACCTCCTCAAGCCATATAAAAACTACAAACAGGTATCTGCCTCTATCTCTGAAATCAAACAGAGGGGCAGAGGACACTGCAGACCAGGACACTGCCACATAGAAACATAGAAACATAGACTTTGACAGAAGATAATGACCGCTTGGCCCATATAGTCTGCCCATTTCCCTACCTATGGGATAAGCTGCAGATCCTAGTTAACCAACAGACTATTTATTCCTACCCCCCACAAGAATTGCCTTATGTCTGTCCCATGTATTCTTGAATTCTCCCACAGTTTTAGTCCTTACAACCTCCCCAGGAAGGCTGTTCCATGCATCCACTACCCTCTGTGTGAAAAAATACTTCCTCACATTGCCCCAATCCATCCCCCTTCTTTCTTCAAATTGTGTCCCCTTGTTCTTATATATCTCTTTTTCTGAAAGATGCTACCCTCTTGGACTTTGTTGATTCCACCGAGTTACTTAAAAGTTTCTATCATGCCCCCCCCACTCCTTTCCTCAAGGGTATACATATTACGCTCCTTTAGTCTATCTTCGCATGGCTTCTCTTGCAGACCCTACACCATTTTAGTTGCCCTCCTCTGTACTACCTCTATCCTGTCTGTATCGTTGTGAAGATGGGGTCTTCAGAACTGGAAGCAGTACTCCAGATGGGGTCTCACCAACTGTCTGTACAGAGGGATGACAACTTCCTGTTTTCTGCTGGTGATGCCTCTCCTTATACATCCTAGTATCCCCCCAGCCCTCCCTACTGCCTCCTGACATTGCTTGCCAACCTTAAGGTCATCTGATATGATTACCCCCAGGTCCCTTTCCATTTTTGTTGTTGTTACTACCTCCCCCCCATTGTGTGCTCTTCCCCTGGGTTTTAGTATCCCAAGTGCATTAGTTTGCACTTCTTTGCATTGAATCCAAGCTGCCATACATCTGACCATTCCTCAAACCTTGCCAAGTCCCTTCTCATCCTTTCCACACCACCTTGTGTATCAACCCTGTTGCAGATCTTTGTGTCATCTGCAAAGAGGCATACTTTTCCATCCAGTCCCTCTGCAATGTCACTTGTAAAGACATTAAAAATGACTGAACCCAGTACTGAACCCTGCGGTACGCCACTAGTAACCTCCCTTTCTTCAGAGTGGACTCCATTTACAATTACCTTCTGTGTCCTGTTGTCCATCCAATGTTTTACCCAGGCTACCACCCTGGGACCCACTCCCAGGTTGGTTAATTTATTTATGAATCTTTTGTGTGGGACTGTGTCAAATTCCTTGCTAAAGTCTAGGTATGCCATGTCCACAGCCCCTCCCTGGTGTACTACTTTGGTCACCCAGTCAAAGAAATTGATTAGATTCATCTGACATGACCTTCCCACTGTGAACCCATGCTGCCTTGGGTCCTGAGACCCACTGGCCTCTAGGTACTCAACAATTCTTTCCTTCAGAAACAATTCCATCACTTTCCCTACCATAGAGGGCAAACTGACAGGTCTGTTGTTTCCTGCCTCTGTCTTGCTCTCACTTTTGTGAAGGGGAATCACATCCGCCTTCCTCCAGTCCTCAGGTACCCCACCATCCTCCCATGATTTGTTAAAAAGGGTAGTCAGAAGTGTCACTAGTTCTCCCTTAATTCTTTTAGAATTCTGGGGTGAATCCCATCAGACCCATTGCTTTGTCCACCTTCAGTTTTAGGAGTTCTTTCAGAACCCTTTCTTCTGTGAAAGGACTGGGATCGACCCCCTACCCAGAATGCTTCTGATAATTGAATTAGGTACCGCCCCCTCCTCCTCCTCTTTTGTGAATACTAAGCAGAAGTATTCATTCAGTATCCAAGCTTTTTCATTGTCCCTCTCTGCCCACCCACAGTTTATTCTGTTCAGCCTCACTATCCCTCCCTTTGTCTTTCTGCACTCCCTGATGTACCTATAAAAGGTTTTATCCCCCTTCTTAACTGAGGTGGCTATCTTTTCCTCAGTTTGGGCCTCTGCTATTCTGACTTCCCTCCCTGCTTCCTTCTGCCTTAACTGGTACAGTTCTCTGTCTTGCTCCTTCTGTGTTTCCTTATACTTCCTAAATGTTATCTTTATCTCCTTAACCTTCCCTGTCTCTTCTTTTGTGAACCATAGTAGCTTTTTCTTTCATTTTGATTTGTTTATTTGCTTCGCACAAAGGCTTGTTGCCTCTGTCATGGCAGTTTTAATGTTTCCCCATTGTTGCTCCACCCCTCCTTCTTGCCTGTTTGCTAGTGCTTTTCTAAGGCACTCTCCCATCTTGCCAAAGTCAACCATCCTGAAGTCCAGTACCCTCACTTTTGTATGGCTTGACTCTGTAGCTGAGTTTATCGTGAACCGCACTGTTTGGTGGTCACTTGTTCCCAGATGGCTACCCGCTTCTAGATCTGAGATCCTCTTACTGTCCCCATTTGAGAGTATGAGATCTAAGATTGCTCCCTCAGGTTTAGGTTCCAAAATTAGCTGTCTGAGGCATGCCCCCTGTAGGACATCGAGAATGGCCCTGCTCTTGGATGTGGCTGCAGCAAAGGTGCTCCTATTAACATCTGGCATATTCAGGTCCCCCATCAACAGTATCTGCCCTTTCTCTGCCATCCTAAGGATGCCTTCTATCATATCCTTTTCCATTCCCTGCCCCTAAGATAGGGGTCTGTATACAACCCCTGTGCGGATTGTGGTGCCATTTCCAGTCTCTAAATTGACCCACAGTGCCTCCTCTCCTCCCTGTTTACTCATTTGTTCCATTGCTTTTATCCTTTCCCTTACATAGAGAGCTACTCCTACCCCTCTTCTCCCCTCCCTGTCTGTCCTGTAGATTGTGTACCCTGGTATATTAACATCCCAGTCATGGTTCTCTATGTACCATGTTTCTGTGACTGCCACAATATCCAGGCATTCCTCTTCCATCAAGGCCACCAGTTCAGGGAGCTTGTTGCCCAGATGATGGGCATTGGCACTCATTACCCTCCATTTCTTGATGGCCTTACCCCTTTTTTCCCCATCCCTGTCCTTATTGCCTTTTTCATTTTCTCCATTTACCCCTGTCCTTCTCCCTATCGGCATCTCTATCTCTGTGTTTACCATACTTACTACCCTGATTTTTTTTTTGGGGTGGGGGTGGCTAGGATTTCCCTGCTCCTTTCCAGTACCTCTCCACTTCATAAGGTAGAAAAAATGGGCACACTGGATGGGCCTTATGGTCCTCATCTGCCATCAACTTTTATGTTTCTATGCATTTGGACTCCCACGCCAATTGCTTAGTGAGACCTGAAACCACTAGCAGTAACTTTCAGTATCTGGAAAGTGCATTAAAATAGTTTACAAAATGGGTAGGGAGATTTCCCAGTCTGATTGACTGAGACAGCTGGCAAGGGTTACATTTATGTGGCAGTAGACAATGGGAAATGACAAGTCCCTAATCCAGGTTACCCTTTCACTTTGAAAATCACTGTGTCAGCTCAATTTTCTAAATCTGTCTTCTGCCATGTTTTTTTCTGTCACATAGCAAGAGTTACCTAGCCGGCCATGCTTGCTGCCCTGGCTCACTACTCGATGTAGAAATTACTTTAAACCCCCCCCCCCCAAAAAAAGTCTTGTACCTGTTTTGTTTCAAACTGTTGTTGCCATTGATTTCTTTCCTACTGCTTGAGCTCTCTGTGCTTACTCATGAAGTTGCACCCCGACTGCTCTGCACATCCCACTGGACTCAGCATTCCCTTCCCACTCACACTGTGGCAACAATTTAATAATAAAAAAATGGATGTCACTTTTGTGCTGTCACCCCCTAACTCTTGATGTCTCCTCTATGTGTGAGTGGGGGGCACCTGTGCCATAACATCGCTTCTCACTGTCATTCTATCAGGTATGAAAACTGTATCCTACTTGTCAAATGCAAGTTTTCAAATTGCACTAATAACAAAGTCCTGACCATACTTACCTGTTGCAAGGATTAAAAAATAAAACTCACTAGTATTTAAACCAGTCAAGGCAATCGCAGCAGTAATGCCTGGGGGGGGGAGGGTTGGAGGAGCACACAACTTAAACATTACTTGTTGGTTGCATGAAAAAAAGATTAACATAGACAACTGTGTCCTCTACTGCAAGTTCCTGCACTGGATGGAATACTTTACCAAAAAATGCTTCTTTTAATTCTTTTTTCTTTAGTTTTCACATTTTTCCATGTATTAAACATTTTCTTAAAACTCTAGGCAAAAACATATTTTCTACATGCAATACCTCCCTCAAGGGCATTGGTGTAGATTGTGGGGGGCAGAGGGGCAAGCTGCCCCCCCTGAGAAATTAGACCAGGACTTTTTTAGGAGCCCAGCCACCATTCTCCGGTTATCATTTTTTTTCTTTTAATATTGAATGGGCTTAGGGCTATGCCCGGACTGCCTGCACCTCTCTGGGGGAGGGAGGGGGTGGCGTTGCAGGCGCCGTGTCTCTTAAACAAAAACTATCCCCTTTTTCTGATTGGCTGCAAGCCTGCTACCATAGTAGCCTGCATGTTACAGCCAATCAGAGAGTGCTGCAAACTGGTGCCATCGCATGAGCAGTACTCCATTAGTGGTGCCATTTAGTTGTCTGTGTGCCTTCCATGAAGAAGCAGCAGCAGCATCCATATAGCGTAGGGCTGAGGAGAGATAGCTATTCGAGGATGTCGAGCAGCAGTCATTGGTTGTCTGTCAGGTGTCACCAGTGTCTCAGTCAGTCTAGTGTTCCTACCCTCCTCCTGTCCTGAACAGCCCAGTTTAAATATACCTCACCTGAGTCCTCTGACTACCTACTGTCTGTTTCTCGGTGCAGCCAGCTGTGCTCTGGGCTCTCTCGCTGCCACCTGAGCCTCCCATCCCTGAGAGCCTAGGAGGCCTGCGGCCACAAGGCCTCTACCACCGGACAGACCAGGTGGAGGAGTGAGTAGTACAATTACAGTGAGTCTGAGGCATGGCCAGGCTTTTCTGCACACCCAGCTCCTGTGTCCAGCAGGCCAGAAAAAGATTTACCGTGTTGTCAGTGAGTCCCACACCATGCCCATTGCCCACCAGTTCCACGGTCCACCGAGAGGGATTATTCAGGTCAGTGAACAGCCAGGTCCAGAACAGTGAAGAAGCCAGTGTTCATGCAGGCTGTAGCAGACCCATAATGTGACACGTTCATCTGGTGTCATAAAAAATGGGTTACTGTCTCATTGGGGGATTAATCGGAGAGGAACGTGACTGTTGGGAGAGATTCGGCTACCTGACCTGCCTTCTTGGCCTTGCTGTGCCCTGCTGCTTGCTGCCCTGTCTGTGCCCTTACTGAGTTGGTGAGTAACTGTGCTGCAAGCTGGTTGATGGAAATTAATACCATTCACATCCCAGAAATGAGTCTTTAGGGGGAAGGGTTGTCTTGGCCATGGCCATGTGTCTTGTGGGTGGGTGGAAGGTTTGCTGTCAGCTTGTGTTTCTTTGGGTGGGAGGGGATTTGCTGGCTGTTGAGGCTGTCCATGTTGGTGGCGTGGGTAGGGGGGCCTATTTGTTTGGTATGGTGTAGACACTGGTCATGTTGGTGGGGTGGGGACACTCAGTTACTGTGCTACTGGTGTGGTGGGGTTTGTTGGGGAAACTCACTGGATGGTCTGGTTTGGTGGGGCTGGGGGGATGGTCTGTTTTGTGGGGTCAGGGTCGAGGGAGACAGTCTGTGTGTTTTGGGGCTGACTCACTGAGAGGATGGTCAGTGTTTGGTGCTGGGGGAAGGCCTGCTTTTGGTGGGGCTGGGGGGACGATCAGTGTTTGGGGCTGGGGTGGTTAGTGTTTGGGACTGGGAGGGCGGTCAGTGTTTGGTGGGGCTGGGGGACAGTCTGTTTTCTATTCTGGGGTCTGGTGGGGTGGAGACACAGGCCATGGTGATGTGGGGACACTGGCTATGATGGTGGGGTGGTGACACTAGCCATTGTTTGGTGGACTTGGCTGGCCATTTGTCTGGGGGGACTGTCCATGATGGTGGAAAACAGGGACTGTCCATGTTTGCCTGCCGGGTGTCTTGTGGGGAGGGAGGGACTATTTGCTGGTCAGTTGTCGGGGGGGATCTTTCCATGTTGGCTTATGGGGTGGTGAATGTCGGTGATTGCTGATCAGGTGTCTAGGACGGACTATCAATGTTGTTGGGGAGGGAGAACTCTCCATGTTTGCTAGCCAGGTGTTTGGGGGGATTGTTCATGTTGGTGGGGTGGGGGAAATTCTGTGTTTGCTAGCTGTGTGTCAGGGGATAGGGACTGTCCTTGGTGGGATATTGGGGGACCGTCCATGTTTGCTGGCTGCCTGGGTGTCTGGTGGGACTGTCCTTGTCGATTGGGAGGGGGCATTCTATACTCTCTGGCCCAGTGTCTGGTGGGGAGGGGGACTGTTCGGGTGTCTGGGGACTGTCCTTGTAGTTGGAGTGAAGGGGGGGACTGTCCATGTTTGCTGACTGGGTTTCTGGTGAACTGTCCATGTTGGTTAGGAGGGGGGACATTCTGTGCTTGCTGACTGGTTGTTAGCATATAAACATAAGTAAATGTTAAAACATAATTTCCACCTCATCCTTTACCTGTCAAGGGATGTATCTCACTGACCTGTGCCCGCAGCTAGCATATGAACATTAGTAAATGTTGAAACATTATTTCCCCCTCATCCTTTACCTGGCTGTAAAAGTAATCTTTCACTTTTTTTGATTTCTCCAATCATCCACTGTGGAGGGGTGAAACAGACAGATTCCTTGGCCTTGCTGTCACTGTCTTCATTGCCTGGCAAACACAACCAAAGGGGTAGCTTTTTGTGTTCTCCCCCGTATGGTCTAGCAAAAAAAATCTTGCACTAAAACATGCACCCTAAAGAAATGATTATACTACTACCTGGCTATTGTTATAGCGACTACTGACTGGCCATGATTTTTTGGGGGGAGGGGTGGAACACTGGTTGTGTGTGTTTGGGGTTGGGGACACTGCTGGTCATCTGTGTGTGTGTGGTGTTGCGGACACTGGTCATTTGTGTGAGTGGGGTTGGGGATACAGGCATTGTGTGGGTGGGTGGAGGCACTGGCATTGTGTCAGTGGGGCGGTGTTGTAATTATATACCAGGCAAACTGTTCTGACCGGTAGCTCAACATCTCTCTTTCCAGACAAAGAAAGAAACATAAACAAAATGCAGTATAAAATGTAGTTTTATTTATTTTTGTGTGCCTGTGATGGGGAGGCACAGACCTGGATGCCTGGAGAGGATACCAGATAAATGGAGCTGGAAATGGTGTTGGTTGGGTGGGGTGGGGTGAGTGGCTGTGCTGGTGTAGTGGGGAGAGTGACTGTGCTGGTGGGGTGGGCACAGAGTGTGGAGAGTGGCTGTGCAAGTCCATCAGGGTGCAGAGAGTAGCTGAGCTGGCCAGTCTGGGTGGAGATAGTGGCCATGCAGGTCTGGGGTGGGAAGAGAGGGCTGTAGCTTTTTGCATGGGCATTTAATTCACTGTTGCTTGGTGTGCCTTCTGCTGCCCTGCCAGCTTTGTGCTGCTGTGCTGACCAGGGCGGACTGGTACACATGCTGAAAAAAATGGTTCTGGCCACTGGTGATGGAGGAGGGAGGGGTGGACGGGCATACTGGCACAGAAATATTTTTTTCAACATGTATGCCAGTCTGCTGGGTCCATGCCATGCTTACCTCCCTCATACAAGGGGCTTCTGAGCACTAAAGACAAGTTTCTGTGTCAAAAAGCAAAAGGAGGCTGGGAAGGCAGTCAGAACAGCAAAGGCCCAAACCGAGGAAAAGATAGCCAACTCAGTTAAGAAGGGGGATAAAACCTTTTATAGGTACATCAGGGAGCGAAGGAAAACCAAGGGAGGGATAGTGAGGCTTAATAAAGGGGAGGAGGGTGGGCAGAGGGAGACTGTGAAAGGCAGAGATACTAAACAAATATTTTTTGCTCAGTATTTACAAATGAAGAGGGGAGGTACATAAAACAAACAGTAGAAACACTCTGGATACAGAAGTTGATACCAGCCCATTTACAGAAGAAAGGGTTCTGAAAGAACTCTTAAAACTGAAGGTGGACAAAGCAATGGGGCCTGATGGGATTCATCCCAGAATTCTAAAAGAACTAAGGGTAGAACTAGTGACACCACTGACTACCCTTTTTAACAAATCATGGGAGGATGGGGTGGTACCTGAGGACTGGAGGAGGGCAGATGTGATTCCCCTTCACAAAAGTGGGAGCAAGGCAGAAGCAGGAAACTACAGACCTGTTAGTTTAACCTCAGTGATTGGGAAAATGATGGAATCTCTTCTGAAGGAAAGAATTGTCGAGTATCTAGAGGCCAGAGGGGCACAGGACCCTAGGCAGCATGGATTCACAGTGGAAAGGTCATGCCAGATGAATCTGATAGATTTCTTTGACTGGGTGACCAAAGTAGTAGATCAGGGAGGGGCTGTGGACATGGCCTACCTAGACTTTAGCAAGGCATTTGACACAGTCCCACACAAAGATTAATATACAAGTTAGCCAGCCTGGGAGTGGGTCCCAAGATGACAGCCTGGGTAAAGAAATGGCTGGAGAATAGAACACAGAGAGTAATAGTAATGAGTCCACTCAGAAGAAAGGAGGGTTACTAGTGGGTACTGCAGGGTTCAGTATTAGGACGGTCCTCTTCAATGTCTTTATAGCGACATTGCAGTGGGACTGGAAGGAAAAGTATGTCTCTTTGCAGATGACACAAAGATCTGCAACAGAGTTGATGCACAAGGTGGGGTGGAAAGGATGAGAAAGGACTTGGCAAGGTTAGAGGAATGGTCAAATGTATGGCAGCTTAGATTGAATGCTAAGAAGTGCAAGGTGATGCACCTGGGAAACAAAAACCCAGGGGAAGAGTACACAATGGGGGGCGAGATACTAACAACAACAAAAATGGAAAGGGACCTGGGGGTAGTCATATCAGATGACCTAAAGGTGGGCAAGCAATGTGAGAGGGCAGCAAGGAGGGCTGGGGGGATACTGGAATGCATAGGGAAAGGCATTACCAGTAGAAAACAGGAAGTTATTATCCCTCTGTACAGACAGCAGGTGATACCCCATCTGGAGTACTGTGTGCAGTTCTGGAGACCCAATCTCCGCAAAGACATAGACAGGATGGAAGCTGTCCAGAGGAGGGCAACAAAAATGGTGCAGGGTCTGTACCAGAAGACATATGAAGAGAGACTTAAGGAGCTTAATATGTATAGCCTCGAGGAAAGGAGGGAGAGGGGGGACATGATAGAAATGTTCAAGTACCTCAAGGGAATCAACAAAGTCCAAGAGGGTAGCATCTTTCAAAAAAAGAGGTGTGCAAGAACAAGACGGCACAATTTGAAGATAAGTGGGGCGGCTCAGAGGTAATTAAGGAAGTATTTTTCTCAGAGAGGGTTGTGGATGCATGGAACGGCCTTCCGGAGGAGGTTGTGGAGTCAAAATCAGTGGCGGAACCTCAAGTATGCATGGGACAGTCATAAGGCAATTCTAGGGGGTGGGGATAGGAAGAAGTAGGCTGCTGGTTAACTAGGATCTGCAGCTTATCCAGTAGGTAGGGAAATGAGCAGACTGGGTGGGCCAAGCAGTCCTTATCTGCAGCCAAATTCTATGTTCTATGTTTCTATGTTAAAATTAGGAACTGTTGGAAAGCATGAAATCCTACAGTATAAAAATTGTGCATGTTTATGTAGTTTCACCTTACCGTGTGGTTCAACAAGTTGTTCTGTGGTCTCTCCTCCTCATTTAGCACCCTGACCTGTGACCTAGCCATCCCCCCAGGGCAGGGGAAAGGTCCTTTGTTTTGTGGTCTTTTGGTGGTTTGTTGGGCACTGTAAAATGCATTGTTTCATTTACTATGTTGTACTGCCAGGACCTGCTTTACCCTGTCTCTATCATGAATGTAAACACGGTATAAAAAAAGTTCATTTTTTGGTGGTGTGTGTGTCTGTCTGTGTCTGTGTGTAGAAGAATAGAGACACACGCTCAGACAAAAAAAAACTCTATTAAACTACATCAAACTGAAGCAACCATGTTTCATTTGTGCCCTTCAAAACTGTCAGATGAGATCATTTTGAAGTAGTCTGTGGGGGGGGGAAGCATCCATGGCAACCTGGGCTACCACAACCGGCCCACCACACACTGTCATAGGCGATGCTAATAAAAACCACCAACCAAGTACTTACCTTTCAGGGTGGGTCCTGCAAGGCTGTGCACAGGTATCTGGAGTCATCGTTCCAGCAAACTTCCTGTGGCGTCTGTTCTCTTAGGTTATGTGATGCGACCACTTTTGGGCCAGGGCAGTCCGTGTTTGCTTGGATGTGGTTGTGTAACCCTGGGCATGGACAGAGATGCATATTCCTTAGGAGCCCATGGGGAGGAGAGTGGTAGGGGTTGTGGTGTGACCACACCATGCCCATGATCATCTTGAACAATTAGAGGATTTACATTGTTCTGTTGCACTGTCCCAGGTACATCAGCATGCTTGTTAAGAGCACTCCCTGAGGGATATCAGCAAGTCCCATGCTTATGTATGCAATGCTTGCTTGCTTGAGGAGAGCATTATCCTTTGCTTACCTTACCTAACCAGATTCAGGCACGTGGCATTGAATAATATGGGATGGATGGGATGGAGACTAATGAATTAGCTTGTTATAACAAAGAAAGTGTTAACACTGGTGTAGTAGTAATTATCCTCGACAGGGCGAAACATGTTAGATAACGCCATGCCTCAGGTGATTGGGCATGAGTGCATCCAATACATAAGGCATGACGTTATCCTACCATGACACACACCCTGGAGGGCATTATTGCTATTATACAATGGCGTGTTGTTATACAGAATTAAAAAAATATGTTTTAAAGATGTTTTATTTGGTGTGGAAAAATATTTTTAAGAGAAGATACAAAAAAACCACACTAATGCTAACAATCATTAAGAGGTTCATGGAGAGGCTGAGACTAGACCTGTGATGAATTGGATGTACTGGGATAACATCATGGGTCTAGCCCAAGACTGACCAATCAGAGGCCAGCATTCATTCTTGTCATTGTATAATCGCATTTTTTTATGTAATCTTTGTAAATAAGGGCTCATGCTGTGAGGATGCATATGCTGGGATGTTTCCCATACCATCCATGTTTATAGGTATACTGAGGTGGCACAGCCATTTGCTGCACTTCCTTGAAACATGCTTTTTGCACTCCTCAAGGGTGGGAGGGCTAGCTCAAGCAGACATTTCAAGAAGTTCAGGATCCACTATAAGGGCTGGACTTGGAAGGGTTATGTAAGCAGCAAAGGGGGGTGAGAGACTAGTGAGCTATCCACCTGGAGGTTCAGGTGGGGGCAAAATTAGGTCAAGACTGATTTGAATTGAAGCTGAGGGGAGGTCATGTCCTCTTGATAAGGAAGTTAAGTTCCTTACATATTTTCAACTTTACAAGTAAGTCCTCACTCCCAAGGCAGAAGAACGAAGAACTGAATACAAAATAGATCTTGGTCAGTTTTTCGACTCTGGTCTCAGGAGGAGTTGGGCCGAGAGCAGGCTGCAGTAAAACTGGTGGGGTGGAGAAGTGCTCTGACTTGGCCTGGGCTGGTCCCTCCCAGGAGTTATTCAGCTGTAGTCTTAAATGTTTTTGGGCATTATTTGATGCTGGTTGATTTGTTTGCATTACTCAAGCCACCTGCCCTCTTCACTGTCGTGATACGCGAAAATCAGGACTTTTTTGTTACTTTGCCCCCCCCCCCGTAAAAATAGCAAACTACGCCCCTGCTCAAGGGTGGGTGATATTGGGCTATACCAGACTTTTCAGGGGCTATAAGGCCTTCTGACTGTGGTGTTGGGCCTCATTATGTCCCAATCAGTCCAGTATAGCCCAATACCTCCCACTCTGTTGGGTATTATTATTTGCACAACACATGCTCTCGAATGTGTTATTTCCCTTATAAAATGGTGTTTTCTTTCTGAACTTTGAGTTAGTAATTTAGTTTAAATATGTAGAAAACATATTTGGCTTAAGTTTTGATGCAATAGCTCTTCCACATGCTGGATCTTCATGCTGTTTTTGTTTTGCTTTTTGAGATATGTCCCACTGAGGTCTCTGTACAGTAGTTGTTTTTCTCATTTGGTGTATAGACTTTGAGTTATATCCCCCTCTCTTGAATTATTGTCAGGTCTGTGTCTTTCATTTCTTTTTTTATGTGCTGTTCTAGCTGTTCAGCTCTAGTATTGCATACAGGTGTGAGTGTGTGGAGGATTTGGAAGACATATGAAGAGAGACTTAAGAAGCTTAATATGTATAGCCTCGAGGAAAGGAGGGAGAGGGGGGACATGATAGAAACTTTTAAGTACCTCAAGGGAATCAACAAAGTCCAAGAGGGTAGCATCTTTCAAAACAAGAGGTGTGCAAGAACAAGGGGGCACAATTTGAAGATGGGGCGGCTCAGAGGTAATTTAAGGAAGTATTTTTTCACAGAGAGGGTTGTGGATGCATGGAACGGCCTTCCGGAGGAGGTTGTGGAGTCAAAAACAGTGGTGGAAATCAAGCATGCATGGGACAGTCATAAGGTAATTCTAGGGGGTTGGGGTAGGAAGAAGTAGGCTGCTGGTTAACTAGGATCTGCAGCTTATCCATTAGATAGGGAAATGGGCAGACTGGGTGGGCCAAGCGGTCCTTATCTGCCATCAAATTCTATGTTTCTATGTTTCTATTAGCACAGAAGGGCCATTGTGGTAGCAAGTGATCGTCACTGAGAGATTGACAAAGAGTTACTGTTTTGGCAGTGCATTGGTGACTGCAAACAGTGCTGAAAGTGGGCCTGTGGAAGCAACTGAGGCTTTTTAATCCAACTGCAACAGTCAGTGTGTAGACCACAGTGAGGGAATCACTGCTATGATGCCTGTGTAGAGGAGTGCCAAAAAAGAAGTGGGCAGAGTGTGGCTGTCAGTGAGGGAAGTTTCTTCAAGTAAGAAATAACCTGTTACAAAACAGCCAATAAGTAAAGTAGAGAATGAAGCACAACTAAATTAATGTATATGTGTGTGTGTGGCGTGAGGGGCTCTGCTTTATGGTACACAACTGTTTTTGTTTATTCAGTTAAATTGAGAAGGGATAGGCATGGCAAAGCAAGGAAAACTTTATTTGCATGTCACACTTTCCACAAGGCACAGGGCACCTTAAAGTGAAAAAAAAAGAAACACAAACAATAAAAATAATAAATACCCTTCAATAAAAAACAAAGCAATCAAACACATTCTTCATAAAACCGGATTATTCAGGAAAAGTTTTTAACTGGGTTTAAAATGCCTCTACAGATTGAGCTGGGCACTCCACCATAGTTAGAACAATTCAAAGTAGAGGAGTGGTGACACTGAAGGCCCCATTTCTTCACTGCTTTAGTCTAGAACGTGGGACCTGCAGCATACCCATGTACAGTACATGGAGTGAGGTGTGTGTGTGGGAGTGTAGGACAACAGAATGTATTTTGGGCTCAGATCATGTAGAGTCTTCAATGTTAACAAGCATATCATGAAGGTGAAATGCTGCCAGATTGGCAGCCAGTGCCGAATCTGCAACACCAGAGTGATGTGGTTCCTTCAAGAAGTACTAGACACGAGCTGGGCTACAGCATTGTGGACCTGCTGCAAATGGTACATCAAACCTTCAGATAACCTTAAGTAAGGAGCACATCAGTAATTGAGTTTCAAGGTAAAAAAAGGCATGGACTGTTTTCTCCAAATCAGCTGGCATTAGATGTGGCTTGGTCTGGGCAATGTTACACAGCTATTAAAATCTGTATTGTGTTACTGCTGATACCTGCTCTTTTTGAATCAGCTTGCAGTCTAAACTGATCCCATATCCTTCAATATATCCACAGCTCTAAGTGTCTGCCCAGTAACAAATGGCAACAGATGGTCGCCATTTGTCATTGCCTACCCAAGCTGGCCTACTGTATATTGACAGTCATCACCTATGTCTTTCCTGGGTGAAGCACAACCAATTGGAGGCCTTCCAGTCATTAATTTCTTCTAGACACAGCCCAGGCACTGTCACTGCATTTGATCTGTCTGGAATGAAAGACATGTAGAGCTGAGTATCATCTGAATAGAAGTGAAACTCAGCTCTAAACTGTCTGATGACCCCAATCAACAACAGAGGTGCTAGGATCGAGCCTTGGGAAACCACACAGGTGACTGCAGCCACTCCAGAGATTACATTTTCTAAAGCTTAATAGTGTGGGATTGTTAGTACAATTGTGACCCCAGTATTTTAACATGGGAGAAAACACAAAACAGGAGATAATTTCAATAGTGTTTCTGTAAGAACAGTGACTTTTTGTAGCAATGTTTTGGGAGGTGAAAAATGATTGTATGATTTTTGATGTTTGGATATTGTGGTGTTCATGACTGTGTAGTGAGGGAAAACAAATAGCTGCCAAATAATTTTTCAGAGCTTGTGTACTGGTGCATTTATTTGTGATAAGGCTAAGTGCTTGAATGACCATGCAGTGTGCTGTTGTATTGCACAGTCACCTGACTGGTTTTAGCCAATTAAATTTATGTGTTTTTCAGACATGTTATATAAACATTTTTAGTCTTTTCAGAAGACAAAGCAATGCAGACAGCCCAGTGGGGTGGAGGGCTGAGGCTCTAAGCAC
Organism: Neoceratodus forsteri; assembly: GCA_016271365.2. Classification (NCBI taxonomy): domain Eukaryota; kingdom Metazoa; phylum Chordata; order Ceratodontiformes; family Ceratodontidae; genus Neoceratodus; species Neoceratodus forsteri. Next base: position 1,308,208,809 of record CM057458.1, read on the forward strand.
CTCACCTCTTGCCATGCCAGTGTCTTAGGTTTGGAAAGGGACATGAGTCACTCAGGAACCGAATGGAAGAGGTAAGATTGAGCATCTGTTGGATCAAGCAACCATTTAAATCAATAAATGGTTAGTTCTGACCCACTGACCTACTTTATTTCTAAAGATGAAAAAGAACCGTTTCTGTAATCTTGCAATGGCAACAAAGACAGGTTTTGTCACACTAGCCTGGGTCTCACTCATTAATATTTAGCATGCTTGGTATGCTTTCCAGTGTGTATTGTAAACAGTTTGATAAAAGGAAAAGCTGTATTTTGCTCAACTGACATGACTATAGTAAACTGTTGCTATTTTTGTCTTAATTATAGATTGTGGGTTCTGTCCCTTCAGGTAAACAGTTCTTTTACACAAACATGTGATTAATAAATACTGCTGAGTGAGCAAGTGGCTCAGAACAGTCTTTCCTTTTAGGTTAATCAAAGGCAAATGCCAAAAGAAAAAAAAAATAACTTACTTCCTTGTTTCTTGCTGTGTGATGTGAGTGTGTCTCTGAAATGCAGTTACATCAAAAGTTGTGAGCTGCATCAATTTTAAGTAAAATGTATGCTTGCAAAGTGCATGTATAGGTTAAAGTTGTTTAACTTCTTGAACTGTTCAGTTTGTAAGCTGAAAATGATTCTCTCTAAAACCTGATTACTGTACAGTTTCTGGTCAAAAACTGTGATTGTAAACCACATTCTAACCTGCTTTTTTATAAATATGCTTCTTTGTATATACAATCTGTATGTTTAGCCTGAGATTTAGAATGGAACTGTGTACAAGAATAAGGCTTAAGTTAAATATTTACACACTGTAATTGCACATCAATCAAAGCCAATGGTGTAAAGTCTTGTTACATATTGACAAAGTCACTTTGTGGAAAATGGAACATTACTACCTTCTAGTGGTCAAATTAATTATGACAGTGTAATTGTATGATCATGCTGTAATCAGCTGCTACTCACATGACCAGCAGGGACAACCAATCAGAATTAGTCAACAATTGTTAAAGTTATGAACATATACCACATATATCACCATACTGTTGTCACAAATTATAGGCCAGTCTCCATTCTCTCTCACCTTTATCTAAGGCATTGGAGACAACATTATCATATAAGCTAGTCTCTTATCGTAACAACTACGGCATCCAATACCAACAAAAACATGGTTTCTGGATGCTACACAGTACCAGCACTGCCTTAACTGAATACACACATTACCTGCATGAAGCTCTCAATAATGGACACCTTGTTTTCTCCATTAATATTGATCTCACAAAAGCATTTGATCTGGTTAGCCACTCTCTCCTGATTAAAATGCTCCTCTCTCTTAGCCTCCCACCTGACACTGTATCCTGGCTCTCCAGTTCTCACTAACAGGACACAATGAGTTAAAATTAATGGGCCCTGTCAGATACCAGGAATGTATCTGTTGGAGTGCTGCAGGGCTCTGTTCTGGGTCCCCTCCTCTTTGGCATGTTTATTACCAATCTTCCTGTGGCTTGCCCTGCATACAGGGTACTGCTTTATGCTGAAAATGCCATTATCTTTGCTAGTGGCTTATACCAGCTAACTCTCACTAGGTACCAAAAATGTAGTTTTAGCTCAAGAGCAACAATTTGGTCCTGAATTTCAAAAAGATCCAAATGATGCACTTTGTGGGGGTTACAAATGAGAAATAAGGTCTATCCTCTTTCTATCATAAATGAGAATGGTGCTATATTGGAAGAAGTTAGCACCTTTAAATAGCCTGGTGTCTCCATTGATGACACCCTTTCTTTCATGCCCTATGTGGACAATATTGTTAGGTCAGTTAATAAAAAATATGGGTTTTGGCAAAGGCATAATCTTACCTTGGAAGCCAAGCATGTTGCTATGGTCAGTACAGTGCTCCCCATAATAGACTATGGGATCATAGTATATGGCCTGGCCACCAACACTGTCCTCAGCACATTCAAACTAGTGCTGAACAAGGCCTGTTGTTTTGTTCTTGAAGGGAATAGGTTCATCCACACATGTGCTCTCTACTCCCTGACCAACTGGCTCCCACTCTATGACAGAATAAAATTCTAAACCGGTCTTCTTGGCGAAAAAACTCTACTAGTTCTTATGCCTCCTGCAATACAAACCCTCCCATCTCCTGTCCTAAACTAGTAATCTAGCAGGAATATGTCCAAGAATGTTCTTAATATCCCTTTTTGCAGAACAATCCTAGGCAGGCACACTTTTGCCATCAGGGCTCCACACTGGCTAAACAAACTACTAGTATTGAGTGCAAACCTTCCCAATAGTGTACAGTTCAAGAAGGGACAACAAAAACTCTGGCCCCCTGTGACAACTGTGTGTGCCACTAATCTTCCTAACATGCTTGGTCACCTTCCCTGTACCTGACAATGCTCTATGAGTTGCAATCAGCTCCTCTCTTAATATTCTCTCCGCTTTACTTGTCTTGATCTCTGGCAATGTCACATGTTGCACTGCCTTGTTTAGTCTATATCTGCCTTGAAAGCACTGAAGTATGTCTACTCACCTTGTTATTATACTGTCATATCCTGCTGACAAGCAACCTTTGTAAATGAACTCAGTGGGCTCAAATGTATTATATCTGAACAGTACAAATAAATACCAAATTTGGTACAAACCTTATCCTGACATTGTGATTGGTCCAATGACCTAGTGGTCACTCAAGGAGTGATGCCAACTAAAGTATAAAAGGCCAAACATTCCATTGGATAGAGACCAAAATAAAAGAAGAGAAATGAAGAATACAGAAGATTTTTATCTACTTGTTTATCTTGGTCTCCTAGCTGATGAGTGAGTAGTTAACACTTAGATGCTAAGTCAGATTGCTGCTTATTTGTATACACTGTATAGAAGTAGTGAATAAACACACTTATTAATCTTTGAAATCTGACACTTAGTGTATTATTTAACCTCCTGACAGACTCATTTAATTAAATACTACTATCCATCATTTAAAATCCAACACATTTCTAGGACTGTTCTTCTCCTTTGGGAAGGGGGATGTGTCTCCCACTCAGTTGCTGCCATAAAGAGGTGTCTGAGTGGCAGTACAGTGGGATGCCAGGGGAAGGGTTTCCATCAACAGTTGCTGGAGCATCTTCATTGAGAAGGAGTTTGCACAAAGTATCATTATATGCAGTGTGAGCCCTCTGGGGAGAAAAAAAATGACAGATAAACTCCAGCCTTGACTCAATGATGGGCCGACCTTTTGCAGGTCCCACACTTGTGACTGAGTGCCCCTGAATAGATCCTGTGGGTGAGGATCACCAGAAAACAAGGTAAGACCCAGAAAAGATGGTTGATAGGGCTGAGGGGTCCAGGCCAGGTGGGGGCAAGTTGCCGACCTAAGGAGATAAAATACCAATAAAAAAAAAAAAGGCAAAGTAAAGAGTAATAACCATTGTTGCTTCAGAGTTAAAAGGGCAAGGCACTGGAGGGCTGTTCACAGTTGCAGGCTTAGTATTGCATGCATTTGCTCAAGTGTGAGATGGAGGTGTGGAAACCCTTGAACTGGCCATGAGCCCTTGTGAGCAAATTGACATTAGATTTTTTTTGCTACAGGTCTGTGGGGATGGTGTATTTTGTCTACAGGGTGGTCCTTTAAATGAAGATTGGATCCCCTGCGAGTTCTTCCCATGTTGACCCTCGTGCTGTGTCCAAACAAAATGCTCTGTGTTGTCACATGCCAGTGGCCACTCTGCCTCCTCTTCAATGATCAGCTGGTCCAATGTGTGGGGAGAAGAGTACAAAGTCCTACTAGAACTACATCACCTGTGGCTATGGGGAGTTGCTGAGAAGAGGTGCTGTATATCTTTTTTTTTTTCCATTAACTCTTTATTGACATTTTAATGTGAACAGAGGCAATACTCAACATATATAAAGTATTACAAGGTGCGCAATCAATAAAGATCCACATAAATGTATACAAAAAAGAGTAATTGAGCACCTTCAAAAGCAACGCCTCCACTCCCCCCATCCCTCCCCCCTCCCGAGGGCCTCTCGATACCCACCCACCCTCCCCGGACACAGAATATAAGAACATCACTAGACAAAGATTGGACAAACAGAGAGGTTTGGTTCCTGGTAATCATGAATAGGCACAAACTAATGGAGACCAGATTTTCTCAAACCTAGGGAGTTGATCCTGCAATACTGCAATCCTTCTTTCTATTCTAAGTAAAGCTAACAACTCAGATAGCCATTCAGAGTAAGGAATTCTGTTAGCTTCCTTCCAATGTCTAAGCACAAGCCTCTTAACTGAGATAGAAATCAAGAAAATATTAAATTTTCTCTGTGTAACTAGAACATCAGTCATATGTCCTAAGATGCAAATCTCTGGTTTAAACAGCTCGTCTAGGCCCAACAGGGACTTGCTTTCTCTTTAATATCTAACCATAATGGAGCAACCTTGGAGCAATACCAAAATATATGTAGTAGATCACCTCCCTCTGAACCACACCTAAAGCAACAAGAGTCCGATAACATTTTTAAATTGAACAATTTCTGGGGGGAATAGTAAATGTTATGTAATATCTTGAACTGAGTTAATTTAAGAGGGTCCTGCTTCAAAAACCTGGGACAATTAAACCATATCTGAGCCCAGTCTAACTCTATATTAGGAAAAACTCTGACCCAGGCTGATGGAGCAGTAAACCCTTCTGGGAAAGCCCAGTTCAGGAGTACTACATATATTTTGGATATTGCATGCGGAGTGCCCACCAAAGGTTTAATAGTATCCCGAAAATCTATCTTGGGTGGTTTAAAACCATTTAGTCCCAGCTTCTGAACTATGAGATGACGCATCTGATATACTTTAAAGCACTCATCAACGGGCAGATTTAACCTGTTGAGTATCTGAGGGGTCATATAGAGCTTGCCATCCTCATCAAAGAAATCCCCCAACCTACTATCCTCTAAGCCGGGTAACCATCTATACCCAATCGGCTTCTTTCCAATCAACCAATAAGGGCTACCAATAAGAGGCTGAGACGCATCCAACCTGTGCTCATATTTCAAGTAGCTGCAAACCTGATCATCCTAAGAGAAACACCAATAGGGGAGTCTCGAGTGAAGGGAGCTAATCTGGGGGGGGGAAACAGCAAGGCCTCCGGGTTGAGACCCATTCCCTTAATAATAGAGATTTCAAGGTTGAACCAGAGAGGAACATATTCATTGTGCCAGGTGGTAGTAGATGAGCCAAACCATCTGCCATATTTGTTAATCTGTGTGGCCCAGTAATATAATGCAAAGTGGGGCAACCTTAAGCCCCCCTGAACTTTAGGCACTGCAAGTTTATTATATGACATCCTTGCCTTCTTAAAATTCCAGATAAAATTGGCTATTAACTTATGTATTCTGTTGAACCAAACCAGTGGAATCTGAATGTTTAACATAAATAATGGGTAAAAAAGCCTGGGAAAGATATTCATTTTTACTACGTTAATCCTACCCCAAAGTGATAAAAATAATTGAGCCCACCTTTTCATATCCAAATCAATATTCTGAACTAAGGTATCCAAATTGAGGTGTTGAAGACGATCGGGGTTTTTGGTTAAAGAGAGCCCCAGATAGTTAAAAGATTTGGAATTCCAACCCAGATCCAACTCAGTGATATCCTTTTGAAAAAACCCATAGAAAGAGGGAACACCACTGTCTTATCCTGATTAAGCTTATAGTTGGACACTAGGCTAAATTCCTTAATGACATCTAACAGGACAGGAACAGAAGAGACCGGATCTGATACGTAGATCAGCAGATAATCCGCAAAGGCGGTAACCTTAATAGTCTGATCTCTAACCTTAATCCTACTGATCGTGCCATTAGAGACAATATATCTAATTAGGGGCTCTAAGTAAAGATTGAAAAGTAAGGGAGATAAGGGACATCCCTGTCTTGTCCCTGCCCTTAACACGAAGGGTTCTGATATAACACCATTACAGGTCACTCTTGCAGTCGGATTTAAATACAGGGCCTTGATCCAACCCACAAACTGATCAGGAAAACCTTCAACATAACTTGAAATAGATAGGACCAGTGGACTCTATCGAACGCCTTCTTGGCATCCAAGGAGACCAGAGCCAAGGGAGCCTGGCCTCCTCGGACGCCGAGAAGGCGTGGGACAACGTCCTAAAGTGATCCGCTGAGGATCTGCCCTTCATAAAACCCACTTGTTCCTGTCCTATTAAATGAGGCAGGAATTTGCTAATTCGCTCAGCCAAAATTTTAGCCAGAATTTTAATATCGTAATTTAGTAAAGATATGGGACGATAACTACCTGGACTTTCAAGTGGCTTATTAGGTTTAGGGATTAAGACTATTAATGCTTCAAAGAGGTATTTATCCACCTCTGCCCCCCGATAAGATATACCGGTATAGGCCAGCCAACAAAGGAATCAATTGGGGAGAAAAGATTTTATAAAAATTGGGTGAGAATCCATCAGGGCCAGGTGTCTTGTGCATTGGCAGAGCTCTGATCGCAGCCTCTATCTCATTATGAGTAATATCTGCTACCAGGACCTTGCTGTCCACCCCCTCCAGATTGGGGAGTGGTATCTTGTCTAGGAATTATTGGATGTTACTCAGCTGCGGGGGGGATTGCATACCTCCATACAGTGATTCATAATAATTATGAAAAACAAGGACAATATCCTCAGGAGTGGTTTTGATCGACCCATCTTTATCCGATCTAACTCCCTCAATAAGCCGGGATGCTTCCAGCTGTGCTAAACATCTTGCCAGTAACCTACCCGGCTTCTCCCCTTGGTCTGTGTACAAAGCTTGGGTTTTAATGATGGCCAGTTCAGCTTGGTCCCCCAACATTTTAAGGTATTCATCCCTAACTTTAATTAACTTTAACTCTATTTCCTCTTGCGCGGATTGGAAATCAATGAAGCCTGCAGGTCCTTGATCTTTCTCAATTTCTCTAACATTAAAACATTGGTTTCCTTTTTCTTTATAGTAGCCTGCCTGATAAGGAGGCCCCTCATAAAGACCTTTAGGGTTGCCCAAAGTATATCTGGCCTAGTCTCCTCACTAGAATTCAAGGATAAAAATTCTTCAAGCTGGGAAGTTAAGTACTGCACAACCTTAGGTAGTCGGAGTAATTGGTTGTTAATTTTCCACCTGTTGCCCTTGCCCAGAGCCGAAGGAAACGAGATCACTACCTCTACAGCCGAATGGTCCGACAGGGGGGCAGCCATAATCTCCGCAGTAAAACCCTTTGAGTAGAACCAGAAAGAAATATGTAATCTATTCTCGAACCCGATTTATGCACCGTGAAAAAGGAGTATTCCTTGGCTTGTGGGTGTAGAACCCTCCACATCAGCCAGGCCCAACCGTACCAATAAGTCAGTTAGAACCAGGGTAGCGGAGTAAGGCACATACGTTGTCCTGAAGACCTATCTAATGTAGAGTCCAGGACCATGTTAAATCCCACCCTAAAATTATGGGCAAGTGGGCAAAAGGTAATAACACTTGCAGTATTTTAATTAAAAAATCCTGACTGTCCGAATTTGGCCCGTAGACCGATCCTAACACTACTTCCCTCCTATATAACTTCCCAACAGTGAAGACAAACCTCCCTTCTTTATCTGAGATAACCTTGTTAGAAACAAAAGGTATCGACCTGTGAATTAGAATCGAGACTCCCTTACTCTTTGTGGTGCCCTGAGCAGAATAGATTTCCCCAAATTGCATTCTTCTCAAACTTTTGCTCTCCTCAAGTAATAAATGCGTTTCTTGTAAGAAGGCTATCTTGACTTTAGCCATTTCCAAATATTTCAATAGCTTATATTGCTTAACTCGATGTCTAGCTCCCTTAACATTCCATGTACAAAATTTGATACAGGTATCAGTACCCATAACCTAAGAAAAAAGTTGTAGCCAAGTGTCAACATCTAGCACACCCTGCATGTCCCATATAACCCCAGACCTTGTGTCGAGACCCAAACCTCAAATAATCGAGAGGCCCCTCAAAGCCTAACAGCCCACCATATCCCATATCTCCCAAATTCCCAAAACCCCAACAGACCCCCGCCCACCACCAATCTCAATTGCAGAATGTGGCCCATGACAACAGGATACCCACCTTTCACGCCACCCCGCCAACTACTCCACCTGAAACAATAGATACAGAAATATACCCAAACTGCAAAAATCCATTTAGCATTATGATTAGGAAAACGTTCCCACACTATAATGATACCACGAACATTTTATCAAATATATTTGAGAAAAACTGCTCTATGCCCGATGAGAAAAGTCCCGATATGCACTGAGAAGGGAAAACGATTAAGTCCAGAAAATAGGGCCCACGGTTATCATGCAGACCAGTTCTGAAGAAAAACTCTCCCAGACTAATCAGTAATACAATCCATTCTTGCGAGATGAAGTCCTTAAAGACCAGGAATTAACAGTCCAATACAGTCTGGAGTCGCCAAGGGGCATTCACTTCGTAGATCCAGATATCTAAAAGACATGACATAACACCACTCTCAGCTCCAGAGCCCTGAGAACGAGAGATTTGAGAGAGTAGACCCCCCAGTGGACCCAGGTTCGAGACCTGGTCTTAGAACCAGCAGGCACCATTACATAAAAAAAAAAAAAGACGCATCCAAGGCTCCCAGAAGAGGCCACAAAAGTGACCCATATTAGTTCAAGTGTCTTTGAAGAGATCAGGAAATGCCTCCTTCAAGGCCGGTGCAGCTGCATCTGGAGACTCAAAAGATTTCCATTCTTTCCCAATATGCTCTTGAAGCCTCGCTGGGTATCCCATCCTAAACTTCACCCCTGCAGGTATCAACTTCTTAACGAGAGGGTGATAGACAGCTCTCTTCTGTCTGACTGTTAAGGGGAGGTCTTGAACGATCCTTAGTTTGGTGCTTTCCCAGTAAACCTCTCTGTCCTCCCTTGCCTTGGAAATCAAAAGTTGTTTCTCCTGGAAGTTTAAAAATTTTATTATGAACGGCCTTGGGGGGTGGTCGGATGGTGGTAATGGGCGCAATGCCCTATGTGCTCTCTCCACAATATAACTAGGCCCATAAGGGGAAGGCCCTGCGATTTTTTCAGCCAATTTCTGAGCAAACACAATCGGATTATTAGCCTCTGCTTTTTCAGGCAGACCGATAACGACATTATTTCGCCGACTCCGGCCTTCTAAATCCTCCACCTTGTTTTCCAGCTTCTGAATTTTCTGTGTTAATTTGACTACCGATGATTCCATCGTATCCTTGCTTTTTTCTAGCAAAATAACATGTGCTTCGGTATCAGAAGCTCTCCTAGATAAGTCTTCGATAGCTGTATTTATGTTTTTAACTTCCCCAGCAACTTCCAGTATCGTTATCTTCAAGGGTCCCATCTCGTCAAGAAACCGTGCCAGAGTAAGCGGTTCTTCCGGGATACTGCACGCACTCTCCCCGTGGCCCAACTCAGAAACCGAGGCCTTAGGCTTTTTAGCCACCTTCTCGGGTGTTGCAGGCGGGGTGTGTTTCGAGGGCTGCTTGCGCATATCTGCCTCCATAAAACTCCTCTCAGCACATTCCTCCGACAAAATCCTCCACTCCACAAACAGTCTTTCACCTCAATCGGGGTAATTTTAATTAGAAAAGCGGAGTAGAAGACGGAGCTCAGGTGGACCCAACTACTCGGCTTCCCGCATCACGTGACTCCTCTAGAGGTGCTGTATATCAAGCTGCCACTGTACCTTTTAGGTTGCTTAAAGCTGAATGAACTGGAAAATTCAGTTCCAGGAAGTAAATGAGTTTTAATACAGCTTACCATCCTGCAGATAAAGGCATTATCATGTTGGACATTTACATGCATCAGTTTATTGCACAGGACCCTGCCTGTAAGCTAAAAATAGAAATGAGTTTCAAGTTTTGGAATAAATGTGGATCCAGGTTAGATGCCACAACTTTTGTGGACAATGAACTTGTGTGGCGAGCTGTTGCTATGTTAAACCCCTTGATTTGTAGCCCTGTACCTGTGATCCTGGTGTCTGGTTGCCTAGGAGGTCACCAGGAGTCCTGGATATCATACAAGTAGTTTCAGGAGGAAGTATGCCTTTTTCCTCAAAACTGAGTTTTACTGTATCCCCTAGACCGGGGAGGAAGATACCTGTTTGTCACTGTCTTTATTGGATAAGTATCCCAAATTTTAAAGTTGTGGCTAGCATGCACTGCCCGTAACCCAAGATAATGCATGGATTTGAAATACACTGCTGGTATCTTGGGGGGAGAAAGCTATGTAAGGATAACACCATGTTCTTGCCCTGGTGGTGTGAATTTTCCCACCTGATCGCTAGCAGTTTTAACTTTTCTATGTGCTACTCACAGTTCCCCGAGATATGGAAATATGCACTGGTTTCATCAGTTTTCAAAAGTGGTGACTGCAGCAGACTTGCTAATTACATACCAATTTCTATTTTCTCTCCCTTGTCCATGGCCCTGAAGAGAATAGTCTCTTACCAACTTGTCACAAACCTTGAAAAACACAGTGTCCAGTGTGTAGAGCAGCAGGGCTTTAGGAAGCTGCACTGTATCAGCACAGCACTGTTGGACAGTGGTGAACTTGTCAGAGCTATCTTTAAAAAGATATATATATATATACACACAGTATAGATATATATATATATATATATATATATATATATATATATATATATATATGTAATAGATAAACCACACTGAGGTGTGCAGTCGCGTTCTGATAAATGCATGCCTGCATCAACCACCTAAGGCGTGCATATATCAGAGCATGACCACATACCTCAGAGTGGTTTATCTATCTTATAAAATGTCAAAATTGTTTTGGAGGGCAGTAAAAGTGCAGGTGTGTGGTTGCTGTCTGATATACACACGGTCATGTGATGTGATCCAACAAATCAGCAGACTTAATTTTTCCTACCCATTTTATAAATATATATATATATATATATTTATATAAATATATATATATATATGTATATATGTATATATATATATATATATATACATATATATATACATATATATATATATATAGTGTATTGACCATAGTAAGGCCTTCAACCTTGTCAACCAACAAGCTCCTGCTTAAGACACTCCTTAGCATGGGTTTGTCAGAGAGCACAGTAACTGGATTTAAAGCTATGTCACTGGACGCTCCCATCATGTGAAGATTGATAAATCTTTTTCTGAGGAGAGTATCTGTTGTTATCATCCAGGGCTCTATCTTGGGTCCACTCCTATTTGGCCACTTCATAAATCAGCTACCTGATGCCTGTCAGACAGCCAACATACTCCTCTAGGCCGAAGATGCTATCATCTATTCCAAAAACCCTGACATTGGCAGCCTCACTACTGCTCTCCAAAGCAACTTCAGATTACAAGAAAGTGCCTTCCAATTTGAAGACTCCACCTCGTTTGCAAGATAGCCACAGAATGCAATGCTAGCTGAGGAGTAGCTGCAGAAGCAGGACTAGTATATACACATTGTAGATTTTTTGCAGGTATTCCAGCATTGCCTCAATACTAGTCTTTGCAGTCTGTTTGTTTTGGCTGTTGTACTCTTCTTTTTTCCAGGATGAAAGCATTGAATGGTAGTGGTGTTGGACTGGAGCAAGAATGGGGAGCCCTTTGAACGGGCTGAAGCCCCAGAAGCAATGCCATTAGTTACAGATTTCGCTGGAGTAATAAAGTGATCCTGTGGAACCCTCAAAATTCAGTAAACTTACAGAGAATGGGAGATAATACAGAAACCAAGTTACAGAGTTATTGACTCTCTGATCCCCTGGTCTAGAAGGAACCAGCCTAATGAAGGAGTGCCCATATCCTGAAAATGCAAACACCTTTCCAAGGAATGCCTGAAGAGTCAATTGGTTACAGCACTCAGATCTCTGTTTAAAAAGAAAAAGCAGGTTTTCTTAACCTTTTAACATTTGAATGTTTTTTTTATTGAGACAGAGACATTTCCTTTCCTTACTGTCTGTTTTTGCCCTGTTATGATTAACCGGCCTCCTGCTTTTAGTCACCGTGGGCTGAATAAAATCTTTTCAATACTTTTGTTCTTGTTTGCACTGGCAGCAAGTTGTACAAAAACCTTATATATTACAGTAAAGAAGAGCCAGAGACTCACACGCTGCTTGGAAGCTACCGTCCCTTAACAGTGTTGTTTGTAATGGTGATTTTTATTGTATTTGGGTCTCTGAGTGGGACTTTGTCTCTTAGCACTGTTTGTTTTGCCCTGTTATGTCTGCTACAGCTGTCCTGTCTCCCACTACAGCTGGGAAGAACCGACCGGCTCAGCTCTTCTGGGTGGTGGAAAAGCTATTACACATGGCCTGTCTGGAACCCATCAGAGCTTTTTCAGGTCGGAAATGTGAGGAATTTGCTTGGTTCTTCTCAGACAGAGTATCCTCAGTTCGTTCTGGAATATCCTCAGTTGGTATCTCATCAGTCGATAGAGTTGGGCCACAGAGGGATACATACTAAAATTTTTATTTGGCATAATTCAAGACCCTTATCTGATGTCAGAACTTGGTTATGAATTCAAAAATAACATTCATAACACCAGAGGTCATCCACTGCAACTGGCTGGAAAACCTTTCAACCATCTAAGCAGAAAATTATTTTTTACAGTAAGGACTGTTAATCCCTGGAATAAACTACCTGTTGAAGTAGTTGTCAGCGAAACCAAAAGTGATTTTAAATGTTGTCTTGATAATCTAATTACCTCAGGGTATAATCTTTCCTATTATAACATAGGAGGCAGTACGGCGCAGTGGTTTAAGGCTCTGAGCTGCAAATCTGGAGACCTGGGTTTGAATCCCACAGCCCCCCACTTGCATACTGTGTGACCCTGAGCAAGTCACTTAACTTCCTCGTGCTCCCAGGTTGCACCTGCAAACAAGCTTTCAGCTTAGTGTGTCTCACCTGGTAAAATAATTGGTAAATAAAAAAAATAAAATAAATAAATAACGTGATTAGTATAGGAGTACCCATGGGCTTTCCAGCCCCCTTGCTCCTCAAATAACCTTAGTAGTATGAAGCCTTAGTAGTATGTCAGCAGAGTAGGTCTAAAGGTCTATTGAGTCTGCTCAAAAATCACCACCTGGTCAGGACACCATTGCTGCACTTCCTGCCTCCCCCGTAAAGTCCCCCGACACCATCCCCCATCAGAGTTATATATCCAAATCTGGCATTCCACAGCTTTACTTTACCCTTATACCTGTCCCAGCCCCTCTTGAGTCCCTCCACTGTATCAATAGTCATCAGTTCCTCAGGCCGTGCATTCCATGGACCCACCATCCTCTCAGTAAAGTAGTGTCTCCTAGTCTCCCCTGAGCCTCCCACTGACCAGCCTCATGGAATGCCCCCTCGTGGCCCCTTCCTTCCTCAACTGAAACACCCTATTTAGGCTGACCCTGTTCACTCCCTTTAGATATTTAAGGACCTCGATCATATTCCCAATGTCTCTCCTCTCCTCCAGGAGTACAGGTTTAGTTCCTCAAGCCTCTCCTCATAGAATCTTCCCCCAACCCTGTATCATCCTAGTCACCCTACTCTGGACCCTCAATATGTGCAATATCCTTTTTCAAGTACAGGCGCCAAAACTGCATGCACCACTCTAGCTGCGGTCTAACTAGGCAGTTATACAGAGGGAGAAGCAACTCCCATCTCCTCTAGGTTATCCCCCTGGCAATCCACCCAAGCATTTTATTTGCTTTAGCTGCAGCCCTCCTACACTGCTCAGAGTTATTCATTTTGGCATCCACAACTACCCCAAGATCCTCCCCACCCAAACCTACAGTTTCTACCCACCCAAAAAGTATTCCTGATCAGGGTTCCTAAGCTCCAAGTGGAGAACACTGCATTTTTCGGCATTAGTCTCAGTTTCCAAGTGTGTGACCACCTCATCAGAGTCTCCAGGTCCCCTGTAGGGCCCTTCTACCCTCCTCCCCATCCACCACTGCTCCCAGCTTTGAGACATCAGCAAAGAGGCACATCTCACTCCTGATACCATTCCTGATGTCTGAGATGTAAGCATTAAACAGGAGTGGGCCCAATTCTGACCCTTGTGGGACTCCACTAATGACTGTCCTAGGAGATGCTACCTCCCCCTGACCATGACCCTCTGAAACTGCCAATTACCCTCGTCCCTATCCACTTCACCATTCTTTCCCCCACCCCCATTCCTCCCAGCTTATTCAGTAACCCTCAGTGCGGCACCAAATCAAATGCCTTGCTGACATCCAGAAAGAGAACATCCACTGTCCTTACCTGGTCCAGTGCCATTGTCACCCAATCACAGAGCTCCACAAGGTTAGTATGACATTGTTCTGTCCCGAAAGAAACCATGTTGGTGGTCATCCAGATGGTCACATGTTTCCAGAAACATCTCCAGCCTCTCTTTCAAGATGACCTCCATCATCTTGCCTATCACCGACGTCAGACTGACAGGCCTGTAGTTATCTGGCTCCACTCATGAGCTGCTTTTGTGGATGGGCATGATATGAGCCATACTCCAATCCTGAGGCACCCAACCCATTTGAACATGGAAGTTAAAAAGGTCCACCAGAGGTGCAGCAAGGGCATTCACCATCTCCTTCAGCACCCAGTGCCTTATCTGTTCTGAGGGACTTAAGGACCTCCCTCACCATACCAACTGGAATTTAAACATCTGAGAGGCTCCCCTTCCTTATTCCTAGCCCGTAGCCCCCATGGTGTTGACCCTCCATCATCTCTTGTGAAGACTGATGCAAAGTATTCATTACCAGTAACCATACTTGGAAGACTTCAGTACCTGGCTATGTATTGTTCAGAAGAGACCGAGGTGCAAAAAGGGGGGAGGGGGGAGAAGTGGCCCTGTATGTCAATGAAAATATCAAAGCTACAGAAATTCAGAATACACATAAGGAGCCAGAAGAACTGTGGGTCACCCTGTAAACAGGAAATGGGACAGCCATACGAACTGGGGTTGTCTACAGGCCCCAAGACCAGGGGGAGGACAAAGACACATTACTGTTAGAAGATATACAAAACATGACAGCTAAAGGGGAGGTTCTGATAATGGGAGACATCAACATGCCAGATGCAGATTGGTCAATACCAGCAGGAACATCTGCCAGAACTAGACACATGGTGGATTCCCTGCAGGGAGAGGGCCTCAAACAACTGGTACAACAACCTACAAGAGACAGAGCTATCCTAGATCTAGTACTGACTAACAGGGAAAGGATCACAGATCTCCAGGTAGAAGGTCACCTGGGGGCCAGTGACCATCACATGTTATGGTTCAATTTGGCCACTAGAACTAAATCATCCCATTCTAAGGCAAAAATATGGGACTTCAGAGGAGCTGACTTTGATAAGATGGCCAACAGAGTTAAGCTAGTCCTGGCAAAAAGAAATACAGGTGAGTGGGTACAGGCAAAGTGAGCAAGCATTAGGGATGCAATACTTGAAACAATATCCCATTGTGTTATAGAGAAAAGGAACTGTAAAAGAAGAAGAAAACCACTTTGGTTTTCAAAAACAATAGCAGAAAAGGAAACAACAGCAGAAAAGATCAGAGCCAAAAGGCTGGCCTTCAGGAAATATAAGGGAACACAGCGGGTCAAAGATAGGGAGGCATACCAAACTTCCCTAAAGGAAGCAGGGAAGGCAGTAAGGCAGGCAAAGGCCTACACTGAGGAAGCACTAGCACAAACAGTAAAAGAAGGTGACAAGACTTTCTATAGATACACTAGTGAAAGGTGAATGTCCAGAGGGGGTATTGCTAAGATCAAAGGAGATAAGGGGGCGTGTGAGTAGGAGGACCATGTACAAGCATCTATCCTAAATAGATACTTCTGTTCAGTATTTACTGAGGATAAGGTAGGGTAGGGCCCACAGCTCAGCACCATGGACACAGGGGGGAGGGAGGTGAGCACTAGTCCCTTCACAAAAGAAAGGGTCCTACAAGAGCTCGATAAGATCAGGGTGGACAAGGCAATGGGACTTGATGGCATACATCCCAGGGTACTAAAGGAGCTAAGGGTGGAACTAGTACAGCCATAATCAGAACTGTTTAGTGAGTCTCTGAGCACAGGAGAGGTTCCAGAAGATTGGAGAAGGGCTCATATGATCCCACTTCACAAGAGTGGTAGCAGGGAGGAAGCAGGGAACTACAGACCAGTCAGTCTTACCTCAGTAGTGGGCAAGATTATGGAGGCACTACTTAAGGTAAGGCTAGTGCAACACCTGGAATCCATAGGAGCACAGGATCCTAGACAGCATGGGTTTACAAAAGGAAGGTCCTGACAACTAATCTCATAGATTTCTTTGACTGGGTAACCAGAGTGGTGGGCCAAGGGGGAGCAGTTGATGTTGCCTACCTTGACTTCAGCAAAGCTTTCGATACTGTTCCACATAGAAGACTGATTAATAAGCTGGGTAGGCTTGTGGTGGGTCAGAAGTTGGTCAACTGGGTGGCAAACTGATTGACGAGCAGAAAACAGAGAATGATGGTAAGTGGTATACAGTCAGAAGAGATGCAAATCACAAGTGGGGTGCCTCAGGGATCAGTCCTGGGGCCAGTCCTTTTCAATATCTTCATCAGTGACATTGCAGATGGACTGGAGGGTAAGGTTTGTCTGTTTGCAGATGACATCAAGATCTGCAACAGAATAGGTGATCCAGATGGGGTGGGCAGAATGATAAGAGATCTGGATAAACTGGTAAAATGGTCAGAAGAGTGGCAACTGGGGTTTAATGCAAAGAAGTGCAAGATCATGCACATAGGGAAGAGAAACCCTGAAGCCACCTATAGGCTGGGAGGGGAGTTGCTGGCAGTCACAAGGGAAGAAAGAGACTTGGGCATCATCATCACCGATGACCTGAAATCATCCAAGGAGACCACTAAATCAGTAGGTAAGGCTAGGGGGATGTTAGGGTGTATTTGTAGAGGTATCACAAATCGGAAGAGGGAGATACTAATCCCTCTTTACAGTCACTGGTTAGGCCCCATCTGGAGTACTGCGTACAGTACTGGAGGCCACACCTTCGCAAGGACCTTAACCAAATTGAGGCAGTCCAGAGAAAGACAACCAAAATGGTGCAGGGACTGCATCAGAAAACATATGAGGACAGATTAACGGAGCTCAATATGTATACCCTAGAGCAAAGGAGGGAGAGAGGTGATATGATCGAAACATTCAAACACCTTAAGGGCATTAACAAAGTGAAGGAGTCCAACATGTTTCAATATAAGAAAATAGCAGGACAAGAGGATACAGCATGAGATTAGAGGGAGGATAATTAAGCAGTAATGTGAGGAAGTTCTTTTTCACAGAAAGGGTAGTCGATGCATGGAATGGCCTACCTCAGGAAGTTGTGGATTTGAATACAGTGAAGGGCTTCAAAAAGGCATGGGATAGGCATAAGGGAGAAATACAGATGAGTATTACTAGATAGGCCATTGACAGAGCAAAGGCCGATGGCACATTCATAAGGTAGAAAAAGGAAAGGGCAGACTGGATGGGCTTTGCAGTCCTTATCTGCCGTCAACTTCTATGTTTCTATTAAGTACCTCTTCCTGCTGTCTGGCCTCCTTGGCCCACGCATTCCCTGACCTCAGTCTGCCAATCAGCCCCTTCACTTTCCTCCTTTCTCTGATATACCTAAAGAACCCTTTTTCTCTGCTTCTGATCCCTTTTGCCAACTTTTGCTCCATCCTCACCTTGACCGATGTTACCACCTTGGTCACATTTTTGGATATTCTATTATACTCCCCCCTTTCCATGTCCCCTTGTGAGTGCTTATATTTTCTATAAGCAGCTCTTTTCTCCCTTATGACCTCCTGGAACTCCCTGGTCCACCAGCTCGGTTTTCTGGCTCTACCAAATTTACATCAGACCTTCATGCAGCCTTGGTAGCTTTCAGAAGCTCTCTTTTTTAATAATTTCCCACCTGCTCCCTGTGTCCATTATCCCCTCCAAATGCCCCATGAGAATCCCCACCATACCCTCAAACTCTGCTTCCCTGAAGTCGGCCACCACAGTTTTAGTGAGATTCCCACCCCCAGGTCTAAAGAAAACCAAACTGTGGCATTATCACTCCCCGCCAGTGGGTCCCCTAAAACTAGATTCCTAATCAGATTGCAGTCCAACTGGACTACATCTAGGATATAACCTTCCCTCATTGGGTCAGCCATCAGTTGAGATAGGAATGCATCCTGGATGATGTCCAGTAAGCACTGCTCCTTAGTCAATGAGGATGCCATAGTGCCCCCAATCAACCACTGGCATGCGAAGGTCACTGAGCACCACAGTTCTACCCTCCCCTGACCACAGTGATCTCTCAGATTTGCCACCAGGCCCTCCTTGAGTTCTTCAGCCTGTGTAGGCAGCCTATAAACCACCCCTAGGTTGACCCTCATTCCCTCAGGTGCCTACAAGGTAACCCATAATGCCTCTATGTTTCCCTGTACCCCCTCCACCATGCATATATTGATGTCATTCCTAATGATGAGTGCCACCCCAGCTCCCCTTCCTACAATCCTGTCCTTCCTGAACACAGTGTACCCTATCAGGTTTAGGTCCCAATCATGCTGAGGAGTGGCCCAAGTTTCAGTGACTGCCACCACATCCATATCCCTTTCAGTTTAACACTGCCTGAAGCTCAGGTATTCTGTTTCCCATTCTCCTAGCATTAATCAGGTCCTCCCTCCCTCCCTGCACCTTGCCCTTGCCTAAATCCCCCCAATATGAACTCCCCCAGTTACCTGCAAGCTTCCTTTCCCTCACACACTGTTTGGTGCTCCTGTTATGCACCCCTTCCCCCCTTCTGGGGGAAGAAGGCTAAGTCCTCCCTTGATGTGCCTGCCAGCAGCACAGCCTCAAGCTGCAGCACTCCCTCTTCAGGTTTAAACCCCATCTACAGCGGCATCCCCCCAAGGATGAAACCCAATTCTGCAGCATTTTGCAGCACTCTGCAGAATGCTGCAGCAGACCTATGGAATAAAACAATGTAATGTCAAAGGCAGTTAGTCCCTATTGTAATTCAGGAAAATGTGACACTGCCAGGATGAAGTGAATGCTACAGTTCCATGCATGACAAAGGGGACTAATTGCCATTGAAATTACATTGTTTTATTCAGTTGGTCTGCTGCAGCATACTGCAAAGTACTTTAAAAGTGGGTATCATCCTGGGTGATGCTACTGTAGCTTCAATGAATTTGGTCAGTTTTAGTTTCAAAACCTCCCTTCCCCCAAATTTAAGTGAAGCCTATCCCTAGCATACAGCCCCTTGCCCTCCCAAGTTTCACCCCAGACCCAGCTCCCCACCAACCCATACCCCCTAGCCATACATCATGCTCTGAGCCATTCATTAACCTCCATGATTTTCTGCTTGTTTCCCACACTGGCTCTAGGCACCAGGAGGACCTCCTAGAAAGAGACTATGCACCCCACAGCATGGCACACTCTGGCTAGCTCCTGAAATCTTGCCTGTATCTTCTCCACATTATTTCCCACTATGTCATTAGTGTCTACAGTAGGTGCACTAGTATGTTAGGGGATGCTCCACAGTCCCTCGCCAAAGCACAGACCAAGTGCTTGGCCCTGTGCACAGTCAAAGCAGATATACTCTTGACACTGACAGTACAGCCTTGCCCCTCACTCCTCCCTTCCCACTTAATGCCCTTGATTATGGAGTCCCCTAGCAGAAGCACTTTAACTTCCTCCTTCCCCATGAGCCTAACTCCTTCATCTGCCACACACCCCTCCCTCCCACTACCTCTCCATTTTTTCTGGCAGTACCATCAATTTGATTTCTAATGGCTGCCTTTACCACCCTCTTCCAACTATTTCCCTTGTTTGACCATTCCTCTCCTAGCTATTCTGCCTTCCCACTCTGGTCTGCCTCAGCAGTAGCACTCCTGTTAGCCTGTGACCCTCCTGGCCTCCAGGAGCTCTTGCTTTTGCACCCCATCATTCTTTTTTTTTTTGCTCTCCCCCACACTTACTCCTTGCTGGTCTCTTTCCCCTGGGGTCCATGTTTTCTCTTCACTGACCCCTTGGGAGGCAGTATGGTGCAGTGGTTTAGGGCTCTGAGCTGAAACTCTGGAGACCTGGGTTTGAATCCCACAGCCCCCACTTGCATACTGTGTGACCCTGAGCAAGTCACTTAACTTCCTTGTGCTCCCAGGTTGCACCTGTAAGCAAGCTTTCAGCTCAGTGTGTCTCACCTGGTAAAATAATTGGACATTACATTACGTACATACTCATCCTCCCTTCCCAGGTACTTCTGACTCCCAGCTCCCCTTTCAGTTCCATCTCTGGCTCCTCTGTTTGTCCTGGTGCACATGCCCCAGTCCCCCCTCATTTTCATCCTCCTTCTTCTTCTGTCTTGTGCTGACTGTGCCCCCCCACTTCTTCTGAGGCCCCTCCCACCATGGTTTCCACCAGTGGCAAGTACCCATTTGAGACTGGGATCCCCCCATAGGTTGCTTACCATAGTCCCATTCCTGTGAGGTCATATACCTTGCTGTAGTCTTTGGAGACCCTTTTGCCCATTTACCAATAACCGCCATTCACTGCCATGCCTCAGCCTCCTCCCTGCCCAGTCTACTTGATCCCTCCTCCCATTTCCACCCCCAAGGCTGGCCAGACCTCCAAACATTTCTGGTGATCCCCTGTCCTCCTGCACCCACATTTTCAGACCCCCCAACTGTCTGTAGATACGTGCCTCCCATCCCCTGCACTCATGTCCTTCACCCACCTGTACAATTCATACCTAAGCCTGCACAACGCAGCCTCCAACCCCATTAATCTGGCACTTATAGGATGGCACCCTAGTCTCCACAGTGGACTCATGGCCATTGCAGCTCCACAGCCACTGCAACCCACTGAAGTTCCCCTCCCCATCCTGTAGTGACCCCGCACACTCCAGCTGCCCTGTCTGCTGCTCCAAGCTATGCCTCCCTCCCCCATACCAATCTCTTGTGACATGTCCCCAAATTGTTGTGGCCATGTGACCCTGGTCTCCACAAAGGTACTGAATTTTGTGGCCTGTATAAATAAGAAGGAGTCAGTGTTTAGAGTCTGTGTTTTTGGTGTTGACTTTTCTTAGTTTAACTTTTATTTGCCAGGAAGGAAATGTAACTGGGAGAATATTTGCAGTCATTTGTGACCTGTTACTTAACTTCTGTGAAATACGTGTCTCATAAGGGGAGGAGCTGAAAGGGACCTGAGAAACTGTGGATTTAAAACAGGAGTTGTTTGTGGTCTCTGCGTGCTGTTGCTGAGAGGGAAAGAGATGCCACCATCTTCTTAAAGCTTAAAGGAGGTGATTTAATAGAGTACATTGAACTGAATTATTAATTTTTGGGCCTGTGTAAGTAAGTAGGAGTCAGTGTTTTGATTCTGTGTTTTTGGGGTTGACTTTTCTTAGTGTAACTTTTATTTGCCAGGAAGAAAATCTAACTGGGAGAATATTTGCAGTCATTTGTGACTTGATCTGTTACTTAAACTCTGTGAAACTGGTGTTTGAAAGGAAGGAAGGAAGGCACACACTGGGGTGGTGGGTCAGGGTTGTAGTAGCTGAAGCTTATGGGCTTAGTCCCACCCACCTAGCCCCTCACCCCACCTTCCCGAAAGGCATCATTTCCTTTATATCAGGGGTTCTGACTTCACTTCCCAAAAAGTGCAAAGGACATAAACTTGTTCAAATCCTTAAAGGTACAGCACACTGAGTGTTGGTAACGACACTCACACACTTGCATACACTTAAAACAACAACAAAATCTTAAACAGGAAGGGAGACAGACATGGGGAGTGGTGCAATGCACTGGCTGTGGAACAGCAGTCTTCTGGGAGATGTTCTGGAAGCTGCATTGCTGACCTATTTGCAGGCACCTCTCTGGTCTGAGGAAGGAGGTTTCTCATCTCCATGCTGACCTGGCAAGGATTCAGAAACCTCCTCACCCACCCAGGGACCACTCAAGCCACCACCACTGCCTTAGAAGTTTCCAAGAGAAAGGAGTGGTTGGACCATGGAGGGCTGAGGGAGGGTGAGGGTGGTGGAACATAGGCACATCTCTCCAGCTGTGCCTCTCCACAATTCATTTGCCATTCTGGTGGATGATGGTTCCTCTATGGAGGCACCCACAGTGGAGATCAAGGAGGATGCTGGGAAAATCCAAAATGGAGAACCACAGAAGGGTGGCCCAGGATCCCACAGGGGAAGGAAACAACACCTGGTGGGAGACTCGGTCATTACAGGGCTAGAACTTGGGAAGTAGGAGAGAGGGAGGTAAGGTGCCTGCCCAGGGCCATGGCTTGGAGGGACAGGAAGTGAATCCTCAAGATCATGGAAGCAGTTGCATGAGGGAGAGAGGGAGCTGGATGTCATTGTCTATCTAGGGACAAATGACCTGGCTGGGAATGGAAATGGAGCAGTGCTGCATGAGTTTGTGGAGTTGGGAAGGGGCCTTAGACAAGTAACATGCATGGCAACATTCTCAGAAGTGCTACCTATCTATGGCATGGGTGAGGCTAGGGTACTTCACACCATGGGATTCAATGACTGGTTGAAAAACTTGTGCGGAGCCCAGGGATTTGGCTTCATTGGGGACTAGGGGTCCACTTGTAGGGATATAGGCCTATACTGGCATGATGGCCTGCATCTGTCTGGGAGGGGAACCAGGATCCAAGGTGATAAGTTTAAATGCTTCATTAGCAAGCATTTAAACTAGCCAAGGGGGGAAGCACTGAAGCAAAACAGGGGAATTCCAGTCCCTCCCACAAAACAGGGTAGTTAGCAAAGTAGGCACAAATGAGAGAAGTCGATGGGGAACAGGACAGGGTAAATCCAGAAAAGGCAAAGGCAGTAGGGACAGAAATGGGCCTAAAAGGGGTAAGGCCATCAAAAAATGGAGGGAAATGAGTACTAATGCCTGTAGTCTGGGTAACAAGCTCCCTGAACTAGTGGCCTTGATGGAAGAGGGATGCTTGAATATTGTGGCAATCACAGAAACATAGTACACAGCGAACCATGACCGGGATGTCAACATACCAGGGTACACAATCTACAGAAGGGACAGGGAGGGTAAAAGAGGAGAAGGACTAGCACTCTACATAAGGGAAGGAATCAAAACAACAGAACTAAAGTGTAAACAGGGAGGCACTGTTGGTCACCCTGGAGACTGGAAATGGTACCACAATCTGCACAGGGGTTGTTTACAGTATCCCATCTCAAGGGGAGGTAATGGACAAGGAAATGATAGAAGGAATTCTTAGAATGGTAGAAAAAGGAGAGATATTGTTGATGGGGGACATGAATATGCCAGATGTTAACTGGAGCACCTTCAGTGCAGCCACATTCAAGAGCAGGGTCATTCTTGATGCCCTACAAGTGGCATGCCTCAGACAGCCAGTATTAGAATCCACTCGTGAGGGAGAAATCTTAGACTTGGTACTCTCAAACTGGAATGGAGAGAGGATCTCAGATTTAGAAGTGGGTAGCCATCTGGGAACAAGTGACAACCAAACAGTGTGGTTCATAATAAACACAGCTGTAGAGTCAAGCCATACAAAAGTAAGTGTTGGACTTTAGGAAGGCTGACTTTGGAAAAATTGGAGAGTGCCTCAGAAAAGCACTAGCAAATAGGCAAGAAGGACGGGTGGAAGAACAATAGGGAAAAATCAAAACTGCCTTCACAGAGGCAACAAACCTTTGTGTAAGGCAAACCAACAAAACAAAGTGAAGGAAAAAGCCACTATGGTTCTCAAAAGAGGTGTCTGTGGAGGTTAAGGATAAAAGGATAGCATTCAGGAAATATAAGGAAACACAAAAGGAGCAGAACAGAGAACTATATCAGTTAAAGGTGAAGGAGGCATGGAAGGCAGCCAAAATAGCAAAGGCCTAAGCTGAGGAAAAGATAGCCAGCTCTGTTAAGAAGGGGGATACAACATTTTATAGGTACATTAGGGAGTGAAGAAAGACCAAGGGAAGGATACTGAAGCTAAATAAAGGAGAGGGAACATGGGCAGAAGGTGACAGTGAAAAAGCAGGGATACTGAATGAATATTTCTGCTCTGTATTCACAAAAGAAGAGGAGGGGAAGGTACTTAAATCAAACAAGAGAAATACTCTGGATAGGGGAGTTGATACCAGTCCATTCACAGAAGAAAGGGCTCTGAGATAACTCTTAAAACTGAAGGTGGACAAAGCAATGGAGCCTGACAGGATTCACCCCAGAATTCTGAAAGAACTAAGAGTAGAATTAGTGACACCACTGTCTACTCTCTTTAACAAATCATGGGAGGATAGGGTGGTACCTGAGGACTGGAGAAGGGCAGATGTGATTCCACTTCACAAAATTGGGAGCAGGGCAGAGGCAGAAATCTACAGACCAGTTAGTTTGACCTCAATGGTAGGGAAAATGATGGAATCACTTTGGAAGGAAAGAACTGTTACCTACCTACAGGCCATTGAGGCATAGGACCCAAGGCAGCATGGATTCACAGTGGGAAGATCATGTCAGATAGTCTAATAGATTTCTTTGACTGGGTGACCAAAGTAGTAGACCAGGGAGGAGCTGTGGACATGGCCTACCTAGATTTTAGCTAGACATTTGACACAGTCCTACACAAGAGATTAATATACAAGTTAGCCAGCCTTGGAGTGGGTCCCAAGGTGGTTGCCTGGGTAAAAACATTGGTTGAAAAACAGGATAGAAACATAGAAACATAGACTTTGATGGCAGATAAGGACCGCTTGGCCTATCTAGTCTGCCCATTTCCCTACCTACAGGATAGGCCGCAGATCCCAGTTAACCAACAGCCTTTTTCTTCCTACCCCCCCCACAAGAGTTGCCATATGTCTGTCCCATGCATTTTTGAATTCTCCCACAGTTTTAGACCCCACAACATCCTCATGAAGGCTGTTCCATGCATCCACATCCCTCTCTGTGAAATAATACTTCCTCACATTGCCCCTGAACCGCCCCCCCTCTTTTAAATTGTGTCCTCTTGTTCTTGCACGTCTCTTTTTCTGAAAGATGCTACCCTCTTGAACTTTGTTGATTCCACTGAGGTACTTAAAGTTTCTATCATGTCCCCCTCTCCTTCTTTCCTCAAGGGTATACATATTAAGCTCCTTTAGTCTCTCCTCATCAGCTTCTCTTGCAGACCCTGCACCATTTAGTTGCCCTCCTCTGGACTGCCTCTATCCTGTCTATGTCCTTGAGGAGATGAGGTCTCAGAACTGGATGCAGTACTCCAAATGGGTCTCACCAACTGTCTGTACAGAGGATAACAATTTCCTGTTTTCTGCTGCTGATGCCTCTCCTATGCATCCCAGTATACCCCAACCTTCCCTACTGCCTTCTCACATTGCTTGCTAACCTTAAGGTCATCTGATATGATTACCCCCAGGTCTCTTTCCTTTTTTGTTGTTCTTACTACCTCCCCCCCATTGTGTATTCTTCCCCTGGGTTCTTCTTTCCCAGGTGCATTATTTTGCACTTCTTTGCATTGAAACCTAGCTGCCATACTTCTGATCATTCCTCCAACTTTGCCAAGTCCCTTCTCATCCTTTCCGCTCCTCCTTGTGTATCAACCTTGTTGCAGATCTTTGTGTCATCTGCAAAGATGCATACGTTTCCTTCCAGTCCCTCTGCAATGTCACTTATGAAGATATTAAAAAGGACTGGACCCAATACTGAACCCTGTGGTACCCCACTAGTAATCCCTCTTTCTTCAGAGTGGACTCCATTTACAATTACCTTCTGTGTCCTGTTATCCAGCCAATGTTTTACCCAGGCTACCACCCTGGGACCCACTCCCAGGATGCAGAGGGTAATAGTAAACAAAGTCCACAGTGAAGAAAGGTAAGTTACTAGTGGGGTACAGCAGGGTTCAGTACTGGGACTGGACCTCTTTAATGTCTTTATAAGTGACATTGCAAAGGATCTGGAAGGAAAAGTATGTCTCTTTGAAGATGACACAAAGATCTGTGACAGGGTTGATACACAAGGTGAGGTGGAAAGGATGAGAAGGGACTTGTCAAGGTTGGAGGAATGGTCAAATGTATGGCAGCTTAGATTCAATGCAAAGAAGTGCAAAATAATGCACCTGGGACACAAAAACCCATGGAAAGAGTACACAATTGAGGGTGAGATACTAACAACAACAACAATGGAAAGGGACCTGGGGCTAGTTATATCAGATGACCTAAAAGTGTGCAAGCAATGTGAGAAGGCAGTGAGGAGGGCTGGAGGGATACTGGGATGCATAGGCAGAGGCATCACCAGTAGAAAACAGGAAGTTGTTATCCCTCTGTACAGACAGTTGGTGAGACCCCATCTGGAGTACTGCATGCAGTTCTGGAGATCCAATCTCTGTAAAGACATAGACTGGATGGACGCTGCCCAGAAGAGGGCAACCAAAATGGTGCAGGGTCTGCACCAGAAGACATACAAAGAGATACTAAAGGAGCTTACTATGTATACCCACAAAGAAAGGATGGAGAGGGGGACATGATAGACACTTTCAAGTACCTCAAGGGAATCAATAAGGTCCAAGAGGGTAGCATCTTTCAGAAAAAGAGATGTGCAAGAACAAGGGGGCACAATTTGAAGATAGAGGGGGTACAGCTCAGAGGTAATGAGAGGAAGTATTTTTTTCACTGAGAGGTTTGTGGATGCATGGAATAGCCTTCCTAAGGAGGTCATCAAAACCGCCATCATAGAAGCAACAAGTCTTTGTGTGAAGCAAATAAACAAATAAAAACAAAAGAAAAAAACACTATGGTTCTCAAAAGAAGTGACGGGGAAGGTAAGGGAAAAAAGATAGCATTTAGGAAGTTTAAGGAAACACAGAAGGAGCAGGACAGAGAACTGTACCAGTTAAAGCAGAAGGAAGCGGGTAAGGTAGTCAGAATAGCAAAGGCCCAAACCAAGGAAAAGATAGCCAACTAGGTTAAGAAAGGGGATAAAACCTTTTATAGGTACATTAGGGAGCAAAGAAAGACTAAGGCAGGGATACTGAGGCTGAACAAAGAAGAAGGTGGTTGGGCAGCGAACGACAGTGAAAAAGCAGGGATACTGAACGAATACTTCTGCTCAGTATTCACAGTGGAAAAACAGGGGGAAATACCTAATCTGGTCAATAGAAGCACTCTGGGCGGGGGGTTGATATTAGTCCTTTCACAGAAGAAAGGGTTCTGAAAGAACTCTTAAAACTGAAGGTGGATAAAGCAATGGGGCCTGATGGGATTCACCCCAGAATTTTAAAAGAACTAAGGGAAGAACAAGCAACACCACTGACTTCCCTTTTTAATAAATGATGGGCGGATGGGGTGGTCCCTGAGGACTGGAGGAGGGTGGATGGGATTCCCCGTCACAAAAGTGGTAGCAAGACAGAGGCAGGAAATTACAGACCTGTCAGTTTGACCTTAGTGGTAGGGAAAATGATGGAATCACTACTGAAGGAAAGAATTTTTGAGTACCCATAGGCCAGTGGGGCACAGGACTCAAGGCAACATGGATTCACAGCAGGAAGGTCATGTAAGAAAAATTTAATTGATTTCTTTGACTGAGTGACCAAAGCAGTAGACCAGGGAGGGGCTGTGGACATGGCATACCTAGACTTTAGCAAGGCATTTGACACAGTCCAACACAAAAGATTAATAAACAAATTAGCCAACCTGGAAGTGGGTCCTAGGGTGGTAGCCTGGGTAAAACACTGGTTGGACAACAGAACACAGCGGGTAATAGCAAAATGGAGTCCACAGTGAAGAGAGGAGGGTTACTAGTGGGGTACTGCAGGGTTCAGTACTGGGGCCGGTCCTTTTTAATGTCTTTATAAGTGACATTGCAGAGGGACTGGAAGGGAAAGTATGTCTCTTTGTAGATGACACAAAGATCTGCAACAGGGTTGACACACAAGGTGGGGTGGAAAGGATGAAAAGGGACTTGGCAATGTTGGAGGAATGATCAAATGTATGGCACCTTAGATTCAGTGCAAAGTAATGCTCCTTTGAAGCAAAAACCCAGGGGAAGAGTAGACAATGGGGGGTGAGATACTGACAACACAAAAATGGAAAGGGACTTGGGGGTAGTCATATCAGTCAACCTAAAGGTGGGCCAGCAGTGTGAGAAGGCAGTAAGGAGGGCTGGGGAGATACTGGGACGCATAGGGAGAGGCATCACCAGTAGAAAACAGGCAGTTGTTGGCCCACTGTATAGATAGTTGGTAAGACCACATCTGGAGTACTGTGTATAGTTCTGGAGACCCCATCTCCGCAAAGACATAGACAGGGTGGAGGCTGTGCAGAGGAGGGCAACCAAAATGATGCAGGGTCTGCATCAGAAGACATATGAAGAAAGACTAAAGGAACTGAAGATGAATAGTTGAGGAAGGGGAGGGCATGATAGAAACTTTCAAATACCTCAAGGGAATCAACAAAGTCCAAGAGGGTAGCATCTTTCAGGAAAAGAGATGAGCAAAGACAAGGGGGCACAATTTGAAGATAAAGGGAGGACGGCTCAGAGGTAATGTGATGAAGTATTTCTTCACAGAGAGAGTTGTGGATACATGGAATAGCCTTCCTGAGGAGGTCGTAGAATCAAAAACAGTGGGGGAATTCAAGAATGCATAGGACAGACATAAGGCAATTCTAGTGGGATGTAGGAGGAAGTAGGCTCTTGGTTAACTAGGATCTGCAGCTTATCCATTAGGTAGGGAAATGGGCAGACTAGGTGGGCCAAGCAGTCCTTATCTGCCATCATATTCTATGTTTCTATGGTTCTAGGTCATGGAGTCAATAACAGTGAGGGAATTCAAGAATGCATGGGACAGACATAAAGCAATTCTAGAAGGGGGTAGGAGGAAGAAGGCTATTGGTTAACTACGATCTACAGCTTATCAATTAGATAGGGAATTGGGCAGACTAAGTGGGCCAAGTGGTC
Source organism: Neoceratodus forsteri (assembly GCA_016271365.2). Taxonomy (NCBI): domain Eukaryota; kingdom Metazoa; phylum Chordata; order Ceratodontiformes; family Ceratodontidae; genus Neoceratodus; species Neoceratodus forsteri. The sequence continues at coordinate 1,308,237,794 of CM057458.1, forward strand.
CTTATCTGCCATCAAGTTCTATGTTTCTCTGTTTCTATGGCTATTTACCTGTGATTCCCCTGTTGCATGAAGCAGATTGATCCAAAGCGGTTCAAATCAACCCAAAGCAATGCAGTACCTAGCTAGCTTCAAATGTGTATCTAACTTCAAATCAAGCCTGCAAGCAGTTTGCCCAGATTCAGACCAGATTCACCCCAAACCAAAAGCAGCTTAACTCATTGTCTCCTAGCAGATGCTTGTAGTTGTCAGTAAAATACACTGGTGTGTCCTGCGGATGTATGCAGAAGTCGTCTATTGACACCCAGTGTGCCCTTACAATGTCTGGAGAAGTCACTTATATATTTTAATATATAGTGTAACAGAATATAATATATATTTGACTGCATAGCACCGTTGGAAAGGTGACTTTATGCTGAACAACTCTGTCACTGATATTTTGTGTAGATCATGTATACTTTACAGGTTATTTGCATTTGTTTATGGTAAGGTGTGTATGGCTTTTGTTGCCTGTTTTAGTGAAAAAAATATTTTTTTTGCTGTTTCAACCAGCATTAAAAAAAAAACAATATTACATATTATTATTTGCATACCATCATTGGAAAGGCAATTTTGTGCTGAACAACTTTGCCACTGATATTTTGTGTATATCATATATACTTTAGGAGTTATTCACATTTGTTTATGGTATGGTGTGTATGGCATATGTTGCCTGTTTTGGTGAAAAAATATTTTTTTGCTGTTTCAACCAGCATAGCAAAAAAACAAAATTACATATTATTATTTGCATACCACCATTGGAAAGGTCATTTTGTGCTGAATGACTTTGCCACTCATACTTTATGTATTGCACTTACGGTTCTTGAGCTATTAGGATTTGTTTGTGGCATGCTGACTATAGCTTGATTTTGCTTAGAAAGGCCCAGAATTTACTGTTAACAGTATCCAGGAGACAAGTGGTGTAACTTCAGAGAGCTCCTGTGGAGGCAATGAGTTAAGTCGACTCTAGGCAGAGCAATATGGTTCCAAACTAGCCAACTCATGTTGCCCTTATTTGGCCCAGATTCCTCCCAACCCAAAGTAGTTCCCTTAAACAATCCAGACTCACCCCTACCCAAAGCAGTGCAAATCCCACCATGGCAGAGCCATATAGCATCAAATTAGTCATTAGACTGATCAAGATAACTTGCAGCAGGTAGCTTCAGATTTAGTCACGAAATATACACGACAAGCTCTCAAGTGCACTCTGTCCAGTTAATGTTTCAAGTGATCATCCACCTTTGTGTAATGTGCAGTGCAGTTTTCAGGGCCAGTCCTTGAGACTTCCTTGCTGCTGGCTCCTCATCCCACCTGCTTTTAATAGAGGTCGGAGCAGGGGTGGGTGGGTGAGAGAAAAACCTCTCCACCCTGTAGACAGAGCTCTGTGTGAGTTGTGGCCAGGCTATTTGACTTTTTAAGAATGGCTGCCCACTCAGATTTGGTGCCCAGGCTCTGACTAGCTAGGACCATTTTCTTCAGCTGCCGATATGGACAACCGCAGTCCCTTTCACCTTCAAAGTGGCCATGCAGTGTCCTCTCTGAGCACCACTGAATGTAGCCTCTTTGTTCTACCTCCCCGCCTCTCTCATAATCTGTGGGACCCCTTCCCATTGGCCACTGATACATTCACAGGACTGCCTCTCCACTCCTGGAGACACTAGCCACCAATGCAGTGAAATGATCCTTCCCCTGCAGGTGCCACTGATGCAGTGAAAAACCTCTACACTCTGCAGACACAGCTCTGTGTGAGTTGTAGCTGGGCTTTTCAGCTTCTTAAGCCTGGCTGCTCACTCATACTTGGTGCCATGGGCCCTGATTGGCTAGGGCAATTTTCTTCAGTCACCATTATGGCCAACCAGAGTCCCTTTCACCACCGAAGTGGCCATGCAGTGTCCTCTCCAAGCGTCGAATGCAACCTCCTTGTCCTGCTTCCCTCCCTTGGAATCCACCAGGCTACTTCCCATTGGGTACCAATGCAGCTGCAAGACTATCCCTTTGCTCTTGGAGACAATATCTGCCAATGCAGCTAGAGGATCTTTCCCCTGCAGGTGCCACTAATGTGGCAAAAAAACACTCCACCCTGTAGACACAGCTCTGCGATGAGCACGTTCGGCTGCCCTGGGGAGTGTTCTGGACAGTAACAATGGCCGAGGTCTGTGGGGTGATTTTGAAGCTGAAGCCAACTTTCTGTGACCTAGACCAGGGACCAACGTGATTAACTGTGGATTGCATCAGACTCCTGGGTCTGGTGTTCGCCGAGATTGTTTGGTGTTCCTTAATTGTGGGTGATTTTCCTGAGCTTCTTAAACAGGCTCTGTTGAAGCCCCTACTGAAGAAACCATCTTTGGACCCCTCCATCATGGTGAACTACTGACCCGTCTCAAACCTCCCCTTCTTGTGGAAGGTTCTTGAGAAGGTGGTTGCAGAGCAGCTGGAGAGCCACTTCACAGACTTTCAGATCTATGAGCCACTCCAGTCCAGATTCAGGGTGATGCACAGCATGGAGACTGCATTACTATGGGTGCTGAATGACCTGTTCTGGGCAAGGGATGGAGAAGAGTGATTGATTCTCATTCTCCTCAGTCTCTCCCTAGCATTTGACACTGAGGATCATGGGGTGCTGCTGGAGAGGCTGTGGGAATATGTTGCACTCACCGGCAAGGTTATCCGCTGATTTGAGTCCTTCTCCAGGGCAGGTCCCAAAGGATAATTTTAAGGAACTTTTCCTCAAGCCCAATGGCCCTACCATGTGGAATACTCCAAGGCTCCGTCTTCTCTCCCATGTTATTTGCAATGTATATGCTGCCCTTGGGTGAGGACATAAGGTGGTATGGGCTGAGTTTTCATTGCCATGCCAATTACACCCAGCTCTACATGTACCTTGTACTCGGAAGATTAGATGCAGAAATGTGATTAATAAGAGTTTGTCTGAGATCTGTGCATGTATGTTGTCTAATTGGCTGTGACTCAACCATGGGAAGACTGAAGTACTGGTGGGGGAGATGGGTCAGAGAGGAGGAGTGAGAGCTTCCAGGATGGATTTGGCCCCATTTATAGGTTCGGACAGACTAGATGTCTCAGCAAAGTTGAGGAATCTGGACATAGTCCTGGACAGGAAGCTGACACTTGAGGCACAGGTGTCAGCAGTTGTTCAGATCAGGTTCTCCCATCTCCAGAATATTGCCCAAATAAAACTGCTCATTCCCCTGGATGACCTGACCACACTGTTATATTTCTTTCTCACCTGCAGGCTTAACTATTACAATACTCTCTACCTTGCAATCAGTGGAGGTGTGATATGGTGTCTGCAGATGCTTCAGCTTAGTTATTGATGGACTTCTCAGGTCCTGTCATATTACATCGGTGCTCTGCAAACTGCACTGGTTGCTAGTAAGCAGGTGTATCACCCTTAAGATAGATCTTTTGACCTGAAAGGCCCTACATGGGCTGGGTGCAGGTGACCTGAGTGAGCTTCTGCATCCCTACACCCCTGGACACTCTCTCTAGTCACCAGAGTAGTTTCTCATAGAGGTCCACAGAGCTAAATTTAGATCTTCCGGGGATTGGGCATTTGAAGTGTCTGCCCTGATCCTTTGGAATTCTCTGCCAGGGTACCTTCAGGAGGATCCTTCCTTGCTGGTCTTTAAGAAATATCTAAAAGCCTTTTTATTCATGCAAGCATTTTGGGTCTCATTTATTACTTTATTATGTACATCTGAAACATTTGGGGTCTAATTTATTATGTATATCTGATAACTCAGTTTTATTCTGACTTTTATGTATTTTTGCATGTTAATTCTTGTCATCAAACACATTGACTGCACTGGGACACTACATCAAAACCATCACATGTGACAAAGATTGGGGAATTCCACAGCTATGTTCCAAATGCACAAGTAAAGGAAAGTGCACTAAGGACACACAATGTAAATAGAGAAGTTGTATAGCAAGCAGAACCAACCAGGGATGGAAGACAATATGCATAAATGCTCATAGCCTGCTAAACAAAATCTCAGACCTCACTACCATGATGGATGAGGCCCACCATAATTGGATCACTATCAAGGAGACTTGGTTCATGGAGGGCCACACCTGGTATGTGGCTATCCCCTGAAACACTCTTTTCAGGAAAGACCTCAAGGGAAAAAAAAAGGTTGGGTGGATATGTATATCAGAGATGGGATCAATGCAACTGAAATCCAAGGACTGCACAGTGATGCAGAGGCCCTATGGATCATTCTGGGACCTGGTAGTAGGGACCCTATCTGGGTAGGAGTTATCTACAGACCATACCCAAGAGACTGAGATGGATGAAGACCTCCTGGAAAACATCCTGATGATGGCCAACAAAAGCAAGTCACTACTGGGCAGGGACTTCAATCCACCAGATGTGGACTGGTCCACCTTCACTGCCTCCTCAGAGAAGAGTAGAAAATTCCTTTTTCTGCACTACAGGGGGTGGGACTTATTCAGTTGGTAGAGTCGCCCACTAGGGTTCTTGCTATTCTAGACCTGGTACCCGCAAACAGTGTCAGGGTGTCAGATATGCAAGTGGGAATCAACCTGGGTACCAGTGACCACAGGTCAATCTGGCTGTTGATTAACTACACAGAGAACACTTGTCATAGAACATTCAGGGTGCTTGATTTCAGAAAAGCACATTTTTCAAGAATAAGAGAAATATTTAAATACTGCTGCAACCAATGCCACTGGGAATGTGGGAGACACCTGGATAAAACTGAAAAATGCTATAACTATAACTACAGCCATGGCGTAATGCACAAAACAAATAAAAATGCCCCAAAAATCAAAGAACCCACTCTTGTTTTCCAAAGAGGTGTCAACTATAGTTAGAGATAAGAAAAAAAGCTTATAGAAAGCACAATGAGACCAAATCCAAGAAGGATAGAGAAGACTACAGGATTAAACTCAAGGAAGCAGGAAAAGCAATTAGGGTAGCCAAGGCCCAGATGAAGGAAAGAGCAGTGCAAGAAGTGAAGAGGGGAGTGAAGATGGGGGACAAAACATTCTTTTGTTATACATGGGAAAAAGAAAGAGTAAGGGAGTAATAACCAGGTTAGCAATTAAAGAGGGACAGCTGATGGAGAATGACAAAGACAAGGAGGAAGTGCTCAATGAATTCTTCTGATCAGTCTTCACCCATGAAGACAAAGGAAATGGTCCAGCACAAGCCAAGGCACATCTCCACAACAGGGGAGTAGACTTCAACCCCTTTACAAAAGAAAGGATCTTGAAGGAGCTGTCTAAATAAAAGGTGGAAAAGGCAATGCAGCCAGATGGAATACACCCAAGAGTTCTGAAGGAACTGTGGGAGAAACTTGTAGCCCACTAGCCAAACTATTAAATGAGTTGCTGGAAGATGGCATAGTGCTGCAGGACTGGAGAAGGGCCACAGTTGTACCATTACAAAAGAGTGGTAGCAGGGAAGCAGCAGGAAATTACCGTCAAGTCAGCCTGACCTCAGTGCTGGGTAAAGTAATAGAGACATTGCTTAAAGAAAGGGTAGTGCAGTACCTGAAAGAAAGGGAGAAACTTGACCTGAAGCAGCATGGCTTCACGGCAGGATGTTCATGGCAAATAAACATGATAGAATTCTTCAACTGGGTTACAAGAGAAGTGGATTAAGGTGTGGTTGTGGACATAGTATATCTGGATTTTAGCAAAGCCTTTGATTAGGTTCCTGAAAGAAGGCTAGCAAATATTTTTGGAGCAAACAGGCATAGGTCAGAAACTGGGAAACTAGATAAAATGCTGGCTACAGGAGAGAACTCAGAGAGTTATGGTAAACCAATAGCAGTGGTGCACATTGGTATAAATGATGTGGAAAGGAAATCCTTAACTACATTTCAAAATAATGTAAAGGATTTAGTACAGAAATTGCAGAAAAAAAATAGTGAGATTCTGATTTCTGAAATTTTACCTGAACCAAGAGCATCTGCTTATAAATCAAAGAAAATAGTATTAGCAAATGCTTGGATGAATAGCTAGACAAAAGAACCAGGGCTATCATTCATTAAACATTGGGATACATTCAATAATAATATAGAACATTATTGTATGGATGGATTGCATCTGAGTTTCAGGGGAAATAGAATACTTGGGAATTGTCTGCAAAAAGAGATTGATAGACATTTATACTAAATATTAGGGGGATGAGTGGATTCCAAAAAATACTACAGGATCCATTATTCGGAAATAAGAAGACAGGAGTCATGACAAATGTATTAATGTTCAATGCTAGAAGTCTAAATAAGGATAACATGGCAGAATTGGAGTTTATACTAGAGAAAAATGATATAGGGCTAATAGGGGTAGTTGAAACTTGGTGGAATTTAGACACAGAATGGAATCAACATATTTCTGGGAATCAACTCTTTAATAAAAATAGAACATCCAAGAGGGGGGAGGAGTTGCATTGTACGTAAGGGATGGAACTGAATGTCAATATTAGTACAGATGAGGATTATGGTAACATTGAGGTAGTTTCTGAAGATATCACAGGCTTGATGGGAAAACCATTTAAACTGGTAGTTTTCTACAGACCACCTGACACTACAGTAGGGGGAACTGAAGGATTCATGGACAGGATTACTACCCTGGTGGAAGACACTGATATATTGCTAATGGGTGATTTGAACATGCCAGAAGTGGAGTGGGGTAGCAATAAACAAGTTAATTTATTGGATTCAAGAATAAATGAAATACTAACTGCAGCTGGCATACAACAATGTACAGTACAAATGAGCCTACCGGGGTGAAAATATATTGGATGTCATTTTAACTAATATATCCAGGGACATTGATAATTTTATTATAGGACCACCCATAGGAACAAGTGGTCATGGAACTGTTATGTTTACAATTAATAAGAAGAGTAAAATAATCAAAGAAAAGACAACCCAGATAATGTATAATGAGGGTAATTATCAAGAAATAAGAAATATAATGAGTGAGTTGAACTGGAATAGAATGATGGATGAACTATCTACAGAGGAATCATGGGAAGTATTTGTCAATATAGTAAATAATATGACATCAAAATACATTCCAAGGAAGAAAGTATATAATAACAGGGGAAAGAAACCTTATTGGATTAATAATATAATTATTAGACTGTATAAAAAGAAAAAAAACATTATTTAGACAAATGAAACAGTTAAAAACAGTTTATAGTCAGGTAAGGTATAGAAAGATATTATAGAAAGTAAAGTTTGAAATAAGAAGGGCAAAACAACATATAGAATATAAACTAGCCACATCTAAAAATGACATAAAGAGTTTCTTCTCATATGTAAATTATAAAGGGGGGACTAATAATGTCATGCGACCCTGCTTATCAACTGTGAAATAACTGCTAAACCTGAGGAAATGACTAAAGAATTTAATAAAATATTCAGTAAGGTGTTTGTTAAGGATAATTACATGAGAGCTAGAAGTAGGGCAGTAATAAGTAATGAGGTACAAGGTGATATAGTTATAGTTACTATAGAAAAGTTGTTGAAAGAATACACAAACTTAATACAGATAAGTCAGCAGGTCTGGACAGGATGCACCCAAAATTCATTAAGGAATTTGGAGATGTGCTAGCTCCAGCTATCACTATAATACAGCAAAAGTCCTTGGATGAAGGGTATGTGCCAAGAGATTGGAGGACAGCATATGTGGTACCAGTGTATAAAAAGGGGAGTAGAGTAGAGATGGTAAACTATTAAGCAATAAGCCTGACATCAGTGGTTTATAAAATCCTAGAAGGAATAGTATATGAAGAGTTTGAAAAATATATTTTGAGAATGGGGTTGACAGATAACACCCAACATGGATTTGTTAAAAATAGATCTTGTGAGACTAATTTGATTAGTTTCTATGAATATGTTGGAAAATTACTAGATCATGGGAACAATGTAGACATGGTAATGTTGGATTTTAGTCTAGCTTTCAACATGGTTCCTCATGGTATAGTGATTGGTAAACTAGAAAATCTGGGAATCAAAGTAGAATTATTGGGTGGATCAGCCATTGGTTGATGGAAAGAACTCAACTGGTCAGGATACAGGGTTTTCTATCTGATGGGGTGGGGGTGTCGAGTGGTGTGACGCAGGGGTCTGTGCTGGGACCGCTGCTGTTTAGCATTTTCATTGCTGATCTAAATATAACAGGTAGGAATAAATTAACAAAGTTTGCAGATGATGTTAAGATGGGAGGGGTTGCTAATACCGTCGAAGACAGGTTAAAATTTGGCCAAGATCTACGCTTTATATGAGAGTGGGCAAATAAAAATAGAATGAAGTTTAACCTGGATAAATGTGTCATAATTCATATAGGGAAGGAAAACATAAAGCAGGACTATTATATACAAGGTGTAAAACTTAAAGATTCTGTTTGTGAAAAGGATTTAGGAGTATATATATCAGTTCTGATTTAAAAAAGGGGTCCCATTGTAAAGTAGTAGCAAACAGGGCTATGCACTTGGTTAACTGTACTGTATTAGAAGAAGTTTCCAACCAAAGAATGAAGAGGTATTATTGCCTCTGTATAGATCCTATGTGAGACCGCATCTGGATTATTGCTCTATGGTCTGGAGTCCATACCTGAGAAAGGATATAAAAATGATCGAAAAACCACAAAGGGCCTGCACCAAACTTATAAAAGGGATTAAAGATATACCATATGAGGAAAGATTGAAGGCCCTAGGGTTGTGGTCAATGGACATCAGACATGCCAGGGGTGACTTGCTTCTATTGCACAAAATTTTAGGTAAAGAAGAACTAAAAAATTATCTTGATTTTCAGAGCAAGGTACATCATTATAACCTAAGGGGTCATAAGTTCCAGATAAAAGAAGAATATTGCAGGACAAAGCTAAGACGCTTCAGCTTTGGACTGAGAGTTATCAGATTATGGAACAGATTGCCAGCTGAATTAGTAGAAGCTCCTAGCTTCCATGCCTTTAAATCAGGTTTGGATAGCTATATAATGGTTGGTAACCTCGGTTTCCTCCACTGAAATAGTGGGGGCATCCTACATGGGCTTTAGCCTTCTGGATGTCTTAACAATCCAGTATGAACTCCAGTATGAAATGGCACCTTGTCACAGGAGGGGAGAGTAAACCGCGGGGTTCCAGAGGGATCATTGCTTGGCCCAATCCTTTTCAACATATTCAGCAGTGACTTCACTGAGGGACTGAAAGGGGAAAGTCTGCCTGTTCACAGATGATACAAAGCTCTGCAACAGGGTGGATACACAGGAAGGGGTCTAAGAAATCAAGGAAGATCTAAGAAAGCTGGAGGAATGGTCCAGAACTGACAGATGAGATTCAACACAAAAAAGTGTAAGGTAATGGACTTGGGTAAGAGGAACCAAGGAAATAACTATGCCCTGGAAGGGAAACAATTGGAAAAGACAAAGATTGAATGGGTTCTAGGAGTTATGATATCACACAATTTAAAAGTAGGAAAGGAATGCAAAAAAGCAGCAATAAGGGCAGGAGGCATCCTTGGATGCATAGGTAGGGGTATTACTAGCAGAAAATGTGAAGTAATCATACAACTCTATAGGTCCTTGGTGAGGCCTCACTTGGAGTACTGTGTGCAGTTCTGGAGGCCACACCTAAAAAAGGACATAGACCATCTGGAATCCGTGAAGAGGAGTGACACCAAGATGGTGCAGGGACTACACCACAAACCTTATGAAAATAGGCTCAGCCAGTTAAATCTATTCTCCCTAGAGCAGAGAAGGAACAGGGGAGACAGGATAGATACAGTACATTTAAACTTGTTAAAGGGCTAAATGCAGTACATACCTGTAACCTCTTTCAGGAAAATAGGGCTGCGCATACAAGAGGGCAGAACTTATGCCTGGTTGGTGGTAAATTCAAAACCAATGTTAGGAAGTATTTTTCCACACAGCGGGTTGTGGATTCTTGGAACAGGCTACCGCCTGAAGTGGTGGTGGCTATAACTGTCAGCGAATGCAAACAGGCATGGGACAGTCAATGTAGGCTCCTCAACAAGAGCTGTAGATGTGTGTGTGGGGGGTTACATATCTCGGGCACACTAGATGGACAGCACGCTCTCCTTCTGCCAGCAAATTCTTATGTTTTTATTTCTTATTATTCAGATGTTTGGATGTTTACATGATTGTTTGTGGTTGTGTTTTCTACTTGGTATTATCTTGTAAGGGCACCCTGAGTCTTCAGGGAAGTGTCCCCAAAACAAATAAAATCTGCTACTACTAGTATTACTACTAATACTACTACTACTACTATTGCTATTGGAGGCGGTCTGAACAAAGCATTTCATTTTTATTCTTATTCTCATTACTTTTGCAATTATTTACCCTCTTTGCACAGTCTTATTAACTGTTTGATTGTGTTAATTTAATGTTTCTATTGGGATTGGGACACTGTCTCTCTTCATTGCTTGTTTTGTTCATTTTTTGCTGTCCTATTATGGCTGCTACCACCGGCCTTATTTGTACTGTCCTTATTTGCACTGACTACGAGTTGTATAAACTATTCAAACTGTGTAAACTACATATTTCACAGAGTGCATAAAAGAATGAGAGACATGCACCTTGCCTGAAAGTTACTCTCCTTTAAAAGTATTGCTTTCATTTGCATCCTTCTAACTACCATATAGCACTCAGTCTTAAGCCACAAAAGGTAGTGAATTCAGTAAATCAGACCTATACCTTGGTAAAACACAAGGCAGAACATGACAGTATCTGCAGTTTTGCACCTTTTCCTTTTATTCCCTTGGCTTTATTTGTGAATGGTGCACTGTGTAATCTTGGTTCTGACCAGCATTGCACCAGAGGGTTGCTTCATTTATAAAATGCCCTTTCCCATTAAACCTTAATCTCCATATGTCCCTAGGTTGATTTTTTTAATTTATAATTTAGCAGTGATTTTACCCCCAATTTCTCCTGACCCTGCCCGGTCACCATGGGCATGTGGAGGTGTATGCACACCACAGTACCGGGGTGCCCTTCCACTGCTTGTTGCCAGTTTACCTGCACTGCCACCTCCACCTGTGGGCAGTGGGACTATGGTGGGTGACAGAGTCCTCCCTGGGAGTGGAGAAATGCCTTTCGGCTGTTCAATCTTCCTCCCTCCCTTCCCTGCAGTGCTGACTCTCTGAAGATCCAGGCTCATTCTCAAACCTATGTCACTGGTGTGACACAAGGTAACTCATCCAGTACCTCAGCCCTCAGCGGCAACAGGCCTGCTCACAGTTTGATTTCCAAGAGTGAAATTGCCATTGAAGTGCCAGGTCATCAGTTTAGCCACCACTCTGTTTAAACTTTATTTTAGCAATTAACCTCCGATCTGATTTTTATCTTGTTTTTATCTGATTGTACCTTGCTACTTTACTCTGCACTCTATGTTATTTTATTTTAAATCAGAGTGGACTGATAAGTTTTCATTTTCCTTTTTGCATATAACTTTCCCTATTACATCTTCCCTATTTAACTAAAGACAGAATTCAACAGTAACTGTAAAGCCTTATACAACTTTTTTATATAAAAAAGTAAATTAAAGTTGCTCAGCACCACCCCTGGAAGCACCTTGAAACTGCATGAGGCTTGAACTGCCACAGCAGTGCTATTCACCACAATGGAATTTCTCTGACTTGATACCTGAATTCACATAAGAAGACCAGCTTTTAAACTGATAAGCTTGTTATCAGCTGCTACCAGTGCATGATTATTTTGTATGACTAGATGTTGACCGTCAAGCCTAAGTTAGCCTGTATTATTACCTGCTGTTACTATGTGCCTGAAATGTATTTCCTACCACTGAACTTACCCAGTATTCATTTTACTATTAACCAACTCCTTTTTTTACTTCTTGTATTATTTTCATATGGGAAAACTCTGAATGAATTTTAAGTGGAATGATTTCACACTAAATTATTAATCTAATGCTCTCGGATCAGATTTTTACTTACCTGCTAGCTTTGCAGAATTGGTTACTGGATTACTAAGCAATCTGTGCTCAAAAATGGTAACAACAAGAAGTCAAGAAAAGACTAATGACTGAGGGATATTGGTCCCTCAGACCTTGTTAAAGAGAATGCTCCAACTGCAAATAAACTAGGTAAAAAACGAGGAAACAAAAACAATCAAGAAGTGAAACCTAGCACTACTAACTTAGCCACTGAAATTACTAAATGTTTAACTCCTAACAAGATGCCTGTTGTAGGCAACCAGAAATCTGCAGATTTAAGCAAACCAAGCTAAAAAGTATCTACTTCTACACCAAAAAAATCAATTGTTGTGCTTTTTTTACTCAAAATTAAATAACTACAACTGCGTAAATAGATCTAGGGACAGAGCAGACCTTAGGTCCAGAATTAGCAAATGCAAATAGAATGCAAGTTTTCACTAGAAAGTCAGTGTCGGACCCAATAAATGAACTACCTAGTCCTCTAAACTTAAGTGAAGCTGATCTTCTAAACAGCTACTGTATGTATTTTTACCTCTCAATAGCTTGCAGGAGAATTTCAGTTTGAACACAGTGGAAAATAGGGATCACAATTTTGGCACAATCAGCAAATCGGATATAAAAGATGTTATATCAGAATTGCAGTCTATCATAACAGGCTTAAAGAAAATAAACAAACAAAACAAGGAATAGATGAAGTCTATAAATAATAGGTTGGATGCCTTGGCTCAACTCCCCCTATCCATACTCTATCAAAAAAATCAAAAGTTTAGAAAATAAGCCAGGACAGCATATGCGATACAAAACTATTCACCAAATCTATTACTTATTTCCCGACTTACCTAAGTGAAGACATTATAATCACTATGAGAAACCAATATGCTGCTAGCCTCATTATCATGGAGTAGTTAGTAATTATATGAAAAAATATAGAAGCTTTATAAGAAGACAATATAATTAACGGGGCTAGGTTGGATAACGTTAAAAAATGTGTAAATGACATAACACCCCCTGTGAGCCTCTTCATCAACAGAACAATCTAATATAGGAGTCAGTCTTCCCCAATCCCTGAGATAAGACCTGACTTTTCAACAATTGTCATTCCCACTAATGAAGGTAAGGACTAAGAAGGAGGAGGGAAGTAAAGAGGAAACAATTAAGGAAAAATAAGAATAAAAGCAGAAAAATCAGGAAACAAATCCATCTTCAAAATCAAAATAAAAAATGAAGAGTGCAGGAATGGTTAAAACTCAAAAGAAAAAAGAAATCATAGAAATCTCAGAAGAGCAGCATGAATCAGGCAACAATGGGCCAAGTAAGGAGAGTTTGCCACACATAGTACACAATATTAATTCAAAGAATTAATTAAATCACAGTAAAAAAGCAAATTGTGATCAAGAAACTAGTAACAGGGAGTCACCTCTGAAAATACTGGCACCCCAGAGTAGTAAAAACAAACTGAATATGGAAACCTCAAAAACACAAGATGCATTGCAAAATAGCACATTCGAAAAACTGCAAATCCCTAAAAACCCTGTCACTTCAAACAAACCCTTTATAAGGACTTATTTACTAAAAAATCAGATAATGAGACTTTATCTCTGTTAAAATAAATTTTAGGGTAGTCTTGGAACTACCTTTGGGAGATGACAATATTCTTACTGCAGCAAGATGGTTTTTCTTCCTCCCACAGAATCACCAACTACTTATGGATAAATACAGTAGTCGTAGGTTTGTCTCTTTAAATCTGAATGCCAGTTTCCTTAATGCAGAACTGGGACCACCTAACAAAACAGGAAATGGTTAATAGACTTCTGGGGAAAATTGATATTTTGTACTCACTGGGCTGCTATCTTGTAGAGGAATCCCTCTGGGCCCAGAGCAACATAGTGCTGTTGCAAGAAAACATACCCTGAATTGAGAATACTAGTAGCAGAACAAATGACATTGCAGTAAACTGTGTTATTAACCCCCAGATTCCCATATCTAACAGGTTTATGACACTGGCAGGATACAGTTGACTATCACAAGATGATGTTACAAACAATAACAATTCCAGTCTTCATAGTACTATAACTAAGAATAGTAATCTCAATAACAGCCTTAAAGAAAACTTTAAAAACGTACTTGATCCTTAATCTCATGGAACATTTCAGGGCTATTTACAACATTCACAGATTCTGACTGGAAATCCATAGTAACTCAGACAATCATAACATGTCTCTGAGAAAACTGGCATGACCCTTAGCAGGATTTTGTTATCAATGGCTACTATATATGCCACAGAAAAGGTACTGCAGGAAAACTCAAAGGTGGGAAGCAGTTAAGTGGGCTTAAAAATGTGCATAAAGGTGGGTGACTTTAACCTTTTTAAATAATAAAGTAACATAGAATATTGTATTTCCAACAAGATTATAAAAATGGCACAAATGTAATTATTTTCAACACACACACATATATATATATATATATATATATATATATATATATATTATATAATATGCATGAGGATGGAAAATTTTGGCTATATTTTCACTGGGGGGTGGCATGTTCTTTTTATGCCATGCCTTGTGTTTTTATGTGGTGTAGTTTGTGTTTATTTAGAGGTGTTTTAGTGAAAATGGACTTTATTTTTGTAGTTTTATAGTTTTGTAGTTAAACAATGTCCCATTTTAATTTTCCTTTTCAGTTTTGCTCATATAATTTAATGGGAGTGATCCAATTGGCTGTGGTACCATGGGAAGTTTGTTTCTATTGGTTTTTGGGTACCATGTGAGTTTGGCTTTTGGTGGTGTAGATCGTCATCGGTGGGTTAGACTGCAGGCTGTTGCTGTGATTGGTTATTTGTGATTGATTGGTATCCAATGTAGGGTGGGGCATAGTTTGATTGACCGCTGAATGCTGTGGTGTGATTGGTTGGTGTGTTTGTAGTGGGTGGAGTTTACATGGTTTGCGTGTGTTCTGATTGGTGGGGTTGCTGTCAGTGATGTTTAAATGAAACTGTGTATTTGGTGGTCATGGTATAGTTTGGTTGAGCTTTTGGGTTGTTCGAGGGAAGTGTGGCGTGAAGGATGAGTGTTGCAGCCTTGTTGGAGTTTCTACAGCCTGGGAGATTAATTTTCATGTAGCTAGGTTTGGCATTCTGTTGCTCAGGAGATCATTGTGGATTTTCTGCATGGTGGATCATTCAAGAAAGAGGATTTTTTCATCAGAAGATGTGGTTCTTTACTTCTGCTGCAATGCTGATGTTTGGTGGCATCCGGATTGGATGTATTTCTTTGGTGTTTTGGATTTATTTCTGTCATCGGACAGTTGGATTATTTTATTTGTTTTTTGGGGATCTCATCGGAGATTTGGAATATGTGTTTACTTTGTTTTTTATGTCTCATTGGAGACATGGATTACTTTGTTTTTGGCCTTTACCCTTGGAACAGATGACTCTTGGACTAGGAGTGGAACTTGATTTTTTTATTGCAGCAGGAATGTAAGTAACAGAGGTTTAAACTTGTGATTTTTGTTGTGTGAAAGAGAAGGAACACAGAAGGGTTGAACATAAACAATGTAGAGCTTTTATTACAGCTGTTGAACATTTTGATAGTGTTTTTAAAGTTCTTAGGAAGAAAGTTTGCATTTTTTCCCAGGTTTCTGCTGCTACAGTTAGTGCTGGGGAGTCTTTGTCTTTTCTTTCCACAGCTTGAGGTTGAGTATTTTCTCTTTTTGTAGCTTTGATTTCAGTATCTTTCCTTTTTGTAGGTTTGATTGCAGCATCTTTTCTTTCTGCAGGCTAGGATTGCATATAAGGTATTTTCTTTCTGCACAGGAGAGAAAAAGGAACTATTTACTGCTTGGTTTTATTGGTAGTATGGGTTTATATTTAATAGTGCTGCTCAAAATATTTTTATTTGCATTTTATTCTTATGTCACTGAACAATGTTAGAAAGAAAAACTCAGAGTCCAGTTTGGTGTTTACACATCTTTATTGCAGCAGATATTTTTGTTGTTGCAGATATTTTTATGTTCATGTACTGTCATTTGTACATACTGTACATTTCCTAATCGGAGTCGCTGTCTTCAATAATGTTAATTCTCTTTATTTTGTTTTGGAGGAGGTTGGTGTCTGGAATAGAAAAAGAGAGGAGATGTATTAGTGTGGAATGGCATTTTTTTTAAATGTGGTTGCTCTGGTCTTTTTGTTGATGGATGCTGTTCATTTTGTTTCTTCAGGATTGTGTGGAACTCTGTTGATAGTGGTGGGAGATGAACCTGTTAGAAGGAAAAATGAGAGATGTTAGATATAGTTAGAGTTTTTTTTTTTACCTGTCACTATTTGAATTGTGATATTTTTGGCATTGAAAGTTGGCTTTTTTTTAAGTAGCTGTCCCACAAGGTTATAAGGTTGTTCGTTGTGATGGTTCTACTTGTTATACTGGTGTGGGTTTCTAAACTGGTTGATGGCTGGTTGCATAGGATGTAGATATTTTAGCTTGTTGTTCTTCATTAAAGTTTACAGTAGCTATTGATACTTTGTATATTTTTATGTCCAGTGACTTGCATGATTTCTGTATGGGCAACTCCAGCATCATTAAGCTTTTGTACCAGACATTTTCTGGCTGAGTGGTTTGTCAGTGTTCTGGTAGTTGGTATCCCAGACTCATGTATCATATTTTAACCATAGTAGTAATTTTATTTATGCCAAGGGGCTGGTTTTTGAACCAGGTGGTTGTGGATTTATATAACTGTTGGTTACTGCTTATAGATAGGAAAAATGAGCTGTCCGGTAGTAAGGTGGAGATAGGCCTTTTTAGTGAGTATTGTTTGAAGTTGGCAACTGGACACTTGTACAGTTGTATTGTAAGGCTCTATGATCTTGGTCTGACTTTTCAAATATCCTTATGGTTTTGCCCTGTCCTGTCTTTAATGTGCCTTTCTGTAGTATACGCCAGGTATTCTGTTCCTTTTTCATCAGTTTTCATTGTTATGTCAGCCCATTTAATGTCCCTCATCTCTGTGTTCCCTCTAATTCTGAAATGTATGCTGCATATAATCCACATCATATTTAATAGACATTTTGGGCTGTATGGACCAAAGATTTTTTTTTCATACAGCAACTCTATGATATTGTCAGAGCGTTCGTCTACTGTATTCTCTCTACAGCTTTTGCCTTCTTCTTTAAGTTTTTTTTTTATTTTTATTTTGCAGATAACACTTCCCTGGTCTTTAAGAAAGCTCTGTCTGTGGAAAGTGAAAGTGGGAATTTGTTTATTTTAAAGTAACATTCAATGGATTGAAAAAAAGAAATGTAATGTTATGGATAAATTAAATGTTATTATTATTTTTTTTTTCTTCCATGAAGTAACTACTTAGTATGTTGTCTGGTCTGGTGGTACCATTTCTATGAAGTCTCTGTGCTCATGAAAGTTTTTGACAATTAATTTTTTAATCACTTGTACATCACATGTTATTTTTTTTATTGCATTCAAATTTCTGCTTGACTGTAAAAATCTTTGAATGTTTTCCTTGCTTGCTTTGTGTGTTGTAGGCATGCCTCGGTTTAAATCTACCTAATCGGTGTTTTATTTAGATTGGTGACTGGAGGGTTCTTGGAGTTCATCTTCCATAAAGTCAGGGTCGTCTTGTAGTGCTGCCATTAGATTTTGAATTTCTACTTTGAAATTTACCAGTTCTAGTTCCATTTTGAGTTTTTTTTTCCATTTTTTCCATTTTTTTTTTTTACTAAAATAAAGGGGTTTGTTTGTTGTGAGGATAGCACTGCTGCCAAGTGAAAGTTGTACAACAGCGGATGGTTTGTGAGGAAGTATTGTGTCAGTGGTTGATTTTGTCTTGGCATGTGATGTTAACTATGCACAGGTGTATTTTATCTTGTGTGGGCAACATTATCCAATGGGCACCTAGCTGAGTTATTTTGACCGACTGTGAAAATATTGTTTGATATTTTCACTGTAGGTCTTACCAAGAAGAAATAAGGGTGTTATTTGTAAAAAGTTATGTTCACAGGCTTGGCAGAAATATATATATATATATATATATACAGTCAAACCCCGTTTATCTTACCCCCCACTTACCGAACCTCCCTGTCTAACGAACTGGCTGCTTGTCCCCCATCGTTCCCAAAGAAAATTCATGGATGCAGTTCTCACCTACTTAATAGGTGATCGCCACTCCCAGCAGTCACAACGGGAACAATTAACAGCGATTAACAGCTAAGCAGAGAGTGAATGCTGGGGTATTTTCAAGTTACTGTAATTCCTTTTATTAAGCATGGTATGCAGCTGTGAACAGGGTAATTGAAACGTGGAAAGACGCAGTGTCAGGGATTGCTTGTTTGCGTACTGTAGTTTCCTCTGATTTTACAAAACTCACCACCTGCTGTTTGAATATGTTAGATCCCTGATTCTATAGATGTCAGTGTATCTTTGGCAGTTCCATCGGATTTTACAAAACTCCCCACCTGCTGTCCACGTATGCCAGATCACGATTCTTTGCTACACAGCTCAGAGGTTTCACAGCCCAACGTCTACTGCGCAAACTCAAGGAGAAAATTACAGTATGTGGTAGGGAAACAGATACTGTACAGACAGTACACGGCATCTCTAGTACAGTATCTATTAGCATATCTTTGGTGCCACCTACTGCCTTATGATCGATACTACCATTAAAAAATGGAGAAGCATTCTGTTATAAAGTGCAGTATAGGCACTCTCGATTATCCGATCTCCCGTTAATCCGAACCGATCGGATGTCCCCCAGCCAGTTCAAATAAATGGGGTTGGACTGTATATACAGTATATATATATATATTCATGGAAAAAATATGTTTAATACAGCAAATACATCAGTTAGGGTTAAAGCAACAAAGTGAGGAAAAGAGATGTTAGGGTTGAGCCCCTGACCCCCCCCACGCCTCACACCCCCCTCCTCCACAGACTGACAGGCACTGGGGTGTGACATGGGGTTGTGTGGCCAAACTCTCACCCTATTCCATGCATAAAAAGGTTGACATTCTACAGTAAAAGAGAATGGGGTGAGAGTTAGGCCTCACAAACCT
Organism: Neoceratodus forsteri; assembly: GCA_016271365.2. Classification (NCBI taxonomy): domain Eukaryota; kingdom Metazoa; phylum Chordata; order Ceratodontiformes; family Ceratodontidae; genus Neoceratodus; species Neoceratodus forsteri. The sequence continues at coordinate 1,308,256,860 of CM057458.1, forward strand.
ATGTTACACCCTGGCACCTGTCAGTCTGTGGAGTAGGGGGTGGGGTGTTGGGGGGATTAGGGGATCAACCCTAACATCTCATGTCCTCACTTTTGTTACTTTAACCCTAACTGATGCATTAAACATAGTTTTTTGCCATGAATTTCTTTACATTTTGAAAAAGTGTTATATAACTAGTAAATAACATGTATTGGTGGGATACTGATATGCATGTGTGGGAGCATAGGCCCTCTGGGCTCTGCGCTCCCATGTACACATAGGTATGGAGCTATTCAACATTTCTATAGTGCAAGGAACCCTTGTAACACTAATTTGCTGATATCTGGGGAACTGTAGCAGCTGGAAAAAAATTCAAGTGTCATTGTAATTGTCACAGCAAGATCCCCACATTACATAAATTGACTGAATCTGTATTTTGCATCATTTATGAGCTACAGCTGCCAAAAAGAGCTGAAAAGTCACCCTTGGAACCCTTCTGACACTAATTTGCCAGTATCTCATGGACCATTCAAGCAGCAGAAAAAATTACACTGCAGGTGTAGTCTACAGTCTCCAATCTTGTTCCAGTGGATTAGATCACCTAAAGGTGATCCATGCCACTATTAGCAAAAAGTTTGTATCTCACTTCATTTCTGAGATATGGGTGCCAAAAAGCTCAATGGGCACTACAATGTTATTCTATGTGGATAACGTCAAGTTTGTGATGGCATATCTATGGAACTGCTTAATTCCCCAACACCTAAACAGCATAATTCACACCTGTAGGGAACCCTCTCAATACCCTGAAAATTGCAAGTAAAAAGACCAAAGTATTCATTACCAATGCAATGGTAAACTTTTTACATCTTTAAAAATTCCTAGTCCACAAGGTAGCAAAATCCTAGTCCTCCAGCCAATCTTCTTTCACAAGGTAGCAAAATCCTAGTCCATCAGCTTAATTCTGATCTGTGAGAAGGGCCATCTGGTCACAAAGTGATGGACGAGGATTTTGCAGGATCACGAAACAGGATTGGCTGGCAGACTAGGATTTTGACAGCTTGCAGACCATGATTTTGTCCGCTCACGAAAAAGGATTCAATAAAACCAATCCTGGTCTGCGAGCTGACAAAATCCTAGTCTGCCAGCTGATCCTTTTTTGTGAGGTAGCAAAATCCTAGTTTGTCAGTTTAATCCTTGTCCATGTAAAGGGCCATCTGGTCATGAAGTGATGGACAAGGATTTTGCAGCCTCACAAAAGAGGCTGGCTAGCAGACTAGGATTTTGACAGCTCATGGACTATGATTTTGTCCCCTCATGAAAAAGGATTCAATAAAAACAATCCTGGTCTGCGAGCTGACAAAACCCTAGTCCGCCAGCCGATCCTCTTTCATGAGGCTGCAAAATCCTTGACTGTCAGCTCGATCGTGGTCTGTGAGAAGGGCCATCTGGTCATGAACTGACAGACAAGAATTTTGTAGGCTCATGAATGAAGATCATCTCACAGACTAGGATTTTGACAGCTCAAGGACTAGGATTGTTAGTGAGTGATGGTGAAATAATTTTTAAATTTAAAAAAAGTTATTTTTTGACCAAAACAAGACAAACCAAAGGCATGGCTTTGTAGAGGGCATCATCCTGAACAAAACCTATTCCTCATTTGGTCCAAAAGTCACCCGTGGAGAAAGCTACAACATTTTGTTTGGGGGAAAAACTGACAACAAGATGGCAGTTCATGGACAATTAATTTTCTGATGGACTAGAATTTTTTTAAATCTTAGTCCACAAGTTGACAAAATCTTTGACATTGAGACCAGTCCTAGTTTGTCAAAAATACGTATCAATTTTGGAGTGAACTGAACTTGCTCAAAACTCGACAATTAAAAATTACATAACTTTTGAAAGGATTAATATTTTTTTACCAAGCCAATGCTGGATTGTTCCTTGACAGAAACTCTTTCTATGTTCCAACCTTCAGACAAAAAGACCACATGGTGTGGTTGCAGCACCATGGGCAAAAAACATGTCAAAAGTGGCGAAAAATGTATTTTTAGCATTTTGCTGCACAGAAACCCTAAGTCCGACCAAAATGCAACTTGGTAAATCAAGAGATCTGTCATACCAGACTGTACATTCCAACTTTCATGCAAATCTGTTGAACGGTTGCAAAATTATTAACATACCAAAATTGATGTTTAACATTAAAAGTGCCTACTCAACCCTAGCTATAGGGCCCAACTGCACCCCTATAATATATATATATATATATATATATATATATATATATATATATATATATATATATATTAATGGCTAAAAAATGCCTAAAGGAAAAAGAGTCTTGAAAAGATGAGATGTAGGACCTCTCCCTGATTAAACCAAGTGCACTACCTTCGGTGTAAATACGCCATGAAGACTCTTCTAACTCTTGCAGAGAAAAACATCACTATTAGTAAAAAATATAACTCCGTTTTTCTTTGAAAAAATTATGGATCATTATAATGAGAAAGATCTCAAAGCTATTTCTGAGATTAGATTCACCAGATGGTACAACGAAAATGACTGTACATTCAAGTTTAGATACAATTTGAACAACCTGACAAATCCTCACCTTATGAGAACTTACACCAAATTCAAAATAGAGGTGTTTGAGTCCGACATTCTCAAGGCCAGATTTTGTAAAGCCTCCTCACAGGAATCAAAATTATGTGACTGTAACAACAAAGAAAAAGAAGATCTTCAACATGTTGTACTACACTGTTCCTGATATAATAAGGCCAGAGGGAAATGTAACCTTCCAATTGTACAGTAAATTCCACACAAAGTACAGATGAAAAATGATTCTTATCTATTTATAGTCTAAGATGATATTATAATAAACAACATCGCCAACTATTTTGTAATCATACTGAAGGTTTGAAAACAGATGATTTTAAACTACTAGACCTATTGAAATAGAATTTTGATTATTGTCAGTATAAGCAAAGTTTTATGATTATTGTCTGTACAAGCCTAGATGTTTTATGATGTATGTCTGGAGCCAAATGCTTAAAGTTTAACTTTCTTTTTTTACCTGTATTTCTTTACTCTTTTATACTTTTTTTTAAATCAATTTTTATACGCTTTTTAAATTATCATTTTAAAAATGATTGAACAAATAAAGTATACCTTCCTGCGTACTAGAAAGTGGTTTCTCCAATATCGTACTGGTTATTATTTAAAAAAAAAAGGCTATGCTCTTCTCTAGCCTCCCACAAAAGAGGAAAACTCCACCCTTTGTTATTCAGAATGACCAGGGACAAAACCTTAAACAGGCAAAAACCTTCATTAACTTCCCAACTACTGACATTTGACTGACAGGCCAATTGTTGAAAGGCCCCTCAGTACTGCAGTTTTCATGAGACAGGACAATATCTGCCCTCCTCCAGTCTTCCAGATCCAGTTCTGTCTCCAATAAGCTGTTGGATAGGGCTGTCAGAGCTACAGATAGCACATCACTGAGATCCCTCAGTACCTTTCGATGTACTCTGTCCAGCCCCATAGCCTTATCCACTTTCAGATTTGCAAGTTCTCTCAGGACACATTTCTATGTCAATGGACTTGTGTCTACCCCCTCCTCCAGTGTTCCTGCTGCTTCTATGTGGTCTGTCCTCCTCTCCTTCCACTGTGAAGACTGAGCAAAACTATCTGTTCAGAATATCTGCTTTGTACTGATCCTTCTTTACAAAGCATCCCCCTGCCCTTCTTAACCTCACAATTCATCTCCTTGTCTTCCTCTTTTTGCTTATGTATCTAAAAAGGTCTGGTCTCCTAATTGCCCATTTTTCTATCCTTTCCACAGTTTGTGCCTTTACAACCTCAGTGCCTTCTGCTTTTTCTGTTACACTTCCCTATCTTCTTCCCTCTATGTCTCCTTGAACCTCCTGAATGACACCTTTTTAGCCTTTATCTTCAGAGATGCTTCCCTTGAGAACCACAATGATCTCTTTTTCCTCCTGTTTTTGCTTATTTCTTTTTTTTACATAGAGGGTTGTTTCCTTCACTGTGTCATCCCTTACTTTGACCCACTGTTCCTCCACCCTCCCAGGCAGTTCCCTCCCACTAGACTGTCTCTGAGTTGTTAACCCATTTTTTAAAATCCCCCCGCAAAGTTCAGGAACCTCATCTTTATGTGGTTTGTCTCTGCCACTGTCCTTCTATTGAATCATACTGTACAGTGTTCGTTGGTTCCCAGGTGGCATCCCACCATAACATCTTCAGTTCTCTCCCTATTTTTGCACACCAGCTCAGTATTGCATCATCTCAAGTGGGCTGTCTGACTAGTTACCTGAGAAATACCCCCTGCAGGGGTTCTAAGGTAGCATTGCTTATAGCCCAGGCCATGATTGGGAAGTGCCAGTTTACAGCTAGCAGTTTGAAGCCCTCCACAAGCAACACTTTCCCATTTTCTGCCATAATACTGATGGCTCCCCCATTGCCTTAGCCGCTTCTTCCCCCTGTGTTTGCAGACCTATATATCACCCCAGTGTGAACTGTGGCTCCATCTCCTTTCTTTAGGGTGACCCATAGCACCTGCAACTCATCCCTTACCTTTAGGTAAGAATGGGTTCAAACACTGTTTCATTCCCTTTCCCTACCCCCAGGAAATCTACCACAGGACAGTCTCCTTCTTACATAATTTCCCCAAGCTCTGATCCACTCTTTCCATGTCTATCTGCTCAGTCTTTTCTTCCATCATGACCCCTGACCTAAGAGTCCACCGTCCCTCACCCTGTTTATGTTGGTGCTTCCACCTAGCAATTCAGAGTGATTTTATCCACCTTAGGCAACTAGGTTGTGTGGTACTTCTAATATTGTTTTGCATATGATAATGTACTGCATTTTCACCTTGTTGTACGGTACCTGCACCATTGTATTGGAGTTGCAGTGTTCCACTGGCCTGTTTATTGTGACATAAACTGAAAAATATTTTTGACTGTTCTGCACCTTATTGTATTACAGACTAGCATTTGGTTACGGGTTGTTGTGTATGGGTTTCCATATGCTCAAAATCTTTGTTGTGCATGGGCAAACATTGTGCATAGTTCAATGGTCATAAAATATAAGTTTACACAGTTCAGAGTTCATGACAAATTGTGCACTGTTCAGAGGTTGCAAAAAGCTGCCATGCTACTGTGTTGTCTCCTGTTACTCCACACCATCGGCATAATAATTTATCTTTAATATAGTTAATGACTACCAGCAAATAAAGATAGGTGGGAAGGGACTGATCGGTTCTGCTTACTACTGTATATAAACAGAGATTTTCACCTTTGCCAAACAGTAGAACCATATACTGTACTATAAAAAACACAAAATGGGCAACCATGCTCAACTCAGCTTGTATTTTCATCTCCTGGTTGAGATGACACCATGGACATCATGACCTTTGCTCACAAGGTCGATATGAAATATAAAATACCACCAACAGCTTAATCTGGTTCAAGGTCAGTTGGCATTCATCTGTATCCCCCCCTCCCCCAGGTCGTGCCTGAAAATAGGCAGGATTTGTCTAGTGCACTTACCCGGTCAACAAAAGCTAAATAAATAAATAAATGATGTCATCTCGACCCCTCAATGAAAACAATGCCTTGTTGTGTATGGTTGCCCATGAATTCTTTTCTATTTTATTTACTCTTGCACTTTTTTGTTTTGTCTACTCCCTCAACCCGCAGGATGCTTATTTATTCATTTATCATTATTTCCCTTTGTATTAACACAACACCTGTAAGACAAAATTATATGAAAGAGACACAAAGGTTAAAATGAAGATGGCAAAAAAGTAAGAAAACAAAATGCTCTTCCGTGGTCATTTTTATTATATGTTCTTCCTTTCTTATAACTCATATCCAGTTTTTCTATTTTGTTTTTGTGAATCTTAACTGTTCTAATAATTTTGTTTGTTCGAGTGCCCTTTATCCTTACATTATTTCTTTTCACAAGAGCTGTTTGAACTTTGGCAGTCTCATGAGTGGTGTAAGACAGCTCGAGTGAAAATAAATCATTTATTCAACAAGGTCTCCACTGTGTATTTATTTATTTGTTAGTTGTTTAACCAGGACTAGCACACTAAGCTGAAAGCTTTTTTACAGGTGCAACCTGGGAGCACCAGGAAGTTAAATGACTTGCTCAGGATCACACAGTCTGTAAGTAGAATCTGTGGTATTCAAACCCAGGGCTGGTCTGCTGGATGTCACCAGATTTGCAGCTCAGAGCCTTAAACCACTAGGCTATACTGCCTTCCTAATTTAATGTATGCAATGTCATAGAGGCATAGGTCTGGCAACACAGGCAGACCAACAGATGTTACAAAAGTCAGAAGTAGCATTTTATTATTGTCAGGTACTGTAACAATAAAATAAAACAAAATAGTACAGGACAGCTCTACAAAAAAGGAAGCACAAAAACGTCCTCCACCTGACATTTTTTCTAACTTAAATCTCAATCTATCTTTTTCCCTAAGGAAAACATTGTTGTCTTTCTACAGTATGTCTTTTTTATGGCAATTCAAATGTTGCACCCTGCTGTAATTGTCTCAAAACTTGATCACTTTCCTTCCTGTAACCACCTGAAGAGTACATCTAGTCTTAACAGGTGCAACAAAATAGAACACTCTGCCAAAGAGCTGGTATCCTGCTGGCAATTATTCAAACAAGCTAGTGGAGGTCAAAATATACAGAATCTCAAGGTTAATCCCCTGTGTTACAGACTGTTACATTTTAAAGTGATTTTGTCCTATTTGCCATAGCAAAAGGAAGTAGTAACCCATAGGAATTGTGAAACAATCTCCTACTATTAAACTGCCAAAAAGTGCAGTTTTCCATGAAAAAATGCTTTTATTTCTGTGTTCTGCTTCATTTGCATAACCCAGCCCCTGTTTTTTTTTTCTAGTACTGCAATCAAACCGTGACATCATACAAGGGAAACAAAGTTTTTAAGCACAGTGTTGAATCAAATACCTCTGTTGGTCAGTCTTAGTATTGCAGACATCTTTTTTCTTTCATAATTTTGAACTCATAGCAGAAGCTGGGCACCAAAGAAACAGAAAAGTAGTCTGACCCATAATTACACTCCTGAACTACTTATATTCATTCAGGCCTTATAACATACCATGGAAAAGCATCATCTCGTTCCCACATTCTGACAGGAGCTGCCACTGCAGACGTGTCACATCACCAGCAGGCAGTAAAAGTCAAACATCTACACAGACTGCAGATTATCTTTTTGGCCTATCAGCATCACAAAAACAGTTTTCCAGAAACTTTTCTACAGACTGTACTGATGTAAACACTACTGACAATGGAGACTGCACTTTGATAATGGAGACAGAAAAATCAGCTATGCACTGTACCCTCCCTCTCTCTCTCTCTCTCTCTCTCTCTCTATATATATATATATATATATATATATATATCTACAACCCACCTAGTCTGCCCATGTGCACACATACGTAGCTTGTTCAAACTTTTCTAGAACTAGGTTATATGTCTACATATTAGGTGCTATTCTGCAGTTCACACTACCAGAATAAGGGACTACACTTCTGAGTAATGACCATTTAAGTCAACTTTATATTTACCCCAAATTTCTTGTTGCTGAATGTAAAACATTGATCATTCTCTTGCATGACATCATTCTGGGGGTGTGGCTGCATGCAGAAAACTGGAGGGCAAGCAGAAACAAAAACATATAAAAAAAATGACTGTGACTGATTTTTTGTTAAAAATCAAATTCACCCAAGAAGACTGTACTAGTGATTCATTTTATAATTAAGGTCAGAACAAATATATTTAATCTGTGGATTTGTCTGGGTACTTTGACTTTAATTTGTTTCCATTCTTACAATCTGAGGATTCCTCCGGTTTACATTTGTTAGAGAGACAAAAAGAACTTATATGTCTCTGGGGAGAAATACTGGGATAAAAAAATAATTTCATGTTCAACTCCTGTGACATTACAATCTGGTAAATGTAAGCCCAGGGCTGGGAGAGGCACTAATCCCAACACTCCTGCAAAGGGTCCATGATGGATTTTAGTGGTCTAAATTGGTTTACATGAGTTTAAATGGCACAGTGGCTTCTTCTGGGGTGGTCCCTGGAAAATACTTGCTGGCATTCGGGATATGACCCCCCTTAGAATTAACAACTAGTACTGCATGTCACAGAGCACCACCCCACAAAACTAACGAACAGACAGTACATGACATAATGAACAGCAGTGCAAACACCAGGTAAAGGTATTTTTAGGGAAGGCTGGAACAAGGTGCTGGGGAAGGTAGGGGTAAGGGATAGCAAGGCAGTGAAGAATATACAGCTGTGTCAGTCCCTTACTTTTCTCTGTCTTCCATTGTCTGTCCCACAGTGTTTTGGGGTAGCTGATGCACCATTAGTACCTTTCCCCACCAATTACTGGGCACTGCCTTTGTACATTTACTGGTACCCCATTGCTGAATTATTGCTGGCCCAACACTGTTGTAGAAAAAGATTGGTACATGCATGACAGTTCAAACAATAATAAGAAAATTGTAACCCTGGACTGGATGGTCTGCGATATAACTTCTGATTGAGCTGAACCCAGATGAGGTCCCTGCACAGCTCAGGGCATTCCATTGCCCTACAGGCCCTAACTGCCTACTAGTTCGGAAACAGGCCAGTCGCAGGGATGAGACAATGATAGAGTATTTACAGCTCAGCAGGCCTCATAGACCCTAAAAAGCCTCTGTCTCATGTTTCAGGTCTCTCTGGATCCAGTTGCTGTGCAAGACTGTTTTTTGACTGTTTACACTCTTGGCAGTGTCACAGAGGTCACTATAGGCAGCTCAAGCAGCTTGCAGGAGCAAGCTATGGTCAAGCTACTCTTTGTTCTTCATTTTTACCCTGTGGGGGACTTGTTTCTTTACCCATTAGTGGGGACCTTTACTCCTCCTCTGCAGTTCATGGGGACATCAGTGATGATTCAGGTGGTGGCTTAGGGCAGTCACTACATAGGACAACCCCTTCTAGCTGCAGCCAAGTTGTTCTGGTTGGAACACAGCCTGGTGGTCTGTGGGCCAAATCTTGAGGTAGTTACTGGATGAATACTGTTGGGACAAGACCTGTTTAGAAAGTTGTCCTACTTAAGATTTATTGCACTGCATATAACAAACAAACAATACATTAATCTCAAACATACAACCTAAATCATTGCAGCATTTATAGTTGATTGCTGACTTCAAATAATACAGTCTGAAACAGTCTCTGAGGTTTGGACAAATAACCCCTCCTGGAGTGCAATGTCTCGGTAAGTTGCTAACTTGCCTCAGTCCAAGCACAAAAAGCTTCATAGTGTTCAGCTATAGTACATAATATAGTTGTCTCCAAAGGAAGCAGAATGTGCCCACCCCATGCAACTGGCTTGCACACCTCTCTTGCTATCTTGGCAATGCTGCAGTGTTTTATATAGGGGTGACCTTGAAGCCTGATTGGTCAACAGAACCCACGCATCTGTTTTGAAGACTTGGGATCTGCAAAATTGAGCTCTACACTGGCTAAAATCTCCAGGCAAAATGAGGCGTGCTCTTACCACATCCCATACATCATATGGGCCAGAGGAGTACAGTTCTGACATCATGTTTAATTACATATGTAACTGTTCCTGTTTGCAGCTTCAGGTACACTTTGTTTGCACCCTGGGGTACTTATTATTCCATGCACTTGCCCTTCTTCCTGCCCTTGAGTCAGGGAATTGTGTACTATTATTGTTGTGGACCACTGTCCATTCACGCAGGCTCTGTGGGGGAGGCAGCAGGGAGCCACTTCCACACATATAAGCTCCATGGCACCTGCTCTAGTTTTCCATCCCCATTGTCTATCCGGGGGCAAGAGTTCTTAGTACTTTTCACTGACATCTGTTGGTGTGGAGGTGAAGTTGCTCTTTGCATTACCCACAGCAGCAGAGATGAAAGGTACTGATCATGCCAACAATGTGGAGCCCTCCAGGGTGGAATACAGCCATGCTGCAGCTCACGCTTACCACTCTTGGTCTTCAATATTGCAGTCTGTGGGGAATGGGGATGAAACAACTGGTGCTGGGGCCTGGGACTCCATGATGGTAGGCCTCTTAATGGGGGGAGAGGCTGCATAACTATTCATTCATGCTCAGCCTTGTAATATCAAGTCAGGCAACAATGTGAGAGAAAAAACACAGAGGAAGTTTACTATGCTCATTCAATGTTGCAAAGGTAAACCATGCTAGGATAGGTTAGGGGACTTAGGCCTACTGTCTTTTAGTTTAAGAAGAATTAGGGGAGATATGTTGCACCTCTTTAAGATACTGGATGAACTGAAACTAATGAAAGATCTTGGTTTAGGCTACAAAGATAGTAAATATGATTTGAGGGAGCATAAACATCAACTGGTGGACACTGTACTCAAAACTGAAGTTAGGAAGTATGCATTTGTACCTACTGCCTTAAGGCTATGGAATCAGTTACCACGGATTGTTGTAAGTGCACTGAAATTATGCATCTTTGACAAGCTTGGACAAATACATACAGGAAGGTAACATTAAAAGTTACCACCACTGAGCAGTGGGGACAGCATTTATGGGCCTCAGCCTTCTACTGTCCTAAACCAAAGTATTAACTGAAGTATTAACCTATGTTCATATTGGGCCTGACTCCCAGGTCTGCGGGGTTGTGAGAGTGATGTGGAAGCAGTGTTTTCAGGCTTTGGGGGTGTGGGTTCATCTTCCTGTTGTATTAGTAATGTCTGAGGTATCTGACAGTAGGTGCTATAGCCTGGATAAGCACATGCTGCCTGTTGCAACCCTGCCTACGTGGGGACCAATGGGAGGTAAAAGGGCCCATGAGGAGAACAGGGAAAACAGTACCTCCTTCCTCACTGGAAAACAGCTGCCCCCTTCACCATATTTATAAGTCTTTTATGCCCCAAGGTTCTTCGTCCACCACCATGCATACTGGATGCTTTCTTCTGTGGCAAGAGGGCCATCCCCCTTATGATGGTCTAGATCAGGGGCCTGGATGGAGCCTTCAGGTGCCAGCAGAAATCCCAAACAGGAAGTGGGGGTTGGATGTGCCTAATTTTGAGATGGCAAAAAAATGTTGCTTCATAACAAAGCCAACAGGTTTTCTGAAAATATGAAGTGGCATATCCCCTGGATAAAACAGTTCCAGTGGCCTAAATATTCAGTAATAGTAAAAGTAGTTAAAGTGTGTAATCAAGCTATTTTACTGTTTATGTTTGTAACTCCAAATGATTTCTTTTTTTTTTCCTTTCTTTATGTAAAGCATATCATTTAACATTTTACAGCAATAGTATGAGCTTGCACCTCAGCCATCTTTACCATGTGGGTCTCTTGGAGCTGACCCTTGACTGATGCCATGATATGCCAGTCCTCTGGCACTGACAGCACTGTCACTGCACTGGCCTTTTGGCTGTTTGCACTGAGCGATGCTGTAATCTGCTCAGTTTTTCATCTTATTTAAACAGGCCTCATTTTTTTGCATTTTCACAGATGAGCAAAAGCACATTGATGTGCCAGTGTGGCTTCAATTGTAGCACTTGAGTCTCTAGACCGCAAAGGTTGTGGGATCATATTTGTCACTGGGGACCTAGGCTCATTCATAGTTATTGATGTAGTGCCGTTTTATAGTGCTGTCCCTGTAGAAGTGATCTCAAGTTGATAACTCTGTCATGCTTGAGCCTCTGTAATCTCTCGTGTGTGCGACGTCACCTAAAATAAAGCACCCATATTCAAAACCTAACATTTTACAGGAAAATATATGTAATTTAACAAATTAAAAATCTGCATGACAGCAATTATAAGACTTCAGTTTCACACATTAAATACACCGTATCAACATAAAACGCATGTAACATATGCCAAAAGTTTAAGTAGCAAGGCACATCCAAAGTACGCATGAAATGCCTGCTGGCTGGTAGTGCATGTAAAATACTGTGCACTAACCTGCAAACTTCAAATAACCATTTATGATTCCAGAAGAGCAATTTACACTGGTCTCGAGCTTCACTGAGATTTTACAACCACTACCACTCATTACGTTTATGGCACACCCATTTAGAAATATGGTAGATTGGGTCTAATGCCCAACATTTTATGAAGTTTTTGTTTGAAATGAAGTGTGACTCTCAACTTGAAAATTTGATGTGTCTGATGAAGGGATTCAGATTATAATGCATGCTAGTTTAAAAGTAACTGACAAAAAGCTATTCACCCAAAGCATATATTCACAACAGTTACCATAGCGGATTCGGTATGCTGCTTGGTGTTGATGTAGACACTCTTATTCTAGCATATTCAGCTGAGCAGTGACAGCGCAACCAAATAGTAACATAACTTGTAAAAGTTGTTATATTTTTTTGCTTAGCCACCAAGCCTGCCATTGTGTTGAAATGTGCCAATACTGAACTTCAGCAACAGATCGAAGCCACAACTGAAATATGTTACCTAAGTGACCACGTTGGTAATTTAACAATTTGAAGTAATGCAGGCAACCCGGTTGATGTGCCTTTCAAAATAAAATTGTGGATGTAGGATTATATTAATTTTAGGTTACATACTATAAACATAAGTGATTGTTTGAAGGTGGTGACCTGGCAGATTTCTTTTTTACTTTGTTCACTGAGTGCCTCTGCAAATTAAAAAAACATTAATTATTGACTCAGAAGTCACAGCTTTTATTTCTGATGTGCTGGAGTGCACTTCTGCCCTGGATTTCAGGTGCTGGAGTGACAGTCCCGACCACTTTGGCAGTACGACACCCTTGTTTATATTGAGTGTTCTCTGCTTTCCCTACAGTACATTACTATTAAGAGTGCTGGACTGCTGCAGATGCCTTCCTGAAATGTGAGGCTTGGGTCACATCTGATCTTTTCATGGGGCCTGCACTGTTTAGGTTTCATTTTTTAAAGTGTTTATCCAGTGTCCAGGGAAATGGGTCAAAATATATTATTCAGACACAATTCTACAAAGATTTAATTTCACCTTCTGTATTTGTTCCCTAATACCTTTGTTTTTGTTTTATTTTGTTTGTCCCTCTTTACTAGAGTTGCCCCCTTCTGCCTGGTACCCCTAGCCCAGCTCCATTTCATTCTACCGAAGGATCTAGTTAAATGAGTGGGAAGCAGGCTGGTGGGGAGACAGCAGAGGGTAGCGATAAATGGAGTCTAGTCAGGGGAGTGGGGAGTCACGATTGAGCTGCCACAGGGTTCAATTCTGGGACTGGTCCTCCTCAGTATGTTCATCAGTGACATAGGAGAAGGAATGCAAGGCAAGAAGTGCATCTTTGCAGATGACACTAAGCTCTGTGACAGAGTAGACAGTGAGGATGGTGTTAGGGAGCTGCAGAAGGAATGGTAAGGTTTAGAGAGGTGGTCCAAAATTTGGTAGTTGAAATTCAGAATTAAAAAGTGTAAGATGATGCACATAGGGAACAAGAGCCCTAGTGCAGAATATTGGATGGGAGGGGTTCAGTTGGACACTGACATTGAGGAATGGGACCTGGGAGTCATCATAGGCAAATCCCTAAAACAATCTAGCCAATCTAACAAGGCCTACATCAAGGCAACCAGGATGTTTTATGTAAAAACAGCCAAAGGTACAATACAGTACAAAATGTCAAACAAGGTATTTGATCCCCAGTATTACTGTCATTTCCAACAATTTATATGTTACATCTCTTTTGGCAAGTAGCTGGCTACATTGTTCAATAATATTCTTCAGCATCCTACCCACAAAACCCTTCTTGTTAATTTCAAATCACCTACAGTATGTTTTACAGTGACAGTATTTAAAACTGTTCAGGCCAACCCATCCACTCATCAGTAGTGCAACTGCTCATGACACCGGTAACCTGAGTTCTGGAATGAGCTCGGGTCATCAAGGGCTGGCTAGGGGGAGGAAGATTGAGTATCCTAATGGGCACTTTAAACCTCTGAGGAAAGTGAGCTCCAAGCTCCACTGCAATGCTTCCACCTGGAGTTCACTGGCAGAAGTGCACTCAGAGAAAGAGGTGGGAGGGAGGAACGTTGTGGACATTGATGTTTGGATGCACGCATAGTGCCAATGGATATGCCTTGATGTCAGAGAACACAATGTCCCTGTGGGAGGAAACAGGGGAAGAAAAGACCACCATGGTCCCCAGCACTTCTGCAACGATGATGGCCCCAGTCTGCCTGGGTGCTCCAGTGCTGCTGGAAGCAGCACCAGAGTATCACCTGATGCAACACAATGTCTGGGGAACACCCCACCTGACCCCACCTGGGGGTGAATCCATGGCTCCATGGGGGTGGGTGCCTGGAACTGGAGACAGAAGATAAACAGGAGGTGCCTGGGAGCCCAGATGGACTAGTGGAGGAGCTGGAAAAGGATAGCAGAAGGAAAATATACCAAGTAAAAAAATAAAATTGTCCAGTGTGGAGATTGAGCTCCTCCATGCAGTGGAAATTTTGGGAGTGGCTGGCATTTTTAGTCACTTACTGTGTGTTTGTATATTTATAAAGTTAGAATTACCAACTTACTTGTTCTTCTTGATCTCTCTGCAGCTTTTGACACTGTGGACCACATGGTATTATTAGCTCGCCTGAGGCAAATTTGTGGAATGTCTGGAACCGTTCTTCAATGGTTCATGTCATTCCTCACCAGGAGATCACAAAGAGTTGTGTCGGGGATTTTTTCCTCTGACCCAATTTCTTTGTTGTGTGGAGTGCCTCAGGGATCTGTGCTGTCACCCATGTTGTTTGCAGTGTATATGCTGCCCCTCGGAAGTATCATAAGACGAATATGCTGAGGTTTCACTGCTATGCAGATGATACCCAGCTATATCTGTCCTTTGCACCCAACCAGGATGGAGCTCTCTCGGTGTTTAACAACTGTCTGGGGGAGATCCAAGACTGGATGGATTCTAGTTGGCTAAAGTTGAACTCGGAGAAAACAGAGGTTCTGGTAGTGGACCCAGGTGGTCAGATTGAGAGGCCGGGTACTGGCGCACCATCCGGAATTTTCCTTGGTGGTGTGTCTCTCCCGTCCTCAGAACGGGTGTGTAACCTTGGGTTTATTCTTGATGACAGGCTGACTCTTAAGTCCCAGGTGTCAGCCATTGTCAAGACTTTCTTTTATCATCTCAGGAACATTGCCGGGGTTAGGCACCTTGTTCCGTCTGACTCCTTGCCAACATTGGTCCACGCTTTTGTATCTTCGCGCCTGGACTACTGCAATGCCCTTTACTTTGGGCTTTCTGGGGTTGAAATCCGTCGCCTACAGCTGGTGCAGAATGCTGCATCCCGGGTGTTGACTGGGACAAGTAGGTCCTGTCATATCACTCCCGTGCTGCGTGAACTGCACTGGCTTCCTATACAGTGGCGGATCACCTTTAAAGTCATTTTATTGACTTTCAAAGCCCTTCACGATCAGGGTCCAGCCTATCTGAAAGACCTCCTGGTCCCTTACTGCCCTGACTGATCACTCCCTCGGCCGACATGGGGTTGTTAGAGATTCCAAGAGTGAGTTTAAAATCCTCTGGCAGCAGAGCGTTTTTGCATGCTGCACCCACTCTTTGGAATTCTCTACCGTGCCGGTTACGGCAGTACACCTCCGTGGAGTTATTTAAGAAAGATCTGAAAACATATTTATGGAATATGGCCTTCTCAGATAATTAAGTTATTTTATTATGTTTGGATTTTATTATAAATGTGTTATTATGATGATATGCTGATTTTTTATGGATGATTTTATGACTTTTATTTAGAGTTTTGAACTTGTTTTTAAAACTGTTCAGCACCTTGATATACTGAAAGGTGCTATACAAATAAAATTATTATTATTATTATTACTGGCATTGTTTATTATAGCTCTATGTAATAAGGACAGCATTTCATTTTATTAGTGTTACTAGGAGAAGCTTCATTGAGTGACGCTCATTTGTAAGGAGGTCCTACTTAGGACAATAACAATACAGAAAAAATACAGAGGTTACAAAAAATGTAGACAAAAAATAATACAGAATCTTCAAGCATTGAATACACTTTCTTTATCTGAAACATATTTTATCAGGTAAAACAAGCAGAGTATATGAATGGCTTATTTCCAATTGTGATGTGGGGGTGGGATACAAGAAATCAGAAGGGAGAATGATTCGCCAATAATACATTGTATGCAAGATATTCACAGTAAAATATATACAATGACATAGATAACAATATATTTTGGTTGTGTAGAGAGGACAATTTGCAGGCATCTGGAGAGGCAGGAAGAGCAGACACAGTGCACTGCAAAAAAAACAGAATACATATGCAACACTAAAATACACAAATGACTGTACGGTAGGGTCAGGCTTGTTAGTATGACCCAAAACAAACCGCAATGCAGAAGAAACCTGTGGGAAAAGAGTAGTGGCTACCTTAAGGGCCATTTTATCCTGTCAGAGGAGCCCTTCAGTGCTCCTTGTTCAGGGCCTATGCATAGTTAAAGCTAGGGAAGATGATGGGTAGTGGGGGGAGGCTATTCCAGATGTTTGCAAGTCAGTACCTGACTGATGCCTTACCTACAGTATGACTGCACCAACTGATTTGGAATCTGTTGCCTTCCTCTGACCTAAGTGAGTAGAAGCAATTGGAGGAGGTGTGTGTGTGTGCGTGTGTAAAAAGGTCATTATGGCACAAGATACTCTAAATGCCAAAAGCAGCAAGATCTGCCATGTGGAATCTTCCCATTTTTGGCTGTAAAACGTGGAATGTTCTATTCCACTGTGGAGCACTATATGTTAAAATAGCCACTGAGACCACTCTTATGATTGTAGAGTGGTCTCATGATATGTTTAGGATGTGAGAGCTTTTTACACCCAAAAGGCCACTCTCGTGGTATGGCATCTCAGTCTGCCATGTCTAAGATGGCCAATGAAGCTCAGTGCACATGTGCAAGTCATTGCACATATGCAGGAAACTCCAGCAGCCATCTTGAATATGGCAAACTGTGCCGCTGTGCCTGCCCAAGTTCAGTGTGCATGCATGAGTTGGCACACATGCGCAGAGAACTCAGGCAGTCATCTTGGACATGGTGGATGACCTCAGCTGCAGCTGTACCTGCTCTGGCCAGAGTTTGTTACCTCTTGATGGGTGAGGAAACGATCTGAACATTCCAGGAGAATATCACTAAATTACTAGCCATTAGTGTATGCACTGAAGTAACAGAAAACCTGGGGGGGCAACCACCAATAACTCACTGAACCAGGGCTCCAATGATGTGGTCTCCTCCTTCTCATACCCAGCCATTGAAACCTTTTTCTATGCCCCTCAGTAAGGACTTTATAGGTGTACCTATAGCTCCTTGCATCCATAGTGGTATCGACTATATGTGTGATGTAATCATAACTGCAAAAGAAAGGGGTTGTTTACAAGAGGGAGGACTGGGGAGGGGGTAAGAACAAAGAAGGAAGAAAAAGAGGTGTAAAGGAGGCATGAAACAGAGAGAGTAACAAGGGATGAGCAGAGTCAAAGGGATATACAGAGTAGCACAGATAGTAAGGGGAGAGCAAAGGGGGTTGCAGGCAGGGAGACAAGAAGGTTTGGAGAGCCATGTGCACTAACGCAAGGAGTTTTGGAAATAGTATTCTCGACCTGAAGGCCATCATGGAGGAAGTGAACCTAGATCTGGTGGTCATAAATGAGTTGTAGTGCACTGAACAGCATAAGCGGGACATGGCCATACCAAGCTACTCTCAGTTCAGAAACGATAGAGAGGGAAGGAAAGGGAATGGGGTTGTTCTATATGTGAAGGAGGGTAGCAGGGTTATGGAAGTACAAGAGGATGGGCTGGAGATGCTGTGGATCACCCTGGCAGACAGGAACTGGGCCACTGTTTGTACTTAGGGGATATACAGACCTTCAGCACAGGTGGAAAAGTTGAATAAAGCACTTGAAGAAACCATCAGCAGGATGGCAAAAAAGAGTGAGCTGCTGCTAATTGGGGACCTCAGTCTGCCAGATGTGGATTGGATTCTTCCACCTGCAGCTTTGACTACAAGCAGGATCATCCTTGACTCCCTGCAGGGAGTGTTTCTCAGGATGCAAGTCAGTGAACCCATGAGGGATTGATTAATACTGGACCACGTGCTTACTAAGGGAGACACTACTAGAAAAATCATAGTGGGCTGTCCCCTGGGGACCAGTAAGCACCATACAGTGTGGTTTATGTAAGCAATAATACCTGACAGGGTGGGTAGTATTGTGCTATACTTGGCCACCCAGGGGCATAATGAGGCCTGACGCCGCAGGCGGAGGGCCTTATAGCCCCTGGAAGGTCCAGTATCGCACAATACCACCCACCCTGGAGGGTAGTTTTGCACTTAAAAAATGGGCACTGTAAAAAAAATTATTAAAAAAATTGTTGTCAGAAAAATTGGTTTAAATAAGTTTTTTTAATAAAATACTTCCTCCACCTGTTTTAGAAAGATTTGCCTTGGAGCTGGTTGTCATGGTTACTACCCCCCCAACACAGACACACACACAGAGTCATAAATCTCACTTGTTACCTTTGAGAAAGTTTTACAGTCACCACCCTCCAACAGTCAAAGACATACAGACTATGATCCATTTTTTTTTTATATTGGTCTGTTCCCCCTCATGGTGAATCACAGTAGGCAGGCAAGAACAGACAGTTTCAGGACACACCAATGCAGGTTCATTTCAGCTTTATTTTTATTACTTTATTTAACATTTATTTTTAAACTTTGAACTTGACAGCTGGCGGCTAACTGGGGCTGTGGGGCGTGAGAGAGCTAATGGCTCTGTGACACATACGCGGCAGCGGGGCAGAAGATATAATAAGAAAAAATGCAGGATTGCTGTGTCTCTGCTAAAACAGAGAGGAACGGACAAGTGAGCTGCAGTGGGATATGAAGAGGTAGATTTATGCTGTTATGGAGAGAATTTGACAGCATAATAGATAATTATGCAATACGTGCTATATGTGATCGTGACATTTGCGGCAGTGCCTAGCGGAACATCAGGAGTGGCTAGCCCCCTCCCCGAGTTGCGGTTGTTGCATGCAAGACACTGCCACTTAAAAGCAGGAAGTGCTTGGGAGCCCTGTAAAGGTTTTTTTTATATATATATTTAGGTTCCACATAGCAGTGCTGTTATACTTTTGATTTGCAGTGAGAAGAATTTTACATCCGACGCTGTTTATTTGCGGTCACTTATTTAGCGCTTCCTGTTTTGTGGTGGATCAGCATTAGAGATGGCAGTGGTTGAGAATTGAGATAAAGTTATCATGTGAGGCAAATTTAAACAAAGTTTGATTGCAGTATTTTTTAAACAGGAAAATCTTTTATGTAATGTTTTTATATGGCAATGTCGCGTGTATGTGGAGCAGAGGACACTTATGGGATGGGAGGTGCAGCAGAGCAGGAATGTAGCCTGGGTGAGCCTGAAGAGCCAGTTTCTGTGGTGCAGAGATAGTGCTGCTACATTAAAACAGGAAAACAGCTGGAGCAGAGGATAGAGGCAGTGGAGCAGACGGCTTTTAGGAGGAGCGAAAAGTTTGGGACATACATAGTGTATAAAGCTGGAGTCAAAAATTGCAGACAAGCCTGGCAAGAATGATCATTTTGAATTCAGTGCCATTGCACCTTATTTCAGGTACTGTACTAACACTGCCTCGCACAAAAATAATCAGCTTCACATTCACTGTCATGACGTGGAATTCAAAATCAGCAGTTGTGCTGGGGGTTGTAAATCTCTCGCTAAGTGAGGGGGAAAGTGGCGTCTTATGAAATACTGTATTAACATTTTATTGGCTTAGTGATATTATAAGGACAATCAGGCAGCCAGAGACTGGGACTCATTATTTCCCAGTCTCTGTTGCCTGATACTGGACTGGCTACTTGGGGAAGTTAGCCAATCAAAAATTCAGATTCTTGCTACCCATTTTCTAATAAGACTTCACCACTTGTGCTATCCCTTCCTCTCACCCTCCATCCTCTACTGCTCCACCTCTCATTCCCTCTCCTGTCTCCTCAAATGATTTCCTATTTTCCATTGTTACTAGCTGGGAAACCCTGAGTGCCCATTACTCCCTTGACCTGTGCAAATCCAGCCCTAATGAGCGAGATCCTAATTTACTCCATATCTTTGCTCCTGTCATAGCATCTCCTCTGACTTACCTACTCAACCTCTCCTCCCTCAATGCTGTTCCTCAACCCTGGAAGTTGGCCATAGTTCTTCCACTTCACAATGGGGGTACTCTTCCTCCTAAGGGAACTTCTAGTCAGTCTCCCTCCTCCCTTCATTTGCCAAGTTAGAAAAGCTTGTCTATACCAGACTCTCCAATTTCCTATCCTCCACTAATTTCCTCTCCCCATTCCAGTCTAACTTTCAGAAGGATCACTTCACTGTCAGCTCTCTGTTATGTGTGACTGACTCTGTCCTCTCAGGAATGAATCAGGGGAATAGCACAGCTGCCATTTTTATTGATCTGATCAAGGCCTTTGACTTGGTGCACCACCCATTCCTCCTTGATAAACTGTGTTCCACTGGCTTCTTAGCTCCTGCTGTTGTCTGGTTCCATTCTTACCTCTTCAGCCACCTTCAGTCAGTACAGGTTGATAGTGCCCTGTCACCTCCACTACCCATCCTAGGGGGAGTGCCAAAGTGCTCCATCTTTGGGGCCCATCCTGTTCTCCATCTTGCTTAATGGCCTCCCCTTAGTTGTGCCAGCTTGTGTAAACACATGTATGACGATGATGCAGTCATCTATACCTCCAGTCCATCTACCACAACTGTGGAAGGTCTACTTCAACACAGTTTCCACAATGTCCTGTGCTGGTTCATATCAAACCAGCTTCGAGTCAACACAAATGAAAACTGTGTCTATGATCTTTGGCTTCAGCAAGAAATAGGACCGACTCCCAATTCTGCCTATTTTCTCCACTTTGGATGGCACCCCACTAGAAGTGTTTCAATCCTTTAAGTACCTTGGTGTGTGGCTAGACAGCAAAGTTCTCTGCTCACATTGATGCCATCCACGCCAAGCTCCACCCTAAGCTTGGCGCCTTGTACCACAGTAAAGGCTGTCTGTTTCAGCATGTCTGCCATGAGCTTGTCAACAAAATATTGCACCTAGTCTTTGACTATGTGGACATGGCCTATGGTACCACTGCCTCAACCACTTTGTCCTGACTGAACATGCTCTTCAACTTCTTCTGCCACTTTGTGAACCAGTCCCCCTCTCATACTCATCATTGCTAACTTTATTCCTCTTTAGCCATGCTCCATCTACCCTTACATCACCAGATACACTGATCCTCATTCAAATTCAAATACTAGTTTCCCTTTCCTCTTACCTCTCATCACTCCTCTCCCTCATCCCCTCTACCTCCTGCTTCCTCTGCTCTAGGAATGCTTGTATCTGCACCATTCCTCATCCCCACTCCTCTGCGGGGCAGTCAACATTTTTCTGTTATCTTCCATCACTTTGTAACAAACTACCATCATCCCTTTGCTTCACTGCCTCCTCTGGCTCCCTCAGGAATCAGCTGAAACTCCTCCCCTTTCCCTCCCTGCCCCTGTTTTTCCTCTGCTTTACTGTTTATTTGGTTCACTTGGTTGAATAGGACAAAAGAAGGCCAAAGCCCATCGAGACTGTCCCCCACCACTGTGATGGGAATATTGTAAAAAGTATCCACTTAATTTATATATGTTATTTGACTTGAACCACAGGTTCAAGTCTCTTTTGAATGAATCAATGGACTCACAATCCACCAAGTCTTGAGGAAGACTATCCCATAGTCTTGGGGATCTTATAGTAAAATAATTTAATCTTTTATTTGTTCTTGCTTTAGCTACCACAAGATGTATGTTGCGCAGCCTAAGTGAGGTCCTACTATCGGTGAACTTTAGGCCAAACTGATCCATTAATTCTGGAGAAGTTAACATTTTACATAGAAAAAACAGGTTGCCTCTGGAACATCTACTCTGAAGGATAAATAATCCTGTTTCCTGTAATCAATCATAATACTCCACATGGGCCAATCTTGGAACCAATTTAGTAGCCCTTCTCTGGATTTTCTCAATTCTGTCAACATCATGTTTGAGATATGGGTTCCAAAAAGGAGACCAATAGTCAGATTGTGGCCTAACATGTGTTCTAAACAAGTAATACATTCCTGAGTTCTGGAAATAAATGTTTTTTTAATGTGAGTCAGAAGTACATTTGACATTTTAGCCACTTTAGTACAGTGGTCAATAGAGGTCGATTTTATATTAATAATAATTCCAAGGTCCCTTTCTGATGTTGAAACTTTAAGGGGAGAGTTAAAAAGTAACTCTGTATTAGATTGTTTTTCCCATAATGAAGCACCATGCACTTATCAGCATTCAGAGTCATTTTATTGTTAATCACCCATTGTTCGATGGTTTTAAGATTGTTAGCGAGTATGAACCTTTCAGAGAGTGAGGAAACTTTCCTGCCTAGCTTGGTATCATCGGCGAATTTAAGTAATATATTATCCGGACTAATCTACAGATCCATATATATATATATATATATATTAAACAACAAGGGTCCCAGGACAGAGCCCTTTGGGACCCCACTGGTAACACTCCCAATATTAAATAAAGTTGACATGTTGGATTCTATTGGTTAACCAACTAAAAATCCATCTGGCCAGAATATGTGAAAATCCCATACTCAGCATTTTGTCCACCAGTTTACCATGGGGTACCTTGTCAAAGGCCCTACTAAAATCAAGCAAGATAACGTCCATCGTTTCCCCCTTATCTAATCCCTCACTTATATGGTTATAAAAAGAAACCAGATTTGTAGTACATGAATACTGAGATCTAAACCCATGTTGGGTATAATCAGTTAACTTTTTAAAAATTATTTCTTGTTCCAAAAGGAATTTGATATGTTTTTCCATTAATTTACTTATTAATGGATGTTAGACTGATAGGACGATAGTAGGTTTGCTATAATCGCCTTTTTAAATATAGGAATTACTGTGGCAGTGGCCCTGTCGAGAGGAATGTGACCTTGCTGAAGAGACTTATTCAATATAATAGTCAGTGGTGTAGCTATGGCCTCAGCTGTCTTCAATAAGAATATTGAATTAATGTCATCAGGGCTAGGACTTTATGTTTTTTTAAGGCTAACAGAATCCCTAGAGTTTCATGAACTGTAATGTTATAAGCTGTAGAAGGATAGGATTATCTTTTTTTGAAAAGGTTGAACAAAACTGTTCATTAAAGGCATCAGCAATCTCCTTATCCTTAGTTAGTAAGACGTTGTTAACTGTAATAGGGCACAAATGCCTTTTGTTAATTTTTTATTATTTAAGGTTGAGTGAATGGATTTATGGCTGTCTTTACAAAGTGCCAAAAGGAATTCAAGATTCCTTTTAGACTGAATTATGCTGTGATTTACCTATTTTAATGCATCATTATATTTTAGGAGTGCTAGATCTTTATTAACCCCCTCACTCTGTTCCTCTTGCATTTGCCTCCTACCCTAGAATAAGGGTAGCTGAAATACCTTATTTTGTTATGCCTACCTTGATTGCTTGTTTTGCACTTACTCCTGTAATTAACTTGTGTTTTTTGATTGCTGTTTATTGTAACTGCGAATTGTGTCTGTGCTTTGTATTTTGACCCCTTATTCCATTCCCCCAGGTCTCATCTGAAATAAAATAAATAGGGTGAAGTTATTACCAGCAAGAGAGGGAGGGAGGTAGTGTTATGACATTGGTCACTCGTGAGACCTGACCTGGAGTACTATGTCCAGTTTTGGAGGCTGCATCTAAGAAAGGACATAGATAAGGTGGAGGCAGTCGAGAGGAGAGGAAATAAAATGGTGTAGGGGTTACATCAAAAACCCTACTAGAAAAGACTAAGGGATGTCAACATGTATACTGTAGTAAGGGGAAGGAGATGGAGGATATGATAGAGATCTGCAAGTACCTCACAGGTGTGAACAGGGTACAGGAGGGGATTATATTTCAAATTAGGGATTGCACTGGGCAAAAGGCAATGCAATGATTGCACTGGGCAAAAGACAATGCAATGATTGCACTGGGCAAAAGGCAATGCAATGAAACTGGACAAGGAAGAAGTTTAAGAGGGATGTGAGGAAGTACTGCTAAACTGAAAGAGTGGTAGACACCTTGAACAGTCTTCCTGCAGAGGGGGTGGGAGTGAAAACAAAGGGGCACTTCAAACATACATGGGAAAGCATAATAGAATTTTGATGAATAGTCAGGGAGGTGAGATGGTCGATGGAAATCCAATAAGGTTTACAGACACAGAACAGGCAGGAAAATGTAGGCAGACTGGATGGGCCAAGGGGTCCTTTTTTATTGACAATTTCTATATTTCTAACCTGCACAAGATAGGTGATTTTTGTACCTTTTATTGGACCAACAAAGTTTTACAGAAACAACTTTAAACTTTTGAACTTACGTAGTTCTTCATCAGAAAGGTAATGGCAGACCTCATTCTACACATGAATGCCTCAGTTTTAGAGATGTAATTAGCTGGGATGCACAACTTAGAGATAAGAAAAACAACTCCTCAGAAATGTAACAGTATGAAGGCCAAATGTCACAAAAGGAATGCTATGCAGATGTACAACATCCAATGTCGAAGTCTCAATAAAGACTAGAAAAAACTGAAGAGTGTGTGTGTGTGTGTGTGTGTGTGTGTGTGTGTGTATATGCATGTTAGCCCTTGATGGAATTAGAGCCACAGTGCAATTACATTTTCAATGCTGGCACTGGGTAAACATGTTTCTGTCTGTAAGAACTGCACTGTTTAAATATGTACCCTCTATAACCTTGTGCTCATTTGTCAGCATTATTTGTGAATGTCAAAACCATAACCTGAAAGAAGCCCACCTAGTAAATAAGACTCTAGGCACATGGTCATCATATCTCAGATGAAATTACATAAAACAACAGTGTCACAGGAACTACAGCAAGCGGCAAAATAAGGTCAGCAGAAAACACCAACCTCAAAACAGAGGCGCACACCAATGGAACACATAGGTAAATCTTTGATTTTGTGTGGGCTCCACCCCCTGCACCCCACAACAGGGGAGGGGCTTCACACCCACAACACCCCAACTTAAATATCTAATTCCAAGGAGGGTATGGACCAAGGGGGAAAGGAGAAACTCCAAGTGGGTAACTTAGATTTTTTGGGGGGGGATTAAAAAAAATTACATGTTGGGAGATGGGGATTCAAACTCCTATCCCATGGCCTCTATGGTGCTAGTTGCATTGCCTTAGCCAGTCCACCATGGGAGAGGCTTGACCAGGCACAGCACCTGTGGTGTCTTCAATCCTTCCTCCACTTCAGAGTGTGCAACAGGGGTAGCAGTGTTGTGCTACCACTATTTATTTATTTAATTTATTTTTTATTTTATTGTTTTATTTTTATTTAGTTTTTGTTGACCGGGTAAGTGCACTAGACAAATCCTGCCTATTTTCTGGCACAACACGGGGGAGGGGGATACAGATGAATGCCAACTGACCTTGAACTGGATGAATCTGTTGGTGATATTATTTGTGAATGGAGGAAATTTGGCCATTGCACCGAGGAAATTCCCCTGTTCTTTTTCAAGAAGTGCCATGGGATCTTTAACATTCACCTGAATTACCACCAGAACAGACAGATGGGATCTCGGTTTAATGTCTCATCCGAAGACAGCACCTCAGGAGTGCAGCACCCCCCTCATGCTGCACTACAGTGTCAGTACTGGGATATTAACCCAAGTGCCTGGTGTGGAGAAAAAACCCACAGCCTACTGATCTCCTGGCCTCAGAGGCAATTGTGCTACCTATTGACTCACTGACCCCTATAACTCTATTTCATTACGTGCTTTAGACCACACAGTTCTCCTTGCATGGTTCTATCTGCAACATATTGACCTGATACCAGACTCTGTAGCCCTAATGGTGTCAGTGTACCAACATATGCCTATATAAAAAAAAAAACTCAATTTTCTGCTATAAAATAAGAACTGCATGTGTAAATTTAAAATCCACAAGATCTCCACCCATCAATTAGAAACAAACCTATAAATATACAGTCATATACAGTAGATTAGGTAGAACCATTCCCTATATAAGCATAATAGAAACATATAAAAAAATGCAGCCCGGTGGCACTGAGGGTTGAGGTGCTGGATGCCACACCTCATGCCATGCAAGTGACCTGTTCTCTGGAAGAAGCACAGGACATTGGGGGATGACAGGGGAGGAGAAGATTAAGCCTACGAAGGACTGCTCTCCTTTCCTTGGGAGGATGGGTGGATGACTTCCCTCATGAGCTACTCCCAGTGGTAGCTGGGAGCACAGCAGCCAAGGGATCACACTGGTGCTGGGAGTAGCCTCAGCGGATATCTGCAGAATGTGTGCTGGAATGCACCTAGTCACACTGGATGTCATTGCACTTCCAGGCTCTGGGGGAATCACGCTCATGAACACAGGAAAACTCCCATTGGATGGGAGGAAGACATCGCCTGCCCCCACCTCCAACACTGGACCCTGCCCACTGGGACCTCGTCTCACTTATCACCTCCACCCAAGGAGCATCAGAAGTGAGTGCCAAGGAGCAGAAGGTAGCCCCACCCAGGGGGGAAAGTGTTGGGGGCTGTTCCAGAGGTGTGTCACGGGTGAAGGGGAGACTAAGGAGATAGCTGGGAAGTTCTCAGGTAGGAGGGGAACAGGCAGGTTGACCGATGGGGGCCCCAGCCAGAGGTGACAGGAAGGAAAAATAATGGCAAAAAAAAAGGAAACATGTAAAACAAATTTCTGTCCATGTATGCATGTATTGTACCTGAAACAAACAAGCAAGCAAACAAACAAAAACAAAACAGCAACAAAAACAGATCTCTTTAAATGTTATAATGGGTCATGAAACTTGTGTCCTTATTCATGCCATTATCCACCGTATTCAAAAGAAAAATAAGCTTAACCTCACACGTTCGCCTCTGTAGTGTATTTTTGTAATGTCCTTTGAGAATCAGGACAGATAGGTCAAATATGGAATGATCAGACTGAGAGAAATGTTACACTGGTTTTTCAATCTTTTTTCATTTTACTATCATGTCTATGTGAGTTCATATGGGTCCAAAGAGGTTGTCTGGATGTTTCTGTAAAACTTGGTTGGTCCAATAAAATGTATTAAATCACCTATTGTATGCATATTATTGTACAAGGACCAATATGGCAACATACATTTTTTTGACATCATGGAGGATACCGCAATTTACCATCTCATATGGCAACTTCATAACATCAGGAAGAAAGAAGCTCAGCTGGATATTGACATCTACATGATGATCTGGAAAAGCTAGGGAGGTGGTCCAGGTTCTGTCAACTTGGCTTCAATGCCAAGAAATGCAAAGTTATCCACACTGGAGCCAACAATCCCAGGATGGAGCACTACCTGGGTGGAGTCCAGGTACCGTATCTGCATCATAGGAGGAGAAGGACCTAGGAGTGATGATCATTAGTGGCCTGAAGCACTCCACACAGTGGAAGAAAGCAGCAGCAAGGGCAAGTAAGACGCTGGGAAGCATAATTTGGGGGATCAGTAGTAGGAGAGAAGAGGTTATACTACCTTTGTACAGATCACTGGTGAGGCTTCATCTAGAGTATAGAGTTTACTATGGATGCCCACACATCATAAAGGACATTAACCTGCTGGAGAAGGTCCACAGAAGGGTTGCAAAGATGACAGTGGGTCAGCAGGGTAAGGAATATGAGGAGAGGTTGAAGGCACTAAACATGTACTCCTTGGAGGAAAGGAATGAGAAAGGGGACATGATAGGGACCTTCAAGTACTTGAAAGGGATAAATAAGGTGAATAAAAAGGGTCTCCTTAAGCTGAGTGGCAATCATAACATGACAGGGAACAGTCTTAAGCTGGAGTGGGGGAAGTTTAATAGGTTAGTCAGGAAGCACATCTTCACAGAGAGGATAGTGGACACTTGGAATGCACTATCCGCAGATGTGGTCTCATTGAAGACAGTTGGCAGTATCAAGCGAGGATGGGATGGTCATGGGGGAAGGTAAGGATCATGGGTAGGGAGGATGAGGGGAGTGGGGGTGGGGCAGAGACAGTAGCTCAAGCTGTGGACCCTGCTGTACAAGCAGACTAGACAGACCAAACAACCTTCTTCTTCAGTCTACTTCCTAACCCAGTGCAAAAAAATTAAAAGGGCCTTACCATTTGCAATGCATTAAAAACACTTACAGTTCAAAATATGATGAACAGCTCTGCTGGAGGACTCCTGAGAAACTAAGAAATCACCTCATTCACTGAATATACTCTAGAAATGTTCATTTGAAAAAAAGGAGTTTGAGAAGATTTCTGCTAGACTGGAGGGAAAGACTGTTAGGCCAAAACCAGAACTCCTGGAAGAGATCTTCAGGAACTACCAAAAACCCAGGGGAAGAGTACACAATGGGGGGTGAGATACTAACAACAACAAAAATGGAAAGGGACCTGGGGGTAGTCATAACAGATGACCTAGAGGTGGGAACGCAATGTGAGAGGGCAGCAAGGAGGGCTGGGGGGATACTGGGATGCATAGGGAGAGGCATCACCAGTAGAAAACAGGAGATTATTATCCCTCTGTACAGACAGCTGGTGAGACCCCATCTGGAGTACTGCATGCAGTTCTGGAGACCCAGTCTTCGCAAAGACATAGACAGGATGGAAGCTGTCCAAAGGAGGGAGACCAAAATGGTGCAGTGTGGTGCACTGAAGGCATATGAAGAGAGACTTAAGGAGCTTAATATATAGCCTCCAGGAAAGAAGGGAGAGGGGGACTTGATAGAAACTTTCAAGTACCTCAAGAGAATCAACAAAGTCCAAGAGGTAGCATCTTTCAAAAAAAGAGGTGTGCAAGAACAAGGGGCACAATTTGAAGATGGAGGGTGGCTCAGAGGTAATTTAAGGAAGTATTTTTCACAGAGGGTTGTGGTTGTATGGACGGCCTTCCGGAGGAGGTTGTGAGTCAAAAACAGTGGTGGAATTCAAGCAGGCATGGGACAGTCATAAGGCAATTCTAGGGGGTTGGGGTAGGAAGAAGTAGGCTGCTGGTTAACTAGGATCTGCAGCTTATCCATCAGGTAGGGAAATGGGCAGACTGGGTGGGCCAAGTGGTCCTTATCTGCCATCAAATTCTATGTTTCTATGTTACCTGAAAACTTTCAAGAGAGCCATGTTCAAAAAGAACAAGAAGCGAATAACCTCCGGCAAGCCATATTTCTCAAAAACAGTAAAGAAAACAATAATAACGTAGAACAACAAGGTAATGCTGCTGAACAATTCTCTGTTGTTAATTTTATCCAACCAAACACTGGCTACTGGAGAATGTACTTTCTAAGGGGCTCACATTCTGCCCAACAAGACAGCTTGACAGAATACAGTTTTGTGGAGAATTAGAAGAATACTTCTGTAGACTGTGACTTAAAAGAAGTTTTTCACAAGGAAATACCGCATGCACCAGCAATTCACTGGAAAAGAAAAATAACTCATCTGATTTACCTCCCCCGACCAAGTGCTGCAATATTAAAGTGGACACTTATATTCAGTGTTGTCACCAGAGAGTCAATTGCCAGATCCTGAACAAGCAAAATCAGATCCGTTACGACCTCTCTCCATTTGAAAGCAGAGCAGTACAATCACTGAAATCTAACCATAACATTGTTATATAAAAAGCTGATCAAGGTTCTGCAGTAGTGATCTTAAACCATGAGGATTATGTCAATGAAGCTAACAATTAACAGATCACACCTACTACAGAGAACTGGCAAGTACACAAGGGAACTATGGGACATCATCAGATCATTTTCTAAGCATATCTGAGACAGAATAACTGATCTCATTCCTGATAATCCTAGGTCAGGGACATTCTACATGTTGCCCAAGATCCATAAACATAGGAATAAAGAGATACCTATAATATCTAGAAATGGTACCCTGACAGTGAGGATCTCTGGCTTTATAGAAATCATTTAAAACCCACTTATCATAGAAAGGGATAGCTTTATTCCGGGCACTTCACATTCCTTGCATAAACTGTCTGTTTTTAGGGACTTACCACCTAATACCATATTATTTATTTAGTTTTTGTTGACTGGGTAAGTGCACTAGACAAATCCTGCCTATTTTCAGGCACAACCCGGGGGAGAGGGATACAGTTGAATGCCAACTGACCTTGAACCAGATTAAGCTGTTGGTGGTATTTTTAGTGAATGAGGGAAATTTGGCCAGGACACCGGGGAAATTCCCCTACTCTTTTCGATAAGTGCCATGGGATCTTTAACATCCACCTGAACTACCACCAATCCAGGAAGATGGGACCTCGGTTTAACGTCTCATCCGAAAGATGGCACCTCAGAAGTGCAGCACCCCTCTCATGCTGCACTACACTGTCAGTACTGGGATATTAACCCAAGTGCCAGGTGTGGGAACTGGACCTATGGCCCTCTGATCTCCCAGCCTCAGAGGTGAGTGTGCTACCTACTGAGCCACTGACACTGCCA
Organism: Neoceratodus forsteri; assembly: GCA_016271365.2. Lineage (NCBI taxonomy): Eukaryota > Metazoa > Chordata > Ceratodontiformes > Ceratodontidae > Neoceratodus > Neoceratodus forsteri. The sequence goes on from CM057458.1 coordinate 1,308,287,446, forward strand.
CGATGGATGTAACATCGCTCTACACCAGTATTCCAAATAATGATGGCATTTTGGTCTGTCTTAAATACCTACAGGAGAAAGGACAGCACCATGACATCCATCCAAATTGTATTATGTGACTTACTGAATTTATTCTGACCCACAAAAACTTCAGTTTTATTGGTAAACATTATGTTCACACTGCAGTGTCAGTGGCTCAGTAGGTAGCACACTCGCCTCTGAGGCCGGGAGATCAGAGGGCTGTGGGTTCAGTTCCCACATCTGGCACTTGGGTTAATATCCCAGTACTGACACTGTAATGCAGCATGAGAGGGGTGCTGCATTTCTGAGGTGCCATCTTTCGGATGAGACGTTAAACCGAGGTCCCATCTGCCTGGACTGGTGGTAGTTCAGGTGGATGTTAAAGATCCCATGGCACTTATCGAAAAGAGTAGGGGAATTTCCCCGGTGTCCTGGCCAAATTTCCCTCATTCACTAAAAATACCAACAGCTTAATCTGGTTCAAGGTCAGTTGGCATTCATCTGTATCCCCCCTCCCCCGGGTCATGCCTGAAAATAGGCAGGATTTGTCTAGTGCACTTATCTGGTCAACAAAAGCTAAATAAATAAATAAATAAAAAACTATGGGAACAGCAGTGAGCAACAGGGTGGCTCCACAGTATGCAAGTCTTTTCATGGTGAATTTGTAGAAGGATTTCCTGAAACAATGTACACACAAACCACTTGCTTATTTCCCTTATATTGATGATTTATTGATAGTTTGGACAGAAGGTACCTGCACACATAAAGAATTTCATCAGGAACTTAACAACCTCCACCCCTCCATTAAGCTTTCCCTGGAGTACTCTGACACTAGTTTGAATTTCCTGAACATCACACTTAGCATCAAAGATGGAACCATGCAGACCTATATTTACAGGAAACAGACAGACAAAGGTACTTACATAGAGACATCAATCACCCTAAGCACACTTAAAAAATCTGTTATGTACAGTCAAGCGCTTCAATAACACCTTGTCTGTTCAAGTGAGGAGGACAGAGATTACACCTGCTCACACAGAAATAAAATACATTTATTGAGTAGGGACATCCCTCTTCGAAATTGACAGAGTGGTAGAACAAGCTATGCAGATACCAAGAGAAGAACTATTACAATATAAAGAATAGACTGCCACCAACCAGATATCTTTGGTTGTCACATATAGTACAACCCAGATCTGTAGCCACTACATAAAATTATTAAGCACCTCCAATCAATATTTAGTGAGGATGAACCTTAAAATGTATTTCCCGAGAACTACCTCTACTGTCTTTGAAACAACCATCTAATTTATCCAATCGGATTTTCAGCAGCAAACTTATTCCTGACCAAAACAGCAGATCACAGGGTGGAATGAAACCCTGAAATACTCCTACTGTTGATGTAAGACATGTGAGCACATTTCCACTTCAAATTTGATCAATACACCCCAAAACAGACAATTCAAGATACAGGATAATTATATACATGAACTTCAGAATGTTGTTTATTACATCAAATGCAAGAAATGTCCACATATTAGTTACGTCGGAGAAAGACTGGACAACCTCTTCAGACCCGTATGAACTCACACAGACATGATATTAAAACGAAAAAGATAGAAAAATCAAAGGGACAAAATTTCTCTCAGTCCAATCATTCCATCTCTGACCTCTCTGTCCTGATTCTCAAAGGACATTTAAAAAATACACCACAGTGGCGAGCGTGTGAGGTTATTCTTATTTTTCTTTTGAATATGGTGGATGATGGTATGAATCAGGACACAAGTTTCATGACTCACTACACCATTTGAAGTGATCTGGGTTCTTTTTTTATTTGTTTATTTAAGCTACAGTACATGGACAGATATTTGTTTTGCATGTTTCTAACATGCTTACATAGAGAATGGTTCAATCTAATCTATATGACTGTATATTTATAGGTTTGTTTGTAACTGGTGGGTGGGGATATCATGGATTTTAAATTTACACATGTAGATCTGTTATTTAGTAGCAAAAAAAATAGTTTTTAATACAGGCATACAGTGAGTTGGTAAATAAAGCTACTGAGTCCTATTTACTAGGTAGTCTTGTTTCAGGTTACAGTTTTAATGTTCACAAATAAGACTGACAAATGAACACAAGGTTATAGACTGTACATGTTTAAATAGCGCAGGCTTGAATATGTTCTATTAAGGGCTCACACACACATACACACATACACAACACACACACACACACACAGTGTTCAGTTTTCTAGTCTTTAATAAAACTTCCACATTGCATGTTTTATGGATGTGGTACATCTGCATGGCATTCCTTTTATAATATTTGACCTTCACATTGCTACATTTACAAGGATTTTTTTCCTTATCTCTAGGTTGTGCATCCCAGCTAATAAGATCTCTAAAACTGAGGCATTCATGTATAGAATGAACATTTTTTTGGTCTGCCATTACCTTTCTGATGAAGAACTATGTAAAGTTCGAAAGCTTAAAGTTGTTTCTGTAAAGCTTTGTTGGTTCAGTAAGGTACTAAATCACCTATTTTGTGCATCTTAGTGTACAAGGACCAATACAGCAACAGACATTTTTATGTTTTTAAACATAACTGCAGCAATTTCATAACAAATCATTAAATACAAAACAGTTCTCCCAATCAACAGGTATTACTCAATGCTTCTCATAGCACCTCAGGTATTGTGCTGCTCACAGGAGCTCTCTTATTTGCAAATGCTCCTTCTTTGGCTCCCACTCCCTATAAATTGGTTTAATGTTTTGGTGAATAGAGTATGGGGTTAGTAGTGCTTATGGAACTGTAGTTTACTTTTTGGCTTTTCTCTATTCCCACCCTTGGTAGGTAAGCTGGGAAGTGAGTAGGGGATAGAAAGTTCAGCACCAAGGGTGAATAGATTGCTGGAGAAGGATGAGGCAGGGGTGGATGGTGGGTGTTTCACAATGCACCAATTGGGGAACTGTCGTGGGAGGCTGGCCTTTGTAGGAGATGTGGGAGGACCTATTCCCCCACTTTGAACCTCTTGCTTTAGCCCTCCCATTCAATATTTTATTGAATATTGTATGGGGTTAATAGTACTTATGTAACTGTAGTTTACTTTCTGGCTTTCCTCTATTTCCACCCTTGATAGGTACTGTAAGCCAAGTAGTGAGTAGGGAATAGAAATCCCCAAAAGATTACCTTCTCCAACTTATGGAGAGTATGACCAGTAGCACACAGGAGACAAAAAAACACCAGGTTGAGGAAACATCTGTGGACCCATGGCTACTGACCCACTCATCCTCCTGGCTAACTAGGAGGAGATGAACCTGGGTTCTAGCAACAATATTCAAATTTCTGAATAAAGTGGATGGCTTGGAGAGATGACATTCCATCTTGAGAGTTTGTTGGATGATGCATTCTGGAAGGATGATTCTGAGGCTGAAGAGGCTTGTCAATTCTGAAGAAGTATCCAGATCCTGAATACAGATGAGGTTCAGCTGGAAAAGGTGTTAATATGGTCCAGAATTCCAATGTGATATTGATTGACATTCAATAGGGTTACAGAGTCAATGTGAGCATGAAAAGCATGTGTTAAATACTATGGATACTATGAAAGTTAGGAAATAATGGGGCAGAAGCCCATCTAGAATGACCCCCACATGAGTGAGTCATCATACCAACAATTGATTATTATAGTACAGACTCTCTAATGTCTCTTTAAAGTTCTCAAAATTAATAATATTAACCACCTGTTGGGGTAATCTATTTCATGCTTTTATTGATCTGATAGTGTAGAAATTGTCTCTTCAGAAGGTGTTGACCTTTGGAATTTCTAATTTCTTATTGTGTGACCTAAGGTTTACTCTAGTTGTGCTATATTTTAACTCATAGTTCTCCATTAGATCTTGAGACTGTAATAGTTTGAAAAGAAAAGGTAAATCACCATGTTGTCTTCTAGCCTCCAATGAATGTAATCCAATTTCAGTCAATCTTTCCCGATATGATTTAGTTTTTTGACCCGGTACAGTTTTGATAGCTGCTCTTTGAACTCTTCCACTAACTTGATGTCTTTATTAAAAAATGGTGACCTTAACTGTGAACCATAGTCTAGAATTGGTCGTATACAACTTTTGTAAATGGGTATAAGAAGTTGTTGCAATTTACACATAAAGGTACATCGTACTTTAGAGACAAGATTTTGTGGCTGTTCTAGAGATCTTTGTACAGTGGTCAGCAGATGTTAACTTATTATTTATTAGAATGCCTAAGTCCCTTTCTCAAACCAAATATTCAATAATTGTTTGGTGTAGGATATAGGAATAATTAGGGTTATTTTTCCTAACATGTATTACAGCACATGTACTAGCATGTAAGTACATGCCATTTTCTATTGCCCAATTTTCTATTTTGCCCAAGTCACTAACTATGGAGAGATGTTTATTGAATGAATCTACAGTTCCTCCAAATTTAGTGTCATCTGTGAATTTAATGATATTATTGGAAATGTTATTCCCCAGATCACTAACATATATACTAAATAATATTGGTCCCAGGATGGAGCGTTGTTGTACTCCACTACTAACAAGACCAAGACTAGATGTTACATTGTTAATATGTACACCCTGTTTCCTATTATCAAACCAGTCATTAATCCACTTGACTAACATTTTGCTGCTACCAAGGTTCAATAATTTATTGATTAGTTTGTGATGTAAAACCATATCAAAGACCCTGGAAAAATCAAGTAGTATAATGTCAGTGGGGGTACCATTATCTAAATTTTTACTGATGTAATTGTAAAAATGTATTCGATTTGTAGTACATGATCTTTCTTTCTTGAAACCATGTTGTAGTTTGTCTCCCTGCCCAGTTGTGTCTAAAAAAGTTCCACTCTAGTTTTAATTAAGCGTTCCATAGTTTTACACCAGTGTGAAGTAAGGCTAATCAGCCTGTAGTTGTCTGTGTCCTCACAATTACCTTTTTTTAAAATTGGAACAACAATGGCTTGTTTCCAATCCTCTGGTACAGTGCCTTCTACTAAGGATACATAGAAACATAGACTTTGACAGCAGATAAGGACCACTTGGCCCACATAGTCTGCCCATTTCCCCTTCCTACTGGATAAGCTGCAGATTCTAGTTAACCAACAGCCTATTTCTTCCTACCCCCCCAGAAGAATTGTCTTATGTCTGCCCCATGCATTCTTGAATTTCCCCACTGTTTTTGACTCCACAACCTCCTCAGGAAGGCTGTTCCATGTGTCGTCCACCACCCTCTCTTTGAAAAAATACTTCCTCACATTGCCCCTGAACTGTCCCCCATCTATCTTCAAATTGTGTCCCCTTGTTCTTGTGCATCTCTTTTTCTGAAAGATGCTACCCTCTTGGACTTTGTTGCTTCCCTTGAGGTAGTTAAAGTTTCTATCATATCCCCCCTCCTTTCCTCAAAGGAATACATATTAAGCTCCTTTAGTCTCACCTCATATGGCTTCTCTTGCAGACCCTGCACCATTTTAGTTGCCCTCCATCCTGTCTATGTCCTTGCCTTGTGGAGATGGGGTCTCCAGAACTGCATGCAGTACTCCAAATGGGGTCTCCCCAACTGTCTGTACAGGGGGATAACAACTTTTTGTATTCTACCAGTGATGCCTCTCCCTATACATCCTAGTATCCCCCCAGCCATCCCTACTGTCTTCTCGCATTGCTTGCTAACCTTCAGGTCATCTGATATGATTATCCCCAGGTCCCTTTCCTTTTTATTGTTGTTACTACCTCTCCGCCCATTGTGTAATCTTCCCCTGGATTTTTGTTTCCCAGGTTAAGTTGAATATTACTGACAGATGATATGCCAGCTCTGTTGCCATTTTCTTAAGCATTAAAGGGACTGTATTATCAGGTCTAGAGCTAGATGACTTATTTAATTTGGAAAGAGTGTCATAAACTTTGTTTAGAGTAAAGGGATCTTCTGTTTGTTGATCTATGTTATAATCTGGTAAATCTTGAGTTTTAGGAGAAAAAAATGGAACAGAAGTACTCATTTAATTTATCAGCCACTTTTATATAACTCTTTCAATTATTTTATTGTTCTCAATAACTGGACCTATAATTTTGATGGTAGTTCTGAAATCAGAGTTAATATAGGAACATAAAAGTTTACTATTCTTAGAATGTGCAATCTTAAATTCTATATTGGACTTTGATTTTTTAATAAGATGTTTTAATTCCTTTTTTCTTGTGATTAAGCAGCTTTGTTTATGTTGGTATTATGTTTTTTGTACCTTTTGTAGGCCTTATGTTTAACTTTAATTTGTCTTTTGATTTTTGGATTTATCCAGTTAGGTATTCTACCTTTGCTGTTATACATAAGTGTTTTCTATGTCCAGTGAAATTGCCTTAAATGCTGACCAGATACTACTTACTGACCTACTGAAGAATATCATGTCCCAGTTAATCTTTATTATACTCTGTTGGATGACAACAAAATCTGCTTTATGGTAATTTCTCACACTGTTATTACAAGTCATTTTCTGTCTCCTTGTATGTAATTGACATATAACTATATTGTGGTCACTGGTTTGCAATGGACATAACATATTAACATCTATTATTTTACTCTCAATATTAGTTAGAATCAAATCAAGTACACTGTAATCCTTGTAGATTCAGGAACTAGTTGTTCCAGCCCATTTATAATACATGTTTCAGCAAACAATTTTTCAAGTGAGTTACTGAATGGTAAGTTGTCCAATTTATACCTGTGAGGTTAAAATCACCCAAAAGGTTAATGTCCCCTAGATTGCACATTGCTGTAACTGCTTCCATTAGTGAATTATTATATACAGTATTTGCTGAATGTGGTCGGTAACAATTACCAATTATGATTGAAATTCTTCCAGGAAAGAACATTTTCACCCAGATTAATTCCAGCAGAGTATAAGTGCGTAATGGGGACTGAACTATATGCAATTTAATAGAGTTATGTATATATTAGCACAGTCCCCCTCCAAGTTTGTCCTGCCTATCAAGATGGCAAAGCTTATAACCATGAATGTCCCTTATACAATCAGAACTAGAATCCCATTATGTCTGTGTAATAGCTGCAATATGGACATACTTCTGTGCCAGAATTCCCTCAAGTTTAAATTTTTTTGATATGTTTAGGTTTCTAGCATAGGTAGTTAAGATGTTACAACCCTTAATTTATCCTTAGTAGCTTGAAGATGGAGAGGAAACATTTCTATAAGACAGATTTGGAGTCTCACCCCTCCCCTGTATCAGTTTAAATGCTGTGTTATGTGATGTTCTGTTCTTCTACCCAAGAGACTTCTGCCACACTTACTGAAATGGAGTCTGTCCCATGAAAATAAGTGGGGTTTATCTGAGAATTACTCCCAAGTTGTAATGCATCCAAAGCCTTTTTTAAGACACCATTGGCATAGCCAGTTATTTATAAATTAAATTTTATGAGTCATGGCATCTGTTGCTTGTGGTACTAGTAACATTTTTGAGAAACAGACCTCACAATCCTTATCAACCAGAATTTCACTTAGGATAGTGAAGTCTTTTTTGATGTCATTCATACCCAATGTACTTATGTTGCTTTTCCCTGCGTGAATTAATACTAAAGGCTTTTTACCACAGTTTTTCAGAATGCTATTAAGCATTAATGTAATGTTTTAAATCCTAGCACCCGTAAAACTACTACAGGTTCTGTTTGTTTTGTCTGGATTGCATATAATCCTGTCTATGTGTTTGATTATGGAATCACCCAATACATACGTTTGACGTATTGTGGTACTTTCACAGTCAGGATTATCTTCCATTATTTCAGTATGGTTTCTAGCTGGGGCTGTATTAACTAGGTCAGCTTGAGTCTCAACACTTTCTGGGGTTTCAGTATTCATGTCCTGGACCATGTCCACAGATGGTGGAGAAAGACATGTTTCTTCTGTGGTAACAGGAGCTGGTAAGGTACGGGTAGTGTCATCATCAGATGGATCAGTGTTAGACTAGGGCTCCAGGGAGTTAAAATGATTTGTTAAAGGTAGACTGAATTCCATTGCTCTTCTTCCCCTTTTTGTACCATTACCTGTGACTAAAATCCATTCCTCATTCTCTTTCTCAGGTAGCTCAGAGTCCCCGCTCTGTTTTTTTGGAGTGCCATTTTAAACACCAGTTTGTCGAGTGTCCTCAGTAAGTTGTGTGCTGTTCCCAAAATATTTACCGATAGTAGTAGCAGCTGCTAAACTATATGTTGAAGTAATATGGGAGGGATTTATAGTTTTAATAATGTTTTGAATTTCACTTTGATTAACTATAATTGCATCTAGTTTGTTATGCAATTTAGATAATTCTTTTTTCAAGAAAGGTGGTGTACTGGGACTTTTTTCCAGATGTACACCTGTTCCGTAGTTTCACTTTCTAATAAGGAAAACATAAGGCAAGACTGACATTTACTTCCCCAGTTATTGTCCTGAAATTCAATTTGGTCCTCCATTGTATTGTATTCTTTGTTTGGTTTGGATAGCATCAGTTAGTATTGTCGAGGGGGTAATGTGTACTTCATTTCTAAATGTGCTTGAGTACTAACATTTTGAGTCATATACAGGTTGTATACACAGTAAGGATACTGGTCATCTACATGTACGAGTACAGGTACCTATGGTCACTGCAGTGTTAATGAAGTACAATCTTACCTCCTAGTAGATCCTAGTAGCTCACTTATATATGCTTCCCTGTAGCCCCTGTGGTCCATGTGGACACTACAGGCACACACAGGTGTGCTGCACCTGTCTTAGCATGTATATTCATGTGCAGTGTATGTATGCTCCATACACGCTTGCTCCACTGGCATGGAGTGTGCTTTAAAGTCCCCTGTGACCTGGACAAGTCAGGGTCACATGATACTTGTCCTGGGGCTGGCGATTGCACAGCTTTGTTAAATACTTAAAAAAATGTAAGTATCACATGTCCTACTAGGTATCTTTGCCCCCAAATGAGTAGTCAGCTAAGCACCATTCGATATTTTGTCTGCCTATAATGTCCTAACTGCCATGCTAGAACAGGAAGTACTGTAGTTCTCACACAGTCAGAAACTATACTTCCCAACAACCTCTTGAAGCCCTAGTACATTAGACAGTGGAGTTTGTTCACACCTGTTGCATAAAAACACACAGAATAGCACTCTCACACCTTGCCAGACCGGCCTCATCTCCACTAGTATGGTCACAGAGTACGTGGACTAAGCAAAATGCCCAGTTGAGGAATAGATTGCCTGACTCAGAACTGTGGGAAGTATGATGGATCAAAAAATTCATGGAGTAATCTATCAGGCCTTGTAGAGGGCTTGACATTCAGGTTACAGTTTGATGGCTTGGAGATCAGCAGTGTGCAATATGTTGCTATGTAGGCATCAATGGAGATGATCAAGGATTTGGACAGAAGCTTTAGGTACTTGGTAGGAGGGGTTACTATGGAAGAATGCAGACCTATGAAGGATGGGTGGTATGTGCTGTAGAGACAGTAACTGGGTATTGATGGGACTATCTGTACAGTTCAGCACAATGAGCTCAAAGGTTGAATAGAGTTATTGTTGCCATAGTGAGCTATGTATGGGCTCATATTCAGGAAGGACTGCTAATGAGAAATGGTAATATGGGCATTGCTGTGACTTCATTGCCCATGGCAGGAGCTTGAGTGGCCATGGTGGCATTGCAGTGCTGGAGCATCCAATATCTCAATGCTGCGGGGAGTCCAAGAATGGGTCAATGAATAAATCTATCGAGTGACATGACAAAAGGGAAGTTAAGAGTAGTGTAAAATGCAATGGGTGCCTATCCTGCTTGGTCAGATATAGGACTGTTGTGGGGCATAACTGTGATAGTGAGACAGCCAGGTCCGTTGTCGATGTGCCGAATGAGAAATCAATGGAAGCCAGTTCTTGGTGCTGGTATTCACTAGAGGGAGTATGGCAGGTAAATCCTGATGAATGGGTTAGAAGGACAGTTGGATGGGTAATTGGCATGATTTAGGGTAATCTGATGGAGAGATGTACAGTATATAACATTATGGGTTATGGTGACATCCAGGGCCCAGGAACACTGGCTTGGATGGAGTAACTTCGGAAAGGCAGCTAGGCACCAAATATCCAATGATACATCTTCTGGGATAGAAGACAGAGATGATCTTAGGAACATTCAATGGCTATTAAGGGAGTACAAGTCGAATAACATGATCAAACTGAGGCAGCACTTTTAGGAGGAGACTATGAGAAGAAGATATAACAGATGTGCCAGTACTGCTATGAAGTACAGTACAAATCACATTAAACTATTTCATCAATGAGTTGGTTTAGCATTGTTTTTTACTGTTGGCAATGCATTGGCAACTCATATTGAGTTATTTTTCAATGCTTAACAAGCTGAAGAGCAATGTTTGTAAAATGTTTTTGCAACTCATTTGGAATGCATCTACAGTCTAGTCATACTGCAATGCAAAGCAGCATTTCAACTCTTAAGAAACAGTTTTTGCAGGGCTTTATGCTGGATCCAGCAACACTTATGTAACTCAGTCAGAAATGCTAAAGCAACTCATCAGAGGAACAGTTTAATGTGACTTGTACTGTACGTTGTGATTCCCGTTATCCTTAACAGGGATGTTTATTATGGAGTTGGTACATCTCGGAAGGAATTAAAGTCACATTTCCAGGGAAGAAGATCGGAGTGAAGGAGACTCCACTAAATCGTGGATCCTATGGAGACATGGGATGTAGTGATGCCCATACTACTTGAAATAATAGAATATATGAAATGGCATCATGCAGAGAGGGTTGAGAGATGGAATGTTCTATAGCCCAGTCAAATGAGATCCCAGAAGTGGGTCCTGTGGAGGTTATTGGGAAATACTGATGATTGTATGGTAGTGTAAGAGTCTATAGTGCATGCTATCTATTCAAGTGATATTGCTGGAATAAGGTGTCCTTGGTGAGAAGAACATGTACTCTATAGCACTTTGGAAGGGAGCTGTTATGATTTCCGAGGTATGAGTATGAGACGGGTGAACAGGTAGAAGTAGTTGATCAGGTAGGGATGCTGATGATAAATAGCTGTAGGAATGTCCAAAAAGAGACACAGCAAACAAGCAGGAGCCCTGAGCCACCATGGCAGTGAGGAGGAAAGCAGCAGTCCCAGGACTGAGTGAACAGTCCAAGCAGAAGTCCACTGACCAAATGAGGGAGCAGGATAAGAAGATGACTGAGGCCATGCAGTACAGACATTGTCAGGTATGGGGAAGGCACAGGACTAGGGTAGGCATCAGAGCAGATGGGAAAAGAATGCAGAAAAGCAGAGTTGGGCCTCAGTGGGAGATCCATGCTGAACCAAGATGCGAATCCGGGTATGAGATGCTGCAAAGCTAAGGAGTGAGGGTCCCACATTTGAAGGAGATGGTAGACTGGAACATTTGGTAGCAAGGTCCTGCAGTGATGGGGAATGGGTTCTCTCTGCTGAAGGAGATGGTAAACTGGAATTGGTGACAGGAAAAGAGCTGCGGATAAGGAACGTGATAGAAGTGTTGCTGGAAGACCACTGGCTGGGATAAAAGGAATAGCAGGGGAAAACTTGAAGAAGGTGTCAGGCACACATCCTTGAAGAAGAGCAAATGGCATGGAACCAGCAGGAAGCAAGGGGAATGCAGCAGACATGTCCAATAGGAAGCCAATAAGGCAACAGAGATATCTGGCATAGCAATGAGGGAGGAGATGGCACCATGAAGCTGTAGTACTGAAGACTGGGTGAGGCTGAGTCAGAAGGCAAACCACAACAATGATGTCCAGGAGCACAGGTAGAAGACAAGCAGCAAAGAAGTCCAGGAGTCCATCGGACTGAGTGGAGATGAAGACAGAACAAGTTGGGGGGGGGGGTGAATTCCAGTATGAAGGAGGCCAAGGTGGGATGAGTATATCTGGTCCATGAAAGTGAAGGATGTAGTCTGGTGAGGTAGGATATTGAAAGCAAATGGGGTATATTGGTCCGATTCCAGAAGGGAATGTGGTAACCAGGTAACAGGTATAGAATGCAGTTGGTTAAAGCAGTAGACTGAAGGCAAATGGGGTATGGTGGTCCTGTTCCCGAAGGGAATGTGGCAACCAGTTATCAGGAAAAGAATATAGTCAGTTGAACAGTAGATTGAAGACACTGGCACCCATCCATGGTAGTCAGGGTGAGCTAACCTTCACTTGATGTCACAATAGCAGACTTAGGGATAGAGGATGTCAGGGTGCTGGTATGACTTGTAGTTGGTGTTTAAGAAACCAGCAGGGTAAGGTGGCATGTAGATTGTAATGGACACTTGTCCCTGGCAGACGGGGCTAATCTACCTACACTCGATGCCTCAGAAGGCAAAGTTAGGGATAGAGACCAGAAACCTGCTGGTATGGGCTGAGCAAGGAAAGGGCATATGAGCTGTGTAGTTATAGGAAGGTAAACAGAATAGGCAGGATGACGGGGAAGGCAGCAAGTCAAAATTGGAGAACAGGAGGAGGACACTACCATGAATGCCAGTAAGGTGGAGATAGGGTAATCCAGGGAGGAGAGTGCTGGGTAGTAATGGAATGCAATAAAGTACTGAAGGCCAGGTAGGCTGTGAGGGTAAGGATTTATGCAAGGGTAGCAGAAGCCATGTAGGCAGGAGGGCAGATCATATAGCTTACATAAAGCTGGCTCCAGTTAATTGGAGTTATGATGCCCCGCCCTAACACCCCATTCCCCCACCGTGGGAAAAACAGGGGAGCTGCAAGCTGAGTATCTTTGAGATCAAATAGCAACTGGAATGATGGTAGGGTAGGAACCAGAAAGAGGCTCAGAGACTGGCAGGGCCAAGGGAAGGATAAGCCATAAGCAAATTGGGGAACAAAAGCGAACAATACAGTAAGCACACAGAATGGATAATGCCAGACAATACGAATTTCATAAGGAGAGCCAATAATGCAGGACTTAAGAAGTGTTGCAAGGGGCATGAGTGAGAGAGCAGGTGTGAACAGTGCAGGTTACTGGTGTGCTGGAAGATGAGGAAGTACCATGGGCAGAACAAGGAATTATGAAATGGTGAAGCTGAACAGAGCACAGATGCTAGGAGGAAAACGGTAAGGGATGCAGACGCCAGACTAGGACCAGAGGTTGCACGGGACTGGATGATAGAAGGGACATAGATAGAGATGGAGTACTGGCATGAAAAGTGAAAGGACCAAAAGGAAAACTAGGAGAGCACAGGACAAGGGCAAGAATGGGGGATAGGGGAAGGCAAAGCAACAGAGAAGGAGGAGGAGGAGTTCCAGGAAGGTGGGGCAGACAAGGAGAGCCATGGGAGATGGAGGGAGGGCAGGACAGGGATTTTTTTGCATGCATGCATCGATTGAGTGAGCAGTAATGTTCTTTAGCTAAGGGAGGAATCACAGTTTCCCTGGGGCAAGCCAGGGACATGCTACAAATCATAAGAAACTGCAGGAAATCTCTGCAGACAAAACAGAACCGATACTGGTTGGGGATTGTAATGCTAATTTAACTGAGGGAAAGTTTCAGATGATAGCAATGCCATAGCTGAGTGGAGTCTTTCACAGATAATTGCCACAGGTAGGAAACTGTCCACCAGTCAGTCATTGATAGGAGTCTCATGGCACACCCCGTTAAAGAAGTAAATGTGCATCTCATGCCGGAGATGCTCAATGAGCAAAGTCAAGTTGTTACAGTAGTTATCAGAGTGTGAAGAAACGCAGCATTCCCCCGCCTTAGTATCCACCAGAAAAATTACTGGTGTTCCCAGAATGCCCTTTCATGTCAAACTGAACTTGTAACTCAAGACCAGACTTTTTCAGATAATTTCACTTATATAGAGCAGGCTCAGAACTGGATTAGGTTAGGTTGCCATACCTTATGTTTCAATGGGGTGCAGCAAATAAGGTAGGTTCCAAATAGGATGCCATGGATTTGGGGCAAGTAGAGGTAACAGGTGGCATGGAGTAGAATGAAAGGCAGAGGGTGTCTGGGTGAGACAGGGTATACCTGGAGCAAATGGCGTAACAGAATAGGAGACACGAGACATGCTCTGGAGGGAATGAGTGAGGGGTACGGAGCTGGCACAACCTGGAAGCACAGGTGCTGAAGGAGTGGCAGCACAGAGAGGAAAGATGAAAGCCAAGGCCCAAAAGAAGGAAAACAAAATGGCAAAAAACAGAAGCAAAGCACGGAGACCAGGTGGGGAGACATGCGGAGCAACAAAGGACAGGAAGGAAGCAGGGCAGAATAGAAATTAAAAGAAAAAAGGCACTAATAAGCAGAGAGAGAGAGAGAGAGAGCACTGCTAAAGAAATTGAACTAGGGGGCATGGGAGACAGGTGGGGAGGGTTAGCAGAGAAAAAAGAGAAAGAACACCAACAAGGCTAAGCCACGCAGAGCCCGGAGCACTGCAAACAGAACTATTTCACAACACGCTATGTGGGGAACTGGTGCGGGATGCTAGCCTTTGTAGGGGATGTGGGCGGAGCTATTCACCCACATTGAACCTCTGGCTTTAGCCGTCCCAATATCAGCTTCAGCACAGCACCTGTACTACTACTCTGTCCTGCACAAACTTGGAAATGAAATTATCTGTGCAGCATCTGTTAGATTGTAATTTTACTGCACTGCTCACCACCTCAGATGCCTCCCCACTGGTAGTGCAAGGCAGACTCACTCACCTTTCTAGCAGGAGCTCATGGCATTTCTCCAGCACCACCCCTTCATCACCCGCATCTCTGTTGGCACCCTCTGGTGCCTGTTGAAAACTAAAAAGCAAGCAGGTTTTCGCAGTGTTTAGTTTTTTTTCTTTATTTTAGTCTACAGGCATCATAAAACTCTTCTTCCCAGTACACAATATCATAGACAGTCTCAACAGACAGTCCCTCTATCAGTTCAACATGGTGCCACATTTTAACAGTCATACTATGCCCCAAGGGTGGTCACCGTATTTCTTATAGCGTGTCTCTATAACTGCTACTTTTAAGCAAAGTTGCTTAACACAGGGGTAAGAGAAAACATTATGAGGTACCCTTTCACCTTCATAGTGCCTGTGTCAGCTTTCAACTACAAAGTCCTGACTGCAACATCTTGTAAAGGCTTGCATATTAAGGCCCATGGAAGTCCAGACATACAGTTAGATGCAGTAGCACAACCCTCAGGGTGTACTTTATACTCCAATTACTAATTGTTAGCAACTTCTTTTCTGCATAGAACTGCTTTACCATATTAATGTCCCAGATGGAGCATGGTTGCCATTTCACCCTGATAGTTAGCAGTGTTGGGTAGGCAAAACAGAATCACCTCTGGTGACTTCAGGTAATTCATCAATGGTGCAAATGTCTTCCTCTTCTGCTACATCATTCTTGAAAAATCTTGAAATATAAAAGCAGGATTTCTGTCATGCTTTAGTGATTGTTTGGCTCTATAGACATTGAACATCTGTTGCTTGTCTGTATAATTATGAAGACAATATATAATCTGTCGTGGTGGGGCCCCATGTTGTGGCTTAAGGCTGAGCATTCTATGTGCTTTGTTGATCTGAATTCTGACTTTATGCCAGTGCATGTCTAGTTTATCTGGGAGCAGTTTTTCTAGAAATTAGGCCTTATCTCTGCCCTCAATACATTCTGGCAGTCCCCTGATGCACAAATTGTTGCATAAATGGTTGCTCTCTATAGAATCCACATGCTCTTTCCAGTACTCCAGCTCTTTTTCAAGCTGAGCCACATGGTTCAGGAGTCTCACTGTGCTGTCCTCCACAACAGAGACCCTCGCCTCCACTTTGGAATGGTCTTTTGGCTTGTTCTTCATATCTGTGTGCAAACATGTCTGTTTTTGTAGCCACTTCAGGGGAATTTTTAGGTCACGCTGTCATTTAAGCAATAATGCCCGACAGGGTGTGTGTTGTGCTGGGATGATGTCACGCCTCAGATGGTTGGGCACAAGGCCGCAGGCCGAGTGCGTCCAACAACTGAGGCGTGACGTTATCCCAAATGACACACACCCTGGAGGGCATTATTGCTATTATACAATGGCTCGTTGTTATATATAAAATAAAAAAATAATTTTAAAGAATGTTTTTATTAGTGTGGAAAAATATTTTTGTTTCTTAAGAGGAGATGCAAAAAAAGACCTCATCTAGCTCCAAAAAATCATCTACAGGTTCACAGTGAGGCTGAGACTAGACCCGTGATGTACTGGGATAACATCATGGGGCCAGCCTAAGACTGACCAATTAGAGTCCAGGACTTTTTCTTGTCATTGTATAATCTTGTTTCATCCATCACTGGCATTCAGCCATGTCTGCTCCACAGCCTGCTGCACTCTTCAGATCTTTCTTTTTCTGGCTTTTAGTCTGCCCAGTGATAACAGCCAGGCATCATCCTTCCCGTTTTAATTTTACCTGTTATTCTGACATCATGTAAGTGATATTTTATAGTTTACTTAAATTCAGGGAGAGGGTGCATGCAGAAGCACATCTAGCAGCTTTTGACACACATGAGCAGTCCAATCCTACACATTTTAAAGTATATGTTGGTAGACAAATGGCTGTTGAGACTTGTAAATATCACCAACTGAATTTACAGCATCTCTAAATTCTTGGGAAGTCCCTAAACACTCCCATTAGTCATTTCTCGGCAGATAAATGGTCTAAAATTTGCATTAGCAAACAAACTGCACATGAAGACAATATATAATCTGTCGTGGTGGGGCCCCATGTTGTGGCTTAAGGCTGAGCATTCTAGGTGCTTTGTTGATCTGAATTCTGACTTTATGCCAGTGCATGTCTAGTTTATCTGGGAGCAGTTTTTCTAGAAATTAGGCCTTATCTCTGCCCTCAATACATTCTGGCAGTCCCCTGATGCACAGATTGTTGCATACATTTGTAAATATTTGTTACCTGTAATTTAAAAAAAGTATTAGTCAATACTAAACAGAAATGTCACTGATTTTCTTAAAATGGCATTGCTTGACCATCACCTGCTGAAATTATTCTAATCTTTCTTAGTTGTTTTATTATGACTTGCCAGATCTCTTTTGTTCTTATGCCATATATTAGAGGATTTAATGTTGGAGGGATACTAATATACAAGACTGAAAATAAGACACGTGTATATGCTGGTATCGTGCTTTCAAAAACAGATACTAATAAAGACAATGTTGCTGGTAGATAAAAAGATGCAATCACAAAAACATGTGAGCTGCAGGTGTTGAATGTCTTTTGGCGAGCTTCTCTTGATCTCAGTTTTAATGCAGCTCTAACAATCTTGTAATACGACAGTCCAATCAAAGCTGCATCAGGTATTACTACTAGAACAAGTAAAATGTACAGATAAATATCACTCATGACTGTATGGGCACATGCCACATTGATGACAGCAAAGTATTCACAGTAGGCATTAAGAACAGTACTTGTGCCACGGTATGGCAACATCCTAGCAAGTATAGCTATAGGTAGTACAACACAAAAACTTCTAATTGTAATCAGTAAACTTCCTTTTAAAATAAATGTATTTGTTACAATTGATGAATATCTTAGAGGCTTGCACACTGCAATGTAGCGATCATAAGCCATTAATACTAACAGTGATGTTTCCATGGCTACAGGAAAGTAAATAAAAAACATTTGCACAAAGCAAGTATCAAATTGTATAGCTTGTGAGTCAAGCCATAATATTACTAACAGCTTAGGCAGAAGAATAACACATGTGACGAGATCTATAGCTGATAAGATGGAAATAAGGTAATACATAGGTTCATGGAGACTTTGTTCTGTTGCTATAATTAACAGTACTGTCAGATTGCCAAATAAAGACAAAAGGAACATAATGAAGAAAGGAACAGAAAGCCAGTACTGCAATTCATGAAGTCCAGGAAAACCAATCAGGAGAAATTCCAAATCTTGACTGCTGCTGTGATTGGTTGCTATCATAACTCAGTAAGCAGACTGAACTTGTATGTGACCAGTCTTCAGTGCTCTGAAAGGGAATAGATGCAATTTGTCAATGCATATCATAAACACTCATTTTTGTAATTGACTTCAGTGTTGACAGCCATTATCCAGTACCTGAATCTGTGATGTTATCTACAGTATAGTAGACAACACAACATTATAGAGATATCTTGAACCATATTAAAAGCCAGCAGTTTAAATTGAAATAAGAATGGTTCACACTTTCATTGCAGGACTAGGTAGATTTATATGGAGGAACAGCACTTAGGATTACACAGCAAGATCTGGGGAAAAACATTTTGGACATTTAGCTTGGATGTGCATTACTGTATGTTAGTTCTCTGTGTTGGAAATATTTACTGCTGTGTTGCAAGAAAAGTAGACAAGATAGCAAAATGCCATGTTTAGTTGACGTGGATTTTTGGCAAAGTGCCAAACATCATGCTGCCTATAACAAATAGTGAAGTTGGCACTTTCCAGCAATGTTCATTGGGGAAGACATGTTTTTTTCTTTTTCTTTAAAAATAACATTCCCTTCCAGCCCAGTGACCCACTCAAACCATCCCATACCACACTGCTCCTACCACTGAGTCCCATTTAAGTACATAACCCTTCCTCCCACCCACTGAGTAGCACCAACACAACCACCACCCTGCTGCCCAGTCTTGGCAAGAAATGTCCCAAGCCTAATGTCTGACCCCAAAGCTATGGATAAATTGCACGGCTTCCAGTGCCCCTACCACACCCACTCAGCAGCATCATTCAACACTGTGACCCCCCACAAAACCACTTAAAAAAAAGGCTCTATCTTTATCTAACAGAGAGTGACAGGGACAGGCCCTCCTCTCACCACCTTGGCTGGCCACGGTTTGAATGAATGGAAGGACCTGCTCATGATAAAAAAAACAGCTGATTTTAATGAGGTTCTGCTCTTTCTCATTCTTTCAAGAAGCGGGTGATTGAGTTGGTGCGATAAATCCTTTTTTCTGCTATGGTATGTTGGGGGGGTGGAGGGTAGATCGGTGCTGCTGGGTTGATGGGGTAGGAGTGACACTGAAATCTAAGCAATTTGTCCATGGCTGGGGCAGAGGTTGGGATCTGTACAGATGCTGAACACAGATGGGGAAAGGTTCTCTTAATGTCTGCTTGCAAGGGCTGGAGGGGAATGAGGGTGTTAGCCAGCTGGGTGCTTCACTGTTGGTGGGGAGAAGAAGGTTATGTATTGAAACCAGGCAGTGTGGGGGAAGGGTGATATGGGGAGGCTCAAGAGGTTGGGGGAGGGGAATCATGTTGTTTTGAATGCAGAAAAAGAATGGAAGCACTCCACAAGGTGTCACTTCACAGAGACTTTGCCAGGTGAAACACTATGTGATCTGCCACTTCATATAGTCTTCACCTGTAAACTTGGATCTTTGATACATTTAGTGCAATTTGAAGAGCTGCATACAGTATTAACACTTCGCATAGCCTATGTCAATCCCTTCACATGCACCTAGTCCTTTCTGCTACCACAATCGAATGTTACTGTGTACAAAGACTTCTGAAATAACTTTAGAATTCACCATGCAGCTGTCTATTGTTGTGTTAATTCTGCATTAATAAAGAGACAGCACTGAATAGATTAAATATGTGTTTCTATTGCTTTCTTCTCTGCCAGAGTTGTGGTGCTGTGGGAAATAGTGTTTAGACTGTTTAGACTGGTTCTGGCTAAATTTATGCTTGTAGCTATGGTATTACTTTAGCCGTGGTATGACCATGTCCTTTGTCTGGTTCCATATGCTACCTCTTTATCCTTCACTTTTTGGGAACCTGCACAGGTTTCTACCATAAAGACCTACAGACTCCCATGCAAAGCAGCTTGTGGTAGAGGTTATAATTATTGGTAGCACATGAGGTGGGCACCTGAATTAGGGTTCCATCTGAAATGGTGACATGATGTGGGTGAAAGCCCAAATGGTGTGGGAGGAGGGAAGGTGACTGGATGTGGTGGGGTGGGCAACCATAGCAACAGGATGTCACTATACGTACACATGCGTTGGGGGGGAGCAAGCATGGTGAGCATGGCCTGGGAGGGGGCGGAGGGGATGTAGGGGGTGACACTGTGGTCAGCTGCTGAGCTACGCCATGGCATCGGGGGTTGGCCTCCACTTGTGGTGTGTGGGGTTCTGGGTTCGGTCTGGGTCCGGGCACTACTGTGGTTTTGTTGTGCCTAGCCCAAAACTTGCATTTTTATTTGCTGTGCCCCCCCCCGAGATGCTCCTCCTCTGGAGTTGAGAATCCTTAAGTTGGGGGGTGTGGGGGGGGCAACCCCACCCCATAGAAAACAAATGATTTAAGTTCATGGTGCCGTTCTTCCATGTGCTGAGGATGTCAGGGTTGCGAAATTGTTTTTGCAGTCCTGATGTCGCAATAATGTGGGTCGCCGTTTGGCGCTCACCATTATCACATAGAACCTACTCATTTACCAAGTACTAAGATGTTGAGCATGTGGAATGAATAAAGACAGGCAACAGCCAGTCCCCCATCACTGACCGAGAGAATTGAAAGTATCCCTAATTGTTTGGATTTTTTAATGATACCGAAACAGTCAATGTATCTTGTCCTCAGAGTGCAAGAGAGGTATTCAGTCAATTTGAAAAGGTTGCTTTCCAATGTTGGTGACAGCTTTGAGAGACAATCAAGTATACTTGGAAGTGAACAAGTTACCATGGGGCCTGAGAATTAAACACACACACACAACTTCTGAACATGAAATGAAAAGCTTTCTTGCCAAATGAAGAGAGATGTCATTAAATGTATCAAGACACTGTGCAACTACCCACTCAATCAACAACCTCCTGGAGTGCATGAAACTAGAAAGGGCGCAATTCAGGGCAAATGGGGAAAGTCACAAAAGTCTCTGACACTCACTTATGAGCGCACCAGAAGAGGAGATAATTTCAGGATGGAGCAAATGAGTTTGTTTTGGCTAAGTCAAAAAGTGTAAAATCCATGCATTTAAATTATCTCAAACATAAACTTACTATAAGGTTGTCAGAAATTAGTTAAACTGCTTAGTGGTATTAAATGAACTCTAAGCACAGAGAAATCCAATTTGGTTACTATCTGTATATGTAATAAATGTGTCCAAATTCGCATCTAATCGATCTCTGTAATTCATGGTTGCTGCATATCTATAAGCCTGTCTAAAAATCTAAAATAAAGTTTACAAAGAAAGACAATATATGCAAATGACAGTAGCAGAAAATTAAATTATACAAAAGGAAGTGAAATCTGAATTAAAACAGAGAAGCATTTAATCATTCCAAGAGCACACCTGACATTAAAATGCTCACTAAGACTTTCAAATCCAATTTGACTGAATATGACAGCAGAAAAAGGCAACTAAAAAGATTGCATTTCAAAGGGATGCAACAGATTACAGAAAGGGAGGCATATTTGATTGGAACAAAACAAAAAACTGAGGTAAAAGATAAACATCCTATGCCAAGGTTTATTCTGATGAGAAACTGACAACTACTGGACTATGGTACAAGGAATAATGCATTGGACAGCACAGCATCTATGCATTCAAATTTGAGTTTGGAATCAGGGGATCAGCTAGACATCACCTTCCTAAGGCCCACACAGGACCAACAGGGAGAATCAATACCAGGGGTGCACAGGAAATGGACAAGAAGGTGGAAGATGAAGCGGAAGAAGGGGCATATGGAACCAGAAGGAACAGTACAACAGGAATCATCACTGGTTTTGGTGAATGTTATTAACCTATATAGTTATGAATTGAATGAAACAGAAATTGCACTTTGGAATCTTGGACTATTGTTTACACCAACAACAAATTTCAACCCGTTTGACAAAGTTGTGGATTTAAACAAATTGGTCAGAAATTTAAGCTTGGCATCCTTTCATAAGAAACAACAAACCACTGATAGGAAAAGCCAAACGTGGCCCATTAGGCAATAAGTACTGTCCCTGATGTGCAGGAGAATCTATTAAATGACTCCAGGCCAAAATCTTAATTTTGACCACCCTTTCAGCAGTACTGACCTGTTTTTCAAAGGTACTGAGAAGAAGAACTAGAGAAAATGGGACAAGAAAAATTATAATATTTCCACAATATGTCTAAAATTGATTTGGAAACTTAAAAGCTTTAGGAGAAAATGAAAGTGTAACAATCAAGCCAGAAGATGGGGGTGTCAGTCGTAGTACTTAATAGTAGTGATTATGACAGAGAAATTCAAAGGCAGCTTCTGGACATAAAGCACTATATGGTACTGGCTGAGGAACTGTTGTAGGGAGGAATGGTTCATTTGTTGTGGGGACTAGGGGGGAGACCTGGTTGAATATGAACATACAAATTTGCCAACAGAAATAGGCCACCTGGTCTATCAAGTCTACTTGAGTGTGCAGCTCCCACCCTCACCTTGCAACTGCCCTGCCCTGCCCCCTCCTCTTCCCAATTACACCCCCACCTTCTCCAATCCCCTTTTGAAAATACCCACTGTCTTACAGGCTACCACTTCATCCAGTAGAGTATTCTATTCTGCCATGACCCTCCCCTTGAAAAAGTGTCTCCTCATTTCCATCCTAAATCTTCCCCCCTCCAATCTTATTTATTTATTTATTTTTTATTTATTTAGCTTTTGTTGACCGGGTAAGTGCACTAGACAAATCCTGACTATTTTCAGGCATGACCCGGGGAGGGGGATACAGATGAATGCCAACTGACCTTGAACCAGATTAAGCTGTTGGTGGTATTTTTACTGAATGAGGGAAATTTGGCCAGGACACCAGGGAAATCCCTACTCTTTTCGATAAATGCCATGGGATCTTTAACATCCACCTGAACTACCACCAATCCAGGCAGATGGGACCTCGGTTTAACATCTCATCCAAAGATGGCATCTCAGAAGTGCAGCACCCCTCTCATGCTGCACTACAGTGTAAGTACTGGGATATTAAACCAAGTGCCAGATGTGGGAACTGAACCCACAGCTTTCTGATCTCCCAGCCTCAGAGGCGAGTGTGCTACCTACTGAGCCACTGACACTGCTTGAGGCCATGCTCTCTTGTGTCCCTCCCCCTCCTCAGCCTGAGTATCCCTTCAGAGCCTGCCTTGTTTATCCCCTTTATGTACTTAAAGGTCTCAATCATACCCCAGATCCCTTCTGTCCTCCAAGGAGTACATGTTCAACTCTCTCAGCCTCCCCTCAAATGGTTTGTCCTCCAATCCCTGGATCATCCTTGTTGCCCTGCATTGTATCCCTTCCCGTATTTTCACATCCTTCTTCAGATATAGGTGCCAGAATTGTACACATTTCTCCAGGTATGGCCTGACCAGTGCACTGTACAGAGGCAGGATCACCTCCCTGCTCCTGGAGGACATCCCTCTTGCGATATAACCCAGTATCCTGTTGGCTTTCACTGCCATCCTCCTACACTGATCCGTACTGTTTATCTTCACCAGTACAACCACCCCCTAGATCATTCTTCTCCTCAGTGGAACCTAGCTGCACCTCTTCCAGCTGGTAACACCTTCCAGGGTTCTTTGCTCCAAAGTACAGGACTTTGCAAGTTTTCTCATTGATTCCCAACTGCCACACTTCCAACCACTGCACCAGTTTGGTCAGCTTATCCTGCAGCCCCTGCCAACTTGCTATATTAGCAGAAACATGAGAACATGGCTCAGGATGATACAAGGAGGGATGAAATACAAATGAATAGTGAAAAACAAAGAAAAGAACTCTTGACTCACTCCTTCAGACCAAAACAAAGCCACACCATGAATTAGCGTACTATAAAAATAATTTATTCATATCAGGTGGCACTGCCCCTCACAAGAAACATCGATGTACGTTTCACGTCACACTGATGCTTTATAAAGGGTCTTGATAAAGCATCAGTGTGATGTGAAATGTATCTTGACATTTCTTGCTAGGGAGAGTGCTACCTGATATGAATACATTCTTTTTATAGTATGCTAGCTCGTGGCATGGCTTTGTTTTGGTCCAATGGAGTGAGCCAGAGTTCTGTGCTTTGTTTTTAATTTGCTATATCGTCCACCACTGACCCCAATTTGGTATCGTCAACAAATAGACTGATCTTATTCCTGACACCATACCAGATGTGCAGTATGAATTTTCAACCAGCACTGGCCCCAGTACCGATCTCTGTGACACCCCGCTCATCACAGCCCTTGGAGATGAGAGTTCCCCCACCACCACTACCCTCTGCTGTTTCCCCTGCAGCCAATTTTCAGTCCATTTAACCATCTTAGTCCCCACCCCCAAGTATCTCAACTTCCCTCCCAACCTCCCATGCAGCACCAAATCAAAGGCCTTACTGAAGTCCAAGTATATGACATCCACTGCATGATCCTTGTCCAATTACCTCATAACCCAGTCATAATGCTCCACTAGGTTCATCTGTCAGGATATTCTGGAGACAAACCCATGCTAGTGACTGTCCTGGAGCCCAATGTCTTCCATAAGGGTTGCCACCCTTTCCTTAAGTATTGTCTCCATCAGTTTCACCACAATGGAAGTTAAGCTAAGAATTCCTAACCAGTCTAGACAACTTACCCCATGATGGCCTAATCCTAACTGGGGATTTTAATCTGAACTGGCTTAGTGCCAAAAGGATAAACTAACTCTCCATTCTAGAGGATGCAAAATTAGTACAATAAATCTACCACCTCACCAGACTAAACATGAAAGTAGATAATCTCAGTCTCCTAGATTGGGTTTTAACAAATAACAGCTAGCATGCAAAAATCACAGGAGTATTCCTGGATGCTATTAGTGATCACTCCTCTACCTACTGTGTCTGGAAAAATAATATTTAGAACCACCCTCCTAAACTCATTAAAACGTGACCTAATGAGGCTTAGCGCTGAGGCCTTTCTTGAGCATCTTAAGTCAGTAGACTGGACTCCAATCAACTGCCTCCCTGATGTCAACCAGGCATTAGACTACTTCATAAACTCTTTCTCAACCATCTTAGACTCCCTAGCCCCTATTAGGTATCATAAAGCTAAGGGAATAAACTTCTCCTAGCTGTCTCAAGATCTTAGAGCACTGATACATTCCCATGGCAAAGCTTGGAAGGAAAAACGGGACAGGTGTCTGACTGGCAATCCCTATCAACTATTGTGCAATGCTTGCAAAACCAAGGCTACAAAAGCCAAATGGAATTACCTCCATTCTCTACAGGAAAACAATTTCGTCAACCAAAGGACTTTCTGGACCCAAATAAACTCCCTCCTTAAAGGAAAAGACAGAAACATTCTCTAGTCCATGGTTACAAATGGTGCCACACTAACAAGCCCCACAAACATAGCTATTGGTATAAATCACTTTTTCACTGACCTGGACAAATACAAAAAAAGACCTGCCTCCCATCCCAGCTGACTCAACATCGCCCGAGACCAACTGTACCCTCCCCACCTTCCACCTAAACCTGGCCACAAGGCTAAGGTCCTCACACTATTCAAGGGTCTCAACCCAGACAATGCCCCTGGATTCGATACTCTTCATCCAAAATTCCTTAGGATAGGTGCACCTGCCATCACCTACCCGGTAATGCTATTAATAAACAAATCTTTCCTTTCTCAAACAATCCTGGACAAATGGAAAACTGCAATTGTAATCCCTGTACTTAAAAGTGGCCCCACAAATCTGGTAGAAAACTATAAGCGTATATCTATCCTATACCAGTTTACCTTTGCCGAATCGACAATACTGTTACTGAGGTTTGGCATAGTGACATCCCCAATGTTGACAGGTGACATTTTGCCTGTCTGACATTTGTGTGTTTCACTCTGTAGATTATGCCCACCGTGCCACTCTCCCCACTAAAGATTATCAACTCTGAGTTGGAGTTGGTTTGGGGGGTGAGACACATCAAAATGGCAATTTTTTTACCTTTGGTTTCCCACAGCGACAGTCTTGAAACCCATCGATACTGTCGCTGTGAGGGATTTTGCCATCAGAGTTTTGATGTGCAGTTGGCACACCTCCTACACCCCTAGTTAAGATCCAGGAAATAATTCTGTATAATCAACTCTACTCACATCTCAAACTCAACAATGCCTTAACTATCCATCAGCATGGATTTCGTAAACTGCATGACACAGAATCAGCACTGCTATGCATAATCTTGGACATTTTTAGGGCAATAAAGCAGGGTGAGACTACAGGAGCCACCTTTGTGGACCTGACCAAATCCTTCGACCTTGTCAACCACCAACTTCTCCTCACTAATCTCCATCAACTAGGTCTTGACCCTGTATCCCTCTCCTGGCTAGCCAACTACTTAACCAACAGGGTCCAGTGTGTAAAATGGTCTGGTGCCACATCCTCCCTCACTCCCATAACCAACGGTGTTCCACAGGGCTCTATATTAGGATCATTCCTATTCTACATTTTCGTCAGTGAACTCCCACTGAACTGTGGGGCTGCAGGAGTTCAATTATATGCTGATGATGACATTCTATACAGATCTGCTAAAGATATCAATGTCATAAATGCCAACCTCGAGAGTGATCTTCAGACTTTGGAGGCCTGGCTCAAAGTCAACCTGTTAGTACTTAACACTAAAAAGACTCAAACCATGTTATTCTACCACACCTCCTATAAAATTGATAACAAACTGCCTTTGGTTGTAAAAACATCTGCGGGGGGGGTAGAGCGCCAGCCCGGTGGCACTGAGGGTTGAGGTGCTGGATGCCTTACCTCATGCTATGCTGATGACCCGAGTTCAGGAATGACATCAGGTCATTGGGGGCTTGTGCAGGGGGGAGGGCAGAACAGGATTGAGCATGCCAATGGGCAGCTCTCCTCTCCTGATGGTGGTGAGGGTGGGTTGGTACCCCCTAGTTCTGATCCGACCAGGTGGAGGTCCAGTGGGTAGCATAAACGGAGAGAGGGTGGCAAATATTACGTGAGGTGGAAGGGTCTGAGCTGGTGCCACGGGGTGCGTAGCATGCCTCCACATTCTCACACGGCCTTGTGCTGGAGCCTCGGGGGGTTAAAGGAGAAAAACCATCAAAAAGTAACTATTTGTTCCTGTCACCAGCTGGTGGGAGGAGGCGATGGGGACAAAATTGCTATATAAAAAAAAAACATCAGTAGGGGGATGCTGGAATGTGTCAAAAGCTTTAAATACCTGTGCATTACCTTAGACAAAAACCTATCCTTTCAGATCCATACCAATAAAATTATAAACTCAACTCACCAGAAACTAGGGTTACTACACCGTACTGCCCCCTACCTCACTTACCAATCCAGAAAGATCATCTCTACTGCAACCCTACTCCCAGGTCTCATCTATGGTGCATCCTTGCTTTCCACAGTGAAGCCATCTATTCTGAACAGACTTTGGCAAGCATATCACTATATTGCCAGATTTGCTCGCTTAAGTCCTGGCCCGAGCGCACCACTGTGCTGTGCTCAGTACCTTAAATTGGCCAGGTTTTGAGGTGAAGTTGGACTACCCCTTGCTGTGTACCACCTTCAAATTAATTCACCTCCCCTTCCCTCCAAGTCTGTCTAACCTACTGACCTGAAAACCATTCACTAGGTCCCTTATAACATCTCACCAACTATTACTAAGTATACCTAAACGCATTTAGCAGTTGGAAAGAGATCTTTCTTGTATATAGCTGCACACAAATGGAACAATCTTCCAATATGACTTCCATCCTTCGCATCCTCTAGCAGTTTAAAAAAAAACAGCACAAGGACCTATTCCTTGTGACTAGCACGTGTAACTGTATATAACTCCCTGCATAGCAGGCAGGGGTTAATCCTATGTCATGCTCTCAAGGTTTCTCTGAACCTTATGTAACTAATGAGTCTGAACGTTGTTTATGCCCTAAAGTGTATGATGTTTCTCTATCGTATGTACTTAATGCACCAAATTGTTGAATATTTCTACTTGTTAATGTTACTTCTGTTTGTACCACTGTTGGTACTGTGTTTAATGTCCATCTACTATGTTTAATGTCTATCATTTGTTTAATTCTTAGATTCCCCAGGTAGCCAATGAAAAAGGGACTGTCTTGTCTCAGTGGGCCTACCCGGTCATCAAAATTCAAATAAATAAATAAAATAAATAAATAAGTTTACCCACCTGTAATTACCCAGCTCATCCTTTGGTCCACTTTTGTGGATGGGTACTATGTGGGCCATCCTACAATCATGCGGTATGCACCCTGTATCCATGGAGGTATTGAATAGTTTTTCCAGTAGTCCAGCCAGGATCTTAGCCATTTCCTTCAACACCCTGGGATACATGCCATCTGGTCTTGGTGCCTTATCCACCCTCAGAGTCCTTAACCCCTCCTATACCCTGCTCTCAGTGATCACCCCATGCATCACCCCCTCTCCCCCCGCCTATCCTGCCCACCTCCCTGCAGTAGCTGCCCTCCTTTCTCCCTCATGAATACAGAACAGAAGTACTCATTCAGTGCTTCTGCCTGATCCACCCCTTTCTCTGCTTACCCCCATCCTTCCTGATCCTCACTATCTGGCTCTTGCAGCTCCTTCTCTCCCTTATGTATCTGAAAACTTCCTTTTCCTCATCCTTGATGCCCTGCACCAGCCTCAATTCCCTGGAGGCAATAGCTGCTTTGACTTCCCTGGTAACTTCCTTAGACCTCTTCACTTACTCCTCTCTATCCTCCCACTTCCTGGATTTCTTGTATTTCTTGAACGCTGCTTATTTAGCCCTCACCCTTTCTAAGACTCCTCTACTTAACCAGCTCATTTTTGTAACCCTTCCCTTTGTGCTCTGCAATCTGGTACATGTCCCAGTAGCCTCCAATATCCCCAATTTCATTTTTTCCCATTTCTGATTCACAGCCCATTGTTGCTGTAGTTCTTCCAGATGCCCCCATATGATTTCACCCATCCTACCAAAGTCAGCCTGTCTGAAGTCCACCACCCTGGTCCCTTTACCCACTGCTTCTCTGCTCATATTAAGTATGAACGACGCCGAGTGGTGGTCACTCTCAGCCAGCGGATCCTCCACCGCCACCTCCCTTATAGCCTTCCCATTGGCCAGAACTAGATCCAGTGTATTCCCCAACCTAGTCAGCTCAGTGACCATCTGTGCCAGGAAGCAGTCCTGAAAGGCATTCAGGAGTATTTGGCCCCTAGCACTCAAGGTGGCTGGGGTTCCCAGTCTACTCCTGATAGATTGAAGTCCCCCATGTTCACTGTGTTACCTTTCCCAAACACCTTCATAATTTGCTCTGCCATCCCCCTGTCCAAGTCTTCCCCTTGAGTTGGTGGCCTGCATAACAGCTCTACAATGCTGGTTTGACAAGAAAAATGTCAACTGGCATCACAGTGCTAGGCTCCATGTCAACAGCAGTGTGTGTTTTTCCTTCAGGGGGCTTTTCCCCCGAACCCCCCATGTGGGGGGCTCTGTCCCCCGCACCACCAATACTTTAGGATCCTAACTCCAAGTTGGAGTTAGTTCAGGGAAGGGTGCAGGTCAGGGGAAGGATTGCCTGCTTCAAGTGGCACTTCTATGGTGACATGGCACTGTTGTCGATATCGAGGCATGTCACCATAGAAATGTCGCTGTATAACACACCCATCCTGAGTATCCTATTCATCATGTCCTGGAATTGTATTCACAAGCCTCTATCCTATCCTTCACCCTGAACCTCCCCTTCATCCCCGCATACTGTAACCTCTATGTCCACCCCCACAGCCGGATCTTTTTTTTTCCCTTAACCGGGATCTGCTCCCCTTCCTGCAGAGCTGTGCCTCCTATGAGACACTTAACATCACTCTCCCTCCTGATGCCTGATCCTAGCTCCATACTCTGAACTATTAAGTCCCCCACTAGGAGAAGATTTCTTCACCCCTGGAATTCTCTCGCCTTGTCCCATGTGCCCCCTCTTCCTGGGTCTCCCCTTCACCCCTGGTTACAACCTTGGATTCCCTTTCAGGGCTCTCCCTCTCCTTGAGAACATCATATTTGTTTTTTAGTTGTACCAGGTGGGTGGTGGTGCATGAGATCCACCTTCCTCAACCTCCTTGAACCCACCATAGTCCATCCAGGCCTCTGACTAAGTATCCTCTGTGGCAGTGGCTAGTTGTATGGTGGTTCCTGTGTGGGGGCAAAGGTCCCTGAGCTGGTGGAATGTGAAGCATCAGGAAAGCACAGGGTTTTGTCTTTCCTTTATTCCTTGAGAGGGCATTTGACAAGTTAATACATGAATATTTATATGATCATCAGTGCTATGGTACAATTTAGGTCTTCATTCAGTAGATATGTGCTGTTTATAAGAACTCTGTTTTAGTTCCTAATGTAAATGGTCACATGGGACAACAAATTAAGGTAGGAATGGGGGTGAAACAGGGGGTTCCTACTCAGCCCCTAGTGTACACCTTTGCCATTGACCTCCATCTGCTTATGTTGCAATATAATTATATCATACAAGGTGTATCTTTACACACAGACATCCCTCCCATTAAAACTTTAGCATACACAGGTGATCTTTGTATTCTTACTCAGTTTCTTGACTCAGGCCCAGCAAGAGAAGGCATATTGCACTCCTTGTCTAAGGTATCTGATGCTAGTATAAATGTCAAGACAAAGTTTAAAGGATAGCAGCCCAAATAGCAAGTCCCATATCAGCATCATTTTCAAGTATGACTGCAGTGGAATCCTAACTAATCCTAGGCATTAAGTTTGCTCCAGGGAATATTACCTCTGATACTTTGGAAATCCACTGTAATAAAACTCTTGCCCAAAGAGCATATCTTACTAAAACACTGCTACTCCTACAGTTTCTACATCATAGTCAAGTCTTTCTGCCCTTTAAAGCTTGTGAGTCTAGATTACTAATCCTATTTATTCAAAGCCTGTGAGGTAGCAGGTTAAACCCCATTAAGAGGGAAGTTACCACCAGCCCAGTGGTGCTGAGGGTTGAGACGCTTGATGCCACACCTTGCTCCACGCTGGTGACCTGGGTTCGGGGACAAGTCATGGTCATCGGTTGTTGGCAGGGGAGGACTAGGATCAAAAATCCGATAACAGCTTTCCTAGTCCTGGGGTAAAAAGGTGGGATCCACATTGCACTCTGGTGGTACCTGGACACATCCAGTGGTGCTGCAGATGCACGGGTGTCTAGAGGGGGAGCATAGCAGACATCTGCACTTTTGTGCATGGATGTCACTGCACGTCTGTGCTCCCATTGGGCAGAAAAAGGAAAAAGGGCTGGGCACAACCATGCAGCTTGATGGCCATGCCCTGCCATGCAGGGAGGACTGTCATGGAATCACATTGGGGAAGGTTGGAACCACTCTGGGTGGCAGGGATGGGGGAGCCCTCCAGCAGATCATCCATGGCCATGCCAAACCCTCTCATCATGCAAGTGAGCCTGCTGCTCTCCCCGTGGGCAGGGCCAGCGGATGGATGCCCCCTCAGGTAGGTGCTGCAGAGGGCACAAAAATAGGGATGATATAAAAAAAAAAAAGAGGGAAGTTACCTACAGGACAATGTCAAACTGGGGACTTGGCATGATACACACAACTGCATTTTTAAGTATCTTCCCATCTAGAAAAATAGCTCCAACTTTAAGTACCCTGCACAAACCCTCTGCACACATTTCCACCCTTTGTTTCTAGTTGGGAGCAAGTTCTTTGAGATTGCCAGGTGGAACAAAGGGTGGCATTGTCCAGACTATGTTAGGCACTGTCTCATTAAAATAGGAACATGGAAGCTTTCTCTAACCAGATTTCTACTTTGTCAAGGAAATCTGTATATAGCCAAATAATTGGTACTGTTTGTCTTGAGCCACTAGATTTACCAGGGTATCCTTCTGTCGATCACAATATGGCCCTGACATTATTACAGGACAGGCAAACACCTTTGTCAATGTGGGGCATTACTTGACTATAAGTTCATGGCTAACTAAGAGTAAAATGATCCTTTAAGCATAAAGAGATAGAAGACAGAATATATTTGTGGCCCACATGCCTCAGTGTCACAAAAACTAAGGATAATTTGTTGTTCCAGTATCCTTATCCAGTGGAATTTTGAGCCACACTTGGAAAGTCATAAAAGGTACTGCTCTGCAAAATCAGATTTCAATGGTGTGGTTTTAGGGATTTTTTGTCCCCATTGGAGAAGGTTTCCCATAAGCATGTTGAAACTTGTGCTTGCCGTTTATAAATATTATTTGTGGCAGGTATTTTGCGCATTATCATTACAATAAAAGCAGCTTCCCTGTAGTACTGTAGTTAGTCAAATCTCATTTGTATTAGAAACAAATACAACAGCAGGAAGTTTAATTTTTGTCAGATATACAGTTTCACGAATATACTGTAGGAGAGCCTCGTCATGCGTTATATGAGTCAGGTATAAGTAGATTTTTACTCCCACTGTCATAAGTATGATGACAATCTCTCTTATTTAATAATTTGTATGGCTTCCTTTGTCCACTGTGATTCATACACTTGATATGATTTATTTTTTATTTTCATTTGTATGACTTGAGCTATGTTTTGACTTGTACATTTTTTCAATTCAATACAATTTCCTTACTCTTCTTCAAGAGCATTTCTGGTTTTTCATGAATATTTCTTTTTCCTAAATGCTTGGTTTCCATTTTTCTTACCTTGTTTCTTTTTTTTTATCACATCTCTATTTTTCCTCCTGCAGCCCCAATCCCTGCCTACCTCCAGCCACCACCACTCCTCCTCACCACTGACCCAGAGTTGTGCCTGTCCAGCTGGCAGATGCAACTATACCATCGAGAAGGGCCCTGTCCGGTGATCCCCACGCCCGTCCAGGATCCATTACCGGCACACGCCTCTATCCAGGCATTCGCTAGCTGGTGAAGCTGTGGCTATTAAGCTGCCATGGGTTTGTGCTGTCATTTTCCTCCTGCTTGTGAGATCTCCTGGAGTGTGAGGGTTCAATGACATCGCATAGGCGCCAACGTCTGCCGCACTCCTCCCCTTTTTTGCACCACTCTAGTAGTGCCCTCAGTCATCACCAGGGGCCACTACAGAGCAGTGATTCCCTGAATCCCTCCCCAGGATGAGAAAGCAGTCCTCCAGATGCTCAATCCCATCTTTTCCCCAGCAGACCCATGACGCCCCAGGCTCATGTCTGAACCCGGGTCACCAGCATGGCGTGAGGTGTGGCATCCAGTGCCTGAACCCTCACTGCCACCGGGCTGGCCTTTCCTTGCTTCTTTTATGTTGATCTTTTGAGTTGCATACTAGGTTAAGTACTTTTGTTTTTTTGTTCTTTATTCTGTGTCCTGATTTTCTGATTTTGAATTTTTGTAGTGCGACTGTTTTGTTTGATTTCTTCCATTAAAAAATTCCATTATTCTTCCTTCATAAGTGCCATGAAACCTTTTACTTGCACCTAAACAGTGACCAGAGATGGGCAAAGGGGCCTCAGTTTAAAATCTCATCAGGACATCCTGTCAACTGTGCAACACCCTTCCCTGAACTGCACTTCCATGTCAGTTATAGGTGTTACCCCAAGCAGTCCTCAAGGGGTCCCAGATATAAAGAGAGGAGCCACAGGGAATTATAAATTGCCAAGTTTAAAGCTGCCACCTCCAGATGCTTGATCAAATAATTGAATGTGAAAAAAGGGGGAAGGGTGCATCATCAGTTAGGCCCAGAGTGATGTAACTAATGTCATGGAATGTACAGGCAGTATGAAAACCAACAGCAGCAGCATCTGATGAGGACTAAGGAATGAGATATTCAATGTACAATTGTACAGTAGTTGTGTAAAAATTGACTGGTAGCATAGTATAGTACATGGTGCAGTGCAGCAGTAGCAACTGAGTAACATATATTACACTACTGTAAATACTGTGCTATACCACACTGTTGGTCAACTTTTGTCAGCTACAACTGCAGTGACTAAGGCAAAATATGTTATTACTTTTATAAAAAATGGCTATAACATATCAGAACAAAGGATGAACACACACACACACACACATATATCAAGGGTGCATATAAAGGTAGACAAACTGTTTTCTATCACAACAGTAAAGGACCATGCTTAAAATGCAGGGTGGAAAAGATTAAGACAGTTTATAGCTATGGTCTTAATAGCCGTACTTTACACCTCTCAGACTATTTTACAGAGGACTGTCTGACATGACAACTTGTCTGTAACCTGGACATGCAACCAAAACATTGAATGATTTGATACAATCTGTTTTATGAGTGCATTACAGCTTAAAATGGCTAAAAAAAGTTGACAATCTCTGACAAAATCTAGGTGAATGGATATGGATTCTAAAAACAGATTATCCAGTCCAATGCCAGAAAGGTAGCAACCTTAGAATACTGCCAACTGCAAGAGGCAGTCATCTTTAAAAATATATTCATTTTAACTAATTACATCCTAAACAAGAGTGCTGTAAAAAGTACTTGAAGAATTAAAAATAAAAGCAGAATGTCTTTCCAGAGGGGGACAGAAGCTCTAGAATAGAATGAAATATTTATTTATTTTATTAAATGTTAGTAACTGGAAAAGGCACACTGAGCTAAAGGTCATTTTCTGGTGTGACTTGGGGAAGCGGTTGTAGGGAGTAACAACTTGTAAAATAAATACAGATGCAGAATTACATCACAGGATAATGGGTACATACAGAGGCATCAGTAAATGTACTAATGTGTAATATAATAACAGCTTTTATACAGCAGTAAACAGTGAGCAATCACTTGTGAGGCAAAGTGTACAGTGCTTGCTGGGCTAGGGGTAAAACGGTGAAAGACATCAAGCTAGTGGGCTGAGAGGGAGAGGGAGAGGGTTGAGGGAGAGGATATGGGGTTAGGGAGGAGGTGGAAAGAAACATTAGGGTACAAGAAGTTACCTTCAGTGGTGTCTGAAGGCAGGGAGAGAAGGGGAGAGGCAGAGGGGGTGAGGGGTGCAGATTCCAGAGGGAGTTGATGTGCTAGGATAAGATAGATTGACCAGCAGAAGAGTGAGGGTGGGAAATGGAGAAGGAGTGGGAATCCCAGGAGAGAAGCAAGTGGGAAAAGTAAGGAGAGAAGGTGATCAGGAAAGAAAAATAGGAAGGGCAAGACCAAAACCAGTGTTTGGCTATCAAGGCAGTGCAGTGGGCCTAGTGATGTGATGGCTGGAGGGGAAAGGGATGGAAAGAGTAAAAGGAGCAGTGATGGGTACAGAGGGAAAAGTTGGTGATAAAAAGGCAGAAGGCACTGCACAGGGTATCCAATATGGCAGAGAAAGGGGAGATACTGTTGATGGGAGACCTGAATAAGCCAGATCTTAACTGGAGCACATTTACTGTAGCCACATCCAAGAGCAGGGCCATTCTCGATGTCCTACAAGTGGCATGCCTCAGACAGCTAGTTTTGGAACCCAGTCATAAGAGAGCAATATTAGATCTCATACGCTCAAATGGGGACAGTGAGAGGATCTCGGATCTAGAAGTGGGTAGCCATCTGGCAACAAGTGACCACCAAACAGTGTGGTTCATGATAAACTCAGCTACAGAGTCAAGCCATACAAAAGTGAGGGTACTGGACTTCAGGAGGGCTGACTTTATCAAGATGGGAGAGTGCCTTAGAAAAGCACTAGCAAACAGGCTAGAAGGAGGGGTGGAGCAACAATGGGGAAACATCAAAACTGCCATCACAGAGGCAACAAGCCTTTGTGTGAAGCAAATAAACAAACCAAACAAAAGAAAAAGCCACTATGGTTCTCAAAAGAGGTGGCAGGGATGGTCAGAGAGAAAAAGATAGCATTCAGAAAGTATAAGGAAACACAGAAGAAGCAGGACAGAGAGCTGTATCAGTTAAGGC
The DNA here is from genome assembly GCA_016271365.2 of Neoceratodus forsteri. Classification (NCBI taxonomy): domain Eukaryota; kingdom Metazoa; phylum Chordata; order Ceratodontiformes; family Ceratodontidae; genus Neoceratodus; species Neoceratodus forsteri. The sequence continues at coordinate 1,308,323,300 of CM057458.1, forward strand.
AGAAGGAAGCATGGAGGGAAGTCAGAATAGCAAAAACCCAAACTGAGGAAAATATAGCCAACTCAGGTCTATGTGATAATGGTGAATGCCTAAAGACAATCGCCATTATCGCTCAGTCAGAGTGGCAAACACATTTTTGGCACTCTGACAACCCTTGCACACCAGCACAACAGTGCCAGGACATGTTTTTACTACTTTCTGTGGGGGGCTACGCCACACCCCCCTCACAGGGGCTTTGCTTCCACACCCCTACTTAAGATTCTCAACTCCAGGGGGTGCATGTCGAAGGGTGAAAGTAGTAAAAATAAAAGGTTTGGGCTGGGTGCAATAAAAATTGCACCAGCGCCCAGGACCTGAACCCAGTACCTCAGCCACCCCAGCCATTGCCTAATCCTCGATGCCATGCTGCAGCTTGACCAGACCACAGTGCCACCCCTCAGCTCATGCTTGCCATGCTTGCTCCACCCCCACACCCATATGTATAGTGACATCCTATCACCTAGTTAGCCACCTCCTCATCCGGTCTCCCTACCCGTCAGTTGACATGAGTGGATTGCATGAGGAATGTGTCATCATAATGGACGGCGCCCTTCCTCATGTGCCCACTTCACGGGTTACCAGTCAACTCGACTAAGAAGGGGGAGAAAACCTTTTATAGGTACATCAGGGAGCGTAGAAAGACAAAGGGAGGGATAGTGAGGCCAAATAGAATGGATCATGGGTGGGCAGAGAGGGACAGTGAAAAAGCAGGGATACCGAACAAATATTTCTGCTCAGTATTCACAAAAGAGGAGGGGGGCAGGTGCCTAATCCAATTAACAGAAGTACTCTGAATAGGGGTGTCTATCCCAGTCCTTTCACAGAAGAAGGGGTTCTGAATGAACTCTTAAAACTGAAGGAGGACAAAGCAATGGGGCCTGATGGAATTCACCCCAGAATTCTAAAAGAATTAAAGGGAGAACTAGTGAATCCACTGACTACCCTTTTTAACAAATCATGGAAGGATGGTGTGCTACCTGAGGACTGGAGGAAGGCTGATGTGATTCCCCTTCACAAAAGTGGGACCAAGACAGAGGCAGGAAACTACAGACCTGTCAGTTTGACCTCTGTGGTAGGGAAAGTGATGGAATCACTTCTGAAGGAAAGAATTTTTGAGTACCTAGAGGCTAGTGGGGCACAGATACATGACAGCATGGGTTCACAGTGGGAATGTCATGTCAGATGAATCTAATTGATTTCTTTGACTGGGTGACCAAAGTAGTAGACCAAGGAGGGACTGTGGACATGGCCTACCTAGACTTTAGCAAGGAATTTGACACAGTCCACACAGAAAATTAATAGTCAAATTAACCAGCCTGGGAGTGGGTCCCAGGGTGGTAGCCTGGGTAAAACATTGGCTAGACAACAGGACACAGAAGGTAATTGTAAATGGAGTCCACTCTGAAGAAAGAGGGGTTACTAGTGGGGTACAGCAGAGTTCAGTACTGGGTCCAGTCCTTTTTAATGTCTTTATAAGTGACACTGCAGAGGGACTGGAAGGAAAAGTATGTCTCTTTGTAGATGACACAAAGATCTGCAACAGGGTTGATACACAAGGAGGTATGGAAAGGATGAGAAGGGACTTGGCAAGGTTGGAGGAATGGTCAGAAGTATGGCAGCTTGGATTCAATGCAAAGAAGTGCAAAATAATGCACCTGGAAACAAAAACCCAAGGGAAGATTACACAATGGGGAGGGTAGTAACAACAACAAAAATGGAAAAGGACCTCCGGGTAATCATATCAGATGACCTAAAGGTTAGCAAGCAGTGTGAGAAGGCAGTAGGGAGGGCTGGGAGAATACTCGGATGTATAAGGAGAGGCATCACCAGCAGAAAACAGGACGTTGTTGTCCCTCTGTACAGACAGTTGGTGAGACCCCATCTGGAGTACTGCATCCAGTTCTGGAGACCCCATCTCCACAAGGACATAGATTGGATAGAGGCAATCCAGAGGAGGGCAACTAAAATGGTGCAGGGTCTTCAAGAGAAGCCATACAAGGAGAGACTTAAGGAGCTTAATATGTATACCCTTGAGGAAAGGAGGTAGAAGGGGGACATGATAGAAACTTTTAAGTACCTCAGTGGAATCAACAAAGTCCAAGAGGGTAGCATCTTTCAGAAAAAGAGTTGTGCAAGAACAAGGGACTCAATTTGAAGATAGATGGCTCAGGGGCAATGTGAGGTACATGAAAGCAGGGACCATTTCCAGAGGGGTGCCATCAAAAGTAGTGAAAGCAGGGGGAGATGAGAGCCTGCCCAGTTTTAGGCAGGTACTGAAGGTCATGGACATCATCCTCTTGGTGTTGACCTTGAGCTGACTGTCATAGAACCAGCACAGTATGTTGTTGAAGTCCTGCTGGAGGGGCCCAACCACAGCAAGGGCTGTAAGACTGGAAGTATAGAGGACCATGTTGTCCATGTACATAGGGTTGTGCAAATAGACACACACATACACAGGGGAGATCATTGGGGAAGAGGGATAATAGGACAGGACAGGACCCAGGATGGAGGTTTGTGGGACTCCAGCTATGATGGGAGGGGCATCAGACCTATTTTGATGTGTTGTTAGTAAAGCTGATTTAATTGGAGACCTGTTTCCTTTGGCAGCAAACATATTTTGGGGGCTTTGAGTTGAATTTTGATTCCTTGTTGCTGACTTCAGTAGCTGCAAAGATTACTGCATAGTGGGGGGAAGGGTGTTAATGGTCTGGCCAGGTCTCACTCAGCTAATTGACTGGAGGCAGAGCTGAATCAGGTTTGTGGTGTTGGCTGTTTTGTCTTCTCAGAAGGAACTGGAAGGGGACAGGATCAGTTGTGTTCCAGGAGAGTAGTTGCTTCTTGTTGTTTTCACAGGGTTCTTGTGGATTTTACTTGGTAGTAGGTTATTTCTTTTCTTTCTTACTTCTAAGGAGCTAGCAGAGTATTGTTTTGGGGGCTGTTGGAATTTTGAAAACTGGTTTGGTGGCTGTAAGTGGGCTCATTTGTTGGATGTTTCACTGTGTAACAGGCTGCGCTGGTGGTGGCCTATTTCTTCTGATTTAAACCCTATTTGGTGGTGTAACAAGGGATAAAGAAGTTTGTCCCAATATTTCAGCCTAAACCTCATTTTGGTCTAAAACATAATGTATCTGTGTAACAAATATTGATCTATGAAGCTGGATCATATAAAACTTGTAAAGCCACAAGACAAACTAAACCATGAGTTGCAATATTAAAGTGTCTTTTGATATTTGTGCTGACCATGTGAGTAATAACAAACACGTGTCTTATGTGATTGCAAAGCAGAGATACAGAATAGTGTTCAAATTACCCTTCTGACTATCTTTAGTGTTTGTCTTTATCAGGACAGACCAAAATGCTTGTATGCACATTCCTAAGTCCAAACCTATTTCTTCCTCCTAGACTTTGGTAACTGGCAGTGACAGTTGTTGTTAGCCATATATAATAATAGAATGTACACTATCTATACATTTGTGCTGACCAAAGATGAGTTCATACATATACTAAAAGGAGAAGAGCCTTTTAAGTTGATGTTTGCACTTGTTTTGAACCAATCATAGAACTCCATAGGAAATGATGATGCTGTCTTCCACTATATAAGCAAGCCAGCACACACTGTTATTTTGAAGAATGAAGAATGTACCACTTGTAATCTCTCGCTGTGATTATTGTTATAATCATTAAATTCTTCCATCAGCCTCATCTCCGTTCGTCTCATTTGTAATTGATAATTTAACTGTAATTTTTAACACAACGCCTACATTTGGTGCCTTAAAGACTCGGATCGCTGCTGTTGCTGCATGCTGAGGAGGCTGCCTAACTACTGGTTGGTTAGTCTGCAGGCCCCAATAAGAAGGTGACGACGCTCGGAGACGTGGTGCTGATGACTTAAAGTGAGAGAAAAAGGTGCACACAGACAGTTTTAGCCACTTGCTGATCAGGTGATGTATGCTTTCCAATTTCTTTAAATAAGAGTAATGCTTAAATCTGTAGGAACTCATGGGGCAGAGCAGCTAAGTGAAGGTGCTGGGACTTGCAAGCCGGACCTCACAGGGGAGCCATAAGACATAGCCAGATGGACTGGGGCACCAGTGCACAGGTGGACCCGGCAGTAAAGGCTAGGCAGGCACAAAGATGAAAAATGAGTATGAAAACATTAATAGGTTGTTTCTTAGGGAAACACCTAAAGGGGGGAGCATACAAACCATGATCAACAGGCACAGCAGTATTTTAATTAAAAAATAAAATAAAAAAAAGAGAAACTAGCAAATACTGTACAAAGTCTGTGATAATATAGCCAGGTGGTAATTCATTAACACATGAGACTTTGAAAAAAAAAAAAAAAGCTGCATGAGCAGTAAGATGTAATAATCCAGCTACAGTCAAAAATAGATAGTTTAGAAATGCAAATAAGTTAAGAGCCAAAATCCCTGCAAGAGAAAAACCAACAACTAAAGTTACAGTTAGTAAAGGTACAGGGAGACCTTTGTCTTTTAGATAGGGATAATTCTCTTTTATTGATTGCAATATAAACTATAACACAGCTTCTGTTAATAAATAGCATGTTTGTAAAATGTAAATGTCTTAAAATCTAAAAAACAAGCACTTTACAGCATGCTAACTCCTGTATCTGAGCAGTTAAAATGTAGGAGTAAAAAGTCAGATATGGCAAACTTGCGCCGTCAGCCAGAGGTATTGGCAAGGCATACTAACTTAATGCCCAAAGACCTTGCCTCTTCTAATGTTAAAGGGTTTGATTCTAAAAACTCTCAGTATGCTGTGGGGTGGACTAGAGCAAAGGCTAGCCACTTGTTCGTCTGTGATTGCTACCATAACCAAACAAACCACCCGGAGTTGTTTGGCATGATTAATAATGTTATCAGTAACACTAGCATTTCTGAAGGACAAAAGATTCTCATTAAAAATGATGTTGGCATACTTTTAAATATGGTATTCAAGTGTCCTTGGATAAAAAATGTTTAAGTTAATTACATGAAAAGTTGTTTTCATTTCCTGTGCAATGTAACATCAGCCAAGAAGTCTAAACATACTGCCTTTCCTATGCAGTGCATTAATACCTTAAGCTGCAACATTAAAAACAATGTTGCTACCATATAGCAACATTCAGGTAGAAAAACCCACTTTACATTTGATGGGGGAAGGGACAACCCTGATTCTAAATGCCCATGGCTGTAATATTTTCAGCATCATATATCTAAAACACGTACAGTTTTCTAATAAAACTATGGGCATTACCTCAGCAAATTAGTGTCAAATAATGTCAGTCTTATTTTATGTTAAGTATCTCTTGTTGTGTATGTATATGTGTGGATACTGTCTTGGCCAGCAGTTTCATTTTGTGCTCTATTATTATTTAAAGATATTTTAATATCAGTAGTGTTCAAGGACACTACAAAAATAACTGAGTTTGAGCGACCCTTGCATGCACACTATGTGACCTTTTGCATTTTATTTGACCTTCTTGTGTTTCAACTACCAGTTCAGACTTGATATGTATTCCATACCTAAAGCACAATTTTTCACAAAATGTGTGTTTTTATAAAAGCACACCAAGAGTGAACCATGCAATTTAACTTTTTATTACATAACTAGCATTCTAAGTAAAAAAGGAACAAACTTTTTTCTCCTTTCTTCTGGACTTGCAGCCAACACAGTCAATCAACATTTAACTGTAAGCAAAACTTCTTTGTTTCTGAATAATATCACGTGATTCCTATACTATGCAAGGCAGTCCAGCTGGATGGGGAGAATTATTCATCACCTCCCCATACTTTTTTACTTTTTTATGTATGTATACAGTACACTTTAAAAAAAAAAAGGACTATTACAGCTGTTTTTGAGAGTTTACCATCTACAATTAACCCTCATCCTGCCGCCGACGAGATAACTCTTCATAATTAACTGCAGTTTCTGCTGCCGCCAATGAGATAACTTGTCCTCAGTGACACTTTTTTTCAGAGCTGCAGTGCATAAACAAAGCTGTCCCTTTTAGAAATGGTAGTTTACTCACCTGGTAAAGGTGATTGTGGGGGAATGGCTCTCTGAGGCACTCCACTTACCTGACATCATGGGTTGTGTACACCTGATAGGTTGTCTTGATGCACATATGACTAGTTTTGAGGACGTCCCCTCTGAGTGTCTCTGGTCACTTCTAGTCAGTTCGATGTTTTCCAAAGCTGTGTCTGAAATGCAAGTAAAGTTAAATTGCCCCCCAACTGTACCTTAATAATGATTATGTACTGCTCTGTAGAGATTGGATGGTTAAAAGTGAAATTTTTTTAATGGATGAAGTAGCAATACATGTTGTGTGAGACAGAGAGCATGCTATGTTGTGTCCAAAGTTGCTTCCATGTGTCATTGTCACGTTGTGCTGTAGGGTGAGACATGGAGTGCCTTAGAGAGCCATTCCCCCACAATCACCTTTACCAGGTGAGTAAACTACCATTGTGGGGGATGGTCTCTGAGGCACTCCACTTACCTGACATCATGGGTTATTAAAAAGCAGTGAATGAAGTCTAGGGTGGGTTAGATGTGACAATGTCAGTGTTTCTTGTGTTTGCCGCTAGGAGTACTGCTCTTGCAAAATTTGTCTTGTGTTGTTGGGACACGTCCAGTCTGTAATGTCTGGTGAATGTGTGGATGGTTGACCATGTGGCTGCAGCACAAATTTCTTCTGCAGTGGCCATGTTTCTTTCTGCCCATGAGGTGGCAATGGCTCTGGTGGAGTGTGCCTTTAGTGTTGTAGGTACTTGCAACTTGTTAGCCTTATAAGCCTCTGATATTGCTTTTCTGAGGTACCCTGCAATGGCAGCTTTGGATGCTGCCATGCCCAGTCTGCGGCCTTGAGTGATAATGAATAGTCTGTCTGATTTGGGTATAGTCGCCATTCTGGCTAAGTACGTAGAGAGTAAGTGAGACATGCCTAGTAGGCGAAGCTGTGGATCGGCTTGAATGTCCTCTGGTGGAAGTTGAGCTGGAATTTCTATAGTTTGGTTAAGGTGGTACTGGGACGCGATTTTTGGGCGGAATGAAGATATTGGTCTCATAGAGATTCTGTCGGGGTAGAATTGTAGGAAAGGTTCTTTGTGTGATAGTGCTTGCAATTCTCCGACTCGCCGTGCTGAAGCTCTGGCTGTTAGGAAAACTGTCTTGAGTTGTAGCCAGTTAATGGGGATGGACTCAATTGGTTTGAAAGGAGGTTTTGTCATCGCTGTTAGCACCGAAGGTAGATCCCATGGTGCAAGAGTGGGTTTTTGAGTGGGGCGAAGGTTATTGGCTGCCTTTAAGAAGCGGATGACGTCTTGGTGGGAGCCCTGTGTGGTGCCCTGTATTTGTCCCCGTGCTGCTCCTATGGCTGCTACTTGTACCCGGAGTGATGACGGGGGAGAGTCCTAGTTGTAGACCTTCCTGTAAAAATAAGAGGATATGTGGAATGGTGCATTTTGCAGAGTTGATTTTGTGATGACGGCACCATGTGTCAAAAATGTTCCAGTGTCATAAGTAAGTGGTAAGAGTGGAAGGTTGACGTGAGGATGCCATGGTCTGAATGACAGAGGGGTGGTATCCTGCTTTCATCAGTCTCTTCCTTTCAGGAGCCATGCCGTCAGTTGTAGTTGACGTAGGTTCGGGTGTGCAATCGGTCCTTGTGTGAGAAGGTCCAGTAGCAGTGGTAGTTGCCAGGGATCTGTCAGTGCCATGGAGACGATCGTCACGAACCATGCTCTTCGTGGCCAGTGAGGTGCCAGTAGAATGACTCTGGCTCTCGATAATCGGATCTTCCGTAGCACTTGAGGGATGAGTGGAATGGGGGGAAAGATGTATGCCACTTGGAAGGACCAGTTTGCCAATAGAGAGTCCACTCCTATTGCTCTGTGATCCTTGAAGCGGGACCAGTATTTTGGGCATTGGTGATTCTTGTGAGATGCCATGAGGTCTATCTGTATTGGCCCCCATCTGTGGTCGATTTTTTGGAATAGCAGTGGGTGAAGTTTCCATTCTCCGGGGTGTATCATCTGGCGACTGAGCCAGTCCACTGTGACGTTGAGCTTCCCCACCAGGTGGATTGCTGATATTGATCTTAAGTTTGTTTGAGCCCAGTTGAGTAGTTTGGATGATAGTGACATCATAGTCCTGCTTTTTGTGCCACCTTGCTTGTTTATATAAGCCACCGTGGTTTGGTTGTCTGACCTGATTTATACGTGCTTGTGTAGGACGTGTTTGGAGAAGTGCAGTAGAGCCTTGAACACTGCCTTCAGTTCTAGCGTGTTGATCGTAAGTTTTGAGTCTTGAGTGGACCATTTTCCTTGGGCCGTAAGGTGTCCGAGCACTGCTCCCCAGCCGGAGAGGCTTGCATCCGTTTCTATGGTGATGTCTGGTGTAATGTCTATCGGAACACCTAGGGTCAGTTTGTGTCTGTTTGTCCACCATTTGATGCTTGCTTTTACCCGTGATGGTAGAGTGACATGTCTGGATAGGTCGAGATCGTCTGGCTGACCTTGAGTCAACAGGAATAGCATGAGGGGCCTTGCATTCCATTTTGCCCATGGGACGGTGTCTATAGTGGATGACATGAGACCTAGCATCTGAGAAATGTTACATAGTGTCGTTTGTCTTGCAGAGCGCAGTCTGTGTGCAGTTGATAGAAATGTGTTGATTCTGGAGGCGGAAGGATAAACTTTTCCTTCTTCTGTGTCTATGAGAGTGCCTAGGTGTTCCAATGTGTGGGTGGGGGACAGTTGACTTTTCTTGTTGTTGATTATCCAGCCGTGGGTTTCCAGGCAGTGTACCACCTGTTGTGTCACCCTTAGGGATTGTTGTAGAGAGCGTGCTCTTATAAGCCAGTCGTCCAAGTATGGAATGACGTGGATACCCGTTATCGTAAGGGACTACAGTACCACAAAACCTTTGTGAACACTCATGCTGGATGCTAGACCAAAAGGCAGGACCTTGTATTGATAGTGTTGGCCTAGAATGCAGAAGCGTAGGAATCTGTAGTGTGCCGGTCGCATTGGAATATGTAGGTAAGCGTCTTTTAAGTCTATGGAAGTGAGGAAGTCTCCCTGACGGATAACTTTGAGTGTAGATTTTGTTGTTTCCATTTTGAATGGTATGTGACATACTGACTTGTTGACGTGTTTGAGATCTAGAACGGGTCGGAACCCCCCTGTCTTTTTTGGTACCAAGAAAAATAGGGAGTATATGCCTGTACCTTGTTCGTGTTTTGGGACAGGTGAAATGGCATTGTTGTCTAGTAATTCTTGAATAGCTGTAGTAATCTGAGCTGTTGTGTATGATTGTTTTGAAGAGAGGTTGAAGCATTCTGCGGCCTCTTGGGACAGTTGTGAATTGTATTGCATAGCCCTGTCATATTATCTCTAGCACCCATTTGTCCGTGGTGGTCTGTACCCAGTGTTCTAGGAACAGAGACAGTCTGCTCCCCAGGGAATGGTTTGCTGATTTGGAGGTAAGTAGTCATGCTTTGAAATTGTTGCGGCAATGGTAGTTGCCTCTGCCTCTTTGTGTGTTGCCCCTGCCTCTGTATCGGGTGTAGTGGTACGGAGTGGAGTAGTTCTGGCGGAAGGTGGTGCCCCGAAAAATGTAGGTGGCTCGTCTCTTGTCGCGAAAGGACGTTTGTCTGCCTCTGGGACATGATGGGAGGTAACTCAATCGTGGCTGTTCTCTGGCCATTAATCTGCCATCCTCTTTACCCTTGAGGTACTTTTCGAGGGCCTGTCTGAAAATCATGTTCCCTGTGAAGGGTAGTCTGTGTAGCGTAGCTTTGGATTCCTTATCATCGTCCCATAGTTTCATCCAGAGGGATCTACGGGCAATATTAGTAATAGCTGCTGATCTGGCGTTTATTTTTAGTGAGTCTACTGCCATGTCCACTAGGTATTTAGTTGAAAGTATGGCATTTTCTAATAGGGTGGATTGGTGTGACTTTGCGGGGGTGTTCTTCTGTATTTCCTGGAGCCAGGTGAGTTGGGCCCTAGTAGCGTAGATGGCTGTGACAGCTGCTCTGCTTCCCAAGCCTGCTAACTCGGCTGTCTTCTTTAGGTTTTTCTCTAGCTTTCTGTCAATCAGGTCTTTTAAACCAGAAGCAGTCTCAGTGGGGAGTACCGTCTTTCTGTTTAGTGCCACAATTTGAGGGTCCACGGCAGGAGGTGTGCACCAGAGTACTAGCTTATCCTCTTGCAGCGGATACATTCTGTCCCATGATTTTCTTTCTGGAATTCTTGCTGGTTCAGAGGAAGACCATTCTTTTAGGACAATCTCGTCTATTGCTTCACATACTGGGAAAACATCGGCAAGTTTTGCTGCAGGTTGCAGGGAGGGTAGTAGTTTGGATGTGGGTGTTGGAGTTACCGTCTCAAATCCTACTGTTTCCATAATGTGGCGTACCAGTGTTGGGATTTGTTCTGGGAAGCACCACTTTGCTGTGAGAGTTTGTGGGTCTTGCTCTAAACTGGTGTCCTCCGTATCTGAGGAGTCACTAGAGTCTACCTGTGGTTCTGGCAGGGGCTGTTCATTGTCGTGCGTATGTCTGTGTGTTGTCTTAGTTGTTGGTGACTGATGCTGCGATAGTTCTGTCAGTTTTTGTAGCATGGCTGTTAAGACTTCTTGTTGTGCCTGCATTAATTGGTTATTATGTAGTAGAGCTTTAGTGGCATCCATCTGATGTGTGTTATCGTGACTAGTGGACGGAGGTGAGCAGTCATCCTCTGAATCTTGTGTTTCAGTGTGCGTAGTGGTGTCTTCGATGCAGGATGTGCATAGTCTACCTGAGTGTAGGTGTGAAAGTGGCACATGGCATTGTTTGCAGCTTTTTGTTCTGGGCATGGTCACCTGATAAGTACAGAAAGGAGATGCTTAGTGTACTGGCTCAGGTGAGATGGATATAAAACAACAAGTATATGATAGGCATGATAAAATGGTATATACTGCACTGTGCTGTCAAAAGCATGAGACATGTAATGAGCAGCATATATATGATAGGCATGATAAAGCAGTATATACTGCATTGTGCTGTCAAAAGCATGATACATGTAATGAGCAGCATCTTTAGTAATGGTGTTGCAAGGTTACACTGATCCCTGTTTTAAAAAGGCTGGTAATGAAATGAGGTGGCGCTGTACCTTTAAAAGTGCTTGTTGGAGAGGTAGCTGTACCTTTAAAAGTGACTTGAGTTGTGCTTTCAAGTTTTACTATAATAGGGCTGTTGCGCAGGGCAATTGTTGCTGGGGCTTAATATGAGCTGCGCTTAGGTAGTGTAGTGTTTTCAGTCGCTGGGAGAATAACTCGCTACATTGGACGCGTTTTCGGCGTGATATAGAGCGAGTAGGATAGAGGAGTATCTGTGATGACATCGCAAGACTTCCTCTAAGTCTCGTGAGCATTCCCAGGAGAAGCTCTCGATCGCTAGGGACATCGCGAGAGCATTGGAGGAGTCTCGCGAGCGCTTCTGATCAAGCGTGCGAGCGTGCGTTTGACGTTGCGAGACTTGCGTTGAAGTCTCACGATCGTCATCCGTGGAGTCTCGCGAGGGTGGCAGGGCCAATAGGAAGGCTCTGAAAATGTAGAAGAAGCAGGAAGAAGGTTTTGGAAGGCAAGCCAAGGTGTGGGCTGAGAGGAGCCATAAAATAACATTTTTTTTTTTTTTTGGATCGCCATGTTGGGAAGACAAACGAGAGGGGAATGCCCTGCAATGATGCCTGTGGCTGTAGACACGAGGCAAGCAACGTAGGATGGAGCGATTGTAATGCCAGGCAAGGTAACTGCACAATACCAAGGGAGTGTCTGAGACCGCTGAAAACAGGGGCTCACAGAGCACTGTGGAGGGCTGCTGGTTGTTGTAGAAGCCATAGGGCTGCAGAGGGTAAAAATGAGTGTCTGATACCGCTACAGGAGGAGTAGCAGAGCACTAGGGTGGCTGCTGACTAGAAAATATCACCAGTTAGAATATAAGTGGCATATAAGGTCAGCAGTGATTGTAATAGCAGCAGTGATATGGGCAGCATCTGGGACCACTAGGTAGGGGAACCCAGAGCACTTAAAACGTCAAGGTGCACAGAAGCTGGAGTTTGGGCTGTGAATATAGTCCCTGTATTTGCAAAATAACAGTATTAACTCAAAGTTAAGTGTAAGAGAAACATTGATTCTTTGCCTGTCTTGCTATTAACGAATAATAATGCTGGTACTAGACCGACGGATCAAAGAACGCATAACAAGCTGTGCTGTCTACAGGCTAGTGGTAGCATGTACATAACAGAAGAAAAGCTGTTCGCCTACCTTATAGTGAGTTGTTTGGATGTTGTATGCTTTGGAGCTCTGGAAAGTTCGACAACCTATGTTAGATGCACAAATTGAACTGACTAGAAGTGACCAGAGACACTCAGAGGGGACGTCCTCAAAACTAGTCACATGTGCATCAAGACAACCTATCAGGTGTACACAACCCATGATGTCAGGTAAGTGGAGTGCCTCAGAGACAACCCCCCACGATCTGCCTAGTGCTTAACAAGGCAGGGACCTGTGGCTCACTGTAATTGGTTATTTCAGTATCCAATTACAGCTCACTAAATAGCCTCAATGTTTTTCCCGCACTCCTATTGCCAAGCTGCCTCTCACTTGGATTTTCAGCTCTGACCTGCAGCTTTGGAAGAACTTTGCTGATTATCTAAGCTGTTCAGCAGAATCTGCTAGGCGCTCTTAGAACACGATAAAATTCTGATAAGAAGGAAAAAATCCACTGCTTTGTTTAGTCGGTGGGAACCTTTTATCTTGAGGTGTGTGTTATTTCTCAGAAGGTCACTAGCATGTTTTCTTGTAGGGGGACTCAAAATGGTAATAAATAGTAAGCGTGCGTTGGAGGAATTTGAAACTTTACTGGTGCAATTTGAAGTACTGTTTGTTTTTTTAGAAGGCGAGGGCTAGTGAGATGTTTTGTTAGACCTTTGTGCATATGTGTACTACCTCACGGCTTGTTGATTAGTCAAAACTGTATCGGTGGCAATGTTTGCATGTTTGAGAAATAAAAATCACAGAATAGTTGTTTCCCTGGATCTTGTTGCTACACAACAATGGTGCAACATATAGAGGGAAAAAAAAGGATCGTCGGTGCAGTTGGTATTCAATGCCATTTTTTGGTTTCATTATTGTAGGCCTGGTAAAATGTTGTTTTGATAACTGTAAACGATATTTTTCTCAATTTCCCTAAGACTTTATTTTAGGAGGTTCAGTTATTGGTAAGCAATTCAAACCGCGATTCTCAATGTCCCTTTGTTGTTCCCCATTCAAGCAAACGGTGCCCATTTTGTAGTCTCCGATTTACATGTCCGACATTTTGTGATGGTTGTCCCACTGAGTATCGTGGATAGATGCAAACCATCAGATAAGTAAATTGGGCTGCTGGGGGATTTGTCTATCCATATCGGGTTGTAGTTTTCCCCTCTCCTCTATCTCCCACGCTCGGGCACAAGAAAAGAAGATGATGGGCATGAGGGCAATGGAATTTGTTCAGGCATTACGTATTGGGGACAAGGGGTTTAGTTTTGTGTGCTGCCCATATTCATCAGACAGAGAGAAATCGCTTGGCATGAATAAATATGTTTATAATGGAAGCCGGTTGCGGAGCTTGCCCGAATGCTGCAGTTCGTTTTATTTTCTGCAGCTGGTGCGATCACAATTTAGGAGTCAGCGCACGGGTTTTCAAGGGCTGCTGGAGCCTGAAGCACTTGACTGGTCTAGACGGGCAACAATGGGGTGAGTAATTTAGTTTCGGTTCCCCTTTTCCCCCCTTCAGGAACTGGGTCTTGCTAATATGCATTGTGATTGAAGGTGCCGGTTGAGGAGCTTGCCCGAGTGCTGCAGTTCGTTTTGTTTTCTGCAGCTGAAGTTCGACTCCTGAGGCAGGCCGCGTGCGCGCATTGCAAGCATTCCAGAACACTTACAGAAAGGCTCGACTCTGACCGCGATGGTGCGATCACAATCCAGGAGTTAGCACGTGGGTTTTCAAGGGCTGCTGGAACCTGAACTGGGTCTAGATGGGCAACAATGGGGACCAAGCCTGGCAGGAGCATTACACTCAAGACAAGTAGGAGGTCCACTATATCAGCTTTCAACAAGTGAGTAATTTAGTTTCAGTTCCCCCTTTTCCCCCCCTTCAGGAACTGGGTCTTCCTAACACCAGTTTAGCTGCACATATTTTGCTTTTTTTACAGTCCAGTAGGTAACCCATCTAGTTATTCAGCCCTCATATACCTCAGCTTAAACTGTAATAGAAATAAAGGGGTTTGGGGACATTTTCAACTGTAAAATCTCCCTTGACCTTTGGAAATCACAGCCTGGATAGAAATAAATAAATTCATAAGTAAGCCTGAGGGGTATGTATTGTAATTCAACTGTTTTGTATTACAGGTTCAGAGAGGGGGATTGCTCTGCAGTTTTTTTTTTTTTGGGGGGGGAGAGTCAGTGATGTTGGCAAACCATTGGTAGCTGTAGTGGGACTTAACTCCTAGTTGTTGTGTAGACCCCCCCCCCCAAACTGATCCACTGCCAGATGTGGCTGGGAAGGCTGTTTGGTCCTCTCTGTGGGCATATAGGATTACCTATAGGATCAACAAGTTTGTCTGTTCTTGACTGAGTGGGGTCTACCATGTGCACCTCGGGGAGGGAGGTTGCTGTGCAATAATCCAAGGCACTTTACATAATATTATGGTATGCCCATGGGTGGGAGAGAGAGAGACTGATGGGGACCAAAAAGTCATTTTATAGTGTCACAAATCACTAATAATAAGGCTGAAAAAAATAAATTTGACCTGTGTCATGCGGGGGATGGGAGGGGAGACTACTGTGGACCCAATAGAAATTTCAGTCACAGAAAACACAAATGTTTATTCCATGCCTAAGTGTGGATGTGTGTGTACAGTCAGTACAAGGGCTGCCTGGTAAAAATAACACTTTCTGATGTGTCATGCAGCGGGGGGTAACTACTGGGGACCTAAATAAACAAACTTGGACTCAGTGTGGCTTTGTATGTACAGGCAGGGAAGGTGCAGGCTGTAAAAACAAAGGAGGGAAGTTAACTGCTGTGGACCAAAAAGATATTTAATGCAATGGCGCTCCTGTATGTCTCTGGGTATGGTGGTGCGTTTGGCAGTGCCGGTCATCAGATGGTGGTGGGCAACCCACGAACATCAGGTAATGGTGTTTGTTGGATGATGCTGGGTGTTGAAACAATCCAATAAATTGCATTCCCCATAGCGGAGGGTCACTCCACACTCTGAGACCCAGTGCCATCAAACATGCATCATTGCCTGGTACCCGTTGGTTCCACCCCACCCACCAAGATTTTGTACTTGTTTGTTGTTTTTACTTTTTTTTTTTTCAGTTAGTGTTACCAGTTTATCTATATCACTGTTTGCCCAGATCATGGATGGATGGAACAGAGTGGGGATACTTATTTTTACCTTTCTTTCGGGTATTTTTCTCTTTTCCTCACCCCACTCTCTGAGACCCAGTACCATCAAACATGCAGCATTGCCTGGTATCCGTTGGTTCCACTCCACCCACCGAGAAGTTGCACAATCACAGAAAAAGAATTCCCTTGTGCACGTGGGTTCCACCCACACACTCAGACATGGCAGTGTGAATGGGTGTTTATAGGCAGAGCAAGGGCAATAAGGGGTGCTAGCTGCACATTTGAGCAGACTTGCTATACCTCTAGGCCTTTATCTGCTAGCAAATTTCGTACGTTCATAAGAGCAGACTGAGGAGACTGGTCTAGAGGTGGAACAAGGAAGCATTATCGCTGTTTTTTGTTTTTTATCTCTTCATTTTCACTGCTTACTGGTTAAGAGCTGATGGTTTCTCATGGCAGGCCATATCTTTTGGAGAAGGCACCATATAGGACTCGGAGGAGCTACAAGGTGGCCAACAAAGACTACTAGCCAATATTAAGGTAGGAAAAAATTGGAACATTTCTAAACAAATTCAGATGGTAGATGTAAGGGTGGGTTATATTGCAGTTCCTGGGGCAGAAAATATGGTGGATGAGTTTCATTACAGAGGGTTAGAAGTAGACTGCACCACTGTGGTAAGGTTATTTATTACTATTTCTTGCCACTTTTTTTTTTTCTGACCCAGGAACTGAAAACTAGCCAAAATTTGGTCCCTCTGGGAGTTATACAGCAAAAGTCAACTGTATCCATGTGGGTTGGGGGAGCACAGCAGGACACTGATATCTATACAATTTCATAGTTTTTTTAGCTATTTCTTTTTTTATATTTAATATTTTTGTTGACTTTCATAGAAATATAGGCTTTGATGGCAGATAAGAACTGCTTGGCTCACCAAGTCTGCCCATTTCCCTATGGATTTGATAAGATTCTAGTTGACCAACTACTTTCTCTTACCCCCCCCACTATAATTGCCTTATGTCTGTCCCATGAATTCTTGAATTCCCCTACTGTTCTTGACCCCATGACCTCATCAGGAAGGTGTTTAAATGCATCCACCATACTCTCCATGAAAAAATACTTCCTGACATTGCCCTGATCCACCCACTATCTTCAAATTCTGCCCCCATGCCAAATAGAGAGTGCATTGGCAAGTCCCCACAGGTGCCTTATTCCTTGGAGGAGGGGGACCCATCCAGTGAAGGGCTATGCCGGGTTACCGGGGGGGCACAATGTGGGGTGGCAGTGGCTGCAAATCGGGGTAGGATGGCAGCAAGGGCATAGGCCACCCAAAGGAGAGGCTGGCCAGGATCTAAGGAAAGCAAAAAAAAAAGGATATTGTGGGATGCAAGTGCAAGTAGTATGCATTGTCACGGGGTGGGCATCAGAAGGGAAGGAGCAGATCAAGCGACCACAGGGTTGGGGGATGGATTAGGAGGTGGTGGAGGGGGGACTTCCTAAATGTGCCTGGGTAACAAAACAGCTGAGCTCCATGCTCTCTTAGCTGAGGAGATGGTGGACTTCACAGCCATCACTGAGACTTGGGCAACCAACCCAAGGACTGGGATCTGACATTGCCAGGGTACAAGATTACCAGAAAGGTCAGAGGGGTCGACGGTGATAGGGGTGGCAGTCTATGTAAAGGATGGGATTAGATGCACAAGAGATGAGGGAGAGGAAGGGAAGGGATGACAGTCATTATGGATGCAGCTTATGAACTCAAAGGGTAAAAAGCTGAAGTTGGTGATGGTGTATAGAGCAGCCCAGTCCGAGCAGCTAGATAAGGAGTTAGCAGAATATAATAGATGGGCATGTAGAATGGGGAGTGTGGTGACTGTGCTTAGTATTGGGAGGGTGGTATGGACCCCATGGACACCTGGGAATGTGTTCTCTTTTTTTTTGACTGAACCCCCTTACCTCGGGACTGGTCTGTTTCCTACCTCCATGCCCTGGCTTATTACCCTAGGCAGGGCTGCCGATGGGGCTCCCCACTCCCTCAGGACATTGTGGGCAAGCCCCAGATTCACCCCCTGGTAGGTGCCATGAGAGTGAATGTGAGGGAAAATTTAATTGGGTGAGCCTCAAATGGGTGTGGTGGCTACAGGAATTTCAAGTGCAACATGGCATGGTGTCAGTGCTTCTGAAAATTACAGAGCAGCAGCTTGAAGAACACGGTTCATGTTCAGGTCACCATGCAGCTGACTGGCATGGGCTTTGCAAGTCCTGGATCTGATGTGGGTAGAGTGATTTGAAAGGGCATTCCTGATATGGCTGTCTGGATGGTACCTCTTCCCGTGGGATGTTAGTAGGATTGACAATGGTAGAGGGGAGGCAGTCAGCCAATCAGGATGGAGGATTTGCATTCTGTTTGACTGCCCACTGTATAATTGTTTTCATTTGTTTGGGGTCTGTGTGTGTGTGTGTGTGTGTGTTGGGGAGGGGAGGGAGAGACAGAGAGAGAGAGAGAGAGACTACTCAATCTAACCTCGCACCACCACAAAAAAAATACTAAACTGGTGAGATAGAACTGAAAGAGAAGGATGGGCTATGGGGTTAGAGGGGAGGAGGTACTGTTTGATGGTGAGGAGCTGTGGGGGGTCTTTTGTATTGCTACTGTATATTTGTTGTATTAACCTATCTGATTTCTTTTTAACAGATTTGACAGGATGCTAACTCAGTCCCCATCAGATATGTATTATTCTATGATTTACCTGTCATATTTTTCGTAATTACTCATTAAGATCTACAGATCCTTTGTGACTCCTTTCATATATTTTTACTTTACAGTTTTGCCGGACGTCAATTCCCTTCAAGATTACTGATTTTGGCTCCCTATTCCTCCGGTAAAAAGACTCTTCATATTTTGCATGGTTTTATTTTTACTGGGACTGTTACGATGTACCTGGGAAGAGGGAACACTGGGAGTGCTACAGTGTGTGTGGGGTAAGCTGATAACTAAAATTGTAGAATGGGACCTGGATTATTTCTGATGAACTAAAGGTGTCTAGGCTGAGTTCAAAGGCTACAGTGAGGGCAGTGGCATGCTGGGATTCATAGGTAGAGGTATCACAAGTGTAACTCCCAGGTGGCGCTAACCCATGGGCTACTACCCCTGCCTGCTTGACTACTGACAGGTTGAGGGGCCTAGGTTCTATGGCGGGTGCCTCCACCTAGAGGTCATGGTTTGTAGTGGTTAGACTAGCTTGGTCACAGCCCTCTGGGACACTGAGACCCCCTTTTATTCCCTCTAGTGGCTCACACAATGCACAGAAGTTATAGTCCAAATACCCCACCTGTACACACTGTTCATTCATAAAGTACCAGTTACCCTCGAGACTGATTCTGAGGTTCGTATCTGGGGCCCCCCCTGTAAAATAAGATTAACCAACATACACAAACCAGTAAAATGCTTGATATGTAGGTACTGACACTTCAGACAGTTTAAAGTTTAACAACATCAAATCTGGTTTATTTAGGAGGAATAAAACATGGGAGGGGGAGATCAGGTTAATTGGCAGAATTAAATCACAGTACTGTGCACACATACAGGGTCTGAAAAGTCACACTCTGGGTACCCAGGTTGGGAGGGGGCTAGCCAGGTCCGTTGCCTGGGGCTGGCTGGCAGGAGCAGATGGACAGGGCCCTGTAGAAGAAAATATATGCACAACACCCAATTGTAATCCGGAACCGGATGGCTCAATCCGTGAAGAAGTGAAACAACAATAATTAGATGATACACTTGTAATTGACCAAAATGAAAGAGCTACACTGAAACAGTTCGTGCTCAAATAAAGAGAGTTAG
The DNA here is from genome assembly GCA_016271365.2 of Neoceratodus forsteri. Classification (NCBI taxonomy): domain Eukaryota; kingdom Metazoa; phylum Chordata; order Ceratodontiformes; family Ceratodontidae; genus Neoceratodus; species Neoceratodus forsteri. Next base: position 1,308,342,617 of record CM057458.1, read on the forward strand.
ACAAACTACATTTTCAGTCACTTTAAATGATTTCTGACAAACAGTTATATCTTTCAACGAGGCTCCCTCTGCACATGTAGCGGCAGAAACTAAGCGGATGCCAGCAGCTCGGCAGGATTCGAACATTAAATACACAGTCCCTCCATACAAACTAATTAAGTCTGCAAGTAGACAGCTGTTAGAGACAGCATGTGGAGGCTCAAATAGCATTCACTTGGAAACACACAGCTCAGACACTGAACACTGTCCAGACTTGGAGCATTCAGGCAAGCTCCTGGAAGACTTTTGGGAACCCCCATTTGCAGTGGGGTTACACAAGCATAAGGTGGGAGGTGGTTATGCCATTGTTCAAGACGCTAGTGAGGCTTCACCTAGAGTACTGTGCGCAGTTCAGTAGTCTGCACCATTGCACTAACATTTTCAGAGAAGGACGATTAAGATGGTACAAGATTTTCACCAGAAAACATGTTAGAAAAGACTAAAGGATCTCAATATGTACTCACTGGAGTAGAGGATGGGATCTGGGACAAAGGTTAGCTACAAGCAGTTACAGTGGAAGACTTGGGAAATATTGTTTTGCCTAAACTGGTTTAAGTTATTGACTTATTTTGATTAATTTGAGTGGTGGGTGGGTGGGTCTAGTTTATTGTGTAGATGTTGCATCTAGGATCAGTGGGGATCCTAGTGGTTCCCCAGGAAACCTACTATGGGGGGGATGGGACCAAACATTGTTAGGGCTGGCACCTTTGAGAGGGTGGTTGAGTGCACATGGTGTGGGGTGGACATGATACTGTACTGGGCTTGGATGTTCAGCGTTGTCCATTGTGTTACCAGCCAGCACAGCTCAGGAAGGAGGTTGAGGGGATTAGCAGGCAGCTAGGGGTTCTGGGGGGGTGGTATGGTGGGGGAGAAGGGCAGGGTCTCACCCACAGTACTGCACCAAGCACTAGATATGGGCATAGGGAAAGCAGCACAGGAGAGTACTTTGGGGTAACATTGGGACCCTGCCAGAGAGGGCCCAAAAGGAGGACACTCAAAGGAAGCATGCAGGTAGCTGGTGCTGGGCAGAAAAAGCTGGTGGGTAATGGGGTCGGACATTAGGCTCAACAACCACCCAGCCCTCTCCTTCTGCTTGAGGAGGGAGTGCTGGGGTGATGCAACCATGACAGGGGTGTTTAGGGAGGGAAAGCGAGGGTCCAGACCTGGCAGAGGTAGTGAGGGAAGCCCTCTGGTCCCTTAGGACGGAGAAAGTACCAGGGCCAGAGAAATTACATCCCGGACAACTGGTGGATATCCTTGTAGAATCCCTGGTGGACCTTTTTTAGCATTTCTTTGATGATGGGGTTGATGCCACAGGATTGGAGGGTGGCACATATCGTGCCTATCCACAAGGCAGGATCAATATAGGAGGTAGGGAACTACAGGCCCATCTGCCTGACATTGGGGGTGGGCAAGGTGATGGATGGTATTATCAAAGAAGGGTTGGAGGGGTACTGGAAAAGTTGGAGTACCTTGATGATGGCATAGCTTAGTCCTGGAGAAATCATGTCAGACCAACTGGGTTGCATCGTTAGTTGGATTAGCTCCTGAAGGATGGAAGTGATACTCCATCTGTATAACTTCTTGGTTGGGTCACACCTCGAGTACTGTGTGCAGTTTTGGAGGTTGCACTTAAAAAGGGGCATTGCACTCATGGAAAGTGTCCAGAGTAGGGCAATCAGAATGATCTTAGGCCTGAGGGGAAAGTCCTTTTTTGCTGTCACATTTCTATGTATCTATATTCTAGAATGAACTAGTTTTGCTGCTGCAGTCACAGAATTCATAAAGTATATTCCTATCCTCAGTGTGGCTGTTTGTGTATAGGCCGCGCAGGGGTAGAGTGCCATTCACAGGGGGGAGAGAGAGGTAAGAGTCCGTAGAAATCAGAAATAATGTTCCCAGTGTGGATGTATGGGCACATTCCGTGTAGGGGCATACTGGTAAAATAAATCTTTGACTTTTGCCATCAACCAGAGTGGGGGGGGAGAGTACTAGGGACCAAAAAGAGATGGGGCTGGGATTGAATGAGAGCCTAAGGGGCACCAATGAGACAGCCATTTAAATACGTAGTTCATTCTTGAACTAAATCTTTTTTGTGTACAGGCTGGTAAAATAAATATTTGACTTGTGCAATCCAGAGGAGGAGGAGGGGAGACTGACTGACTGACTGACTACTGAGGGACAAGAAAGTTGGTAGTTAAACTGATTTCTCACAACAGGCCATATTTGTTGGGAAAGACACCGGATTGGACTCTGAGGAGCTACAAGGTGACTGACGGAATGCTAGCTAATACTAAGGTAGGAAAAAAGTGGATTCAGATGGTGGATGTAACGTTGGTTGATTATTGCAGTTCCTGGGTCAGATAATATGTTGAATGTGTTGTTTTCTTTTTTTTTTCCTTAGGGTTAGAGGTAGAGTCCACCACCATGTAATGTGTGTGTGTTGTTTTTTTTTTTTTGGTCACCTCAGTCTGATTCCCCTTGTCTCCACATCTGGAACGGGGATTCCTTCTGCTGTTCACCTATACCCGATTGGTCTCAGACACCCATATGCCCCTGCAGTTGTACCTTCCACAGCAGGGCCACAGGGAGCCTCCCAGACTCCTTCGGAACACGGATCCAGCTTAGGTGCCCAGCCACCAGGTGAAGCTCATGGACAGCCATCATGGAAGCCCTCAGCTCCACCCCTATGCAACGGAGCGCATAGTCTCCCAGCCTCTGTCAGGAGGTAACCATGCACCGACTGCTGTGGACCCCCCTTCCTGAAGATGGAGAGAAGTCCTTTGGGAGCTCAATCCTTCTCCTCCCCAGCTGACCCGCCCCCAGTCAGAGCTGGCACAAGGATTTACTGGGCCCTGGTGCAAGACTGTGAAGTGGGCCCCCCTGGCCTCCCCTGTAACTCTCAATAAGAACAAAAGAAAATTTCAGTAAACACGAAGTTTAGCAGCAGATCTCACTTCTGTCTGCTCTGAGTGATCTCAGCTGAGACAAGCAACCTCTAGCAGTCAAGTCTCGGGCCCGTTTGTTTTTTTTTCCTTCCTTCTCTTTTCCAGGACTTCCCAGACCCTCCCCCCCAAATGAGCCAAGGCTGATCTGCTAATGTCTCCACCATCCCAGTGAATAAATAAATAAATAAATTTAATTGATCTCTCCTCCTCCCTAGTCCTGCGGGTGGGCTCCCCGGTCTCTGGACCTGACCCACACCTTCTCCAGGTTCCAACTTCTCAGTTCCCGCCAACCTGGGCAAGCACGTCTGCTCTATACTACTACTACTACTACTGACAGAGTTATTAATGTTTTTCAACAATATGAACTTGGTTGTAAAACAATTATTGGCAGCAGTCAGAGCAAGATGAGATTGGACAAAGTACATATCCAAGAGCGAGCATGCAGGGTGGAGACTGGATTCTGGAGCTGAGCCTACGTCAGTGACAATTAATGAGGAGTGACGGCCAACCAATGAACACGGTGTAGCAGCACCGATTGGCATTTAAAAATGACAATTTTTGATGGATGGGCCATAGAGGTCTCTGGGCCCCACTGAGCTCTGGGTCTTGGTGCAGTGGTATCCTTTGCACACCCCCAATGCCGGACCTGCCCCCCCAGTGACTACTTTACAAGAACCTTTACTTTCATACTTTTTTTTTTCCTTTATTATAATTGTTTTGAATCTTTTGTTTAAAATAAGTAAAAGTGTTACTCATGGCCCATTTTCTAAGCCCTCCAGGGTGGGCGGTATGGGCAATACGGCCTTCCAGGAACTATACGGTGTCCCGGGCCTCATTACGCCCTAGTGGGGTCCAATTGCCCAATATCACCCACCTGTCGGGTATTATTGCTGACTGGTAATGCAATGCTCACTAATCCTATCCAGTAACTTGAGAGTGGCAATAACATTGCACATTGTCAGTGTCATGTTCTGCCATGTATGTGTGGTTCCAACACCTGTGTCTGTCCTTTCCACTTGTATGTCAACAGTGCCAATAATGAACTAGTCCAGACATTGAATAGACAAGCAATGCTGCAAGCAAGGATGGTGCTACATGTCCTAATGCTGTCATTGTCTATCCCTCGGTCCAGTTGTGATACATGGTGTGAGCCATTTTTTTTCCATTGGCGTCCTCTCAATCGTCCATGCTGGCACCTGGGAACAAATCACTGTGTCCATGATGTATGTTCTGGATGTGATTGTGCAGGGCTTTCCACTTGGTCTTTCGCATCTCAGGATCACAATCCGGAGTGGTTGAGGCTACCCAGTATATGTGATTCTTTGTTTTCTTCCATGGATTTACTGCTTCACAGCTCTTTAGCTTACCCAATGCATCAACCTTTTCAGCAGGCCTCAAGGATACAGATGGCTGCCTGCACAACTCTTGTGCTGCTGAGGCATGGTGATATGTTAACCTATGTAATGTTGTATTCATGACTGTCAAATGTTTACCTTTGCATTGTTAAGTTATTGCCTGCCTCCCTTATGCTCTAGCTGACTGTTGTATTGTCTCAGAATTTTTGTAATATCTGCTACTACTTGTAATCTTCCTTGTAACATCCCGAGTTGCACTGAAAATAGGCAGATATTTGTCTAGTGTGCTTGTCTGGTAAAAAAAAAAAAAGCTAAATAAATAAATAATAAATAAATAATATTCTAGTGCATGCACAGCTCAAAAGATCTGCCTCTTGATGCACCATGACAGCCTGTTGCATGCACGTCCTTAGTCCAGTGCTTTAGTCAAGTGCTTTGAGTTTTGGGTGGTCCACATGGAGAAATATTTTCACTTAGAAAATGATGATGACAACCAGAAATGAATAAAAATACTTTATTTAAATGATTCACTATATAAAATTATTCTCTGTTTGACATAAATTTCACAGGAATTAAGAGTCTTGTTTCAGACAATCTTGCATTAATCCATAATTTGTATGTTCATTCCGCAGTTCAATGACTCACTGAACCACAGAATGAATGTATGAATTGCAGATTAATGTATTATACTGTAGAAAACGATCTGCAGAACAGACCACTGACAGTGATCAGTGATGAGAATTTTTTTCCTGCAGTTAAATACAACAATCTACAATTCATACATTTATTCTGCCATTCTAAGTCAGAAATTCTGCAAAAGTTGCCAAACCACATTCAGAAATTATGTGAAAGTGAAAATTCTGACTTTCACCAAAATTTTGCAAAGACCTAGTGATTAGTTAGATGTTTACTAACAGATGTCATTAAGGAGCAGGCATGGCAATAAGAGGTTCTTGCAGCAACCTGGCATAGGGCCACTAGAGTTGTGTTAGTATGCTTGAAAGGTGGATATTTTGATTATGACTTTGTAGGTCATAGCTCAGTAAACTGAGGATGTAAAGGAGTCCCAAGAAAAGAATTTTATGTTTTGACAGCAGTATTGCACGTCATTAGGTACAACCTACCCTCACAAATAAAATGCTGTTCCTACCCAAAACCACTGTATGATGCTTAGGTTCATACCACTCACCAAATACTTTTTTCTGAGTTTTTTTTCCATAAAGATTTTTTATCTCATAGGCTGGGGGCTATCATACCTATCCCCAGGTGCTGACGACCAGCCACCTCCATCCTCCTCCTCCTGCTATTGTTTCAGCAGGGCAGGTCACAACACCTCAGGCTGGGCTTCATTGAGGCCCGGTCCCCATCCATTTTCCACCTCTTTTAACCCCCCCCTCGAACTATGTCAATCACAGTCACTTGTGTGCATGGAGGCTTGCATGCATGCTGGAACTGCCAGCCCCGTTCCATCCAGCATAGTACCAGTCCCCCATGCATCTTCACTACCATGGACCCCATGTCAAGAGCTGGGACAGCCTGCCTCCTCGATCTGGGCGGGGAGAGCTGATGGCAGCCTCTCGTACCTTGTCCTGTCCCTCCCCCACTGGCGGTCCTTCTGGTTACTCAAGCTTGTTCCCAAATGTGGATCATCAGTGTGGGAGAGGTAAGGGACTGTTTTTTTCTGCACCACAGTTCTCCACACCACTGCTACTACCGCAAGATGTTGGCTTGCACCTGCCCGCAAGCCAACATAATAATAAAAAGAGAGAATGACAGAATGTTAGCCCCCCCCAAATGGAGATAATCCCCAAGGCATTTCAAACAAATCATGGAAATTTTAATAAAGCAATATTGCATGACAGGGCGTTCACTATAGGGGGATACTGGCATGCCTCAGGAGGTGAGGCATGAGGTGAAGTCAAGTGCCTTTTGCACATGAGAAATGTCATTATCCCACAATTATGCACACAGTGTTGTGTTTTGTTGCCCTGCTGTAATTATAAAATGGATTCCATGATTTTTAGTTCTAGGACTGTGTAGTGAGGTTCAGAGTGATTTCTGACCTGTGCTGCTATACTGGAATAACATGTCATGTGATTAGATTTCACCAAGAGAGAGAGATTGCTCAGCAGACCAGGTACAGAAGGGGCAGAGGAGGAACACTGAATGATCTAGGAGCAGGACAAGGAAGCATTTTCGCTTCAAAATTAGTTTTATCTTTCTTGTGGTAATTTGTATTTATCTTTTTTTCCTTTCCAGGGCCCACAGGAACTGATTTGTCATGGCAGGCCATATCTGTGACCAACAAACAAAGGCTGTTTGCCAATAGTAAGGTAGGAAAAAAGGGCCCATTTTAAACAAATTTGGAGGGTACATGAAGGAAGAGGATTGCAATCCTTGGACCAGAAAAATGGTTGATGGATTTCTACTACCATCACACACATTTTTTCTGGCCAAGAACAGAACTCGATCCAAGATTGGGTCCCTCTTGGAGTAATACAGCATTGTAAAAGCCAAATGTCAACATATTGACTTTAATTCTGCATTGAAGCAGCATGCTTTTGTCTTACACTGAGAATACTGAACAGAAATATTCATTTAGTAAAGCTGCCTTCTGCTTCTCATCTTCCTCCCACCTTCCTCTCCCTGAGCCTGACCACCCTGTCACTAGTTTTGCACTGTCTGGTCTTGTGTGTATTGAAAGAATGCCTTGTCAGCCTGCTAAGACATGCCTCCCCTCACCCCCAACACTCTCCTGTGTCTGTTCCATGTATTTTTGAAGCCTTCTACTGTTGCTTCTGCAACCAACTCCGCTGGAAGCCTATTCCACTTATCCACCACCCTCTATGTGAAATAGTACTTCCTAATCTTACCCTTGAACTGTCCACCCCTCAATCTGTAACCCATGCCCCCTCATCCTCTGATTCTCTTTTTAGCAGAAAGATGTTTTACAGTGGCATCTGGATTATACCCTTAAGGTACTTGAAGGTCTCAATCATGTCCCCCCTCTGTTCCAGGGAGTACATGTTCAGTTCTCCCAACTTTTCCTCATAGGACAGGTGGCTGAGCCCCTTTACCATCTTTGTTGCCCTCCTCTGAACTCACTCCAGCCTCCCCACATTGGCATCGATGTGTTCGCTGTAAAGGTTTCGCTTCAGGATCAGTATACAGATAAGTTAATGTATCCCCCTGGCAGGGGTACTAGCCAATCGGAGCCCAGCAAATAAAAAGCATATTTTTTAAGTAAGCAATAATACTCGACAGGGTGGGTGGTATTGGGCAATACCGGACCACCCAGGGGCGTAATGAGACCCGACTCCCACCCTGGAGGGTATTATTGCGCTTAGAAAATGGGCAACTATATTTTGCATGGTATCACCCTCTGTGGTAGGGCATTTAACTTTGACACCATTCTCTCTGTGAAGTAATGCCTCCTTGTCTCCCTCCTAAATCTTCCCCCCTCTATTCTTAGCCCATGCCCTCTAGTGTTCCTTCCCTTCCTCAGTTTTAAAACCCTGTTGGCTCCATCCTTGTTGATTCACCTCAGATACTTGAAAGTTTAGATCATGTCCCCCCATCCCTCCTCTCCTCCAGGGTGTTTACTTCACCCAGCCCGTTCTCGTAGTCTCTCCCTCCATTCTCTGTAACATCCTCATTGCCCTCTGCTGCATTCCCTCCAGTAGTTTGATATCCCACCTCAGGTATGGCATCCAGAACTGCACACAGTTCTCCAAGTCCAGCATGATCAGTGACCTGTTGAGGGGCGAGATCACCTCCCTCTGCCTGAATGAGAACCCCCTTGCTATGCACCCCAGCATCTTGTGTGTAAAATTCTTGTTATATACACTACCACATATATTATTCTTCATATAGTTACTGGTATTTTCCTGACAAACTCCATCTTTTCATAGTTCTGTGTCTCATCCCTCTACTCGTCCCTCTCCCTTACTTCCCTACACTAGTGGCGGCAAATTCACTCTGCTATTTTTATCTCTATATATAGATTTGGGTCCTTACCATCCTACCTTTCCTCAATTTTGTCTCTACTGCGGCCTCCAACTCACTTCAGTCAAGGGATACCCACACATTCTCCCTCCTCACAACCCTCCTCCTGTTCTGGCTCAGCTGCTTTCTCTTACAGACTGCCCTCACTCTGGAACACCCTCCCCTCCCAAATCAGACACTCCCTTTCTGTCTCCTAAAACATGCTTTATCCCTCCAAACTGTGTTCCCTGAGTCCTGCTATTGCCCGGGAGGGTTACAATGGAACAAAAAAATGATCATCAGGCATATACAGGGTTAACATACATCTTGGTTCAGGCACATATATAACAAGAATAAGGTACACATATATTTTACTGTCACATAAATCACAAGTAAACTGTATTCTAGCACTAAATGTGGGTTTTGTGTACAGGCCAGGCAATGGCAGGCTGATTAAAAAAACATTTGACTTGCACAATCCGGGGGAGACTGGATGTCAAGATCTCTTACCTGGTACATGACAACCACTAAGGACCATAGAAAGGACAGAAAACAACTGATCTTACTTGAGAGGGTTCCTGCAGTAGGTCTTCACGTATAGGTCTGCATCTCCTGGCATCAGAACTGCACGGCAAACTTGTAGCTAGCTGATCGTCAGCAGGGCCGTGCCCCATCGTCGGGTTATGTGATGTCAGCGTGACTATAAAGGGGGGCAGTCCCTTGCCCGTCATCCAATTCTTTCCCGCCGTTACCTTATTTATCCCTTTCAAGTACTTGAAGCTCCCAATCATGTCCCTCCTCTCTCTCTCCCTCTCCCTCTCTTCCCTGTCTTCCAGGGAGTACAAGTTCAGTGCCCTCAACCTTAATGTGGATGCCCTTTCTCCCCCTTCATGCGGGACTCCGGCACTTGTCCTGATGCCAGATGTCCTGATGACAGTCTCACAACCTGGACCTATTGATCAGCCTTTGCCTTTGGCCCAGACGCCGGATCAGGTCCCAGCTCCATGGCCCCTTTGTTCTGCTCAGACACCGGCACCTTCATGGGCTGTCCCGACATGGACTCCCAGCCAATCTATACAATGGCGGGTCTGACGTGGATTCCCTCACTGCCGTATCTCATGATGGGGATGTATTCCAGACCCTGAACTATCCTGCACTACCTACAGGGGTTTCCTGGGGGACCACTGCATGGCTGAGTCATTTTGGGCAGTTCAACACGTGGTTTAGCCCCTACTCCATGTACCCAGTGTTTCAGGGATACTACCACCCCCCACTGGTGATTCCTTCTCTTCCCCCCCACCCTTTAGCCTCTACCAACTCCAACACCCCCTCCCCCTCCTTTGGTGGATCCGGATTGCAAGACTCTAATTCAGTCTTGGTGGCATTGGGCTCGGTTGGAGTTGGTTTCGGACCTGGAAAGCAGACTCCAACTGCTGAGGTCTCCTAGGTCCCCTTTCCCCAAGCAGTTCTTCTATTGCTACCATCCATGTCTCAGAGAAGATCCGTCAGGACGTTTCCCTTCCAGATGTCGGGGGGGGGGATTATTTCTTTAACCACTAGGTGGCGCTACCCCAAGTGTCACTATCCCTGCCTGCACAGTTGCTGAGCCTGAGCTCATGGCAGCGCATTCCAAGTATCCACCACCCTCTCTGTGAAGAAGTGCTTCCTGGTCTACAGGGCAAACTCTACATTCCCCTCTTGGGATAAAGGAGATGGAGGCCCCACCTCAGCCTGCAGGTCTTAACCTGGAGAAACCCAGCTTTTTTGGACCTTCTTGTTCCCATGAAGGAGTACTTTGATTGGGAGTCTGAGGATTGGAACCCTATGCAGCAGAGGCTCGTGGAGCACCTGGATCTAGAGTCTATGTCCCCGGTCCCCATTCCTCTGTGGATCACCCCCTTCTGCTGCTTCCCAGCTCACTTGTTGCTCCTTTTGTTTGCTTCGGCATCGGTCCCTCCCCCTCTTCCCCACTCCTGCCTTGTCCTGTTTCCTATCTCTGTGATGTCCCTCTCCAAACCCCTCTCTCCTACTTGTGCTGTCTCTTATCCTCCGCCACCACTTCTCCGTCCTGGTTAGTAAAGGGGGGGGGCGACATGAATGTAGGGTGGTCGAGTTAGGGTACGAAGATTTAGGGGTTGGCTATTGGTCTGGGTGGGGGTCCAGTGCCAGGAAGAGGGTTCAGAAGGGGGCAAGTGACAGCATTGAAGAGGGTCAACTAGGGGGAATGTATTCAGATTAGGAGTATGTGGAGTGGAGAACCATAGTAACTTTCTTGTTCTCTTGCCTTTGAATACCAATCTGATGCACTGGTTTGTTGCTTCCATTAAGGCTTCCTTTAGATGCTTACACTGTTCTTCCACTTCCACTCCTGCCCCCATTCTCTCTAGAGCTCTTTTGAGATCTCTCCCCATTTCAGCAAAGTCAGCATTTTGAAATCCAAAACCTTTGTCCTAGTATGACTTGAGTTAGTATCTATCCTTATGCTAAACTAAACTATATTGTGATCGATTGGATCCCAGTGTGGGGGAGTTTTGAGAGAGTGAGATTAACCACCATGCTATATTAGGGTGCTATAGCACATGTTATCAAAGTGCATGTTTGGACGATTTGACAGTCGAACTGTGATTCTGTGGTGGCACAAATTATGGAGGTGCATGTTGTGCCAGTTTGACAGTTGCATGTTATCAAGTTGCATGTGCCAATTTGACGGTCTAAGTGAAAATTCGTGATAGTGCATGTTATCAAGGTGCATGTTGTGCCAATTTGTCAGTCGCATGGAAAATTCATGATAGCACATGTTACCAAGGTGCATGTTGTGCCAATTTGATGGTCTAAGTGAACATTCATGATAGCGCATGTTATCAAGGTGCATGTTGTGCCAATTTGACAGATGAAGTGAACTAGATGCTTCATTTACAGAAGAGGTGCAAAGAAGGAATTCTATTAAAAGGGTCAGTGAATGAACTTAACTGATTGCCCAGGCAACAATGGGCCAGTTAACCAAAAAGGAATATCACCTATCCCAACCGGGGTACTACAGTCACTTGAAAATTGGCCATCTAGGCAGAGAGCACTAGTCTTTCTAATCATCTTTACTCAAAACAAATTTTCTTCTATCTGTTAACTAATTTTATTCCTTTATGTCACTATTAATATTATTATTATTATAATACTTCTTCAACAGTAATTTTTTCTTATGCACCATTACACTCTAATGTAGTCCGATGCACCAGCAGTATCTATCCACTATCGGTTTATTATCTCATTACTGTATCTTTTTCATATTAACCTATTGTTTTTTCTCTTTCGCATGCCTGAACGGATGAGGACTCCTTCACCATCAGATAAGTATTGTTCTACTGTGAACATGTCATATATTAATAATTTATTAAGAACTACGGATCCTTTGTGACTCCATTCCTGTATTTTATTTTTCAGTACTGACGGACATCGTCCCTTCAAGATTCCTGCTTCTGACTCCACAGTATCCTGGTAAGACGCTCTCCACATATTACTTGGTTGTGTCCGGTATGGGAGGGGTTGCATGGGATTTGTGTCCTATAATCCCAGATCTTACTTCGAGAGGGCTCTTGCAGTAGGTAATTACTTATAGGACTGACGCTGGCAGGTGGGCAGGACCCCACAGAAAGATTTCTACCTAGCAGTCCCTGGTGCCTAACTACCACACAAGGATGGACATTCCCTGTGCCTGTTCTGCCTAGGACCCGATCATCGTAAGAAGGATAAGGAGAGGCACCAGAACAAGGGCTCATCTACCGCGTCTCCCTCGGGAGCCACCGGGACACAGTTAACGTCCCCTCCAGGGAACCGTTCCTTGACGGATGACTCGGAGGTTTGACCTGGATCTCAGTCATTCCTCTCTGAAGGTACACATGGTGGCCATCTCAGCCTATCATGTTCCCTTCGCAGACAAAACTTCCGCTCAATTGGAGGTCTCCCAGGCCTCCTCTTCTGCTTATGCCCAGAGGGGATTCTTTAGAGGGAGAGGCAGACGGGGTACAAGTAAGCCTGCTTCTAACCCTCAGCCCAAAGCCCCTGCCAAGCAGGCTCCCTGATGGGGTGGCCAGGGCCAATTCTCCACTACCAGTAGGAGGCGGGCTGGCTTACTTTGTCCAGGACTGGAAGTCTTTAACATCAGACAAGTGGGTCCTGGAAGTAGTAAGCCAGGGACTGGTTCTCAGCTTCAAAAAATTTCCAAAGATGAGAGCCAGGTCCTTTCCACCTGCAATTCCATCAGAGGCACTTGCCCTAGAAACAGAAGTTTCTACCCTCCTGGCTCTCAGAGCTGTGGAAAGGGTTCCATCCCTACACCAGGGCAAAGGATTGTAATCCAGGTACTTCCTTACCCCAAAAAAGACAGGAGAATGGCGGCCCATCCTGGATCTCAGATACCTGAACAAGCACCTTTTAAAACCAAAATTCAAAATGGTGACTCTGGAATTATTTTACCTCTCTAAGGCCAGGGAACTGGCTAGCCTCCTGGACCTCAAGGATGCCTACTTCCATATTCTTATCAGAAGCTCCCATCAAAGTACCTCAGATTTGAACTGCCCTCAGGCCATTACCAGTTCAGGCTATGCCCTTCGACCTCTCCTCGGCCCAGGGTATTCACAAGTGCCTGGCAGTAGCAGTTGCCCACTTAAGAAGGCAAAAGATTGCCATTTTTCCTTATCTGGATGACTGGCTCATAGTAGGCCAGTCCCCAGACCAGGTCAAACTACACCTTCAGGTAACTCAGCAACTGCTCACATCTCTAGGTTTCCTTCTCAGTCTTCCAAAGTCAGTTCTAGAGCCTGTCCAGCTTCTCACCTTCATAGGCACAGAACTGAACACAAAAGAGGCCAGAGCCTTCCTCCCTCTGGAAAGAGCAAGGACCTTGGTCTCTCTGGTCTCCTCTTTCACCCAGCAGGTCTCTTGACCAGCAAGGCATTTTCTACAGCTCCTGGGGCACATGACTGCTTCTACAGCAGTAGTGCAGGGAACAAGATTTCAGATGAGGGATGTCCAGTTCCATTTGAGAGCCTTTTTGTCTCAAAGGAGAGACCCTCTAACCAAATTGATCCCAGTGACTCAAACCCTGATCCAGGCCCTTCAGTGGTGGCAGGACCAGAGCAATCTGAGACAAGGGGTTCCCTTCACCCCCCAGTCTCACTCCTTGACCCTTACTACAGATGCTTCCCTCTTGGGGTGGGGAGCTCATATGGGCGACCTCACTACCCAGGGGTTGTGGTCCCCACAGTAATCTCTGCTCCACATCAATTTGTTGGAACTCAGAGCAGTTTTTCTAGCACTCCAGGTTTTTTCCACATCTGTTCCGAACAAGGTTGTACAGGTCAGAACAGACAATACCACTACAATGTGGTACATCAACAAGCAAGGAGGCACTCAGTCTACGGCCTTGTGCACCAAAGCAATGAAGTTGTGGTCTCTGGCTTATTCCCTGAATGCCTCCCTTACAGCAGTTCACCTCCCAGGCAAGGACAATGTCCTAGCGGATGTTCTCAGCAGGATTTCCCAGGGCCATCACGAATGGGCACTGGATCCCCTAGTACTGGAGGTAGTATTTGCCAGATGGGGCACCCCGCAGATAGATCTTTTTCAGCCCCAGACAATCACCAACTTCCCCTTTTTTGCTGCAGGCCACCAGTTTTGGGCTCAAGTCCCCTGGATGCCTTCCTCCTCAGTTGGGAAGGGAAGTTTCTCTATGCTTTTTCCCCCTTCCCTCTTCTCTTCAAGGTGCTAGTCAAAATCAGATCTCAACCCTGCAAGATGATTCTGATTGCTCCAGATTGGACCAGAGAGCCCTGGTACCCTCCTCATGTCTTTAGCAGTCCACCTTCCCTGTGTCTTCCCAGGAATCACAACCTGTTAACCTGTGCCCAGGGGAGTTTGGTATCCGAACCTCAAATCTCTCAATCTCAAGGCCTGGCTCTTGAAGAGTTAGAGTTTGCTGACCTACACCTCTCCCAAGGTGTATTGGATATCTTGAAGGCCTCTAGAAAGCCTTCCACCAGGGCTACTTATAATTCCAAATGGAAGAGATTTTCCTTATGGTGCGTTGGCAAGCATATTCCCCCAGAATCTGCTGATGTGCCCACGATCCTGGATTATTTGGTGCATTTGAATTCTTTGGGCTGAGACCAGTTACCCTAAAAGTGCACCTGGCAGCCGTGTCTGTTTTCTTATCAGCAGGTAAACCCTCTTCTTTTTCAGCTCATCCTGTATTCTCCAAGTTCTTCAAAGGGTTGCTCCACACCAACCCTCCATTCAGGGATCCTGCCCCTGCTTGGGATCTTAATATTTGCATTGCCCAGCTTATGCAACCCCCTTTTGAGCCATTGTCTTCAGCAGAGCTTAAGTACTTGACTTGGAAAACTATGTTTTTGGTAGCCATCACTTCTGCCAGGTGCATAACTGAGTTACAAGCATTGTCAGTGGAGCCTGATTTTATCTCCTTTCACAGAGATAAGGTGGTCCTCAGGACTAACAGAAAGTTTTTGCCTAAGGTGGTTTCAGACTTCCACCTTAATCAGTCCATGTCTCTTCCTGTGTACTTCACTGACCATTCCTCCTCTGGCAAGAGGAGGCTGCACAGTTTAGATGTCAAAAGAGCCCTTAGTTACTAAATAGAACGTACCAAGGGTCACAGGTTTGACTCCCTCCAATTGTTCCTCACTTATGGTGAGGTTGGTAAAGGAAAACCTGCCACTAAAAGATCCATTGCCAGGTGGATTGTCTCTTGTATCCACTTTTGCTATGAAAAACTGAGTAAGGTTCCTCCCTCAGGCCTGAGGGCTTACTCTATCAGAGGTACAGCTGCATCTCTGGCTGCTGCCAGGGACATCCCTATCCTAGAGATATGTCAAGCAGCTACCTGGAAAACAGTTCACACTTTTACTAATCATTACTCCCTGGACATCCAGGCTAGGAGTGATGCTTGATTTGGCACAGCTGTGCTTCAGAGCCTATTTCCTAAGTAGGTTCTGTCCCTTCTCCATGGAGGTACTGCTGTGTAGTCTGCATATGTCATAATATAGCAAGACTTCATGTTGTTTGAAGAAAAAATTACTCACCTTAGTAATGTTGTTTATTCTAATGGAGTCTTGCTATATTATGACCTCCCCCCAGCCTGCCTCTCTCAGAACCTCTACTTTTGGGATGTGGGTGGGCAGTGTAATGTTGGCACTTCATAGATGCCCACTTTATTTTTACCCTTTCTTAGGGTGCTTGGGTGTTATGCTTTATTTTCTCTTTCTTGAATCCCCTGACTTGAGTCTTTGTTTTGGGATCAAGAACAAAAATGTGTTTTTTGTAGTTAGTAGCCAGTGGCTAGTGTAGGTTTACGGCTTCCACACAGAACCTTAGTGAGTTTTGCTCATAAAGATCTGACAGTTTGAGTTTGAGCAACAACAGACAGAGTTTTCAACTGAGCTCACGCTCAAGGTTCCATGCCTTGCATGGAAAGTTAACTCTTTCACCTCCGGAGCAGTTCAAGGTTGGGACTTACTGCATATGTCATAATATAGCAAGACTCCATTAGAAGAAACAACATTACTAAGGTGAGTATTTTTCTTCTCAACAAATAAGTAACTCGTGTGTGTGTCTGTGTGTTGGGGGTTAACCAAGATGACCAGTTAAATCCATGTACTGGAACTATTTTATTACAAAAGTCATATTAAACTAATTATTTAGTTAACAATTTTGTTATAAAATTAATATTGTTCTACTGTGCCCATTTTCTAAGTGCAATAATACCCTCCAGGGTGGGTGGTATTGTGCTATATCAGACCTTCAGGGGCTATGACGCCCTCCGCCTGTTGCTCGGGCCTCATTACACCCCTTGGCGGTCCGGTATAGCACAATACCGCCCACCCTGTTGGGTATTATTGCTTACATATATAATAATACATATTTTCACTATCACTTCTACTTGTACAGCAGTTATTTGTTCATGTAATATACTGTTAGTATTATGACACGATATAAAACAAATGTAATCAGAAGAACTGAGAATTGAATTCACAAACTATAAACAATACTTTGGATGTATATGCTTTATTAATAAGGCATAAAATTGGTTGCTTTTGTCACTGAATTAAAATGTATGATGTGTTCTTGCAAATGTTTAAGGTCAATTTAATAACACTTATCCTGACTTGATCCCTTAGAGTTTTTCATGCATCATCTTCATTGGGACAGCACCCGAAAATCAGAAGAGAACAATGGTTGATTTTTACATTTATCAGTTCACTGACACATAGACGCCTTTGGAATGTTTGACTTTTGATGGATATCAGCTGTACTGTGAATTGTTGATCCTAAATTGATATATGTGAAGTTCTTCCTATGTTGTGATACTGCATATTGTATGGTTAATTAAAGTTGCAAGTTCCAAAACAAAAAAGGTTTCAATTTGGTGATTTTCTTGACTAGTAAGGAAATACACTATTTGTTTATAACCAGGTAACACCAGGAGGCATTACTTACACTACAGGGCAGCGAAAATGCTGACTGATATCAATCATAAACACATAGTCATTTACCTTACAAATCTGATATTCTACTTGGCTTTTCATGTCAGCTGATGCCAAGCATATGCACATATATATATATATATATATATATACTGTATATAAAAATATATATATATTGTATAAATATATATATATATATATATATATATATATATATGCAGTAATCAAGTGTTCTTAGGTCAGTGTAGTAAGGAAAACAATATTTGTTTATAACTGGGCAACATCAGGAGGAATTACAACTCACTGGAGGTGGTAAAATGCAGACTGATGTTATACAGTCATAAACCTATAGTGATATATTGGGGTTGACATTGTACTAGTAGAATACTTAACTTGATGTTGCACCTGATACGGGATGGGATGTTTCTATTATCATATCACTGTGTCTTCCTGTGTGTGTGAAAATGAGCTTGAGTATTCCGTTAAAGATATTACATGTAACTCTTCGAATATAACTTTTTTTTTTTGTCTTTCAGGTTGATTCCTTGCAGTATATTTGACATAATTCAACAGAACATAGAATATTTTGTGGTACATTTGAAAATATAAATCAGTGCACAGTGGGGAGTTGGGGAGTAGGGTTTATTGAGCCAAACTGGTATTCATAGGGGCTTCATTTTTCATATTATTGTTAGAATCACCCAACAAAGATAACTTGCAACAATGATGTTTTTTTTTTTCTTTTGTTTTTTTCTCTACACCTTACAGAATAATCATCATGGCAAAAAAATGACTGCATTGGATGTTTGGCGAGATCCAGATGTGTAGCGATACAGTTCTCGAATCGCATAGTGAAGATGATGTTGAAGAAAGATTGTACAATCTGGATCTGGTGGAAGTGCGGAATGAGACTTCTGAAGATGAAGACATTACTGATCAAGATTACATGCCGGATGTGGAGCAGAAAGATCATGAAGAGACCCCCACAACATCAGTAGGTGCAATGCATAAGAAGACTCGTGGTAAAAGGGCTCAGTCATCAGCAGAACAAAGTGTTAGAAGAGAAGACGAATGGGAAGAGGTGACAGCAGCAAGTGACAATGGACACCTATTCACTGCAACTTCAGGTCTCCAAGTACCAGTCCCAGAAAGTCCACTTGGATTTGTATAACTGTTTTGCCTGACAGATGAAGATTTGGAGCTTATTGCAAGGGAAACAAATAGATATGGCAATGATTTCTTTCTGGCACATCCAATTGATGAGTTGACACCACATTCAAGGGCCAGAGCTTGGAAGATGACTGACAAAGAAGAACTGAAGAGGTTTTTTGCATTATACATTGCGATGGGACTGGCAGTGAAGAGTAGTAAAGATGAATACTGGGGATTGGATGAAGTCACCTACACACCATTCTGGGGCAGTGTGATGGCAAGGAACCTATTCAACCTGATTTTTTCTTTTCTCCACATGGCTGACAACTCGATTCGAAGCCTAGAGGGATGGAGGGATTTGATCAACTTTTTCACATTAGGGAGATACATGAGCGATTCCTGAAGAGATCACAGAAACCTATCTTCCCGACCGGGACCTCTCCCTGGATGAAGGTATATGTCTGTGGAAGGGAAATCTAAGTTACAGAACATTTAATCCACAAAAACCAGTGAAGCACGGAATCAAGGTGTACACCTTATGTGAATCAAACTCGGAATACATATGCAACTGGCAATTCTATTCAGGCAAAATCGACAAGGAACAGAGCAAAGGACATAAATACAGAGTTTGTTTTGATCTTGTTAGAGAAGAACTGCGAGGGAAAGGCTACAGGATTTACACAGACAGATACTACACTGGACCTCAACTCTACACAGATCTATTTTTATCTGGAGTTGGTGCAACTGGAACTGTTATGCCCAACATGAGGAATGCCTCCCAAAATAAAAGACATAAAGCTGAAAATGAAAGAAAAGGTTACATTCAGGAAGACACCAATGCTCTGTATGAAGTGGAGAGACAAGAGGGACATATACATGCTGTCAACAACATCAAGTACTGAATTTGTCGATACCGAAAGAAAGGATTGGAAGACTGGGGAGCTGATAAAAAAACCAAAATGTATACTGGACTACAACAGATACATGGGTGGAGTCGACAAAAATGATCAACTGGCAGGGTATTACAATTTTAACCGGCGATGCAAGAAGGTATGGCAGAAGGAGTTCTTTTATTTACTGAATGCTATGTTAATTCAGGGTACACTAATGTACAAGAAATTTTCCCCAGAAAGAAAGAAGATGCACTTGGAATTCCAACGAACTGTAATTAAAGAACTTACGACAAGCAAAAAAAATAGATGATCTTCCACAGCATAGCCAAAAACGGAATCGACAAAATTGGATCCATGCTAACGACTGCAAGGAAAGCACTTCCCATCAAAATACCAAGAACACCAAAGAAGCTGTACCCTACCCGAAGATGTGTGGTGCACAAAGAAAGGGAAGAGTAAGGAATCGACCTACTGCTGTGCAGATTGCGGCAAGGCCTTGTGTAGATAAATGCTTCTCCGAATACCATTCAAAGATGAAATACAGGATGCCCGGATCACCGAATACAAGCGATAGTGACACAGAATAGGAAATCGCTTGACAGGCGCAGATTCCCGGTATCGAGACCAAGATGGCGGAGTGATCGAGATGTAAGATAGGTGGGAAATGCCAAGTGCTGCATCCCGGAATGGACTGCACAAGACTTCCCTCTATCATAGTCAGCATTGCGTGTCTATTGGACACCATGGCATGTTTTATAGTTGCTGTTTCCCAGTGTAGGAAGACATGGGGTGTCCATTGGACACCATGGAATGGTTAATTGGCACAGATTCCTGGTATTGAGACCGAGATGGCGGAGTGATCGCGATGTAAGATAGTTGGGAAATGCCGAGTGCTGCATCCCGGAATGGACTGCACAAGACTTCCCTCTATCATAGTCAGCATTGCGTGTCCATTGGACACAATGGCATGTTTTATAGTTGCTGTTTCCCAGTGTGGGAAGACATGGGGTATCCATTGGACTCCATGGAATGGTTAATTGGCGTAGATTCCTGGTATCGAGACTGAGATGGCAGCGTGATCGAGATGTAAGATAGGTGGGAAATGCTGAGTGCTGCATCTCGGAATGGACTGCACAAGACTTCCCTCTATCATAGTCAGCATTGCATGTCCATTGGAAACCATGGCATGTTTTATAGTTGCTGTTTCCCAGTGTGGGAAGACATGGGGTGTCCATTGGACACCATGGAATGGTTAATTGGCGTAGATTCCCGGTATCGAGACCGAGATGGCGGAGTGATCAAGATGTAAGATAGGTGGGAAATGCTGAGTGCTGCATCCCAGAATGGACTGCACAAGACTTCCCTCTATCATAGTCAGCATTGCGTGTCCATTGGACACCATGGCATGTTTTATAGTTGCTGTTTCCCAGTGTGGGAAGACATGGGGTGTCCATTGGACTCCATGGAATGGTTAATTGGTATAGATTCCCGGTATCGAGACTGAGATGGCGGAGTGATCGAGATGTAAGATAGGTGGGAAATGCCGAGTGCTGCATCCCAGAATGCTGCCCATAAAAACAAAACAATGCAAAATACAGTTTTTGTATAAAGTTTTTATTCAAGTACAGTTAAATGTGGATTATTTAGAATAATGCATATCATTTCTGAGAATAAGAACTTTATAAACTGCTGCCAATTAGAAATGATTTCCTGTTCTCTTTAATCCAACTGTGGTTCCAGTTTGTACAAAAAGCACTATACTGTTATATACTGTGCCTAACCTTGTTTTACAGGGGGTCTCCAGGGTTGAACTGGTGGAACCAGCCCTGGTGGTAAGTGCAAACAGTGTGGGGAAGTGTATACAGAATAGGGGTTACTGTGAAAATGTTTGTTGCATATTGTCTATGCTACTAGAAGGGGAAAAAGAGGGATTACAATGTCCCTGAAAGCTGTATCCAGGTTAGCCTTGTTACTAACAACCCTGTCCTCCAGGTGGAGGCACCCGTGTCAGTACACATGCCCCTTAACCTGCAACTAGCCACACAGGCAGGGGTAGTAGCCCTTGAGATAGCACCACCTAGGGGATACACAAGTGTGAGATGACATGGGAAGGCTGAACAACATGTACTGCTTTATTCATGCTAGGTCATCAAACATGACTACTGCAAAATACCTTTCCCATTTGGTAACCGTCAGTTTCTCAAACCACCAATCATGTAATGTTTTCATGAGATCTTGTGCATAAATGCATAATTTTGCTCTAAGTGCCACTATTAGTAATCACTCTTAAATGTTTTTTATTTCCTGGAAGATACCAGACATGTTGTCTTTTGCCAGCAAATGTCAGGAATTGAGCACTACTACCTGTCATAGATTGGATACACTCCGATGCTATAATATGTATGTTTTTCTTAATTCAGATATGCAGTGTCCAGAGAAGACTGTATGGATCTGCGGACACTCCTTCATGCATTGGGCAGGGATTTGGGAGTGG
Organism: Neoceratodus forsteri; assembly: GCA_016271365.2. Lineage (NCBI taxonomy): Eukaryota > Metazoa > Chordata > Ceratodontiformes > Ceratodontidae > Neoceratodus > Neoceratodus forsteri. The sequence continues at coordinate 1,308,363,977 of CM057458.1, forward strand.
TCTCGAACTGGGGGACCAGTGTTGACCTTCGATACTCCAGTCAATGTTCGTTGGTTAGGTGAGAGGGGTATGCTTTGGGATCAACTGGTGCCAATGTTGTGACGGGAGTGCCTGAGGGGATCCAAATCAGATGTCATCGTCATCCACCTGGGAGGCAATGATTTAGGATTGAAGACATCAGTGATGCTGCTACGGAAGATGAAGGAGGACATCACCTTGATCAAGCACTGAATGCCGAAAACCATGATCCTTTGGTCCCATATCATCCAGCGTCGGCAGTGGAGGAATGTTTCTGATACGAAGAAAATGGACAGAACAAGGAGAAAGATCAACACAGAGATGGGGGCATTCATGAGAGGATTGTCAGCCGGCGTGGTCAAGCATGATGGCATCATGTCCCTCTTCCCAGAACTGTATCGGCAGGATGGTGTCCACTTAACGGATCAGGGAAGCGATATGTTCTGCAGTGACATCAAAGAGGGCTGTAGCTCCAATCCTATAGAGGTATGCAATTTATAGATGCAGTGGCGGGGGAATGTACAGTATATAATCCAATGGACTATAACTTTCAGGTCGTCATTGGTATAATGTCTTTAAATTCTGTGTTTCAGATTGGAGTATATAGGCTAAAAGTCTTTAAAAGTGAAGAGCGATAATGGGATATCGTTCAAATGCCCTATCGACTGTCGACGGGTCCGTCTTCCATATGACAATCACTGTAATCTATATACACAGTGCGTTGTATGAAATATGTCCTAGCTTTAGAAATACTCATGCAACAGTCAGAATGGGAAATAAATTGAAATAATAAGTGCATAACGTAGGTTACTACATGATGTCACTAGCAGTACGTTACAGTTTAGCTTAGGTTTTGAGATGTGTGTATTGATGTACAGTATGTATTCATGTTTCAAAATTAATTCAGGGTTTGACCTCATGAAACTGCTAACAGTGTTAGTCCAGCTGGGTACCTCAACAGTGATTTATACTTGCTACCCATATCTAGCAAAAGGGGTGGTGTACTTTGTTTTTTTACCTTTATTTATTTATTTATTTATTTTTTACCTTTGTCATACCAGGAGAGAAACACTGCAATGATTCTACATTACAACATTTTACATCTTGACTTCCTATGATACTACTCAACTGATACTTTCTGGGATTACGGTAAGAGACAAACTAATTTGTCTAACAGGCTGTGGAAACCTTGCGGTGTTAACATAAATAGCCTTGTAGACCTACTAGTACGCCTTGCACCACAACAAACTTCACCTTCACCGTCTCATCAGTTGGAATGAATTATAATGCATGGACTAGTTCTGAACACTCCAAGAGATGACTTCATGTGAGGCAGCTACATTACTTTGTTAAATTAAATATCACAGAGTATGTAAAATGTTGATGCAATGGTGTAGCATAGGTAGATCAGACAGTTTTATCTACAGGTCACAAGCCTGAAGATGATATATAAATTTAGAATAAGGAGAAAGGATAGGGCTTTTCTCCACAGGTTTAGAATAGGAAAGGATAGGGTTTTTCTCCACAGGTTTTAGAATAGAAAGGGTATGGTTTTTCTCCACAGGTTTTTGAAAAGGGAAAGAATAGGATTTTTCTCCACAGGTTTTAGAACAGGGAAAGGATAGGGTTTTTCTCCACAGGTTTTGAATAGGGAAAGGATAGGGTTTTTCTCCACAGGTTTTAGAATAGGGAAAGGATAGGGTTTTTCTCCACAGGTTTTTGAAAAGGGAAAGGATAGGATTTTTCTCCACAGGTTTTTGAATATGGAAAGGATATGATTTTTCTCCACAGGTTTTAGGATAGGGAAAGGATAGGGTTTTTCTCCACAGGTTTTAGAATATGGAAAGAATAGGTATTTTCTCTGCAGGTTTTAGAATAGGGAAATGAGAGGGTTTTTTGCCACATATTTCTGGCATTACCATGTCTGATGGAAAGCTCTTTGTGTATGATGATCCATACACTTGAAAAGGTTTCGCATCAGTGAAATGTGGGCCACTGATGGTAAATGCTAATGGTAATAAAAATAGTAAACTATTTTGATTTCTTTCATACTGTGTAGTACACTATATAAGATACTGTATGGTGGCCTAAATACACACCACTTTCGTTAACACCTTACTTAATTTGCTGTCCTCACTGTAACCGTGAGATACTGAAGAAACTAGGTCCATTTTCTATTAATTATATAAAACTCATGGGTGACGTATATCTTGTATTTCATCTTTGAACCTTAGGGTGAAGGTGTATCATTGCTGTGTATTGACAACCACCAACTATTTTATATAATATATGGGGAAAAAATATTGCAAAACATGGGACCAAGGCATAGTAGGATAGGGTAAAATAAGAAAAATGTGTTAATTATCCAAGGGCAATACAGTGATCTAAAACATAATAGTATAAGGTAATACTAGATAGGTTTTTCCACTGTTCACATGCATAAATGCTGGAGATAGAAATAGGAAAAGACAGATCTTACTTTGAGAGGGTTCCATCAGTAGGTCATCACATATTGGACTTGCACCACCTGGCATCGGGTCGCACGGCAGACTTTTCTAGCAATACCTGAAGGTGGAACACCCGCCCAACGTCATGTGACCAACAGAACCCCTTCCAGTGCCAGGTTAGGTTGTGCCGGTTATGACATCGGTGACCCTGCTGTGGGCTGTCTCGACGCCGGATTCTCCCCCATCTACACAACGGCGGGTCCGACGTGGATTCCTCTGATGCCAGGTCTGATATTGGGGGGCTTATAATCAACCCTGAACTGTCCCGCATTACCCTTTTGGGTATCCAAGGGATCCTTACGGGTACCCACTCCAGATTGGAGTCATTTTGGGGCAGTTCTACCTGGATTTTGCCCTTACTCCAACTACATGGGGTTTCAAGGTATTATCCTCCACCGGACACCCCTCCTCCTCCTCCCCCCAGTCTCAACTGGATCCATCTCCCCTTCCCTGGCTACTTCAGATTTCAAGACCCTGATTCAGTCTTGGTGGCAAGGGCCCAGGTCAGAACTGGTTTCAGATCTGGAAACTAGGCTTCTACAACCACAGCTTCCTATGTCTCCTTCCCCGATCAGCTATCTTGCAACTGTCCATGTCTTGGGGAAGACTCGGCAGGACGTTTCCCTACCGGACTTTAGACACCGTCCTGTCAAGGAGAGTGGACTTCATGATGTGTTATGTAATAGGGAAAGGATAGGCTTTTTCTCCACAGGTTTTAGAAAAGGCAAAGGGTAGGATTTTACTCCACAGAATTTAGAATAGAGAAAGGGTAGGGTTTTTCTACACAGGTTTTTGAAGATGGAAAGGATAGGATTTTTTCTCCACAGGTTTTAGAATAGGGAAATGTTAGGGTTTTTCTCCACAGGTTTTAGAATATGGAAGGAATAGGGTTTTTCTCCACAGGTTTTTGGAAAGGGAAAGGATAGGATTTTTCTCCACAGGTTTTTGAAGAGGGAAAGGATAAGATTTTTCTCCACAGGTTTTAGAATAGGGAAAGGTTAGGGTTTTTCTCCACAGGTTTTAGAATATGGAAAGAATAGGGTTTTTCTCCACAGGTTTTTGAAAAGGGAAAGGATAGGATTTTTCTCCACAGGTTTTTGAAGAGGGAAAGGATAAGATTTTTCTCCACAGGTTTTAGAATAGGGAAAGGTTAGGGTTTTTCTCCACAGGTTTTTTGAATAGGGAAAGGGTAGGGTTTTTCTCCACAGGTTTTAGAATAGGGAAAGAATAGGGTTTTTCTCCACAGGTTTTTGAAAGGAGAAGGATAGGATTTTTCTACACAGGTGTTAGAATAGAGAAAGGGTAGGGTTTTTCTACACAGGTTTTAGAACAGGGAAAGGATAGGGTTTTTCTCCACAGGTTTTTTGAATAGGGAAATGTTGGGGTTTTTCTCCACAGGTTTTAGAATAGGGAAAGGATAGGGTTTTTCTCCAAAGGTTTTTGAAAAGGGAAAGGATTGGATTTTTCTACACAGGTTTTAGTACAGGAAAAGGATAGGGGTGTTCTCCACACATTTTTGAATAGGGAAAGGATAGGGTTTTTCTCCACAGGTTATAGAATAGGGAAAGAATAGGGATTTTCTCCGCAGGTTTTAGAATAGGGAATTGAAAGGGTTTTTTTGCCATGTTTCTGGCATTACCATGTCTGATGGAATGCTCTTTGTGTATGATGATCCATACACTTGAAAAAGTGTTGCATTGGTGAAATGTGGACAACTGATGGTAAATGTTAATGGTAATAAAAAATAGTAAACTATTGGTTTCTTTCCTACTGTATAGTACACTATATAAGATACTGTATGGTGGCCTAAATACACACCACTTTGTTAACACCTTACTTAATTTTTTGTTCTCACTGTAACCGTGAGATACTGAAGAAACTAGGTCCATTTTCTATTAATTATATAAAACTCATGGGTGACGTATATCTTGTATTTCATCTTTGAACCTTAGGGTGAAGGTGTATCATTGCTGTGTATTGACAACCACCAACTATTTTATATAATGTATGGGGAAAAAATATCGCAAAACATGGGACTAAGGCATAGTAGGACAGAATACATAAAAAAAATGTGTTAATTTTCCAAGAGACAATACAGTGACCTAAAACATAATAGTAAAAGGTAATACTAGATAGGTTTTGCACTGTTCACATGCATAAAGGCTGAGATAGATATAGGAAAGATAGATCTTACTTGAGAGGTTCCATCAGTAGGTCATCACATATTGGACTTGCACCACCTGGCATCGGACGCATGGCAGACTTTTCTAGCAATACCTGAGGGGACCACCCACCCAATGTCACGTGACCAACAGAACACCTTCCAGTGCCAGGTTAGGTTGCGCCGGTTACGACGTCGGTGACCCTGCCGTGGGCTGTCTCGACGCCGGACCCTCCCCCATCTACACAACGGTGGGTCCAAAGTGGATTCATCTGTTGCCAGGTCTGACATTGGGGGGCTTATAATCGACCCTGAACTGTCCCACATTACCCTTTTGGGTATCCAAGGGATCCCTACCTATGGTGCTCCACTCCAGAATGAAGTCATTTGGGGCAGTTCTACCCTGGATTTCACCCTTACTCCAACTACATGGGGTTTCAAGGGTATTATCCTCCACCAGATGCCCCTCCTCCTCCTCCCCTCAGTCTCAACAGGATCCACCTCCCAAACCCCTGGCTGCTTCAGATTTCAAGACCCTGATTCACTCTTGGTGGCAGGGGGCCAGGTCAGAACTGGTGTCAGATCTGGAAACTAGGCTCCTGCAACCACAGATTCCTATGTCTCCTTCCCTGATCAGCTATCTTGCAACTGTCAATGTCTCAGAGAAGACTCGGCAGGACGTTTCCCTACCGGACTTTAGAACCGTCCTGTCAAGGATAGTGGACTTCATGTTGTGTTATATAATAGGGAAAGGATAGGCTTTTTGTCCACAGATTTTAGAACAGGGAAAGGGTAGGGTTTTTCACCACATGTTTTAGAATAGAGAAAGGGTAGGATTTTTCTCCACAGGTTTTACAATAGGGAAAGGATAGGGTTTTTCTCCACAGGTATTTTGAATAGGGAAAGGGTAGAGTTTTTCTCCACAGGTTTTAGAATAGAAGAAGTTTGATACAGAAAATGATTGAACGGTAGCCACCATCTTATTTTTGGTCATGTGACCCAGGGGATGTAGATATGGGTACAGTCTGGGCCTTCATTTACTCATTCACTTCCCTAACATGTAAAACAAGCTGCTTTTTACTTTTCCTTTTTGAATTTATTGGCTTGTACCTCATGATGCAATAGGTGGACACCCCATTGACATGAATGGGCATACCATGGGTGGTTGGATATGGCACCCCTTCTATCTGCAGTTGGGTCTGTAATGAGAAATTAGGGATCTGAAATTTCATCCAAGCCCTTGCAGATGTAAGAAAAGGTGTAATGCCTTGACATTTACCCCTTTTATAATATAGTTATCCCTACAAATGTGTAACAGAAGCAGTTTGACAGAAAATGATTGAACGGTAGCCGCCATCTTATTTTTGGTCATGTGATCAAGGGGATGTAGATATGGGTACAGTCTGGGCCTTGATTTACTCATTCGCTTCCCTGTCATGTAAAACAGGCTACATCTTACTTTTACTTTCTGAATTTATTTGTATGTAGCCCATAATGCAATAGGTGTGCCCCACATGTGCCAGCATGGCCTTCCATAGGTGGTTGGGTATGGCACCCCAGCTATATAGTGGTGGGTCTATAATGTGAAATTAGTGATCATAAATTTCATCCAAGCCCCTGCAGATGTAAGAAAATGTGTAATCCATTGATATTTACCACTTTTATAATGTAGTTACCACAATAAATGTGTAACAGAAGCAATTTGATACAGAAAATGATCTAATGGTAGCCTCCATCTTGTTTTTGGTCTTGTGATGGTACAGTCTGGGCCTTAATTTACTCATTCTCTTCCCAGTCATGTAAAACGGGCTACTTTTTACTTTTAATTTTTTAATTTATTGGCATGCACCCTATAATGCAACAGGTGGACACCCCATTGGCCAGCATGGGCATACCATGGGTGGTTGGGTATGGCACCCTGGCTATCTGCAGGTGGGTCTGTAATGTGAAATTAGGGATCAGAAAATTCATCCAAGCCCTGACAGATGTAAGAAAAGGTGTAATCCATTGACATTTACCACTTTTATAATGTAGCTATCCCTACAAACATGTAACAGAAGCAGTTTGATACAAAAAATGATTGAACGGTAGCCACCATCTTGTTTTTGGTCATGTGACCCAGGGGATGTAGCTTTGGGTACATTCTGGGCACTGATTTACTCATTCACTTCCCTGTCATGTAAAACAGGCTACTTTTTACTTTTACTTTTTGAATTTTTTGGCATCCGCCCCATAATGCAATATGTGGACACCCCTTGGCCAGCATGGACATACCATGGGAGGTTGGGTATAGCACCCCGGCTATCTGCATGTGGGTCTGTAATGAAAAATTAAGGATCAGAAAAATCATCCAAGCCCCTGCAGATGTAAGAAAAGTTGTAATCCATTGAGATTTACCTCTTTTATAATGTAGTTATCACAATACATGTGTAACAGAAGCAGTTTGATACAGAAAATGATGGAACAGAAGCCGCCATCTGATTTTTGGTCATGTGACCCAGGGGATGTAGATATGGGTACAGTCTGATTCTCGATTTACTCATTCACTTCCCTGTCACATAAAATGGGCTACTTTTTACTTTTACTTTTTGAATTTATTGGCATGGACCCCATAATGCAATAGGTGGACACCCCGTTGGTCAGCATGGATATACCATGGGTGGTTGGGTATGGCACCCCGGCTATCTGCAGTTGGGTCTGTAATGAAAAATTATGGATCAGAAATTTCATCCAAGCCCCTGCAGATGTAAGAAAAGTTGTAATCCACCAAGATTTACCACTTTTAGAATGTAGTTATCCCTACTAACATGTAACAGAAGCAGTTTGATACAGAAAATGATCAAATGGAAGCGGCCATCTTGTTTTTGGTCATGTGACCCAGGGGATGTAGATATGGGTACAGTCTGAGCCTTGATTTACTCATTCACTTCCCTGTCATGTAAAATGGGTTACTTTTACTTTAACTTTTTGAATTTATTGGCATGCACCCCATAATGCAATAGGTGGACACCGCTTTGGCCAGCATGGACATACCAGGGGTGGTTGGGTATGGCACCCTGGCTATTTGCAAATGGGTCTGTCATGTGAAATTAGGGATCAGAAAATTCATCCAAGCCACTGCAGATGTAAGAAAAGGTGTAATCCATTGACATTTACCACTTTTATAATGTAGTTATCACAATAAATGTGTAGCAGAAGCAGTTTGATACAGAAAATGATTGAACGATATCCACCATCTTGTTTTTGGTCATGTGACCCAGGGGATGTAGCTATGGGTACAGTCTGGTCTTTGATTTACTCATTCACTTCCCCTTCATGTAAAACAGGATACATCTTACTTTCTTTTCCTTTCTCAGTTTATTGGTATGTAACCCATAATGCAATAGGTGGACACCCCATTGGTCAGCATGGGTATACCACGGGTAGTTGGGTATGGCACCCCAGCTATATGCTGGTGGGTCTATAATGTGAAATTAGTGATCATAAATTTCATCCAAGCCCCTGCAGATGTAAGAAAAGTTGTAATACATTGACATTTACCACTTTTATAATGTAGTTATCACAATAAATGTGTAACAGAAGCAGTTTGATACAGAAAATTATGGAACGGTAGCTGCCATCTTGTTTTTGGTCCTGTGACACAGGGGATGTAGCTATGGGTACAATCTGGGCCTTGATTTACTCATTCACTTCCCTGTCATGTAAAACGGACTACTTTTTACTTTAACTTTTTTAATTTATTGGCATTCACCCCATAATGCAATAGGTGGACACCCCATTGGCCAGCATGGGCATACCAGGGGTGGTTGGGTATGGCAACCTGGCTATCTGCAGGTGGGTCTGTAATGTGAAACTAGGGATCAGAAAATTCATCCAAGCCCCAACAGATGTAAGAAAAGGTGTAATCCATTGACATTTATCACTTTTATAATGTAGTTATCCCTACAAATGTGTAACAGAAGCAGTTTGATACAGAAAATGATTGAACGGAAGCCGCCATCTTGTTTTTGGTCATTTGACTCAGGGGATGTAGCTATGGGTATAGTCTGGGCCTTGATTTACTCATTCACTTCCCTGTCATGTAAAACAGGCTACTTTTTACTTTTCCTTTTTGAATTTATTGGCATGCACCCCATAATGCAATAGGTGGACACCCCATTGGCCAGCATGGACATACCATGGGAGGTTGGGTATGGCACCCTGGCTATCTGCATGTTGGTCTGTAATGAAATATTAAGGATCAGAAAAATCATCCAAGCCCCAGCAGATGTAAGAAAAGTTGTAATCCATTGAGATTTACCTCTTTTATAATGTACTGTACTTATCACAATACATGTGTAACAGAAGCAGTTTGATACAGAAAATGATGGAATGGAAGCCGCCATCTTATTTTTAGTCATGTGACCCAGGGTATGTAGCTATGGGTACAGTCTGGTCCTTGATTTACTCATTCACTTCCCTGCCACGTAAAACAGGCTACTTTTTACTTTTACTTTTGAATTTATTGTGCACCCCATAATGCAATAGGTGGACACCCGTTGGCCAGCATGGACATACCAGAGGTGGTTGGGTATGGCATCCCAGCTATCTGCAGATGGGTCTGTAATGTGAAATTAGGGATCAGAAATTTCATCCAAGCCCCTGCAGATGTAAGAAAAGTTGTAATCCATTGAGATTTACCAGTTTTATAATGTAGTTATCCCTACAAACATACAACAGAAGCAGTTTGATACAGAAAATTATCAAATGGTAGCTGCCATTTTATTTTTGGTCTTGTGACCCAGGGGATGTAGATATGGTTACAGTCTGGGCCTTGATTTACTCATTCACTTCTTTGTCATGTAAAACGGGCTACTTTTTACTTTTTCTTTCTCAATTTATTGGTATGTAACCCATAATGCAATAGGTGGACGCCCCATTGGTCAGCATGTGTATACCAGGGGTGGTTGGGTATGGCACCCCAGCTATATGCAGGTGGGTCTATAAAGTAAAATTAGTGATCATAAATTTCATCCAAGCCCCGGCAGATGTAAGAAAAGGTGTAATCCATTGACTTTTACCACTTTTATAATGTAGTTATCACAATAAATGTGTAAGATAGGCAGTTTGATACAGAAAATGATGAAACGGTAGCTGCCATCTTGTTTTTGGTCATGTGACCCAGGGGATGTAGCTATGGGTACAATCTGGGCCTTGATTTACTCATTCACTTCCCTGTCATGTAAAACAGACTACTTTTTACTTTTACTTTTTGAATTTATTGGCATGCACCCCATAATGCAACAGGTGGACACCCCATTGGCCAGCATGGGCATACCAGGGGTGGTTGGGTATGGCAACCTGGCTATCTGCAGGTGGGTCTGTAATGTGAAATTAGGGATCATAAAATTCATCCAAGCCCCAACAGATGTAAGAAAAGGTGTAATCCATTGACATTTATCACTTTTATAATGTAGTTATCCCTACAAATGTGTAACAGAAGCAGTTTGATACAGAAAATGATTGAATGGTGTCAGCCATCTTGTTTTTGGTCATGTGACCCAAGGGATGTAGCTATGGGTACAGTCTGTGCCTTGATTTACTCATTCACTTCCCCTTCATGTAAAACAGGCTACATCTTACTTTTCCTTTCTCAATTTATTGGTATGTAACCCATAATGCAATAGGTGGACACCCCATTGGTCAGCATGGGTATACCAGGGGAGGTTGGGTATGGCACCCCAGCTATATGCTGGTGGGTCTATAAAGTAAAATTAGGGATCATAAATTTCATCCAAGCCCCTGCAGATGTAAGAAAAGGTGTAATCCATTGACATTTACCACTTTTATAATGTAGTTATCACAATAAATGTGTAAGATAGGCAGTTTGATACAGAAAATGATGAAATGGTAGCTGCCATCTTGTTTTTGGTCATGTGACCCAGGGGATGTAGCTATGGGTACAATCTGGGCTTTGATTTACTCATTCACTTCCCTGTCATGTAAAACAGACTACTTTTTACTTTTACTTTTTGAATTTATTGGCATGCACCCCATAATGCAATAGGTGGACACCCCATTGGCCAGCATGGGCATACCAGGGGTGGTTGGGTATGGCAACCCAGCTATCTGCAGTTGGGTCTGTAATGTAAAATTAGGTATCAGAAAATTCATCCAAGCCCCAACAGATGTAAGAAAAGGTGTAATCCATTGACATTTATCACTTGTATAATGTAGTTATCCCTACAAATGTGTAACAGAAGCAGTTTGATACAGAAAATGATTGAACGGTAGCCGCCATCTTGTTTTTGGTCATGTGACCTAGGGGATGTAGCTATGGGTACAGTCTGGGCCTTGATTTACTCATTCACTTCCCCGCCATTTAAAACAAGCTACTTTTTACTTTTCCTTTTTGAATTTATTGGCAGGCACCCCATAATGTAATAGGTGTTCACCCCATTGGCCAGCATTGACATACCAGGGGTGGTTGGGTATGGCACCCCGACTATCTGCAGGTGGGTCTATAATGTAAAATTAGGGATCAGAAATTTCATCCAAGCCACTGCTGCCATGAGGAAGGGGTGTAATCCTTTGACATTTACCACTTTTATGATCTAATGATCTCAATAAATGAGTCACAAGCATTTTGACACAGAAAATGGCTGAATGGGGTCAGCCATCTTGTTTTTTGTCATGTGACCCTGGGTAGGGAGCTATAGGTGCAATCTGACCCTTGATTTACTCATTCACTTCCCTATCATGTAATGGATTTTGTGACGTGTACCCCATAATCCAATAGGTAGCCACCCATAGGCCAGCATGGCCCTACCATTGGTGGTCCGTTCTGATCACTCTAATAATCTGTAGGTGAGAAACCAATGTGAAATTTGTGTTTATATAAAGAATTTGTAGCCTGAAAGTGAAAATTAGTTACATTTTAGACAACTATTTTTATCAGTGATGCAACCGATTTTAACGTTTTTACAAACTTCAATATTTTTTGCGAATACAAATTCCGCAAAAACAATCGAAATTTCACTAAATAAACATATATAGCTCCAAATGTCTTTGTTGGAAAAGTTATATTTTCACTTTGAATTATAGTTGTGTTAGTTTCTTACTACCCTGACAAAAAAAGTTTACCAGGGAATTAAGAAAAATTATGTAATAACGACATAACCGATAAGTGTACAAACCCAGTGAAAAAACCTCTGGCAGCAGGGATATGCAATTTTCAGAAAAACCTTGGCAGTGTAAGGGTTAAAAAACAATGGCTTTTGTTTTTATGTGTGACCATGGTGTAATCATTTTTTTAAATGCATTCTAAATAATACATACGTACGGTATTACCATCAATCCGGATCTTTTATAAACTCAGCTGACATTTTGTCATGCTTAGGATAAGGGAACCCAGGGATGCTTGGCTTCTTTTATCCTATGGAAATAATCTTTTTAAAAAACCTATGCTTTAAGGTTCCATAATAGATCCTTTCATTTGTCACAGGTGCATTAGGCACTATTATTAAGTTGGCATAGGCCAACACTATATGTATTTGTCTCACTATTACATAGTGTAACAGACATATTGCTATAAACTATATGTTTAAAGCGTATTATTATAACATTACAAGATTTTATAACTCGGGTCTTAGTAAAAAAAAAATATGTTCATCATTCTCTAGCCGCTTCTGTGATTTAAAAGCAAGGTATAATCATAACATTGTCATGGATTTACAGATGGTCAAATGGTATATTAAACCTCGACCTGCACCCCCTAGGTGTGCGGTTGACGTCCCATTTTTATTTTTTCTCTTTTCATTTGCCAAAACTTAGGCTCTGTCACACCACTCTTTACAAAACAAAAAGTCATTGGTAACTCACTTTCTAACACTTTGCAAGTTTACAGGTTTCCATGGTGTGACACACATAAAATCTCCCTGTTCAACAACAGTAATACTTTCATCTAGGTTGCCAAGACCTTCATCTTTTTCCTAAAAAAAAACAACTGCCACAGTTTTGATGTCATCACTATCTTTATGTCTAATTGGTTCCACATAAGGACTATTGCATAAATCAAGTCATTATTACCTCTGCAAGTGTAATGTTTTTAGCAAAATTACATCTATTTGTAAAACTTTAAATCAACTGAAAAAGGTCCAGCCAGTTTAAACTCTGCAATCAAGCTTATTGTTTCTACTTACTATAAAGTTAAGTCTGGGGTAGGGGCAATCCCCTAACTTCAGCAAAAAGATTCTTCTTCAGTTGATCTTCAAGCAAGACATCCATTTTCTTCACTGCTGTTTGTTCCAAACATGGCTGGTACTTTATGCAAACCTATTGCTTTACTATGGACTGTGTTTTTAATGGTTTATTGTAAACTATTACTTTTTTATGGACTGTTAATCTATGTGCCAGGGTGTAATCAACTACCACACACAAATGCCATGCCAGTGTGTGTGGCTGCTCCATAAAGAACTCAATGCACAATCTAATGCACCCCTGGCCAGTGTGTCTGCTAATCAGCCATCCAGCAGCCAGCAATATAAACACTGACTTTTCTACAAATTGGTGTGTGGACATACTTAACAGCTGGTCTAGCTGTGCCTCAGAGCTCAAGACTGGATCACAGCAAAGCTACATGGACTAAAAACCAAAAAATGGGTCTCTTGTTATAAACAGAGCCACACCAAAGGACAATGATGTTTATGTGTTAACTCTGTCCTACTGTCTTTGGGGTGATAATAGTGTTTGTAACTATGCTGGTGTAAACAACTCATTACGTTTTGCAGTCTCAGATGCCATTTACTTAACTGTAACACCAACCGAATGCCCAAATGTGACGAAAGGGCCAGAGAGTGGACTTACATCAACACCTATTGATCAAATGCTTGTGAATAATGTAAAGTACAGTAGAGTGCTTATGAACTTAGATTTCTCTGGTTGGAATATAAATGTTAACAATAGTTGTGCATACACTGGTGTGTCAAAGTTTTATGCCACTATATTAATTGACATGTTAAGTGCCATCATTTGGAGCTGTGATACTTCTCCTGTCTCTTAATGTACAGTCATTTTTAAATTAAAAAAGATACTCATTTGATACAGATCCAAAATACTCCTCATAAGGCACAAGTAGTTGTAAATGAATTGCTCAGTGAGAGTGATAATGAGCACTTGATTTATAGCTATGCAGGAGGACCCTTAGGAGTCCTGTCTTTTAAACGTTTTCCTTGTGTTGCAAGTAGTCTTAGTGTTCTTGGTAATTATAGGCCTGTGTCGCTTAAGACTTATTATTCGTAAAGTATGTAGTGAGATGTATATGCTCCGAGGAGCTGCATTGTTGCACAAATAATAATTAGGAAATATTGGGCCAAGACGGGCTTGTAACAAGGGATAAAGAAGTTTGTCCCAATATTTCAGCCTAAACCTCATTTTGGTCTAAAACATAATGTATCTGTGTAACAAATATTGATCTATGAAGCTGGATCATATAAAACTTGTAAAGCCACAAGACAAACTAAACCACAAGTTGCAATATTAAAGTGTCTTTTGATATTTGTGCTGACCATGTGAGTAATAACAAACATGTGTCTTATGTGATTGCAAAGCAGAGATACAGAATAGTGTTCAAATTACCCTTCTGACTATCTTTAGTGTTTGTCATTATCAGGACAGACCAAAATGCTTGTATGCACATTCCTAAGTCCAAACCTATTTCTTCCTCCTAGACTTTGGTAACTGGCAGTGACAGTTGTTGTTAGCCATATATAATAATAGAATGTACACTATCTATACATTTGTGCTGACCAAAGATGAGTTCATACATATACTAAAAGGAGAATTGCCTTTTAAGTTGATGTTTGTACTTGTTTTGAACCAATCATAGAACTCCATAGGAAATGATGATGCTGTCTTCCACTATATAAGCAAGCCAGCACACACTGTTATTTTGAAGAATGAAGAATGTACCACTAGTAATCTCTCACTGTGATTATTGTTATAATCATTAAATTCTTCTGCCATCAGCCTCATCTCCGTTCGTCTCATTTGTAATTGATAAATTAAGTAACAATAACACAACGCCTACAGGTGGGAGTTGCTTGGGCCTGGTTATTTGAATTGCAGATCTATACCTGTTCATTTCAATTGTACAATGGCAAGAAAGAATGCTGGTTCTTGATTGGTCAGTCTGAGGCTCGACCCGTGATGTTATCCCAGCATAACATCACGGATCTAGTCCCAGCACAAAGCAAACCACATCAAAAGTGAAAATAAATCACTCCATGCAGCCCCACTGGTCTGTCCAGCCCCCTTCACCGACTCCCGCTAGAAAGCCACTTATTCTATCCCTGACTCACTTGCTGCCCACCACTAGACACAGTAACAACAACCCCCCAACACACACACAGTATTTCCCAAAACAGAATGTTTTTTTTTTTAAAAGTCATTCTCTCAGACAGCATTTCGGTTGTTCCCCCGATGCAGCGCAAGTGCTTCCACACAGCCGCGCTCCTAGCCCACTCGCTAAACAGACCAGCCGCTCACATTTTAAAATAACTGGCTGCATGCAGACCTCCTTTCTGCCACATAGGCTCAAATTTCTATTTACAAAGAGCACAAAAAAAAACACATAAACATCAGGACCGAGTGACTTAAATCACCTGTGAAGTAGAAGTCTCTCAGTCCTCGCAAGTCAGTCAGCCAATCAGCTCTCCATTTTGTGACCCCCAACTCCACATTACATTCACCTCGCTGAAGTAACATCAGGGACAAAACCACAGACAACGTAAAAGAAAGAAAAAGAGAGGAAGGCATACAACACAGACAGGAGAGTGGGTAGAGAGAGACAGAGAGGGACATAAAAACTCTGACAGAGATAAATGCTGCACCACCTATTGGCCAAAACATGAACATCAGAACTTATTTTTTAAACTGTATACTTACACTTACAAAAATACCACAAAAATATATTTTAAAACTGCATTTTTAATCTTTTTCCTTTTCTATAAAACAGAGCCTTTGTATAATAGGAATACAAGGCACTCAAGGTATGTGTCGTGCTGGGATGCGTCACTTCTGGGGTGATTAGTGCTTTTCGACCCTGCGGCCTCGTGCCCAATCACCCCAGGCATGATAGTTATCCCAGCACGACACACACCCTGTCATGCATTATTCCTTTAATCTATTTTGATGTGTTGTTAGTGAAGCTGATTAAATTGGAGACCTGTTTCCTTCGGCAGCAAACATTTTGGGGGCTTTGAGTTGAATTTTGATTCCTTGTTGCTGACTTCAGTAGCTGCAAAGATTACTGCATAGTGGTGGAAGGGTGTTAACGGTCTGGCCAGGTCTCACTCAGCTAATTGACTGGAGGCAGAGCTGAATCAGGTTTGTGGTGTTGGCTGCTTTGTCTTCTCAGAAGGAACTGGAAGGGGACAGGATCAGTTGTGTTCCAGCACAGTAGCTGCTTCTTGTTGTTTTCACAGGGTTCTTGTGGATTTTACTTGGTAGTAGGTTATTTCTTTTCTTTCTTACTTCTAAGGGGCTAGCAGGGTATTGTTTTGGAGGCTGTTGGAAGTTTGAAAACTGATTTGGTGGCTGTAAGTGGGGTCATTTGTTGGATGTTTCACTGTGTAACAGGCTGCGCTGGTGGAGGCCTATTTCTTCTGATTTAAAACCTATTTGATAGGAGTTGCTTGGGCCTGGTTCTTTGGCTGCTGGGCTTGGAGGGGAGACACAGGGCTGATACACTCTCTCTCGAGTCGGGTGTGCCAAAACCCACCCTCCCCACCCTCCCTCCCAAGAGTTCTGCTAATTTATAGGGGAACACCTGCCCTGCAATTGGAGGAAAAGGCTGCAGGTGCAGCTCATGTAGTTCTAGCCACTGGGGGTTGGATTTAAAGGCTGGGAGAGAGGAGCTTAGGGAGTTGTTCATTTCCCTTATAAGTTTACTGTGTTGTACTGCACCTAGTACGATGAACTCTCACGCTTTGGTCAAGACTTCCTCCAGTTGATGTTATCACTGTGCTTCACACAGGTAGTTTCCTCCTTGACCCATATTGGTGGGCACTCATTGGATCTGGTGTTCCTTCTGGGGATGGGGATATCTGATTTGGTGGTGGAGCCGGTCGGATGGTCTGACCATCACTCCATCAGGTTCAATTTGAGGCCACCCTATTAGGTCAGCCCTTTGGAGATGGTCCGGTATCGCCCATTAAGGGGAATGTCCCCGGATGACCTGATGGCGGTGCTGGACCTATCGGACCTTCCAATAGATTGCTTGGATCCTGGTGACCTAGTACAGGCCTATAACAGGGCGGTTACAGGGGCCTTGGATTCCATTGCACCTGTTCGTGTTCATCCTCTCACTCTTCGGCCCAGGTCTCCATGGTTTGATGAGACCATGAGGGAGTTGAGGAGGGTTGGACGAAGGCTGGAGAGGTGTTGGCGGAAGTCAGGTCTGGATGATGACAGACTTAGTTTGATGGACCATTATATGGTTTATCAATCCGTAATCTCTCGTAAGAAGGCAGAGTTCCTGTCCAGGGAGATAGCGGCTGCACAGAATAGACCAGCTCAGCTCTTTCAGACTGTGGAAAGACTGTGCAATCCAGTCTGTCTTCAGCCCGATGGGCCTTTTCCACAGAACGGTGTGAGGAGTTTGCTTTCTTCTTTGCAGATAAGGTTGCCAAAATCAGATCAGACGTCCGTTCTTCCCTCTCCAATGGGAGCGGTGATGGTCGGCTGGAGATGTCGAACACCCAGTTGGTATGGTCTGACTTCAGCCTCCCCAAAATCGATGATATTGTGATGGTCATCCGAGCATTGCGACCAACCAGCTGTGATTTGGACCCTGGCCCCACATGCCTTTTAGTGGAATGTGTGGATAAAATCGGCCTAGTCCTGGCTTTGATAGTCTGGAAGTCTTTGGAGAGGGGGATCTTTCCAGATCCCCTTAAAGAGGCTATAGTTGTTCCTTTAAAGAAATCCACCTTAGACCCAGATTGTCTAGCAAATTACAGACCAGTCTCTAACCTACCCTTTGTGGGTAAGGTTATTGAGAAGGTGGTCGCAAGGCAATTGGAGGATCATTTGACCAACAACAATATCTACGATTCTCTCCAATCTGGATTTAGGAAGAGGCATAGTACCGAGACAGCACTTGTTCGGGTACTAAATGACCTCCTAAATGTGAGAGATCGTAAGACCTGTTCTATTTTGGTACTTCTTGATCTCTCAGCAGCATTTGACACTGTTGATCATGGTGTGCTGTTAGAGCGTCTGTGGTCCATCTGTGGATTATCTGGTATGGTTCTTAGGTAGTTTAGATCTTATCTTGAAAGTAGGACTCAGAGGGTGGTGTCAGGAATTTTTTCCTCGGCATCAGTCTCCCTATCTTGTGGGGTACCGCAGGGCTCTATTCTAGCGCCTATGTTATTTGAGGTGTATATGCTGCCATTAGGAGCGATTATAAGATGATACGGTCTGGGCTTCCATTGTTATGCCGATGATACCCAGCTGTATATGTCTTTTGTACCCGGCCAGGATGTTGCCTTGTTGGTATTTAATAACTGCCTTGCAGAAATCCAAGATTGGATGAATGGGAGTTGGTTGAGGTTAAACCCGAGAAAACTGAGGTGTTGGTTGTGGACAAAGGTCGCTGGGCGGGTTGGCGGCTGGATCGCACTCAGGCTTAAGGCTTGCAGGCGTTCATCTGACGACCTCAGATCAGGTGCGGAATCTTGGCGTAATAATTGATGACCGCTTGACACTTAAAGCTCAGGTGTCATCGGTGGTCAAAACTTCCTTTTTCCATCTGAGGAATGTTGCCAGGGTGAAGCATCTGGTTCCTCCAGAAGATCTTCCAACATTGATCCACGCCTTTGTTGCCTCCCGCCTTGACTATTGCAACTCCCTGTACCTAGGGCTATCGGGGGTTGAGCTTCGTCGTCTGCAGCTAGTGCAGAATACGGCAGCCAGGTTATTGACTGGTTCTTCTAGATCCAGTCATACAATGCCTGTGCTCCGCGGACTGCACTGGCTGCCAGTATTTTGGCAAACTGCCTTCAAGGTCGGTTTGCTGACCTATAAAGCCCTACATGACTAGGGACCTACTTACCTGAAAGAGCTCCTTTGCCCCTACTGTCCCTCCTGACCCCTCCGATCCACTGACGAGGGATTGCTGGAGATTCCCAGGGTCCATTTGAAAATGTCAGGGGCTAGATCATTTAGTTTTATGGCCCCGACCCTGTGGAATTCTCTACCTCGTCAGGTGCGAAATAGTCCGACTGTCCTGAGTTTTAAAGGAGCCTTGAAGACCCATCTTTTTAACATAGCTTTTATTGATTTATAATAGTTTTAGATTTTGTTTATTTATTGTTCTATGAAATTGTACAGGCTCTTTGGTTTTAAGAAAAGCGCCTTTTTAAAAATAAAGTTTGATTGATTGATTGATAGTAACAGGGTTACCGGTGTACTGTGGGACTGTATCTAAGATTAGTGGGAGACCTGATTAGGCAGTAGGGGGTGTATCTTGGACTGGGTAGAACCTGGTGGCTCACCCAAGGAAACCTACTTGGAAGGGGATGGAACCACACATCATTAGGGCCAGCATCTTTGGGAGGGTGGTGAGGCGCACAGGGTGTGGAGCAGCCATGATACTGGACTGGGCTTGGAAGTTCGGTGGTTGCCCAGTATGCTACCAGCTGGCATAGCTTAGGGAGGAGGTTGCGGGAATTAGGAGACAGCTGGGGGAAGGGGGGAGGTATGGTTGGGGAAAGGGGCAGGGGATCTCCCACGGGGTTGCACCAAGCACTGGGGGTTGGGGCATAGGGAAAGGAGTGCAGGAGAATACTCAGGGGTCACATAGGGACTCTGGCAGAGGGGGTCCAAAAGGACACTACCAAGGAAGCAGGCAGGTAACTGGGGACCCTCACAAAGGAGGGACAGAGAGACAACATTCTCAGGGAAGTAGGCAGATGGCCAGGGTTGGACAGAAGGAAGCAAGGCGGGGAGGTGGATCAGACCTTACACTCCGTAACCACTTCAATTCTCTTCTTCTGCTCGAGGATGAGGGGGGTAATGTAGCCACGACAGGGGTGGTTACAGATGGAAAGGGAATGGGGGGCAGTAGGCAGGGGCCAGATAGCAGAAAGAACTGGGGAGAACCGGGAATGCAGGAAAATGGGGGGAGCAGGGAATCAGAGCAGGAGGGGCAGGGGGAAGAGGGAGGAAAGTGCAAGGAGAAGGACCAGTTGGGAGGAAAGGTAAAGGAGAAGGACCAGAAGTACAAAGAGGATTCAGTAAAGGAAGCTGAGGGTTTAGGCCAGGGGAGCACGACAAGCAAGGAGGGACTAAATGGAGACAGGAAGGAAGGGAGGATGAGCCAAGCTAGTTTAGCAGATGTGGGAGAATGACCAGTCACGAGCAGTGAGGGGGGAGTTAGCAAGGTACAGAAGGATACGCAGGAGGAGGAGAGGCATAGGATTGGAGGGGAGGGGTGGCCAGGTTGAATAAGGAGGGGGTGGCATGTGGCACCCAGATAGGGGGCGGAACAAGGAGCCGGCTGGGTGGAGTGTCCAGTAGAAAGGATGAGGGACATGGAAGGGGGGGAAATGGAGGAAAAGGAGCAGTCAGAGTGCTCCTGTTTGGAGATTCTATGATCAGGGGTATCAAATGGGATAGGGAGGGAGAAGCCTGGCCAGTTGGAACAAAATGCTTCCCTGGACTAACGGTGCACAGGGCTAAGCACGAGGTACTGTGTATCAGCTGGCAAAGGATTGTGGAACTTCCCCAGATGTACTGGTCCACCTGGGTACAAATGACATTGAGGGAAATAGCGAGCTAGAGATACAGGCAAGATTCAGGGAGCTTGCCAGGGTCTGTCACGACATAGGATGCACAGTTTCATTCTCAGAAATCCTGCCGGTGCCAAGGACTAATGGAGGACACAAAAGGAAGATTAGGAAGATAAACCAGTGGCTCAGGGAGTGGTGTGAGGCCAGAGGGTATGGGTTGATGGGGGATTGGGGGGAGACCTGGGAGGATAAGGAGCTGTATGCTAGAGATAGACTCCATCACAATTTGGAGGGGAAGGGAATCCTTAAGTTGAAAATAGAGGGGTTCATTGGTGAAAAGTGGGGTTTAAACTTGTGAAGGGGAGGGTGGGAGAAAAGGCTGCCAAGGGGGTGCCGATAAAGGAGGGACTCTGTCTCCACCCCCCTGGGGAGCTGGAGGATTGCAGAAAAAGGTCGACTGGTAAAGTGCAGACCAGGGGA
Source organism: Neoceratodus forsteri (assembly GCA_016271365.2). Taxonomy (NCBI): domain Eukaryota; kingdom Metazoa; phylum Chordata; order Ceratodontiformes; family Ceratodontidae; genus Neoceratodus; species Neoceratodus forsteri. The sequence continues at coordinate 1,308,384,916 of CM057458.1, forward strand.
AAACAGAACCCCCATGGGAACACGAGCAAGGTAAATGGAAGTATAGGGAAAGGGTGGAAGGTAGTCCTGCTAAATGCCAGGAGCTTGGGCAATAAAATGCCTGAGCTCCAGGTGATGGTAACTGAGGGAGCAGTGGATGTGGCAGCGGTCACTGAGACCTGGGCCACTGCAGGACACGAATGGGACCTGAACCTGGAGGGTTACACTATGTTCAGGAAGGACAGGGGAGGTAGGGGAGGAGGTAGCAATGATAGTCAAAACTGCATTGGCAAGGGGAGTAGAGGAGGCGAAGGGAACCGTGCAGGCGATTTGGGTCACCTTGATAACAAGGGGGGGCAAGAGAGTAAAAATAGGAGTGGTGTATAGACCCCCTGCCCTGGCAGAGAAGCTGGAGGAGAGTCCGGTGGCAGATGTTGGGAGACACTGCAGAATGGGCAGAGGAACGGTGGTGGTGTTGGGGGTCTTAAACATGCCAGGAACAGACTGGGAGACTATGACATCCTCTGTGACCAGGGAACAGAGGTTGTTGGATATCTTTCAAGACGCGTTCCTAACTTAGCAGATGGGGGAACTGACCAGGGAGGCGCAGGTACTGGATGTGGTCCTGGCAGACAGTGACCAGATTGGGGACCTGGAGGTAAGGGACCCATTGGCAGGGAGTGACCATGCCACGGTCTGGTTCTGCCTGGACCTAGGAGGGCTAGAAGGCTGCACAAAGACGGAGGTAACTGACTTCAGGGGGACAGATTTTAAGGAAATGGGAAGGATCCTTAAGGAGCATTTGGATGTGATTGGGTCAGACATGGACGCTGATAGTAGGTGGTAAATCATCAGGAGAGGGGTGCAGGATGCTACCGGCACCTGTGCAAGAGTAAGACAAAAATGCGGTAGGGCCCGAAAACCCTGCTGGTGGACCAGGGAGGTCCAGGATGTGGTGCAGGGAAAGAAGGCAGCCTATAAGCAATTCAAGTACTCAAGGAGTGAAAGGGATCGAGGGGAGTATGAACTGATGGCTAGAAGGGCCACTAGGGTGGTGAGGGCGGCTAAGGCCAGAAAGGAGCAGAACCTGGCCAGGGAAATTAGTAGAGGGAACAAGGGGTTCTTTAGATACATTGGGGAAAAATGAAGGGTGATGGGGCAGATTAGCAGGATTAAATCAGGGGGAGAGATGGGCACAAGACCCGGTGGAGCAGGCTGAGGTACTAAATGAGTACTTCACCTCAGTTTTCACCAAGGAAAATAGGGGTGCTGCATCATACATGGGAGGAGACAGAGTTACTGAGGAGGGGGGGACCCTTACCGATCGGCAGGTCTGGGGAGAGGGGGAGGCATCACTGGCAGGAGGGGAGGGCTAAGCAGGGAGAAGAGGTACCGGAAGTGGAAATCACAGCAGAGAGAGTGAGGGAAGCCCTCAGCTCCCTTAAGACGGAGAAAGCACCGGGGCCGGATAAATTACATCCCAGAGTGCTGAAGGAACTTGCAGATGTCCTGGCGAAACCCCTGGCAGAGCTTTTCACCATCTCTCTGAGGACAGGGTGGGTGCCCCAAGGACTGGAAGGTGGCGCATATAGTGCCTATCCACAAGGGGGGATCAAGGGAGGTGGCAGGGAACTACAGGCCTGTCAGCCTGACATCGGTGGTGGGCAAGGTGATGGAGGGCATTGTCAAGGAGAGGCTAGGCGGGGTCCTGTAAAAGTCAGGGTGCCTGGATGATAGACAGCATGGATTCATCCCGGGGAAATCGTGTCAGACAAACCTTGTGGAGTTCTATGACTGGGTGACAAGTGCCTTGGACCTGGGTAGACCAGCTGACATCCTCTTTCTAGACTTCAGCAAGGCATTTGACTCTGTTCCTCACATGGGCCTGTTGGATAAGCTGGGAGAAATGGGGGTGGGGAACCAGATGATCAGATGGATAGGCAATTGGCTCCAGAACCAGACCCAGAGGGTCGTAGTTGGTGAGATAGTCTCATACCCAAGGAGGGTCATTAGTGGGGTCCTACAGGGATCAGTCCTTGGGCTCCTCCTGTTTCAACACCTACATCTCTGACATAAGGACAGGAATCAGGAGTGAGATGAGTCTCTTTGCAGATGACTCAAAACTGGGGGTGGTGGTGGATGGGGAGGAGGGGAGGGTGGACCTACAGGGGGACCTGGAGGCTCTGGAAAGATGGTCTTAGAAAGTGGAAGCTGAGGTTCAATGTGAGGAATGCAAAGTGACTCCACCTGGGGCCAGAAACCCAGGCCAAGTCACCCTGGGGAATGCTACAAGTCTCGATGGCTGAGATGGACCTGGGGATGGTGGTGGATGTCAAGATGAACAACTCTGAGACTTGTGGGAGGCAGCAGCCAAGGCCAACAGGATGCTGGGATCGTCGCTAGGGGATCACCTCCAGGAGGGAAGTGATACTCCCTCTGTATAACTGCTTGGTGAGGTTGCACCTTGAGTACTGCGTGCAGTTTGGAGGCCACATTTAAGGGGACATTAAACTCCTGGAGAGGGTCCAGAGGAGGCAACAAAATGATTTGGGCTTGGGGACAGGACCTATGAGGAGAGGCTCGAAGAGCTAAATATGTACACATTGGAAGAGAAGGGACCTGGGGGACATGATAGAGGTCTTCAAGTACATGAAGAGGGTAAATAGGGGAGGAACAGTCAGGGTGCTTCAAAGGAAGGAGGAGGGGCCACCAGGGGCATGGGTGGAAGCTGGAGGGAAGATTCAGGGTGAAAAGGAGGAGGTGCTACTTCACTGAGAGGGTGGTGGAGCCATGGAACACTGCCTAGCGGGCTGGTGGGAGGCAGAGGCGGTGGAGGGGTTCAAGAGGGGGTGGGACAGGTACAGGGGAAGGGTTCTGGAAGCAAAATCCAATGCAGCAAGAATATACGGAACTGGGAAGGGAGAAGCCAGAGAAGGCGAGGGGGGCAGCAAGGTCAGCACCCAGGGTGGGGGCTGACCAAACGAGCAGACAGGAAATACCATTAGGCCTATTCTGCTGGCATTTTAGTATGTTAGTAAGTGGCCCTGATCCATCACAGTAAGGATAGAGTCACTAATCTGCAGCAGGGAGAATATGGTGGAATAGTGTTCCAAAAAGTCAGACTGGAAGGAACAGAGGAAATCAGAGGAATGAAGGAAGTTAGCGAGTCTGGAGTAGATGAGGATTTCCTGGAGCTTAGCAAGGGAGGGATGGGCCAGACGTTTCCACAGAAGGAGGGGTCACCCCCTTTATGCAGGGGGGTACCTTAGCAAATTTCCAGGCCTGGGACAGCACAGAGGGAGAAGGAGAAGGAAAGGTTCAGATTGTGCGCTATGGGGGAGGCAATGGACAGGGCTAAGATACTTAGGAGTTTGGAGTCTATTCCATCAGGATGGGATTTAGAGGGATTGAGTGAGATTAGAATGAGTTAAACGTCATGGTGAGGATGGGGACAATGGAAACCTCTGGATGATGGTGGAGGAGGAGAGGTGGAGGGGTACTGAGGGGAGACAAGAGGAGGAAGTGGAGGGTAGAGCACAGGTGGTGAAGAAATTATTAAGATGAGCAGTGACAGGAAGGGTCAGAGACTGGTGAGCCATCCACCATGAGGATGGGGGGAGTGGACTGGGCAGGAGTCAAAGATGGAGTGGATAACTTTCCAGAAGGTTGCAGGAGAATTGAGGTTGGACTGGAGGTTAGATTTGAAATAGAGGGCCTTAGCAGAGTGGATAGGTATGGTGCAAGAATTCCTGACTGACTTGTAGAATAGGAGGTAGGGTTGGGATTGAGAAGATTTAACACAGGCCCATGCTTCGTCACGGGATTTATGCAAGGCAATAAGGTCAGGAGTGATCCAAAGATGGTGAGCATGCTTCACCCTTGATTTTCTTAGGGGAACAGAAAAGTTCCAGGTGTGAGTAAATACAGCTTGGAAGTGGGATATGGCAGTATCAATGTCAGGGGCATGATAAATAGGTGACCTGTTGGGGGCAGGAAAGTCACGTAGTGAGGAATGAGTGTCGACAGACCTGGATCTAGACCATATTTATCAGGGGGTGGAATGAGTAAGTCTCTCTATCCTGATGCAGTAGGTCATGCTGTGGTCACTGAAGGCATCTGGCGAGGTGCCTGCTGCTATAATGCAGTGGGGGTGGAAGGCAAGTACCAGCCCAGGAGGCAGTCATTGGGGCAGTGAAGGTTGGTGTGGGTGGGTTCAGAAATTAATTGGGTGAGGTTCAGGGACTCAGTCATCTGGAATGTGAGTCTTGAGGTGGGGGAAAGCTAATTTAATTTGAAGTCAGCACTGGCTGCCAATTCAGTGGCTGATCACCTTTAAGGTAGGTTTACTGACCTACAAAGCCCAACACGGAATTGGTCCTGACTACTTGAAAGAGCTTCTGATTCCTTACAACCCTGTGCGACAGCTCCATTTGGCTGGCAAGGGGTTGCTGGAGTTTCTGAGGGTTACTTTGAAATCTTCTGGGGCCTGCACTTTTATGTTTGTGGCCCCAACCCTCTGGAATTCTTTGCCCAATCAGCTTCTGGGATGTATGACTGTGGGGAGCTTTAAGCAGGAACTTAAGACCTTCCTGTGGAGACAAGCCTTTTATGATCTGTCATGATTTTTAATGGTCTATTTTTAATTGTAACCTTTTATGGAATTTGTTAAGATTGTAAAGTGCCTTGAAACCAAAAGGCGCTTAATAATTAAAGTTTTATTATTATTTATTATTATTATAGGATAAGTTCACCCGAGGCAACATGGGAAACAAAGAAAGACAGGGTGATGTACTGCCACTTAGCATGCATGCAGACAGTAAATCAGTAATGATCTTATTCCAACAGTGATAAATTATTTTTAGTTGAGATAAAGATAATTTTGACTAGATAGCCATTACATCTTAGAAATATTGCCAATCTGGGATATTTTTGACATTTTCCTCTTTGCAAAGAAAAACTTGAGATGGAAACATGCTGAAAATTCCAATAAGTTTACTTCTCAGTGAACTCTATAATTAGTGGGCAACAAATACAAAACACCCAATCATTTGGGAGGCAGTATAGTGCAGCGGTTTAAGGCTCTGAGCTGCAAATCTGGTGATATCCAGCAGACCAGACCTGGGTTTGAATCCAATAGCTTCCACTTGCATACCATGTGACCCTAAGCAAGTCACTTGACTTCCCTGTGCTCCCAGGTCGCTCCTGTAAAAAAGCTTTCAGCTTAGTGTGCTACTCCTGGTTAAACAACTAAAAAAAAAAATAAATAAAAAATTACTTAATTTTGAGCACTCTGGTCAAGATGGGGTTGTTGTTAGGCTGCCAGTGACAGCTCAGAGCAATGGATGGTGGTCACCCCCAATTAGCCGAGACTAAATACTGCAGGGAATAAAAAAAATCTGCATATTCCAATCACTCTTATTTCTGGGCAACTCACAGTTACTTTCAGCTGCCCTGATCTTCCTAGAATACTGTCAAAGTCCATATTGGTAAAAAGGTGACATCTTATCAGTTGCAACAGAGTCTCACCAGATTGTGAATCAGGGAATGCCAAAACCCTAAAGCAGGGTTTATGAAATCTTGATTACTATAGGGATGAGAAGCACTCCTAACAAGTGACCAACAGATGTATACAAGGGAAGGAAAAAGCAAGCTTTTCCTCCTCCAGTAATACTGCAACTTCAGCACCTTAGTGGGAGAATTCAAGCAGGGTGTCAACTGCCATGACACTGGACCAGGCTAAAGGTTCCACAGAGAATAGGGGGAAGTGGCTGTACCTTGTCGGAACCACATTAAAAGGCTGCAAACACTATTTGGCAAACCTGCTTTAACACCTAATTAAATGCCAACACCAGCAATTGTTTTTGTAATATACCTACCATTTCAGCATTTGGCACAACAGAATCAGCAGAGTTTACAGGACAGTTTGGTAAACTTGGCAGTCAGATCCCCAACAAACTGCCTACAGGAGTACAGTCTACACAACTATTGGAAACAGAAACAAAAGCTAGAATGCCTGGAGGGATGAGAGCAAAGCAAAGACCACCACAGACAAAAAAACAGCAATGTTTAGATGAATGATCAACTTCTGCTCGAAATGAGACAGGGTTTTACTAAATTGACTGAGGTAATGGGCTCACTTTAAGAGGCCGTTGCAAGCTTTTCTAGAAAAATTAATGCCCTGTATCAAAGGACTGCTGAGTTGGAGCAGAAGGTTTAAAATGTAGAAGATCATTTGACTCCTCTACAGAAGAAAGAAGGAGATTAGGATGAGGAACTAGTAGGTTTGCAAAATAAGACTGATGATCTGGAAATGATGTCCAGAAGAGACAATATCAGACTGAAAAAATATGCCAGCGGGGTTAGAAGGCAATAATCTGGTGATGTTCTTTGATGGGCTGCTTTCAGTAGCTCTTGGAAGGAAACTCCTTGAAAATAAAATCAGACTACACACAGCCCACCGAGGGTGCAGGAGATGTAGGGAGGAAGATTTCACCCTATTATTTATCAAAGTTTATCATTATCAAGACCTAGAGAGTATTTTGAGAAGGTCTGGTTGGAGAAGGGGATCTACATCAGAGACCTCAGGCTACATGTTTTTCCAGACCTACTACTTCAAGTAGTATCAAGAAGAAAAGAATATGACCCTATCTAAGACACCTGAGAGAGAGGGGCATTCCATACACCATCACAGCTCCAGTAAATGGAGGATACATACAAAAGAGAAAACTCACATTCTTAATGCTTTGCAAGCGCCAGCTGAAAACAAAAGTTTTTTTTAATCCTGTGAAATCTTTTAAGAGTTTTACTCCTAATTTTACACTAGTTAGTATGAATTGGATCAGAAAGAAGTACACTTACTTTTAATAAACTTGAAATCACAAAAATCAAGCAACAGGGATGCATACATAGCTCTCAAGGAGATGATATAAGCCATAAACCAAAATGAAAAACACCTGGTCCATGTGGTTTTATGCCTGAGTTACGTATAACCTTCAGTGACTCAATAGCTCCATGCCTACTGGACACAATAAAAAGGTAATGTTGTGGAACCTCTCATCTCTTCCCTTGGTGAAGCTGTTATCACACTAATATGTAAAAAAGATAAACCAGAAGAAGCATGTGGGTTATACAGACCTATAGCTTATCTAAGTTTTGACTTTAAAATATTTGCCAAGATTCTTTCAATCCATTTAAGTAAGACTGTTAAAAACATTGTGCCTCAGGCTCAGTCTGGCTTCATCAAGGGAAGGAAGCTTTCGAACAATATGAGAAGGACTATAGCTATCATAGGCAAAACCTCTTTGACACATTGATACCAGAATTGGTCCCTTTAAAGTTGCTCTCCATAACCATCTCTTTGGTGCCCGAAGCTGTAGTTGCCCTTAATCAACCTAATGTTGGGGTCCCTCCCTGTTTCTTGCCCATAGCCTTAACTATATCCTTTGAACTGCTTCTCCCCCTTTCTTTTTTTTTTTATTATCTATTTTTGCCCCTACTGCTCCCATCGGAGTATCTGCTCTGGTCACGGACCCCTGCTGCCCCCACCTCCGGATATGACCGCTTCCCCTCGGTCATCCCTGGCTTACCCCCCAGAGAGCGGGGCCGTGGTTCTGACCCCCCTATATTGGGCCGCGGAACTGTAACTAGTCAGGGGATCGGCTCCGGAGGCTAATCAGGGCATCCAGGGGCAGAGCGTCATTAAGACGGCGAGGTTCGGGATTTTTTTTTTAGGCCCCCTTTAAACGGGATGGGGACGTTACAGCCAATGACCGTCTGCCCATCCTGACGTGCTATGCAAGCATCGGCGTGGTGCGACCACCCAGCCTCTGCTAGGTGCCGCTCATCATCGAGTGCTACCCTGCCCTCCCAGAGAAGGAGAGCTGTCAAGGACGCTCAATCCTTCTCTCCCAGCCGCCCTCCAGCGACCGGGTCCATTCCGAACTCAGATCGCTGGCATCGCAAGCGGAACTAACCGCCATACCGACGGGCCGCTTTCTTTTTTTTTTTATACAATTGCTATTTACTGCATGTAACTTTATCCCGTAAACCACTGTTATATTGTGCTCTTTTTGTTATCTGTACTCCACCTGTATGTTACCACTGTTGTATCTCACACTGTACTCATGTCTACCATCCCTGCAACAATGTGCCTTTGTAAATGAGTCCCTGACTCAAAGGCTGTAAACCCAACTTTCAAAATAAATAAAAATAAAAAAAAGCCCTTCTTGTGTTAGATGCTGAGAAGGCACTTGATAGAGTTAAATGAATATTTCTATTCACTACCTTACTGTAAAAGCATTTGGAATTGCTTTTTGAAATGGGTAGAATGGTTCTACTTTCAACCATCATCATTTATTAAAACAAAGCAACCCCTATCAAAGCCAATAGAACTGCACTGGGCACTAGACAGGGACATCCTTTATCACCACTGCTGTTTGCCTCCGTATTGAACCCTTGGCCATAGCACAGGACAGCAGATGCAATACATAATTTTACACTGGCAAGTAATAAAAGTTCCATAACTTTATGTGCTGATGTTGTCATTACATAGTTGAGCAACATCAGTCATTCAGTCCCTGAATACTTAGACCTTATTGCAAACTTTGGAACTATATCTGGTTACAGGGTGAACTGCTATAGGAAGGACCAAAATTCTCTTTCTGGATCCATCAATGTCAAAAAAACACTAAAATGCACCAGCTAAGACATAAATAAAATATCTAAGGGTTAATAGTAAGAAAGATCACAGTACACCCTATGATTTGGACATCCTTCCCCAGAAGGAAAACTTTAAATCTGGTCTAGAAAGATGAGAATACAAATACAGTATAACCTCATTTTACTGTAACTGTTACTGGCAGAGCAAACATTCCTAAAAAGAATATCCTCTCACAATTACATTTCTTATCTACTGCCCTCCAAACCTGCATTTCAATGAAGATGTTTAAAGGTTGGGAGAAGGTGTTCAGGAAATTCCTCTGGCAGAGGAAAAATCCAAGGGAGTTAATAGAAAAACTATATTCACTATTGCAATCAGTGGGTCTGGTATTCCCAAACATGTGGCTTTATTAATTGTAGCCTAGCTCAAGGTATGGATAGACTACTTTCAGAAAATCTAGAGCTAGCACTATTAACATTCTCAGATGCTAAATCAGCTCTTAATATAAACTGAGATAGATATCCTACAGATACAGTTGCTATGACTATTAGGAGTTCAGGAAAAGTGCAGCAACTGGCTAAAAGCCCTAAAGGAAGACTTGTTTTGTTAGTATATATACATCTATATACAGTATAAAAACTGAGACATTCAATCCTTCATGAAAGAGTCGCTATTCAAACACTGGTGCTCTAAAGGCCTGCAGCAACAAACGCTTTTTTAGGATAATCTCTTATCATATGAGGAGTTACAAAAGGAAGTACAAATTAACACAGGGGTCATTTTTAAATTACCATGAGGTTTGTAATTAAACTCTAAACAAGCTAGATAAAAAAGTAAAACTATAGCTCATAAGAATTGAATCTCTTTAGTTGGAATCTAATAATAACAAGTATTTGTCAATGCCAAATGTTTGCTTGCTGACATTAGCATTGTAAGTGCAAGAGTTAGACAGATGCAGAATAGGAATGGCCATGAAGTACTGAAGTGACGCCAGCCTCACCCCCAACCTGCAGAGATGGACAGGCATTGAGGTGTGCCCTTGGGTCATCGCCCATAACGCTCATGCCATTTCACCTCTCCCTAACCTATAGACACCGACAAGTGTTGAGGTGTGCCTTGGGATGTTCAGCTTTTCAGTCACCCCATTCCATAAGGAAATACACTGAAATGGGTGCAGTATAGGAGAATGGGGTGAAGTTTGGGGCCAAAGAGTCCAAGGCACACCTCAATGCTTGTCACTGGCTGCAGGATGGGGGTGTGGGTGGAATGGTGTGAGCATTACAGCTGACACTCCAAGGGCACACCCCTGACACCTGTCAACCTGTACAGGGTGACACATTATGGTTAGAAACCCTAATGCCCCAGACATTTGTTGGTATTTGCACTCCAAATTTTCAACATGGCCTTTTTGTGACCCCACCTCATGAAAGTATTTGGAACCTCTGCTCATGAACAGTGGCACTGTGATTTTGTTAATCTGTCCCGAATGTTGATTTCCCACAGCGACCGCATAATTCTGTGCCAGATGTGTGAAAACACAGTTCAGGCAGTATGTGAAAGCTGTACCACTCATAGGGAGGTGTGAAGAGATGACAATGTTGAAAATCTGGAATGAAAATATTAAAAATTCTAGAAGTTATGAGCGTGTGTGGAAACTGCACAATGCACTCTCATAACACAGTCATTTTGTGGAAATCTATCACCAAATTTTCAACATAGGCATTTTGGAACCTCTGCTCATGAACAGTGTCACTATGATTTTCTTAATCTGTCCTGAACATTCATTTCCCATAGTGACCATGCCATTGTGTATCAGATGTGTGAAACCACATTTCAGGCAGGATGTGAAAAATTACGGCTGTACTGTTCATAAGGAGGTGTGCAAAAATGGCAATGTTGAAAATCTGGAGTAAAAATATTATAAATTCTCTTAAGTTATGAGTGTGTGTGGAAACTGCACAATGCATGCTTGTAACATAATAATTTTTTGTGGAATTTTGTCATCAGATTTTCAGCATAGGTATTTTGGGACCTCTGCTCATGAACAGTGTCACTGTGAATTTCTTAATCTGTCCTGAACATTGATTTCCTACAGCGACCTCACCATTGTGAGCCAGATGTGCGAAAACACATTTCAGCCAGGATGTGAAAAATGACTGCTGTATTCTTCATATGGAGGTGTGAAAAAATGGCAATGTTGAAAATGTGGAATGAAAATATTACAAATTCTTGAAGTTATGAGTGTGTGTGGAAACTGTACAATGCATGCTTGTAATAGTCATTTTTTTTTCTACCAAATTTTCAACATATGCTTTTTGGGAGTCCACCTCATGAACAGTGACACTGTCACTTTGTTAATTGGTCCTGAAAGGTGATTCCACACAATGAACACAAAATCACCTTTTGGGACTGTATAACGACATGACAGTGACTGAAATCATGAGGTGGGGTCCCAAGAACCCCATGTTGAAAATTTGGTGCTAAAAGTCACAAAAATGGCTGAGATATCCATCTAAGTTGAAAAAAACTCATTTATGCCATTATACAGTACAGCTTACCATCATTTCATCAGTTGATGGTTGGCTTTGAAGAGTGCAAACATAGTCCCGCTCCTTCAAAGATCATCACGCTGGGCTCCAGAGGTAAGTATGTGATGAGGTGAGGTGTGGGTAGTTGGAGTGCATAGAGGGTGGGTGCAGGTTGGAGGTGGGTGCACCAGAGACAATGAGGGATAGTTTTCTGTTTTTACAGGGAAGAAAAACAAAAAGACATTGTGGGACTTTTTTTGTTTTACTGGAACAAATGGCACTCTGGGGTGGGCTCCCAGCATGCCACTGGGGTGTTTTGTTTTGGGGGGACTGGACCCAATGGTGATTGAGCACCTTGTTGGCACAGAAAATGTGTCTGTGTTTGGGGGGGTGCATGAGCTGAGGGGGACTGGTCTCCCCCCTTGGCATACTATTATTCGGGGGACATTATACCATAGAGGACTGGGCTCCCCCATAAGCAAATGAACTGGGGAGGGGCATGCCGACAGGGGGATAGGGCACCCCCAACATTGGCTTTCATGGGGACTATGAGAGGCAGACGGCAACAGCTACTACCATGTTTATTGTAATTTTACACCAGATAAGGCACACTCTGCAATGATGGGTCACTTCCTCATTGCAGTGGTGAAATTGTTTCAAGTTGGGGGCACGCTTAAAAACTAGTGTCACTGCCAGCGTGCACTTGCATTGGTCACAGACAGCCAAGCCCACAAAAGCAGTGGTGGTATTGGCTGCAACACTGGCACACCTCCACAACCCACTTCTCTACTAAGCTGCCACAACATGTTTCTTGCACATGCTCACAAGTAAACATAAAAAGGAAACAATATCAAAAATTGATTCTCTTTTCAATTTAAGCATGAATTTTATTTTCAAAGAAATTAGGGTAGAAGGGGGGAAGGATCTAAACAATCTTTTCTCAAACTCTGAATGCAATAATTTCAAAATTATGGACTGCTTGGATATACTGTTGCAAGTACCAAATTAAAACAAATTTGATTTAACACATAAAACCTATTATACTCCATCCAAAGTAAACAAATTCAACAAAGAAATGTTAGATAGGTTTATCCATGTACCACTCTCAGAGGAAAACATTTAAACAACTGGTTACACACAAATTAGTTTGTATGTTTAGCATTACTGCTAGCAAAAAAGATTATCTTAATGCATTGGAAGGCTATAAATCCTGCAGCCCATGAAGATTAGATTATTCTGCTAGCAAATAGCTGCAAACTCAAAAGGACATACTATTATGTAACAAACCAGCAAAAGATGTGTCTAGGGTTTGGAACTATTTCTATAAATTTCATAAAGAAGGTTAGTCAAAATAGCTGTACCAATTATAACTCACCTGTCCAAGGCAATAGGTTTAGTGAGGACAATGATACAGGTTATAAAATCTAATTTAGATAATACCTGTTTGAAGGAAGAATCAGTTCTCTGAACCTTAGAGAAAGAAAACAAAAGTTTGAGTATTAATTATGAGTTACTAACAACAATCCCACAATTACCACACTAATGACATGCAAAGTAGGGGGCAATTGCTAAATGTAGCCATCTTTACAAAATATGTGATTTTCACGATTTGTATTTGTCCTGTATTTCCAGAAGTTATAGATTTAGTGCTGCAATTTTCACTGCTCTGTTTATTATTAAGGAGTCTGTTACTGATATACAATCTGAATATTTTGGTATATGCATGCGATATTTATTTATCCTTAGACATTGTTAGCCATTGCTGTGTTTAGTCAGTGTTTTAAAGTGCAGTCAAATAAAATAATTATTTATAGTAATTTTGTTCTCTTAATTAAAGTATGTATCATAATCTAATTCTGCCAAACAGATAATTTTCAAGAATCATGAGCAGACTTGGTGGACCTTGACATTTTTCTGCTGTCTTCCATGTTTCTGTGTTCCATAAAGTTTTATTCAGACTACAGAATGTGTTAACTTTACAAGCCAGGAAACATATAGCCCAAAGTATACTACTTTCTCAACTGAATTATAATTTATTTTTGTTTACTAGTTTGTCTAAACGTGGTAAATAACTTAACAGTGACTTTTCATAGTATTTGTAGATTTGTTTATAGATTGCCTTATAGTACACATCATCATACTTTATATCAAGTTTCAGGGTTTCTACCACCTAACTTGAGTTCCATTTACTCTCTTTGTTGTAAAATGGATAATGTATTGAGACAAAAAAGTCTCTCTCCTTTGTGTTCTCTGATATCTGTAAGGGAAACTCTGAAAAACTTGAGATCAAATTTTCTTTCCTGTTAAAAGGGACACTGTCAACCTCCTTAGGTCTCAAAGTGTCCCAAGTTTAAAAAACAAATATTTTATGATTGCCTACATTCTGTAAAGATTGTTGATGTAGGTTGTAATTTGATTCTGACTCTTATTTTCTTTAAAAAAGTAAAAACAGACTGCCCAACATACTGGTGTTATCACACCAAAACAGGTTTGTTTACATTCCTAGATCAACTCTAGATGCCTCTTTCCTGGACTTGGGAACACCCACAAAACAGTCTAGCTCCTCGTAATGCATTGAGAGATTAGGAGGCTACTGTCTTATGAGTGACTGCACTGTCTGTGTGTGTTTCTAATGCTCAGGACATATGCAGTAAGAACAGGACCATGGTTGTAAACAAAAACAAGATTTTTTATAATTATACATTGCCATGCATTTCAGTTCTACTAAGCAAGGGTACAGACAAAACAAACAGCAACATCAATGAATTTTAGAGAGGTTAAGCAATCATAAAATGTGGGGTTTCAACTAGAAATAATACGATGAAAAACAGGTTGACGGTGTCCCTTTAAATTTGAAAGTCACTAAAACTAAAATGGGTACGCAAGCTTTTTCTATCCAAGCACCAAAATACTGGAATGATCTTCCAATTGAATTGAGAACTATGAGTAGTCATAATTTATTCAAAAAGAAATTGAAGCATCATTTATTGAGTAGCTTGCAATGTCACTGCTATTTTAAATAATTTGTATTATATTGTTTGTCTTATGTCATGTATTTGTATTCCTGTATTAAGTGAATGTAAAAGTTATCTTTTTGTATAATATCTTGTGACTATTTTATAGTCTCAGGTCGCATATGAAAAAGGGCCTTGGCTTGTATGTTTACCCAGTTAACAAAAGAAATAAATAAAATAAATAAAATAAAGTTAATGTAAAAATGCATGCACTTCTGAATTAATTGTAACTTTTAAAAAGTACTGTACATACTCATCGTACTGAATGTTATTAAAAATGCTACTAATATAAGTCTTTTTTAAACAGTCATTAAAGATCATGTCTATGATGTGAATCAAAATCCCCTTCTGCCAAGCAGGTACTGCACTTGAAGAAAATGTATCCAACAGATATTGTGCTTTTTAAACAGTTTATTGTTTGCTAGAAATGGTTTCAATTATGCATTTGTATGTGATGCACTGTGCTTGTGTTTCTGTCTCTGTTTTTAACTTATGTCTTTACAATACCTGAAGTTTGTATTTAATATGTTATGTTGTTATGCAGTGATTTTACCTGTGCAGTGCTCTAAACTCATTTGAATGAGCACTTTATAAAGAAACTGAATGAAAAGGATTTGCAATATACTCTTAAAACTCAGTTTAGAAATACTGTGCATACAGTTTTGAATGCATTTCACCCTGTAAAAACCCATCATGCTCATAGTATGAAATGCATTTCTATGTGTAGATTTTATTACTTTTCTGGTTGTAATTGCTTGAATAAAGAGCATCCTATACAAAATGACAAACAATAAATTGCTCTTGAACTCTATATTAGTTATATATTAATATTTGCATCAAATATTTTACATTTCCATTGAAGCAGATCATAATTATAGCAGATACTCATCAAAAGTTACTCACTTGAAAGAACAAAGTAAAACTGTTTGATGGGAAATCCTGTTAGTGGGCAACATGCATCTGCCTCAGAGCCAAATGAATAAATAAAGGACAGTGACTATTTATTAGGATTAGAGCAATACCCAATAGAATAATTATGCTATGATGTTGTAACAATGCGAGAGTTAATTTGTTCCAGCTACTCATGCACCCAAAGGAGAGAATTATATTGCTATTGTTATTGTAAGATATGCTGGGAAAGCAGCATTTGTTTTGAAAGGGCAAATCCAATTAAAGGTGTGTATTTTTCCAGTATGATTCTTCAGTGCCATTATGTTAACCAACTTGCATCATGATCTCATTATTAGCCAATTTGTGTTATTTATAAACATTTCAAACACTCGTGTAACATTAATAGGGTCTGTCTTGCTAAAATTTCTAAAATATTGAAGTCTTGTGCATACCTTTCTGTCTTCTAAACACAAAATATTTAGCTCTGGCCTTCAAAAGACATAATACAGGACCAAAATGTGTAGCACCCAGTTTTCAGCACTGCGTAGTAATATCATTTCATAAAACTCATGTAATTACTGTACTCTAGAATTACCATTATTTATGTAGTGTGATAACATACTGTAGCAGGTCAATACCACTAAAATGTAACCATGTGGTCAATAACCACATGGAAAAAAGCACTAAAACTACCTGGATTACAGCGTGAGCCAGAACTGCATAATCCAGGTAGTTGCCCCATTCCCCCAGTATTGCCCACCCTGGAGTTAGTTATATATGTAAAGGTGGGTGCCCATGTGGGGGATGCATGGAGCACAGCCCCTCACAGAAAACGTAGCATGTTGGTCCTGCTCTGTGGTGGTTGGCGCTGTTTTTTTGTCTCATGGTTTTGCACCGCGCAGATTTTCTTTTGCTATCTTCGACTAGAACCTGACAACAATGTTAGTTCCTATAATGTTTTCAATGTGTAAAATCCATTACATTTCTCCAAGATACAAAATAATAAACTAAAGTGTTACTTTCATGTGATTTCTTTGAGTAATTTATTGATTTTCAGCATACAAACATCTTTCATGACATTACTTTCTAATAAACACAACAAGCAGACCAAATCATTGAAAATCTTTGATTTCTGAATACACCAACAGTTACGTGCTTACTGGATCTGCTATCTACTGTACTGATTTGCAGATAGCTGTATGAAAAGAGTTCCTGGTGGGTAATCACCAAAATATAAGTTCCTGTTGTTGTGGAGGTGGTCCTTGCAAAGTTCAAGTACTGCACAAAATAGGGTGTTGGAGGCCCTGAGGGGTACAGCACTGAGGTACTTGATTCCTTACCTCTCACCATGCCAGTGACCCATGTTTGTGAATGAGCACTGGCCGCCAGGGGTCAGCTGTGGGGGTGGGGATGTCCTCATGAGGATTGAGCAGCCCCTGGCAGTTCTCCTTGCCCAGGTAGGAGAGGTCGTCTCCTCTGGCCTTTGACCACCACAATGCAGAGGTATGATGGTGATGCAGACAGGTCAAGGAGACAAGTGCTATGCCAGGGGTGGGTGGAACAGATTCTGCTTGGGCCAAGGTGCACTTGCACACCTCCATGCACACATGACATCCTTGTCTGGGGATTCTGAGGAACAGCAGGAGAAACTGGAAAAATCAGGGGGCTGTGGTTGGATGAAGCCCCCCCCCCACCCCACACCTGCTCCTGTGATTCTGCCGGGTAGTAGGGAGGTAACTAAATGACAATGGATGCTCGGTGTCAGATGGCCGACACAAGCCACCACCTGCCAGTAGGGATAAATAATGGATGGAAAAAAAGTAGGGAGTTGGACTGCTGTAGGTAAACAAATGCCAACTCTCTATAGTAGTTCTGCTAAATCTTTATTTTTAGAGTAAATGTAAAAATAAAGTGTAAAAATAAAGAAGATTTGCCAGAAATAATATAGTGTCTGTCTAGAGCGGTTCAGCCTCTTATGGTACATGACAGTTGCCTTCCTTGCAGAATCCAATGCTGTGTTTACATGACTATTTTCATTATTGCTGTGGTATGAGTCTGTGCTGCCTTGGCCTTGGGAGATAATAGGCTGTTGCTTTCACATGGCCTTTCTCAGCACTAATGCAATATGCACTGGAAAGGGGTCAGGAGCACTGAGAGGAACTGCAGGATACTGGGAGCATCCCTGTGCATGTCAAAGGGGGGGTCATTCTGTCCACTTGGTGTGTGTGTTCTGAAAATTGCTGCAGCTCCTCAAGAGGCTCAGTGAGCAGCTTACTTTGATTTGGCAAGTGTCTGCATGACCATTTTTGCACCACAGCTATCCGATCACTCGAGTTGCTGCAGTGCAAAAGTGGCCATCTAAACAGCCCTCAAATCTCTTGGGCTGGGAGGCTATAAATAGTAAATTTATTATTTATTTTGATTGACACAAGTTCATTCAGATTGCCTAAGCTCATTTAATAGCACAATTCTGACCTGACTTTTTTAATCATACTAAAGGTCCATTCCAGTTTTACATCTGAATGTGATAAATATGGCACTGTAAGCATAATCCTTCTGAACAAAGATTCATGTTGATCATCATTTTCATCACATTTTGAATATGCCATAATATTTCTCCATTGACTTTAAATATCTGAATTTGTGCTACATTTTGTAAGCTTGACAAGAACATTAGACAACAGATATACTGAACATTCTTTTGCCAACTAACTACTGTCTGCACTCACTCCCAAACAGTTAGAAAAATCCACCAACAACTTCCCAGACAGTTTCAGACAGGAATTAGGGTTGATTAGGGTTGAGCAGTGTATCCAAATAGTTTATCATGCTCTTCTGCAAGAGGAACCTTTTTAGCATGTTGGTAAGAGCATCTTTGTACAATTTCACTGTTTTGCATAGATACATTAGTTTTATGGTAGTACCTGAAATTAGATCTTCATGTTCTATAAGACATTCCTGCACTGCTGGCCCCATTTGAGTTTCATTTGCTCTGAGTATGTTGTTCAAGCAATATACCACAACAGGGTGTGGGTGATACTAGGATTTACCTACACCTGGTGTGGTTAGGTCATGAGGCCGCATGCCGAGTGAGGAACCCACACTAGAATGGGGTAAATCCCAGCATCATCTACACCCTAGAGTGGTGTACTGTGATTATACGATGGTCCTTTTTATTTTCCTAAGACAAAAATAAAGTGAAAGTGTGCCTTTTTATTTCAAATGATTTTTATGGTATTTATTGCTCCACCACATAATATAATAGTTTCATGTTGCTACGGAGATGGAGCTGAGGTGGGAGGGTTTCCAGCATTTTTTTTAACTTTTATACTCCCCTAGCAGGTTTCCATTGAGAAGAAATAGGTCTCTGAGTTTAAGACGAAGAGACCCTTTTTCTGCCTCACGTCTGATTGTAGTCTGTGAAAAAAAAAAAAAAAAACTCTTTCAAGAAAACACAACTCTGCAGATATTTTCCTGTAAATCCCAATGTAGAAGAGAAAAAGTATCTGGAGACCAGCCACTCAGTTCATCATAAGAAATGTAGTTTTATTGTAATATTTTCTTAGAACACCATGATTTCCTAGGTACACCCAACATTTCACCCTACACCAGGCTTCCTCAGGGGCTTAGGATCTTGTGTTCCCAAATAAATTCTTTCATTATTGGCATTAGAACAACTAGGATTCAGTCTCCTGTCTGTTTCTAGCTTCAGATTATAACTTTTTTTAACTGAAACAAGTTACAGCCACTTGCAGTCTGTGCTTAGTTTCATTTTAAACTGCCCAGAGCTGCCATTCCAAACTTCCCTTCACTCTATGATTTCTAGCATTACAATGCTCATTTCTTGCCTAAGCTGAATAGCATGTGGTGCAGTTTCAATTCAAGTGTGTCAGAAGACACACTTGAATTGAAACTGCACTACTAAGCACAGACCGAAAGTGGCTGTAACTTGTTTCAGTTAAAACAGTTACAATCTGAAGCTAGAAACAAACAGGAAACTGGATTCCACCTTGGTCTCCAGACACGTTTTCTCTTCTACATTGAAGTCAGCTATTCAACCAGCCCCCAATAGGAACATTTGGACTACTTTATACAAAGGGCACCCACCCACGTCCTCTTCCTTACCTGTAGATCCCAACACATTCAGGGCAGTTAACTGCAGTGTTATTTCTTTTCTATGGGTCTTTGCTTAATTTACTACACTGGGTGGATTTTCCATCCCCTTGAAAAAAATGAAACAAGAAATATCAAGCTATCCTCAGACAGGCTGTCCCATGTCCTTCGTAAGAAAGTGTGCACTCCGCATGTGGTCAGTCTCTCATCGGAGTGTTTTCACAGAGACTCAGCGAGCCAGAGCTCCAGTGAGCATCAGATCTGGCAACTAAGGTGTGCTCTAGCAGCTGCATGCTGCTTCACTGACCCATTAAGTCCCAGGCCTGATCCAGCTGACCGCATCTGCTTGCACAGAACAGTGTCTCCAGGACCGAAGCAGAGGGTGAAGGGTGGGGATTGAGCACTGCTACAGCTCCGCCACCTCCTCACAAAATGCAGTTACAGGACATGAAGTACACTAGCGAGTAGAAAACAGTGAGCTTAATTTCTCAGAGCAGTGTGCAGAAAGACATAGCTAGCTATCAACTCTATATAAGCAACAGAATGATTCATTTTCTCACACCTTCTACTTTTCAGAGTTTCTCTGTTTTGTGCTTGTTTACTTTTGAGGGAGGGCACTGTACGGTCATCCCAAACTCCTGTGATGCAATTGGCACCTGTTTTGTTCAGTGTGTATGATAGTATCTATTGTGAATTTCTGACAACAGTAGATGGAATTGGGTTTTGCATCTGTTTATTGTTTTTTGAGAATGGTCGGCACTGTGAACTGTGGAGTTCTGCGGGTGAACACCTCACTGTCCATTGCTGTCTTTGCTGTATTTCTTGTTTGGTTGGCATGATAGGAGTGATTTCAGAGGGGGTTCCTGATGCAGTGGACAGGCAGCTGGCACCTTTTTCCATTGGGTCATACTAAGATTTGCAATGGCTAGAAGGTGCCAACCAGACAATCAGAAGCCTGTATTTCTTTAGTCACTGTATAATAAGATTTCTCTAACAGAAGCCCATCGTTAGATTTAAATAGTATTACTGCAGCCTCAGCTTGGTGCAGTCAGCCAGCATTAAGATGGACATTTTCGATGGTAGCTAGAGGAAGGGTCATCAGCGGAGGGTAGGCGGTCAAAACTGCGAGGAAAAAAAGAGTGACACTGGGTGTTGAACCAGTAATAGTTCTACAATTACAGTAAACACTTTAAATGTTTGATACTGAATTCCATTTGTGGGGACTTCCCCTAATGAATTCTGTGTAGTAGTGGGAGAAGTGGCTGAAATTAACTCCACGAAGTGATTTGCGAAGTAACACAGAATCTGCGGATGCTCCGCGCTTTCAGCCAGTACTTTGTGTCATAATGGGAAAGCAAAGTCCATTGAAAACAATGACTTTGCATTATTCCGCCTTCCCCAAACCACTTCCCCACCAATTTTAAGGTGAAGTACATTGAAATCAATGTGCTTCACCTCACTTCACCTTGTTTTTGAGCTCCAATGGCGAATTTTGCAGTGCTTCATGGGATTGATACACAAGATGGAGTGGAAAGGATGAGAAAGGACTTGACAAGGTTGGAGGAATGGTCAAATGTATGGCAGCTCAGATTCAATGCAAAGAAGTGCAGGCTAATGCACGTGGGAAACAAATACCCAAGGGAAGCATACACAGTGGGGGGTGAGATACTGACAACAGCAAAAATAGAAAGGGACCTGGGGGTAATTATATCAGATGACCTAAAGGTGGGCAAGCAATGTGAGAAGGCAGTAAGGAAGGCTGGGGGGATACTGGGATGCATAGGAAGCGGCATCAATAATAGAAAACAGGAAGTTGTTATCTCTCTGTACAGACAGTTGGTGAGACCCCATCTGGAGTACTGTGTGCAGTTCTGGAGACCCCATCTCCGCAAAGACATAGACAGAGTGGAGGCTGTCCAGAGGAGGCCAACCAAAATGGTGCAGGGTCTGCACCAGAAGACATACGAAGAAAGACTAAAGGAGCTTAATAGGTATACCCTTGAGGAAAGAAGGGAGAGAGGGGACATGATATAAACTTTCAGGTACCTCAAGGGAATTAACAAAGTCAAGAGGGTAGCATCTTCCAGAAAAAGAGATGTGCAAGAACAAGGGGGCACAATTTGAAGATAGAGGTAATGTGAAAGTAATTTTTCACAGAGAGGGTTGTGGATGCATGGAACAGCCTCCCTGAGGAGGTCATGGAGTCAAGAACAGTGGGGGACTTCAAGAATGCATGGGACAGGCATAAGGCAGTCCTAGTGGGAGGTAGGAGGAAGTAAGCTGTTGGTTAACTAGGATCTGCAGCTTATCTGTTAGGTAGGAAAATGGGCAGACTAGGTGGGCCAAGCGGTCCTTATCTGCCATCATATTCTATGTTTCTATGTTTCTATGTTTCTATTGCAGGTCACATGGGCTCTAGATTGTTCTGCACAGCCTCAGTTCTGTGTAGTGTGTGTGTAGTGGAAGATGGAGACAGTTTCCTCTCAGAGCTCAGTGATTCAAATCCTCTAAAAGCTGTTAAAAAAGCCTTTTTGAGCTTTTTTTTTTTGCACACAATTTAGTACATCAATTGTAGGAAACACTCCTGTGCTCATATCATCGATTGTTTATTGTTTGTGTGTGGATTTTGAATGTTAATTTAGAACAGTCAGTCTATGTACTGTAAAGTGTGCTTTGGTGGAGAGGTATATCTATAATTGTAGGTAGATTAACTGGGAGAAAACGTAGTCTTTCTATTTTGGTTACTTTTTTTTGTATAACTGTGTTAATGTACACACAGTAATATTTTCAGTAATTATTGACATTTTCTTGCTGATTGTTGTGGTGCAGTAGTGTATAATTTCAGTTTGTTTAAAACATTTGGTTATATTACTAAAGGTTTTCAATTTACTACACATTACTTGTAGTGTGTGTGAGTTTGTGTGTGATGCGTGCCCTTAAATCAGATACCTTTTATTGTGCCACAGAGTAATTGTAGCAGTGAGACCCTGCTATCCACCACACCTGCAAGAATTTTTATACTGCTTTGTGGTATCTTTACTGCTAGTGGACTGTTACTGCCGTGCACTACCCCCCCAACCGGCAAAAGGTATTTTTTTCCAGATTTGGATTTGTGACTTGTGAGCACTGGTTAGGTGTTGTGCCTTTGTGCCTGCATCTCTTGAGTGCGCAGAGAAATCTTAATCTGTCTGTCCTATTGCAGTATTAATTCTGGGAGACTTTGCATTTCTTGTTATGCTGTCATTTCACTTCGTCAGCACTGGGGAATTTTCTGGACACAAGACGGTAGCATTTTGGGGATGCACAGTAATTCTGGTGACTGTGTGTGACCACTGCATGCATGACAGAGTGAACCATTAATTCTGGGAGACTTTGCAATTCTTGTTATGCTCTTATTTCACTTCATCAGCATTGGGGAATATTCTGGACACAAGACAGTATCATTTTAGGGATGCACAATAATTGTGATGACTGTGTGTGACCACTGCATGCATGATGGAGTGTACCATTAATTCTGGGAGACTTTGAGTTATTTGTTACCATCTCATTTCACTTCATCAGCATTGGGGAATTTTCTGGACAAAAGACAATAGCATTTTGGGGATGCACATTAATTCTGGTGACTGTGTGTGACCACTGCGTGCATGACTGAGTGAGCCATTAATTCTGGGAGACTTCACATTTCTTGTTACACTCTCATTTCACTTCATCAGCATGGGGGAATTTTCTGGACACAGGACAGTAGCATTTTGGGGATGCACATTCATTTTGGTGACTGTGTGTGACTACTACATGCATGACATCTGAGTGCACCATTAATTCTAGGAGACTTTGAATTTCTTGTGCTCTCATTTCACTTCATCAGCACTGGGGAGTTTTCTGGACACAAGACATGAACATTTTGGGGATGCACATTAATTCTGGTGATTGTGTGTGTGAAGAGCTGCCAATATTGTTGTCACTTCACCTTACTTCACGTTAAGGAGGAATGACAATGTGAAGTAATAATTGCAAGGGGAAGTGAGCCTTTCATATTGCCACTCTGCATAGAGGAGTAACAATGCAAAATGCCCATTTTGCAGGCACTTCACCGGTGAAATTTCTGTGCTAACTCTTCAGATATGCATCCCCAGTGGAGTTAGCAGATTTCCTTTATGTTTAGTCCGAGGTTGTCTGTGGTCAGCATGCTCTAAGTCCTCTGTTGTGGTCCACATAAATTAACAATAAAACTCCACAGTGTAGAATTTTCTAAATGTTTAACACAGAATTCATTAAGGAAAATTGTTCTGAAATTAATTCTGTATTAAACATTACAGGTTTTTATCAAAATTGTACAATGATTGCTGGCTGAACTCCTGGTGTCACTCTTTTGTTCAATGCAGTTTTGCCCTAGTTCCTCAGCTGAGTGGTATCTGCATGAAAGATCATGAGGCGACTCTTTGTGTTTGGCAATTTCATGCTGAATTTGCATATTTGCTCTAGAGCATACTTGAGAAAGGAAAACTTGACATTGTGGCTTTGTAATCTGTCACAAATTAGTTCTACCATTTTAGTACGGGTCTCACATAAAACAGATGAAAGTAAATCAGGCCACCTATCTAACAGTTGGTTTACAGCCTTGCCCAAACAACCAGTGAGCGGGACATGTTTTGTTATTTTTTAGTGGTTCTTGTCTGTTAATAAATCAAATAATTTAAATTTTTGTCTCATGTGCACTGGTAGAAAAGTGCCAGCAAATTTCTGATATAAGTTAATTGGTGGGTGACAGCAATGCCCTTACCCCACACTTGGTAACAAAATCGGCCAAGTGGCACAGACAACCTAGATTCACAGTGTTTCAGATTATTATTTTTTTCAGCCGAGATAAAGCAGATGTTTTCTTTCTAATCGTCGAAAGTGCATTACAGCAGATCATTTCAGACTTTCCATGAAATAATTATATATTGACTCTCCTGTTTGGCTTATCATGGAATTTTACAACATTTATTCCAATGAACTCATTAAAGTAGCCCACTAATATAACCAGGATTGATAATGAGGTAGAGAGTTCTGTCAGGGAAGTCTACTGTTTGCAGGAACTGGTGAGAATGATCTCCGCAAAACATATTTTTGCATGACTGTATTTTTGACAGGTACATCACCATTACCACAGTAATCAGATAGAA
Organism: Neoceratodus forsteri; assembly: GCA_016271365.2. Classification (NCBI taxonomy): domain Eukaryota; kingdom Metazoa; phylum Chordata; order Ceratodontiformes; family Ceratodontidae; genus Neoceratodus; species Neoceratodus forsteri. Next base: position 1,308,409,265 of record CM057458.1, read on the forward strand.
CCTTTTAACATATTTTTCAGCTTTAAGCTCTATTATCCTAGATTCCCCACTCCCCCCCCACAAAAAGGACAGACCACTTGTGAGTTGTGCTCAGATTGGCAATCAGTTTATTATATTTCACATTTATATTTACAAATACCATCTCCATTCATCATTATTGTCTTCTGAACAAATCGTTGTTTATATTGCATTACATACAGTATCAATATCTGTTCATCACTCCTTTTTCTTCCTCTTATTCTCGCCTCCCCAGGTGAAAACCTGGATGACTTCTTCTTTTCTTTTTCTCTTATAGAAAATGGTGAAAATTGAGACTGATTTTCTCTCCTTCTGTTGCTTCTTCTTCTCTTCATATTCCTTTATCATTCCCCCCTTCCCTCCTTCCCCACCCTTTTTCCCCATAGCCTGTCTCCAGCTTGTGTTGGATGACTGGCCTGCCCCATTTCTTCCCCTCTCTCCCCCCCTTTACCTTTCTTCTTGTCTCCTCCAGGCCTCAATAAAACCCATCATCTCCGTATTGCTAGGTCTGACAAATGTGCCCCATCTGATCTGTAGAAGTCCTCTACCACTCTTCCACCCCCTCAATAGTACATGCTCTCCCATGATCCTCATCAATGTCCCCACCCTCCTATTCATCTTCCTTCTGGCCCTATCCACTGCTACATGGCTGTGTTCATGTCCCTACACCCTCCTCTGTATCATATCTGACCATGCTATGCTCACCCCTTGCCACCATTGCTTTATTTTCTCAAGATCCTGATTAACCCGTAAATAAGTGTCAACCCATGACTTCCTCCCAATATCATTACCCTCAAGGTGTATAATGATTAATTCTTAGGTGGGTTGCCGCTGTCTCATTTCTATCAGGGTCAGGAATAACTGTGCCCATTTCATCCTTCGAATGCCACGCCATACCAGCCTACATTGTCTGACATCTTGGTAAAATTGCTTTCTCCAGGTCTTCTTTTCCACTCTCCTTTCTGCCCAGTAAATGTAGGAGTGCTTGCAGATCCAGTCTTCTGTGATCCTCCCTCCACCTATTGAATCAAGCAAAATATATCTTAATCTCTCAAACCGTCGTAAACCTGCTCGTTGTTCTGTTCTGTTTTTTGCCAAAGTCCCCTTCTCCCCACCCACTCTTAGGTTCTGTTGCTGCAAAAAAAAACAACAGATAACATGTTAATCTCAATACTTTAAATCCCAAATGTACCTCCTGTAACTGGCAGACCACCAGCGTCTCATTTACAACATACTGGTCACTGACGTTCCTTCCACTGCCCATTTTGAAGCAGCCCCTATTTGAAAAGAATGGGAAGAATAACTGGCTGGGTCCTCGCCCAGAAACTTCATGCCTTTTTTAAGTATGGCTGTTACTTGGTAACTCATCACCTTCTTCCCATCTCCATGCACAAATTGTCTCCCTTCCTTATTATAGCGCTCTGTGGTGTAAGCCTACAAAGCCTTTACCGGGCACAAGGTCCCATCAGAGTGCGCCTTAATGGTTATGACACACCCCTTCCCTTCCTGATCCATCTTGGACCTCTTAATTATGAGTTGTATTTCCCTTGGCCCCCAGGTTATATCTCCCCATTCCAAACCTGCTTTATGCCATGTCCCACTGCCTCGCTCACTCTCAAGGCCCCTGTGAAAATCATTAGATAAATCATATGGAACAGCTGCACCTCATCCTTGGACTTACAAACTGCTGGTGAATATCCCCCCTAATTTGGCTAACCAATGGTCTGCTATTGGACACTGGCCATCCTTGGTCCTTTGTTTTAACCTACTCCAACCTTGCGTCATCCTCCGTATCAGCATTGACTTTGTGGGATCCTTCCATTTTTTTCAAACTACAAATTAAACTGATCCCCAATAGGTACACCCCCATCGTGGTGTGAGCTGTCCCTTTTTGCTACTGATCTACCGTAAATTTCACTAACTGTTCTTCCATAACTGGCCCACTTACCTCCATGTGGTTTACTTCCCTGAACATTTTCCAATGCCTGCCATGCCCCTTCATAGGCCCTCATGGTCCGTGGTGCCCATGAATTGCCAAACAGCATTTCGTTTCCCTCTTGCCAATGTCCCAGATGTTCATGGGAATGGTCTTTTTCTGCTCCTCTGCTGTTGGTGCCAGTGCCCAGAACCGATCCAGCTGCAGACAGGAAAGGCTGTCAGCTAGGATATTTCTCACCCCGTCTATGTGCCTGGCCTTGAATGACATATTAAGTTGCAAGCCTCTTAATACTATCTGTCTCAACACTTGAATAACTGTCTCAGAGCTAGCTCCCCTGTTGTTCAGAACATCCACCACTGCCTTGTTGTCACACCAAAATGTAACCTTCTGATTCTGCAATTCTTTTCCCCATACCAGGATGCAGGCCCAAATTGGCATGATTTCCAACAATGTGATGTATGTTACTCTTCCATCTCTTACCCAGTCTGCTGGCCATGGATCCGAAAACCATTTTCCTCTCAAATACCCCCCCATTCCTAAATCCCCTGCCGCATCTATATACAATTCTAAGTCTGTGTTATAAACCCATTCTTCCTGCTGAAAGGAACAGCCAGTATAGATGCTTAGAAATTCCTCCCATACCTTGAAATCTTCCTTCGCCCCTTTTGTTATATCCACCCAGTGGTGTGGCTTACTACCCCTGCTGTGGTCCTTGCTAGTCATCTTGTAAATCTCCTTCCTGGCACAATTGCCCTGCAAGTGAAATTCAAATGCCCCAATACTTGTTGTACCTGCCTTAATTGTACGCGCCTCCTGCTAGTATGCACCTGAATCAACCCCCTTAGCTTCTGCACTTTACTGTCTGGTAACCTTAATACTTTCCCCAGTGCATCTACCTCAATCCCCTAGAAACTCCAGAGACTTACTGGGTTCTTCTGTTTTGTCCTGTGCCAATGGCACACCAAGTTCTCCATACAGTTCTTGAAAGCAGCCAACATCCTCTCTGTTTCCGAGGGTCCACTGCCTACTAACAAGAAATCATCCAAATAGTGCATGACCATCTTGTAACCTGATTTTTGCTGGAAGATCCATTGCAGGCAAGTGCTAAATGTTTCAAATGTAACACAAGCTATGGAACAACCCCTAGGCATAGCCTTGTCAAAATAATACTGGTCCCCAACTTTAAAACCCAAGAAGTCCCATTCCTCTCTCCTAACTGGGAGCAACTGGAAAGCTGATTCTATATCTGTCTTGGCCAGCCATGCATCGAGGGTCACCTGGATAATCTGTACTGCCTCTTCCAATGTGGCATAGGTCACCCTGTTGTGCTCTTCCCCTATAAAGTCATTAACTTAGTCTCCCTCTGGGAATGACAAATGGTGAATCACCCTGTATTCCCCTTTTTGTTTGTTGACCAAACCCAATGGGGAAATTATCATGATGTCTAAAGAGGAAACCGGATACAGCCCTTCCACTCTCCCAGCAGCGTTTTCTTTTTCTATTTTCCATTTCAAAATGTCTTCCTTTCCCCTGACTGACCCCAAGTTATTAGCCTTCCTTGCCTGTCTTGGATCTTTGCACTACAGATGAAAACCTGTTCTAAACCCCCCTCTTTATGGCTACCGCCACCCCGCTATCTGGGTATTGTTTGAGCCACTTTTCCCAGACCTCTATCTTGATGGGGTTTTTGCTGCCTGGAATTGTTTTCTTCCCCCCATATCCCCAATCCCCCAAAACCCACTTCCCCTGGATGTTTTTTCTTTGTCCCTCTCCTCAGTAAGACTGAGCCCCCCTACCCCCATAATCCCTGCCTCTTGGCCCTCTACTCCATGTCTGCCCCCTATAACCCTGCCCCTCATGAAAGGGCTGGTGGCCCATCCCCTGCGCTCCCCTCAACTGGGTTTCTTGGGTCCATGTGGTCCTGCATCTTGACGCCGGATGGGACCCACCACATCTCGAGCATGCGTGTTGGAATTGACATTGGGGCTATGATCAAAATGCCCTGTTATATCCCCAACAGCACTTCTGGGGTATCCCCCCTTTTTTTTTCCCATTTCCCCCTCTGGTGCGGATTGATTGGTAACATAGTCAGTCCACAAATCTAGCTGTTTTGTGTCCCATCTCACATCCCAATATGTTGCCATCCTTTGGCGGAAATACTCATCATAATATATCCACCTCACCCCCACTTTTTGCTTTTACCCTCTATATGATCAGGGAATATGTGATAAATGGGATGCCCAGCTCTGGTTTCTTTTCTATCAGTATGGCTGAATATGTGGTGAACCCCACCAACCACCCATCCCATGTATTTCCTTTTGTAAACTTATCCTCCTCTTTCTTACCCAATAAAACAAACACCTGCTGCCATCTTACTCTTCCATATATTCTGTCTCCTCATATTTGGCTGCCGCCTCTCTACTCACTAGAGCAAATACATCCACATACTCCCCCTTCCATTTTTCTCCTTTGTGGCCAGCGGCACATGTTCTCCTATTATCATACCCGGGGTTCCTATCTCCCTCCTTCCTTTTCCTGGTCCTTCCGCTACCTTGTCCACCCCCCCATCGTTTCTTTATCCAATCGAATCTCTTCTAGTGCAGTTTCCATCTGTCCTAGACTGCCTGCCCCGAGAGCTGCTATAATTTGCCCAATGTACTCTTTAATACTCTCACCTACGGAAACTGATACACTACCTGCGGGCCTGTCCTCTCTATGAGGCCTGTTGTCGCTGAGCTGAACCGGCCCAGTTTCTTGTGGTGGGACAACTGGCTGAGGCATCGGGAGCAGTGGGACCACTATGGCCAGGGGCTCCAGCCTGGGTTCTGGTGTCAGCACTACAATCAGCTCCAGGGGAGGTACTAACAGTTCCGGTAAACAGGGTTGTGGTGGTACTGGACTGACTGCTCGAGAAGGAACCACTGGTGGTGGCTGCAGCCTTTTTGGACTATGTGGCCTCCCTGTCAGTCATTTCCCATCACCCCCTTTTCTTTCTTCACTTTCCACTTCTCCCCTGACCTCTCTGGTTCTGCCCCTTCAACCAGCTGCCACGTCATGTTGGCCTTCTCCGCCAACTCTATGAGCACTTTATATGCCTCCTCTTTTGATGGCTTGTTCTTCTTTGGTGCCATCCCTTCTCAAATTTGCCTGTACAAACAGCTGTGGATAAAAACTGATGAGGTGCCTCCATTAGTGACCAATCCATACCTTCATTTGTCTTATTGATAACAGCAACCCCAATTCCCCCGCTCTCAATTTTTCACATAATATTCCAGACCCCTCTCTGTTGCCCCCAAATTTGTTCCTTTCCAGAGCTTGGCACCTCACGCCACTGGACAACCCCCCCTCCAGTCGTTGTACCCTCTCTTGCAACAGGCCGGCTCCCCCATACATGTCACAGGCAGGCCCCACCCCATGCCATGATGTCACCCGCTCTGAGCCCCAGCCACGTGCTTCCTCTTGCTCCCCCGGTTTCAATCGTTGCAAAAAAATCACCTTCATCACCATAGTCTCCAACCCCCTTTGCCGCAACTCCCAGTACCAACTCCTAAATCTGGTTGAAATTACATAGATACATAGATACATAGACAGTGTCAGCAGATAAGGGCCTATGGCCCACCTAGTCTGCCCATTTGAGCTTGTAAGTTCAGTTTGTTTTCCTAGAAGTCTATTTCCCCTTACCCCTGACCTCTAGAATTCCTTTATGTCTATCCCATGCATTCTTAAATCCCGTGATTGTTTCAGCCCCCACCACTTCCTCTGGCAGGGTGTTCCACTTGTCCACCACCCGTTCTGTGAAGAAATTCTTTCTCATGTTTCCTCTGAATCGTCCTCCCTCCAACTTCATCCCATGCCCTCTAGTCCTGAAACATCTTTTCGCTTAAAAATAGTGTTTTCCTGCCCCTGTTCCTCCCTGAAGATACTTGTATGTCTCTATCATATCCCTCTCTCCTCCTCTCCTCCAGGAGTACATGTTCAGTTCCTTCAACCTGTCTTCATAGGACTTGTGATGCAACCCATGCACCATCTTTGTTGCCCTCCTCTGAACCTTCTCTACCCTGTCTATGTCCTTACGTAGGTATGGTCTCAGAACTGTACACTGTACTCCAGGTGGGGCCTCACTAGTGTCTTGTATAGTGGAATTATGACCTCCCTTTTCCTGCTGGTGATGCCCCTGCCTATACATCCCAGCATCCTATTTGCTTTACCTGATGCCTTGTCACAAATTCTTTTGTCCCTGGCTCCTATACCTCGCCAGGCCCTGAGAACCCCTCCTTCTGTCTTATCCCTTAGGCCCTGTATCTCATACTTTCCAGGCCATGGCCCCGTGGCTCAAACAAAGCCTGCCCTCATTAACACCTCCTATGCTAAATCCCATGCATAGGTTCCAGGTATGAGCTGACTGACAGCTCCTATGGAGTTCTGCATAATTTCTACTTCCTGAGATTACTCCAAATCAAAGCTAGGTCTTTGATATCCAGCTGGCCCAGACAGTCAGATATTGGCATCCAAAAAGGGAGGGGGGCTCTCAATCATATCCAAACTATTTAAAAACCATGGCCAGGACATGCTCAAACCCCCTTTGCCACTATAAAGCAAAATCTATCTTAATCTGAGAAAAACCCCTTGCTTTATTTAGAAAAACCCCTCTAAGATCCTGCTGCTTCTCTCCGCGAGGCCACGTGGTGTGATGTCAGACGCCTAGTTCTCGACTGTGTGGCCTCACCCGCCAGGCCCTTCTGGCAGGTTGTTTTTTCAGCCCATCTCATTACCCCTCAGCCCTGCTGTGGATCATGTGGTGCCACTCAGTGCCCTGCACCTACTGTGACCTCTCCTGTCCTCTACCCTACTGGGTAGCCAGTGCTCTCGCCTCTCGTGCAGAGCCTGTGGTTGGCCCTCTCTGCACTTGCCTTTTTCTCACTCCACAACAAACAACTCACTGAAATTGCCTCTCCAAGTCATTGCTCTCCCCCAGACAACCTGCATGGGAAAACGCACCACTTTCTCCTTGTGTTCGGCCTATCCCCCACGCTTTAAACAAAGTGCACTCTCAGCGGCTACAGCCCCTTGATCCCAGCCTCTCCACTTCATCACTGTTGGCCACTGCAGCTCTCGCTGAGTCCTTTCTCACTCCTTGACTTTCCCCTCACTCCCCTTCTGTGCTGCAATGCCCAACTCCACCAAAAACGACCACCAGCTTTACAATCAATGCTCTCTGCCTTTGTTCTAAGGCCTGCCTATCGCACTTGTCCCCACAATTTCTTCACATGAGTTTCTTTATATTTATTTTTTCATTTCTTACCTTTCCAAATACTTGTACACAAACCTTAGCCCCTCTGGTGCATCCAAAAAACCCTCGACTATAACTAAAAAAAACAATCCGATGTGCTGTAGATCTATTGATTTTATAACCAACAAAATCTTCAGCAAAAGAGGCTGTAGCCCTCTGTGTTGGTCCTTCTGTACCCTGTATTCTGCCTCTCCTACTCCCCTTTTCACCTATCCCTATCTTGCTCCCATTCCTTGGCACCTCCCCTTCCTATCTGCCTGTCCCTTGTCCTGCGGCTCCCTCTCCCTTTCTCTACATTCTCCCTTATGAGCAAACCATCTCTGTCACAAGGGGAGGGTTCCACCAGGACAACTTGTTCTGCCACTTAAAGAGTAAACTTCATTAGCTGGAATTTTTATTTTGTACATTTTCAGGCTGTGACTTGGAGAGTGAGGTTCCCTATGTCATGATATCACTCCTGGAATCAGGCTCACTTAGCTTACAGTGCCCACGCTTAAGTGCAATCCATGATAGAGGGAACAGATATATCCTCCTCACCATTTAGAAAGTTTGATGAGGTCATGATTGCACCTCTGCCATTAGGATCCTGGGCATCCCTCTATCTTTGGATAAGGGCACAATTCCAGTCTCGAGCCTTGCGGTCAGATATGAACCTTTCCTTTGCTATTATACAAAGGAGGAAAGTAAAGGTATCACATTCTCTTCTGGGTAGCAGAGAAAGCTTGATTTGGCCTTCGCCCAACAGGACATGAAACAGTCCAGTTTAACAGTCCCTTCAGACTCATATGAGACTCTCATATTCTCCCACTCCTTCCAGATGCCCCTTAGAGAAACTTTTCTCAATTTAGTTGCTTGCAGTGGCCCCTCTGTGCAATTAACAGTTGTCACAGATTATTAATAAACCTTCTACAGACACACATACAATATAAGAAATCTCACACAGGCAGAATTTCTTTAGAAAAGCAAAAGGTATTAAATAAATGCAATTACAACTAAAAGAGAACATAAACTAAATTAGGTTACAGTATAGGAAACAAATGGCAAAGTATACAGAAAAAAACACTAAAACACATTAGCTAAGTCTCTACCTTAGGTATGAAGATTTCAAAGTCCAGAGAAACACTGGTTTGCAAAATATTTCAGTATTGTTTGTAGGGGCATATGGATCTTAGGCAGTTTCTGTGGTAGCAAATGTTCTCTGTGGTCAGGAGAGAGGATCCAAGCAAACTGTAAAATGGCAAAATGGCTCTGAATGTTTGTACTGGAGAATTTATATAGAAGACCACCTCCCAAGGCTGTGAATAAAAACCGGCTCTTTCCAGGTTAGTGAATAGAGGCTGGCATTCCTCTTTTGGCCACCAGGTGTCACTCTTGTGCTTCCCAAAAATCTTATTTTTCTGATACTCTTTGATGTGTCAGATTCCCATAGTTAACATAGAGGATTGTGTATGGGCAATCATACACAGCAAGGCAGTTGTGATTGAGAGGTTTCTATGGTAACCAGAGACCTAGACAGCACAGCTTGAGAGGTCCATTACCATGGAAACCTTGAGATCTTACAACTGCCTTGTTTGTGTATGGTTGCTCATACACAATCTTTTATAGTGTATGGGCAACCATAAGCAGCACTCCGTCATCTCCCAAACAAATCTACCAGAAAAAATAAGCTTTACTTCTGAATTTGTAGCAGCACGCTTACTTCCGCATCACCATGGGCCGCTCAATTGGGCATGCACGAATGCGTTTGATCTTGTTGTGCTGCACCGGTGACGTACTCGGTGCAGCACAACAAGATTGTGATGCAGCAAGTGCAACACAACAACGCTGTTTCAGGCATGGATTTCCATGCGGAACAGCGTTTCACCATACTCTGTACAGGTTTTATAGTCTCACACAGATATACTATAAGGATGTGTTTCTTTTCCTATTACTTCACTCAGGCCTGTTAGAAGGATTCTTTCTGGCTAAAAAATTCCTGGGCTTTTAAATTGGCTTAATTTAATTAGTTATAAGGAAGATTCTGTAAGTTGTATCATTATCCAAGCAGCTTTTATTACTTCTGTTTCCCTTGGTCAGTCAACATTAGAGGAATACTCTTTGATCAGTTATCCCCAAAGCCTTTGACAATAACTTGTCAGATTCCCTGGCAAGCAGCTGGCTATTCAGGTCAGAAGAAGGTCAAACCCTTGTAAAAATCCCGTTTTTTCTCTAGGTGCCTTGTGCTGATTGTGGCATGTACATAGAATTAGAAAAACAAAAACATATATACAACAGGATAATATCTACAAATAAGGGCTAGCAGCTGGGAAGCTCACATACACCCCCCTACCTCCTAGACTGAATTTGTGGGAATCCATCCATAGGCACGTAATGATTTTAACAAATACTGTTCACTGCTCTAACTGGAGAGATAACCCATCTGCGGAGACATGGGCTGATCTGGCTGATCTGGCCCTGTGGGTAATGGTCATATCATAGCCTTGTAAGGCAATGCTCCATCTTAAGAAACGGGCCATTCATTTTACCCATCTGAGTCAGCAACACCAAGGGTTATGATTGGTCTGTATCTCAAAGTGCCTTCTGTAGAGTTCTAATTTCTTCAGGGCCAATACCAGCACAAGGAATGTCTTCTCAACTGTGGAATAGGCCTGCTCCTGAGAAGCAGCTTTTTGCTAAGATACACTATTGGGTGATCTTTCCCTTGGTTAGAGGTCTGACTGAGGATTGCTCCAATCCCCAAATCTAAGGCATCTGTCTGGACTACAAATGGTTTACTGGAGTCTGGCCTTGCCAACACAGGGGCACTGCACAGTGTCTCCTTTAGCCGTGTGAAGACTTGTTCACAGGCTGGCTCCCATTTTATGTTATTAGGCATTCTTTTCTTCAGTAGTCAGGGGGGGGCTGCCAGGGTACTGTAATTTGGTACAACATAGAAACATAGAATTTGATGGCAGATAAGGAGCACTTGGCCCACCTAGTCTGCCCATTTCCCTACCTGATGGATAAGCTAAAGATTCTAGTTAATCAACAGCATACTTCCTCCTACCCCCCACTAGAATTGCTTTATGCCTGTCCCATGCATTCTTGAATTCTCCCACTGTACCTGACTCCACAACCTCCTCAGGAAGGCTGTTCCATGCATCCATAACCCTCTCTGTGAAAAAATACTTTCTAACATTACCTCTGAGCTGTCCCCATCTTCAAATTGTGCCCCTTGTTCTTGCACATCTCTTCTGAAAGATACTACCCTCTTGTACTTTGTTAATTCCCTTGAGATATTTGAAAGTTTCTATCATGTCCCCCCTCTCCCTCCTTTCCTCAAGGGTATACATATTAAGCTGCTTTAGTCTCTCCTCGTATGCCTTCTGGTGCAGACCCTGCACCATTTTGGTTGTCATCCTCTGAACAGCCTCCACTCTGTCTATATCTTTGCAGAGATGGGTTCTCCAGAATTGCATGCAGTACTCCCGATGGGGTCTCACTAACTGTCTGCACAGAGGGATAGCAACTTCCTTTTTTTACTGTTGATGCCTCTCCCTATGCATCCCAGTATCTCCCAGACCTCCTTACTGCCTTCTTACATTGCTTGCCCATCTTTAGGTCATCTGATATAATTACTCCTAGGTCTCTTTCGATTTTTGCTGTTGTTATTGTTATACAAACTTTTGATAGTACCTGGCAGTCCCTAGGAAACTCTGAACCTGCTTCAGGGTTTCAGGCCTGGGCCATGCCTCTATCATGTCAATCTTGGTTTGATTGGGACAAAGCTGCCCCTGCCCAAATACATGTCCTAGGTATGCCACCTCTGCCATGGCCACCTGGCACTTTTCAGCTTTGACAGTGAGCCCTGCCCTCTGTATCCTGCCCAACATTTCCTTCAGGTGGGACAGGTGTTCCTTCCAACTGGTACTGAAGATGGCATATCATCCAGGTATGCCACTGTATACTCTTCAGTACCATGTAACATGTGGTTGACCAGCCTTTGGGAGGTGGCATAGGGGTTCTTCATTCCAAAACACATTACCTTGAACTTAAAATCATCCCATTGGAGTGATGAAGGCCGACCTCTCCCTAGCTCTGGCAGTTAACTCCATCTGCCAATAACCTTTTGTCAAGTCAATTGTGGTAAGGTATGTCACCCCTTCCAACTTGTCCAACAGTGTATTCAAGGCATTTGGTGGGCATCAGACTTCATGATTGCATTGAGTCCATGATTGTCCACACAAAAGCAAGTAGCTCCATCCAGCTTGGGAACAAGGATTATAGGTGAAGCCCAGAGGCTGTGGGATTCCTGGATTATGCCTAAATCCAGTATTTCCTCCATCTCCCTCATAATGTCCTTTAGGATGGCTTCAAACACATAGTAGGCTGTCCACCATATGGGTGCTTGTGTCCCTATGTCTACATCATGTGTCATTAAGGGGATTAGTCCAGGCTTGGCTGTAAACAAAGGTGCAAAGTCCACTAAAACCTCCATCACTTCCTGGGTCTGTTCTGGGGTCAACTCGGGTGACAGTTTGATTGCCTCAACAGAGGACTTCCACTTGCTTTCTTCCAGCAAGTCCAGTAGGGGGTCTTCTTCATCTGTCTTCTCCTCAGGACAACACACTGCAAATACTATGTCTGCTCTATTTGCATATGACTTCATCATGTTAACATGGTACATTCTCTGGGTATGTCTTCTGTCAGGCAGTTCTACAATATAGTTCATGCCATTAACCTGTCAGACTACCTTGTATGGTCCTGCCCACTTGGCCTGCAGCTTGTCCTTCCAGACCAGAATTAGTACCATGATTTCTTGACCTAAACTGTATGATTGAGCTCTGGCTCTGTGGCCATTCCAGACCTTTTGCTTCTGCTGGTTGACTGATAGGTTGCTCTGGGCTGCTCCGATAAGCTCCTTTAGCTTTTCATAAACTTTAGGGCATACTTTACTATGGGAGTTCCCTGGGTGGCTTGCTTGCCTTCCCAGTCTTTCCAGATCAAGTCTAGGGACCCACACATCCTATCTCCATACAAGAGTTTGAAGGGTGAAAACTCTGTTGACTCTTGGGCCTCCTCCCTGTATGCCAACAACAGGTGGGGAAGGTATTTCTTCCAGTCCCTCCCATGCTGTTCAGCAAACTCTTGGAACATTGATTTTAGGGAACCATTAAACCATTCCACAAGCCTACTGACTTGTGGGTGATAAGGTGTCTTGCATCTCTGCACCACCCCACACTTCTCCCACAAACACTTCATCAGGTCCAACATGAAGGTACCCTCTTGATCAGTGATAACTTCATGCAGAAACCCGACATATGAGAAAATCCCTATCAAGGCATCTGCCATTTTTTCTGTCATATGTGAGGAAAGGGTGACTGCCTCTGCATATCGGGTGGCATAATCTACCACAGTTAGGATAAACCTCTTCTTAGAGGAGCTTGGGGTACTCAAATGTCCCACAATATCAATTCCTACTCTCTGGAATGGCTCCTCCACAATGGGCAAGGGAATTAGAGTGATTTTGGTTTTTCTACCTGCCTTCCCTATTTGTTGGCACAGGTGACAAGACTTGTAGTATTCCTTCACCTGCTGGGTGAAGTTGGGCCAATAGACATTCTGGGCCAATCACTGTATGGTGCGCATGATTCCCAGATGTCCAGACATGGGGATATCATAACCAGTCTTGAGCAATTGCTCACAATACCTCTGGGGAACTATGAGCTGCCTGTCTATTACCCCTCCCTCTGTCCTTACATCCTGTGCATACAACAGTCCATTGTCCCAATATACTCTATGTCTCCTGTTACCTCCCTGTGTCCTATTAGATTCTGCACAAGCCCTCAGCATCTCCAAACTAGGATCAGTCCTCTGAGCAGCAGCAAATTCTTCACATTTTCCCAAGGCTTGGGACAAGTCCCCTTCAGTTCCTAAACTGGAGACCATAACTCTAGCATCAGGGCATTCAGGGTCACTGCCATCCCTTACATACTGACCAATGGTTATCCCTCCCTCCGCAGAGTAACCTTCTGTAGCCGTTTTGTGAACTGCTATATGAGAAAGTCCTACCTCCCTTTCACTATTCTCCATTTCAGGAGACACAGGCTGAGGAACCAGTCTCCTATTGTTTTCCGCAAGGTTTTCTATGGGGTCCAGGGAACTACAATCAGCCTTTGCCATCTGACTGCTGGTAACCACACATACCACCCCCTTCTGGAAATTGTCCCCTATATTCACATCCATGGTGAGTTTGTCTGCCATGGATACTTTTTGCACCCTCTCACCTGTCCCACCTGAGTCCAGGAAAACACTAGCTAGTGGCAGAGTTTTTTCCTCCCCAGTCAATCCCCTTACTGTTATGAACTGATTAGGTATAAGCTGTTCAGGCTCAACCAAATACCCTTTTACTAAGGTAAGAGACACCCCGTGTCCCTTAACCCATGGGTCTGTACCACATTTAAAATAACCGGGTGTATGTGCTCCCTCATGTTTATAGGCATGCTTTCAATGAAACACAGTGCACCCAACTCTCTTCTAGCACTGATTTGTCCACTCTGTGCCTTTTTAGGACACTGTCTTGCAAGACACCCTGGCTGTTTTCAAAACCAACAATCATTTCTTTTATCCGATAAAACCTTTTTTTGTAACCTGACTCTTCCCTCTTTCTGTGGAGGCAGTGAGGCTTTTAGCTGCCCTGAAGGCATGCTTTTTCTCCTTCTGCACTGCCATGCTCATCCCACTCCCTTTCAGAGCAGGCCTATTCCTGGCAGAATGATCTGAGAGCTCTGCAGCTTGCTGCACTGTTTTGGGGTCTCAGTCCTCTAACCAGGTAACCAGGTTTTTAGCTCTGCTGGGGATGCCCAAAAGAATTGCTCCAAAAGTACAACCTCCTCAATTTTCTCTACAGAGTTTGCTTCAACTCCCTCCAACTAATGTTTCAAATACTAAAGTTGCTTTGTGGCAAGTTCCTCATAGCTCATGTCAGAGCTTCTCGGGAGCTTACAGAACTTAACCCTGTATGCTTCAGGAGTTAATTCATGCTTTTTAAACAATGCAGCTTTAAATTCCTCATAATCACTACTGTCCTGATTGTCCATTTGGCCTAATGCCTCATCCCCCTTCCCAGTAAGCAGCAGGGACTCCCTGGATAATTTTAGCCTGAATACAGACCTTTTCAAATGAATTCAAGAATCCATCCATATCCTCCCCCTCTGTAAATTCAGCTATTAATTTAGATTTTAATTTTTACCCCAGTCCTGGAGTTCAAGGTTCACCCCGCCACTTACCTACTCTGGCACTGTTGGTTGGAATCTTGGCTTCACCAGTTCAAATTCCCTCTGGTACTCTTTTTCCTCTGTCTTGGTCTCTTTCTGAAGCATATTTCTTTTTCCTTGTCCTCTCTCTGATGCTGGTTTTCTTTTTCCTGCATCTCCAGCTACATCTGGAACTTCTTCTGCTCAAATTCCAGCTCTGATCTCTTCGCCTCTAGCTGCAGCCTGATCATGTTGGGCTCCAGTGTTGTGGTGACTATCCCCATGTGTTGTGGCTCTGGGTTCCTTCTGGTCTTGCTGTCCTCCTCCCTGGGACTGGACTCAATGATGTTCCTTGGCACCCCCAGGCCCAAGGTCTGATCCTTTTCAAGTCACCGGCTGTGACTTGAGGTCCTGGGCAGTTGCTTGCTCATCGGCTGCTACAAGAGCTTCCACAAGGTGCTTTTTTAGTTGCCCTTTGCACTGAACACCTCTTTCCTGACACAGCTGCTTCAAGTAGTCTGCAGTGTATTCGCTGTAGATGGAAACCCATCTTCTTCCCTAACTACTGCTGCACTAGCATGTACCTGAAAAGAAAAAAAAAACACAGGTAGGGTAGAGAACTTTATACTGTAACCAAATTATATATTTATTTATTTTTAAATCTCTGCCTTGATTGTTTGTGGACTGTTTGCAGTTTATCAATCTGATACACTGGGCTTGAATCCACTGTTATGCCTGTGCCACCACTATCTCAAATCACAAAAGTATGCAACCAAATCTCTTGGATCCCAATGCTATGCACCAGATCTGTCATGAACCCGCTCCTGGGGTCAGGTGTACTGAGCTCTCAGTGCCAACCCTAAAGTGCAATCCATTGGGGGGACAGAGATACCCTCCTCATCATTTAGAATGCTTGCTGAGGTCATAACTGCACCTCTGCCACAAGGAACCTGGGCATCCGTCTAGCTCTGGATAAGGGCACAATACCAGTCTCTTGTCTTGTGATTAAATATGAACTTTTTCTTCGCTAATATGCAAATGAGGAAGACCCAGGCATCACATGCTCTTCTGGGTAGCAATGTAAGCCTGATTTGGTCTTCGGCCTACAGGACATGCAACAGCCTAGTTCACAAGCTCTGCAGACTTGTATGAGACTCTGGTATTCTCCCTATCATTCCAGATGTCCCTTATAGACCCTTTTCTCAATTTGGTTGCTTGTGGTGGCCCTTCCAAGCAATTATTAGTTGTTACAGATTATTATTAAGCCTACAGTCACACATACAATATAAAAACTCTCACACAGGCATAATTTCTTCAGAACAGCAATGGTTTTTACTAAAATAATTAAACAAATGCAGTTACAACTCAAAGAGTACATATATATGGGATATGACATGGGTGAGAGTGAGATAGCAGAAATATCTCCACAAGCTGCCATTGAACTCTTGATATTCCATGAGTGGCGAAGCCATTGGTGGGCTATCTAGAGTTCAATGACAGTGAGTGAAGATATTTCTACTATCTTACAACCACCCATGTCATATTTGATTTATGCAACAATTGTGGGTCTCTCTTTTTTCAGTTTTAAAGTTATTTGCATTTGTTTGTTGCAAAAAGTGAAACAAATTGGATTTTTTGCTAATTATAAAAAACTGAAAGGTATCTATAAATGAAACACCACTCATTGTGTAAATTTTTTGTGCTGAATAAATTGTGTGCTCACAGTATCATGCTATCATTTTTTGTTTTAAATTTATTTGCATTTGTTTGTTGAAAAAGTGAAAAGAAAATACATTTTCTGCTGTTTATTTGTTAATTATATAAAAAAGGTAGCTATAAATGAAACACCACTCATTTTGTAGATCTTTTTGTGCTGAATAAGTTTAGAGCTCACAGTACAATGCTATCATTTTTAATTTTAAAGTTATTTGCATTTGAATATGGTTAGTACTGTTATTGAGGCCGAACATTTTAAATGAGTTCCAAACCTCTTGTGACATACCAAAATGGCCAAGATATCCATTGTGATATACCCAACTGTGAAGATAAAACATGATATCTCACATGTAGTCAGTGAGATATCACTTTTATCTTCTTGAAAAGAGGCACACACATGTTGTATAAACTAAATTAGGTTACAATATAAGAAACAAATGGAAAAGTATACAGAAAAAAAACACACTAAAACATGTTAGCTAAGTCTCTACCTTAGGTATGAAGATTTCAAAGTCCAGAGAACTGTTGGGATGCAAAATATTTCAGCATTGTCTGTAGCAGCTTTGGCTTTTAGGCAATATCTGTGCTAGCAGCTGTTCTATGTGGTCAGGAGAGAGGATCCAAGCAAACTGTGTGAGAGGAAAAAATGGATCTGAGTGTCTGTGCTGGAGAGTTTGTATAAAAGAATAAAGAATAAATGTGAATAAAGATGGGCCCTTTCCATGTCAGTGAATGGAGGTTCATTTTGTAGATATTTTTGTGCTGAATAAAAGTTGTGCTCACAGTACCATGCTATAATTTTTTGTTTTAAAGTTATTTATATTTGTTTGTTGAAAAAGTAATAAACAATTGAATTTTCTGCTGCCTTTTTTGCTAATTAAAAAAAAATTAAAGGTATCTATAAATGAAACACCTCCCATTTTGTAGATACTTTTGTGCTGAATAACGTTCATGCTCACAGTACCATGCTATCATTTTTTTATTTTAAAGCTATTCACATTTGAATACAATTAGAAGCGCTAGAACACAGATGTCATCTCTGTCATGAGTGACATCATAATAAAGTCATTTTAGAATTCTGGGGGCAGAGGAGTCACGTGATGCAGTGTGACTGAAGGCAGCTTTTTCCTGGGTCCCATCCTCCACCTGCTAAATTAGCTATTTTTTATTGGAATATCGCTATTAGTTCATTCTACAGTGACCCTAAAGGCTTCCTGACTATCTTCAGTCTCTTTGTGCTGATTTTTGGGGTGCTCTAATGATTTTATAGCGATCAGCAGCGATGGAGGCTGACATGAAAACAGCTAGTGTGAAACACACCCCTCCAACAACACCTGAAAAAGCATCTAAAAAGGCTAGAAATGCTAACCTGGGTCAACCACCTAAACAAACAGCTCCTGCCGCATCAAGTGCTTTATTAACTGAAGATCGTTTTCTTCAAGAAATGGTACCCTTCAGAGAAACACTGCAGGAGATATCAGTGAGATTAAGTCCATTAGAAGTGATTTTACGGACTTATCAAGGAAAGTTGGAGACTTAGAAATCAAATCTACCTCGCTGGAACGCTGGAGAAACAAAACAGAGCCAGAGATCATTAAATTAAAACAGCAATTACAGAAATTACAGGCCAAAACTGAGGATCTGGAGGGAAGGAGCAGGAGGAATAACGTCCTCATTTTGGGGCTACCAGAATCCGAAGAAGGGAGTGATACTAAAAGATTTGTCCAGAAATTTCTAAACAAAGCTGTTGGCCCCTCACCGATAAACCAGCAATACCATATCGAGAGGGCTCACAGATCGCTGAGGCCTAAACCCCCATCGAGCTCTCCCCCCAGACCACTCATTATTAAGTTCTTAAGCTACATTGAATGCCAACATGTATTAGCCAAAGTTAAAGAATTGGAATCGGTGCAGTGGAACCAGGTAAAATTGAGAATCACCCAAGACCTCCGTGATGAAGTCAGACAAAGAGAGCAGCATACCATCCAATTGTTAAGAAGTTAATTCGGCTGACAAAAGATTCAGGATGATCTACCTGGTGAAGCTCCTGGTCTCCCTGGATGGCAACTGGCAAGCCTATGAGGATCTGACCAAGCCCTGGCTGACCTGTTGAAGAAACTCCCAAATTTGTTTAAAGGGGACTGAAGTGCCTTATTGGACCTTTGGATGTCTGGTGTATTATTCTGTTTATTCTAGTATTGATCCGGACTTAGCGCACCTATACTCCTTTCTTCTAATCAAAATGTTGTAATTTTCTTGCTGTGGCTTACCTGGGCCTTGATAGGAATCGACAGGTTCCGGGTAGTAGGTATGAGGAGGCCAGGGTAGGCCGTGAGGCCTGCGAGGCCTGCTAGGCCCGTGATTTAGGAGCTGCATGCTCGCTCGTCTCGCCCATGGGGCGGGAACGCAAAGGAAGGTTCAGGTTTCCGGGGGGACTCATTAGCGATCGGACCGTTTTGGTCCGTCCCGGCTGTTTCCAATCTGCTCTTCCTCTACTGTGGTTTCCGGTAGATGGCGTCTATGCTCTGCAGTAGATTATGCTCCGGTCAACCAGTCTTCGCATTTTACGTCTTCCTGCAGGTACTGACCCCACTTTGATTGATCGATTTAACCTGTTACTTGTTTTGCATTACGGTTACTTGCTATGGACGAATAGTTGGGAATGGTAGGGCTATTATCCCATTTGGTTGTATCGCTAGATGTTCTCAGGGTACTACTGATGACTTTAAGAAGCTGTCTGTTCAGACAATTGTAGGTGGGGGCGGGGAGGGAGTTAAGCTTTGGGATCTTGCCTCACGACTGTGTTGGGGTATTTGGGTACCACAGGTTATTCAAGCTATAAGGCATAGCTGTTCTAGTAAAGGGTTCAATAGTTCTTGTAGGGGTCCCTAAATCGGACCATGTTTATGCTATTAAAGAGTCAGAGGTCCTACCATGGTACCGGGAGGGAGAACCTGAAGCAAGTGTTAAATATCTAGCTTTTGGTCCTGTTTGCTATGGGGTTGTTTGTATATAGTTTTTGGGCTTGGTGGGTGGGGAAGGTATGGGTGGGATAGGGACTGGGTGGGTAGACTCTGTGTTCTTCATGTTGTTTGTACTTTGGCTGATGACCTTCCTTATATGTCATTTAACTGTTCCATTTCACATCTATTTTTCCTAAAACTGATTTTCTTCATGAGAAAAGGAATGTCTGGGGGTCAAAGTTGTTACGCTTGGAGGGGTGGAAGATGTTGCCACCAATCAACCTTTTAGACCATGCCAGGGGTGTTTCTTGAACATGAATATCTCATTCACTGTTACTAATGGCGTTAAACCACATTAAAATTGCTACTTGGAGCGTTAGGGGGATGAGGGAAACATCCAAAAGGGGCCAAATTCTCTTAAATTGCTCCTTAGCAGGGGTGGATATCCTTCTCCTACAGGAGACTCATGTTACTGTTACAGAAACCAAACTATTACGGTCTAAGGGTTTCTCACAGGTTTTTGTGTCGGGTCAGGCTACCAGTAGCAAAGGGGTTGCTATTATGATCAGACGTAATGTACCTTTCATAATGAAGAAATATATTCAGGATACAGATGGCAGATTTGTATTTGTTCAAGGAATGCTTTATAATACTGAAATTGTTTTAGGATCCATTTATGGCCCTGTCGGAGGCGACTCCGGCTTTTTGATGGATTTAGCTGATAAACTGAGTGCCTTTTTACCATCAAACTTTATTCTGGGTGGGGACTGGAACATTGCACCTTTGCAGTTACTAGATAGAACCTTTAGAGTCATGAAAACCCCGTCGCCCGCCCAACTAGCGCTAACAGATTTATGCTCTTTGCTGGGTTTGGAAGATCCCTGGAGACTCTTGAACCCTTCCACTAAGAGCTACACCTTTTACTCTCCAACCCATGACTCCTGGTCAAGGATAGATTACATTCTAGTGAGCACCAATCTTTTGGCTAATATTTCTTCTACCAGTATTGAGCCCATTGCTATCTCGGACCATGCTATGACATGGATTAAACTTGCCCCGGGACCTCCCGGACAACGAGATACCTTATGGAAGCTCAATAACCAGATTTTAAAGGATGAACAACTTATTTCACTTTTCAAATCTCTGATTTTATCCTTTCTAGAAATTAATCAAAACTCTGTTTCCAGATATGATTTAGTGTGGTGCTCACTGAAATGTTTTCTTAGGGGTGAATTCATAAAAGAATCATCCAGACGGAAAAAGCTGAGAGTGGAGAATTTATACAAGCTTAAAGAAGAATACGAGGACTTGATCCGGGAAAACAGAATACACCATCTTGAAATCCAAAACGAAATACCTTGATCGGGGGAAAAACCTGGTAGATTATTGGCCCTTAGACTTAAGGAAGTGGAGAGTTCTAAGTTGATTCCTGGTATAAGAGCAAGGGATGGATCCATTAAAACAAACCCGAGAGATATTGCTGAAGTTTTTGAGGCCTTCTACAGGGACCTTTATGGGACGAAAAAACCCTCATCGTTACTCTCAGGAATAACAGACTTCCTGGAGAATACCCCTCTCCCCAAACTCCACACCACTCAATGTGAAGTTTTATTAGCCCCCATCACTCTAAAGGAGGTTGTAGATGCTATCCAAAATCTCACCCTGGACAAAGCCCCTGACCCAGATGGCTTTTTCCCAAATTTCTATAAATCCTTCTGTAATGAGCTAGCTCCTGCTTTATTAAAACTGTTTAACTATATCCTCACATCTGGACCTCTGGATCCTTCTTTGTTAGAAGCAACCATAATTTTAATACCTAAGCTAAATAATTTGGCCTTAGACCCAGTCAATTATAGACCAATCTCGTTGCTAAATTACAACATCAAAATTTTGACAAAAATCCTTTCATTGCGGATCAAACAAGTTTGGCAACCACTTTTAAGTGTGGAACAGGTAGGCTTTGTCCAGGGGAGATCAGCATCTGATCATATGAGGATTCTTGCACACATTTTTCACTCCGCCCAGGATTCTCAATCTCCTATGGCACTGGTAGCCTTGGATGCCGAAAAAGCCTTTGACCATGTCAGTTGGGAGTTTTTGTGGGCTACCTTAGATAGGATGGGCTTTCCGGCACAATTTATTCAGTGGGTCAAGGCGATTTATGGCTCCCCTTCAGCAAAGGTCTATTGCAATGGGGTGTTCTCTTCCAGATTTCCCTTACACTCGGGCACCCGCCAGGGTTGTCCATTATCACCATATTTATTTAATCTCTATTTGGAACCCCTATTGGTGCACATCAAATCTTCATCTGATATCACAGGATGTCTCATTGCCCAACAAATGTTGACCATATCGGTATTTGCAGATGACATCCTTCTACATCTCACCAACCCGTGTAGGTCTCTTCAGGAGGTTCTGAAGATTGTCAACCAATTTGGTGAAGTTTCCAATTACAGATTGAACTTGACCAAATCTGAAATTTTCCCGCTCAATTCACTCTTGTTCCATGCCGATGTAACCCATTTCGGAATGAAATGGGCCCCAGACCATCTTAAATATTTGGGCATTTATTTAGCCCGTGATATAAACACGATAAAAAAACTTAATTTAGAGGACTTGATGGATAAAATACAGAGTGATCTTAACAGATGGGTGAGCCTCCCCTTATCTATAGGTGGGAGAATTAGCATAATTAAGATGAATATACTCCCACGTATTTTTTACCCTTTGAGCCTTTTAAACATATGGCTGCCCAAATCCTTTTTCCAAAAGGTCCACTCATCCTTAACCAAATTCATTTGGAGAGGCAAACAACCAAGGAGATCCTTTTTCAAACTGTGTGTGTCTAAGGCAAATGGAGGCCTTCGTTTACCCAACTTGAACTTTATTATTGGGCCAGCCACTTAGCAAAATGGGCAAATGGCTTTGTCCTCCTAATGACTACTATATGCCTAAATGGCTGAAGCTCGAGATCGGCTTGAAAGAACACAATATAGATCCTCAATCCATTTTTATTGTAATTTCTGGCCTTACCAGTCTGAATAGGCAATACCGTGATAGGGACTTCAGTAAAGGTTTTTAACCAATATTGTACCTCGGTTAGAATTCAATATTCCAAAGACTCAGCCCAACTGTTGATTCTCAACCTTAACATTAGGATTGGATCTCAATGGCTGCTCCCACCATGGTTACCACAGATCCGAGACTGCATTGTGGATGACTTCTATATACAGGATTCACTTGGTTCCTCTGGGGACCTGCTGACCAAATTTAACATCCCCCCACAGAATATTTTTAAGGTATATCAACTGAGACACCTTATAGCCAAGGTTTTTGGATTGGTGAGGACCACCTCCAACATTAGACCTTTTCTGGATCAGCTTAGGACCCATGTAACTAAGCCCCATAGCCAGGCTCTATGCACAGCTTTTACTCATCAAGGCCCCTGAGGCTTTAACTGGCTCCAAGGTGTGGACACCAATGATTGCTGGGTCCCCTATATCCTGGAGTCAGGTGTGGACAGATCTGTATAGATTTCTCTCCCTGGACAGGAATAGGCTTACACAATTTTACATAATTAATAATATGTACTACACACCGTTGAAACTAGTTAAATTTGGGAGGTCCAGCTCTGCTAAATGTATCAGATGCGGTGAGGATCAGGGCAACATTTTGCATGTATTCTGGGCTTGTGAGAAGGTTGCCCCCCTGTGGAAGAGCATTTGTAGCAGTATGGACCCACTTTCGGGATTAAAGGAATTATTCACACCCGAAATCTGTATACTAGGTATTTACTCCAGTATTAAGGTTAATGAAAAGAAATACCATATGGCCCTAATTCCAATTGCTGTTAAAGATTAGTACTCCGTCACTGGTTAGATCAATTGGAGATCTCTTACCAGGAGTGGGTGGCGGAAATGTCTCAATGTTTTAAAATTGAAAAATTAATAGCCAGTTCCAGGCATGCTATTATCGACTTTCCACAAAAAGTGGGGCAAACTGTATGCCTTGTACCTTCACTAAGCCTCTCCTTGGGGTCCCCTGTGGTCCCTCTCCCTCTTATTTATTCTTATTCTTATTTATTATATCCTATCCCTCTTTTGTGTTAAAGTCTGTTTAGATACGACTTAAATAATTTCTTCCATTTATTTTTTCTTTGTCCCAGGGCACTAGCTGACTTTATTCAGGGGTATCTTCTACTGGTGGTGACATCTTCCGGGGGGGGGTTGGTGGGTGGATTTTTTGTGGCTTGTATTGATGTTTTATTTGTTTCTTTTGCTTATTATGTCAATTGTTACTGACTGTATTTCGATCCTTGTACATTTTCTTGTATGGCAAAATGAATAAACTGAGAATTTCAAAAAAATAATTCTGGGGGCAGGATTTTTAAATCAGAAGAGGCTGTGTTTACAATTTTAAAATGCTATGAAACTGCATTTATCCTTCTTTAATAAATGCAGGTTCAGGATAAGTGTAAACAGCAGCCTTTCCTTTACAATCCTATGAATGAATTTACAAAAAACAAATGTGTAAAAAAAGATGGTTTAGGTATCCTGTAAGTTACTCTGATGACTTGAATTTTCCCAAGCCAGTGAGTGGGGCTGTCACTTTATTGCTGCACTAAAACACAAAGACTTTCTCCTGGTCCTTTCTCTTTTTTCTACTGAGTTGCCTGGTGCTAGCTAACACCATTTGTGAATCATAGTCCTCCAAAGGAGGCAGTGTAGGGCAGTGGTTTAAGGCTGTGAGCTGCAAACCTGGAGACCTGGGGTTGAATCCCACTGCCCCCACTTGCACACTGTTTGACCCTGAGCAAGTCACTTAACTTCCTTGCGCTCCCAGGTCACACCTGTAAACAAGCTTCAGCTTAGTGTGTCTTGCCTGGTTAAAAAAAAGTAGAAGGCACCCTTCTCTAGTTGCTTAAAGAATGCTCAGGAGGACTTTCTTTGCTGACATTCTGCTGTTGTATAGCAGGCAGGAGATCACACCAAAAATGGTGAAAATTGTTAAACAAAACAAGGAACACATTTTAAAAACAAGCAGTGCTAAAAACAATAAATAATGATGTGTAGATATGCAGTGGTAGGATCTGCCAAGCATGTTGCTGGAGGCTGCCTTGATTGATTGTGTGCTGCTTTGCTCTCAACTTTCATGTAACCTGATTGGTTCTCAGAATGTTAGTGCTACTGTGTATCAATCACAGATTGTCACTAACTTTAGTGAAAAACTGTCAGTTATCTGGGAGGGAAATGAGCAAAACAAACTGCAAACTGTAGACCCTCTATGTGCTGAGGGCAGAGGGGACTGCAGAATAGCAGGAGCTTGAGTGAGTTTTTAGAGTAGCTCTATATCTGTGGGGCATTTTAATTTATTATGCTGACAAAACTGTTGGATGAGGGAATACCTAGATACTTCTGGGTTCTCTGCTGATAAAAGCAGGTGCTCACATGAGCAATGCACGTTGGCGTGCTGAGATGCATGAAGACACGCTTGTCTCCGTGGGTGTTTGCATGTTAGCTGGGAGTGGGGAGAAGGAGATAAGAGTTTTTATGGGGGTAAGTTAAGATTAAAGAGTAACAAAGTATATAGAAAATGGAGACAAATGCTGCAAAGTGCATTATGCCTGCTTCACTGTTGATGTCAGAAGGTGATTTACTAATAAGCTGTAAAACATGTAAAATGTACAAGGAAGCTGAATTGGGGGTTGATTATAGTGAGTTTGATTGTGAAAAATGTGTGATAAATTGAGAGCTTTCCTACCAGTTATGGATAGGCTACAGGCTTTAGAAGATAGTCAGTTGAAATTAACTGAAAGGTTGAAAATCTTGACAAGTTTAAATAAGAGGGGGCAGAGGGAGATTTATAAGGGCAGGGTAAAAGGAATGGAAGAAAGCATAGAGATGGGGGTAAACAAACAAATAGGGAAGATTCAGGGAGGGTAAAGAAAAAACACAGAGGGGCAAGACCTTTTGGTCCAGTCCCAGCATCAATAAGGAGGATCTTTATAGGAAAACCACAGGATATGGAGGGAGTCAGGAAGAGCAGGACATACAGGGTAGGGTAAATGATAGTGATGAAAGTGAAATCATTAGTATTCCAGTAGAAAATAGTTATTGTGTCTTGAGGAACTTGAGTGATTCAAGTGAAATGCTAGGGGAAGATGTTTTGGAGATGTAAGGGGAAAAACAAAATCCTATGTAAGTCATTGTTAAAGGAGACTCCATAATTAAATATACTGATCAATATATTTGCAATAACGATAAAGCAAATCGAATGGTTAGTAGTTTTCCAGGAGCTGGAGCACTGGATTTGTGTGATATGGTTGATAACATTTTTAAGGGGGCAGGGGAAGACCACTAGCAGTAATTCATGTGGGTATAAATGATATCATGCGGAAAACCTTACCTGAAATGCAGAAAGACTATAATAAGTTAGTGCAAAAATTGGTGAATAGGGGTTGTGAGATAATGCTCTCTGAATTATTATCAGAACCTAGGGCATCTGTATATATAAAAAGAAGAGAATTGCTTTGACAAATGAATGGTTAGGGAGTTGGGCAAGGGAAAGTGGCTATAAATTTATAAAGCACTGAGGGACATTTGATAACAATGACAAACTATAGAGTAAAGATGGGTTGCATCTTAACCATAGGGTAATAGAATATTGAGGCATAGATTGAGAAATGAGATAGAGAGTTATTTAAACTTAGAGAGGGGGATGACCAGGGAAGTTAAGCAAGACTGATGTATAGGTCCAAAAATTAAAAAAAAATATGGTAGTTAGTAAGGTAATGTTTTTCAACGCAAGAAGTTTAAATGAAATTGATATGGCTAAGTTGGAAATGATAATGAGGAGGGATCAACTTGATATGGTTAGGGTAGTTGAGACATGGTGGTCAGATGAAACCCAGTGGTGTTAACAGAAACCTGGATATAGATTAATAAATAAAAATAAAGATGGGAGAAGGGGTGGGGGAGCGGCCCTATTCATTAGGAATGGATTAGAGGTTAGGGTTAAGGATGTAAATTATAACGGGGGGAATTGAAATTATTACTGCTGATTTGTTAGGTATTAGGGGAAGGAAATGAAGCTTCTCTGGTTTTTATAGACCACCAGATACAAAAATGGAGGATAATGAAGTCTTTCTTGAATATGTCACTAGTCTGGCTGAAGGCACTAATTTAGTTACTGTAGAGGATTTAAATATGCCAAATATCAGGTGGGGTGAATATATGGAAGGAAATAGCTTAGAGTGTAGATTATAGGAAGAACTAATGGAGATTGGCATGAAGCAGTGTATACAGGAAGCCACTAGTGGGGGAAATATACTGGATGTTATCGTAACAAATATTCCTGAGGTAATTAAGCAAATTAAGATTAAACCACAAGTTGGGATGAGGGACCACAATTCAATGCAGTTTAAAATGCTCTGGAAAGCTAATATGGTGAAGGGAAAAATTGAGCAGGTGCTATATAATAGAGGAGATTATAGAGCTATAAGAGATAAATTGAGTAGTATTTATTTGGAAGTTGAAATGAAGGACCTTAACATGGAAAAGTCTTGGAAATTG
This sequence comes from Neoceratodus forsteri, assembly GCA_016271365.2. Classification (NCBI taxonomy): domain Eukaryota; kingdom Metazoa; phylum Chordata; order Ceratodontiformes; family Ceratodontidae; genus Neoceratodus; species Neoceratodus forsteri. The sequence goes on from CM057458.1 coordinate 1,308,435,997, forward strand.
TTCTTCGATATAATGAATGAAGTAATAGGGAAATTTATACCTAGGAGGAGTGTATACAAACATAAAGACAAAAAGTCACCATGGCTTACAAGAAATGTAACTAGATTATGCAAAAAAAAGAAAATGATGTTCCAAAGAATGAAAAAACAAAGTTCATCAGCATCAAAAAATAAGTATAAGAATATATTAAAACAATTGAAGAAGGAAATAAAAAAATGCTAAGAAAAATTTGGAATTTAGACTTGTGATGGATAAGAGCAATAGTAAAAAATTTTTCACATATATAAATGGTAGAAGGAGAGGAAATGGTATGATTGGGCCATTAAATGTAGAAGGGGTTATGACTTCAAAACCAGATGAGATGCTGGATGAATTTAGTAGATGCTTTGGAGCACTCTATAAAAAACATGATGGAGTGATAGAGATGGGGCATTTAGGTAAGAGTATGCTAGATCCCAGAAAAATCCCAAAAATACTTAAGCTGAAAACCCCATTGAGTACCCTTTTGTTCAGAAGGCTTTACCATGATGGCATTATGGAAATTTGTAACTGCTTTACTAGACACTAACTAACCTCCCTTCCTCAAATGGCGGCCTGCAAATGGTGGCCCCCCAGCTGAAATGTGTCCTCTGCCTCTAGCATGCCCACCAACAGATCCACAGGATTTATTGCCAAACTCTCATATCTTATTCTTTGACACTCTGAACAGCTGCAGCCTGATTCTAGCACATGCTACCACACTTGGGGATAATTATTGTCTTTCGCCCCAAAAAAATATTCAGTCCCTTGTCCATTCAACACCTCCCTCTGCCCCAACCTCCATGACCTTCCCAGTTATGCCCCTGCTACTATATTCCTCCTCTTGCACTTAGTACAATGGTGGGTTTTCTCCTCCATATGTCACCGAGTTTTGGGGCAAACATTATTTTGTTGCCTTTTGTATGGTCCTCCACCCTCCCAATCCCTCACTCTGCTCTAACAATTGGGTCCTCTTTGCTTGTGCCCCTATTCCCCACCTCTCCCTACGATATGCGCTTGATATCTTCTATCTGGTATGCCTACCCTCTCCCTAATTTTTCCCACTACAAAATGCACAGTTTGTGGGCTTGGATCCAGCACACATTCATTATCCACGACTCCTTGTAGTTCTATGTTCAGTGTATATTACCTGTAAATATGCATTTTTACTACTGTATAATAGCAGCTATTTTTACTGTTTGTACTATTGTAACTTGTCTTTCTGTATTATTACAGTAGGATCGTAGGTCCACCTTGTAAATGAGCTTGCTCAATGGTGCCTGCCTGGATAAATAAAGATATTGCTTGATTGATTGATTGAATAACAGAAGAAAAAGTTGGGGTTAGGATTAGGAAAGTAAAGGTTGAAAAGGCAGCTGGCCCCGATGGGATACATCCCATATTTTTGAAGGAGTTGGAGGATATACTAATGCCAGTTATAACTCGGCTGGGACAAAAATCACTGGCAGAGGGGTGGTGCCAGAGATGTGGAAATTGGCATATGTGGTGCCTATTGACAAGAGGGGTGGTAGGACTGAGGTGGCAAATTATAGACCGCTGAGCCTGACCTCCATTATAGAGAAGATCATTGAAGGAATCCTGAGTGAAACTATTATGAAATATATGAGAGGTAAAAATCTAGTGGATAGAAATCAACATGGTTTTGTTTTAAATAGGTCATGTGAAACAAATCTGTTTTTTTTTTATGAATTTATTAGCATGCTTATGGATGAAGGCAAGAATGTGGATATGGTAACGCTCGACTTTAGTAGAGCTTTTGATACTGTTCCACACTGTAAAATTATTGAAAAACTTATAGGGATAGAGGTAGATTCAGCCATAGTAAGATGGGTAGAACAGTGGCTGGCTAATAGGTTCCAGAGGGTGAGATTACATGGCCATGGGTCTGATCCACTAAGGGTAGTGAGTGGTGTGCTTTAGGGTTCAGTGCTTGGACCATTGTTGTTTAGCATTTTTATTGGTGATTTAAAGATATATCGAACAAAAATAAGTTAGTAAAATTTGCTGATGATGTCAAGATGGGGGTGTAGAGGATACTTCCAATGATAGATTGATTTTTGGGCAGGATTGGATTTACATAATGGAATGAGCAAATAAAAATGGGATGGCCTTTAATAAGGAAAAATGTATTATAATGCATTTTGGGAGGCATAACGTTCAGCAGTCTTATAATATGCTGGGCATAAAATTAAAGGTATTAGTATGTGAAAAAGACTTGGGGGTTTATGTACAAAATGATCTTAAAAGTGGTGGCCATAGTAAAAGAATTTCAAATAAAGCTATGCAGTTGGTAAACTGCATTAGACGGAGTTTCCAATCATGAAGTGAGGAGGTTTTATTGCCTCTGTACAGGACAATGGTTATGCCCATTTTGGATTATTGTTCTGCAGTGTTTTGTCCATACCTCATTAAGGATGTTAGGGTGATGGAGAGGCCTCAGAGAACCTTTACGAAAATGATTGCTGGGGGTCAGGATAGATCTTATGAGGAGAGATTGGAATAATTGGGTTTATAGACATTGGAGAGTAGAAGAGTGAGGGGTGACTTATTGTTACTATATAAAATTCTGGGAGATGAAGAACTTAAGCTGAAATTGGGGCTGGAGTAAGTGGTAAAGCCACATTACCTATGGGGGCATAATAAACATTTGTGGGCGGAAACGGTAAAATTGGAGTTGAGAAGAAATGGTTTTAAATGCAGGGTAATTAGAATGTGGAATGGACTGCCACAGGATGTGGTAGATGCTGATAGTGTGGGTACTTTTAAAAGAAGATTAGATAAGTACCTTATAGAAGTTGGTGACTTAGGTCATCACCACTGAATTGTGGGGGAAGTCTCTATGGGCTACACCTTTTGACTTCCTTAAACTCTTCAGTATGAAATAATAGAGACACAAGACAGCATGCTAGATTACCAAGAGCAAGTCAGAGCAGCTGTGGTGAAACTCAGGGAAATACACCCATTCGGCACGGAAGAATGTTGTGCTAAACAGCAGTAGAGATAAAAGTTAATGAGCAAAAAAGCAAAATGTTTTTATTGAGCACTAGACAGCATAAAAAGCTTAGCACTTCATGTCACCCTGCCACTTCTTCTGGAAGCTTTGCTTGAAGCCAGTTATCAAACATACATGTTTTATAGTGCTACACCATTATGTGATACCCATTCACCAATACAGTTCATGTAAATTGATTGAAAATCACACTTATTCAGTACTCTGACTTAAATAAAACCTACAAAATATTGTAACATTGTAAGTGATAAAATTTGTAGGCACATGTGCTGTGTTAATAATGGGAAATGAAGATCCACTATTTAAAGGCAATCTACACTAATTCCAGAAAATATTGAAAAAAAAACATATAATTTTCTTTCTGACTAGCCCAATACTCACATAATCAAATTTTTTAAACTGCAACATTCAAAATAATAATACATTTCAATTAACCATACAATCTGACATGTAACCATAAACATGAGTTCACAAATAGAAAAAGAGTATACTGTCCACAATACCACAAATTGTTCCTATTCACTTCTTAATGTTTCTTAGAGTTCAAAGCACACAATCGCAGGAACTTGTTCAAAAACTAATAGCTAGGGGTAGGGCAATACTGAATTGGAATTTAATCAGTCCTTTGAGAGGGCCAGTGTTATGGATCAAGAAATCTTGTTAGTACCCCAAAGTAGATCTCAGAGTAGATAATCATTAATATTTGCTGTGGAGTATATGAAAATGGCACCAAAAATCAAGAATATTTTACTGAAAAATGGAAAATACTTCAACACTGTGAAAAGAGGAGTATTTCAAGAGAAACAGCAGGATTCAAAATTTGAAGGAAATCGTAGCACCCACTGACTTTCGTCCAGTGAAAAAATGAACAATAATACTGTGGGCACTTTTAAACAACCAATCAGGTTGCCTGGCTGGCAAATCCAAGCCATTGTTAATCCTACTATAAGCAATGAAAGAGGTGCCAACTAGTCGCAGTCTCATGTTTACCAACAATAAAATCACTATGACCCCTTTTCAGCAACAGGACAACCGCCATCTTGAGCTGCCGCTAAATGCAGATGAGCCATAAACAACAGCAGTAAATACAAAATGGAAGCAAGTTTTGACTTAATAGACCTGGCGGAAATCAATGAAATATTCCAGTCACTAGAAACACCAGAACCGGAAAACAGCACTGTCTTCCCCAGAACAGTGACCTGCCATTACAGCTCCTCTGCCTGCTGTCTCTCCAGTTCAACAGATGCCTGAGACCTATGTGCCAAAACTTCTTCTGCCATCCACAGTATCACGAATATCCACTCCTGCAAGCTGAAACTCCATGGCCATTCACTTCCTACCAGGCCCATCCAATCCTCTGGGGACAAAGAAACAATGTCACCAAGACGTCACCTGTGATGAAATGCTACAGCTTGAATTACAGCGCCACAAACAAGCAACATGGAAACAAACACGGTGGCCACTTAATGTTTTATAGATTGTTGTTAATAAAAACATTACAATTGAGTTTGCCACCATAACTCCACCTCAACTGAACAACATTTTAGGGAAATATTATAGCACTGTAAGAAACAGCGATGGCAAGGAATATATTTTACGCAGTTATGGGAGCCTCAGGGCAGGGCTTAATAGATTTCTCAATGATTTACCCCGAGTAGATCAATAAACTTCATGGCAGACACTGATTCTAACACATCTAAGCATATATTTAAAACTGTTGTGAAATGTTACAGGAAGCATGGGAAAGACAAGGCAGAACACCATGCCCCACTAACAATGAACGAATCACTTTAAGAAACTCAAAGGCAGTTATACCAGGCACAGCCTGTGGACTTGTCCATAAAGTCTGAATGGACATACAATTGTAGTTTACTCACAGGGGCTACAAGGGAGTCAGAAAACTAACAATAAATTAATTTGAAATACAGTCAATAGAAGACGGTCTGCAATAGTTGACAAAGACCTTTAATTAACAGACTAAAAATCATAAGGAGATCAGTGACCACCCAAGATATTGCACAAGAGATTGCATGTTTGCCCAGCCAAATGATACTCTTTGTCCTGTTAAAAGTTATCAAAAATACTTCTCCAAATTGATTCCAAACCCTCCTGCCTTGTTCCTGCACCCTAGAAAACTAGACCATTCCATACATGATACCATGGAAGTACAATATACAAACAAAGCTATGGGGGTCAACTATTTCAGAAATATGTTACCCCACCTCTGTAAGGAGGCAGGCTTCACTAAATTATTCACCAGTCACTCACTGAGATCCACTGCAGGGACACTCCTTAATGACTCTGGCATGGAGGCTCACAGGATTATGACCATCACAGGTCACAAACATGAGGCCTCCCTTAGGAGTTATTTGCAAACAAGCCTAAATGAGTTCTAAAAGTGGGGTACAATCAGCACTGAAGAAACAGCTTCAACAACATCACCAGCAGAAACACCAATCCCAGAGAAAAGAAAATCTTCATAAAACAGCTCCTCTGAGAACATTCCCACTCCAACAAAGCAGCTTGCAACAGAAATCCATGCTGCTATATGTTACACCCAGCATATACCTACACCAGATGCCCAACTGAATATCCAGAAAGAGTACACAGATCTTCAGATTCCTACATTGATGCAAAATCCACCAAGACCCACTGAAAGCACCATTCTCCACTTAATGTCTGTGCAAACTGGAGAAATGGCAATGCAATGACCACAAGATGATGTCAGCCAATCAAGGTGAAAGACCCACCCTGCATGCCATCTCTCAGAAACCTAGTCAACTATGGGATGGTAAAGTTCTTCTGCAAATGAATCAGGTCAGTACAATAAAAATACTAAAAGAAAAGCATAAACTGTGCACCAATGCTTCACCACATGCAAAAAAAACAACCTAAAATAAAAAAGGTTAAGTCTTTCTACTTTTTTTCCCTAGCCTGTTCAGTCAACTTCAGCAGCGGTTGCTAGCATCACCCCCCACTCCAAAGATGACAGCAAACAAAAATGATTGCCTTCAAGCATCTTAAAGGAACAGAGACAATTACCAACATAAATAAACTTTGAATGTAAACTACAGCAAACAATCATACAGTTGAGTGATTTCCTTTGCAAATGATTTTTTTTGCTAATGAGTTCATCTTGCCAATATATTTCTCTCTTCTGAACTTATAAACATTTTGAAATTGAATGAAATGTAGTTTGAAATGCAGTTTGCCAATACTGCCACAGTTTGCTAATATGTAATGTGTTTCAGAAATAAAATCTTGTATTTAATGAACATAGACAATTTTATTCAGCGTAATGATATTTACAGAACAAAAATCTTATTTTTATTAAAATAAAACAAAGTAATTTTTTTTTTTCAAACACTGCACAGAAGACCCATGGTATAATTGCAATAAACCACTCCATGGTGTGGGTTATGCTGGGATTTACCCACAGCTGACCTGGTTTGACCACTCAGCCTGCAGCCCCATGCCAAACCATGCCAGCCATTGGTAAAACCAAACTAACACCCTGTCGTGGTTTATTGCTTAACTGATCAACTGGCTTCTGGCTAAACACAGGCACGTTTCCATGCAGACACTGTTCTAGCTTTAAGTTCACTGGACCAGATAAACATTTTGTCCACCCCACATCAAAGATCAGTGTTGAACATAAAAACGTTTTTAAATTTTGAGAGGTATTCTTTAACATGTGACTGCCTCAAGATCTATGTCAGAAAGACAGTCGGGCCTTGTAAGGAATGACTCCTAGAGCATGTACCCAATATACCTAATAGCATCAGAAGCATTTGGGAGGCTGCACATTTTTTTGAGTTTCATGACAAAGAAAATAAATTGTCTTGGATGTACAGTAACTGGGCATGTTCCACCACACATTAGAGGATGTGACAAAACCCAGCTGCTACTAAGGAAAGAATCTTTTTGTACTTTTAAATCGAAGGCAATGAATCTGGAGGGACAAAATGAAGATTGGGATCTCTGTATTTTTATTTATTTTTGCTACAGCATACCAGACAAGTTCTGGTCAGAGCTGATATGGCTGTGGAGATATTTTGGGGTGCTTTTACCAATTATTTCTAATGAATTTGCACAATGCAGACCTGTGGAGAGGCAGTTTCAAAGTGGTCTTCCTTTTACACATTTTACAATATGTTTTCCTAGAATATGCCTGCTGGTTGCTATATATTTACCCTGGATAGTTCACATTAGAAATGGCATCTTATTTTCAGTGAGGCTCTACATCTACTCAATATTATGCTGCATTGTGTAAAATCAGAACGCATTAAAAACAATATTTTACATCTTGGGGGATATATTAAGTGCTGGATCGATGCATGAGCAGAAAGATGCGTTGCACAAAGAGGGTGCACCGGTTGGCACTGATGCAATATTCATAGAGTGCACCACAGGTACAGGGTGTGCAAAGAGTGAAACCCACCAGGATGAAGTGCAGTACTGCAGAATTCTGCAGTAGAGGTACTGCAGCAAACAATGCAATTTCAAAGGGAGTTTATTCCTTTTGTAATGCAGTAAATCTGTGACAATGCACTTCATCCTGGTGGGCTTCATCATTCCTGTTGAAAATGTGACCCTGGATGGGAGTCACAGTGCAGGCGGATGCAAGTCAGGTGCATCCAGGGTGACCCCGACTGAATACCTTCCAGAGGGAAAGTATGGCACATACTGATATGCACCACAGCCCACATGGGCAATATTCAGCCCAGGAATGCAAATTAACTAATTGAGCATGCAGGGCACAAAGGGGCCATATGCATAATCATTGCCAGCCCATTTGTATGTTGGCATGGGGATGAATGCACCGGAGCAGCTCTCACCCCAAAGCTCTGACTCTGATCACTCCCACATGGGACAGGCCTTGAAGTCTCTGGTGGTATAGCGACACCCCACCACCCGTTCCACCAGCCCCAATTGTACCGGAGTCCAGGCTCTATCAGTTCTGTATTGCAGGGACCCCAATGCCATTCATAATTGCACCTGAATACACCTACAGTCCATGTCCATAGTGTAGTGGCCTCTGCTCCCCCTTAACAGTGCACAGACACCCCCCTTCCTGCCCCTCCAGTCCATCCCATTGTGATGACTGGTTCTGCAATAAGATCGTACCACTCTATCTGCAGGTGGTGGAGCACTCGCAGTATGATGCTGTAATGTGTTATACATAGGCATGATCTGTGTGTGGGTGATAACACCCAGTTGCCATACTCCTCAGGCACTCACATGCAGATCCATCATCCCGGTGCCATTGCACTGCTCAGTGTGGGTGACAGCCGATGCTGTACCCACTCACTCAGGTCCCAAAACAGGCATGTTACAGCTGACCTCCCATTCATTTCTACAATTGGGGAACTGCGATTGAATGATCTATAGCTTAAAGTGTACACTGCAAATGGCATTACAGGATACTGCACCCCATGGCACCTGGGATACTTCAATAGTCCAGAAGGTGGCATGTTACACAGCAAAACAGGGACGAGTGTGGACTTGCAGCAGTGTATGACAATGGAAAGATACAGCATCATCAAGGCATGCATTGGAGGTATGTAAATTCTCTCTTCAGTTTGCCAGGGATGTACACTTGGCTGCGTACACTGGTGGATCCACAGATGGCACAGTGTCCCAATGCATGGTACAGCTAGTTGGGTAATTCCAGAGTTCAGGTTCCCAGCCCAGGTTCAATGCGGTCAATGGCTGGCCATGGTAGGGTGTTGAGGGCAGTGCCAGTCTTTGCAATAGGTTGGGTATGGGGGTAGTGAGGGTCTCTGTGTACAGGGGCAGTGGATGGGAGTCTTCTAGACTATAGAAATGGACCATGGTTTCCTCTGGTGCAATTCAGTCTGGGGGGGCCCTATACTATGGAGCCTATGAAACTCTTCAGTGATGGAGTTGGCTAGATTGAGGATGGAAAGGGGGTACCTCTAGTGCACCAGGGCTGCCAGGCTGCTATGCACCTGAGTGCATATCTGCAACCTACCGGTGGGTGGCTGGCTGGGTTAGGCCAGCTATTCATGGCCTAACTGTAGGCCATGGTGCTCTGGACTGTGAGGGCCTCATTTTCACTGAATATGCTGCAGCATGGCATATACGTGGAATTGCCCCTTAAACTTGAACAGCATACCATTTGTGTATGCCTTGGCCCATTCCCTTGCTGCCAGCAGAGCCTGCATGTTTGAATATCATGCTGCTGTGCATTGTTGGAGTTGTGTGGAACATCTCCCCTTTTCTACCAGGATGCTCTGCATATCTCCTTTGAATACGGGGACCCTGGACTAGGTAGCCTGAATAAATACATTTTAAAAATGTCAAAATCATGACCCCACTGAAAACAAGATATTGCATCGGGGTGTGTACCTCAGGACTGGAGGATGGCTCATGTGGTGCCCCTCCACAAGAGTGGCCCCAAGGATGAACCAGGAAACTACAGACCAGTGAGCCTCACATCCATCGTGGGTAAGCTAATGGAGACTATCCTGAAGGAGAGGCTGGTGGCCCTCCTAGAGGCCAAAGGACTACAGGACAGCAGACAGCATGGCTTCATGATTGGCAGATCCTGCCAAACCAATCTGGTCGAGTTCTATGACTGGGTAACTAGGCAACTGGACAGGGGCCATGCAGTGAATGTCCTGTATCTGGACTTCAGTAAGGCATTCGACTCAGTGCCACATGGAAGGCTGGGAAGGAAGTTAGTAGGCACAGGGGTGGGTGAAAGCTGGTGAGATGGTTGGGAATCTGGCTTCAGGAAGGCAACAGAGGGTGGTGGTGGGTGGGGCTCTCACACCAAGGGCAGTGATGGCGGTGTTCCACAGGGCTCAGTGTTGGGACCAGCGTTGTTTGGGATATTCATTGCAGACATATCATGGGACATCAAGAGCAAGATCAGTCTGTTTGCTGATGATACCAAGGTAGGTCTGAGTGGTGGATGACCTAGGGGGATGGCAGGGGTTGCAGGATGATCTGGCAAAACTTGAAACCTGGTCAGACACCTGGCAACTGGGCTTTAATGCCAAAAAGTGCAAGGTGCTGCATTTTGGGATGAAGAACCCAAGGAGGAGTTAAATGCTAGGGGGAGTGCAGTTAGCCCAGACAGAAGAGGAGAAGGATCTGGGTGTGCTCATTACAGGGTCAATGAACAACTCGGCACAATGTAGGAAGGCAGCTGCAAAGGCCAACAAAATGCTGGGTTGTATTGCAGGGGTATATCCTTGAGGAGGGAGGAGGTGATTCTGCCACTGTATGGGTCATGAGAGCCACACCTGGAGTACTGCGTGCAGTACTGGCGTCCGTATCTGAAGAGGAACATTAAGTTACTGGAGGGTGCAGTGCCAGCGACAAAGATGATCAAGGGGCTGGGGACTTAAGTAGAGGAGGTTGAAGGAGTTGAACATGTACTCACTGGAGAGAGGAGAGACAGGGTGACATGATTGAAACCTTTAAATACATGAAAGGAATAAACAAGATGGGTACAGAGGGGCTGTTCAAAGTAAGGGAAGGGAGGGCCACCAGGGGCCATGATAGGAGACTGGAGTGAGGAAGGTTCAGGAGGGAGATGAGGAGACACTTTTTTACAGAGAGGGTGGTGGCTGGGTGGAATGCATTACCTGCTGAAGTGGTATGCAGTAGAATAGTGGACTGCTTCAAATGAGGATGGGACAGGACAAGGGGGAAGGTTAATGAAGGGGAAGGGTGGAAGGGAGGGGCAGCTGCAGAATAAGGGGTGCTAGCTGCACATTCAAGCAGACTTGATAGACCTCTAGGCCGTTATCTGCTGGCAAATTTCGTATGTTCGTATCTAATCTGGGTCAGCCTCAGTAAATACAGTGCAAAAATGTGTAAATGAACATCCCTGTGACAATGAGATGTAGCATCTCCCCTGCCCTATCCAGGATACAAAATAAAGGATAAGAAATATTCATTGCTCCCAGATCCAAATAACCATTATTCTGTAAGAAGCCCTCATTTTCCATGTGTTTCCCCACAAAGGCAGAATCAAATCCATGTAGATTTTTCCATAAGCCACTGGTTCCTTAATTATGACTTTGTTGTTTATTATATCAGCTGTCTTTTATTAGGAAAAGAGCTCTGATTTGCTGCTCAGTATTAATATTATATGTCACGATGGCCTTGGAATGATTTCGATTTATATGGCATGCATAACGCATAATGGGGACAAAATGAAATAACAAATATTAAGCTCGTTATTTCATGAACTGTACTCAAAATTAATAATCACAAGTCAATCTTTCAAAAGATACTGGTAATGCATGTAAACAAATGTATTGCAAATAGAGATAAATATATATCTATATCTATATATATATCTAGATATATATATATATATATATATATATATATATATATATATATATATATATATATCTATATATATATATATATATATATATAGATATTTAGATATGTGCAGTGGGTCATGGTAGTTCTCTTGATCTGCCAAATTTTGTTTCGGTCAGACTTAAGGTTTTTGCACCACCAAAATGCTGAAAAATGTATTTTTCACCAGTTATGTGGGCAGTTTTTTGGATTTTGTCCATGGCGCTGTGCAGCTGTCATGTGGTGTGCCACTCTGCAACTTGGCTCATCTGAAAGAGCTTGGATGAAGGAAATGACGCTTTTCATTTGGTGAAAAAATATTAATCCATTCAAAAGTTGTTAAACTTTTAAATTCCCATTATAAGTCAACGGGAACATTTATATGGTTATTTTGGTATGACGGAGGTATACTGTTTATGTCCATTGGCATTAATGAACTTAGTTGAGCTGTAGCTCTGCACTCAGCATCCAGTACCTCTTTTTGAGAGGGGGGATTGCCTGGCTGAGGCCATGCAACTCCTCTTTGTTCCAACTTGTGTGTAGCTGGTATGAGGGAGGAATACCATTTATGTCCATGGCTTTATTTGGGCTGTGGCTTTGCAATCAGCATCCAATTCCTGGCCTGGGGGGGTGGGGCATTGCCTTGCTGATGCCGTGCAACTCATGAGTGTCATACTAGTATGCAGTTGTTATCATAGAGGTACTGGATGCTGAGTGAAGAGCTACAGCTCAACTAAGTTCATTAATGCCAATGGTATACCTCTGTGATACCAACTGCATACTATTTATGACACTCATGAGTTGCATGGCCTCAGCCAGGCAATGCCCCATCCCCCCAGAGCAGAAATTGGATGTTGAGTGCAGAGCCATAGCCCAAATAAAGCCATGGACATAAACAGTATACCTCCATCATAACAGCTGAACACAAGTTAGAACAGTGATGAGTTGCATGGCCTCAGCCAGGCAATGCCCCTCTCCTGCCCTGAAGAGGTACTGGATGCTCAGTGCAGAGCCACAGCCCAACTAAGCCCATGAACATCAATGGTATACTTCTGTGATATCAGCTTCAGACTAGTTATGACACTCATGAGTTACATGGCCTCAGTCAGGCAATGCCGCCCCCCCACCCCGAACACGTACTGGATCATGAGTGCAGAGCCACAGCCAAAGTAAGGCCATGAACATGAATGGTAAAGCTATGTGATGCCAGCTGCACACTTGTTAGAACACTGAGGAGTTACATTGCCTGATCCAGGAATGCCCCACCCTTCGAAACCAGGTACTGAATCTTGAGTGCAGAGCCACAGCAAGAGTAAAAGCATGGATTTCTATGGTATACCTCTCTGATAGCAGTTGGAGACATATTCAAACAGTGAGGAGTTGTGTGGTGTCAGTCAGGCAATGCCCCCACACACTCAGACTAGGTACTGGATCCTCAGTGCAGAGCCACAGCATGACAAAAACCACAAACATCAATAGTATACCTCTCTGATACCAGCTGCACAGATGTTATGAGACTAAGGAGTTGCAAGGCCTGAGCCAGGCAAACCTCCCACCCCGCCCCACTCCAAGATCAGGCACTAGATGCTGAGTGCAGAGCGAAAGCCTGAGTAAAACCATGGACATAAATGGTATAGTCTGTGATGCCACCTGCACACCTGTTAGGACACTAAGGAGTTACATGTTGTGAGCCAGGCAATGTCACACCTCCCCAAACCCTGTGGGCTGCACGCTATCAGGTTGCGGAGGAGTCTGCGGAGCAAAAGCTGTTTTAGGCATTTTTTATATCCAGGAAAGGTATGCCACCTAGGCATATTTGATATCTGCCTGAGGAACAGCTTTTTCCAGGCTGTCTTGTGTGGCTGTCTCTGTGTTTTCTTCTGCTGTTGTCTCTTCTTTTTCTTGCAGCCTCTGAGTGCCGAAGGTGGGAGTAGCTGAGCTGGCAAACACCTAAATAGAAGGGCACTGTGGGGTGTTGGACAGCATTGAAAGAGTGTGGAGAAGGAAACCAGAAAGAGTTGGAGATCCGAAAGCCAGAGAGTTGGGGAGTCTGGAGCAAATTTGTTTGCCCTTTAATTAGGGAAGTGCTGAAAACTTTTCCTTTTGTGGAGTTTACCAACTGTTTATATGTGCATTTACTAGTAGTTTTAGCTAGCTTGTGTATGTAGTCAGATACAGTTAGATTCGCAAACAATAATACCCAACAGGGTGGGCAGTATTGGGCAATACCGGACCACCCAAGGGCGTAATGGGGCCCGACGCTGCAGGCGGAGGGCCTTATAGCCCTTGGACAGTCCAGTATTACCAATGCCTCCTACCCTGGAGGGTATTATTGTGATTAGAAAATGGGTATTAGCTTAATTGTATTTTTGTGTAATGATTGTATTAAAAAAAAAAGAAAAATAATTATAAGAATGATCAGAAAGAGCAGCTTCTGCAAAATAGTCCCTGTTCCACTAGAGGGAGCTGCTGCATATGACATGCCGTTTATATCTGTCTACTGTGTCTCTCTTAGTTTTCTATATTTTTTGCGCCCCCAAATAAGTTTAGTAATAGGATTACTGTGGAAACGTTTTTTTTTATATTAATTTCAAAGTGGGTTTTGGCGCATAATATGAGCAGTCATCTCAGCAGTGAATCAGAAATGGTACAGTGTCTCAGTTAGAGGAGTGAAAAGATTCAGGGCTTCGGTGCATCGGATTTTGAGCGAGTTTGGAGGAATAAAAAAATTGAAACAAATAAAAGAAGGTAGATTGTTACACTGATTAGTGCCTTTGCTGTGGTCTTTTGAGCAGGGGTAATTGTCCGGGTAGACGCGGTGGCAGCACTCGATCTTACAGATTAGCAAGCATTTGTGATAGTGAGGGGCTCCGGTACTGTGTCTGAGAACAGTACTTTGCTGAGCTGTGGCGTGAAAGACTTTACAGAAAATATTTGTTTTGTTTTTTTATTTGTTGGTAGTTTTCTGCTTTTACGAAGTGGGGTGGGTGGAGAGACTGCTGGGAGTGAAGCGAGATGAGTTGGAATGGTGGCGCTACAAGTTTAAAAAAAAAACTGTTGACATTGTAAAAAAAAAGGGGTATTGAATAAAAGCGATGCAGAGCCTGGTTGGGAAACGAGAGCTTTTTGGACTGTGGCTGCCGCCTGCTCCCGATGGCTCAGTTTCCTTTCCCTGTCTCACCCGTGTGGAGCAGGCCAGCGCTTGAGCTCTGTACGGGCTGGGAGTTAGAAATGCCCGCAGGCACTTTCACTTCAGGGCGATCTCACAACGCGGCTCACTGCAGCCTCAGCATAATCTCCACCTGCCACTGTCCGAGATCAGTAGCACATAATTCAAGAACTCAGGGAGCCCCACATCAGACCCCAAGAAAGACAATTCATTTATTTTAAATTAGCGACAGCCCCAGTGTGGTAGTCCACTAGTCCACCATGGCTGTAAGCTTTGAGGGAGCTGAGTCATGACTAGCTATGTCACAATTTTACAGTGGCCTTAATAAAAGGAAAAACTATTTTGCTCTGTGTGCTGTTATTATTTTAATTGTAGAAATTGGTTTGATTACTGAGTGTGTGTGTGTGTGTGTGTGCGTGTGTGTGTGTGTGTTGCATGCGCGGGGGTGGCACCTCTCACTAAGGGATTAATAAAATGGCGGCAGTTTGAAATTGTGTGCCCAGTGCTTCAGCCAATGATGAAGCAGGCTAGGCACAAGGTTACTTAGCTGGGCATGAGGCAGGATTGGGCTGGGACTTTTTATTTGGTGGGAATCTATTGTCTGATAGATGCCCACCTACATAAGTGTCTCAGCCAATCAGAAGAGAGAATTGTCTTTGCCCATTTTCTAAAAATAATTAACTTCATTTTAACTGTGGTTTATTTACTAATCACTCAATTTGATCACAATTTGTTTATTTCCCATTTCAGATATTTAGTTTTCTTTTTTGAGTTTTGTGATTCGCACACTTTTGGTCAGGTGGGCTGACTGTTTAATATGCATGTGTGGCGTTCTGATACGCAGAGTCGCCATTTCACTGGGAGTTACAAGATGTGAGCCAGGAGCTGCATGGACAGAATAATAATTTAACTTGTGGTATCCTACTGAAGAGATAGTAGCATGTATCTGTTTAAATAAGCTGCTAAAAGCTGACACAGAGATGGAAGGATTCCTGTTTTTAATTAATTGAGACTCACAGGAGGCTACATGCATTTTAAGTAAGCATTTTATATTATTTGATTTTTTATGGTCGTTTTGGTTGTCCCTGCTGTTGGTATAACTCCTTCTGTTATGTTTACTGACTTTGAAACTGACTCTGTAATATATTAGTACAATTTCAAACGATATTCTGTTGCTGCATTTTAAAATTCTGGAAATATTGTTGGCAATTATTGCCGATATCATGCATTAGGTATTATGAGTCATAAAGATAGGTTGGCTTACTAGTCTTGGTTATTTTAATCATATACAGAGTGGAGTCCTATTGAGTTTTATTAGAGTAGAATACTTATTTAATGATTACCCCGAACACCATTTTTATATTTTTCTTTAAGATTTGTTCCTGGGAAAAGCTCCATTGAACTAAAGAAAGCAAGAGTTCCTGTGGCAGTTTCTCTGGAAGTAGTGGGCCATATTTCCTGAAGGACCGTGTAGTCCGGCTATAGCGAAGTAACAGAGACTGATCCAAATATCATTGATAAGGAAAGATCTGTGGAGTGTTCTGTTTGTTCTGAAGGCTTTAGAAGGGTGAAGTATATTGGGGCATTGAAGAACTTCATTTTTTATTCTCCAACAAATCTTGGATGACTATGTATGACCTAAATATGATCTGAGTGGTCATATGAAGGTGAGACTTTGATTTTTGAATTGCTGTTTCTTCAAAATTTTTATGTTTTGGTCAAGTGTTATTTGTGCTAACATCTGGGCTATCTTGACATATATGATGCAGTAAAATAATTTTACTCAAAAGTTTATATAATAGATACTTAGTTTCCTTTGGAAGAAAACTAGATGTTTCTTGGTCAGTTACACCTAATTGATGCATTTTTTCCACTAGGAATTAAACATTTTTAGTGACCAGTTATTATTGTAATAAGGGTGGTGAAAATGGTGAAAACAAGGAAGCAAAAATGCAGGATACACAAGATACTTCCTTAGATAAACAAATGCTGGATGAGCCTATTTATAAACATAGAAACTATGAGAACACGCATGATAACGGCAACTATAAAAAAGGGTGTAGGACGGGTAAGGTTGTTTCAGATACCCCAATTTGTATTCTGAGCCAAGACTCATCAGACGTGGTGGTTAGATCTTTTCCAGAAACTCAGTTTGTGTTTCAAGTCAAAACATTTTAAGTGACATGGCTGATCAGGTGCTAGTTGTTAGTGAAGATATAAAGGGAAAGAAAGGTAATAAATCTGGCAATAATATAACAACAAATAGTATAAATGAGTCAAACAAATCTGGCAAACTTAATAGATTTAACAAAACAAAGAAAAATAAGAAATCAAAAAATAAAGATAAAACTACTGGAGATGTTTCTAATATATCCAGTTCATAAATGAAACAAGGTTAATATTTCTGACTAAAGTTGTTAATACTAGTGAATTAACCGAATGACTCAATGTGCTGGGGTTCACTAAACAAGGGGATTTTCCTTTAAATGATTCAGCTAATAACATCACTAATTAGGCTGATGATGTCAATAGACACAACTATACTAGGCTTTCTTCCACTCCAAAAATGTTTACAGTACCTGATGTATTTAGCCCTTCAAATGAACACAGTAGGGACTGCAGTATTGCAACTGGAGGTTCAACTTTTTCAACAGTCACAACAGTGATTGATAATGGTACTGAAGTGGTATTGGGTAGTATCCCTGCTGCCCAATTGGGGAGGGAGGCTTCAATTGATCTCTACTGTGATACTGCTTCTGATTTAACATACTTCTTTGACTTTTCCCCTGAACCGATCCCTGATCCAGCATTTGGTATCAGGTGGAATGGTACCAATTGCAATTGTACTAATTGGACAACAAATCTACAAGATATTACAATGGGGATGCAAGAAGCACTGATTGACTTAAATTAATAGATTCTAAAATCAATAAAAAATGTCACTCAAGTTTGCACTGCAGTTGCTGTCTTACAAATAGGAAAGGCGAATTCACTAAATATACTAATGACTGGATTTCTTCTTACCCTTTTATCTTAGATAGTGATCTTAAGAGAACCATGCAAGATCCATATGCTGCACCCCTTATAGTATTTGATCAATTAGTAGGAGTTACTAATGAGTTAGAGACCCTTAAAGGCAAAATTGCAATCAATGGTGCTAGACTGGATGATATTATTAGCAAATTAGATTGACTGGTTCTCCTTCAATTCCACTATCTGATTCTCCTTTAGACATTCATCAAGCTAATGGGCAGTTGAGTAGGCCAGATTTTTCTGCTATCTGCATTCCCACTGCTCCCGTTAAACCTGTAGGTAACAGTAAAAAGAGGAGTGGGAAATCGAAGACATCTAAAAATAACAAAAAACAAAATTCTAAAAAAGATTGCAGGGAGATAAGGAACGCTGGCTTGGATGCTAACAAAACTGTTGAAGGAGAGAATGTTATTAAAGATCTGATCCACTGCATGAATACAATATAAATTAATAGTATTAACCTGGATGAAGCCTTTGAAATAGAAAAATTGAATAGTTGTAAACTACCTGTTAATATTTCAAATCAAAAAGTGCTATTAAGCTCTATTCAGGCATTTAATCAGCAAATAACAACATTAAGACAAGATCTAGGGAAATTTTATAATGCATTAAAACACAGTCCACCGGTGGATTTAAATATAGCTGATAAATCTACAATTTTACAGACTAGGTTCAGCTAAATTGCAATGAGACCCTTGTACCTGCTAAACATGGTTGATTTAAATGACTGTACTTTTTTGAGTTTGTATGGTTGCAGTTGGAATGCCAGAATTTCATATTTACATGACAAGAAGCAGATTGTGCACCTCTTAAGGGCAGCTACTGGTGCTGATATTGTTGATAGTGGTATAGTGTAAGCTTGGGAGGATATGAACTTAGAGGGTAGGAGTTGTATATTCCATTTTTGTGTTAGTCCAAGGCTTGCTAACCAGATTTGGCACAATAATAGAGATCTGATAGCACACGGTTTCTCAATTGGCTTTATAAATAGGAAACATCTGAATTATCTGTTAAAAACATTTTCTATGGACACCTTTAGCATATTTGGTCTCCAAAATATACTGAACGAAAATCAGGGCAGGTTAAGATTTGCAGTTACAAATTTGCTCATACATGCACTGAAAATTCCAGCCTTAGACTTTAAAATTATAAATGTCTTTAGACATAAGACACAGAATGGTGCTGGACAAGTTGATGTTGTTATATCAGGTGAAAAGGTTGTGGAAAGGATTTTGAAAAAGGCTCCCTTATTTGATTTAGTGGGTGTCAATATGGTCAGCAGTAATATTTTTAATTCAGCACCTCAGGAAACTAAAGTAAATCAACAGTATTTTAATGATATATCTACTCAGTCAGAGTGAACTGTTCCTCTTTGGTCTATGTCATCTAGAAAATGAGACCAATAAGAAGATTGGTTTGGTGGTCAGGGATCTATTAAAACAAATACTAAATATGGATGTTGCAGATAACAATATCCTTACAGCTCAAAGGCTAGGTAACATCTTTGAGACTGATCAAGTCTTAGTCCAAATCAGAAGCCAAAGTCTGTTGACTGATATTATACAAAATGCACCACTCTTAGATGAGTTGGGGTTGCATTTTGTTGTTTGTGACCAGGTTTTGGGTAGGTGCAAATGAGACTAGCTTGCATGAAAGGGAACAGGTTTCTGAACAGATTATTGGAACTGGCCTTATTAAGAGCCCTCAGCATATGGTAAATGATAGGTTGATTTTTAATGTATCAGTCTCAAACTGATTTAACCTGCTGGTTATCTCTAATGGCTGACTAAAGATTTCTTCTCCTCTAGCATGAACAAAGTGACTGAGGGGGCTAATAATTTAATGTTAATTTCTTGGAACATTGCTGGTCTTTTAACAAAATTTGTGGATAATGATTGTGTTAATTTTTTGAAGCAGGCTCACATAATGTACCTGCAAGAAAGATGGCATCAAACTTTAAATGATACTGCATTGAATGGTTATTCAACTCATGTTCCAGGTCATAAGCATTCCAGATTTGGTAGACCTTCGGGAGGTCTGGTTACTTGGTTTAAAATTATGGATCTTTTAACAGAAGAGCTTATATTTACTAATTCTTATTCACAGTCTTTTTTGGTAACTATGGGCCCTTTGACATTTTGCCTAATTAATGTCTATATAAATCACAGTAATTCAAAGTTTTCTAATCACAGTATATCGGAAGAGTTGGAGGACATCATTCATAGAGTTTGGACAACAACAGCATGTGAGAAAATCTTGCTCTGTGGAGACTTTAATGCCAGGATAGGCATCTGCGATGGACTTGCAAATGATGAAATACAAAATTGGCATTTTTTGGAATGCCTATAAATATCCTAGAAATTCCCTAGCTCATAGGATTAATGCTAGAGGGCTTAAACTTCTGGAGATTATTAGACCATACAATTTAACACCTTTAAATGGGAGGTTTATGGGGATACTATAGGAAATTTTACCTATTACAACAAGCAGACTCCTTCTGTGATTGATTATGTCTTCTGAAATGACAACATGGATATATGGGAATCTTGCCATATTCCTGCTAGATCAGACCGTGATCACTTTCCTTTAATACTAAGTTTTACACAACCAGTGCAGAAACCACAATGTCTGGCTATAGTAATATAGAAATTAAAAATAAAGCCAAAATTAGGTGGAACAAAAATAGTTCTTATGAGATAAGCCCTTTGTTGCAGAATTTTTTTTTCAATAAAGAATATGTTAACTGGAATACAATTCAGTGTAATAACCAGATGATGCATTGTTTCAAGGAGATTAGGTAACTTCTCTTGACTACTGGACAACAGCAATCAGTGGGGGGGGGCAGAAGTGGTTTGACAGGGATTGTTGTTTGGCCAAAAAACACTTAAACCAACAAATTAGAAGGGTTAGAGCTTCTCACAAAAATGAACAGTTTAGACTCCTTAATCAGATCAGGGGATCTTACAAAAAGCTTTTGAAGGAGAAGCAACAGGAATTCCAACATAACTAGTGGAATAAAATGTTAAAGGTAATAGAGTACAAGGATCAACATGCTTATTGGCAGCTGGTGGCTTGGGGAACTAGTCACTTTAGAATTGGAATAGACACATATATTCCCCTTGATACCTTGCAAAAGTATTACTCAGATATTTTTTTCAAAGCAAATCAGACTAATGATCTTCCTAATTTGGGTTCTTTTGAACCACATGCTACTTTCTGTAATCAACAGGAAGTATATATAGCAATTATCTCCATGAAAAAAAATAAAGCCCCAGGTCCAGATCAGATATCATCAGAAGTCTTTTTGGACTCCCATCTTTTTTGGGCCGCTATATTAATGACTTTTTTTTAACTGTTTAGTCAGGCATCTGAGATTCCCTATTTCTTGGAAGGGAGCACTAATTATACCCATACATAAAAAAGGAGATAGAACTGATCCAAAAATGTAGCAACCAATTTCTTTATTAGATAACAGTTGTAACATTTTCTCCAAATTGGTTTTAGCCAAATTAATGGAGGAAATCAAGGCATTGGGTGGATTGTCAGAATTTCAAGCAAGTTTTTGAGTTAATTTTAGTACAGTAGATAATTGCTATGCCCTGTCTCATCTTTGTGAAAAATATGTTAATCTGTGAAAGCAGAAATTGTACTTAGCATTTATTGACTTTAGTTCTGCCTTCTATCTTGTGATGTGTAGCATATTTTGGGAAACAGTGAGGAAGTGGAGTATTTCTAAAGAATGTATTGCAATTAGAAGTGAACTTTATCACAACACTTGTACTCGGGTCAAAATTGGAACATCTGGACAACTTTCAGCAACTTTTCCCACTAACTGTGGGGTTCGACAAGGTTGTGTGCTAGCCCCTACCTTGTTTTGTATTTATATTAATAAATTACTGAAACTACTGGATGATTCATTGACAGATTATTCAAAGATTTTAAATAAAGCTTGTCCAGTTTTGGCATATGCTGATGATCATGTTCTGTTGTCCCTTTTACAAAAGGGGCTACAAAGCAAATTAGATATTCTGAATGAATATGCAGGTAGACATAGTTTAATTATAAATGAGAACAAAAGCCAAATTTTAGTTCAAGGAACTAATAAAATTTCTAAAACATGGAGAATAGGAAACAAAAAACTTAATACTGTTAAATCCTATTTATATCTGGGTTTGATTTATACTCATGATGGTAAATGGACCAAGCACATTGATTGTCTGATTCCCAAACTAAAACAAATAGCTAATTCTCTTAAGATATTTAACAACAAGTATGGTGGCAATACTATCAAACCACTGACTATAGCACTACAGGCCAAATATTATTCACAGGCTTTATACTGTGTCATTCTGAGATCTGGGGACATGTTAGTTATGACAAGTTAGAAATGCACCTTAATAAACTTTATAGAGGCTTACTTTAGGATGGAATAACTCTATCCCTACTGCATTAGTTAGGGCAGAGGTAGGATTGGTCAAACTATCTGCCTTTGCACAGGTGAGACTTATAAATTATTGACTAAAATTGCTGACATTAGATTCAAATAGACTGCAAATTCTGGCATTAAAAGAAAAAGAAGCATGGATTGGTATGGGCTGCAAAAAAATCTAAATGGCTGACTGATATGTACTCAATTTTGGAGGAATCTGGACTATCTTTTTTAAGAGGTTATGTGGAAAAAAATTTTAATTAGCTCAAAGTATAAATCTTATATAACTCAAAAAATTATGTCATTAGCTATGAAATCAGATCTGGTTATGATTACAAATCTTAAGATTGCTTCTTGGTTAAGGCAGCATGATGTTAATTTTTGTTTTAGGGAATATTTGGATGTACACTACGTAAGCAATAATACCCAACAGGGTGGGCGGTATTGGGCTATACCGGACCACCCAGGAACGTAATGAGGCCCGACGCCACAGGCTGAGGGCCTTATAGCCCCTGGAAGGTCTGGTATAGCCCAATACCGCCCACCCTGGAGGGTATTATTGCACTTAGAAAATGGGCTACAGGTCACAGTTATATAAAATATTAAAAAAATAAATACAATTTAAAATTAAAAAGCAATAAAAAGTTAGTTTTGCAGTAAAGTAGTTCCTCTAGAAGGGCTAGTAGAGGGGTTGGCTGCTCTTTACAATTATTTTTATCCCACTCTTCATGTGCCTTAGTTTGCTAATGGAAAGCCCCCCCCAACACCCACACCAGTAAAACTGGAAGGCTGTATTTTAGGGCTGTGGGCTCTCACTCGTAGACACACCCTGAGTAGCTGAAACTTTTTTTTCTCAGTTTAACAGATTTCGATCGCTATTGCAAAATGATTTTAAGTTTTAAAGCAGCTAGCATCTGTTTTCATGTGCAGTGAGTGCTGAGAGCACAGAGTGAGGAAAGCAAAGAAACGCTGCTGTGCTGTCAGTTTTCTTCTCCTGCCATTCCACAGAGTTGGCTGAGATTTTTTTTTTATTATTTTAGTCAGTAATGAGCTGTATTTATTGTTTTAAACCACTAACTTGCTGATGGCGCATCTGCTAACTTGCTCATTTTTTCTTTCTGTCTTGCTGTGCCACATACTTCCCAGCAAACCGCTGTTCAGTTCTCCAAATTTTTGAAAAAGTACAAACTCAGTTCCGTTGGTGGAATATGTGCTTTAACAGGGGATGGCATGAGAGGAGCGGTATTTACTCGAGTTTCCATACCGCAGATGGATGTCCATCTGCGGTATGAGAATCAAGAAAATACTGCTGCTCTCATGCTTGGTCGCAGTGTTACAGATAATGTGCTGACACAGCCCTCACTTACTCTGATTGTGGAACTGGAAAGATTTTCTGGATGGACAATGGTTTTATCTGCCCAAGTAAATGCTGTTTTATTTTATTTTGGGATGGATAGCCTGCCCACTACTTTTCGGGATAGCTTTGCAAGCGGGAAAAGAATGTCGGTGAATTTTCTTAACGTTCGAGGTGCCCAAGGATTTAATCAGAAAATGGGCACCCCAAATAGGCTCTTGTTCTTAAGCGGGCTCTATTGGAAAATAAATTAATCTCTTCTGATGATTCAGCCAATGAGATTCATTTATTTTCAGATCCCATTTTCTAATGACTAATATTAAACAGAGACAGTTATTCACTAGGTTTAGAATGGAACAGTTTCCCAGCAAGGTTCTGAGTGCTAGATACAACAAAGAGTCAGAACTTGCTTCTGGCTTCAGTGTTTGTACTGGCATTATTAAGGAGGATCTTTTCCATGTTGTTTTTGTATGCCCATGGTATAATATGGCTTGACTGTACTGGCTAAAACCTTTGTTACATGAAATAGCAACTTTCAATCAAACCTTATTACTAGATATATTGTTCACTACAAGAGGTGACTATATAATATATAAACTGGTAAGATATTTGGAAGTAATAACAAAAAACAGAATAAAACATGTAAATTTGAGCTAAACTATAAATTAGTGATATGAGACATTGTTTTTTTGCACAGGAAATAAGGTTGCTAATGGGAATTTTTTTCTTATGCCTTGTACTTATGTTTTTTTCTTATTATGGACGAAAAGCTAAGAATGAATGTGCTGATGTGCAATATCTGTATTTATTGTTTTAATGTATGTATGACAATGAGATGTCATTTTGTATTTTATTGTAATGGTCTTTTGACTGAACAAATACATTTATACTACTAGTACTAGCTCCCAAAACCAGGTACTGAAACTTGAGTACAGAGCCACAGCTGAAGTAAAGCTGTGGACATCAATGGTATACTTTGCTGATACCAGCTGCACGCATGATAGGACACTGAAGAGTTGCCTGATGTCAGTCAGGCAATGCCCCCATAACTGTCCAGGCCAGCTACTGTATTTTGAGTGCTCAGCTAGATCCCAACTAAAGGCATGGACATCTACAGAATACATTACTGATACCAGTTGCACACGTTAGAACACTGAGGAGTTGCACAGGCTGAACCAGGCAATGTCCCCACCCCCCTAGATCAGGTACTGGATCAAAAGTGCAGAGAGAGAGCCCAACTAAAGTCCTATACATTGATGGCATACATTCCTGATAGCAGTTGCACACATATATTTTTAAGAAGGAGCCAAATACGTCATTAACAAATAAAAATGTTTAATCATACAAATATATGTTTTTCTATACAAATATATTTTTTAATATTTGTTTTTGAAAAATATGAAAATAGATGTGTTTCTTTACATGGGGGAAGGGATAATAAATAAAACATAAATAAAATAAAAGCTGTAAAACAAATGAAAGCATTGCTTCACACAGGGAGTGGGGGGTATGTAAGTAAAATAAAATAACTGTTTTAAAAATATTAAAAAGAATGTCCAGGAGTGACAGGGAAGTGCTAGCTATTCAGGCTATTGTGCCTTGGGGAAAGGAGGAGGATGAGAGAGAGGAAGACTGTGCAGGAGCAGGTGGGACATGGTGCCCCTCATCTGTAGGTGGTGGTGGTGTTTTGGGAAGGGCACCTTCGAGGGGTTCTTGCTGCTGAGGAGCTGTGGAGGGTGGGTCATCCTGAAGATGCTGCAGGTCCTGGTGGAGGAGACGGTGGATGGTCTCTGTGGCCTCCAGCTGGTTCTCAGTGAGCTGCAACATGAGACCGTGGATGGTCTGGAGAGAAGCAACAGAGGCCTCCTCCATCTCCCTTAGTGATCGTAAGGCTTGGGTAAGGCCCCTGTTGCTCTGCTCCAGACCATGGGTGGCAATTAAGGCCACATGCCCAACATGACCATGTCACTGCAGCAAATCCATCATTTCTGAGTTTTGATTAATAATGTAGTCATTTTTGCTGCAGTGACATGGGTGTGGTGGGCTGCAGACCTGTTGCCACCCTCCACGGCCTTGAGCAGCTGGCTGAGAGTGCTGCTGATGGTCTGGAGAACAGCCAGAGACTCTGTGGAGAGAAAAATAACATGAAGAGCCATGTTAGTAAACTGAGCATTTCTGTACCCTGACGTTAATATACTATAGTGAACTACATATTTTTTTTTATGTTAATGATAGAGGAACTATATATACATCTATGGTAGATTAGTATAGCTGTCTTGATTTCATAATACTGTAATTAAAGTGCATTGCTGATACAATCCACCCCCCCTCTCCCCACCTCCCCGTAACCTGCCACTCCTTGCAGCACAATCTGGCAGTATGAACCCCCACTAGCTTCCAGTAAATTCTGCTTCTTGAGGAGCTATATCGCAGTATGACACCCTCCCACATCTCCTAGTAAATGCCACTCCTTGCATCTGTATCCATGATGCCTGCAAAAAAAAACCTCACTACCCGAACCCCCGTGTATGCCAACCTCCACGGCACTTAGACGATGATGAAAGAGCCCCCCCCTCACCCAGGCACCCCCAGCCCACCACTCTCCTCCACCCCAGCATGGTCCCACAAACTCAAGAACTCAATAATGTATAACAGAAGTCAAGTGGAAAAGTCCAGTTACATAAATTACATATGTATGGTGCACTTGTGGGATAACAAAGTTATTTGTCCAGTAGTCTATGATCTATTTGCTACTCATAAGGTTTCTCAAGGTGAGAGATTACTGTTCAAATATGTTGGTTGTGACACAGGTGTAGCACACATATGTGTTGTATATATGCACAAAGACTGCTTCAACACTGAATTTTTCATTGAACAACATGAACAGTAGTATTGTACAATGTTATCTGCAGAATTACTGTGTCATAGCTGTGAACAAAACTTCAGCAAAATAGAACAAATTAAATAGCTGTTATTAAGTTTGTATTATGCAATGGTGCATGAAAATACTGTATCCTCATTGGTCAAAACACATGACTTCACCTTGATAAATCCTCCAGTATACCCACTGTAAAAGTTTAATGTGACTATTGAAACAAACAAAAGACTTGGAAATTGTACAATTGCAAGATGTTGGTTCCCCCAGCCACCCAGATACCAAGATACCATGACCAAAACTGGGTCTATGGTTGGATTACCACTTCTAATGTGGTTAAGTCAGTCGGCTATGCCTTGTGAACAAAACACACCAGGCATGGCAAATCCACCAATATACGCACTCTCTATCACAGTATGTTGCTTAAACAAACCACACTCAAGCAGTATTTGTTGCTGAGAAATGCTATGATGATGTTTAAACATTACATAATATACCCCAGTGTGTTCTATGTTATCAGATATTATGTGATTTACACGGCTGTGGTGGTTTGCATACACTTGCAGCTGAGTGGGTAAATCTTTTGACAGCCATAGTAATTTTCCTGAGAACTCATATTTAGCATGGAATGTGAGGCGGATACGATGGTGCAACCCTGCATTTCATTGAATAGGAGGGCTCAAAGCTCAGCCCTTGCAGAGTACGATCAACACCCGACCACCCAAAGGCAGGCTGCAATATTGCAGGGCGCAAGACAGCAGCGCAGGCATTGGTGGCCACCTGCCCACCGAGAACATCTTCCACAAGCACACACTAAATCCGGATCATGTTCCACCTGCAGCCACGATTACACGGTATATGTTTTTATAATTAGCAAAAAAAGAACAGAAAATTATATTTTATTTTCACTTTTTTGACAGACGTATGCTAAAAAGGTAAAGAATCAAGAGCAAATGTCCTTATACAGGCAGAAAGCATCTCTGTTGCATTAATAAAATATACAATGCTGACCTGTCAGATAAATAATTTATCTATACTTGTGATGATTGACCTCGGACATCTCAGTTGTGGCTTACTCCACTCATGATTTTATCCAAGGTTGAACAGGACTTGTGTAGGTAAATCATTTCTCTGACAGCTGACCATTGTATATCCCTTATTTATTGTATTACTTTCTATGCTGTGGATGCAATAGATGCCATTGTCATACATAGTGATTCATTATTAGAGGATTTAGAATAGTGGGAAACTAGCAGTTTCATATTTTGATTAACAATTCAACTATATTTGTGGTATAATTGAAGTTACTTATGTTCTTCAGCTGGAGGCCCAGGCAGATCAGCAGCACATGGTGGATGACACGCTGCTGGAGCAGTTGTTCCTTCCTCCACAGAGGGGTCAATCTCTACTATTTCGACCTCCTCTGTGGGGTCTTCTGCTCCAGCAGCACCATCCATAGATGGTTTGTCCTCTGTAAAAAACATAGTAAAAGGGAAACTTTTATTTGTCTGTGGATGTAGCTATGTGTATGTATACCTCTGTAGTACCAGTTATACTAAATTGTTAATTATGAAGAGTTATATGTGATCAGCCAGGGAATTCCTGCCCCACCCCCACCCCCCGTATCAGAACAGTTACCAAATCCTGAGTCGACAGCCACAGGCTAACTAAAGATGTGGACATCAATGGCATACCTGCCCTGATAGTAGCTGCACACAAGGTAGGATGGTGAGGAGTTTGAAGGTCTCATGCAGACAGTGTCTCACCCCTTCTCCCTATTGGATCAGGTAGTTTAAAGGAGTAAACTACAGAATACTCCCATCCACCCCCCAGAAGCTCCTCGTATTAGGTAGTGGATTCTCAGTGCAGAGGTACAGGAAAAGTAAGGCCGTGGACATCAACAGGATACTTTCCTGATTGCATGAACACAAAATTTATGACACTGAGGAGTTGTATGGACTCAGGCAGTCAATGCTCCCAGCTATGGACATAAAGTAGTGGATGCTGAGTGCAGAATGATACACTACTGTAAGTAAAGGTGTGCATATGGATGCTATACCTCCCTGATACCAGTTGCACATATACTAGTACAGTGAGGAGTTGCAATGTGTCAGGCAGGGAATACACCCACCTCCACTAGAACAAGTACTGGGTCTTGAGTGGACAGTCACAGGCTAACTAAAGATGTGGACATCAGTGATATACCTATGTGATGCCAGATGAAGACAAAGTGGGACACTCAGTGGTTTTAAGGACTCTTCCAGATAATGCCCCCCCCTCAGATCAGAGGGGGAATCATTAGTGCAGAGTTACAGGCCAAGTAAACCTGTGTACATCAACAGCAAAGTTTAAGCATACCAGGTACACACAAGTTAAGACACAAAACAGTTTGACGGACTCAATGAGGCAAAGCTCCCACCTGCAAACAACACACACTGCATGCTGAGTGCAGAACCACAGAGTAAGTAAAGCTGTGGCTATGAATGATATACCTCCCTGATAGCAGCTGCACACATATTATGACAGTGAGTACTTGCAGTGGTTGAGACAGGCAATCCCCTCTTCTCTCAGAGAAGAGGTAGTGGATTGTGAGTGGTCAGCCACAGGTTACTAAAGATGTGGACATCGGTGGCATCTGTACGTGATAGCTGCACAGAAGGTGGGACACTGAGGAGTTTCAGGGTCTCACACAGTCAATGCCCCCTTCCCCTTCTCTCACATCAGAGACTGGATTGTCAGTACAGAGCTACAGGCCAAGTACAACTGTGGACAGCAATGGTAAATCTTGCTGATACAAGTTCCAGACAAGTTAGGGCATTGAGAAGTTGCATTTCATTAGCCAAGAAATGGTCCCACCTTTCCACACCAGGTAGTAGATGCTGAGTGCAAAATCAAACACTAACTTTAGCTGTGGATATGTATGGTATGCCTCCCTGATATGACATGCACAGATGTTAGGACAGTGAGAACTTGCACTGACTAAGGCAGGCAATGCTGCCCCCCCAGAACAAGTAATAGATCCTGAGTGCAGAGCCATAGGTTAAGTAAAGTTCTGTATATCAGTAGCATGTGTCACTGATAACTGCTGCACACAAGGTACGACAGTCAGTAGTTTGGAGGGTTCAGGCAGAAAATACTGCACCCCACCCCCACCCTCTGGATAAGGTCCTTAATGCAGGGGTACAGGCCAAGTAAAGTCATGAACATAAATTGAATAGGTTACTGACAGCAGCTCAACACATGTTTGTACATTGAGTAGTTGCATGCTGTCACTTAGGGAATGCTTCTACCTCCCTCACACGAGACAATGGATGCTGAGTGCAGAGTCACACACTAACTAAATCTGTGGATGTGTACAGTAAGGCTCCCTGACATGAGGTGCAGACATGTTAGGATACTGAGGTGTTGAACTGACTCAGGCAGGGAATGCTGTCCCCCCCACCCAGAACAGGTACTAGATGCTGACTGAACCGCTAGAGGCTAACTAAAGATTTGTACGTGAAGCTGTAAACATGAATGGCATAGTTTCCTGATAGCAGCTGCACTCAAGTCATGACACTGAACAGTTGACAGGCAATTGTCCCATCTTCTCACAGTAGGCACTGAATCCTGAGTGCAGTTACACACTAAATAAAGCTGTGAATATTGACAGTACACCTCTGTGATATCACCTGCACACATGCTAGGACTGTAAGCAGTGGAAATGCATAATCCCACAATGCCTGAAACCAATCAATTCCCTCTCCCCAGAACATGTACTAGATGCTAAGTTCACATCCACAGGCTAACTAAGGATGTGTACATGAATGGTATACATCCATGATAGGAGCTGCAGACAAGATAGGGCTCTGAGGAGTTTCAAGGACTGACCGAGACAATGCTCCCCCCCTTGGATGAGGTAGTGGATTGTTAGTGCAGAGGTACAGGCAACTAAAGGCATAAACATTAATGGCATAGCTTCATGATATGAGCTCTATACAAGCTAGAAAACTGAGAAGTTGCATGTGTCAGACCAGGTAATGCTGCAACCTGTGCACACCAGCTACTGGATGTTCAGCACAGAGTCAGACAGTAAGTAAAGCTGTGGTATCCATGGTATAGCTCCATGACATGAGCTGTGCACATGCGAGGACAGTGAGAAGTTGCACTGCTTCAGAGAGGCAATGCCCCCCCCCACACCAGGTACTGGATTCTGAGTGAAGAACAGCAGGCTGAATAAAGATATGTAGATCAATGGTATGTCTTTTTGATACCAAGTGTGCACAAGGAGGGACACTGAGTAGTTTCTAGCAATCAGCTAGACAATGGTTCCCCCCATGCATCAGGTAGTGGATGCTCAGTGCAGGGCTACAGGCCAATGAAACCCATGGACATAAATGGTATACCTTCCTCATAGCAACCCCAAACAAGTAATGACACTCAGGAGTTGCATGCCCTCAGCCAGGCAATGCTGTCATATCCCCTACAACTCCTACTAGATCCTGAGTGCACAGCCACAGACTAAGTACAGCTGTGCATATTGATAGTATACCTCTGTGGTATCAGCTGCAGACATATTAGGTCAGTCAGCAGTTGTACTGTCTCAAGCAGGCAATGCCCCCACTCTCCCCCCCTCCTCCCCAGACAGTTCATTGATGTTGAATGCACACCTATAGGGTAAGTGAAGATGTGGAGATCAGCAGTATACCCGTCTCATACCAGTTGCAGATGAGGTAGCACACTCAGGAGTTTCAAGGCCTCAGCCAGAGAGTCCATCTTTACCCCCCCCATTGAGTCAGGTAGTGAGTCACCAGTCCAGAACTGCAAGCCAACTAAATCCGTGGACATCAGTGCTATACCTTCCTGATAACACCTCTACACAAGTTAGGCCACTGACAAGTTGGATGGCTTGAGCCAGTGATGGTACCACCTGCACACCACCAGGTACCAGATGGCTTGTGGAGAGTGACAGAGTAAATAAAGCATGCTAACATTTCAGGACAGTGAAGAGTTGCATAGTGTGACCCAGGCAATACCCCCCAGACTACGTATTGGATCATTACTGCATACTTGCAGCTCACCTAAAACTGTGAACAGGCTCAGTGGACACTGGCTCCTAGACCCTCAAGATCAGCCATGACATCCTGATCACAGACCCATATCTGAAATAAAGCTCTAAGCATCAACATAATATTTGTCTGCTATGAGGTGCCACAAGCTAGAAGATTGACTAGCTGTACATTCTGTGCCAGGCAATGATGGCAGCATGGAAGAGCACATATTGGAGGTTCAGTTAAAAGATAGATGCCAGTATATCATTGTGACTCACCAGCAGAGTCGAGCACAAGTAACTGCTCCATTGGAGCCCCTCAGTCCTCACCTTCCAGGAGCAGTACTAGCTGCACTCTTTGGGAGGAAGATAGGGATGGTTGTTGTAGTGGCTGAGGGAGCAAGAAACAAATACTCAATGTTTTAAATATGTGTGTATTGTATACAATATCGGTATAGTAGTACTTGAAGGTGTGCTGCACTATATTACCATCTGTAACAAGTTGATATTATACTTTGACAACTAAGACACAGGTTTACATGTGTAAGCAATAATACCTGACAAGGTGGATGTCATTGGGTTATACTGGACAGCCCAGGGGTGTAATGAGGCCCGACACTGCAGGTGGAGGGCCTTATAGCCACTGTAAGTTTGGGTATAGCCCAATACCACCCACCCTGAAGGGTATTATTGCACTTACAAAATAGCCATTGTAAAAAAAAAAGAATAAAAAAATCTTAAGGAAAATTTAGTTAAATATCAGTTTTGTAATACAAATAGTTCCTCTGCCGGCATGAGCTATGGAGTTTAGTACCACTAGAGACTGACTAGTTTAAAGTTTGTTTTTTTTTAAAAGTATTCAAATGCAGTCACACCACTCAATGGTGCACTATTTTTTTTTCTGAACAGGAATAAATCAATATATCAATCACTTTCTGCTAATAATTAAGAAGACGTGTAATAAGGCACTTGACAGTGTGGATGATGCCAAGATGTAGCCATGCTGCTGTGTTGATGGTACCTCGGGTGGATGCTGGTACCAAACAACACATCAGGCATGGGTAAATCTTGAGATCAGCCAGACCCTTTCATGCTATACTAGTTATATCACTGTTTGGGCAATTCATGTTATTGACCAAGCAATTCAACACCATTAACAAGTCGGTCGACAACATTTCAAAATTTGACACGTCTCAATATCAGTCAATCAATCAATCAAATTCTTTATCCAGGCGAACATCTTTGGTCAGTGCTCAATTGCAAGATGGATCTGGTTAGATTAAGGTCAATTACATAAAACACGGTACAATGCAAAAAAACAAAATACAATGTGCAATGATAGATCAGGTTATATAAATCAGTAAGGATACCAACACATGAAATATGTGCGAATAGGCACGATAAAATGACATAATTCACATATTTAATTTTTTTACATATATGTAAGGTAATAGAAGGGATTACAAATTTAGGCATGGAGTGAGTGTAGGTGGTGACTAACATACATAATTGTATAGGGGATTTGTCAGAGGGGGAAGAAGTAGACAACGAGTGGTCTGGGCAGATGACAGGTGGTGGAACTTCAGAAGGGAGAGGAGCAAAATGAGAGAGGGGATGGAAGCGAATAGGCAGGGAGGGAGTGTGAAAATAGACAGTGTTGAGGTAGAGAAATACAGGAGGGAGGAAGGACAAAGCACACTTTACTATCATGGGTAAACTAGGACAGTAAAGTAGGATTGCAGAATATATGGAGAGTTAGAGTAAGGGACAGGCTTGGAGATGATAGAGAGGGAATGTATTTGCCCTATTGTTGTCGAAAACAGTTGCATTGTTCCTTAATAAGCCTTGAGTAGAGGGATTTAAAAGACGTAATGGACATAGGTATACTAAGTTTTAGTGTTTTCTGCAATTTATTCCCTAGGGAGGGCAACACAAAACTAATAGCTGTCCTTCCAAAGTGAGAATTGACGTTGGGCACCTTGAATAGGATAGAAGAGTAGCTTCTTAGGGCATATTTACTTATAGTGACTTGTGTGAAGCAGTCGGAGACATATTGTGGTAATTGCTTGGATATAGCTCTGAATATCCATAATGCAGCATTTCTGTCCCTTCTGAACTGAAGCGAAGTCCATCCAACTGCCGCATATAGGGAGCAATGATGGGTGGGAATGGTAGTCCTGTGATAAACCTCAGTGCCCTATGATAGAGTGTATCAAATTTTCCAAGGTAGGAGGTGGGGCAACGACTGTATAAGAAGTCAGCATAGTCGATTACAGAAAGAAATGTGACCTGGACGATCCTTAACTTAGCATTACTTGTGAGAAAGTGTTTGATTCTAAAGTAAAGACCAAGTCTCTGACAAAGTTTTTTTAGCAGTTCTTGCATATGTTCTATGAAGGAAAGCCTGCTGTCAAGCCAGACTCCCAGCTACTTGAATTTTGATACAAAATCAAGGTGTTCACCAAGGATAGTGGATATATGTGGAAGTGTGCTTAAAACTGGATATCCCACATGTGT
Organism: Neoceratodus forsteri; assembly: GCA_016271365.2. Classification (NCBI taxonomy): domain Eukaryota; kingdom Metazoa; phylum Chordata; order Ceratodontiformes; family Ceratodontidae; genus Neoceratodus; species Neoceratodus forsteri. Next base: position 1,308,469,801 of record CM057458.1, read on the forward strand.
GTGGGGAGAGAAAAACATTGCCTTTGTTTTCTTTGCATTGAGCAGGAGTTTTTTTGCTTAGGAGTTGGTGTTGGAGTAGATTGAATTCTGTTTGTAGCTCTTTGCAGGCTGCTTCTGGTGAAGGGCAGCTGACATATAGCACCATGTTATCAGCAAATGGGTATACAGTGGCCTTGGTGACTTTATTATCAACGTTGTTGATATAGATGGTGAATAAAATAGGACCTAGGATAGATCCCAGGGGTATGCCTGTTTGCAGTGGTTTAAGGGGGGGACAGTTCACCTTCAGCCTTAACCTGATGGAGCCGTCCAGTAAGGTAGTTGTTGAACCATTGCAAGGAGAGTGAGTCCAGCCCTATAGATTTCAGGGATGAGAGGAGCAGATCACGGTTAACTGTATTGAATGCCTTACTTAGATCCAGGAACACAGCACAGATACAATTCCTATTATCCACTTCTGATTGCCAGTCATTGATTACTTTTGCTAGGGCCGTAATGGTGCTATGTTTTGCTCTGAAGCCAGATTGTGCAGGGTTTAGGAGGTTAGTTGATTCTAGGTAGGCTTTCAGTTGTGTACTTGCAATCTTTTCCATGAATTTTTCCAATAATATATTGTATTGAAAGATTGGTAGAGTAAATAAGACTATAGCCTTATGCTGAGATTTTATAATGCCATGATCTTGTTAGACAACAATCTCTGCTCTTTTTCCTTATGGAATACTGAATTGCACTACAATAATAGCATATTAATTTTCAGGGACACTGGTTTAGTGCATATGTGGTTACACAGACAGAAAAGCGGAAATCTCATTGGCCGGCGGAAAACAGCACCAAAAATGGAAACAGCGCTTGTTCTCGTTGTCTCCATGACCACAGTGCTATAATTTTCTGGGTAGAAAGTCTGCATTTTCTTGCCTTGCCCTTTGAGTCCTTTTGCTTCATTTGTGTATTGCTGCTAAAAGTTTCTTGCCATGGACCCGTTGTTGCTCACAAGGATGGTGGGACGCCTTCCAAGTAAGTCTGCGCTTATATAAAAAATTAAAACTGCTATCCTGTACTTCTTGTTTTGTGAAACCGTTAGGCAGGTAAGGTGGGGTGGGGCCTGTGAATGGATGGTTGATCTCTCTGTTAACATTTTTTAATTCTGCGTCTCCTAAGTTCCTTCTAAGTCTCTAAGCTGTTACCATTCAAAATATAATTTATTTCTGTGCCCGGATTTATTTCTACTGTCCCGAAGCTGGTTGGGTTGGTGTGAAGACTGAGAATGAGAGACTGTGACCAACTATGGCAAAGTGTGTGTCCATTTATAAAATGATTAATTTCTGAGTGACATTTTTAGTCCCAAAGTTCGGTGTGGTAGTAGTACTAGTTGGTCGAGGAGGGGGGGCGAGTGGACCCAACACCAGACCAGCATTTTGTGCCATGATCTATCCTATTCACAAAGCAGGGAGGGGGGAGAGTATCGGCAAGTGGACTGAATGCCAGACCAGCCTTTGGTGCCATAATCTCTCTCCCTCTCCTATTCCCGGGGGGGGGGTGGGGAAGAGATGCAAGGCTATTAGGTTCTGTTCTTCTCTACTCCGAGTTTTGTTTTGTCTACTGAAAAGCTCAGTCCATTTCTGCTCCAAATGTATGTGTGCCCATTTGTACATACTACAACTGTCTCTATTTTATTCTCCTACAGGGTTTCCTTTCCATCCACCCTGCAAAGAAATAAAAACGTTTGCGTTGGTGATCGAGGGGTGCTGATTGAGGGGTCCCTCACTCCCCCAGCTCCTCTCTATTCCTCCAGATTTTTTCCCTGAAATAAACTTTTGTGGGTGTGTGTGTGTGTGTGTGTGTGTGTGTGTGTGTGTGTGTGTGTGTACCTCATGGGAGGCTGTGTCTATCTGAGGGATGGTGTAGAGGCAGGCTGTGTTGGTGGGGAGTTGACACTGGTTGGTGGGGTGGGGTGAGGACACTGGTCATTATGGTATGGGGAGGGGGCACTGGTTGGTGGGCGGGGATACTGGCATTGGGATGGGGACACTGACCGTGTTGTTGTAGCGACACTGGTTGTGGTGGGGTCAGATGGGGATACTGGTAGTGGATGAGGACACTGGTCGTGGTGGTGTGGATGTGAGGATACATGCAATGGTTTATCTGGGTGGGGAGATGGGCCATGTTAGTGGGTCTGGGTAGGGAGACAGGCCAAGCTGGTCTATGGGAGTGAGAAGGGCTGCGCTGGTCTAACTGGGTGGGGAGAGCAGCCATGCTGGTCCATCTGGGTGGGAAGAGGACCCTTGCTGGTCCATCTGGGTGGGGAGAAGGGTTGTGCTGGTCCATAAGAGTGGGGACATAGGTCTTACTGGTTCATATGGGTGGAGTGATGGGCAATGCTGGTGGGTCGGGGTGGGAAGAGGGGCCATGCTGGTCCATCTGGCTGGGGCGAGGGCCCTGCAGATCTGTCTGGGTGGGAAGAGGGGTTGTACTGGTCCATGGGAGTGAGGAGATGGGCCTTGCTGGTGGGCCGGGTGGGGAGAGGGGCCGTGCAGGTGGCATGAGGTGTGGGATTAGAAGAGTGGCTGTGCTGGTGGTGTGGGGTTGGGAGAGTGGCTGTGCAGATGGCGTGGGGTTGGGAGACTGGCTGTGCAAGTGGCTGTGCAGGTGGGTTGGGGAGAGTGGCCATGCTAGTGGGTCTGGTGGGGAGATTATCTGTGTTGGTGGGTTAGGGTTGAGAGAACGGCCATACTGGTCCATCAGGATGAGGAGAGTGGCTATGCTGCATGTGGGGACTGGCTGCCATTCATGTTGGTGGGGTGGGGGATGGCCTGGCCACTCATGCTGTGGTGTGGAAGGACTAGGCATGTTTTCTTGGGTGAGGTGAGGGAACTGTCCATGTGGGTGTGGTAGGCTGACAGTAGTTCCACTGGGACTGTCCACTGGTGAAGGAGTTCTTTGTGTTGGGGATGTTGGTTGTGAGTTGAACAGGCTTGCTTGAGTAGGGGGGCCTTTCAATGTTTCCCAAAAGGCTGTATATTAGCACAGGGTCAGCCTTTGTTGTGGCTGCAGGCAGGGGAGGTGGCCAGATGTGATTGGGAGGAATGGGAGGAGCTGGCAGTGTTGCAGCAAGGTTTGCCTGTATTGCACTTCAGGGATCAGAATTAGGTTTTGCAACCTCTAGCCAGCACTGCTAATCCCTGGTTGACTAGGAAAATCACTAGCCCCTCAGACTTTTCCTCTGGTCCAGCTGGTGAACTTGTGGTTACCTTCTCCAACACAATCAGGGCAAGTTAAAGGAACATTTTACTAGCCCAATACAAAATCTGCCAGCATTTGGCTAGTGTGCTAGTGCCAGTGCTTACCCCTGTGCTAGGGAAGGGTAGCTCACTATTATTTTCAGGGAAGCTGGCCTTGTTCACTGGGATAAAAGTGCTTTAAAGGGACACTGTCAACTTTGGTGTCCATTTTTATGGTGTAGGCAATGAGTGTGCCTGGAGCAGGCTAAAGTGATATAAAATGCATAAACAGTACCGGATTTGTACATGAGTGCAAGATACTCATTATGTAAAAAATATATTTCAGGGCACCCAACCGAAATATTAGGCCCGCGTCCATAAGCTGGACAGATACTAGGAGCACACTGCCTATAAATAGGCCGTGCACTCCAAGCATCAGTTGGACAGTGGGCAATTGAGGAGGTGTGTGCTGCTCACCATCCATCACTGCGTCGCTGACTTGCAGGTATGGGGGTCAGGTGGTGTTGGTGGTGTTAGTGTTGTGGGGGGTGGGGTGGCCACTAGCCACCAATGAAGGGCAGGAGTGCTGGGGTCAGGGGTTGGACAGTGACTTGTGGCCAGTGGATGGAGCAGTGTTGTGGGGGAGTGGTCACTGCTAGGAATGGGGACAGAACACTGGTGCATGTATGTATGCATGTGTTGGGGGGAAGGGTTGTCTCAGTACCAGGACCAGTGATGAGGCATTGATGTGTGTGTTCTCAGTACCAAGAAGGAGGATTTGGCACTGCTGTGTGTGTGTGTGTGTGTGTGTGTGTGTGTGTGTGTGTGGTTGCAGTCTGTTCCCAGGACTGGGCAGGGGTTCTTTGTGCACACAACTCATATGGCATTTGTGGCAGGGTCCCCTCTGCCGCATCTGGTACACTCCTACAGCCACCTGTGCACAGCACTATGCACCACTGTGAATGGTGTGTAGTGAGGGCATGCCCCCCTCTTTGCCTCAGATCACCCTGGTATATAGCTGGCTGTATGGATGGAGAATCAGAGTGCGCATCTGGCCAGTGCACATTTGGTGAATGCCACCAGGAATCCATGGGACCTCAGCTGCATGGCATTCATGGATATGTATGCCTACCCGCCCAGCTTATGCTGCACAATGGCATAGTGCATAGGGCCCATAATAAGTATCCTGCTGTACTGTTCAAATCTGGTACCATTTATGCATTTTAAATGATTAGCACCATCTCTAGGCACACTCACTGCATACATCTTAAAAACAGACACAAAAGCAGACAGTGTCCTTTTAAAAGGCACAGTACCACTGCTGCACATGACGATCATTCATCATCATTCTTCTAATTGTCTTTGTTCATTTTTCACATTGCATAAGTAAATTGTAGAATAAAAATCTATTTTTACATTTTAATTTTGGGCTGATGCCTGTATGCCAAGGGATCGCTGACCCAAGTCCAGTATTTTAGATATTGTTGTGATACAAATATTTAAATGCAGTGTAATGTTGCGATCGAACTATCTACAACCCCAATGCCCTGTGGAGCTCTGCGCAATGAAATAGTTACCAGTTCTATCCAGCGGCCCACAGCTAGACATGTTTCTGTTTTCTTTTTTAAATCCAGATATCTACGACTATTAATTTCTCATCAATGTCCCCTTAGTGAGTGAATAATTGAAATTTTGGGCTGGTGCCTGTAAAGGGGGAAGGGCCATGGACAGACTGACTGACTGTATCTGGAGCTCTTTAGCAAGTAACAATACTGCTGCAGAGAGATTGCTGACCTGTTCTCCCCACTGACTGCATCTACAACTTGTTGCAAAAGTAGGGGACATATTTTAAACTTCTGCCCATCATCCTGTACCTGTAAATACTGATTGATTTATGTGATTGCTCTGATGCGGAGGGGTTGGGGGGCAGTGACCGACTCCTTGTTGTCCCTGTCTCCGTTGTCTTGCAGACACTGCAAAAGGGGGTTGTTTTGACTTTTCCTTTTATCCCCCTGTACAGGGTTATGTGATTTGCATGCTTTTTCCAAAATTTTGTATTGAAATATGCACCCTAATACATGGAGTACACAGAGCAATCATTCAACGATACTACTGTGTCTTGGAGGTGGAGTGCTTGCTGACTGTGTGCAGGGGATTGCTGACGGTGTGTTGGGGGGTTGCTGGCCATGTGTTTTGGTGGGGGTTTATTGCCCATCTCTCTAAGGGGGTTGCTGGCTGTGTCAGGGGGGATGTCACTGGCCATCTTTAGTGGAGCAGGGGACTGTCTTTGGGGATTGTTGTTATCTGTGTGTTGGGGGGGCTAGCTGCCTGGCTGTGTCATTTGAGAACTGGATGCTTGGATGGGGGCTCACTGGGGATTGATTGGCTGTGTTGGTGGGTACTGGCTTCTTTATGTGCACGGGTTGTTTATGTAGCTGTAGGGGGTGGTAGCTGGTGTGTTTGTGCAGGTATTTGCTTGGGTAGGTTGTGGGCGCTGTCTGGTGAGGTGGTGGGACTTTCCATGTCTGGTGGGGTGGCAGGACTTTCCATGTCAGATGGGGTGGCGGGACTTTCCGTGTCTGGTGGGGTGGTGGGATTTTCCATGTATGGAGGGGTGGTGAGACTTTCCATGTCTGGTGGGGTGTGGGACTTTCTGTGTCTGGTGGGGTGGCAGGACTTTCCATATCTGGTGGGGTGGTGGGACTGTCAGTGACTGGAGGAGTGGGGAACTGTCCATGTCTGGAGGGGTGAGGGGACTATCCATGTCTGGTAGTATGTACTGCATGCTGTATGTGGGATGGTGGCTATTTTGGGGTAGTGTAGAGGTTGGTTGTGTTGTGGTGTGGTGGGGACACTGGTCGTGGTGGTGTGGGGACACTGGGCATGTTGGGTGGGGACACTGGGCATGTTTGGGGTGGGGACACTAGCCATGTTGGTGTTGGGTAGGGACACTGGGTGTGTTTGGGGTGGGGACACTAGCCATGTTGGTGTGGGGTGGTGATGCTGGTCATGTTTGGGGTGGAGACACTGTCACTAGTCTGGTGAGACAAGTGACTATTGGGTGGGGGTGTTGCTGGATCTGTGTCTGGTGTGGTCGGTTTGTGGACTGTGTGTCTGGGGTTGTGGGTTTGATGGCCATGTGTCTGGGGATGAAGGGTTGGTGGCTGTGTGCTGGGGGTGGGCTGGGAGGTTGGTTGCTGCCTGTATTTTGTGGAGCAGTGGACTGTCTTTAAAGGTGGTTATCTGTGTGTGTGTGTGTGTGTGTGTGTGTGTGTGTGGAGGGGGGGTAGCTGGCTGGATCTGTCATTTTGAGAACTGGATGCATGGATGTGGGGCTCACCGACCACCATGTTACTGCAGGGGATTGGCTCTGTTGGCCTGACTTAACTTGACGTCTGCTGTCACAGGACAACTACTGCCTTTCAAAGGGCCTGCCAAGTTTGTTTGTTTTTGGTGGGGGGAGGTAACCCTGCTGCTGTTTGAATGGGAAAATGCAAGGGAGGGAAGATGGGGGAGGGATGTATGTACATGAGCTGATATGCTTAACTAAAAAAAATTAATAATATTTTTGGTATCTGATTTTTTTTGTGTGTGTGGGGGGTAGAGAGGCTTGCTGGCCAGTTTCAGCTGGGGGGTGCATTTCCTGGTGGCCATCTTAGGTTTTATCTGTAACAAAACTGCTCAGTGGGGTTGAGAAAGGGGCCGTGCAGGTCCATCTGGATGAAGAGAGGGGCTGTGCAGATCCATTGGGATAGGGAGAATGGCCATGCTGGTCTGTCGAGGTGGGGAGAATGGCCATGCAGGTCCGTCTGGGTGGAAAAGAGCTGTGCAGGTTCATCTGGGTGGGCACAGTGGCTGTGGGGAGGCTGAGTTGCCTTGATGATGGTGGGGATGGGTGGAGAGAGTGGCCATGCTGGTGCATTTGTATTTATTTATTTATTTATTTTATTTATGTATTTATTTTTAATTTTATTGTAATACTCATGCTACTGTTTGAATGGGAAAGCATGGGAGGGAAGATGGGGAAGGGGTAGGGAATGAGCTGTCATGCTTAATTATAAAAAATAATAATAATGTTTTCAAAGTCTGGCCTCTTGTGATGGAGGGGGGAGGGGTGGATGGGCAGAGTGGCCCAGAACCATTTTTTCCCACATGTATGCCAGTCTGATGGGTCTATGCCATGCACCAGTGGTTGGTAATTTATGGTCGGTGAAGGAACAGGCTGGGCAGACTGGTACACATGCTGAAAAAAATGGTCCTGGCATCTGGTGATGGGGGGGCGGATTGGCAGAGTGGCTCAGAACCATTTTTTCCAACATGTATGCCAGTCCACTGGACCCGTGCCATACTCCAGTGGTTGGTCGTTGAAGGTCAGTGCAGGGGCGGGCTGGGAAGACTGGTACACATGCTGAAAAAAATAGTTCTGGCATCTGGTGATGGAGGAGGGAAGGGTGGATGGGCAGAGTGGCACAGAACCATTTTTTCCCACATGTATGCCAGTCTGATGGGTCTATGCCATGCACCAGTGGTTGGTAATTTATGGTCGGTGAAGGGACAGGCTGGGCAGACTGGTACACATGCTGAAAAAAATGGTCCTGGCATCTGGTGATGGGGCGGATTGGCAGAGTGGCTCAGAACCATTTTTTCCAACATGTATGCCAGTCCACTGGACCCGAGCCATGCTCCAGTGGTTGGTCGTTGAAGGTCAGTGCAGGGGCGGGCTGGGAAGACTGGTACACATGCTGAAAAAAATGGTTCTGGCATCTGGTGATGGAGGAGGGAAGGGTGGATGGGCAGAGTGGCACAGAACCATTTTTCCCCACATGTATGCCAGTCCACTGGGTCCATGCCATGCTCCAGTGGTTGATCATTGATGGTCGGTGGAGGGATGGGCTGGGCAGACTGGTACTCATGCTGATAAAAATGGTTCTGGCATCTGGTGATGGAGGAGGGAGGGGGTGGATGAGCAGAGTGGCCCAGAACCCAGTGGCCCAGGTTGCACCTGTAAGCAAGCGTTCAGCTTAGTGTGTTTCACCTGGTTAAGCAATTGGAAGGAAAAAAAGGAACCATTTTTTCAACATGTATGCCAGCCTGCTGGGTCCATGCCATGCTTACCCTATTGTACAAGAGCCCGCTGAGCACTGAAGATAAGTTTCTGTGGCAAAACTAGGAACTGTTGGGAGGTATGAAATCCTACAGTAGGAAAATTGTGTATTTTTACAGTATGCAGTTTCACCTTACTGTGTGGTTTAAGATGTTCTATGGCCTGTCCTCCTCAATTAGCACCTTGGCCTGTGACCCAGTCAGTCCCCCCTGGGTAGGAGGAAGATCCATTGTCTGGTGGCCTTGGGGTGGCTTACTGGGCATGTGTCTTAATTGAAAAATGCATTATTTCATTTACTGTGTTGTACTGCCTGGACCTGCTTCACCCTGACTCTATCCTGAACGTAAAGATGGTTTAAAAAAAAAGTTAATTTTTGGGTGGCGTGTGTGTGTGTGTGTGTATGTGTGTGTGTGTGTAGAAGAATAGAGACACACACTCTGACAAAAAAAACAACTTTATTAAACCACATCAAACTGAATCAACCATGTTTCATCTATGTCCTTCAAAAGTGTCAGATGAGACAATTTTGAAGTAGTTGGTGGGAGGAAGCATTTGCGGCAACCTGGACTGGCACAACCATGCCCACCAACCAAGTACTTACCTTTCAGGGTGGGTCCTGTGTGGCTGTGTGTTATCTGGAGGTGGTATTTCAACAAACATCCTGTGGTTTCTGTTCTCTTAGGTGGTGTGGTGGGACCGCCTTGGTTCCAGGGCAGTCTGTGTTTGCTTGGATGGGGCTGGGGAACTATGGAGATAATGATGAGTTCTAAAAGGAGAACTACCAGCAGAGGTGAAACCCCAACCACAGTACAGATTGGGGTTTCACCTCTCTGGTCCACCCTGCAGACACTATATTAAATAAATAATCTTTGTACTTGATAACTTAAACTGGAAAATTCTGCAGTGCACCCAGAATTTTAATTTTGGCACTCATGAACATACCAAGCTCTCACTCATGAACTGTTGATGTTACCTTGCCCCTTCCTCAATACTGCCCTTATGCATGGAGATTGATGTTTAAATCTCCAGTGCCCTTTTATAAATCTCATGGCTGTGCCTAGGACACAAATGCCCTGCCTATTAAAGAAGGGGCAAGGCAGCATCCTCAGCTTACAGTGTTATGAGCAAGGACACGTCATGTTCAATGGCACCATAAGTAAAATGCCGGGCACACCAGAAGATGTACCAGTTTGTACTAGTGATCAGGCATAAAGATTAATTTATTTATCTTTACTGCGGGGGGGGGGGGATTGGAGAGATGAAGCCCCAATCTGTACAGTGGTTGTGGCTTCAACTCTGCTGGTAGAACTCCTTTCCTGAGTTTGAGCTCCGACATGAAAACTAAGAGGCTCCATTTTCATTAAGACCAAGTCAGAAAGTACCCAGTTTACTCTGGGTGTAATTCCAGATAGTTTTTTTTACTTGGGAGAGATTGTGTATCTCTCCATTAGCATCCTCATTAATTACCTGTGGATTGTTTTAATTGGATGCACTTTGTTTACAAATAAACCAATTCAGGCAGCTAAATGTTAGATAGGAACTGAACCAACGGAGACCACCTTGGCATCTGGTGGTTCGTCTTAATTCACATCTGAGCTCTGACAGACAAGTTTTGGTACATGGCATTGCGTGAGTACTGTTGTGATTCCAATGCAGCTGTCACACCTGAGGGGTGAGGGCATAAGTGCTGCACTGCCTGCCATCACACCTGTGGGGTGGGGACTTCAGTGCTGCACCACCTGACACCACATCTGAAGGTGGGGGCTTCTGTGTTGCACCACCTGCCATCACACCTGAGTGTGAGGGCTGCAGTGCTGTACCTGCTGCCATCATACCTGAGGGGTGAGGGGTTCAGTGCTGCCCCTCCCGCTGTCACACCTGAAGGGTGGGGGCTTCAGTATTGCACCGCCTGCCATTACACCTGTGGGGTGGGGACTTCAGTGCTGCACCGCCTGCCACCACATCTGAAGGTGGGGGTTTCTGTGTTGCACCACCTGCCATCACACCTGTGGGGTGGTGACTTCAGTGCTGCACTGCCTGCCACCACATCTGAAAGTAGGGGCTTCTGTGTTGCACCACCTGCCATCACACCTGACAGATGGGGGCTGCAGTGATGCAGCTGCTGCCGTCACACCTGAGTGGTGAGGGCTGCAGTGCTGTACCTGCTGCCATCATACCTGAGGGGTGAGGGGTTCAGTGCTGCCCTCCCTGCTGTCACACCTGGAGGGTGGACGCTTCAGTATTGCACTGCCTGCCACCACATCTGAAAGTGGTGGCTTCTGTGTTGCACCACCTGCCATCACACCTGAGAGATGGGGGCTGCAGTGATGCAGCTGCTGCCATCACACCTGAGGGGTGAGGGCTGCAGTTCTGTACCTGCTGCCATCATACCTGAGGGGTGAGGGGTTCAGTGCTGCCCCCCTGCTGTCACACCTGAAGGGTGGGGGCTTCAGTATTGCACTGCCTGCCATCACACCTGAGGAGTGAGGGCTGCAGTGCTGCACCTGCTGCCATCACACCTAAGGGATGGGGAATGGAGCGATGGGGAATGTAGTAATGCTGCTGTCACACCTGAGGGATGGGGCCATAGTGCTGATATATATTGCCATCACACTTGAGGAATGGGGAACATAGTACTGCTTCCATCACACTGGAGGGATGAGGGCTGCAGTGCTGCTGCTTCTGTCACACTGGAGGGATGGTGGTCATAGTGCCGCTGCTGCTACCTTCACACCTGAGGGATAGGGGCTGCATTGCTGTTGCTACTGCTATTGCATCTGAGGGATGGGAGCCGTAGTGCTGCTTCCATCACACCTTATGGATGGGGCTGTAGTGCTGCTACTGCTGCCTTCACATCTTGTGCCTAAAATAACTTTTAATTGGTACAAGGATGGATGGATGTGCAATACTGGAGGTCAAAATTGCTAAAATGCAAGTTAACAGAGTTAAAAATAGTTAAATAAAGTACACAAAACCAAATACCAGTAAAAATGGATTTTGGCTTAGCAGACACCAGTGACAAAACCGGTTTTTACAATGTGCAAAACAGAATTTGCCCTTTCTCAATCTCGATAAACCAGTGTTCCTGTAATCTTGTAATGTGTGATATATGACATCACGTAATAAGATTGTGACACAAACTTCCCAATATACTGAGGTTGTCACTGGATTCATTCAACTGCTCCAATGGATTTGTTGAAGATATAACTTTTGAAACATTGAAGACCATTAATAAGATATACTTACCACCATGATGTCAATCCCAAATTCTAGCTTCCCTGATTCCTCTCACATAGCAAAGGCTATGTCAAACCACTCTCAGATGCTCCTGCACATCTCACCCGCCACTGCCTTTGCCTTGTAAAAGGTCTGGCGGGTGAGCTTCCACTTCCTCCTGCATTCATTGGCAGATCTAGTGATGCCATCTCTCCGAAAGGCACGGCTAACCTGTATCAAAACATAGAAAAGAAATTACTGTAAATAATTTAGTAATGGTTTTCTATGTAGATTGAGTAACATACAAAAAGTTTATAATGCAGTATAATACCATGTATTTCACAAGTGGAGATCTGAACATATGAACACACAAGATTTGCCTGCAGGTGAAATTGCTGGCGTCTATCAACTCTGCTCGTATGTGCAGCTAGGAGGCTTATTCTGCAGCAACACATCACTTCAATGCTTGCATTACATTGGCCCTGCCTGTTGCCCTGTGCCATCCCATTTTTGAACCAATTAACAGTCTTAGTGGATTGCACTTCTGCAGCTAATCCCTTGCACTCAGCTAGTATCAAGTTTGCTACGTACAATTTTGCTAATGTGTATATTCAGTCTTACTACAGGCAATGTCATACAGTGGGCCCTTGTGTCCCTTTACTTCATAAGTTTTAAGAGCACATCTGTAGATGTTTTGTTTGATGCATTCAACAGAGAAACTGCCACACAGTCACGCTTGTAAAATCAAATTTACAGTGAAAATCAGTGGTTAGAAATTTTCATGTTCAATAGCTACTAAGTGGCTGCAAATCTGTGCCACTGTAAGTACAAAATCACACATGCCCCCACACTGCAAAGCATCATGGGCTGCATATGCAAATCACCACAGAATGTTATGCTGGTCCAACTTTAAGCAGAATTGCATGGTGCCGAAAGGCCTCTCACACAGTTTGCAAAGGGTGCTAACAGAAGACATAGACACGTGTTTCGTCCTACCAGGACTCATCAGTATGCCTCGTCTGTTTGACACCCCAGTGGAATGGACCAGCTACCCCTAAGGCAGTGTGCCTGGGATATATTGTGGTGAACCCATTAAAATAAAAAACTATTTAAAAGACAAAGAACCTCTGTGCATAAACACTGAGGCAAGGGTTACCCCAAAGAGCATTTGGCTGAGAAGCCAAGTTTCAAGAAAGTACAAAATCACACATGCCCCCACAATGCAAAGCATCATGGGCTGCATATGCAAATCACCACAGAATGTTATGCTGGTCCAACTTTAAGCAGAATTGCATGGTGCCGAAAGGTGTGCCACTGTAGTTACATACTTGTTGCAGTTTTAGCACTCTTAGTAGCAGCAGCCTTTACTGGGCAAAGTGAAACAAGTGGCTGTATCTTCTTATGAGTCTTGAAAACAGCTAATTTTTTTTGTATTGTACATGAATAAAACATATAGAATAGTGTATGGTTGCTCATACACAACAAGGCTATGTTGCCATTGAGGGGATGTGATGACATCACACAGACCTAGAGAGCGAAGCTCGAGAGGTCCGTGTGATGGAATCACTTCCCTGAGATGGCAACAATGCCTTGTTGTGTTTAGGCAACCAATACTATTTTATATAGTATATGGTTCCCCAAACTGTAGGAGGTTTGACTTTTGACAAGGTTCATACTTTGTAAATATTGTCCTGCTCGCTTGCTCGGTCGCTCCCTCCCAGTCCATGCTGCAGTCGCCATCCAGTTCTGACACCGATGATACCAATGCTTCACTGCTTCCTGCGGTCCAGCTCTTGGCAAAAGAAATAAAAACAAATAAACTGGCAAACTGATAGTTTGGGAACACGGAGCCGAGTATGGCAGTCCGAGTCCCAACTATCTGACTGAATGGCACTACTGACTGATCTTTAGACATCTCCACCATTTTAGAGCACATTTTTTGATCAGCTCTGTTTTCAGCCAATTATGTAGTAGCTCAATGCTGAAAAGTTGTTGTACTATCGATCTGACATCAGAACGATAGTACAACAACTTTTTTGAACTTTGAACTGTCCTACAACACATTTGGGAAGCCACTGTTTTCCATCTAGAATAAGCCCTAACCATATACTGTGTTTCACTGCTGTATCACTTCTTGTGGTTGCACATGTTTACATTATCAGATCTATTACCAGTGCGCTATGTCTTAGTAATCTGTACTGCTATGCTATTGCTCCACAGATATTATTATTCTACCATACTTAATACATAAGAAAAAAAAAATATTTGTATACTGTTAATTTAAACCATGGCCTACCTTACCCCAGGTATATGTGAGGCTTAGGTTTGTCGCCTTCATTACAAACCTGGGTTGGCATGTTCCTGACAGCCTGAATGAGGGCCAGCACCTCCCCATCACGCCAAGATTTTGGCATCTTCGAGTTTTAGAAAAAAGAGATTTGTTTGTTTAGAAACATTTAACATAAGATTTATTGTGATTTGAGTATTTATGCATGACCCATTAAGGACATGTATGTAGTGGATGTGAGATGCATTGGCGCATTTGTGGGATGTGTGCAAAGCAGTATAGGTGGGTGTGTCATGTGGCAGTGCAAAGTTGATGTGCCAGTGCATTTTGTAAGCAAAAAGACATGGTTGGGTGTTGATAGTACTGAGATATGGTCACACACAGAAGCCTAGGTATGCACGAGACCACAGGTCAGGTGCCTTTAGCCTCTGGGTGAATGGGAATCTCAGTACTACCAACACCCAGACATGCGTTATTGTTTATATTAGATTTGTCCATTGTCAACTTCGAAAAAAAAATACATTCTAAAAGTTTTCAAAGTCACAAAAAAATTAACCTAAAATGTTGCTAGATAATGTCAAATAGTCCTTCCATTGATGTTTTGTATCTGGCATTCATCTGTGTTTCTTTACACTCAATATATTGTGTAATTGTTTACCATATAATAGAAGAATTCAGAGCTCTTCATTATTCAACCAGTGGAATGCCACCCCCCCCGCCGCAGACACAGAATGCTAAAATGGAATGCAAGAAGTTTTTATATATATGAGTAAAGGCTGTATCCATGTTTGTGATGCTGACTAGGAAATAGGTGGCTTATGCATTCAGTGAGTTGCCCTGGTTGGCAGGAACTTGGATTAGGTAGCGGTGGCACTCTCTAAATGCAATCTCTATAACCTAGTATCAGACTATCAGGACACAGGGATATCTTTGCCCATCTTACATAGATGTACCACTCAATGCCACTAGTGGTGTGTGAGTTATCTGTAGTGGCAGTGAAGAGGGTGTACGTATGGATATCTGGTGCAGTGCCACTCTACAAACAAGTAAAAGGTCTATCACCAATGAAGTCTGGGTATGTGCTTCCGAAAGATAAGTGCAGTGCCACTAGACTTATCTAAGTGGTCTCCCACAGGCAGGCAGCCACATTGTAGACAGCAGGATGACAGCGTGCATAGCCATCAACTCCATGAAGCACCACCAGAGAGCCAACAGCACTATATTACCTGCCAGTCACCATTGTGTCATGTGGTTTTGTGGTTTTGCTTTCTTCATATCTGCCTTGATCACAAGAGACAGTTGAAGAAAGTTGTGGTGTGGTAGTGGTTCTCTATGTTACCTGTTGCAGCCACAACTGCATAAATATTTAAAACATTAGTGTTTGGATAGAATTGCTTCACCCGTCCCCTCATACCATTGTCTCTAGCTGTGACAGCACTACCTAGAAAAAAACAGATGATAAATACATAATTGTAATACTACTGAAATCATTATTGAATGTAGCATCATTGTGTACTGAGCTGTTGACTATTTAAACAAGAATAAAAATGTGATTACTTACTTTTGAGTTGCTTAGAAGAGGAACCTAATGGAACTTTTGTCTATTCTTTGCAAATATGTTGAAACAAATAGAGATTAACTGTTAGATAAAGAGCAAGAGCCAAGTAAAGCCATCAACATCTATGGCACACCTTACTGATGTCAACTGCACACATGTTAGGACACTCATGAGTTGCACAGCCTCAGCCAGGTAATTCCAACCCCCAACAGAACAGGTATTGGATTTTGAGTTTAGACCCACTGTCTAACTAAAGCCATGGACATCAATAGCATAGCTCCCTGATGCCAACTTCACACATGTTTGAACACTGAGGAGTTGAACGGCATCAGCCAGGAAATACCTCCCAAAAAAAAGATCAGGTAGTAGATCCAGAGTGCAGGGTCACAGCCAAACTAAAGCCATGGACATAAATGGTATACCTCCCTCATACCAGCTGTACACAAGTCACAGCACTAACGACTTGCACAGCCTCAGCCAGGCAATACCTCCCTCCATCCTCCATATCAGGTACTAGATCCTGACAGCAGAGTCATAGCTCAGCTAAACAAATGGACATTAATAGTATACCTCCCTCATACCAGCTGCATACAAATCAGAATACTGAGGACTTGCACGGCTTCAAGCAAGCAATACCCCCACCCCCCAGACCAGGCACTGGATGCAGAGTGCAGAGCCACAGCCCAAGTAAAGCCATGGACATCAATGGTATACCTCCATGAAAGTGGCAGCACACATACTACAACACTGAGGAGGTGCATGGTAGCATACAGGCAATGCCCACCCCCAAAACATGTACTACATCCTGAGTGCAGAGCCAGAGGCCAACTAAAGCCATAGACATTAATGGTATACCTCCCTCATACCAGCTGCACAAAAGTTAGAACACTGAGGAGTTGTACGGCCTCAGCCAAGCAATGGCCTCCCCTTCCCCCTACTCAACACATACTGGATCCTGAGTGGAAAGCCATGGCCCAACTAAAGCCATGAACATTAATGGTATACCTGTCTGATACCAGCTGGACACATGTTAGAAAACCGAGCAGTTACACGGCCTCAGCCAACCAATGCCTCCTCCTGAACAGGTATTAGATCCTAAGTGCAGACCCACACAGTAAGCAACCCATTAACATCAATGGTACACCTCTCTGATAACAGGTGGACATATGTTAGAACACTGATGACTTGCACAAACTCAGACAGCTAATGCCACCCCCCCAAGACCAGGTACTGAATCCTGACTGCTGACTCACAGTCCAACTAAGGCTGTGGATATCAATGGTATACCTCCCTGTTTGCAGCAATGCCCTATTGCTTCCTCAGACCAGCTACTGGGTTTTTAGTCTAGAGGCAGAGCTGAACTACACCTGTAGACATCCATTGTTTACCAGCCTGATAGTAAGTGCAGATATGTAACAACACTGAGGAGCTGCATGGGTTCAGTGAGACAATGCTCCCACTCTCTGAGATCAGGTACTGGATTCTGAGTGCAGAGCCAGATCCTGACTAAAACCATACACATCAATGGTATACCTCCCTAGATCTTGAGTGCACAGCCGGAGAAGAAGCTGTACACAAGGTATGTGTATGTTGTGAGTGGTTTGATCTATTTTTTGACCAGTTACATTGGCTCTTAAAAGAGTCACTTTTTTCCCAGTCTTTGGCATGTCCTCACGAGATATTGTTATAGAGGTACACAATTACAGAAGTGCAAGAATGCCATTTCGAAGGTCCCCAACAAAAACATTGTTACCTGTGTTTGAGAGATGCACACCACCTTTTAGATACAGCCATTGTTTGTGATATGCAATTTGGGGGTGACGTATGGTGTGCATTCCCATAGCACAGAGGAATCCAGATATTTGTATGTTCACCTTTCTATGTGACCTTTCAAGTGCAGGACAATAATCCTCACCTTTTCAGATCATTCGCTGTGTAATATCTGAATACAGAATTTTACAAGCAGGTAACATACTGATAAGATGCTGCAAGACAGACTGTGCAGCTTCTATTAAATCAGTTGCCCTTTTTTTCCCCAAATCATTACCTCCAAGATGGATAAAGAGTATGTCTGGTTCTGGGTGGGTTACCAGCAAGTGGTACATGGTTGGCCTGAGTTGCTCCCATCTCATGCCACCCTTCCCAAACCAAGACACTGAGCAGTGAGGTAGGTGCAAGTCATTGCCAAAATGACTAGCTCTACTGAAAACTGCTGCCCTTTTGGCCAGGCTTGATCCCACAATCCATACACTAACTCTGGATCTTTCAGACATGCTGAGTATAAACCTCTAATAACTCAGATGAAGAAATATCAGAAATGTGTCTCTCTCTGATTGAACACTACCAAGGCTAATCAGCAGAATGACTAGTGCTGAGTTCTATGTGTAAGATAAAGGCAGTGAGAAACAAGCACAACTAACATTCTGATTACATATTGGCTAATGCAGGCAAAAAATAATTCTTATGTCTGTAAAGGCTGTTTCTATTGGTGTTTTGTTTATTAAACATTTTTGTTTTGGTGGGAGAATACTGCCTGGTCATTGGCCACACTTTATTACTTGACAACAATAGCCATTTCTATTGGATGGAGTTAGTGGTAATTTTGGTCAGCGAAGCTGTATTCCCTCTCTTTCTCAGCTAGCAGCCTGGGTGGTGAGGACAAGTACAACTATAACTATCTATCTTACTGGCATAGTTTTCAATAGTTAAATAATTCAGCACCTTTTTCTGTTACTGTACTATAGTTACAGTTGTAATAATTCACTGGTCAGTATGTGTATTCTGACAATTACAGATTTATTACTGTATGTTTGTTGCACTACTAAATTTATAATAGTCTATGTCTGCAGCCACACAGTTAATACTTTGGGATTGATTATCAGTTTTTTAGTTAACAAGCTTTGCATAGTAAACAGAAAATGCAAGTCCTACTTAACATTGTATATAGAGTGAAATAAGTAGTCTAAATAACATTTGTTGTGGTGGTTTCACATTACTATTTGCCTAGTGTAAATGAGTAGCAGACAGATTATGCACAATATCTGTTCTTTGTGCAAGAAGGCTTACATCTTGGCTGATGTGTTATTTTAATGGAAAACTCTTGCAAACAATGTTTAATTTGGGGCAGTATGCTCCTGGTGTGATGGTTATTTGTGGTGGAACACTCTGTATATGACTAACAGAAACTGCCACATAGACTAACTATAAAAAGTTAAAATACAACTTTTTTTTTGTAACACATAGTAAGATATTGCCAAAACAGTGCATGAATCATAGTAAAGTGCATGCAATCCTATTTTTAGCAATACTAATTGTTTTTCACCATGCTTATTAGCTAATTATCATTTTTTTATATAATTTTCTTTATTTATTTAGTTTTTGTTGACTGGGTAGGTGCACTACACAAATCCTGCCTATTTTCAGGCATGACCCGGGGGAGGGGGATACAGATGAATGCCAACTGACCTTTAACCAGATTAAGCTGTTGATGGTATTTTTAGTGAATGAGGGAAATTTGGCCAGGACGCCAGGGAAATTCCCCTACTGTTTTTGATTAGTGCCATGGGATCTTTAACATCCACATCAGCTATTACCAATCCAGGCAGATGGGACCTCGGTTTAACGTCTCATCCAAAATTTATAATAAATTGCTCTGTACTTACAGTTATGTCCTCGAGCCACTGCAGATTGTCTAAGATTCATAAAATGGCCACTGAACTGTTATTATTTGATTCTATTGGTTCACAGAAATCACATAGTGAAGTTTGCCTTTTCCTCATTCGTAAGGATGCAGAATCTTTGATCGTGACTCACATTGATCGTGAGGATTGTTCGCTAGCATGCAAATTCTTTGAACATGAGAATAACGCAAGATTTGTATAGTGGAAGCTGTGTAGTTTAAAAAAAATCACATTATTCTCACAGTTTTAAACAGAGTGGGTAGCCACGTGTGTTTGTATTGCTTATCAGGCATGGAGGTTACAATAATAATTATTTTTTAAAAGGTTTGTTACAGTGAATAATATTTTGTGATCTTTGATCGCGAGAGTGCAAATTTATTGATTGTGATTCATTTTAACCACGATGATCATTCACAAGCTTGTAAATTCTTTGGCCGCAAGAATAACGTGAGATATGAATTGTGGAAGATCAGTAGTTTAAAAAAATACATGCTTTTTTAATAGTTTTTAACACCGCTTGAAGCCATATGTGTTTTTATTGCTTAGAAGATGTGGATGTCGCAGTAATAATTATTTTTTAATGTTTTCTAACATTTGATTGTATTTTTCGATCTTTAACCATGAGTGTGCAAATTCTTTGATCGTGACTCTGTTTGATCGTGTGGATCGTTCATGAGCTTGCAAATTCTTTTTTAGTGAGAGTAACATGAGATTTGGATTGCGGAAGATGTGCAGTTTAAAAATCACATTTTTGACAAAGTTGCCAAGAAAGTGTGCACCCATATGTGTTTTAATTGCTTATGAGATGTGAATTTCACAGGAAAAATTATTTTTTAATGACTTATTACATTCTATTGCATTTTTAAATCTTTGATCACCAGCATGCAAATTTATTGATAACGATTTGCTTTGATCACGAGGATCGTTTGCAAGCCAGCAAATTCTTTGATTGTGGGAATAATGCAAGATTTGGCATGTAGAAGTCATGTAGCTTTGTGAAAAATGAGTCTTTTATTTAGTTAAGCATATGCTTTATGGTCATATGTAGTTAAATTGTGCATAAGATGTGGATTGATCAAAAATATTGTCCCTTAGAAAATGGGCTTGCCAATATAAGAAATTTAATTGGATGGAATTAACTTACAGTGGCAGCCCTGTAAGTTAGAGTCCCAGCCATGCCAACCCTACCAGGCTCATCACTATTATCATTGTGCCCAGCCTGCTTGATAACTGACTAAAGCACTGGGCACCCAATTTAAAAAAGATGCAATTTTTTCTCACGCTTAGCGAGACATCTTACCCCCTTCAACACTCCCCAAATCATACCTCCCAACTCACTGTCATGCCTGCTTAATGCATTAGAAACTAGCTACCCAACCTCCCAACTTTAGCCCCACTAAACATTGTGGATATATTTGAGATGAGCAGAAGTGGGAGGCACCACTGGATGACTATGTAATGTTATGTTTTCAAGATGGCAGATCTGTGTACAATTTTGTTGGGATGTTGGGGGGGTACACAGTAAGAAAGAAAACAATGTTTTCATAGTGTGGAATGGTGGTTAACATTTGTGACCAGTCATGTGGCAGTAGATGATAGTGACAAGATGTATGTTGGGAGTGGGGGATACACTAGGCTGTTAGAGAAAACTAGGTTTATGATGTTAAATTGGGGTTGGGATTTGTTGGGAGGGGGATGTACTGGAAATCATTTGTTATGTCTTTTGTGATATTTTGTATGCAGTAGTGTTGCCTGTTGCAGTACTATGTAGGGATTACAGTATAGTATAGTACTCAGAATTGTTGTAAGTGCTTAAACGTGTTGTTGACATTATTGAATTTTACAACTATGACATTTTGGTGTATTGCATGTTGTAAATGATTTATGTAGTACATATTTGTTATGAACTTATGCTACATTAGTCTTGTACATGGCTTTATCATTCATTAGCACTAATACTGTTTTTTTTTCTTTTCTGTTTCTTAGAAGAGTGCTACAGAGAACAAATTGGACACGTGACTGAGTGTTTCCATCATGACCGAAAGTTAAGGGACACATAATAAGTAGTAGGTGTACTGATGGTTCACTGTCATACCATTTAAAGATTAAAGGTGTGAAATGTCAGCAGAAGAAAAAGACAATTTCTTCTGTTTCATGTGGACATATCATGAGACATGCACATGTGAACAAAGACAAGAGCTCTTCTAGTCATTTCAAAATGAATAGACTTTGTAAAGGTGCTGTGGGCAAACAACATCCAGCACTGTCAGAAGTGAGTCATATGTCTCTGAGAAGCAAAAAAAAAATGATGGACGTGTGACTTCTGCTGCTGTACAGCACAGTAAAGCAAGTTTTTTCAGAAGACGAGATTGATCGTCTCATCTCTGGTATCATGTGATGCAAAGGCAAAAAACTGTGCAATAAGGTTGCATTAATGAAGTCACAATTGAGAGTAAGACATTTTGTTAATGTGGCTGTTGCAATTCATTCTCAGCTATGGACTGTGATGATGTCGGCTATTGATAAATTAAGTGCAAAGATTGAGGAGATAAGAAACAAAGTCTTGTCTTTTGAACACTTGAACAGAGAAAATATCTCTGTGGTGTTTCAAGGAGATTGGTTACACTCTGAGCATTCAGAAGCATTCTTCTGGGAAGAGACATACCACGTACACAATACGAATGTTACTTTGACAAGAGATGTACATGGTAAAGTTCAGAATATTTTAGTTCTAGTCAGATGAGAACCTTGAGTTTGATGATGAGACTGAAATTTCACAGGTTGCAGACAACCATAAGTCATCTACTAAGAAGTGGCCATGTGACACTATGTGCAATGTCATGGAAGAATCAGTAACGTCAATTGAAACTTTCCTGTTGGCATTTGCTGGCACAAAGAGGTCTATGTGACATAGGTTGATTGGTACTATTGACAAGTGTGAGATTCCACCTCAGACAGGACTAATGGGCCATTTTCTTGCATGCTTAGAGAGTAGCAACTGTGACAGTGTGTTTCATCATTTTCGCATGGTGGCAGTGCATCAGTCTGGCATACGCAGATTTGTACAGAGATTATTTCAGGTCATATCTGTTGTACAAGACTATATGCACTTTCAATCATTGCTGGATGGTGGAGATAAAGATGCAGTTGTGGAATTCATGAAACAGTTGCAAACAAGCCATAGGTTGAGGTCTAATGTTGCTGTTGATGAACATACAAATATGATACACACACCAGTAGTGCAAGAAGCTCAGCTTCTCATAAAATTTGGTAGTTACTTTGCTAAGTTTGAAATTAGCAAGACACAAAGATTTGAGGTCATTTGTGTATCATGTGAGTGCCTCTTCTATAAAGAGCAGTGTGTCAACATAGACCTTCAGAACATTTCATGCTGGAATGTTATGTGGGGGCGTCTTCATGCATATCTTCTTTTAAAGGTATATTTTGCTGAAGTTGGAAATGTGTCACTATGTACTTACTGTTGTAACAAGAATAAGAGTGACACTTTACCTCCTCGATCTGTTCTGAATAAAATGGAAGTTGAAGCAACTCCTGCTGAGATTGCAGTCTTGAACTTGTTTGAATGAATTCTAGTTCAGACCATGAAGCCATTTCAAACAATTATCAGGCTTAATACAAGGATGTGAGACCTACCAAAGAAAGAACTGCCATGGTCTCTGAAGGGCTCTGTTGTATATCTGCCTTTGCAAGAAAATGTGATTACTATTTCTCAGGATAATAGTGTTGTCATTTTGGTGAATGGTGTCCCAACTAAAGCAAAAACAATATGGCAAGAGATAATCAATGTTGAGAAGGTGAAGCATGCTTTGCGATATCTAAGGGACCATCATTTTTTTTATGCTGACATTGATATTGACACATTTGCTGGGCAAACTCTGATGTTGATAACATACAGAGTATGACTCTCAGTGAAATGTGCTTACTCAATCCAGGGTCCGTCTCACGTTACTTCCACCACTGGTTCCAGGCTCTTTTGAAGTTCATACTGTCTAAGACGAATCCTCCTTTTGGGGTTGTTGAACACTACTTCTTGAGGGTTGAGTACCAAGCTCAGGGAGCTGCACACATACACATGTTGCTGTGGATTAAAGATGCCCCATGTATTGGTGACAATGAGACAAGTGAAATACTGAACTTCATTTTGAAATATGTTACATGCCAGATTCTGGACAAGTATGACAGTGCAACACTTTGGGAGTTGGTTCAGAAATTCCAACGACACTTGTTTGGGAAGTACTGTCATAGAAAAGTGAAAAACAGGGGACAGTGGTACACTCAGTGCCATTTTGGATTTCCATGACGAGCTTGCATGGGTGCTTGTTTGAATAATGTGTTTTCTGCCATGTGACACCACTTGAAGGCAAAATCAACAAATCGAGTGTATGAGCTGCCTCGCAGGAAATTAGAGTCTATATCAATGACTATAGCCTTTCCCTTCAGTTGATGTGACAGTCAAACATTGATGTTCAGTAGTTTGCTGATAATTCAATGGCTTTGGTGAGGTATGTGACATCATACATCAACTAAGCATGAGTAGACATGCCTGCAAGAAATGTTGGAAGAGTTGTCTAACTGTGATAGGTCAATGTCTTCTAGACTGTGGTCACTTGGGCTTAGAACTCTCTCACACTGTGAGTGTGGAGCTTATGAAGCAAGTGACCACCTTACAGGTGTATGTCTGTATGGGAAGTCAGTGTCCATTCATTATTTGAATGTGAACTACAAACAGAACAGGCACTGTGTGCTTAAAAGCCATGAAGAGATTGAGGATCTGGCTGTTACAAGACCAACATCTACTAATATTCTGAAGAGCAACTTAATTGACAACTACTATCAACAGTGCCACAGTGCTATGGAAGATCTGTGTCTCTTTGAAGTTGCTAAATGGCATGATTATAAGTGGGGTGTTTCTTCTGAACCAGAGAAGAACATATATAAAGTTACTGGCTTCGATGGTTCACTTGTGAAGAAGTGAAAGCCATGGCTAATTGACCGCTGCAAACTCAGCTTGAATACAACAGAAAGCAAGGAGCATTACCATTTTGCTCTACTATTTCTGTTCAAGCCTTGGAGATCAAAGTCTAAATTGAAAAGATCATCTGAGACATATAAACAAGAGTTCATGCTAAGTTATGATTCCTTCAAGAGTCAGGTGTCTGACACGTACATTGAGAGACTCAAAATAGAAAGCAAATCAGCTGGAGAAAGCAAGGCAGGTTTTGAATGATGATACCCCAGTAACATCACAAGATATGGTTGATGTTGAGGGAGAAGGGGACTCTTGGTGCTCCTCTTTCTCCTAATGACCCAGTTGTGCTGATGTCAGAGGTAGAGGATGCAATGCAACAAAACATGCACTTGTCAGAGGCAGCTACAAACATTGCTGATGAATTGAATTTGCATCAGAAAGCTGTGTATCACTCTGTGCTCAGTGTTCGACATGCTATTCAGCTGAGTAGCAGACACTGTGATTGTGACAAACAGACACCAGTCAGGATGTTTGTCAGTGGTGCTGCTGGGACTGGGAAAAGTTTCTTAATTCAGGCTATTAGCAGAGGTGGGTGTGACCTTACCAATTCTGCAACTTCTGTTATTGCGGCTGCTCCTATAGGGTTGGCAGCTTATAACATAGGTGGTGTCACGCTTCATAAGTTGTTTATGTTGCCAGTTGAACATGGCAAAAGTGGCGATTACAGAAAACTGTCATTTGAGGTTGCCTCTGAACTGTGGTCAATGCTTGACAAGATGCAGTTGCTGATAATAGATGAGATCAGCATGGTTTCAGATGTTCTCCTTACATATGCAGTTCCTCCGTGAGATGGAATACAATAAACTTTCTGTACTCTATAACCAAGTGGCTCACTTTGCCACTAACTCATCTCCTAGGAGACATCACTGCGAGGCTCTAAAGGAACTAATCTGGCCCACTCTCTGGCACAAACTAGCCTATCCCGTTGCCTGTCTAGCTTTCAAGTTTACTAACCTAGGTCCCCCTCCCCATCTTAGAGGACTACTCTCCCCCAAAAAACAAACCCAAACCCTACAATAAACTGGAAATCACCCTCTCGACATCCCTAGGATGCACTCCAACCATGGCAAATGTTCCTTCAAATTTTCTGCCCCTCACCTATGGAACTCCCTACCACCTACCTTGACAAACTCACCCCCCCTACCCAATTCAAAAATGGACTCAAACTATATCTTCTTAATCTTAGTCTCTGTGGCTGTAACTGCTAGCTCCCCAGACCAGTTCCCTTGGCTGTTGCACTGCTCTGAACTCTCCCTCCGATTTGTCATAAAATGCTAATATGGACCAATTTGTTTAATCTGATTACCATCACTAATTACTGCTTCCAATGTACACTGATGGAACTTATGTACATACCGTATATAATGTGTGAGTTCTATACATACTGTATATAATATGTGAGTCTGAATGTGAACCTGACTGCTACCCCTGTATGAATGTTGCCATTGTAATACTGTGTAACAAATGTAACTAATGTAACTACTGTATATAACTGTTTCTAAATGTCCTTTTCTGTAACTAACTCCGGGTCGCCCCTGAAAAAGGGACCATTGGTCTCAGTGGGCTTACCCGGTAAACAAAATCTAAATAAATAAATATGTTCACCTACTTCTACAGGAGATACTTGGTACTGATTTTGACATACCATTTGGTGGCAAGAACATTCTTGTTGTTAGGGATCTCCTGCAGCTGGTTCCTGTGATTGGCAAACATGTTTTCTGTACTCTTTCTGTTGAAGAGGCTAAGAAAAGCATTTTATGCATAGGTGGTGTCAGTCTGTGGGAGTTCTTCTCATATGTTGAACTGTTACAGAACATGAGGCTGCAAGCTGACATGTCTTACAAAGCATTACTTGATGAGGCTCAGATTGGTGTATTGTCACCCATTCATGTTGAAATGCTAAGACAGCGTATGCTCACTAGAAATAATGCTCCTACTGAGAATGCTTGTGATGTCTTTGCACATGTGCAGAAATCTGGGGGACATGTTGTATGTCTATTTCCAAGACTTAAGCAGTGTGCAGAGTTCGGTGAGATCATGATGCAGAGAGAAAAGGAACCTATTGTGACTCTTACATCCATAGATACCATAGATGGTGTTAGTCTAACATGAACAATGGTATCAAAAATGGTTGAGTGTCTCAGAGAGCTCACAAGTGATGTGTCACACACTGCTGGGTTGGAAGCTGTGTTACCACTGTGTAGGAATGCATGGGTCATGCTTCACAGAAACATTGACGTTGACCGTGGTCTTGTGAATGGAGCCATGGGGTGCATTCATGAGTTCCAGTATAAAGTGCAGAAGACAACTGTGGAGTTTGTGGCTATTAAGTTTGACAACTGTGATACTGCTCTACCAATAGACAGAGTGACAGTCAAGTCTGAGCTTGTCAAAGACATATATGTGACACAGAAACAATTCCCATTTTGTGCTGCTTATGCAGTGTCTACACACAAGTCACAAGGGCTTATCCTTGATAGTGCCATTGTAGATACAAGCACTGGTATATTCAAGGATGGCATGTCTTATGTTGCTTTGTCTCGAGTGAGGTGGTTGTCTGGACTGCACATAGCGAATCTTGCAGAAAGTAAGATACGTGCTGATAGTAAATCCATTGTTGAGTACAACAGATTACGTATGTTGTACCAACCAAATGCTTCTTTGCTCCCAGTTCCTAGATATGCATCAGGGCACAAATTGAAGAGGAAGCGCACTAAGACTCCACAATCATCACCACACCATTCTATTGGTAACCAGTCTCTAGATCAACAGATCATATCTCCACCTGTTAAGAAATGCATTGGAGTTCAGACACTGCCAATGTCTGACAACAGCACAGGTGTTAACTGTTATGCTAATGCTACAATGCAGACGCTCCTGCATATGGCTGAGTTTGTTGATGTCTTGAACTCAGTTGAGTCGACAGCTGTATCTGAAGCATTGAAGAGAGTCATTAGTGGTAGTCAAGAAGAGTTGCCCAGTTTACAAAGTTTGACTCCTCTATGACTAACTCTAACAAAGTATGCAGAACAAGCAATGTTTGCTGACAATGCACAACAAGACACTACAGTGTACATCAAGGGAATCATTAAAAGTTTAGAAGATGATGGTATTGATCTGCGTCAACACTTTCAAATTGATTATGCATGCAAATACTCATTTGTCTTGTGGACACAAAGAATCACAAGCAACTCATGACATTCTGTGGTTGTCTGTCTATGTCCCTGAACAGAGATCTATGTAGTTTTGTATGTTGTTTGCAAATGCAGAAACTGGTTGGCTGTGTCAAAGAAGTGGTCGGTCTTGTGTTTGCTTTTTGAGAGTTACATCTTTCAGTTCATACATTATGATTGTATTGCAACGTATTAACTTTCAAGGCATGAAAGTCACAATACCAATTTCTGACTTCATTGCTTGAAGAACTATGTTCTCAGGAAGTCAGTTTGACACACATGATATTATTTTCCATCATGGCCTATCTATTTACTCTGGACACTATGTCACATGGCGAAGGTTCACAAAGGGATGAGTGGAGTGTCATGATACAGTATGCACTATGAGAGAAAGATTACCAAGGAATCTAAAAGATGGATACATTATCATTCTCCGTTGCAGAAATTTTGCAGAAAAATGTGGAAGAGTGATAGTATCTGAACACGGCAGCTTAGTTAACCAGTATATTTGCAAAAATATCGTTCTGACTCTATAAATCGGTTAGATGTATTTTTCCCCTTTTTTAAATATTTATTTTGATTTGATAGAAGAGTTATAACTTTTCATGTGAAACAACCAATGTGCAATATCAGGGATGGTGACCTAAGTCTTTTAGATCTTCTGAAATATTAATACAGGCCATGTGAAATGCTTTTATTCTGCCGGCATTGCAGGAGAGAACCACAATACTGCACTTGCATTACAGGCTGTTGTAAGCACTTACTTGTTGATCTCAGTGTTATGCTGACATACTGTATGAAAAACAGAATTGTTTTGTTGATTTATACCAATACAATTTCTAGAACCACTTGTATTGTTATATGAAGCATTTGCAACTTTGATATACTTACTACAATGACTGCCATGTTACTGCTCAAGTAGACTTGAGGGTATTGAGCAGTTATCATTTGACAGTCAGTGAGTCATATCTTTTTGGAGGTGTCTCAGTTAATCTTACATGCTATCCCTATGTCACTGTGTATTCAGTTGTTTCACAGTGTTATTTAACATGGAAATGACAGAATCAGTAATATTATTATCTGATTATGAGAGTTTTAAGTACTCTTCTGTAAATATTGTGTGAGAAGTTGTGCTTCTTTCAACAATCCGCATCAGGTTAAGTTGTTATTTCTTTTCCTGTTGTAGTCTACATTGTTGACCTTGACTATGATACTTACTGAATTGACTTCCACCAAATCCAAGCAGAATCGAGGCCACTGGATATTATACACATCAGTAGGTTATGTCTTGGCTGATGTAGTTCTGTAACTCACATTTACAAGATGACTTTCTACATGATAATGTCATCTGTTTGCAGTGGGCTGCATTTATTGAAGTGTATGTGACTGCATTGTCTGTCACTGTTCTGGGAGTATGGTGTTAAGACTTGATATGACAACTTCTACCAATACAATGCAACTACTCAGTTTTATACATATGTATATAATGCTGTACTGCACATTTATGCTATGTTGCTTATATTGCTTCTTACCTGTTTTTGTTTGTTGAGAAAAAAAGACAATTTACATGCATTGTTACATTAACTGTTTAAAAACTTTTCTTTTCGTGCACTTAATGTTATTGCATTGCATTAAGTGCTACTGGTGTTGTTGGTGATCACTGAAGATAGAGATGTATACAAGTGAACATGTGTCCCATTTTCAGTGTATGTATGCATTTCTGCATGTCTGTGCAGATGTCTGCAACTTATTGTTTGAAAGCTTATGACTATGATCATTTTGTACTTCTGCACCACAATGCAAACTACTGGTATGCTCCTGCTTTTATAGGATCATCCATATTATGAAGGTCGGATGAGGAATTTTTCCCTGTTCAAGTAATGTTAAAAAATAGATAAAATGAGCCAATTTGGAGATGAACTATCCTTTGCAGGCATGGATCATGACATGGCTGTGATATGTAATATTTTTACCACAGCATGATATAGTCAAGAATTGTTCACATAATTTTTCTTTGTTACTGAGCTAGTTACAGTTCAGCAATGGCTATGTGCCTGCCATTGTATGCAATTACTTTTACTTGATATACATATTTACTGCTAACATTATGGGTGCCTCTTCACATTTTAAGACTAGAAGAACACATTGATGTGTACCATACAATCTTTCTGCCACAGACATAGGGCCAGACATTCAAAACTTTGCCCCAGGGCTAAATTAGCACTGCCCAGTGGGCAAACTTAGCCCAGAGCACAAAGCAAGCTATATTCAAAAGGAAATAGCCCGGTACTAATCCTGCTGAATATAGCAGTCTAAGGAAGCCGGGCAAACTGGCCTGGGAGTGCAGGGCAAAAATAGTCCGGGAGTAAGACAGCACTGAATATAGCAACAGGGAAGTGCAAACTGCAACTGCAGCTCATTAGACTCTGTAGCAAGGCAGTGTTGCAGGTGGAGAACATTGTGTGTGATTGCACAGGGATGTCTCACAGCAACTGCAAATACCTCTCAACCTCCTGCCTCATAAATCAGGGACGAGTTTTAAAACAATCAGGTACAAAGGCATAAAATCAGGGATACACCTTAGGAAATGATGATATCCACTCAGGAAGCTGGTAGAATATGTGGTGTAGTGTAAAATGCATATTCTAAGGAAGAACACATCTGTTACATTAATGTCTGACATTATTGTACACTTACAACCCCCACTGTTTGGTCATGGAAAAGCAATGTTTAGGAGGGACAGAGTAAAACACTGAGGTAAAATCAGGGATGTCTCTGAAAATCAGGGACAATCGAGAGGTATGACTGCAAACAACAATGTAAGCCACACACTGCAGAACTGTGCTCTGCTGAAGTGAGGTTTGCCCAGGGCTAACCTGATTGCACAGTTCTACCACATTAGCCTGGTGCAAACTGGTTAGCCTGGGGCAAATGGGAGCTATATTGAAAGCTCCCATGCAAATGAGCGTACTTAGGTAATCCATGGGCAAACAGGTACATTTGCATCTCATTAAGTGCTACTTAGCATACATTACCATGCAGTTTGCCCGATGCTGCTGCATGGAGCACAAAGTTCTCCCTTTTGCTCAGAATGGAAGTACAGGCTGGATGCTGCAGACCAAGGCATGCCCAGAGCTTCCCCTGTTGGTTAGAATTGAAGCACAGGCTGGAAGCAGCAGGAACTGTGTGCTGGCAGGTACAAGCAGTGCATACAACATACCTATGCAGCACTGCAAGCAGTACATAATAATCAGGGATGTGTACGTTTGGTGTACATAGCCTCAGTTTTGCTGTTGATCTCCACTGAGCATGCAGTACCTGGTCAGGTGGGTGGGGATGTCTCGTAGTACATTTAGACAATTGTTTGTTATTTCTGTCACCTGCTGCTGGATGTTTTTCATTGGCTGTGTTGACTTGGTCCTCCCCCATACTTGCATGTGTGTGTGTGTGTCTGTGTGTGTGTGTGGTGCTGGGGGCGGAATTCGGAGTTAGGGTTTTCAACCCTAACAGCGAATTTCCTCACTTTTGTCGCTGTGGAACAACCCTAACTGATGCATGAAACAGAGTTTTTTGCAATGAATATCCTGTCTTTTTCAGAAGTATTACTCACTATAGTACATGATTTATTGTTCTAAGAATACTGCACATACATACCAAAAATGTTCCAATATCAGGAATATTTCAAGTCTTGTAGTACTATTTTCTGTTATTTACAGTAACAGTTCTTCACTGTGAATCATATTGTTTTTATATAACTCTATTCATTGTAAGTTTTCATTGTTATTCCATTTTGTTTTTTTATGTTACAGTGTCTTACTCTTTTTCTTTGTGCATTCAATGTAAGTACTCTTCAGACACATGATGAATGTAGCAATGTATGGGGTGAATATTTAAAGTACTCCAGGTATGACACAACCCTTGGCGCACTAGAAGTTGCTTGTACAGTGGTGTGTCATGGTTACATCCGACAGAACTGCACTATGGTGTAGTATTTTGAATATCACAGCCTTGGTACCCTAACTGTTCATGGTTGTAGTACTACTGCTACAACACAACTGTCCAGAGTGTGTCATGCAGAACCGCTAGTGGAATTGTCATTGCACCATGCAGTGCTTCTCACATATTCAGAATGTGCCATACAAACAGGTTCATTATCTCTACAAGACACACAGAGAGACATTTGATTCGTATTACAGCCCAATTTGCATGTGACTACCATACACAATTACCATTCTCTCAGAAGTAGTGTTAGGTGCACACACAGTCAGCAGTCATAAAGAACAACACTGCATGCACCCCAGTCAGACAGATTCATTAACACCCACCAAAAGATGCAATATTAAAAATAGTTCAGTGTATTGTTCTGACCCAATAACACGCATCATTAAATGCACCCCCCCAAAACTGCAATACCCCTCCTGGTGTAGTGTGGTGCAGTGAGCCCAATCTCAGTCATCATTAACACATTACTACAAAGTACAATATTGTTTATGATACACAAAGCCAGTTCATGATTGATCAAGAGCATCTGAACCTTATAAAAAAAAAACTAAAACCCTGATGCTGAATCATACACTAGAGCACACTTGACAGTAAATCCTAACACCATTATTTACTGTATGACACTTAACAGATGGCTGTAGTGCAGACGGCTTCCACCATGCCACTGACAAACTAACAGGTCAGCATATTTGAACAACCATTGTTTATCAACATCAACCAATGGGTATGCAGCCCATGCCCTGCTACTCACAACAGATATGTAAAGAAAAAGATGTACATAACTAGAAGACTATATGACATGAGATGGATACCATTAGTTCATCTTGTGAACAAATGGATATGTTACCGTAGTAACTTGTCATTTGATAGACATTGGGGTTACAACCAACTGAGGTG
Organism: Neoceratodus forsteri; assembly: GCA_016271365.2. Classification (NCBI taxonomy): domain Eukaryota; kingdom Metazoa; phylum Chordata; order Ceratodontiformes; family Ceratodontidae; genus Neoceratodus; species Neoceratodus forsteri. The sequence continues at coordinate 1,308,501,986 of CM057458.1, forward strand.
GTGGCACCAATCATGTGAAGAGGGGTGGGAGAGGCTTGCTGGGACTGAATAGATGACTTTGGTGTGAGTACACAAAAACACCACTGTGTAACACCATTTAATTACATACTAATCAATACAATCACACAGTGATTGTTGTGGTGCACCAACACGGAAATGTCACTGTTGTACTAGTGGGGACATACTCATCTTCATCATGATCCACATACACACATACTATAGCACTAGGTCTATGAAACAACAGCAGTGTGCCACAAATAGTGTACGGTACCATTGTCACACATCTCAGTAACTTCTATGGAGAACCACGAGTGTAACACCACAATAGTGTGGTATGATCTTTCAGCAAATGATAAAATAACAGTTGTGTAAATTTTTTTTTGCAAGTATTAGAAATAAAATCCCCAGTACACAATAACACAGCATACACAAGAGAGTATAAATTAACTGTTTTTTTACTATAAAAATTTGAAAGATTTTAAAAACCAAAGGCAAACAAAAATGTATTTCTCTTTATAAAACCATACAAAAATACATATTTACAAATATTATAGAAAAAAAAATTAAAACATACTTGTTAAACTGTGTATTTTCTTCATACACAAATAAATATTTTATGAAAATGAAGTCTGTTTTTATATAAATGAAAAAATAAAAAAGAATTCAATACTAAAAGTCTTATTTTAAGAAAACAAAAGTCTTTGGCCAAGACTTGAGAGAGGTGTATGCACTGCTTGAGGCAATCCAAGGTGGAAACTGGATTCGATATGGAGGCACAAAGGAAGTGGAAGCTGTTGCGCCCTCCAGAGGAGATACTGGACTACTGCAAAGGGTGGTCAGTTTGGCCCAGGGAAGCTGTGGGAACAGGTGGTGCTGGTGGAGGCGAAGCACTGGTACTGGCCACAGTGCCATCAGCCGCTGCTACGACAGGCTCGAGCACGAGGTTGACAGTCCGCTGTTGCACCTCCAAGAAGGACAGCATTTTACGCTGTCCTTCAAGGAGTGCAACATTATCTTTTCTCAGACTGGCAACCTCGCGCTCGAGCCGTCTAAAGCAACGCCAGTGGCCAGTACATCTTCTTAATCGCCGGCGCCCTACAAAGAGTCAAAATAAATAAATCAATACACAAGACTAAGAAAACAGTTATAACTTTCAATTATTCAACTTTACTAGCTACTGCAGTATCATAAATGCATTAATTTGGCACTTATGATAATATTTAGAAGTCTGATGCAAAACTATATTGTTGTCTTGTTCTTTCGTCTATAATACTTTATTAACTATATTATCTAATGAGCTAACAGCATGAAAAAACTTGTACTAACATGTGGTTTCCCATGCTATTCTTCTATTTTATTGACTAGACATAAATATTCAGTATGTATATACTTTTGCATAATCAACAGTACAGTACCATACAGTTAAAATAGATCCTCATCATGTGTGAGATTAACTTCACCATGTCTGCCTATAATGTCTAGTCATCTCTGCAATAGAAAATGAAACTACCTTCACACGAACACTATCATAAGATACTTTTAATGTGTACATCATCATGATCACTTTCATGATTGTTTGAAAAGAAACAGCTTTTGAGTCCTATTTCAGCCCCTCAACACACATTAATGTTTTAAATAATTAAGTTACTGATATTACATTCATTCAGCAAAACACCATTAACAAGCTGCCATTTAGAATAATCATAGACTTACGTTCTGGGAATTGCCTACAACAGGGAAATCTAAACAATTCTGTCTTGCAGAACACACCCTATATGTCCACTCAGTAACCTAGATATTTACATATCAACAGCGAAAATGTACTCAACAAACATGCCAGAGATCTTGAAGTACATGAAGAAGATAAATAACAGATTTGCAGCTAGCATAACTATAAGAAATTCACAACTAACCTAAAACTGAAACTAGAGTATGGGAAAATCTAGGCAAAATAAGCAGATTTAATTCATTAGTGCAGTGTTGGAGGCCTGTAATGTGCTGATCACTGTGCTGTTGCATGGACACAGGGTGAAAGTGTTCAAGACAATGTGACACAGCAGTAATAAGCTTTTTAAATGTACTATCTCACATTATGAAACAAACAGTTGTCAATGCCGATTGTTGCTTTGCTATCATTGGCATTGATAGTGTAAGAGTTATAAACTTTTGAACTGATGCCAACCCACCCTCACCCTGGAGAAAGTGACAGGCATTAGTGTGTCCCTCTGGCTGTTAGATATCACAGGGCAGGAAAACATGTTGATCATGCTGTGATAAAAAAACAGCTGTACAGTACATTAGGAGGTGAAAAATAAATGACAGTGTTCAAAATTTGGCATATAAATAGACAAAGTTTTCAAACCTACTACAGTGCATTGGAAATATCCAATACATGCTTGCGATGATGGAATGTAATGCTCATCTGACACCAAATGTTTTACATAGCCATATTAGCACCTTTGCTCACATACAGTGTCAGTGTTATTTCCTCACACTGTACCAGGAACTGATTTCGCACAGCACCCACGCCATCATACAGTGAAAGTGTGAAAACACAGTTTGGACAGTATGGGTGGACATTCAAAGTGTGCCACTCTGTGGCACAAGGCCATGCGGTGTTGAAAAATTTGGCTATGTGATGTGTCTGGGGCAATATTCAACAGAGTTTCGCTATTCAACAACTCCTTTGAATAGCACCCCACAGTCATAGCCAGTGTATGCTGTAGTGGAACTTGCACCACTGCAAGTGGTCAGACTACTGCATTCAACATGTGGTGGCACAACTTCCATTGTGCCATGTACAAATATGCGATATTCATAGGGTGACTGCAAACAGGCCCATAATTCACTCCATTATACAGTTTACCAACATTTCCTCACTTCATGATCACCTCTGAAAAATCCACACGTCACAGTGCACTGAAGATCATCACACTGCACTGTAGAGGTAAGTATGAGGTTGGGAAGGGTAAAGAGAGACACACTGCACAGCAATCAGGTTCAACTGGGAAGAGGGGTCATCAAGACTACGAGGCACATTTTTTACTTTAACAGTGGAAAAAAAAGCAAAAGCATCATTGGACACTTTTTGTGTTCCAGACCATTTAGCTCACTGGGATGTCCTCCCAGCATGGCGCCTGTTTTTTTGGCTTGGGTATCCGTAGTCATCGATCCATTGCCACCCTTGTCAGCTCACAGCACAAGTAAGGTCAATAATAGCAACAGGGATTTGGCCCCCCCCAGCAAAGAAAGACAATGGTACTGGGTCGCTATCCAACAGGTATTGTGCACATCCCTCACAATTTAACATTTGGAGTGAGTATGCCAACAGGCAGTGGGCTTCCCCTGTCATCACAGTAAAACAGCAAGGTGTGGTTGCCAACAGGGGGATTGAGCACCACCAATGTTGACAACCGTAGGATACTTGCCAAACATGCACATAATAGCAGCAAGTGCACAACCAAATAGTGTGCTGAGTATGATGAGCTTTGCTCAGATTGAAGTAGACCTTTGCTTACATATGCAGGGTGATTGGATAATCCGGTATGCACCTACCCATGTGTAACCTGCATTCACCCAAGAGCATCATGCCCCCAAATCAATACTTTCCTCACATGTTGCTATGCAGCTGCAGCAAGGCAATATAAAAAAAACACTAACACTCCCATAAAATAACATAATTAATTACACAACTGCTCAACTGAGACACAATAATAATAACATACATTCTGAGTTCACAGTACTGTGGGACTATATCTTGCTTGGAAACATTTTCAGATTTCACTTACGTGGTGGGCTGGCGCCGGCCTCCTGCTTCACCTCCACTGGTTCCGCATTGTCAGCTTCCCTGGGCTCTATAGAAGCAAACAAGTGAAAAAATGATAATATAAATAGATGAAATATCAAGCTACAAGTCTTTTTCTTTAATACGTTCATTACTAATACTGCATCATTGTGTACAGCTAACATATGAACACATGTCTCTTTACTAAAACAGCTCTCTGTTCAGGTGGATTTATGTTCTTAAGTCACTATGACATGCATACAGCAACTCTTATCATCTGCAGAGAGATCAAGCACCTTACAAGAAGAGTATGAAAAATACTAAACATTATTACTAATAAATGTGACACAACATAATTTAATGATGTAGTGCGTTTGTCACACCATGAGTGTACAATACTGTAGATCTGCATGTACTTATTCACTGATATCTACCCCATTGACTGTTACTGTGCTAGGAACAACAGAACATGTCACTTGCCACTGCTGTACTTAGAGTCAGTAACCCTTATATGTCAAACCATGTACGGCACATTACTGTGGACATAGCACAAAGGCAAACAAAATTGAAATAATGAAACCCTGTGTCTGTGTTCTTACAAGACAAATGTCCATCCAAACCTGAACAGACTTAATATAAAAAATCAAATTTTTTCTGGTGCTTCCCTAACAATATTTGTCCAATTACATTTTCACAGAAACAAAACACAGAAATCTATTATTGCTAGTATACAGTGCACAACAAGCAGTGCCTACCCATTGATGCCAGTACTAAAAATACTGTGATAATGCATATTTCTTTCTGTTAAACATCCTAACAACCTTATGTGTATCTTTAATTAACATACATGTAGACATAACCATATGATGACCTGCTTTTTAAACAGTTTGACAAAATGTGCAATTATAATAGCAAGAACGCAAACATACATATCATGTTACTGTTCAGTTAATCACCCTCTACCTGAATATGGCAGTTGTTTATGTGTTATTAAACATATTACCCCTACAGGGCTATTAACACAGCATTAAAATAACACTAGTTAATGTCTTAGGCCTTAATAAAACCAAGGCTGTCACCATTCCCAGATTTATGCTCAAGTACAAACATTGGCAAAGACTTACATTATTCGTTTATTAACAAACATGTAGACAGTCTTCATACTATCCATTTACATATATTTTAATTATAGAAATGAAAGATTGCCAGCAGATATAGAAATGATCAGTTAATAACCATCTAGGACCATGTGGTAATCAGCAACAGATAATTATACACCACACTAGTGAATATCAGTGAGACACCATCAACATTACAATTGGTAATGAATGATTCTTTGAACATGAAACTCCACCACCAAAAGTAGCAGAGGACAACACATCCCCCCCCCCCCCAGCAGACCACATGGACTGACAAGTAGTCCTATGGACATACATCCATTGTCACATACATGGAAAATGGTATCACACTCATATGTTAGTATACATGACACATATTTTCATGTATCAAATGACATCTTTCCATTTTTTTGGATAATATGTGCTACATCAGCATACGTTTACAGTCTGTTATAATAGACAGACATCTCTACCACTGGTGTCAGTAAACACACAGCAGACAATCAGGTGTGTGCTGAAGTACAAATTATCACACATCAGAGAAGTCTCACAGAAGCATAACAGCAGTTATAATTTCACTGCCAACCATTGTATTACACTTAAATAATACACTTAGCAGGTTACTGTAATTGGTGTATTGTTACAAAGCACACCACACATTGAAAGTCCAGCAAGCTGGCAACAGCTATATCCAATGTTATCTGTGACTGTTAGCAGTCATACACCTCCACTGTTGCAAGACACTCAGTAGGCTATGTAATATTTATCTATCATATCATCATGCAGCTTGTTCTGCAATGGAACAGGAAGCAGATATATGAAGATAAACATTGCTGCATTAAAGAAATACAGATTCTGTTTCACCAAGGATGTGATACCTAATCACACTGCAGAGACACATACTCATTCTTAAGTGTTGTCTCTTGGCAGATGAGAGACTGGCTCTTTATTTCTTGTACTGAATGATTTCAAACAATGTTTTCAACCCACTCAACAACTACAAAGAATACATACATGATTTAAATAATACTTAATCAGTAAAGACATTTTTTAAAAAATACAGCCTTAACTTCTGCAGCTCACACATAACATTATTTCTTGATACAGACCAATGACATACTACAATTATTTATATCAGACTCTTACCATCGGACTCAATCACAATGACACTTTCTGTGTCCGACTGACCACCCACCACAGCTTCACACTGTGCCGGTACTACCTCGCGGAAGCTGGGGGAGACCTCCGTTGTTCTGTCATGAAACAGAAAACAAAAGCATATGTAAGTGGTCGATGTGAATAACATAAAATATTTCAAATACTTGCAACAACAGTAAAACATGCATCACATAGATAACATTGCTTCTCATTATACACAGCACAAGCATTGTGGCTACATATTACAATAACAATTACAATTGATCTAAAATATAATGTTTCAAGACCACTACAGTAGTGCTCTAAATGAAGATTGGTGGTTTCTACACAACCACATCACTGTTATTTAATTTATCTGTCCCCAACAATACTTTTGCACATTGAACATGTATCTTTGCTGTGAAACTGTAAAAACACATTTTACCCAAGTTCTGAACAATGACAGCTGTACTGTTCATAAAGAAGTGTGAAAACATTTCAGTAGTGGTAATCTGTACTGAAAACATTATAAAATAATGAACTTAGAACCCTGCGTAGAAACTGTGCAATGTTCACTCATAAGAGATATGCAGAAAACTACAAAAATAAGTATCTATCCCATTATACAGATAATCAACATTTCCTCAGTTCATGGTTACTTTTGAAAAGAGCAAACGTGTTCCTGTTCCAGCAAAGATCATCATGCCGAAAATCAGATGTAACTATGGCATGGGGGGGGTAATTTCTGGGAAGACACAAGGGAAGGTGGACTGCTAAGGACAACAGGAGAGGGTACCAGTGCTGTCTGTCCCAGTCTGGAGGAATCAGAATCACCTTGTAGGGTTGACACCTGATTTTGAGTAGCACCTTGAACAGGAGAGGGAAGGGGGGAAAGCATACAGGAACTTCCCTTCCCAATTGAGAACCAGGGCATCCAGGGGACTGGAGCCCAACACTGGGGTCTGCAGCAAAAGTGGTGTAGGTGATTGCTGGGGCTGCAAAAGATCTATCTGTGGTGTGCCCCATCTGGAGAAGATCACCTGCAAAACCAGAGGATCCAGTGACCATTCATGGTGGCCCTGAGATATCCTTCTGAGAGCATCTGGCAGGACATTGTCCTTGCCTGGAAGGTGTACTGTTGTAAGAGAGGTGTTCAGGGAATAGAGCAGACACCACAACTTCATTGCTTCTGTGCACAAGGCTGTACACCAAGTGCCCCCTTGCTTGTTGATATACCACATTGTGGTGGTATTGTCTGTCCTGATCTGAACAACTTTGTTCTGAACAGACTTGGAAAAAGTTTGAAGTACTACAAACACTGCTCTGAGTTGCAACACATTGACATGAAGCAGAGAAGCACAGGCAGAAAGGGTACAAGCAGGCCTGCTTCCACCCCTCAGCCTAAACCCTCTGCCAAACAGGCACTCTGATGGGTTTGCCAGGGTGGATTCTGCACCACCTGTAGGTGGCAGGCTGGCTTACTTTTTGCATAACTGAAAGTCTTTACAATTTAAGATTGATGTGAAGCAGAGATTTCTGAGGGGCCCACAACCCTTAGGTGGTCAAGTCTCCCAAGTGGGCCCCCTACCCCAAGAAAGAGCCATGTGTAGTAAGGATTAAAGAGTGAGACTGAGTGACAAAAGGAACTCCCTGTCTTACATTGTCCTGATCCTGCCACCACTGCAAAGCCTGGATCAGGGTTCGAGTCACTGGTATCAGTTTGCTCAAAGAGTCCTTTTTCTGAGACCAAATGGCTCTCAAGTAGAACTGAATGTCCCTCATCTGAAATCTTGCTCCCTGCACCACTGCTGTAGAAGCAGCCATGTGCCCCAGGACCTGCAGAAAATGCTGTGCTGGTCGGGACACCTGTAGGGCGAATGAAGACGCCAGTGTGATAAGGGTCCTTGCCCTGTCCAGGGGAAGTAAGGCTCTTGACTTTTCTGTATCTACCTCTGTGCCTATGAAGGTGAGGAGCTGAACAGGCTCTAGAACTAACTTTGAAAGATTCAGAAGCAAACCTAGAGAGGTGAGCACTTGCTGAGTTATCTGTACGTGTAACTTCACTTAGTCTGGGGACTAGCCTACTATGACCCAGTGATCTAGGTATTTTTGTTTATTTATTTATTTATTTAGTTTTTTGTTGACCGGGTAAGTGCACTAGACAAATCCTGCCTATTTTCAGGCATGACCCAGGGAAGGGGGATACAGATGAATGCCAACTGACCTTGAACCAGATTAAGCTGTTGGTGGTATTTTTATTGAATGAGGGAAATTTGGCCAGGACACCTGGGAAATTCCCCTACTCTTTTCGATAAGTGCCATGGGATCTTTAACATCCACCTGAACTACCACCAATCCAGGCAGATGGGACCTCGGTTTAACGTCTCATCCGAAAGACGGCACCTCAGAAGTGCAGCACCCCTCTCATGCTGCACTGCAGTGTCAGTACTGGGATATTACCCAAGTGCCAGATGTGGGAACTGAACCCACAGCCCTCTGATCTCCCGGCCTCAGAGGCTAGTGTGCTACCTACTGAGCCACTGACACTGCTCACTGTATGGGAAGATGGCAATCGTTTGCCTTCTTAGGGAAGCAACTACTACTGCCAGCCATTTTGTGAACACCCTTGGAGCAGAGGATAGGCCGAAGGGCATTGCTCTGAATTGGTAATGGCCTGAGGGCAGCTCGAACCTGAGCTATTTTCAATGGGACCTTCTGATGAGAATATGTAAATAGGCAGTCTGTACTGTGTGTGGGTGGGGGCATGTAAGACAGTGGAATTAACAGGGCATTGCCCACCTCCCACCAGCTATACAATAACTTGCCATGCTGAGGTAGGCACCCACTGTAGCATGTGGATTTTTGTGTGGGGGGGCACCACACCATTGTCTACATACTGTGTGGTTGGTGGCGCAGCACACAGTATTGATACGTACGTGTCTATGTGTCTGTGTCTGTGTGTGTGTGTGTAGGAGAGAGGACACATCAGCAGTCAATATGGTATTACTGCTCCTTGAAACATACTTCCCCCTTTTAACTGTACTTCAATGCATTTTGGACTTGTGATAGACAGCTGCAGCACACATTGGAAAACTGCAAATATAGTACCTGAATTGGAACAGGTCTGGAACAACTCTGAAGAGTCGTATGATGGCACTATGTTGTACATGTGTGCAAACTAACTTTTAATACATACACAGTATTACAGGGTTACAACTTTCATACCACTACATTACAGTAAATAAACAGTAACATATTGTTCTCTACCAACATACTATGATAGGAACTGCGTATATGTATGGATGTACTATATCTGGTACGGCTATGTCACTAAGCTGTGCCTTGTGACTCAACAACACCACAGTTAATAAAGACAACAACTTATTTACATGTTTTAATAGTACATCCTTACATATAGTATTAAGTATTATGCTGTCTGCCATAATTATAACAAATTCTGAATGAATGCACATCCATTATTAAAAGTTCTGCTGATTTACTTACGGTGAGTAAGGCGCTCCCCCGTAGCTGGCTTGCCAGCAGCTTCCCATAGCTCATACACAAGGTAGTACCAGCACATGTCATTGTCCGGTATCCCCTCATGCTGCTTTAAAATATAAAAATGCTGGCGCAACAGCTTCCACTTCCGCTTCAGCTGCACGATTGTTTTGTTTTTGACTTTCAAAACAACATGCAGGAAGCAATTTATGCACCTCCACATCGAATCCAGTTTCCTGTTGGTACTCCTCATAAGAACTCTGGCATTGCCCCTGGCTTGGACTGCCTCAAGCAGTGCACACACCTCTTGCAAGGTCCACTGCCTCATTTTTTTTTGTTTATTATTCAGTTCTGAAATACAAACAGAAAAAAACATCACATTAGTATCATCTAACAATATCAATGATTTGTTCAACTAATTCCATGTAGTACTTATGAAATTAAAGAGCACATCTGCTTCAGCATGGCAGAAAGACATCTCACTAGCATTATGCAGCCCCAACAAGGGATTCGGCACCCTCAGCACTGACATCTGCTGCCACACTGTGGTGTCCCACCAGCATGCCACCCAGTACTCTCGGGGGATACTGCAACCAACATCAGATTGCCCACACCATCATCTATGCATGTCTACTACACTGAGGTGGTCACACAGCGTGAGCTGTACAACTCTCTTTTGTGGTCTTGCACCACAGCTATTGAGCTGTTGCACACCACACTCACCTATAAAGTGTATTACAGAGTTCATCACATAGTATGCATCCATGTGTGTGTGTGCGCAGGTGAGTACCAGATTTGAACATGTGATATCCTACAACTGTCCATCAAACCATAACTACAGCCTTCAACCATACACCACAGCATTGTAAAGTGCTGTAAAACACAGCTGAACCACACATTGCAGAACTGTGCATCCACCTGCAAATACACTGAATAAATTTGAAGAGGGATAACAAACCTCATGAAAGTTAAATGATATCATAATTGTGTTGTACAATCATGCTAGCACACATACAAATAACTCCACATATGTGTTCCATTCAACATAGCTCTATTTCCAGACATAACACTAAAGAAACCTATACATAGAACTGCACCACTGTGTTTCACTGTTGTTGCACCCATACCATCCTGTTACAAGTACAATACTGTAAGACCACAGTGAATGTTACATTCATTTAACAGACTCAAACTATATAAAAATGTGAACACAAAACAACATCATACAATTGTGTACAAACAGCAACATGTTACATTGCTATTGCTGTCTCCCCACTATTGTTACACACCATCCCACAATATGAATATTCCAAACCCATATATGTCCCATATGTGTAACTGATGCATGCAGCCGATCTATTTTTTGACCACATTTATATGGTTCTGAGAAGAACCTTTGTGTATACTGTAATATTTCCTCAAACAGTCTGACAATCTTAAAGAACTTTGAGGATTCCATCTCAAAGGTCTCCCAGGAAATGGCAATTGCCAGCATGCGAGAAATGTACACCATCTGGTAGGAATAGCCAATCATTACAGTACTTTATTCCTGGGTGACGTATAGTATACATTCCATGCATGCGTAGAAAAGCAGTTATTTGTACATTTACTTTTCTGAGAGCCCTGTCAATCAGATACATATGATGATCTGCTTCCAGACCCTACTCTCTGTAATATCTGAAAACATGATAATACAGGCAGGCAACATACTCATGATAGAAGCAAGGTCCAATTTTGCCTCTGTAACTAAATCTACCCAGCGTTTTGTTCCCAAATCATTGCCTCCAATATGTATTAGCAGTATGTCAGGAGGAGAGTGAGTTCTCAAAAGTCTGTGCATCGTTGGCATAAGATGTTCCCATCTCATGCCATCGCGACCAAACCATCTTACATAGCAATCTGGGAGCTGCAGGTCCCTCAAAAAATCTCTATGAACAGCAAACTCAGTAGCTTATCTCACGAAACTGTTTCCAACTATCCACAAAGTCCTTTTCAATTTTCTGCCATTCCAAGTTTTAACACTCAGAAGTGTACAGAGAGCTACAAAGAAAGTCAGTGTTCACCCTGCAGTGACTAGGTAGTACTGAAAGTAAAACTGATATTTTCCCTCCTTATTTCAAGCCAGCTTCAGTGGGCTGAGACATAACAGACAAATAAAAAATAAACATTGCCTACAGCTGTGGGTTCATTAACCAACCTAAGTGATGCAGTCACTATTGCTAGACTTCTGTTCCAGCTAAAATCTGCAATCATTGAGAAGTGGGAAAAATGCATCCTTTTCATAGGCAGATTTAAACAATTACAACAGCAGAAACATATCTGATTGGTTCCATTTTCTCTTAGGCCTCCACATGCACCTTCCTATCTCCCTCTATTTGCAGCTGTATCTGTACAAGTTAGTACTAAAATGCTATCTGACTTTAAACTATTTTCTCTAAATAATACAGCATGTTAGATAATAATAACTAACTTAATGAGATTCAGCATTGAAAAACGTTTTGATTAATAGTATTTACATGTTGTTATCATTTTTTTCATACTAGAAAAATGATTTTAAAAATAGACTGTACTTACAGTTCTCAAAGTGCTGCTTCTCAGTGATGCCTATGATAGCTCCTATTGACTTCTTCTTCAGTGTTGTCCATCTCTGATTGGTTGTCTGACATGGCCTGACAAATCTTGCATTACATTAGTAGAACCAGCTGTCAGTCAAACACACTGAAATCTGATTTGATAATGAATGTATTAGCCACTCTCAAAGTGTTCAATTTGCGACACTTTTGAATGCACGAAAGTAAATTTGCGACACTTTCACACTGCAACAGTATTTTTTGCGACACTTTCGAATGCACGAAAGTAAAATTTGCTAAAGTTTCGAATTTTGACATTACTTTTCACCATACTGTCGAACGCACGAAAGAACAATTTGTGACACTGTCGAATGCACGAAAGTATTTTTTGCGACACTTTCGTGCATTCAACAGTAATTTTCCAAAAGTGTCTATTTATTGCCACAATTTCACTTTTTATGGCAAAATACCACAATTTTCAATAATAAACACATTATGTGCTGTGTAGGTGCTTCGAAGTCAGTGGACTTCAAATATTGAACGTTTCCAAACTTCCGAGCGTGCATAACAACTGCGCAATGCAGAGTTGTAAAACAGTTATTTGTAGTAATTATTTCAGCAAAATTCAAACATAGCCATTTTAAGACCTCTGCTCATGAACAGTGTCGCTGTAATTTTCATCATTTGTACCATATAGTCATTTCACACATGAACTGGGCCATAACGCAGTACATAAGCAAAAAGACATTTTTGGCAAGATGTCAGAAATGACATCTGTACTACTCATAAGGTTGTGTGTTAAAAACAAAAATTTAACTATCTGAACTGAAAACTATTAAAATACACAGACTTACAAGTGTACATATAAAGTGCACTGCACAAGCTCATAAAACAGTCATTTTTTGGAATTCTTACACCAAATTTTCAACATACTCTTTTTAAGTCATCTGCTCATGAACAGTGTCACTGTCATTTTCTTATTGTGCCCCATAGAGTGATTTTGTTAACCAACTGCAGCATTGCACGCTACATGTGCAGAAACACATTTTGAGCAAGATGTCAAAAATAACAGCTGCAATGCTCATAAACAGGTGTAGTAAAAACACAATGTTGAGAATTTGCAGTAATAATATTGAAAATTCGCAAACATACAAGCATACATAACAACTGCACTAAGCACACTCATGCAACAGTAATTCTGATCATGTTTTCCATCTAATTTTAAACATAGTAATTTTAAGAGCTTTGGTGATGAACAGTGTCATTGTCAAGTTGTTTGTCTACCATATAGTGATTTCACGTACTGACTGCGCCGTAACGCGCTACATACTCGAAAACACGTTTTGGTCAAGATGTGAAAAATGACAGCAATTCTACTCATAAGTGGGTCTGGTAAAAAGAAAATGTTTAAAATGTGGACTAGAAATATTGAGAATGCACAAACTTATGATCGTCCGTAGCAACTGCGCAATGCACATTCATAAAAAAGTACTGTTTAGTAATTTGTTGACCAAATTTTAAACATACTTAAGTTACAATTATCTCAATGCACACTGTTATAAGAAATATACTGAAGCATTTCCTAACACTGTTTTTTTTTTCTCTGTCTCTCATACAGGTGCCTGATACTTACGTAAGATTGCTTACTGCCACTGTGAACCATAATAGCAAAACATGCCAACTAAATACAGACGTAGATGTGTAGGAAAACGAGAGAGGTATAATAGTACTGCACTGTTGTATAAGAGCGACAAACAAAACAGTAAAGTCACATCACATCACAAAATGAACATGAACAGACATTTACTGCAACAGTGACCCCTACAGCAAGTCACTGCACACCCAAACGAAATGCTTTAACAGCAAAGAAAAAAGGTATACCTTCACAAATCTTGTGTAGATCTCTCAGACGAAACACAACTATTTTGAGTGTAATCATCAAGAAACATCCAAAACAATGCTTTAAACTCACAACTGCTGATTTGCAACTCAGAAAGAAAAAGTTTTTCCGATCACTAGCAAGTAAAGCTAAGATCGAAAGACTTATCGCTGCTGTGCTGAGACACACCCGCAAAATGAGTAAGAGTCATCTGTCTCTGATGAAGTTGCATCTCAAAGTGTGCACTTTCGTCAACAGAGCAGTGTTTGTACTACAGCGCTTATGGCGTAAGATGTGTCATGTGCTTGAACAATTCAGGAAAGTTGTATATGCCATAAAAAAAGGCAACAACAGTATCCTTGTTTAACTGTCAACAACTTCTGTCATGTTTTCACAGGACAGTGGATGCACACGCAGCACTCAGAGGCATATTTTTGGGAAGAGTCTTATCATTCCCTAAAAAAAGAACACAAGTTCACCATTGATGAGTACGGTAAACTAGTAAATGTCCTCAGTATCTCTGATGACAATGCATTGGATACTGATGATGACTGTGATTCAACCACAGTCTTCAATTAACAGCATTGTCTGGCATGGGCATGTGATGATACCTGCAACTGTAGGCAATCGTGGTTTGAAAAAGTAGAACAGTTTGTCAACCTATTTGTAATAACAGATCGCAAAGACAGACATAAACTGTTTACAGCAATTGACCATTGTGAAATCCGTCCACATACTGGACTCATGGGTCACTCACTTGCATGTCTCGATAGTGGTGTTTGTGATAGTATTTTTCACAACATGCGGATGATTGCAGTGCATCAAACAGGCATACCAAACTTTGTCTACAGAGTATATGAAGTACGGCGAGCTGTACATCAGTACACATGTTTAAATGACTTATTGCAATCAGGTGACATGCAGGGTGCCTTCACATTTCTCAAAAGACTGCAACACATTACTTATGTACCAGAAACAACAATTTTTCAGTGTAACACATCTGCAGAAACATCTGTTTCAGTGTTAGAAAGTGACATTCTGACACAGTATGGCAAAGAAATTGCTAAGTTTGAGGTAGCAAAGTCTCAGAAGTTTGACTCTGTATGTGTGTCATGCAGCCGTTTGTGCTACACAAAACAAACAGTCACAGTCAACCTAGAAACCTTGTCACCATACAATGACATGTGGTTCCGTCTGTCAGCATTCTTGCTGCTGAAATCTGACTTTCACTTACAAGACACCATTGTGCTATGCAAACACTGTTTTTCCAAACTAAAGTCTAACACTTTTCCAGCAAGGTCAATGCTGAATAATATGGAAACAGATGTTACACCAAGTGAGATTTCAACATTAAATATGTTTGAACGCATTCTAATTCAGACAATGAAACCATTCCAAACTATTCTACGCCTGAACACAAAGACACGGAACATTCCACAGAAAGAGCTTGTTAGATCTCTAAAGGGTTCCGTGATGTATCTACCATTTCCTCTACAGGAAAATGTTCAAACAATCTCAACAGAAAATAGTTTGGTGATTCTTGTTAATGGTGTTCCGACAAAGGCCAAGGTCATCTGGCAAGATGTTGTCAATGTACAAAAGGTAAAGCTTGCTCTTACTTATTTAAAGAGTAACAATCCCTTTTATACAGACCTTGACATAGATCAGCTGGCCAGTCTCTCTGTGCAACATGATCTATTAGAAAAAAGTAAGCCAATCATTGAGAAGGTCAGTGTACAGACAAGTGACAATGTGTATGAACAGTACACAATTCACCCACAACATGGCAGAAATCCATTAGGAGACAACATTGATCTCTATGAAATGAAGCAGATGGAAGGTGAGCCTGTCATCATTTGGGAGGCAACATTAGAAGCACGCTGTTTCCCAGACCTATTTCCAAAAGGGTCAGGTGGACGCCTAGATGAAAGAGAAGTACGTATACAGGGTGCTGAGTACCGCACTAGCCGTGTGCTCAGCAAAGATGACAAATTCAGACATAACATACAGTACCTGTTCCATCTCCTCTGGGAGAGTGAACTTAGCATTCTGTCTGCGTCTATAGCACATACCATTCATCTAACAAATCCACTAGATGGAATAACAGCTGCTCAATTTCTAGAGAAATTAAAGCAGAAAGATGAAAATGTGCAAGTCAATCTGTCTTCCACACTTTCAATTCTTCGTGGCACCAAAGAATATTGGTATTGCAGACACTCTGAAGTGATGACAATGCTGTGAGAGTATGGTGCAGCCACATGGTTTGTCACACTTAGTTGTGCTGAATATGCCTGGGACAAACTCATTGAACTGTTGAAGTGGGCAAATTCTGATGTTGATGGCATTTCATCAATGACTGTTGGAGAAATGTGTTCACTTGATCCTGTGTCTGTCACAAGACATTTTCACAAGCGGTTCCATGACATTCTGACTTTCATCTTGTCAAAGGACAATCCTCCTCTAGGTATTGTGGAACATTACTTTTGGAGGACAGAATATCAAGCACGGGGTGCCCCGCATATCCATATGTTACTGTGGATCAAGGATGCTCCACACATTGGTAAACATGAAGCAGCAGAAGTGCTAGCATTCATCAAAAAATATATCGCTTGTCACATTCCAGACAAGTATGACAGTCCTACACTATGGAAGTTGGTACAAAAGTTCCAGTGACATATTTGTGCAAAATACTGCTGGCGAGTAGTAAAGAACAAATCTAATTGGTACACACGATGTCGCTTTGGATTTCCTAGATGAGTTTGTCAGGATGGTGCCATGAATGACCTATTCTCAGCAATGCAACACCACTTGAAGGCAAAATCAACCAAGAGGGTTACCCAGAGATGAAAAAGAGGTGTACATCAATGACTACAACCCAACTCTTCTCCTAATGTGGCAAGCAAACATAGATGTTCAGTTTGTGGCTGATAACTCACTGGCCCTGGTTCGGTACGTCATTTCATACATAACCAAACATGAACAGACTAGCTTGCAAGATCTTTGGGAAGATATTGCCAGTTCAAGCAAAAGCCTGACATCTCAGCTCTGGTCATTGGGCTTGAAGACTCTTTCACAAAGAGAATGTGGAGCTTACGAAGCCAGTGACAGTTTAATGGGTACTCATCTGTACGGGAAGTCTGATGCTGTACAGTTTCTCAGTGTAAACTACAAAGAGAAACGTAAATGTGTACTGATTCCTCATGCCGAAATTGAGGAGCTCACTGCCAATACACCTTCTTCAAAACATACCTTGCAGAATAACCTGATAGACACATACTACCCCCGTAGACACGACATGAATGATATGTGTTTCTTTCAGGTGGCTAAGTGGTATGACTACAAGACAGATGTAGCACCTGATTCAACACGCCAAATTTACAAGGTCAATGGACTAGATGGCTGCCTCATGAAGAGACACACAAGCCATGGCTCATAGACCACTGTAAACTACATCTAGGCACATCAGAGAGCAGAGAACATTACTACTTTGCTCTTCTATTCCTATTTAGACCCTGGAGGAGTGAGTCTGAATTAAAAGGTGACTGTGACACATTCAAAGAACAGTTCAATCTCACTTATGAGACTTTTCAAACTGAATACTCACAGACATACATACAGAGACTAGAGGCTGAGAAAGAACAGCTTGAGAAGGCACAGAAACAGCTTCAGAAAGACACTCCAGTTAGTTCACAAGACAACCTTGATCCAGAAGGACAAGGTGTTCTAGGTGAGCCTCTGCCCTTAAATGCCCAGAAGTGTTAATGTCAGAAATTGACACAGCCATGGAACATGGCACACACTCCATGGTCAGCCCAGCTGACTTGAGAAAAAGACTAAATCAGCTGCAGCATACAGTTCACTCTCAAGTAGTTGAAACTGTCCAACATGGCCTACTACATGAAACAAAACAATGTGACTGTACTGACTACAAGCCACTACTAGTGTTTGTTAGTGGTTCAGCTGGCACAGGAAAGAGTTTCCTTATTGAAGCCATCACTGCTGAAGTATGGAGCCTGACAGGCTCTTCAATGTCTGTTGCTGTAACTGCTCCCACAGGACTAGCAGCATACAACATTGGTGGAGTTACATTACACCATCTCTTTATGTTGCCAGTGTAACATGAGAGAACTGGAGAGTATCGTAAACTGTCATTCGAGGTTGCATCTCAGCTCCGTTCCATGTTCACAAAGATGAAGTTACTCATCATTGATGAAATCAGCATGTTCTCCAATGTCATGCTTGCCTGTATTCATCTATGTCTACAGCAGATCTTAGGTACTGACGATGGAGTGCCATTTGGTGGCAAAAGTATACTTGTGTTGGGAGACCTTTTACAGCTTGCACCAGTCAATGCAGAGCATGTATTTACAACTCTAACTGCAAAACAAGCTAAGAATATCCTCGGTTGCATTGCAGGCTATAACATATGGGGAATTATTTACCTATGTTGAGTTGTCTGAGAACATGCGCCAAAGTGCTGATCTAGCTTACAAATCACTTTTAGATGAAGCTCGTACAGGTTCTCTATCACCAGAACATCTTTGTATGTTAAACGATCAGAGAATCACAGTAGATACTGCATGCATAGAAACAGCATGTAATCTCTTCAGCAATATATACTCTACAGGGACACACATAGTGTGTCTTATGCCACGACTAAATAAATGCACTGAATTCAACAATCTAATGCTGCAGAGAGAAAACCAAGAGATTGTAACTCTGCATGCTGTTGATACAGTTGATGGCGTTATTCTTAGTCGAAACCTAGTAGCAAAGATGACTGAATGACTAAGTGAACTCAAGTCAGATGTTTCACGCACAGCTGGCCTAGAAGCTGTTCTCACAGTTTGTAAGAATGCACGTATCATGCTATGACGTAATCTAGATGTAGAACAAGGCATGGTAAACGGTGCCATGGGAAACATCACTGACTTTGTCTACAATGTCCAGAAGACATATATCGAGACACCTGTAGTTCACTTTGACAACATGGAATAGTCTGTACACATAGAACGCACCTGTGTAAAATTCCAAGTTTTTAAGGATATCTATGTAAACAGGAAACAGTTTCCATTATGTGTTGCCATATGCTGTATCCATTCACAAATCTCAGGGCTTGAGTTTGGATTCAGCAATGGTAGACATAGATACAGACATTTTCAAGGATGGCATGAGCTACGTGGCACTTTCACATGTCCACAGCCTTTCTGGGTTGCACATTATTACTATAGCACCTCAGAAAATACGAGCTGACAAGCGATGTATTCTTGAGTACAACAGGTTATGTACTCTACATCAGTCACAAATGTCTTTAATACCACTGCCTACATATCTGTCTGTCTCACACAATTCAGTCACAGCTACAAGTATCAACAAACAGCGACAAGCTTCCAGAAGTGATTCAAGTCAAAAGAGTTCAACAAAGGTCACAACTTCAAGTAAACATTCACGGCCAGCAATTCATCAGAAATCAGTTGGTGTAGCTGCTGTAACAGTGTTTGACAACAGCACTAGAGTGAACTGCTATGCTAACTCAGCTATGCAAGTTTTTCTACACATGCCACACTTTGTGCGGGCAATATCTGCTACAAAAGACAGTACCCTATCAAACGCTTTGAAGCAGATTGTCAACATGACTTCTGACCAGTCTAACAATGTACACTCACTAACACCACTACGATAGGTGTTAGGTACTTATGATGGATGTAGTACATTTGCTGCAGACATACAGCAAGACACTACTGGGTTTATGATGGCTGTCATAAACAACCTGGATGAAGATTGCACACCAATGTGGCACTACTTCACAGTAACATATGTAACAACATATGTATGTGTTTCATGTGGCCATTCACAGCGTGAAACCACAGAAGACATGCTGTGGATTACTCTGTTTGTCCCTCAAACCAAAAGTGTCAAATTTCGACAGCTATTCACCAATGCTGAGTGTGGGCATGCCTGTGGAAGGTGTGGAGGCAGATGCGCTCAGTCCATATGTTTCAGTAGTTCATCTCAATATCTGTTGCTTATCTTGCGCAGATTTTACTCCAATGGGCTCAAAGTTGATACTCCTATCACAGATTACACAGCTGGTAGAATAGTCTTCAACCAATCAGGGTTTTACACTCACAGTATAATCTATCACCATGGCCAATCCATGCATTCTGGCCATTACACCTGTTCACTAAAGTGCAGAAGTGGATGGGTAGAGTGTGACGACTCTACAAGCAGTTTTAAACAGAGACTGCCACAACACTTAAAAAATGCATATCTTCTAATATTGAAGAATTATGATGACCTTCATATTTCAGAAGAATAGAACAGAACATGTTACATTTTTTAAATGACTACTTTCTCCCAGAAACATTCATAGATCAGTACAATTTTCTCTAATGAACGACTCCGAGCATTTCAACAAAATACCATTCTGATAGAGACATTCCATACACTATCACATGTAAGATATTGTGTGGATCAGTGACTACATGAAAATTGTTGTTGTGGCTTCAATCGGCACCAACAATATTCACAGTCACTAGAGAAACCATGCTTACATGTCTATCGAAGATTGTACATCTCAAAACTGAGGCCTTACTGCTGTCCTCCTCTGTACATATCTTTAATTATTAATGTATCATACTCATACATAACAACAAATTGTTATGAGTTTTAAAGTGTTACTCTTTCCAAATAAAGATAAGTTCTCAGTTATCATCATAAATAACTGAGCAACATTACTACCATTCACCAAACATTGCACTCTGTCACAAGTTGTCTATCGACACTTGCATTTGTCTATTGACTCTTGACATGTAGACAACATGATTCGCTCACCTTACAACAGTGTACAACTATCGCGCCTTCATTTGTAATACTAATACTGTACATATGTAAAAATAATTACCTTTATTGATAATGCAAGAAGCTGAATTATGCAACTGTAAATACCAAACAATTGCATCATATAATCAACTGACTTTGACATATTTGTAATTACTTGTACATAATATAAAGATTTGTATTCACCTTCACATTCTTAATAACTACTTTAATAGTCGTACTAAAAGTATTAGTCTAACACTAACGTACAACTGAATGTTTAACATATTATACAGCAGTATACTAACTACATCTAATTAACCATAAGTTTATTAAAAAATGCATACCATGCACAGTTTTCTTATATACAAGTTATGAATTTACATAGAAGCTAATAAAAAAATTTTAAACATGTAATTTGTTGCTGTGAGAATATTCAATTTTTTTGTACTTGTCATATAGGTAATTGTAACCTATGGTAAAAATGTTGAGAATTGTAAATCAGACACTGTTACTGATCACAACACACTGCATACCTGTTCCTGACAATATTTATGATCTCCTCAATTGAGGGGTTGGGTGGGAATTTTCCATTTGCACCTAGTCAGTGACATATCATTAAATGACAGCAATCAAATGTCACGAAATAACATTTTTTTATATTGTATTACTTTGACAGTCAGCATATGGTTTTTCGCCCACCCCAGGAACATCCACATTAGCAGTTACACAATAACAACAAAACACTTGTGTATCATGTGTGTAATCACTGTTCACAAGCTACTGACATTCCCTTATTAACATACCACACAAATAATGCACTACACATAATTACAACATACAACCATTTTAAAAAACTACTCAACATTTGTTAACAAACTCTCTTCACGTTCAATAGTTAATATATAATGGACCAGCACAGCTTCAGCTTGACTATCAAAATCCCAGGTTGAATGTCACAAAGTACTTACTCACATAAAGAGTAGTGAGAACTGAAACATCACTGGAAAAACACAACACCTGATTAAAGACAGTCATCACCGAGTAAGAAATCAGATATATGCATATAAGACAAATAACAAACCCGACAGGAAAAGATGACACAACACTGCAATCATACCAACCACCTAACCTCAATATGTATACTAAGCTACCTTTTTCTTTAGTTTCCTATAATATCACATACTTACTGATATTCATATTATACAGTTGTTATTATTCTTACACATTTACATATATAGCAAGCAATGATTACACACATACAAAGATTGTATTGTGAGACTGCTTCTGTTAACTAAATTTCAGTCTTGATTGGGTCTTTTCTCCATTTAAGAAATTGGCAATACATTTTTTAAAACCATAACCACCTGTGTCGACTCTACTTAAAATAGCATTACAACATAAAAAATAAGAGTGTCTTACTTAAGCATACAAACCAATGTTAACTAATACTGCAACAACTATATCTCCATCAATTTCTTTGGTACCTATGATGTCCACTCAGTATCACAGCATATGCAATGATGTGGCACATTGCATGTCACACTTTACATAATTCCTAAGAGTGTAAAAAATTCAGCAATGTACTTACTTTTACTGTGCCTATACAGTCATTATTACTGTACCAAGGTGCTGCACACCAGCACCCAACAGTACACAGTGTTCAGTATGTGGACTAGCTGTTCATACATTGACTTACACATGTCCTGTAATTCTTAAGAAACTTAACTGCTGGCAACAAACCTATGTTGTCTGCCATCCTGAAGACCATTCCATTACAGGTATTACATGAGGTCCTGCTTCATCAGGTTCTCCATAAGTTTCTACATGACTAAATTGACGCTGACTGGTCTGTAATTGCCAGCCTCATCCATGCTCCCCACACTTGTGGAGTGCTACCATACCTGCTCCCTGCAGTCACCCGTCATTTCTGCTGTCTGTAGCAATCAGTTAAACAAATATGCCAAGATGCCAGCCAGTTCCTCAGCCAGCTCCATCACCACGGTAGCATACAGCATATGAGGCCCACTTGTTTTATCTGCCATTGGATGCTACACTGCCTACCTGACCCTGCTGGAGGCAATATTCAATAATACCATTTGGGGATAACCTTAACTGCCTTAATGCCACTGTCAGCCATCACTTCAATATTCTCATTGCTGAAACCTGACCAGAAGAAGCTGTTCAGGTCCATAGCCTTCTCTCCATCTGTCTGTCTATCTATCTGTCTATCTATCGATTAGTATATAACAAAAATAAAGTTTGTTAAACCTAAACACTTATCAGATAGACCTACAAGACTCTGCTTCTATCACTCTGGATTTGTATTTTCCTGAAAGGGTTCTAAATGTTCCTGGGATTAAAACTGTGATATCCTACGCACACACGTAAAAGGAAATGTCTTCATGCATCTGAATACTGTAAGACACAATAGTAGCTTATTTGCAGTTTTAAGGCTTAAATTTTGACCAAGACCAACTGGATGGTAGATTACTGCGTGATATCTTTTGGCATAGTAACAGGAACTGCAATGCAAACAGAAGCACTAACAGTGGCGCACATGGTAACGCAAGCGTGAATCAGAACAGAAAGGGTAACACACACAATGGCGTACACGGGAACGGTCTACCACATGATTTGTTGTCACACAATAACATGGTGCCTGAGTTTTTTGCCTCTAATATCCCTTCTTTTTGAGAATGATAATGAGAAATAGTGAATGTAATGCAGCTGTGGAAGCGCACCACGTGATGTCTTGTGGCATAGTAACAGGAACAGCAACACAAACAGAAGCGCTAACAGTGGTACACATGGTAACATAAGTGCAAATGAGAACAGAAAGGGTAACGCACATGGTGGCGTAGACGGGAACAGTCTGCCACGTGATGTGATGTCACATAGTAACATGGTGCCTACAAACGGAAATGTCAATGGGCATGGTGACGCAAAGTGAAACAGAAAGAGTACTGTAGACACAAATGGCAAAAAATAACAGAAACGCAACAAAGGAAAATGCAAAGGATAATGCACATGGTGGCGTAGACGTCAACAGTAAGTGAAACAAGTATGGAACTGCAAGCAGAAAAAGCAACAGTAACAGTAATGTAAGGGCACAGGCTGGTTTTCCCCAAAAGCTGCATAGAGAAAGACAGTGAGTACAAAGAATGTATGCATAATAATGGTTAACGGAGCAGAAAATGAGGACTTGGAATACTAAATAGGTTATATCTCAGGAACCATACAACGTAGAAAAAAATTTTAAAAGTCATATGATTTACAACTGTCCTAGCTAGTTTTGTACTTAGCACCAATTAGGGGGCTAAGTGTTTTTCTGATGAAAAGTCTGTATCTTGCACCTTTTCCGAGATACGGGCCCTGAAAGGCACGGCGAATGCCGTAATGTTATCCTATGGGAAAAAAAGAGAAGTTCAGAGCACCATAACTTTGCCTCCCTGTAATATTTTGTCACCAAACCACTGAAAGGCACATCTGTGGGCTGTTGGCCGTCTTTTCTCCAAATTTCAGGAAAAAAGACCAAACTGTTATTTTGCAGCCTAGCCTAGAAAACTACTGTCGAAATTTGCGAAAGCTTTCGCAAAAATGTTGGTTGTCATTTAAATTTGGGACCCTCTAGCAACCTAATTCTTTTTCAATTCACCTAGTCGGACCCTGAGGATGCTATTCATGTCTTTATTTTGGGGTAAAACACCCCAGAAATATGTTTTTCAAATTTCTGGAAAAAGTACTTTCGCAAAGTACTTTCGTGCTCACGAAAGTGTCGAACTTTTTTGCAGCTTTAAGTTGCGACAGTAATTTTCTAGTCTGTGAAATGACAGCACTTCTTTGGCACTGTACTGCAAAATAACCGTTGGGAGTTTTGGGCTGAAATTTGGAGGGAACGCAGCTGACATCTCACAGATGTGCCTTTCAGTGTTGTATTGAAAAAATATTACTCGGCGGTAAAGTTATGGCACTCCAAATTTGACAGTTTTTCCCATAGGATAACATTACGGCACCCGAAGCATTACAGGAATCCTTTGGCACCCTGCTGCAAAATAATGGTTTGGTCTTTTTTTCTGAAATTTGGAGGGAAGACAGCCAACAGTACACAGATGTGCCTTTCAGTAGTTTGGCGAAAAAAAATAACATGGTGGCAAAGTTACGGCACTCCGAAGTTGATGGTTTTTCCTATAGGATAACATTACGGCGCCCAAAACTTAACAGAAATCATTTGGAGCCCTGCTGCAAAATAACGGTTTGGTCTTTTTTCCAGAAATTTGGAGGGAAGACAGCCAACAGCCCACAGATGTGCCTTTCAGTAGTTTGGTGAAAAAACATTGCAGGGAGGCAAAGTTATGGCACTCTGAACTTTTCTTTTTTTCCCATAGGATAACATTGCGGCATTCGCTGAGCCTTTCAGGGCCCGTATCTCGGAACGGTGCAAGATACGGACTTCAATAGAAAACCTCTTAGCTCTTCATGGGCTAAGATTCAAATTAGCCAGGAAAGTTGTAAATAATATGACTTTTAAATTTATTTTCTCATTCGTGAGTTCCTGAGATATAATGTATTTAGTATTCCAAGATCTCATTTTCTGCGTCGATACTCATTATTTTGCATACATTATTTGTACTCACTGTCTTTCTCAATGCAGGTTTTGGGGAAAACCAGCCTGTGCGCTTACATTACTGTTACTGTTGCTCTTTCCGGTTGTGGATCCGTACCCGTTTCACTTACCATTGGCGTCTGCACCACCATGTGCATTATCCTTTGCGTTTTCATTTGCGCTTGCGTTTCTGTTATTTTTAGCCATTTCTGTCTACAGTACTGTTTATCTTACTGTTTCACTTTACATCACCATGCCCATTGACATTTCTGTTTGCAGGTACCATGTTACTATGTGACAACACATCACGTGGCAGACCATTCCCGTCTAAGCCACCATGTATGTTACCCTTTCTGTTCTCATTTGTGCTTGTGTTGCCATGTGCGCCACTGTTAGCATTTCTGTTTGCATTGCTGTCCCTGTTAGTATGGGACAACACATCATGTGGCGGGAGCGCGGGGCCCAAAGGGCCCCGCTCTCCCGCCAATGCCATTCCTGTCTACAGTACTGTTTATCTTACTCTTTCACTTTACATCACCATGACCATTGACATTTCTGTTTGCAGGAACCATGTTACTATGTGACAACACATCACGTGGCAGACCATTCCCGTCTAAGCCACCATGTATGTTACCCTTTCTGTTCTCATTCGTGCTTGTGTTACCAGGTGCGCCACTCTTAGCATTTCTGTTTGCATTGCTGTCCCTGTTAGTATGCCACAACACATCATGTGGTGGGAGCGCGGGGCCCTTTATGCATCGGGAGCGCAGGGCCCAAAGTGCCCTGCTTCCACCGCTGCATTACATTCACTATTTCTTGTTATCATTCTTAAAAGTAAGGGAAATTAGAGGCAAAAAACTGTGTTTAAGGCATTAGTTAGTGTTGTTCCACAGCGACAAAAGTGAGGAAATTCACTGTTAGGGCTGAAAACCCCCTTGGACCCCCCGCCCACCCCCAAACCGGCAGTGCGGTGCGCATTGGGATTCTGGGTCCTAACTCTCACCACATTGTCCTATTCTTCTGCTGCTTTACACATGTCATGGGGTGAGAGTTAGGGCTGATGATCCCAATGCAGACTCCAATGCCACCATATGCGCCATTGTTTGCGTTTTCTTTTTTATTTGCGTTTCTGTTGCTTTTTAGTCATTTGTGTGCACTGTACTGTTTTGCTTTCTGTTTCACTTTGTGTCACCATGCCCATTGATATTTCAATTTACAGGCACCACGTAACTTTGTGACAAGGCATCATGTGGCACAGCATTCCTGTGTATGCCACTGTATGGACTAGCTTTTCTGTTCTCACTCATGGTTGTGGGAGCGGGCCCCGCACTCCCGCTGCTGCATTACATTTACTATTTTTTATCTTTCTTAAGAAGAAGGAAAATTAGAGGCAAAAAAGTCTGTTTAATGCATTAGTTAGGGTTGTTCCACAGTGACAAAAGTGAGGAAATTCGATGTTAGGGGTGAACACCCACTTGTACCCCACTGCCCACTCCCCCAAGTGGCACTTTTAGCATTAATGCTTGCGGTGCTGTCAGTTTTATTGTGCCATAACACATCATGTGGCGGTAGCACATGGCCTGTGCTGCCCTGCCCACACACCCAACTGGTATTGGGGTGTGCATTGGGATCGTGGTTCCTAACTCTCACCCCATTCTCCTATACTTCTGCTGCTTTACACATGTCATGGGGTGAAACTTAGGGCTGATGATCCTGTCTATGTCACCATGTGTGTTACCCTTTGTGTTGCTGTGTTACTAACTGTATGTCATAGGTAGCAAAGAAATAGATGGAGGTATAGTTGTAGCAGTATTAGTAAACATTGATTTGTATGCTTAAGTCATAGACACTTATTTTCATCTCAGTATGGTATTTAAAGTAATGAGTCGACACAGGTGGTTATGGTTTTAAAAAATTTATTGCCAATTTGTCAAATGGAGAAAAGGTCTAATCAAAAGTAAAATTTTGTTAACAGAAGCAGTCTCACAATACAATCTTTGTATGTGTGCAATCATTGATTGTTAAATTTGTCAATGTGTAAGAATAATTATAAGTGTGTCATGTGGATTGGACTAAGTGTGTGATATTATATGAAACTAATCAGATGTTGTGTGTTTTTAGCTGTGCTTCAGTACTCACTTCTGTTTACATGTGTGGAAGTATTTTCTGGCATTTGAATTGTAATTGTAATAGTCAGGCTGAAGCTATTGCTATTGAATGTGAATGTGGTTTGTAAAAAATGTTACTTTTTTAAAAATGGTTGTATGTTGTAACTATGTGTAGTGCATTACTTGTCTGCTATGTTAATAAGGGAATGTCAGTTGGTAGTGAAGTGTGATTAGACACAAGATAGACAAGTGTTTTGTTGTAATTGTGTGACTGCTAATGTGTATGTTCCTGGGTGGGCAAAAACCATATGCTGATTGTTTAAGTAGTACAGTTTACACAATTGTAAGTTTCATGACATTTGATTCTTACTATTAAATAATATGTCACTGACTAGGTGCAAATGGAAAATTCCCACCCGACCCCTCAATTGAGGCGATCATAAATATTGTCAGGAACAGGTATGCAGTTTGTTGTGATCAGCAACAGTGCCTGATTTACAATTGTCAATATTTTGTACAAACGGTACAGTTAGTTATGTGACAAGTACAAAAAGAAATGAATGTTTTACATGAACACAAAATTTCATCAATTTTACATTGGCTTCTATGTAAATTCTTAACTTGTAAATATTAAAACTGTAATGGAATGCATTTTCACAAACTTATGCTTAGTTACATGCTGTTAGTATACTGCAGAGTAATATGTAGGATATTCACTTGTACTGTTGTGCTACACTGCTATTTTTAGTTCAATTATTAAACAAGTTATGAACAATGTACACTTGATAACAAATGTTTCAATTATGTACAAGTAGTTTTAAACAGTTGTAAGAGTCACAAAATTAGATTGAGTAATTGGTTATTATTAACAGTTGTGTAAGTCAGGTTGTTGGATTATCAATAACGGTAGTTGTTTTTACATATGTACAAGACTAGTACTATGTGTTACAGCATGATAGTTCTACACTGTTGCATGGTGATCTAATGATGTTCTCTATATGTGAAGAGTCACTAGAAGTGTAAAAAGACTAGTTCTGAGACAGTGGAATGTTTGTTTAATGTTATAAGGGTAGAATCTTTCACAGACATGTAATCATGGCTTCTCTAGTGACTGTAAATATTGTTGGCGCCGATTGAAGCCACTACAGCAATTTTAATGCAGTCACTGATCTACACAAGATGTAACATGTCACAGTCTATGTAATGTCTGTTTTGAATTCAATTTTTTGTTAAAATTGTATTGTTTATTAAGAGTTGTGAATTGCACAACATTGTAATGAGTTATTACATTTTTGGGGACACAGTACTCATGTTAAAATGGTACATGTTTTGTGCTATTCTTCTGAAATATGAAGGTTGTAATCATTCTTAAATATTAGAAGATATGCATTTTTCTGGTGATGTGGGAGGAGTCTATTTAAAAGTAGTTGTAGAGTTGTCACACTCTAACCATCCAGCTGTCCAGCTTAGTAACGTTTTTAGATGCATAATCTTGTATAGACATGTAATCATGGTTTCTCTAGTGACTGTGAATATTGTTGGCGCCGATTGAAGCCACTACAACAATTTCCTTGTAGTCACTGATCTACACAAGATGTAACATGTCACAGTCTATGTAATATCTGTATTTGAATTCAACTTTGTTGAAATTGTATTGTTTATTTACACTTGTAAATTGTACAACATTATAACGAGTTATGACATATTTGGGGACAAAGTACTCATGTTAAAATGGTACATATTTTGTCCTATTCTTCTGAAATATGAAGGTTGTCATAATTCTTCAATATTAGAAGATATGCATTTTTCAGGTGACGTGGGAGTCTCTGTTTAAAAGTAGTTGTAGAGTTGTCACACTCTAACCATCCAGCTGTGCACCTTAGTAACGAGGTGTAATGTCCAGAATGCATGGATTGACCATGGTGATAGATAATGCTGTGAGTATCAAACAGTGATTGGTTGAAGACTATTCTACTAGCTGTGTAGTCTGTGATAGGAGTATCAACTCTGAGCCCATTGGTGTCAAATCTGTGCAACATAAGCAACAGATATTGAGATGAAGTCCTCAGGCGTATGGACTGAGTGCATCTGCCTCCGCACCTTCCACAGGCATGACTACATTCAGCATTAGTGAACAGCTGTCGAAATTTGACACTTTTGGCTTTAGGAACAAAGAGAGTTATCCACAGCATGTCTTGTGTCGTTTCACGCTGTGAATTGCCACATGAAACACATACATATTTTGTTACGTATGTTACTGTGAAGTACTGGCAGATTGGGGTGCCGTCTTCATCTAGGTTGTTTATCACAGCCATCATAAACTCAGTACTGTCTTGCTGTATGTCTGCAGCAAATGTACTGCATCCAGCATATGTAGATAACACCTGTCGTAGTGGTGTTAGTGAGTGTACATTGTTAGAGTGGTCAGAAGTCATGTTGATAATCTGCTTCAAAGCATTTGATAGGGGATTGTGTTGTGAAGCAGATATTGCTTGCACTAAGTGTGGCATGTGTAGAAAAACTTGCATAGCTGAGCTAGCATAGCAGTTTACTCTACTGCTGTTGTCAAACAGTGGTACAGCAGCTACACCAACTGATTTCTGATGAATTGTTGGTTGTGAATGTTTACTTGAGGTTGTGGCCTTTGCTGAACTCTTTTTGTGTGAATCACTTAGTGAAGCTTGGTGCTGTTTGTTGCTTTGTGTAGCTGTGACTGAATTGTGTGAGACTGACATATATGTAGGCAGTGGTATTAAAGACATTTGTGGCTGATGTACAGTACGTAATCTGTTGTATCAAGAATACATTGCTTGTCAGCACGTATTTTCTGAGGTGCTATACTAATGATGTGTAATCCAGAAAGACTTCATACACGTGAAAGTGCAACATAGCTCATGCCATTTTTGAAAATCTCTGTACCTATGTCTATCATTGCTGAATCCAAACTTAATCCCTGAGATTGGTGAATGGAGACAGCGTATGCAACACATAATGGGAACTGTTTCCTGTTTACGTAGATATCCTTAAAAACCTGGAATTTTGCGCAGGTTCTATCTATGTGTACAGAGTGTTGCATGTTGTCAAACTGCACTACAAGTGTCTGAATAAATGTCTTCTGTACATTATGGATAAAGTCAGTGATGTTTCCCATGGCACCGTTTACCATGCCTTGTTCGACATCTAGATTACGTCGTAGCATGATACGTGCATTCTTACAAAGTGTGAGAACAGCTTCTAGGCCAGCTGTTCATGAAACATCTGACTTCAGTTCACTTAGTCGTTCAGTCATCTTTGCTACTAGGTTTCGACTAAGAATAACGCCATCAACTGTATCAATTGCATGGAGAGTGACAATATCTTGGTTCTGTCTTTGTAGCATTAGATTGTTGAATTCAGTGCATTTCTTTAGTCGTGGCATAAGACACACTATGTGTCTGGCAGTAGAGTATATGTCGCTGAAGACATTACATGCTGTTTCTATGCATGTACTATCTGCTGTGATTTTCCGACCATTTAACAACGACACATGTTCTGGTGATAGAGAACCTGTGCAAGCTTCATCTAAAAGTGATTTGTAAGCTAGGTCACCACTTTGCCGCATGTTCTCAGACAACTCAACATAGGTAAATAATTCCCGTATGTTGTAGCTCGCGATGCAACCGAGGATATTCTTAAGCTTGCTTGGCAGTCGAGTTGTGAATACATGCTCTGCATTGACTGGTAAGTTGTAAAAGGTCTCCCAACACAAGTATACTTTTACCACCAAAATGGCACAGCATCGTCAGTACCTAAGATCTGCTGTAGACATAGATGAATACAGGCTAGCATGACATTGGAGATCATGCTGATTTCATCAATGATGAGTAGCTGCATCTTTGTGAACATGGGACGGAGCTGAGATGCAACCTCGAATGACAGTTTACGATACTCTCCAGTTCTCCCATGTTCGACTGGCAACATAAAGAGACAGTGTAATGTTACTCCACCAATGTTGTATGCTGCTAGTCCTGTGGAAGCAGTCACTGCAACAGACATTGAAGAGCCTGTCGCACACCGTATTTCTGAAGTGATAGCTTCAATCAGGAAACTCTTTCCTGTGCCAGCTGAACCACTGACAAACATTAGTAATGGTTTGTGCTGAGTGCAGTCACATTTTTTTGTTTCATGTAGTATGCCATGTTGGACAGATTCTACCACTTTGGAGTGTACTGTATACTGCAGCTGATTTAGTCTTTCTCTTACGTCACCTGGGTTGACCATAGAGTGTGTGCCATGTTGCATGGCTGTCTCAATTTCTGAGATTAAGAGTTCTGGGGCATTTAATGGCAGAGGGTCACCTAGATCACCTTGTCCTTCTGGATCAAAGGTTGTCTTGTGAACTGACTGGAGTGTCTTCCTGAAGTTGCTTCTCTGCCTGCTCGAGCTGTTCTTTCTCAGCTTTTAGTCTTTCTATGTATGTTTGTGAGTAGTCGGTTTGGAAATTCTCATAAGTGAGATTGAACTGTTCTTCGAATGTGTCAGAGTCACCTTTTAATTCAGACTCACTCCTCCAGGGTCTAAATAGGAATAGGAGAGAAAAGTAGTAATGCTCTCTGCTGTCTGATGTGCCTAGATGCAGTTTGCAGTGATCTATAAGCCATGGCTTGTTCCTCTTCACAAGACAACCATCTAGTCCATTGACCTTGTAAATGTGCCGTGTTGAGTCATGTGCTGCACCTGTCTTGTAGTCATACCACTTAGCCACCTCAAACAGACACATATCATTCATGTCGTTGTGTCTATGTGGGTAGTATGTGTCTATCAGGTTATTCTTCAAGATATGTTTTGAAGAAGGTGTATTGACAGCAAGCTGCTCAATTTCGGCATAAGGAATCAGTACACGCTTCCGTTTCTCTCTGTAGTTTATACTGAGGAAACGTACAGCGTCAGACTTCCCCTACAGATGTGTACCCATTAAGCGGTCACTGGCTTCATAAGCTCCACATTCTCTGTGTGAAAGAGTCTTCAAATCCAATAACCACAGCTGAGATGTCAGGCTTTTGCTTGAACTGGCAATATCTTCCCAAAGATCTTGCAAGCTAGTCTGTTCATGTTTGGTTATGTACGAAGTGACATAGCGAACCAGGGCTAGTGAGTTGTCAGCCACAAACTGAACATCTATGTTTGCTTGCCACATTAGGAGAAGAGTTGGATTGTAGTCATTGATATACACCTCTTTTTCATCTCTGGGTAACTCGTATACCCTCTTGGTTGATTTTGCCTTCAAGTGGTGTTGCATTGCTGAGAAAAGGTCATTCATGCCACCATTCTGACAAACTCTTCTAGGAAATCCAAAGCGACATCGCGTGTACCAATTAGATTTGTTCTTTACTGCTCGCCGACAATATTTTCTGCAAATATGTCACTGGAACTTTGAACCAACTTCCATAGTGTAGGACTGTCATACTTGTCTGGAATGTGACAAGTGATATATTTTTTATGAATGATAGCACTTGCTACATCATGTTCACCGATTAACAGTGGACATCCTTGATCCATAGTAACATATGGATATGAGGGCTGCTTGTGCTTGATATTCTGTCCTCAAAGTAGTATTTCCACAATGCCTAGAGGAGGATTGTCCTTTGATAAGATGAAATTGAGAATGTCATGGAAGCGCTTGTGAAAGTGTCTTGTGACAGACACAGGATCAGGTGAACACATTTCTCCGATAGTCATTGATGAGATGCCTTTGACATCAAATTTGCCCACTTCAACAGTTCAATGAGTTCGTCCCAGGCATATTCTGCACAACTAAGTGTGACAAACCATGGCTCGCCATACTCGTAGCATTGTCATCGCTTCCGGAGTCTCTTGATACCAATATTCTTTGGTGCCCCACAGGCTTGAAAGTATGGAAGACAGATTCACTTGCACACTTTCATCTTTCTGTTTCAATTTCTCCAGAAATTGAGCAGCTGTAAGTCCATCTAGTGGAGTTGTTAGCCGAATGGTATGTGCTATAGACACAGACAGAATGCTAAGCTCACTTTCCCAGAGCAGATGGAACAGGTACTGAATGTTACGTCTGAATTTGCTTTCTTTGCTCAGCATATGGCTGGTGCGGTACTCAGCACCCTGTACCCATACTTCTCTTTCATCTAGGCATCCACCTGACCCTTTTGGAAATAGGTCTGGGAAGCAGCGTGCTTCTAATGTTGCCTCCCAAATGCTGACAGGCTCACCTTCCACCTGCTTCATTTGAGTAGAGATCCAGTATCTCTTCTAATGGATCTCTATGTAATCAGGTAATTGTGTACTGTTCATACACATTGTCACTTGTCTGTGTAGTGACTTTCTCAATGATTATTTACTTTTTCTAATAGATCATGTTGCACAGAGAGGCTGGCCATTTGATCTGTCAAGGTCTATATAGAAGGAATTGTTCCTCTTTAAGTAGCCAGAGAGCAAGCTTTACATTTTGTAGGTTGACAACATCTTGCCAGATGACCTTGGCCTTTAGGCACACCATTTACTAGAATGACCAAGCTATTTTCTGTTGAGATAGCTTGAACATTTTTCCTGTAGAGGAAGTGGTAGATACATCACAGAACCCTTTAGAGATCTAACTAGCTCTTTCTGTGGAATCTTCCGTGTCTTTTGTTCAGGCGTAGAATCGTTTGGAAAGGTTTCATTGTCTGAATTAGAATATGTTCAAACATATTCAGTGTTGAAATCTCAGTTGAGTTGTAACATCTGTTTCCATGTTGTTTAGCACTGACCTTCCTGGCAAACTGTTGCACTTCAGTTTGAAAACAGTGTTTGCATAGTACTATGGTGTCTTGTGGATGAAAGTCAGATTTCAGAAGCAAGAATGCTGTGAGTTGCAACGCCATGTCATTGTATGATGACCAGGTTTCTAGGTTGACTGTGACAGTTTGTTTCATGTAAGCACAAGGTCGCATGACACATACATAGAATCAAACTTCTGATACTTTGCAATCTCAAACTTAGCAATTTCCTTTCCCGTACTGTTTCAGAATGTCATTTTCTAACACTGCAGAACACACTTTTCTGTTGAAGTGTGACACTGAAATTTCCTGTTTCTGGCTCAGAAGGAATGTGTTGCACTTTTTTCAGAAAGTGATAGCACCATGCATGTCAGCCTTACTGCAGTAAGTCATTTAAACAAGTGTACTGATGCACAGCTGGCTGTACTTCATATACTCTGTAGACAAAGTTTCGCATGCCTGTGGTGCCTGCGAGTATCCGCATGTTGTGAAAAAACTATCACAAACACCACTATCAAGACATGCAAGTGGTGACCCATGAGTCCAGTATATGGACGTTTTCTCAATGATCGATTTCATAAATAGCTATGTCTCTCTTTCGATCTGTTATTATGAATAGGTTAACAAACTGTTCTACTTTTTGAAATGATGATTGCCTATGGTTGCAGGTACCATCACATGACCATGTAAGGCAGTGCCGTTTATTCAAGACTATGGTTGGACCACAGTCATCGTCAGTATCTAATTGATTGTTATCAGAGATACTGAGAACATTTGTAAGTTTGGCGGACTCATCGATATTGAACGTCTGTTGTTTTGTAAAGTCACTATAAGTCTCTTCCCAGAAATATGCTTCTGAGTGCTGTGTGTGCATCCACTGTCCTGTGAAGACATGGCAGAAGTTGTCAACAGTCAAACAAGGATACTGTTGAAGCCTTTTTTGATGCTATATACAAGTTTCCTGAATTGTTCGGGGACATGAGACATCTTACGCTACAATCTTTGTAGTACAAACAGTGCTCTGTTGACAAATGTTTGTACTTTCAGGCGTAAACTCATCAGAGAAAGGTGACTCTTGATCTGTTTGCGGCTGTGCCGAGTAAATTGTAGTAATAAGTCTTTCAATCTTAGCTTTACTTGCTAATGATCAAAATACTTTCTTTTTCTAAGTTGTAAGTCACAATTTTTCGTTTTACGTTGTTGATTTGAGCGTCTCTTGATGGTTACACTCAAGATAGTTGTGTTTCGTCTTACAGATCGACACAACATTTGTGATGTTATACTTTTTTTTATGGGTTTTTGTTTCTCTGTGCAGTGACTTGATGTAGGGGTCACTGTTGCAGTAATGCTCTGTCGATGTTCATTCTTTGGGGTAACTGTACTTTTTTGTTTGTTGCCCTTATACAACAGTGTAGTACTATTATACCACTCTCGTTCTGAGATACACCTACATCTGTATTTAGTTGGAATTTTCAGGTACTATAGTTAACAGTCACAGTAAGCAATCTTACAGAAGTATCAGGCACCTGCATGAGAAAGAAAAAAAAAGTTTTAGAATATGCTTCAGTTAATTTCTTATAGTAATGTGTATTAATAGAATAGCATGTTAACAATGTTAACAATTTGGTGAAAAGACAAGCAAATGATAGTTGTTATGAATGTGCATTGCACAGCTGCTATGTTATATCAGAAATTTTACATTCTCAATATTTCTGTGGAGATTTGCATGCTTTTTTCTTCACATGTGTTCTTACGATTATGATGGCTGTTATTTTTTATCTGTGTACTAAGATGTGTTTAATGCTGTGTAGCGTGTTATGTGATAGTCAGTTTGATGATTAAGTATATGGTGGACCAAGAAATTCAGAGTGACAGTGTGCATTATTAAATGTATAACAATTAGTATACTTACAATTATGTGGAGGATATACCTCTATTACTGTTTGTGTGAGTGTGTGTGTGTGGCACAGTCGGTAGATATGGTTGCATGTTAGCGAGATTTCAATGTTGATGCTGCATTGTATTAACATAGTGTTTTTTGTGCTGGTGTGTATTGTTATTCGAGCTGTGATTTTTCACAACATGTTTAAAGAATGTTTTTCTCTACATGTGCTGTGCAATGATGAAGTTCCTTGCAGAGATAACTGTGTGGAACACAGTCTGAAAATTACTGTGGATGTGTTTCTGAACAGATAAATTCAATATGTTCACAAATGTGTGTGAAAATTCTAAAATTTCTGATTTACAAGCCTGTGCATTACAGTTCACAGGCACACTAGTAACTTTGTGATGTGTCATACTTTTCAGTTCAGACTTTACTATTTTGCTTTTGAAAATGGGTCTGAAAATCCTAGGCTTCTGATTGGCTATGATACCAATCTCAGTGGCTCGGTATTTCTGAATAGATACCCGCAAAAAAAAGTTACTATTCGGGGTGCTGCATTACTTGTGTATTTGTAGCCAACCCGAGTCTTCAAACTTTCACCTCGCCATTTTGTACCACTTGGTAAGCAAATGAATGAACAAGATTATGATGTCCCCCATGCTTTTACACACACACACACACACACACACACCCACACGACAGAAAACCCAACAGGCTTAATTACCATAGAAACTTCTAAACACTGACATCTACCAGCAAATAGCTAGAAAATGCCGTGGTCCATGGTCTGTCAAGACTGGGCAATCCATTACATGGCAAAAGCTTGTGGCATGTCTCCATTCATGGCCTGTAAGTTGTGATAAGTGCTATGACTGTTGCTTGGCCCTAATGAAAATCTTAAAACAAATGCCATAAGTCCCTCTACTGTATTTACTAATCTTGCATGTGTACCAAACTACTGGCAGGTAGAGTACCTTAAAAGAAAAATCTTCAATGAATGGTTACCCAGTATCTTGATCCAGATTCAGAGCCCTCCCGTGTCTGGTAGCTTTAGTCACAAGTGCATGCCAACAAAGTGCCTGTCACATGACTAGAATTCCTAATGGTTTAGAAATCAAAACAGCCAGAGGATTATTTATTCATAAAAGTTGTATGAAGCTCATTTGTATTTTATATATATTTTAAATACTTTTCTCTCATTTTTCCTTTACAGTGCACATTTTCTAAGTGTACTCGCTCAGGGTGGCTGATGTCATAGGAAATACTGTACCTTCCGGATCTTATAAGCCCTTCCTCCTGTGTTGTGGTTTTATATGCCTCTGGTTGGTTTGGTTTTTCCCTACACTATCCAGTCTGGAAGGTGTTATTGTTAACTTCAGACGACAATGTTCTAAAAAGTGTAGATTTTATTTGTCGCTTCTTGATCATACTGTGTTTTTGTTTATGTACTGCGTTTTACATGAGTCGATGTGAGAAATGACTATTCTGTAGAAATGTAACATGTAAGAGTGTAATGTTATGAGCAGAGGGCGTGCAGTGGATATATGAGGGCGTTTGAGTGTAAAAAATACAACAAATAAGTGTTTTGCGAGTGTACACTGCACAGTTTGTGGGTACGCATTAAGCATTGTGAATCTTGAATATCTGCACTGCGCTGAGTTTGAGGCAGTTATGTAGCAGATTATGTGTTTACAATTGATGGTTAAGTCATTTTTTCATTAAATGTGAAACTGTGTCAATATATAGGTACTTCTTGAAAAGTACTTTCGTGAGCACGTGTAGTGTCGAAAAATACTGTGCAGTGGAAGTGTCCGCCAGTGTACTTTTCGTAGCATTGACACTATGGTCAAAAATACTGTGAAGTTCGACACTTTCAAATTTTGCTGTGTGCTATCGAAAGTGTACTTAAATGTACTGTGCATTTGAAAGTAAAGTTAATGTAATGCTGGGACTGGCTGAAACATTCATTGTCGAATCATTAATAGTCTGTTTGGTGACAGCTCTACCAATGAAATTAAAGATTTGTCAGGCCATACTAGAACCAATCAGTGATGGACAACACTGAAGAAGAAGAAAACAAGATCCATTTTGAAAATTGCAGAGACAGAAGCAGTTCAAACTGTAAGTACAGTCTATGTTCACATGATATTTTCTATTATTTAAAAAAACTTAGAACATGTACATATTATTAATCAGAACGTTTTTGGGTGTTTAATCTGATGATGTTAATTGTTATTATGTGGCATGCTATTTTCTGCAGAGAAAATAGTTTAAAGTAAGAAAGAAGTTCAGTACTCACTTTCACAAATACAGCTGCAAATGGAGGAGATAGGAAGGTGCACGTGGGAGTTGTATGACTTAAGCCGCCTTAATCAGAGCTTCTTTCTGATGTTGTAGTTTTAAAACTGCCTATGAAAAGCATGCATTTTGTTTAGTTCTCAGTGGTTTTAGATTTTTGCAGGAACATAGTCTAGTAATACTGAATGCATGAGTTACATTGGTTCTTGAAGCCAGAGCAGGAGGGAATGTTTTTTTTATGTGTGTGTTTTGACTGAATGCGGTGAAGTAGCTTGAAATAAGGAGGAAAATATCAGTTTGATTTTCAGTGCTGTCTGGTCACTGCAGGGTGAACAGTCCCTTTCTTAGTAGCTTTCTGTGCAGTTGTGTGTAAAAAAATTTAGAATGGCAGAAAATGGGAAAAGGATTTTTGTGGATAATTGTGAAGCAGTTACATAAGGCGAGCAGTTGAGTTTGCACTTCATAGTGATTTTGGGAGGGACCTGCAGCTCTCAATTGCTATGTAAAATGGTTTGTGTGTCGTGGTGGGATGAGATGGGACATCTTATGCCAACCATGCTGAACTTTGAGCTCACTTCCTCCTGACATACTGCTAATCCATCTTGGAGGCAACGATTTGGGTTTAAAGCGCTGGGTAGATTGTCTGGTAAGGAAGCAAATTGGACCTTGCTTCTATTGTGTCTATGTTGCCTGCCTGTATTATCATATTTTCAGATATTACAGAGCGGAGTCTGGCAAGCAGAGCATCATATGTATCTGATTGACAGAGCTCACAGAAAAGTCAATGTACAGATCACTGCTTTTACTTGCATGGATGCATACTATACATCACCCGAAATTAAATTCTGTAATGATTGGCTATTCTACCAGATGGTGTGCATTTCTAGCATGCTGGCAATTGTCATTTTTTGGGAGACCTTCAGATATGATCCTTGAAAGTCCTTTAGATTGTGAGACTGTTTGAGGAAATATGATAGTATACACAAGGTTCTTTTCAGAACCATATTAATGTGGTCAAAAATAGATTTAATAATATGCAGTAGTCTAGCTGCCATGGTGAACTGAGTGTCTGCGTGTGTCTCTGAGTCGCTTTGCTGTACTAATGGTTTAGTGTTTTTGAAGTTTGTCAGGTTGTGGGAGAATATTTCTTACCTGGTTTACTGTTGAAGGATGTTTTGCCAGTGATAACTGTTGATAATACCTAACCTGGTCACAGTATGATTCCCTTTCACAGAATGTTAAAGTGCATATGTGAATTTCTATACTTTTACATTCTGACATGATGTGGCAGGGGTACAGGTAGGGTATTGTACAAATGAACACTGGTAAACATCCTGAACACTGAGACATAAAGGATATATTTGAATCACACCCTGTGACATTTTTTGCCTATAACTTGCCTCATGAAGTTTCATGTGTAGGAGTTTGGCTTTCCAGAACCATGTTAAAATATTTCATACCCTTACAATCCTGCTTGATGGATTGAGTCACCCACATTACATTTTGTGTACTGTGTGTAATTTATTTACTACATGGGACAGACACATGAGGAGCTGCTAGGGTTCTTGTAAGTTGCTGCCTTTTAAGCTGCAGGGGTGGCAATTACTAAAACTGAAGTGCATATTAGTGGTCAGTGCACACTTATTTCGAGTGCTGTGGTGCATCTTCATATCATGAGGTCCTGGCATCCCCTTTGAGGAGTTGCTAGGAGTGCCTTCGTTGCTGCCTTTAAAGCGGCAGGTGATTATCAAACGAAGTATATTAGTGGTCGTGCACTTATTTCGAGTGCTGTGGCATCTTCATATCATGAGGTCCTGACATCCTTTTTCTATAGAGTGTTGTGGTTGGGGTCTATAGCTAATATATGTGGAAAAGTTAAATCAGAAGTGTTGGTCCAAGGGACAGGCCAATAAAGTAAACGGCTGTCCGAATGAAAAACAGGTGTCCGAGCTGGTGGAGTATGTTACTGCCTGTGTACCAGTAATTTATGTTTATCAACAAACACAGTTCTGTGATGTGTGGTTCAGATGTTTTCAGAGTACATTACTATATTATCCGATTATTTCCGTGGTACAGATGGATATGTCATATACCAAATTTGATGTTTGACAGTTATCCAACGATGAGACTAGAGCATGGCATGTTAGTGTACTAGCAGTTGTTTTACTGTCAAGGTGGCTGTATCCAGTTTTTTTTTTGTTCATTATGGTACTGATCTGTTTTCTGCTATCTTGAAGGACAGGTGTCTTGATGTAATATATTACATAAGAATTTGTTTAAGAGTGATGAATATTGTTACATGATATCATGTGCATCTTGGTTTTGTATTTCAGAAGTAGTAAGAGCGATTACCTAAGATGAGGCAGTGGACTGAGGTGTGTGATTGCTTGAGGCAGTCCAGGCCTGGAATGCCTGGTGTGATGAGGAGTACTAACCGAAGCTGATCAATGTGGAGGCATGTTATTGTTATCTATATTGCACTAAGTCAAAACAAACTGAAGTTGTGCAAAAAAGAAGTGGAAGGTTGCCAATGGTTCTACGTGATTAGTGAACGGAGGTGATGCCCGGACAACGACACGCATGGTACTACCGCTCATGAATTGTGGAGGCCACAGCTGGCGTAGGAGCTTCATCAGTGTATAAATCAGCACAATTTTAACTATAGTTGTGAATGTTTTCAGACTTAGTGAAAACATCTATAGTGTGGAACACATATTGAAAGGGTTCCTCCTGTGAACAGGGTTGTGTATGCAGTCCAACTTAACCAGTGCAACATGCACCAGGATGCAGTTATGTCATTGACAACAGATTGTAGAAGATCGAAATGAATGCATGGTTAACAGAGGGAGGAACGAGTATAAGCGTCCAACAATATTTGTGTGGGGTAGATAGTTGTGTATGCAACCCCAACATAATAACTTTGAGCTCCCCCAAGAAATGAGTTGACGGCCACCCACAGGTGAGTTGTATTGGAGGTACAACACAAGCCAGTCCTGCTGGACCTGTAGTTGGTTCTCTTGTGCCCCACCACCCGAATTGTGTGCATATAGTAACATACCCCAACCTGTACACCTTGATGCCCTCGCAGGGATAAAGTTACATGCCTCTACCAATCTCCCACAGTGTGATTGAGGCAATAGATCAACATGACCTCCCTGCTCACACATCTCTGTAGCATTCACAGTTGTTGGAACATGTATCACTCACAGTGCGTGATGTGCAGAATGTGAACCCTCTCAACCAAAATATTCCTGGTGGTCCAGTGGATTGTAATGTCTGATTGGGCAGAATGTCAGCATACCACGACAATAAGTCAGCTCGGTGCCTAGTGCCCCTCCAGTCCTGTGGGCGAAGCCCTCTACCTCGTTCCATTGTTGTGGCGGCAGCATCCCACCCGCATGCTGCCGCTGCCCGCCGTAATTGGCGTTTCGCACGACCGTACGCCCATTGATGCCTAACTAGCCAATGGACGCAGCCCATAAATGCAAAATGACACTCCATATTTATGAATGATGTTATCATTGCCCCGTGATGGGGCATCAGTAGCTGTGTGGGTGGGGGCCATGTTACTTATTGCCTGTGATTGGGCATCAGATCTGTCTGGGGAGGGTAAAACGCTTACAGAGATAGTGTGTGTCGTTGGGTTGCAGGCTGCATTGGTCTCAACATCTGCTGCCTCAGTAGGTGGTGAGGTGCAAAATCCTTGTGCATCATGCACTCACATGCTTATGGGAATGCAAATGGGCCATAAATAGATGTACATTATCCCATCGCTCGCTCTTGTATTAAACTATTGTCTCATTTGCATGCCAGCTTTTTGAATATCTGGAAATTTCAGTATGGCTTAATGGTACTTCTGCCATTGCAAATTTTTATGTTCAACTCGGCAACTTCAGGTGGCTAAAGTTGCAGCGCCGATAGTCCAGTGGCTGTGGCTGGGGGTGATAGTCAAAGAAGTTGGTCCATAGCACTATTTTTGATTGAATATTACCCCGACAACACCCGCAAATTTTTCGAGCAGCCGCAGGGCTGGTGATTCGAATGGCTAGTTTTCATATCTGTGCATGCATAAATAAGCAATGAGACATCAGTAGTGATTATTCACGTTGTGTAAGTGTCGATGCTTATGTGGTTATGTATGCAGCAGCTGAGTACCAGCAGTGAAGTCACGAGGCGATTCAGTGACCACGGATATATACAGTCAGAGTGCCTTATTTGTATTATCATAGTAATATTTTGAAAATTGTTTTGAACGCTTTGTATGTGCTTAGTCTCACATATATATCAATCAACAATGCCCAATAGGGTGTGTGTCGCTGTGATATCAATGTGTGCTCAGGTGAGCTGGGGCATTTGCGTCAGTTGAGTCCGAGTGTGTCTAACAACTGGGAGGCGTGATGTTATCCCAAACAAGATACCATCCTGAGGGCAGTATCAAGTATAATGCAATGCTTCATTGTTATAGAGAAAAAAAAGGTAATTTTAAGATGTTTTTGGTGGAAAATATTTTTTTCAAGAGCAGATGAAACAATCAAGCAAATGATCAGCACGGTCATCCTGATCAGCAGGTTCTACAGTAAGGCTGGAGACTCATACCCGTGATGTTACTGATTAACATAACACCTGTGATGTTGTACTCGATTAACATCAAGGGTCCAGCTCAAGACTGACCAATCAGGTTCAGGATTTCTTCATTTGTATAATCAAAGACTGAATACAGTAACAACGCCGTGATAGAAATTAGAAAGTAGTATTTTAACAGGTGTTGCTGTCAGTGTTAAAAAATGTTGTCTGATTTACAGCTAATATTCAAATGTTTTTGTTTTGATTTATTGTAGAACATCGGAGGCATTCTGCTGTGAGTGAGGTAGTGCCAGCAGCAACCCAAGCTGAGGAGGTCAGTCAGACACCGAGACCGTCATCGTGGATTGAGTCTCGACGGTCAAGACTTTATTATTACTAAGTTCCTAGGTTGTTTTCAAATAAGAAATGAGGGTTTCATGACACGTGAGTGATATTGAAATTGTGTCATTGATACACAGAAGGAATTAGTTGTAGTAAATTAGCTGGACAGCTCTATTTCTGGGGCACTATTTGA
The DNA here is from genome assembly GCA_016271365.2 of Neoceratodus forsteri. NCBI lineage: Eukaryota > Metazoa > Chordata > Ceratodontiformes > Ceratodontidae > Neoceratodus > Neoceratodus forsteri. The sequence goes on from CM057458.1 coordinate 1,308,545,556, forward strand.
AATCTGGACATGAATGTGGTATTATCATCATTGCAAGATGCAGTGGGCACATTTGTATGTTGTCATGCTGTGATTTGCATGATATGTCCATTCAGGTCTGTTCTGTTCCATGAGAAATTGTGTGTGGCGAACAGGCTGCAGGCATGGGGAACAATACTGCTGCAGCTTTATGGATACATAAAGGAATGTAACATATCCTGCAACACCTACTCCACCACGCCTATATTCAGATGAGGGGGATTACGCTTAACTAACAACAAATAGACATTTCAGTGAGTAGAACAGCACGTGCATATGTTCAGGCAAGGGTTGAGTTTATAATTAACTGGCTGCAATTGGGCATTTCTGCAGCTCTTGAGCTGAAGGGACATTTAGTAGGTTACGTGAACATTATAAGCACTGGCAAGAAAAAATCCTGGACTGTGATTGGTCAGTATTGGGTTGACCTCGTGATGTTAATCAGTACAATATCAATGTGGTCTAGTCTCAGCATTACTGTGAACATGATGATCAGCATGAGCATGCTGATCATCTGCTTGATGACCATGCTGATCATTTGTTTGATTGTTTCGCCTGCTGTTAAAAACAAAAAACTTTTCTACACAAAACATCTTTACAATTATTTTTTCTTCTTGCATAAGAATGACCCATTGTATTATAGCAATATGCCTCCAGGGTGTGGTAAAGGTTTTGGGATAAACGCCACGCCCTCATTTGTTGAACGCACCGCGACTGCGGTGGGCTCGCGCTCAAACCACCTGAGGCGTGACGCTATTATAGCACGGCCACACACCCTGTTGGGCATTACACGCTTTCACTCGTGGATGAGATCGGGCATCACGGCAGTGTAGCATCAGGGATGCTTGGGGGAGCTACAGCGGCATAGCGCTTTGGTTAACTATCTTGAATATGCAACTCCAAAATACTTAGAAAAAGGTGTTTACAACTGAAATGATTGTGCACTGCCACCATGGCAGAAGATACTGTACTACCATAACAAACTGGTAGTACTCACAGATGTCAGTGGATAATATTCTTCATGAATCTGACAATGTATGGGTGTGCATAGCGGTAGATGTGGTGTTGTTGGGGGCAGCTATTCTCCTCTGCTAATTTTGTTGGAGGAGTTCAATGTACAATTAAGCAACAATGCCCGACAGTGTGTGTTGTGCTGGGATAACGTCACGCCTCGGGTGCTTGCGCACTGAGGACGCAGGCCGAGTGTGCCCAACAACTGAGGTGTGACGTTATCCTAAATGACACACACCCTGTTGGGCATTATTGCTATTATGCAATGGCTCGTAGTTATACAGAAAGAAAACACTTAACAGATGTTTCGTCTGGGAAAATATTTTGTACTTTAAGAGCTGGACGAAACACCGTTGTAAATGATCAGCATGACTCATGATGATCAGCAGGTTCACAGTAAGGCTGAGACTAGACCTGTGATGTTGTACTGATTAACATCACTGGTCCCGCCCAAGAGTGACCAATCAGAGTCCAGGATTTTTCTATGCATTGTATAATGAGTAATAGATAACAAATTCTAATGTTGTTGTAGTGTTGTAGGTGTGTCGGTGGAATTCAATGGCGTGATGCTAAATAATCTGATGCGTATTATGACATGTCTCTTGATTGTATTTAGTTAATATTTATATATGTCATTCCAATGTTTCATTTTTATTATTGTAATAGTTATAAATGTGCATAATAGAATATCTACATGTTTGTTAATTTGTTTTTATACCCCTGTAGGGGAATTATGGTTAATAACACATCCATGCCTGCTACATTCAGCTAGAGGGTCATTGAGTGAACAGTGACATTATCGTTGTGTTTGTGTTTTTTTTTATTATAACTTACATTTTTTAACTATTAAAGGAACAGAGTGTCATATTATTAGGTATGCATGTATGTAAACTGAACATATATGTAATGTTTTTAGGATGTTCATGTGTCTCAGCCATGCATTATGACAATGTTATAAGTATTGTGATTCATGGTCAGGCACTACTTGTTCTGCACTGCATATAGTATATTTGTGAGTAATGTTTAAAATACATTATTGAAGAAATTTATGTTTTTAAGAATAACACTTTGACCTTGATATTTCATGTATTAATGTGATCATTTTTTCTTGTTTCCCTAATAGAGCCCAGGAAGCTGCTGTCGGAACGTGTGAGGAAGCAGGAAGTCGGCGCCAGCCCACCACATAAGTGAAAATCTGTTGTTGATATTATCTGCATCATTGAGAAGTACCATAGGGTTGTCAACATTCTGTGGTGATCAATGCTCCTGTTGAGAATCACATGTTGCAGTCCTACTGTATGATAGGGGGAGTGCACTGTCTATTGGATACTCACTGCAAATGTTAAATAGTTTGGTGTGTGATTGACAGAGCTTCGTTGCTGAGGGAGTACCACTTTCTTTTGTTTCTTGTGGGTGGGTGAATCACTGTTAACCTAACTTACTTTACGGGTGATGACCTTGTAAGGGTGGTAATGCATTGATCACAGATACCCAACCACCCCAAAACACAAACATGGTGGTAGGATATTGTAGTAACATAAATGTTGTGCACTGCATGAAGTGTAAAATAATGTTAATTTGTTTTTTCTCAATCTACAAATTTAAAAGTGTGCTTATAGTGTTCATGAGCCCTTTTCCCATTGAAAGTGAATAGCTGTGCAGTGTGTATGTCTTCAGCCTCCCAGCCTAATGCTTACTTCTGCAATGTGGTGCGATGCTGTTCAGTGCACTGACATATGTGTGCATTTTTTTAAAGGTGACCATGAACTGAGGCAATGTCGATAAAACTAATAATGGAGGTGATGATGTGACTGCTTGCGTTCACCCTATGAATATCGTACGTTTCTAAATAGCACTATGGAAGTTTATTTTATTTCGTAGCATCTGACTGACTAATACCCTTCCCAGGGGGGTGCATTAACTTTCAATACATGCCCAGCAAAAAAAAAGTATCAGCCCAGTACTCTCTCACCCACTCAAGTATCCCTCTGCCATGCAGGTTGCTCATTGGCTAAAAACATCTAAATACATTTGAACTCACTGCCATTTTTTTTCTGTCACTTAGTGAGACATATTGGCCCGGTAATGACAAGTTGTCTCAAAAGACACTGCCCCCCACCACACACACACACACACACACTCTCACTGTTCCTCAACAAGTTTTGTCAGGCGTAATTATTCGTGCAGAAGCGTATTGATTTAGATGTCTTTTAAAGATGTTAGTTCTAAAACAACGCTTAGATGTCATGCGCCAGCGGATTTTTAACACCTTTCCATATTACAGTTTTATTGTAGCCTTAGCTGCACTACTCATGACTTTCATTTAAGCTACGCCCCCGTGTCACTACCCACCTGCCAAGACTGTGGTCCTGCATTTTTGGATCATCAACCACAGCAGTCACCGGTATTCTGACGGCGCCCTCTCAGCACTGATTCTGTTCCTAAATGAGACAGCACTAGCCGAAGATTCACTGCTCCTCGCTCCCTTCTCTATATCTCTGCCCTACCGCTCTACTGTTTCCTGCTCAGAAGCTTCACTCTACTTATGTGGGATTAGTTTGGCCTGACTGGGAAGCTGTAGCGTCACGGAACGGTAGCATGGCACAGCTCGGAAATCATGTACAGCCTCTGCTGGTAGAAGTGAAAATGGCAGTCCGGACACATTTGAACTGGGAATTTGTATTAAGCTCAGCATCACCAGGGTCGTAGCTGTGCGAGAGGGGCCGGTGCTGTGCTAGTGGTGGACAAGGAACAGACAAATTTATTAAACATATCTTGATCGAAGAGTCTGTAGTCCTGTGTGTGGTGGGGAGGGTTATGTTAACATGACAACAGGCTCCAAAACCACAACTACAGGATCATGCGACTAGGAGACATGCGGAAGAACTATTTTATTACAAAAGAAATAAAAAAACTGTTTTCACATTAAAACATTTAAATATTTTTTCTTTGATAAAATAGTGCCATGGTCTATTTTCTAAGCACAATAATGCCCTTCAGGATGGGCGGATTGATCAAACCAGACTGGCCAGGAGGTGGGCCGCCCACCTGCGACGTCGGGCCTCATTACGCCCCTGTCTGGTACCGGTATTCCCAATACTGCCTACACTGTCAGGCATTATTGCTTAATTAAAATGCAGTACTATGACAGGTTGCAGTGGTGCAAATGCCACTACATTATATGGTTCGTGTTTCTGGGTTGGGTGTTATGAAAAGAAGTTGCTGAGTAGTGAAACTGTCCTAGATATTGGCCGACATAGATCAGATTGCTAAATTGTTCAATGATGCATGGGTTAGCAACACACAGTGTCATAGTTTCAATGAGCAACTATTCTTTAAAACAGTGTTTTTTAAACGCGACTATATGATGGTTTGGCTGTTGCTCGAAATTACTTTTGGGACATTGTAAGAAGATGTCTGTGAGTGTATGTGAGTAAAAGTAGTGTAAATAATGCTAAAGTATGCACATACAGAATAGTTCTGAGTAGTGAAAGGAAATCTAAGAGTACCACTATAAGCCACAGCTAAGCATACATTTTTTTATGTTGTGAGCTTATTAGATAATATCGATAGTCAAGCATGACAGAGAGACAAATTAGATACTTAAGCAATTCATCCCTCCAGGGAGTAGGTACACTGGAGGATTTACCATGGCTGGTGTGATTCGGTCATGAGTCGTAGCTGAGTGACCGAGTCACACCAGTGGTGTTAAATCCTCCAGGTTACCCACACCCTGGGAGGATAAATTTTTATTATACAATGCAGGATGTTGTTTGTTTATATTTTTTAACTGCGTTATAACTCACTGAGCTCCCTACACTTCGAAAGAGGAGGTCATTTAGCTAAATATTTCCCAGGGTGTTTTATCGAAGTGGCACCGGGATAAACTGCGGCAGTTTTGTTTGAAGTGAATTTGACAGATTAGCACGGTGTAAGGTTGGCTGGCACTTCTTCCAGTGGGTACACTGGAGGATTTATCACGGTGGTCATTGTGCCAGTCAACCACCAGGAGGCAGAATTCGCATATCGGATTTACTACATTATATAATAAATAGTTTATCATCATAGTTTAAACTATTATCATTACTTTAAAATGAATGCATTTGATATTGTATTAGATAAGAAATATTTGAAGTGAAATATTTTAGAGCTGTAATTGTTTAATTTGTGTTATATATTCATCATAACTGTTTTTTTTTTTTGTTGGGTGCCATTTCTGCGTAGATGCACAGGCCATTACGCTGCTACAGCCGGCTCACTGCCCGAGGTTAGACTGTCGCAGGAGAGCAGCTGTCATCCATGGAAAGGCTGGACAAAATCCAGTCTCTTGGATGCACAGCAGCAGACTGTGAACCTTGTCCTTGAGCCGTCATGGCAGTTGGTGATGGTGTTGTTGCATATAGCAGTGCTTCACCTCTGCAGCTACCAACTGTTCCTGCAGCTTCCTGGGTGAGACTGGCCATCCTTCATAGAGGTCCGTATCATTCCTCGAGGGCGCAACAGCTTCTACTTCTTTTGCGCCCACATTGAATCCAGCTTCCAGCCTGGATTGCCTGATGCAGTGCAATACACTCCTCGCAAGTCTTTGAGTAAAGTTAAATAATTAAAAATATTTTGTATGTTTTATGAATATTATGAAAAACAAAATTTTATTTAATTCATATGTTGTGTATGGAGTAATACACACCTTTTTTTCCATTATATGTATATATTTTTTATAAAAATCTATTTTTGTATGTATGAAAAAATATATTTGGTTCTCAGTTTTATATTGGAAATATTTTTATAGTAAAATTATTTATAATATATCTCTCTTGTGTTTGGTGTCTTATTCATATTCAAGAAAAAGTGTGACATCATGTCAAGAACATTTTTTGGGCAATTGTGATAAATCATCATCTTAACATTGGGTATATGGCAGTATTGTTATCCCTAATATAAAGATAGTTAATAGAAAGGTTCATACAAAATTTCAAGGGCATGGAGGAGGCCAGACACAAAAGAATAGGCTATAGCTGTTCCCAGCCAATATCTCTTATGTAGTCATGTTAGCTTACTTCGTAAACATTTATATACAGCTGAGTTTTAAAAAGCATCTTTGATTTAGGACAAATAAGTGACAAGGGGACCTCATTCAAAGGGGCCACCAGTCTCTGTGTGACAAATGCCTTCCTTCTATTGGTATAATACTTTATGGGCCAGATATTCAAAAGGGTTGCAACATGTGTAAAGGGTAGTGCCTCGCGAAGTCAAGACTTGCTCCATTCTGCGATATTCAGCAGGAGGCAGTTGTACCACAGAAAACATGCTGAGTAACAGTGCAATGCAAATGAATGCATGATGAACTGCAGGGGGACCAACCATGCATTAACTGCACAGCCTGAGATTCAGCGAGGCTGTGTAGAGTTGTGAAGGCACAACCTGCAACCTGCGCTTGCACAACTTTCAGGCCAAAAAAATGCTCAAGTCAACAATCACGTAGAGGTAAACTGCTGAATTGCATGGCACGACACAGCAGCTGACAGCTGTGGCTGGTCCCCAACCCACTCCATGTCCCGTTGTGCAGCCTAATCGTGGTCAAAAGAGTGACAATTCCCAGCACCACCCCACCACTGGGCCTATTGTGGGCAACAGCAGAAATATTCCTCCCCCACAAGCCTGAGCACGGGCTGCTCTAGTTTAAAAACAGTCCTCCTGTAATACATCCCTGGTGGTCCAGCATACTGAAAAGCTGATTTCAGGGTGTATCAGTGTGAGACACAACCCCCACTCCTGTGGAACATAGCCTTGGTGGTGTAGTGGACTTAAAATCCCATTCACGGTATGTAAACAGTAAAGCTGACCACTGAACATGGCCCTGGTGGTCTAGTGGAGCAAAACTCCCGTTAGCAGGATGTAAGCAGTTAACCCCCTCTGAACATACCCTGGTGGTCCAGTGCACTGAAATTCCCATTCTTGGGATGTAAGCAGTAAACACCCCCCCCGAACATAGCCCTGGTGGTCCAGTATATGTATTCAGTACAACAAACTTCTTCCACCGCTGTTCACATGATTGATGGTATGACCTCAGTTGGTAGTGGAATCACTCTATGAAATCCTAAGTAGCTATAGTAGCATATCGATTTGTTCAGTACATGAACTAATAGTGTCCATGTCATGTTATATTGTCTTTTAGTTATGCACATTTTCAAAGTTACATATGTGCTCACAAACAAAATGATTAAGACACTGTAACATTAAAGCTACTACATGGAACGAGAATGAGAAATGACAATTAATAAAGTTATTAAGACTATGTGAGTAAATGCAACCACAACAGTTGAAATATATCTGACACTGGAACATTGTTTTATATGTATGTGCACTATTCTTAGGACTATTAATCATGTACATGTGAGTGATACTTCTGAAAAAGACAGGATATTCATGGCAAAAAACTCCATTTAATGCATCAGTTAGGGTTGTTCCACAGCAAAAAAAGTGAGGAAATTCGCTGTTAGGGTTCAAAACCCTAACTCTGAATTCACCCCCCCAGCACCACACACACAGACACACACACACATTCAAGTATGGGGGAGGACCAAGTCAACACAACCAATGACAGACATCCAGCAGCAGGTGACAGAAATAACAAACAATTGTCTAAATGTACTACGAGACATCCCCACCCACCTGACCAGGTACTGCATGCTCAGTGGAGATCAACAGCAAAACTGAGGCCATGTACACCAAACGTACACATCCCTGATTGCAGCTGCACACAATGTACCACACTTAGTAGTTGCATGGCTTTACCTACCGATGCCCCACATCACACCACACCACTTGTGGTGGGCCACCTGAGCAATAGAACTAAGCAAAACCAAGGAGTTGTACAGGTATTATATCTGTGATTATAATAAGGGTTTGAGAAATGCAGCTTTCTAATTGACTGCAAGCATTGTAACAGCCCTATGGTTAGTTTTTATAAACATACATGTAGAGCCTAACCATATGATGAACATGGTTTAATGTTGTTTAAAAAACAGTTTTATTATGATAGCAATAAGCCACTCCCGGTATTATGTAAATGGTCAGTTTATCACTGTCTAGCGACATGTGGTACTTGGATATGCCTCATTCAACATTAAACCCTACAGGGTGATTAACAGACCATTTAACATTACTGTTGGTCATGTCTTATTGCTTAATTCTCTTTATGAGTAGATACTCTCTCTGCTAGGCACTGTGGCGCTTTGCAACACAGTGTCCCACTCAGTTACGCCTACACTGTCTAGTTGCTGGAGAATGGCTCTGAATATGAACTCATGAAGATGAACAGTGTTACTTGATCATTACAGTCATCAAAACCCTAGTGTGATTATGACTGACAGACTCAGTGATAGAGGATAACCCCTGCTGTCCTAGTACATTTACCCCAGTATGAGTTAAATCAATACTAAGAGACATTCTGTTTATATCTACACTATACCTACTTGCTTTATGTTGTAGCGGAATTAACATAGTTCTCACTTTGATAGCATGAGTGACAGAAGTGTGGCAAACCAAAACAGTAGGCATACAGCCTGAGTATGAAACAACTGTTAAAAAAATCACACTGTGTCCATAAGTGGGATACATCACTCATTGCGTATGTGTCTTTGCAGATGACACAAAGATCTGCAATAGAGTTGATGCACAAGGTGGAGTGGAAAGGATGAGAAGGCACTTGGCAAGGTTAGAGGAATGGTCAAATGTATGGCAGCTAGATTAAATGCTAATAAGTGCAAGGTAATGCACCTGGGAAACAAAAACCCAGGGGAAGAGTACACAATGGGGGGTGAGAAACTAACAACAACAAAAATGGAAAGGGACCTGGGGGTAGTCATATCAGATGACCTAAAGGTGGGAAAGCAATGTGAGAGGGCAGCAAGAAGGGCTGGGGGGATATTTGGATGCATAGGAAGAGGCATCGCCAGTAGAAAACAAGAAGTTATTATTCCTCTGTACAGACAGCTAGTGAGACCCCATCTGGAGTACTGCGTGCAGTTCTGGAGACCCAATCTCCGCAAAGACATAGACAGGATTGAAGCTGTCCAGAGGAGGGCAACTAAAATGGTGCAGGGTCTGCAGCGGAAGACATATGAAGAGAGACTTAAGGAGCTTAATATGTATAGCCTCGAGGAAAGGAGGCAGAGGGGAGACATGATAGAAACTTTCAAGTACCTCAAGGGAATCAACAACGTCCAAGAAGGTAGCATCTTTCAAAAAAGAGGTGTGCAAGAACAAGGGGCACAATTTGAAGATAGAAGGGGTGGCTCAGAGGTAATTTAAGGAACTATTTTTCACAGAGAGGTTGTGGATCTATGGAACGGCCTTCCAGAGGAGGTTGTGGAGTCAAAAACAGTGGTGGAATTCAAGCATGCATGGGGCAGTCATAAGGCAATTCTAGGGGGTGGGGGGTAGGAAGAAGTAGGCTGCTGGTTAACTAGGACCTGCAGCTTATCCATCAGGTAGGGAAATTGTCAGACTGGGTGGGCCAAGCGGTCCTTATCTGCCGTCAAATTCTATGTTTCTATGTTTCTATTGCAACATTAGCAAATGTATTACTATTTTAATAAGTTAGTCATCACAGATGCAATTAGACTGTCTTTATGAGGTACAACATACTCAGTAAGTGCCTACAGGAAAATCTATTCTATATACATGTCTGAAACAGGTACATCATTGTTGGCTCAGTAGTGCTATGATATTTAGAAGTTTCTTGTCCAGATCCATGGTATTACAATCTTTCTTTCAAAGAATACTTACTGCATCTTTAATATTGAAACACACTGGAGGTCTATGTATTTACATCAGCAGTACACCTTCACCAGTAAGAATGCATGTGATACTGGCAGTACCAATTTCGCAGCGTAGAACAGGCAATGCTTTTCCATACGTTTACATCAGCCTCTCTATGTTGAGTAAACCATTGCAGTAAATGTACTACTATGTAAATCACCTACTAAATGTATCACTACTTTTATCTTGAGTATCCTAATGTCTTGTAGTTAATTCATGTGCTTCTCTTAATTAATCTATACTCAGTAGTGTTAAAACCTTTGTACAACTGTCATCATGCACCTTCAGCATTTATATTGAATAACGGCACAGTACCAGTTGTGGTGTGGTGTGGGACATCGGTAGGTGGGGCCATGCAACTACTAAGTGTGGTAATGCGTGTGCAGCTGCAATCAGGGATGTGTACGTTTGGTGTACATGGCCTCAGTTTTGCTGTTGATCTCCACTGAGCATGCAGTACCTGGTCAGGTGGGTGGGATGTCTCAGTAGTACATTTAGACAATTGTTTGTTATTTCTGTCACCTGCTGCTGGATGTCTGTCATTGGTTGTGTTGACTTGGTCCTCCCCCATACTTGAATGTGTGTGTGTGTCTGTGTGTGTGTGGTGCTGGGGGGGGTGAATTTGGAGTTAGGGTTTTGAACCCTAACAGCTAATTTCCTCACTTTTGTTGCTGTGGAAGAACCCTAACTGATGCATTAAACAGAGTTTTTTGCCATGAATATATATATATATTATGGTAGCATGGTAGTCCTGCCGGCCCGGTGGCACTGAGGGTTGAGGCGCTAGATGCCACACCTCATGCTACACCGGCGGCCCGGGTTCGGGAACAGACTCGGGCAGCCGGGGGTCGGTGGGGGGAGGGAGGATCGAGCGTCCCAACGGATGCTCTCCTTCCTCAGGGGTGGATGACCAAGAACGCTCTGCGTTCTGCATCCCTTCCATAGCCGGAGGAAGCACCAACAGTAGAAAGGGATGGAGGCAGCTTCGCTCGTCGGAGCCGGGGAGGGGGGACGTCGCGGCACATGAGGGCTGGCGTGCGTCAGCACGTAGCCACTCGGGACATACGTCTCAAGCGCACGGCATCCCAGGGGGCATGGGCGTAAGGGGAGAAAACTGGAAAAACACCTCCGGCTGCCCTAGATGAAGTCCGCCCTAAGTCTACCCGGATCACCTACAAGGACAGACCCCAATGTGCCAGGGAGAGGAGGAAGGGCACTCTAGGGGCAGATCCCTAAGGTGGGTGTCGGGGGACATGAGCGGATGGAAGGAGGGGGCACCGGGGGTAGGGAAGGAGGATAAAGATGAAACATAAAAAAATAAAATGGTAGCACGGTAGCCATTTCTATGTTAAACCCCAAAACTTTGCACCCTAATAACTTTGCAACCATTTGATGGATTTGCCTGAAATTTGGAATTTATGATCAAGAAACATAAGGCTTGGGACCTGCCAAGTTTCGTACTGGTCAGATATACGACTGTGGAGTTATTAAGTGTGATCTGTGAGCGCGTTTACGCTTTTCTGGAATTCTGTGGTCGCGCCTACAGGTCGTACGGTTTGCGTGGCCAGTCCAAAATCTTCAGGAAACATGCAGCCAGGGTCCCTGATGTGCCTTTTGAAGATTTCATGAAAAAATGTTAAACGGTTCAAAAGTTATTCAAAAAACAGTTTCCATTATAAGTCAATGGGAAAAGTTAACAAAAGTTCAACACTTTCGTAAATGCATTTTACTTTCATAAATGGCCTGTTACTTTCGTAAGTCGGCCATTTTGTTTTCAGTTGGTGATCAGAAAAATGGTTGGCATTTAAATTTGGGACCCTCTAGCAACCTAATTTTTTTTATTCACCTAGTCGGGCCCTGAGGATGCTTGCCATGTCTTTTATTTTTGTAAAACACCCCAGAAATACGTTTTCAAATTTCTGGAAAAGTACTTTCATAAATTACTTTCATGCTCACGAAAGTGTAGCAAATTTTGCGAAGCTTTCAAATCAAGTAGAATTTTCTAGTCTGTGGGAAAATGACAGCAATTCTTTGGCACTGCACTGCAAAATAACCGCTGGGAGTTTTGGGCTGAAATTTGAGGAACGCACGACATCTCACAGATGTGCCTTTCAGTGTTGTATTGAAAATATTACACGGCGGCAAAGTTATGGCACTCCAAAGTTGACAGTTTTTCCCATAGATAACATTACGGCGCCCAAAGCATTACAGGAATCTTTGCACCCTGCTGCAAAATAACGGTTTAGTCTTTTTCCTGAAATTTGGAGGAAGACAGCCAACAGTACACAGATGTGCCTTTCAGTAGTTTGGTGAAAAATATCACATGGCGGCAAAGTTACGGCACTCCAAAATTGACGGTTTTTCCCATAGAATAACATTACGGCTCCCGACACTTAACAGAAATCATTTGGAGCCCTGCTGCAAAATAACGGTTTGGTCTTTTTTCCTGAAATTTGGAGGGAAGACAGCCAACAGCCCACAGATATGCCTTTCAGTAGTTTGGTGAAAAAACATTACAGGGAGGCAAAGTTATGGCGCTCTGAACTTTTCTTTTTTTCCCATAGGATAACATTACGGCGTTCGCCGCGCCTTTCAGGGCCCGTATCTCAGAAACGGTGCGAGATACGGACTTTTCGTCAGAAAACTTCTTAGCCCCCTCATGGGGCTAAGATTCAAATTAGCCAGGACAGTTGTAAATAATATTTACTTTTAATTTTTTCTACATCGTACGGTTCCTGAGATATAGTGTATTTAGTATTCCAAGATCTCATTTTCGCTCCGATACTCATTATTTGCATACATTATTTGTACTCACTGTCTTTCTCAATGCAGGTTTTGGGAAAACCAGCCTGTCTTGCTTACATTACTGTTACTGTTGCCCTTTCTGCTTGTGGATCCGTACCGTTTCACTTACCATTGACGCTCGCGCCACCATGTGAGTTATCCTTTGTGTTTTCTATTTGCACTTATGCTTGGTTATTTTTTGCCATTTCTGTCTCACAGTACTGTTTATCTTACTGTTTCACTTTACATCACCATGCCCATTGACATTTCTGTTTGCAGGCACCATGTTACTATGTGACAACACATCACGTGGCAGACCATTCCCGTCTACGCCACCATGTGCGTTATCCTTTCTGTTCTCATTCGTGCTTGTGTTACCATGTGCGCCACTGTTAGCATTTCTGTTTGCATTGCTTTCCCTGTTAGTATGCCACAACACATCATGTGGCGGGAGCGCGGGGCCTGACCGTGCTCCCGCCGCTGCATTACATTCACTATTTCTCGTTATCATTCTCAAAAAGAAGGGAAATTAGAGGCAAAAAACTCTGTTTAATGCATTAGTTAGGGTTGTTCCACAGTGACAAAAGTGAGGAAATTCGCTGTTAGGGTTAAAACCCCCGCCACCCGCCCACCCCCAACCGGCATTGGGGTGCGCGTTGGGATCGTCAGCCCTAACTCTCACCCCATGACATGTGTAAAGCAGCAGAAGTATAGGAGAATAGAACAACCTAACTAATGCATTAAACAGAGTTTTTACTCTAATATATATATATATATATATATGTATATATCTATAGACACACACTACCAGTGACCACACATGCCCTGGATGATGCCCCACCCCACACCAACAGCAGGTGTGGGTGGAACACAACTATGCATGAGGCAGGCATCAGGCAAACCTGCTGGGGTGGGGGGATGTCAGCTGTAGGGTCACTGGGCTGTGCAGTTCAGCCATCCAGTATAAAGGGACCTGGACAGACAGGCTGGGCCAGGCAGCCCTTCTCAGCCATCATGGTCCCTGTTTCCAGGTATGTTGGTTCCACTTCCCGGTAGTCCAGTGTCCCCCCAGCACATATCCTGACCCCCATTGTAAATAAGAACTAATTTTTTTCTCTGGTAGTTCAGTGGTCCTCCCACCCCCAAGCATGGCTTCTGACCCCATAGATATTAAGATAAATGTATTTTCCCTGGTAGTCCAGTAGTCTCCCCAACCCCAAGCACAGATTCCATTGCCCATAGACATTAAAATAACTATAATTTCCCTGGTTGTCTTGTGGTCCCCCCATCCCCAAGCATGGATCCCAATGCCCATAGACATTAAAATAACTATAATTTCCCTGCTAGTCTAGTGGTCCCCCCAACCCCAAGCATGGATCCCAATGCCAGTAGACATTAAAATAACTAAACTTTCCCTGGTAGTCTAGCAGTCCCCCCACCCCCAAGCTTGGATCCCGATGCCCATAGACTTTAAAATAACTTTAATTTCCCTAGTAGTCTAGTGGTCCCCCCACCCCCAAGCATGGCTCCCAATGCCCATAGACAATAAACTAAGTATAATATCCCTGGTAGTCTAGTGGTTCCCCCCACCTGGCAGTGATGCCCCTGCTCGTCCCAATCAAACCCAAAGAACGGAGCTGGTGACCAGCTCAGCCCTCCTCTCACCACCATGGCCAGCCGACGACTGAGGTACAAATGAGAGCACACATACACACACAGATAGAACACACAACTATGGGGTCAGTACAAGGCAAGACAACCAATCACAAACACACACCATAAGGCAACAGAACTAACATTCAACTTCTTAAACATACCACAACAGGCATCCATCATGTTTCACCAACTGTATCACTTCTGATGCCATCCCAGCCTCTTGGATGTGTACACCCTTCTACATAACTGCATACTGTAGATAGTGGTGGGAGTGCAAAGCCCTTTGGCCCACCCCCTTCCCCGCATAACAGCATAGCCCCATGTTCCCACCAACTTGCCCGTTTCTGTATACCACCATAATATAAGTAGCAAAAACATTTATTCACACCAACTTCATATTTCTCCATAACAACATAGCCCCGTGTTCCCACCAACTTGTCAGTTTCTGTATAACAGCATCATATGAGTGATGAAACAGATGTATGGGTACCTCCATCTCAGATGCTTCTATTGGACATCAGTGTACACACCCAAGAGACCAAGATGGCAGTAGAAGTGATACAGCTGATGAAACTTGATGATGGTTGCCTGTTGTGGTTGTTTAAGAAGTTGTATGGTGTGCATCTGTGATTGGTTGTCTTGCCTTGTACCACCCCCCATAATTGTGTGTTCTGTGTGTGTGTGTGTGTGTGTGTGTCTGTGTGCATATGTGTGTGTGTGTGTGTGTGTGTGTGTGTGTGTGTGTGTGTGATATATGTGTGGCAGTGGGGGGGAGTCAGAGTTAGAGTTAAAAACCCTAAAGTCAAATATCCTCACTTTTGTCACTGTAAAAAACCCTAACTGTTGCACTGACCCGGTTTTTTGCAAAGAATATATATGTATATATATATATATATATATCTGTATCTGTATCTGTATCTGTATATGTATATGTATATAAGGGATATGACATGGCCTGAGTGAAGATATCATATTTATCTTCACAAGAGGCCAATGATATCATGATGTCTCATGAGTGACGAAGCCTAGGGTGAGATATTATGATGTCATTGGCCTTGAGTGAAGATAAATATGATATCTTCACTCAGGTCATGCCATGTTCTGTTTATGTAATGCATGTTTTGGGCCCCCCAACAGAGCCCACCTCCCCACATGTTTTTTTTTTTTTTTTTGTCTTGCAGTACAAGCTGCCATATGTGCCACTTAATACAATCCAAAACAGGTTTATAGGAGGCATGGTCTGTGTATAAGCTTAAGAAATATGTGGTTTATATAAATATTTATTAAAAAAACATCTTATCTGGTTGATCATGTTGCTTTTCACTTCTGTTCAATGAGCAGCTGCAGTATTGATGGCTGGTGTAGAATGAACAAGCTGATGTTAATCTGAGGCATGACCGAGCGGTTTTAACAAAATAAAGTAAGGAGCTGTCGCATATTTAAAACAAGAACTGTTCCGGTGGAAGTTAGATATGTTGCCTTTTGTTTAAATATACAGTATGTCTGGTTAAATAAATGTTGCCCAGAATTGGAAGAGAAGTGTAAGCAATTCACAGCTTCAGTGAAGAAATTGGGAGCCTGAGCGAGTGTTGCTATATCAACAGTCGCTTGGGCTTGTGATGTGTTCAGTGAAGCTGAAACTCACTTTCACTTCTCTCTTCCCATTGCCGGCAGTATTTTTTAACTGAAGCAGAGTTAAATTTTTACAAAAGGGATCAGATCTAACATCCCCTGGGACAGTTTTTATTTTAAATATGCAGCAGCTGCTTAGTTCACTATGCTAAAAGTGCTCGGTCACGCTACAGATCAACAACAGAAAGCAAAAGCGTAACTGGTCCAGGAACTCGAGGGGGATATGGTAGGATGAACGACATAAGATTTTGTTTTGTGTTTCTTTGAAAATGTGGCAGGATGAAGCAGAAGGAAGTGGGGAAGTTTTGTGACCCGTAGAAGTTTATGGGACGTTGTTTTTATTTGTGGGAAATAGTACTGAGCACTGTGGAGGGATGTAATGAAAAGTGAAAGTGTTTATGAGTGGTCAGATGAAGGGATTGGCAAACTGTTTCAGTTTCATTAGGATGATGTATAGGAATGTGGAGATATCAGTGATATCTTCACATGTGAAGATATCATTGATATCTCCACAACATGGCTGAGATACTAGATTTTGTCTTGACATTTATCCCAAAACATACATTGTATATATATATATATATACTGTGTATATATATATATATATATTAGAGGCAAAAAACTCCGTTTAATGCATTAGTTAGGGTTGTTCCACAGCGACAAAAGTGAGGAAATTCACTGTTAGGGTTGAAAACCCTAACTCCGAATTCACCACCCCAGCACCACACACACACAGACACACACACACATTCAAGTATGGGGAGGACCAAGTCAACACAACCAATGACAGACATCCAGCAGCAGGTGACAGAAATAACAAACAATTGTCTAAATGTACTACGAGACATCCCCACCCACCTGACCAGGTACTGCATGCTCAGTGGAGATCAACAGCAAAACTGAGGCCATGTACACCAAACGACACATCCCTGATTGCAGCTGCACACAACGTACTACACTTAGTAGTTGCATGGCTCACCTACCTGATGCCCCACACCACACCACACCACTTGTGGTGGCCACCTGAGCAATAGAGTTAAGCAAAACCAAGGAGTTGTACAGGTATAATATCTCTGAGTTAACAAGGGTTTGAGAAATGCAGCTTTCTAATTGACTGTAAACATTGTAACAGCCTTATGTTTAGTTTTTATTAACATACATGTAGAGCCTAACCATATGATGAACATGGTTTAATGTTGTTTAAAAACAGTTTTATTATGATAGCAATAAGCTACTCCCAGGTATTATGTTAATGGTCAGTTTATCACTGTCTAGCGACATGTGGCACTCGGATATGCCTCATTCAACATTAAACCCCTACAGGGTGATTAACAGACCATTTAACATAACTGTTGGTCATGCCTTATAGCTTAATTGTCTTTTTGAGTAGATACTCTCCCTCTGCTAGGCACTGCAGCAGCTTTGCAACACAGTGTCCCACCCTGTTACACCATACACTGTCTAGTTGCTGGAGAATGGCTGTGAATATGAACTCATGAAGATGAATAGTGTAACTTGATCATTACAGTCATCGAAACCCAAGTGTGATTATAACTGACAGACTCAGTGATAGAGGATAACCCCTGCTGTCCTAGTACATTTACCCCATTATGAGTTAAATCAATACTAAAAGACATTCTGTTTATATCTACACCATACCTACTTGATTCCTGTTGTAGCAGAATTAACATAGTTATCACTTTGATAGCATCAGTGACAGAAGTGTGGCAAACCCAAACAGTAGGCATACAGCCTGAGTATGAAACAACTGTTAAAAAATCACACTGTGTCCATAAGTGGCATAGATCACTCATTGCAACAATAGCAAATGTATTACTATTTGAAGAAGTTAGTCATCAGATGCAATGAGATTGTCTTTATCAGGTACAACATACTCAGTAAGTGCCAACAGGAAAATCTATCCTATATACACGTCCAATACAGGTACATCATTGTTGGCTCAGTAGTGCTATGATATTTAGAAGTTGCTTGGCCTGATCCATGCAATTACAATCTTCTTACAAAGAATACTTACTGCATCTTTAATATTGAAATACACTGAAGGTCTATGTATGTACATCAGCAGTACACCTTCATCAGTAAGAATGCATGTGATACTGGCAGTACCAATTTCACAGCGCTGAACAGGCAATGCTTTTCCATACGTTTACATCAGCCTCTCTATGTTGAGTAAACCATTGCAGTAAATGTACTACTATGTAAATCACCTACTAAATGTATCACTACTTTTATCTTGAGCATGCTAGTGTTTTGTAGTTAATTTATGTGCTTCTCTTAATTAATGTATACTCAGTAGTGTTAAACCTTTGTACAACTGTCATCATGCACCTTCAGCATTTATATTGAATAACGCACAGTACCAGTTGTGGTGTGGTGGGGCATCGGTAGGTAAGGCCATGCAACTACTAAGTGTGGTACGCCTGTGCAGCTGCAATCAGGGATGTGTACGTTTGGTGTACATGGCCTCAGTTTTGCTGTTGATCTCCACTGAGCATGCAGTACCTGGTCAGGTGGGTGGGATGTCTCGTAGTACATTTAGACAATTGTTTGTTATTTCTGTCACCTGCTGCTGGATGTCTGTCATTGGTTGTGTTGACTTGGTCCTCCCCATACTTGAATGTGTGTGTGTGTCTGTGTGTGTGTGGTGCTGGGGGGGATGAATTCGGAGTTAGGGTTTTCAACCCTAACAGCGAATTTCCTCACTTTTGTCGCTGTGGAACAACCCTAACTAATGCATTAAACGGAGTTTTTTGCCTCTAATTTCCCATTTTTGAGAATGATATTGAGAAATAGTGAATGTAATGTGGTGGCGGGTGGGCCTCTCCCGCCACATGATGTCTTGTGGCATAGTAACAGGAGCAGCGATGCAAACAGAAATGCTAACAGTGGCACACATGGTAACACAAGCGCGAATGATAACAGAAAGGTAACGCATACGCGGTGGACGGGAACGGTAAAGCCACGTGATGTCTGGTCACATAGTAACATGGTGCCTGTAAATGGAAATGTCAATGGGCATGGTGACGCAAAAGTGAAACAGAAAGAAACAGTTGGAGTACACACAAATGGCAAAAAGTAACAAACGCATAGCGCAAATGAAAACGCTAAAGGATATGCGCCGTGCTGGCATTGGGTGTGCATTGGGATATCAGCCCTAACTCTCACCCCATGACCTTTGTAAAGCAGCAGAAGTATAGGAGAATGGGTGAGAGTTAGGACTCATGATCCCAATGCACACCCCAATGCCGGTTGGGGGTGGTGGGGTGAGGGTTTTCAACCCCAACAGCAATTTCCTCACTTTTGTCGCTGTGGAACAACTCTAACTAATGCATTAAACTGAGTTTTTTGCCTCTAATTTCCCTTGTTTTTGAGAATGATAACAAGAAATAGTGAATGTAATGCAGCAGCGGGAGCGCGGTGCCCTCTGGGCCCCGCGCTCCCACCGCATAATACAGTGGCGGGAGCGTGAGGCCCGTCACATGATGTCTTGTGGCATACTAACAGGGACAGCAACGCAAACAGAAATGCTAACAGTGGCGCACATGGTAACACAAGCACGAATGAGAACAGAAAGGGTAACGCACACGGTGGCGTAGATGGGAATGGTCTGCCACGTAATGTGTTGTCACATAGTAACATGGTGCCTGCAAACAGAAATGTCAATGGGCATGGTGATGTAAATTGAAACAGTAAGATAAACAGTACTGTAGACAGAAATGGCAAAATAACAGAACATAGCGCAAATGAAAGCATGAAGGATAACGCATATGGTGGCTGCAGACATCAACGGTAAGTGAAGCGGGTAGGAACCGCAAGCAGAAAGGGCAAATAACAGTAATGTGCTTTGACAGGCTGGTTTTCCCAAAACCTGCATTGAGAAAGACAGTGAGTACAAATAATGTATGCAAAATAATGAGTATCGACGCAGAAAATGAGATCTTGGAATACTAAATACATTATATCTCAGGAACCGTGACGATGAGAAAAAAATTTAAAAAGTCATATTATTTACAACTGTCCTGGCTAATTTGAATCTTAGCCTCATGAGGGCTAAGAAATTTTCAGACGAAAAGTCCGTATCTCGCACCGTTTCCGAGATACGGGCCCTGAAAGGCGGGGTGAATGCCGTAATGTTATCCTATGGGAAAAAAAGAAAAGTTCAGAGTGCCATAACTTTGCCTCCCTGTAATGTTTTTTCACCAAACCACTGAAAGGCACATCTGTGGGCTATTGGCTGTCTTCCCTCCAAATTTCAGGAAAAAAGACCAAACTGTTATTTTGCAGCAGGGATCAAAAGGATTTCTGTTATGTTGGCGCCGTAATGTTATCCTATGGGAAAAATGTCAACTTTGGAGTGCGTAACTTTGCCGCCGTGTGATATTTTCACCAAACTACTGAAAGCACATCTGTGGGCTGTTGGCTGTCTTCCTCCAAATTTCAGGAAAAAGACCAAACCGTTATTTTGCAGCAGGGTGCCAAAGGATTTCTGTAATGGCGACGCGTAATGTTATCCTATGGAAAACCATCAAATTTGGAGTGCCGAATTTTGCCGCCATGTAATATTTTTCAATACAACACTGAAAGGCACATCTGTGAGATGTCAGCTGCGTTCCCTCAAATTTCAGCTCAAACTCCCAACAGTTCTTTTGCAAGCAGTGTCAAAGAATTACTGTCATTTTCCCACAGACTAGAAAACTACTAGTTGCATGTTAAAGCTTTTGCACTTGCTACACTTTCGTGAGCACTAAGAATTTGGTAAAGTACTTTTTCCAGAAATTTGAAAACATATTTCTGGGGTGTTTTACCACAAAATAAAGACATGGCAAGCATCCTCAGGGCCGACTAGGTGAATACAAAAAATTAGGTTGCTAGAGGGTCCCAAATTTAAATGCCAACCATTTTTCTGATCACCAACTGAAAACAAAATGGCCGATTTGGAAAGTAACAGGCCCATTTGCGAAAAAGTAAAATGCGTTATGAAAGTGTTGAACTTTTGTTAACTTTTCCCATTGACTTATAATGGGAAACTGTTTTTGAATAACTTTTGAACCTGTTTATATTTTTCACTAAATTTGAAAGGCACATCGGGGACCCCTGATGCACGTTCCCTAAAGATTTCGGCCATCACGTAAATCAAGATGACCTGTAGGCACGACCACAGAATTTGTGAAAAGTGTAACTGCATACAGATCACACTTAATAACTCCGTAGAACGTATATCCGATCAGTACAAAACTTGGCAGATCCCAAGGCCTATGGGTCTTGATTATACATTCCAAATTTCATCAAACCATCAAACAGTTGCAAAGTTATTAAGGTACAAAATTTGTTTAACATGGAAATGGCTCCTCAACTCCTAACTATGGCACTACCGTGTTACTATATATATATATATATATATATATATATATATATATATTAGAGGCAAATCAGTTTATCGTGATAGTTAGGGTTTACGACGCTTATTAAAGAGGATCTATGTTAGTTTGAACCCCTGACATCTTTCAACCGGCATTGTGCAGACAAGAATAGTTCTACCTCACCCCATCACATGTGTAAAGCAGCAGAAGCATAGGAGAATGGGTGAGAGTTAGGACCACGACCCCAATGCGCAACCCAATGCCGGGTTGGGGGTGGGTGGGTCCAAGGGGGTTTTCAACCCTAACACCAAAATGTCCTCACTTTGTCACTGTGGAACAACCCTAACTAATGCATTAAATGGAGCTTTTTTGCCTCTAATTTCCCTTCTTTTTGAGAATGATAACAAAAAATAGTGAATGTAATGCAGCGGCGGGAGTGCACCACATGATGTCTTGTGGCATAGTAACATGAACAGCAACACAAACAGAAGCACTAACAGTGATACACATGGTAACGCAAGTGCAAATGAGAACAGAAAGGGTAACGCACACGGTGGCGTAGACGGGAACGGTCTGCCACGTGATGTGATGTCACATAGTAACATTGTGCCTGCAAACAGAAATGTCAATGGGAATGGTGATGCAAAGTGAAACAGAAAGAGAAAGAGTACTGTAGACACAAATGGCAAAAAATAACAGAAACGCAAGCGCAAAGGAAAACGCAAAGGATAACGCACATGGTGGCGTAGACATCAAAGGTAAGTGAAACGGGTACAGAACTGCAAGTGGAAAGGGCAACGGTAACAGTAATGTCAGTACACAGGCTGGTTTTCCCCAAAACCTGCATAGAGAAAGACAGTGAGCACAAAGAATGTATGCATAATAATGGGTATCGGAGCGGAAAATGAGGACTTGGAATACTAAATAGGTTATTTCTCAGGAACCGTACGACGTAGAAAAAAATTTAAAAGTCATATGATTTATGACTGTCCTGGCTAGTTTTGTATTTAGCCCCAATTAGGGGGCTAACCATTTTTCTGACGAAAAGTCTGTATCTTGTACCGTTTCCGAGATACGGGCCCTGAAAGACGCGGCGAACGCCGTAATGTTATCCTATGGGAAAAAAAGAGAAGTTTGGAGTGCCATAACTTTGCCTCCCTGTAATATTTTTTCACCAAACTACTGAAAGGCACATCTGTGGGCTGTTGGCTGTGTTCCCTCCAAATTTCAGGAAAAAATACCAAACCGTTATTTTGCAGCAGGGTGCCAAAGGATTCCTGTAATGCATCGGGCGCCGTAATGTTTTCCTATGGGAAAAAGCATCAAATTTGGAGTACTGTAACTTTGCCGCCATGCAATATTTTTTCAACAAAATACTGAAAGGCATATCTGTGAGATGTTGGCTACGTTCCCTTCAAATTTCAGCCCAAAACTCCAAACTGTTCTTTTGCAGTGTAGTGCCAAAGAATTACTGTTATTTTGGGCATAGTGTCGCAAAGTAGTGTCGTGATTTGCGAAAGCTTTTGCAAAAATTTGCGACACTTTCGTGAGTGTGACACTACTTTGCGAAAGTACTTTCTCCAGAAATCTGAAAAACATATTTCTGGGGTGTTTTACCCCAAAATAAAGACATGGCTAGCATCCTCAGGGCCCGACTAGGTGAATACAAAAAAGAATTAGGTTGATAGAGGGTCTCAATTTTAAATGCCAAGCATTTTTCTGATCAGTAACTGAAAACAAAATGGTGGATTTGTGACACTAACAGGGCCATTTGCGACACTAAAAAAGTGCATTTGCGACACTGTCGAACTTTTTGTTAACTTTTCCCATTGACTTATAATGGGAAATATTTTTTTGAATAACTTTTGAACCGTTTAATATTTTTTCACGAAATCTTTGAAAGGCACATCAGGGACCCTGGCTGCATGTTGCCTGAAGGTTTCAGGCCAGTCACACAAACCATGCGACCTGTAGGCACGACAGTAAAATTCCAGAAAAAGCGTAAATGCACACGTAGATCACGCTTAATAACTCCACAGCCGTGTATTTGACTGATACAAAACTTGGCAGATCCCAAGGCGTATGAGTCTTGATCGTGTTTTCCAAATTTCAGGTAAATCCGTCAAACGGTTGCAAAGTTATTAAGGTGCAAAATTTTGGGTTTAACATAGAAATGGCTCCTCAACCCTAACTATGGTAGCACTACCGTGCTACCATAATATATATATATATATATATACAAATGCAATGTTTGCATCTTATAGTTGTTAGTTTTCAGACAAATTCTCATAGACTTTTTTTCCGTCCACCTGATGGAATCTTGATTGAATTAAGTAAATGTTATTATTTTATCAAGGCCCTGATCCAGCAACTCAGTAAATTCACACTCAGTATATCATTTTATAAAATGACAAAAAACAGCCTTCTGTTTGCAGTTGTTTGATCAGGAATTTTATAAATGGTATAAGTTATTTTTATGCTGGCTTGTGCTTGTTCACCAGCCAACATACTGCATTAGGAGCAAATTTGGAGGTGCAGTCACCGTGGGTGAATGCAGAGCACGCAACAGTAGGTTTGATGCTCATTCCACAGTAGGACAGCATGCAGGCACCACAGCAGTAAGATGTAATGTGGCAACCACATCTAAGTAAATGTCCGCTACAGTAAGAAGCAAGCTTCTCATTGCAGCGGTACAGCCTCCCCATGTAAACATGGTGACAGGAGTGCCCCATCCCCCTGTCGCATTCCCCAACCCACTTTATTTGCCAATGGGGGAGCCCACCCCCATCAGCATAATGACCCCCCAAGTGTGTGCTGAGGGAGTGCCCAATCCCCCTTGGCATCATGCGCTGCCCCAACAGTCTTTCTTTAAAATGTGTTTTCGCACGTCTGGCGCAGAATAGCGTGGTCACTGTGCAAAGTCAGTTTTTGGGACAGTTTGAGGAAATGACGGTGACACTGTTCATGAGTAGAGGTCCTAAAATGCCAATGTTGAAAATTTGGTGACAAAAGTCCATAAAATTACTGTGTTACAAGAGTGCATTGTGCAGTTTCCATGCACCCTTGTAACTTTGCAAGTCTGCAATATTTTCATGCCACGTTTCCAACAATGGCATTTTTTCACACACTTCCTTATGAACACTACAGCTGTCATTTTTCACATCCTGCCCAAAATGTGTTTTTGCACCTGTGGTACAAACTGGCGTGGTCACTGTGGGAAATCAATGTTTGGGACAAATTAACAAACTCACAATGCAACTGTTCATGAGGGGAGGTCCCAAAATGCCTATGTTGAAAATGTGGTTAAAAAAATCCTGAAAATAATTGCATTACAGACGTGTGTTGCACACTTTCTATGCATGCTCATGACTTTACCAATTTTTTATATTTTCACTCCAGAGTTTCAATGTTGCCATTTTTTTACACCGCCTCATGAACAACACAGTTGTCATTTTTCACATACTGCCCAAAATGTGTTTTCATCTCTGTGTCGCCAAATGGCATAGCTGCTGTGCAAAACCACCTTTCAGCTAACAAACTGATAGTGCCGCTCTTCAAGAGGTGGGGTCACAAAAAGCCCATTTTGAAAATTTGGAGTGAAAATGCAACACACGCCTACAGCGTTAGAGTTTCCAACTGTAACACCCCACCCTATACAGACTGTCAGGAGTCAGGGGTGTGACTTGGGATCATCAGCTGTGATGCTCATGCCATTCCACCTCCACCCTCACCCTGCAGCCAGTGACAGGCATCATGGTGTGTCTTGCAGTGTTCAGCCACAAAGTCCATCCCATTCTCCTATACTGCACCCACCTCTATGTATTTCCTTATGGAATGGGGTAAGTATAATGCCCAAAGACGCCAAAGCACACCACAACACTTGTTAGTGTCTACAGGGTAGGGTGAGGTAAAATGGCTTGAGCATTATAGCTGATGACCCAAAGGCACACCCCAATGCCTGTTGGTCTCTGCAGGGTGGGAGTGGGGTTAACATCACTTCAATACTTCACTGCCATTCCTATTATGCATCTCTAACTCCTGCACTACCAATGCCAATGCCAGCGAGACAACATTCAGCATTGACTAATGCTTGTTGTTATTTTTATGTTGGTCCAGTAGCATTTATCAAATCATTTGCTTCTGTATCACTCATGGTTTGTCAGCACTTAATTCATTAGATGAGGTCTCCCTTGCCAGGAGTTTGACTGTTTCTCCACCTCTCACACACACACACACACACACACACACACTGTCTCTTACTATAAGAAATCTCAGTAAACAGGCTGCAGCCCTTACTGTCAAAAAGAAATTTATGTATTTAATCTGGGTAGTTCACTGAAGACCTGGCATTTTATCAGATAGGTCTTGAGAGGTTAAAAATGGTGTAAATCTTTATAAAATTTGCTGGGAAAGGGTAACATTTATGAGGTATGAATCTTTCTTGAAAGATATTCATCCCCAACTGCCGTTAGCAGAAAAAAATGTATGCTAATCATTTTAATGTGCAAGCTGTTGCATTTCGAAGGGGGTAAACAAATCTCCAGTTTAATAGGCAAACAATATTTAACAAGTTGTTTCAGTTTCCTAATAGCCATCAGATAAGCAGCTTGGAGTATGTCTCCAACATTCTAAACAGAAAATAGGGATTATTTTATTTTAGTTGTCATAGTGATTTGTAGATGTGGAATAATACATTGAAAAGTCCAAAAAGTGTGTTCCACGAAACTCCAGTTTCAAGCTACAGACAGCAAAATGGCTGTAGACTCTGCCCACAGCCATAGAAATGATCACGATATGTGCATTGCTTACATGTTTTATTTTCAAGTTCTTCATGTTCTTTGATGAATCAGAAATTCTAATCATTCACATCTACATATGCTGACATTGGGATCTATGGGACTTGATTTGAATTAAGATACATAAAGAAGAGAATTTGAACTGTAAGACATGAATAAGTGAACTGTGGCAATCTGTGCCTTTGTGGACACTATTTTCTTTTTCTTTTTTTTTGAATATTCAGGTTTATAGTTACATATACTGTATGTCAGTTTGCACAATTCATTCTCATGCTTTTAGCCTTTTTCCAGATTTTGATATGCCTTCATATTTGTAAACAAATGTGTTTTGTTATGTTTCATTTTTTCACTGTTTTTATAGTAATTGTCATTTTTCATCAATATTCAGAAAGACAGTTATGGCTGATCACCGTTGTCATGCTGATCCTTAAATACCATCTATTTCCAAGAATATTGCCAAATCTTATTTAACCCAAAAAAGTATATTAGCTATTTTGTACATCTTTTGCATCTTTGCAGTTTAAGCACTTTGTTTGGGTGAGAACAGGGTTAATTGAAAAGAGAAGTAGAAGTTTTTTTTTTTCTCAGAATTTGTGTAGATCACCTTTAAATAGCGGATCTGCTTTTCCCATTAACCCTGCATATGTGTCTGCAAAGTTTGTTCCTTGAAATGGTATTACATTTTGTATGATTCGAGTCAGAATACTAAATAGGTGTGCTTATAAAATCAGTCTATATGAACTGTATTTGCTTTTGGGTATCACACAATGACATAGGTTCTATAAAATATGAATGTTTGCTACCAGGTTTCGAGCATACTGTAGCTTCCTGAAGAAATGGCAGCGCACCATGAAGTCCTAAGCTTTTTATGCTGTCTAGTGCAAAATAAATATTTTCTGCATTTTTGCTGCTTAACTTTTACCTCAGCTGCAGTTTAGCATGGTGTTTTCATGTACCTTGTTACAATTAGAGAAATAGCTTTACTACTGCATACCCTATAGTTCTATCTTACAACCTGATTGGTGTAGTCAAAAGCCTATATGGAAGTCCATACCCTGCAACCAAGCCAGTACTGGCAAATGAAGCCCCAGGTGGTTGGTATAAAATGAAGCAATTGATTGGCATATAATTCCAGGACACCTGTGCAGGCTATAACATGTGCAATATTGTGCTGAGTGCATCAAATCCTCATCCCTCATCCCCCTGCCAAAGATGTCTCCTTGGTGCAGCCACCCTCCCTACACTCCAATTGGCTTCAAGGGATAGGGACATGCCTAATGTGCATAACATCACTGGAAGGGCAAATTGCAGGAATGGCATCTGCACTCCAAAATCAGAGCTTAACCAGGTGTCCTTGTAACAAAAAAAAAGAAAGTACAATGTGATGGAGCAGAAATAGATGTTTGGACCAGAAAGGGTGGACTGCACTGAAAACAGAGCAGTTGAGAGGTATGGTTCTAAGGACCTTTAGCATGGAGCCTTTCCCACACAGGAGTTTCTCTAATTTACTTTAGAAAATGGCTAAGAGAATCTTGCATTCTGATGGGCAAGGACACGGACCTCAGCAGGTGGGTATTTTTGAATACAGCCAGCTAAAAAATTAGTGCCAGTTCAGAGTGCCCCATTACTTAAGTTTTTATTGGGCACCCTGACTTTTTAAACTGCCTAGCTGCCCTGTTTTTTTCCACTCACTAAGTGGAGCAATCAGGCCCCTCCCCTGAAAGAAGTCACTTCCCTCACAACCCCGTACTGCCAAATAAACAAAAAATGTTACTAAAATAAAAATATTCTGAACAGTGCACATTTGATTGATGCACACTGTTACCTGCACTCCTGCTCCTTCAAAAGCTGGCCACCATAGCAGATGGAAGAAACTGGCAAAGAGGGAAGAGTGTGCATGTCTCAGGAGCCAAATTTAACATAGTGCCACTCTTTACCATAACACCTCCTCCACTTGTCACTCCATGCTCCCTTCATGCCCAGTCCTCATCTGTCCACAAGGAAATCACCCTAACACATTAGACAAGTTTTCCTGAACAGCTCTGGAGAAGATCAACATGCTTTCTCTTTTTTTCCAAGCCGAATAACTTTCCTGGTCACCTCTATCACGCTTAGTCTCCTGACTGCTCACATTATGAGATATTGTGTATTATTCTAACATGCAACAGCAGTTTTAAAACAAACAACAATGAAAAAAAAAAACTCTGTCTCCCAATGTTCTCAAAGATTGTGCTTGGCTGCCAACCATGCTCACACTCATCTGTGTTTGAGTACTATGGGGGAATTAATTGCATTCAAGCACCTCTTTCTTTCTTAAATGCAGAGCCTCCATTAGGGCAAAATCCACATCTGCAAAAAAAAAAAATCATTAGAATCATGGTGGAAGAACTATTTAATTACAAAACTTGTATTAAACTATTTTTTATTACACATTTTTAAATGTTTTTTACAGTGTCATTTTCTAAGTGCAATAATGCCCTCCAGGGTGAGTGGTATGGGGAATACCAGATTTTTCAGGGGCTATAAGGCCTGCCACCTCCGACGTTGATCCTCATTATGTCCCTGGACAGTCCAGTATTCCCCAATACTGCCCACCCTGTAGGGTATTATTGATTACATAAAGCAAAGCATTTTGAAGAGCATATTGTAGGTGCTGACAAACACCCAAAATCCACTTCAGTGCTCTCAAATTAGTGACAGTGTATGGTAGTAGGTTTATTTGACCAGTCACTGTGCAACATTGTGATTACAGGGGTCAAATATTCTCCCATTAGAACTTAAGAAATCAGGCCACAACATCTCATCTTCCATTTGGCCCTGCATCTGCCCTTCACTGGGGCTATGTGGGCTGCAGCACTGTGAAGTTAAGTGACCTTCTGAAGGTTTTACAGTGAGTTTTTGATTATATTGCTGTTTGCAATTATCAGCACACTGCTTCAAGAAAGTGACACATTGCAGTAAGCAATGCTGTGTGCATGGAACAGTTACACATTCCTTATACAGATTGTACTTGCTTGGGTCTTCAGTTATTTCTGCATGATTAAAACATGCTTTCAGCACTGTTTAACTAATGCCAAATACATACCAAATGTCTTAAAATATTGTATATTTACTTACTTCAGGAAAACGGAGCATTTTCAGTTTACATCAGTATTGTGCTTCACCACATGAGTTTCCTAGCAGCACAGTTGCTTCAGTGCAAGAGTTTTTGGATGCCATGGTGCACTCTGGAATACTCGTGACAGTGAAGATGAAGGAACATGGGTAGAAAGGATATTTTTTAATCAGCGGTGCACCACAAACTTAATGCTGTGTAACCCCCAGGAACCCCTGTAGATTCTCTAAGAGGACTTCAGGCTTCAAAGAGTTAACTACAGAGCCCTTTTAGACCTCAAGTGTCAGCTGGACTGTACCCAGAAAGGTAAGGGAGTTAGCCAGCTGCTCAGAGCTGGGTGGTTCTTGACAGTTGGAAGGAAGTTCTGAATGAAAGCTGAAGATGCAAGATGCTGCCTGCCTTAACGGAGAACTGTTGTTTCATACTCTGAGTTGAGCAAGATCAGAACTAATGGATCATGGTAGCAGCTGCTACCCAGCACTGCCACTGGGTTAGCAGCATCAACACTTTCCAGGTAGGAAATCGGAGAAAGACAGAGAGAATAGAAACATTTAGACATTGTGTAGCTCTGAACTGGTAAATGACTGGATTTGTGCAATACCCGATTTTCACTGCAGCAGTCAGGAGGGAGCTGTTTACCTCTGAAAGCATTTGATTTGGGACAGTTCTCGACATTGGGACTGGCAGGATGGGAAGTGGAGGTGTACTGCCTGTAGAAACTACAGTTCCAAAGGAGAAAAAATGCAAACAATAACAGGTGACAGAGTGTGCATTGTGCTGTTTGGATACACACACAAGTTGCTCAGTGAGGCCTGAAACCATAGGCAGAGTATCATATAGTACAGTACCTGGAAAGTGCATTAGAATAGCTCAGAAAATGCATAGGGAGATTTCCCAGTCTATGGTTGACCAAGACTCCTGGTAAGGGTTGCATTTATGTGACAATAGAGACCGGAAAATAACAAGTCCCTATGTCATGCTGCCCTTTCACATTGAAAATCACTGTGGCAAATCAATTTTCTGAATCTGTCTGCTGCCATGTTTTTTCTCTTACATAGCAGCAGTTACCTTACTACCCCAACTTGCTATCCCAGTTCACTACTGGACCTAGAGATTACTTTAGACTCCTCATCTAAAAGGTCATCTACCTGTTTTGTTTCAAATTGTTGTTGCTGTTGATTTCTTTTCCTACTGCTCGTGCTGTCAGCACTTGCTCATGTATTCACACAAAGACAGATCTGCACATCTCACTGGACACAGTATTCCATCCCCACTCATGCTGTGGCAGCAAGTTATTAATTAAAAAAATACCATCAATGCCGCTCGGATGTCATTGAAGTGCTGTTATCCCCTAACTCTCGTTGTCGCCTCTATGTGTGTGCGTGGTGGTGGGTAGGAGGTTTCTCTGCCATAACACCATTTCTCACTGGCACTCCGTCAGGTGTGAAAACTGTATCCTACTTGCTGAATGCAAGTCTGAAAACTGCACTAATAATAATATCCTGATCCCACTTGCCTAGTATAAGCATTGAAAAATAAAAATAAAACTCACCAGTATTCAAATCACTCTAGACAATCACAGCAGTACTGGCTGTGGGGGGTGGGTTTTAGGAAAGATTAACATAGACAACAGCACCCTCTTCTTCCAGTTTCTGCACTGGAGGGAGTACTTTATGAAAATTGCTTCTTTTTATTCTTTTTTGTTTAATTTTCACATTTTTACATGTTTTAAACATTTTCTTAAAACTGTGGGCAAAAATCCATTTTCTAAGCACAATACTAGCCTCCAGGGTGGGCATTATTGGGCTATGCTGGACTTTCCAGGGCTATAAGGTCCTTTGACTGCAATTCTAGGCCTCATTACACCCCTGGGTCTTCTAATATAGCCCAATACTGCCCACGCTGGAAGGTATCATTGTTTGCACAACACATGCCCTGGAATGTGTTATTGCCCTAATAAATGGTGTTTTCTTTTTCAACTGTGAGTACATATAAAGTAATTCAGTTTAAAGTTGTAGAAAATATCTTCAGCTTAAGTTTTGATGTAATAGTTCTTTCACCTGCTGGATCTTTATGCTGTTTTTGATTTGCTTTTTGAGACTTGTCCACCTGTCCCTGTAATTGTAGCTTTCCTCATTGTGGGTACAGACTTTGAATTACACTTCCATTTCCTGAATTACTGTTAGGTCTGTGTCTTTCATTTCTTTTTTGTGTACTGTGCAGGCTGTTCAGATCTAGTACTGTATGCAGGACTGAGTGTGTGGGGGGGGATCGGCACAGAGTGACCATTGTGGTAGCAATGGATCGTCACCAAGAAACTTGCACAGAGGGACTGTTTTGGCAGTGCCTTGGTGACTGTGAACAGTGCTGAAAGTGGACCTGGTGAAAGCAACCCAGGCTTTTTAATCTAACTGCAGCAGTCAGTGTGCAGGCTACAGCGAGGTAATCATTGCTGCAATGCCTGTGCAGAGTAATTCAAATTGGCAAGCAAGCAGAGTGTGGGTGTCAGTGAGGGAAGTTTCCTTGAGTAAGAAATAAACTGTCACAAAACAGGCAGTAAGCAAAGTAGAGCATGAAGCACAACTAAGTTAATGTGTGTGTGGGGGGGTGGCTCTACTTTATGGTACACAACTGTCAAGGCAAGGGCAATTTTATCTGTAAGGCACCCTTTCAGCAAGGCTCAGGACACCTCTTGGTGAAAAACAAAGAATAAAAAAAGCATAAACAATAACAATAATAAATATTCTTCAATAAAATATAAAACCCACAATGAAACACATTCTTCACAAAACCAGATTATTCAGGGAAGTCCTTTGCAAGCAAGAAAGTTTTTAACTGGGTTTAAAATGTCTTCATCGATTGGGCTGAGCACACCACCTCAAGGAGAGCATTCCAAAGCAGAGGAACATGATACTGAAGGCCCCATCCCTTCTCTGATTTAGCCTAGAATGTGGGAACTGGAGCAGGCCCATATACATGGAGTGGGGTGTGTGTGTGGGAGTGTAGGGCAACAGAAGGTCTTTCAGGTACCTTGGGCACAGAACATGTAGGGTCTTCAGTAATGACAAGCATTTCCTGAAGGTGAAATACTGCTGGATTGCCAGCCAGTGCAGAGTCTGCAACACCGGAATGATGTGGTTCCTTCAGAAGTTCCAGTCACCAGCCAGGCTGCATCATTGTGGACATGCTGCAGATAGCACATCAAACCTTCAGATAACCTTAAGTAAGAAGTGTTGCAGTAGTTGAGTCTCAAGGTAAAAAGGCATGGACTGTTGTCTCCCAGTCAGCCGGCATTAGATGTGGCTTGGTCTGAGCAATGTTACACAGCTAGTAAAACCCGTATTGGACTACTACTCATACCTGCTCTTCTAGAGTCAGCCTGCAGTTAAAACTGACTCCAGATCCTTCACCACATCCACAGCTCAAAGTCTCTGACTATTAACAGATATCAACAGATGGTCTCCATTTGTCATTGCTTACCCAGGCTGGCCTATATCGACAGTCATCACCTTTGTCTCTCCTGGGCTTAAGCACAACCAGTTGGAGGCCTTCCATTGATTGATTTCTTCTAGACATGACCCAAGCACTGTCACTGCATTTGATCTGTCAGGAACGCAAGACATGTATAGCTGAGTATCATCTGCATAGAAGTGAAATTCTACTCTACACTGTCTGATGACACCACTCAAACAGCAGAGGTGCCAGGATTGAGCCTCAGAGAACCCTGCAGGTGACCACAGACAATCTATAGATGAAATTTCCTAAAGCCAAATAGTGTGGGACAGTTAGTATGATTGTGAGACAAGCATTTTAACGTGGGAGAAAACAGAAAACAAGAGATGATTTCAATTATATTCCTGTAAGTACAGCAACATTTCCTAGCAGTGTTTTGGGGTGTAAAATGATTATTTGTATAATCTGTGGTATTTAAGTGTTATGGCGTTCATGGCTATTTGCTGAGGTAAAAAGATAGAGGCCAAATAATTTTTCAGAGTTTTTGTACTGGTGCATTTATTTATGGCAAGGCAACTTACTTGGATAATCATGCAGAGTGATGTTGTAATGCATAGTCACCTGACTGGTTTTAGGCAATTGGAATCCAGCAGTGCCCCAGATCTGCAGCAACATTCATTCACAGCAAGAAGGTTGTATTAGATGAATTTGATAGAGTTTTTTGACTGGGTGACAAAGTAAGTAAATCAGAAGGAGGTAGATGGAGGTAGATGTCACCTACCTCGATGTCAGACAAGTATTCGACACCATCCCACATAAAATGATTGTTAACAAAATGAGTAATCTGGGTATAGGACTCATGATAGTAAACTGGAAAGCAGCAGAGGATGGTGGTAAATTGGATTAAACCAGGGGGGAGAGGGGGATGACCAGTGGGGTACCTCAGGGATCAGTCCTTGGGCCAGTCCTGTTTAATGTCATCATTAGAGACATTGCAGTAGCACTGGAGGGAATGGTCTGCCTTTTTGCAGATGACACTAAGATCTGCAACAGGGTGGATACTCTGGATGGGGTGAAGAGAATGAGGAGGGACCTGGAGAAGCTTGAAAAATTGTCTGAAATGTGGCAACTAAGGTTCAGTTCCAAGAAGTTCAAAATAATGCACCTGGGAAGAGTGAACCCTAGGGAGAGCTACAGAGTGAGGGGGGAGAGTTGCTGACTGTCATCAAGGAAGAAAGGGACTGGGGGTTATCATTTCTGATGACCTAAAGATGTCTAAGCAGAGTACAAAGGCTGCAGTGAGGGCCAGTGGCATACTGGGGTGCATAGACTGCGGAATTACTTGCAGAAGGTAGGAGGTGGTGATGCCATTGTACAAAATATGAGTGAGGCCTCACCTACAGTACTGTGTGCAATTTTGGAGGCCACAGCTTTGTAAGGATATTAATGGGGTGGAGGCTGTCCAGGGTAGGGTGACTTAGATGGTACAGGGCTTACACCAGAAAACATATGAGGAGAGACTAAAGGACCTCAATATGTACTCGCTGAAGGAGAGAAGGGATCAGGGTGACATGCTAGAAACATTCAAGTACCTTAAGGACATTAACAAGGTGCAAGGTGGAGACATCTTCTAATATAAGAGATGTACAAGAACAAGGGGGCATGATATGAAATTGGAAGGTGGCAGGCTGAAGGGAAATGTGAGGAAGTTTTTCTTCACAGAGAGGGTGGTGGACACATGGAATAGACTGCCACAGGAGATGATGGAGGTGAGCAAAGTGGAGGGTTTTAAACATGCATGAGATAGGTATAAGGGTATCTTAAAGGTCGGAAGGGGGCTAAAAAGCCATTGACCAGGTAGAGACAGAGGCCACAAACTAGTGTAGGGCTTTTCAACAGACTGGATGGGCCTGGTGGGCCTTATCTGCTGATAATTTCTATGTTTCTATGAAATTTATGGGCTTTTTAGGCACATTTTATATGAACATGTTTAGCCTTTTAAGAAGACAAAGCAAAGCAGCTAGCCCAGTGGGGTGGAGGACTGAGGCTCTGAGCACCTCAGCTCTTGCCATGCCAGTGACTTATATTTGAAATTGGACGTGGGTCATTCAGGGACCAGCTGGGAGAGGGATGTTTGAGCATCTGTTGGATGAAGCAACCATTTAAATCAATAAAGGGTTATTGCTGATCTGCTAATCTACCTTATTTCTAAAGATGAAAAAAAAAATGTTCTGCGATCTTGCCTTGGCTACAATGACAGTTTTTGTAACCCTAGCCTGGGTCTCACTTATTGATACGTGGTATGCTCTCCAGTGTGTATTGTAAACAGTTTTATACAAAGAAAAGCTGTATTTTGCCCAACTAAAATGAATATAGAAAAACAGTTGCTTTTTTAATCTTAATTATAGATTGTGGGCTTTGTCCCTTCAGATAAATATTCCTTTTTCCAAACATATAATTTGTAAGTATTGCTGACTGAGCAGGTGGTTCAGACCAGACTGTCCTTTCAGGTTACTCAAGGGCAAACAACAGAAAGAAAAAAAAAACTTACTTTCTTGTAATTTTCTATGTGATATAAATGTGTCTCCCAAATGTAGTTACAGCAAATCAAATGCTGTGAGCTGCATCCATTTTAAGCCATATGTATGCTTGCAACATTCATTTATAAGTTAAAGTTGTTTGACTCCTTGAATGGTTAATCTTGTAAGCTAAAACTGATTTTAAAACCTCTGGTTACTGCAGAGTTTCTGGTCAGAAATTGTAGTTGCAAAAACATTCTAACCTGCCTCTTTATACATATACATCTTTGTAAATTAAATCTGTATGTTTATCCTGAGATTTAGAACATAATTGTATACTAGAATAAGGATTATGTTGTATATTTTCACACTGTAATTGCAAATTAATCAAAGCCAAAAGTGTAAAGTCTTGCTTTATATTGACAAAGTCATTTTGTGGAAAATGGAGCACTACTGCCTCTAGTGATGAAATTAATTATAAAATTGTAATTGTATACTCATGTTGTGATCAGCTGCTACTTACATGTCTGGCAAGAATAACCAGTCAATATTATGAACATGCAAACATACGAAATTACCAGCAGAAACATGCCGTAATGGTCTATTGAGTCTGCTCCAGTGTGCAGCATAGTTAGTTCACTGGAGATGCCCCCAACTCCTCCTAACTATTCCAATCCCCTTCCCTTTCCACTTTCTGGTAGCTCCTCCTTGAGTCCTAATCCCCAAAATGCTACTGTCTTGTGTCCAGAAAATTTCCCAGTGCTGATGAAGTGAAATGAGAGCATAACAAGAAATGCAAAGTCTCCTAGAATTAATGGTGCACCCAGTCATGAGTGCAGTGGTCACACACAGTCACCAGAATTAATGTGCATCCCCAAAATGCTACTGACTTTTTGTCCAGAAAATTTCTCAGTGCTGGCAAAGTAAAATGATATTACAACAAGAAATGCAAAGACTCTTAGAATTAATGATACACTCAGTCATGAGTGCTGTGGTCAGACACAGTCACCAGAATTAATGTGCATCCCCAAAATGCTACTCTTTTATGTTCAGAAAATTCCCCAGTGCCGGCAAAGTAAAATGATAGCACAACAAGAAATGCAAAGTCTCCCAGAATTAATGGTGCACTCAGTCATGCGTGCAGTGGTCACACACAGTCACCAGAATTAATGTGCATCCCCAGAATGCTACTGTCTTGTTTCCAGAAAATGTCCCTGTCCTGATGAAGTGAAATGAGAGCACAACAAAAAATGCAAAGTCTACCAGAATTAATGGTGCACTCAGTCATGTGTGCAGTTGTCACACATCAAACACAGTCACCAGAATTAATGTGCATCCCAAAAATTCTATTGTCTTGTGTCCAGAAAATTCCCCAGGGCTGACAAAGTGAAATGATAGCACAATAAGAAATGCAAAGGCTCCCAGAATTAATGGTGCATTCAGTCATGCATGCAGTGGTCACACATCACACACAGTCACCAGAATTAATGTGCATCCTCAAAATGCTACTGTCTTGTGTCCAGAAAATTCCCCAGTGCTGACGAAGTGAAATGAGAGCCTAAGAAGAAATGCAGTCTCCCAAAATTAATGGTGTACTGCAAAGTGGAAATGCACACACAGATTAAGATTGCCCTGCACACTCAAGAAATGCAGATGCAAAGGCAGAACAATACTTAAACACTGCTCACAAGTCACAAATCCAAATCTGGAAAAGAATACCTTAGCCGGTTGGGGGGTAGTGTACAGCAGTAACAGTCCACTACCAATAAAGATACTACAAAGCAGTACTAAAAATTCATGTAGGTGCAGTGGATCACAAGTTCACACTGCTGCAATTACTCTGTGGCACAATAAAAGGTGTCTGATTTAACAGCACACATCGTGCACACACGTGAGCACACACGCACACACACACACTATAACTAATGTGTAGCAAAATGAAAACCTTTAGTAATATAAATATATGTTTTAAACAAACTTAAATTATACTCTGCTGCACCACTACAATCAGCAAAAAAAGTCAAGTATTACTGAAAATATTACTGTGTGTACATTAACACAGTTATACAAGAAAAATATAATCAAAACAGAAAGACTGCCTTTTTCTCCCAGTTAATCTACCTACACCACAGATGCTCCTCCCTCAAAGCACACTTCTCAGTACACAGACTGACTGTTCTAAATTAACATTCAAAATTCACACACAAACAATAAACACTCAATGATATGAGCACAGGATGGTTTCCTACAATTGATGCACTAAATTTTGAGAAAAAAAGGCTCAAAATGGCTTTTTTTAACAGCTTTTAGAGGATTTGAAATGCAGAGCTCTGAAAAGAACTGGTCTCCATCTTCCAATAAACACATGCTACACAGAACTGAGACTGTGCAGAACAATCTAGAGCCCATGTGACCTGCAATCCCATGAAGCACTGCAAATTTTGCCTTTGGAGCTCAATTACAAGATGAAGTGATGTGAAGTTCATTGATTTCAATGTACTTCGCCTTAAAATTAGTGGAGAAGTGGTTTGGGCAAGGCAGAATAATGTGAAGTTATTGGTTTCAATTGACTTTGCATTCTTCATTATAATGTGAAGTACTCTGCTTTGCATTGCAGGCACTTTGCGGATTCCACGTTACTCCGCAAATCACTCCACGGAGCGAATTTTGGCCCTTCGCCATATCTAATAATAACCTGCTCCCTCCAAGAGGTGATACCCCTTGCGATGCAGCCCTATATTTTATTTGCCCTGGCTGCTGCCTTTCAGCACTGTGCTGTGTTTCAGATCTCCCCTGACCATTACTCCCAGGTACATTTCCTCTGTTGATTCTGTCACCTGTTTTTCCCCCAGCCAGTAACTGTTTTTTGGGTTTCCAGCTCCCATGTGCATTACCTTACATTTCTTGGCATGAAAGCCCAGTTGCCATATGCCTGACCATTTCTCCAGCTTAGCCAGGTCCTCCCTTAATTCCTGTCTCCCCTCCTCTATGTCCATCCTCCCACAGAGCTTGGTATCATAAGCAAAAATGTACATCTTGCTAGTTACCCCCTCTGCTATGTCCCCAGTAAAGATGTTGAACAGCACAGGACTACATACTGAGCCTCGTGACACCCCACTGGTTACCAGACTGGGGTTGGGCATTTCCCCCTACCACCTGTCTTCGGTTCCTGTCCGCTAGCCAGCTCTTGACCCACCACAGCATTTTGTTCAGCACACCCAGGTCCCACAACTTGCTGATCAACCTGACATATGGCACTGAATTGAATGTCTTGCTGAAGTCCAGGTACAGTATATCCACATCCTGCCCACTGTCTAAAGACCTCATCACCCAGTTGAAGAAGTCTATTATGTTGGCTTGACAAGACCTCCCTCTCACAAACCTATGCTGCCTATCATCTTGGAGACCATATTCTTTGAGGAAGGCCACCAGCCTTTCTTTTAGAATGGCCTCCATTAACTTACCCACTATGGAGGTTAAGCTAACTGGCCTGTTGTTGTCTGGCTCATCTCTGGGTCCACTCTTGCGGAGGGTTACTAAATGCACTGTCCTATAGTCCTGTGGCACAATCCCCTTCTCCAGTGAGGTGTTAAATAGGTCTATCAGTGGGGCTGCCAGTACCCCTGCCAGTTCTCTCAGGACCCTCATGTGTATCCCATCAGGGCCAGGTGCCTTGCCTACCCTCAGATCCCTTAGCCCCTTTAGGACCTATCTACCACAATCTCTTTTCAGACTCCTTCCTCATGCCAAGGTTCCCCTCAGTCTTCCCCTGTGGCATAGGGCCGACTGCTTCCTTGGTGAAGACTGAGCAGAAGTACTCTTTAAATGCCTCTGCTTGCACGTCCTCCTTTTCAGCCCATCCACCCTCCCTCCCTCTTTATTTTGACTATCCCATCCCTTCTGCTTCTTCTCTCCTTGATGTTTTAGAAGTCCTTCTCCCCCTCCTTAATCCCCTGCACCAGCCTAAGTTCTTTCTCAACCTTGGCTGCCAGGTCCTCTCTCCCTGCCTCTCAGGATTTCACATCATATACCTCTCTATCCTCCTCCTTAGAGGTACGTTTCTACTTCAGGAAGTCTGCCCTCTTTTTCATTACCTTTTCAGGCTACTTTATGCTATACCAACTAGGACTCTTGGTTCTGGACTTCTTTTTATGGGCTCTTGTACAGGTGTCAGTTGCCTCGATTTTCCCCATCTCAATGATGGTCCATTTCTGATCTGTATCCATCTCTTGCTGGAGCTTTGCCAGGTGCTCTTGTTCTATGCTCACCATCCTACTGAAGTATGTCATCCTAAAGTCAACCACCTTGGTTTTTGTTATGGCTGCTTCCTTCCCCATGTAGATAGAAAACCACATGGTGCAGTAGTCACTGCCTGCAACGGGTTCCCACACCTCCACATCCTGTACACTCTTCCCATCTGACAGTACTAGGTCTTGTATAGCTTCCACCCTTGTTGGCTCTGTGACTCCCTGCATCAGGAAACAGTCCTGGATAGCATCCCAGAGGACCTGTTTCCTGCTACAAGCGGTAGCTGGGGTACTCTAGTCTACTACTGGTAGGTTGAAGGCTTCTAGTGTTACTGTGTTTCCTCTTCCCCTTACTGTCCAGATTTCTTCCCCCAGCTCCCTATCCAACTCTGTTGTCTGTGAGGGAGGTCTCTACACCACACCTACATGGATCCTCCTCCCAATGGTGTTCTGTATTTATCACCCTTAGGGCTTTGGCATTGCCCTCCTCTTCCTCCTCCCTATTGCATTTTAACCCTTCCCTTACATACAATGCCACTCCCCCCACTTTGCTCTTTCCTTCCTATGCAGTTGGTACCCAGGAATTGTGAGGTCCCATTCGTGGTGCTGCATTGCCCATGTCTTCATGATGGCAGCTATATCCACATCCACATCCACCATCATTGCTTGTAGGTCTCCCGTCTTGTTGGCCAGGCTTCTTCCATTTAAGGACACCGTTTTTCAAGGTGACTCCTGTCCCTTTGTGTTCCTTTTCTTTATGTGCCTTTCCTCCCCTCCCAACCTTCTCATCCTTTCTCCTTGCCCTCCTTTTTCCTTTTTATTTCCTACTAGGTGGGGAGGCCTGGAGCCCTCCTCACTAGTGCACAGTACCTTGCCCTCTGGTGCCCCCCTTTCAATTTAAATTTAGCCTATCAAAGTACCTTGTCAGGTTGCCTTTCAGGACCCTTTTGTCCTCCTTACTCAGATGTAGCCTATCTGGCACATATAGGTTCTTATTATCCCATGCCTTTCCCCACTCTCCCACCTACCCATACTGATTTGCTATGCACCATCCCCCAGAAATGTGTTAAATTCTTCAATCCTCATTTTTCTTATAGTGTTGTCCCTCAGGACTGATATTACCTCTGAGAAGGCTACAGATCAACCCACCCCACTACAAATGTGTCTTAGCTTGGTGCACCTTTTTTGTATCACCTTCATCTTGTAGCCTGCCAGATCATTAGTGCACAAATGCACCACAATGTGTGGCTTCCTCTGCCACACACATTTAGGTATAATTGCACCTAACCTTCCTGTTGTCATGCCTGGTTTGCACTCCACCCTCCTTTTGCTACTTCCTGTATCCTTGTTACCCCATCTTGCTTCCATCAGAATAGAGTCCCCTATTATATCTACTGCCTCCCCCAGTACATTACCCTTGCTGACATAGTGCCTACCCTGGTGATCCTCCTTCAGATGTTCTCTTCCGATGAGGCCACCTCCCAGAGGCTCACCTCTTACCTGCTCTCCCACATCTTCCCTTCTAATGGTTACCGCCTTCTTTGCCCTTCCCATAGACTCCCCTACTGCTGATGCCTTTTCCTTCTCCTTGCCGCTCTCCTCACTTGACCCCTGCTACATTTTTTCTTGACCACCCCTCCACATGTTCCTCCCGGATCCCATCCCTATTTCCCTTCCTGCCTGGTGACCCCCCTCTTCTTCTCTGACACCCTTTACCCAGTTCCACCTCTATTTCTCCCATCTTACTAACATACTAACATACTAATTGCTAGCAGATTAGGCCTTACAGTCTATTGAGTCTGCCAGAACCTCAGATCCCTAGTTGGGTGCCGAGGCCCTCCCCCACCCTTGTGTTCTAGAAACCCCTATCATCCATCCCCACCCCCCTGGGCCTGGCCATCATCTGATACATTCACTTTCTGTGTCTGTCCCACCTTCTCTTGAAGCCCTCCACTGTGGATCTCTGAACCAGCTCACCAGGCAGTGCGTTCCAAGGGTCCACCACCCTCTCAGTGAAAAACCTCCTCCTCTTCCCCCCTCACCCTTTCACCTTCCAACATCAAACCATGCCCTCTTGGTGATACCTCCCTGCTTTAGTCTAAAGATCCCATCCATGTTTACCCTATTTAGTCCCTTGAGGTACTTGAAAACCTCAATCATGTCCCCCCTGTCTCTCCTCTCCTCCAATGAAAACAGGCAGAGCTCCTCAAGTCTGTCCTCTTACTCAAATCCCCTAGTCTGGGGATTATCTTAGTTGCCCTCCTCTGTAACCTCTCCAGGAGCTGTATGTCCCTCTTCAAGTCTGGTCTCCAGTACTGTACACAGTACTTAAGGTGTAGTCTATCCAGTCCATTGTACAGTGGCAGACTCACTTCTCTGCTCCTAGAGGTAATCCCCCTTACGATGCATCCCAACATCCTGTTTGCCTTGCTAGCCACTCTCCTGCACTGCTCAGAGTTATTCATACATGCATCCACCATAACCCCTAGGTCTTTTTCCCCTGTTGTGGACTCCAGTGCCTCCCCTCCCAGGGTGTATCTGTGTTTAGGGTTTCCCCGTCCAAGATGTAACACCTTGCACTTGGTGATATTGAAATTTAATTTCCATGTGTGAGCCCAGCTTTCCAGGGTGTCCAGCCTTGCAGGGCCAACCTCCCCTCTTCCCCCTCAACTACAGCTCCCATCTTGGAGTCATCAGTGAAGAGACTCCTTTCACACCCTATACCCTCCCTGATGTCCGATATCTATGCATTAAACAGGATCGGACCCAGGACTGAGCCCTGCGGTACCCCACTACCAACCACTCTATGGTTTAAGAACTCCCCATTGACCACTACTCTCTGGGTGCATCCAGCTAGCCAGTTTTCAATCCATCTGACCATCAAAGGGCCTACTCCCATCCCTGTCAGTTTCTCCACCAGACCATTGTGGGGGACAGAGCCAAACACCTTGCTGAAGTCCAAGAATAATACATCCACAGGCTTTCCCCTGTCCAGTTCTGTTGTTACCCATTCATAGAACTCCACAAGATTGGTTTGACATGATCTACCTGGCACAAACCCATGTTGCCGACTATCCAGACCTCCCACCTCCTCCAAGTACACCCCAATCGTTCCTTTAGTATACCCTCCATTTATTTTCCCACCACCGAGGTCAAACTGATGGGTCTATAGTTGCCTGGTACTTCCCTCGACTCCCCCTTTATGGATTTGCACCACATGTGTATCTCGCCAATCCCTAGGTACCCTCCCTGTCTCAAGCGACCTGTTGAAGAGCTCCACCAGAGTGCAGCCAGTATGTCTGCCAATTCCCATAGTACTCTTGGATGAATGCCATCTGGCCCAGGAGATTTATCTTTCTTTAGGGCATTGAGGGCTAACCACATCCTTTCAGTGGAGATAGCATCATCCGTCCTCTCCATCTTACTGACCTTTTTATCCTTATTCTGATGTGACACCCCCTTGGGTACCTCTCCCTCCCTTTTGCTCCATTTCTGTTGCTCCTCTGATTCCACTCACTACCACTTCTATCCCCATCGTGCCTTGCTTTGTATATATCCCATCCCCTCCCTAGTGAACACAGAGGCAAAGTACT
Source organism: Neoceratodus forsteri (assembly GCA_016271365.2). NCBI lineage: Eukaryota > Metazoa > Chordata > Ceratodontiformes > Ceratodontidae > Neoceratodus > Neoceratodus forsteri. The sequence goes on from CM057458.1 coordinate 1,308,588,584, forward strand.
CATTTAATACCTCTGTTTGGTCCCTCACCTCTTCCACCAACCCTCCTTCTGATCTCAATCTGCCGGCATGGCCCTTAGTTTTTCTCCACTCCCCAATGTACCGGAAGAACCCCTTTTCCCCTCCATGTATCCCCTGTGCCAGCCACTGCTCTTTACTGGACTTTGCCCCCCTCACCATCTGGGTGACTTTTCTAGATGCAAGGTGGTACATTTCCTTTTCCCTATCCCCTCTTGTTGTTTTATATTTTTTGTAGGCAGCCTACTTTTCTCTGACCACTACCTAAACCTCACTGGACCACCAGCATGGTTTATGTGACCTTGCTCGATTACATTTCACCTTAGCACAGGTCCTGACTGCCTCATGAAGTCCCCATTTTATGACCTCCCATCTCTTTTCCAAATTTGTCATTGATGTAATCCCTGAGAATATTTCCCATGCCCACAAAGTCTGGCCCCCTGAAGTCCACTGCCAGTGTCCTAGATCTCTCCCCCAATAACCCCATGCTTATTTGAAACCAGACAGTATTTTGGTCGCTCCCAGTCAGGGAATCCTCTACTACCAGGTCCCTTACCAGATCCCCATCTGCCACAACCACATCCAGGACATGCCCCTCCCTTGTGGGCTCCATCACATGCTGTGTTAAGAACACATCCTGGAAGCCGTCCAGTAGCCTCTGCTCCTTGGCCACCTTAAAGGACATGGTTGCCCAGTTTGTACCTGGCATATTAAGGTCCCCCATCAATGCCACTCCTTCCCCTTTTGGTCCACACTGGGCAATGATGTTGTCCAGCAAACCACCCTCCAGAACATTGCCCATCCCAGGGGGCCTACATACTACACCCAGCTTGACCTTACCTCCTGCTGGGGTTTGTGAGATGACCCATAAAGCCCCCATGTTTCCCTCTGCCTCTTCTACCCTAGCAAGTTCAATGTCATCTCTAATGAACATAGCCACTCCACCCCCTCTGCCCTCCTTTCTATCCTTGCTAAGCATAGTGTACCCCCACATGTTTAGGTCCCAGTCATGGTTTTTGTTGGCCCACATTTCCATGACCGCCACCACATCCACCCCCCTCGAACAACATGGCCTGGAACTCTGGCAACTTGTTTCCCAAGCTCCTGGCATTTACTAACACCACCCCACCTTATCCCTGATCCCTTTGTTGAACCCCACCCAGGTTCCTTATACTTCCATCCTCCCCTGCTCCTCCTGGAAACCTCCTCCCCAGTCTGTTTCCTCCCCTTCGGTTTGAAGGCTACTCCCTCATCTGGATGAGAGGGCTTCTGGTCAGCCCCTCTCTTATCCCTCCCCCCTCACAAGTTTAAACCCCACCTTTCTTGAATGTAGTCAGCCACCCTCTGTTTAAGGACTTCCTTCCCCAATAGGGCAAGATGAAGCCTGTCCTTGGCATATAGTCCCTTATCCTCCCAAACTCCTTTCCAGTCCCCTAACACCCCCATCCCACTCTCTTCACCCCACTTCCTGAGCCAGTCATTAACCTCTGTGATCTTCATTTTTTTCTCCACTGAAGCCTTTGGTGCTGGCAATATCTCCAAAAAGGAAATGTTGCATCCATTATCCCGACAGACTCTAGCAAGTTCTTGGAACCTTGCTTGGATTTCCAAAATGCTATTTCCCTCTAGATTGTTAGTTCCCAAATGCACCAGGAAATCTGGTTTCCCTCCACAATCCCTAACCAGTTTGTACACCATGAACTTTGCTCTGTGCACTGTCAGTCCAGATATACTCACTACCTTCACCTGGCTATGGCATCCATCCTCCTGTCCCTCCCATTGGATACCCCAATCATCAAGTCTCCCAATAACAGAACCTTAACACTGCCATCATCCTTATGGTTACCTCCACCTTGTGCTCTCCACCCCATCCCCCTTTATTCATTATCTCAATTCCATGGGAGTCTTTCTGCCTTATTAGAGACCCCTATGTCACTCTCCCCTTTCTGCCTCCCTTGTTATTTTGCCCACTTAACTCAGACCCCCCTGAATAGGTATCCCCTTTAACCCTCTCTTATCTGAACCATCTATCCTGGCCCTGATGGTTTCTCCTTCCCCCACACCACCATCCTCCCACCTTGTAATAGTACCCCTACCTCCAGAGGCCCTCTGTGGGTACCCTTTACCTAGGTCCCCGTCCCTGGTACGGACCCCCTTGCTGAAGGGGGCCCCTCCCCCACCTCCTTGTCTCCCAGTTTCTCTCCAGTTGTGCTCTCCTCCCTCATGTCTGCAATATGTTGCATCTCCCCCATCTGCTTAACATTTAAGTTTCCCCTTTTCCCTCTGGGACTATGTCTATTCTTTCCATTGCCGGTCTTTGATGCCCTATGGGTATCCGACTCCCTCCCTCCGACCTCTGTATCAGTTTCCTCATTTCCACCAACCCCTTCCTCCCCCTCTAGGTTGCTTGGTAGCTTAAATTTATTGTAACACTCTATGCCAGCTTCCATCAAGTAACCTGAGTTTTCCCGACTGCCCCTCTTCCTCCCCTCTTGCCCTGTTCTCCGTAAGAGCTCCTTTTCCACAATCTGCTCTTTTAGGCTTCCCCACAACAGCCCCTCCTGACTCTTCCTCCTCCACTCTCTTTATATTCAGAATGTTTACCCTGTACTTTTTCCCCTTAGCATCAACATCCCTGTCTAAGGGTCATCTGTCCCTAATATTCCCCCTCCTGCTTGCTGTAACATAATGCCTTGTAATTTCTGAGCATTGCCCCAGCCTCCCCTCAGCCACCCCTTCTGCCACCCATATCAACATCCCTTAGCTAGGGACCTGGGGTCAGCAATGGATCTTTCCTTAGTTATAACCCTTTCACAGGGGGCCTGGGTGTCCAATGGATTATATGAAATGATAATGGGGAGGGGGTGGGAGGTTCTGGAACAGTGGCCAGAGTGGGAATTAAAGTAGACGATGTGACTAAATCTTGGGCTTGCTGAATAAGCAATTCTGGACTACTAAAGGTTGCCTTATTTTTTGCTGCCCAGGAGCATTTAGAAAATGTGGCCATAATCTTCACACTGGTCAGACTTGGTTTGGTTGGCACATTGGAATGTGATGTACCCTATCTCCCCACAATTGTCGCAGCAGAGTTTGTCACATGTACTAGAGATTGGTTCTAGCCCCATATCGATAACAAGCTTGTGGCTGCCCAGAATAAAAACACACACCCCTTTCTCTTCCTAGCATAAAAGAATTTGGCACATGGAAAATTCCTGAATAATTTTGTTTCAACTTCACTTTATGCATCTAACCCCCAGACCAAAACATCTTTGTGTCAGATATTGTTCTGGGTCACTTAGTACTTCACAGCATTGAGATAACCAGTAGGAAATGTCATCCACATGGACCCCCTCATTCTGAAACATAATTGTAACATATTTAATTAATGGTTTTATTAAGGAAATAACAAAGAAGGGGGTCCATGTGGGTGAGAATTTAACTTGATTGTATCTCTCCCAAAAAATGTTGAGAGCATATGATGATCGAAAGCCCACATCATTGTTGTTCTCCCCTGAAATGTTAATGAAGGCATACACCTCTCTTGGGGAAAAATTCAGAGCGTCTTTAAGGAGATGTTTACCCACGTAGAGCCTGTCTGGCATTTCCTCAAGTCTGCCCTTATAACAAATTCGCACAGCGTTTCTGTGTGGTGCTGCTTCTTTTTTTGTTTTCAAAAAGAGGTCAGATAGCAGGGGTTTCTCTCTGAGAAAGCATTGGCATCTGTACATCTGGAAGAGCTTTGTCTGAATCTGGTGTTACATCACTATTTTTTCCATTTTGATCCATATCCAAGACTGTGAGATCCATGGGACCAGATGGGTTAGAGGAAGAAACTTTGATTAGATCCATGGACTCTGGGCACAACATCTTTGGAACAGGTAGAATTGCCATGGCATTTTTTTCCCCTGAGCTGGGGTTGCTGGATGCCATTCTGGGGTTGCTTGAGAAAGATTTAGTGATGGATCCCACTCTGGGTCAAGGATCCAAGTTCCATTTGGGGTTAATTTCCAGACAGCTTCTTATAAAGCTTTATGGGGTTGCCAGTGATCACAAGGGGGAATGGAGGTAAAGGCTTAGAAAGGTCTATTAGATCAGACATCAATTTGGCCTTCTGCAGTGGTGACCCCATCCCCTGTGAGATATTCCCGTCTGCTAAAGTTAGGGCTGCTCTTTTCTCTTTTACTTCGTCTCTAAAACCTGCTTTTGCTGCCTGATGCTTGGAGTTGAAAGAAAACACAGTTAGGTTCTCTTGAAGGTCATTGTTAGCTTAAAAAAACACAGGTAAATTTGTCTGTTTAGACTGAGTAACCAAGGGAGTCACATTTTTAGCATAAACACAAATCCTGTTTGCCTAGACAAAGTGGGGGATTTAAAAGTTTTAGACTTGTCCATGAAAGTCATGCACTTTTCTTCACAGGAGTTTGGAGGAACCTGTCCCGTATGTTTAACCCCAAGACACTCACTTTCCCCAACTATGTTATGAGTAGTTATTTTCGGTAAAGAAACAGGTATTTTAAGTGTTGCAGTAGCTTGATTTGTTCAGTCTCTAGTTGGTAATTTAGCTGCAGAATCAGATAATGTAACAGTTGTAAATTTAAATGTCTCTGACTCAGCCACTTGGATGTATCCCTTTGATGATGCCATGTCATCTGAATAACTGACAGCAGGACCTGATTGTTTGACAGGCCCAGCTGGAGTTTTCAACAAAGCAAGTTGTTGTTTCAAGCTGGATTGGTCTAGCAAATGCCTCTCATTTTCTTTTAGGATTTCTTCTTGCAAACTTCTTTCTTTATCCATTGCTGGGCTAATAAATACTTTTTCTGTAATTAATTCAGCTGGAGCATTCTGCTGACTGAGATCCTCTGTTGACACAAATATCTCCTGAACTTCAGGCTCTGTATCACTCACAGACATTGCAATCTCACTATACAAAGGTGCCTCTTGCAAATTCAAGGTAGGAGAGGAGGCCTTCTCCCACACCTCTGTTGCATCCATCCTCATCGGAGTTCTGACAGGACTGGCCATGCTCACAGCCAGCTGCACCCCCCTACAGATCAGTAGGGGAATTTCCCCAGTGTCCTGGCCAAATTTCCCCCATTCACTAAAAATACCACCAACAGCTTAATCTGGTTCAATTTCAGTTGGTTACCATCTGTATCCCCCCCCCCCCACCAAGTTGCACCTGCAAAACGGACTTCTAGTCTCAGTGGGCCTACCGGATCAACTAAATTCAACAAATAAATACATTTTCTTTCAGTAAACATAGCTCTGTAGATTACTCTATGTACTTTCCACAATTCCACCATTACAAATGTTGCAAAATACACATTGACTCTTACTTCTAGCCTTAGATTATTACTTTTTTGACTAAAACAAGGTGCAGCCTCTTGCAGTCTGTGCTTAGTTTCTTTTTAAACCACCCAGAGCAGCAGTTCCAAACTTCCCTTCACTCTGGGATTTCTAGCATTACAATGCTCATTTCTATAAAAACACTGAAATGCACGGTTATTTGTTTAAACATGAGGAACTCCCCCCTGCAATGCTCAGTAATGCCATAAGCATTTTACTTTACACTGGCAAACATGTTTTAAGTTTCTTTCTCTTACCTTGCCTAAGCTGAATAGCATGTGGTGCAGTTTCAATTCAATTGTGTCTTGTGCTGGTCGCTTTCTTATGATGCTCTTTTATGTGCCCTGGTTCAAGGGGAATGGCCTGTGATGGCCACACCCACCAGACCACCACACTGAAGATGTAGGCAGTCTGACCCTCCAAAAATCTTTCAACGATGCTGAATCATTGGTTCCCTGACCATAGACTTGTACTAAACTATAAAAAAACAAAATCCATGTTGTTTGCTCATGCTCAAAATAAATACAGTGGTCACCCACTACTCATACAAAAGTCCCTTAATGAAACTCTGCAGCAGGTCACCTCCTTTAAATACCTTGGGGTTACACTGGACTCAGGGCTTACCTACCATGTGGATGTCCACCGCCTGAGCTCAGCTATCAACATACACATTGGTCTGCTACACCATTACAAGCAGTGCCTCCCCCTGACACCTAGCAGTTAGCAATCTCCTTGTCGGTCCTGTCACTCATTGACTACAGCATCCTGATCTATGGTGCAGCTGACAGCATAGTCCTCAACAAGTTCAGGATTGCTCTGAATAAGGCTTGTAGGCTGGCCACTGGCTGTGACCAACTTACCCACACCTGCACGCTCTATTTCCTCACCAAGTGGCTCAACTTTGATAGACTATTAAAATACCTGACCTGTCTCTATGCCAAAAAAATCGTGGCTGGCCTCACCTTCACAGGTTTCACACCACTGCTGTGCCCAGCTCAAGTCACCAAGTGCACACGATATTCTGAGAAAAAACCCTTCCATGTCCCTCTCTGCAAAACCATAATTGGTCAAAGAACCTTTCGATACTGGGCTCCCCACTGGCTGAATACACTCCCCAAATCCATACTCTCTGAATCCAAGCTTGGCCTTTTCAAATCCCTCCTTCAGGAACATATCCTGCAGGATGTTGCCTGCAACTGCTACTCATTCCCCATCAATACTAATGGCCCCTCTAGGACAATGGACAGCCCCCTTGCCAGTCTTGCCTTATTTTACCCACTTCTGGATAGTAACAGACACATAGGGTCTAGGCCCTGCTGTCTCCACCAGTGGCCTACAGTATGATTACACTTGTCTGGCATGATTGCTGTTAATCAGTGTACTATACATATTGCCTAATGTCAATGTTCTTGTAATCTACTACTGGTCATGACCACTGCAAAACAATGTAACATTTGGATTGCCTTGTATCTATGTCCGGAAACTTACTATATGCTGTGATAATTGCTTTGTTACACTTTATGTGCATTGTGTTCCTAACTTCTTGCCCTGTTGTCAAACTATGTCTGTACTAATGTATTTCTCTGATATGAAGCCTTTGTAAAGGAGTCTCTGACTCAAAGTTTTTTAATTCTGATATGTTTCAGTAAATAAATAACTACTGAGTTTCAAAATGATCCATGTACAGGTTGGGAATGTAGGTGCAAATATACTGCCCACTGCTGTGTTTTTTTTTAACTGATAATATCTACCCTCAAACCTGAAGCAGTTCTTATACAGGACCATATGCAATAGTTCAATGAGGAGGCTGATGGGAGGCATATTTGTATTACTACTCCTTTCTCACCCTATCTGAAGAATTTCTAGGCTGTCCTAATTTAAGGAGCTATTTAAGAATCCAGCATCCTTAGAACCCAGGTATAACCTTACACAACAAGATAATAAGGCCTTGTGGGAAGTAGAAAAGTATGAATTGATAGTTATTAAGCAAGCCGACAAAAGGGGGGGAGGATTTACAACACTTACAACAAGGATACCTCACCCTGTGCAGGGTGTATTTTGGAAAGAAAGCTTTTTTTTAAAACTAGTGGAACAATGACCTGTAACAGACTAGTGAATTTGAAATGTTGATTTATTTGTTTTTAACAAAGGATTTAGCGTTAATCTTTATCTGAACAAAACTTCTAAAGAAACAGCATTAGCAGTTTCAACTAAGTTATGATAGCCATGAATAAAGGGTTCAAAGGTCACGATGATTTAGAAACAGCCAGTAAATACTGCAGAAACAGTATGCTACCAAGAATGAATAACCAGATATAGTAAGTTACTACTAGACAGTTATCTGTTTCAGAAGGCAACCTTAGTAATCCACTACACAAGTCTGCATTTAGGGGAACATTCCTAGCTATAGCTTTTGGATAAGATTATATAGTAATAACCTGAACATAATTCAGTTTAAAAAGGGCTGATTGACATGAGCTGAATTGTATTTACAGAATAACAGAAAATTGAATTATAGTTGTTCTAATGCCAATAACAAAATATTTTTTTAGGAACACAAGGTAAAAAAATCAAACTGTATTTGTGATAAACAACTGTAAATTTATGTAAATAATATTTTGAAGGTTTAATTTAATTGTCAAAGATAAAAAGAAGTCATCGGGTGCTATTCACACAATACAATATGCCATTTCACATTTTTAATGGTATTGATCTTGGGCACTTAAAATGTATAATGGTCAGTTTTGCACTGTCCCAATCATGAACATTTTTTTTTCACAAAAATCTTTGTTATCAGAATTATTTTAGTATGACAGTAAAACTCAAATTTGTATACCCTATTTGGTGTGCCTAGGGGATCATGGTGTTCTAAGAAGGTATTACAATAAAACTACAGTACATTTCTTATTATGAACTGAGTGGCTGGTCTCCAGATACTTTTTCTCTTCTACTTTGAGGTCAGCCATTCAACCAGCCCCCAACAGGACTACTTTATACAAGGGTACCCACCCCCATCCTCTTACTTGGCAGCATTTACTTCATTTGTGTTGTACAGTAATCCCAAGTGGGTGGAAAGGACTTTGAATAATTTTGAATGTTATATGAAGAGGACTCCTTTGATTCCTAAAAGAGAAGACTTTAATTGCAATAGTAGCTAGGACTGTACACTTTTTTAAGTGCCACGTACAGAAAAAAATGAACTTTTGTTCAGTGGATATCAAATTAATTGTGTTGACATAGGATATTCTTGATGTGTAATCAGTGTTGGTGTGGATAGCTTTGTGGAACTAGGGACCAGTTTGGAAAATAGACAGACAACATTTAGCTTCTCAGAAGCAGAACACAAAAAACTGTACACAGTGGTAAGAGCTGGTAGAAATCTTAAGGTAGGTTCTTCTGAGAAAGATTTGCAGTGTAAACTAGAACAAATAAAAAAGAAGGACAACAAATTAGAGTGGCATAGTATCACTCTAAGAGAATACTTTCACTATAAAAGAATTCCTTGTGGGCTAAGGGTCCTTATTGAACCAAACCTAGGGGTTGGATCCAAAG